>OW121714.1:5000000-10000000 GCA_933228805.2 Hipparchia semele
GTAACAATGTACTATTACAACATAGGTATTAGGTATGTAAAGGAAGGTATGTTATAAGGAAATTTCAGCGCTGTTCATAATTTTCCGAGTACAGACAAAAATAAAATATGATGTCATTGTTTAGAACAATTGTGGTTATTTAGTGAAGCGATTTCTGCAAATTTTATGCCTCATAATATCTAAACGCTAGTTATGCGTATAGAAATACATATTACTTGTGTCCATACATAAACATACATATGAAAAGTTAAGTTGAATGGTTAAGTTCTTTTGAAAATAAAACTGTTGTATACATATAGGTACTTATGACTGAAATAATTTTTCATGTTACGTACATACCAAACATGAAAAACATACACTTTGTACCATGTCAATTAATTGTTAGGTATGCGCAGTAAATAGTTTTATGCCCTTTTTTATGAGAGATTTTCTAAAAAGCTACGTAGACAATAACAGCTTATTGGCGCCACATAACTTAATAACTTTGAATACCTACCTACCTATAATGTGAATTTTATGTTTCCCATTCAAGCTCCCATTGTTCTCGGTCTCCTTTCGGACTATAAGAGAGCAAAAAATGCTTGATTCTGAAGCCATTTTGAACTCAAGTACTATTAATAATTATAAAATTGCAGTAGGAACAGTGTTTTCTGAGATTTATATCTCTAATTAATTTCCACGCGATACTTTCTGAAATGCCAAAACGCATAGCGTTATTGTTAGTTGGGTCGAAAGGTAACTAACTAACCACGGAAAACCCTACTACGGTTCCCCCCCGTGGTTCCCCCTATGCAGAACATCCACGACCACACGACCAGAACCGTTGTTGATGTGCCATTTTGGGCTCAGTGACTCATTTGATTTTGACGAGTTTCTAGCTTTCAGGATAGGGTTTGGTGATGAAGAAGAAAGGTATAGTCCCAGGCCTCAGGAGTCTGTACAGGAGTCAGCCGCCATTTATTTGGCTTAACTTGTTCAGCAAACCTATTCGTATTGAATAAGTTAGTCAGTCACGGAACGTCAGGTTTTTCAAACGTCACCATCATCATCTCAACCGATAGACGTCCACAGCTGGCCATAGGTCTCTTGAAATGTTCGTCACAGAACAGGATATTATTAGGACTCGATAAGCTATATCGGCAACTAGTTCTCCTACGGTACGGATCTCTTCGTTTCAAATAGAGGGTTAAATCATACGAGTACAATGGTTTTTGTCGTTGTTCCAGGTTAACGGCGGCGGTGCGGCCGAGCGCGCGGGCTTGCAGGCTGGTGACGCTCTGATCCGCGTCAACAACACAGACGTGTACACGCTGCGGCACCAAGAGGCGCAGGACACCATCCGAGCAGCCGGTCCGACGCTCGAGCTTACTGTCCAAAGGTACCGACATATAATCTATTTTATCTTAGCTGTCTTTATAGGTAAACAAATCGCGGAAAACGTTTCGACGAAACGCGTTATCAAGGGCCTTTGCCGGGCGTTAACGAGGCTTGTAGCACGATTTAATCATTTATTTATCAGTACGGTAAGAACGTTAGTCGTTTGGCGTTCGTCACGTCAGGATAGGTACTTTGCGATACACCACACACAGTTTTCACCTTTTAGTTAGGTACTCGTCAGTGTCCTGAAGAGTGAGGAAAATGAACGTTGCAAAGGCGGGTAGTTTAATTCTTGTTTAAGATACCAGTTTTTAAGTGTGCCTGTCCACTCAAGAAGAATTTGTTTAGAAAAAGTAAGTGGTAAAATCCCCAAAATTATTCTGATCTTGCGATGTGATTTTGACACGTGGCTCTAGAAGTTCACAGAGTTGGAAAAGACTCATCGGTATTTTTGTCAACATTTAACTGGTTGAGACCGGTTATTCATACAGTCGCGTGCTCGTTGGATTGCGTATAAAAAATATCAAGATAGTAGTAACCGACAAGTTCAACTTTTTGCGATACTGATTAACTGCATCGGAATGCTTAAAAAAGTACTTAATTAAAAGCTCGAAGCATTCTTCACTCGCGGCGCCTAGTTTCCGGCCTCGTTAAATAACTATATTGACATTCAAGATGCATGTAAGTTAATTACGTCACTTGAACGTCGCTTATATGGAATGGAAGCCAGGTGGTGGTTCTCATTAAACAAGCCATTTGCGTAATGGAAGCCCCACAAAACATTGCAACGAGGAGCCTCGTTATGTTGACCACTTTTTCTTAAATTGCTCTGAAATTCGTTTATATTTTTTATTGTCTTTTGACTCGTGTAGCATGCTATTAATATACCGATATATGTTATAATTAAGCTGGCTTTTCACTACGGGATATAATACAGGAATACTTTCAGGCCAAAGGCTTTGAAAGTATTCGTAAATAATTAATTACCGTTACCTCCAATGCTTGTATAATTGTTGGCATTCAAAAAGATGTATCAATTTACCTACCTACCAATTATTGCATCATTTTCACTTGATTTTTGAAACCAGGCTTAAGTATCTTATGCTAGTCGAAGACTATTAAATTACTATATATATAGCTACTCGTGCTGATTCACTGACTGACTGACTGATTGATCACCTCTCCTGTAAAATTTTGTATGGAAAAATTTTTTTTCACTCACAGTTTCGTATAGAGGACAAAAATTCATTCAGAACAAAAATATGGAGAGAGCTGATGATTGAGGATTTCGGAGACGGGTGAGGAGCACCGGCCAGGGTATCGAAGATAGGTGGGGGGTGTTCAACCAAATGTCACTCGAAACCTCATCCAATTGGCAAAGAGCCGAAAAAAAACTCCAAAATGGCGGATTCAAGATGGCGGCCATACAAATTTCGTCGGTGTTTATCTCGGAGACTATAAGAGATGGAAGAGTGGTTTGTTGGAAAAATATGATCAAGACCCGAAGGTCTACTTGATGAATAGGAAAAAAATTCAAGATGGCGGAATTCAATTTTTTCCATACAAAATATATGCAAGACTTTAATACGGTTCCTTTTCAAAATTTCTGATGGTTTCGTAGAGAGGACAAATATTTAGTTGGAAGAAAAATATGGAGAGAGCTGATGGTTGAGGATTTCGGAGACGGGTGAGGAGCACGGCCAGGGTTTCCAAGATAGGTGGGTGGTACTCAAACAAAAGTCACTCGAAACCTCATCCAATTGGCAGAGAGCCAAAAAAAATCCAAAATGACGGATTCAAGATGGCGGCCATACAAATTTCGTCGGTGTCTATCTCGGAGACTATGAAAGATGGAAGAGTGGTTTCTTGGAAAAAGATGATCAGGACCCGATGGTCTACGTGGTGGATAGAAAAAAATTCAAGATGGCGGAATTTATTTCGCTATACAAATTATATGGCGAATTTATTACGGTCCCTTTTCCTGATAGTTTTGTATAGAGAACAAAAATTACTTCAGAGGAAAAATATGGAGAGAGCTGATGATTGAGGACTTTGGAGAAGGGTGAGGAGCACGGCCAGGGTATTGAAGATAGGTGGGGGGTGCTCAAACAAAAATTACTCGAAACCTCATTCAATTGACAGTGAGCTGAAAAAAAATTCAAAATGGCGGATTCAAGATGGCGGCCATACACATTTCTAAAAAGATGATCAAGACCCGTAGATCTACTTGGAGAACAGAAAACACGCGGTTCGCTTTAGCGAGCCGCGCACCCACGCGTCCTACTAGTATATTATAAAGAAACTACTCGTGAAATTGTTCCAGAGGTGGCGGCACGTGGCGGCCGGCGGTCACACCCACGGGCAGCCTGCCGCGGCCGAGCACCAAGCCACTGGGCGCGAGCCCCGTGCCCGTCACCAACACCTCCCTCAAGGCGACGCCGCAGCCCACGCGCGCCTTTGGCTCCGGACACAACAATATTGCAAAACCCTTTGGATACGTAAGTATCTGTGTTCCTGATCCTCGTTACCAACGTCTCCCTCAAGGCGACGCCGCAGCCCACGCGCGCCTTTGGCTCCGGACACAACAATATTGCAAAACCCTTTGGATACGTAAGTATCTGTGTTCCTGATCCTCGTTACCAACGTCTCCCTCAAGGCGACGCCGCAGTCCACGCGCGCCTTTGGCTCCGGACACAACAGCGTTGCAAAACCCTTTGGATACGTAATTATCTGTGTTCCTGCTCCTCGTCATCAGCACCTCCCTCAAGGCGATGCCGCAACCCACGCGCGCATTTGGCTCCGGACACAACAGCTTTGCAACTCTTTGGATACGTACCTAAGTATCTGAGTTCCTGTTCCTCGTCACCAATACGGAATACCTCCCTCAAGGCGACGGTTCACGCATCGTCTGTCGCCTTGAAGAAAAAAATTAAAAATTACCATTTCATGCTCTATGAAGACTATATTTACATTACTTGAAAATTAAACAATAAACTCACAGAAGACTACTATAAAATTTTCAAAAACTAAGTTTTGACCCCATTTGAAACTTATACATAATTTTTTATAAAAATCAGGATTTTTAAGATAAAACAGTATTGCAGCAAACGAGCACAATCAAACACCACCTTACCTTACCTTTAATCAAACAGTAATGTACCATAATGCTCAAAGCTTGTAATGTTTGTTCCAGATGAACGGCAGCGACAATGTGAAGAGCATCGTCAACAAGCAGTACAACACGCCCGTCAACATGTACAGCGACAAGACCATCGCGGAGACGCTGTCCGCGCAAACAGAGGTCTTGGCCGGAGGCGTTCTTGGGTACGGAGATAGACACAGATGAAGTAGAGATGAGTTAAAGATATAGGTTGCTAACGTTATATTCTTCCATTAGAACAAGGCTTACAACTTACAACTAGTAACGCCATCTACGATCTTATTAGCGTAATTTGATTTATACAATGAAGTTAGCAATCTATTTCTTCTTCCTTAGTGGTACAACTCTAAATCTGTGGTACAACTATTTTGTTGTAAGTACACAATCTTTTACCTATCAATTTAGTGATTGATAGGCAGTGATAGGTCTTAATAGTACATTGTTACCTTAGGGATGAAAGTAACTTATTTAGTCCCGAGACGGGGTTTGGCGCCCGAGCGTAGCGAGGGGGCCTATAGTTCGAGGGACTAAATAAGTCTTTATCCCGAGGTAAACACTGTGCTTTTCATTACGAATATAAGGAAAGTCAAAATAAAAATAGAAATTAGCTAAAGAAATTGCCGCTTGCCACTTTCCCGCCTTTTTTTTTTCTTTGGCCTAGCCGGCGGGCTATGCATTTAGCTTTTTAATAGTCAAGTATTGTCTATGATTGTCTATGAATGTCTATGAATCAGTTGTCTTTACTTTATGAATAAAGTCTATCTTTCTTCTTGTCTATGGATGCACTCGGGTATGTCGTGTTTCATTTGAATTCCAATAAAAATGTGACAACTAGTTTTTTTTAATTATTTGACAGCTGTCAGTTGAAAACGATTCTCCCTAGGGCTGAAAAGTATTACTTTCAACCCGCTTCTCAGGCAACTTCAGACCTACTTTCCGTGTATGAGTAATGAAAAATAGTTTTTAAGACCTATCAATCAGTAAATTGATAGGTCTTAAAATAGCATCCATAAACATAGCATTCCTTGCTACCGTATGTAAAGAATGCTATGTTTATGGCGCTATCCGTTTTACAAGGTTCCCTGTGAAAAAGGATAGCATTAACTCAATTCAATTAAGCTTAGAGGTTGTGTACAATATTATATTTGACAGTTGGTTCTTTAAGATTAGTCACGTTTAAAAATAAGTATAAAAATAATTTTATTTTGTATGGTTTACCAGAGTTAACTTTAAGAAAAATGAGAAGACCTATGACGCAGAGAAGAGTGCTGTCTTCAAGGTGCTTCAAGAGGCAGAGAATGACCCCGAGCCAGGTATATGAAATGTTTAACAAGTTAAACCTGCATTGTACATAGAAGGCGCGAGGGATACTCGTAGAAACCATAGTCATTCTGCAGCTGCTGCAGTGTGCCTTGTATTTGAAAATAGCACACGTGTACCAACGCGCATTTAGTGTGAAGTACAGTTTCCGTCACGCCTTTTGACAGTTTAAGCCTCTTTGTACTTGCCTATAACTTTTTTACCGAACATTTTGTTCACGTTTTTCTTCCTATCCTGACCATACGCTGAATACATCGTATGCTAACATCCACATTAAAGAAAGTCCCTGTATTTAATTAAATTATTAGCGAACTGCAATTTTAAGATATGAAAAATTCATACATAATTTTCATTTCATATGTACCTACCCACATTTTCATTACGCATTCGAAACTATTTTACCAACGAGTTTTTCTGTATAATAAGCAAAATTTTTACATAGGTAAATCTTTTTCATTTCATATAACTATTGTTCCAAAATTGTTACTTACATAATATTTTTCAATCTACGTTTGGAGACTAGTATTAAGTTTTTTCTACATACTAATTATTGTAATCTGTGTACGTATTGTCTTTCACTTTACGATTCGAACCCACTATCGAGTATTTCTGCATAATATTGTAAGGAAGTAAACTTGATTGTGCTCGGCTAGTGTCGGAAGTGTCGACGACGGGCACGACAACGCCGGTTAGCGGCTTGCGTCACGTGACCGCGCCCGTCACGCGCCCCGACGCGCCCATCAACAACACTGGCGGCCTGCCGCCTGGACAGAACATTTGCGAGGAGTGCGAACGGCTCATTACGTAAGTCGGACGATCGTCCCGATCAGCCCGACACGGTCGCAAACGTCTTGTGTTTCACAACTCGAAAAATAGGGATGTCTTTAGCATATTTCGGCATTTCGTTTTCTAAATTTTACCAGGCTTCGATGCATATTACAATCATTCACCGTTTTTAATGTACTTATGTTTCTTTCATTTATGACCAATAGGTATATTTGGATAGAAATTCTAATGATCCAGATATTATTTAGTTTTTTTAATCTAATTTTCAGGTTTTGATCTTTAATAATGTAATTAAAATATTTGGTAACAATTCAATACCGTAAGATACGATAATTCAAAAATCTATATTCCTACGTTACTCGTGACTCAGAGATTTGATGATGTGCCAGTAGAGGTATTTGCCAAAAGCTGTGGTGGCAACAATAAAGTGAAAATAGCAATGGCGATGCCCATAAAGTGTTCTTATTGAGATATTCGTTGCTTTGTGAAATAATAATATTGGGGTCACCAGAACCGACCACTTTTTTATCGCGGGCTCGCGTGGCGCGCACCGGCTCGCCGAGCGTGGCTCTGCGCGCGCAGCACGCGGCGCGCTCGGCCGGCGCCCGTCCGCCGCGGCCCGCGAGCGCGCGCCTGTCGCCCGGCGCCTCGCACCGGCCCAGCCTGCCCGTGGGCAGCCACGTGCTGGTCGACGGCCGCGTGGCGCTGGGCGCGCCCGCGCTGCCGCCGCTCACCGTCACGCCGCCCGCCACCGACACGCCCTATTGCTTCGAGTGTAACCGCTACATCGAGTAAGAGGCGTCTCTGAGAATGCCTGACGTGTTTGCGACCGTGTCGATCTGTGCTAGTTATATCGTAGTAGACGTGTAGTTGTTCCGTGTCTCCGTCGGGGTTCCTTCGTTGGCCGTGTACATATCGATATCGAAGGTATCGAAAGGACCCCCGACGTAACAATCTCGGTGCAGATGCCGGCGCCTTCGGCCACGTGTCGGGCCCCGATATTTGCGTTCGACTGTCATTTACCATCACGGCTGAGATCTATAGAGCGTGCTCTGACTTGAGACAGAATCAAAACGAGACACAAATACATATATCCTAAATATTTCTCTCGTATGAGAGTTCTTGAGTTTGAGCAGAGTGAGAGTATCATCTATTGATTTCAGTCTTTATATCGCTCATATCTTTGGTACATTTACGAGTATACCGCTACGTAATTGCACTCGGCATGTCCTCATATACATCACCGCACCGTTAGAGGAAGCGCACTTTTATTTCGCAGAAAGAATGGTGCACGAACACATTATTTTTGGTAAGCATGAATGTTGCTGTACAAAGAAGACACATAAAACAATTAATACAGTCGTAGTTTTAGAAATTGTAACCGCAACATTAGTTAGACATAACCGCGTAACTGGTTGGAAAAAATGGGCTAGAAACATGGAACATTAAGTATTCCTAATCTTTAAATATCTGCAATATTATTAAAACAGGAAACATAACAGTCCATTGACAAAGAAGCATATATTACTTGTTCAGTATATTATTTTATAGGAGCCATAGCAACACATTAGTTTACGCGATTTTAAAACACTTTGGCATGGTGTGTACAGCGGCGTGTTCGTGCGCATCAAGGACAAGAACCTGCACGTGGAGTGCTTCAAGTGCGCGACGTGCGGCTCGTCGCTCAAGAACCAAGGCTACTACAACATCAACGGCAAGCTGTACTGCGACATACACGCCAAGCTGGTCGCGCGCCAGAACCCGCCCGCGGCCAACCTCGAGCCCGTCACAGTACCCCCGTATGTATTTGAACCCGTCGGCTATTCTCTATTTCAGTGGCAATCGAAAGTTGCTAAGAACTATCAAACCCGCATTTCGTATAACGAGACGCGGGTTTGACAGTTCCATTATTTTTTTATTCAATAACAAGTAGTCCTTGACTGCGATCTATACCTATACCTGATGCTAAGTGATGATCTCTAAGATGGTATTGGGCTAATTTGGAAGGGGTATGGCAGTGTACAATTCAACCCAAACACCTAATAGGTTTCTACGCGCCATCGTGAACCGGTACGTTAAATCGCTTGGCGGCACGTCTTTGAAGGTAGGGTGGCAGCTAGTCACGGCCAAAGCCTGCCACCAGACAAGACCAAAAACAATTCAGAAATTATAAATTGTCCCCGCCGGGAACCGAACCCGAGACCTCCCAGTTATAAGGCACCAGGGTGGTTGTCGAGTTTTCCATAGCCAGTGGAAATGTCGAAAAATATCACTGACTGCTTCAAAAATTATAGCTATTGACAGTTTAAGAATTGAAGTACGATCCTCATATATCGTACTTGGCACTTGCAATAGTTTTATAGCGTTTTTGAATGTTATGAATTTATCAATGAATGTTGGGTTTGTATTTCAGTGGTGGCCGTATCCCCACAAACACCTACTCGACTCCGTTGCCGCCATTGTCTACAAACAACTACACAAACGGCTCCTCTTCAATGTTTAGCGTAAGTATTTCACACATAAATTTACCTCCTACATATGGAACCATTGATTCCGAATAGATGAACTAATTTTAAAATTGAGAATTGATTCAAAGCGGAAAGGGAAGCATTAAACTAAAATACATAGCTGTATGCTGCTGTTATTTAAAGATTTAGAATTAGTACATAGTTTGTATGAGGACCTTCCTTTAAGTCCGACGAAATATCGAATTCTCGTTTGTTTTCGAATAACGTTTAACCGAGAAATAAATTAGGCGTTCTGATAGTTTGTGTACTTATCGAAAATCTGCCAAAATATTACGCTCGGATAAGCTTTATTTTCCGTTGGCGAAATCGGCTCTTAGTCGACTAAAAAGTAGATTCTCAAAATATATTATTGCACCATAATACATATATTACACCATAATATTACATTTAATAAGTAGAAGTTATTACACAGTTAATGAATTCCTTAATGACAAAGTTGCTTGGAACCAATCTGCCTCGCTTCAGCTGTCCACAAGATGATAATAAGCTACATAAATTGTAACATTTTTTTGTTTTGAAAAGAGCAACTGCCGAGTTTCTTGCCGGCTCTTCTCAGCAGAATCAGCATTCCGAACCGGTGGTAGATTTACGACTTGTCATAAGAGCCACAAGTTGGCCTACATGAAATAAATAATTTTGAATTTTGAATATTCTATCACGTGTAGCCGTCAAGCAACCTCTCTGGGCCGAAGCCATTCGGCTCGTCCATCGGCTCGGCGTACTCGCCCGCATCGCTGTCGCCGCGCTCGGCGCCGCTGTCGCCCGCAACGCGCCCGCTCGCCGCGCCGCCCGCGCCCTCCGCGCCCTCGCCGGCCATCCCCGCGCCGACCCCCTTCGCACCCAGTAAGCGAGTCACTTTTGCCGTATAACATCAACACTATTCCCCTTCAGTTATACTTTTTTGTTGATGATTGCACATCCATTATAGTGTTAGATATTTCTTGACGGTGAGGCTGACTTTTCACCAATAGTGTGAGAGAGAGGGATTTGTGTGATCCACCAATAATAATTCACATAATTTCCAATGCCTACTTTGTTTTACCGTTTTCTATTAGAGCTCTTAGATACTTAATATTTGCTAAGAATGAATGAAAATTAGGTATCTTAAATGTGAGTTTCTCTTCCAGAAATCGCAACGCATCGTCAAACATTTATTTCCGTTAAACAACTATCATGATTGTTCATTAAGTTTGCCTGGGGGTCGTTGAACTGGCTGAGTTCGCTTGGTGTAGAGGCCTACAAGCACAGATTATACCTACAAGCGAATTCAAATCGGCAAAATTAGACAAATAGAAAACAGTGTATTCCGAAAACTCAAAGAATTCCCGGGATTTTCAAAAACTTTAATTCAGTTGGACGGGGTAGTATTTTTTCTATATCTGAAATGTAAAGAGGCAAGACATTTGTCACTTAATCTTTCATATTTTATTTTTGTTGAAAAGATAATAATAATATTTTCACAACAAGCTCACTTGAATAGTTAAAAACTAAAAGTTTCATGCAGATCAATTGGTTTATAAAGGTTATATTATATTTCCATTTCGCATCAACTTTTTCGACAAAAATATTCCTGGTTATTATTTATAATATACGAGTACATAATATATTCATTATTAAGCTGTCTTAAGATAAACACAAAACACTGTAACAGTCAATATATTTAATAGTATATGTACTTTGTTAAATTTAAGTTCAATTTTATACATACATTATCCATAGACATTATATTGTTATAATGTTTCATTATATTTATATGTAATATGTTTTTATGCAACAAATTTCTTTCCTTACCATCTTCCAATACTAAAGTGTATGTTTACTTTCCCATTACCTCATGAAAGGTTGTCTAGTCCCTACTCCCTAGAGAGAGGTATAAATAAATATTGTGGACAGATATTTGGCTCTCACTTGTTGACATTGTGGCCTAAATATAATCTTCGGTTGGCAAATGATCAATCACTACAAAAATGCATGCTATACTTTTAATAGGATCAGGTGGCCTAGCCAATTTTACTCTCAGTCTGATTAACGCAGCGATCGGTTATAGTCTTCGATAAGGTAAAAGTTTAAATTTATTGTAAGTTAAATATAATATTGCACTATTTTAATTTTCGTTTTACATTCTAGAAAAGTTTTTTTTTTATTATCAATTAACAATAAATTACTAGGCTTTAATTTCAATGTAAAGCCACTTGCTTCAGTAGCATTAATATCAATTAGGTATTATTTGTTATTATATAATATATATTAGCCAAGTACTTAAAATTTAATAATACCGTTATTAAAAACATCTACTTAGTTTTAATATTTTAACTTAGACTCTGTTTGTTCAAAAAGTTTCAAATTCATTTACTGCTGTTTATTTTTAACAGAGGCCCCAGGTTCCATTTTTAAAGGTAATCTATAAATTGGCGATATAAATAAAAGCTTTTAATGGCTAATATCATGTAAATATCAAGAAAGCATATGCGCTAAACGAGTAGCCAATACCAGTCACAACACTGAATTAACTTTTATCTGAGCACTATAAACTAAATTTATAAATGCAATAATTCAAAATTCATTTGCTTTTGTATTTTGAGATTATAAAAATATATAAGTCAACCCTTGCTTTACAAAATCTTTTATCTCGATAACTTTGTTTTAGAGTCATATTTTGAAGTTACTAATATAAACTTTCATCTATTTTCTTTCCCATCATTCATACCTTTGCTAATAATCTAAACGCTAACAGACAACAATATAAAAAGCATTGTGTGGCCCCCACCGTTTCCTCCAGAAGATGAACCACTAAAAGAGATAAATCCAAATAACCTTCAAAAACCACCTTGCACCGAAGTAACTTCTTTGGTTCAAGAAGCACAAATAGCGGCACCAAATAATAATTTAAATTCTCGGACACAGACGAAATCTGAAGAACTGAATAATTCTTCATTTCAACAAAAATCAGAAAACTCTTTAAATACAACGTATGAAACGGCTGTCACTTCCTCATCAACATCTAAATCAGAATCAATAGTACAAAGTCAGCAATCTCAATCAATAAAAGAATTATCTTCTTGTACAGTTCAATCGTTTTCTCAAGCAGCTTCATCTCATGAAAGTCAAAGCTTATCTATTTATCAAACACAGGAAGCCTCTGAACTAAATAATAATAGGCTTTTATGCGAAGATAACACTATTCAAAAATCCGTTAAACCAAGGCCTCAAGAAAGTCAATTTACAAATTCTGATGGAAGTATAAGTAATAGGAATATTAAAGAAAGTTATTCAGAAATACAAAAAAACGGAGAGGATAAAGAATCCACATATAAAAAGAGTACAGAAGTATCAAACCTAGATCAAAATACTTTTTCAGAGCCTAATTATATCGTCAATCTAGCTGAAGATATAACACAGAAAAATCATGAAATTTCGGAGTTAACCGAGACGAATGTAAAAACATGTTTGGCCTCTCATAAAGAGACTCAGCCTACATCGATTGAAAAAGATAGTGACATGGCCATGAAACAATCTCAAAATATGTTCAGACACGAACCGAAGTCGGTTCCTTTACCGTTTTGTAACCGTCAAAATAAACAGGGCTCGAGCTCAAAACCGGCCCAAACTACACCACGTATCTCACAAGATAAAAAGGTTAATATAAAAACTGTTCCTGAAGAGAAATCTACGTCGAACCAAATGAAAAATTCAAATATTGTAAGAGGATCATTGTTGGAGGCTCTAACAATAGCTCCAGATCGGCCTTACAGTCCATTAGCTTTCAGTATACCAAATCAGCATCTTTCATCGATTTCAACAAGTCAAGACCAATCAATACCGACTGATAATATACTTCCACCAGCAATGCAGACCAATAGTAACATTACTATGAGCATGTATGATCCAAAGTCCAGTGATAATTCAATTATGCAACAAACAGGGTTATTGCAAACTTCTTCTGAACTATCGGCATTTAAGCCAGTCAATAAACAAACATTTCCACCACCTTCGCCAGCAGAATTTTCTGCATTGACTGGTAGCTCTCAAATTAATAAAGAGTTAAACCAATTTTCGCACATACAACAAGAATCCTCGTTATCTCAAACTAAGTTTGCACAAAATATAGCTTTTTCTGCTAGCAGTACAACCGCTGCTCAAGGGTTTTCAACATTTAAAACTGCAGAGAACTATTCACAACAATCAAATTTGCAAGAGTCAACATTCGAACTTACAAAATCTGGTTTACCCAAGCCAGAAGTGATGAAATCATACCAACAGAAAACTGGGCAACATTTACCATTTCATACCCCGACTATGCAGCAAAAACCTGTGGCTCCTGTACCAGTGAACCCCCAAAAACGTCAAAATATCCCTGAGCAAAACAAATTCAATACTAAAGTACTTCCCAGCTCAATGACCTTTCAGCCTGTAATAGATGAAACTTTGCAAAGGAGTTCACCTATACGCAGCCGTCCAACGACTCCAGGTTTAATCAATAAACCTGCACCTATAATACCATCTTATCAGATGAATTTAGTCACTATGGAACATGTCGCACCTGAAAGTCGCATGTATTCACCAGCAAGAGAATTACCTGGTCAAACTTTAGCATCTAAAGGAACATGCCGTTCGCCATCTAATTCATTAAAAGCACAAGCTCCTCGAATAAAAGAGTCAATGCAACATTTTAACATAAACCAAGACTATGTTAATAAAAACGAAATTCAAAATCAACCACAAATTATAAGAGAACAAAGAGAATCAAATGTAGGCTACCAGAGTGAGAGTTACAACAAAGGCGATATGAATATTAAAGAAAATACTATGTTCAATCAAAACTTCGGTCAAAGGCAGTTAGAATCCCAGAATGTGTCTGAATATGGCAATACAACTGTACAAACTACGAGAAAAACTTACGAAGAGTTTGAGAGAGCACAATCCGCTAAATTGATTGAGATACAAAAAGGTGGTTCGCAATCTTCTGGTTCATACCAAAAAGTTGAATGTAATATCCCACCCTCGTCTAATACATCTGTCAGACAAGTTTTCCCTCCTACCGTCTCAAATATGATACCAACCCAACAGAATTTGTCATTTAATACTACTAATGAAAATGTTGTCACCGCTAGTAAACAAGCTGATTTTTATCAACCGTCTCCTTTGATATCTGGTGCTAACCAAGGTCCAGTGTGTGATCCTACCCCATCAACAGGTTCCAGCGTAGGAGCTGCCACTCGAGGCAAAACATTTGGTGTTTCATCAGCCCCTAAAAGAGGAAGAGGAGTCTTAAACAAAGCTGCCCTACCCGGATCACGCGTGCCCCTTTGTGGCTCTTGCAATGGCAATATTAGGTGACTCTATAAAGTAGGAATTTGTGTTGTTTGGCGTGATGCATGATAAAAGAGTAGGTGATGTGATGTTTAGGTGTTGTTCATGTGTTTACGATTTTTTTAAGATAGTTTTTACTTTTAGCATATTTATAACAGAATGTGGAGTTCGAACTAAAACCATAATAATATTCTAATATGTTTGTACATTTTGATGTTTTGTCTTTCTAACAGCTAACGAAACACAAACTATGAGCAGCCAACACAAGACAGAATTCAAAAGTCCTGCAGAAGAACGACTGATTAGAAAGATGGCAAAAATGGCTCTTAATGGCTATGAAATAGGGATTCAAAGAAAAATCAAACCAGCAGATCACATTCAATCAATGGCTGATAAAATCCAAGACACTGTTGTCACCAAGCATCCTCTCAATTCCGACGGTATACCCTCGGGTGAAAATAGTCGCGAGAGCACTTTGAAACGGCCATTAAATAAAAATGTTGAGAAAGATTTCAAATCTTTGGACAGCAGTTTACTGAATACACCCAACAGAAATCATCTCATAGCTAATAATACCGTCAACTGCGGTAACTCACAAACGCCAATACCTCCACCTCTACCTACTACTCCAGTGCCAACATTTCAAGCCCATAGCACTCCTATTACCAATATTTTGAATAATATTGCAGTAAAGAATCCAGACTACAATCGAAAATTAAATAATACGATAAACAAAAATGAAACGCTGTTGCAATCAAACAATGAAAAATCTCATAACGGTGGATATTCAAGCAGTGAAGACTCCAGTAAAGATAAATTAGAGTACAATTACAACACATTTAAAAAAAATGGGACTGAAAAAACAACAATTTTTAATGAAAACAATATTTCATGTCAAGACGTTAACAAAGCTGAATTAAAATCAGACATAAATTTTTCTAACACTTTAAGTAAGCGGAAATTGTTTGAAAGAACTGATGCAATGAATGAATCAAGCATCTCGGAAAACAATTTCAAAATGTTTGATAAAATCAATAACAGCGTTTCAGAAAAAGATCATGCAACAAAATACAACAGTTCCGAAAGTTCTACAGAAGATATCAAAAGTTCAGTGTGTCAAGAAGGACATACTAAAAAGCTAGCAAACAGTTTGTTTGATAACACATTATACACTTACAAGTCTGGTAAATCTAATGGCGTTGATGGAAAAATTACAAATAACAAAAATGAAATTGCTACAGAACATATTGAACATATTAAGGAAGCCAATTACGAAGCGGATAACAATGATAATTCCGAACAAATAGTAGTAAGACGCAGAGATAAGAAAAACATAAGAAACGATGACGGCAGAAGAGATTCTCACATTATTGCAAGACCACTGAGCACAATGACTTCAGTTGATGTCGCTGACGGACAATATCCTGTATGTCATATATGTGACAAGGCAATAACCAGGTATAATACGATCAGTATCTTCCTTACAACATTCAATTTACAGCAGTAAGATAAGTTATGCATGATGAGCATGAGCGTGTTGCTTTGTTTTAAAACATTAACGTTTTAGTTTCTTTTATATATTGACCAAAAATTATTTTTTGTACAAATAAAATAAATGTGTCGATTATTTATAAGTAAAGAATACAAATAAGATATGTACTAAAATAAACGTTTCTCTTTAGGGGGCCGTTCATTACCGCGTTGGGTCGGATTTGGTGCCCCGAGCATTTCATTTGTGTGAACGCCACTTGCCGACGACAGTTGCAAGACATTGGATTTGTGGAGGAAAATGGACAACTATATTGCGAATATTGCTTTGAGCAATACATCGCTCCTGCATGTGACAAATGCCATGCTAAGATAAAAGGAGTAAGTGGAAATTGCAGTTTTTATGCAATTTTGTTTTTATGTGCTTAAAGATAATAAACACGTACTCAACTTTCAGGATTGCTTAAACGCCATCGGTAAACACTTCCACCCAGAATGTTTCAGCTGTGTGTATTGTGGAAAATTATTTGGGAACAATCCGTTCTTCTTAGAGGATGGATTGCCATATTGTGAAGCAGGTAATTTAGTATTTGTACATTGTAATTAATTAATTACATAACATTAAACAGGTAATTTAATAGTTTTATACCAACATAAATAAGTTAATTTTAACAATTTTTTAAACATATGTTCTAATATTTTAATCATGTAATATATGTAATTACATAAATATGTATTATACAGCCCGTAGACGGACTGACGAACAGCGAAAGCTTAGTAATAGGGTCCCGTAGGCATCCTTTGGGTACCTTAAAAAACTTAAATGTGTGAAAAACGACTTACATTCGATTTTCAGACTGGAACGAGTTATTCACGACAAAATGTTTCGCATGCGGGTTCCCTGTGGAGGCGGGCGACAGGTGGGTCGAGGCGCTCAACAATAACTACCACAGTCAGTGCTTCAACTGCACGGTGCGTATGATGCGAGCCTTACTAAAATACAAAATGACACCCTTAGGCAAGCGTAGATGACAAAATTACTTGTACAAATAAAAATTACTTAAGTACTTAATTATTTTCCGAATAAGTCATAAGCCGTTTTAAAACTCAACATAAAATAGTCAAAACTGTCGAGGATGTAAAGTTAAACGATGACATTACAAAATAAATAGTTTGATGGAGTATTGATGAGAATATCTACCTGTAGGTACGTAATTCTCGTTCTTTTAAGAGCAATTATTGTACATATTACTTTCATTCCATTTTTCGTTTGTTTCAACTGCTCTCGAAAACTTTAATAATAATAATTTATACATACCTATCACACCAACTTATGATTTCAATCGAAAATTCAATCCGCCAGCAATCGCAGTCAACGCTCGTCATACGCCGCCATATTGTGCTGTTCCCAAATTAACATTTGTGTGTGTTTCAAATGTGTGTAAAACATATAAATATACATAATAGCTTTTTGTACAAATTTTATACAGTTTTCGTTATAAACCAACCTCCCAGAAAAGTCGGGACGGTTTATTTTTGAGTAGATTTAGAGTTTAGCAAAGGTAGAATTTAGAAATGCTTGTTTTATATGTAAAGTGATGTACCAACCACTTTTTAGAATAATTGTTTTGGCTATTTTATGTATTGCGTACAATTAATTATATATTATTAATTATAATTACAACAGTAAAATATTATATTGCTAGTCATTTGTTCTTGCATTTTAATATGTTTATGTAATTACCTACTGTGAATTAAAGAAATATTAATAACTTGTAAACTTCACCTTTTCCTACAAATGACTAACAAAAGCCTGTAATGTTACCTTTATGCGATATTTTACTATATTCTTGAACATTTTACAATATTTATATTATTTATACCTTATATTTTAGTAGCTGAATTACTAAAATATCATATATTATAATATTGACTGTTATAGGTGTGCAAAAAGAATCTCGAAGGACAGAGTTTCTTCGCCAAGGGAGGACGACCTTTCTGCAAGATACACGCCCGCTAAAACTCCGGAGCCGTTAATGTACAACTCTGACACTGTTTACTCCACAACTACTTTCCGTCCCGTCTCTGCCTCTCCATATTCGATTCCAGCGACTGATACTCCCACACCACAGCGCACGAGGAAATTAGAAACGCCACTCCACTTCGATGGAGGGCTGTTTTCTGATATACGGAGTACAGAGGGCAAGTTGCTCAGCAAGGTAACCGTAGATCACGTGCACAGCTCAACGCGCCACGACGTCACCGACGCGCCGCAGGCGTCCCAGTTCGTCGACGCCATCGGCAACAAGGAATACGTCGACGACATCGTCAAAACTGAGACCATCACAAACGAGGATGTCATCAAAGTCAAGTTCACACCCGTGCCCTTTGAACTCGACTCTGTACTGCCAAGACCGAGACCTTTCACTCCAGTCAAATACTTAAAAGATGATTTCGAAGACTTGCAGAGTTACAAAATTGTCAACTCTTTGTTTAAGGACAATTTCCTGGGTCCGAGTTATGTAAGTGGCACAGATAAATATAGCAAAAGTGCAACTGCCAGTCCAGTGATGAGAGGATACAGTCCTCTTGCAAACTTAATCATTTCAGAGCACTTAACTAAGATAGACGGTTACTTGCAAGAAAGTTTAAACTTGTGTTCAGAATCTCAAAATATTAAAAACATACCAATGCCATCAAAGCATGAGGTAGAGACAACAAAACTAACAGAGGAAATAAAAGAGACCAATTATGATTGTATTGGTGATAGCAGCAACAAAGATGATTATCAAAACGATAATGACAGTTACCATAGCAAAGTAGTCCGGGATGGAGAATCTAAAACCAAATCTAAGCTAAACAGTGTCGAAGCAAAACATCCAGGAGTATTAAGCGCCATTTATAATATGCCCATGCATTATCATGCAACAGTACTCTGTTTCTTATTAATTGTATATAATCTTGTTTATCAATATATTAAGCAAAATTGCCATGGTAAAAATCAAACTGTAAGCTAAAGAAAATAAGAATCAAAATTGCCTAAAGATTGTATGTATAAACTAGTCAAGGAACATTAGTTTCAAATGGTCATTGAAACTTGCTTTATTTTCCTAAACATACCTACTAAAAGGAAGATGTAAATAATTAAAGGTAACAAAGCCATTTATTGTTTTTTAAGTTTTTATATTATATTCTAACAATTTGGTGCTTCTCACTACTATAAAAATGCTCGCAAGGATGTGATAATTCACTTCTTTAATTTTTATAATTTTAAGGCTTTGTACACAGCTTCCGGAATGTTTCAGTACTGTCACTAACATATAACAGTAGTCATATTATAATATAATACTTCAACTAAATAAAACTTGTTGGAAGTATTTATTGGTGCACCAACTTTTATTGTATTTTGTCATAAGATTACCATCGTTTTAGGTATAAATAGTTATTTACTATTTTATATTATGTCAAAAACATTTAAGTATGTTATCATTGATTTATATTTTACCAATGTAGGTAAATACAAAGTACAGAAGGTAAATTTCAAAACAAAACCATGCTGAAAATTTATAATCCTAATCTTAAGTACTATTTATTTAGAATTTAAAACAATGCAATCAGTTATCCTTAAGAACAATTATGTGAGCTTAATAAAGTATTTTATCTTATGCTGGTGTTTTAATTCATATTAATCATTTAAATACTGGATGATGCACACAACTTCATCCCTGCAGATTTTGGTGTTTTGACTAATCCTGTGAACTCTTGCAACTCTTGGATTTCCTAGCATTTTCTAGCCTAATGCTCGTTTTCAGAATGTAAGCTATTAAATTTCGTTGAAATTAGTTCACCAGTTACCATAATATTGTCTCCAATATCAATAGTTTCCAAAGGAACCGTACATTTTTCTTTGGTAAATGAAGTCACCTCTTGTATAAATTTCTACTTGTCTGTGAAAATCTCATTAAAACTGGTTCAGCCCTTTCGAAAAATAGCTTAGCCTAATAGCCTACAGGTTGAACAAAAAAAAAAAAGGTTTAGGTCATGTTCTCCTTCAAATAAGCTTATGAACTTAATTAGAGGCAGTTGTTTCAAAATCAAAGACAAAAACCTCGATTTTAGTTTTTATATCTGTAGATGAATACACATGCATGCTTCTAGAGTTGATATTTAGTTAGTCAGCTGTTGGTTTGGTGCTAATGCTAAATATGTGCTAGACACTAGAGGGAAGTATTAGTCACTAGCTGATTCCCGCGACTTCGTCTGCATGGATTTAGTTTTTAAAATCCCGCGGGAATTCTGATTTTCCGGGATAAAAAGTAGCATATCGTCGGCTTAATTATCAAACTTCGTAACTCCAAAATTTCCGATTTTTTCATTTTAACGCCACCTACATAGTGTAAAATCATGATAACAGATAATAAATCATAATTACAACAAACAAAAGCACAATTAAATATTCAAATGCAAACAAAGCTGTTTGTCTATGTTTTTATTGTTAGTTATATTTTATAAGTTTTTTCTTTCTCCTGTAAAGTTTGACCAAATGGAGATACGAAGTTTGATAATTAGGCTGACAATATGTCACTCTCCAGGTCCTCAACTATAACCATGCAAAAAATCACAGCCATTCGTAGCTCTGTTGCAGCATTACTAACAAATTAAATTAAGGAGAAACCATCAAACAAATGCATTTATAATATTAGCAAGGATGTTCAGCATGGCTAATATATTTAGTTTAAAAAAAAAATCTACTTACTTCAATTAGGGGCAGAGTTATTGTACCAGTAACTAGATTATTAAATTAAAAGAATTATGTATTCTCTAAGTATCCTATTTATTGTAGGTAATATTTACATTTTAAATTAAACTAGAGATTAAAATAACATTCAATCTTACTCTAAAGTTGTACTCCTTGTTTCATCATTGCCAAAGAAGTATGTTGAAATTCTGAAAGGTAATTTTTATTTTTATCAATATGTGAAAACTTACGAAATAAATTTTTACAAAGCATGCTGCGTTATTTTCGTTTCAAGACCATTTTCATAGACTTGGGTAATTATCATCCTTGAAATTTGTTAGGGTTTGAATCTTAAAACATGCATGTTACATAAGAATGTAAGCCATGAATGAAGAAGCTGTCTTAAACAGTAAACATTTGGTTTTTCGCAGAAAGGCATAAGGGACACACTAAGCACATTTTGTTATCTTTGTGGGACAACTAGGGAAAAATAGATTATTTATTGTATTTGATGAAATCGGAAATGAGCAATTCCATAGAAGAGTCAGTTAGACATATCTCCCTGGGTTGAGGCTGAAGTGAATTGGGCTGAACTGATAAACGTTGGGTTGGTGTCCCAGGATGCTAGTGGTGACCACACTGCAGGAAGGTCAACTTAGGTGGACCAACAACATCAGACGTCACAAGGGAGCTGCTGGATACAAGTGGTGTAAGACTGTAGCGTGTAGCCCTTTCCACGCTAAGCCTAAGTACGTCCAGTGGAGAATGTCTCTTGGAAGAGTCAATTCAAAGAGAACCGTCCAAACTGAACTAACGCTATTTATTGCGCTATTATATCGCCCTCTAAATCAGAAAAGGGAATTAAGCACAGCTGCGCCTTCCAATCCCACGACGGTTCTCTTTTTGAACAGACTATCAATTAAAATGCAAAGTAATATATTGATCAGTACGATAGTAGGTACGAAACGAGCTGAAAATTATCTCTTCACTTACTTTTTCCATTCAATCCCCATTCCAATAAAAGTAAAAGTTAGAAATCCATGCCACAAAACAGTAAATGTTGCTTCTGGTTGTCTCTTATGACCAAAATTCTTGAAACCTCTGATACTTATGGCCCTCGTTAAAGTGGGATTTAACATTTTGTTTCTTATTTTTAGTAAGTGTCTGATTATCATATCCAGTAACTTGTTAGCAAAATAAAACAATATTGCAATTATATTTTTAAAATAAAACTTCTGAGCACATTTTGAAGTTGTTTTTCTTTTCTAATTTTTTGTCAGCATCACAGATGTAAAATAGTGTTGCCTATCGATAGTCGACTATCGCTAAACTATCGATAGACTATCGATAGTTGACGCCATATAAATAGTATCGATAGCCTATCGATACTATCGATAGCCTATCGATACTATCGATAGTATTAGCTTCAATACCATCGATATTATCGAAGACCGATATACGTTTAGGAGTAATACCTTCGATAGTCGATAGTATTGATATTATCGATAACTCACACTATCGATAGTTTAATGAACTGCGATAGTATTTCTTTCCAGTAATCAATTAAGTAGCTAGGAAATTTCTCATAAAAATATTAAAAAATAAGTATTAATCACAAAGAGTATCCGAATACAATCAAACATTAACACAGGGCACCACTTAAGTATTAGTTAATTTTGTGATATTGATAGTATCGATAGCACTATCGATTTTGTTACTATTTTTCAAGGTCATCTATCGATAGCGAAACTATCGATAGTTGTGCAACTCTAATGTAAAATGTCAATCATCAGTGTCACAGATTACTATTGATAGGTACTAGTAGTGTTGCCATAACATAGTATTTATTATGAGGCCCGTAAACAATCAAACATGTTTGTCAAATTTTACGTTTTTGTTTGAACAAGGTCATCATAATATCAAACACCAGCGCACGCGTTCAAACACTGTTCAAACTACGTCCGTTTCCGTTTGACCTACTTTGAATTTTATTACTATCGCTCACCTTGCTTTGAAACGGAACCCTTTACACTAGTAGATTATTATATAAATCTGTGTAAATATACATCCCAATACGATTGCAGCAATATTAGCATGGGCAGGCCGATAAAATATAATATATTTTCCCACGTTTATACAATACCTATGAGATATTATCTCATATTGTATAAACGTGGGATGTAATTTATATTTGGGGATATAATAAATAAATTGACTCAATTTATTCAATCTGAGTTTTATTAAGTATATTCATTAAAACATTATGAAAGTAATTCCAGTGAATAATTATAATAAGTAATTCAAAACACATCTTTCTGAATACGTATAGTTTACAAGGCGGCCTTACTTTTATTTTACTTACTCTAGGTGTTGTTTCTTAAATATTTAGCATACTTAAGTAGGTATTACAAAAATAACCTATGTACAGAACAATATAACATATTCTATGTTAAATGCAAACTTATTTTTTATTTACATTTTGCTTGAAGTTGTTAATGCAACAAAAAGAAACTTACGTTTTCTAACTTGTAAAACCTTGCTAATATGACTTAAAATCCTGATTAATATTAATTTTTGAATTTATTATCAATCCATAGCCGCCCACTACCATCTTAGACTGCATCGTCACTTACCATCAGGTGAGATTGCAGTCATGGACTATCTTGTCATCGAATAAAAAAATCAGGATTTTAAGATACTAGATAAACTTATAAGTATATAATTTGACTACAATAGTTTTCTTATATAAAAATATAATAAAACAAATTTTGTCCTTTTCGATAAACATCCAATTAGTTAATTAACAAAACAGCGAGGACAACTGCCTTATAAAATTGAATTTGGATTTAAAAATAACTTCCTGTGTTGTGTCGACAGCTTAATTTTATTTGGCTGATTCATTTCATGACAGATATAATTTCATCAATCAAGCTGTAATATTGTCTTGGTCAAGCTGGAAAGACAATGGTCATTCCATAGATTTAGAATTGGTATTTGGTAGTCAATACAAGGAGCATACAAATCTTAAATCTATGGGTAATTCATATTTTACATTTACAAGTGACTTTTTTTTCATATATTACAGTATGTAAAAAAAACTGCAAGCTATGTCTGAAGCCATCATATAATACGTCCGGTTTTTCATAGATTACCCACCCTATTTTCATCAAATTAGCTGATAGGAATTGATTTTTCTTGCTGAAAATTTAACTTTGATTTTTTAAATTTTGAAGCCTTTCCTGTGATTAGTAGATGAATATAAAGAATTGAAATAACTATCTTTTAGTTTAAGCAACTCCATCAGTGCACAATCTTGGATAACTTTACCACGTTTTGGTAAGAGTTATTCTACTGCAGTTAATATTATTCACTATTTATTTATTTTAACATAGCTCCCATTCACTATGAGTCAATTATATGTCTACATGTAATACAATAATTGTGTACATCTACTACTATATTAGCTATAGCACATCAACAATAATTAATTAGGTAAGTACCTAAATTAAACAGGTAGAAATCCTGTTTTCATTTCTCCAAAATAACGACTACAAAAAATGAAACTGTAAACTGTATTAAAGGCACGCACACGCAAATAGCAAAATTGCGTCAAAACATATTAAGCTCTATATGTTAGCAGGTAGAGCTTGCAATGCAATGCAGCCCGCCCAATTTGTGCGAGCCTTTAATCTTCAAACTTGATGGAATGGACACCTGTGTCGATGGCACCGCCGCGGTATGAACCTCGTTTTTTCTTAGTTTTCTCATGTTTGAACGACTTTCCACGCGTATGTTTCAAGTCTTGGCTGGCGCGCTCTCCCCACGATCCACGCGCTCCACTCTATGAGGATAAAAAGAAAATATGAAATAACAATACCAATAAGGGTACCCACGTGATTTTCTGGGAAGTTGTATTACGTTCCTAACATTTTGCTGGCAAAGTTTCATAAGTATTTAGTACAGAGAATTAAATGAACAGTATTTTAAGTTATAATTGTTATTATGTTATAAAAAGTAAAAATATAATAATAATTATGATCACCATTTGCCAAAATGGCATTTGAGGAATTCAGAAGTTGGGTGTATTAATACTACAGAAGGTGCAAACAATATCCTCACCTTTAATCGAACACAATTTTTTTATTTTGAGAATTGTCTCCTCCGTCAAAACTTTTTCTGTCTTTGAATCCTCCCTTATTGAACCCTCCCCTGTCGCCGCCCCAGGAGTGTCGGTCACCGCGTCCTCCTCGGTCGCCACCTCGCCCGCCACGGTCGAAACCGCCCCGGCCGCCACGGCCTCCTCTGTCACCCCCGCGCCCTCCACGGTCGAATCCTCCTCTGTCCCCACGTCCTCCTCTATCATTAAAGCCACCGCGTCCTCCTCTGTCGCCAAAGCCACCGCGTCCTCCTCTGTCGCCAAAGCCTCCGCGACCTCTAAAGCCGCCCCCTCGCCCTCCTCGATCGTTAAAGCCCCCGCGGCCGCGGAAACCACCGCGGTTGAAACCCCCGCGCCCTCTATCTTGCCACCCGCCGGACTTGTTGCCCTCATCGTCGTCACCATCTCCGCCCTCTTCGTTTTCACCCTCCTGATGGAGAGATATTTAATAAAACACCAAGACAACCCTGCGTAATTCCCGTACGACGAAAAAGTAAATGCCCGAAATTATAAGCCGAGACGCATCCAATAAATATTGAATCACGGCGTCGATTGGTGATTACATGGAGTTATCTTGGCTTTTGATTTTCAGGGCATTTACCTTAGCTTCAAATGAATTGTCCTTAAGTCTATGGTCCACTTCGATCTTTTCACTTAGGACTCTCCGGAAGGGAGTCGGTTTATTGTTTGTTTCTACAGATTTCTCATTGGGTGTAGAAACTACATTCATTCCCTAGAAACAAGTGAGCATTATACAAAATGAATTTGTTTCATTGATTAACAGTTATGTAATTATATTTATAACTTTTCTATTTGCTATTACTTTGACAGGGAAGAAAGCTGCTTTTTATAGTAGTCATACTAATTACTTGTTATTACTACACTAAGGGTGTTTTTAGGGATCAGCCACATAAGCTTGGTCGAGATATCACATTGTTCAGTGGAAACAGTATGTGATTTTACACACTTGCAAGTCTAATCTGCTTATGCAGGGCTTACTCTTATGGTATAGGACGAGGCAGGAGTATGAGAAACACAGGTAGCGCCCTACACCTCTTCCCTTGATTCCTGCATTATTACTAACTATAAAAGTAACAGTTATAAAAGGGAAAAATCTTAAACTATATAGATAAGATAACTTGACAATATATGATAAAGAACCGTAATTTACCTTGACAAAGTTATTATATGGCTTTTTGGGAGGTGGGTCTTCTCCACCTGATGCTTTGCGTTTCTTCCCACTCTGGAAGCCATTTTCCATAGGCTGTAATAAATTGAACCCATTAGACATATCTTAATACAGTATGGTTCAGGAGAAAACTGTATTTGGGCTGCATCCAGACTGAATTTTACATGTGGCCATCTGTTTAAGCTAGTTTCTGAACATTCAGACACTTGAAAATGCGTTTTTCTATCAAAGCTTACAGTGCAGTGCTAACGATTAATTAAAAGAAAGTTGTAAAATTTTGTGAGAAACTAACAAAAAAAAAACGAAGTAATCAACAAATCCAATTTTTGTACCTGCTTGGCTTCTTTCTTTTGTACTTTAGCTGGGGGCTCATCATCACTATCATCATCAGAGTCTGCTTGTTTCTTGGCGGCCTGTGGCTTAGCTTCTTCATCATCACTGTCATCAGATGATTCCTGTTTGGCTTTGGCTTTTGGAGTTGCTGTAGGAGTTTTCCCATCTTCACTATTGTCATCACTGTCAGAAGATGATTGTTTCTTGGCTGGCTTAGCTTGAGCCTTCACTGGAGGCTTTTTAGTTTTTTCGTCTTCACTGCTGTCACTGTCATCTGAAGATGACTGCTTTTTGGCAGCAGGCTTTACTTGTGTAGGTTGGGGCTTCTGCACACCTTTTGCTGATTTTGGTGGTTCATCATCACTATCTTCTGAGGAAGATTCCTGTTTTTTAATTACAGCTTTTGCTGCCTGTTTAACAGGCTGTTTCTGTGCTGGTTTCTTCTTTTCGTCATCACTGCTTTCGTCACTGTCTTCTGATGATGATTCTGGTTTTTTATTTACTTTACCTACAGGTTTCGCAGCAGGGGCTTGAAGTTTGGGAATAACCTTGGGCTGCTTTTCTTCATCACTACTATCTTCGTCAGATGATGATTCTTTTTTAGCTGATACTTTAGGGGATTTTGCAGGTGTTGCCTGAGGCTTTACAACAGGTTTTTGGAGAACTTTTGGCTTTTCATCTTCTGAATCATCACTGTCATCAGAAGAATCTTTAGGTTTAGGATTTGCAACTGGTTTAATAGCAACTTGCTTTGGTGTTGGTTTCTGGGCTGGTTTCGATGGTTCATCACTAGAATCACTATCGTCTGATGATGATTCTTGTTTCTTGGCAGGTGTAACAGGTGCTTTGGCAGGTGTAGTAGGTGCGTTGGAAGATTGTTTGGCTGCTCCAGCTTTGTTTAATGGTTTTTTATTTTTCTCATCTTCACTGCTGTCATCACTGTCTGATGAAGAATCAGCTTTTTTGACAGCAGGTTTTTGTGGAGGAACTTTTGCTACAGTTTTCCCCTTACTAACATTGTTTTGTGGTTTAGACTTTTCATCATCACTGCTGTCTGAGCTATCATCTGAAGAATCTTTTTTCTTAACAGATTTTTGAGCAGAGTTAACAGGCTGAGATTTGACTGGCTGTTTTGTTGGTTTTGCTGTGGCATCATCCTCACTGTCACTATCATCTGATGATTCTGCTTTCTTCAATGGTGCTTTATTATTGACCACATTATTGACCTAAAATAGGAAATTAAGTTTACTAACTGTGAAATCTATTAATTAAGTAATTAGTATCACTATATCATTATCAGAGGTAGTGACGAAACATACAGTGCTATCATTGTTATTCAATAGAAGTATATCATCATCAAAAATTGTAAAAGGTCTTGTGAAGTGAAATCCTTAACATTTCAATGAATTACAATAATATTGTAAAATATTACCTTTGGTGGTTGTTTGGGTTTTTCATCCTCAGAACTATCTGAATCTGATGACTCCTGTTTCTTCACTACAGACACACTTTTAGAGTTATTTAAAAGAGTTGATTTCTTTTGCTCTTCCTCACTGTCTGAATCTTCTGAACTGAAATATTGCAAAGTTGTCAATACAAATAAATAAAATTGAATTGTTTGTGTATACATCTTATCTCAGAAAATAAAAATTAAAAAAAAAAACAATTCACCAATATGAAATTGCAGGCATTCGGTAGTTATGTCTAAATATATTTTCACTAGAAGATGTCTGCAACTTGTCATTTCACAATCAACAATTTCTTAATCCCCATGCTTTAGAAGTGCAGTATTTTGCAGCACCAGGATTGAGGAGTCACGACTATGATCTATTAGGTATCAATTCATAATTGACAGTTCCTAAATCCTCAGTTTTTGTGTCCCCTGCAGTTTTAGGATTGACTTGGAAAGTGAAATTTTTGCAGTATCATCTTGTAATCTGTCTATATTAATTAAAAAAAAATGAGAATCTGTCAAGAAATCTCCAAAATCTTCTAAACTGTTAAAAAAATTGAGTTTGTTCACTTAGGATAAAGACAAAGGGTCTAGACTCTAGACAGGTAGATTATGTAAATATACAAAGGTAACTTTTTTACAAGTTCATACTAAGGTTAATGAGAAGCAAGCTCTTATAATTCAAATCAATCAAATCAAAATGAAATGAACATACCTGTTTGCAGGCTTCTTAGCATTCTGGGCGGGCTTAACATTAATTTTCTTAAACTGTGATACCACATCAACAAGGGATGGCAAATTCTTTGCTCTAGGTTTCTGAAATTTAAAAAAAATAATTTGAAGGTTATTTTATAATTCATCCCAATATTAAATCTCAGTGCTTTTTGTATTGTTTAATTTTAATCTGGAGTCTTTACAAATAAAGACAACTTCTATTTAGGATGCAATATTGTGAAATACATTTTCATTGTGAAAATGTACTTTAATCAATCAACTTACTACACTTACAATCAATTTACTTTAGAGATGATGTACAACAGAATTAGTGCCATTACCAATAATTAAAACTATACCAATGTCAATAAAACACAACAAAGAAAACTTATCAAAAATAGTCTGTATTATAAGAACAAAATCATCACCACACATATTCTAACATATCTTATGTCCTTACTAATATAATAAATGTGAAAGTGTATTTGTTTGTTGATTTGCCCTTCAATCACCTCCCACCGGAGTACCAGATTGATGTGATATTTTGCATGGGTATAGTTGAGGACCTGAATGACATAGTATACTTTTTATCCAGGAAAATCAAAGAGTTCCCACAGGATTTTTGAAAACTAAATCCATGCCAACAAAGTCGCGGGCATCAGCTAGTTACCTATATTTTTATATGTAGTATGTTAGAGAGAAAATACCACAGCCATATGGTACATCACAGTGTCTTTTCCAATGATATTGACATTAGAAGAATTTCTGTGGACCTGAGTGCAGCACATAGGAGGATGCATGCAGCATGGAGAAGAATAAAAACATTATATTGCCCTTTTAAGATCAGTGTCTTTATTGGCATAGGTTATGATTATAACCATCATGTTCATGGGTTTCTGAAACCAAATTTAGCTACTCCATGTAGCCTTTAGCATACTAAAGACTACATGGAGTACTCTACAGCCATAAGAGATTTACAACATAGTTTTCATTAAACGGTAAAAAAAAAATATCAGAATTAAATACACGGTGGTTATTTTTAATTATTACGATAAAGACAATAGTAAATTGATCAATATTACAACAAATAAAATAACACGTGTGAAGAACGTCGTCCATCAGGGACACACGTGGTCGCACTTTTGGTTACTTACCGCCTTTGTTTTTGTCAAAAACTTGTCTGCAAGTGATTTATCGATGGTCAATAGAAACTGATGAACCAACGAAAGAGCCTCAGCTTGTAATTCTGGAGAAACACTCATTTTTATAGTTTGCGTCGTAAAATTTTGCCGGCGCAGAATTACTACAGCCACACGGCTTCACGTCAACAGATAAAAGAAAAAATTAAAATTGCGTATTGTGAAATGTCAAGTATTCAAAAGTAGCGATACCTACTCGGTGCCAAGTATCGAACCAAAAGTATCGATACTACTTGGTATCGAATGGGTATCGAGTAATATTTGTTGTGTCACACCTTGCAGAACTAGTTTTGCTCAAAGGCACCAATCCTTTCTCGGGAAATATTTATATGATTCAGCAAGCAAGTGTATGTGCAAATACACTGTTTGAAAAGACACAGTTGTAAAGCAAAGATTAAAGCATGGCTTCAAACACTTGATTATGAAAGTACGGAAAAATTGCACACACACACACACACACACACACACACACACACACACACTCATACACACTCATACTCATTTATTATTCAATGTCATAAGCATATTGAGTAGTTTTAAATTAGTATCAATTTCAATTTCATTTCATTAATTTATGTACTTTATTGATATTTTTTTAATTTTCAAAATTTAATTTTTTTCTAATATGTATCTATGAATTTCAATCTGTTTTATGAAGCATGATATCAAATTTGTAAAATATCAAAACTGAATCTTCGATCACGAAGAGGTCCAGCAGCTAAAACACAAAATCTAACGATTTTAGCTTAGTTGTTGGCAAAATCCATTTGTATATGTATGATATTTTTGTATGAATAAATGATTTGATTTGATTTGATTTGAATATTTAAAAGAAATTAACAATAATATTTAAATATTTAAAAAAAAGTAACAAAAAACATTAATAATTACGATTATTTATAATTACGATTTATTTCGTGATTACAAACAACTCTTAATCTTCAGCTCCCAATATTCTTCAGTGCAATCCGACATGAATACTAATTTATTTACCTATACGTAAACTAGTTAACTAGTTTACGTATTAGTTTTTATAAACTGAACCGTACGTTTGTACATGTACTTTGGCAGAGGGGAATGTTCCGGCTAAATTGTCGAAGGTAATGAGGCCATAATTGATCAAGTTTGCCGTCAAGTTTGCATGATGTTTATTGAAGGGAAAATACTCAAAGGCAAAAATAGTATTTTACTAAGTATCGATACTTTCCCAGTTACTCGATACTCTTATCTCATCAATAGATTTCATACGTCAGACAGCAGACTATAGTTAATACTATTCTCTTCTGTGTATAGCGTTTTCTCTCTTGATGGAGTGGTACAGTTTTCAGGGAAATTCTACTTTACTTTTGCTTTTTTTCTAATGATGAGATAAAATTATCTTACTTAGTAAAATACTCGAATAAAAGTATCGAGTACAAAAAAAATGGGTGTCTGTGGTGTCGAATCGAAATTATCGATACTACTCAGGTATCGATACTTTTTCGAATCTCTCTGTGGGATCTCTATGTCCCGTACACAGACATAATATATGTCTGTGGTCCCGTACCTATGTCAAATGATCCATACGTAGACAGAGAAGGCAATAGACCAAGGTACTGTGTAACCGCGACTGAAATAGAGATAACATGACGTAACGATGACGTCACATGACAAGTTCGAGTTTAATGTTGCCACAATAACTGCACTCCCCTAGTACCCCAAATTAGATGGAAAATTCTTCCCAGGATTTTTAAATAAAACGACAAAACAGATGCTGAACTGTTTTATTTTTTAAATAACATACCTACACATATAAGGTTGTCTGGGAGAGACATACCTATTAGGGTAAGCTCCTATTTTTTTACATATATCTTAATATTGTGTGCAATAAAGAATTTATTATTCTTTATTGCACACAATATTAACTTCAACCACCACTTAAAAGTATAAAATAATTTTAGTTTGTACACGTAAGTCGGTTTTTTAAAAATATTTTTTTTTATACTAAAGTTTTTTAATGTAGTTTCATAGGACCAATTCACTAGATAATTATTTGCTCCTTAAAAAAAATATTGAAATGCCGAATAGAAATTTAGCATATGTGAGTCACTTTGAAAAAAGATGTATGTAACACAAAGGAAATTTTTTTTTCGTTACTAGTAAGAATGTTACACAAAATAATTTTTAATGAACAGTTAAAATTTTCCTTCGATCGAGTAATGCTATTGAATTAAAAGCAACAAAAATTGTATATTTAGTCATCAAAATCATCATTAATGAAATTAACAGTATATTCCTTTTTTCAGGCAGTCGTATAAAACTGCAACTCTTCATAGTTTAAATTAATAATTATTAAAAAAAACCTAAAAAGTCTGCCTCTAGCTATTTAAAAATGGCTTTAAAAATTAAGAACTTTGTAAATAAAATAATTCTTAAGATCGCCAACAGTTCTCGACTGGTCGTTGGACATTCGAACGAAACTTCAGGATGATTCAGAACAGTAACCGACACTATCTAACTGAATACACTTTAATCATCGCCGACATATATTATATTCTAGTATCCATCATCTTTCTTTTCTTTTCTCATAATATTCATTTCTTCCATCACGACTTTATTTTGTTTCAACAAAAATTAAAAAAAAAATTGAAAAAGTAGCCAAAGTAACCCGCCGTTACGGTATGTCAGAGGACATTACTAAAAAAACCTATCTCCGTGCCAAATTTCAGCCATATCGGTTTAGTGTGGCGTATTGAGTAACAAACATCCATATGTTTGTTACTCAATCACGCCACACTAAACCGATATGGCTGAAATTTGGATGTATGTATGGATGGCCATACATACATTCAAACTTTCACATTTATAATATAAGTAGGATAGGGAAAATCGGGACATTGTATAGGTACCTAAAGCTGGCAACACACATAGATACTAAATTTTCTTATTAACTGTCAGTTTGTTTAGCACAAAAGTGTGTCGACCTTGAAAAAACTGGTTACACGATGAGGGACAAAAAATTGGGTAGCTGCGTCTCTGTTTATCACATTAATAACTTTATTTCTGCTCTCTTTTTAGTGTGAGTGAGAAAGAAATCGTCACTGGCTCTATGTCTTCTCTCTCTACGGATCCATAGCATAGAATCCATAGTTAATTACCACAATTAATTACCCTGTCATTTGTAGGTATAATATAGGATCAGCCTGTGGTAGGTACCTACCTCAGGTACCTACTTAATGATTACCCTTAGCACAGATTATTAATCATCAATGCTGTCATCGGAGACCGGAGTGTTCGTGGTTCGTAGTCTGTGGTTTTCTGTTTCTTGTGTCTTGCAGAATGCAGGCTATATATTGATGTTTTTATCTTTTCAAACGATTTTAAAGTTCTCAGCTCAGTGTGAAATTATATAAAAAAACAGAGCAATTGAACGTAAAACAATTCACAATTTTTGAAAACCGCAATAAATCTTTCCATGTCGGCTGTGAAGGAATGGAAGGATTGTCAATGAGAATGCCATGTTTCATGTGTTCATATATGTGCTTGTTCCGATGATAAATCCATATTACGGTCTGATTAATAAACACTAAGGACTATGATTGCCCTGCATCATTGAGTGATTTGCTTCACAATGCCGGTTCAGCAAATAAACGTGAAGAACTCTTCTGATATCGAAAGCTGGGAATGGGGCGGAGGATGTGGCAGGGAGGCAGTTCGCGCAGGGTCTGGGAGCAGCCAGACTTCCTGCAGCAATTCCAGTGGCGATATCTGCAGAATCTGCCACTGCGAAAGCGAAGTACACAACCCTTTACTAGCACCCTGCTATTGTTCTGGTGAGTAATCGAAAACCCATCTGTTTGGTATTTTATTATTTCTGCACTAGCTATACTATTGAAATTGATGTTCCATTCTGTCCCGTTTTTGATCTGAAATGCACAGCTATAATAATCAGCTGATTATTGTTTATGTAATAAATAATAATAAATAAGGGTGATTATACAAAAGTTGGGTAACTATTGAGGATATTTTGTTTACTATATTTATTAAATCAAATTTCTACAAATTCGGGTGTATATGATGTCTAATCTAATGAATTTATTGTTCCCAATCGGGCCAGTCACTTTTTTAAGTAGATTGTGAGATATTTCAAATTTTCAGAATTTGATCGCCAGAAATTCAATTTTGTAAGAATTATAATGAAATTTAATAAAAATGAGTACAAATATCTTAAGATTTAATAATGGCACATGTCTTTTAAGTATTAAAATCACTTAGTAACAATTAAAAATAATTATTAATATGTAATACTGGGAATCATCTTCTAAAAATTTTAATTTTGCTATTATTTATTTAAACTGAAATATAAAATAGAAATGCTTTTGAAAAATGTGTAGCAATTAAGATAAAAGTGCTCTAAAACAAAAAACATCAGTATTTTGGAAACACAAAATACTCTGGCGAAATACCTGACAAAGGACTGACGCCAACGGGCTGATGAAAATGACATAAATTTGAGGTAATACGCGGAACTAATGTTTTTTTTGGTAATTTCGAATATCAACAATGTACATATTAACAAATCATAGTTAACTATGTATAAATGGGAATAAACCCCAGATTAACAAGAAAATAACTACTCACCAAAGGACTGACATTTTGACTGGATCAGCGCGTGTGCAGACGACAAACACAACCCAAGCACTGGTACCTTTATGGCGGCCGTCAAATTGTGTGGTCCACAACTAACTTCATTACCAACATTACAATTCAAACAGGGATTTGACGTTGTGTCAATGATATTTGGCAAGAATTTCAAATTTAAACAACACACAACAGACTGACGAATGAAACTAAACACAAAGTTTCTTATTTTTTTTTAAATAAAGTGGAGAACATTGCATTATGAAAGTTGTAGTATATATTACTGTGTACATCACAGATTGTAGTAAATTAATAAGTTTTCTGAAATCAATGATAATGTTTAATAGATAGTCACTTGATTGTTGGTATTCGGGATTGTGACATGCCAAAGGGCTGACGTTTAAAGCATTTATTGTGTTTTTTTATTAACTTGTATTTAAAATGAAGAGCTGAAATTGGGTGACCAAATAAAGGACTTTTCATTGTTTTATAATAAATTGTAATCTCAATAAAATATAATCAGACTTTGTATATATTGGCTGATGACATTGAGTTACCCAATTTTTGTATATTCACCCATAATTTAATGTGCAACCGTTATGTTTATTTTTGTTAAGATTGCCACATTCCTGTGCATAAATTATTAGTTATTACCGTCTGCTATTATTTTATCATAAGGTGAAGGATGAATGAAAATAACATTAGATTATATGCATATATGCACATATGACCTAGTAGAGGAGAAATACTGATGTATTTTAATCATTTATATAGTATATAAATTTTACTATGTTAAACTCATATTGTATTCAGTTTAAAGACACTTATTTCTTAAAAGAATACAAACAAGTTCACTTACATTGAGAATTTTGAGATATTATATCAATATTTTTTTACATTAGTATTTATTAATTTATTGAATTAAACAAAATATTCTAATTTACATATTTCGCAAAATATAGAAACATCACACAACAATCACATCACACTACACTATTAGATGAAAGTTTGTATGTGTGTATGTTTGTTACTCTATCATGCCACAAGGAATAAACCCATTTGGCTGAAATTTGGAATGGAGATAGCTCACACCCAGGATTAACACAGGCTACATTTTATCCCAGAAAATTAAAACTTTCCTGTGGGAATTGGAATACCTTTATCTACGTGAACAAAGTCATGGGCTTCATCTAGTTCTCAATATTTTGTGAAGAATTATGAATCTTAATTGAATGAATTACGAAGAATACTGTAAATTTTATCATAATAATTATTATAAGTAAATAATTTGTATGCCAATACTTGGAAGATTGGAGTACCAAAATATTGTACTTACTATTTTTTTTTTTTTAAAAACCTACTATCTTATGATAACAATGACGTTCAGTTTTTTTAGCTACTTCTACTTTATGAATAAGCTTTTATGTGATATCCATAGAATACTTTATCAACATAAAATAGAAGTAGAGAGTAGATAAAGTAAAGTAAGTACGAGGAAGGTAAGAAAATAATCCCTGTGAATGGGAATAGTTTTGGGTTTAGTGGAATGTAAATAACTTTTTAATGTTTAAGATTTTGTTTATTCTTTTTGCAATATGAATAATGAATTAATTGATAAATTATACTAGGAAATCTTATGTTACAATAAACTTTAGTTGATAGTATTGATTAAAATTGATATTGTTACATACTTGTGTCTGAATTCCATAATGCTCAAATTTTGTAAATTTTTTTGTGTGTGACTCAACTCTCCAATACGAAACTTCCAAATTCAACTCCCTTTTAAAATTTCTGTTTAGAAATTTGTTGATTTTCCCAGGGATGCGTTGGCAATTCCCAAACATGTCTAGTGATAATCACTGAACACTGACTGATCTGCTTTGTTACTTTCCTTGTTTGCTTGTTACTCAGAACACTTAGGTGCTCAAGTTTCCTCACGATACCTCTGAAAAGTAAGTGGTGCATGCCTGGGATTGAACCTGCAACCTCCCCAATAGGAGACCACAGAACTTACTACTAGGCTATCACTGCTTTGCATTTGCTGTTAATTCCTTTAAACCCTCTGTTATTGTCCACAGGGAGCCTCAAATATGTGCATCAGAGTTGTCTTCAACAGTGGCTAACAGCTTCTGAAACAAGATCTTGTGAACTATGCAAATTTAATTTCATTATGCACACAAAAATAAAACCTTTCAGTGAGGTAAGAAGTAACAATTTATCGTTTATTTGTGCCCTGTTGCGTTGTGGTGATTGGAAGAACTAACAAACCGATAAATCGACAACCCAACAAACAAACACACTTTCACATTATTTATAATATTAAATTAAGGATTAGTAAAGATGAATAGTGTGTATGATTTAGAAAACAATCCTAATATTATATTATTATTTTTTTAGAAGGAATTTAGAAGTTTAGTGCTGATAGTAGCTTATATTATTATTAATGGTCTTATGGAAATATATACTACTAGCGGACCCGACAGACGTTGTCCTGTCTTAACTATGAATATTGAAACTCCCCTTTTTACCCCCTTGGGGAGAGAATTTTCAAAAAATGTAAAATACGTAATTCTTTATTTTTGATCAAGAGCCAAAATATCAAGTTTCATAAACATAACTTGAAAAATAACTTGAAGAACGAAGGACTATCATACAAACATTCAACCCCTATTTAATCCCTTAGGGGGTAGAATTTTTAAAAACTGTGAAACACCTACTTTTTTGTTTTCAATTTAAAGCCTAAGTACCGAATTTTATGGGTATAGCTTGAAAAATAACGGAGTTTCATACAAACTTTAACCCCCCTTTTTACCCCCTTGGGGGGAGAATTTTCGAAATATGTAAAATACGTAATTCTTTATTTTTGATCAAGAGCCAAAATATCAAGTTTCATAAACATAACTTGAAAAATAACTTGAAGAACGAAGGACTATCATACAAACATTCAACCCCTATTTAACCCCTTAGGGGGTAGAATTTTTTAAAAGTGTGAAACACTTACTTTTTTGTTTTCAATTTAAAGCCTAAATACCGAATTTTATGGGTATAGCTTGAAAAATGACGGAGTTTCATACAAACTTTAACCCCCCTTTTTACCCCCTTGGGGGGAGAATTTAAAAAAAATGTAAAATACGTAATTCTTTATTTTTAATCAAGAGCCAAAATATCAAGTTTCATAAACGTAACTTGAAAAATAACTTGAAGAACAAAGGACTATTATACAAACATTCAACCCCTATTTAACCCCTTAGGGGGTAGAATTTTTAAAAACTGTGAAACACGTACTTTTTTGTTTTCAATTTAAAGCCTAAATACCGAATTTCATGAGTATAACTCGAAAAATGACGGAGTTTCATACAAACTTTAACCCCCCTTTTTACCCCCTTGGGGGGCGAATTTCGAAAAATCCTTTCTTAGTGCTCGCCTACGTCATAAAAGGAACCTACTGTCAAAATTTCAAGTTTCTAACTTCAGTGGTTTAGGCTGTGCGTTGATCGTCAGTCAGTCAGTCAGTCAGTCAGGACAAGCCTTTTTATATAATTATAGATTATTAGTAGTAGTATTTGTTCAATGGAATACTTTGGAAAAAGCATAAACTTACAATATACTTACTTGTAGTATCATTTAAAATATGCAGAATGGTGAAATCATCTTGGCCTTCAGAAATAACTTATTGTAGTGTTTGCTGCTATCACATCATGTTGTTTAACCCATATAATAAATTGAATAATTTAACCAGTTTCTATAATGTATATAATGTTATGTTTATGTATATCATGAATGGTTTAAGTCATGATGGTGATTCATTATCGCCTAAATAGAAGATTGTTTATTAGGTCTGTTAGATCTTTTTTGATTGTATCCTCATTAGTATAAAACAGTAGCAATCATTTTTAACCGACTTCCAAAAAGGAGGAGGTTATCAATTCGGCCAGTATCTTTTTTTTTACAATCCTGTAGTTGATCTTCTCACCATACTCTGGAACAGCCTGTAATATGTTGTATTGTTACACCATGGCTAATATTCCTTACTTTTTAACTGGGGTAGTTAAACACAGATTTGATTTGATTGTGAGTAAATTGTAGAAATTTAATTAAAAATAGCAGAATAGTCTTAAAAATGATATTTTTTTGTTCCAGTGGCGTTTGCTGGAGATGTCGGGTGTGGAGAGGCGTCGGCTGTGTTGTGCGGTGTTGTTCCACTGTGTGGCAGCACTGTGCGTGATGTGGTCTCTGTTTGTGCTCATAGAGCGCGCCGTCGAGGAAGTCAATAGAGGACTCATTGGTAATTGCTAGAGACATTGGATGTGTTTTGCGGTTTGTAATACGGTTCTTTATGTCATGTAGGCCAACTTGTGGCTCTAATGACAAGTCGAGAATCTACCACCGGTTCGGAAAGCTGATTCTGCTGAGAACCTGCAAGAAATTCAGCAGTTGCTATTTTCAACACAAAAATGTTACTTTAAGTAGCTTGTCTATCTTGTGGACAGCTGAAGCAAAGCAGACAGTTTGCTTTTCCTATAAGAAAAAAATCGGGTGTGGAGGGGTGTTGGGTGGTGTGCAATGTTGTTCCACTGTGTGACCCGTGTGTGGTAAATGTGTAAATTGTATACTGATATATGTGTAATTGTGGTATACTGCAACACACATTAACACACATAAAAATGGTATGAGATAATTTAAATACTTAGGCTGTCTTGCACTAATCTGTTTAATCATGTCTAGTTAAATTTTGAAATGCTGTTACTTTTTGACTAGCTTATTTCGGAATTGACAAGAAAAGGACGGGTATAGAAAATTTGACCTAAAAATATATTTAGGGGCTTGGTGAAACCTTATAGTGGTCTTTAGACATTTAAATTATCTGGACGCTGCAGTTCCAGTGGCCATTGCAACTGGTACACGCTATGTGAGTGGTGACAGTGGCGGCGTTGTTTCAGCGTGGCCGTTCTGGACCAAGCTGGTGGTGGTGGCGGTTGGGTTCACTGGCGGCGCCGTGTTCATGTACATCCAGTGCCGCCAGTACCTCCACCTCTGCAATCGCTGGAGGGCGCACAACAGGTAACACAGTCCAGATGATGTTTAGATGTTATCAATAGCTAAGAGGGTCCATACACAGTCAAACATGTTTGTCAAACACGTAAAATTTTTATATGTTTTTGTTATGGTTTTGTTTGAACAAGGTCATCAAACATAAGCGCACCCAATCAAACACTTAGTTTCTGTTTGTCAAACACGTAGTTTGTTTGACAAACACGTAGTTTGTTTGACAAACACGTAGTTTGTTTGACAAACACGACCATAGACTATCAAATACACTTAAAAATGTTATGTGTTTGACGAACACGTTTGACCATGTATGGGCCCCTTTAGATGTTACAAAGGCTGTGGGTAAACTTTCTAATAATTTTCACCCATCATAGTCATGAAAATTCAAAATTTTGATAAAAGTAGATAGTGCTGATGGTCTGATACTGTCCATCTTAACTCTTTGGATTTAGGGACTGCCGATCATGAATAGACATTGTAGGACTGAATTTGTATTATAGGTACTTTTTTTTTTTGAAAAGAGCAACCGCCGAGTTTCTTGCTGGCTCTTCTCGGCAGGAAAGGCATTCCGAACCAGTGGTAGATTCATTGACGATTCAAAAGTGCTTGTAAAAAGTTTATTTGAATAAAAAATATTTCTATTCTATTCTATTCTATTCCTACTAAGGCGGTATATGCAAAGCCTATTTTAATATTTTCTTTAATAATAAAAAAAATATATCTATGTGTAAGTATGTGTAAACAAATAAACTTATTTTCTTTCTTCTTCTGGTTTTGGTGTGTAACGATGACCTGAAGTGATATGATAAGTATAGGTATTAGTAACGCAATCTCAGGTTGACAATCTGGAACTGGTGTGATGATTATTTATGTATCGATAAATTGATAAGGTCTGATAATGTGGTTGCTGATAAGGTCTGATTAGTAGTTTTTTTTCCAATATATCATTTGAACCCAAAGTTATCAACCTGTAAGTGGGTCGTCGTTCCACCTATGCAATGTAAACAGATTGTATTATTCTTAAATCATTTCCGCCGTATTATTGTTTATTATTTGTCATGCGTTATCTGGAGAATGCATATCATGTGAATAAACGATAATACGATTGGCGGAAGGTTGTTTTTTTTATTTGATGCAATATTTTAATACAAAATAAATATATCACTCATATTTTTGACTCATATCGCTGGCTGGTGATATTTATAGATATATTTGCCAAGGTTTTTTGATTCCTGGGAAAACTTTGATTTTCTGGGATAAAATGTAGCTGGGTATAAACTATATCTATCTCCATTCCAGCGAAATCGGTTTATCGTGGCACGAAGGCGTAAATAAATATATATCAAATGTTCACATTTTTAATGCCTTAGTTATTTTTAATTAGTACAGGGACCTATACCAGTGGGTAGGTATTCGTATACATTTAACCGACGTTATGTGTAATTACTTCTTTATACTCTAATTTCAGAATACTCCTAATTCAAAACGCTCCAGAGAAGATACCCATAGCGGGGTCGCCGCCAGTGCGCTACAAGCGGCGCGAGCGCAGCACGCGCGGGCAGGTGGTGGCCAACATCGAGCCGCCGCCGCCGCCCGCCGTCTACCACGAGGAGGACGAGAGCGGCGGCTTCGAGACGTACCGCGGCAACCCGCACCGCCGCCTGTCCGCGCTCACCGACACGCGCCTGCGCGCCGACCGCGAGCCGCACGACGACGCGCGCCGCTACTCCGACACGCGCCTCGCGCAGCCCGCGCACCCGCCGCCCGACGACGCGCCGCTCGAGCCGCGCGCGACCGGCGGCGTCTACCACATCAACGTGGACCCGCTGGAGGCCGACATCCGCTCGCTGCTGGCGCTGGAGGCGCGGCGGCAGGCCCGCGCCGCGCGCTCGCTGCCCAACCTGCGCGCGTCGCGCGAGAGCCTGCTGCCCGCGCCCGCCGCGCCGGCCGCGCCCGCCTCGCCCGCCTCGCCGCCCGCCGCGCTGCCGCCCTCCTGAGGCCGCGCCGGCCTCACGCTCTACCCCGACGACACGGTTTACTAGCGAACCGGCCCGCGCTCCCCGCGCACCCCGCGCACCCCGCGCACCCCGCGCCGCCCGCCCGACGAGATCTCCACCAAGTTATAGTGCGGCCGCGCCGCGTCGGCGGGAACTGGACGAGGCGGAACTGTGCTGTGATTCAAACTCTGTCAGGTAGGAGTGACTCGAGCCTCGATGCTGCTTTTATACTGACGCCTAGCCTGTAGCTGAATTTATTGTTTCATCACATTGAGCTTGCTCTACTGGCTTGTGTCGAATTATTATATCGAGCATTATCGTGAACGGTGACCCATGGAAATAGACATGTTTTAACTCGAAATATAACAGATGTGTCGTTTTCAAACATGTAGGCGATAAATGTTTTGGGATTTCATTTATTAAGTGTGACAAAATAATACTTTGAGAATTTTGAATTAGATAATAAAATAATTACTGCATGTTGTTTCCTTAAACATTAATTAATAATAGAAGCATAAGCAGCAATAACATTATGAAGAATTTGTCGTTTATCAATAGAATATCACCACAGTCATATGAGTATTATGTAAGACATGAATTGTACTTCCTTTAACACAACATATGCCAACACTATAATAATGTATACTTTCATCTTAATTATTTATTTTAATACAAATACAAGTGTATCAACAATTTAAAATTTTGGCGATCATTACAGTTTTTATAATTTTATTCTTTCAACTGACTAAAATAATTGGCATTAAAAAAATAGCTAACATCAATTAAGTAGACTATAAATACATGAACTGAAAAGCTATTAAAGAATTGTGTTTTCGCAACCAAATGGTCTAGTCCTTAATGCCATGCCATGTTTAGTTACTTTGATCGATAACAGCTGCATATATCTGTATTATTTATGCTATTTTCATAAAAAATTGGATGATTGACTGAAACTAAGTTGTAATGTGATTGTGTCTGGATTGACAGATCTTGTACAAAAACATTTAGTGCTACGCAGGCGACGCAGTATTGAGGGTAAATCAGATTTTTTTAGTGCATGCAGATGCAAAGAGCGTACTCTGCGGCGCAAGCACGTGCAAAAATGTTCTTGTGCAAGATACTTTTTGCATGTTAGAGAGAAGGGTACAGAACAGGATTCATTGGTGAAGTAGGTATTTTGTGTTTTCTGTATATATTGCGTTTTTGTTGCTAATTTAAACATCTTTGATATTGTGTTAAGACTAAAGCTCGTTCCATATTCGGGTGTGAATTATCTGCGAACAAACCCGCAATAATACCGAGCATCAACTTTATTTTATTCGAGATATTCGAACTAGTAAAACATCCAACCCCTTCTTTCACATATTTCACACCTTTACTCACCCTATTATTGACTTAGGCCTTTTTCATGTAGGTACACACGCGGGACCGGTGGCGGACGCGCTCACGAAATATCAAACCGACCGTTCCGTAGAACAAAGTCTCATCTGCTAAATTCACAACTTGAAAGAGCCTTAAAAGTCACATCTGCAAAACTCAAATTTCAAGTTATGAATTCAGCAGATGAGACTTTGTTCTACGGAACGGTCGAAACGTATGAAGTAGTATGTCAGTGTTCACACATAATTAGGGCGCGGCTCTACACAAAAATAGCCGCGCTCGGACCCGTGATCAAAGCCGATTTTTGTTCCTTGACTCTGGTTTTCCCTACATTATTACTCGTAACATCACAACTTTTTTAACAATGATGCATTATAACAATGTGTTTAAAGTACCACTTGCTAATACACTGACGCAATCATAAACAAAGCATGTATAAAAATAATAATATACTCAAGTAATACTAAGAAAAGGTGAAAAATAATATGGTAATTTATAAATTCACTAGCGCTACGCACTTTAAATAATTATCATATTATCTGTCAAGTATTTTATTTATGCTTGTTCTAAAACACTACAATTTTAGTCTGTGATAGATCTGATTAACATTATAGGATATTGAAAATTTATGGAAGGACTTATTTTTTATTCAATTAAATGATCGGCACCCTGATTACGTAAAAATTTGCAACAGCAACAGCAATAGCAACGCGACAGCGATCGGTCGCAAAATGTCACTAAAAATCGTATTACGGAAGCCAATCGCACGTCTATTGCTCACGTGTCGATACTAGCGCCACTCGCGATAGGACGGCAATAGATGTAAACAAAATACACAGTTTTTATCGTCGTCAGCGGTTGAATGTTATATTTTTTATTTGTTTTGTGTTGTGGTCTGTGGTAAAACCCTCTCGAAGTATTTGACTTCCTTTCTTCTCCATCAAGCATCTCTAAAGAAGAAAAGTACATTTTGCGATAGGCGAGCAATAGACGTGCGATTGGCTTGCGTAATACGAATTTTAGTGACATTTTGCAACCGATCGCGTAGTGATTGCTGTCGTGTTGCTACTGCTGTCACTACTGAAATTTGACGTTTGAGAAATGACGTTTGACAGCAGAAGTAACGTTTGACAGCAACGATTGCGCAATTTACGCCTGTCGCGAACCTGTCGCGAGATACGTAATAACCCTGCCGATTCATTAAACTTAATCTAGTAAACATTTGATTGATATCCCAAAAATTCGTCATGTTTTTGGCAAATATCTACATTTATTAGTTTTTCCTGGCTGCAAAAATAATATAACCTTATCTTAAATGTTTTTTTTACTATACCTAGTAGTTGTAGTTTAACTAAGTTTATAATGTTTTATCATCGTGTATATACAATATTATTACAAAGAATGGAATTATGTTAGTATTACTGTAAATAGTTGTCATAATATATTTTACTAGAACAGATTTAAGAGGACTAAGGATTTCCTGCAATAAATTAAGATTATAATTTCTAACAATACTTATAATCTAAATAGTCAGAGAATGTTTTTAGGTCAGGAGGTACAGCACCCTACTTTACCATCACATTTTAGAGTCAAAACATACCGCACCACTGAAATCGGTGGCGCCGCTCGCCGCAACGCGCAAATCAATGTACAACGCACTGTGTATTTCGGCGTTGTGACGTCACAGTTGGGTGATAACAAAATCCTTTGTAGGACGCTTGGAAACAACGCGATATAAGTTTAAAAATTAAAATTTCAGACGTTAATGTAGATTTGTTGATATCTTTGGTTAATCACGTCCGGCTTTTTCTCATCTATCCTTAATGCTTCATATTTTAGAGAAAAGTACACATTTGCCATCAGGATTAATTATCATTATCTTCTCTGTGGTCTATTTAGTTTGGTGTAATGTCTTCTTAATAACAAAAGAGCAATACACGTGTTTAGGCCTTTACAGAAGAGAGAGACAGGCGATGCCACCTGTCTAACCTTACCTATGTCAGGACATACATAAATCCTTCTCGTTCGAGCTGTAATGTAAAATAAGCTGTTAAATGTTGCTCTACACTTCAGAGCAATATTTAACTTTGCTTGCTTTGAGTCTACTAAAGTATAGGTACATGTAGGCCTACCTACACCATAATATCGCTTCCGCGTCACCACCTCATTGAATGTTGCTGTGAGAAGATTTGAGTCAATACGTCGCGTACAACGCCAATTGTTGAATCAGGCAGATGTGGTCTTTTTATACATATACAATATCATTGGATGTGGTGTGAGACAAGTGGGTGCAAGTGTGCCCCGGCCATTATCATTCTCTTGTTACAAAATTTGACGAGCTTATTTTTAATTAAAATTAATTAAATAAAATTGATGTATACCTCAGTCGTCCCTCAACAGATTATGTTGGATAAATGTTTTCTGTAAATTTTTTTGATATGGGTATGTGGAACTTTTAAATGAAAACTTTAAAGGCCTTTGAGTATTAAATCTATATTAAAGCGGAGGCACATGAAAAATTTATCATAAAATTTTGTGCCTTTGTATAAAAAAAAATTTGGATTTGTTAAATTTTTGTCAAACGTGAATTACACCAATATTAGAAAGGCGAAAGTTTTTATGTGTGTGTATGTTTGTTACTCTTTCATGCCACAACGAATGAACCGATTTGGCTGAAATTTTGAATGGAGATAGCTCATAATCAGGATTAACAAATAGGCTACATTTTATCCCGGAAAATTTAAGAGTTCCCGCCGAAATTAAAAACCTTAATCCACGCGATTTTGTCCGCGTGGGTTAAGGGTTTTAATTTAAAAAAAATCGATAATATCGGTCGAATAGTTTTGGTTTCCTGGAATAATTTAAATCATTGACTGGGTTTTTATACCGAGCGCACAATTTTAAATGAGAAAATATACAATATATTTTTTTAATTTAAAACACCAAACACAATTTCTGTACACAGATGTTCCTGTCGATTCAATCCGTCCTTTAAAAAAGGTTTATTGGATTCTTTCTTGTCCGTATTGTGCACAAGCTCGTCAAATGATTGTTTCTATTTAGGGGTTTTATTTTTCTATCGCAATATAAAAAATATGTATTATAGTATATTATTCTGGTATGCTACTGGGTAATTTACCTTTTTGTACCTTTTTGTTTTAAACTCGGTTTATTTACATACTATCTAAAAAAAATAATAATATACTTCATTACTTCAGACTTCCTGTTATGTACAAATATCACATTAATAACGTTTATTTATGGCAAATATAGTGAAAAACATAAACGTAATAACATGGAATACAGATCACATTGAAGTCTGTGTAATGCTGATCACACATTTGTAGCGCGCGCTGCAAGCAAGCATTTTAATGTATTGAAAGTACAAATTACTTGATCTTATCTGTGCACATCAATCGTATTGGACACGCTAAGAAAGAAAGCTAACATGCAATGTGCGATCACTTTAAACAGCTAAGGATCATACGAAAAAAATGTGACACTAAGGTAATTGTATAGGCTCAGGGCACATTGGCGGTGATTTTCGATTACAATAAAATATCTTTATTTTTCGGTTTAGGCTTGTGTAAGCTCTTACGAATGTCATTTACACATTACTAGCTTTAACCCGCGGCTTCGCTCACGTTAGGTTCGATTTTTTAACCCCCTATTTAACCCTCTTGGGGTTGAAATTTTCCAAAATCCTTTCTTAGCGGATGTCTACGTCCTAACAGCTACCTGTATGCCAAATTTCAGCTCGATCGGTCCAGTGGTTAGAGCTGTGCGTTGATAGATCAGTCAGTCAGTCAGTCAGTCAGTCAGTCACCTTTGCCTTTTATATATTTAGATAAAATGATTTCAATAAAAACATCAACATACTTAATACTAGTCTTAATACATTTCTCTGTAAACTTTGAAAAGACTCGCCGTCAGTGTTACGGAAAACACAAGACAGAAGCTAATTTTCCGCTACAGGCGGAATACCTCAGTTGTACATGACAAAGTGAAGTATTTCAGTTTAAAATATTTAAGACAAGAAACTTCGCCTCGATGTGCCTTGAGCCCCAATACCTAATGTTGATATTTCTGTAGGCAAATTAAAAGTAAACAGTAGAAATGTTTCAATAGTGTGTAATTTCTTACTTTATTTCATGTACCTTTATTGAATCTCTTATTATTGGAATTTTCGGTATTATTGTAATATTTTAACTCATATTTTCTCTCTAAGCTTTTACCTATCTTCTGTCTTTTTAATTATGATTTTCTTAAATAACGTAATTTTATTCAGAATGTTTTTCTGACGTCCATACATTTGAGACCTTTAAACATTCGCATATTTGCGAAACATCCTATACTTAAGCATTTTTGTTTCGCATATTTTTCGTAAACTACCTATATAAAAATCAGAATTCAGTTTGTATTGAATAATTGGAAACTTAATGAATAAAAGTACCCCTTGCTTTTATTTTATTTTTGAAGAAATGTTTTTAAATGTAAGAATGAAGCAGCAACCACATTATTTAGTTGTCGCGTGTTGTGACGTGATTGGAGTTATATATTTTATATGAAGACGTGCATACTGATCAGTCTTGACCCTCTGGCGTCTCAACGCGTGCGAGCATCAGCTCAAAGCTTTATTGCAACACAGGACATCACAGTAATGTCTAAACTTTCAGAACTGCATTTTTTGTGTGAAATATAATGAGGCCCCAAACACTTATATACATGAATATCTTCTCTGCAGACAATGATGTAACGTGGATATATCGAAGTTATCTAAATAAATAATGCATGCGATTAGACTATTCTAAGAAGTTGATAGCTTGATAAGCTTTGGCGATTGTGAACTCGTCTAAGAATCATGTCATCTTCGACTTATGTAGTTATCAAAGTGCAAATGTTAGAACTGTAACTATCTTTATGAATTAATATATCGGCGACAAACTAAGCATTGTCAGGGACAGTATTATAAATCCATAGTCATATACATACATCGTCTGTATGTTATTTTCAAATATGTGTCTCTTATTACCCCCTCCTATTGCTAATAGGTTCATCTCAACAGATCCAATTGAAATTCATAATTTTCGTTTGTAAGTAAAGTGAAGGTAGGAGCTATCAAAGTCACCCTTTTAAGCATTTGGACGGGGTAATAGGTTCTATAGCTCACGTCTAAAGCATCGATGATCACCATGATAAATAAATATTCAAGTATGTATGTCTTTAATAACTCATATTTATCTAGATACTTAGTTGTTACATTGAACATCGCTTCTATCGTGTCTGTAGTTAGATAGGTAAATAATTAAAATAGATTTGACATTTGGTGCTAAATAATAATTCGTGAAGTTCTCTACATTTATTCCTAGTCGAATAAATTTAGAGTGGAGGGTATCCTAAAATTCTGTAAATATTATTTCATGTTACTTACTGTGTATATTTCTCTCTATATAGGCCGAAAATATTCTTTAACAATTTAACGTGTAGTTTCTAAACTCAGATAACATTACTATAATAGGTGTATCGATAACCGTCATGTTGACAATATTATATATTATGAATAATGTAAAAGTGTAAATAATAATTTTATTTATTAATATTAATTTTCTTTGGATTTTAATGCATATCTTTAAAATTAATTGCTTTTTACTTAAAATTATTGGTTTACATTTTCATTAGAGTGCAGACATAGAGACCGATTTGGTGAAATTAAAAGCCTTTTAAAGGGGATATTAATAAAAAAAAACTTTATACGGGCAACACAATATGTCGTTCGTTACATATAACAAGTGAACGTGTGTATTATACTAACTTCTAAATAGGCTTAATGCCATAAGTAGGTTAATTGGTCTAGTATATTTTCGGTCTCAATGCCATCTTTTAATTATGAAGTGATGATTATCTGTTATACTTAATTGGTTCAGCAAAGCTACACAAATACCTGTGGATATAATTCAGTTTTCTTAGTACCCGCTTATAACTCAATTATGTAATTGGTAAAATCCTCCCAATTAAAAATGGTGCTAATTTTGGCCAAAATTGTCAGGTCTAAGAGCAATGCTATCCTATTCCAAAGTGGGCGTTGTGAAAAGGACAGCGCTATTTTTTGACCTGTCAATTTATAGTTTAGCTCAGCCGTGAGAATGTCTAAAAATTATTGCATCAGTGTGATGATCGCAATCACTTTGGTTTAACTGAATTTATGGCATAATTGCTGCATCAATGCATTTTAACCAATAGCGATAGTGGTGGTCAATCACAGGTGATTGCTATCGTCACACTGATGCAATCAATTTCAGACTTAAGACAATCCCACAGCAGAGATTGTGTTCAACAGCATTAGCACCTATACTGGATAATGGTGATTCTTTAGGACTTGTTGTCAAGTATTTATGTTATTCTGCGTTATTTAATGACATGTATTGACGTTGCAAACTTGAATTCCGTTTTGTTGTATGATTTAGAACAAGCAGAATGTTGTGCTATGTGAATTATATCCAAAGCATTTCTGTTTGATGATCGGTCAAATAATGTAGTTAGTGCCTTATTTAACAGTTATAAGTTATATTACTTATCATGACTGTAAGCATGTAATTTGTTATGTTGATATTTTAACCGCTTATTATGTATTTTTAAAGCGACATAATATAAACGCGCGAGGCACCCACGTCTGTACATTGTCAATTGTGATATAAGTTAATAAGTGTTTTTCTTTTGCTCAAAATTTAATTTCACCCATTGATCTGTGTTCATGAAATTTGTGTACTTATCGTTCATGAAATTTGTAAGACTGTATTTTATTTTGTTATGTAAAATTGTTAACTCCAGGTTATGAATATAGTTATTTTGAGATTTACGTCTATTTATTTAAGAAGAGCAAAACTAAGTTTGCTTCAAATTTCACCTTCCATTTGTGTGAGTGCACGTCATCACACTATTATTCCTGCTTTTCGATTTTCAGTTGTTCTACTTTTGGCAATCACACAAATACAAAGTTGAATGTATGTTCAGGGCTTTAGAAATAAAACAATTTCTATTAGATAAAAATAAATAATTTAATTAAAACTTGATCGAATCTCATTCTCGGTTGACGACCTGAGCTCGGGCCGAGGTGACTAGACTGTACACTCAACATTTCTTATATCAACAATAATGTATACGTAATATTTCTGTACAAACAGATAATAATCATAATAATTAATACTTAGTAAATAATAATTACTTCGCTACTTATCGTAAAAAATAAATAATATCGCTAATACTCGAGTATTAGAAATCCACCGAAAAATAACATCACACAGTGAAGGGAGCATTAAAGTAGCGCCCTACATTTTGTTAGTCTTTTTGTACACAAACCCCACATGTCTAGGAGGTGCGTTACCGCCGTAAATACGAAGTAAACGATCAGTCAGGATGGTAACGCTTTATGGCCACATTAAGTTATTAATAATACTCGCGTATTACTAAAACTTGGTAAGGTCGTCCGATTTTTGGGATAAATAACGATATATTGTATAAGTATTTACTACGCGTTCACATTATCTTAGCGCTCGCCCCTCCCGCAACCCGTCTGGAGTACCGTTAGCAGCACCGCCACATTTTTAATTTTTTATTTGTTCATTTTGAAAATATCAAACAATATCTGTATTCAATGTCTTATTAATTTTATAAGATTGTTGATTCTTTGCTAAGTTCGTTACAAATTACCAACATTTGTTATTTAGGCAAGTACTATCCTTTTTACAAAATCAAAATCATTTATTTGCTGATTGCAGGTGTTTATTAACGTTTATTTACGTAACGTTTACATCTTAAGATATTCAGTGGTAATAAAGTAAGTAGGTATAATAGTACGGTGCTTGGCAACGATATGCTAAAAAAGTGTGTTGTGACGTCACAACGGTCGAGCAACAAGTGATGTGAACGCGTAGTAATGAGGAGCGCGCGTTGCTAGTAGGTGCTAGAACTCAGTGTTGCCGAGCACGTTGTACATGAGGCGTTTGAAGGAGTTAGACTGCTGGATGTCTTCTTGCAGAGAGTTCACCTGCAACAACATGTTTACTGTCTTATCATACCTACTATTTTAATACGTAAATCTAAATTACTAGTGGACGCCTGCGTCTTCGTCCGCTTCTTCAATTCATATAGTTCATAAATCCCCACAATTTAGGGGGACTACTCCTGCAGCATCAGGATGAAGGAGTTGAAGCCCGAAGTTATTATGAGAGCATCTCGCAAAGTTTTTGTATGGATTAAAAAAAGATTCACGTAAATCGGTTTAGAAATCACGGAGACATCGATATATACATAGGTAGAAAAACACAATAGAAAAAATTATATAACAAAGTAATAGTAAAATATAATAGGTCAGAAGCAATAGATTAGAATCCGTCGAGAAATGACGAAAATGAGAATTCGCATCGATTTAAAAATTAATGCTCTATCTTTTCTTATCTTACTTTTGATCTATTTTTAGTTGATTCCAGGGCTTTAAACAAGACTGTCTTTGAGGTAACTTAGCTGCGCGGGCGGCAGGGACGGTTGACGTGATAACCCTCCTGACTTCGCAGTTACCCCAAGAACAAACCCAGTTTTCAAAAATAATAAAATTAGCGATATAAACTTTTACTTACGAAAGTTGTCTTTTTTACTGTCTGTACCTCTGGCTGTTTTGGTTGAGGTGCTGGCTTCTAAAAAAGAAGAAAGGAAATTATTGAGAGATACGATGCGAGAAATGAGTAAGTAAATAATTTCAAATAAACAGTCACTATGCTATCAATAAAATCTTTTAATTTTAATAGATTTTTTGAAAAAGTGTCCGTGATAAATGAGTTTTGATCTACGAGATGTAAGCAAGAATATACTTTCCTTGAAACTTTTTAAGTTATCTAGATATTATTTTTACAACTTTAAGAAGCACCTAGCGGCATCCTGATTCATGTAGGGTTTTCACATTGGCATCGGTTACTGATTTCAGACACCATTATTAACCGGCAGCATGGCAGTTCGATGGGACGGCAATCCGAATATTCTGAGTGACACCAGGCGCATCGACGGCTTTACCTACCTACTCTTACCTACATACTCTTGGAGTCAGTGGTTATGTCGTTAAATTAGCTTGGGTTATACTGCTACTAAGAATTTTGTGTCGTCCAACGTGTAAGTCAGACCAAGAGCATATTATCTAGTACCGTATCGAAGGTCGGGTTAGGCCGTACCTTGGTGGCGGGCGCCGTGAAGACCTTGGTGTGCGCGGGCTCGCTGACCTCCGTGGCGGGCTCGACGCCCTCCTGCAGCGCGCGGTAGGTCTCGGACTTGGCGGGGTCGTACAGCACCGTGGGCCTGTGGCTGTGCCGCGGGCGGTGGGGGAGTTAGTATTTAGTCGGTTAGCGGGCGCAGCGCGTAACAGAGAGAAAACATTAGATCGGCGCGGGCGGGGAGGGGGGTTAGTGCGCGGACGCGGAGTTTAGTGTTTATTTTTCAGGAAGGAGAGGTCGATAAAAATACTAACATTAATCGTGTAGAAATAGGCTCTTACAGTTAAAGTTATTGACAGTATAATTATATAAATCTAGAGTTACTTCCTAGGGCTACGAGTGTCGCCACGCTCGCGCGGTGTGATCGCGGAATATGGCGCATGAAATGTAATGCACGACGCTGCGGGCGGTCTGTGTAGAGTTTTAGTTTGGCAACGTGTCGACGCGGTCGCCGCTACGGTAGTTCGATAGAAGTTCGAGAGAGTCGAGAAGATAGCAAAGTAAAAATAAAGAAGCATTAATGCGTCATGTGAGATGGGCGTCGACAGTTGTTTTGCGGCGGGTCTAGTAAAACACTTGCCTCTTGAGAACGTGCGGCCGTCCGTAATGGCCGTTAGAGCTACGCAAGCAAACAAATATTTCATTAAATAACATGTTGCTATAAGAGATATGGGAGTAAATACCTACTAATGGATGATTTCATTTGTGAAATATGAACCTACAATCTTGTAAGCATGACAATGAAACTATTTCTACAGGAGTCAACGAATAGAATTCAATTTAATTAATAAAAGTATGGGCATTATTCTAGGTAATTCATCAATTTGGTACATTCTGCACCGAGGTAAGACGATGTATCAACGAACACAAATAAAGTGCGTTTCTATAGTAGCTACCTAAAATGAGTATTTTCGTTTGGCAAACAGCCATGATCTTGAAATTTACTTCTAACGTAAGCGTTGGTCGATTTGACCTTCGTGTTTTTTTTGTGTAGTGTTGTTCATTATATAGAGAGCTAATGTATTATGTTTTACTTGCCTGCGATTTCGTTCGCGCATATAATATTTACCTACTCAAAAACTGTTCCCACAGGGGTACTCTCATTTGTTATATTAATTGTATTTTGTAACAGACATAAGATCTAATTTCCATTTTCAGATTCGATTTTGGAGTTCCTTTGAAACGGGGAAAAGTTTAATAAAACTGCCACACCTCTTTAAAGTATGTTGGCTTCCATCTATGAGATTGCAGTCTTTGAAAAAGTAATTCAACCAAGCCAATTTAAATTCTAAACTTAAATTGTAAAGTGTGGTTAATTTTAAATTTTAATAAATTTAAAATACTTACGGCAGAGGCGATGTCTGCTGTCTTATCGAATTGGCAATGTTTTGTTCCGAATACAGATTGATCGGGGAGTTGAATTGCTTGTGTAGCACCTGAAGTGAAAATATTTTTTGATTACAACGTCACAACTCCTCCTCCAACAACCAAGGAAATTGCTGCAAAAACGCAAAGGGCAAATGATAAGGCGACTAGTTTACAGTTGAAATTTTTATCACAAGTGTGGGAAACAAAATTGCTAAGTTTATAAGAAAAGAAAAATTGTTAAGCAATTTCATAAGACTTTTTATCATGAACAAAGAAGGCAAAGTAGAGATACCCGTAAATCGATAGAGAGAAGGATAGATTTCAAGAGCAAAGCACATAAAGTGAAGTAAAGGAAAAGACTAAGGGCAGATTGTTATGCAGTGGCCTGCACTAACAAATACAAGTTAACTGCTTTAATAATAATTGGCAAACGTTCGTAATAATTAATATTTCAAATGTAAACTGTCATCGAATTTCGCCCAAACATGAATTTGAAAATATGGCGTTTAAAATTTTATCAAACGTAATCAAAATCTTTGTTAAAATCCACACTAATGGCGTAATGTACCCTCATTAATAAACAGGACGAAACATATTAGAAAACACATAAAAATAAAATATGAAATGTACACCGATGAAGAAAACAAGATGGCATATAGACACGTGAAGAAATGGATGAGGATTCACTGATATTATTTAAGTCTAAACATCAATTCAATAAACCTAGAGCATCAAAGATTTCTCTACAGATAAAATATTTGATTATTTTTTAAAACAATAAAAACGTGCTTAAATCTCAGTGTATCCTTGGAAGCGAAGATGACAAAGGAATATCTGGCTTCGTTATAGAAGTTTATGCATCCATGCCAAAGCTGTTCTGCAGAAACTTTTCACAAAGTTTAATGAACCACCTTATTAGATTCTTCACCGACCACTCGCTGCAACACCGATTCTGCCACCTGAGTTTTTATCAAAAATCTTTGTTACAATTCACAAGTTTTATTCGTGTCCATGGGATACAATTTTGTACAGAATCTGTATGGGTTTTGACCGATTTGATTTCAATGATCTTTTCTTGATCTTTTGCTGTAAATTTGGAATTTGAGCATGTGATAACTGTTTGAATCTAGAATTATGCATGCAGTTGTCACGATGGGTTTTCCTAGTTCTTGCCAATTTGTGCAAATCATCAATCTATACTAACAGTGGCAATAAAATGTAGTAAAATGCCTCGGTACTTTTTTTTTCAATTTCACTTGAGTCGGTGGTGGTAAACCTGTGTTGAGTTTAGTAAAATTGTCTTTGTACAGAAGTATGAAACTATGCAAGCGTGCTTAAATCGTATGCATAAATAGTGTGTTGGTTTAGTACAGTGGAAATATAGAATCATGAGCTTTGAGGAACTTGAATAAGAATACGCCCAGATACCTGACTGTACACCATTTATAATAATAATTCTACCATTACAAAGGTATTTCCACCATGATGATTGACTCGCTACTTGTACTATAATTATATCACTTATTATCGCATTGATAACTTTGGTAGTAGATGAGGCTGCTGATAAATGCAAAGCTCATGTTTCGTTGAGTCTACTGTAAAATATGTAGCTTTCTATTAAGTAGTGTAAGAATAGTTCAGAAATGTACCTACTGATCCCCTTTTAATAACGTTCTTATTATTTACATAAAATGTTCTTAAGAAGCATTCGACGCTAATTTCTAAGTATGCTAATAGTACAACAAATAGGTACTTATAAATAGTATTTCAAATGAAGTAAACAAGTAAAATAATTCTATAATCAGTGTGAGTAGTAAATAATGGAAAAACTGTATGCTAGGACTTCTGATTCGAGTCTCAAGTTGATGTGAGTGTTCTAAAAAAACAACAACACTTAAGTATTTATAAATCTACCGTCGTTTATCGTAGTTGCGTCTGTAAACAAGTCGGCAAAAATTCTGGAGAGATTCTGGGATTCTCGAGCTAAATTTTCAAATGAACTAGATTTTTGTGAGAAATAATTTATCGAGTTGGATGATCAACTTTACAACAAGGTTTTGAAATCAATCGCCGTAATTGTAATTTTGGATTTAATGCGTGTGAAATTGTTCGTCAGAACAATCAGATCGGAAATTGCTTTTCCGGTTTTTGCGTCTACTTAAACATACTAGGCTTCGCTTGTTTCTGATTCCAGCTCTGATGCTGAGATCTATAGAGCGTGCTCTGACTCAGCTCAGACTCAATATAGAGGACAAAACGAGACACAAATATGCTCCGACATAAATCTGTCTCGTTTTGACTCTGTCTTGAGTCTGAACTGAGTGAGAGTGCGGTCTATAGATTTCAGCCTAACATCTCAGCTCCGAGCGCATCTGCTTTAACTATGCTCTCCCAGCCGATCTAAGTGAACGGCTCGAAGATCGGTTTCGATCGGCTCCGAGCGTATCAACCATCACCATCAGGTCTGTATGGAAAAAATCCTCTCCGACGCTCTCCAAGACGGTCTATGTGAACGGACACTGAAGGGTATAAAGGGGAATGTGGTCGTACCCTCTGCTTCATGAGCGTGTCGCGGTAGTCGTGGTGCGGCGGCGCGCGCATGGCAGGGTTGGGGTGGTGGCGCAGGTAGCTCTCCGTGGGGCCGGGCTCGCGCCGCACCTTGGCGCCCGGCAGCACCAGCGGCGTCGTGCGGTAGGGCTGGTGGAAACACAACATGAGAGGTTAAAGCTTGGCTGACACACATCACAGCAACAGCACGACAACGTCTCTCGATGTATACGATGTTTATTTATTTATTGACTGGCTGATGTCCACGATTTTGTCCGCGTGGATATAGTTTTCGGGTTTAAAAAGAACCTATGTCACTCTCCAGATCCTCAACTAAGTATGTATAAAGTAAAGTATGTAAAAAAATTAATCAAAGATATAATATATTCGATGAAACGGACGTGTACAAAATGACAACTTTTCTACTACCGAGATTTCTAACAGAAGCCCTAAAAATGGGGGTAGTTAAACACTTTTTTTTAGTAATCATTTCTCGTTTAACAACTCAATATCAACCAACTACTCGGTAAAAATACAACCTGATACGATCGGAAGGAGATCGGTGTAATTAAAACCGCTTAGGTACCTACTTCCCAACTTAATAAACGCCATAACGACCCATTTACTCACTTTGCATTTCGGAAAAACTTACTCTTGGAAACCGTCTAGAGTTTTTAAAAACAACTGCGATTATAGCATTAGTGTTTTCAGTTTTCATTGGCAGATTTTCAGTCACATTTAGAACTGAAAATGTAGACAAATCGACAAATTTTATCGTGGTAAGCAAATAAAGTTCGCAATAACTAAACTTTAATCGCCCGTGCAACGTAGCGCGCCGCAGCTAATTTTATAGCGAGGTTACTTCATGTGGGTTATGATTCCTGACACGATTCAGATATATTTCTGTGATTATTTTATTCCTCAGCAATTTGGGTCGCGGTCATTCTATAAATCTTTACTCTATCGTCTATATAAATAAATAACTGTCTGTGATTTCAAACTGCCTTTTACTAGGGCAATGTAGGTACACGTTAAATCTAAACAGTAAACACCCAATTAAAAAAGAAATATCGTCCTTTTGTCCAGACTAATAGTATTAGTGGCTAAATCGATTTTAAGGGGACTTTATAAGAGGTTGGAGGATCTAAGCTACTTTGTATCTTGGAAAAAATGGGTCACTATGGAATAAAGAAACTTAATGTTGATTTAAACATTCTCGCGTTTATGATTAATAGATGAAAGGCTATGAAAACAAATAAATCGATTTTAGTAACATATGAGTATTTGATCATAAACGTGGGCGGTGCCTTGGAATGAAGTTTTCATTCATAGTTCATAGTTACAGTTATAAATATCTATTGGAATCGGAACGGCTTGGCGTGTTCCAACGTAGTAAATGTATCTCGTAATAAGCAGTTATTGGTTTACATTGCAACTCAGCTGCTCTCAAAAGCTCCGTTCTTTGAGTTAAAGTAGACGGTCGATTAAAATCCACCCGAAATATTTATCTACAACGCGACGGATAAAGAATTCGGTCTTACAAAATCAAAACACCTATGACGCCTCCCAACTCAGGCATCAGTGGCGATGAAGACGACGCTGCAGCAGACATGACACCCCAACCACCAAATATGACACCCCAATAACCGAATATAACACCCACCACCACTGGGTATGATACTGGACCCACCACATTTGACACCAACACAACTGGAGACCAACCAGAAGGGCTAAATGTAGTTACTTGAAGGTCAACATCAAGCAGTCCCGGCCACAGAGCAATCTAAGAAGTGCGGAAAAAACATACCAAATAAGGCTGCTCGGCCTTAAGGCCAGCACCCTAACGGACTTCAGCCTGTCGAGGAGACATCACAACAATCGATTAAGGGCGATGCCATAAGATGCAACGATCATCACTTCGATCACAGAAGAAAAAATATTTTTCTGTCATCGAAGGATCATCATCATTCGTTCATTAGCAACCCATTAACATCTCATTATTGAGCGTAGTTCTCCTCTCAGTGAAGGTTTATAGGCTGTAGTTCACCACGCTGGCCCAATGCGAATTGGCAGACTTCACACACCTTTGAAAACATGGAAAACTCTCAGGTGTGCAGGTTTCCTCACGATGTTTTTCTTCACCGTCAAAGCTTGTGATATTTGATTGCTTAAACGCACATAACTTCCAAAAGTCAGAGGTGCGTTCTGGGATCGAACCTGTGACCCCTCGAATAGAAGACCGCAGTCCTAACCACTTGGCTATCACTGCTCATCTGGTGCTGCTGTTGCAACGATGCAACATAGTAATTTCGTCGGATTTTGTGTTTTGGTGCGGCATTGTAAGTATCAATTGTATTGACAAGTGACATTTGGCCGCGCACTACGGACGTTTCTATGTGGCCCTGTGTCACCGTAAAATTGGTCGTCTGCGTTACCTAAATCTTATGATTTGCGAAGCCGTCGCGTCGACGCCTGTATCCAAAAGCGTGAATTGTGCCAATGAGCCAACAACGAGGTCCCACGTTTATTTCCGTCCATACGATGTTTACATAGCTCAAGCTTTAGCCACTGACGCAACGCATTACATAGGCTGTTAGATAAAAACTCCTGTACTTTTCCACATCAATGATATCAATCAATCGATTATTAAAATTGAAATAAATGACCTTGTGCAATTAGATCATCCTGGAAAGATGGTGGTGTTGATATGACTTCTAGAGTTCACTGTAATTTATGCCATGGCTTAGATCTCTACATAATATGTACAATATTGTAGTTCACCAAAACAACGGATTGTAATTCAGTATGATTTTCAATCCGATCAGTCCGGTTAAACCACAGTACTTCGAGGTACTTCCTCGGCTATGGCCGACAGTTTAAGAAAAAATACCGGGGATGTCTACCTTCCTTGCGCAACACATGAGGAGGTCTCACCTCAAAAGCTGTACCCAATTGGCCCTTCGGCCAAACGGAGAAAATCTGCACTGCTTTTGTGCTTGCCAGTTTTGAGGAAAAAAATACCAGAGGAAATCCGAACTCAAGGACGTGTAGATCAACGAGTTATTTAAAGATTTTAGAAATAGCCTAGCCTTTAAAATCAGCCTAAATTGTACGTCCTAAGTATGCCATTGGCACGAAGCAAAATGGCGTAAAAATTTGACAATGAAGCAATTAGCCTACAACGTGTAACGTAATGAGATACGAGACGTAATGCGGAAGCAGTGCCGCAAATAGACTGAGATTTTTTCTTTAGATGCGATTGATCTTAAGCTTTTAGGTAGGACTAAAATAATGAACCATAACCTAACATTGTGCTATGATTTCTGCTTATTTAAACTAGAACCTGAATACCGGGCCAAACTGAAGTACACCTAAGCAGTTCAAAGAGCGAAAAAGGAATATCAGAGTTGATATTCCTTATCCTAGCATTAAAGCACATTTCAAAGCACCTTAACTGGCGCTTTTGAAGTGTTCTTTAATGCTACGATAGCAATATGGAGATCAAAATGTAACTGAAATACGTTATCCATTATAATTGTTTGAAGGTCACAGATGAAATTCCTTTGAGTTTATGTGAGCCGACGCGACATTGGAATAAAAATAGCAGTTACAGTTGCTTCTACTTCTAAGCCGATTAGAATTGAATCGCAGTGAAAGTGTTTTACTCATTAATATAAATAGCAAATTTTACCCATACTGAGGATGGCTGCTAGTTATCGTAGTTTAATATTGTTAAGGATTTTTAAAACTTTCACTGAAAATTGGATTGGCTCTATGTGGAAAATTACATTGCGTATAGCCCTTTCAATTCACGAGAGTAGGCGGTTCATGGTTGTGTGTGTGTCGGATCTATATAAGTGGGAGCGAGAGCTTGCTCGCGCCTGACCGCTCCCACATAGGCTCCTGACAGGCACACACACTTACGCAATGTTCATGTACACGACGTAACCACAAGTAAAGCGGCCGTAACGTCGTGAGATAAACGCACTATACCAAGCATGTTATTACATCAACAGTTTCATTTGATACACAACAATATTTGAGTATGCGAAAATTTGTGTATCATCATCGATTTATTTAATTGTTTATTAAATTAACATTACTTCACTAAATCTATGCGAAATTAATTATCACGGCACAAAAAAAAACCACAGGTAGTTTTAGATTCACTGAACCACGCGGTGCTATAGAGAAGGATTATAAGTAAATGCTTGTATGGTGACGCACCCAGTTGCCCACGATTTCTTCGTCAGGATGCTTGGGGTCCTGGTACCCGTTGGGGAAGAAGTTGGGGTTAACCGCCATCGTAGCACTAGTTAGCGCGGACGTGTCGTGGAGCGAGCGATCGCGGACTGCGTCTCCAGTCGCTCCCTCTCAGTAAACACCAATTCCTATGCATTCTATTTTGGAAATATGACGGGAAAATACGAGGTGGCGTGGGCGGGAACCTCTGAGTAGAGCCTTGCGGGATATTCAAATTATTCATAAGGTATTTAACTATTTACTATTAGACCATTCTCAACACTATTATAGTTGAATCGTGGAAAGTGCACGGTTATCTATGATGTAAATATTTATTATGCAAAGGTAACCAGCTGTTATATTGTCTAAAAATGATTGCATCAATGTGACGATCGTAATCATCTCGTATTGGCTGATTTTAGGCAATCCCCTAGCAGGTAAAAATACCTAAATATCAATTTTTTAATTACTATGGTTTTATTAATTATTTCTGCCATAAATAACTTCTTTCATAAAGAACATGTTGATGAGAAATTTTCTATTAATAAAATCCAGTATGGTTCGCCAGAAAATATTAGTGCGGGCATTGGCCTGAGACCTCGAAAAGAATCATAAAATGACATTCATACTTTTAATCCCTACTTCCATACTAATATTATAAATGCGTAAGCAACTCTGCTCGTTTGTCTGTTACATTTTTACGGATAAACCGCTAAACCGCTTTTTATGAATTTTGGTATAGATATAGATTGAATTTAAGGGGAACATACTCTACTTTTTGTCGCAAAAATAATATTTGAAGGGGGTGAAATAGGTGATGATTGTTTTGGGCAATTTTACACCATAACTTCATGAAACCTGTTAGCAATTTTGATAATTCATACTTTGTTAGAATGTGTGTACCATCAGGTACGTTTTGTTTAATTTTGATGAAGATCTAATAGATATATATTGTCGGAGATGCATAACCTAATAAACGCGGGAAACAGCTAGTTTTATTTACTAAAAAAAAAAAAATATTAGCCACGATGAGCTTGACTAATATTCTCCTCACCTTTCCAAATAATATTGTGTTAGGACTTAGGAGTGGGTACTACAATAGTGCAACGGGTGGCGATTGAACCTGCTACCTTTCAGTTTTCAGTCCGCACCTTATCCGTTAAGGTATTGAGGCTTATTATTTTAATAGTCGGTACATAAAATGGTCGTTTCATTACGCAAGTGCATTACATTCAGCATTGCTAAAGTCAACATGCCGTCACCGTATACTATTTTGCGAAGTATGATTCAGAAAACGAATAAGCGCGAATAGAAATTTCTGGAATTTACGATTCGCTTTCTGTGGTAGGTACACTTTTTTTAGTTAACACTTTTCTAGTCAATCTTTTTTCTCTAGTATATTCAGTGTGTATTATTCAGCCGCTGTTATTGCTTATTTAACACGTTGTAACTCATTAATAACATAACAAATTAAAGTCTTTTTGGCAGATGTCCAGAATGTTAAACCTCATTTTGGTTTAAAAGTAGTTTGGTAACCTGTTTTGCCGGGAAGTAACCGAATACTTCTAAATGGGTACTTGAAATGTAACTAAGTTTTGGATCTATTGTGGTTTATCTAAAGCGAAAAAAAAACTATGTAGGTGTTCCTGAAGGAAGTATTACCTCGACAGTATTCCAGTACAGTCCTGAAAAATCTATATATATAAAATTCAAAGTCCTGACTGACTGACTGACTGACTGACTGAGATATCAACGCACAGCCTAAACTACTGAAGTTACAAACTTTTATGACGTGGGCGCAAACTAAGAAAGGATTATTGGAAATTCCACCCCTAAGGGGTTTAAATAGGGGATGGAAGTTTATATGAAACTCCGTCATTTTTCAAGCTGTTTCCATCAAAGTTGGTATTTGAGCTTTCAGTTAAAAATAAAAAAGTACGTGTGTCACAGTTTTTGAAAATTCCACCCCAATGTATGTACCAAGTAGCATACTGCCTGTAACAAACTGTACTATCTTAAAAGAGCTTTTACGAACTTTAACCGAAAAAGTTACAGGAACTACCCGTTAGTTCCCGTAATTAGTTTGTATTGAATTTGATAATTTATCAATTTTATAGCGAAAACTGAAGATTCATTTTACGCCAAGGTGTTGCCCCAAATTTCTAGAGGTGTAAGGTATTGAGTCCGGCTAAACATATGACAGTGATAAAGTGCATTTCGTGACATATTAGTATATCTGAGAAATATATTCGGCCGTTTCGCTTGGCAGGGATACAAAATTAACATGCCGATTGGGCTATTAGAATGAAGGGCGACTTATTATGAATTGAGTTTGACTTCAATTAAACGGTAAACCTGATAGGTGACAATTTCGAAATAGAATTTTATAGCAGGTAAACGGATATGCCTCTATGACTATCAAATTCTGATTTATTTCATTTTTTACATCATTACCTACGCCTACTTATGGCTCTTATGACATGTTAAGACTCTACCATCAGTTCGGAAAGCAGTTGCTGAGAAGAGCCGGCAAAAAACTCAGTACTTGCTCTGTTCAAAACGAAATTGAGACACTTTAAGCACTTTATAAGTATATCGGCCCCATGAGAAGGCTCAAAGTCACACAGCGGAAGACGGAGAGAACTATGCTTTTCAGTTTCTGCTGAGAAGAGCCGGCAAGAAACTCAGTAGTTGTTCTTTTCAAAACGATATTGAGACACTTTCAGCACTTTATAAGTATATCGGCCCGATAAGAAGGCTCAAAGTCACACAGCGGAAGATGGAAAGAACTATGCTCTACAAATCTGCAGATTCTGCTGAGAAGAGCCAGCAAGAAACTCAGCAGTTGCTCTTTTTAAAACAAAAGGAAAGAACTATGCTACAAGTATTCCAGCGTGATCAAATCAGAAATGAGCACATCGTTTCTAAAATTTCATTTATCTTGTAAATAGTTTCAAGACGGAAATGTAATCGTCATAATAATGATAATTAATTAATATTGGCTTGTTCTACGGGAACGTTTTAGACAAAAAAGAAAACTTTTCCAAAACGAAAAAATACCGTCACCTTTGTGACGATATATTGGTACCTACACATTCTATTCTAACATCAGCCTATAAACCGGAAAATAAGCCTTGCTGAACAAGACATATTGATCTTTCTCTTTAAATTAAGCATATAGGTTACAACAAAGTTTGCGATTTTCAGTCCGCGTTATTGAGGCAAAAAAAGGATGTAAATTACCTGGCTCTGAATGGACTCATCGAGGACTTCATCGTTGCGATTGGCAGAGGGCGAGATCAGCAATGTCCTGTACTCCCCCTCGACTTGCGGCTGGAATTGCTGAGGCATATGTTGCGGCAACTGTTGCTGCGGCACCGGCGTGCTGCGGGGCAGGGATTCTGGTCCGCGCCATGCCGACGTTGGAAGTGGGCTAGGTGTCCTGTTTAACAGCAATTATTTTTATTCTTGTCAGTTTTCTATGTCCTCTGCAACATGGTTATCTGGCAGAGATCGCTTCTAATACTGAGATCTATAGAGCTTGCTTCGGCTCAACTCAGATTTAAAAGAGGCTAAAAGGAGACACAAATATACTGACATAAATCTGTCTCGTTCTAACTGTCTTGAGTCTGAGCTAAGTGAGAGTGCGCTCTATAGATTTCAGTCTAAGTGATAAGTAACCTTTTGTTATTAATTTTTTTATGTGGTGTACAATAATGTGTATTCATTCATTGATTGCGTTCATACATTCATTATGTTTCGCGCTATAAATGAACCAGCGCAATGCTTCGACATCTTAAGTCAAAGGTGTGATGATTTATTTTTAACCGACTTCCAAAAAGGAGGAGGTTATATTCAATATTTATTAATCTAGGTCTTGCAATATTTATGATTTAATTATTCTTGAAAATTATTCCGTCATATTAGTCAAATCTTTAGAACTTTTAGATACCAAAAATCAGCTAAGTAACGGCCCATTCTTAGATTGCGAAAAAAACGTAAAAATTGGCGACAGCAGATATTTTTATAGAGGATTTAATTGTAACACAAAGTTATTTTGCAAGCATTCTAAGTTCGTAATGTATAATCTATCTAAACAAGTGTTTTCTCATAGAAATGCGTAAGCGACGGGCTAACACAACACATAAGATAAGACGTTCTTATCGCACACTGACAATGAAACCGTGCTACAAGTGAAAAACAACACTCTAAAACGTCTTAACCGCCCAGCAAAAGTCGGCGGTTACGCGTTTCGCCAAAAACGTTTTCTGCGATTTGTTTACCTTATAAGACAGGTAAGGAAAAATAGGACGATGTGTTTTGTCAGCAAATAAAGTTTGAAATCGTAACATGGTGCGAGTATAGGTTAAGATGTACCTGAATGGCGGCGGGACAGCATTCTGTGCGGGGGAGCGAGCGGCGAACTGCGAGCGCGGACCCGTGCGGTCCACGTCCCTGCACATGCCTTACCGTTAACATGCTGCACTGGTAGCATGGGCAGGAGATATAAGTTTTATCCCCCGATTTTATCCACTGACAGGGGATAAAATTATCTTTTCCCTATGCTAAAGCATGGCGACAGAGGAGAAGGCGATGTATATTTCTATAAGTATATCTACTGAGTATTATTTCCACCGCTGTCCCATGCTCGACGGGTGGCGAGGGGATAAACGTTTTATCCTTTTCCCGGGGATAAAATTTCTCCCGCCCATGCTAACAAGGCTGGTACACATACATACACATAATGATACCATTCATTTAAACCTATGGGCTAGATCAGTATTCCTGAATCAATGGTCCGCTCTGACACTAGAAATGGTCCCCGAACTTTCCAAAAAACTATCCATTCACATAATAACGTCTGTGAACTTCTGATAACTCCTAACTGTCATTGTTTTACAAACCTTTATTTTGTAAACTCCTAATTATCATAAATCAAAGAAAAACTACCTACTAGCTAAATTGCATTGTTAATAGTAAAAAGATTTTAAAAATACATCAAGTATTTTTTTAACTTTTCAATATAATCATTCAACTTAAAGAAAGTAAATAAAATTGTTCTTCGTGTATTTGGCTTTAGACTGTTAGAAGATCACAGAAGTTCACAGGCGATGTACTTTACCTTCGTATCTACTCGTGAACAACATAGTGGCAATTCTGTTATCTCTAAACTAAATTGGCAGGTCTAAATCTAGCTCTATCCTTTTCCGCAGGAAGCATTATGAAAGGGATAGCAAGAGATTGAGCCCTATTAATTCAGTTTAGTTTAGACACTAGTCGGAAATTTTAAAGAAGTACATAAATACAACAATTTTATAGAAGTACATAATATATATTTAGGAAAATATTTGGCATTAAAGTGTCTAAACTCAATTAATTTGTCATCTAAACCATTTAATTATCTTCTATGGGTATAAACGTTTCGTAACTGACGTCAGGCAACGCACTGCCTTTACCGTTGAAGCTACAGATTTGGAGAAAATTTCTGTGAGAAAAAGAAAATGGAATTAAGAAGGGATTTTTTGAATTACATTCCTTAATTGATGAATTTACAAATCGTAAATCCATGTGAACGAAGTCGTCATCGTTGTTATTGACTCGACTTATAAACGTCCTCCACCTGGAATCACCTTGAAGTTAGATTGATTAATGTTGGATACGAACGGTTTTTTTGCACCATATATTCAAAATATTGATGCGAAATTATCAATTAGGTTTTATATTTAATTCTTATACGGATACATTCTTAATAATTATATTACTTCTGTGATGTATTCAATTTTCAACTGCGCTACAAGTTGCAGTTAGTACTCTAACTACGATTCCATGCATCGGTGCAGTAACTTGATGAAAATAAATTAGATATACTTTAACAAAAAACAAATAAGCTCGTAAAATACATTTAAATGATAATAATAACTAAATACATAACAATGATCATGCCTAATACAGAAATCAATGTGTATACGAAGAAAAAGGATCCAATAACAATAAATAGTTTGTCGCCTCATCTTTATTAGCAAGCTTGCAAAGTTTAGCAGCTTTAAGACCGACACACATACTGCAAAGTGTTTAAACACAATCTGAAAGTAAACTAAATTGTACTACGTATCCTGTTGAAAAGTATCCTTTATTTAATCGATCTGTTGTGTCGTTATGTTAGCTAGCAACCTTATTATTTGTCACAAATTATTTGTGGAGTTTTTTGATAAATAACAACTTTGCTAGGTAACTTATCGACAGGTTACAGATAGATTGAATACATATAGGACCGCGTATAAGACAGATTGTGTCTAACTTGTTACGAAATCACATCGCGTTGTGGCATCGCAACTGTGTATTCATCGTATTGGATGCCTTAAAGAAGGTTTAGAATTGGACATTCCACACAAATTAACACACTGTGGAATACCATACAATTTTCTATTTGGACGCTGCAAAGTAACACCGCAAAAGGCTGTGTGGCAAAGCCCTTTGCAGAATGTTTGTCGGCCTTTATAGCGACATCAAGACATCGATAGTAGTGTCTTACTCGTAAAGTCGATAGAATGTAGGCGTTGGAATACGGCCGAAGCTGTATGAAGTTGAACGTGGCAACGTGTACAGGTGACTTGGTCTGCCCCTGTAGTTACACTATGGTTTGATATAATGATCGAATCTGTGCTTCCATGATCTGGTACTTCACCAACAGTATTACAATAATACTATAGTGAATCATGAAGCGATGATTTTTAGGTGATGTCCTGTTTAACGGCCCGTTCCTATATTCAATCTATCTGCAATCTGAAGATAACATATCTTCAGATTGCAAATAGATTGAATATAGGAAGCGGGCATTAGGTGATAAATACAAATCTAAAGACTTTGTACCATATGCACTATAAAATTTTGTAGCCAGAACATTTCTTGTCCCGTAGTAGGTATCATATTTAGATATTATTATACTTATATTCATCTAAGCAGGATATTTATTGAAATAGTAGCCACAGCCTTATCAGTAGCAGGGCATTGTTAAATCTAAGGGCTAATATAAGTATACAAGTGGCGCCAAGGTGCAGCGTCTTTTAATGACAACAGCTTTATTAACTTTTCGCTACAGTTCGCCCGGATGCTTTGCTTCGCGTGTTATTTTGTCTTAATGGTATGTCACTTATTAGTTCTCTACAGGTTGTTATCATTAAAAGAAACTGCTCTTTAGCACAATTCTACTCCGTTGATGTGCTTTGAACTATGAGCTTCAATCTAATTACAACGCTGTCAAATAAAATTTGCACCGAACGTAGCTATAGGAAATATTAATCTTTACATAAATAATCTTACCCTTGTAAAATTAGAGCAACATTAGATCGAAATCAGATCAAGGCCAAATTGTAATTGCTATTGCACACTGCGTGAAAACAGATGACGGAATATTATATACCCCGCCAAACATGTGCTGACCGCTTTATGTTTAATATTTCAATTTTTTTTATTAATATTAGCCAAGATGAACTTGGGTAATATTCCCCCCTCCCCTCTAAATAAGCTGAAAGCTTGTATTTGGAGTTGGTACGACAATAGTGCAACGGGTGGGGGTCGATCTGTCAACCTTTCAGTTTCCAGTAAACCTTTAACCGTTAGGTTTTTCAGGCCACCAGACTATACCAGAGAGTGTCCCGGCGGGAATCAGACCCGTGATCTTATAATACCACAGCACCCACAATTGAGTCAAAATAGGACGTTGTATGATCGAAATAATTTTTTTTTTTTTTAAGCTATTGCATAGCTTCTATATCGCGGGACCTTGAGCGTGGAGACCGAATCCAGAAATTCCGTAACGAAAATAACCTGACACGGGACTCCTCTCACCGCTAGATGGCGTTGATAAAAAATGCTATGCAATAGCTTTACCGCGGCAGTCCCCGAGTGCCACACGTCTTTTTTCTTTTATCATGTTTGCGACGCGGCAATCTGTTTTATTGAGAACAATAAGCCGTTCTAGTGGCTGATAGCAATCTGAATTTGGCTTGAGCTTGGAGCAAATTGTCCATTGACGTTTCACTCGCATCACATTGTCGGAGTCACTAAAATATATAAATAAATAATGGCTATTAAAGCAATACAAATAAGTAGTTTACCTCTGAACTACAAGTTTGATTTGGTTAGGGGCGTTTTTGAAGAGATTCTGCGCGTCCTCGTGACGCAGGTCTCGCGCGTCGTAGTGATCGATCTTGGCGATGATGTCTCCTCTCGCCAACTCGCGGCCGGCCGGAGTGCCCGGTGATACCTGAAACAGCAATACACTCTATTACTGACGTCATACGAATAACGAGTGACATAAGGATACTTTTTAACCAAACTTTAAAAAAGGAGGAAGTTCTCAATTCGATGAGTGTTTTCCATTTTTCTATTTTTTGGCGATGTTACTCCATAACTCCGTTAAATCTGAACCGATTTCTATATTTTTTTTTAATTGTGTTTTCCATTTTTCTATTTTTTGGCGATGTTACTCCATAACTCCGTTAAATCTGAACCGATTTCAATAATCTAATAGATTTATAAATACACTAGCGGACCCGACAGACGTTGTCCTGTCTTCAGTTTTTTTACATCCTCTTTGACGAAATTGGCAGCACGCATTCTGTCAATGTTATGTCAAACGCCATAAGGTTACATCAAAAAAGTTTGAATTGTAAAAGCGGTTACATTAGAAATAATTTAATATGGTGGTTAATATTTCTTAAATTTTCTAATTTTCCGCGCAATTTTCTTAATTTTTTCTTTCATAAGAACCTTCTCCTAACAATAACACACACAATAAAAAAAGAATTAGCGAAATCGGTCCAGCCGTTCACGCGTGATGCGCTTACCAACACATTAAGCGATTCATTTTTATATATTAGATATCAAAAATTCCGAGGCCGGCGGGATTCGAACCCACATCTCTCTGGGAATCGCGCCCGAGTGTGTTAACCGCTACACCACGGCCGAACCACACGTCAGCCACGAAATTAGTGATATGTATCTACTTTTTTTCAATCAGTTTTATAGCAACTGTTAGCGACATCTAGACATATAAATCTACGAGTATTAGGTTATTTCCTTTAAGTTTAGGTTAACACTTCAATAAAAAAAAAAAAAAAATCGTTTTCAATAATTTTTTTTTTATTTGTCAGTTTTATATATCGTCGGGTTGGTCTAATTTAAAGTCGAAGATCTGATGAATATCTTTGGTGATGAAGGACAGAACTCCACTGAATAAGAACGAATCACCCGCGTTCAAAGAATTTCGAACTGTAAACAGTTGGATCCTATGAAGCTGGACTAAAAAGCCTAAAATAAGAATTCTTTTTTAAAATTTGACTCCATACGTCACTGCAAAGTATAAAATATTTTAGTTTGTACACGTATTTTGAAGTCGGGCTAACGTAAAGAATTTTTTTATTATTCCAGAAAAACACGCGAACGAAGTCGCCGGCATCAGCTACTTAAAAATAATTTTCATGATAATAATACTAAAAATACGTGGTACAATAATCCTAAAATATTTTTTTCGTGATTTATACTACTTAGGTACATAATAATATTATTATCTTACACAAAATCATGAGTGTTTTTTGTAAACGAAGTAGTTGTAGAAAGTTTCAAAGCTTTAATTAGATTTTTACGTCAGTGCTGACCCAATATCGTGGATTCCGTCGTTGTCAAGTAAATTGTTTAAAAATATATTTAGGAACAAGAATCAGTACGTACAGTGCATATTATGACACCTGCTTTCAAGGTAAAAAAAAAAGAACCTTGACATTCTAGTGCTTTGCATGGTCTAGGTGAAGAGTACATTCATCTTTTGACAGGATTTTACAATTAGGTACTTTTTTGTCCTACGGCATTCCGAACCAGTCAATGGCAGATTCATTTGATAATTCGAAAGCATTTTGTAAAAGTTTATTTTGAAAAAAAAATATTCTTTTTTTTAAATAAAGAATATTAGCCAAGTCCTTGACTTATATTCTCCTCTCCCCTCCAAATAAGCAGTTGATAAGCTTGTGTTAGGAGTGGGTACGACAATATTGCACCCCTGTTGCACTATTGACTTCCCATGTTGACATGTGTTAGATTATATGTATTGTATTTTTGAAGTTTCACTGTGGAAGCACTGTATACTTAGCTTAGTTTTATTACTTATTGTAAAATTAGTTTATTTTATTTTTTGAAAAGAGCAACTGCTGAGTTTCTTGCCGATTCTTCTCAGCAGAATCTGCATTCCGAACCGGTGGTAGATTTATGACGTGTCATAAGTGCTACAAGGTAGCCTACATGAAATAAATGAATTTTGAATTTGAATTTGAATTTATTGTCGAACCTGCGATCTTTCAGTTTTCAGTCCGCATTATTAACCATTGGGCTATTGAGGCTTAAACTTCTATTGTATTTGGACAGTGTCTGAGGCTCTATCGAAGGTATTGCAAATGGCTTTCGGCTCGGACGACCTTGCGTTTGGGCAAGGGGGAGGTTCGGATGTGTTATGCATCGTGGTTGGCGCGGAGCCAGGCTAAATGCGTCCACCTGCGTTGTCGTGCCAACCTCTACTGACATTTTTATTGAAAACAACCGTCGAGTCGATAGACCGGCCGACGGATCGACGGCTGATTTGCGCAAATCTATCATGTCTCCTCCGAGTCAATGGCGAGGACATGCGACTAAATTTACACATGTCTAATATTCTTAACGAAACTGTATAGACGTCACGGTAACGATCGAGGTTGCCGGTTGTTGAGATGAGTTATGCTGTAACGTGTCGTGGGTCGGACCTCTTATACAACTCTGGTCACCTATTTTGCGTCAGAGTTTATAGATAGATTGAGATTTTTTAAATTCCGTGGGAACTCTTTGATATGATATAATGGGATTATAAATGGCTGGACAGATTTTCATAAACGCTAAGTAGTTATAGATAGATTGAGATTTTTTTTTAATCCGTGGGAACTCTTTGATTTTTATAATACAATGGGTTTTTAAATGCTTGGGCAGATTTTCATCAAACATAGCTAAGTAGTTAAACTCGCTTTCGAATTAAAAAAAGTTTCAATTCAGTCTATCTATCTGTTATCTGTGCACTGTGATGTCTCACATAGAGCGGTCAAACTTCCAACACCCCTATTTTTCCATAGGTTCACCGTTTGTATGATGTTTGTATGATTGTAACCTTTCACGGCTTTTCAGGTAACAATCATACAAACAGAAAGAAAGCTACGTATTTATAAGTATGGATGGCAACAGCTGAAGCGTTATTCAAATAGAAATGGACCATAAGCTTTAAACAAACCGTAAATATTTGAGAAATTCGGTAACCACGCAAAGAACGTGTCAGAGGCAGACATTTAATTGATGTGTATTTTCTGTATAAACAGGACTGATACATGAAAATACATCGAAGAACCAATGTGATGGAAGTGGTCTTTATATTATTCCATTTCAGTTTTCATTTACGCAACCGGGTTATTGATTTTTTTAATTTTTTTTTAAGTAGATGTTTTGAGGGAAGTCTTTTTTTACCGACTGTAAAAATATTTTGTAACACGCTCATATTGAAAATTATTTCTTTCCTGTAGGCCAACCTGTGGCCCTTATATGACAGGCCAAGACTACTATCGGTTCGAAAAGTAAATTCTGCTTAGAAAAGCCGGCAAAAAACTCAGCAGTTTCTCTTTTCAAAACAAAAGTTTTAAACATTTTTTAAATTTGTGTACTTAATGGTAATTCTACCATTTCTTTCGCAATTATGTTATAGGAGTAAATTAACCCTACAAAGGATTTCTGCACTTTGCGTAGACGACATAATGCTATGCTAGTTTATGATATATAGTAGTTTAGTATCTAAGTGTCGTCACCTCATAAGTGTATCACCTCTTTGTATATAGAGATGAGTAAGCATATTGCGTACAAAAAGACTATGTTACTGTAAATTACTAACAGCCACCGCAAGTACAAATCCCATGAAGGGATTCTCGCGATCCGAGCCAGTTGAATGATTTATGTCTGTTTGATTTTATGCTCCCGTCACTCCGCTACTATTTCAGTTAACCTTTTCGACATAGTCTAATAATATTATTAGATCGATTGAGTCATAAGAAACAGATGGCGGAGGAAGTCCGACTAGGTAATCAAACTGTTATTTTAACTGAGAAATTAGCTCAAGGTTGATATGAGTTTTGCGATGTATTACCCATAAGTGCTTTCGGCCATTACGATAAGTGTTTTCTTTAGAGCACTAACACGAAACAGAAAAACGTTGATGCAAATAAATACATGACGTATAGCTTGTTTCAAAACGATTGCCAAGTTATTTGCTGTCAAAAAAACAGGCTTATCCGTAGTTTACGAAAGCAACGTGACAACTTTGATGGCATATGAGTATACCTATCACATTTGCAATGTTGGCACGATGTATTTTTTTTACTGCAAATAAAGTTTTATTCGTAATTAACATTGATTTAAAATATAAGTCGGTTATAAGTTTTTACGTTACATATTACATATTTATCAAATTGCGTCGGCACAAAATTCAGAAGCTTTATTTATTTTATTTATTATATTTGTGCATATAAATTAAATTTTAGGTTTTGGAGTTAATACTACTACTACTGCGCTCCGATTTAATTTAATTTTTTCAAAGAATAAGAAATAAACTTACAGGATTAACAAACTCTCTCAACACTTCATTGCTTATGCTCAGGGAACTGGAAGAATTAAGTAAGTAATTGTCAGTATAGAATTACTGTTTCATATTTTTTGTTTGTCTGTCTTTCTGACTGTCTATGTGTCTTCGGAACGGCTGGACTTATTTTCACGGGACTTTCACAAACAGGCAGATGATTAAACAAGAAATGATATCTTTTATCCTAGAAAATCACACATTTGCCACGGGATTAAAAAAATACCTTACACAGATTTACTCTAAAATCTGTGATATCTTAATCGACGCAGACAAATTCGTGTCCAAAGTGTTTAAAAATATAATCAAAGCATAATAGATTCCAACTTTTTAGTGATAGTAAATAAAACTTTTATAAACATTCTCTCCGGCTAAAAAGTGTCGTAAAAGATCTCAAAGCACATATTTCGACCTATACGCAGAATAGAGTTACTTCTGCAAAATCCCTACTTTACAGGAGAGCGATTTGAAGTTTGTCTTGCCTGTAACTTTTTTCGTTATTTTTCTAGAGAATTGATTCTCATAGTATACTTTTGGAACATTATTATGCATTGATTACTATCAATAAACTCAATGCAAAACCCATAATTTGGAATTTAGGTGTTTCTATATGCATATGTGACGATTTTTTGCGGATGTCTCCATGTTCTATATGTATATGTAACCTTATACTTGGGAAAAGTGTTCGTACCATGTCTATATATAACTTTTTTTATGGAAATACTAATCTTCAAACGGTCTTATTTGCTGTAAAGGATGAAATATAAATACAAAATGAACAGTGTTTCTTATTTCATAATAACACATTTATTAGTAAAAAAAACTTCAACATAATTTGACTAATTTTTTTAATTACTAAGCATGTACCTACTATAAAATTGTCTTACAAAAAAATGTAAAAATTAATAATAAAATAACTGAAAGTACTTTGTATTTTATATAGGTAATACTAGCTTTTGCCCGCAACTTTGCTCATATTAAGTTCGATTTTTCAATCCCCTATTTTACCCCCTTAGGGGTTGAATTTTCAAAAATTCTTTCTTAGCGGACGCCTACGTCATAATAGCTATCTGTATGTCTTTCAGCCCAATCCATCCAGTGTTTTGAGCAATGTGATGATGATGAGTCAGTCAGTCAATTAGTCACCTTATCCTTTTATATATTTAGGAACTATTATGTAAATATGTAAGTAGAATGTATTAATAATCCTACTATAGAAACCTCAAAATGAAACTAATAAATAACTAACATAAAACATAAACATAAATAACGTATTAGGAACTATTATTTAGCATTAATAATAATCCTATTATAGAAAACTCGAATAAAACCAACGAAATAAAATTGCTACAAGGACAATATATAAGTTCTTTCAGGAGTTGTAAAAATAGTACAACCGAATATTGGCAAACAAAAAGATTTAAAAACATTTTCTCTATTTTCCACAATTTTTCTGTGCGATTTATTATTGGCAATCAATAAGAAATCAATCATATCTAAGTTCTTCGACTGAGCGTTATCCCACTAGGTGGGGTCCGCTTTCCGGCATGCTTTTGCCCACTTTGCCCGGTCTTGTGCATCCAATTTTCTTAATTTATTGGCTCTCATATCGGCGCCTACGAGGTCCAGCCAGCGCTTTCTTGGACGGTCGCGAGATTTAGCTCCAGGGACGGCGATGTTAAGACATCTATTACCGACGTAGCTTAGTAGTTTCCGTGCTACATGACCATACCATCTTAGACAGGCTTCTTGCAGCTTATCTCCGATGTCACGGACACTGAGCCTGCCGCGGATGTGATCGTTGCGTTGCCGATCGCAACGAGTAACATATCTAAGTTATTTATGTCCATATTATTAATATTTTAATTGAATAGATATTTTAAATCACGAAGAAAATAATATTGTGGTGGCAGAGATCCACTGGGTACCGCGCAAAATGAAAATTTTAAATCAATCAAAATAATGAATTTGTAAAGAAGATGCGGCACATCATCATCTCTAGAGTCGTTAGGCGCACTGTAAGAGTTAGTTGTAGATAGTGATTGCGTCCAGTGATCATCATAGTGGTTAGAATAAAAGGCATCACGACAATTTATGCGTGTTTAACGGAGAAGGCATGGGAGTCGGTACACATTTTGGTGATGATATTCAAGACAAATACCCAAAGCTAACAGCAGGGGAATTTTCAAAGTTGGACCGAGTTAAAAGTGTTAGGTCTAGTTGTTGTAATTGCAGGCGACGGTAGACATTATTTATTATCTTTTATAGAATTTTCAGCAACATGGTGCAGCCTTATGGCTAGTTTTGTCAGTAGCAAAAACTGGTATTTATCATTATATGCCGGCTGCAGTATAGATAATCGACTGTCTCTTACAGTTCCATCTGATATATCAATCTTCCCATATATCAGGGACCTCTTTCCTAATTTTTTCAGCTCCCTGTGATAGTGCTGTTATTGTACAAGCTCCACTATTGACACTGCCATTTTCTGAAAACAAAAATTAACATCATTAAAACGTTAAAGCAATTAACTACAGAAAACAGGTCTAAATAGTTTTATGTAGTTTTTTTATAAATACTTAACATAAAAAAAATTACTAATTTTAGACTTTTATGGTAGTTTTCAGTTGAAAAAGGATATATATCTCAATGTCAAACCAAGAATAAAAGAACATTTACACATATACCTCATAATTTCAAAATAATTTCCCTCGAACAAAGTAACTTGTGCACATTGTCCCGATTTATCATATTTTACATGATTTCCGAATAATAAAGTAGCATGGTAAAATAATTAATATTATTGATTACTTATTAAAATGTATGAATTAATGTTTAATAGGTGTAATGAATTGATATTTCTTTTTTTGATTGTTTTTTGTAGTAAAATCTAACATTCCGAGGTATAACGTTCTATATGAATGTGGAACCGTTTAACTTAATTATTTAGCTTTAAAAATATATATATGTAAAAATAATTATATACAACTGTCTAAGAGCAATCTATGTATTATAATCACAAAGCTGAAGAAAGAAAATTCCATTCACTTACCTGGAACATCCATTTTTCCATTTTTTTTTATCTCCACGGCATTTGTAGTATTACTATATTCAATTTTTTTTGGCTTTAACGAAGGGAAGATCATATGTTTTGAGCGTGTATTTTTAATTTTGAGCACATATAGTAAAAAATAATAACAAAATTAACACGAAAATAGCAGATAAAAGTGCGAGCGTGTGCACACTATCATTTCGGAGAACATGAATACAACTGCAGATGTGACCCTCCGTTCGCGCTGATCAGGACAATGAATACTGACACTTGTGCTGTCGGGCCCTTCTTCTTTGGGGAAAGAAAACTACATGTACCTTTATTCGACTGGTATCTTTGGATCTACATAACTTTTTAAAATTTTGATTTCACTAGTAAATATTAGAGATCTTTTTAGGCTTAAAAATGCAATAAAAAATTTTTGTGCCATAATCATATATAACTCTATTCTACGTATAGGTCGATTTGTTTTGGTACGTGACCTAGCGGACATACTCGACGTCCTGAGCCTCGCCGGCTTTTTATAAATAAACGTAAGTCTACGCCGCGTCGGCACTTACCGCTGACTCATGTGAATAATACTAGCAATCACTCTCGCTATCGCGCCTGACATGATAGCTGAAGTATTTGAAAATAATTCAACATTTATTTTAACAGTAGAGACACGTTGGACGTAGGTGGCATTCTTTAGAGACACTTTTTTCAACATTTCTGTGGTGGTGTCGTGTGGTGCGGGTTGTTACGTTCCCTCAAATATGGTTGAGCGAAGCAATGGCTGGATCACGCGTCATGCTCGTGAACGGGTGCCACCAACGGGAATGGGTCTGCTCTGACTGCCCGTCTTGACATGCGTTGGATTGGTGTACCTACGTATGCATTTTTGCATTTTTGAAGCTTTATTGTGGAAGCACTGTATACATAGCATAGCTTTCATTAACTATTGTAAAATTTTTTTTTTTTTGAAAAGAGCAACCGCCGAGTTTCTTGCTGGCTCTTCTCGGCAGGAAAGGCATTCCGAACCAGTGGTAGATTCATTGACGATTCAAAAGTGCTTGTAAAAGTTTATTTGAATAAAAAATATTTCTATTCTATTCTATTCTATTCTATACACTAGTCAAAGTGGATGACATTTCGACCCTATCAATTTTACTGAAACGTCAGAAGTGGGAAGATCAGTATGCCGATTCTCTAAAAATGATTGCATCAGTGTAGCGATCGCAATGACCTCTATTTGGCTGGTATACTCTCCCGCTAAAAAAATAAAATCCGGTAAAAATAAATGCAGCAAGAATGCTAGAAATTCAGCCAATAATAGGTCATTGCGATCGCTACACTGATGCAATCATTTTTACGGAATCGACATGCTGTAGGAAAACCAGCGTTACAGACATAGCTCATGAAGTCGCGAAGCTTACATCGCTCGAAGAACCGATGTTGGCTGTCAATGTGGCTTTGGGGTCCCAAGGTGCTGGAATAGCGATCCAGCACCGGGAGACCAGTGTTGGAAGACCTCCCACTAGAAGGACGAACTATCTCGAGCGAATCGCTCGCAGCCGCTGAATACAGCCAGCACAAGATTGTGTTCTGTGGCGTTTTTTTTTTTTTCAAAAAACTGACGATAGACGTCTACGACTGGACAAAGATCTCTTGGAAGGATATCAACGATAGTCTTCCAAGACAAAGTCAAAAGGATTGAGAATTTGTGCAACAGAGAAGTATAACCATTCAGTTGATAGTTTAAAGATTTCATTTAGCATTCCATTTAATCTGATCAACTGTCGGCAAGAATGTTAACTGACGAATAGGTATAAAAAGCGACTCAGAATTAATTTTCCCTGGTGTTATCAACATGGATGGAACACGAAATCACCATTTCGATTCCGAAACTAAAAGTCAAAGCATGTCTGGGTAACATTAATTTTATTCGTCCATAAAGAGATTTCGAATTGCTCCTTCCGCTGGGAAACTTATAGCCTCAATGGTTGAAGGAATCTTTTTTGATTGCAAATCGAAACGAAAGACGATTACTAGACCCAATGTTTTGTTATGCCAGTTCACCATGTGATCCAGTGCTGGCTTAATATGCTTGACTACTCCGTTTTTTCAGGACTTGACACTTGGGGCTACCAAGTGATTTTCACTTATTGCCATAATTAAAAGAGCATCTCCATGGAACATTTGACAATGACATTTATGGCTTTCGTAGATGAACTTTTTTTGCAGAAAACACGAAAGTTAGAAAAGCGATATTCTGAATTAGGAACTTGCGTAGAAAAAGAAAATATTTTAGTCTGATTTTTCTCTCTTTTTTTTTTAAATAAAGAATATTAGCCAAGCTGAAGTTGACCAATATCCTCCTGTCCCCTCCAAATAAGCGGAAAGCTTGTGCTTGGATTGGGTAGTACAATAGGGCAACGGGTCGGGTTCGAACCTGCGACCTTTCAGTTTCAGTCCGCACCTTCAACCGTTGGGCTATTGAGGCTATATACCTATCTTATCTATTTCTATAATCAAATGCGTTTCCGTGATCTTAATTTCCAATGATATAATATCATGAAATTGTATAAAAATAAATAACTTCCTATGATCAGGAATGGATAAACTCCTAAATCTATGTAGAGCAAAAGAGGTTATGTTGTTTAAAAAAACATGATACTTCATACTCGCATAATGTACACCAAATAAACTAATACTCTGGGTATAAGTTTGGATACAAGAAAACTAATTAATAAGTAGGCCAAGCGGAGATTTCTTGTCACACCTGTTGACGGATGCTGAAAGGCGGTTACTCAAAACTGATCCAACAATAGCATGAAAAAAAAATAATTCGTCATCTTATTTTTGTACGAAACAAAAATTTTGTTACGCATAATAATTATCTAAATATTTAATTCATTGAAATAATTATAAAATCTATTAATTTTTATTATAGCTCATTTAGATAGTTGTGGACTATCAATACGTCCTATTTAAACTGTAATCTAATCTTAAATTCAAATAATCAAGCAACTTTAAATTCAAATAAGCAATTCAGAATACAGATCTTAATAATTATATATTATATAATTATATGCATATGAAAAAGGTCAATGGTAGCAAACCGCTACTTCCTGACCCCCAATCTAGGATCTTCTGACTATGGGAAGTCAGACTTTCTCTGCAGATACAGAGGATGTTACAAAAGTTGTACTAAGTAGATACTATTGAAAAAAAAAGCAAACAAACTATCAAAAACAAGTTTTAACTGCTATACTGAATATGAAATCTCTAAATTAAGTTTTGAAGACCTCTCTGGCGCAGTGGCGAGAAGTTCTATTCCCGACATTTCAGAATTGTTTCTGGTTTGGTACAGTAGAGCTGGTGAAGATCACCGGCCGGTTCCGGTACGATGCCGCCCCCCCCTAGTTTGGCCGCTTTCACATAAGACTGCATCGTTACTTCCTACCGCTGGGTAAAATCGCAACCCGGTAAATTAGTTATATGAAAAAAACTTGGGAAGTCATGATGACTGCCGAGTTCCAAGAGAAGTGAAAACACGTGATAATCCTATGATTATAGATTATACTAAAAACATTAGCTTGTTGGTGAAGCGAACCGAACCAAAAGTCGCTGAACGCGCTTAAAGAAGTTTTCACTTCAAAAACTTGAAACATCGCAGTATAAAATGCGGAGTTAGGTAAACGCCGGTTTGTTTACACGGATATGATTGTTGTGGTAACGCAGGCGTCAGGCGTCAGGCGTACCCTGGTGACGATGAGCGGGGTGGACAGATCCGCGCCGCCCACGAGCCTCAGACCCCAGTTGGTGTCGCGGGTGTCCCGCCGCAGCGTCACCACGAACGTATGCAGCCGCCCCATGGCGCGGGAAAGGTCACGGTGCACTGCGCGACGCGCTTTTGGCGCGGACTTGCGAGCACGGCGATGGGACGCGACGTTGTGGCGATCGGAATTAGCTCCACCGCAAACTACACCCCGCCCCTCCCACTGATCAGCACTGCATAACCCTGCCGCAATCGACCTACATAGGAAAACGGAAGCTGCCGCTGCCCAAACAGATGACCAGCTGTGCAACGAGTGAGCAAACCTGTTTACTTTTCCAGAATCAAAGGCTTATCAATAACTGGATGATGTCCACGGCTTTATCCGCGTGGATTACGTGGGAATTCTCAGATTTTCCGGGATGGAAATTAGCCTGGGATCCAATTTAATCTAAGACTAGACCCGTCAAGATCGGTTCAAAATACCGTCAACAGATTAGAGACAGACATATTATACATTCAAATTCATAATATTCGTTCAGGTATCTCAATATTCCTATTCATTGAAATTTTCATTTGAGTGTATGATTTTCACAATAATATAATAATCTTGAAAATATATAGATCATGTAAGATCAAAGTCCGGTCGCGAAAGACACGAGAGAAAGATTTATGTAGGTACTACATAAATCTCAAATACTTTATCCGGTCTGTCAGTTTCTTATTGGGCTGTAATAAATCTATAGAGATTGTGATTATGCGAATACAGGATTCAAGAAAAAGTGGGCAGCACGATCTTCAAAAATAAATAAACGAAACTAAAAGTTAGGTGTGAATATTTCCCGTTAATAACTTTTGATTTCTTTTGCGTCTATATTTGTACAGGTGTCAAGGTAAAGTTTACAATTGCGTCGTGTCATTGATTATTTTATTGGTTCGGATTATTTTCGCATATAAATAGCTCATTAATCATTGACACAAATACTTGTATTTTGGCTTATATAGGAGCTATACAAGAGTTTGGCAATGTTGGGTATAGCCATACGCAATTAATTTTAATTGGAAAGATTTACCCGTTGACGGTTTTATATGGCTTGTATCCATTTTCATTGTACACAGTACTCATTCATCAAATCCTTAGTTAATTGAATGGAGAATCAGTCTCTCGATATACCACCCGTACCTACATAAAAGCGAAATTAAAGTTCATTATACCTCTCTGAGTATAATGTGCGAATTTTTTCTTACAATCTTATTACTTATACCTATTATAAACACAGCGTGTTGTTACGGCGTTCTTCTTCTAAATATACTTATAAAAGGAAAAGGTGACTGAATGACTGATCTATCAACGCACAGCTCGACACACAAATATTACAACTCACTGGATTAATCTCTTGGTAACTATAAGAAAATATTCGTCGTTGAAAATATTCTTATGATACACCTTTGATATAATTCATTATTAGCCCTGAACCACTCGAATAGTATAATTAAATACGACATTGTGTCTGTTTGTAGCTTTATCCTGAAGCAACACTATGTCTATGGATACAGTTGAAGCCCTAGAAACTGACTTAGGATATTTTTTATCCCGCGGGCTCTCGTGGTATTCTTTATTTAGCCGACTTCAAAAAAAGAGGAGTTTCTCAATTCAACGCGTATTTTTTTTTAAATCTAACTTCACACTCGCGTCTAAATGTCATACACACGCGCATTTAAAGGTCTCTACCAAGGCTTACAAAAAACTTGGCACGTAAATTGATGAGGCAGCGACGTCTTTATTGGTTGATATATCAGTTAAATAGGTACTAGGCGCAGTTATCATTGGTATTTATTATAGATCGAGACCTAAAACTGCCATTTAGACCGAATTAATGAGCAGTAACTATCTTAGTAGCATCGATTTAAAGTGTTTTTGTTTGAGACAGTAATCGAAAGCTAAATTGGAGGCACAAACGCAATAACATTTCAACCCACAAACCTTCGTCAAATTAAATACATACATAATGTAAAGGAATAAAGTTAACTTTGCAATTGATAAGTTGTGTGTGACTCTTTATTGCATATGTACGTCCAATTAAAAAGTAAAGTTTATTAAAAATATATAATTAAAAAAAACTACTTCTTATTAAATTGAAAGGATCACTCAGTGATTTTGAATCTGCTTTGGTTAAAGATATTGCGGCAGTTACAATATTTTACGCGATTCTATTATGGGATTCTCTTAAAATCATTGCATCGGTGGGCCGCCTCGCTTTTGGTTGAATCCATTGATGCAGCAAGAGGTGATTGCGATCGTCAGTGATATTGTGTGTGTGTGATTTTTAGACAATGTCACATTTGGTGCCGCATTATATATTAAGAACATTCATCTACATTTTAATTATGTCAATATTCAAGCAGCAGCATATTTCTGCGAATCGCTTAATAATATTGATAGAAGCGCCTCCATGCTGCTCCCTACTATCCTACTAATCCTATTATTAATATTGTAAATGCGAAAGTTTGTATGTTCGTTACTCAATCACGCCGCAACGACTAAACCGATTTGGCTGAAATTTGGCACAGAGATAAATTATGGTCGGGAATAACACATAGGCGGTTAAGGTTCCCGCGGTTATTAAAAACCTCAATCCACGCGAACGAAGTCGCGGGCTTCTGCTAGTTATATATAAAAAACACATACCCTTGTATAGCGCCTGGGCTCGTCATCAGGGTCCTGTCGTTGGTGAGGTACTCGCCAGAACGGGGGTCTCTGGTACATTGGCATCTTCACCGCCTTTTCAAGTTTTTATCTATGAAAACAGTTGTATGTTAATTCATGTTTTTATTTATTTGCCGATAGCGAATAATTATGCTTGAAACATTCACCATTACATATTAGATATAGTAAGTAGTATTAAAGCAACATCATTGACGTATACAATTTAAACTGAGGCAAAATCAAAAAGCCCTTACTTATTATATTATTTTGAGAGCGATCAGTGAGGCGAATCCGTGAACTATCAGAAATACAGGAATTTGGTCAAAATGAAGTTGACGTCGATGGAAAGGAAAATAAAAACCAAGAAAATAGCGATTTTGCGAATGAATATGATAATAAAATAAAAATGGCCTGTATGAAAATAAAATAGGACTGCAATTGAACTTTTCTTGATACATAGTCTGGAATCAAACTTGCACTTTTTCTCGATAAATATTGATAATTATTATTATCAATATTCGAATGAAGCGTACTCATATACTAATATCGATCGAACTTCACTTTGCAAGTTCGTTTGATCATATATTTTGTTTTCATTGTATATTTTTCGCCTCACTGAAATAACGCCTTCAATAAAGAAGCAAAAATAAAGACAAAAAATTCGCAAAGAATATAGACAAGACTTAGTTATCTGTTTTCAGTTAAAGCCTTATTATTGTTATCATTCAATTTTGCAATAACCCAACATACACGCTAGCAAGACCTAAGACGCAACGTTATATGTTGTGAAACACGCATAATAAAATTAATAGAAGATTAGCTAACAATGCATGCAATAGTCTAATAGGTACGTGTTGATAGACAAAACATGAGCGTTACACATGTTAATACGATATTTTACGAGTGATCACGAAGAGGTTTTAGTGTAGGTGGTTGGCAAGCAAGCCATGCAATACATCAGGTAAGTATTCGATGGGCAACGGTGTTCGCGTTTAGGGAAACTGGAAGTGTAAACTCACCAGAGGGCGCGTTCGGCGATACAACGCGGCGTCGTGTTCACAACGGCTTCGCTCGTTCAGTGTCTGTGCCTATTATCTCGACTTATTCTGGGCAACATTAAACTATGTCTATTTTTTGCGCCGAGGATAACGCGCGAGACGTTCGTCGGTTCGTGATCAGAGTGATTTAGAGACGATCGCACCGCGCGCTGTTTCTGGGCCAATAAGAAAATTCGCAATTTTCATTTTCAGTTCATTGCTCCCGACTTTCCCGCGACAAAAGTCGGTTGTAATTTTTAACAGAGAAGTCTAATATTCCGGAATAGGGTTGTTGATCCCGATACTGTTGCTATGTTTTGTTTGTAAAGTCATGTATTTTTATATAGATGACCCATCGAATCGAGATCTCTTGTGAATTAGCACTTGTTCATTCGTCGCGGCGTCGGTCTGTTAGAGCCTGATTATAAACACTTGAAACATAATTACATTTACTTCAAATCCTAATATTATAAATGCGAAAACGTGTTTGTTTGTTGGTTTATTGGTTTGTCCTTCAATCACGCTGCATCAGAGCTACGAATGGACGTGATTTTTTTGTATGGAAATTGTTGAAGACCTTGAGAGTGACATGCTAGTTTTTATCTCGGAAAATCAAAGGGTTCGCGGGAGTTAAAAAACTAAATCCACGCGGACGAAGTCGCGAGCATCAGCTAGTTTACAATAAATAAGTAAATCTACGGCTCATAGCCAAAAATAAGAAAATATTCTTAAAAAATTTGAGGGGGAAGCTCCTAAGAGCAAATAAAAATAGCCGTTATTAGATTTCTTTTGTCTGGCGGTTTATGTCAAAAATGAATTGACATTTTAATGTTCTTATTTATGTATAATTTTGTTTATTTATTAAAAAATAATTTCATTTTATTCATAAAATATCTTCAGAACATAAAATAAGTCTGCCCATAGCTCGTGGAAAGACTTGTCATATGGGCTAAATGGCCTAATTTTTCTTTAGTATCCTAGGAAATATACTCTATTTTTTTGTAAAGTAATTTTAAATAAAACAATAGGTGCATTTAATATATATTTTTTATTATTTTAACAATATACAGAGTTAACCAAAACATCATATATTAGCTTTATTTCATGATCTTTAACTATTTCCTTAATAGCAATGTAACGGATATTATAAAAGCATTAACAAGTTTTATAATACTAATAATGCGATTTAACTAGATCTAAACCTATGAACACAAATTCAACCTTCAATCGTTTTATTTAATAAAAGTATAATATAATATGTGTGTACTATACAAGACATTCCTAACCAAATTACACTATTTACAATCAAGAATTCATAAATTTCTCGGTCAGTTTGTGTATTTCAAGACAAAGAGTTCTTTTTAATTCTGTTTGCAGGCAAAAGAATAGCTACAGAATAAAAATATATTAAAATTTTACAGAATAACTCATTTCAAAACAATTCCGGGAAAACTATTCTATCCAAATAAATGATCATATTATTGTAGCCTCTTTAGACAAACGGAAAACAATCTTATTCTAGCTTACGTGTACCGTGCCTAAAATTTTGGACCGCATATTTTGAATCATGCAAAAGGCATAGTGTTCCATGTAAAAATCATCGGAAATTATATTGAACAGGGCAAACTGACACAAAAATATTATGTGTAATGGAAAGGATATCTCAAAACAATGACTAGATAATACAGGTACAAATGACGATCCAAAACTATCGACACAAAAAATGGTTTAAAATCATTTTTTGACTCGAGCGAATGGGCGAAATTCTTCAAGAACTAATTTCACTAAAGTTCGAAAATTAATTTATTTAAATGCACATTAAATTCATACTAACTGAAATCTTGATGTACGAAAACAAAAAACAAAAAAGGCAATAAACTCATGCATTAGTTATAATAAATTTTTCTTTGGAATATACAGTGTATTATTGATTAATTATAATAAAATAGGGAATATTAATTATTTAGTTTCCTTTTTGACAGCTATGTAGATTTTTGGAATATCGTACTTTTTGTTTAATGAAAAATTGTTCGAAATATTGATATACATATAGGACGTATGTGGCACTAAAACATAAAATTTAAAATCATATGAAACATCCATTAAACTCTGACTAGTACTTACACAATCCGATCGATGCATTGCTTTAGCAAGACCCTGAGAGACATTTCCCAATTCTCCAATTAGTTCCTCCAGGGTACAAAATTGTAAATAAGAAATACTAAATAATTATTTTATTTATAGACTTTACGCATAGAAAAAATAAAGTTGCTTTTAATACCAAAATTAGAGAGCTTAAAGCTGAGAAATATCTAGCGGAGAACACACGCGCATTTTAAACTAAGGAGGTGGGTTGATAAGGCAACAAAATCCGCCCCTCATACACTCGAAAAAAAAAGTTCCAGATTTCGACAAATTGTAAATGTATTTATATACTTGAAGATATAAACTTTATTTTAATATAAAGTTTAGGTGATAAAAAAAATAGTAAGTTACAGAAAATATTACCCCAAAAAAAGAGAGTGTTTCTTTTACTTTTCTTACATTTTCATACATTTTAGTCGTTTTTTAAGCTTTGATTTAATATTTTAGAATGAGGCGCTCCATGAACCATGGTAAACGTAACTGATAATGATGCTCCTTTTTATAAGCTTTTATATGAGTATTAATTTATTTTGGTTCATGGAGCGCCTCATTCTAAAATATTAAATCAAAGCTTAAAAAACGACTAAAATGTATGAAAATGTAAGAAAAGTAAAAGAAACACTCTCTTTTTGGGTAATATTTTCTGTAACTTACTATTTTTTTTATCACCTAAACTTTATATTAGAATAAAGTTTATATCTTCAAGTATATAAATACATTTACAATTTGTCGGAATCTGGAACTTTTTTTTTCGAGTGTATGAGGGGCGGATTTTGGGCCTTATCAACCCACCTCCTTTGTGCAAGTGATAATATATGCGCGGCTTTTCGGAAGTGTTTATGTAGAATGCGATGATAAAAAAAAATTTAAATCGGTCCTAAAACCGCAGAGCAACATGTTTTTGAAATTCTTTCTCTGTCCTCATTATGGGCAAAATGGATATTTGAATGGATGAATGGATACAGTTAGTACCTTTTGAAATCATAGTTTTGTACTGCCGTCTTTACCTACTCAGTAACCTTAAAACTTTTACAACTGTGTAATTTTTCAATATTTTGAACTATTCACTATAAATATTTTTTGGAAAAGATTTTGAACTAAAAAATGTCACATGCCTTATTCCGCATACGGTATTTAGCCAAATGCCTGCTACATTTGTCCCTAGCCTTACATGTACAAACTATCTCAATGATTATCCAAAATTAATATAATATTAATATTACAGTCAATAACAATTTGTATTACTATAAATCAAAATAACCACGAATACCGAGTTATAATATAACATTAGAACAGCCCGAATTGTAAAATTATATGTTAAGTGAAAAAACAGTGTTACGTGTTTTTGATGAAAAAATTCAAAATCATTTATTAAAACTACCCAACACGGCGGTAGTATCAAGAAATATGACTATATTTTCTCTGATTTGGATCACTGACCTCTATAAATACGTACGTCTTACAAGTATATACTCTGGATATGTTGTATGGATAACTAATTTTACATTTCCCAATACAATTATGATCTCTGTGTTATGTCTTTTGTAATTTGTGTGATACCTTGGATACCTCATAAAAGTATGATTTCCTTACATACATACATTACATTTCTAACATTTATATTGTTTTTATTTCATTTTCTGATCTAACATAAGGCGTGTTGATTAATTAAATTAATAATATTTGGATTAGTTATGACTATAAATAACTTTACACCTGTCATTAATATTAATAATAATTAAATTACTGTCATTAAAATAAATAATAATTAAATTACTTCATTTTCACGTCGCTTATAGCCCAGTGTCCGACAAATGGTATTTATCGAGGTTAGTGGATCCTCAATAACGACATTACGATTCGGTAAAAAAAAAATGTACCTCGTATTTTGTAGGATTCAAAAGTTTACAAGTGCTCTGAACGCTTCCGAATTTGAATTGAGTGATAAAAACAATGAATATATAAATGAATCGTACCTTAGAAGTCGAGAATGGCGGGCTTGGTGTCCCGCGCGCATTTAATGAGCGAATACATTAGTTTAACGAACCCAGTGTCTTTCGGCTTTTCCAATCCGCGCAGAAGTCTATTCTTCATGACGGCTACAAACTCGCGGTTGCTTAGTTGCCCGTCCACTGGAAATTATATAGTTAACATTAGAGTCAAAAGACACAGATTTAAACTATAACCAGGCTATTATAACTATCAATCTATACTTATAATCAAACTGTATCGGGACGAATTCTGTACATCTAAATATATAAAAGGCAAAGGTGACTGACTGACTGACAGACTGATCTATCAACGCACAGCTCTAACCACTGGACCGATCAAGCTGAAATTTGGTATACAGGTAGCTGTTAGGACGTAGACATCCGCTAAGAAAGGATTTTGGAAAATTTCAACCCTAAGAGGGTTAAATAGGGGGTTAAAAAATCGAACCTAACGTGAGCGAAGCCGCGGGTTAAAGCTAGTTAAATATATTTTGAAAATTTTAATCGGAGGATGTTTTATTATCAATACTGAGCCCAAAACAAAATTTTTTTGATGTTTTTGTCTGACTGTCTGTGCGCACATCATGCGAAAACTACTGAACGAATCTGAATGAAATTTGAATAAAAGAAGAATTATCAAATATGGTTTAGATTTGACGAAGTTATGGAGCAAAATCAACGAAAACTTTCATCCCCTATCCCGGATAACATCTTATTGTTTATCAGGATAACAAGTATCCTTTATATTGACACGGTCTATCAGCTACCACTATACCAAATTTTATCCAGAAGACTTCCTCTTCTTCTTACTATAGTTTGTCCCGGCTAACGCCATGGACCGCTATTTTTTAAGCGATTTAAATATCCATAAAATTATTCAGAGTAGTAGGTACTTATTAATAGATTTATAAATACATATCAAAAATTCCGAGGCCGGCGGGATTCGAACCCACGTCTCTCTGGGAATCGCGCCCGAGTGTGTAAACCCCTACACCACAGCCGAACCATACGTCAGCCACGAAATTAGTGATATCTACTTTTTCAATCAGTTTTATAGCAACTGTTAAGTGTAGGTTAACACTTCAATAAAAAATTAAAAAATAGGTACTTACTGTTTTCATCAAATATCGTGAAAACGACGTTGATGACGTGCGGGGACAAGTCCACATGCGCCACAGTTTTGGCCACGTGGCGCAAGGTGGGCTGGTCGATGGACGCGCCCGCGATGTGGTAAAACGTCAGCGCAGTGTCCACGTCATTGACGTTGTTGAGCAAGTGGAAGAACTTCAGGTAGTCATCCTTTGTTATGCCGACGCCGTGGTCACGGAACCTTTGTGAAACGAGAATAGAATTGAAGAGTTCTTTATTCGAATTTATAAATTCTTTATTCACTTAAACATATAATACATCATACATAGGTGAAACACTTATGTGCATTATCTAGAACTAATGATTGACTTACAGGCTAAATTATTAAGGCGCCTATTAAAGTTTATTTACAGAAAAACTGTTTCATTTTTAACATGAATTAATGATCAATGTTGTAATTGTAATATAAAAGGTACGACTCTTTATTCGAATAAACTTTTGCAAAGTGCTATTGAATTGTTAAAAGGCGGCAAATATCATGAAGACTATGTGGATGACGTGTGGGGATAATTCCACATGCACCACAGTTGCCACGTCGATGGACGCGCACGCTTTGTGGCAAGTCCACATGCGCCACAGTTGCCACGTCGATGGAGGCGCACGCTTTGTGGTAAGTCCACACGCGCCACAGTTGCCACGTCGATGGACGCGCCTGCTATATGGTAATTTCATATGTCCCACAGTTGCCACGTCGATGGACGCGTCCGCTATGTGGCAATTCCACATGCGCCACAGTTGCCACGTCGATGGACGCGCCTGCTATATGGCAATTCCACATGCGCCACAGTTGCCACGTCGATGGACGTGCTTACTATGTGGTCATTCCACATTCGCCACAGTTGTCACGTGTCGCAAGGTAGGCTGATCGATGGACGCGCCCGCGATTGGTAAAACGTCAGCACAGTGGCCTAAGAAATTGAGGTTGTTGAGCAGGTGGAAGAACTGCCACTGGTTCGCAAACGCGTGGCAATCGAGAATAACCAGCAACAAAAAAAAAGTATGTTGTGTAGTTTTCATTTACTATTGTCTCATGAATTGCTGGAGCGGATCATATCCATGCTTTTTATCATTTACGTAATCTTTATCTATACTATTATAATAAAGAGAGAGCGCGAATTTTGTGAGTTTGTATGTATGTCCGGAGCAAACTTTGGAACCACCGCACCTATTACAATAATTCATTCACCATTTCAAAGGTACATTATTCCAGATGGTTATAGGCTATATATTATGCACATAAATGTATTATGGCTAGATATTATGTGCAAATTTGTTAAAGAAGTCGGAAATTTTTTTGACTCTCAAACGTTTTCAAGGCGTGCGCTGGGTCATATACTGTTATTGGATAAAAATGATGTATGGGTGAATTGTTCCTCTTAAAAAGTTCTAAAAAAAGTCCGCGATAGCATATGTCTATCTTCTAAAGATAACTTATAGTAACCATTTCTATCTTTTAAATTTTGATTAAAAATAATGAATTATTTTCGAAGTTTCTTTAACCGATGTGATATCAATCTATATTTAAATAAATATATTTATTATCGTAAGTATTTAGTGTAGAACATATTTGCCCTTTACACTATACAGTTTAAATAAATATCTTAGGAGTTATCGGAAAATTAATATTGTTGTGTAAATTAAAATGTTGCCGGCCGGCGCGGCCGTGCACGGTGGCGGGTTTCAGCGCGGAAGGTTCCTGTGGTTCCTTTGGTGATCTTATTTTACAATCGTCTCATATTCTTATATGAGAATAGCTTTCTTATAGCTCTGTGCGATCAGTCCCGTAAAAACAAATATTTAAATTTTCAACCCGGACGAAGTCGGCACGGGCTTCTAGTATGTTATAAAATGTCTTTTTTTCATGAGTACATATTTTACTAATATCTGATAATAATAATCTTTAAAGAATTAAGTTTCGAAATCACCTAAAATTTAAATAAAAAAAATTATACTAACGCCTTTTTAACCCGTTTGAGCATTCTAGCCTTCTTCTTGGCCGGGTAGCCAGCATATGCTAGTAGTAGTTCTGCAAAATCTGCTTCAGTAATGCGACCATTTTCATCTGCAATCAATTTTTATTATTTCTATGGTTATTTTCATTGGTTTAAAAAGTTTAATATCTCACTAGGCTAGACTAATCTAGTGTAGTAAAAAATCTACTTTACTAGGCTTAGTGCCGATTTCACCAACGCAAAATTAAGTCTTATCCAAACTTAAATTTGATGTTTTTGCAGATTTCCAATATAAAAATTGTTAGAATGTCCAATTTATTCCTCGGTTAAATCAATTTCACAATCACCGATTAACGAGTAAATGACACATTTTGACGTTTTTTCAATACTAAAAATTTTCAAACGAGGAATTTACTCCTCGGTTAAAAGTTACTGGGTGGTCAAATTGGCACTTGGCAATTAGCATAAACATCAAAAAAAAGTATTACGGATTTTATGATAGACTTCGAATTAAGGTTGCTTCTTTTCTAATGGTTTGTTTTGTCGACTTCTGAAATATTTCTTTCTGGCCATTGATATATGTATGTATATGTATGTTTTTTGCTTACTACAGTCTCAATACCTGGTTGTTTTCTCTGGAACTCTAGAGACAGAATTTCTTTCTGCAATTGGTGTTGAAAGTCCAAGAACTTCTCTATGGTCAATTTCTCATTGAGCTTGGGTCCGAAAAAGTAAGTGGTAAGTGCTGAATTTATGCCCTGCAAATGATAAAGAAAGAATTAATTTTAACAAAAGATAATTTTTCAAAATATCAACATGAAAAATTCCATTGCTAAGCTACTTATAGTCTGTTCCAAAGGAGTTGAGCTAAAAGGTAAATAAATATGGCCGTACTGATCACGTGACTTATTTTGACAAAGCCCGCTACCATCTTAGACTGCATCCGTCACCATCAGGTGAGATCGCAGTCAAGGACTATCTTGTCATCAAAAAAAAAAAAAATACCTTGAACGTGTTCCCAGTGTTGGCGTGGTCGCGGTGCCGGGAGCCGATGCTGCTCTGCTGGCGGATGAGGGCGGCGACCTTCTCAAACTCCTCGCAGTCCACGTCGCCATCGCCGTTCAGGTCGAACATGCGGAACGCGATTTCGAAGTGACGACGGGACGCTGAAAGTTTTGATTATCATTCCTACGCTGCCGGCCCACTGAAGCGGAGTGGAGGGGAGGTGTGTTCTATGGACCATTGACATTACTGAGAGATGACGTGATAAAATTATCGTATCATCTATCAATGACCTGATTGGAGCACGTCTCCGCTCTGCTCTGCTTCAGAGGACAAACATCGTCGTATATATAATCAATATGATTCTCAAAATCATGCTGATTATTTTTTTTATAAATAGAATATTAGCCAAGCCGAAGTTGAAGTTCGAACCTGCGTTAAAGTAATCCTTTATCATTATGAAAGTTAATTTCAAAGCTGATACCTACCATACATTCATTATAAATGTAGTTACAGGTTAATATATTAATTTCAAGTCAGATATAATTTTATGAAGCTTAGGGCTTATGTTTATGTTTTGAGATGTCTTACAATGTCAACTTTAAAGTAATTACTATAAGGTTGGCATTATATGACATCCCAAAACAATATTGTAATAATACCGCTTTAAGCGTTGATAGTATAATATGCTCAGGTCACGTTAAAGTTTGAAAAATGATTCTAGACTAAAGTAGAGGCGGGAGGCGACATCACACAAAATCGTTAACTCCGCTCATGCTCCGTACGGGATGCTGCGTCAGTTACTCTCATCTTTAATAAGAAACGCACGTTGACACTTCAATGGCACAAATCATGATCTAGTTACTTATTAATCATCCATCACTCATATTAATTACTTTCCTACGCCCGATTTTTTTTTTGATTTCAAAGTATTTTATCTCTCGGTCCTTTAACACAATTTTTGGTACCACATGACGCGTCAAAATGATAATCCCAACGAAAAGATGCCGTTCGCGGATAGTAACAAAGGCATTCCCCTGCCTGAGATGTGGCGCCAAGACTGTGACCTTTCTGTTTTGGGCGGCACTCTATGTGTTTGTGATGAAGATGACGATATTGAAAAGCAGTGGGAGCACCACCCCGAAGGATTGGTCTGTACCTGACAATTACACCAAGTGGCTGGTAAATGAACTACTACTATAACTATCTAATCAGCCGATAACTTATGTTAAGTAATAAACTTATTTCTCTAACATAACAGTCGAAGCAGAAGTACAGACTAGCAACAGGCTGTTAACGTATATCCTAAAAGTCAAACAAAAACCACAAAAAATATTGATCTAGTAGATTTCGCGCGAATTTACACTGGAAATTATTATGCCCGATATTTAAAAAGTTGCGGGAAATCATTGGTTTTCCGTGTTAACATAGCCTATGTCACTAAAACCATATAAAAAAATTACGTTGATGCGTTGCGTTACTTTGCTGCGTGATTGGAAGACAAATTAACAAACACACTTTCGCATTTATAATATCAGTGGGAATAAATGAAGATCAAGACGTTTTATAATATTGTTGCTGTCGGTTCGCATTTTAAAAGCGAGAATTTCTTACGACACGTATTAGGTATTTCACTTTTTAATTATTATTTAATGTTAAATAATTACCTAGATATATTTCAGTAGAGTACTGACGCAAGGCGAAACTAACACACCATTTTTAGTTGCAGGGTCCAGTTTTAGGCGATGATGAAGAACTAGACTCGGCTAATAATGACTGGCTCGAGCCAGATAACGCTACTGTAATAGAACTTGAACAGAGAGTCGCAAAAGTACAGGAAGTTTGTCATTTGCGGTCCCTTCCCACGGAGAGTATTAACAGCAAGGAATTCTTTGTAGATCATGCTCATAATATTGTATGGTGTAATATATTCAAAGCTGCTAGTACTTCGTGGCTTTATAATTTCAATATATTGGGTAAGGGAGATAAAGTATTTTTTTATTATACGCTTCTATTTAACTTGCAATGTTTGTAATTTCAATCTTTCCGTTCAAAATTATTCGACATTCTTATGTATGTTCTGTATGCTTGTGAAAAAAAAAAATGCAATATGGTGCCTTCGATCTGATCTAATAATGAAGATGGAAGATGGCCATACGAAATCCTAAACTACTCATGATAAATCCATCGTGTTTGGGCTCCTTTGATTTGACTTGACAAAAACTATTTTATTTTGAGTTTTTTTTTTTAATTTTTTACTTTCTTTTTATTTATTTTTCTTTTCGTAATGGTACATTTTTTAACTATCAAAATCGTTACAGGCGGCTACGATAAAAAGTTTTTGGCTCGAACAAGACACACGCCATTGATGTTGGCTAGAAAAAAATATCCAAGGCCAAGTGAAGAGGAGCTGAAGGATGCTGTAAATACGCCAGGCGTAGTATCCCTGTTGGTCGTTCGTGAGCCGTTCGTGCGACTGCTGTCTGCTTACAGGGACAAGCTCGAGAACATAACGCCACCTTACTACAGGAAATTAGCGAGAGCGATCGTGGCAGCACACCGAGAGGCGGCGACGAAGGTTTTGGGACCAATCAAATCCTTTGGCCCAACGTTTTACGAATTCGTAGCTTACTTAATAACAAAATATGCGTCCGGGGATACGACTTTCGACGAACACTGGGCGCCTTATTACAAATTCTGCACACCGTGCGCAGCGAACTTTAGCGTGATCGCCAAAGTCGAAACTCTGTCGAGAGATTCCGCGTTCGTCGTACAACAATTGGGCCTAGGCCATGTACTGGGGAGGAAAGTCAGAAACCGGAGGATGCGACTCCGCACAGTGATGAATAAGTCCCGCGACGGGAAAAACACTTCCGCTTTGTTGAAATATTATTTTGGTCAGCTCGACGAGCAAATGTTGGATAAGCTATTACAAATATATGGTATAGATTTCGAAATGTTCAGCTATAAATCAGATATTTATCGACGTTATGTGAGAAAATAAATTATATTTGATTTAGTCGTAAAGGTGTTTTATTTTTCAAAAATTTATTTACACTAAAACTATTAGGAAGAATCCCTATTGAAACAAAATTAAAAATAAAACTTTTAATGGTAATGAGAACCAACTATAGGGTTAGTGAGAAGCGTAAGACTAACAAAACAACGTAAAGCCTACTCCAGTCGATTTAAATATTTAGCTGGAATAAGTATTTCTTAAATAGGTCCAAAGATACAAATAGGAGCGAATTTTGAAGTTTTGTTGAAAGGGGAATAAAATATATGTAGCCTATGCGAACTAAATCGCGGGTGGTTGCTTTTAAATCATATATGGTAACTTAATTTTCACTTACTTGACAGTACCGTTAGCAGAAAGATGTAATCACTGAAGGTGATAAGTCCAGACGATCCAAGCTTGTAGAATATGGAATCCTCGTCTAAGTCCAAGTTGAGGCGTTGGCTGATGGTCTGAAGGAACACATTAGAATATTAAATATTTTTTGCATTCAATTAGATATTGCTTATATATTTTTTGCAAGGCATATAAATTATACTAGACAAAAATTGTCACTATCTAAAATCGCAATCTGTCTATATCTAACGGTCAGCTGGTTTATAAGAAATAATTCTATTTATTTATAATGACAGGACTTGAACAACTGTTACCTACGCGATCTAACAAGTCAAAATTTATGTATAGAGGCAGCTACGAAAGCCATCGCTATACTATTTCATATAGAGAAACGAAATCAAAACAAAAACCATGCTGAAAGAATCTAAGATACCTAAAGTTCTAATGCGAAAAGCTAAGAATAACTAAGTAAAACTTTTGCTTTCAAATAAATGTGAAAAAAGCTAGAAAAGAATTGCAAAAGAATTCTACAGAATTTATAGGATTTCTGTCATCCAGGTTTCGGAATAAGGCCGGAAACACATTAACAACTAACACGCCACTCAACAAACGCCGCGCGATTCATGTCGACTAAAATCAAACTCTTGTTTTCTATGACCACCGATAGCTAGTTAGTCAATCCGCAATTGACTAACTTGTTGGCCTAAACCCTCTCATTTTGAGAAGAGAACTATGTAGATATGCCCAGTAATTGGCTGGCGATGGGTTGAGATTATTCATCTCAATAAAAAACGTACCTACTCTAGGTATTTTGAATTCGGTACCTACTGCTGATACTGATGAATTGTGCAGTTTCCCCACCAAGTTTCAGATGAATAGATCAACAGAGCGTTACTAGGAATGCTGTTAGGTCCATGTAGGACGTTATTGCGTTGTGATACTAAACTCTTAATCGACATCTATCGACGTTTTCGAGAGATGCAAAGTTTTATAAGAAATGCACTACAAACGCCCTTCAATATCGTGTGAGATGCACGTATCACGAATCTGCTTTCCGAACCGGCCTACATGAAGAGAATATATATATATTTTTTTATTTGTTTTTCTCGTTCGCGTGGCGTCGATTTGGGTAGCGTGTTACAAATGTGTCCGGTCCTTAAATTGGTCCGCCAGGAGTATATTATTAGCATAGTGGGGCCAAGTAATCAAAAATTGTGCATAGAAAAAAAAATATTTTTGTTTTTTTTTTACAAAAAGAGTGAGCGGTGGATAGTTTGTGAAGGAGAGGCGAAAGACAGTACCTCATCGATGTTCTGAAAAGACAAGAAAGTAGTGTAAAGATAGTGACAGTGCGATAGAGGGGAGGTGCGTTTATTTGTTTGCTTTAATTAACATTAGTTAGGTATTAATATTATGAACACAATAAAACATATTGTTGTTTGTATAGAATTTATAGGTTGAATTCAGATGTAACTGCATCATAATTTTTAAAAGGTTCTTAAGAACAACATTAGTTACTTTTATTAAACAAAAACTAACTAATAGTACATAATCATTAATAAGTTGAACTATAATAGGTACACCATAATACATATACATATTCCTTAGAAGTTAGAATGAATAAACTCACAAACCATTTGTAATACAAATACTCTAATACATATACTAATTATTTATTGGTCTTTTTTTTATAATAAAGTTAATTTCTAATATTTTTTTAATAACCTGCTGAATTGTTAAAAAAATAATGTTATGTCAGTTATGTCAAAACATAAAAACTAGAAATTACCTTTGGGTCATATCTCCTGTACTGATCAAGTCCTAAACCTGTAAAAAAAATACTAATATTCAAATAAAAATATATCATTTTAAAGGCAAACTTCTATATAAAACTTGATAAGTATTCGTTTCTACCTTCCGCAATACTTATTAAAAAAATAACAGTAGCACAAAAGGGACTAATTGCTCTCTTATGTATAAATTAACTAGCTTTTGCCTGCAGCTTCAGTCATGTTAAGTTAAATTTTTCCTTATTCCCCGCGAAGTTATCCCCTTAGGGAAAATCCTTTATTAGTGTATGTCTACGTCTGTATACCTTTCAGCATGAGTCGTCCAGTGGTTTCAGCTGTGCGTTGATAGATCAGTCAGTCAGTCAGTTTTTATATATTTAAGATAAAAAAACAGGTTGCAATAAGAATTGTTGATTACCGTCAGGCTGTTTAACGCCTGGCGTCATAGAGCGGAGGAAGTCATCGGGCGTCATGAACACCTCGTGCTGGTCATGATGCTGAGCCTGCAGGGTTGCGAAGTACCGAAACACCTTGTCGGGAGTGGAGTAATGCCGCATGCGATTCTCGTACTCAATTATCTATCCAAGTCCCAATAAAGCAGCAGGTAACAAGAAAAATATTTTTAAGTTTTAGTTACTTACCCACACCATAGTTTGTATTTCAATGAATATTGAAATTTAACATCTGGCCTTTACGTTTTGGAGTTTTAATTGTTATATATGTAATTACAAACGCAAAAATGCGTCTGTATACTGTGGTTGTTACCTTTTCATAAAATTCACTCAGTAAATCTTGACAAGCATAAAAATAACTCTGTCATCATAGAGTGGAGGTATTGGGTTTTCAAATTGTCTCTGGTCTGGTCTGATGGAAGGTTTCGGCATTGACTAGCTACCACCTTAAAGGTAAAGCCCTGTCACCATATGTTACAGTGTTGTGGAAACGATGCTGTGTAAACCAATTAGGGGCACCGCCGTACCAAGTTAGCCCGCTACGATTTTGAAGCAGAAAAAAATAATAAGAGCAAAACATTTCAAAATACCATCAGGCTGCTTCATGCCAGGGGTGATTGCTCGTAAGAAATCATCTGGTGTCATGTAAACTTCTGTATTGTCCCCAAAAGTCAATTTCACTGTTGCAAAGTATCTGAATATTTTGTCGGGAGTTGAATAAGCCCTCATTCGGTTTTCGTATTCAATAATCTGTCATAAAAAATAAAAATAACTTAATAAAAATAAAATAAAATAGAACAGATATATGAAGAAAAATAAAGAAAATAAATAAAGTTAATCCAGCAAAAACTAAGCACACTAACTTAAAATAAAAATGAAAGACCTCTTTTTGTCAAAGAAAACATGGCTGTTCTATGTGGAACTAGAGCCAGTAGTCTTCAGGGGCATGATTTGTTTAGAAGTTAGATTAGGCTAGGTATAAATTTCATTGTAACATTTAAAAAAAAAGATATAAGGTAAAAACATAAAATATATAAGAAAATACATTTAAATAACAAAAGAATGCTTTTTGGTCTAAAGATTTATTATAAGTAACAAATAAAAAAATAAATAAAATTGGATAACCACTCCTTTCACCACACACAGAACATAAGGTCTAGCCTAAACCTAAAAGGTAACACCTGTTTTCACCAATCTTCCCTAACTTTTACGGGCTAACTAAGCTAAGTTAGGTGAGAGTTTACGTCAATTTCGTTTTTGGGAACTTTCAAGGGACACCTAAAGGTAAAAATAACATTGGGTAAGCGATTGAAGTTCCCTAATTAAAATCGCTTACTAATAAATAAAAATGTCAGTGGAATCCACATGCAACTTGTTGCCTTTTCATTTCATACCCATAGGGTGTGAATTCACTGTTCTATAGCAGCTGAATTCTGCTTGCGTTTTTCTATTGTATTTGCCCTTAGTACATTACTCAATAAATCAGATCTCACCTTTCTGTCTCTAAAACCAATTTTTTCCTTTCTGTATCTTTTCTTCCTGGTTTCAACTTCACTTTCTGAATCTGTATCAACAATTTCTTCTGCAGCTGATAATGAAGGTATTATTTGATATCTCAACCTAGAAAAATGGTAATTTATCAAAATTTAACATAAACTTAATATATTTAACTTGTCTGGCAAAATCTATACAAACAAATAAAATTAGAGCCTTTTTGAGGATTTCTAAAACAAGAATCCCTAATATCCCATCTGATTATTTGAACGATAAACCTAACATAAATTTTTAAATTTTTGTCTATGTCTATTAATGTAGGCTTATTAATTCAATTGTTCTGCCAATTTTTGTAAATTGAGCATTTGGATGGCAGTCGGCAGGGGATCATTGCACAGGAAATTTAGAACACTCAAAACTTTTAGTGTGCAAGCCCCATCATTTACTGTATATTTAAAGAATATTCTTATGAAAATTACTTACTACAATACATTCACACTATCATGTCACATCACACTATAATATTATAAAGGTGAAAGTTTATACATATATGTGTGTGTATGTTTGTTACTCCTTCACACCTAAACAAATGGACAGATTTGGCTGAAATTTGGAACGGAGATAGCTCTTACCCAGAATTAATACATAGGCAACATTTTATCCCAGAAAATTAAAGAGTTCCTGTGGGACTTAAAAATCTTTATCCACACAGATGAAGTCACAGGCATCGTCTATTCGTCTAGTACTTAATAAAATAAAAAAATAAGGTACTAAGTCAAGCACAGTTCAAAAGCATATTATAGTCAAACTAAAATAACCTGTGATTTCAAAATTAACTTAGTAGGACCGACTGGATTTACATTGGCTAACACAAGGCAAAGTTAATCACACGTTATTGTCAGTAGCACCTGTTTTTGTTTATTATAGCTACAACTTGGCTTTTAATTATTAAGAAATGTCAGACTATTTTATTTCTTACCAAATCTTGTATGATGTGTATGCTGTAGCACTAAATAGTACAGAATATAGCAAATACTTGTATGAAAAGCGTTGTAAACTTTCATTACTAGATTTTTTGTTACTGTTATAGTATCTCTGGCAACTAATAAGAGGTTGATTAGAACCAAGCACAGAAACAATCTTAGAAGCTTCACCAAGCTGTGGCACTTTACGCAATATTGTTATTTCTGACGGTAACTTAAATAACCGCGCGGTAACGTTCAACATTTTGTTAAAAAACAAGTAATATTTTCACCCTTCCAAAGAAAGTTGAGAAAAACAAAAATGGAAAATTCTTCCATTTGACAATCAACCGATTTTGACATGATTTTGATTTTTGATCACAGATGACAGACATATTTGACATTGACAGATTGTATTTTTCTTCATGACAACTGCCACTTGCTTTTTGAAGATAATTATTGCCAGCACTCGTAAATTATGCCAAATTAAAAGGAAAAACGTTGATAGCGTTATTGTAATGCCATTTAAATTATCTAATAACAAAAATCATGTTGTAAAAATTAAATAGATTAATTTATTGATATTCAATTTTGTGTTCGGGGAGAAAACCAATATATATCTTCTAATGGGGATTTTACTTTGGCCGCAATTTGTACATAATAATTCGTTATAATATTTTATTAAATACTTCACTTATAGATAGTAAATAAGACATATTTTGTACAAATAATTACTTTTTACAAAAATTTAACTGGATGGTGGAAGCAACTAAAATTAAAAATATAAATTCTACACTTATGTAAGTAACTAATTTTGATTCAGCGACAAATTGTTTTAAAAGCATAGCTGCAGCAAGCATCTTTATTTTTTAAGCAGAGCAGATTGCTTAACTACAAGCTATATTTTTAAGCATAGATGGATTTTAAAAAGATTGTCGCTTACTCAAAATAGTTACTTATATAATCTAAGGATCTTAATAGGACTAAAAAGATTTATATCTTATTTATCCCTTTTTAGTTGCTTCTATCGTCGGTTCAATTTTTTGTAAAAAGTAATTACTTTTTTAATTTTTTTAAGGCATAATGTTATTCAATAAAAAAAGAATCATAGAATCATAATAACCCAGTAAAAATTGATGTGTGATAGAATGAGTTAACAGGTAAAACATGTGCTACCTATCTACCATTACATATTATTATGGAATTTATTTTTCAAAAAGTGGGACTAATTTTGAGGTAGAATCCTATCCATTAAAAAAAGAATCATCAAAACCAGACGACTTGGCGCAAAGTTATGCGTGGTCATGCATAAAAAAATGTATACGCGACGAATTGAGAACCTCCTTTTTTTCATCAGTTTAAAAATCTAATTTTTTTAGGGGGAATATTGTGGATTAACTAGCAACTTTATTTTAATCTGTTTCATTCATTTGTCTCTGGTTTATGTTTTTTCTCAAGTCTATCAAATCTTCACTCTGTGGTTTAGTTTATGGAGGAAAAAAGCATGAAAAAGATGTTAGAGAATATTTTTTTCTAATTATTTTAAAATAAATTGTGCAGATTGCAGACAAAAGTACATATTCGAAAAAGTGTTACAGGTAATTCAGTTCTGATAGTATTATCAAGATTAGTTTTAATTAGATAATCCAGATTTTCTGTCGTGTCTCAGTGTTAAAATTTCATTTTGCTCGTTTAACGTAATAGAAAGGTGCGTGTTATGTAACCTTGAATCACGGGTTTTCAGTATTGATCTCTCATCTTATATATTCGTGGAAAGTCCTACTTAAGGTAAGTAATGGGAAATATTACATTAATTGATGATTAAGCTCGAAGTACCTATCTTAGTCATGACATTACGTCTTGTTTCGGCGCCTATTTCAATTTCTTAAAATATTTTTAAATTATTAATAAGCAATAAAATATCTAAACAATTAAAGATCCCAATATTCCCAATATATTATAAGCTCTGGAATAAATTTGCTTGGTTATCTATTTTAAGCATTTACGATTGACATTTGTGACCTAACCTTGAAAATAATTTTCTATGAAAATCGGAATAAAAATGTTTGGAGGACAAATTTTTATATTATTCCTATTTATATTTGACTGTATGTTTTTATATAATGCATATACATATACATATTTACAATTAAAAATATTCTGTGAGCTTTTAAATGATATTTTTTATAGCATAAGCATATGGGACTGGTATCACATATTCATTATTACTTATCAAATAAACTAGAGGTTTGTCAATGCTAATACAGTACTGATTGTATTTGCTCTTTAAGCCAACTGCAAAATTGAAGTTAGGATGCAGGTCCACTTCTGTTGACTCTTGACTTCTGTTGTGGGAGTGCATAGTCCAATGTACTAGTCCATGCTGTCTTCACGCCAACTGTACATTTGATTAATTAGTATCAGTTCTGACACACTTATGTAAAATGCAATATAACTGCATCCAAACTGAATAAATTTTTTCAATTAACATTATGAAAAAGTAGTTCATGCTTGCATCTTAAGCAAAGTGGATTTATGTTTCTCAAAATCCAGTGTGGATTCCCTATGGATTCTGAGAATTCCAAATTGATTTTATAATAGTACGGCTAACCTTGAAAAAATTATGTTTAATGTTTTGTCTGTGAGCCTGATATGAGACATGATAATACTATTTTTGTCAATTACAAATAAACATGTTAGGATTTCAAGGTACATACAGAAGAGGCGAGGAAATAAACATACCTTGTCAGTGTGCCAGTTGCTTTGACATTGTAACTAACCTACTTTCCACTATTATCTTTCAGCCAAGTTTAATCAATAAGTACTTAATGATGATTTCAATAGTTTTTACTATGGATGCATTATAATATAAATTATTCAAAATCATTGATAATTATTTGCTAAGAATTAATTACTAATTGTAGCAACGTACATCTATTTTCTATCTAAGGTTATTTACAACTATAGTTTTAATTTGTGCCTTCTTACATTTTTAAGGATTTTGTTTTCTAATTAAAAAAATATGTTTCACATTGTTGTATCTTGTACAAGGCTAAGTTGATTCAATGAAGTATAGTGAAATAATGCCTGTTATGCAATAGGATCTGGAGATTAACCTTAACTTAAAACTGTTCAGTTATAAAAAATAATATATATAGCAATAGAAGATAGATGACTTGGGTAGATAAGTAAGATCGTTTATAACCTGAGAAACAACCCCAAATAGTGGTGTCAACTTTTTCATGACTTCAACAGGATTGGCAGTACAATAACACCAGTATTCCAAATCAAGACTAAATCATGCATCGTGCAAGGATAGCTCTGCAGGCTTCTACTAGAACTGGCACCACAGAAAGATTTGCATCATGGCTCCTAAACAAACCTCAGGTAAAAATGGTTATTAAATGTTATCAATAACTATACAACCAAAACAATTCGGCATGTGACAGGTAACTTTATTGCAGTCATATCACAAATGTAAGTGACTAGCCAATGCTCGTGACTTTGTTTGCATGAATTGAGGTTTCGTAATTCCCACAGGAACTCTCTCTCTCTCTTATTTTCCAGGATAAAAAGTAGCCTATCTGTTATTGAAGACTATAATCTATCTCTGTGCCAAATTTCAACCAAATCAGGTCAAAAGTTGTGCTGAGATTGAGTAACAAACTTCCATTTGTACAACCAAACTTTCGCATTTACAATTATAGTAGGACTAGCTGATGCCCGCGACTTCGTCCGCGTGGATTTAGTTTTTTAATTCCCGCGGGAACTCTTTGATTTTTCGGGATAAAAAGTAGCCTATGTCACTCTCAGGCCCGTAAATTACCCCTATGCAAAAAATCACAGCAAGCCGTTGCTCTGTTGCTGCGTGATTGAAGGACAAACCAACAAACCAACAAACCAACAAACACACTTTCGCATTTATAATATTAGTAGGGATTATAGTACATGTATTAGTTTTGTACTATGTATCAATTACTATGCTGGTGATTTGGGATTCCCTCCCTACTTCAAATGATGCCATATTTGTCATGTGTTTTGGTTAAGTAATATGCATAAGATCAGTTAGCCATTAGCATCTCAAAACGCTGAAATGGCAACCTGTATGAGGTTGTATAGTGGTTACAGACTCTCACTAATTGGACAGATTACATTAACCTACTCACCGAGAGCTGCAATTGTTGGACATAGAAATCTTGGTCTAGCAATGGATGTCATGTCATCAGTATTGTACACTTTTTGTCACATTTTGTGGACAAGTTTTGTTGATAAGTCTTGGCTATACTTCAAATGAGTACATGTAAATAAGAAATTCCCTTATCTTGACATACTGTGCTCATGACATTGTTACTGATGTGATAAATAATGTCTCGTAAAAGAGGATGTGTGACATTGCACGATGATGACTATAAGGACATTTAAAAATCGTATAATTCTCACTCATATTTGTCTTCACTCTATGCAAATAATTTTTAAAAGGTTTTTTAGTATTGCCATGTTTTTAGATTTTTCTTCTGACATGACATACTGTGACATGACATTGTTGCATAAATAAGTATCATGACAGAAGATGTGTGACATTAGGATGTTTAAAAACACCCAATGAAAGATTAACAATTCACACTCGTATCTGTTTTTGCTCTATCTAAAGAATTAAAAAAAGGTTTTTTTCTATTTTATAAAGTTTTTAGTTTTTGTTGTCTCCAAATTCAATGGGTCAATGGGTCTTTGAACTATGACCAGATTTGGTGTTGTCAATATAGTGACAAGCAGATTTGATTCTTCTATTTAAGTCTGTTATCAACAAAAAGACGAGCCCCTTTCCATTGATAAAATGTTATCAGTGCCAAAGATTAAAAGTCAGAATAGATGTATTTATTGTATGTTATGATAATATTATTTATTTATTCATTTTATAGCTCTAACTCGCGGCTTCGCTCCCGCCATTTTTTTTTACAAAATTACGTTAATTATTAAGTTTTTTATTTTTAAACTACCCCTGTATATAAGATGAATGAAATTATATTTAGGTGATTTTTAACTTTATTAAACAAACTACAGGAATAATATCTTGCACCCAGGAGATGGATGTCGTTATTGTTATTGCAGAAATCCAGATTTTTAAAAATCTTAAATATGGGCAGATGAAGTTACAGACCTGTCTTGTTAATCTCAATACATATACAGTATTAATGCAAGGCATCAAAATGTAAAATATTTAAGTAATAAATTAAGCAATATTACAGTATAACTTTTTCTTAAACAGGCAGTCGCTGTAACAGTAACCAACAGGCTGAAAAGTTCCACAGCGGCAGAACCTTTTCTCAATGGCTCCAGCTCCGCATATGTGGAGACCATGTACAATGCGTGGCTCTCTGACCCCAACTCTGTACATGCAGTGAGTATATTGCCTAACTTTTCATTATTACTTATAGCCTTCATGCCTTAGACTTATGTTGACTTGTGTCATAGATGCGAAAGGATTTTTTAAAAATATATAGACTTGTCTGTGATCTAATTTAAAGTAAACACTCTTTATTTAATTTAGTTATAAAACTTTATTATATATTTACTTATTATCGAGATAAATGTGTAATATTCATCACAAAGATATGCTTATATGAGAGAGATAAGCTATGAAAAAGAAGCATGACAATCCCACATGAGCCTTGGGTCAAAGAAAGGGTTATGATTATTTATTATTTATTGGTAGATCACGTGATTATCTTACAGTCATGATGTAAATGTTGCTACTCTTTGGTCTACATAATATATTCACTCCACTATGCTTCAGTCGCCTTGGAAGATTCATTAAAATAAATTATTTCGAAAAATTGAAAATTTAGAGCCTGTTTCACAACTTTCAAGTAAACTTTAACCGTTGAATAAATTTTGCCCGATTGTCCATGCAAAAACTGTCGGAAAGTCAACTTTATTCGTCGTGTAAAGGTTTTTGTAGAGCAATAAAAAAAAAATTGCGATTGTATATATTGAATTTCTTAATTATGTACTTTATCTAACAAAACAAAAAATAATTTAGATAACAAAAACCGTGGCTTAATGAAAAAAATCTGATCGGCCTTTATTATCACTATTATCGTAATACAAACTGACCGTGTAAAATCACCGAAGGGGAAATGAATAGGTTTGCCTCAACGAAGAAATTACAGTGCATCAGGCATGACGTCTGCATTGCCAAGGTCACGCTTTGAAATTCTCAATACGTGCAAGGTCAATTTGCTGGCGAGCTCTAACACGATCCGTTTAACGCCTCGCTAACGTTTTATGTCGAATTATCTTAATCCGGTCTTCTATCGGTTTTCAACAGTCAAAACATGTGTTCTGAAAATATTTAAGCAACAAATAATGTCATTAACTGGCTTCAAGCGTTTTGTCGTGATCGATTTATTTATTCTGCGAAATTGTATTAGTAGTAGTAGTATGTTTAACACCCACGACTCACGTGCCAACTATTAGTCCCAGATATATCCAGATTTAATCGTTGGTAATTTATCTAGAAAAACTTGATCTTTAGCGAAATCTGTGCCTATACAACAATATCCTGACAAGACTGAAAAGCAACGTAGTCTAAATCATTGAATATAGAGTTTTGAATTTGGAAGAAATATTCCTTGTAGGTGCAACGAGAGAATTAATGAAATTCCACCCCTGAAGGTATAAAAAGTGGTGGTTAAGTTTTAGATTTTATGAGAAAATTTGGTTTATGAAACCTATATCTATGCGGTTGAATTCGCATGAGCTAGTAGACTGTAAGCTAGAACCCTGTGTAGCTAGGGGCGGGGCAATATAGCTCTACAAATCGATAAACGTCGGAATACTCCACAATAAGGGGACGGACGGGAGCAAGAATCAGGTGTGTGGAAGTTGTACAAGAGGCTTTTGGCCAGCTGTGGTCGTCAGTAGGTTGACCAAGAAGAAGGACACTATAAATTAATAATCTGCGGATTGAAAACTGAAAGGTCGACGGTTCAATCGCCACTCGCCAATCTGAAATTGTGGTACCCACTCCTAACATAAAGTTTCCGCTTATTTGGAGGGAAGGGAAAAATAGTCGATTTCAACTTGGCTAATATTCTTTGAAAAAAAAAAAAACACTTGTGCTGAAAGGCGCAATTGTTTTGGAAGTGGTTAATGTTTTATGTGAGTCAATGAGCACTCTTTAATCCGTCTATAGACATGTACTTGAAACCTTAGTTGTTATCTGTAGATAATATACCTACCTATCTGCGTGACTGTAAACTTGCGACGTCATATAATATTATCTGAATTTGAAGATAAAAAATTATCTACTATAGGGACAGTCAGACAATGTCATGCTTCATGATTCTACACTTAATATTAAATTGTGTACATAAAGAATACATTGAATTGCTAAATTGTACACATATAACATACTATTTACTTAAAAATTACATTGATCGAGGCAATAAAACTGGAAAAGAATAAGTACCTACACAAAAATGTAAAATATATTTTGTTTCTTAAAATACCTAAAGTATTTCCTTAATAATATAATATATAAAAACAAAATCGAAGCCAAAATGCAGGAAATAATTTTATTAATAATGTCATAATAAAGGTAAATTAATTACCTTCGTATACATATAAACGGAAACCGTAATTTGTGTCGTGGTTTTGGCAATTGGTTCTGGTAAACAATACACTATAATGAATAGTGCTAACAATTTAAATATAAAATATTTAATTTAGATAGCGGTGATGGCCTAGTTCGGGAGTCCAGGGTTCGAATCCTTGTATATGTCATATGCAAACTCAGTTTTGCTCGTAGGTAACATGTTTGTCTTTTAGACCATCGATGCTTGAATTGCTTTTAATGATTGGACTTTACTCTCTATTTTCTCTTGTTTACTTGTTAATGATAACACAGGGAGTAGCTTGTGTAATATAAGGTCAGCCTAGGTCAGTAGAGTCATACTTAGTGGATCTGTTCTTTTTTCAAATAGTTACATGATGTTGAACTAAATTCATAGTTTGTTTTGTCTTGCGATTTTCTCGAGATAGTCGATTTTTCCTTTAAGGTGTCCAAAAATTGTGTTGTATCCTTGAAAAGAAATTCTCTGTGAGATTGTCGTAGTACACTCAAATAAATACCTGATTGGGTTTAAGAATGTTCTTCTATGTACGATTGCCTTCCTGTATTTAAATAAGTATCAGCAAGACTTTCTGTAATTAGGATATTATGTAGTTAGGATTCAGCGAGTCCAGCAAGCAATTCCTCTTCCTCTACGTTGGATTGCCAGACGCCAATGACAGACGCAGATGTGTCAGCAGATAGTACAGGTTAAGGACGTCATTCTATGTAGGATTAGCATCCTGCGTCAAAATAAGTATCAGCATTACTTGCTGTAATAGTTAGGTTTAAGGAGATCTCTATTTTTTGGATTGACATCCTGAAATCAATACTAAGGAACTTTCTATAAAAGTTAGGTTTAGGGATGTTGATAGCTCTTTGAAGCATTGTTATCCTGCTGTCAAATATGTATCAGCAGACTTGTTGTAACAGTTCTGTGTTGTTTTAGTCCTGGGACGCCTTCTTCCGCAATGCGACAAACGGAGCACAGCCTGGCGTTGCCTACACTCCTCCGCCAAATCTGGCGCCATACTCCAGAAATGAAGTGCCGCTGACGTCACTCGTCCCAGCCTCTGGCGGCATGCCCTCTATATCATCCGGTAAGTACTCACAGGGCTAACTATTTTTTTGGAAATTAAAATTAAATCAAACCATCGAGAAATTTGCATGGCAGTCTGCTTTGAATTCAGTTACCTACAAGATAAGGCAGTTTGATGCAAACATGTTACTTACAAATGATTATTATAATATATTGTTAATTTGAATTTTGAAAACGGATTTTAGATTTCCGTAAAATGAAAAAAATCTGCAGAGTATGTCTACAAAATTTCATTGAGTTTTATTGGTTATCAATATTATCAAAATAAGACTTATTACTGTGGGGCACTTTTAAGAACTCTCGAGAGAAGGAATTAATAAAAATATCCGCGACGAATTGAGAACCTTCTTTTTTTCGTCGGTTGAACATAAATTTTGTTCTGTTGCTTCCATGATAGTCAAATTAAAATGTAATCGGAATTGATCGGCTTACGTTTGCCGGTATACTGTGCTATATTTTGTAGTAGGTACACGTTATAGGAGAAATTCCGCCCGCAATGCGACGTTGCGCAATCGAGTCTCTCCAAAGCACAATCTTATCTTGTACTTTACAATACAGGCAAGCCAATACTAATGTATTATAATTTTATTGGCTATAAACGACTTACTTTTGCCAATTCTAATCTACTTGACTGAATACAACTTGTGGTTATGAAATAAATACTGTAATACTGATGAATTTAGTTTTTAAAATACCCTTGATAATACTTTGATTTTCCGGCATAAAAAGGAGCTTATGTCCACACAGACGTCAGAGGTTTTTTAATTCCTGCAGGAAGTCTCTTGTTTTCCGGGATAAAAGTAACCTATGTGTTATTCCAGACTATTAAACCTATCTCTGTGACTTTCAGCTAAATCTGTTTAGTCTGAGCGGCGTGATTGAGTAACAAATATCCATCCAAACTTTCGCATCTATAATATTAGTAGGATATTTTCCATTTCAAAATATTCTACTTTATCCGATTCGATACTTCCCTGTGTAGATTTTGCTAATACAAATTGTACAACCGTAGGTTCGCCGATCAACGAAAAAATCATCGATGATCATCTCGCCGTGCAAGCCATCATCAGGAGTTACCAGGTGAATCAGCATCCTAATTTACTCTAAACACGTTTTTATATTTTGCACATTTTTACCTTACTTATACGTATTTCTATACAAGGTGATTCGCAACTTATCTTTAAAAAGTTTTTAGTTATATTTCACGCTTGTATCGTAATTATAGCCCTATTTAAATGCTAACTTGCGGTCTTGCGCGTTTGCCAACTTCACTAACGACTTGGTTATGTTTTAGCAACATTATTATATTTGTGAGTGAAGTTAGGGGGAGGTGTCAAGTCGCGACAGTTTAGTATTTGATAAGGGTCTTTATTAGTTAGAGAGGGAAAGGTCTTTATTAGATGTCGATACCAATGCCTGTCTAGAGTTTTCAATCCAGAGTTTACTATATTCTACTTCTATTCTATACTTTACGACGATGGTATTTAGAGACTTGCCGCGAAGGTGGAAATAATAACTAACTTATTACCCTGCTCCAGTATTTTATTTCTCGTGTTCACACGTGTGTGTAGTAAAATGTCGGATAACGAAGAAGAGGATAAAAGGTGTGTAACGAAGAAGAGGCTAAAGTGACCTTTAGCAATACAAAAATTTTCCCCATTATAAAAAACCGCGGCGGTCCAACTCGCTATATCAGCGATTGGAGTCCTGTTGCGCTATGCATGTGCACTTAACAGGTTCGCTGTCCAGACAACAGACACAATAGTTAAACAATGACCATGCTCACATGTGATTCATGGGACAGGGAAAGGGTTAATATACCAATCGTTGTCGAATGTCTCTATTTTATATGTAACATATTATGTTGTATATAAAATACAGAAACTGGCTACAATAGTCAAACTATTTTGACGTACATTGATCTAAGAAACTCACTAAGAACTCGACACCTGTCAGTCCGCGAGGCGTCAAAAACCGGGTGTTAAAAAAAGATATCAGCCGAATTGATAACCTCCTCCTTTTTGGAAGTCGGTTAAAAAGCACTCTAAACAGTGCGCGGGATACGCCTGTGTGACTGTCAGCTGAGCTTACGTCTCGCGGACTGTAACAGTGGGATTGACTCTTTAGACAATGGCATTGAATTCGACCCTGCACAGTTTTCAAGATACTAAACAGGTTTCCTTACCGTATTTCCCTGTAGTAAAAGTAATACTTGTGAGTTATTAAGACCTGCAATTTTTAGTGTAGCATATCACGCTGATTCCAATATATATAGGTTATTGAGTAGGATCTGATTATTATCTACATTGCTATATGCCTCGCCTTTTAGTATTGAATATTATTTGAAAGCATTACTCCCATTCCAGAGTAAGTAATATTGTATGCGTGTGTGGTGTGCCCCTTATCATATAAATGTACAATAACAACGATCCACATACTTAATACAGTTGAAACAGTGATTCGTGAAGAAGACAGAATGATTTTTTTATATTGTTTCTTTTGGGTAGTTAGATCTAGAATGATTCATTTGGGCATAAGCTTCACGTTCGTTGTTACTGTTCAACGTAAGTGTAGGTAAGGGTTTTAGCGCAATTGCGAATTGTATATAAATCCCTCCCACACAAAACCCTTCTTTTTCCGTTACGGTTTAATTATCGAAAAGTCTGAAGTCCCGACTTGACTTGTCCATTGTATGACAAGCGAAACTGCCTGTCCTTTTTACATTTTCACTGAGCCTGTCTTTCTCATGCGGTTTTGATAATGCACTCAGACGCATGTCACATCTCGCGTTTCGTTATATATACTTCTTTTGTGTTTACAGTTTACTGCGGATCTGAGTAAATCCTCACAATCGCAATCCATAGAGAATTCTCTACGTTAGATAAACGTAAAAAATCTTTTTACAAAACCGACTTCAAACGCCACTATAATGTATATCAATTGTATAAAATTTGAAGAGTTCCTTCGATTTCTCCAGGATCCTATCATCAGATTCTGATCTAATGACAATGGGACCACTTGGGATGTATACCCTTTCAAATAAAAAAATGAATTTTTCCAAATCGGTCCAGGCGTCTTCGAGAAATCGGGGAACGTATATAAAAAATAAAAAAAATAAAGGTTCCGACGAATTGAGAACCTCCTCCTTTTTTGGAAGTCGGTTAAAAATGCAAGTTCGCTTCAGGTTCTCATGACATACAACGGACAAGTCATGCCAGAGTTTCAGCGGTTTCGCTATATTTATTTCGCGGCTGAGGTCTGCTACGGGTCTTATTCATTATGTTCATATGACAGGAGATTTAATGTATTAACTTAATGAATGGTATTTCTTCAAAAAGTAGGTTCAACAACAGCATAGTAAGAGAAAGGTAGGTAGGAAGTTATGCGTCTAAGGAAATTGGCATTGCAGTTTTAAGGTTGTGCATATTTGGGTGTGTCGCAACGCAACGGACTGGATAAGAAAACGCTTGTGATTCCCCTAATAAGATTCCCAAAAGCATCTTAGGCATGTTGATAAGAATATTTGACGTCCGCGCGATATTCATACGTATTTTCCTTATAAATAAGACCAATGGTCATTGTCTCAAAGTATCCTACCCTTATTGGTGTAACAGCAAAATTAGTGGTAGCTCAAGGAACCGATTACCTTGGTTAATACACCAGCTGTGAATACTTAATAAAGTATTCACAGTTAAATGAAATATCCTTATTGTTATTTTTCTAGTTTACTGCTTATCTCCTTCAAACCTTAAGGTGAATCCAAAGTGTAACTAAAGATTTCCTGTAACCTCATTCAGCTTCTAGAAAATGTACAGAAATCGTAAGCGCGTTCTTAGCTTGCGTTGCTGCTCGCCTAAGTATGTTGCCTAGCCATTACACTAAATGTGAAGAAGTAAATTATGGCCCCAGCTGCAGTGACGTATACGCCTAGTTTATTGAAGGTCATTACCGCACTTATCTGCTTTTATCTGGTTTTGAGTCGCAAGTAAAACATCTTTTCAAAACGATTTTTTGGGATGCAATTCACGAAAGAAATTCCCTTTACGAATCTGACGTTCGTAAAAAAATCATTTTTTTCATAAAAAGATAAGTTTCAGTAAAAAGTAACTTACATAACGGTATTATTCCTAAGATAGATTCAAATAATAAACATATTGGTGAAGATAAAAAAGAAAAAAAAATAGATATTTTGTACAATAGAATTTGAGTTCTTAATAGCTAGTTGACAATGCATACCTACGCGGCAGATGCCATCGTTGGTATCAATACTAGTCGGTTACATGCGGTTAGTGTGATGAACTATTCGGTTCAAGCCGATTTCGTGTCGATAAATGTAGGAAGACCCTTATCATGGTTAACAATAGTTAGAAATTGAAAGGTACACGAAAAGGGGCTCATCGAATTTTTTTATAAAATCAAACAAATTCATCAGTCACATTTGATTAATTTCCAACGGGCCTTTCTAAAACTAAAAGGCCACCGTGATAAATCGGCATGTTAAAAAAATTATTGATCAAAAACATAGCAATGAAGTCTATTATAATCTTTAATTGGCCATTTTCTCTAATTATCCCAATTGTCGATGAAGTTCTTCTTGTACTGAACCCTTCAATTGGAATGTTGAAACATACGTAGCAGCACGTAGTGAGGAAATGAATGTGGCGTATACGCACTGCGGGCTAACGTGAGGTGGTGGGGGTGCGTAGGCTCGCGGGCACCTGGCGGCGGACGTGGACCCGCTGGGCATCACCACGGCCAATCTGCCAGCGCTGGGCATGCGCGCGCCCAGCTCCGAGCTCATCATGAGGAAATATTTCAACTTCGGTACGCACCCGTACTTTGCGCAATGCTCACTGCGAACGATGCTACGCTAGTGCTAACATTGCTCATTCCTGGTATGTGTAGCCAGGGATTTGTGTGCACGCCAGCAGTTGAACATCGCTTAGCTCCATCACCCATTTTCTGATGCTACTAACATGTGCTGAGAGCAAATAGAAATAATGTAAGTAGCTGATCTAAGTACCGGCCTTGAACAGTCTTTGACCATGCCGGTCAAAGGGAAAAAATAAACAAGAGCTAATGTTTGAAATGATTCTATTGCTGGCATACATAAAAATCCCAGCTACATAATATCTTCGCCCATCTGTTTCTGGTAAATTTATTTTAATTCTTACCAAGGACATGCGGACGAGATTTTTTGAGCGCTAATTTTCAGATGATCACTTCTCATCATTCTTCGTCTTAATTGAAAAGATTTCACTACAACTCCTCCCTAATTTTTCCCATAGTTGACATCGCATCACACCAACGAGTTTTTCTTCATACGTTTGTTTCCACCGTGAATGTATTGTGTGATTGGCGCAGTAGTGGTGAAAAACAAACGAAACATGAAAAACTTGTTGAATAACTTAAGCTTAGGTTAGGTTATATTAGTACTAGCGTTGCATCGTTCGTAGCGAATATTTTGCATAACGCTGGCGCCAGTAAAATGGAAACAATCACGTTTTGACTTTGTTTTCGTGTAATCTATGTTTTTATACTTCGTCCATTCTACTATTTTCTATTTGAAAGCTTAGTTTATTAGCGTCTAATCAAACCCCGGATATGATACCGATATCTGGTGTAATTCGCAATCGCTTTTATATAAGGTATTTAATACTGCCTATATAATATCGATAACTATATGGACTTACAAATGTGTAAAAATAGAAAATAGTATCTGGGAACAAGTATAATTGGTCCGTTTGGCGTAACTATTCGTGTATATTTTAAGAAGTTCAATGACATTTACTGGTAAATTGTACTAGACATTTGTTCTGCTAAAATAAAGTACATATAGTTGTTACGAGTTTAATAATATATAAAACTGAATCGCGTAAATAAGTCTTTTTCCTTTAATGTTTCCACGCGATTGTTATGATATGACGTCATGTGTTTTACCAAAATTTAATTGTACCTATTTAAAGAATTAATTTCGTGTTTTTCCCCTACACAGTTTTTTTGCAGCCTCTGCATTTGGAATTTGACTTTACTCTCAGTCCTTCTCAGTCTAAATTAAGTTAATTATGTTTGTATTAAATGAAATACTACAAAATTTCATATTTATCTTTCCCGTATTGCCTTGACCCTTCGATAGTTACGCCAACCGACATTGCATTTGCATAATATGTTGTTGTCATTTCGCTATCATCGTTAAGCACTGCATTTTTAACCAGCAGTCAATATTATACGTGCAGTGTGATTGTTTTCAACTTTTAAGTTAGAGTTTACTTGTTTCACTATCGTAGAGAAATTGATTATATACATTGCGATGCCTCTTTGCTTACTAATCAGAATCACTCATGAAGATTATGAAATGTGTTAAATGTATTATGCATGTACGTTAAATTCTTAGCCTAATTAACTGATTTGTTTGCAGTAGTCATATTGAAACAGTTATGCTACTAGCGATAACAATATAATTGAATTTGTTTTCAAGTATTTTTTTAAGAAGTATTTTAAATTTTGTTTTTCCAATCATTACTAATCAGATAGACCGTTCTAATGATTGCTAGTCTCAACGCTTAGGGGTCTAGGTTTATACATATTTTCAATGATTTCAATACCTATTCACTATCAACATTGGGGCTTATTTTATTATACTGGTATTTCTGTCTATTTATAATGTATAAGCCTGTTTATCATCTATCATCTATATTTTATAAGGAAGCTGGAAAACTTCCAAAATCTCGTGACATGAATACTAGGTAAAAGTTACGACGAAAATAATAAAGGACTTTTCTATTCAATTTCTTTAGAAGAAAACCGCCTTAAAACATAATAATTAGGTTTTAGGTAGATATTTAATATAGAAGAGAGACGCGTGGATAATGTCATTATTATACGAATATGAACCAACGGAAATTACTTCTAATTGGCATTCTGTGAACCGTAAGCAGCCCGTGTCATATTAATACCTATTATGTTATACTCGTATGTTAGTTTACGATTGCTATTAAATTTCCTCTCACGAAAGTACCTTTATCGTATAATCTTGCAATCAAATGATTAGTTAGATGCGTGCATTAATTGTACCACTTATAAAATTCCACTTGTATTAAAGCTCATATTACATTTACGAATATGTAATCGCTAAAGTAATTATCTTCGCGATGATATTTTTGGCGTTTTGAAAGTTTCAATGTAACAAGCCAAAGCTAATTTTCGCGCTTCTCTAGTACTCTAAAATTACACTGTACTCGCTTGCAAATGCGACGTTTACATTTGCAAAAATTATCGTCAAAAAAAAAAAACGCAAATAGTCGGTTCGCGATTTTAAAATCGTCGGGAAAACAGTGTTTCCTCATGGAATTAATTCTTAATACGCGGAAGTAACAGGAAAGTAACGTCGCGACGGCTACGGCTTTTTGTGATGATATTTTTATTCGACTACGGCAAAACCAAAAGGAAGGGTTATGATCTATCATTCTTTGAATGTATGTGTTACATAGGTTCGACTTCCACTGAAGCGCCTAAACAACTGAGCCAATTTTGATGAATGAGTGAATAAATTCGTTATTAGTGACATATAGGCTACATTTTCTACGAACAATAGTCAATATGACGGATGTTTTATCCAATTTTCTGTAGTCACCCGACGACAGATGTAAAAGTTTTTTCTTGTCGTAAATGTAATATCGGCTTAAGTATGAATTGTTTCACTGATACAACCAGTCGCGCGGTCACCTCGTGGCGCGGCTCGATCCGTTGGGCATCTCGACCGGGGACCCGAGCTCGAGCGGCGACTGGCACGGCGGCCTTCGAGCCTTCGCCAGTGAAGTGGTCATTAGGCAACACGTGCGATTCGGTATGGCCCACTCGTATTGCGTTTGGCGGCCCGGTTAGCACTGGTTATGAATGAGATCCAATTAATTGTATCCAGCTTTTGATGTAACATTCCCAACGAAGGAAGCCATTATATTTTTAGGGTGTTTTATTTAATTCTCTAGGGAATATTCTCAAAAACAATAGAATGCAGAATCGCGCATGAATGCGATGTTGGAATAAAGTTAGTTCTGTAATCACGGTGTTTTTTATTAATTATAAATAATCGTTAATGAATAATTGTAGTAGGCCTACTTTAAAGGCTGTTTTTAGGGCGGCATCAATTATGTCTGAAAATTTTATATCTTCGAATGAAGCGTACTCATATAATATCGATCGAACTTCACTTTGCAAGTTCGTTTGATCATATATAATATCATTAGTATTTTCGAGACTTGACATAATATGGCGTGTAGATATGGTGATATAAGTAGGTTTCCGGGCTTTTAGATTATTCTAATCGTTTATATTTCTTAAGAGAGGGTTATAGAGTAATACAATTATTGTTATATTTATTTTACGGTTTAGCTACAAACGGATAACACTATTAATCAATTTTTTCCGACACGATTTTTAATAGCCAGTGTTATACTCTGTTGTCCCGAATTTGCAATACGAGGTTCTAAATTGGAATCGGGATATTAAGCTTTATAAAAACTTTATTGTTGCACTTTGCTTGACTGGGTTAAATCAATTTTTATGCCCACTGAAAGTTATATCAGAAAAGGTTCACTGTAGAAAATAGTTAAGTACTTAGTATGGCTTTTATATTGGTATATACGAATATTCGGAGTGTATGTAGTATTTTGTTTATTAGTCCGGGGTATTATGGGTTTTTTAAAAATGAAGTAATTGATGTACAAATTAAACTTAAAATGTTATTTTTGTAATAATATACATTAGTCATCAACAGTACTTGCATATTTATACGTATCGATGAAATGTTTGGAAAATGGGTAACTTTATATTTAAAATCCTATTTGGATATTTCGTTTTTTTTTTTTTTGCTTGTGATATAGACGGTATTGATTTTATTATGGCAAATTATACCAAGTTAAACAAGTGCAATTTATTGAATTGGTTATATGTACATACGATCTACTTAATATTTTACGGCACTAGTGTTTAACAATTATAATAATGTTATATACTTACTATAATACTAATCTTTTCGCATTTAAGAGGCTTTATATGACGCTATATCTTAATCGATATTTAATTTGAGACTAGCTTTTTGACATTCGGTCGTCACATCATAATAATCGTCTCTGTATATTGTAGAATATTAGATATATCTTAACAGCATAGTTAATTACTGCATAATAATCTCCTACTCATAACAAAATATGCTTTGCAATCATATTCCTTTACTAGAGGGGGGAAAGTATTTGAACAGAAAATAAGTATATTATGTAAAAATTATAATTAAGTTGTGTATTATGTAAATAATGGATAGTGAGATAAATAGGCACCAAAAATTGTTTATCATCATATAATAATTGGTCATTGATATGATTCAAGTGATAGATGGAAATTATAGACGTACCTTCTTAGTAGATTTTATTATGTATTAGTAATTAGTAATACTGTCAACATAGGATATTTTTTTAATTAATTTATTAAGAAAATTCGGTTACCCAAATATGCGTCCCATGCATTTCTTGCCCGCATACATATATACCTACAAGACAGGAGAATATGTGTGCATACATGCGTAGGACGTTAGCGGGGCCTTTGTATGACAGGAAAAAGGCCCTAAGAGCTAGTTACAAAGTTACCATTAGTTTCCTGTAATTTTATCTTTTTAAAAATAGGTAAGTTAAAAAAATAGAAAGTAGGAATATATTTTACTTTTTATTATTTATTATTATTTATTTATTTTATTGCTTCTTCTCTATGTGTTTTCGAAATAACTACCTAACAGCCGACTTTGAATTGTTTTGCTGCATATATTTAACAAAGTAAACTAAAACAGATCCGAGGACACCATATAGCGAAACTCGACCCCTTGGAAATAGCAAACTACGAATTGGACGGTAAAAATCCACGCGAGGTGATACACAGCAGCTACAGGTTCGGTAAGGGGATGTCCTCCGTAATCTGGGCGATCGACGTATACCTTTGTTCATGGGTAGTTATGGCAATGCAGTGAAGTAGAACCTAAAGTCGAATAATTACTTATTTTATTTGCACTTTATTTTATTTTGTGAATATTTATTTTATTTAGTTTTGCATCCTACTGATCGCCGTAACTACAGAAAGCAAATGCACAAGTCCCAAGTCCTCGGCACGCACGACCAATTAATATAAAAATGTAGCAATGTTGTTCGTAACTGCATGACATTTTCACACTGTCTCATTCCTATTATAACGTGCATGGAAGCATCGGTATCTTAATATAGATAGAGCAATTGTTATTGCATAAATACGATAGTGCATGATGTTTACGAGTTAATTATTATTATTATCCGCATATACTTAATATTATGTACTGTATGTTTATATGGACTTCTACGTTCACATTCTTATGAGATAAATAAAAGATTGATGGGGTGACCTTGCGATAATTTTACTTACCGGCACTGGACCGTAGCCAATTGTACATTTCGACATCCATTGTACGCATATCACAGTAATATGAAGCGACAACAATAAAATTATTATATATACACTTTTGGTAAAACTCATATGACATGACTTCATTATACATTGGTGTTTATGGGGTGGGGATAGTACATTCTTGAAATGTTTGTTCAAATCAGGTTGCTAGAAGCATACAACACGATGCAATTCATACACATTGTGAAATGCTAGTAAAGGGATATGATACCTATATATTATATATCATTACAATATATGCTTTTCTATGTGCTTGTTACTCTTGTTTGTTAGTATATCCTATTGTTTCGAATTTGTTGTTATGACGAAGGAATATGTAAATATATTGAACGTGTAATAAATACATATATTTAAGCTGTCTTTCTACCAGATTATACGAATTCAGTCCGGTCGCATACTATCAGAAATGGTCTGATAGAAAATTCTCTGTTCTATAAGATCCGTAAAAAACGTGATGGTGTTTAGAATCTAGTACAAAATGTATGCCTTTTGGCACGCGTCCGATTTTTTCTAATCAAACTGACATAATGCGGCTGGGCTTAAATTGAATTATAGCTTTGAAAATTAAATCAATAGAATAGTTGGTTTTTCGTATATATCGTGGGATACAATTTGAATAGTCTTCATCTCTATTCACATACTCTCATGAATCACTCTGCTTTTAGATGAAGCTGATATGGACAGGGTTTTCAAACTGCCCTCTACGACTTTTATTGGCGAAAAGGAGAAGGCTTTGCCTTTGAGGTATTATTGTAATTTTAAAATTACTCTACATATTTATTTTTATTCATTAGTAGTTTGGGGAATGTTCAGAAATCTACATGGTTCATGGGAGCATTGAAAGATGCAAAACTGAAAGTATTAGATTCGATTTATGGTTATTCGATAGCGGATATTTATGCAGGCCTTTGCTTGAAGGAATTTTATACGCCCTTGTAAAAGCTTCGAAAATCAGGAACTCCTGTTCCTTCATAAAATGCAGAAGCCGAATAATTTTTTTTATTTTTTATGTGATAACAAGATAGTCTTTGACTGCGATCTTACCTGATGATAAGTGACGATGCAGTCTAAGATGGTAGTGGGCTACATTTACGGGCGCGACCTCTTTAATTTTCCGGGATAAAATGTAGCCTGTGTTAAATCTGGCCATACCCAGGTCTTAAGCTATCTCCATTCCGAATTTTAGCCATATCGGTTCATTCGTTGTGGCGTGAAGGAGTAATAAACAAAAGTAAGTTTCTCAATAACCCACCCAATATGCTACAAAACTAGACAGATTAAAAACTTTTATATTATTATTTTGTAGAGAGATCCTGAATCGTCTGGAACAGGCGTATTGTAACAACATCGGCATCGAGTTCATGTTCATCAACTCGCTGGAGCAATGCAACTGGATCAGGCAGCGAATGGAACCGCCCAATGTTACCAAGATGAGCAACGACCAGAAAAGGTTGATCCTTGCCCGACTCACAAGATCTACTGGGTAATAAACTTTCTTTTGTGTACGGAATTTGGTCGCTCAGTTTAGATACGATAAGTGCTTGTGTGTCAAGTAATCAAGATCTTGATCGTCTTATAGTACTAATTTGATTAAGAACTACCTTTTGCCCGCGACTTTGCTCACGTTAAGTTTAATTTTTCAAGCCCCTACTTTACCCGCTTAGGAGTTGTAATTTCAAAAATCCTTTCGTAGCGGATGCCTACGTCATAAAAGCTATCTGTACGCCTTTCAGCTCGATTCGTCCAGTGGTTTGACCCGTGTATTGTTAGATAGTCACCCTTTATATATTTACACTAGCTTTTGCCCGCAGCTTCGCTCACGTTAAGTTTAATTTTTCAAGCCCCTATTTTACCCCCTTAGGGATTGTATTTTCAAAAATCCTTTAAGCGTATGCATTACGTCATAATAGCTATCTGTACGCCTTTCTGCCCGATCCGTCCAGTGGTTTGACCTGTGCGTTGATACATCAGTCAATCAGTCAGTCAGTCACCTTTTCCTTTTATATATTTAAAAAAGAAAATAAGGTAACAGAGAGTCAAAAATAAATCCATACTAATAAAAAACGTCGGTGTATTCTAAAGTTTATTCAATAATTTTCGACGTTCTGAAACTCCTTAGCCATTGAAGTGCTTTGAAAACAAAATGTAGTCCATTCATGTATTTCTTCGAATCGAATAATATCATGAATCTTATCTTTGATATGTTTTATCCGGTATATTATCTTGTTACAGAGTTTGTCGATTACTGTATACATGTACTTACGTAGTTACAATATATCATTTCAGATAACACAACTACTGGACTTATTTATTTTTGTCCGAAATGATGTACTTACTGTATCTAATTAATTATTAGATACGGTACATCATTTCGGACAAAAATAAAAATTAGATTCTAATAGTCACCTTCAAAACCCATTCAGTCCATAGACGTTAAAAAAATTTACAGAAAGGTTAATAATAAAATATCCTTACTAATATTATTAATACGAAAGGAGCTTTCTGTATGTGGTGAATTTCGACATTTAGCAAGGAGATATGTTGCATCCTGAGAAAGGGCAAATAATACTGTCCTTTTACTAATACCGGAATATCAGAGGCGGATGAAGTCGCATGCAAAAGTAATTATGTAGTAGGTACATAATGCGATATTTCCTGTCTGGTCTAGCGGTTTTAAAATTCCGATATGATATGATATGGCGTCTCTGTCTTCTGTTGATACGTAGTGATCAGACAGTCTTATCTCTACCAAGTAATAAACTAATAACACATCATCGATAACAACTTTATTTCCTTGACATTGCGTCGTTGATAGCAGCTAACATTTTTGGACTAAATATTTTCGATATGTTTAAGGGTCGTCAATGTTACATTACTAGTTGATGCCCGCGGCTTCGCTCGCGTGGATTTAGTTTTTAAAAATACCGCAGGAACTCTTTGATTTGCCGGGATACAAAGTAGCCTATGTCACTCTCCCGATCCTCAACGATCCGTTGCTTTATTACGGCGTGATTGAAGGAGAAATTAACAAACAAAAACACTTTCGCATTTATAATAATTATTATTAGTAAAGAAGTAAGGATTAGTAAGGAAGTAAGGATAATATTTTGGTTAAAAATTGGTCATTTACTCGTGAATTTGTATGAGATTTGACGAGTACATGGGGGTCTAAGCGATTACAGGATTAAGCGATAAGAGCCAGATACAATGTCGTAAGTCGAATTAATTCGGGCCATTGTGATATGAGTGTAGTGTCTGTGTAATCCATATCTATATATTTCATAAATGGGGTGCTAATTTTTTTAATTCTAACAATAATTTTCTGTCCATCTTAGATTTGAGAACTTCCTGGCAAAGAAATGGTCGTCAGAGAAACGGTTCGGACTAGAGGGCTGCGAGATCCTGATCCCTGCAATGAAGCAGGTCATCGACACATCCACGCGCCTCGGCGTAGAGTCTGTCATCATGGGAATGCCACATAGAGGTATAAAAGATTCCTTTGAATGTTGTAATATAAAATCTACCCTCTTTTTCGTACAAAAGCTTTACGTAGTTAGGAAGGACGTTTTTACACTTAAAAAATAACATAAGCATTGTTTTACTTATTTAGCCTTTTCTGTATTAATTTTCATAAATTGTTGGTATAGGCTGTGGTATTGGTCAATGAAAAGAATTGGGTATAGGTGAGTTGATGTTAAATGCTAAGCACAGTGATGCTCTACTGATTAAATCATCGGTCTACTCTTCAAGTCGCACAATAAAGTGTAATTCTTGTTGACACAGCGCTACTTACCTACCGTCTTATTCACCTAGACTTTTCTCTCTTTCTATTACATAACTCTTATCCCTTCGCAATCTCTGAATTTAGGCTGCTTCGAAGAGGTATGCCATGTACTTGTGGCTCCGTAGTTTACTGCGGAGTGCGCCAGGCCTGCTACGGTCTAAAACTCTAAACCCTTCTTATTCTGATAGGAGACCAGTACTCGGTAGTATGATGGAGTAATAATTAATTATTTTTATTCATTTTGCAGGACGTCTGAATGTCTTGGCCAACGTATGCCGCAAGCCTCTTCATCAGCTGTTCACCCAATTCGCAGGTCTTGAAGCCGAGGACGATGTAAGTTTGCACTTGACAATTCGAGTTTTGACGGACTATATTATTTAACTAGCGGCCCGCTCCGGCTTCGCACGAGTATAAAATATATAGCCTATGTCATTCACTGAAAAAATGATTAAAATCGATCCAGTAGTTTTGATTTATTCATTACTGCCCGTGGCCCGCACGCGTTTTTAGAGTAAAACAATTTATAGGCACGCTCCCGCCGCCCCGGCCGGCTGGGACCGCCGCAAACGCTATGTCCCGCAATTTTTAAATCTGTAATATCTTCGAAAATATTCATTTAAATCATATGCTGTAAAGGGCCATATAGATCTATATTAAATCAACAATGTATTTAAGGTATTTAATTAGATAAAGATTAATGCTGTATTGGTTAAAATCGCTTCGAAAATTAGCCATTATTTGTCGTAAAAAGTAAATGACAAAAAAACGTTATTGTGGGATATCCATAAGAGATAGACATATACCATCGCGGAGTTTTCTGTAGACCTTTTCAATGTTTACAATACTTAGTACATTATTTTGATAAATCTCGTAGGGTTCAGCCTGCGTTTGCAATGTAAGCGGAAAAATTGTAATTATTTACGACATCACATTAGAAACCTCAAAAATAACAGTATTTCTCCACTATTTAATGGATGTTATTATACATATAAACCTTCCTCTTCAACCACTCTATCTATTAAAAAAAAACCGCATCAAAATCCGTTGCGTAGTTTTAAAGATTTAAGCGTACATGGGGATATGGGGACAGAGAAAGTGACTTTGTTTTATACTATGTAGTGATATAGCTGTTTAAGTAAGTTGTTATCATCCTCAGGATTACTCCTTTACGATAGGTGTAAAAATCTACCTGAGTCTAAATTGTAGGTGTCAAGTATAGTCTTTGTCATTCAGAATACCAGGTTCCAGGCATGATCACAGTAACCAAGAATCAATGAAATTACGTACTTTTTAGGGCTCTGGCGACGTGAAATACCACTTGGGCACATACATCGAGCGTCTCAACCGCGTCACGAACAAGAACATAAGACTGGCCGTATGCGCCAACCCCTCTCACTTGGAGGCCGTTGACCCCGTGGTGCAGGGCAAGACGCGCGCAGAGCAGTTCTACCGAGGAGACAACGAGGGCAAGAAGGTATAGTTCTTTCAATTCACGAGGGCACGTGGCTCATGGTTGTGAGTGTGTTGTATCCGTATAAGTGTGAGCGAGAGGTTGCTCACGCCTGACTGCTCCCATCTAGGTTCCTGACAGGCACGCACACTTACACAATGTGCATGTACACGACGTAACCACATGTAAAGCGCCCGTAACTTCGTGAGATAAACGTACTATACATAGCTTTCCCATTTCTTTAGCGATGGCTTTACAAAAGTTATTAGTTACTGAACAGTTTATAATGCACTCTGTAATCATTCCTTGAAACAAGAGCCGATTTATCAAATTGTTATATTAACCTGATATCAGGGTTCAGAATAAAAAAAAAATTAATTTCGCATCAATACATCCTGTATTAAAGTTATGATTGGACGAAGTTTTTACACTTGAATTTCTGAACTTCACGTAAGTTCAGAAATTTTAATTTTGTAGTAACCATTATATCTCCTTTCTTCTACGTAGTTCATATTCATATTCATTTATTAATTGCATTCCAATATGTATTTACAATGATTCTTATAACTACTTAGAGATCATTATTTTTACATTGGAACCCATTGGGGTGCATCAGTTGGTTAAAGATTGCCCTCCGCACCATGCTACATACAGCATACAGAAGAGTATTGGGGAATTTTGAATGTCTGTTAAATCATGAAATGAAACTCTTGTATTTGTATACAAATAAACTTCCAATCGATTTTGCATGCCTTTTAACATTCTCCATTGTCTGCAGGTGATGTCCATCCTGCTGCACGGCGACGCCGCGTTCGCCGGGCAGGGCGTGGTGTTCGAGACCATGCACCTGTCGGACCTGCCCGCCTACACCACGCACGGCACCGTGCACATCGTCGCCAACAACCAGATCGGCTTCACCACCGACCCGCGCCACTCGCGCTCCTCCGCCTACTGCACAGGTGCGGTATCCTTGCTAATATCGCCTACCCACGCACGGCACCGTGCACATCGTCGCCAACAACCAGATCGGCTTCACCACCGACCCGCGCCACTCGCGCTCCTCCGCCTACTGCACAGGTGCGGTATCCTTGCTAATATCGCCTACCCACGCACGGCACCGTGCACATCGTCGCCAACAACCAGATCGGCTTCACCACCGACCCGCGCCACTCGCGCTCCTCCGCCTACTGCACAGGTGCGGTATCCTTGCTAATATCGCCTACCCACGCACGGCACCGTGCACATCGTCGCCAACAACCAGATCGGCTTCACCACCGACCCGCGCCACTCGCGCTCCTCCGCCTACTGCACAGGTGCGGTATCCTTGCTAATATCGCCTACCCACGCACGGCACCGTGCACATCGTCGCCAACAACCAGATCGGCTTCACCACCGACCCGCGCCACTCGCGCTCCTCCGCCTACTGCACAGGTGCGGTATCCTTGCTAATATCGCCTACCCACGCACGGCACCGTGCACATCGTCGCCAACAACCAGATCGGCTTCACCACCGACCCGCGCCACTCGCGCTCCTCCGCCTACTGCACAGGTGCGGTATCCTTGCTAATATCGCCTACCCACGCACGGCACCGTGCACATCGTCGCCAACAACCAGATCGGCTTCACCACCGACCCGCGCCACTCGCGCTCCTCCGCCTACTGCACAGGTGCGGTATCCTTGCTAATATCGCCTACCCACGCACGGCACCGTGCACATCGTCGCCAACAACCAGATCGGCTTCACCACCGACCCGCGCCACTCGCGCTCCTCCGCCTACTGCACAGGTGCGGTATCCTTGCTAATATCGCCTACCCACGCACGGCACCGTGCACATCGTCGCCAACAACCAGATCGGCTTCACCACCGACCCGCGCCACTCGCGCTCCTCCGCCTACTGCACAGGTGCGGTATCCTTGCTAATATCAATATGTCCATCCTGCTGCACGGCGACGCCGCGTTCGCCGGGCAGGGCGTGGTGTTCGAGACCATGCACCTGTCGGACCTGCCCGCCTACACCACGCACGGCACCGTGCACATCGTCGCCAACAACCAGATCGGCTTCACCACCGACCCGCGCCACTCGCGCTCCTCCGCCTACTGCACAGGTGCGGTATCCTTGCTAATATCAATATGTCCACCCTGCTGCACGGCGACGCCGCGTTCGCCGGGCAGGGCGTGGTGTTCGAGACCATGCACCTGTCGGACCTGCCCGCCTACACCACGCACGGCACCGTGCACATCGTCGCCAACAACCAGATCGGCTTCACCACCGACCCGCGCCACTCGCGCTCCTCCGCCTACTGCACAGGTGCCGTATCCTTGCTAATATCGCCTACACCACGCACTGCACCGTGCACATCGTCGCCAACAACCAGATCGGCTTCACCACCGACCCGCGCCACTCGCGCTCCTCCGCCTACTGCACAGGTGCCGTATCCTTGCTAATATTGGATAGACTTGCTAATATTGGATAGACTTGCTAATATTGGATAGACTTGCTAATATTGGATAGACTTGCTAATATTGGATAGACTTGCTAATATTGGATAGACTTGCTAATATTGGATAGACTTGCTAATATTGGATAGACTTGCTAATATTGGATAGACTTGCTTGAAATCGGCTATATAACGGGGAGTGTTCTGAAGAGCTATTAGACCTTATTCCACCGTCTTTCTTCTACAACCGCACCGCTTGTCACCGAAAACAATTTCACCCTCACCACCTGGGTGCCCGGAGCACTTCCACCATCCGATGTGCCAGTTTTTTTTTTACTTTGAAACTGTGGAACCAACTTCCTACGCCGGTGTTCTCATTAAATTACAACATGGGGTTTTTCAAGGGGCAGACCAAAAAAAATTTCTAAAAAGTGCTACAAATGTTCATGGGTGGCGGTAATAACTTAACACCAGGTGACCCGCCTGCTCTTTTGCTCACTACTCTTAAACTGAAAATTCGTTTCGCCATTTGCTTCATCAAGGTTTTTGAAATGAGCCCACACAGCTTTAATAATACTTTTGTCTGGTGGTTAGCTTGGTAATCTTAGACTGCATCGTCACTTACGATCAGGTGAGACTGCAATCAGGGACTATCTTATCATCGAATAAAAAAAATCTTATTAATAACGTTTTACCTAAAAAAATGCTTTTATTTCCCTAGACGTGGCTCGTGTGGTGAACGCGCCCATCTTCCACGTGAACAGCGACAATCCCGAGGCAGTGATGCACGTGTGCAACGTGGCAGCCGAGTGGCGCGCCACCTTCCACAAGGATGTGGTCATCGACATCGTCAGCTACCGGCGCAACGGGCACAACGAGGTCGACGAGCCCATGTTCACGCAGCCCCTTATGTACCAGAAGATTCGCAAGACTAAGCCCGGTGAGTAAGGTTGAAATCTGTAGACCACACTGACACTCAGCTCAGACACAAGACGGGGTTAAAACGAGACAGATTTATGTCAAAGCATGTTTGTGTCTCGTTTTAACCTCTATCTTGAGTCTGAGCTGAGTCAGAGCAAGCTCTATATATAGATCTTGGCATTGCCTAAAGGGTAATAATGTATGTAAGTAATGTGGCAGCAGAATTTGTGGCATCTTCCACAAAGACGTATGTGGTTGTTGTTAGCATCAGTCAGCTGTGTCAGCGGGTACAGCAGTCAACAAACCCATGGGTTTAACACAGCCGCTATTATATCTGAACATTACCATACCAAAAAAGAAGAAGGTGAATAAGACAATGTTGAACGGATTTTGAATTTGTTATCGATATGCACCCTTATGTCTTGTGATGATTATCCACATTTTTCCATTATTTTCTGAGGTTAGTGTGGATTCGTGTGTCCATCTTGTGAGGTTATCCCAATGCTGCACTTCCTGGTGCGGAGTCTATTTCTCCACCTCAGAACCCCAGAACCCATTGATTGTCTGAGTTCATAGATAAGCTCTGACCATTATCGTTCATACAAATAATTCAAATTTTTCGTTGTCAGTTTTGGAAAAATACGCTGATCAGCTGATCTCCGAAGGCGTAGTGACCGCGGAAGAAGTCAAAGACGTAAAGGACAAGTACGAGAAGATCTGCGAGGATGCCTATAACCAGGCCAAACAGGAAACACACATTAAGTACAAGGATTGGCTCGACTCACCCTGGTCAGGATTCTTCGAGGGCAAGGATCCACTTAAGGTATTACTTTTTTTGTTATTAATCGATTTAGCTTTCGGGTACGATTTGGGTGTAAACCGATTTTTTTTTTGCTCTTTATCGTTTAAAATAGAATTTTATATACAAAATAACAAAGAAATTTCAGCCATCTTCCAGAAACCATTAAAGGTGCCCATAACAAGAGCCAACGTTTAAAGTTAACCCGCTTCCAAGGAAGATGACAATCTTGTGCACCAGATGCGATAAAATAAGAAACAAGCCTTAAATAAAGAATGCCATGAAACCCCACTATTTTTGGCATTGAAGTCAAAAAGAGTCCTTGGAATGAGTATCATTCGTAGTTTCAATTGTGGCCTTTTCTGTAACTGTAGCCTTACCTGTAACTGTGGCCTTACCTTTAACTGTGGCCTTACCTTATGTATCTCTATCTATTCTCTGGCAGATGTCCGCAACTGGCGTCGTGGAGGAGACGCTGGTCCACATCGGAAAACGGTTCTCGTCGCCGCCGCCCAACGCGGCCGAGTTCGAGATTCACAAGGGCCTGCTGCGCATCCTCAAGGCGCGCATGGAGATGGTCGAGAACCGCACCGTGGACTGGGCTCTGGCTGAAGCCATGGCTTTTGGCTCGCTGCTGAAGGAGGGCATTCACGTGCGGCTGTCCGGGGAGGACGTCGAGCGAGGCACGTTCTCACACAGGTAAGGGTGTTATAGAGACAAGTAATGCCAGAGTGTGTGGATATAACTTGTAGTGAGGCTGCAGGCTCCATAAGAGGTGGATGAAGACGGTTTCAGTGGTTGTGGTTTTGTCCACAGGCATCACGTGCTTCACCACCAGAAGGTGGACAAGGCCACATACTGCCCTCTGGCTCACCTCTACCCCGACCAGGCGCCGTACACTGTCTGTAACAGTTCCCTTTCTGAATATGGTAAGTTTAACTATTATTATTTTGTCAAAAAATTGTTTTTTTTTTTTTTTTTTTAAATAATATTGGCCAAGCTTTCTTCTATCCCATCCAAATTAGCGAAAAGCTTGTGCTAGGAGTGGGTACGACAATAGTGCAATTGGTGGTGTTCGAACCTGCGACCTTTCAGTTTTCAGTCTGCACCTTTGACTGTTGGGCTTCCATGTTATTTCTAATGGTTATCTGCTCATCTGTAGGTGATTTAATTATTAAGTTCAACCAAATTGAATATCTAAAGCTCAACAGTAACTAACCTAATTACTTATCATCTTCACATAGAGAATAGGGCAAAAAATAAGTTTTTAGAATTCATAGTATTTTTGATATAATAGTAAATTGCTTAAACACGGGTAGTGCATTGCTTCATACAAGACTTAAACTTGATTGTTATCTCCAAAGGTGTACTCGGTTTTGAAGTGGGCTACTCAGTGACAAACCCGAACGCACTTGTTCTGTGGGAAGCTCAGTTCGGTGACTTCAACAATGTGGCCCAGTGCATCATCGACCAGTTCATTTCGAGCGGACAGGCCAAGTGGGTGCGACAGTCTGGCATTGTACTGCTGCAACCCCATGGTATGGAAGGAATGGTAAGTACTATGATGCAAATACATTATGTGTTTTTTTTTAAATATTTTTAGCGAGCAAACGAGCAGGCGGGTCCCTTGATGTTAAGTGATTACCGCCGCCCATGAACATTTGTAGCACCTGAGGCACCACTAATGCGTTGCCGGCTTTTTACGAATTTGTGGGTATAACCCCATGTTGTAATTTAATGGCAACACGGTCGCAGGAAGTTGGTTCCACAGTTTCAAAGTACGTGGAAAATACGATCTGGCACATCGGTTGGTTGAAGTGCTCCGGGCACCCAGGTGGTGAGGGTGAAATTTTGTTCGGTGGCAAGCGGTGCGGTTGTAGAAGAAAGACGGTGGAATAAGGTCTAATAGTTCTTCAGAACACTCCCCAGATAGTGTGTTGAACACTGAGTTCTATCAATGTATGATTAACACTGGTAAGGCTGCTGTTCTACCAGGTTTTGAACTTATTTTTGGTATAATTTTTTTTTTGTTATTGCACTTGCTCGCTTAGTGCACTGCAACTGAAACACCTTGAAATCAACTATTCCGTGAATTTAATTTTTATACTTAGAACCTACGAATAAATAATAAGTAAGGAAGTCTCATTCAGAACAAAATCCACTCAAAACCAAAACGACGTATGGTTCAAAATACGAATCATACGAATCACTTCCGAGGTTACAGGTAGGCATGCTTGGTGATCGGTTCAAATTCAGAACGAAAGCAATGATTGGTTTGCGCCCGTTCTGCTGTTTGCTATGACAGCTGAGTCATTGGACGATGTTATGAAATTTGACATGCAAGAAAAATGACCAACTGTGTACGTGCTATTTTTGTTTTTAATCCCCGCTTCTAACGGCTTAATTTTAATCTCCACCCACTTCGGCGCAATTTTTGTTGGGGTCATTTTTTTAACGCAGTTAGACTTCCTTACTTATTATTTATTCGTAGCTTAGAACAGAATATTTATGACGGTGGATTGTACGATAATTCATGTTGCCAGGGCCCCGAACACTCCTCAGCTCGCTTGGAGCGATTCTTGCAGATGAGCGCCGACGATCCTGACTACATGCCACCTGAGAGCCCTGACTATGAAGGTAACAATATAGATGCGAAAGTGTGTTTTATATTATGTTGGTTTGCCAATCACGCAGCAACGGAGCAACAAATCATTTCTCTTATCCCAGAAAAACAGAGGTTCCTCGCGGGATTTTTAAAAACCTAATGCAACTAGATGAAGCTAGTTCATCATCATGTTTCATTATTTTTATTTTTTTTTATTTTCCCCATCTAGTTCGTCAATTGCACGACTGCAACTGGATCGTGGCGAACTGTTCGTCGCCCGCTTCCTTGTTCCACATCCTGAGGCGGCAGATCGCGTTGCCGTTCCGCAAGCCGCTGATCCTCATGACACCCAAATCGCTGTTGAGACACCCTGAGTGCAAGTCCAACTTTGATGAAATGGTGGAAGGCACCACATTCAGGAGGTAATTGTCATGACGTCACTCGACTGTAATTGCTCCGTGGCGAACTTCTGCAAGCCGCTTATCCTCATGACAGCCAAGTAACTGTTGCGACACCCCGAGTGCAAGTCCAACTTCGACGTGATGGTGGAAGGCACCACAATCAGCAGGTAATTGTTATGACGTCACTTCACTACATGAATTCGTAGTCAAACGAAAACTTGGCATACATGAAAAGGATACCGAACTGTTGTTAAAGCCAGGACCAAACAGTATAAAACTCCTTTAGAAGTATCTTTTTTAGAAGTAGGTGTCGTAAGTTGTATTTAACTAATTGGTTAAATTGTTCAGATTGATTCCCGAGGAGGGCCCGGCGGCACAGAACCCGTCGAACGTCCGCAAGGTGGCGTTCTGCTCGGGCCGCGTCTACTACGACCTGCTCAAGCAGCGACGCGACAGGAACCTGGAGAAAGACATCGCCATTGTCAGGTGTGTATTTATCACGGCACAGCCCATCATGGTTCACTACTGAACCATGATGGGCTGTGCCGTCAACATTGAAGCATGTGACTTGTGTCCGGAATTGAACCTGCGACTCCTTGAAATGTCAAAAATAGAGGATACCGCCACTGATTGGTTTGCGAGCATGTCTTCGCGGCGCTTTGCTTCAGTGGACACCAAAATTACAGAAATTAATAAGATAAATTTTCGAATTGTCTCTGTCAGGTTGGAGCAAATCTCGCCGTTCCCGTACGACCTGATCAAGGCGGAGATCGCCAAGTACCCCAACGCGCAGCTGGTGTGGAGCCAGGAGGAGCACAAGAACATGGGCTCGTGGAGCTACGTCGAGCCGCGCTTCCGCACGCTGCTGCAGAACCAGAAGCAGATCAGGTACGCTCCCTGCCCATGGACCACATCCATGCACAATTCGATATCGCTCATTTGCGACAAGGGTGACATAACTCAAAATTCACCAATTTTAGTGTCGAAAATTTATACTTTTTGCTATAAAAACAACATTACGCTAAGCACAAAAAAATAAGAGCGAGAGAGATTGTGACTTAATGCTCTGTCGCTTTGTTGGCCGCTGTGTTGTTTCGAGACCGCAGCATCCACAAAACTTTACTCTCTAACGAGAGAATTCTCTCATCGTCGATTTTGAATTATGTCACTCTTGTCGCAAATGAGCGATATGATTCCCGTTTTCACCAACGTTTCGGCTACCTAAGCTAAGCTAGGTTCACACAGCAACACACTACACGTTTTTTGCAGCATAAACGTTATCGAAAACATAAAGGCGCAAACATGTGACGCCTTAGGTGATGCTTTCCGTCAATTTAATTTTCACGAACCCTTAATTATAAGTATATAATAATAAATTATGGTGTACAATATGTTGTTGCTGGTGGCGTTATTATTAAGCTATTGCATAGCTTCTATCGCGGGCCTTGAGCGTGGAGACCGCATCCAGAAACTCCGTAACGAAAATAACCTGACACGGGACTCCTCTCACCGCAAGACGGCGTTGATAAAAAATGCTATGCGATAGCTTTACCGCGGCAGTTCCCGAGTGCCACACGTCTTTTTTTTTTTTTTTGAACTACATACACAAAAATATTAATGTTTCTATAAAGTGTCATAAACATACGCACAGCTTGCAGTTTTATCACGTGTTTGTTAAAATCACACGCATGATTTGCTTATTAGTATCTTCAATGTCACTTATGTCACATTTAATTTCGGCCTTTATTAACACCGCGTCATAACAAACGGCCATTGGTTGCAGGCCTAAGTCCCAATCACAAACTGGCGGTTGGTTTAGCCAACTGTTCGGGAAAGCTGAGGCACCCCGAACCGATCAAATGGGACAACAAACCGAAACCGTACCGCGTACCATTAGGTGAGGCCTCATCCACCAAGATAACTTCCAGTTTCACCACTGCTTTTCATGTTTTCTTTTACTGTCTCTGTTTTACTTGTATGCTATTTTTCTGTTTTAATTGAAACATCCGCAACAAAGATCTTCTTTTCGAGTTTCTTGTTATTTCTTCGGTCTTCTAGATTGGAACGGCTTTCCGAACCAATAGTAATTAACTTCTTCGATTTAAAAGCATTTTGTGAAAATTTATTTGGGTAAAAAACTTTTCTATTCTATTGGGATCAATTGGAGTGGACTTATTAATTTAAACAACTTGTGCTATTGGATTCATAAATAATTTGGTAAATTCTTCAAAAAGTATTTGTCAAGCAATGCTTATTATTTTTGGTTTTACATTTTACTGGAATTCATTTTGTTTTGTATGGCTTATTGTTTATCAATTATTATCATAAATTAACTGGTGCATCTCATTATGTATACACTCTATAACTCCTGCAGGCTCGCCATTTGTGACTAATTCTGTTTAAAAAATTAATTAATTATTTCTGTTTTCTTATTTGTATGTAAAACTGCAAGCTATGTTTATGTAATTTTCAGCAAAGTTTAGCAATATCATACAATATTATATAATAATAGCTGATGCCCGCGACTTCATCCGCGTGGATTTAGTTTTTAAAATCTATCGCGATCTATCGAATTTATCACGTTTTCCTGCAACAATGCATTTTAGCCATCTGATTGGCCATGTGAATATCGACCAATCAGAGGGATTGCAATCATAACACTAGAAATAAAATAGCAGTATTGGCGGCCCTCGGCGGCTTAAAAAACAATTTAAGTGTTCCAAAACAATCGATAAACTATTTGTACAATTTAAAGCGCGGACTGAAAACTGAAAGGCCGCAGGTTCGAACCCCACCCGTTGCACTATTGTCGTACCCAGTCCTAGCACAAGCTTTCCGTTTATTTGGAGAGGAGAGAAGAATTATAAGTCAAGTTCGGCTTGTACGGCTCAAAAGCCGTGGGAAGCGTAGTTTATATATTTTTAAAGTTATAAGTGTGTTGTTTTTTTTTTTTTTTTATGGCAATTTTATTCTCGAATAATAGACTCTTTATTTATATATTTAGCGGTCAATTTTAGAGAATCGGAGAATCACAGCTGGACTGTTGGATTTTATTGTAATCGTTTTGTTGCAGTTACAACGGGCGAGCCACGGCCGCGTCTCCCGCCACTGGATCCAAAGCAGCTCACAACAAGGAGCTCAGAAATCTGCTCGAGGAATTTTGCGTACTATAAACGAATCATATCGAAACAATAAATTTTATTCAACAAGTACATTACGAACCACCGCGACCGTCAGTACAGAACAGTAAAGTCCAATTTAGTCTCTTTATTCAATCGAAATTTAGAAAATGTAATCATCAAGACCGCTCACTCGAACTTAGGTATTACCGAGCTGGTTAAAATTACTATTGTATTTTTGAATTTTAGCTGTAACTGTCAGTATTTTTAAACAAATTCTCTTTACGTTTAGTTAGACTACTTAGATAAATTGTAATTTATTTATTCAACTGTAGCGTATTATATACGTTTAGTAGGCACTATTTATTTTTTACTTTTTAATTCGATACAGCAATATATTACGTAGTGTCCGTATTAGTAGATATAGTTACGCGATTAAAGCTGGAAATGTAAATAAATAACAATAATTAGTTGTTTTTTGTTTTGTTTATGTCGAAATAATTGATGTGAAGGGTTAAACGTTCCTCTAACTAGTCGAAGACTTGTTGTAATGGAGCTGTGAAATTACCCGTTTTAGGTTACTCAATAGAGTAATTACAATGCAGTAAAAGTAGGTTATTTTTTTATTTCAATATCAAACTGTTGTAACACGAGTAGTTTGCACGTAAAAGATATTTAATGAGATATTACTAGTGAGTAATTTAAACCTAATAATTGTGAAACTATGATTAGTTCTAAAAACTGGACGTCTTAAATCTATCTACGTTGTATGTAAGCGGTAATTATTAGAAATGTGATGTTAAATATATTTTGCGACCGGTATCCCTTTCGCATAGTTTTAGTTTCGTAGTTACCGCCGATCTGGCATCTTGTAAGGAGCAACACCAAACATATTATTATGCGTATTTAAAAACTACTTGTCTGTAAAATTTTCAGTGTTATGGTAATATTAATTGTACTATGTAGAGCAAAAGCCTTGTTACATTTCGGTGATAAAAAGCCGTTGTCCAACGACTGACGTTGAGATCAATTTATAATCTTGACTAAATAGAAAAATCGATTTTTATCCATCAAATTACGAATAAGAATGTTAAAACGCCATTTTATATTTCCGTCTTGCTCACATCTCTCTTAGACTGAGTGAGACACGAATAGAAAATGGCCGTATAAATTGTTATCTTGACTACATTGTGATCTGCTTTCTGTCGTTGTCTAAAGTGCAAAGTTTATGTTATAATAACCAATGCACGGCTTCGGTAAATGCTATATTATAATAATTATATATTATTTATTTTATATTTTAACTGTTTTGATACTTCGCCATCTTTGTATGTTTCAAATCAAGTCGTAGTTTTAAAATAAACTCGTCATAATTATAACATAAGTGTTTCAACGCCAGTCGTTCTACGTAATTTAAACGCCAAATGAAAAAGGCTGTTATTATAAACAGTTTTAAACTGTCTGGTTTATATTATGTGCACTGTTATATCTTAATTATTAATAATTATGATATTACGTAAACCAAAACACTGGCTTTGTACGCGCTTGTATTATACGCACTATATTATTATTATTGTTAAAACTATTTTGATCTTCGTATTTTGGAACTCGCTCAGGTCTGAAGGGAATGTATGGCAGGGATTTAAGAATGTTGTTTGTATGAAAGGTACACGTAAGGCCGACCGCCTGGGCAATTTATTGCTAAATAGTTGATCTAGAGTTACTTTACAATAAATATATTATTATTCAGTAATTAAATTATGGTCCTTTTATTTCCTCTACTTCCGTCTTATTTTAATTCATAAACACAACTCGCATGAGGTAAAATTATAAATATTACCAGAATATAGAGAAAATATATAAAAAATAATCGGGATTTGTGTTAACCATAGGGTCCTCGCGCACTATAATGCTGTAAGCAGAAAGTAATAATATGTCGTTCAACTTTTTAAGAAGTCTACGTGGAGGTAAATGGTTTAGGTACTCCCACTAGGTGGACAGACGTCCAATATAATAATCAATAATCAAGTCACAAGCAGTCGCTGGACACAGGTATCTGTGCAAGACCGAGCTAAGTCCAGTTGTGAACGTCTAATAGATGTTGACCGGCGACTATTGCTTCAAATTAGACTGGGTGCACAATGGCCTATCTTGCACTCCAGAGCACGCGATGTGCCTACGAGTAGGTATGTAGGTACGGTCGCGGACAGAAAATGTTTACCACCTTAAGATTCATAATTGCATGCACACATCTGTGTCAGAAGGTCGATATGTAATTTGATTAGCCATAGATCATAGACTTTTTAACATATTGTAGCGGTGCTTAGACTGTCCTTTAGCGGTCTCTTCAGTAGGTGACTGCTAAATAGGTTAGATGGTTAGGTAATTTGAAAAGTGGTAAACATTTTCTGTCCCCGACCGTACAGATGAAGATAGACATCTATCGGTTGACGACCACGAAGGTAAAATTTATTGAAAATATATTTTCTATTATTCTCACATAGATAGCTAGATAGGTACAAAACTAGCGCCATAACCCAGCTTCGCACGGGTTTCATCTATTGATGGCACATGAGTAAACCGAGTGATATAGGGCTGATTTCACCAAAGTAAAATTCTTATCCGAGCGTAAAGATATTTTGACAGATTTTCATTAGAAAAACTCAGAACGCCCAATTTTTTCTTCGGTTAAACGAAAGGATAAATCTAAATCTAATGAAAACCGAATCAATACCCTTTGCAAAGTTTAGGAGAACTACACACGAACAAACAAACCTGGATAGCAACTATCGTATGATATAGGTGGTATGTAGTACCTAATCTCTTATACTATCAGGTTATAGAGATTCCAATATCGGTTTGCATAATATTCGCATTTAAACTATACAAATAGGTTACCTGCCAACCTACTAAAATTATAAGTTTATCTTCTTTGCCTTATCTAAACAAACAAATCCACATAATGAAAAGCGTAATACATCTCCGTCCTTGACAAGTCCGCGGCTCACCGCACGCTTGGAGCGCTGTCAAGATTCTTATCTTGCGCTAGTCTCGTTTCAGCTCACAAAGCGTCCCCGCGCCTATTTATAAAACGCGACTTTACACTTCACAGAGCGCAGACCGCGCGAAAAGGTGCGAAGATTAAAGATCATATCAGCTCCGAGTGCGTTCAACACGTCAAAGTACCTGCAGGCGATTTAAACGTTTTGGCTCTTTTTGAATACTTAATTAAAGTTGGTCGCTAGGGCGTTAGTGGCAATTTTGACACGCTTTTTATGATTAGCTCATATTGGTAGGTAATGGAATATGCATTAAAGTCATGAAAAATTTTTAAGCTATTGCATAGCTTTTATCGCGGGCCAGCGTGGAGACCGAATCCAAAAATTCCGTAATGAAAATAACCTGACACGGGACTCCTCTACGGTGAGCCGCTAGATGGCGTTGATAAAAAATGCTATGCAATAGCTTTACCGCGGCAGTCCCCGAGTGCCACACGTCTTTTTTTGATTCCTCCTTGATTAAAGTTTGAACAAGGTATAAAGGTCAATGAATATCCACATTTTGACAACAGTCAAATATCCGTAAAAAAAAGTAGCACTGGGAGTAGCACAGAATACCTAACAGTAGATACTTATAGTAGGTAGGTACGGATTACGGTCTACTTGTTTCATATTTTTGTGAAATAATAAAAGCATGTAGCGAGCTGTTAGGTAAATGGGTTTTTAGTTGAAAGCGATATAGGGTAGTTTAGTTATCCCAGTTTTCCATTTAAGTAGGTAAGTACTTTATGTTTTTTAAGTGCAATATTAGGTACTAAAAGTTTAGTAAGATAGGTAGGCTTCTCCCATCAGCTGAAATGCGCTGCAAAGGTTTTAAAAATGTGTAGGTACCTAACCTGTACCTACCTAACCTACCTAAGGTGTACCTACCTAACTAAGTATTACGTTCATTTCATTGCATTAGGGCACGCGAAAATCGTGGATGCTGAAATAAGATGCAGAAATAAGCATCCACGTTTTAATAAAACACCTATCTTCACCACGAAGTTTAATAAATATTAAATCCCGTGGTTAAGATAGGTTTTTTATTATTTCCCCACTGCGGTTGAAATCACAACACAATAGCGTATTTATGGCTATGAAAGCTTTATAAAAAGACTAGGCAGGCCTTTGTGAACGCATTGAGGCGTGCCTATTAATCCACTATGCTGAAAATATTGCGCTAACAGCGGAACCATGGTAGAACTGATAGGCGAAGTAAAACTGATAAAATATAACACACACACACACGCTCTGGAAGATCCGGGATAGATTCCTATTGTAAGCTGTTACAAAGTTCTCCTAGTCGAAATTCGGTGTACAAGTGTGTGCGCAAAAAGAGGTGCACTCTCTATTCCTTCACTCTCACGAAGGGGCAGTAGGTATCAGACGTTGGTTTTACTACCTTCTCTTTGAGGCAAACGGGTGCTACTGAGAATTTCTTGACCGAAAAACCTAATAACTTCGTGGAACTTCATGATCCGGAGCCCTATAAGCTTGTAGAGCGTTTTTTTTTAATTTTTAAGGTGAACTAGAGTAAAAGGTTTCTCCTCTCCTTCTCAAATAAGCGGAAAGCTTGAGTTACATATTTGTAGGAGTGACAATAGTGCAACATCTGGGAACGAACCGTAGATCTTTCAGTTTTCAGTTGGGCTATTGAAGCTGATATAAGCTAGCCACAAGGCAATTTTTTCCACTGTTATAAAAAATATATGCGACGTCTTTATAAAGCGTTTTACCACAACTGGAATCTACAGACGTAAGCCTCTGCCTTTCACACAGCTTTACTACACTTTGTTGTTACACCCGAGGCTAAATCCTTTGTTTTCTAAAACGTCTCGAGCTCCTTTAAATACTTTGTTTAAATGCGAATTTTGGCGTTAATTTTCTCCCTTCCGCGTTAATGAATAGGTTGGTTTATTAACGAATCTCTAACTGAAACCCAAAATCCTTTAAGCGTAATATGTATACTTATTCAAAGTTTTTTTCTTCTTCTTTATTTGTTTAGGGATATTCAAAGTTAGTGATCATAATTACCCTTTGGTAATTATGATCACTATCTTAGTCACAGGAAGTTTTATGAACGAAAAATTTTACCAGTAGACCTAAGTGTTCCAAGGCTCAAGGAGCTGCTCTGTCTGGGATTGTCTAAAATCTTATATAACCAAATATTGATCGCTTCAGTGTGATGATCGCAATTTTCTCTGATTGGCTGTTATTTTTCCACTGTGTTTAAAACGCATTGATGCAGCAAAAATTCCGTAAATTCAGCAAAATATTAACATTGATTGCGATATAGAGTAAGAGAGAGTTTGAAACTTAGCTGCGTGCATTATTGATGTATGAGCAACATACATAATATAATTAATATGTGTGTGTATACCTATGAGTAGGTAGATACCTAACTTATAAAAGCAGTGGAACTATACCCATGGGATTGACATTGGTTACCCACTATCGCCTGAGTTGTAATGGCAAAAAATTAGATAAGCTCTGCGGCAGCTGTATGGAGTGGTAAAATGCTTCTGTTCAGTCGCACATCGGCGCGCGTCTCAATGGAAACTACGCTGCTATTCTGCATAGAAGCAAGCGACAGTAGCGAGAACTACGTGGCAACAGCTATTACTACGCCTATCCACCACTGGATATAGGTTAAGAAGAAGGGTCTTCCACATGTTGCGGTCCTTGCCGCTTGTAACCAGCGGGTCTCTCCTCGCCTATCTTCCGTCCACCTATAGTGGGGAATCAGCTATCACTGCATTTTAAGATGTGAGTTTGTTATTCAAGTAGGTATGTTGAGAAGCTCTTTCAGTTCTTCAAACTATGTGAACTGTTAGGTCACTTCTGTACTGCCTAATAAAATGAAAGACTCCCAGACTCTAAAGAGAGTGTGTTTTTATTAAATAATGCTGAAGTTGCAACCACAGTAGGTAAAATAACGTGGCTATAAACGCTGCATATAAAAAGACTACGTAGTTAGGCCTTTGTGAACGCGTTCAGCCGTATCTAGCCGTAATTCTACATTATAAAAAAACTGATACTTAATAATAATCTACACCCTATCCATGATATATAAATGAAAAAGTATAATATCTACATATTACTTAGTCGACTTAATCGCTCTTGATAATAGGTACCTACGTCTTATTCTGAGTAATCTTGATATTATGTATTTGGCTGTGAGATACTTTGAAATCGAATAACTATGTACCTACCTAATTTTCAACCCGGAAAATCAACGAATTTCCGTCGTAGTACAATTAGTTTGCAAACGATAAGGTTTAAGTAAGCGATTACTTTCTCAAGAGATATCCAAAAACTGCGTAACCCGATGAATTAAAAAAATTTACCCAGATAAAAATTTCCAAAACCAAAGTTTCAGGACTCGCAAAAAGATTTTTAATGTGTTTATTTTTTTAGTTAGGATTGGTACAATTTCACCCAAGTAGACCTCAGAAACGTAGGAGTAGTGAGCATGGGCAGGGGACATATTATCCACGGGGAAAGGATAAAATATTTATCCCCTCGCTTAGTTTTATTCAGCCGTCGAGCATGGGCAAAACGGTGGAAATAATATTCACAGTGGATATACAATATACATACCTGAATAGGTATGCTTCTCCTTTCCCCTGTCGCCATGCTTTAGCATAGGGAGAAGATAATTTTACCTCTTGTCAGTGTATAAAATCGAGGATAAAATTTTTGTGTCCTGATCTTGCTCACCCTGCTGCAGGAATTTTTATTCCATTTTCACCAATAGATAGAAGATAGATTGATTAATGTTCCGGCATCTACCAAAATCGGCGCGGGAGCGGCGAGGCGACCGCGCGCAACTTCATTATACATTAAATCATCTATCAATCATCTTGTAGTTAGTCTCATTAAATCATTTCGTTTTTGATCATTCTGGTTTGATTAAGAGACACACCGCATAAGAAGCCGTACCAACCATCATAAACAATTCATGTTGTTCATATTTCCAAAAATAGAGTGAAAGTTTGCGTTTTTATTTTTGTTTCATGGTTCTATACTTACAACATAAAAATTAAATAAAAAAAGGTTTCTGTGTAATAATATTATTTTTATTTTGTTATCAGAGGCGACCAAACGCGACGAATTGTTCCATTGTTTTAACCTAGTCATTGAATTCTGATTTTCATTCGGTGGTTTTATATTAGTTTTTCCTACAGCCAATGGGCCGGAACAAGAGTTATTCACTGTTAAAATAAAATAATTTCTGCCTTTCTGTTCCTGGGTAGATATGTGCCGACCTAGAGCAAATAGGTATAGGTACTCGTATTTCTACTGACATCATTTAAGTGTTCTTTATCATGGCATCATGATAAACATGACCAGTTAGCAACGTTATAATTCGTAATGTAAAGTTTTGTTTCTGAAAAGGTTGACTTTCCATAATAATAATCACATGAAATCACCTGAAAAGCCTGAAATACTTTGCATATAGGTACATTAAGGTCGGTTTTCATTGATCTAGTATTTGGATTACAAAGCAGCGTGTACCTGTCGGACCCAAGCGTCATGTGTCGTAGTCTACCTCAAAATATAAATAAAATAATTATTATCCTCACTAATAATATATCTAAATGTGAGAGTGTATTTGTTTGTTGGTTTGTCAACATTGTCAACAAAGGGACGGATCGACGTGATTTTTTGCATGTGTTGAGGACCGGGAGAGTGACACAGGCTAGTTTTTATCCCGGAAAATCAAAGAGTTCCTGCGGGATTTTGAAAACTAAATCCACGCGAGCGAAGCCGCGGGCATCAACTAGTACTTATATAAATACGAGGTTGATAAGTTTTTGTGAATTATAGAATTCGCATCAAAGTCTGCTCTTACTGATTTCAGTTCGCCTTCTAATCCGCTGTCGATCGGTCATCCTTATTACATTAGGTAAATTGAATTGAGAGTTCGGTGTGAAAACTTTGATCAAAAAGACCAAATTGTTGATGTTTGGGCTGGGTTGCCGAAGGTGGAAAAAAGTTGTCGAGTAAAAGTTGGCAAACGAGCGTAAATGACAAAGATCGATGGAGGAATTTTCTAAACGAGGCTCGGGAACACAAAGGGCTGTAGCGTCGTTGATAATGATGACGATGATGAAAAATTTGGGCAGATTCCACGCGTACCTACTGTGCAATCAAGATATTACTTCTCAAGAAAGGTGTTTTTCCAGTGTAGGTATTTCTTTTTATAAACTTTTTGGAGTACAGCGGCGTTGCTCATTTAATAATGTCCTTTATCAGCCTTCCTGACCAAATCCAGCCACGGTCACCGAAACGGGAACTAGACATTTGCACGGGAGATAATATTATAGTCAGAGGCGTAACTATAGGGTGGCATGACGGCAAAATGCCACGGGCCCCAGCCAGAAGCACAAGATGATCCTAAGATTTATAGCCATTCCTGTGACTACGGCCAGCCAAATCAATCAATCAAGTTTATATCAATTTTAATTTCAAAATCAAAATTGAAATAGGTAAACGAAATTCTTTGGGACAAGAAAGGTTACAGACAGTGGCGGATTTACCGTTTTTTATTTAGTACAAAATAAAAAACGTTGTTGGTGCCAAGTATGGACTACTAAGTGCTCTAATGCAATCGTAAAAAATTTGGCGCTCGCTTCTCTCTCCAAAATGTCGCTTTTACGTTTCTATTGTACTCGTAGGTGCCCAAGTATGGACTACTAAGTGTTACGGCACTTAGTAGTCCATACTTGGGCAGCAATCATAAAAATTTTAGCGCTCGCTTCGCTCGCGAAAATGTCACTTTTACTTTTCTATTGTAGGTGCCAACTGCCAAGTATAGACTACTAAGTGCCGTAATGCAATCATAAAAATTTCGCACTCGCTTCGCTCGCGAAAATGTCGCTTTTACATTTCTATTGCAGATGCCAAAAATGGACTACTAAGTGCCGTAATGCAATTATAAAAAATTTCGCGCTCGCTTCGCTCGCGAAAATGTAGCTTTTACTTTTCTATTGTAGATGCCAACTGCCAAGTATAGACTACTAAGTGCCGTAATGCAATCATAAAAATTTCGCGCTCGCTTCGCTCGCGAAAATGTCACTTTTGCATTTCTATTGTAAGTGCCAAGTATGGACTTAAGTGCCGTAATGCAATGATAAAAAATTTCGCGCTCGCTTTGCTCGCGAAAATGTTGCTTTTACGTTGCTATTGTAGGTGCCAAAAATGGACTACTAAGTGCCGTAAAGCAATTATAAAAAATTTCGAGCTCGCTTCGCTCGCGAAAATGACATTTTTGGTTAATGTCTTTAACTGAATTCTATTCTATTCTATTCTAACACTTTTGCCTAACAGAAAGCCAGAAAAAAGGAATTTTAATCATTGTTTGATACTAATACAAAAATTGTGACATACAGTTCAATGCGCTCTGAATTAAAAGTTATTAGAAAATCAAGTAATTATAAATGCGTTTGTATGTACCTACTTCACGTAGTGATTTATTATAAAATAAAAAAATGCTATCTCATTGGTTGAATTTCTTTATATTGGGGAAGGGAGGGCCCCATCCGATGAATTTGCCACGGGCCTCAAACGGCATAGTTACGCCTCTGATTATAGTGCAGAAAGAGTGCGCAAACACAGGTGCCCTCTCTGTTCTCTCACATCATAGTCTAATGAGAAACGTCCGGAGATGAATCACGCGCACTATCCGAGGCACTGCCTACACCCTAAATCCAGGCTAACACTAGAATTTTTTGATAGAAAAACCAAATATTTTTGTCGCGATTCCTATCCATCCCAGTACCTTGTCATCCGTAATAGAACATATTAACCACAAGCTCAACCAGGCAGTTGTCGCTCAATACCTATGTAAGGTACCGTAGGTTAGTTAATAGAAGTGTAAAGCTCAGTTCCTCTAATCTTTCTTGGAGATCTTGATTTAACACCCCGTGCGGTCATTACCGAGGCTCACCGGAATAACGCCGCTTAATGAAGTCACGAAAGAGAATTGACGCTAATTTAATTCGATATCAAGTCCTTCAAGGTTTCCATTTCAAGGATATGCCTTGATAATGAAGTAGGTAAAGTAATATCTACAAGTATGAAGTAAAAATAATATAGTATATCTAGTCGAAGACCTGAAGAGTCGCATAAGCTACTTTTTATTATGGAAAAACAAAGGGTTTCCGAGGGATTTTAAAAATTACTCCAAGTCGAGACGAAGTCACGGGCAAAAGCTTTTATGAGATAAACACGTTGTTCCACTTACCAGAATTATTCGCAGAGCGAGCAGGTGGTTGCGGTGTTGTCGAGAACCGTAAAGCTGTGTTCCATGCGCCTGTGCAGTGGACATATTTTACTCTCTTTAACGTCTGATAAAGTCCAACGCCCCTTTGTTCTCGAAGTGGTCTTGAAAATTTAAAAGCGGTCCTTGCAGTAAATTCACCTTCAGCGCGCTCCCGCCCACCCGAGATACGGCCCGATGAATAAATAATTGTTCCCCCGTGTGTGCCGCCACTCCGCCACTAGGCTGTAGCTACACATGACACACACTAAATAACTGGTATCCTTGTTAAATCATAAAGAAAAGCTTTTAAATGTTCACTGAGTACCTCGGCTGTACATACTTATACCTGTAGTTGGTATTTCTACTGAAAGTTATGATTAACATTCCTAACTTTAAAGCTAGAGATAATTGTTTTGTAGAATAAATACGTATGTTGCTCTAAGGAAGTCTAATTCAGAACAAAATCCACTCAAAAATTGAAAAAAAATGAGCTAATAAAACAAACAGAAGACATAAAATCTAAAATAATGGAAGTTAATTTAAAGAATTTATAACTTAAGTTAAGTTTTATTTTAAATCGTTCCCTTTTTTAATCTTAGAGTCATCAAGTTACTTTTATTGCGGCCCGGATTTCCAATTAAATGGTAGTCGTAAATTTGGTAATACGACTAAATGGGAGTTTTCGATTCCTCCCTTCGTTATCGATCTGAGCAGAATTTTATAATAATACAATTTACTGTCATTCACCATTCAGTGTTCAATCAATGAGGCAGACCGTATGAAGAAAATTGTAATGTGATGAAAAATTAAATATCGTGTTTCCTGTTCACACGGAAACTTAACGAGATTACAAATAACGTGCAGCTCTCACACTTCACCGCTCTATTTGTAAAGCTTTGAACTCAAAAGCAGAGTAGGTGAATGCTAAACTTCTGATTAAACTGAAAACTAGAAATTGCTGTGTTTTCGGGGCTTAGGAGCTGTGGCTGGCGTTCTTGGTCTTAATCATTGAGAAACGTTGAGGTCCAAAATACTGGACCGGCGATCTTAACGGAATATGCAGCGTTGGTAGTCTCATCAGTAAATAGAGTTAGAAAGAGTCTCTCATACTATGACTATTTATTTATGCGTGATAATATTTTCAATAAGAACAACGTATCGATTCTTCTTCTTCGTGACATTCTTGGTAGAGCGTCAAGTGACGTTCTTAGCGGCAGATGTGATTTCGACTCACGAGCATTCGCTATCTCTCCTTGCTGGCCGACAGGCTGGTACCCTCATGCAATGGAATACTCACACAGACTTAATTTGGTCGGTCCATCGCATGGGTGACCTTCCCCGTATCAAACGTATGGATAAAGTAGTGTATTCATGGAAAAATACCACAGCGAGTTTATAATAATTGTAAAACTCAATTCGGGGCACAAAGAACCTAAAAACGTCGAGGTCCCAAGGTGCTGGAGTTTCGACCCCGCACCAGGTTGTGCAGCGTCGCCAGACCTACCCACTCCACCCAGGTGGATGGACGATCGCAGGCAGATCTCTGGTAGTAGTGTTAGTGGTAGTGGTGGTGGTAGTGGTGGTAGTCGCTTGCGCAGGATCGGGTCATTTTAAGAGATTGGCGTTCGTCTATCAGTTGAGTTGATGATGATTATGAGGACTCAACACAAAAGTCGTACAAGGTTGTGTATTGTGCCCTGAGGAATACTATGTTTATGGCATTGTGGAGATCCTGCAAGTGACCTAAGTCCAACAATGGATGTCGACCTCGACGAGGTAAGTACGTAACGTAAACTTCATAAAATATCTACAATCACTATCACGGACGCCAAGTCCTTTATCTTCCTACTTTAAAGTACGATTATAATAGCCGAGGGGCAGCTGGCAGCGCGCAGGATAAAGTGCTTGTTTACTGCATATTGCGAGCTGAAGTCAACGCGAAAGCCCAGTATATCGACTCCTAGTACGAACATTATTTGTGAGGCCCACGGTACGAGCTTTTTATAACTTTGAAAACGAAATTCGATGTCGAGTTCCTTAATACGTCTAAAGTGTCTATAGCGAAAACATTCGTACTATTAGTATATAGGCGAGTATATTGCTGATTTCCAACATCCTCCGCTTGGATTTAGGTCTCAAATATAGGGACTCTTAATAATTCAATGGCAGAAATTTAGCATAATGGCAGTCTCTGGAGATCAATTCCGACTCCTAGGTTAAAAAGTTATTTTAAAATTACAGATATTATACTGAACTAAGTATGTTCAATACATGCTAGATTGATATTTTACCTACTCTATAATTAAAAATAACATAAATCTAAAACTTCGTCGGTGTTACCACAGCGCGTCACAGTAGGTAGGTTACATATCCAAAATGCTTGCAGCATTGTCTTTTTGGATTGCGAAAACTTGGACGAAAATAATAGATTCTATTAATATATATGTAATAGATTAGTCTTAAGTTGGTAACTTGGAAGGGGTATGGCAGCGTTCATTCAACCTATACCCGTAATCGGTTTCTACTCGCCATCGTGCCGGAACGCTAAATCGCTTGGCGGCACGTCTTTGACGGTAGGGTGGTAACTAGCCATGGCAAAGCCTCCCACCAGACCAGACCAGAGAAAATTCAGAAATTATAAATTCACAAATTGTCTCCGCCAAAACCTTTCAGTTATAAGACCACAGCGCTCACCACTATGCCAGGGAGGTCGTCGATTAAACATATTGCTCTGGGCGATACCCCACAATTTTGTATGCAGTAGCTAAAGTAGGTGACAAGTAAGTAACAATATTTTAGTCCCTTTACGGGAGGATAGATTCAATCGGTCCATTGTTGCCGTGAAAATTTAAATTCTCCTCTTAGGTTGTAGCTTGTAGCTGGATGCAATAAACTCAACATTGGTATGCTTTGAAGTGAGACTCGACTGATAAATAAATGATAATATACAGTCTCGGAACTTTAAATAGATAAAAGAGAATCTGACATTTTGATGTATAACTGGCTGATTTTTATTTTATTACTAGGGGACGCCTGCGATTTCGTCCGCGTCTTCAATTTACAGGTGACAGTTGCTAAATTCCTACAGTTTAAGTGGGCGAACCCCTCCAGCATCAGGATTGAGAGACGCGAACGAAGTCGCGGGCGTCCGCTAGTTTTTATATAAAGTACGGTTCATCTTAATTCGCTATAAAGGAAAATGGCGCAAAAATATTTAAATGGCTCCTTAAAAATATTAGCCTACAAAAAGCGCGACGTGGATTGATATTTGATAAAAGTATTAAATTTGGTTACTTTTATCTTCCTCGGGAATCTTGATTTAACGTCCTTCGAGGTCATTACTGGAGCTAAACCTCCATTGAGTTACACACTATAGAGCTGCAGATCTTATACTCAGCCGTGAATAGGCCGTCGTTGTTGTTGTCATCTCATATTAATCTCTTGCAAGGATCGCCACACAGCACGATCTTGTGTTGTTTTATGTCAAACGGCTACCAGTTACCCAATGTTGCCTTTATCAGTGCGAGATTGCTTCGAATTTTAGCGTCAAAATAATTTTTCCACTTATATTAGACTAGCTGATTTAGTTTTTAAAATCCCGCGGAATTTTTTTAATTTTCTGAGATAAAAAGTAGCCCGTGTCACTCTCCAGGTCCCCAACTAAACCCATGCAAAAAATCACTTCGATCTGTAGGTCTGTTGCAGCGTTATTCAAGGAAAAACCAACAAACCAACAAACACATACTTTCGCATTAATTATAATATTAGTAAGGAAGTAAGGATGATAACCGCGAGTTCTTCCGCGTTTTTTGAAATTCCTGAAAAACCCATCCAAATATTTATATTGGTTTAATAAGTTGAAGTTATTTCAAAATCACAGACGATTTTATTTATTTGATTATAACATTATACATGAAACTATGTAATGGAGCTAAAAATACTTTAAGTAAGTACATTTTTAAATATTACAATAAAACTTACCTCATCTACAACTACATATACCGCTTGAAATAGTAGTATAAAAACTGGCTGCAATCCCGCGCTGACAAACTAGTCCAGCAAGAAATGAGCCAATTAATTATTATTTAAAAAAATCATATTACCATACTGAGGGTGATATTATTGTATTAGCAGACAGACTAAAAACAGGTGACCAGTTTTTTGGATGGCAAAAAGCGTCAATAGTCCTCTTGTTCACCAGACTAGTTGAGCGACTACGTATATTGCGTGACATTACTACCTCTAAAGTATACTAATCCTCTCTGTTCTCCGGAATAGACGCAGTTAATGAAGTCGTGAAAGAAAATTGAGTGTAGTTAAAGGGGCGAATTTAATTCGATTTCAAACTTTTTTAACGAATGTCTCAGTTCAGAGCTTTGCCATCGAGAAGCCGCAAATAAATTAAAGGAAAAAATGGCGCCGTCGTTGGTGGTTAATTAAAATAAATTATTCACCAAGTCTTTAAATAGATTGACGGGGCTCCTTTATAAATGGGCCCGAGTTATTTAAGGTTAAACTGATGAGTTTTTGCGGTTTCCTGCAGATCTTTTTCTTAATGCACGTAATGACTCTTTTTACGTGGATATCTAATAAAAATAGACATAATATGTAGATACTTATCTATTTTACCTTATATTTAAACTAGCTGATGCCCGCGACTTCGCACGCGCGGATTATGGATTTTTGATTTCTGCGGGAAGTTTTTAATTTTCCGGGCTAAAGTGTAGCCTATGTGTTGACCTTGCATGCGCGCCACGAGAAAATTTTGTCTACCCATTTATTCGTGAATTTATTTGAGATTTCGCGAGTAAATGAGTAGACAAAATTTTCTCGTGGCGCGTATGTTAGCCCCGCTGGATAGGAGCTATCTCTATACCAAACAGCCAAATCGGTTTATTCGTTATGGCGTGAAGTAGTAACAAACATCCATCCATGCATCCTCACAAACTCTCGCATTTTTAATATTAGTAGGATGCTTTAAGATTTTATCTTACCGTTTTTTTCACAAGAAGTTCTCATAGATAAAGTACCCTATCTATAAGTTGCTGATGTTTAGTTCTTGTGTTGAAGAGCCAATCCATCTATGCATAGGTATGTAATATAAAATCAATCAATTGCAAAAAGGGCTTGACTGATTTAAATTTTTTTTTTGTTTTGTTTGCTTTAATACAGGGGTGGTTTAAAAACAGACAAAAATAGTTAGAACCCAAAAGAACATGTGAAAAATCAAAATTGGTAATTTTGTGTAGAAATCCTCACTTCGATAACTTTTCTTAGATGGCAGGAGCGAAGCCAGTTGCAGTGTAAGATTCAAATTTCCGAAACCAACATCAGTACATATATTATATAGACCTTCGACAACCGCTTATAAGAAAAATATTTTTTGTACGCTTCATCTTATAATTAGTTGATGGACGAAAACTGATTAAGTGCCGAATTCACCATGTCACATAGTTTGGTTATACAATCGATAGTGATACCGGCTAATTGCAATTAAAACGAAGGGTAGGTGCCTACCGTATCTACCTAAAAACCACTTAAATTTAAAGATCGCGAATTGGTATCGGAATGGAAACTTCAGTTCATTATTGGATTTATCGGCAACGAGTTTCGCTCTCAAACCGACTCGTTACGGAGACAGCAGTTTCATGAATAATGGAAAATGAATAAAGGAAAATCCGCGAAATATTTTGGTTTTTTTTTCTTTGCTTTCAGTTAGATATCTGAAAGCTTTGTGTGTTTTTTTTTTTCTTTACAAATACCACTAATGTTGATCGCACATTGAGCATAGCACCAGCGCTTTGGACGAAATTTTAATTAATTTTCTGTACAAAGAGAGGAAGTGAAAACCAGGGGCAGTTATACTTAAGAAGAATAAAACAAGATGGAACGCAAAATAGAAGGTGGAGTTTATGAATCTTTAAAAAATATAATTATAAATAGTTATGTACATAAATATATGTTTATCGTAGCATATTTCATCACTGAAAATTGAATGAAGTCATCAATATTTCCGTAGAAATTTCTTTGGCGTATCTAATGTAATTATAAACAATACGAGTATAATTAAGAGTTAAGGAAAGGCAGGTTATTCCACGCGCTGTTGCCAGAATAGATAAGCCTAATGAGTCTAATTATGATGAGATATTTTATTTGAATTTAATCACCTCGTTTAAACTAAATTAATAATTAAATTAATAGTAAGTAGTACTTACTATTGATCGAAAGCGCATGCATAAAGTCAATATGTGACTGGGAATATGTTAAGAAATGGAAATAATAATATAAAATTTCCGCCTAGGTATTTTAACACGGAAAATAATAATTTAGGAGTCTCTTCAGCATATTTTATTGTGGGTGAGAGAATGCTATTTTAGTCAGAAGTCCTGAATCAAAAATAATTTTAGTATCAGGGGTTGGTTACTACATTAATTGGTTTAGTATCAATCAATGTATTAACCAAACCCTGATGTGACCCCTAGAATATCTAATCCTTTTCGAGGAATGCGTTGAGTTACATGTCAAGTTTTAAGAGTAGCTATTCATAAGACTTGCTAATCGATTTAATTTAGGGTAGAAATGTCTTTTACCAGATTTACGTGGACGGTATTTGTAACGTTCACGGGCCTTTCTAGCTTGACATGACGTAGTGTTCGCTCACTTAGATTTATAGCCTGGCTTATTGCCAGAACACAGGCTGTCAAGTGTCTCCTAGTAAAAAATACAATAGCAGTTATTGATATACAATCCAAGCAGCCAAATACACGGTCGTACGATCATTAGTGGAAAGTTTGGTGGCATCCAAATCCCTTTTGTTTACAAAGTCATACAAAACTACGAGAAGGATTAAAAGAAAATTGATACAAAATGTTGCTGTAGTGTTCATGGTTCTATCGCTTTTAAAATCCTTAGAGATGCCTAAGAGCATGTGCGAATTGTTTCGCACGAATTCAAAGGTATATATTATGTGGGCGAAGTAATTTCTAGGCGCCAATAGGTACCTACCACCTACCCACAGAACATTCGTGCCAGTTAAACGCACCCGCGGTACAATTCGCGGCAATATTGCCAGTCTCCTGCAAGCTATCAAGGTAGTTTTTATTCGCAATATTTTGTTCATAAGCGAAGATACTTTTGTTTGGTTGTCTGTGGTGTCTACCGGGGATCAGAGTTGGTAAACCTTGGTCGAAGTAAGTATTAGTTGGCAATACATCAAGCACCTTGGGTACTATGCCGCGCTGCAGTGACATCGACGAGGTTGTAGATAAACTTATATAGTTCAGTTTTTATTTTAGAATTAATTTAGATTTAAGTTTATTTTATAAATTACTAGCTGTTTTCCGCGATTTCGTCCGCGTGGTCTAAGTTTTTTAATAATAAAAAGTAGACTATTTTAAAATGAACTTTCATCCAATATTCTAACCCCTATTTCGCCCCCTTAGGGATTGATTTTCTCAAAACCGTTTCTAAGTTGATTCTTACACGCTAAAAGGAACCTATTTAATAAATTTCAAGAAAAAATAACAATAATTAAAACTTGCCGATACATCTAACTATCATCCCTTATTTTAGCATCCTCAATTTTCTAAAATTGCTTACTTTTCATCATTTAAAACTAATAAACTAAATGCCGATTTTCATGTCTCTTACATCAAAACAGGACATATGTATAAACTTTTACCTCCCGTTTCATCCCCTGAGGAATAGATTTTCTTCACCTTTAACTTTGTAGGCTTTACATTTCCTGAGATTTCGTGATTAGTCAGTGATTATTTCGCTTTTTCGCTAATGTTAATTTTATTTTGGTATTTTGCTTATATGTCAAGATTTATTTGATATTTATTTTTAAATTGTGTAAAATTTTGTTACCTATTCAATAAAGAATTTTGAAAAAAAAAAAAACATTAGTATATCTAATTTTCGTTTCTAACTTTTTTCTACCATGATTTTAGATGGAAATACGTTAGAGTTAATTCGGCTTACTCCAGCTTGCACTTAGACAAAGACGACTGTATTTCCAGCAGTAGCTAAGCATGTGTAAACGCTTAGAAGCAAGCCAAAGAAAACAAAGTACGGAGATAACAAGATAATCGTCTCTGGAGTAGTTTCCCATTGTAACTTGGGTGAGACAATTTAATTCTGCCAGCTTCATGTTCTGTCCGGGTCACTTTTAAAATGTTACTTTTTATCTACATTTATATGTCAATTTCTCTTGGAAAATAAAGCTTGGGTTTTACTTTTGTGTCGTCCTCAACAAACAACCAACCTCTTACATTTGTTTAATGTGAGGGGTTGTTTGTTTTTGCGTTTATATAAATACTAGCTGATGCCCGCGACTTTGTTCTCACAGATTAAGGTTTTGTTCCCGCGGGAACTCACTTATTTCCCGGGATAAAAAGTAGCCTATGTCCTATTCCAGATTATAATCTATCTCTGTGCCAAATTTTAGCCAATTCGGTTCAGTCATTGCGACGTGATTGAGTAACCAGACACTCTCCCCCCAACCCGCAATCGAACCCAAGACCTGGAAATGATTTCTGGATGCACTGTGCCAGGAAGGTCGTCATAATAGAATATGAGAAAAATAAATTATTATATTACATCATAATATCATTAATAACTGTGCCTTTACTTAAAACGAAGACTTACAAGTTAGGAGTGAGATGTTTTTTTACTCATACGTTGGCACTTGGCCGTCAAAAATGGAGTCAAAATAAAGAATAAGAATTGGTATCCAAAAGTAGATTTTAGTTCGTTACTGATTCTTGCTCTCAAGCCGACTCATTACGACCGAAGCCTCATGAATAATGTACAAAGAATAAAAGAAAATCCGAAAATTATGTATGTTTTAAATGCTACGAAATACGAATTTCTTCTTTCGCTATTTCCTTTGGCCGGGGATTTGTTCAAAATTTTAATTTTTTTAATGTCTTCAATGATAGTGCCAAGCCAAATACCCTTAATAGTGCGATTTTTATACGAAAATTTAAATAATTTTGAATACAAAAGTCATAGCTTAACTTATTTTTTTATAAGTCCTACCGAAATGTTTTGTGTTTTATTACTACTACACTACTTTCGTTTGTTTTAATACGAAAACCAAGATCATTTGGTATGCTCCATCCCTTCCTAAACAACGCTTTTCATTGCGAGGTCACCATTTTATCTTAAAACTCCCGGCAATATAGTTAGAATACTGGTGTTACTATGTAGTAAGCCATGGCTTTCTATGCTGAATAGTTGGTATAATCCTCTAAAATCTCTTTAATCCAGACTGGCCGCATCGCCTTTATAAATTCGTAGCTTCACGATTGCGAATCATTTATTTCTAAGCGCCGAAGGTGAATTTACTGCAATGACGGCTTTTAAATTTTCACGAACAGCTTAAAAACAAAGGGGTGTCGGGCTTTATTCGACGGTAAAGAGAGTAAAATGTGTCCACTGCACAGGCGCATAGAACACTGTTTATAGCTCTCAGTGACACCGCAGCACCTGCTGTTTGTACGAAAGGGCGTTTATACTCTGTAGACATTGTTTATCGAAAGCTTGTTTAAATTGCTGGCTTCTGCAGCCACTGCATTGAGGGTTGTGATCGGTGCTGCCTAGCCGGGCGTACTTACAATTTTAACATTGACTTAAATGAGTTATGATTTTTGTTTGTGAACAACCACATATTACAAAATCAGCGCATCTTCTCGAAACTTACTCTGGCTTCCCGAGCCTAAAAAATAGATGTACGAGTATTTACAACTATTTCTCACGTAGGTACAATTATTTTTTGGTATAACCACGGAAACTTTGAAGGGAAAAGAGTATTCAAATACTCGTAATAGTACTTTAATAAATAAAATAACCGGTATAAATTTTTACCGGTGGTAGATTTTTGACTTGTCATGAGAGCCACAAGTTGGCCTGCATTAAATAAATATTTTTGAATTTGAATTTGATAATGTTTCTGGGTGGTTATAACTGGTGCCATAATACTTTATGAGAATAAAGGGTCGTGAAGACGTATCAGACGAAACAATCTTGCCGCCAAAATATTTCATCATCATCATCATCATTTCAGCCTGCGGACGTCCACTGCTGAACATAGGCCTTTCCCAAGCAGCGCCACCACACCCGGTCCTCAGCTCTTCTCATCCAGCCACTTCCCGCCACTCTTTTTATGTCGTCGGTCCACCTTGCTGGAGGGCGCCCCACACTACGCTTGCTTGTCCGCGGTCTCCACTCCAGGACTTTTCAAAATATTTATAAGTCTATTATTTCGAAGCATTTAATTACTTTTCAAACTTTTATTGACGTCAAGTGGAAACGTATGGACATTTTTTTAAAACTTCTGTATAGACCGATAGACGTCCATTGCTGGACAAAGGTCTCTTTCCTAGAGATTCACAGGTCTCCATCTTGCGCCGCTTATATCGAACGGCTCCCGCCACTCATCTGATATCGTCGTCTAGTGGGTCTGCTAATACTGAGTTTTTTTGTTGGTGGGTCGCTACTCCCGGACCTTGTTACCCCAATGACCATGAAGTGGTGAGACGAAATAATATTTTAAATAGGTAGTAAGTATTAAAAGGAATAAATTCTTATCGACGCGATGTTGTACAAATCCGTGTGACAAATCAATATAACTACTTTAATTCTATTATGGTGCGAAATCACATGATTATTGAATTAAATTTTCCATGGAGGTACGCAGTTTTGAATGTAGCAAAACAAATTTAATTTAAATATAAAATAAGAAGATAATGAATATAAGAATAATAATTGTTTTTATTATCTAGAACTAGAAGTGCGTCGATCTTTACTTAGAGCGACCGCAGAAATACAATTTCAATTTGACTTTCAAGATACGATTAGTGCAAAAATTATTTTTGGAGATATTCCAGCGCAGTTAATTGCCTCAAATGGTGACAGAAGGGCTGGCTGAAATTTTTAGTATAACAGTTTGAATAGAAGACATAGTAGTCGCAGCGACTACAAATCCTAAATCTATGAGAAAATAAATAAGGAGATAAATTCACGTATGGGTTTTTTACCTCCATGTCAATTTCATTTTTCGTTTAGGTCCGAAACAACTAACCGGACTGAGCCGGATAATTAATAAAAAAATGGTTACAAAGAAATTAATCATATTTAAAAAAATCATTACAAAAAGATAAATTTATTTTTTTACATTGCGTACATTATACCAGTAAACAAAGGTAAGGAATGGAATTTCAAGACAAAGTAAAATGGTCGATCAGCGGAGAATACTGGTGGCGGTGCGGGAAGGCTTGGAGGGGCAACTTGGAACACTGAAAAAAAAAAATAGATGAACAGTTTTACCGTTAAAAATATTACAAAGGAGAGTTCTATTGCCAATAAACCCGATTTTGATGACGTGCGCTGTACTAGTTTGGTACTAATAAAGAAAAATAATAAATAAATGAATAAATGTCAAATAATTAATAATAATTATTAAAAGCCTTAAAGCAAAAGAATGAATGAATCAATGAAAATAATTACATATACACACTGCAGAAATACATTATTGAATTATGTTCACGTGCATAACTTGTTTAGTTCATAATACACATAAATATTAATCTATCAGTAAGTTAATTTTTATGATTTAGTTTAATCGTTTACACCGGAAATGTTTTTTCGACTAGACTAGCCTACGAAAGGTACAATATTAGTGAATATCATATTTCGTTCACAAAAATATCTACTGAACTCCGAGAAAGAAGATGTAGATCACTTAACTGGGGAGAATAAATAATAAACCAGGTTGCAATGTATGTTTAATATACTTTAATTAATATTGATTCATTTCGCAAAATGATTATTGTAATAATTTTAAAATAACTATTCAAATAAATGTTTCTCTATTTTGCGTTCATCACACCAGTAAACAAAGGTAAAGAGTTAAATTTCAAGGTAAAGTAAAATGGTCGATCCGCGGAGAAAACTGGTAGTGGTGCGGGAATTGCGGGAAGGCTCACGGCGATAATTTTGAACACTGCAAAAAATAGATAAACAGTGCCTTTATTGTTGAAATGTTGAGTATTCGGAAATAAACAAAAAGTTGATAAAAATAGTTGATATCAACTGACCCCCTCATCTGAGGGGGTCATTTGATATCACTTGATCTCCTCTAGGTAAAATCTCTTGACGGGATCGTGACGTTTTACGGACATCCTGTATGTAGTAAAATGATGTGATGGCGTTTGTGGAAATGTTTTCTCATGTCTGGTTCATATACAATGAACTCGGGGAAAATTGATAGTTCTCACTTTTCTTAACTGAGGAGGTTAAATAATAAAACCAGGTTAGAATGTGTTTAAATAAGTTTTATATTGTATTTCATATTCGCAAAATGATTATTGTTATATTAAAACAGAGCTCATTTTATCAATTATACCTATTATCGGAGCAGATATTATTTTACTTTGCCCTCATCACACCAGTAAACAAAGGTAAAGAGTTGAATTTCAAGACAAAGTAAAATGGTCGATCCGCGGTGAACACCGGGGATAGCATAGCGAGGACAATTTCGAACTCTGCAAAAAGATACAATACTATATTTAACCGTTTAAAAAGATTAGAAAGTACATTTTTTTTAGATAAATTAGTTATGTGGACTGAGCAAAAGATTTTATCATCATATTTTATTTGCGTTGATTTAAAAAAATATTTAAAAAAATATGTATCTAACAATTAATAAGTGTTACACTAATTAAGTATAAGAAAACTAGGATGTAAGAGACAGCCTAACGAAAATAAAAACTGGAGGGATTCAATAGTAGGTACATAGTTCTGAGTCGTTAAGCATTAGAATTTTTCATCGTTTTTTTGTGATTTTTTCAGTTTTTTTTAAATAAAGTACTTACCTACAACATGGAATCTACAACTTGATTTTAACTGATTGATAAAACAAGAAATCGTGGTCAGCTCTTTACCAAAAGTTCACTCAGCCTAAGTACCTACTTACAAACCGCCGCTAGCGACGCGCCGTATCTACTGCAGGTGCAGGTTCTTGAGCATGCAATGTATCGCGAACAATGAACGTCGATACCTACACTCACTTTAAGTCACAAGTGGCGGGCGGTTTGTTACTTACAACTCAAAATTAGGCATGCGCATTACATTGCTGTCGCGTCAACTTTTGCCATTTCTTGTTTTTTCAATTAAAATCAATTTGAGATAGGTTATTTTCTATTTATATTAGTACATAAATATAATTTGTTAATTTATATACCTACTATTACATAAATTTAGTAACTACTCATAGTTAATGTAGTACATTTGATAATACCTAAGGATGGTAGACACCGTTAAATAAAATATTAGCTCCCTCTAATAGGTAGAATAAGAATGGATGATCCGCCTTAAACACGATACGATGATCAGGGATGTATGCAGCCAAGTAAGATACGCCAAATACTGAAATATCGAATGTTCTTGTTAATTAAACAATGCTGTAAAATATTAAACGATTGGGTTGACAAAAAAATATATAAATGAAATAGGGTTATGATGTGAACTTGTAAAATAAAATGTAACTTATTTACACTTATAGGTGCACTTGGTATTTGAATATAGACGATGAAGCTATAATTTTATTCATGAAATATCTGACTGGCATAGGATAATGTTCAAAATGTAAAACGTGACTATTTATGAGTAGAACTTACTTAAAATTACTATGACGAAAAAATGATTCATGTTTTTATAAACAATGTACCTAACCTCTCCTTTAACTATCTATCAGTAAGGGAGATTATCTTGATCATGTAAGTAAAGTTACAAAACTAATTTAACTGTTAAGTAATATTAAGAAATCTAACACAGGTAAAGGGCGACTGAAAAAAAAACTATAATAAAAATCGTATAATTTTATATTTCTGAATAATTATATTTTACAAAAAACAAAGTATAAAAACAAGAGTATAACATTCAAAAAATATTTAGCCTAATGCACAAATACGCGCATATAAAATATTTTCATAAAAATGGTAGGTGACCGTTACTTAGGGTACATTACACCCTCAAATAAAGGTAAGGAGTTCATTTTTAAAACAAAGTAGAATGGTCTATTGGCATAGATCATTGGACCGAGGCTCATGGCGATTAGACCGAGTTCTGAAAAAAAGCATTGAATTCGTTAGAAAAAGGACTAAAGTGTATATAGTTATTATTTTGTATTGGAAGATTCAGACAACTCGATTTTTAATTGACTAACAAAAGGGGCAATTTGCTGCGAATATTTTTGCTTGACTACGAAATTGCCAGATGGTTTCTAGAAAAAATTCTCACTGTTCAATCCTAATGCTGCAGGACTGAACTTGTGGACTATATTGCTGTTGTTCGATTCTGAATTTATAATATAAAAAAACAATCCAACATTCGAAAAGAATATGATTGGTAAAATTTCATCTACCATCTTTGAGAGTGGCAAAGTAGACCGGTGAGCCGTCTGTTGGGTTCGAGATGAATGGTAATAAATTAATTTAAAGATCTAAAATAATATAAATATTTACCTATATCAGTAGGTAATTGGTATCGGTAATCATTTTGTTATTGGCCATAAACATTTTAATGTGTCAAATCTATGAAAATATTACCTTAATAATTTACAGCTTCCCACGAGATACTTACTTGTAATACATTTAGTAATGTGTTTTAAAAATAGTAACTGCTGAGTTTCTTGCCGGCTCTTCAGCAAAATCTCGACTAACTTTACTTGCGTTAGAAGTGGGTTTGAAACTTTTTTATTAATCTTGAACATACCACGTATTGGCTGGCAGGTCTAGTTTGACATATTCAGGTGACGAAGATTCTTCATCGTCACCTGAATATACTACTTCCCAACTTCAAGCTTTTATCATGCATCTTCTCACAATGTCCCACTCTTATTTAATTCTATGTATGAATGTGGTACTGTTATTATATATACCTAAGAATAGAAGACTCCATTGAAAAGAATATTGTTTCCTTGGTTTAAATAGAATATGAATGGATGGTCTGCTGTAAATTTGATGCGTTGATAGCGGGCTGCCACACTTCTGTTGACTGCTATGAATACTGAAATGGCATCATGACTCGTGTTTTAATCCACCTTTACTTACCCATAATATTTATTCCGTACTTATTACTTAAACTCATATAAACTTAGTATATTATAAATAACTAGCGGACCCGACAGACGTTGTCCTGTCTTAACTATGAATATTGAAACTCTGACGAAATTGGCAGCACGCATTCTGTCAATGTTATGTCAAACGCCATAAGGTTACATCAAAAAAGTTTGAATTGTAAAAGCGGTTACATTAGAAATAATTTAATATGGTGGTTAATATTTCTTAAATTTTCTAATTTTCCGCGCAATTTTCTTAATTTTTTCTTTCATAAGAACCTTCTCCTAACAATAACAAACACAATAAAAAAAGAATTAGCGAAATCGGTCCAGCCGTTCACGCGTGATGCGCTTACCAACACATTAAGCGATTCATTTTTATATATATAGATTGCCGTCACTAATCTTCTCCTCTCTTGTCACCTGCATGGTTACATACTCTACCTACTATCTGAAGATCGATGTTTAAATCCGAAAGTAGCTTTAAATGACAGAAAGAAAGAGAAGGAAGAAAGAAAAGAAAATAGAAGAAAAAGAAATGTCACAATAAGTTAGTTGTTGCCGGTTCATATTTTCTTTTTAGGTATCTATCTATTTTTAAGTATGGTGTAAGATCATTTAGAAATATGTGAAAATCCACAGAATTTGTGACTTAATCGTATATCTCCGATAAGGTACTCGAAGACGCCTTGACCGATTTGGAAAATTACTTTTTTGTTTGAAAGGGTTTACTTCCCAGGTGGTCCCATAGTCCGGATCTGATGATGGGATCCTGGAGAAATCTAGGTAACTCTGCAAATTTTATAAGCAGAATTGATATACTTTGTAATGGCGTTTGAAGTCGGTTATGTAAAAAGAATTTTTTTGTTTATATTAGGTAGAGCAAGATGAAAATAGGTATGTAGGTACTAAACCAACCGCAATTAAATCTATTATCAAAACATATTTTAGAGTTAAGATTAATAAATTTCACTTTAAACGCATTGATAAATACCTAAGAACAGTATTGCCCGTTAAAAATTACATTTTTTCTTTCCAATAAGAAGAAAATAAAAGGATGATTTGCATTAAACTTATATTGTCGGCGGCCGAAAATTAATTGGAGCTCAAAGACTGCAATACAAAGAAAACACACAAAAATAATAAAAACAATTATTACTACATAGAAGATTAATTTGTATCGGCAAAACATTTTACACTGTTAAGTTGAGTTTATGAACTAATAACTATTTTGGAAAAATATTTGCTTACGTAAGAATTTAGAATAGAATAGAAATATCTTTATTGGTAGCAATAAACACAAAAATATACAAAATAAATCAAAATTTAAAAACACAGCTATGATAAGTATTAGATATCGTTACTTTGTACAGCTGCAGTGCAACGCTACCAAAAGATGAGTCACTCAGCTTGTGTTGGGGCTCCTAGCCTCACAGACTTAAAACTGGCGAAGCCGCCTAGTTTTGGTTGGGTGCCAGGTGCCCCAACGCTTGTGTTCATTTTTATTTGTTCGCATTTTCAGTGACCGCCTTTAAATGCGAACGTCAATGGTCTTTTTTAACTTTTGAAAGAAAATGATAATTTATGATGAAAAAAGAAAAATGGATATGATGGATTTAGAAATAGTCTCATTAAATAATTGTGCCAATTATTTATTTAAGCAATAAAATATTGTTAGCAAATATACAATTTTTTTTTTATCTAATTCGATATTTCAACAGTCGATTCAACAGTTTTCTCAGGAAAGCACCGTAATACGCGTCAACATTATTACATAGTAAGTTTTACATAGCTTTTAATTGTCAACTTAGCAATAGTTTTAATAAAACTATTGTCAATAATATGCACTAAAAATATTCAGTCAGTAAGTAGTCTAATAAATGCATTATCTTAATTCAATTATTAAGGTGGAGTAAAAGAAAGCTGATACACAAGTTAAACTGTTTTAAAAGTAAGAAATCATATACCTACTTAGTGATAATATAATTAATTATAAACTGCAAGGCTTTGATAAATACCTAAGAATATTGTCCAATAAATATGATAGTGTCTTTTTCAATTATGAAGAAAAGAAAAGCATGATTTGCGTTGAAATGATATAATCCACCGCCGATAATCCTATTGATGCTAAAGACTGTAATTAAAAAAAATATAGTGATTTGATATTATTTTTCTTTTGTAATGGACAAGACATATATAGAACATGGGCATGCACAATATACTTGTATATTTATAATACTTATAATACTAATAATTTTCATCGTATTTTTAAGACGCAAATTGCACATCTCCTAGCTATTTTGACGATAATACACCCTTATGCATGAATGTGAATTTTGATAAAATATATATATTTTTTTCACTAGGACTCACTGTTGATGCTAGTGGCAACAAAAATTGCATTCAAGAACCCCTAAGCATTGATGTGTTAATGCTAGTGGCAAAAAAAATTTTTGCATTCATGAACCCCTAAGCGTAACATAAGCGATAGATCCATTATTATTTGTTTTTAAACCTTTTTTTTTACTTTGTAAGTACTACTTATACTAGAATTTTAAAAAATAATTTGGATAGCTTCATTGTCGATATTTAAATAGCAGTATGTAGGTATTATATTATAATTTTTTTAAGAGTATGTCAATTGTGCACTTACCATTTGCAGCTGCGGCTTCAGCACCTTCTTCAGTGACTTCCATGAAAGCTTTTTGTGTAGCTGAGCTTACGTATAAATTACTTTTGACACTTAAAAGGTTCTCTAATCTAGCTTCATGCTCGCTGAATATTTTCTTGACCTCCATCTGATGGAAAAGGAAGTGAATGAGAAATTTTTCACCCAATAGGCACCATAAAGTAAAACAAAAGTTTAATTGCTCTACATTTATGGACTTATAATTTGGTATACCTATATGTTTAAAAATTATTGAAATTATTAATTTTTTTTCAATAATTTCTTTATTATTTACCTTTTGAAGAATATCCTTCAAATCGGTAGTGGTCTCAATCTTAAATTTAGGCAAATATAGGTCAACTTCTGTTTCATACATTTCGCTCATAGTTTTATCTAAAACTTTGGGATCCTCCAGTATTTGTTGTACTTCCTTAATACCCTCTATATCACGAGGTAGAACCACAACAAGAGAAGTTTCGCCACCTATATAGGGAATTTCTATTACCTGAAAATTATATGAAACAATTAAAAAATGTCACAAAATAACACTTAGTTTTTATTTCAGATTACATGGTTCTTTTCAATCTACCTGAGACTTCAGGACGGAGCTCTCTGTATATTTATAATCTCCTCTTCTGTACATCATATCAACTTTAGTTGTATCTCTGTTGTTGACGTGGAAATTCGCTTTGCGGGTGAGAGTTTTGTCGAATTGAGCCTCCCATAATCCCTTAAATGAAGTAGACAATTAAAGGATGATATAATCATAAAAATATGTTATTTAAACATCAGATTCAAAATGTTAGGAGTGACTTTATTTATTCATTTTTAATTAATTATTTCACATACCTTAAAGTAAATTGCGTTAACTAAGAGCGCTCTGGTATCACTATCCAAGCTGTCAGGTTTAACTAAATCCTTAATGCGGTTGTTGGTTTGCTCTTCCACCTAAATAAAAAATTAAATATTGAGTAATTTTAATTACACTCAAATGTTAATAAATATTTATTTCAATCATTACTGTAAAAGTAATCAAAATGTATAAAACCACTTTTACAGATATCATACTTAATACAGCAATACATGTAAGTAATACCTACTAGGTTCATGGTCTAGAGAAGAATAGAATCTAGTAGAATGTGGAAGTCTTCCAATACCCTTCTTGCTTGTATGGCGGCGATCGGATCTGCGATTAAAGTAACTAACTTTTTTATAGTTACCCAAGTATTGACTTCATTGGCAGCATTTTCACGTTGTTCAAAATCAATATTTTGAACTTCAGAACCAAAGGTGTCCCTTGTGACAGCGGCAAATTCTTTGTTAAGTTCGAAATTCTTCGCAACGTAAATTTTACTGGCTGTCTTCAGTGTCACGCCTTTTACGGATCGAAGTCTTGTATTTACCACAGAAAAAACTTCCTTCATCTAAAAATTTAAAAAGAACATAACATTTACACAAAGAAAAAGACTTTTTATAAGGTATACCTTAAACTTTTCTAAAAAATCACGTTAACGAATTAGATTTTTAAGGTGCTGAAATATTAAAAATAACTTACAGAATTGTCATCAGGCATTCCAATGGCGTTCATTAGTTCATCATGGGTACCATCTACAGATGCCAGGCTCAGTTGTGCGAGAGGCGTCATGACAGAGAACGCCGATAGAACAAAACTTTTCTCAGGGTTTGCTTTTGCTACTTGCTGCAAAAATTTTTTTTTTTTTGAGTTTTATACATTTAAAAGGTACGATTAAGTTCGATGTCAATCCAGCATATTATAGTTTCTAAATATTACACACAGTAATATTAAATAAGAATTCAAGATTTAAATCATTGAATCCATATCAACGCCAGGTAATGTCTTTAGAAGGTTGGCTGCATTACATCTCTGGATTAAGATACTAACTGTTTGCCAGCACTGGGATCCTGGGTTGCATCAAACAGGCGCGTCGTCAACTCTTTATATTACGGATGCGTTGATGTGGTTCAGGTAAGTAGATTATAGAAGGTGCTCATAAAAAATACTCACAGAAAACATGTTTGCTGTAAATCTGCTACTCCCATCGTGGAGTAATTTTTCAGAACTTTTTTGGTCTGCCGTCGCCATGATAGCGACAGACAAAACTATAATAAAAATAAAAATAGTTATAATTACCATAATGTGATTAATCTGTTTCAGTGCGTTAATATATTTTTTTTAAATAAAAAGTTCTTATTGGAAATGGTGACAATGTGTAATAAGAACTACATTTATTTTATAATTTGGATATTGATTTTAATATTTTATTAGAATTTTTTTCAAAAAAATTACAAAAAAAACTACATTTAGCCGGTTAATTAGGGTTCCGAAAAAAATCTTAACCTCACTCGTTTCTACGTCTATCTGTCAGTGTGTCAAGACCTTTTTTACGTTAGGATGCAGTAGGTACGACAGTGTACTTAATGGGTGGAGATCGGATCGGATCAGTTAACCGTTGGGCTATTGAAGCTTTTTAAAAATGCCAACACGTCAATAATTTCGAATGATATTTAAAAAAAAATATTATTGATATTAACCGCAAATCCTCAATATAAATAAAAATAACATAAATAAATTAAAACTACTACTAAGTATATTAATGAATGATCTTAATTTCATTTGTTTACAGTGTTACAGTGTATGTGTTCTGATAATGACCTTACTCTTATATCAGTGCGCGGCGGTCAGGGTCAGAGTCGAGACGCGATACAAGCTGTTCTTAAGCAAGCTTCCTTTGTATTATAACTGGTTTCTCGTGGAACAACAAATCTTACAAAATAATGTACTTTTTTCCTGTTAGAGTCTACGATCAGTCAACTGACTATGAGTAGATATTGTGATACCATGGGATTATAACACTTAGAAGTCGAGAATACGCTTTTATAACTTGATTCCGAAAGAATTGGTAGATTTACCACTATATTTTAAACAGTGTGTAAAGACACATTTAATAAGTAGAAGTTATTACACAATTAATGAATTCCTTAATGACAAAGTTACTTGGAACCAATCTGCTTTGCTTCAGCTGTCCACAAGATAGATAAGTAAGATAGATATTGAAACATTTTTTGTTTTGAAAACAGCAACTGCTGAGTTTCTCGCCGGCTCATCTCAGCAGAATTAGCATTCCGAACCGGTGTTAGATTCTCGACTTGTCAGAAGAGCCACAAGTTGGCCTCAGGAAATAAATTATTTTGAATTGGAAATAATTTTGAATTTGAATTTAAGTGAAATAGTCGACGCGGGGATAAACCATTTTTAGAAACCTTCGTTTTTAGTGAGCCTACGTTTGCAACGGAACTTTGTTAGAAACTTTTGTTCTAAACGTCAGTTTAGAACATGTTAGCTCGCTTTAACCTCTTTACAGTTTCACCTCCCTGGCGCAGTGGTAATCGCTGTGGTCTTTTATCTAGGAGGTCTCGAATTCTATTCCCGGCGAGGGCAATTTGGGAATTTATATTTTCTGAATGGTTTCTGGCCTGGTCTGATGGGAGGCTTTGGCCGCGGCTAGTTACCACCCTATCAAGCTGCCAAGCGATTTAGCGTTCCGTCACGGTGGCATGTAGAAACCGATTAGAGGTATGGGTTGAATTTACGTTGTACACTGTACCCCTTCAAAGTTAGCCCGCTACCATCTAAGATTGCATCGTCACTTATTTCTGGTGACATCGTAGTCAAGGACTATCTTGTCATCGAATAAAAAAAAAAAAAGTTAAAAGCCTGTTTGCCAGTAGATTGGGATGTCTCTGCAAACGTTTCCGGTGATTATTATCTTTGTATTCATTAATTTCTTCAATTGCTGCTGGCATTTCTAGATACACTAATGTAGCATACCTAGGTATATGACTTCTGACGTAATATACCTAGTTACCTACCTATCGTCTACTATAAATAGGATTCCATCGAAATAGTTTATCATTAGTCTATCGTTTTGAGTTCAGGACCTTGAACTTTGGATTGTTACTTATGCGGCGTTTTCACAAGGCGATTTTAGTTTATCTAGTTGTTGGGTTTGTGAATTGAAAGAAAATCGCATGAGAACGAGCTTTCAGTTAAAGTTGAACGACCTAAAGTTGATTCCCTATAAACTTTCGCGTGTGAGTTGGTAGGTACAATTCTATGACTTCATAAAACTTCGAATCAAAAATTCTATTTATACCTAGTTTCTTTATTATTTCTTTCATGTTTTTAGATGTTAATTATTTAACAAAAAATATAAATGCATGATGTTGATTAACGGCTTTTTGAAGTGGCTGTCAGTTCGGTCCTAGTTTGAGAATGCAATTCTTGTCCTTCTTGATTGATCAATTTAAGTTGATTAAAAAAATCGGGGCGTGTGTACGCCTTTATATTAGACATTTGAAGTAAAACACTTATTATTGTGTAGTAAACTAAACCATCACAACAGTTTATAGTGAAAGAAAAACGCTAGTAGGTAAAATCAAATATGTTATCGCTCGGTGTAACATCGATGCCTTTTATGTTTCTTGTTCTTAGGTGTTTATCTTAATTGTCGGTTTGACACTTAAATAAACTATAAGTCATTTTTAACCGCAATCTAATCTTAGAGCTCTCCCCCTCCCCCCCCTCCCCTATCTTATCGGGTGAAAACAAATCAAACTCTATTCCATTTTTCAACTTAGTTTAGGTAGTTATACATAGTTTTATTAATAGACCCGAATTCGAATTTCTTAATTAATATTTGATACGCAAATAATAATTTTTTTACTAAATTATTAAGTATTTTGCTTCATAACACTGTTCAATTGAGATAGAAATTATAATATAATGATTATAGTGTAAAAAAAACTTACAACAAATTATAAATAATGGCTTCATTATGTCGAACGATGCAGGCGAGAGTCGTATCACAACTAACCGGTATGCAAGCGGGCGATTCTTTTTAAATCAAGTTTACGGTCGTGTTTTGTCCTGTTGTCATAACAAACAAGAGTGCGTGAGCTCACCGGAAAATTTACAGCAAGATTTTAATGCTTGTACCCTTATTATTTATTCGTAGGTTATACCTATGCCTGTATCCTAAATGAGATGGACGACAGACATTTTAGAGAATGACTAAAATGAATCTTATAATATCTTTAATTATTATTTATCATAGGTAATTTTACTATCCTACTTCCTACTAATATTATAAATGCGAAAGTTTGTAGTTAGGTAATAAAATAAGTGATATTCTAGGTATAAAATTATATTTTTATAATGAAAAGATGTAGCGCTTATTTAGCCTAAAGGCTTAAGCTTTGTAATCCAGGGAGGTAATTTCTTATACCTATATAATATACGTATTTTACTTATAGGTCTTGCTTATAGCATTGAAATTTTTTCTGTGTGAAAACATAAAAATTAGTATAACCATTAAGAATATTATATACCTACTATTATATATTTATAACAAGTGTAAATTAAAAAAATATTGAAAAAAAACCTTTTAGTAGCTGCCTACATCAGACCTATCTTGAACTAGAGTATACTTGTCAAGATGAATCAAATGAGCCTAAATTCGATGGGATTACTATGTTTTAATACAGAGTTTCTATAGCCACCTTCCTACTCCATTATCAGACCTTGGATATCATCCAGTGTTGGAGTACTTGTCAAGACGAACCAAACGAGCCCAAGCTCGATGGCATTACGTTGTTCAATTACAGAGTTCCCATAGCTGTCTTCTGTCTCTTCATCAGATCAGCTCCATGTCACATTAATATTGTATTGTCATCTGATTTGTATATAAACGCAAAATTTTAGCTCAATCTGACATTGAGAAGTGTTTTAATTCAGCTTGCAAGATTTGATCAGAGCAAACGTACTCATACATTCAAGTTAGTTAAAAGATTGTAAAAATTAAACATCATGATTTCAAATAATATTTATTTGAAACTATTTTGTTTTAATTCCCATACATTATACCAGCGAATAAGGGTAAAGAGTTCATTTTCAAAACAAAGTAAAATGGTCGATCGGCGGAAAACACTGGTGGAGGTGGAGGCAGGCTCTCGATGACTAATTGCAACACTGGAAAAGATATAAACAGCGAATCAACTAACGAAAACGTACATGTTCATATAAAATGAATTATTCATATATGTACATATAAATGGGTGTTGGTCATGAAAGTCATGATTGGATGGTGAAGTTTAACAAAAGAACTAAAACATGAAACTCTACAATGAAAAAAAATTTAAATCTCCTTATTTACTTAATTAATATTTGTAACTAATAAATTATACAATAACCATAAAGATTAACGTTTTTTTCAAGGAAGGGTAAGCTTAATGTCATTTAATTCCAACTAGAGGGCGCCGTTTGTTTGTACAAGCGAACTGTCAATCTCCATAGAAATTATTTATTGATTTTGATTTTATTGATTTCATAGGAAAATATGAATCCTTGTGTAGTCTTCGATGTAAAAAAATGGATGTTTACAAATTGTTTTGTTAGAAGTGGCAATAAATAGTGCTATTAATATCCCGAAACATATTCCATCCTTCGGAAATCGAGTCGGCAATTTGTCACTTCAAATAACCTTAAGTTTTGTAGTTACAAGTACAAGTATTGTTTATCAATAATATCATTCAAGCTAGCTATAGATATGAAATAAAGTTTATATGAAAACATAATATAAAAGCTTGAATATTGTTCAAAAACAGCAAAGCGACTAACTAACGACAATAATTAATTGAAGAGAGTCTTCTATGACTCATTACCACTACGAAAACATCCACTAATAGAGCGCACCCCCATCCCCACCCCAGGACAGCCATTTTAATTTTATGTGCGTTTTTTTGTGTAAGTGCACACAAAATTAGTAATTACTTGATAATCGGTCGCTGCAGAGGTTCTCAAATGACCTTATACGATTGGATATAATATTTTCCATCGCTAGACACCTAACAATAATGTAAAACGTTAAAATAACTCAATCAAAAATGCCTCGAATTAAAAAAAATTGCCAAAACAAATTAAAACTAAAAGTTATTGCTACATTTTGCAAAAACGAGGTCTTTAACAATGCATTGCTTAATTTTAAATCGACAACTTTTGAGATAAGCAACACAACGACATAAGCATTTTGACTGTAGGGACTGAACCGATTTGGCTGAAATTTGGCATAGTGATAGATTAATACATAGTCTGGAATAATTCATAGCGTATACTTTTAACCCGGAAAATAAGAGAATTCCCGGGGGAATTAAAATACCTCAATCTACGCGAGCGTAGATTGAGGTATTTTAATTAGTAGTAGTGTGCGTAGTAGTCGCATTCAAATATGATTTAAAGTTAGTGCTAAGAAGTAGTTTTATTCGATTTTCGCAAGATGGCGAGGTTTTTCATTAGTCTGGTCAAGCAATGCGTTTGCGTTTATAATGTAACTAGGTGATAATCATGTATGGTTATTATATTCACATAAATATAAACTAAACTACTAACTATCGATCAAGTTCTCTGAATAAAGAAAACTCTATTTATTCACTTAATAGCTGATGCACGCGACTTCGTCCGCGTGGATGTGGTTATTAAAATCCCGCAAGAACTCTTTGATTTTCCAGGATAAAATGTAGCCTATGTCACTCTCCCGGTCTTCACGTCAATCGGTTGCTCTATTGCTGCGTGATTGAAGGGCAAACATATTGGCTACTATATACCTATCAGTGATAATTGACCGATCCCAATAGAGCATAGCACTACTATTCTCGAGAACTGACACTGTGTCATAGTACAGAACTTCATCTTCTACAAGATCATATTGAAGAGCAAGTTGGTGATGGATTATCCTGGCTACTTGATCGTGTCTGTGCTAGCAAGATAAGAACAACCGGAGACAATATGCCTGAGGGACTCCCCAGGACGATGACACATTTATTATTAGATTATTCGAAAATAGCTGTCCACTTGCCTTGATCTATGTATTATATTATAACTAGCTTTAACCCGCGGCTTCGCTCACGTTAGGTTCGATTTTTTAAACCCCTATTTTACTTCCGGGGTTGAATTTTGAAAAATCCTTTCTTAGTAGATGACTACGTCCTAATAGCTACCTGTATGCCAAATTTCAGCTCAATCGGTCCAGTGGTTAGAGCTGTGCCTTGATAGATCAGTCAGTCAGTCAGTCACCTTTGCCTTTTATATATTTAGATAAACTAGGGGATAGTTTGGTTGAATAAAAGAAATTTGCAGCAAATTAAATAATTTTATATTTCAGTATAATTATATAAAAACAACAGATATAACAAATATGACTTGTATAGGCAAACATCAAACGGATACAAAGAGTATTACTGATAATAAAAATATAAACCATTGAATAAAGTTAAGGAGTTCATTCTCAAAGCAAAGTAAAATGGTCTGTTAGCATAGAAGCTTCGAGCGAGGCTTGTGGGATAAATACCGAATACTGAAACAGAAGATAGAGATATTATTAGAATATAAACAATTGCTAAAGATGGGTTTAGTGGACCTTTAGTGAACAAGAGATCCTCCATTTTGTGAATCTTCAACCCCAATGATTCATAAGTTAAATGGTATGTTACTGAAGTACTAAAAATCACACGTAGAGAAATAAGTTTGCCCGTATCTCAAAAAGATGTCGAAAATATGAAAACGTATAGACGCTGTATTTATGTGATCATATGTTTGTATGTCTTTGAAAGTGGTAATATATAATAAAACAGTAAGATGATAGATAGCATTTTCGCTTTGTTATTGATTAGCATGCACTTATGGAAGATAAAAATAATAATGTCTATGCATGGTTTAAGGGACCTGTTAACGAAACTTTGTCAATAGGTTCAAATCAAATTAATGCTTATAATGAAATTAAAAACGCCACTCATCTCGGAAATTGTAAATTTTGAGCACGCAATGTATCGCGAACAATGAACGTTGAGACGTACATGCACCATAGGTACCTACTGCGCATCGTTGCAATCGGTGGTTTGTGGGTACTAGGTCGAGTGCTTTGAACTTTTGATAAACCTAGACCTCACCAGTGCTTTCCAGAATTGATTGTCATCAAGCACAAGCCTATCTACTTAGTATTAAATTAAAAAAAAATATCACGCGCATTACATTGCTGTTTTGTATTTTGTATTAAATATTATCAGTTGTTGTTTTTGAAATCAAGTTGAGATACAAATAAAAAAAACCAGTTATAAATTAAAAACATTTAAAAAGAATATCAAAATAAAAATAAAAATTATTTTGATATTTTTTTTAACTTTTTTTCTGAGTCGGTCAGCGTTGGAATTCAACGCTGACCGACTCAGAATCATGTAATAAATCCATGGTTTCAATTTTTGTTAGCATGTCCCTGTACATGAAAATATTTTTTAAATTGTGCGCGACCGAAAATTGCCTTCATAGCTTGCAGGTAAAATAAAAAAGACGATATAATAATAAACTGTCAAAATTTCTATTGTCTATCTCAGTGGTTCGTTCAGTTCTTAACTAGAGCTGTCATACCCGCATTTTATTTGACAATATAGATGATACACTAGGTTGACAACTTTCCACTCTTTTACATAGCCACTGGAAATGTCAATAATAGAGAATAAGATGAATGGATGGAATTTGAAATTCTAGCTTTTGGGCGTTTTATAAATACCTAAGAATTGAAGAAGACTCCATTAAATAGGATATTGTTTCCTTCGCATAAATAGAATATGAATGGATGGTCTGCTGTAAAGCTGATGCGTCGGGAACGGCCAGCAAGACTCCTACTGAGTGCCGAAAATACTGAAACAGTATTGTGCCTTGAGTTCATAGTGCATAGGGAAAACCAAGAAGCACACAGATACTCCTAGTATGTTTATTGCCTATATACATTATTATTATTATTATTGATACAATTTGAGTTCAAAATAAAATAAATTATTATATTCGAGTGGGCAAACGTTGATTTTTTTATTTATTCACATTTAAGTTATTTTTTTATTATTCTTTTTACTAATTTGCTTTTATTTATACTACAGAAACAAAAAAGGCGAGAAAGAGCACAAATTAAATAATTCCTTAAATAACAATAATAATAAATACCAATATGATAACCTTCTCCTTTTTGGAAGTCGGTTAAAAATACTGATTCTGATGTGTGATCGCGATTATTATCGGTTTAATAATAATTTGTTATTTTTCTCCAATATAATCAAATTATTTACCTACATACATCATAAGTATAATTGCAAGTACTTCACTATTTCTTTCTAATCTCTTTCTTCTCTACGCTTGAATATAAGAATATGAAAGGGATATTTAGACTTAAAAATTAGTTCTTATAGCTTCGTTGCCGATTGCAAGTAACAGGAACATACTCAGTTATTAATTCCTGGAAATGATTTAATTGTGTACTCACCGTTTGAGGCAGCAGCTTCAGCACCTTCTTCATTAACTTCAATAAAAGCTTTTTGCACAGCTGAGCTTATGTATACATTACCTTTGACACGTATAAGGTAATCTAATCTTGCTTCAGATTGACTGAATATTTCCGTGACATTAAGCTGGAGAATAAGAAAGTTATTTTAATAAGTATAAGAGAGCTTTCGGTAGAAGGGATATATGATAAATTTTTAAATATTAGAGATTTCTAGGAAAGCTTAATTATTAGTTACCTTTTGAAGAATATCTTTTAGATCAGTAGTAGTCTCAATTTTAAATTTAGGAAGATATAGGTCAACTTCTTGATTGCGCAAATTATTGAGAGCATTATCAAGTACTGTTGGATCCCTGAGTATTTCTTGGACTGCGTTAATACCTTCAATCGCACGAGGTAGTACCACAACTAGAGATGTTTCGCCACCTTTGTAGGGAATTTCTATAATCTGAAAAGAAAAGTTTATTTAATAATATTACAATGCATATTAACGTACACTTGGTGTACGTTATATTATTATACTTTATTTATATCGTTAGAAATAGTAGAGTTGTATTCAATGTCAAAATAAAATATTGTTTAATTATGTTTATAAAAACAAACCTGGGACTTCAGGGCTTCGCTTTCTGTGTACTTATAAACTCCTCTTTTATACATCATATCAACTTTAGTCGTAACTGCATTACTGATGAAGAAATCTTTCTTAGTGGTCTTTTCTTTGTCAAATTCAGTCTGCCAAGAACCCTAGAATTCCGTGAATGAAAAGATTATATTAATCATGTTTTTTAATTAACCAGTAAAATAAATTACATTTTTTTCTCCGAAGATTAAAATATGATAGATTTTTACATTCTTTTACCTTTTTTTTTTTTAATAAAACTTGGCTTCTTTCTAAAACATTTTGGTTATTTTTCTAAAATATATTTTTAAAAGGACTCTGTATTTACATGTTATCAAAATATAGTAAAAAATATAGTTGTAATTAAGTATTATAATAAAAATACCTTGAAGTAAATAGCGTTGACTAACAGGGCTCTGGTGCCCTCATCTAAAGTATCAGGACTAACTAAGTCCTTAATACGATTATTAGTGTTTTCTTCGACCTAGAGTAAAGTAAAAACGATAATTTAATTAAGTTAAATAATTGTGATAAGTGGGTACAATATATTTTTCAAAATATCATTTATCTAAAGGAAATTGCCCGGCCATTAATAGGTCCACCAGACTAACTGATATATAAAAGTCAACATAACTTAATTATTTCATAATTACCCAAGTATTGATTTCTTTCGCCGCCTGCTCATTCTTTGCGAAGTCAATATTCTGAGGTGCACTACCAAAGGTTTCCCATGTGAAAGCGCCAAACTCTTTGTATACGTCATAATTCAAAGCCAAGTAAATTTTACTAACTGTCTTCAGTGTCACCCCTTTTATGGATTTCACTCTTGTATTTACAGAAGAAAAAGCTTCTTTAACCTGAAAAAATAAACACGTATTAGATAGTCAAACAGTGAAAAAATAGCAGAATAGTTACGAATTAGATATGATATGCTCCGAGTTTCAAACTTCCCTTATCACTTCTTTTTCTCTCTTTTTTAGGGTTCAGAAAAAAAATCGGAACCCTTTGTCCTGCCTCACTCGTTTGTCCGTCTGTTTATCATTGTGTCAAGATCCTTTTTCTCAGAAACGGCTTGAGATAATAAGTTGAAATTTATACTAAATATAAAGTTTAATAGTCTCTTAATTCTTTGAAAATTTCAAGTTTCTAGTTTAACTTAGTGAAAAGTTATAACTTTCAAAGCGCGGCAGCCCCATTATCAAAACCTAGTAAGTGACAGTTTTTTAAAAAATCGGGGTTTTCCATAACTTTTTTTTTCATAGTAAGTGTCGTCGTTATCTAAAAGGTAACTATCTAATTTGATTTTTGAATTGAGAAAGCCTGAATAGCTCAAAGGTTAAAGGTGTGGACTGAAAACTGAAAGGTCGCAGGTTCAAATCCCACCCGTTGCATTATTGTCCTCTCCTAGCCCAAGCTTTTCGCTTATTTTGAGGGGAGAGGAGAATATAAGTCAAGCTCAAGCTTGGCTAATATTCTTTAAAAAAAAAAGAACAAAAAATCCTCACAAGGTTCGGAACCCTCATTGCGCGAGTATGACTAGCATTTGGCCGGTTATTTAAGTTTTGTTAGACTGACGATTGATGACTGTCATAGATAGTTTAATGGAAAGCAATGATAAGAATATAAGCTTCTATAGAATCTAATTTGAAGTAATGTCAACCCCAGCTCATGTCTTCCTGCGTTTGATTGGACTTTCTAAAGAGATGACTTATCAAAGAACTTACAGCTTCATCAGTACGTATTCCAATGGCATTCCAAAGTTGCTCTCGGGTATTTTCTCTCGCTGCCACACTAAGTTGTGCGAGAGGCGTCATAACAGAGAAAGGAGATATAACAAAGCCTCTTACAGGGTTTAATTTTGCCACCTCCTGCAAACATTTGCAAAAAAATATTCTGTAATCTATAATTATATAAAAAGGCTTGTCCTGACTGACTGACTGACTGACTGACTGACTGACTGACTGACGATCAACGCACAGCCTAAACCACTGAAGTTAGAAACTTGAAATTTTGACAGTAGGTTCCTTTTATGACGTAGGCGAGCACTAAGAAAGGATTTTTCGAAATTCGCCCCCCAAGGGGGTAAAAAGGGGGGTTAAAGTTTGTATGAAACTCCGTCATTTTTCGAGTTATACTCATGAAATTCGGTATTTAGGCTTTAAATTGAAAACAAAAAAGTACGTGTTTCACAGTTTTTAAAAATTCTACCCCCTAAGGGGTTAAATAGGGGTTGAATGTTTGTATAATAGTCCTTCGTTCTTCAAGTTATTTTTCAAGTTACGTTTATGAAACTTGATATTTTGGCTCTTGATTAAAAATAAAGAATTACGTATTTTACATTTTTTTTAAATTCTCCCCCCAAGGGGGTAAAAAGGGGGGTTAAAGTTTGTATGAAACTCCGTCATTTTTCAAGCTATACCCATAAAATTCGGTATTTAGGCTTTAAATTGAAAACAAAAAAGTAAGTGTTTCACACTTTTAAAAAATTCTACCCCCTAAGGGGTTAAATAGGGGTTGAATGTTTGTATGATAGTCCTTCGTTCTTCAAGTTATGTTTATGAAACTTGATATTTTGGCTCTTGATCAAAAATAAAGAATTACGTATTTTACATTTTTCGAAAATTCTCCCCCCAAGGGGGTAAAAAGGGGGGTTAAAGTTTGTATGAAACTCCGTTATTTTTCAAGCTATACCCATAAAATTCGGTACTTAGGCTTTAAATTGAAAACAAAAAAGTAGGTGTTTCACAGTTTTTAAAAATTCTACCCCCTAAGGGATTAAATAGGGGTTGAATGTTTGTATGTAAGTTTAAGAAATCAATTAAATCTGCTCTCATGAAAAAAGCATATTATACAATTGAAGACTATGTAAATGATAAAAAAGCGTGGATATAATTCGCTCCAGTGATTCATAAGACAGTAATAACTATCCTGTGTAACATGATTTTATTGTATTCTGTTCCACGGTGTTTCCACTTTATTTGTCTCAGTCATGTCTTAAAATGAGTAGTTTAATATTAGTATTCAATTCGATGCCTTAACATGGGTAGCCTAAGTATGTCATGCTCTCTTTAAAGTTTCTGTGGTGGTGTCGTGTGGTGCGGGTTGTTACGTTCCCTCAAATATGGTTGAGCGAAGCAATGGCTGGATCATGCGTCATGCTCGTGAACGGGTGCCACCAACGGGAATGGGTCTGCTTTTGCCTGCCTGTGTTAACATGTATTGAATTGTATTTATTTGTATTTGTATTGTATTTATTTTTACTTGTATTGTACTCAGGAAAATTCATCGTGGAAGCACTGAATACATAGCATAGTTTCAATAACAATTGTAAATTTTTATTTTTTTGAAAAGAGCAACCGCCGAGTTTCTTGCTGGCTCTTCTCGGCAGGAAAGGCATTCCGAACCAGTGGTAGATTCATTGACGATTCAAAAGTGCTTGTAAAAGTTTATTTGAATAAAAAATATTTCTATTTCTATTTCTATTTCTATGATAGTCCTTCGTTCTTCAAGTTATTTTTCAAGTTATGTTTATGAAACTTGATATTTTGGCTCTTGATCAAAAATAAAGAATTACGTATTTTACATTTTTTGAAAATTCTCTCCCCAAGGGGGTAAAAAGGGGAGTTTCAATATTCATAGTTAAGATAGGACAACGTCTGTCGGGTCCGCTAGTAAGTCATATACGTATTTGGGACAACGCATACCAGTTGATAGAGTGACTTGATGGGTTATGTTTTTGGTTCTAATTTGGCCTTTTTCATTTTCCCTCCAATACAGGTGCTAGTAACATCTGAATAATTGGGTGTTTGAGGAATATTTTTTTATATACTTAAAATTTATAATATTTTAATATTTTGTTTGGTTTTAATATTATAACTATATAATTATATAGTTTTAAAAATGACATTGCGTTATAATAATAACACAATGTCATTTTTAAATTATATAATAATTTTTCTTTTTTTAATATTTTAATTAGTCTCAAAATATAGAGCTTTTAAGTTTCCTGTTAGAAAAAGAGAGCGCTATTGCAACATGAGGTCACGATTCAGTAGCTCCGTACACTCTCCATTCAAAATTTCGTTTTACAAAAAGACGGATATAGTCGCATTCAAACAGCTTGTAACTTACTAGTTGATGCCCGCGGCTTCACTCGCGTGGATAATTTTTTTAATGCCGCGGGAACTCTTCGATTTTTCCGGGATAAAAAGTAGGCTGTGTCACTCTACCGGTCCTCAACTATAACCACGCAAAAAATCACGCCGATCCGTTGCTTTGGTGCGGTGTGATTGAAGGACAAACCATCAAACTAACACACTGTCGCATTTATAATATTAGTAAGGATTTGTTTTTTGACCGATTTATTTTCTGTTTTTTACAAATGTTATTCTTACATGTTACATTTTCGATTGTAATCATTTTGATAATATTCAAATACTCAATTTATTCTGGAAAATTGTAAATCCCGTAAAGTAATACTCACGGAAAACATGTTTGCTGTAAATCTGCTGTTCCCAATGTGGAATAACTGTTCAACTGCATTTTGATCTTCTGTCGCAAAGACGGCGAGAGACAATACTGCAACAGATCAATTCATGAATGCGACTGATAATTAATTAATGTTTGTCATAGTTAATAATATAATTATATTTACAAAGAAAACCACTTCAGTCACATAAGAAATCGAAAAGTTAAAATAACTTTTTACTTAAATCCTTTTTTAAATCTTATTCCACGCAGAAAGAGAGGTGGACATAAGATATTATGAGCATATTATTGCTATACTTACTTGTTAAATTGGATTAAGTATGTTTATAACGGACAGTTAATCAAAATTTATGCAAATATTCGTAAGATAAATGAACCCACATATCAGAGTACAGCGGCTAGGGTCAAGGTTGAGATGGTTGCAAGACGAGTTTACGCTTTTTTTATTCTCCTCTGGTTTATTTTATCGAAGCTCTCAATCTTTTATGATAGGTGAGTAAAAAAAGATTTTATTGTGAGGAACTTAAGCTTTTTTTATATTTTTTTTTACACAGGTAGATTCCGATTTCTAATAATGAGTAGAAGCCAGCGAGAAACTAAGTAGCAATTGCTTTTAGCTTTAATAAATCACAAAAAAATTAATTAATTTTGTATTATTATTTTTAAAATGTTTTATTTGATATTATGAATATCATATGTTTATTATGAATGTATATATAAGTGTGTGTATGTATGTGTAGACTGTAGGTAGGTATGTTTTTATAGACTTATTTTATTTTATTATGTTATAGTATGTGTCTATTAGATAGCTATATGCATTGGCTATATGCAATTAAATTATTATGTATTTCATTTATGTGTACTTATTTCGATCTTCTGTCTCACTATAATAAATTCTTTAGTATAGGCTGCCTGGAGGAGACCACTATTAGTTATAAGGCCAACTTTTTATTACATTGTTTGTTTACTTTTATTTTTTATTTTTGTAATCATTTCTGCAATAAAATTGTTTAAATAAAAATAGATAAATACCAGGGGCTACGCTAGGGGCCATGGGTAATAAATCGTATTAAGTATGTATTATTATAATAACTGCGATCAGAACATAATAATTTAGCACTTACGGCATGTTAAAAATAATGACTTCATTGTGGCGGACGGTGCGACTGAATGTCGCTTCCAAAATAATAGTGCGCCTGGGTTAAAGTGTGCAATGCTTATAAAGCATCATCTCGATCAAGTTTCAATTGTTTTGTTTCGTTATCACAACAAAAAAATATAAAAATTCTTTGAGACACGCCACAAAACTAATATTACATACTCGTACTACAAAATGACATTTTTTTAAAAATTCATTCACATGTTTTTAAAAAATTATAAAGTCAAACTGATGCTTTACAATGCACTTGCAGACTCGATAATAACTTATGGTCTTAGCAGTTATGGACGAACTGACAAAACTCACCTTCAATATATATATCAACTACAACTTAGAATTTTAAAATCTATTGTGCCTTTAAATATTAAAATTTTGGGGAAAACGAATGAAAATCATATATTTAAGCATTGTAATGTATTGCCAATTCATGATAAATTTCAATTTCAGCTACTAAAGGAGCAATTTTTTAATTTAAATATTCAACACATCATTCCAAAAAAAAGTAATACTCGTAGAGTTAATAATAAAACCTTAAAAACTATTAATTCTAAAAATAAATATGGTACACGCACCAGTGCATATATGATCCCTCGCCTAATAAATGAATTAGATAGCAATGTTAGGGTAAAATTAAATGAATACAATTTAAAACATAAATTAAAATCATATTTTTAGATAAGTTGTTATGTTAGTTTTTATATAAGTATTTGTGTGTAACGGAATCGACTTATTGCATACAATGTAAACCTTAGTGGTTTCTCGTATGTTTATAAGAAAAAAAATTGTATATATTTGTATGGTGATAATAAAAAAAAAAAATGTATAAAATGTAGACTTGCAACGAATAGTATATTCGGCAATATACCGAATACCGAATATTCGGCGAGGCCCCTGACCGAATAGCCGAATATTCGGCAAAAGTATTCGGCTGGAATTTAGCGCCAAAAACTTAGACGTGATTATTTCGCTTTCCTTTGTTTTGTTCTAATGTACTCATCGCCCGCGCGCCCGCTGTTGCTCTGCGCAGAATATTGCAACAGAAAAAAATGCAGTTTCAACAGAAATGGATCTTTTCTTAAATATTAGTAATATATCACGTCATGACAACCCGTATACATGGTGGCAAGCGAGGAAATTTGAATTTCCGTGTTTGATTAAGATTGCAGCAAAATATTTGTCGGCGCCAGGAAGTAGTGTTTATTCAGAGCGCCTTTTCTCTGAAGTTGGGATGGTCTACGAGAAAAAAAAAAATTAAACTACTTCCTAAAAATGCAGAAACGTTAGTCTTTCTGCACCATAACCTTCCCCTTCTAAATTTTGATTATGAAAATAATCCAAATGCATAGAAAAATTCTTAACTTGTTTAATACAGAAAATGATTAAATTATGTACCTGTTTTATGTACCAATGACTACTTAATAAATGATTATAAAAGAAATGAGAACCTTACCCTTCTAAATTTTGATTACCACAATAATTCAAATACATAGAATCCTCCATTTTTCCAATTCAGAAGATGATTATGTACCTGTGTTATGCACCAATGACTACTTAAATGATTATAACGGAAATAAAAATACTCGTATGAATATATACATAATCAATCGATTTTAATTTTTCATTTTACCAATTATTTATCTATGACAAAATATATTATTTAAGTATTCGGTATTCGGCCGAATAATATATAGATATTCGGTATTCGGCCGAATATAATAAAAGCAGCCGAATAGGCCGAATACCGAATAGTAACCGAATATTCGTTGCAAGTCTAATAAAATGTGAACAATAGAAGTTCTCAAGTTTGATATGAGTTTGGAATAGCACATAGGCTACTTTTTATCCAGGGAAATAAGAGCGTTCCCGCGGGAATCAAAAAATCTCAACCCACGCGAACGAAGTCGCGGGCATCAACTAGTAGTAAATAATTAAAAAAATTCACGTAGCGCTTTGTTAGGTGCTTCAGAAATTATTAAGTTTGGTTTTTTACTTATAGCACGGTTTTATGTGCCTAACCTAACACTTAAGTCTAAGGAAAAATAGCTTAGATATACAACTTGCAGCAAAGTGTGGACAATAACAAGAACATGGCGGTCATAAACGCAACCGCTCGTCCACAATATTAATATCACGATCATCATGTGGTTATGAAAACAAAACTTCAGAAAGCTGCAGCGAGATTATTTACACTCTACCATTATTTTCTGTTGTGTGGTCCGTCTTGATAGATACTTATGGGTCGGGTCATGTCAGTTGCTTTAATGAGCTTCTGTTTTCATAACTGTTTTAATATTTTTTTTTAAGACTATTAAATCAGTTGAAAATAAATGAGGAACTTAGTTGGACGCACATATGCCATAAAGAGTCAACCCACACAACTTATCAATTGAAAAGTTAACTTTATTCCTCTACATTATGTATGTATTTAATTTGACAAAGGCTTGGGCAGTGGATCCTAGATAAAAGTAAGTAAGTAAGTAACTTACTTAAATAAAAGTAAGTAACTAAGTAGGTATAAAAATTTTCATTGACAGAACGGTTAGTGAGGAAATTGAATGGAATTTTTGCAGATTTTCAAATTAATTATGCCAGTATATAACTAACACCTTGTAGATGCGCCAACGCTCTTATGGTGGTAGAGAAGGCTTCGTTAATAATTAACAATAATTTTTAATAACTTTATTTTGTTAAAAATAATATTGATTGAAGTTTTGCAAAAATAACGTACCAAACGCTAATTTGAGCTGTCAAAACATAGTGCATTATCATTAAGCACGACTACTTTATACATACTGCAGTCTACTACTGCAGTATTCTCTATTTTCGACAATCTCAATTTATTTTTTCAACTTTCTATAGCAAAGTTGGTATGGAACGGTCAATCCCTCATTTCCTCGTACAAAATGCGGGTTTGACAGTTCTAGTTAACAACTGAACTCAGAGAACCACTAAGATAGAGAATAAGCGCCTTGAAGAGAGCACCACGAGAGCATCCTTAACGCAGCTATCAAGTAGGTTCAACCGGTCGTTAAATAATCGTCTTTGTATAAGAACCTTGTCAGTCTTACAGAAAGTACATTTAATTGTTTACGAGTGTTTATAGATACTCGTATTATAAATGAGGAGCTGGCGAACAAAACGGCGTAATTACGTAATTTTCTCAAACAACTTTTTTCGTGAAATCGTGTTCTTATCATACCTCTCCATCTATTACGTGCAAAAAAGTCTGTGAAAACGGCCTAAAAGTTGCATCAAAATGGGCTCAAAGTTGACGATTCCGTTCAAAACGTGGTAATTGTAAAATAAAAATCCCGTTTCTCAAATATATTTTTGAATACCAATCAAAAGGGGGTAAATTTCATATTATTCAAGATTACGGAACATGGATTTCAATCAAAACGAAGTAATTGGCATAATTTTGTGGGGAAATTCTTTTATATTACTCTTGCATCCCCGATTTAAATATGGCAATATTTTAGTTTGTTATTTTGTGTATCTTTGAAGCCAGTTCCGCGCCAAAAAAAGTTTTAAAATGTCATCTGGAAGTCCTAGCACTGTTTCTGGGCTGAATTCGGGGACTAAAACTACTAAGTAAGCAGTTTGATGAAAACTGGCTTGAAAACCCTGACTTAGTATGGTACGGCGAGGTTTTGGGTGACGTAGAAATTAGAAAACAGTGGTAAAAGTGGCGCTAATGAGGACATTGAAGATTGTGGAGAAAGATTCGCATCTTTCTCCACAATCTTCAATGTTGAAGTAGATGTAGAACTAAACGTGTACTACTTTAATAATAATTATATCAGTTTCTATAATTTTTTCATAAAACTAATTTTTTTTTAATCTAAATATATAAAAGGCAAAGGTGACTGACTGACTGACTGACTGACTGATCTATCAACGCACAGCTCTAACCACAGGACCGATCGAGCTGAAATTTAGCATACAGGTAGCTATTAGGACGTAGGCTTCCGCTAAGAAAGAATTTTTGAAAATTTCAACCCCAAGAGGGTTAAATAGGGGGTGAAAGTTTGTATGAAAGTCCGTCATTTTTCAAGTTATATCCATGAAACTTTGTATTTAGGCTTTCAAATAAAAATAAAGAAACACGTGTTTCACAGATTTTAAAAAATCTACCCCCAGAGGCATCAAATAGGGGATGAATGTTAGTATGAAGTAAAATTAGGGGTTTAAAAAATCGAACCTAACGTGAGCGAAGCCGCGGGTTAAAGCTAGTTACTAATATAACAATAAGAAATTCTTAAGTTGATTAATTTTTTTTTATTCTAGAACAGACTATTTTTTATTTTTACTCAATCGATGATCAAAATGTGGTAATTGCACATCAGTTTTAATCAAAACGGAATAAGTGAACCGATGGCTAGCAAAATGGGTTAATTGAAAACTTGTCGAGTCTATATATTTCGTTAAATATTGAGTTCTGAAAATTAGCCAAAACGTATATAGACTTGAAAATTGAGAGTCATATGAATCCAAAAATCACAACTCTATAGGTGGTCTAGAACCTAGTGTTTTAGTATTTTGCCTCAACTGTAAAATTTAATATATTGCAATTACCCCTTTTTGTTCGCCAGCTCCTCAAATATTGATTACTAGACGATGCCCGCGACTTCGTCCGCGTGGATTAAGGTTTTTTAATTCCCGCGGGAACTCTTTAATTATCCGGGATAAAATGTAGCCTATGTTTTATTCCTGAGTATGAGCTATCTCCATTCCAAATTTCAGCCAAATTGGTTCATTCGTTGTGGCGTAAAGGAGTAACAAACATACACATACACATACAAACATTCGCCTTTATAATATTAGTGTGAAGTGTGATGTGATGTGATGTGATAAAAGTTTCTGATATTCAACGTGTTTTAATACCTACCTACTATACGTACATTATCATTGGGGGTGCAGCAATTCGACCATAAACTGAGCTTAATCACTGGTTCGAAGTTAACACAAACTGATTACAAAATAAATTTCGTCGATATTTCAAATCGGTAACTTTGAAAAGTTTCCAAACGAATATTGTTCCCTCTCTTTGTTCCATTATCTTTCGCAAATTCGCTAAGCAAGGCTCTGAGTTTCGGTAGTATCCTCAAAGGAAACAGGTTGAATTGGAATAGAAGATTAAGAATAATGATAAAAAAATGCATCGTCTAGCTATAGACTAAAAGCTAAACACATAAAAGCTTGGCCAGTTATTAGGTACCTTATTTAATTAAGCGCTGCTGTTGTCTATACATATACGTAATATGTATTATGTGTATTACTAGCTTTTGCCCCCGCGACTTCGTCCGCGTGGAATTAGATTTTGTGGTGGAATTTTCAAAAACTGTGACACACGTACTTCTTTATTTTTAACTGAAAGCTCAAATACCAACTTTGATGGAAACAGCTTGAAAAATGACGGAGTTTCATATAAACTTCCATCCCCTATTTAAACCCCTTAGGGGTGGAATTTCCAATAATCCTTTCTTAGTGTGCGCCAACGTCATAAAAGGAACCAACTGTAAAAATTTCAAGTTTCTAACTTCAGTAGTTTAGGCTGTGCGTTGATATCTCAGTCAGTCAGTCAGGACTTTGAATTTTATATATATAGATTTAAAATGTAAATTAATGCCTCATTTTACAATTAATCATGATGATGTTTACATAGAAAAGCTTTTTTCAATTGTATATGGTGTTAAGCTTAAGAATCTTTCTACAACATTATCATTTGACCTAATCTAAAATTTGACTCTTAATTATATTATTATAAGGTCTATACTTAATTATATATATTATAAGGTCTTTTGTATAGAAAGAAATCAATGTTAGTAGTATGCTGTTATCTGCTAAATAAAAAATGATACCTACGTTTTTGTTGTGACCTAGAATTAGAGTTACGTAATATGTATTATTTAGTTACTTTAATACTTATGACCTACTATTGATAAGTTTCTAAGATAAAGAATAAAACACGTGTATCAAAATCATAATAATATTTTTATTAAAAATTTAGGTATTTTGTTACCATGTAAGCAACGTATCTACCGCAGTTTTCGTGTTGGTCTCTGAAAAATATAATCACTAAAATTATTATAATGATGTGGGAGTAATATCTAAAAGTAAGTAGGAAAAATAATTTACTCCCACTTGAAAAAAAAAACATTAAATAAGCTTTACGAAGTAACGAGCGAGAACTTGTATATTTTTACCTAATTATAGAAGGCTCCACTGAATAAAGTATTTTTTCCTTCGCGCAGGTAGAATATGAAAGGATGGTTAGCTAAAAAGAAGGCTTGGCGTGGTGATAATGAAACAAATGACACGTTGAATTCTGTAAAGATATAGTACAAATTAATAAAATGTAATTTTTCATTTATGGGAAATTTCAAGGCAATCGATCAAATTCCGCATAAATATAAAACATAAATATATAATTAGGTTAACATTATAGAGTATATATTATACTAAAAAAATTCGTAAATTAGACGATAGAGTACGCTAATGCAAGCTGATATATAAAATAACATCGATGTGTTGATCTTAAGATTTTGTCAACCAGAAATATTTTGCTACTAATAATAATATAGTTAGTAGATGGCCTAAGGTTTCAAATTATTTGTTAAAGTGAGTCTTACCGTTTGCAGCACCCGCTTCAGCGCCTTCTTCGTTGACTTCAATAAAAGCTTTTTGCTTAGCCGAGTCTATGTATAGATCACCAGTGTTTTGTATAAGATTATCCAGCTTGGCTGTGACTGAGTTAAACATCTTCGTAATATTCATCTACAGGACAAAAAGTTTTGGTTTATCCATCAGTTTAACTTAAAACCAGACGTGGACAAGACTCAAATATAAATGAATCAATATGATGTTATGTTTGTGGACAAGCACATTACTTACTTTTATAAGAATGTCTTTTAGATCGGTAGTTGTTTCAATTTTGAATTTAGGGAGAACGAGTTCAACTTCGCGTTCAGTCATATTTTCGATAGCTTTCTCTAAAACTTTCGGATCTTTTAGTATTTCTTTCACTTCATTGATCCCATCAACGTCAAAAGGAAGCACAACTATTAGAGATGATTCATCGCCTTGGTAAGGTATTTCGATTATCTGGAATAATATACGTATTCGTATTTAAACTTTTAATTTTACTACATTCTTTACACTCCTTGCTTTGCACACAGAATTGTTTCGATGGCAAAATATTACATCCTTATAATTTTAATTAATTTTCCTGATTTATTTATTACTTACAAGCTGATGCCTTCCCGGGAAACTTTTCCGAGATGAGAAGCATCCACGAATTGTTTCTTGAATACAATATAGGCTGTGACCTTCAGCTAAATCAGATGCGAATGCATCGAAGTCAAACCATTTATTATTTTAATAAATGTGTCAAATTTATTCAACTTGTCGTTTTAATATTTTCAGTATTCATTTATTAAATTAATAAAAAATTATCGTCTTATTAAATAGTTAAGAATACCTTAGATTTCAATTCTTGGCTCTCTCCATACTTGTAGTCTCCATTTCTGAACATCATATTAATTTTAGCTGTAACGTTCCTCTTTTTGTGAAAGACTCGTTCAATTGTAAAATCTTTATTAAATTGTTTTTTCCAAGTACCCTTTAAAATAATAACGAATATTGAAGAAAGTAAAATAAATATTGGAGTATTAGCAGCTTCTTTCACGTAAACTTCGATTTTTCAGACCCCTATTTAATCCCTTTAGGGGTTTAATTTTCAAATATTCTTTTTAGCAGATACCTACGTCGTATTAGCTACATATCTGTATGCCAAATTTCAGCCCGATCCGTTCAGCGGTTAGAGTTGTGCGGTGATAGATCATTCAGTCAATCAGTCAGTCACCTTTTATATATTTAGATATTTAAGGAACATAAAGTAAATTAACGATTTATTAGATATATTTAATTACAACAATAATGGAAAATTCTTAAGAAAATAAAAATTAAGTACAACACCCCACCAAATGTCAGTTATAGGCAAAGCATCAAGGACGTCCTTTTCGCATAGTTCTTGATGCTTTGCCAAAAGCAAAAGCTTTGGCGGTGAAGGCATAAGCCTTCAACCAGTTCTTTTGGATCACCAGTATCCTAAATCATCTTTTTTTAAAGTTATGATAAAGTACGTAATACAGTTTGCAAACCTTGAAGTAAATAGCGTTGACTAAAAGTGCTTTAGTATTCGCTGTGATGGAGGCAGGATCAACTAAATCCTTAATATGATTGTTTGTGTGTTCTTCAACCTAAAATGATTAACAAATATGTTATTGTTGTACCTTTTTCGTAAATATAACTATAGAGTTATTGTAGCTGGAATATAAATTTCAGATTATTTTAGATTTAATAAAGGATACATATAGAATTCTGGATTATGTGATGATACAATAAGATTGAAATCTGAAATCTATAAATAAATATTTCTATTCTATTCTATAAAGCGCGGTCTGACTTGGCTTGGAGTTGAGATTTATGTCCTCGCATGTCTCTTTCATTTTAGCTGTTTCATATTTGAGCGTGATCTACAGATTTCAGCCAAAGTCTTTACTGCAACAAGAAGAAAGTAACAAAACCCAAACAGTGTATACCCATTGGTTCACTTGACTTGCAGCACCTTGACTGTCTCCGAAATTTAAGTTTTGAACTTCCGATCCGAAGGTTTCTCGTGTGTCGGCAGCAAATTGATTGTTCAACTTATAACTATCAGCAACGTATATTTTACTTGCTGTCTTTAATGTTACTCCATTTAAAGCCCGCACTTTAGTATTGATCAGGGAAAATACTTCTTTTGTCTGAAAATAATAAGTTTTGAAATGTGAGAACTTTGTTCTCCTAAATAAATAAGTCTCTACTACTTAATTAATTATTATTCTTAAGAATATATCACGCATTAATTTTAGGAACATACTCTTATATGTGTTCACAAAATTTGGTAGAAAGGTATAAAGGTATGTATGGTGGCGTTGTGGAGAAAACACATCTTAAAAGAGTGGTAGATGTATTGACGCTTGAGAAATATTTTCTGTCAAAGGGGGCTCCTTGTTGCCCACATTCTCAACTATTATCTAACGTCGGGATTGTCTAAAAATGATTGCTACATTGTGACGATCGCAATCAACTCTGATTGGTCGATACTCTCTTGCTATTGGTTGAAATGTATCGTTGCGGCAAGAATGCTATAAAGAATAGCCATTAATGAACTAAGAGAAAGAAGAAGAATGGTATAAATTCAGCCAAATTGATGCGGCTTTTTTGCAATCGACCAGCAGACCAGCAGTTATTCTTTGCTCAAATCGAAAGCTATGGGATCGAGGTTTTCATGTTTTTTTTTGGAGTAATAACTAAATTAGAGGAAGCTTACAGTGTTGTCGTTAGGCATTCCAATGGATTCGAGCAGTTCATCATGTGCTTCTCCCACCGAGGCCAAGCTCAGCTGAGCGAGAGGCGTCAACACCGAGTACGCAGAGAACACGAAACTTTTCTCTCGATTAGTAATTGCTACTTCCTGCGATATTTAAAATCAACTTTTATAAGTAGAAGGCAAAGCCAAAAACAGGTTTTCCGGCTTGATTCTTATATTTACCAACTTTTTAAAGTTTTTTATTAAGTACGAGTGCTAATAGGTAAAGTGTATATATGAAAACCTTGTGGTGGTTGTAGACTTTGCTTCCCTTTTGATGGAATTCCGAATTATTTCACTTTTACGGTGAAAGAAAACATTGTAAGGAAACCTGCACGTGAGAGTAGTAATGTTCTAAAAGGTATGTGTGCACTCTCAGCTTGGTGAACTATTGTCTACACCCTTCTCATTCAAAAGACCTGTGCCCAGTTGTGGGCCAAGGATGAGTTGACATGAATGAATGAATGAACCTTAAATAAACTATCATAGTACAATATAAGTTAACAATTCTGTGTGTAACTTACAGAAAACATCCTTGCTGTTAATTTATTGTTTCCTTCATAAAACAAGTTTTCGAGCTGATTGTCGTCGCCCAATGCCATAGTGGCGAGAGCTATAACTATAGAGAAAAGTTCAGTTATTGTCACAAAATAATAAAAAGAAGGTAAATTAATACATCAGTCCTAATAGCAGGGGGTCTGCCAACATTGTGCTTTCCGGTGCGGTGTCGCTAGTCGCTACTGCACTACGTGGACTGACGACATCAGACAGTCGTATGGAGCCGCTGGATACAGGCAGCGTAAGATGGAGGCCTACCTTCAAGATACTTTTGGCCAGCGTTGGACGTCTTTCGATTTATAAAGAAGAAGTTTGGCTAGCCAAGACCGAGGCCTGTGAAAGTCCATGGAAGAGGCCTTTTTCAGCTGTGCACGTCTAACAGTTGATAGAGAAGAAGAAGAACTTTTTGCTATAAAAACAACATTACGCTAAGCACAAAAAAATAAGAGCGAGAGAGATTGTGACTTAATGCTCTGTCGCTTTGTTGGCCGCTGTGTTGTTTCGAGACCGCAGCATCCACAAAACATCACTCTCTAACGAGAGAATTCTCTCATCGTCGATTTTGAATTATGTCACCCTTATCGCAAATGAAAGGAAATGGTATATAATAATAATAAAAAACAGGCTTCAATTATTTTGTATTAACATTTTGCTCATAGCATTTACTTAATTAGTGAGTGTATTTTAAAGAATAAATAATAAAAACTTACAATAAATTAAATTAAATGCCTTCATTTTGTTACACGACGACGTTATCGAAGAGCTACTCAATAATGAATAATCTGAATGGATTTAGTTATCATTTGATTGTTATAATTGTTTTTTTAAAACTTATAATTTAAACTTATTACCAAAGTAGTTCATATTGGCTTACTAGTGGGAACAATAGGGTAAGTATTAGATTTAATTCGATTGATCGTATTCGTATAAAGAATAATGCTCGTGTTTAATTGCTTAAAATGCACATAATTCCGAGAAGTTAGAGGTCTGGGATTCGAACCCTATACCTCCGAAAAGTCCGTCCGACCGCCTGTCTGTCAGCGGGCTGTATCTCATGATTCGTACTAGGTAGAGAATTGAAATTTTCAGAGAATGTCTATTTCTTGTGCCGCTATAACAACAAGCAACAAAAATAAATTAAAAATTAAAGGGTGGGTATGAGGGCGCCCTACCAGAAACGTGGTTTTTCCGGCGTGTTTTGGTACGGAACCCTTCATATGCGAGTTCGACTCACATTTGACCGATTATTATTATTCATCTCATAAGCTTTTGCTAGGAGAGTCCCTTTAGGCCATATTGAATTTAAAAGGAATAGCTGGTGGTAAGTACGCCTAGATTTCAGACAAACCTTTAGCTTATCATTCAACTCGATGTGTGAAATTCCACAACAATTATTATCTCTATCCAGTTTGTCTTACACGTTTATAAAAATTTATTCTTAAGGTCAAGGTCTGTTTGATTACGTTATTTGTTTGTAATCGGGATACACGGGTTATCACTAATTCTCTAATCTAGAAAGTCATAAAGTATAACTTTATGTTTGTGATTTCATTATAATATACCTAAACTCCAAATGAGTCAACAAAATCAAAATTATGTTCATTGCAGCTCGTAGCAACTTGCAGCTCTTCGAAAAGTCAAAACTCTATCACCGCTGCATTGGTCCGGAGAAGTCAGAAATAACTGGTTGATCTTTAATTAAATTAATCAACAATTCTTCTTCTTCTTTTGTAAAATATATTACCTACTTTCGTTTTAATGATTTTGCCTTGTACGTATAAGTCTATCCAACTTAATAAACTTTCAAATAATATGCACAGCACACTAATTGCATTTTTTTTTAAATCTTTAATTGGATGGCTTTTACGTTAAGACGTATGTCAGCCTTATCGTACCCTAAAAACTAAAAACTAATTACAAAATATAAAACTAAAATACTATTTACACACGAATAGACTGAATAAACTGCACTAATTGCATTTACATTGCATTATTTAAAATTCACATAGAATGAGCCGGCGTCTACCGTAAGTTGCGTTGCCTACGGCAACGGTTCGCGCAATAAACAAGGATACGAAAATATATATATTTTTTTTATATTTTTTTTATTTGATGACAAGATAGCCCTAGACTGCGATCCCACCTGATGGTAAGTGACGATGCCGTCTAAGATGGTAGCGGGCTAATTGTCGTGTGGTGCGGGTTGTTACGTTCCCTCGAATATGGTTGAGTGAAGCAACGGCTGGATCATGCGTCGTGCTCGTGAACGGGTGCCACCAACGGGAATGGGTCTGCTTTGTCTTCCCATGTTGACATGTGTTGGATTATAAGTATTGCATTTTTGAAGCTTCACTGTGGAAGCACTGTATACATAGCTTAGTTTGGTTACTTATTGTAAAATTATTTTATTTTTTGAAAAGAGTAACTGCTGAGTTTCTTGCTTGTTCTTCTCGGCAGAATCTGCATTCCGAACCGGTGGTAGATTTATGACGTGTCATAAGAGCTACAAGGTAACCTACATGAAATAAATAAATTTTGAATTTGAACTTGGAAGGGGTATAGCAGTGTACATTCAACCCATATCCCTATAATAATCGGTTTCTACACGTCATCGTGCCGTAACGCTAAATCGCTTGGCGGTACGTTTTTGACGGTAAAATAGTAACTAGCCACGGCCAAAGCCTCCCACCAGACCAGACTAGAGACAATTCAGAAATTATAAATTCCCAAACTGACATCGCCGGGAATTGAACCCGAGACCTCCTAGTTATAAGATCACAGCGCTCACCACTGCGCCAGGAAGGTCGTCAAAAATATATACATTATTTTTTATTGTGCGGTAAACGCATTCCGTCTAACGTAACGATTGCCACTGAGTCAAACGTAAAAATCAATCCACGGTAAAAGCTTCAAACGTATTAAAATAGTGCGCGTCAATCGCAATGCGTTTTCGCAGCGTGTGCCGCAAAAAGCAACTGCGTGCTTTAGAGAAAAATAAAACACATGCGTTGAAATTGTTATTGTTTATTAAGAAATTAATGTTATCATGGTCATACTTTACAATGTTTCATCGTTTTGACTTCTCCATTTACATTTTTGTTTATCCAGTTTTCTACATTTTTTCCAAATAGACTTTTTTATGTATAAAAATTTATTATTCATAAAAAAGTGTAAGCTTATAATAATTTAGCCAATACAGGTTTAAGCTTCGATAATGTAAAAAAAAAATTGGAGAAAAGAGGCTTGAGGTACACTATCATAGAAATAAAAAGTTTGCCTTGTTGGAAGCATTTCTGTAGTTGTGAATCATAAAGACAGTGATGGATTTATGATCCATAGGTTAAATTGCCAGGTGGGAACCCTAGGAGGAGTAGTAGACACCATTGAATAAGGTATACTGTCGTCCGCGTAAAAAGAAGAAGAATGGGTGGTCGCATACAAATTTGATGGCTTCTGGTTCATAAACTAGTGACGACGCGTACGATACTCCAAATACTGCAAAAATATTAAAACACATGTTACGTTAAAATAATATACATATTACGTTAAAATAATAATATAAAAGAATTTGAACTTCGAAAATTTTAGCGCTCGTATTTTCTATCATTATTTAAATTTTGTAGGAACCAATGTGGGATATGGGTTTGTTCAAGCCATACCCCTTTCAAGTTAGCCCGTATCCATCATAAACTGCAACGTTTCTTACCACAAATGAGATCACAGTTATAGGCTAACTTGTCTTAGTAAAAAATTTTCAACGAAGTGACTATTTTTAGAAATACTAATATTTTAACTCAGTTAGGGAAAACCATTTTTATCAAAAAAAAAAAAATTAAATTTTTTATCAAACGGCAATTGCGTTGAGGTTAATAAAGCTACGTTACTTCTTCTACTAAGCTTTTCAAATATGTATGTGTTATCATTAAATTATTATTACCGTTAGCTGCAGTTGCTTCAGCACCTTCTTCGTTGACCTCCATGAAAGCTTTCTGTTTCGCTGAGTCTATGTATAAGTCACTACTTCCTTTTAGAAGATTATCTAGTTTAGCTGTGCTTGGACTAAACATTCTTTGGACATTCATCTAAAGAACAGAAAATTGAAATATGAATACGTTATAATACTTAATTATTGAATTGAATAACTATAATTACTTAAAGTTAATGATTATCCAGATACCTAAGAACCTTCAGTAAAGCCTGAAAAATATACGTCCTGAAATCACATATGCAATGCGTGAAGGTACAAATCAAGTTATAGTACAGGTACGTTAAAAAATAGGGTTGCTAAGATTACGGGGTTTTAGATTTCAAAAACAATTATGAAACTTTTGAGTATTAACGAGGGATATAAGTAACAATTTGTCGAAATCTGAGTGTTTTCGAATTTCGAGTGTATGAGGGGCGGATTTTGGGCCTTATCAACCCACCTCCTTTCGGAGAACCGATGGTCCTATGGGTCCTAAGGAGCTGAAGTGGAGACCTCATACCAGCAAGCGCAGTGTTGGCAGAATCCCTTATAAGTAGACGACGATATCAGATGAGTCACAGGGAGCCGCTAGATACAGGTGGCACAAAACCGAGGCATGTCGAAGACCGAACAAGTGATCTATATCCAGTAGTGTACGTCTATCGATTGATAAAGGAGAGAAAAAGAAAACTATAGGTATAAATAGACTTACTTTTGTAAGTATTTCTTTAAGATCAGTAGTTGTTTCAATTTTATATTGTGGCAGAAACAGTTCGACTTCGGTTTCATACATATTCTCTAGGGCTTTCTCTAAAACACTGGGATCTTTAAGTATTTCTTGAACTTCATTGGTACCCTGTATGTTTAGGGGAAGTACAACCACAAGAGATGATTCATCGCCTTCGTATGGTATTTCGATTATCTGAAATATGCATGATAGAAAAGAATATTACACATAGAAATTCAATATATTATTTAACTAAACTGTTTTCATATTTCGAAATCGTGATTGCAATAAAAATAATATTATTATATATGTATTCGCTTAATGCAGATAGGTTTTATTGAGACACTTTATGATTTTGCATTAGCAACTGGAAGTATAGTTGAACCATCGGTTCTGCAATGTTGTCTCTAAAATCTTCAAGTGACAGTACAAGCGTCACACAAAAACACTTCAGACCAATTGCAATGAAACCTTCGGACTTAGGAAGAATATCTGCCTAATGATGATTCATTAGGCACAATAGATTTACAAGAACCTGGGGGTTTGAAAGTAGGAAAAAGCTAGTAGTAAAGATAAAAACGCCCACCTGAGATTTCAACTCGTGACTCTCTGCATATTTGAAGTAACCTTTTTTGTACATCATACGAACTTGGGTTGTTACATCCTTTTTCACATTGAACGTATAGTCACGGGTAAGACGTTTTTCAAATTGGTTCTTCCAAATACCCTATAAATAAGCAACATAATAAAAAAATCTCCTTCTTTAAAGAATATCAACTGCAAAGTTCGAATAGATTAGATTGACTTCAAGCTTACTTCAAGAGATCAATTTCAATGATCTTTTGTAAAAACATTGAATGGGAAGAATAATAAAAAGAATAACAACTGTGATAGAAAGAAAACGAAGAAATGAATGGATGTTTCTAACGATGTACTTATGAGAAGTGCGTTTTGCGTACTTACCTTGAAATATATAGCGTTGACTAAAAGTGCTCTGGTGCCTCCAGTCAAAGTTTCAGGTTCAACTAAATCTTTTATACGGTTATTGGTCTGCGCTTCAATCTAAAAAAATATTTATAAGCATTTTTTTACCATGCCTACTAAAGAATTCGCATAGAATTGATAATAATAAATATATCGAGTACTTGAAAAAATTTATATATTTCGTCAAGAAATAATTATTTCTGTATTTAATTATAATTTTAATTGTAAATTGCACAGAATTGTCTTTGGAGGATTTGTATCGATATTTGATATTACTTGCCCATATTCCTTAATGCTAACGACAAATACGTCGCACTGATGTATTCGTCGTTTGTTAACTATACAGGGTGTCCCACGGCTATGCCACATGGAGGGGAAGTACCTTAAATATTGTAGATGGAACATTTTACTGAAAGAAGACTTCATTTTAATTTAAAAAACAATTTAAACTGCATTCATAGATTTTTAAATAATTGCCTGGTTGAACCGGGACTCGAACCCGCTATAGGAGAAAAAAAATTAACCTGTATCTTAATCATACCGATCGGAAGGCTTCATCATAAGGATTATTTTTTGTTAAATAACATAGCATGAGAAATAAAAGGAAGACCATGAATTTTAGCCTTTGATGTAAAATTTTGTTAAAAAAAATGAAAAGCTGACATTGGCGTATCGACATACAACTGACATGAACTATTACTAATGAGTACCCACTTGAGAAGTACGCATCATTTCCCGATCCTTACTATCCTTACTAATCCTTACTTATATTACCTATAAATGCGAAAGTGTGTTTGTTTGTTGATTTATTGGTTTGTCCTTCAATCCCGCTGCAATTCGTAGCTCTGTTGCAGCGAGATTGAAGGACATTTTTCTGAACAAAATTTTACATCAAAGGCATTACAATAAAATTCATGGTCTTCCTTTTATTTCTCATGCTATGTTATTTAACAAAAAGTAATCCTTATGATGAAGCCTTCCGATCGGTATGATAAAGATACAGGTTAATTTTTTTCTCCTATAGCGGGTTCGAGTCCCAAATTAATTTAAAAATCTATGAATGCAGTTTAAATTGTTTTTTTTTTAAATTAAAATGAAGTCTTCTTTCAGTAAAATGTTCCATCTACAATATTTAAGGTACTTCCTCTCCATGTGGCATAGCCGTGGGACGCCCTGTATATATATTGTTTATAGAAATAACCTCATATTTTGCGAAATTTAAGCGTAGCCGGGGCGGGTCACTTAGTAATAAATAATATGTGTCTTTACCCAGGCATTCACTTCTGTTGCGGCCTTTTCACTGTCCAGAAAGTTCATGCTCTGAACTTCGGATCCAAAGGTGTTTCGTGCGTCTTCAGCAAATTTAGTGTTTAGTTCATATTTGTCAGCAACGTATATTTTACTAGCTGTCTTTAAGGTTATCCCTTTTATGGCTCGTACTTTTGTATTAACCAAAGAAAATACTTCCTTTGTCTGAAATAATAGAAAGAAATTATGATTTGTATAGTAATAGGATTAGCTTAGCTATGAAATTATTTTCCTAATTTTATACTTTAACTATAAAATTAACTACCAATAATAACTATTTAGATTCAGATTTTTATACCTATTCATAAAACATTTCGTAAATATTAAGTATACGAATAATTATTATTTGTATTTATTTTCATTACTATTACTATATATATAGCTACTCGTGCTGATTCACTGATTCACTGACTGACTGACTGACTGACTCATTGATCACCTCTCCTGTAAAATTTTGTATGGAAACATTTTTTTTCACTCACGGTTTCGTATAGAGGACAAAAATTCATTCGGAACAAAAATATGGAGAGAGCTGATGAGTGAGGATTTCGGAGACGGGTGAGGAGCACCGGCCAGGGTATCGAAGATAGGTGGGGGGTGTTCGACCAAATGTCACTCGAAACGTCATCCAATTGGCAAAGAGCCGAAAACAAACTCCAAAATGGCGAATTCAAGATGGCGGCCATACAAATTTTGTTTGTGTCTATCTCGGAGAGTATAAGAGATGGAAGAGTGGTTTCTTGGCAAAAGATGATCAAGAGCCGAAGGTCCACTTGGAGAACAGAAAAAAAATTCAAGATGGCGGAATTTATTTTTTTCCATACAAAATATAAGCAAGACTTTAATACGGTTCCTTTTCAAAATTTCTGATGGTTTCGTAGAGAGGACAAAAATTCATTTGGAGGAAAAATATGGAGAGAGCTGATGGTTGAGGATTTCGGAGACGGGTGAGGAGCACGGCCAGGGTATCGAAGATAAGTGGGGAGTGTTCAAACAAAAGTCACTCGAAACGTCATCCAATTGGCAAAGAGCCGAAAAAAAACTCCAAAATGGCGAATTCAAGATGGCGGCCATACAAATTTTGTTTGTGTCTATCTCGGAGAGTATAAGAGATGGAAGAGTGGTTTCTTGGCAAAAGATGATCAAGAGCCGAAGGTCCACTTGGAGAACAGAAAAAAAATTCAAGATGGCGGAATTTATTTTTTTCCATACAAAATATAAGCAAGACTTTAATACGGTTCCTTTTCAAAATTTCTGATGGTTTCGTAGAGAGGACAAAAATTCATTTGGAGGAAAAATATGGAGAGAGCTGATGGTTGAGGATTTCGGAGACGGGTGAGGAGCACGGCCAGGGTATCGAAGATAAGTGGGGAGTGTTCAAACAAAAGTCACTCGAAACTTCATCCAATTGGCAGGGAGCTGAAAAAAATCTCCAAAATGGCGGATTCAAGATGGCGGCCATACAAATTTCGTCGGTGTCTATCTCGGAGACTATAAAAGATGGAAGAGTGATTTCTTGGAAAAAGGTGATCAAGACCCGGTAGTTAACGTGATGAATAGAAAAAAATTCAAGATGGCGAATTTTTTTTTTTCATATAAAATGTATGCAAGACTTTGATACGTTCCTTTCCGCTGATGGTTTAGTATAGAGGACAAAAATTCATCTGGATGAAAAATATGGAGGGAGCTGATGATTGAGGATTTTGGAGACGGGTGAGGAGCACGGCCAGGATATCGAAGATAAGTGCAGGGTATTTGAACAAAAGTCACTCAAAACCTAATCCAATTGGCAGAGAGTCGAAAAAAAATCCAAAATGGCGGATTCAAGATGGCGGCCATACAAATTTCGTCGATGTCTATCTCGGAGACTATGAATGATGGAAGAGTGGTTTCTCGGAAAAAGATAATCAGGACCCGATGGTCTACGTGATGAATAGAGAAAAATTCAAGATGGCGGATTTTTTTTTTCATATAAAATGTGTGCAAAACTTTGATACGTTCCTTTCCGCTGATGGTTTCGTATAGAGGACAAAAATTCATTTGGATGAAAAATATGGAGGGAGCTGATGATTGAGGATTTCGGAGACGGGTGAGGAGCACGGTCAGTGTATTCAAGATAGGTTGAGGGTGCCCAAACAAACATCACTCGAAACCTCATCCAATTGGCAGGGAGCTGAAAAAAATTCAAAATGGCCGATTCAAGATGGCGGCCATACAAATTTCGACGGTGTCTATCTCAGAGAGTATAAAAGATAGAAGAGTGGTTTTTTAGAAAAAGATAATCAAGACCCGAAGGTCTACTTGGTGGCCAGAAAAACCGCGGTTCGCTTTAGCGAGCCGCGCACCCACGCGCCCTACTAGTTACTATTTATATAGCTACTCGTGCTGATTCACTGATTGACTGACTGACTCACTGACTCATTGATCACCTCTCCTGTAAAATTTTGTATGGAAAAAATTTTTTTCACTCATGGTTTCGTATAGAGGAGAAAAATTCATTCGGAACAAAAATATGGAGAGAGCTGATGATTGAGGATTTCGGAGACGGGTGAGGAGCACCGGCCAGGCTATCGAAGATAGGTGGGGGGTGTTCAACCAAATGTCACTCGAAACCTCATCCAATTGGCAGAGATCCAAAAAAAAACTCCAAAATGGCGGATTCAAGATGGCGGCCATACAAATTTCGTCGGTGTCTATCTCGGAAACTATAAAAGATGGAAGAGTGGTTTTTTCGAAAAAGATGATCAGGACCCGAAGGTCTTCTTGATGAATAGAAAAAAAATTCAAGATGGCGGATTTTTTATTTTTTCATACAAAATATATGCAAGACTTTAATACGGTTCTTTTTCAAAATTTCTGATGATTTCGTTTAGAGAACAAAAATTCATTTGGAGAAAAAATATGGAGAGACCAGATGGTTGAGGATTTCGGAGACAGATGAGGAGCACGGCCAGGGTATCGAAGATAAGTGGGGACTGTTTAAACAAAAGTCACTCGAAACCTCATCCAATTAGCAGGGAGTCGAAAAAAACCTCCAAAATGGCGGATTCAAGATGGCGGTCATACAAATTTCGTCGGTGTCTATCTCGGAGACTATAAAAGATGGAAGAGTGGTTTCTTGGAAAAGGATGATCAGGACCCGAAGGTCTACCTGATGAATAGAAAAATATTCAAGATGGCGGAATTAATTTTTTTCCATACAAAATATACGCAAGAATTTAATAAGGTTATTATCCAAATTTTTGATGGTTTCGTATAGAAAAAAAAAATAATTTGGAGGAAAAATATGGAGAGAGCTGATGGTTGAGGATTTCGGAGACTGATGAGGAGCACGGCCAGGATATGGAAGATAGGTGGGGGGTGTTCAAACAAAAGTTTCTCTAAACCTCATCCAATTGGCAGGGAGCTGAAAAAAAATCCAAAATGGTGGATTCAAGATGGCGGCCACACAAACTAAAAAGATGATCAAGACCCAAAGATCTACTTAGTGAACAGAAAAACCGCGGTTCGCTTTAGCGAGCCGCGCACCCACGCGCCCTACTAGTCATTATCTATTGCTAAAATATAAAGTAAAATATGATACACGTTTCTATTTATTTCTATTCAAATAGTTGCATACGAGGAAATTATAGTTTAAAATTCAAATAGCAATATATAATGTGAGTGAGCCTTAAATGGCAAGTGGTAATAATACATACCTACTCTTAACATAATAAATGAAGCTGATCGCACATTACGCGACCATCCGTCAAGGGCACAAAGACCCGCAAAAGCCACCGAAGATATAAATGGGCATTAATATATATATAGCTACTCGTGCTGATTCACTGATTCACTCACTCACTCACTCACTGACTCATTGATCACCTCTCCTGTAAAATTTTGTATGGAAAAATTTTTTTTCACTCACGGTTTCGTATAGAGGACAAAAATTCATTCGGAACAAAAATATGGAGAGAGCTGATGAGTGAGGATTTCGGAGACGGGTGAGGAGCACCGGCCAGGGTATCGAAGATAGGTGGGGGGTGTTCGACCAAATGTCACTCGAAACCTCATCCAATTGGCAAAGAGCCGAAAAAAAACTCCAAAATGGCGAATTCAAGATGGCGGCCATACAAATTTTGTTTGTGTCTATCTCGGAGAGTATAAGAGATGGAAGAGTGGTTTCTTGGCAAAAGATGATCAGGAGCCGAAGGTCCACTTGGTGAACAGAAAAAAAATTCAAGATGGCGGATTTTTTATTTTTTCATACAAAATATATGCAAGACTTTAATACGGTTCTTTTTCAAAATTTCTGATGGTTTCGTATAGAGGACAAAAATTCATTTGGAGAAAAAATATGGAGAGACCTGATGGTTGAGGATTTCGGAGACGGGTGAGGAGCACGGCCAGGGTATCGAAGATAGGTGGGGAGTCTTCAAACAAAAGTTACTCGAAATCTTATCCAATTGGCAGGGAGCTGAAAAAAAATTCAAAATGGCGGATTCAAGATGGCGGCCATACAAATTTTGTTTGAGTCTATCTCAGAGAGTATAAGAGATGGAAGAATGGCGTTTTGGCAAAAGATAATCAGGAGCCAATGGTCCACTTGATGAACAGAAAAACATTCAAGATGGCGGAATTTATTTTTTTTCATACAAAATATATGCAAGACTTTATGCGGCTCCTTTTCAAAATTTCTGATGGTTTCGTATAGAGGACAAAAATTCATACGGAGGAAAAATATGGAGAGAGCTGATGATTGAGGATTTCGGAGACGGGTGAGGAGCACCGGCCAGGGTATCAAAGATAGGTGGGGTGTGTTCAACCAAATGTCACTCGAAACCTCATCCAATTGGCAGAGAGCCGAAAAAAAATTCCAAAATGGCGGATTCAAGATGGCTGCCATACAAATTTCGTCGGTGTCTATCTCGGAGACTATGAAAGATGGGAGAGTGGTTTCTTGGAAAAAGATGATCAGGACCATCGGGTCTACGTGATGAATAGAAAAAAATTCAAGATGGCGGATTTTTTTTTCATATAAAATTTATGCAAGACTTTGATACGTTCCTTTCCGCTGATGGTTTCGTATAGAGGACAAAAATTCATTTGGATGAAAAGTATGGAGAGAGCTGATAATTGAGGATTTCGGAGACGGGTGAGGAGCACGGTCAGGGTACTGAAGATAGGCTGAGGTTGCCCAAACAAAAATCACTCGAAGCCTCATCCAATTGGCAATGAGCTGAAAAAAAATACCAAAATGGCGGATTCAAGGTGGCGGTCATACAAATTTCGTCGATGTAAAGATGGAAGAGTAGTTCCTTGGAAAAAGATGATCAAGACCCAATGATATACTTATAAAACAGAAAACACGCGGTTCGCTTTAGCGAGCCGCGCACCCACGCGCCCTACTAGTCCATGATATATCCTCGGTGTCGGTCAGCCATGTAGTAGCCATGTTAGATGTGGATATATCATTCTCGTCGTCGTACTCTCAACCGATGGACTTGGACATCCCATTGTTAAGCATAGATCTTTTGCAAGGGTGGCCACAGCACACTAGTCCTACTGTGGTCCAGCGACTGCCATGCAATCGGTTGAGATCATCTATTCACTCAGCGGGGGCTGCGTTTCCCATTCTTCTAAAGTGAAAATTCCAATGGCGTTAGCAGCCCGAGTCGTTTCAATTTTTGATACGTGCACGTGCGGTTATTGCGGTTTTTAGGCAATATATGAAAATATGTGTGTGAACGTCACAGAGTACTCACGTTTTTCTATTGTTTACTTAATTATATCACACGATTTATTGACTGGCGGATGATCAATTTTTCTCGGGACTTTACCTAGTAAATTATACAGCAGAGTAACTCACCGTGTTGTCGTTAGGCATTCCAATGGTATCGAGCAGTTCATCGTGTGCCTCTCCTAACGAGGCCAAGCTCAGCTGTGCGAGGGGCGTCAACACCGAGTATGCAGATAAGACGAAACTCTTCCCTGTGTTCTCTTTAGCTACTTCCTGTGATTTTTACAGAAGTTAGTAAATACTTAAACAACTAGGTGTATTGGCTACAGAAATCCATGTCATATAAGTAACATGCAAGTTTTAGATACAGTATGGTTATACTGAAGCATTACTGCTTTCTTTCTTCTTTCAAGGGAATCATATCTTCTTCTTCTTCTTCTTCATCAACTGATAGACGTCCACTGTTGGACATAAGTCTCTTGCATGGACCTCCACATACCATACCATAAGGAACCATATACGATGGCTCAAATTGTAGTACTCAAGCCTTATATTAAAAGTATTTAAGAACGTTTTGATATCATGTCAAGGATTCTGTGTTCGTTGGCTAGCACTTGGTACACCAGGGTCACATATGTGTGCATACCTGCAAAACCACAGTGTATTCTAGCGTCAATCAACATTCCTGATGCAATACAAACATGGGGCAGTTCTATCAGAATACTGCGATTAGTATTATACTATCAAACGCAAAAAATCAAGTTAAAAATATGAAACTTACCGTAAACATTCGAGCTGTAAACTTATTATTTCCTTCGTAAAGAAGGTTTTCCAGCTGTTTTTCATCGCCCAACGCCATTACGGCGAAAGCCAAAACTGGAAGAGAAATTAATGGATGAGTACCAATGAACGTCAGGGTTCATGAAGCTGGAATGGTACTATGTACGACGCAGCTTTAGTAGAACCTCTATCCTTAGGTATCAGGGAGACTCTAAGAATTGCCACAGAGGATAAGAAAGGTCTTGTGCAAACTGGAATTATGTATAAGCAAGTTTGAATTTGTCAATTGGAAATTTGGTCCTGCCTTTATAACAATTCATGCTTTAAGGACGTTCAAGTTTTTAAAGTTTGGCTTCCCCTGTTCCCTGCTTCGAGATTAGTATCTTCCTTAGGAAAAGACCAAGAAAATAGAAATTCTATGTAATGACGATCACTGTATTCTTCACTATGACAGTATATTTCGTCGATTTCGTGTACAGTAGGTGTAAGGAAACTTAGATAGCGGTAAAAATTGAACCTAAATGTGAAGACGCGAAGCGGGGAATAGCGGAAACCAAACGTTAAGAACTTGAAGGTCCTGAAAGCATAATTTTTAATTAATTTTTATTTTTTTATTATTTGTTATTATAGCGGCAATAGAAATACATATTCTCTGAAAAATTTCAACTCTCTACCTATTACGAATTATGAGATACAGCCCGCTGACAGACAAAAGGACGGACGGACAGCGGAAGCTTAGTAATAAGGTCCCGTTGGTTTTCCTTCGGGTACGGAACCCTAAAACGCTAATGAACTTTATCAAAAATCAATAAAATTATCCTCGCACCTAGATACTCATCAGATTACACGAGTGTTGACACAATTACGATGAAGAAGCTCAGAATCCGTGTAGGTATTCAAATGAACCGGTTATATGGAGGTGGTTTAGGTAAATATACATAACATTGGGCATATTTGACACCAGCTAGTGACAAATGTGTAATCTATTATCAAAGGCATACTTACTATCAAATATTTGCCGAAACATTTTGCCGGTTGCGTGGTGAATAGCTACGATTACCAGTGACAAACCGAAACTTTGAGAAAAACTTTTCTGGTCTGGTCTGGTGGGAGGCTTGCCGCCAAGCGATTTAGCGTTCCGGCACGGTGGCGTGTAGAAACCGAATAGGGGTATGGGTTGAGTTTACACTGCTATACCCCTTCCAAGTTAGTCCGCTATCATCTTAGACTGCATCGTCACTTACCATCAGGTGAGATCGCAGTCAAGGGCTTTCTTGTCATCGAATAAAAAATAAATAAAAAAAAATAAATAAACATTATCTAGCATTATAACTAAGTACCTTTTACAAACCTATTTTCACAAAAATGAAGTTACTGGCAGAAGCTAATATTTTACAATAATTTTGCTGATTTTTAATAATCCTTTATTTATAGATACACTAGCTGAGACCCGCGACTTCATCCGCGTGGATTGAGGTTTTTTTGGATTCCCGCGAAAACTCTCTTATTTCCCGGGATAAAACCTATGGGCCTAACCTATAGATTATAATCTATCTCCATGTACCAAATTTTAGCCAAATCGGTTCAGTCGTTGCGGCGTGATTGAGTAACAAACATCCTTACATACATCCAAACTTTCGCATTTATAATATTAACAGGATTAATTAATAGGATAATAGGATTAAGTACTAAGGATGATTACTAAGTTCAGTAGCTAAAAATACCTAAGTACAAGGCAACGATTCTTTGAACAGAGGTTATCGCTTATCATTCAGTTGACATTTAATTTAAAAATATATGAAAACTTACAGAATATCACAGTCTTCATTTTGTTTGACGGCTCTACCTGACGACCACTCAATGCCGACTAGTTTTTTAATCTATTTGATGAGCTTTAAATAAGTTGCGATAATCAGTATTACCACTGATAGTAAAAAAATAGCGATAGACACTGGTTTTTATAACGAGTGCTTTTTGTTTTTAAGTACATATCAGTTTTTGTATAAGCCACATAATATGTGCAGACGAGTTAACATGTAATCGGGGGGAAAATCATACCTAAGATTTTAAAGTATCGCTACTATTCTATTTATACCGCAACCTCTACGAACATTTTTATGTTGTTGTATGTGTGATGTAATATCACATCACACTAATATTATAAAGCTGAAAGTTTGTATGTGTGTGTGTATGTTTGTTACTCCTTCACGCCTCAACGAATGAACCGATTTGGCTGAAATTTGGAATGGAGATAGTTCATACCCAGGATTAAAACATAGGCTATATTTTATCCCGGAAAAAAAAATATACCGGCCGAATTGATAACCTCCTCCTTTTTGGAAGTCGGTTAAAAATTACAGAGTTCCCATGGGAATTGAAAAACCTTGATCCACGCGGACGAAGTCGCGGGCATCGTCTAGTTATTATCTAAACGCCTTGCTGTAAGTAAATAAAAGTTCAAGGTCTATGCTTGAATCTTCATATTCTTATATAAATGACTTTATATTTAGATATAACTGCAACATTATACTGGGAAAATCACGGAAAATCCGTGGGGAAAATAATCACAACAAAGTGGTTTTTAGCCTCAGTTCATACGAAATCTAATGACAGTTTATTCATAAGAATTTTATATATTACTAGCTTTTTCCCGTAGCTTCGCTCACGTTAAGTTTTATTTTTCCAACCCCTATTTTATCCTCTTAGGGGTTGAATTTTCAAAAATCCTTTCTTAGCGGATGCATACGTCATAATAGCTATCTATATGCCAAATTTAAGCCCGATCCGTCCAGTGGTTTGAGCTGTGCGTTAATAGATCAGTCAGTCAGTCAGTCACCTTTGCCTTTTATATATTTAGATACCTATGTATAATAATTTTTAAGATCATTTCGGTTCTACTAAAAAAATATAATTATATTATGTAAAAAAGCAGTAGTTAGGTAGTAGGTAGGTATTAATAAAAATGATTTTATATCGTACAATTCTCAGACACGGAGAGTGAAAAACTAATAATATTTATGGATCTATTCTGTTAGCATAAACAATATACTTACGCCAATACTACGACCGAATGAATATTATTTTAATAATTTTTCCTTAAAGCTATTCTTAAAACTCAAAATGAAAACAAAATTAAACATTCCGGCCACGGATACTTATACAAATAGTTTTTATCTCGGAAAATACAGTACAGGGTTCCAACAGGATCTTCAAAACTTGATTCAACGCGAATGAAGTCGCAGGCAGAAGCTAGAGCAGAATTCGACTTACATAATTTCTTACTAATACCTAGTTCATAATCAAAAATTTTCACATACTTTACCTATTCTGAAACGCAACCGACCATTTCTTCTTCTTCTTTATATACCGACATGTCTTTTTATATGTATAGACTATAGATAGATGTCCACTGCTGAACATAGGTCTCTTGCATCGACTTCCACATGTCTCGGACTTGCGCCGCCTGTATCCAATGGCTGCCTGCGGCTCATATAATGTCACGGGTCCACCTAGTGTGGGTCTGCGAACACTCAACCATTTATCATGGAAATAATAGCGATGATAATTGATAGTATTGAAAATTGAAGCTGTATTAAAAGTCTGTGGATGAAATATTATGGGTTCTATACCGCGTATTACAAAGGGAAAACCCCGATTACGATTATATCACGTTTCGTTTTCGTATATTCGTTTTCTCTGTACTTTGTACTCACTTTCGTTTACAATGCTTTAAAATATTTACTACAATCTTCGTAGATTGTGGTGAATGTTTGTTGTACGGTATACTCGTGTATACCGTAATAAGATTCGCAGGAGATTTTCTATTGTCATAAACATGAAATGAAATTGTGTTTGAAACACAATAACAGGTTTTACTTTTGTAAGTTTAATTTCTGAAAATTCGTATACTATGCTCAACTTAGTAATACTTACTATAAATATTTTACAGTTTCATCCTTATTTTTGCGGTTATGCAGGCCCTTATTTCCTGTGTTACGTTTGCCAATGTAATGTTTTATCAGTATTTATTATTTATTTATTTAGTACCAGACAACAAAACAATAAAACATAAACATTGAAAGAACGTGCACAAGGACAGCTTATCTCTAAAGAAGAGGTATATTTTTAACCGACTTAAAAAACCGAGGAGGTCCTCGATTCGTGGAATCTTTTTTTTATGTAGGTAGGTATAACTCAAAAACTCCTGGATCGATTTGGCAAATTTTTCTTTTGTTCAGAGGGTATAGGTATACTTTTCCAGGTGGTCCCATTGTCATCACGTCAGGATCTGATGATGGGATCCTGGGGAAATCGAAGGAAGTTTTTGAAATATTATAGGCACTTTATAGTGGCGTTTGAAGTCGGTTTTAAAAAAAATTATATTTTATATTATTTACTGGCGGATGCCCGTGACTTCGTCCCCGTGGATTTAGCTTTTTTCCGGGATAAAAAGTAGCCTATGTCACTCGCCGTATCCTCAACTATATCCGTACAAAAAATCACGTCGATCCGTAGCTCTGTTGCAGCTTTATTGAAGGACAAACCAACAAATCAACAAACAAACACACTTTCGTATTAATATTAGAAGGAATATAAAACTTAATAAATATAATATTAATCTATATAAATCTCTTCCACTTCTTATCCTTCCACTTATCCTTTAAAGTCTTACTATATAATAAATCTACTGATAAATTGTTTGAAGTACAGGTATAAATATTGTAACTTTTCATACAATCCTTCACAGTAATTTATCACACTTTACCGTACACTCCCTGAATATTACCCAGTACGTGCTCTCGGGCCAATGTTATACGTCGTGAAAGCAACGGAAAAGATCACTATCATTCCTAACATTGGCATTGCAAACATTCCGAGCATGAACTCCCGAGTACTAACGTAAACCACTCTAGCATCTCTGAAGGTATTTTTCCTGTACAAACGATCGCTATATCGTGTTGATCTAGTCGACATGGCATTTTGTACTTCAAACGGTTAGATACTTGTGTGTTCAATTACATTCATTTTAAAATAGATTGAAACAGTAGGGTTAGTATAAGATTTAAATCGATTGATCGTATTTCTATTCGATGACATTAGCGTCAAAGTAAAATGAACTTTAACAGTAATTAATTTGAGCTCAATTTCGTGTATGAATTCTTATACGTTTACGTATACGGATACGCTCTAAATTAAAATCGGTTATACTGAATTTGTGACCTTAAATCCAATTGAAGTTCGTTTTACTTTAACGCTAATTTCCTCGAAAACGAATACGATCAATCGAATTAAATCTAACTCTACAGGCATACCACTACTAATTATTTATTACTAAGTACTTACTTTGCATCTGGGGCGCTTTCAAAGAGGCGTAATGAAGCGCCGCAGTGGCGTAATAATATTATGTGCGTGAAACATAGCGACGCGCTGCTACTTTACTTCTACATACTGTATGAAAATGAATATAGTGGCACGGCCGTGGGTATGGCTAACGCGCCATAGTGGCGACCTTGCAGCGCTTCTTTACACCTCTAATTTGAAGGCGCCCAGGCTGTGCACACTATCTTCTGAGCATCTAGCTGCTCAAGCAGCCATTACGTCCAGGTCAAAGCCTAGCTAAAACTACAAGCCAAGGCTTTTTCACGGCAGCTTTGTAATGCTCTAATGCTTCTTTTTTGAGTCGCTCAGGAAAGTATCGATACCTAAACTGCAAAAACTCAGTTTCTCAATCTCAAAATAAGTAATCGGTCAATCTGTAGTAGTCAGTGTGTGCCCAGATTATGAATCGAATACAAATTGCTTAGGAAATTTTAAAAAGGAAGCAATTCTATTAGTGCATTTATACACATCCATATAGACGACACTTTGAACGGTAGTTTTTCAGCTGATTTTAAAGCTGGCGACAGACATTATCCCGCGACTTCCCTGCCTGGATTTTGTGACAATTTACCCTTAGTACACTTTTAGAATTTTCACTTACTTTGTGTTACAATGTACAGTGTACAAGAGGTTCGACTTATTATAAAGTAAGAGACAGATGTCTGTTTTATTTATAAACTAGCTGATCCCTGTGGATTAAGGTTTTTTAATTCCCGCTGGAACTCATTAATTTTTCGGGATAAAAAGTAGCCTATGTGTTATTCCAGACTATACTTTAACTCTGTGTCAAATCTTCAGCTAAATCGATTCAATCGTTGCTGATTGGATAACAAGCATCCATCCATCTATACATACATCCAAAATTACACATTTAAATATTAGTAGGATAGCTGGATGTCGATTGATGACCATTTTGGGTTTTCACACCTAACGCTCCATTTTCCGGCGCTGACGTGCGAGAATGCATTTCTCCACATCCCTGCCGGAAAGGCAGCCTAAAACCCGGAAGCTATTCCGTGTGAAGACACCTCATAAGCAAACATGGGATGACCGACATTACGGCGCCATTTTGCTAAGTGATAGTGGTGTGAAAACTAAACGATGGGCTACGCTTTGTTCCCCAATGAGCTGTCATGACGTACAAACGCATGGCGCGGAGATTAATGCTGCCCTACCTTTCACCGCCCTTGTTATCTTTATAAAACCGTATTGTTCTATTGACGTCATGAGGTACCATGTCTTTAGAAGTTTAATGAAATTAGGATTTATTGCTGTATTTTAAGTTGTACCTAGAGTAGTAAGCATCGACATAGACAGCACGAACATCAGAACACTTGTATATAAACTTGTATACATGTCGCAGGCGGATTGTATAATCCGCCTGCGACATATAATATATACAAGTCAATTATGAGTTTTGTTAACCGATTTCCAAAAAAGGTTCTCAAATCGTCAGAATATTTTTTTTATGTATGTTCCCCGATTACTCGAAGTCGCCTGGACCGATTTGGAAAATTCTTTTTTTGTTTGAAAGGGTATACTTCCCAGATACTCCCATTGCCATCATCAGGTCAGGATCTAATGATAGGATCCTGGAGAAATCGAAGAAATTCTTAAAATTTTATAGGCACAATTGATATAGATACTTTGAAGTCGGTTTTGTAAAAAGAATTTCTACGTTTATATTATTTTTGTTACTTACTTGAATATAGGTAGGTATTGTTGGATTTCCAATTCAAAATTAGGTGCTTAAAAAGTTTTTTCGCATAGATAGCGCCCTGTTCGTACGTCGCCAATGCCCATGCCACTAACAACTAATGCACGGTCTATTGTGCAATGTGCATGTCACTTGAACAAGGTGAGTGTTCGGAACGCCATATCTAGTACGTACTACATTTATATAGATGATAGTAAACTATTCCTAAACTAAATTGATAAGACTTAATGTCACTTTCAGAATACTCCCTGCGGAAAAGGATAGAACTAGATTTAGACCTGCCAATTAAGTTTCATTTAGAGATTGTTTACGACAGAATTAACCACAATTCATTGTTGTTTGTCAATATTTAAGAAGAAGAGGAAATGTTTTCAAAGACCTACAACACTCTAGTATCTAGATAATAATCTAGTAGTATAATCTGCAAAAAAATTGGGTCGCGACCCCATTAGATACATAAACATTTAGCTATATTTAAAATGGATCCCGTTCTGTTTTAATCTTCCGATCATCAAGTCGCTTTTATTGCGGCTTTTATTTTATGTCAGAAGTCGTAAACTTAGAAAAAAAAAGCTTTTGTTTCTCTTTGAAGTTTAAAGTCCTTAGCACGATCGTCGTGAAATCGTAGCTGCAGTGAACATGGATTGTAGTTGTTTCAAGTGTTCGTGAATTTATTCACACAAACTTGCGTGCACCTTTACTTCCTTTTAGATCATCATATCCTCTGCAACAAGCTTGCCTGGCAGAGATCGCTTCTAAGCGATAAAGCCACCAGTTATACCCTTATGTCATTTATTTTAAGTTTTATTTTTGATGTGGTGGTCATTTCATTTTATTGTCCGTTGTATGACATGCGGAACAGAAGGGAAACTATCTGTTCTATCTCGGAGATTTGACTGCGAGTCTATCAGTCTCCAGGCAGACAGGCAGATGTCAGCTATACTTCCGCTTTAGATTCAGATATTATATTTGTTTCACGGGTGTGCTAGAGTCCAGACTCCTGAGTACCGCACAAAGTATTCGGCTAACATAATCATACCAGTACCTACCTATCTATATAATATATATATATATACATAAATATATATATATATATATATATATTATATATTATATGAAAATTATACATTTAGGTACGATTAACCAAAAGGCCGAAATACGGCACTAATTAATTAAACAATGGGTAGGTACATGAAATACGAATCTCCACTGGGAAAATCTTGGCATTCAAGAACGGAATGTTAAGAAGCTTTGGTTCGGTTTAAGTAAAAGTTATTCATTAATTCAGGAAGGATCAGTGCGCAGCCTAATTAATCAGATTTCAAGCTTGACCGTAAACGCAACTTTGGCTTGAGAGCACCTGCGACGAATATTTAATGGTGAGGAGTATTTTTAGGGTTCCGAAAAAAACTTCGGAACCCTTATAGGATCACTTCGTTGTCCGTCTGTCTGTCAGTGTGTCACCACCGTTTTTCTCGAAAACGGCTTATGATCCGAAGTCGAAATTTATACTGAATATAAAGTTCAATGGTCTCGTAGTGTTTTAAGAATATCAAGCTTATAGCTTAACTCAGTGAAAAGTTACAGCTTTAAAACCACGGCTTTCTCATTATTAAAACAAATTAAGAGACATCTTCCAAAAATCGTTTTTTTCCATACCTAATTCTTAGTTTCATAGTAAGTGCCGTTATATTTTACAAACACCAGCTTTAAAGTCTTACAAATGACGAACATATTGATATCTCTAAACATAGTAAGAGTAACTTAAACAGCTAAAAACCAAATAAAAACCTACCACTTACTATGACTTTTAAAGTACTGTAACTGGAGTAAAGTATCTGAAGCTAAAACACACTATCAGATGCATCGACTGAGAGCCGCGACAGATAAGGTTTCACAGTCGTTTGAGATCAGCAGGCCCATATTTCTATCGGACGTCCGAAGACTCAAGAATGGCCCAAGGTTACGTCCGCGACTACGTCCGATTGTGTGCACAATTCAATGTACATTCACTATCCAGCCGCGGTTGACGCGTCGGATAGTTTGTTCTAAGCCTAACTTTTTAATGCGTCACAACACAGAACTGTCACAACTTTTGTAGACTGACCTCTATAATTACTCTATGATTTGTAGAATAGACCAGGTATGTAATAGAATCTGCAATGGCATATACATTAAGAATAATATTTTTTATCTATTAGAAAGAAAGAAAGAAAGAAAGAAAGAAACGTTTATTTTATGAATTGTGCCACACATCACCCAATAGGTATACCTAGATTAGGTTGTCCCGGCGCCTCCACCGAACAATAAAGACAAAAGTCGTCAAGCAGAAGAAGCGCCGGAACAACTAAGTCATGTGTGGCACAACCCGGAAAAAAGGTCCTAACTCAGCAAAATGCTGTATGCTTTGCGCATGCACAAGAGCATACAACGCTGATTTTCAGCCAGAACCCTGATTCGGGTGGCGCCACGGAATTCTACATCGTAGCTGTACAGCTATATTACGTAACTTATCTATAACTAAACTATCTACAAATGAACTTAAATAAAAGTGCACTTTACAATATGTCTAAACTACTATATAAAATATTAACCAGTACAGTATATTCTAACAATATTACGAGTATTAAGTAGGTATATAATAATTACATTTATTTCGTATATATATATATTTATATAAATGGTATATATAGTAATTATATAGCTAATTTATATTAAATTAATGTACATAAATTACAAATCACAAGAAATCAACGCCGAAAATTATTTTACTTTTTTACAAAAAAGAGTACTCCTGAACATGGTCTTCAAATTCCACTTGTTTATTCAAAAGATATTTTTTTAAATTAACTTTGAATGAGAATTTACTACTTAAATTTTTTATTGGTGGAGGAATATTATTCCAACATTTAGTGGCGGAGTACGTAAAAGAACCTCTAAATGCAGCAGTGCGATGAAGTGGAATACGGAGCTGATTACGACAGCTACGAAGACGGCCTGGTTCACCATCGCCTGCCCAATTTAGTTTATTAGCGAGGTACATAGGCTTACTCAGCTTAACAACACCAAAGAGCAAACCCGCGAGATGCAGCTTCCTCCTTGATCTCATCTTTAATAGTTGATGACTGTTCAGAAAAGGGGTAACATGATTTCGCGGGGGAATGTCAAAACTGAAACGCGCACATGCATTCTGTACGCGTTGAATTAGGCGTTTCGTCCTACATAACAGCCGCGGTCCATATACAATATCTGCATAATTCAGCTTTGAAAGCACCAAAGCCTCTACCAACTGGATACGCAGTTCTTGAGAAAGATATTTACGAACTTTATAAAGTATCTTCAGTCGATAGAAACAATTACGAACCTTCTCCGCTATATGTTCTTCAAATCTCAAATTTGAATCCATCATCAAGCTTAAATTACGTGCCAGAAAAACTCTCTCTAAGGCGTTACCTCTTATATTTATATTAGTACCACTACTATTAATTTTGCCTAGCTGTTTCTTAGTTCCAAATAAAATAAATTTAGACTTTACAGGGTTAAGGACAAGTGAGTTAGAATTGGACCTATTACCTATCTCTTTAATTAATTTATGCCGTCATATTTTGTATTCACATCACACTATATCACATATCACACTAATTCATATTATAAAGCCGAATTTTTGTATATGTATGTGTGTGTGTATGTTTATTATTCTTATTACTCCTTCACGCCACAACGAATTAACCGATTTGGCTGAAATTTGGAATGGAGATAGCTAATACCCAGGATTAAAACATAGGCAACATTTTATCCCTAAAAATTACAGAGTTCCCATGGGAATTGAAAAATCTTGATCCACGCGGCCGAAGTCGCGGGCATCGTCTAGTACCTAATTTCACCTTCATTTTTTTGTAGAATAGGTAATAGAATCTGCTATGGCATTTACAATCCAGTGTTAATCATAGATTAAAAATAGAGGTCAACGCAGTCTTATAACCCAGTTGTCAAAAACCAGGGTTCCCAACTTAGGGCTTTTAGCCCCAAATTTAGGGCGGAATTTTGCTTGTTGGGATTTTTTTAGGGCCCAAAAAAATTTAGGGCTATTTTTAGGGGCATAAATAAATTTTCAAGCGTCACATAATTGACTGACCAAAACCAGTAAATAAAGCAAAACGCCTATGATATTTCGGAATAATATGCTTAAAATCGTTTTAGCTAAAGCGTTTTGAAAATATTTCAATACATTAGCGTTGAACACGCTGTTTCGATATATAATATAGTGAAAAACAAATTACGAAACCGATTTCCCTTTTCATTTTAAAACGTGATGGTGTATCTTGCGTTACTTTTACTCCATCTCCAAAAAATGTAACACTTATAATGTAGAGGCGTAACTATAGGGTGGCATTTCGGCAAAATGTCACGGGCCCCAGCCGGAAGGGGCCCCGGTCAGAGAGAGCCAGAAGCACAAGATGATCCTAACATTTATAGCCATTCCTGTGGCTACGGCTAGCCGTAGTCGGCACTAATGCCGAGCGATCATTTTCAAAATTAAAATTGATATAAACTAAAATCTTTGGGACAAGAAAGGTTACGCACAGTAAACTGATTTACCAAAAGGCTGAGTTGACTGGAGCCTAGGGCAGCAGATTTTAGGGGCGGTAGATTTGGGGCCAAAATTTTTATTTGTCTTACAGAAATTAAAAAAGATACATATTTGTATAGGTACCTAAATGTCATTAGGTCCATAAACACATATTTTAAAATTTTATAAAATATATAATAATTTACCGAATATAGCTACCCCAATAACAATAGCTAAATAGTTTGAAGGGCCGACTTTACCTACGTTGTCGGGTGTGCGGCGCATACAAGCGCAGGGTCTCAAGCGCCAAAAGTACAGGACTATGTAGTAGATATGGTGTAGTGTAAAATAAAAAAACGTTGCTATTGTAGGTGCCAAGTATGGACTACTAAGTGCCGTTATGCAATTATAAAAAATTTTGAGCTCGCTTCGCTCGCGAAAATATCACTTTTACTTATCTAATATATTATAGATGCCAAGTATAGACTACTAAGTGCCGTAATGCAATCATAAAAAATTTCGCGCTTGCTTCGCTCGCGAAAATGCCACTTTTACTTTTCTATTGTAGGTGCCAAGTATGGACTACTAAGTGCCGTAATGCAATCATAAAAAATTTCACGCTCACTTCGCTCGCGAAAATGTCGCTTTTACGTTGCTTTTGTAGATGCCAAGAATGGACTACTAAGTGCCGTAATGTAATTATAAAAAATTTCACGCTCGCTTCGCTCGCGAAAATGTCACTTTTACATTCTATTGTAGGTGCTAAGTATGGACTACTAAGTGCCGTAATGCAATCATAAAAAATTTCGCGCTCGCTTCGCTCGCGAAAATATCACTTTTACATTTCTATTGTAGGTACCAAGTATGGACTACTAAGTGCCGTAATGCAATCATAAAAAATTTCGCGCTCACTTCGCTCGGGAAAATGTCGCTTTTACGTTGCAATTGTATGTACCTACTTCACATAGTGATTTATTATAAAATAAAAAAATGTTATCTCATTGGTTGAGCTTCTTTATATTGGGGGAGGGAGGGCCCCATCCGATGAATTTGCCACGGGCCTCAAACGGCCCGCCTACGCCTCGCCTCTGCCGAATAATGTAATTAAAATTAAGTTATATTATTTTTATTTACCTCAATAAAACCGTAAACTCATTTAAACATTAGCTTTGAATGGTAACAAGATACAGGGATTTTTTTGGGGCTTTTGAATATTGCATTTAGGGTTATTTAGGGGTATTTCATGTTGATGTTAGGGCTAATTTTTTTTAGGAGTTGGCAACCCTGTCAAAAACTGTCATGTCTTATTAAATAATGTTTGAATTGAATTGTTAAAATATTTCGAATGTTCATATAACGATAGGAATTAGGAAATGAGTTTTTGAAAGATGTAACAGTGTTAATGAGAGAAGGATACGTCTATATTTAAAGATGCGAAGAGGTGGTTAGCTAAGGGAAACATCAAGAGTGAAGTGGAATCTTTGGTGGAACATGTCGGAAAGCCATTAATTAAGCAGGAGGTTGACCAGTGCATAGATAACTACCATCCAGTCCAAGTTAAAGCGGCACCTCAGCAGCTCAAGAGCTTGTTAAAAGATGAAGTGTCCATAGCACAGCGGCCGAAATTATTGAAGCAAGGCAATACATTCGTTAAAAAGAAAGATAGCATCGGAGCAAGTAAGGAGATAAAAGAACAGTCGAAGTACAAGAATAGATAGATAGATAGATAGATAAAAACTTTATTGCACACAAGAAAGAAACAAAAATAAATAAAACTTAAAACTACGCATGCAAAGGCGGCCTTATTGCTACAAAGCAATCTCTACCAGGCAACCATTGGTGATAGGAGTGAAATGATGTGTGAGGGTAGTATGGTGCAACATTATCTAAGCAATATACATATTTACACTACATAACAAATAACATAACAAATACTATAATATCTATTTGAACAAATAAAATAAAATAATACATACATACCTATAGATATACATATATATCTATACGAAATAGCGATAAATATATAGTTTAATTACCATGGCATCTGGATATTAATACCTGTTTCAGGCGATTTTTAAAAATATTTAAGGATGGTGAGCTTCGGACGTTATTCGGCAGGGAGTTCCACAACTCCACAGCATATGCTGAGAATGACTTGCCATAAAAATTAGTATTTCTATGAGGAACTTTGAGCTTGTTGTCTAGGCATGAGCGAAGTAGCATGGGACGATCGATGGAAGCAAGAAAGGTGAAACGTTCTTTGAGATAACCAGGAGTATGCGGACTATAGAGGATAGAGAAAAGAGAGAATAATTACTCAGTGGATGGAGATGTACTCTGCAAGTATCCAGGACAATCGTTGGTCATACCCAAGCAATTGGAAAAAGAAATAAACCATAGCAATGGACATTTTTTAAAGAAGAAGAAGAATTGGAAATATGTATAAGACGCATGGCTCAGCTGACCATATTATGAAAAAAAACCAGAGTCAAATAGTCGATAGAGATAGTAATAGTAGGTAAATAGTACTGTAAAGTAATAATGAAGGTGACTGTGTTGAATGAATGTTTGTGTATTAATATAGTTAAGTAGATGTATGTAGTTAGCTTTGTCAACAGCACCGCCAAGTATATTGTATATATACTAGGTTATGTGTTACACTGATAATATGTTTGTACATGATTTTGTTATTACCAACTTAAGAACACACAGTGAACTCAAAGTGAACTTATAGTGAACTTGTTAGAATAAACTAAGGACAGTTATTGGACTGTAAATTAGATAATATAGAAATTAATAATAAGTTTAAGTAATATTACTTATTAGCCCACAGGCTAGATGGTAGTATAAAATAAAGCCACCGTTACATGGTGCTTTATGGTAGGAAAAAAAAAACCAACTTAAGTATACCTATGGTTTTTTAAATTCGAGATCATTCAAATTTTATTTTATTTTGTAAAAGAAATATTAATTATAATAATTTGTGACCATGTATACTTACTAGTGTTTAGATTCCTTATACATAAGATGTCATTCTATATTGGTTAACTTAAGATGTATTACTGTTAAGTATGTATGAAAACTGTATTATTTAACTTAAGGTGTGTTAGTGTTGAGAAGGTATGAAGTATGCGCGGAAGTATGAATATGGTAAAGATGTATGAACGGAGAAGGTATGTCTGGGGACAGACATAGTTGCAGGATGACCGAATGTGGGAAACGGAATGTAAGTGTATGACAGGGATGGATGTATGCGATAGAGAGAGTGGGAAGATATGGACAAAAAAGATTGGCAAGATGGCATACGGAGTTAAGACATGCTAAGGAGTGCTAAAAGTAGTTTAAATAAAAGAAGTTAATATATATTTAGTGTTTTTACTTTGAGCTATTCCCACATTTATTAGAACATATGATATTATTACTTGCTTGTTCAGACATGAAAAGGGTCACAAAGAAAATTCTGTCAAACATAGAGAATCTTTTGATTGACTATCTCGAATGCTTTAAAGACAGCTTAGACTTAGTTTTACAAGTTATACATTGCATTATGGAAGTAACTCAAAGAGACAAATAATGGGATGAAACATGGAGATTGGGAACTGTGAGAAAACTACACAACCCCATTGAGTTTGGGCTTGTTTGATTCATCTTGACAAGTACTCTAGTCCTAGATGATATGCAGGGTCTGATGATGAGACCGGAAGGCGTCTATAGGAACTTCAATAACACTGCGCACTTAAGCTGTCATCTAGTAGGTACCTAATTAATACAATGGTCAAGAGTTTCGGAACCCTCAGTGCGCGAGTATGACTCGCACTTGACCGGTTATTTTTTTATAATAGGAGATAGGCTGGTTTTAGCAAGGATTTAGGCTGAGCAATTGAGTTTATAATATTACTAGCTTTTGCCTCCGACTTCGTCCGCGTAGAGTTAACTAAGTTTTAAAAATGTGAAGAATTTGCCCACGAGAAAATAGCTTTTTGGAATAAGCAACTGAGTTTCGTGCTGGCTTTTCAGCTGAGTCTGTTTTCCGAACCCGTGGTAGGTACATAGAGTCTTGATGAAGTTATTCTACATGAATTACATTATTTTATATTTTTTCATATAAAAGGCAATCAGTGAAGGAGCCCTTAAAAATAAACTAAAAGAGGTTTTTATTGAGGACTCCTTCACTGATTGACTATTGTTAAGTGTTAGTTATTTATTGATTATAGTTAATGATTAGTTTAGTTAAGTTGTTGTCAAAATTGTAATTAGGTGCATTAGGTTTTTAACTTTTATGTATAAGAGCGCCAGCTCGCCATCAATCTGGCTGTCCAGTTTGGCGACACAGTATTTTTAAGTTTATTTGTGTAGCTAAATTTATCAATAAATTAAAAAAAAAAAAAAAAGGAAGATTGTTATCCAATGTTCATAGTTTAAAAATCTATAAATAAATAATTGAGTGGGTTACAACACTAGCCCAAACTTACGTTATAACTTACTTACGTAGTACGTAAACTGGTGGAGAGGACGGGAGAGTGTGCTTTCCTGGGTTCCGAAAAAAAAATTGAAGCTTTATAGGAACACATTGTTGTCCGTCTGTCTGTGTGTCAAGCCCCCTTTTCTCAGAAACGGCTTGAGGTACTAAGTTGAAAATTATACTTACTTACAAATGTCAATGATCTTGAAATTGTAAAAATTTCAAGTTTCTAGTTCAATTAAACAAAGAGTTACTGATTCTCCAAGCGTATTGTCAAACAAACGTTTCTGGGACGTTACGTCTTCAGTAGTATATTATTACTGAAATTTCGCCACTCAGCTGGTCATCTAGTTACCTAGTATAATTAATAAAATCCTCACGACGTACGGGACCCTCACCACGCGAGTATCACTCACACTTGGCCTGTTTTTATTACCTGTAACGTAGCTCACGTTCGCTTCATTTATTTTTATATTTTTTGAACTAACTTTAAACAAAAAACTCTGTTAAAACTATTCCCTCAACATTCTCACAACCTCGGCACACTAATGGATGGACTCAATCTAAATTTAATTCTGCGTTAAGCACCCTGTACTTTCCTTAATAGAGTTTCCTGTTGGATTCTTTTCCACTACATTTAGTGTCAGTTGCATTAGAAAAGAATTTTAAGTATTAAGTTTTAGCTGTACCAATCAATCTTATTACAATTACGTAAACAAAAATTTTGATTACACGTTGTGATTAATTCAAGCCTCAATAGCTCAACGATTAAAGGTGCTGACTGAAAACTGAAAAGTCGCAGGTTCGATCTCAACCCGTTGCACAATAATTGTCGTACCCACTCCTAACACTACTTTTCACTTATTTGGAGGGGAGAGGAGAATATCAAGATATCAGTCAACTTCAGCTTATTCTTTAAAAAAATATTATTTTATATATTACAACGATAACATGACGTACGGAGACAGTATTTTGTATCTTTAAAGTGAAATTAATAACGATTTTTTGCATAGGTAATATGCAATGTAGTAAATACTGTCCAAAATACAGTTATATACACAGGTTATATAGGTCACTGGACAGCGATACTATCTTGGAAAAACAAAGAGTTACCGTGGGTTTATTAAAAAACCTAAATCTAGCTAACAAAGTCAGTATTCTAATATAACAGTCATCCACTCACTCAGGATTTTCTATTTAAACGCAGTGAATATAAAACTACCAACAAATTATCTAGACGAACGAAGTTGTTACTTTTGCATTGATTTTATAACAGGAAAGTCTTTTGCAAGTTGGAACCGTGTACGCGAAGCCTTTAACTAAAGCCTTCAAATAGCGGGAGGAGAAAAGTTAGATAGCCTAACAAAAGTAGTTTGTAGCAACAAGCACTTTTCTGTTTCCAAGATTTGTTACATTACAACTTTTTTACAGTTGTTTTGATAGCAGTTGCCATGCGGCTTTGAGGGTTAAACGACTCTTATATTTATGTTGGGGCCAACGTTACCGCCTCTACCTAATTGCTGAGATATAAAGTTATTGACATAAAAATGCGGGCGGTTGCACATCAGTGGTTATATAAGGTCAAGGTTTACGTTACATTCAACCACAAAAAGTTGCCGAAGTCAAGTCGAGGGCCTTAAATTATTCCAAACTTAAACGCTAAGTCAAAGGCAAAAGGTACCTTTTAAAGGCACCTTTTGCCTTTGACTTAGCGCGCTCGAATCAAGGGCAGAATAACTGAGTATTTGTTTCAAAACTTTTTGGCGAAATGATTAATTTCTTTATTACAACTTTTCTCGACCAAAAATCGCATAGAACGTGAAACTGTTTGGTTATCCAGAATAATGAATAGTTTATGTCACTCTTCCAGTAATACAGTAATAATATAATTACAATAATAAAATTAATTGTTATCATTGTTGCTATCATTATATTAAACACTATATAGCTGATGCTCGCGACTTCGTTTGCGTGGAATTAGTTTTCAAGATCCCGCGGGAACTATAATTCTTTTCGGGATAAAAAGTAGCCTATGTTTTAATCCAAGGTATAATCTATCTTCATTTTAAATTTCAGCCAAATCGGTCCAGTAGTTTTTGAGTTTATTCATTACAAACATACACACAAAAATACAAATCTTTCCTCTTTATAATAGTAGTGTAGATGTATTCCCCTAAAAGTGTAGCTTTTCTTTTTATAAGGGATAATGATTTCAAGCGAATCCTACGTCTACTTAATGAGATAACAACATGTAATTAGACAAAGACAATTCTTTTTTGAATTGTACCCCAGCGAAGCGTGAGTAAACGGTTTGAGACAGAGGAAAGAAAACAAAGTACAGAGATAACAAGATCACCGTGTCCGTAGTAGTTTCCCATTGTTACTTGGGTGAGACAATTTAATTCTGCCAGCTACATGCTCTCGTGGATCTCTTTTTAAATTGTTCGTGTTTTTGCCATCCTTCCATTAACTCTGAATAGACAGAGATAAGGCAAATCCATTTTTTTCCAATAAACTATTTAGTAGTCTGTGGCAAGTTCATTTGCAACTACTAGGTACCTAAGGTACCTAATTGAGGAAATGAATAACTTAATTGTAATATCGATATAGGCAGGGAACGATATTTTCATTTCCTTTATCGATATATCTACAGATATACATCTATATAGATGTTTCTCGTTTTCACGTTCGCGTTAGTAGGTAACAAGTTTTTCTGAAATGATGACATTAACTGAACATATGGTGGACCATCCTATTCATCTATTTTTATGAATATATTAGGTATATTTTATCTTTATTAATTAAAACAATAAACATACGAAAAAATTACTTACGAGAGACAGGTTATTGAAGAAGATAGGATAAGAAGGAAAAATACTAGCTCTATGTAGTATGATTCAGCCAAGGTTATGTGTTGCCTTACGCGAATGTTGTTATACACTGATCGACGATCGTAAAAGATTACAAGATCTCTGTTTACTTTATTCTGTTTCATAAAATTCTCGGTCAGGCTACTATGATTATGGCAAAAAGATATTACGTACCTACTGACTTAAAAATAATGAAGTTGTGGTTAAAACACAATCGCTTAGACTCGAGAAGTTCGTAAAATTCTTTTTAAAAAACCGACTTCAAACGCCACTACAACTCACATAAAGTGTGCTTATAAAATTTGAAGAGTTCCTTTGATTCCTCCAGGATCCTATCATCAGATCCTGACTTGATGACCATGGGACTACCTGGGAAGTAAACCCTTTCAAACAAAAGAAGAATTTACGGTCCAGGCAATTTTGACAAATCAGGGAACATATCTACATAAAAAAAGATACCGACCGAATGGAGAATCTCCTCCTTTTTTGGAAGTAGGTTAAAAATAAGGACAAACAAGACAAGAATCAAACAAACAAAAAATATTTTAAATGGTAATATTTCATTAAAATTCAATAGTTTCGTAACCAATTATTCAGACGTAAGTTTCTCTAAGATCCATACATCATGCCGTTGAACAATGTCAGTGAGTTCGTTTTAATAGCAAAGTAAAACGGTCGGTTAGCTTTAAACTGCTTCGGCGGGTCTATAACAAAACTGGCTCCAACACCTTGAAAGACTGAAAAAAAAAGGCATTACTTAGGCTATATTATGTAAACAAGTAAGTTAATAATAATGATAGAGAAAAAATAAATCTGTAAAATAATAACGCTGCCTGTTAAACCCTGTTGAATAAGAAGAATTTGACTCATAAGGCATTTTTTTTATTAAGAATATTAACGCTATCTCGCAGCCATGCTTAAAAATACAGCTCGTAGTTAAGTAATCTGCTATGCTTTAAAATAATAAAGCTCGTAGTTAGGCTTTTAAAAAAGTTTGTCGTCGACTCAAAATTAGTAACTCACATTGGTGAGCTTAGAAAGACTAAAAAGATTTCTTATTTTTGCCTTAGTTGCTTCTATCGTCGTCGGTTAAATTTTTTGTAAAAAGTAATTATTTATCTAAATATATAAAAGGCAAAGGTGACTGACTGACTGACTGACTGACTGACTGACTGACTGACTGACTGACTGACTGACTGACTGACTGACTGACTGACTGACTGACTGACTGACTGATCTATCAACGCACAGCTCTAACCACTAGACCGATCGAGCTGAAATTTGGTACACAGGTAGCTATTAGGCTGAGTCATCCGCTAAGAAAGGATTTTTCAAAATTCAACCCTGAAGGAGGTAAAATAGGGGTTTAAAACACCGAACATAACGTGAGCGAAGCCGCGGGTTAACGCTAGTTCTACTATATAAAAATAAGTCGGGTTTTCCTTCCTGACGCTATAACTCCAGAACGCACGAACCGATTTCCACGGTTTTGCATTCGTTGGAAAGGTCTCGAGCTCCGTGAGGTTTAAAGCAAAGAAAATTCAGGAAAAATTTCAACAATTTAAGAACGCGGATGAAGTCGCGGGCGTCCGCCAGTTAAGAATATTAATCAAGCTGAATTTTACTAATATTCTCCTCTCCCCTCCGAAAAAGTAGAAAGCTTGTGTTAGGTGTGGGCACGACAATAGTGTAATGAACCGTTGACCTTTCAGTTTTCAATCCGCACCATTTGTCGTTAGATTATAGAAGCTTGAACTACATTACCCATTACATACTAACAACAGGCTTTTAACTTACGCCTGTCAGTCTCTATTGAGACTGGTCGCGATTGAAGAAAATGATATGAGGTCATTATTATCATTTTCATAAGCCACAATACGCGGAAGGTCTACGGTTTAAACCTCACCCTTTTCACTTAAATTTAATTTATTATTTTGCCCACTCCTACTAGCCTTACGTTTACTTAGAGGGGTGAGAGGAATGTAAGTAATATTCAACATGACTAATATTCTTTTAAAAAATTGAACCACATGATAGACATGCACATACTTAGTATCTAGCAAATGCATTACACGTAAAACTATGTACTCGTAAGTACAAGTAAGAACCATACGAAACTTTACATTATATGTATGTCTTATAAAAATATAAAAAGTATCACGGACAGATGACAGTGTTGATGATGATAATAATGATATATAATTGCTGAAATATAAAGTTATTGACATAAAAATGCGGGCGGTTGCACATCAGATGGTTAAGGTGGTTTGATCCGGTCAGCTAAGCACATCAGCGCCAATAGATGGCGTAGATTTTTTTTTTTTTTTTTTTTTTTTTTTATTCTATGACAAGATAGCCCTTGACTGCGATCTCACCTGATGGTAAGTGACGATGCAGTCTAAGATGGTAGCGGGCTAACTTGGAAGGGGTATAGCAGTGTAAATTCAACCCATACCCATAATCGGTTTCTACACGCCATCGTGCCGGAACGCTAAATCGCTTGGCGGCACGTTTTTGACGGTAGGGTGGTAACTAGCCACGGCCAAAGCCTCCCACCAGACCAGACCAGAGACAATTTAGAAATAATAAATTCCTAAATTGCCCCCGCCGGGAATCGAACCCGAGACCTCCCAGTTATAAGACCACAGCGCTCACCACTGCGCCAGGGAGGTTTTGTAATTAGACTTATTTTTTTTTTTTTATGAATGAAAATGTGAATATTTTTTTATAATAATATGGTTCCCGGTTGTAGCGGTATATTTGTAATATATCCAACTACGTTTCAGATGTATTTTAATTTTCAAAATACTTTCATTTGTACTGATAATCACGCGGTGGTAGCAGCAGACCTGCTGCTACATCTATATAGATGTTTTTCGTTTTCACGTTCGCGTTAGTAACAAGTTTCTCTGAAATGATGACATTAGTTGGGCATATGGTGGACCTTCCTATTCATCTATTTTTATAAATATATTAGGTATATTTTATCTTTATTAATTAAAACAAAAAACATACGAAAAAATTACTTACGAGAGACAGGTTATTGAAGAAGATAGGATAGGAAGGAAAGATACTAGCTCTATGTAGTATGATTCAGCCGAGGTTATGTGTTGCCTTACGCGAATGTTGTTATACACTGATCGACGATCGTAAAAGATTACAAGATCTCTGTTTACTTTACTCTGTTTCATAAAATTCTCGGTCAGGCTACTATGATTATGGCAAAAAGATATTACGTACCTACTGACTTAAAAATAATGAAGTTGTGGTTAAAACACAATCGCTTAGACTCGAGAAGTTCGTAAAATTCTTTTTAAAAAACCGACTTCAAACGCTACTACAACTCACATAAAGTGTGCTTATAAAATTTGAAGAGTTCCTTTGATTCCTCCAGGATCCTATCATCAGATCCTGACTTGATGACCTGGGAAGTAAACCCTTTCAAACAAAAGAAGAATTTACGGTCCAGGCAATTTTGACAAATCAGGGAACATACCTCCATAAAAAAAGATACCGACCGAATGGAGAATCTCCCCCTTTTTTGGAAGTAGGTTAAAAATAAGGACAAACAAGACAAGAATCAAACAAACAAAAAATATGTTAAATGGTAATATTTCATTAAAATCCAATAGTTTCGTAACCAATTATTCAGACGTATGTTTCTCTAAGATCCATACATCATGCCGTTGAACAATGTCAGTGAGTTCGTTTTAATAGCAAAGTAAAACGGTCTGTTAGCGTTAAACTGCTTCGGCGGATCTATAGCAAAACTGCCTCCTGGACCTTCAAAGACTGAAAAAAAAAGGTATAACTTAGGCTATATTATGTAAACAAGTAAGTTAATAATAATTATAGAAAAAAGACAAATCTGTAAAATAATGACGCTGCCTGTTAAACCCTGCTGAATAAGAAGAATTTGACTCATAAGGCATTTTTTTTATTAAGAATAATAACGCAGCCTTTGCTTAAAAATACAGCTCGTAGTTAAGTAATCTGCTATGCTTTAAAATAATAAAGCTCGTAGTTATGCTTTTAAAAAAGTTTGTCGACTCAAAATTAGTAACTCACATTGGTGAGCTTAGAAAGACTAAAAAGATTTATTTTTATTTTTGCCTTAGTTGCTTCTATCGTCGGTTAAATATTTTGTAAAAAGTAATTATTTATTAAGAATATTAATCAAGCTGAATTTTACTAATATTCTCCTCTCCCCTCCGAAAAAGCAGAAAGCTTGTGTTAGGTTAGGTTAGGGCACGACAATAGTATAATTAACCGTTGAACTTTCCGTTTTTAATCCGCACCTTTAGTCGTTAGATTATAGAAGCTTGAACTACATTACCAATTACATACTAACAACAGGCTTTTAACTTACGCCTGTCAGTCTCTATTGAGACTGGTCGCGATTGAAGAAAATGATATGAGGTCATTATTATCATTTTCATAAGCCACAATACGCGGAAGGTCTACGGTTTAAACCTCACCCTTTTCACTTAAATTTAATTTATTATTTTGCACACTCCTACTAGCCTTACGTTTACTTAGAGGGGTGAGAGGAATGTAAGTAATATTCAACATGACTAATATTCTTTTAAAAAATTGAACCACATGATAGACATGCGCGTACTTAGTATCTAGCAAATGCATTACACGTAAAACTATGTACTCGTAAGTACAAGTAAGATACACCATACGAAACTTTACATTATGTATGTCTTATAGAAACATAAAAAGGCAGTATCACGGACAGATGATAGTGTTGATGATGATAATAATGATGACAATGATGATAATGATAATGATACTGATGATGATGATAAGTCATTATCTCAATTTAACGTGCACTCACCGTTCGAAGCGGCAGCTTCTGTACCTTCTTCACTGACTTCAACAAAGGCTTTCTGTAAAGCTGACCCAATATATAGGTCACCAGCATTTTTCAACAGATTATGTAATTTAGCTTCGCCTGATTTGAACAGTTTGCTGACATTCATCTGAAAACGTTAAGTGAGTGAGTGAATTTAACCCAACTACCGCAAAGCCAAATGAAAGGGTTTATGATTTTAGTCTACGTATGCATATATGTTTGTATTTACTTATGTTCCACCATAGTACCTAAACTACTGAGACGATCTTGATGAATGAACATACATTTGATTTGTAATTATGGTCCGGATGACAGAGGTAATATTTTATACCAACAAAATCAATAGGAAGGATGTATATTCTTTTATTCGATGACAAGATAGCCCTTGACTGCGATCTCACCTGATGGTAAGTGACGATGCAGTTTAAGATGGTAGCGGGCTAACTAGGAAGGGGAATAGCAGTGAAATTCAACCCATACCCCTAATCGGTTTCTACACGCCTTCGTGTTGAAACGCTAAATCGCTTGACGGCACGTCTTTGACGGTAGGGTGGTAACTAGCTACGGCCAAAGCCTCCCACCAGAAAATATCCCTGCAGTGGGGTTAAACTTATTGCACTTTTTTATTGTATAGTATAGTAATGAATTTTATGTTACAAGCTGATTAAATATAAGTTGCTTACTTTTATGAGGACGTCTTTAAGATTAGTTGTTGTTTCAATTTTAAACTTTGGCATGTCTACAATTACTTTGTTTCCAAATAATTTTTTCAAGGCACTGTCTAAAACTTGAGGGTCTTTAAGCTTTTCTCCCAACTCGACAATACCCTCAACCTCCTTTGGAAGAACAACAACAAGAGAAGCGCCGTATCCCTTGTATGGAATTTCGATGATCTGAAATTTGGGAAAATTGGGAAAATTATTATTTTATGCAAAAATAAATAAAATCGCATAATTGATTACGATCATTTGAAATATAGCATTTTTTAAATTTTTTGCTTTTCTGTCTGTGTTTGTGTGGTTAATTAATCTTCAAAAGGGTTATTTTTTTTAAGGGATTTTCGTAGCAATTAAAGAATCCGTCCTTACGCTAATACATAGTTGTTAACTACCAAGACCATATTTCGAGTTATGGTCCAAAAAGCGGCAGTTTATAAAAAAATGATGCCATTTATATTTATATATCACAAATTAAATCATTAAGGAGAACATCTGCCACTTCGATGGATCGATAGAGAAATCATAAAAAAAATCGTATTTGGTCAAACGTTTGGTTGTTGGTTATAACTTGAGGACGGCAGTATACAAGGATTAACTTAGGTTACCTTTTATCCAGGAAATAATTAAGCTCCATTCACATGGGCGCAGAGTCGAAGCAAAGCATCGTGACATGTTATTTACACGTTGTAGTACATATATTGAATCTTGATTTATTAACGTACTTTATATTAAGTTTTATAAAGACGCTAGACAATGTGCGCATGCGCGCGGTGTCGAGCATCGCCATACGTCCTTATATTTTCTTAATATAAAGAACGTTACTAAATCTAGATAGAATTTAATATACTAAACCATGTAAATACATGTCACGACGTTTCACTTAGACTCTGCGCTAATGTGAATTGAGCTTAGGATCCTTTGTAATAAAAACTTTTGATATTACACACAGATGCAAGGAAAATATTGCAACCCGCAAACAGACAGGTTTTATCTTCCGGGAAATTAATGAATTTCTAAAAACCTTAATAAGCTCGGAAAAAGTTACGGGCACTTTATCTAGTAACAAATTAAAGCAACTCAATTTCAAATCACAATATTATTCGTAGGTTATGTTTCGTACTTGTGAGTTCAGTTCGTCACTTTCTATATAACCATAATTCCCTTCTCTGTGCATCATAGGGACTTGAATCACTTTATTTTTGTTCACGTGGAAATCTTGATCTCGTGTCAATTCCTTTTCAAATGGATCTGCCCAAGTACCCTACAAAATAAAAAAAACACATTCATATATAGCTCTAATATAAACATTTTAAAAAAGAATAGTTCCAATTGCTATTACATTTTCATTGTTCACAAACTAAGTAAAACGCACACTAACGGAGTGGTATAACGCGAAGAGTGGAGTCTCCAATTTTGTTGATAAACGGTTAAAAACTAAATAAAACACGAACAGCACTTGGACTTGTTTTTACCTGAGTGTGTTTATGTTTTAATCTATAAACATGCAAATAAAACTGCCCAAGTTGTTATTAAAACTTCCCAAGTCATATCACTTAAATCACTATATTTTTTATGTTCTTGTTCTAATAAATATAGTCACATCCCTATAGTTATTATACAGTTTTTTATATTAGTTATTTGTACAATTAAACAAAATTTATTACCATAACATATTATTATGAAGATTAATAGTCACCTTGAAATAAATCGCGTTGACTAAAACGGCTTTTGTATCTGGACCAAGAGTTTTAGGATCGACTAGGTCCTTAATCAGGTGATTTGTGTGATCTTCCACCTAAAAATAGTAAATGACAAAAAATAGCATCACGTATTAGATGTTTCTCTTAATGTGGTATTTATTAATTATTATTTGTAATATTTTTTATAGTTACCCATGTATTGATTTCGGTTGCAGCCTTTTCTTTCTCTCCAAAGTTTATATTTTTGACTTCGGAATCGAATGTTTCCCTCGAGAGAGCGGCAAAATCAGCATTGAGCTCATAATCCTTTCCGACGTAAATTTTATTAGCCGTCTTCAGAGTAACGCCTTCGGAGGATTGCAACGCCTTATTTGCGTATGAGAAAACTGCCTTTGCCTAAAAGAGAAATTTATCACATGACTTGTAATCGAAATGTTTGTTATTTAAGTGCATGATATTATACATAAACATCCATGACTATTACTACAATAAAGACCAAGTGAATACTAGATTAATAACCATGGTACATACATGGTTCGATGCATGCTAGTATACTGTTGAATATAAAAATTTTATCGTTTTTCTCATTGTATTGATGTACACATGCATACAGAAAAATAAACTCTCGGCGGTCTTCAAATGCACCTCGATTGAACTTTTAATTTTCCGCACTTGTATCATAAATAACAATTCGTTGGCTGATATACATCTTGATTAATTTTATTTTCTAATACTTACGGTTTCATCATTAGGTGTTCCAATTGCTTGTAATATTTCATCGTGTGATTCACCGATCGATGCCAGGCCTAGTTCAGCGAGAGGTGACATTACAGATATTGCGGATAAGATACAGCTTTTCCCGGGGTTCGCTTTGGTAACTTCCTTAAAATAAGAATATTCATTTGTAGCCATAAGCAAAATTTTTATTCGGCTGAATACTTCAATAATTATCTTTTTTGGAAATCAAAAATATGTCCAGACAATCTATCATAACTGATACTTATATGCGATTGTAAAGACTACAAACATATAAACATTAATTTTATTAAACAAATAATATAAAAACACAAACTAATTTCACAAATTAATTTTATTAATGATAAGAGCAGGGTTTTGTTTTTCACGCCTATCAGGGTATGTAGGATTCTTTATCATCATCATCATCATCAAATTGGCAGACTTCACACACCTTTGAGTACATTCTGAAAAACTTTCAGGCGTGCAAAATCCTTTATACTCTAAAAGTCATTTTGGACATGAGTACCTCAACGGCTAGTTGGCTTGATAGTATCGATTCTATAAAACGTAAAATACAAAGGCGAACGAGACTTTAAAAAAATTGTGTATTATTTTGAGTGGCATATTTCTGAACAGGTCTTTCAAAATGATGATGATGTTTCCTAGAATATTTTACACCTACAAGTATAAGCTTCGTATACGTATTAGATACACAACTTGAAAGTTATGTCTAGTTTTGTCTAGTCTTGTTTATTTTTCCTTGGCCGGATTTTTGTATTTTTTGTCAATTAGGTAACATTTTTTGAGGGTTTGCAGTTGCTTCTCCTGATAAGGCTTTAATAAATAATTTCTTACAGAGAACATTCGTGCTGTAAATTTGGAGCTGCCATCTTGGAGTAGAGACTCGATATTTCTGCCGTTGGACATTGCCATGATGGCAAGTGGCATAACTGTAAAAAATAAAACAATATATATACTTTGGTTTAGCACATGATAGTATTATCTTTACAGATCGTGATCTGTTAAGATAAAATGCTTAACATTTAGTAACGATATCCCCTTATTTTATTAATAGTATTTAATATAATTCGACGCGGAATATGAGTAATAAGTACAATCCATACTAATGTAACTCTCTTTTTCTGTAAGATTTTCACGCCAAGCTTATGTCACCCGGAATAAGCTAAGAATTATTCTAACAATACCTCATTCATAAAAATCGATTCAGGCGTATAGAAGTTATGGTGGAACATACATACATACATGCATGAACCCCGAAACAATAGATTCCTTTTCAGTCGTATAATAACAGAAAATAAATCGGTCAGAAAACAAATAAGCTAAAGCGAAATGTTGTATGGAGAGGGTATGGATCAATTGCATCTTGACATCATGTTGCAATAGCTCTCTCATCTTCTAACAGGAAACTTAAAAGCTCTATACTTTCGAGACTAGTTAATATATTACAAAAAAAAAAAGAAAAATGACATTGTGCTATAATAATATTAAAAACCTTTATTTTGAGTAAATAAAAGAAAATTGACAAATACCCAATTGTTTATTGAAATATTTTCTCATATAAATATCTACGATTATTTTACGCACAACCGATGCTGAAAATAGTGCTCCTATATTCAGTATCCCTTAATGCCACTATCAAGATTAAAAAAATATTAAGTGCATACTTACTGCATAGTATATAAAAAATCTGCTTCATCTTGCCGGCCGGTTCACGGGAAGCCACACTCAACACTAATCAATAAGACGAGATTTTATTGTTATATATGCTATTATTTACTAGGCGTGTGTGTGTGTGCTTATGTTTACTTTATTATATCTTTCTACTCCTTTACGCGTAAACATGTTTCTACTATAGGTACTCTGTGATCATTAATCCGTGAATCTATGGAAGTAAAATATTTAAGTATGTAATATTTTCGAGACACCTAGTTAAGATATTAAAAAAAAGAAAAATGGCATTGTTGTTGTTGTGTATTAAAAGTTTTAATATTATAACACAATGTCATTTTTCTTAGCTAGCTAGATGAGAACTTGTACCAACCTATTTCAACAAATAAATGGATTTTAAATTTGATTTTTATGCGTTCATTAAACCGCAGGCCGATTCCGCAAAAGTTGCATCAATCATTGCTACAGTTTTAATTGGATATTTTACTGTTGTCGAAATGTGGATGTTCATTAATTACAACAAAAAATGTAACATGTAAGAATAACATTTGTAAAAATAGAAAATAAATAATAATACAAACTCACATATATACATAATATATACATATAAATATATAATATATATACATGAACCCTGAAAACAATAGACTCCTTTTCAGTCGTATAATAACAGAAAAGAATTCGGTCAAAAAACAAATAAGTTATACGTTGTTTTACTGCGACTGTATCTGTCTCTTTCTAAAACAATATTTTGTATGGACATTGTATGGAGCTACTGAATTTGTGACGCTACATGTCAGTAAAGCTCTCTCTGTCTTGTTAGACAGAGAGAGCTTTACTTTATACTTTAAGTTATATATTATTTTCGAAACTAGTTAAGATATTATAAAAAAATGACATTGAGTTTTAATATTAAAAAACTTTATTTTAAGTATATAAATAAAATTTAGTGAAACACCCAATTGTGGTTATTGCTGAATTTATCAAGTTCTTTCTGCAACATTGAAAAGCCAATGGCGAGTGAGTATCAGAGGCGATTGCAACACGTTATGAGAGATTCGCACAGCTGATTAAGAAAAGAAAAATCCATGCTATGTAAATACAAAAAGATAATGGCATAAATGTTTTATTATAAAGTATCTGATGCCTTCGACTTCGTCCGGGTATTAAGTTTAAAAAATGATGGCCTATACTGAGCCTAGCAGACTATACAGATTTAGTCCAGTCAAAAAACCTCAAAAAATGACTCAACCTCTGGAAAATTGCGAAAGTTTTGAAACTTTCGCAATTTTCCAGAGGTTAAACCTTGTTTTGACTGGACTAATTTCTTTCTTTCCTTTTTTTTCTAGTGATCGGTATACACCAAGCCAACGGAAATTCTCAGGATGGGCTCCCTAGCAACATTCGTGAAATCCTCGCTGACTTGAGTGAGCTCGGATGGTGGAATTTAAATTAGGTACTATGAGTATATATTAGTCGCGAGGTATTGACAGAACTCTTATTATTATCAGCGAGCAAATACAAGTTTCTTACAATCAAATAATAATAAAAAAAGATGATGCCATCTTTTTATTGTGTAAACAAACATTAGGTATTCTATTTTCGGACATGGCTTAAGGCTGATTTCACCAACGTAAAATAAGTCTTGTCCGAGCGTAAATTTGATATTTTGGCAGATTTTCTTACGCTCTGATAAGACTTAGGTACTTTACGTTGGTGAAATCGGCCCTTAGTCATTTATACATTTCAGCCAAATGTGTGTATTTTCAGTTTGATAAATTTATTTTAAAATATATTTATGTAGTGAAATTTGCAAATTTTGTTTAAAGCACTTTCTATGATAGCGTAATTTTTTTTTAAATTGTTCAGTTACTGTTTTTTGGCTTAGGAAATTGATTTCAAGTATCTTATTCCTTGCTCAAAACATATTGTGATTAATTCACACGTATATAGAGAATAATGGATTCGAACAAATGTACTTAATAACAGGAATGCAAATATTTGTAGAAAAGATTTAATTAAGTGTAATATAAATAAGCAAACCATAAATTTTAAAAATTAAACAGAAAAATAAAACACATATTCCAATGTCAGGCCAAAAACAGTCTCATCAATGACCTGTATTAAGCCTGTATTGACCTTTCCCACCTCGATTCAAGTAGACAATTCAAGCGCGCCAGCTAGCAGTCTAGTCTCTTAAAATTAGATAAATACCCACCTGCTTCATGTAGAACACAACAAATAAAAAATTAAATTAAGTTAAATCTAAATAATAACTATTTATAAACTACACATATCTAATACTTAAAACAACTCTAAATAACTGGGTCCATATCGACGGCAAATAGTAATGTCCCCAGATGGCTTGCTGCATTGCCTCTTTGGATCCAAATATTGTACCCTGATTGTACACCTACCTACTGAGATATTTAGGTGTAGGTTATATTAGGATAGCCTAGTGGTCAGGTCAGTGGTCTCCTATTTGTGGGGTCGCAGGTTCGATCCCGGACACGCACCTCTATTTTTTCCGAGTGTGTGAATATGAAAATATCGTGAGGAACCTGCACGCCTGAAATTTCTCCATAATGTTCTCAAAGGTGTGTAAAATCTGTCAATTCTCATTGGGCCAGCATGGTGAACTACAGCCAGCGACTACAACCAATAAACCTTCTCTTAGAGACGATCTACAGTCAGCAGTGAGCTGTTGGGTTGCTAAAGATGATGATGATGAATATTTGTAAATGGAGAAGTTCCGAGCAGTCAGCGAACCCCGTGAATCCCTTTTTCTTTCAAAACTCTCAGTAATTTTTTTTTTTTCATAAAAACAAGCTATGTCTACTATCCAAAATTTTTTTGAGCTCGATTCGAAATCAGTCATAGAGATCCTAATAATATTAAAATTTAAAATAATATACATATTACAATATGGTAGGTAATCTAGGTAATTGACATAAGGTAATTGATGTTAAAACTGAACACATTAGTTTTATGTCAAATAATTATTATTGATAGCGGTGTTTATTTATAAATACCAAGTAAATGCCTAATGGTTTATAAGGAAATGTGTTATTAATTATTAGTATCATTCATCATCTAATGTTAGAATTAATTTAAGAATACAGGCAGAATTATTATTGTAATGATAAAAGTAAAAATACGAGTAGATATGAGTGTCTTTGGTACTCATAATAATAGCGCACCAACCTCGATTTTATCTATCTATGAATTTATAGCCAACCTCTTTATTTTATCTGTGATTTCATAGATTAATTTGGTACCTAATAATGTTGCAAACGGCGCACTGACCTCTATAATTTTTTTATGATTGTATTTGTATAACCAACCTCTTTATTAAATCTATGATTTATTAGATTAATTCTTAGGATTAATTATAGAGGTCGGTGTCAAATGTGGCGCCTCAAATTGATCCATAGTTAAGCTGTCATTTGTAAAGGGTCAGCCAATCTAGAGTTAATCATAGATTAAATATAGAGATCAGTGGTTTCAGTCTAATCTATTGTTATAGGAAATTATTTGCACCGACGCACGGCTCTTGCAATTTCATTTCGGAAACACTGCGACTGACTGCACACGACCGCAGCAGCGATAATTCCAGCAGCACGAGATATTGCATTCAAAATGGATGAATAAATGTATTGATGAATGAGGATGAATGTATTCTGTGCGCTATGTATTGACGATAGATATATATGGAACAGCGGCGTGTTTTGGTCTTGTCAATAGTCGAGTCAGTTTAGGAAGACGTATTTCTAAATCAGCTCAGTTGCCAGCCATATTACAAACGTATCGTATCCTCTTCCCATGATCGGTAATATTGTAGAGCAGGGGTTCCCAAATATTTTTTTATCACGTTTCCCTTCTGAAAGAATAGGACGTGCGATAAAAAACTTTGAGAGCTGCTTTAGCGTTAGTGATCTTAGAAAACGATCATGGAAACAGAATAGCTACGACACGTTTGTAATATGACTAGGGCGGTAGTTTTAAGTAATTCTCTATCTGAATGGTTATCAAAAGTTACTGACTGAGAATAGCGGTAGAGAAAAGCCTCCTCAGCTGTCGTAATTTCTGCAAATCAACGGATCGACGTGATTTTTTGCATGGGTATAGTTGATGACCGGGAGAGTAACATAAGCTATATGAAGGCAAATGAAGGAGTTCCGACGATATTTTTAAACACTAAATCCACGCGAGCGCAGCCGCGGGCATCAACTAGTTAAATCTAAATGATGGAAGTACAAAATACTACCTAGTTCCTACTATGGTCAGACATCTGTCATCCTACCAACCTTTTCGTAGGTAAATAATAGCAGTGTCAACCAATTACATTTAGCAGCACTCCTTAACATTCGTCTGATACTAGGGCAATGAATCTAAATCAAACCGGTTGTACGTGCAGTGACAGCCCACCGAAACTAATGGATACTCAGTCGGTTTAGCAGCCGGCAATAATATAAGGCCGTCACTTGCAAATGTTTGTGTACGATGTGGGACAAAGATTATGATAATCTAGATATAGCAGTTCTTTTGAAACTCATGTAATTTGAAATTTTTCGAGAACTTCATTTACCTGCAAGAAAAAAGTTTAAAAACTGTAATCCGACGATGTAAAATTTATAAATGGAAGCTTATGTGGTGTGTGTATGTAACGAATGGATTGATAAGCTACATCAATACACATTATAACATATATGTATATAGAATAGATACATATATCAATATTATGTTATAATGTGTATAATTATGTATCATGTAACATTTTTGAAAAGAGCAACTGCTGAATTTCTTGCCAGCTCTTCTCTGCAGAATCAGCATTCCCAGCCTGTGGTAGATTCTCGACTTGTCATAAGAGCCATAAGTTGGCCTACATGAAATAAATAATTTTGAGTTTTTGAATTTTTTTTATTGATATCTCATTCATTAAAATCGGCTTAGTAGTTTAGGCGCTACAGTGGAACGGTACAGAATACTTGCACATACATTTATAGAGATGTAAGCCGACTACGGAAAGTTTATATTCTAACTTATGTTGAGCATGTATCTCACCTAGATCACAATAACGAAAAAATCGTCACCTCATTCATCAAAATCGGCTTAGTAGTTTAGGCGTTACGGTAGAACGGTACAAAATACGTGTATTTAATTTATACCATATATAGAGACTGCTAAAATTATAACCCTTCCCTATGCCGTAGTCATTTAAAAATCTATAATTATATAAAAAGGCTTGTCCTGACTGACTGACTGACTGACTGACTGACTGACTGACGATCAACGCACAGCCTAAACCACTGAAGTTAGAAACTTGAAATTTTGACAGTAGGTTTCTTTTATGACGTAGGCGAGCACTAAGAAAGGATTTTTCGAAATTCGCCCCCCAAGGGGGTAAAAAGGGGGGTTAAAGTTTGTATGAAACTCCGTCATTTTTCGAGTTATACTCATGAAATTCGGTATTTAGGCTTTAAATTGAAAACAAAAAAGTACGTGTTTCACAGTTTTTAAAAATTCTACCCCCTAAGGGGTTAAATAGGGGTTGAATGTTTGTATAATAGTCCTTCGTTCTTCAAGTTATTTTTCAAGTTACGTTTATGAAACTTGATATTTTGGCTCTTGATTAAAAATAAAGAATTACGTATTTTACATTTTTTTTAAATTCTCCCCCCAAGGGGGTAAAAAGGGGGGTTAAAGTTTGTATGAAACTCCGTCATTTTTCAAGCTATACCCATAAAATTCGGTATTTAGGCTTTAAATTGAAAACAAAAAAGTAAGTGTTTCACACTTTTAAAAAATTCTACCCCCTAAGGGGTTAAATAGGGGTTGAATGTTTGTATGATAGTCCTTCGTTCTTCAAGTTATTTTTCAAGTTATGTTTATGAAACTTGATATTTTGGCTCTTGATCAAAAATAAAGAATTACGTATTTTACATATTTCGAAAATTCTCCCCCCAAGGGGGTAAAAAGGGGGGTTAAAGTTTGTATGAAACTCCGTTATTTTTCAAGCTATACCCATAAAATTCGGTACTTAGGCTTTAAATTGAAAACAAAAAAGTAGGTGTTTCACAGTTTTTAAAAATTCTACCCCCTAAGGGATTAAATAGGGGTTGAATGTTTGTATGATAGTCCTTCGTTCTTCAAGTTATTTTTCAAGTTATGTTTATGAAACTTGATATTTTGGCTCTTGATCAAAAATAAAGAATTACGTATTTTACATTTTTTGAAAATTCTCTCCCCAAGGGGGTAAAAAGGGGAGTTTCAATATTCATAGTTAAGACAGGACAACGTCTGTCGGGTCCGCTAGTATATCTATATCCAGTCATTGCTGATCTGATATATAATTTTTAACGGTCTCAACAAAATTTTATTCTTTGCAGGAAAATGTCGCTACAGCAATGTGACAGAGTCGGGCGGGGCGTGATGTACACACGATATCTGCAGTTTACGACTATTCACTGTGTACGTGTTGTTAGCGGACTGTCCCATAACAAATGTAACAAAATTATTGTGGGCATTAGTATCCTAGCGTTGGACGTGTAACCTGTCTCAATTAGGAATGTAATGTAACGTGTTACGGTAATTTCCATGAATTGGGTAAATAATAAAATTAAGGTAACTCTAGCTTGTAGTAGTAGTTGGATAAAGGAGAAGATTAGTCAAAGTTTTTTTAATTCAATGACAAGATAGTTCTTGTCTGCGATCTCACCTGATGGTAAGTGACGATGCAGTCTAAGAAGGTAGCGGGCTAACTTGGAACGGGTGCGGCAGTGTACTTCAATCCATACCCCTAATTGGTTTCTTACATCCCATCGTGCCGGAACGCGAAATCGCTTGGCGGCACGTCTTTGACGGTAGGATGGTAACTAGCCACGGCCAAAGCCTCCCACCAGAGAACCGGGTTTAACATTATTCTTTTTCTTCTCATCAACCGACAGACATCCATGGCTGGTCAAAGATCTCTTGCGTGGAATTCCACAGTTCTCAGTCTTGCGCCGCCTGTATCTAGCGGCTTCCAACAACTTGTTTGATGTCGTTATCCCTGGAGAGTCTGCCATCATCTTTTGCTTTTCGACAATATTCTTTTCTTTTTTTTTCGACAATATTCGTTCATTATAATGAAGCTACTAAAAATAAAGTAGGTAAGAAAAAAGCTTAACTTCATTTTATTATAAGTGGTATTTCTGCGATAAAGCGTCCGATAGGTATTAAAATTACTTTTTTTTTACGCAAAAAGTTAGGAGTCCATGAGCGATTACGTCGTATGCCGTGAAAAATGATGCATGAGTTTTCCGAGCGACCCGCGCTGTTGTTGCCATAGTTAAGATGAATGGCTAAAAATTGACGTGAACATCAACACATTATTAGTATAATAAATAATGTCCTGCTGACCGACTTCGGTCACGGTGACCGAAATTTCATAGCGTATTACAAGCTAAACGAAAAGAAACTCTTACTTTTGTCGATGCGGCAAAAATGATAAATAATCTTAGGAACAATTTTTAGGTCGAATGCTTCTTAATTGTAAACAAAGGAAGATCGCTATAATTAATTTATATTTGGAAACCTTTCTAACATTTTAATTTAAGTATGTCTTGCTTTATCCTTCAACTAGCTTTTGCCCCCGCGACTTCGCCCGCGTGGAATTAGATTTTGGGGTGGAATTTTCAAAAACTGTGACACACGTACTTCTTTATTTTTAACTGAAAGCTCAAATACTAACTTTGATGGAAACTTCCATCCCCTATTTAAACCCCTTAGGGTTGGAATTTCCAATAATCCTTTCTTAGTGTACGCCTACGTTACAAAAGGAACCAACTGTAAAAATTTCAAGTTTCTAACTTCAATAGTTTAGGCTGTGTGTTGATATCTCAGTCAGTCAATCAGTCAGGACTTTGAATTTTATATATTTAGATCATGCAGCAACAGACGAAATTTTTTGCACAGGAACTTGGAGAGTGGAAAAAAAATCTCTTTATTTCACACTTTTTTGGTCCATTAGTGGTATTAGTTTGGGTTTAGTTTTAATTAATTTAAATACTTGCTGTGGCATACTGAGGCACTAGCGACATGAACAGCTTTGTGTATCCAATACCTCGGTATGCGGCAGTCAAGGCATAGGACATATAGGGCTACCTTTTATTCCGGAAAAATAAATGGAAATTTTTGCGGGATTCTTAAGCCTAACTCTACACGGACGAAGTCGCGAGCAAAAGCTAGAGATAAATAAATCTTAGGACCAATTTTAGGGTCGAATGCTTCTTAATCATAAATAAAAGAAGAGCACAATTAACATTTGGAAATTTTTATTTGAATCATCAAAAGTCTTCGTCCACAAATTGTTTACAAGCCTGAAAACTAAGCCGTTTCCCTTTGAAGGAAATTAAAAGGCCGACGAGAGATACAATTGCTTTGCTTCCATCATTTATTTTATTTCTGGGAAAGCTTATTTATGAGGAAATCCATTGTGTTTTATGAAAAATCCCCCTCCATTAGAGTGACATGAAATAATTATGCCGTTTTTATTGAAGGGATCAGGAAAATATCAGGAAGAGATCTTAATAGATCGTTTCCGTTTTTTAAGTATTGGCATATTAAAAGTGTAACGAAAATTATTACTATATATATAGCTACTCGTGCTGATTCACTCACTCACTCATTGATCACCTCTCCTGTAAAATTTTGTATGGAAAAATTTTTTTTTACTCACAGTTTCGTATAGAGGACAAAAATTCATTCGGAGGAAAAATATGGAGAGAGCTGATGATTGAGGATTTCGGAGACGGGGGAGGAGCACCGGCTAGGGTATCGAAGATAGTTGGGGGTTGTTCAACCAAATATCACTCGGAACTTTGTCCAATTGGCATAAAACCGAAAAAAAACTCCAAAATGGCGGATTCAAGATGGCGGCCATACAAATTTCGTCGGTGTCTATCTCGGGGATTATAAAAGATGGAAGAGTGGTTTCTTAGCAAAAGATGATCAAGAGCCGAAGGTCTACTTGATGTATTGAAAAAAAATTCAAGATGGCGGAATTTGTTTTTTTCCATACAAAATATATGCACGACTTTATACGGTTCCTTTTCAAAATTTCAAATGGTTTCGTAGAGAGGACAAAAATTTACTAGGAGAAAAAATATGGAGAGAGCTGATGGTTGAGGATTTCGGAGACGGCTGAGGAGCACGACCAGGGTATCGAAGATAGGTGGAGAGTGTTCAAACAAAAGTTACTCGAAACCTCATCCAATTGACAGGGAGCTGAAAAAAAATTCAAAATGGCGGATTCAAGATGGCGCCCATACAAATTTCGTCGATGTCTATCTCGGAGGGTATAAAAGATGGAAGAGTAGTTCCTTGGAAAAAGATGATCAGGACCTAAAGGTCTACTTGATGAATAGAAAAAAAATTCAAGATGGCGGACTTTATTTTTTTCCATACATAATAAATGCAAGACTTTAATACGGTTCCTTTTCAAAATTTCTGATGGTTTCGTAGAGAGGACAAAAATTCATTTGGAGGAAAAATATGGAGAGAGCTGATGGTCGAGGATTTCGGAGACGGGTGAGGAGCACGGCCAGGGCATCGAAGATAGGTGAGGAGTGTTCAAACAAAAGTCACTCGCAACCTCATCCAGTTAACAGGAAGCTGAAAAAAAATTCAAAATGGCGCATTCAAGATGGCGGCCATACAAATTTCGTCAGTGTCTATCTCGGAGACTATAAAAGATGGAAGAGTGGTTTTCTTGAAAAAGATGATCAGGACCGGATGGTCTACTTGATTATTAGAAAAAAATCAAGATGGCGGTCATACAAATTTCGTCGGTGTACATCTCTAAGACTATGAAAGATGGAAGAGTAGTTCCTTGGAAAAAGATGATCAAGACCCGAAGGTCTACTTGGTGGACAGAAAAACCGCGGTTCGCTTTAGCGAGCCGCGCACCCACGCGCCCTACTAGTTAATATATATATAGCTACTCGTGCTGATTCACTGACTGACTGACTGACTGACTCATTGATCACCTCTCCTGTAAAATTTTGTATGAAAAAATTTTTTTTCACGCACGGTTTCGTATAGAGGGCAAAAATTCATTCGGAGGAAAAATATGGAGAGAGCTGATGATTGAGGATTTCGGAGACGGGTGAGGAGCTCCGGCCAGTGTATCGAAGATAGGTGGGGGGTGTTCAACCAAATGTCACTCGAAACCTTATCCAATTGGCAGAGAGCCGAAAAAAAACTTCAAAATGGCGGATTCAAGATGGCGGCCATACAAATTTTGTTTCTGCCTACCTCGGAGACTATAAGAGATGGAAGAGTGGTTTCTTGGTAAAGGATGATCAGGACTTGAAGGTCCACTTGATGAATAGAAAAAAAAATCAAGATGGCGGAATTTATTTTTTTCCATACAAAATATATGCAAGACTTTAATAGGTTCCTTTTCAAAATTTCTGATGGTTTCGTATAGAGGACAAAAATTCATTCGGAGGAAAAATATGGAGAGCGCTGATGGTTGAGGATTTCGGAGACGGGTGAGGAGCACGGCCAGGGTATCGAAGATAGGTGGGAGGTGTTCAAACAAATGTCACTCGAAACTTCATCCAATTGGCAGAGAGCCAAAAAAAAATCCAAAATGGCGGATTCAAGATGGCGGCCATACAAATTTCGTCGGTGTCTATCTCGGAGACTATGAATGATGGAAGAGTGGTTTCTCGGAAAAAGATAATCAGGACCCGATGGTGTACGTGATGAATAGAAAAAAATTCAAGATGGCGGATATTTTTTTTCATATAAAATGTGTGCAAGACTTTGATACGTTCCTTTCCGCTGATGGTTTCGTACAGAAAACAAAAATTCATTTGGATGAAAAATATGGAGGGAGCTGATAATTGAGGATTTCGGAGACGGATGAGGAGCACGGTCAGGGTATTGAAGATAGGTGGGGGTGTTTAAACGTAAGTCACTCGAAACCTCATCCAATTGGCAGAGAGCTGAAAAAAATCTCCAAAATGGCGGATTCAAGATGGCGGCCATACAAATTTCGTCGATTTATATTTCAGAGACTATGACAGATGGAAGAAAAAAGATGATCAAGACCCGAAGGTCTACTTGGTGGACAGAAAAACCGCGGTTCGCTTTAGCGAGCCGCGCACCCACGCGCCCTACTAGTTATTTAATATAGATACAGACACTTATCTCTCACTTTTCACAGAAAAGCGCGTTTAAGCAATTGAATAACCCAACGGGTAAAGGTGCGAAGAAAACTGAAAGGTCGCAGGTTCGAGCCCCACCCGTTGCACTACTGTCGTACTCACTCCTAATACAAGCTTTGCGCTTATTTGGAGTGGATAGGAGGATATCAGTCAACTACAGCTTGGCTAATATTCTTTAAAAAAAATATGGCTAGGGCGGCTGGTGTAGCCGGTTTAAGCTCGTCTATGCTACGCGAATTTGTTCATTACGCTCATGTTCGTAGTCAGTTTTGCCAAGCGTACCAGCTTTATGTAGTGACAACGTTTGAACTTTGAAGTTGAGATGACTGAAACGACATCAAATTGCGATACTAACAGTGTTCAACACTACACAAACATATTCAGTACTGCGAAAATGTGTTTGTAACGATTGGCCGATAACGCATGTATTTACGCCACCTCTATACTGCCAGACCACGATAAAAGGTTTAAAGCTTGGTGGCTATATTTCGAACGTTCTAATCTCTAATTTGTTTCCAAATGGTGGCTGTTTTGGATGCTTAATGTGAATACATTATGCCCCGTACGTTGCAATAAAGCATTAAAGGTTTATGGTTTACTAGCTGATGCCCACGACTTCGTTCGTGTGGAATAAGGTTTCTTGATTCCCGCGGGAACTCTCTTATTTTTCGGGATAATTTCCCTATGAACTTTGAATTTCTATGTGTTATTTCAGACTATAATTAATAATGTATCTCTGTGCCGTTAAATCAGTTTAGTCGTTGTGGTGTGATTGAGTAACAAACATCCATCCATCCATTGCATTCACGCATTATTTTAAAATATTAGTTAGAATGTTAAATCTTCAATAGCTCAAAGGGAATAGTAGTCGACAGAAATGCGAACGTTTTAACTATTGTACTCCTAACTCCTTACCTAGCTTGACTTTTATTTGGAGGGGAAAGCGGAATAAGTCCAGTTCAGCATAGCAAACATTCTTTTTTTAAATGTACCACTATCCTAACAGAAAAAAGTAAGATACGATTACCGAGTCATTTAAGCGATTCACACAATGCGAAAGCAGTTTTTATACTTTGTTTCCGTTTTCTCAGTCTGATATATCAATAACAACATATCTATTGTATTTTTGATTGAAATTAGTTCACAATAAAGACTTTTTATTCGCAGTCTTCTCTGTAAAGTCTTTACTTTTTCAGGTGGTTCTCCTTACCGTCCAGATATAAATCAAGCAGCTCTAGGTACTTTAATACAGTGCTTTTTGTTATCTACGGTTATGAAAAGTTAGCCCATTAAAACAGCGATAAAACTACATCAAAAATTGTTCTCGATAAGAGAAGTTGCGACACGGGGAACATTGCGGCCAAACTTTTGGAATTTGCTGAATTTAAAATTTTGCGTTCGTGTTTTATATCATTAAAAAATGAGTTACTTAATTGGCATTTATGGCCTCGATAAATGATTTTGTTTATTTTCATTAATGTTTTTCTATTATTTATGGAAACACAAAGCCCATTCTTCAATGGTGATTTGGCCCAAGTGCATCCATCTACGTCCATGTATTAGATAAATCATAGACATTAGTATTTTTTAAAATAGAATAATTTTTTATTCAAATAAACTTTACATTTAATAAAAAGTTCATTTCCAGATCTAATTCCTTTGCTAGAATCTAGCAATGCAATTCATACGAGCCACTCTTATTTTCGTAAGTATTTAATCTAAAATTCATAGATAAGTAAAATTAATGCCGGTGACTAACTGGTATTTCTCTGTCGAAGTATAGACGGTCCAAACGGTTGGCTTTCGGCTTTATCGTTGCAGAAAATCAGGCTTTGAGGCGTGGTCCAAAGCACTCAGTATATGAAGGATTTAGAACTACGTGTAGAATCGTTGCGGACGCGATATTTGGAAGTACACAAAAGCAAGCCTTCTTTTCAAACGAGATTGTAGAGTATTTCGAACAAAGAAATTCTCCCTCGAAATGTCGACGTGAAACTTATTTAAGTACTTAGAGTGCATTACAGATTTTTTCAAAACAAGCTTTTGCCCGCGGATAGTTATGTTTCTAAAAACTCCGCGGGAACCTACTTTTTTACTAATGATTGATGAGTTCTAGGTCGGAGCTCGCTTGCCTAGAAGATGCTATTCATTCTTGTCTTAAAGGTACTCAAATTATAGGTGGCAGGAAACATGGATGTTAGAAGGTTGTTCCATACCATAGCTTAGCGGTTCTTTTTTGGAACGTTGAACTAAAAAAGCGTTTCGTCCGAGTACGTTGAATTTATACAACATAAGAATGCCAACATAATTTAAAAAAAGTCGGGTATGTAAAAATTCTTTTTACAAACCCAACTTTTTTTTTAATTATTTACATACTGTATGTACCTATATATCAAATATTAATGGAAGAAATCTGTGTGCAAGAAGGGATATTTTTTATAAAATGTATAAGTTTTCCAGTAGGTAAACTTTGTTTCTAGACCTGAAAACTTCTGGCGGTAAAAACTTGTTCCACCAAATCGGCTACTAAAACTCGCGAAGCGGGAATTCTATCTGACTTCAATTTACTTTTATTGTCCCTTCGCTTCCTATTCTCCGAAGGGAAGGTTTTTCTTAGGGACATTGTAAACACATTTTTTACACTAATTCTAACAAACGCAAGGCCGGAAAATTCAAGTCTTCCTTCTTCTAAGTATATCAAAGAAAATGGAACGACTTTTGTGATCAGATCTGACCATTGATTGAATTTACCTTTTAGATTCGCATTTGAACAGATTTTGTTGAAAGTTTTGATCATAAATGGCTCCTAAAAATGGTTTAATATCACTTTCTATGAGGAAATTCCTATAAAAACAAAATAAGAAAACAGATATTATGAAGTCTATTTTGTCTGGTGGGAACTTGGTGGGAGGCTTTGGCCGTGACTATAGTAACCACCCTACCGTCTAAGACGTGCTACCAAGCGATTAAGCGTTCCGGCACGATGGTAAGTAGAAACCGATTAGGGGTATGGTTTGAATTTACACTGACATCTGACATACCCCTTCTAAGTTAGCCCGTCGCCATCTTAGACTAAATCGTCACATACCCACAGGTGTGATCGCAGTCAAGGACTATCTTGTCATCGATTAAAAAAACTACTCCAATCTGACTACTTGTCGTATTGGAGAGTATTTTCACTTCAGAATTAAAGTGATTACATAATAAACACAGTACAAGTTCTCTTATAGACAGTTCTTTAACTTATGGTAACAGAAAGTTGCCCTGGAGAACGATATTTTCATATTTAAAATCAACTACTGAAGCAAAGTTGCCCCAACTTTTTTCATTACGACCAAATAATATTATGTCTGTTTTATTTAAAATGAGTTACTTTTAAAGTTATGTAAAAAAGAATGAATGTGATGCAATAAAGCACACAATAAAGTAAAACCGTAGATTTTTAAGATTTCTCGTGACAAAAAAACAGTGAAGAATATCCAGATTAGCAAGCAGTTCGCAGGATCCCACAGAAATGCTTTTTTCGTATTTGGCTGTGTGACGAGCAACTTTAGTCTTCCATTCAAATGCTGAATTTCGAATAAGGATGCTTTTGAAGCTTTTTGTTAGAAAGAAGTTTTAAATATTTTTTCATCATACCAGCTATTTGAAAAACGAGAATTGACTTTTGGATTTAATTTGGAATTGGCTTTGGGAGCCAATTGAAAGCACTGTATCAAGCTCAGGTCAGGTCGTGTATGGAGTACTGCAGTCATTTTTCCGATGGCTCCGCTATGTACTACCCTACTATTTGCAGCATTAAATGCTGTAGATCGTCGAGTAAGACTCACTGGCAAAGATAAGACTCTCCACTTTAAGGCAAACTTCAGAGTCTCGATCATCGCCGAAATGTTGTGAACTTGTGAAGGATATATTTCGGTGAGTATGCTCAGGAGCTCTTCGATCTTGTCCCCCCTTCATCTTTTTACCACCGCACTGCAAGACATTGGCAGAGCTTCTATCCCTACGTCGTTGATATTTCATCTACACACATGAAGCGCTTTAATTCTTCATTCCTGATTCGCACGGCTAGGATTTAGAAAGCTCTTCGTAAATTTGTGTTTTCTAATACGTACCATTTGGGTGACTTTAAAACAGGAATCACCTATTGACTCTTGTTTTAAAGTCATAAGAGACAAGAGTCAATAGGCATCTTCTAGGCAAACGCGTTATATCTTAGACCACATCATCATTTTCCATCAGGGGTGATAGTGTTCAAGTCAAGGGTGTGCCTAAAAAAACTTAGATTTTTCGAACCCCTATTTTACCTCTTCAGGGGTTGAATTTTCCAAAAAAACCTTTCTCAGCAGATGCCTACCTTATAATAGCTATCTGTATTCCAAACTGCTCGATCTATCCAGTGGTTTGAGCTGTGCGTTGCTAGATCAGTCAGTCAGTCATATTTTGCACGCTCAATGCTTAAATTGAGATTCTTGTAGCTTTAACTAATCTGGCGTGGCTTTAAGGGCGTGCTTACATTAAAGTTACACATATACCATCTTAGACATGGTTTTGTTTTATATCTAGGTATTATAACTTAATCAGACAATAAACGCTGTTATTAACTTTCGTTAACAAAAGCGACTTCCGAGCTGTAAACAATATTAAATTCAGGTAACGATATAACACCTCCATTTCCTGAATTAAAATTCATTATGGGTCTGTTTTATAATCTTTAGGGGCACCTACCTATCAAAGTTAAGGAAAATTTATACTTTACGATTTTAATTAGAGTGGAAACGTAATAAAAATGAATGTTATTGTCTGAATGTATAGCTGAAGCTGACCTTATGGCTCGTATTATATAACTATATTGTTAAAGAATCTATATAGAGAGCTAGCTAGAGTACTCTGCACAGAAATCTTTTCTGTGCAAAGTTTTTTGTACATGACAGTTAACCCTTGTCATCATTATCATACATTCCCAAATCGTCTTAAATGAAAATGGCACTCCCACTTATTTTATATATCACTAACTTTTATGTACGGCACATACGATGTCGGTCAATACACACATTCAAATTTAGAGTGAAGCAGCACTATCTCTCGTTATGTGTTACTTAGTTATGTATATTTATGTAGGTATGTATTATATTATTTATGTATTCATATGTATTTATGTATCTTCGTGTTTATGTAGTTTATTATTTATTTATATTATATAGTAGGTATTATAGTATATGTAGTGATGTAAATTTTTGACCTATACCACTCTATAATTTCACCTTACTCACTTTCAAGGGAAGCTGGAAGAAATTTCTTTTTTAGAGATAAGCTTCACCTATGTACATACTTCTTCTAATATATGTTCTTTTGTAAATATTTATATGTACATAAAAAATAAAAATAAAAATAAAATAAATAAATAAATACGACAATACAATAATGCTACGTGTGGGGATCGAACCTGCAACCTTTCAGAATTCAGTTTTCAGTTTTTTTTTTTTTTACCTTTAACCGTTGCACTATTCAGGCTTATAAATTATTACATTAACTGAAGTTTAACAATAATTATAAGTTGTCAATTATTTTGTTCGAATTCGGATGTGGTAGGATACACTACAAGTATGGTGTAAACTAAGGTATCTGTATGTGTGTGTGTTGTCGCCTTATGACTTTTCAGTTTCAGTTTTTAAATTTAATCTTGTTAAAATTAATCATCGGAAATAGAGCGTCCTATTAAAGGATTAAAAGATTAAAGTTCCATTTCTACATCTTGGGGGAAGTAACGTCTCTTTGCTCAAAGTACGCTCTACAATCTCATTTCAAAAGAAGAACTTGCTTTTGTGCGCTTCCGAATATCGCATCCGCACGGTTCCTAGTTCTAAATCCTTCATATATACTGAGTGCTTTGGAACTCAGTTCAGAGACCGATTTGCTGCAACTATAAAATCAAATACCGATAACTTCGACATTTTACTTGGGTTTCTTGTTCCATTCATAATACGATGGGGATACAGATTTAAAATATTAAGTTACAGTAAGAAAGGTAATACGAAATATCAAATATCTCCCTCACTGGTTTTTACGAAATAATATTCCTTTGTCTTCGATGTACTACTTTCTATCTAGTTAAAAATCCCCGATAAGCTCAAAATTCGCGACTTTCCACACAACTGTAGTTTTACTATTATTGTTATCTAATAATTTAAATTATATCGAACGAAACGCTTTAATTCAAAGTTTCTGATAAGAACCGCTAAGGCGTGGAACACTCTCACAGCATCTGTGTTTCCTGCCACCACCTGCCTGTAATCTGAGTACCTTCAAGGCAACAGTGAATAGGCATCTTCTAGGCAAGCGAACTCCAACCTAGAACTCATCAGTGCTATCCAGTACTGATTGTCTTTAAGCGCAAGCCTATTTCGGATAAAAGAAAATGACAAATTGATATCAAATGCATAGTGTTGTAATTGTGCAAGGTTTGAAATTGTTTTTGTTGTGAAAAAATAAAACAGAAAAGCCATAGCAAGTTACATAGTTACCTCGTTATTATTTACTGTTTTTTTTCATATCAGAAGCTAATTTCAATGCTCGATATTAATATATTTTGCTCCTTTATATTTGCAAAGTTTTATAGTCTCGAATTGACATAATCACTACCCATATCTTAAACTACATTAATGCAAAATATCACGTCGATCCGCAGCTCTGTTGCAGTACGAACAGACCGACCAAACAAACACATTTTTGCATTTATTTATACAACGTGTATTGAAACTCCGAAATAATACTGAAGGAAGTGAATGTGCCCATGAAACTGAACAACTTTCCCCAAGGAAAAAAAAATTTGGACCTCCCATACAAAATTGACGATCAGCTGATTGATTTACTATGGGAGGTAAATTTTTTTTTTTTATATTTCGATCTAGGTTCCTTGGGGAGAGTTGTTCAATTTCATGAGCACATTCACCTCCTTCAGTATTATTTCGGAGTTTCAATACACGTTGTATATTAGTAGGATAGAATTATCGTTTTAATTATACTCGAGCGAAACGACAGACGACAAAACAAGAGATTGAAAGTACTTACTGAGGTTTGAAATTGGAAGCGCTTTCGTCGTTCTGGAAATTATCGGGTTTGTAGACCGGCTGCGAGTGACGGGTCGCGTGAGCTCATTATCCTGTCACGAGGCAGTTTCCGATTTCTCCCACAATGTCACACATTCCTCGATTAATGTGGAAGCAATGTGACATTTGATTGACTCAATCTTTCCCTATATGTCACTGATTGTTAAAGGCTCCTACGGTACAATCACTTATCGGAAAATTGGTTTTCTCTTTCAACAACCGAGCTTTAATCTTATTTTCTACTAATATTAATGGATGCTTTGCTGAAAGGATGTTTTTTATTGATTTGTTGGTTTATCTTTCAATCATGCTGCAACAGAGCAAATAGTTAATATGATTTTATGGTGGGTATAGTTGAAGACCTGGGCTTATAGGGCTGGCTATAGGGCTATGATGCGCGCCACGAGAAAATTTTGTCTACACGGTTACTCGTGAATCTCTATAGAGATTCACATAGAGATTATGAAAGGGATGAATAAACCTAAATCTTAACCCACGTAAATGAAGTCTCGGAAATCAGATAGACAGTAAAAACAGTTTCCTTCCTCTCTTTCAACAACTCAACATCGTAAACTTCCCTTTCCTTTTTTTGGCACAGAAGGTATAATAGATAATGAGTAGGCTCCTTCAAAACCTTTACACGTGTATACTGAAGTAAAATTCCTCGTAATAAAATTCTATTTACTTCAATAGGTTCTTTTTACTCGTATCTGATATACGAGTAAAAAGAACCTATCCAATTTTATAAGAGCTTAGTAATATTATTTTCTTCTAGCATGTCTAGTGACGGCTCAAGTAACGCAGAAGTATCACTTTACATACAGCTTTTACGTTAATACTAATACCTAACGTATAAGCTGTATGTAAAGTGATGCTCCTAATTTCTTTCAGGCACATGTGCTTGGCTCTTGGATTTTTTGTTTTTCTGTTTTTATCTTTAAGGATCTTTATTTTTTACTTAACTCCGGCTAAGCCGAAAGAGAGGGGCCTGTCATAGCAGTACCTATATGTATGTATGTTTGTATGTAGCGTCTGAACTATTGAGCCAATTTTGATAATGTCAGTTCTAAGATGTCAGCTGATTTGTTATTATGGTCCGGATAACATAGGCTACATTTTATTAATAAATAAAATCAATATGAGGACATAATATCCAACTTTTTGAGAGTTTTAAACTTTTTCTCGTATAGTTCTTTCAATTCACAAGGGCGCGTGAGTTTTACTTGTGGTTACGTCGTGTACATGCACATCGCTTAAGTGTGCGTGCGTCGGATCCTAAGTAGGAGTGGTCAGACGCGAGGAAGCTCTCGCTCACGCTTATACAGATACGACACACACACAACCATGAGCCACGCACCCTCGTGAGTTGCAAGAACTATATTTGCCCGTATCGCACGAAACACCACTGCCAATGTGTTGGCCTAGTAATGAATGTTTATTAATGACAGTATAATGGACATCGTGCATCAGCCGCTGTCGCAAGCTCATAAATCATCGTGATGCATCTGAACTGGTAGAATTACTGCAAGGGTAATGACAGCTCGAGTAAATACAAGTGCTTTTCACACATAGACCACATTTAAATTTAATATAATATACCTAGTTTTCTAAAACTCCAAAAAGTAGACGGGAAGACTGAAGCATTTTGACGACGTCTCTGGCGCAGTGGTGAGCGCTGTGGTCTTATAACTGAGAGGTCTCGGGTTCGATTTCCGTCAGGGGCAATTTGGGAATTTATAATTTCTGAATTGTCTCTGGTCTGGTCTGGTGAGAGGCTTTAACTGTTAGCTAGTTACCACCCTACCGTCAAAGCGATAGTAAACATTGTACTTCCCGGTTCGTAGTCGCCATTCCAACACCTTGGGACCCTCGGGACCTACATAGGTCGATGTATGTAGGTACATCTGTTAAACAGACAATTAGAGACTTCGCACATAACCTATGCATCACGTATTCCATACGGTACACCTAACGCGGAATCTGCAATGGACGCCGCATTGTGAGCAGCGTGAGTTGCATATGTCTAGAAATATGTTCAGACGTGTACCTTTTGTGCGCTCGTAACGCTCGCGTGCAGCATGCTGAGTACGCATTATCATATTATACGTTTCTACTACGTCTCGTGTGAGAGGTCCCTATGTAATCAACCTTCAAAACCAACATTAACGATAAAAGAAAGAGGGAAACTTATGACTATCATTAGGAGAAACTAACAGACTTTGCCAGAGAATCTTGAAAATTGTCGAAAAAATTGATCTAGTTTTTACAGGTGTAAGTATGTACTTCGAACGAGGCGTAGTTTGTTTTTTTTGAAAGTTCGTGTAAGTTCGTGTAAGTAAGTGGTGAGTTGACTCGATTCTTTATAGCTTTCCTCAAAAGGTTAGTTTACACATTATCTAGAATAGAAAAACCTTGTATATTGGCCTGAAAACTAATAAATTACAAGTCTTTTAATACTGATGGTTGGGGTACTTGTAAAAAGATGGATGAGGGGTGCACGAACGTACAAGTGACGTCACCGTGGTTTAGACTCGTACGTGATTCGAGATACCTACTCGGATGTTCTCAGTTCGCTTCCACCGTTCCGCATTTAAAATATTTAAATATAAGCCGATGCCCACGTGGGTTAAGGTATTTTCATTCCCGCGGGAACTCTCTTATTTCCCGGGATAAAAAGTAGCATTTGTGCTATTCTAGACTATAATCTATCTCTTTGCCAAATTTCAGCCAAATCATTTCAGTCGTTGCGACGTGATTGAGTAACAAACATAAAAACTTTCGCATTTATAATATTAACTAGTTGATGCCCGCGACTTCGTTCAGTGGGGGTTGAGGTTTTTTTCGATTCCCGCGGGAACTCTCTTAATTTCCGGGATAAAAAGTAGCCTATGTGCTACTCCAGTCTATAATCTATCTCTGTGCCAAATTTCAACCAAATCGGTTCAGTCGTTGCAGCGTGATTGAGTAACAAACATCCAAACATCCGCACTTTTACATTTATAATATTAAATAAATATAGTAGGACAATAGGATTGTCTCACTTTACAACCAATTTTGACTCTCTAAAAATTGTCTTTTTAATTGAATTTGTTATTTTTCATTTTCATAAAAATCAAATGCTCAATTCTTAACATAGACAACTTGCTTATTCAAAGGAGTCATTGTGACTTTGTTCATGAGACATGCCTCCTACGCGAGCTAAACTGATGCTTCCTTGAATATAGTTTGCATTATAATGCAAAGTCAAGTGTCAGCGAGGAGCGTGTGAATAAGGAAGTGCTGAGTCGGAAGTTTGGCGAACGGTTCCACGGATACAAATTAGATGCGCTCTGAATGACTTGAGACTTATATAAAACTCAATTTATCAGAAACAACTTGTTGCGACAGTGTGTTTCTTTATTGATTTGTCCTTCAGTCACGCAGAAACGGATCAGTGATTTTTTGCATGACTATAGTTCAGGACTTGGGAAAATGACGTAGGCTAACTTTGATCCCGTAAAAATACAGGGTTTACCCTTATGCTATTGTATTAGGGATGAGTTATATAAGTACTCACAAAATAAGCGAAAAAATTGTTCCGAACGAGTAGAAGAGTATAATAGAGCACATTTAATTGTTAAATGACATGACTAATTACGACAAACATCTGCCATTACGCGCTTCATTTACCGCCCGCTTGTAACATATCCGCCTCTTTTTTTACATATACTATATCATAGGTTCACCCGAGATTTTTATGAAGCTAGCTAGATAACTTTAGGTAGACAAAATTGCGGGCAAAAGGTATTATTAAATAAAATACCTACTCAATCAAATAAAAAAAATTCCCATATTAAAATTCGTGTAAGACAGTTTAAAAACATAACAAAAAAGAAAACTGTTCTTACCGACGTAACCAGCTTTGTTAAAAATAAATTGAACGATATTGAGTGAACGGCACGAGTGAACACGCGAACGATCGATTAGTGTGCTATAAAATGCATGTTTAATCTGCTAATCAATGGCTTTTAATCAGAAGATGATTAATAACATGGGCAGCCTGGGCACAATGTGACCTACTAAATTTCTTCTTTTATACAGTTTATTAATGAATTTTTCCCGTGCTGTTGGCTGGTAAATACTTTTATAAAATGCTATAAATTTATTTCTTTTTATGGTAGTACAAGTACCTTTATGTTTGATGATTTACTAAAACTAATACTGTTTTCTAAAGTTTATAGTCTACTGAGTTGAGCTGTTTGAATGAATGAATGAACACATACCCAGCTGAATAATGTTTGCCCGAAAACAGACTCATGTGCCAAGTAGATAGGTGTAAATTATACCAAGCAAAAGTTGATGCATTATGGCATTATACTGTACTAGATGATGCCCGCGACTTTGTCCAGGTTTTTTGATTCCCGCAGAAACTCTTTCATTTTCCGAAATAGACGTCCTGTTTGAAATATTGAAAATCTTCTCTAGATTTAAACCATTGCATAATTTACGTATAAGTCTAATAACCCTGTAATTGAAGTGATATTCGTCATGGTATAAATACAAAACAGGGTATTTTAAATCTTCCTAAATAAAATATTCATAGCACGTGAAGAGACTTATTCGTTAGCACTTCACTTGAATAACTTGAATATCTTTACTAAAGAGCTCGGTAGGTGGCGTAGGCGAGACGAGATCTGTAAGTACCGCTAATGTTTTATTCTCTTTAATATCCTAAGTGAATTTTAAATATTAGTATTCACTTTGCAAGGATATAGCAGGTAATAATTTTGTAGACTGAAATGATCACATCCTCTAACTTATTGGATTCTACGAAAGGATTATTGCCGTCTGTGGCAAATGCGATCACATGGATGAACTAATTTTATTATTAAAATTCCGTAACTTTTTCAGAGGGCTTTTGTCTTTATCATTAGAAACACACTATTTTGTAAGAAAGTTTTTTTTATTACAAATCCGTTACTTTGTCCGAGTTATTTGTAATTTATTAAAAGCGTTACTTGGTCCGATAGCTTTTGTAATCATTAAAAGCTCTTTAATTTGTCGGAGTGTTTTTGTAATTATTAAAATCCAGTTCTACGATGTTATTAAAAGAGTCTACCCTCTAGTAACCTCTAGTAAACCTGACCAGCTTGGAGACGTGTCGAAAAATGTGCACGGACGATGTCTTTTCTGCCATACATATATGCCTAGCATATATCAATGTCCAATCCAAACCAAGAGCTTAAACCACGAATCTAACATTACTATTTCCGAAATATTGCGTAATTTGAATTATACGCGCCCATGTGAGCCTAAGGCATATGGTTCAATACAATATCCATTTCACAATAATTTGCATCCGCAAATAATTAATGTGTTCATATTAGGCAGATAATAATATTATATGCCTCTATTTCGTACAAATCACCGATTAGGACGACCGAAACACCACACAGCATTAAACCTTTTATCATGGTGCGCCAGTGTGGAGGAGAGGAATATTAATACATTTTGGTCACAAACTGAATTGATTTAGAAGTATACATTGAATTTCAAATGTGAAGATCGTGGATTAGGTACTTTATAACTCTTGTACATAGGCACTTGTCTAGGCATATTTTGGTGAGCCAAAATTTTTCGCTTGATCTTTCTTTAATGGCCGATTTTACTAACGTAAAATAAGTCGTAATATTTTGACAATTTTTATGTTGAAAATCTGCCAAAATATCTGTAAAAGATTTATTTTTAACGGACTTCCAAAAAAGGAGAAGGTTCTCAATTCGTCGGATTTTTTTCTGTGTATTCCCCTATATACCTATCCACGATATTAGTAATAGAAGTTTGAAATTCTATAAATGGGATTCCTTCATTTTCCAAGCGGAAAAAGCTCATCAAAAGTTTGAAAATGAAACTATCCGGAGCGTGGGTAGGTACCGTAAAATGGTAGTCCTTACTACACACCTTTCTCTAATTCTTGTACATTATTAAGCAGCCGATATGCAACACAAAATACTGAACCTCTTCATTTATCATTTATGAAACAGGATATAATTTCATTTTGATGTCGACCGCGTGTCGTGGAAATTGTCGGAGTTGCGGTCCGTATGTCGCCAGCCGCAGTGTTTCCAAAATGTATGTTGGTTCATGCAATTGACTTTATTATAATAACTAGGAGCTCATGCGAGGCACGTGTGGCTTAGTTGCGTTGGTGTGTACAGTCGATTGAGCTGATCAAACAATGTTATTCCAAGACTAACTAGATGGGTTAATTTTGAAGGTGTTTTTCTAAATAAAGGATTTTAGAAATGGACAATGGGCCGAAATGACCAAAGGAGAAGGACTAGCAAGAAACACGGTGGTTGCTCTGATTTTTTACATTCATTTATTCATACTGTACTGAGTAGCCATGAAAATAAAATATTTAAATCAACTTAGATCTTAGTATAAAGAACGTAATTAATTTGCCTTTCAGCTTTAATTTTGGATTATAAAAGTCAAAGCTATAAATTTTGAAAAAAGGGACAGCATAAAACCTTTAAAACAGACTCCTAATGAATTTGCGAGACGAGGCGTTGCATCGTAATACTGTTTAATATTGTATCAAAGAGATATCTTTTACGAAGTTAGGGAGTAAATTAACACGTATATTTAACAAATTATAATTTAAACATGATAATGAAGATCTCTTTTGTACGGAATTTTCATAAAAATTTCTGTTGCAGGATTTATATACGTTATATTCTGAATATTATTTCAAAATTATAAATTAAGCCGACAGAGGCACCATCCAATAATTAATAAGTCTTCATAACAAAGATTTGAGGGGTACTTAAGTAGACGTGGATTATCTTGGCAACTTTGTAATTTTGTATTGTACAGTATCAACGCAAAGTTTCATGCCCCATTATAATCTGTTTTCGTCTTCGTTAGACGCGGCTTTCAAGACCCTTGGCCATTATTAATTTTGATTGTCGTTGGTAAATGTTGTAACTTAGTGAATAACGCAAATAGAATTCTACAAAAAATTTCCAAGGACGTTTATTCGAAATATGAAATTGCAGCAGATCGCAAACCAAATAGTAGAGCAAGTAAAAATGCGAATAGGCAATAGGTAAAGTGCGCAACTTTAGAAAATAATAAAGAACGATGTCGTTGTCTGGTGGGAGACTTTGGCCGTGGCTAGTTACCACCCTACCGTCAAAGACGTGCCTCCAAACGATTTAGCGTTCCGGCACGATGGTGTGTAGAAAGAGATTAGGGGTACGGCTTGAATTTACACTGCCATACCCCTTCCAAGTTAGCTCGCTACCATCTTAGACTACATCGTTACTTACCATCAGGTGAGATCACAGTAAGGACTATCTTGTCATCGAATAAAAAAAATCACTTCTTCTTCTTCTTCTTCTTCTTCATCAACTAATGGACGTCCACTGCTGGACATAAGTCTCCTGCATGGACCTCCACAAGCCTCGGTCTTGCGCCGCCTGAATCCAGCGGCTCCCTGCGACTCGTTTGATGTCGTCTGTCCACCTAGTGGGGGGTCTGCCAACACTGCGCTTCCCGGTGCGGGGTCGCCACTCCAGCACCTTGGGACCCCATCGACCATCAGCTCTTCGAACTATGTGCCCCGCCCATTTCCACTTCAGTTTCGCGACTCGCAGAGCTATGTCGGTGACTTTGGTTCTCCTACGGATCTCCTCATTTCTGATTTGATCTCGCAGGGATACTCCGAGCATAGCTCTCTCCATCGCCCGCTGAGTGATCCTGAGAGTGAAAAAAAATCACATTTATTGGCAAATACCTAAATGAAATTTTTTGTAGTATATAATATTAGTTTTTTTTTAGAACCTTTCCATACTTCAATAATTCACAGCTATAGTTCACTATTGTATTTCAGTGTGCTGAAATTGGTTTTGTGATTGAAAAATTCGTTTGAATCACAGGTCGAGACGATTTTATTTAAGTCCTTTTGTAAAATTCAAATAACGTTACTGCAAATTGTTTGGGGCAACTTGGGGGCAACCTAAGCTGGTTTTCTTTGGGCGAAATTAGAATTATGATATGACAAGAGATACAATTGCTTCCCTACCATCTGCCAGCGCTCTGACATTTATTTCATTTGTTTTTATTGAAGCTCATTTATAAGGAAAACCGCGAGATATTGTGCTTTATGAAAATCCCTTTTCAGATTTCAGCGGGATATAAAAGTGATGAATATTACTTTGATATTGTTTCTTTAAGAATGGTCCTTAAACTTATTTTGAGAAAATGAGTTTTCTTTTCTTATAAGGAGGCCTTGTTGTGATTCTTGCCATTTTCACGGATGACTTAGTTTAATTGGCAAGGCCTTAACGCGACTCTTTCTAAATATTACGCAGTAAGCTATTAACTTCTTCTCAATAACTTTATCGATAGTTATACATTCTAGTATGATATCATATTATCATTCTACAATAGTTTCACATAATCGATTATATGATAAAATGAATATTGAATTTAGATTAAACATAAATAAATTGCTAAAAGTAAAGATATGTGAGAGATAAAATTTTGAATAAGATATAACAAAATTTTGTATTAATATAAACCAATTATAGGTTTGAGAAAAAAAAGTAAGGATATTATGAAGGAGAAAAATTGGAATAAGATCAAACCTGAGTGCGAAAGGGATTCCTCGCGTTTTCTTTGATAATAAAAATGAAAGGAAATTTAGACGCGAAATTACAACGTTGCGTTCCCAAGAATTAGTATTGAAATGTGTTTACTGTGACAATAGACGAAAGGGAAAGGTATTTTCATTGGAAGACAGAGTGGGAGGGGAGATGGAAGGGAGCTATAAAAGTGGAATAAAAGTAAATAGAATTTTCGCTTCACGAGTTTTAGTGACCGAATTGGTGAAATTCTACTAATACTTTATTTTTTACAAGCGAGTTAGTATTTGATTAATGTTATAGCACCGGTTTATTACAAATATATATCGGAATGCTACAATTTTGGGTGAATTATATCACAAAGCTAAATATTAATGATAAGATCCATCCGATTTATGACGTCACTAGAAGTTTCATTGTGAGTTATAAGTTACTTAAATCTTCTTCTTATTTCTCTTAGCGTTTGACCAAGCTTATGCCAGTCCAAGACAATAGTGCAACGGGTGAGGTTCGAACCTGCGACCTTTCAGTTTTCAGTCCGGACCTTTAAAATTTGGGCTATTGAGGCTTGAATATAAAATAACTTATTTAAGTAATGATATTTTAGTAAGTAGTAGCATAAAAAACTTTAATAAGAACATGTGGTTAATAGGTACCATAGGTACTTTAACAGTTTCAAATCAAAGACTACTTATCAAAACCAGACCTTTACTCAGACCACTAAACGACATATTATACAAAGTATATTATAATCACAATAAGACTTTAATTTAGCACATTTCAATATGAATTTCAATTTTATAGTCAAATAAAATGTAGCATGAGATAAATTACTTTGAAGGAAAATACATAAAATTTGGACTAAATTAAACCAGATTTAAAACGGGCGACTGTTAAAATGAGTAAAGAATATGTACGTAATCTATCTAGGTGTTTATATATGGATTCGCAATTTCGTTCCGAAAACACTATCCCTGACTATTTCATACGAGTTCACATGACCGCAACCACGATAATTGCACTGCCAGAGATATTGCATACATTATAAATGGGTAGCGTATCGCTGTTCCTATATGAACTTATACATAATACCTAATAATGAAACAGTAACGAGGCAAAAACGAAGCGATGATAGCCTAGTGATTAAGGTTAGTTTGACGTCTTCCCTGGTGCAGTAATGAGCGCAGTGGTATTATAACTGGGAGGTCACGTGTTCGATTCCGGGCGGGAGCAATATGGCAATTTATAATTTCTGAATTGTCTCTGGTCTGGTGGAAGGCTTTGGCCGTAGCTAGTTACTATCCTACTGTCAAAGACGTGCCGCCAAGCGATTTAGCGTTCCAGCACGGTCGGTGGCGTGTAGAAACAGATATGGATGTTGGGTTGAATGTCGACTGCCATACCTATTTAAGTCAGCCTGCTCTCTTAGATTGCATCGTCACTTACCATCAGTTGAGATCGCATTCAAGACCTATCTTGTCATTCAATAAAATAAAATAAAAAAGACGTGTGGCACTCGGGGACTGCCGCGGTAAAGCTATTACAACATAGCATTTTTTATCAACGCCATCTAGCAGTGAGAGGAGTCCGTGTCCGTGGGGTGTCAGGTTATTTTCGTTACGGAATTTCTGGATTCGGTCTCCACGCTCAAGGCCCGCGATAGAAGCTATGCAATAGCTTAAAAATTGGAGTTAAGTGGTTTTAAGCAGCGCTCATTCCCACTATTGTTCAACCGTTGAAGTAATGGAACTTTTTTTTGAAATAGGTCAAAATAGTTGAACTCAAGTACCTGGTTGTGCTAAATAAAATTACAAGATAAAATGATGTATCATAGGTCAAGCGGTGCGGTTAGGCTGTGTTGTCGCTGTACGCTACAAAAGAACTAGTTTACTCTTCGTACCTATGATTTTCACCTGCTTGTGTCAAAATCCTTTTTTTGAGAACATGTGTTTGGGCTACTTTAATATTATTGTCATTCAAATAAAGCTTATAAGCTTTATACGGGACAGTTATTTCAAAATCATACTAATTAAAATTCTAGTATAGTGTAGTACACCGGGTGTATCTTTGATAAAGTAAAATAGTGTAGATTCAGAATAGCTTCCGGCTCTTGTATTGTATAACAACAAATGAATCGATATTGTAATTATTCTATTTCCGAGAATTTCATTTTACAAATTTGCGTATTTATTTGTTTTGATATAAATGAAATCCATACTAACTGTCTGTCTTTATATCTTGAATCTGAATTTAAATCTGAATTAACTAGTAGATATTATTACAATAATCGCTCCTGCCCAATATTACAATTTTGTTATAAGGTACGCCACGTTTCTTGGCAATGTGCGATATAAATCGTCAGTGAAAGATATCGATAAATAAAATAGAACCCTTTTGACTGAGTACGCTATTACTCTTGTTGATTGTTTGATATCTGCCGTAGGATATTCGTAGGTCAAACTGTGATACGTTATTGTGTCATATAATGATATACCTATCTATGATCTGGGATATATGTTGTTTATTGAACTTCGATGAGAATAGAAATACATCGATCAAAAATTTTACACGCATCAAAAAACAACCATTAGACCGATTAAACGCCAGTGCAAACAGAACTGAAAATACCGCATGTACCTACTTACCTTCAAATGTTAGTTGATAGTTTACCACGCTGGCCAAATGCAATGAGAGCTGTGGTACTTTATTCGATGGGTTTCGGGATCAATCCTGGGCTTTACTTTTGATTTTTCGATGTCATATGTGCGTTTAAGCAATTCAATATTACATACTTCAACGGTGAATGAAAATATCGAGCGCAAACCTGCACGTCTAAGGGTAAGATCATGCCAAAGATGCCTCACTGCGATACCTCGCGGTCGCGGTTTAGCTCGCTAGCTCGATGTCACCTCCATGTAAAACCAATGTATGCAAACAGACGAGCACGAAAATGTCGAAGATACCTCGCTGTACCTCGATGAATCGCAGTGAGGTATCCTTCGACATGTTCGCGCTTATCTGTTTGCATACATTTGTCTTACATGGAGGTGACATCGAGGTAGCGAGCTAAACCGCGACCGCGAGGTATCGCAGTGAGGCACCTTTGGCATGTTCTTACCCTAAGACTGCAATTTATAAACCGCACTCTCACTCAGCTCAGACTCAAGACAGAATTAAAACGAGACAGATTTATGTCAGAGCATATTTGTGTCTCATTATAACTTCTATCTTAAGTCTGAGTACGCTCTATAGATCTCAGCATAAGAGTTCTCAAAGGTGTGTGAATTCTGCCAATTTCTGCTCGTATAATACGAGTGGTTTTCGTATTAATAAACAAAATAACCGCCTCTATCGTTCGTTTACCGGTTGATTCATGCATGTGATTTGCCGGTTAAGCTGTAATACGTTAGTGTGTCGCCTCTAGCGTGTGAGATTGGATGTGGGATCGAGATCGTGAAGATTACGTGGATCAAACCCGCACTTTCAATTGCAAACGCTGAACCGTAAAACCGATCGACTAAACTGTGGTCTCAGTGTTGAATCGCTCGTGATTCATGCGCGTCATGTGCGGTGCAGAGGGCGCTATATAGGCACGTTCAATAAGATTTAATCAAATACTTGTATGTAAATACGTGTATGTACTACTCTTCCATTTCAAGTTGCCGCTACCTCACCTCGCGCTTCCCCGCACCGCACCTCAAGTCAGACCCGCTTAATACAGATAGCAACGTATCGCTCGCAATTGTCACTACCAAATTTTTTCAAAGTTTTGTTATTGTTGCGTTTTGAATGTTTTTGTTTTACTTAACAATCCGAATAGACACTCATACTTCTTTTCCTATATATTTTAGGTACTTTAAATGAAAAATACATAGGTTATTGACACTAAAGCCTCAAACGCACGAAGGGAGTGAAGTAGTGGCGCAGTTTCTTTTAACGATAACATTTCCAACTCTAGGCTTTTTTAAATAAACACGGAATTTTCTTCTTTAATTTCCAAGGATAATTCACGTGAATTAGCGCGTCATTATTTCTCGTAGAGTGCTTACCTACGCGTATTTGCCGACATCTAGAAATAGTAAATTTCCGGACTGCGACTTTAAGGGGTTCCGTAGCATTACGCCTCCTAATGTTGATTAAAAACATAAAGCAGCACTTCACGACGCTAACAGCTCGCATGCTTTCTTATCACGAGCAAAAGAGCGCAGCACTGTAGGCAATGAACGTGTCACGCGATTCCACTATTAAAACCTGTACAAACAAATAGCGGGGCGGCAGCTACGGGCAACAGCAACAGTATGACAGAAATTCACACATAACTAAACAAGGAGCTATGTGTATACTTAACTTCCTACGGAACATGCAGAATTTGGTATGAACCATTCGCCCTGCTGCTAATAGACACGCAAGAAAAATAAGCTCTCAAGCAAGCAATAAGCACCACTACCACGGAAAATCACAAAAACTCTCTAGAATATAGGTACTAAACACACATTTTACTTCGACTACAGAGCATTTTCAAAAGATGTTGACCCAAAGCAACTCATTCCAATACAAAGCAGATTTTGAGGATGTCTTCATTCATACATTTATTTACATACTACCTATACATACATACATATAGCTGATACCCGCGACTTCGTTCGCGTGGATGAGGTTCTTTGGATTCTTGCGGGAACTCTCTTATTTCCTGGAATAAAAAGTAGCCTATGTCCTATTCCAGACTATAATCTATCTCTGTTAATAGGAAATAGGATAATAGGATCAGCATGCTGCATCGATTCGTAGCCGACTTGCGTCTTTACCGTCACGCGTTGTGTGTGTCCAAGCCTTAAGTATAGGTAAGCGTATTCTAGTATAACAACTTAAAATGCATGCTCGTAAAAGAGAAATTATAAAATTTTATACCCCTTTAATTCCTAAAGCGTCAGGTTTTGTTTCTTTGACAACTTTTAAAACTTTTTATAGCCCTAAATTATAATTAGGTAGGTAAGTATTACTTTTTCATGCATCTTCGTTTGAGTTACAATTTTATTTACAATCCCAACAAACCCCTTGCTTTTACGGGATAGAAAGATCCTGTTGCTTCAGTTCTAGTGATGAAGAAAATAACAGCAGTGGCAGCTAGTTAGTTTATCAATAATAATAATTATTTTGAGGTTTTTTGCAACTGTACCATTGCTTGGTGTTTAGTAGGTGTTTAGTACAAATGGAAAATAAAGACCTTACACTTAATAAATGTGTTATATTTAGATGATACAAACTAAATTAACTCTACTCACCATAATTTTAACGCTGCAAAGTCAATGTGTCTTTTCAATATAAGTTTTCCACTCTATTATGTATTACATTGAGTTAAGAGTCCATAGAGATTCAGAATTCATAGCATCAATGGAACGCCCCTCTACCAATGATATTATAATATCATTCTTTTTAGAATCCGTAGTAACACAACAAGAAACTCTTATAGTTTCGCTAAGACCCACAAGCTGCCCTGCCTGTCTGTCTGTCTGTCCATCTTTTGGCGGCTTAGCTAAGACTGTTGATATTAAAGAGCTGTAATTTGGTAAGGTTCTATATATCTATTAATTACGTCTACAAAGTTGTACAATAATAAAATTTTGAAAAAAAAAAAAATTATAATGTGTGTTATAAAATTGTTTCGTTGTGTCGTACAATAAATTAAGCCATAAAATTGGAAGAACAGATTAAAAGAAGGTTCAGTGCTAATTTACTGAATGATTGACTACTTACTTGTCACCAGGCCACTAATCAGTCAGGTCGAGATGGTTTTGCTGCCTCTAGTATACGGACTTCTCTAAGTATTCATAGTAGCAACGGAAAAGGAAAAGTTTCACAGTAACTCATGATATAATTTTGGGCAACAATGGAGAGCACAAAACTCATCATAATTAGGAGCTCTAAATTAGATCCATTTTAAGGAGATCGCACAGGGCCGCAAGATCCGCAAAACGCGAATTGCTTTGTATAGAAAATGTAAGCGACAACGTCGGCAATATCTATGTGAGCTAAATAAATTGTAGTTGACCTTTGCTAACATCAACGTTATTTCAAGTTCCCGATACAGCTGAATCTTGTTGCTGGCACACACCTAATTCCACAATAGAGAATTGCACCGTTGAGTTTTTTTACATAAAAATGTATCATATATCGGAACTTAGATCACATACTTACATTAAACTGGTTTTCATTTCACATGAACTGAAATTATGGTTGCGAAATGTTCTTACTTTTTAAATAAGGAAGCATATTAACACTCTCTTTCGAAATAAGTTCAGCAGTGTTAAAAAAGTGTGATTCGTCGGTCGTCTCATGGTTTGCGATCACCTTTAGGGTTGAACGAAACGAGTTTCAAATACCTACTTACTTATGGCAGAAGGACATTTGCTGTTAAGTTATTGTGCGGTTGGAAGACTATATTTACCATTTAGATTATTATACCCAAAGTATCTTAGTTTATTTACTAGTACATATTGTCTTACTTTTATTACTAGTACATTACAGGAATCATTTTACTGATGATTTTGGTCATTCATACTCAACATAAATATAATAAGTAGTATAAATTTACGTCATTTTTTCTATATATTTGTATATGTTTGACAACCTTTTTTTAATATTTTTTCATTTTTCACTTATTTTTTATTCTAAGTCCTTATAAGCTACTTTCAATCAACCGAAAATACAGTATTCAGCTTTCTGGTACTTACCTACAAATAGGAGGTCAGTTTTACTAGAAAATGAAAAGAAAATATTTGGATACTCACTATCAATAAGTATTCTCTTCTACAGTATGCAAAAGAAAAAGATGTTACTTGCGAATACAAAGTCTTGAAAAATTATTATCTTTCTATTATGCTTACATAAAATTATTGGTTTAACGTTCTCAACTAATATTTACGGTTGTCCTTTATATGTTTTTTAATATACTAGAACTTATAATGTCGAAAATGTAGTATACTATACAGCATTTATTAGGTTTATGTTTTTTTATTCAATGACAAGATAGCTGACTAACTTCGAAAGGATATGGCAGTGTAAAGTCAACCCATACCTATACTTAAAGATGTTTTTTATTGCACCATCCTGTTCCCCTCAACAAGAAAAATAATCTATGGTTGGTAAAATGCTCTGTATGTTTTGGATCGATATAAACACAGACCAATAGAGATCTAAGCTTTTACATTGTGGTTCTAAGTGGCAACAACATTAGGTTCTAAGTTATAAGAACGTCTTCACCGCAAGCAAAAGACGTGATAATTAGGCATACTTTGTTTTTATCAACGGTTTCTTTCTATGTACCTACCACAAGGCATCTGTAGGCATACGAATTTACACCGCTACATAGTCGCACGATCTCGCACTAAGCGCTTTCCTCGTTCCTAATACGCACCGCAATTTGGAATGCCCTTCCGGCTTCAGTTTTTATGACTAACTATAATGTAGGTGTCATTAAATCAAGAGTGAATAGGCATCTTCTATGCAAGCGCGCACCATCATAGGCTGCATCTCCACTTACCATTAGGTGAGATCGCAGTCAAGCGCTAGTCTATATACTACTAAAAAAAAATGTGTGCATAAAAAATTCTAACTAACAAATACCTATCGTCAAATGAAAAATCGTGGTGCACATAAATATACTTTTTAAAGAGCTTAATGTATTTTATTTTAATTTTCTTTGCCAAACTTGCCTCGAACTTTAAATAACATTTTTATCCTCTTTATAATTTGAGATATGCGAAAAAGAACTGGGACGACTTATTTCGTTCAAAGAGATTCAAAACTACAGTCTCTCGAACTTTAGCTCACATCAATGCAGCTTCCAGGCTTATTTTTATTTTGCAAGAAATGTGAAAAAGTTCATTAAGACTCCATGGGATACCTACGGTACAACCACTCCCCATTGTTTTGAATATCCTATGCAACAATGAAACAAGTAAGTTCAAAGCCATTCACTGTTCGCTAGCTAGCAATTAAAACTGCGAGGATTCATCTCGCTTTCTATAATAGAACAATAATGGGAAATACTTAATGAATAGAATAGAGGGATGAAAGAAGGTGTTTTTTCCGAGCGTCTATTTTACTTAATAACTGAGACGCTATAAGTGTTCTGTATTCTGAATCAAATTATTACAGACTGAAACTAAGGGAATCATTGAGTTATAAGTTATAACTCAATCTGCTACTGTTTTCGATTAGGTTAGGTGCCTTAGTCCGCGTGGTTTTAATTTTTAATATCTCGCGGAAACTCTCGCAGTTCCTCAACTGTAGCCATGCAAAAAATCACACTGATCTTCAGATCTGTTGCAGCATGGTTGAAGGAAAAACCAACAAATAAACTAACCAAAAAAGCAAGACACAAACAAGTAAGCTTTTGCCCGCAACTTCGTCTGCGTAGAGTTACAAAGCATTGTTGCAGATAGAACGCTTATCGCGTTCTTCATTCAGCCAATTACCACAATTGACACTATCAATGATTGATGCAGCTTTACAGAATTGGCCAGCAAGTCTTTAACTACTATCTACCCATGCAAAAAGTTATATCGATTCGTATAGTGCGTTTATCTCACGAAGTTACGGGCGCTTTACTTATGGTTACGCGCGTCGTGTACATGCACATTGCGTAAGTGTGCGTGCCTGTCAGGAGGGTGGGAGCGGTCAGGCGCGAGCAAGCTCTAGCTCACGCTTATACTGATATGACATATACATACACAACCATGAGCCACGTCCGTCTTGAATTACAAGAACTATAGCCACGTAATACCGTTCTTGAAAGACAAAGCTACAAAAAAACACACTTTCGCATTCATAATACTCACTTGTCTTCCTCTCAATAAGAAAGAGTAATTTAAAGGAATGTTGGATAGCAAAATGAAGGTACTATTTCGTAATTGGAGCTTATACTTATGCTGCACGGTTGGTGGAGCGCAGCATCATTGTTTACGAAATAACAAAAATACCTTTTCCACGAAAGTTCATCGGAATAAAATCCGTTCTCGAAAATCCGTATTCACGCTGTTTCCGTATTACGTAGTCGGCACTGTAGTTTATTTTAAATAATAACCCAGAACATTTTTGTTTTAATAATGCTGAAAAAGCAGTGTCGCAACGTCGACATCGGTTTGTAGACCGTGGTTCCCTACAGCGCGCTACGTGTACTAATGGTTAGAGAGATGGCGACGATTTGTTCAATTCATTTGATAAATACTAAAAAGAGGCTTATTCATAAACTAGTAGATGCCCGCGACTTCGTTCGCGTGAACTGTGGTTTTATTTTGTATTCCCGCGGGAAATCTCTTATTTTCCGGGATAAAAAGAAGCCTATGATTCCATTCTATAATCTATCTCTGTGACAAACAGCCACTATGTGCTATTGCAGTCTCTCTCTATCACTGTGCCAAATTTCAGCCAAATCGGTTTAATAGTTGCAGCGTGATTGAGTAACAAACCTCCGTAGATCTCCGCATTACATTTCCGCATGCCATATTAATTCAAATTTCCAAAAAAAGAGGCTGAAGTTGGTACCATATTTATTTAAAGTTGCGGCTCTTTTGAAAAGTTAAGACTCTTCTTCATCTTCATTCTTCTGGGAATTTTCTCCAAATTTTCTCCACAAGTAGGCGTTAATCGCCCGTTTTGTATAAGTTAAGACTCTACCACCATCAACAGATACTATTAGCTATAACTACGAGTAAATATTAATATTATAATGACGTATAAAAAGATACATGGGTTTCGTCGTCATCTCTCTTACTATAAGTAAATGAATAAAAGTGCTGAAAAGAATAATTATTTAAATTTTGTCCTCCAGGTCAACTACTCGGTGCACATTGTCAGTATCGAAGTACACAGCAGTTTGGTTAACATTTCACAATAGTATAATGCATTTTTGTCATATTCATTATGAACCCAATAAGTTATATACCTACTCACAAAACAAGCGAAAAAATTGTGCTGAACGACGAAAAGTATAATAGAGTACTTCATTGTTAAATGACATGACAAATTACATTACATTTACGGCACGCCTGTAACATATCCACCTCTTTTTATACATATATACAATATCATAGTATGAACCTATGTGAAAAATAGGATTACGTGTGTGCAATACAAAACTCAATGTATAATTTTTCAATAGGTACCTCAATAATCATGTATTGCTACTGCAATTAGTTCATAGTCTCCTAAGTTTAATACGATGCGATGTTGAATAATGAGTGGAGTTCCTGTGACCCATTTTAGCGTACGCAGCTACGCAGTTTCAACGCACTCTCAATTGCATTGCGTTGATCTAGTTATGTTATTTCACCTGCGTTTAGTTAAATAGATTTTCAAAACTAATACTTTAGGCTGCGGTTTAGGATGAGGTCGTCAGCTAGTAAGAAAGTTCGTAAAGACTGTGCTTATACATATTCAAGTTTTCGTTCACTCTAAACACAATAATAAGTAATTGTATTTAGCAGTGATCCCCCTTGATTGGATCCTGTAGTACCTAATGGCATAAAGCTCCTGAGATCCATTTGTAATTGATACTCAATACCTTCGACATTCCCAACATAATATTAATACTATGTTCATAATTAATAATATACTATTACAGCGGTGATATTTATCATTTATTTGCTACTAGCTGTTACCCGCGGCTTCGCTCCCGCCATCTATCAAAACAAACTTTTAAAGTAATCCGAAGTGGTGGTTCCTTAAATGCTCAAAGGGTCTTTCCTATATAAAATTAACGATTTTGAGGAAACTGTCCTTGTTTAACTGAGCCATTAGGTTTTTAAAATTTCCCGTGAACCCATTTTTTCTGGATGATTGTAGCCTTTATCACTCTCCAAGTCCGCAACAATAACCATGCAAGAAATTACGTCTACGCGTTCCTTTGTTGCTGCGTGATTGAAGAACAAAAAAACACACTTTGTCGTTTATAATATGTAATAGTGATAGTATGGATTATAGTCATTAATTGGTTGTAGGTAAATTGTGTTCAAAGGCTCATGTATAAATGCATCTGATATGAACTCCGACTGCTGTTCTGCTGATTGGAGTGTTGGCAGCGAGCCTGAAGAGCTGCCAATATTTTTATATTCCCGCGTGATCCAATTAAATTTTATTACGAAACTAATTATTAATTAATTGATTAGCAAAATGTACTACATATGCAGCTCGGAAATAATGAAAAAAAATTGCTGGAACGATTTCTTTATTAAATGTACTTTATATCGTTTGCTAAACTTTTTACGATGTTTTATATAGGCTGTTTATGTAATTTCAACATCGCTTAATATGTATTTTAAATGCGAAAGTGATTGTTTGATGATTTGTCTTTCAATCACGCCACAACAGAGATACAGATCGAGGCGATTTCTTGCATGTGTACAATTTAGAACCAGGAGAGTGGTATAGGATATTTATTATCCTGGGAGAAACTATTTCGCCCGCGGGATCATTTAACACCCAACTCCACGCGGACGAAGTCGCGTGCAAAACATACTAATCATTTTAGTATAAATTATATCTCTATTAAAATAATCTTATAACTTCTTATTAAGAGTATCTTGAGAAACAATCATAAGTTATGGAACCACGCAAGGCTAACTATTAGGGCGATTTTCAGGTACTTATGTAGTACATTACTGTGTAATTAGTAATTACATTTATTTAAAGAAATATAATTACAGCTGTCAGAAGTTAAACCTTTTAGATTGTGTGGATAAAAATGATTTATTATGGATTCAAGTGGTTTAAATAGAAAAGTACATACTTTTTATACATTAGGGCAAGACTCTGAAACTGAAGTTGCTACTACTAAGGAATTTTATTACAATTTATTTGTATTTGTAACTTCTAATATAACTTTGATTGGAATTAATATTTAATAAAGAACACGAAAACCTGGAGCTGTTGCTAATGCATCAAGTGGTCTGCGGGTTTGCAACTCCTCAGCAAATTACAGCAGATACAGTGTGTTTGGGCTCATTAGACCTGTCTCAATGAGTAGATGTTATATAGATGATGATCGAGGAAGAGAATCTAATGGTACAGAAAACTGGGTAACAGAATGTCGGGTATATCGTACATAGTCTGGCCATAGATTCACATGTCGGGAGTGTTCTAAACTTTCTTACATTTTTACACTTGTCTATACGTTTTGTTCTTCAAGGCTTGGAATGATGAATAGTAAAATGACGTCTATTAAAACTGCATTTAAAGCGCTTACTTAGACCAGACCCATCTTTTTATCAATTCATGCAAGACAATGTACTTTGTTAAAGTTCGCTCGCTCGGGCACACTATATCCTTTACTCGCCACACAAAAGACCTTTACTAATGGACTGTGTCCGTCCCTTTGTTACACGGGCCTTATGTTAAACTAGCTTCCGCTTTTGTTCAATCAGGTAAACTAAACTTGTAAGCTACCTTCACATTTCGTTTGAGACAACATTTATTGTAAGATATATGTATCTTTCATCAGTTCTACGGACTATGTGTAACTGTTTACCTGGTGTTTTGTCTGGTGGGAGGCTTTGGCCGTGGCTAGTTATCACCCTACCGTCAAAGACGTGCCGCCAAGCGATTAGGTAAGCGTTCCGGCACGATGGCGTGTAGAAACCGATTAGGGGTATGGGTTGAATTTACACTGCTATACCCCTTCCAAGTTAACCCGCTACCATCTTAGACTGCATTGTCACTTACTATCAGGCAGTCATAGTCTTACATGAGATCGCAGTCAAGGGCTATCTTGTCTTCGAATAAAATAAAAAAAAACTGTTTATCTATTTATCTATAAACTATGGGTATGTTACATAGTTTAAAGATCTCATGGTAGTTGAGGTCCCAAGGTGCTGGAGTGGCGACCCCGCATCAGAAAACGCAGTGTTGGCAAATCCCCGACTAGTTGGACCGACGATATCAGACGAGTCGTAAGGAGCCGCTAGATACCAGCACCGCAAGACCGAAGCCTGTGGAAGTGCAGTCAAGAGAACTTTGTCAAGTGATATTGCTACATTTTAACACCAAGAAATAAAAAAAGGATTTAACACGAAAGGATGAAAAAGCTTTGCCTAAATTTTTAACTTAAAGCTTTAATTTAGAGTAAATTATCATAAGAAAAAATCAATCAAACCAAACGAACATTCATGGTTTCACATTAACGGTCATTCTACTGATCATTAAATTAGACTAATTAGCATTTAGTTGGGCACTTACGAGTATAACCATTAGGGATCAATAGGATTTTATCTCTTCATCCCTCCGAGCTCCGTTTTAAAAGAGTTAAGTCGAAAAACACGAGAATATAATATTTATCCGGAGTATGCAACTAATGCTCGTATCCTGCTCGTTATATATGGGTCGGATGTAAAGCGAAGAGGCGGGCGCTAACCGCTGACTCGGGATGAATACTCCGTAATGAAGCGATGTTGTACGCTGAAACCCAAGTTTTCAACAAAATAAAACGCTTGCTTTTCCGTTTTATGGCTTTAACCACTTTACTCATTTAATTAATTCGCTGAATGCTCCACAGTCTTACAGTGGGATTATATGATTGAACGGGTCCTTGCTTCAGAGCATGGGTAATAATTTTACTATAGAAGTTTTCTACTAGAACGTTGATAAAGAATCAACGTTCACGTGCTCTACGTCTTAACATTCTTCTTCTTCTTTATCAACCTATAGACGTTCACCGCTGGACATAGCTCTCTTGCTTTGGACCTCCATAGACGTCGGTCTTGCGCCACCTGAATCCAGCGGCTCCCTGCGACTAGTTTGATGTCTTCGTTCCACATAGTGAGGGGTCTGCCAACACTGCGCTTGGTGCGCGGTCGCCACTCCAGCACCTTGGGACCCCATCTACCAACAGCTCTTCGAACTATGAGCCCCGCCCATTTCCACATCAGTTTTGCAGCTCACTGAGCTATGTCGGTGACTTTGGTTCTCCTCATTTCTGATCTGATCTCGCAGGGATAATCCAAGCATAGCTCTCTCCGTCACCCCCTGAATGATTCTGAGCCTTCTCATGAGGCCTATTGTTAGCGACCATGTATCGGATCCATAAGTTATCACTGGCAACACGCACTGTTCGAAGACCTTAGTCTTCAGGCACTGAGGAATTCTTACATTACGTAACGAACGTCTTAACATTACCTTAATATTATAAACATAATAGGATAAGCAAAATTATTATTAAGTTCAATAAATTCAAAGTCTTCGTTGAGTCGTCGTTCGTTGTATTGCTTTTATAAATTGAAGCTTTTATATTTTATGCTTTCAACTAAAGTAGAGCAAATAAAGTTGGTAAAGCAATCTCTGGATTTGTATTCCGTACATAAAAAGTGGACTCAAAGTTATCTGCACGGTCGTGAGACATAAAAGTAGTTTTTATAAACTTGCGAGCGCAATTTATCACAACTTTTTTAGTATCTATTCGTTAGTTTTAAAAAAAGTGTATTTCTACTGATTTCTACCTAATTTTTATCTAATTCTTTAAAAAAAAATGACAATTTGAAGTACCAATTCAAACATTAAGCCAGAAATATACAATATGCCATCAAATTAGGGAAGTAGTATATATGCTAAAAAATGCCAAGTGCCAGTAAATGACACGCTTAGGATACATTTGCAATTTAAATTGCATGCAATTTGCCTCATGCTACGTTTAAAGTTGCAAGTTGTATAAACAAGCTAGTGTTACTTGCAAGCTACTGCCTACTGTGCACTTTAGTCATCTTGGTAGGTATAAAAACATAGTACACACATGGCTGGTATAAAAACATAGAACACACATGGCTATTGGCTACCGTATGCAATAGCTGGTATGTCATTTGCTAGTTGCAAGTAGGTATATTGTGTATTCCCCGCTTAATTAGTTTTTTTTTTTTGGCAAATTTTATCTCGACTAGTAAGTTTATCATTCCATCACTGAAAATCTGAATTAAAGTGGAACTGCGTGGAGTGACTTTGAAAATTGTGCGTTTTAGATTACCTCCTCAACTCAAATACCGTCGAAGCAACCGTAAAAATCTATTGAAAATGTTGTTCGCAAAAAAATTTTTCGGTACTAAAATAAAGCAACGCAAAAATTTCGAAAACAGGCTATCCGAAACTATTCGGCTTGATGAATGTTAAGCTACTGTACGTTCTCGTACATACCCGCTGAAGTTCGATGTTACATTAAGCGCATTTTTTGTCAGCACGCCGTAGGTTTGATTAAAGCAATAAATTGGGCCGAGCCGGTTATCTGGCAGCTCTGTGTGGAATTAATGCTGCGGCAGGACGGGATTTGGCCGTAAATTGTCCCTCAGCCGGCTTTCTTCTCACCGTCTTATGTGGGTACTAAATATTTAGTCTGGGCATTGTTTTCACCCTGTTAGAAGTGGATAATTTATGCATTTGGGTAAAATAAAATCCCTTTTTCAATATTTGGACATAAACTTTACCTCTTTTATAATAATTTTAAAGCATCATTGTAATCGTCGTCGCCAAGTGACTCTACTGAACATTTTAGGTTAGGACTCTTATCCCTTCACTGGCGTGACTTATTCCTACAATTCCTTTGATGCCGTCTGTTCAACTATTATCTAGTATCTACCGACATGGATCTTTCTGCTTTCTGGCCACTGTTTTTATTAAAAACAATGATATTGTCTCTCGTCACAGCTTTTTTCATTCCAAACCGGTGATAGAGTCTTGACGTGCCACAAGGTTGGCCTAAATGAAATAAATAATTTTTAATTTGAATTTGGGCCTATACCATCAGCCAAAAGCCGAAGGCCACGACGCGGCATCAAGAATTAATAACACCTTCGACAACTTGTAACATCATTACAAACACGATGAACTAAAATCATCCGGAATAGTATTAACATGATATCAAATATGACCAGGAGGGCCATATTTGCAGAGATCCAAAGATGATAAATCGTACCAGGTTGGCGTTCGTAGCCCACAAACAAGATTTTAATAAAACTTAACTTTTCCATAAAAGCTGGCACTCTGCCGAGCTCCCAATGTTGTACCTACGATAATAATGTTACCAGATGTCGAGGTGTACTGAATATTCACAATTATTATCTTCATCAAAGTGTTTTTGGCATCAAAATAATCAAAGTCAAAGTCTTTTGAAAGAGTAACTAAATTAAAAAAAATAATTTGAACGGATTTTATTTAATTTTCTAACAATATATGGCTGACACGTTAAGATTTAGTCTAGTGAAAATAGAAAATGTTACAATGTTACAATAAATTACCATATTGAGACTCGAAAGAAAAAAATAAGGGTGTAACCAGTGTATGGAATAACTTTCTTTGAAGAATATTCTTTCCAATCAATTCTCCGTTTCATTAAAAATAAATTTAGATAAAGGACCTAAAAAGCCTTAAGTAAACATCAAAATTCAAAAAATTCAAAATTATTTATTTCATGTAGGCCAACTTGTGGCTCTTATGTCAAGTCGAGAATGTACCACCACATCAAGACCATGTACCAAGAAAAGGCGGCTAAAAATCGTTAAATTCTCAATATCATCAGTATCCACACAAAGAGAATAAACTAACTTTTGTTTATGCATTAGGTACATATTTTGACGGCAATTTGTAATATACTCGTAAGTGGCAGAAAATCATTTTATTTCCACCGAGAAAGGAATTGTCAAGCAAGAAATAAATCAAGTCAAAAGTTAAAGTAGGTAGGCAGATAGCAAAGAGAATACGCCGTATATGGAGTTTCTCTACAGTACCTAGTGATTTATTTGAAAAGTTATCACCTAAAAGTCTAACAAAGAAAGCGCGCGAAAGGAACATAAAATTTGCAGAGCTAGCAAATAAATAAAAGGAAAGACAAATTCTATCCTTTTCATGCGTACTTATGATAAACGATACCTTAATTGATGTTTTGGTGTCGTGGATTTCTTCCTTTTCTTTGAATATTATTAATTGGCCTATCCATTTTTGTATTTGATTATTGATTAAAATTGTAGTACGTACTGCATTAATATAGTATTAGTATTAGACCTCAGTCCTAACGCCCTATTAGACGATAGTCTAATGGTTAGGACTGGGTTTCATTCGGGTCGGTCGTGAGTTCGATCCCAGGCAAGCACCTCTGACTTATCAGAGTTATGACTGTGTGTTTAAGCAATTAAATATCACATGTTTCAGCGGGGAAGGAATACCATTGTGAAGAAACCTGCACGCTTGAGAGGCTTGTTCGCTTTAGGACAGATTCGCTTTACGACAGATTCGCTTTACGGCAGATTCGCTTTACGGCAGATTCGCTTTACGGCAAAAATTGTACAGGTCGAGATAAAATATGGTCTCCACTCCAAGGAAAACTTTCCTTTATATAATTATTATTGACCGAGCGAAGCGAGGTCTCCAAGTCTACTTGAGTGAATTTGCACTTGTCCGTCATTTGAATTTTTTCTTTAAACTAAAGTTAGGTTAGGTTAGGGTTATACATGAATATTCAGGTGCCCGGCCGAAGGCCGGGCACTTAGGTTCTGTTGGGATCGTAAACCTACCTAAAGCTTACAAAAAAAAAGTAAGTAAAAAAAAAATTGATTTTTTTTTGATGCTTATATTAGGTACATTTTGATGATAGAACAATATAGGATGTGTTATAAATTATAATTATTGATGCTTCACTAAATTTTAAAGGTGCTGAGTTATGAAATTAGAAAAGACGTAATAAAAAATAATAATAGTTGACGCAAAACTGTTTTAACATGACTTGACCGATAGTAAATACAGCGCCATCTATTAGCATTAATGTATTAACTTGTTTAATGTATTATTAATTTTAAACAAAAATCTATCTATATATATTCGAGTTCACTGTACTTCTGCCGTAAAGCGAATCTGCCGTAAAGCGAATCTGCCGTAAAGCGAATCTGTCGTAAAGCGAATCTGTCCTAAAGCGAACAAGCGGCTTGAGAGTTCTCTATAATTTTCTCAAAGATAATATATAATTAGATAGATTAGTTAAGTTCAGCTAGGCTGATATTATTTTTAAAAAAGAAGAGAAAAAGAAAGGTGTGTGAAGTCTGTCAACTTGTATTCGACCAGTGTGGTGATTCGTAGTAAGGAATGTAATGTTTATGGGTAGTTCGTTCGAAGTTATGTGGCGATTAAACATCACGTGCTTCGGCGGCGAAGGAAAACATCGTGAGGAAACCTGCACGCCTGAAAGTTAATGTTCTCCATAATGTTCTCAAAGGTGTATGAATTCTACTATTTCGCATTGGGTCAGCGTGGTGGACTGTAGCCTGTAACCCTTCTTTGAGAGGAGATCTGCGCTTCTTAGCGAGGCGTTGCTGATAATGGTGATGATAATGATGGTGATGATAGTATCAGCATTATTGCAAGACAAAGAGAAGAATAACATGAATTGTAAAAATTAAAACTTGAAAATTTCGTTTTAATGAAGCTACGGTGATAATATAAAACTACAAAGGAGAGAATTTTCAAACGAATTATGTCAATGGAATCCAATTAAACGGATTTGAATGAATCATTATTGAATATTACTAAATGCAGTTTAGTCTTTAGCTTGATAAAATAATTTTTAAAAGTGAACAAAGGACGTGGGCTGATAAGGAGCATTTTTCGCCCCCCGCTCACTCGAAAAAAAAAGTTTCGATTTCCGACTATTTTTAAATGCTTTTATATCGTTGAAGATATATATTTTTTTATTCAATACGATTTGCGTGATAAATAATATAGTAAGTCATAGCAATTATTGCCTAAACAGAGAGTGTTTCGCCTTTTTTGTACATTATTGTCGTTTTTTCAACTTTTAAATTATTATTTCTTATAGAAGCGCTCTTTGAACCATATTAATTTCAACTCACAGTGATACTGCTCTTTATAAACTTACGTGTGAGCACTAATTTGTTTTGGTTCACTGAGCGCCTCTATCCTATATAGAAAAAAATATCTTTCGAGTGAGTATCAGTTGCGCCGCGTTCCGAGTGTTTTAAGACCGAAGATGTATTTTGTGAGTTTTGTGATGCTCAAAAAGTATTTGCGTAGTATACCTAGATATCAAAATTGTGTTTGGAAACTGTTATTGAAAAACTTAATCTTAAATAATACCTATACAAGAGTCGTAAGGATTCAAAAGCACCTTGCACTTTGTTATTTGAATAAAAAATTATTCTATTCTATTCTACTCTATTCTGTGCACATGTGCTTACTGTATAATGATTTTTGGCTTATTGGTGCCATAATTCAACCGAAGTCTAAAGAGCAAGTCTCGAATATGCCCATGCACTACAAAACGCCGCTGCTGAAGGGTGGTCCCGTAGCGGTTCGGAGATTATGGATTATATTTATGTAGTTCTAATATTGAAATCGTAGTAATAATAACGTCCTTTTATCTCACTCTTATACTTTTGAACATTAATTGTAGTTGATTTTTGTGCTAGAACGAATTACAGCAATTTTTATATTAATAAATGTTCATAATGCCTACGAAAACATTTATTTTTTTTATCCCATCAGTTACAGAATTTTCATCAAAATAATTGTTTTTCACGTTTGTCATGATGTATACTATTAAATAAAATTTATATCACACAAAGTGGCCGAGGGGCAAAAAATGCCTCTTATCAACCCTCCTCCTTTGAACCTTTGAATATATGTATATCTTTTTAGCGAGAAAACGAGCAGGCGGGTCACCTGATGTTAATTGATTACCGCCGTCCATGAACACTTGTAGTACCAGAGGCACCACCAATGCGTTGTCGATTTTTCAGGAATTTGTTGGTCCACCCCTTGAATAAGTCGTAATTAAGTGAGAACACCGTCGAAGGAAGATGATCCCACAGTTTAGTAGTAGCTACGTGGAAAAAAGATCTGAAGCAACAGATGGTCGAAGTGCTCCAGGTGGTGGTGGGGGTTTTTTTGTATTTTTCGTTATGCCACTGCACACAGTTACTAGTTTCATCATTATTATTATTATACACTTAATTAACCCTGTCGGTGCATTATAAAGGCATAAATGAGCCTTTAACCAAGCTTTAGCCTAAGGGTATATTGTTTCAGTTGCGATTTCTCAGAAAATATACCCGTTTGAACCGTCTGAATGTCAGCAGTGTCAGTAAATTTGAATTTGAACTTTTATTACCGATAAAAGACTACAAGAATATTATCTTAATAGGTTTATAAATACATATCAAAAATTCCGAGGCCGTGCCGGCGGGATTCGAACCCACATCTCTCTGGGAATCGCGTCCGAGTGTGTTAACCGTTACACCACGACCGAACCACACGTCAGCCACGAAATTAGTGATATGTATCTACTTTTTCAATCAGTTTTATAGCAACTCACAACTGTTAGCGACATCTAGTAGCGACACATTACAGTTGTCGATCTACTTTTTTCCAAGACACCATATTACAATAGAGCTCTTAAGAAATTATAGATGCCACAATAATATTTATTAAATTGTCTGTCAGTCTGTAACTTGTTCTGAGTCAACACTCGTTTGACAGCAGTTTATACGGTTGCATGTCATTCGTATAATCCACCACCATTTAAGTTTCCAAACAAGCATGGTGTGAGTGAAGCTATTTGTCACTTGAATTACAGACCTAGTAATTACAAGCGTACCGCACGAAGCGACCCTATTGCCACTATTGCCGTGTTTACTTGTTGGCTTAGATTCGGTAATTTACATGTTGCGTATTATAGTGGTTGCCAACATGCCATGTTAATGGCGCTACATAGCGTTATGTAACCACTCACTTACGGATAACATTGAATTGATGGTCTTGATACATTTGACGAAAGGATGTTTTGCGCTGTATTACTATTTTAAAACTAGCTTTTGTCCGTGATTTCGCTTACTTTAAATTCGATCTTTCAAGCCGTTAATTTACCCCATTTAATTTAATTTACTTTAAGTTAATTTTGTCTTTTATTCCAATGTAATGTGGTGTACAATAAAATGTATTCATTTCATTTCATTTCATTTCATTTCATTACCCTTTTAGGGGTTGAATTTTCAAAAATCATAAAATTGGTTCAGTGGGTTAGGCGTTAAAGCGTAACAGACAGACAGAGTTACTTTTGCATCTATAATATTAGTAGGGAGTAGGGAATTTGGGATTTGTTAAAGTAACTTCAAACATGCTTTTGCAACATTTCGTTTGTGGCTTCTTACAAGAGAGTGTGTTCTTAATTACATGTTTGGAATCCACTGCAGTGTTTGCATGTCGGGATGGATCTAAGTTCACGCATCACTTAACATAATTTGCTAACATGTCGATAGTTGTACACGATAATATGATACTGTTTGCAATTAGCGCAGAGTGTAATAATTCGAGCACAATACATCATGTTTAGCCTTTGAGTGCTTAGCAGCCAGATGTCTGTAGACTTCATACATTTACTGCCTAAATTCGTACTGACCTAACCAGTTAAGTGCCAATTTACTATTAATAATAACTGGCCAATTTATACCGAACTAATTATACAAGGTGTTACAGAATGGGGGTATCAATCCTAAAAGAGGTCAATGTGCTCATGAAACTGAACAACCTTCCCCAAAGAACATAGGTCGAAATATGGACCTCCCATACAAAATTGATTTACTATGGGAAGTCCAAATTTTTTTTTCATATTTCGACCTATGTTCCTTGGAGAAAGTTGTTCAGTTTCATGAGCACAATCACCTCCTTCAGGGTTGATACCCCCTTTTGTTACACGTTGTATAGTTTATTTTGACTACATAAATAGATAAAAATACTAAAATCAATTCAAGAATCGTCGGAGTTATATCCGGCTCTCTAATTCGGAAGCTCTGCAATCTGATTTCATACAGCCAAAACCCACACAATACGTGTTGGATATTGCATTGAAGGCAGATGAATAAACAGAAACCTATCGTTTTACTGTTACGCAATGAAAATTTCAATTGAATGTTTTAATATTTGTTGATTGAGATTGCATTTGACTAGATATATAACACCTGGGCCTATACTGCCAACGCTTAAACCAGTATTATTTATAATTAGTTTTACAATGTCATAAACCTTATAATTATATTATTATTTTAAGGTTGTCGTTGTAAGACATGTCAAAACAACGTTGGAATAATACTGCTTTTAAAAGTTGATAGGAATACTATCAACGTTTAAAAGCAGTATTATTAGCAGCAAGCATAGCAAACAACAGTGACGAATATACATTTCATACAACATAATAATATAAAAACACAGTATTTGGCGCTTGTGTCTTGTCCAGAGGTTCTAATGCTGAGGTCTATAGAGCGTGCTCTGTTCAGCTTAGCTTAGACTTAGAGAGAGAAGTTAGAGTTACAACGAGGCACAAAATATACTCTGGTATAAATCTGTCTCGTTTTAACTCTGTCTTGAGTCTGAGCAGAGTGAGAATGCGGTCTATAGATTCTATTCTATTCTATACTCATAGGACTGATCACCCACCTGGTGACGGCACGCTTTCCCTCTTTCAATACTTATCCTGTACTTATCATAATAATATGATAGGTATGTGTCACAACTGTCCAATTTTGCTGTGAAAGCAAAATAACACAACACTCATTGCTTTTAGCTGCAAAGTGTCACGCTCGGAGTAAGTACTAAATATTGATATCCTTGTTTTATTGCAAAAGGAGAGTTTAAGTGTCCCATAAAATCGTTTACATGTAATAAACAATAAAGTGTACATAAAACAACATATTGTGTTCCCTAATATTATTTTATAGAGGCCTAATTTTTGATGCCATTTTATCTTATTTCGAATCTTTCCCGTTTATAAATAGTACGATAGCTGCGAGGTAAAATAAATTTCAAAATATCATTAAAATTATTTAAATAAATATTAAGCTTTGTTCAAAAATAAAAATGATTCTAGTTCAGTCAAACATAGCTGTGTCATGTTCTTATCTAGATATCACGAATAAAAATTCGAAAGCACTTTGTAAAAGTTTATTTGAATAAAAAATTATTCTATTCTATCAAAAAGTAAAAGACGAAGAAAATATAATGAAACAGAAAATTTTGTGTGATCTGTTTGGTGTATTAGCCGAAACTGCGGTAGGATCGAAAGATTTTTTTTGAAAAGTTAAATACACGCTGCTGTAGCCCGTTTTGACTCTGGCCTCTATGTATTTCATCCTTAAATAATGGAATATATGTTTTCATTTAAAATTTGCATTTATTTGCATTTTAAATCGCTAAGCTAAGGCTTTTTAAAAACAAAGCAATACGCGCGCGGTTTTATAATGTTCACACAGCGCTTGCATATAAAGACTCTTTCGCAAGAGTGCGGCCGGACATAGCCTGTTATAAAGAACGCTTTCAATTCCAAATGGGTCACGAGTTTACTGGACGCTGAATTTATTGCTCCGGGAATATTATATTCAGTGGACTGGCTTATATAGGTTTAAATGTCATATCATGTTACCAGTGGGCGACAGCGAGGAATTCTGTTTACACTCAGTCCTAAAGCCTTCCCTTTTCAAAGAGGAAATTCCATGAAGTTTTGTAGAACTTTAATTATCTCAATAAATTATATTAGTATTGAGATAACTATAAGTTTCTAACCAAAATATCCGAAGAGGAGAATATAAGTCAAGTTCAGCTTGGCTAATATTCTTTAATAAAAAAAAAGGAAATCTTGAAAAAAAAAAAAAAATACTGGCCTTGCTGCAATACACATATTCGCAAAATAGCCGATGTATAAAAGCTGCCACTTTTACTAGTTGATTGATACATGGGATGTGCGAGGTACTCGTAGGCCCCGATACGTTAGTGTTGCGTCACCGCGCGGGATTGGCAGCGTGATGCGGCATTAGGGGGCATTACCAATTACCATCGGTCTCCATTGTTGACATTATGAGTGAAAGCCCATGTTACTAATGGCTCCATTCTCCATTCGTCAGAAATGGATTTACTGTTGTTAGTTATTCTCGCAAAGTTTCGCTCCAAACGTGAGCTCAAAACCAATGCATGTGCGAATGCCATGCAATTATTTTCTGTACTGGTGGACGACATTCTAACAATCGACAACTAAACACTTTCTTTTTTTATTCGATGACAAGATAGCCCTTGACTGCGATCTCACCTGATGGTAAGTGACGATGCAGTCTAAGATGTTAGCGGGCTAACTCGGAAGGGGTATAGCAGTGTAAATTCAACCCATACCCCTAATCGGTTTCTACACGCCATCGTGCCGGAACGCTAAATCGCTTGGCGGCACGTTTTTGACGGTAGGGTGGTAACTAGCCACGGCCAAAGCCTCCCACCAGACCAGACCAGAGACAATTTGGAAATAATAAATTCCTAAATTGCCCCCGCCGGGAATCGAACCCGAGACCTCCCAGTTATAAGACCACAGCGCTCACCACTGCGTCAGGTAGGTCGTCAAAACTTGCTTCGCTAAAGTTCAAAAGAGAGCAATAAAAATATGTATAATTAAGAACAGGTAATTAGTTATAATCCAGCGTTGATTGGTTCCAGCAAGATTACATGGAAATCTTCGGAATACAACAGCACGTTAAGATCAAGAACCAATCAGACGGGGATATAGGCGATTTCCTAAGGCTTGCATCGTTATTAAATGTACAGAAGGCATTGCTTGCTGAAGCTGTGCACGTTTTACGCTTGGATTGTAGTGCAATTCTCGATATGGTCTAGATCTAATGTAAAAATTACGTTTGTTGGATGGATTGCAGTGAAATATTTTTTAAATTTTAAACGTAATATTATTACATGTATTGTAGGTATGTATTCAGACCCCTGATTCAGCCGGACCCAAAGTAAAAGTGTAAAATGATATAAAAAATGCTATTTTGTGTTGAACTATAGGATACTGGTAGGTATAGGTACATAATTATATCAAAACAAATGAAAATGAGAGTACTTATTTATTTTAATTCCTACTAATATTATAAATACGAAAGAAACTCTGTCTGTCTGTCTATCTGTTTTTGATAATTTTTGTTTTATTTGGACCTTGGGGAAGGACACAAAATTTAATGGGATTAAAATAGGGAATATTATTTAAGTTTTTTCCAATTTTGCCGAAGATCTAATAAATATTATTGGAGATAGAGAATAGAACTCCTTACCGATAGCAGGAATAAGTCACTCGCATAAGATTTAACGATTTTAATAAGGCCTACCACAAATTTATGAGGATCTTAACCCTAGCCATTAATATTTATGTTTATCTTACTAATGTTACTAACATTTATCAGGTTCAATTTTAAACATTAATTCTTGTGTGTAGCAATAAAGAATTTTCTATCTATCTATATATGAAAAATTATAATGTGAAAGTGTGTTTGTTTGTTGGTTTGTTCTTCAATCACGCTGTAATAGAGCTACGGATAGACGTGATTGTTTGCATGGATATAGATGAGGCTTTGAAGAGTGACATAGGCTACTTTAAAACCGAAAAATTGAAGAGTTCGCGTGGGAGTTTAAAAACTAAATCAACTCGGACGGAGCCCCGAGCATCAGCTACTTAAATATTTTACATTAAATTACATTATAAATGCATATACCAAACAAAACTGTTTGTAGCTAAGAAGGAACTTCCTAATTCCATCACTGAAAGTGAGCATAGCTCTAATAAGGATGTTCGTCGGAGAAATAACTTCAAATTATTTGTTCGATCAATATTGATTAATTGATGGTCTTAATGATACTGTATATTGAACGCGAAGGGAGGAAAACCATTAGGAATTAATGAATGAGGCATTATTTGCCACAAAAAGATCGGCCGTTCAACGAAACAAAATTATTGGAGAATTGCACGAAATAAAAGATGAAAAAACTTCTCCGTAATTGGATAATTATTATACTGTATACAAAGAAATATAGAAAGAAAATTGTTTGGAGGAAGAAAATAAGTTGTTAATTTTGCATGCCATTGATTGGTCTACTTACTTATAATTTTTAACATCTTGCATAAGTCATGTAATAATTAATGTATAAATCTAAATCTAAAAAACTATGGTCAGCAATGGCTTATGATCATTATTATCGGAAAAAAGACTCATTGTCACTTACCATTAGGCAAGATCGCAGTCAAGGACTATCTTGTCACCGAATAAAAAATAAATACAGATAAATAATCAGTTAACGGTCTTGGTGGTTCTATAGAGCCTTGAGTCTTTCCAGGCCTTTTATGTTAATTAAATACTCAAAACAGCATTTCACGGCGCTAACCGCTAGCATGCTTATCAGAGACACAAAGCTCAGCGTCTAAGCCGGAGTGAGTCACGCGATCTGATGATTAGAACGTCTTTTCTTTATTCTAGTGAGTATTGTATTAAGTATATCGTCTAGTAGGACTCGATTATTCTTTTGTCTGCTTATTGTATCGTCACTGTTGATATGACTATGCTGATATTGGGATTGCCATGAAATTGATGGAGCAATACGTGATGCAGTAACTGCAAAGTCTCAGCATAACCTATGTCTTTTTGTGTATAAAAACCTTAAAAACATGCTTATTTTTAAAGAATACTATAATAAATAAATCAATAATCATAATAGCCAGTATGAATAGAACTAATATTGCCCTTTCCCCTTCACCTAAGCGCAAAGTTCATAACAGATATAACAATAGTCACACCTACTCCTATTATGAGGTTTACGCCTTATTCGGATTTAAACCATGGTTCATTCGGTTTTTAGTACATTGCCATGCTTTGATCCTTGCACTATTGAGAATTTCTTACTTTCTTTGCAAGCATCGTAACTGTAGTACATAATTCTAGGAATAGAATCCCGGTAGATTTGCAGGAATTTGAATTAATGATTTCATCTATCAATATATTCATAGCAATTTGACTGCAAAGTACGAAAAAATGTTATGAGTAAATAAAAAAAGCAGATTGCTTATGCAACACGGTAACGCGGCAATATTTTTAATTTTTTATTGGAGTGTTAACCTACACTTAAAGGAATTTTTGATATGTATTTATAAATCTATTAGGTTATTTCCTTATTAAAAATTGTAACAAGCAATGTGGCATCTATAATTTCTTAAGAGCTCCATTGTAATATGGTGTCTTGGGAAAAAAGTAGATCGACAACTGTAATGTGTCGCTACTAGATGTCGCTAACAGTTGCTATAAAACTGATTGAAAAAAGTAGATACATATCACTAATTTCGTGGCTGACGTGTGGTTCGCCGTGGTGTAACGGATAACACACTCGGGCGCGATTCCCAGAGAGATGTGGGTTCGAATCCCGCCGGCCTCGGAATTTTTGATATGTATTTATAAATCTATTACGCGGCAATATTGGTCTAAAAAGATTGCTTTTTATTAACACAAACTTATTTCTGCTGTGATAATTAATCAGGCAAGGTAAGTAGTATTAAGTCGTAAAGGTAGAATAGAGAAACCTTGATATGTTGGCTTAAGCCTGAAAGCGCCAATTTTGTAGACGCAATTTGACGAGTTGTATAGAGCAGGAAATTACTGAATAAATTCAATTGACTATCGGCTCAGTACTTGATCACCCCATTGCGTGCCCGCACTGCGCTCTTGAACATAAGTACCACATGACGTGTTGCCTCCTTGCTTAAAATTACACGCTACATAAAATTCCTTGAAGTTATGTTAATGAAAAGAGTATTACAATATTTTTAAAACCAAACGATGCTCTTTATATTATGTTACATTTGCGTGTAAGCCCACCCATCTTTTACCAAGTAAAAGCGAGTTTCTCCCACCGACGCCACCGATATTCGCCGACGCAGCGTTCTAGACGATCGTCGAAGCATTCGTAATACGAGCTTTGTTTTTTGCTTCAATCACGACCTAGAGAAATTCATATTTTGTAATTAATTAGAATAAGGAAATTATATAAGTAACATTTTCTAATTATTAGTACAAAATTACTCTTTTCAGAACAACTGGCGCAGGTGGTAGGACCGATCGTAGTCACAAACCTTAGGTGGATTTTTTTTAAAAATATTGCTAATTATGAAAATTATAATCTAAATATATATAAAGGAAAAGGTGACTGACTGACTGACTGATCTATCAACGCACAGCTCAAACTACTGGATGGATCAAGCTGAAACTTGGTATGCAGATAGCTATTATAATGTAGGGATCCGCTAAGAAAGATTTTTTGAAAATTCAACTAAGGGGATAAAATAGGTGTTTCAAAAATCGAACTTAGCGTGAGCGAAGCCACAAGCATAAGCTCGTTAATTCATAAACGTCTTTGTCTTGTGCGGAGTTATCTGCGATCTGCATAACTTGTTTATTTTTGTTTCATGCTCCAATTATTTTTATTCTCTAATAATATGTGAGACAAAAAAGAGTTTTCATCTGCGATTTCATCTAAGAAACTCTCATCGGTTGTAAGGTTGTTGTGGTTTTTTTTTTTCTGTTTTTTTACCTATGTTTGCGATTGACCCTAACTCTAGCAAATAATAAAGAATGCAACAAATAATATTGCCATGCGCAAGCATTGTTTCAAAGTTAATACTTGCACCGAATGTATATTCGAACTAGCTTTAACCCGCGGCTTCGCTCACGTTAGGTTCGATTTTTTAACCCCCTATTTAACCCTCTTGGGGTTGAAATTTTCCAAAATTCTTTCTTAGCGGATGTCTACGTCCTAACAGCTACCTGTATGCCAAATTTCAGCTCGATCGGTCCAGTGGTTAGAGCTGTGCGTTGATAGATTAGTCAGTCAGTCAGTCAGTCAGTCAGTCAGTCAGTCAGTCAGTCAGTCAGTCAGTCACCTTTGCCTTTTATATATTTAGATGAATTGGCCCTGAGGAAGGTTTTAAAATTCGGTTACCATCAGTAATTTGGTACATTACAATAACGCGATTAGGACGAACGATACAAAGTAAATTAGATAAGTTGAGCAAAAGGTGAACACAGGAAATTGGTGAATAAGTTCGATTGACTCCACAAATTGTGTACCTGATCACCACCTTGCGTGTTAACCTTCCTGTGCTCTTGAATATATTATAAATAAAAGCCTATTACAATAAACATCGGGGTATTTATATGTATCCTTTTGTAACAAATAGCTCGTTTCTATTTCCCAAGCTGTTACCTGGCTTAGTATGATGCAAACACTAAGCATTATTTTAAGCATTTTTTGATAAATAATAATAATGCCATCACGACCGAATCTGGCCAAAGTAGCCAATCTCAGCACTGAATACATACTGAATAGTTATCCCTACAGGAGATACTGCGAAACTGAAAAATATAGGTTCACTCGGTATTCAGTCATTCTTTTAGTCTGATGGGATGGGAATCTGGCACAACCGGAGAGAGATCAGGCAGAGGACCAACGGCTTTACATGCTCTGCGAGGTATGGGTTTCTTATAATGCTACTGTTCCATCTGCATTAATGTCAGTGTTAACGGCTGCGCTCAAATGTATTAGTGCTTAGCGTCTAACGTCATTAGTAATATTTTAACACATTTAACGCGGTAAAATATTGCGTAATGGTTTTATTACCGTGTTAATTAACGCGTAACGGCGCAGGTGGAGCAGGGGCATAAGAACGTATTCTTGAGTTTTTTTGTAAGGAATTTAGGCTCTATTTTTTCATAATTATCTTTACATAGTTGGCTCCAGCATGAAACATTAAAAACGACGAATGCGGTATTTCTTATCTCATTTTTCAAGAACTTTATAATTTTCATCAGATACAAAGAACCGAGGGAAAAGACTAGTTGAAGTATAAATATCAGGGCATAATAGTCAGCGCAGATAAATTTAGCTATCAGGTAATTACGCTGGAAAGTGGGACCAATTTCACTAGGAAATTGAATGAAAACACTTCACTTGGGATCTCCGACCGCCGCGACGAAGGAAAAATAGTAGTTTCTAGATTGTGAAAATTATGAATTATACGGGTATCTCGTACCTACATTAGACTTTAGTGTCACTTTTTAAATTGAAAACTGCTACTTTGCATTCTTTGTTATGAGAACACTAGCTGATACCCGCGACTTCATCTACGTGGATTTGGTTTTCAAAAGTCTTGCAACAGCTATGTAACGGATCGACGTGATGTTTTGCATGGGTATAGGAGTATCCTAGTTGAGTACTTATCCGTTATACTACTTGAGGTCTTACTGGTAAAGGTGGTAGATTACGGGAGTTTTTTTTCCGTGGTAGGTACCACCGATTTTTTTGAGTGATATAGACTCCTTTTGTCCCGGAAAAACGATTCACGTGAGATATTTAAATGAAAGCTACTAATAACAATAAATTATTTTATTGTCAGGAAAGAGTACAATTAATTGAGTAGATTGAGTCACGAGGTAAAGTCATCGCGAACAAGAAACTCGTATAATTCGCAAATAAACTGAACACGAAATTTCGTTATTATTCATATAAGCATAAAGGGAAATTCGATAAGCGTAAAACGTATGAAAGCTTCCTCTCGCCTTTATTTATTTTAGATTACTTCGGGCTTGACAAAGTTAGCACGAGCCGTGAAAATATCCATGGATAAAAAGGCTTCGCAAATGATAAACTTATGCGAGACGGTGAGAAAGAACAATCGCTAAGTTTTTCAATTCGCCGTTACAAGTTTCAAAATGATATGTAAAGATGACAATTTATTTCTTTTCGAGTGCTCTTTCCGTCGTTGTTGTCTCATCATAGTTTTCCAATATTTTGTTTTGTAATGTACCTACTATTTCGCTGTGTGTATTTCGATATTCCCTTTTAAGGTTCCGAACAAAAATGTTAAAACCAAAACTCTTTGTTGCTGTGATATTATCGGTATCTCTGTTTGAGTATCGCAACTAATTTCAATAACTACCTGCAGACTTAAAATTTCAAGTTGGACAACTAAATCGCAGAGTATACTATTAGGTATACCTAGTTACTTATGGGAGCTCGCAGATCTGATCCTTATATTAATCGTCGATCATTTCTTTGTCAAAATAGTTGGGTTTCATAGTCGGCCAACTTGAAATTATAGTATACCTGCAACGCTCTAATGTATTTGATTTGTAAAGTTTGAATTTTTAATAATTCGGCGATTGTGATCGATTATATCGATACTAGTTTTTGTCCGCGTTACGTCGCGTCTTGTTAAATTCGATTTTTAAATACCCTGTTTTAGGGGGTTGAAAAATCTTAGTTACCTCATCGCGGTAGTATTTTCAGAAATCCTTTCTTAGAGGATGCTTACGTTATAAAAGCCATATATCTTTCAGCCCGATCCGTCCAGTGGTTTATGCTATGCGTTGATAGATCAGTCAGTCACCTTTTCATTTTATATATTTAGATATATTTAGAAGATAAGACCGTCATAAATATTCTCGAATTTGGATAGTGAAATATGAATGCATGACTAAATTGAGGCCAATTTTAGCATCGCTAGAGAGATACAATTCACTTCCCGTCTCGGACATCTGGGCCGGCCAGTCGAATGCATCTGACGCAAGTGGATATGAAGCTGTAAATACTGTCCTTGTCAACTGTCATCACCATCTGTGCGATACAATAATACTAAACTGCTTGTCATCGTGTTGGTAGTTTGAGTGCTAACACTGTGTTAAATGTAATTAGCATAGTCACAAACCAATCTCCTATGTGTCTTCTTACACACGTTTGCGAAGTAAATCGTGCTTGGCAAAGACATCCTACTATATGTCGCCCGCTCGCTCCGATATATATACTATATTATAAATGGATGGATGTTTGTTATTCCTTCACCCTTAATCAGTGCCTAGATCAGCTAGTACCTACCTAATAATATTAGGTTATTATATTATTTCACCTAATTCTGTACCTTAAGCTTCAAGTCTCTACTAATACTGTGCGAATTTTACATCGCCGGGTAATGTTAAGTCTACGAATTTTGATGTTTTGACAGATTTTTAATACAAAAAATTCTCTTCGTTAAACGTTAATCGGCAATGGTGAAATTGGCATTTAGATTTGATTTATAGAGCGTTAAATGATAAATCATATAGTGAGAAGAAGAATAGGTTTTGATACAGTCAAAACTATATAACATCTAAAACCTCATTGAAGTCACATTTGTTTTGTTAGTAGTAGTAGTAGTATAGTAAGTACTTTATAAATAGATAGGTTTTATAATTATTTTTCCTCTGACAACTAATAATTACTATAACTATCTGAATATATAAAAGGAAAAGGTGATTGACTGACTGACTGATCTATCAACGTACAGCTCAAATTACTGGATGGATCGGGCTGAAATTTGGCGTACAGATAGCTACAAGTATTATGACGTAAAGTCGTAAACATCCGCTAACAAAGGATTTTTGAAAATAAAGCTCCTAAAGAAGTAAAATAGACTGAAAAATCAAACTTAGCGAGTGAAATTGCGGGCAAAAGCTGGTTTTTCATAATCAAAATCACTTACGATCTTATGAGTTGTTTATTTGGTTTCGCAGCCTTTATTATTTGTGGATGATGGCAAGTAGAGAACTTACGAGTTAGTTTATTTCTATGGGAATCGAATTACTATTCTAGTTCCAAACGTCCTAGTTTATGAGTAGCTAATTGTGGCACCTAACAAGAATCTTTACGGCTGAAGCTGCAAGTACAAAGGTAGGTATACCTATACATCTGTGTTCAAACGACTTTGAATATTAAGTTCTATCGGATCTCAGAACACCGAGTGAGAGTACATATTACATCGATATTGTAACGAATTTGAATATCAAATTCCATCGTATCTGAGAATAGGCCTTTAGGGAAAAGGGAATTATTCGGCAAATGTGCCAACTGCTAACCGTTTTACGGCTGAAATGACTCGCTGAATCGGATTTGGATCACGTATCTGGAGCTAAGACAGTTAGACGTATTGTCGACGACTTGCATAAATTTGCAAAATTAAGAAGACCTTCGTTAAAACTAGGCCGACTATTTCCATATATTGAATATAAAAATGTAAGGCTTTTGTATAATAATATTTGTCGCGAAACCATAACAAGGTAACGTAAAGGACGTATATATAAATATTTTGTTTCGTAGTGGATTAAGGTTTTTGATTCCCGCGGGAACTCTCTTATTTTCCGCGATAAAAAGTAGCCTATATGTGTTATTCCACACATATCTATCTCTGTGCCTTTCAGCCAAATCGGTTCAGTCATTGTGGCGTGATTTTGTAACAAACATCCATCCATCCATACATCCAAAACTTTCGCATTTATAATATTACTACCTGATTACCTGATGCAAAAAATCACGTCAATTCGTTGCTCTGATGCAGTGTTATTGAAGGACAAACCAACAAACAAACATACTTTCACATTTATATTATTAGTAAGGTTTACCTATAGGAGCGAAGTAGGTATCGACCTTTAGACAAGTTAAAATAGGACAAGATTGAGATGGGTCTGTATGGAAATGTTCGAAAGCTTTTAGTTCCATTCTGTAATAACAGTATTGTATTAGTTTTTCGTATTAGAACAATTCATGGAAGTCTACTAAGCAAAGATAGAGTTTTTCTGACACATTCTATTTTTAAGACATAAAAATGAAGTTTTTTGCAACGGCAGAATTTTGATTTAGAAAACCTCAATTGACGTGTTCGAAGTCGCGGGCATCAGCTAGTACCTATTTCCTTGAATGTTAAATCTTTCAAATAAAAAATATAACTAAGTATATAAAGACATGTATCTTTAGGGAGTTCTCAATTATATAAATAAAATATATAAATTATAACAAAAAATAGCTAGGTACATTGCAATAACCAAGAAGAAACGGTTTATTTAGAGCGGTTTGAAAAAGACTAGTTATTCTGTCAACTGCTTAATGTGGTGGTGTCTGGGTGGTATGGGATCTAAAAAGGCAGCTACTCCTTGATGCAGATGCTCAAGAGGATCACAGAAGTCTTCTGTGATCGCTGTTCTAAGGTAAATATAGGCCTTTGCCCGCTATAAACTCTGAATTGTCCCTTATTCCTGTGAAATCAAACGCTGTTTTATAGTCTATTTAGAGCTCGCGTTAAATGTTCGCAGTTGTGAGTTATGGCTGTATCCCACTGATCCCATATCTCACACTACTAATCCCGCTATGCATCCTGTTTTCAGTGATGCAACACTGACGTATGGCCTAAATCCGCGAATCGTATGGATCAGCCAATAAAACTAGTATTTTATAAAGATTTATTAGATTATATATTTTTTTTGTGATTGTGTTTAGATGTAGGTTTTATAAAAAGTCCGTAGAAAATACTAGACGTTCCAGTTAAACTAACTATACACGCACTTAAATTGACTTACTTTTTCACCTTAACACGTAGGTTTCTAATCAATCCATATCTCACTCGCAAGATCACTGTCCTATACACTGAGAGAATTTTGAACTGGAGTTTATTTATGAAGTATAAATATCAGTAACTACAATATAAATTCCTAAGCCCCAACAGCTTAGGGCATCGAAAACTACTCCATCATTAAAAAAAATCCCAAATTGGTCTAGATATCTCAGAGACTTCTAAAATATATACTTCTCACAACCAATCAATTTGAATCTGTGACAACATCTAAATACCGGTGTCATTGTTAGGTAATGTCTACGAAGCTTAAAATTGATCGTACTTTTATCATAATTAAAATCCTTGAACCGCCATTAGTGGAAGATTAAAGACGGGGATAGTCAACACTTAACGGCACTCAGACCTTTTTACTGGAACAATTTTGAGGTACATTTGGTTAATTTAAAATCACAATGAATTTCAATTTCGCTTGGTTGGCAGGTTCGCTTCTAAAGCCCGCCACAGACAAGGCTATAAATAAAATAAATATAAGTATTATTTTTCTAATATTTATTCCACCGCATTGTTATCCCAAGAAAACACCTATCTTTATAATTTATTAAAAGTTCACGACCTCTTGCAGTTTAAAATAAAGTAGACGCAAAAACGACAGAGTTATAAGTTTGACGTGTCTGTGTGTGTGTATGTGTTTCTGTCTGTGACATGATAGCAGCCGAATGGATGAACCTATTTTGATTTTGTTTTTTTTGTTTGAAAGGTGAATTAGTCGGACGCGTTCTTAGCTATGTTTAATGAAAATCAGTCCAAGATGGCAGCCGCCACAAAATGGCGGACTTTTTCACAACTCCCTCAATATGGATATCAAATGACTAGTTAAATATAAATATTTGTTTATCATACATAGTAAACAAATCCAAGATTTTTGCTACCACAAAATAGCGAATAACATTTTTTTTTAATTTCACATGTTTGGTGTTTTAAATTTTACACTTGTTGCTGGTCAATATTTTGAATTTCAGTATTTTAGTCTGTAGGTGATGTAATATTGACTAAGTTTTTATCTTCGCAATGTACTTGATAAATAGAATTTGAATTGAACAGAATTTTCAGTTAGATCTCCAGTATTTTCTATTCTAAAAGAACTTAATGATCAATTTTCAGATTTTCTGAAATGGTTTTCTGATGTGTAGTCTGTAGATTATGTAATATTGACTATGACTTTATCTTCATAGGGCCGGTTGCCTGAGTGGCCGGCACGGTTACGTTACGGCTAAGTTAGGTTTAAAGCTAAATGTGACAGCCGAAACAAGCAAATCGCGTTGCACGAGTCCTTTTTTAGTTAACTTTTGACTTTAACTTTAGCCTTAAACCTTGCCGACCGAATGCGAGGGTTTACGGTCAAGTTAACCTCAAAATAAAACTTCAATAGACATTTATCAATATTTTTGATGGATTGTGACAGTTTGTTATTTTGTTAAAAGTATATTATTTTTCTTTGTAATAAAACTAAATAAAATGACTATTTCGACAAAAATCTTTTAGTTGACAATCCAAGAGAATGTAATCACTCCGTGTTGACAATCAACAAACACAGATGAAAAGACAACTATCACATAATCACAGACTAGAACACTGACTGTTATTTCAGCATAATGTTGCATGTTGATAAAATAATTCAACATAATAAGACTAAAAAACCGAGAAGGGAATCATCATTTTACTGGCAGCTCCATTAGCTGAAGTTAATTTTGACGGGGGTCAAAATTGGCGTTGTGCAACGCCTATAATGGCGGTCAGAGCTCGGTTACGGAAAAAGTTAAAGTTAAATGTAGCCGCGGTTACAACTTTAACTTTACTTTAAACGGCCATTCAGGCAACTCAAGCTATAATGAAGTTGATAGGTATGTAAAATTTGAATTGAAAAGACTTTTCATTTTGGTCTCAAGTACTTTCCATTTTAAAAGTACCTAGGTACTTTATGAAATATGTTAAAGTTATGACGTTGAAACCACTCGGACAAATCTGATTTTATTGGCAATGTTAGCGTTCAAATAGATGTTCTATTTCCATCGGACGCTATAAATTTTGCGTCTCAACGGCCCCATTTGCAACTGAAAGCGTTTTTATAACAGAATACATGTACGACCAATAGCACGTTTACGAGCGGCTCCACATGCAAGTCCCTGTATATAGTCACAATAAAAACAATTGCCCAGCCAGTATTTTATACTTTAGAGCTGTGGATTAACTAACATTTTCTACTCGATTTGTATAGAGCAGAGATTTAAAGGAATGCGGACAGAACACATTCAGTACAATGCAACACAAAGCTTCCGTCTCGTTGGTCTTTACCTTTTTACAATCTAAAGCACTATCAAGGCGATACCTAAGCTATGACCAGTTAGTAAGCCGGTGAATTTAAATTTAAAATTTAATAAATATGATTTATTTAAGTAGATCAACTTTTGGCTCATATATCATAGTCAAATCTTTGACGACCTCCCTGGCGCAGTGCTGAGCGGCCGGGACCAATTGGGAAGTGTTGTGTGAAGTGGAAGGCTTTGGCAGTGGCTAGTTACAACCCTACCGTCAAAGACGTGCCGCCAAGCAATTAGGGGTATGAGTACCCCTTCCAAGTTAGCCCGCTACCATCTTAGACTACATCGTCACTTACCATCAGATGAGATTGCAGTCAAAGACTATCTTGCCGAATAATAAATAAAATCTTTACCAATGATTCGGGATGCAGATTCAAAGAAAAAGAGTCGGATAGATACTAAGAAGGTCTGCGTGGTCATAAGAGATTCGAAAAGTACCATTAGAAGTTAAGGGAAACTGTATTATTCAAACAAAAATAATAGCAGCTTAGCTAATAAAGGCGCGTGGCAGAGCATAATACAATGCAGTGGACGTTTAATCAATACTATGAGGTGGGCAAATTTAAAATTGTAAAGACCGGCAATCTTGAGTTTAAATCATAAGTTATAACCACGCGAGGTAACTATTAGGGCGTTATTAAATGACTTGCTCGCACTTTGGACGTGATTAGGGTTATTAGAAATCTAAGTGTCAGAACTTGGCCTTGTAGATGTTGTTGATAAAAATATAATTTATTGTATTTCCTCTTGAGTAGAGGTCTACAAAATTATTATTACAGTTTTATTATTTTTAGGATAAAAGTGTAATAATAATTTTATAAAGAAATAGTTTATTAAGTTTCAGCTAAAACATTATTTAACATTATAGTTGCTAGTTTGCCAGTGCAAGACGTACTTGATCGAAAGAACTCTTATTTGTATATACTTATAAGGTTTTTTCAAACCCCGTGGAATCGCTTCCATTTTCAAAAATAAAAAGCTGAGCCTTGATCACTCTACCTCTACTATAATTTTGCCAAACATTGAAAATTTGTTATTTTTTATATACAATATGTAATTTTGAATATAATTAAAATTATTATTCATCATATTTTCATCTTTTCAAAAGTAAAGGTTTTACTAGAAGAATCCCTGGCAATATGAATTCGTCAAGTAGGATAATTTGATTATTTATTTATTATGAACTCCTTATTTGACGCAACTGTATTTGCTGGATTTTTATGCCAGCATATATAATAGATTGCCTACCTAGATAATAATATAAGCTGAAATGCGACGATATTTTGCTTTCGCCTCGCGTACAGAAAAGCGAGTCGAGACGTGCCAACTGAATGTTTATAGCATAGAGATTGCGGCAAAACTTTCATATTTCATAATAAAAGGGTTTATTTTATGCCTCAGAGATATAATATGCTTGACTTCAGGTAGTTTAATGTACATTTTCATTTAAATCATCAACGTTACACAGAAATCGTTGTTACGTTATGATTTCAATAGTTCTAGTTTTTGTAATTTTGAAATTGAAAGTATTTATCTTTAATGTCAAAATCTGTTACTGCTACGTAGATTTATGATAGGTACCTACTGAAATCTATACATTTAATAGGTAAAGATTATAATATTATAATATCATCATTATTATTATATACCTACTCTTGTTTCCGCTTAGCAAATAAGAATAATAAAAATATTACAATCAACGTACGTTTTATTATGTTAAGTATATTTTTCTGTATAGAATAGAATAGAATATTTTTTTATTCAAATAAACTTTTACAAAGTGCTTTCGAATATGTAAAGAGTATAATAAATCTCATCATTTATTGTAATGCCTAAGGACGATTGTTGATTGATTCAGGTTCTGCCATTTTTATCAAAAGAATTATGTCATAGCTGAATAAAGCATTTTGTTCGCTTCCTTCAATCCAGTTTGACTAATGTCTTTTGAGGTGACTACCGACCCTCACAGGAATTTTCGTGCCTAATGAAGTTGCAAAGAAAATTTTAATGGACCAAAGGGAGGGAATGAAATTCGTTTAGAAACTTTGCAAAGGTTTCGATACGATTAACGACATTGAACGTTGTTTCGTAATTCGTTTATTCGAAATCCCAGATCATGATTGAAATTACCTGAATGTCAATTGGATCATGTTCTGAAAAGAGCACACAAAAGTGTTTCAAAATTTTTTGTCCTATTGAACGTTCTTGGTGCCGCCGGATAGTTAAAGTGTAGAAAGCTTTTCGAAGAGCAAAATTGTGTTGGCAGTCGAGTGGCAGCTTCTACTCATAGTGTAAGAGGATTAGATCTTCATTGATCATTGAGCCAGCGAAGTAAGAAATATTAAGTCTGATTGAAACCTTCTTTTTTATCAACCGATAAACGTCTATTGCTGAACAAAGGTCCCTTGCATGAACTCCCACAAGCCTTCCAAGCTGAGGAAGACTGACTCGTTTGATGTCGGTCCACCTAGCGAGCTCTTCGAACTATAATATGCTCAGCCATTTCCACTCCAGTTTCGCCACTCGCTGAGCTATGCCGGTGACTTTGGTTCTCCTACGGATGTTCTTATTTCTGATCTCGCAGGGATATGTCGAACATAGATCTCTTCCTCGCCCGCTGAGTGACCCTGAGCCTTGGCCAGGAGGCTCGATTGTGAATACGTCTCTAAATTTTGTTATAAAAGTATTAAAGATCTTGAGGTGTAGTACAGTGAGGTATTTTTACAACTAACGACTTCCAAGGGACCCGCATTGATTAGGTCACGTATCGGAAGGATCAAATCAGCTGACCTCGGGGTATATAGAACAGAAACTTTCTTATAATTTTCTTTTCGAAGAATAACCTTTGATGAATAAATAAAAATAAATTAATAACAAAAGATTTAGTACACTTTATTTTATTATTTATCATTATTATTTCATTTGAATCTACATAAGTAATCACGTAAAATGATAATGATTTATGATTTTGTTTTTATATACACCTAGCCACTTTGAATTCGAATTAAAGTAAGTAAGTTCGAAGTAAAGACAACTTTATTATATTTGGATAATGCACGCTAATATTATATTAAATGCGAATTTATTTGTGTTCCAGTATAGACTGGAATAAAACCAGTTTAGTAAATTCGCTTTCTTTATACCAGTTTCTTTATACCATTTATAACTTGCTAGCTTTTTTCGCGACTTCGTCATTGTGGAGTTAGATTTTTAAAATCTCCCCTCTATTTTTCCGGCATAAAAGATAACCTGAGCAGTTAATTTCAAAGTTCTTAAGTATTAACCCATGTAAAAAATCACGTGCATGTGATTGGAGGACAAATCAACTAATCAAGAAGCATTACACACTTTCGCATTTGTAATATTAGTAAGAATATCACTTGTACCTACTGCATAGAAGTGGCGAAAGTTTTATCGAATTGTGTCCTTAATGAAAGGTTAAAGCCTGGACGGTCGATGCCATAAATTACAAATCGTCGTGATCCCACTCAACGTATAAATCAAATAAGTACACCATGAGATAGGAGTTCAATAGTCTCCTTGGTACACGTTAAATCGCTCAGAACTACCCTCCATTTTGTTTCATCAAATAACCATTACTCCTAATCTTTTTATATCGAACTGAGATTTTATTGAATATTGAGAATGCTGCCAATATTTATTGCTGGGACTTTATTTCGACCTTTTAATATTTATTCCATTCTGGATAATATTCTTTTGAATTCACGCGTTCAAATCAAATGCTGAAGTAAAAATGTTTTTAACTAGTTGATGCCCGCGGCTTCGTTCGCGAATTTTAAAATCCTAAAAATATACAAAAGTAACCTATGTTACTCTCCAGTTCCTCATCTATACCCATGCAAAAAATCACGTCGATCCGTTCCTTTGTTGCGGCGTGATTGAAGGGCAAACCAACAAACAAAAACCTATCTTTTATAATACTCGAATGCAGCAATAACCTATCTTTTATAATATGCAGCCATCGCTGATCATGTTCATATCACTATGATGGTTGTTTATTACGAATAACCAACAAAAACGTAATTATCAGTACCAGTACTTGGAAATGATTATATTGCACTCAATATTCATTCAAAAAAATGTGTACACGATTAGTACAAGGGGCTTTTAGTGACTGAGTGATAAGAAATGTAGCCTAACAGTTTTGGTCGATGAATATCTACTCGTATAAACGTAATGTCCAATTAAATTTAATCCTCTGCATGTAAAACGGCATTGCAAATGAAAATACAATACGTTCAAATCGACCGTAGCAATTAACATAGTCGTATGTGAAAAATCACTACTTTAGGGTACGGCCGTTCAAAGTTTCAAATATGTGAAAAGTGAAGAATAGTCAATATACCTAATTTTTGCACTTGCAAAAACCAAAGATGGTTGGTTGATTTTAAAACTTTCATAACTGGTGGGGGCATTGCTATTTTTATTCCAAGACCTTTAATGCAATAAAATGAAAATCGTTAAAATGTAGATCCGACACTGTTAATTGCTACGGTCGAAATATTTCTACAGCATGTACAAAACTCATATTGAATTGTGAATTGTTTTGAAAGCATTTCGAGTGAAACTTTTTGTTAGGCTGCTATACAAAGGCATCTATTATCTACACTTATAATAAAATATTACATTAAATATATTTTGATAATTTTAATCGGAGGATGCTTTACTATCGATACTGAGCCCAAAACAGTTTTTTTTTTTTAATTTTTCGTCTGTCTTTCTGTGCGCGCATCACGCGAAAACTACTGAACGGATTTAAATGAAATTTCGTATAGTGATAGCTGATACTCCGAGTCAATATATAAGATAGATTTTATTGTAATAAACAATAAGGTTTAGCCTTATAGTTTCTAATAAACAATAAGGTTTAGAAGGTTTTTGTCGATTTTTCTCCATAACATCGTCAAATCTAAACCGATTTTGATAATTCTTTCTTTATTATAAAATTTTGTGGTATTACAAATATTTTGTCCTATTTTATGTAAACTATTTTTTTATGTAAACCATGGAAACCCTATGGGGTTTCCATGATTTACATAAAAAAATAATTTAAATCATAATTTTCCCGGAGAAAAAGCCTGTGCCACTCTTGAAGTTGTTTACATGAATATAGTTGAGGAACTATATTCATGCAAACAGTTAAATCAATCATTCGCTCCGTTGCATTGCAGCGTGATTGTATGACAAACCTACAAACAATTCACTTTCACATTTACAAAATTGTTTTTTTATACAGTCGTATCTGGTACTATAGCTTATATTAGCTTTAGTACTATTAGGTACTTTACCTAAGTACTTAAATAAAAGTTAATTTATTCCATTAAACTCGCAGACCGCCAGACCCTTGGCTGAATAATGGATTTACACAGATCTCTGATTCATATTTTTCAATTTGGCGACAATTTACAAGAGTTTTACATTTTGCATATTTCGTATATGATTTTAGTCGAACTACATATTTCTAGCAGACTATTTCCATAGGTTTATATAAGCACAGGGTCGTCTTCTGCGAAAACAAAATTCTTTTTTGAAAAACAAAATTCTTTTGCTATCATTCCCCCCTCCCTAGAAAAAAAGAAGACTATAGCAAAGTCAAGAGGAACGGTTGATTTTAGCTGTATAATTACTTGCATCCATGTGTCTATTTAAGTATTTTTCACTGTAGCGCCAAACTATAGAGCCGATTTTGACGATGAAGTGTCACTCGGTTCGTTATGGTTCGGATGACTGGGTAACATTTTATACGAACAAAATCAACAACCAGCAGCATTGAATTTACTTTATAATCTGCACCAACAAAACATAGTATATTAAGATTAACTATTTTAATAACAATATATTATTATATAATATTTATATTATATATAATATATTGTTATTAAAATGCATATGCATAGTGAAATGTAGGAATTGCACATTTCAAAAGAGTAAACAAAACAGTTTCGATCTAGAATAGTCTTCAACCCCCATGCCGAAGGAATAAAGGGAGGAACATATCGTACCCTTATTGCAAAAACCGATTATCTGCATTTTTGTACCAAAATTAGGTTAAATATATCAATCGACTCCTCAACTCACGGCGAAGCTGTAGGTAAAACCCATTATCTGCTACGACGCTTTTTTACGGAGATAGCTAGAGTTAAAAGCAACTACCTACAGGTATGATTTAATTACCTTCTTAAAAAAAGAACTAAACTCATTTAAATAATTTAGATTTATAAATCTATACCACAAAAACAATGTATTGTATTATAATACTTTTCAGATGTAGTTGCTTGATTTATCATTATGTCAATATTATTCTGTTAATACATGTTAACCTGCGTTAACAGGTTTCAGCTTTTATTAATATACTAGAAATTGCTGATGTATCTAAAAAGAAAAACGAACTAAACAACATTAGTTGCTTTTTGCAGAATAATGAACTCAATATTTTGTTAAAATTATTGCAGGTAAAAGAACTTAAGTTCACTTTTACTGTATAACTGGGCTACGAGGGTTTTTGAACATCTTCACAAATCAAAAGTTTTTTGATTTGTTAAGCTCACAATATAACTCTATCTTTAAGGTGATAGAGAAAAGACTGTCTAAAGATCTTAAGTTTAGTAACTGGCCAACTGCCGGAATCTATAAAAGTAGAAATAAGCTGTTTGACTTATATGCAGAAAAAAATATAATTATTCCCCCGCGTTTATTGAATATGTAAGAAACTATTCTAAATTGTTTGAAAATGTGTGCATACAAGCAAAGTCACTTCACATAAAGCAAAAAATTGCCAATTCTGATAATAAAATTAAAACAGCATGGGACATCATCGGCGATGAAATGAGTAAACATAAGGTACATAATAATAATAAATTGGAGCTTAAAAGTGATAATCATGTAATTAACTCCGATACAGTAATTGTAAATACATTTGAGAACTTTTTCAAAAATATTCCAATTACTACAACCAGTTCTCTGAATTCCTCGCCAGCAGAAGTCTATCGTCTTCTAAGGAGCAATGTCTCTGAGTGCAATAAGTTATTTAGGTTTGAACACGTTACCCCATATGACATAGTCAAAACATTTAAATCTTTACAAAATAAGAAAACAGCAGATCTATGGGGGATATCAGTTAAAATAATTCATAACATAAATGATATTATTGCGCCATATCTTGCTTTAATTTTTAATAAATCAGTAGATTCTGGATCTTTTCCAGACCTTATGAAATGTAGTAAGCTAATACCGCTTTTTAAATCGGGAAGCAAAAGTGACCCGAATAACTACAGGCCAATTTCAATTTTGCCAACTCTCAGCAAGATATTCGGAAAAATAATGCTCAACCAACTGCTTTTACACTTTAATTTAAATAAAATCCTACATACTGAGCAGTATGGTTTTACAAAGGGTCGATCAACAACCGATGCAGCCGCAAGGCTGTTACAACACATATTCGATGCATGGGAGAACTCACAGAGTGCCATTGGTATTTTCTGTGATTTGTCGTCAAAGGCATTCGACTGCGTTGATCACGAGACACTTTTGCTTAAACTGAGCCACTATGGCATTAAAGATTTTGCACTTAGTCTCATTGCGTCTTATCTCAGTGAACGAGTCCAAAGAGTATGTGTCAATGATGTAAAATCATCCGGATCAGCCTCAGTAATGGGTGTACCCCAGGGTTCTATTCTAGGTCCATTCATGTTTTTGGTCTACATAAATGATTTACCACATTTTGTCCACAATACTTGCGATATTGTACTATTTGCTGATGATACGTCTTTGAATTTTAAAGTCGATAGGATAAAAGACAATTTTGACGATGTAAATAATGCATTATCTCAAGTTTCTGAATGGTTTACGGCAAATAATCTACTTTTAAATACTAAAAAAACAAAGTGTGTTGAGTTTTTATTACCTAACCCGAGAACTGTCAGTAAAAATTTAAAGATAAATAATGAACCTTTGAAAACTGAGGACTCCAAAGTGTTCTTGGGATTAACCCTGGATTCAAAGCTACAATGGGGCACCCATATAGCAACGCTTGCGGGCAAACTTAGCTCTGCTGTATATGTTATCTTTACATAGTATAAAACAAAATCGATTCCCGCTGTCTGGCCCTCTTTATGTACGCGTAGATCTTTTAAACTACGCAACGGATTTTAATTCAGTTTTCATCAGTAGATAGAGGGATTCAAGAGGAAAGTTTACAGTTATAGTGTTTCCCTAAATTCCTACGGAAACGGGACAAATGTAGGTGAAACCGCAAGGCACAGCTAGTTATTCTAATATAATAAAACGAAATAATTTAAATGAGCTAATCTCTAGAACGGCTGGACCGATTTCAACGAAACTTTCTTTTAAAGATAGCTGAGATTATAAGAAATAATGTAGGCTTGCCCATTTCCCACGGGAACGGGAACTCCTCGGGTAAAACCATAGGGCGCTGCAGTTAGTACGTACAAAGTTAAATGAAATCTACTTTACCTTCAGCCAAAAGCGACTAAAGATATTTATTTTACACCTGTACTGGCTAAAGTTGAACTAAAACGATTTTTGTCTTGATGATTATTACTATTCAAAATAAGTGATTAAATAAAAAATGCCATTAGAGCTACCAGAACGGTAAATTTGAAAATTTGGTAGTTTTTCTACATTCAGGAAAAACTAACTAAGTGAGCTCCTTACCGGTTATTTTCTTCTTTTTGTTGAAAAAATAGTAAGTTTTTTTCAATTATTAACCTACTTAACATTTCTTGAATAGTTTCTTGTTTATAAAAATTATTATTGTTTAAAAATGGACATCATTATAACTAATTTTTAAGTCGTTAAAGTTTCAAATGCTTATAACTCAAAAACTTTTCGCTCAAATTTTGGTGCAGATAATCGGTTTTTGCAATAAGGGTACGATATTAGAAAAAAAAAACAAAATCAATAAGACAGTTACGTCCAATTTTCCGTAATTAGGTGCCAGTTACAACTCTCCTTGTCTTAGAAAATATTCAAATTCATGCTTGTAACGTGCAAAGTAGGCTCAATTGAGTGCTCTATGCTCGAAATACATAGTACTCATTTGCATTCAGACAGCGGTGCCATTGACAGAACGGTCCATTTCAAGAGCACGCTAGAGTGTGGATGAGTCCGAGGCAGTCCCCCACTGGGAAATTATACTGTTGCTTGGTATCCAAGCGTGCTTGACACGGGCTTGTTTGGCATTCAAATGAACTCCTTTTGTAACCTATTGGTAGTGTATACTACTGCCTGTATCGTATCATGAAGGTATTTTAACGAACTTTAAAAGTACCTAAGTGTAAAGTTTAATAATGATCTTTAAAAACAAACAATAGATTCAGTAGAATGATATTAGGAATTTATTCCTACTATATTTATGTGCTCGTTTTGTTTTTTGGAGAGCACATCCTTTACACGTATTTTCGCGTTTTAATACCAAACACTTGGAGCACACGTTTTCCGGATAAATAATTTTGTATGTAAATTATTTATCGGGTTTTTCGATATGTAAATTTAAAGTGAAAGCTGGAATATTTCTTGTCCAAGTGACAATAAATTTTGAGGTGTTTGGTTTGCTATTTTCTAAACTTTTAGCCTCGCTTTCAAGTTGGAAATTTCAACGTTTATCTAGCGACGAAAAACACTCAAGTGCCACTGGCCAATTTTGCAAAATAATATCGCTCATTACAAAGGGTATTATTAGGTATAAATTGGACATCCAAGATTCAATTCCAGGCAGGGGAAATTTGAGAATATAAAAAATAGTGTATTTTTAAATCGGCATTTTCTTTGTGAAAATTTTAGTTTTTCATTTTTAAATAGTAGATAGACTTCGGTAAGTTTAATTTTCAACTAATCCAGTTTGAATACAGTAAAAAAGGCGATTTTTTTCTTCATAACTAGTAAAAAACACTATAACTTTTTCTACATAAAATATTATTCCAAGAAATGATCAATTTCTGAATACGGACTCTACTATGTACGTTTCGTCGTCGACCTCAACGACGAACTCTTACTATTTAATCTCACGGCTCACGTGTTCAGCTCTAAATACATCAACGTCGCGCAATATAACATGACATGTTGCCAATTGTGTTCATTCACTTGCTATGCAGGATAAATAGTAAACGGATGAAGCCAGGCTTGTGTGAGGTATCTCGGCGAATAGATTTGATAGCGAATGTTGAAATAATAACTGAGATAAGTTCGAAGTATTTTTAGAATACCTTGATAAAACTACCTTACAGTTAGGAGGTATATCGTATTTAGGGCTGATTTAACGTAAAATAAGACTTATCTAAGGGTAAATTGGATACTTTGGTAGTATTTTCAATATAAACACTATTAGGAATTCAAATTTTTTCCTCGGGTAAACGACTCTCACTCACTCGCTCGACTTTTTTTAATTCGATGACAAGATAGTCCATACCTGCAATCTCACTTGATGGTAAGTAACGATGCAATCTAAGATGGTAGCAGGCTAACTTGGAAGGGGTGTGCATTCAATCTGTTTCTACACGCTATCGTGCGGGAACGTTAAATTGCGTGACGGCATGTCTTTGACGGTAGGGTGGTAATTGCCAGGGCCAAAGTCTCCAATCAGACCAGACCAGAGACAATTCAGAAATTATAAATTACCAAATTGCCCCCGCCGGGAATCAAACCTGAGACCTCCCAGTTATAAGACCACAGTGGTCACCACTGCGCCGTGGAGGTTGACGTTGCTGAAATCGGCACTTAAAGTTATTTGGTTATTCCATTTCGTTTACTTAACGCTTTTATTTGAACTAGACGTCAGAAAGTTGATACGGGAAAAAAGTTTTTCGGAAAAGGGAAAATCTTTTAGTTCTTTGACGCCTTAACTCGTAGGTATCGCTGATCGTATCGCATGCAAAATGGATATTGGAATACTCCGTCCGCCCACAATTTCATTTCAAAGATACGATAAAAGGAACATACATACGAGTACACATAAGCAATTTTCTAAGAATAAGAACACTTAATAATATTGTATTATAGCTGCGTTTTCTTTTGGCGAACCGAGTACGAACTGAGCATCTAAAGAAGAAAATAAGCGTAGCGCAGATGGTCTTGAAAACCTCAAATGAGCACTTTCCCCTTCTTTCTTCTTTATCAATCGTATTTACGATTGTTGTACTACAAGTCCACGGCTGGGCAAAGGTCTCCCAAAAAGGCTTTTTTATTGTGAGATAGGCTTGCGCTTGACGACAATCAACGATAGAAAAGACTGGTGAAGTCTAAGTTGGAGCGGGCTTATCTAGAAGATGCCTATTTACTTTTGCCTTGAAAGTACTTAAATTATACATGGTAGAAAACATCACGGATGTTGGAAGGGCGTTCTAAACCTTGGACTTCAACAGGTTTCGGTTTTGTGCCGCCTGTATCCAGTCGCTCAATGCAACTCGTCTGATGTTGTCGATTCACCTAGTGGGGAGTCTGCCAAAACTGCACTTTTCATTGCAGGGTCACCACTCCAGCACTTTGGGAACACTTTTTACTTTCCGGGATAGTAATAGATGGAAATATTTCTAATAAAGGTAACCATTAAACTAAGACAGGCAGAAGAACTAAAAATGCTATTAAATAAATATCGCTGTTGTTGCAAGGCGCTATAGATGGAAAAATTTATAAAAAGTAGCCAAGGAAATGTAGTTTAGCCAGCAAAAAATACGCGTATATACGCGTTGCTAGAAAATGATTTATTCCACTTTACACAGCTGGTATTGTTAACGCAGAAAGTGCGGATTTGACATTTTGCGGTTTAGTAATCGATTTGGTCACGTCCCGAGGATAAATAAATATCTTTTTTTTTTGAATTTACATCGATCATTACAACTAATTGTAATAGTTTGATTAAAATAGCACCTACGTACCTATACTATTCTAAAAATTGAACATGGTACATTTTTTCTGTGAAAAATGATTAGGATTAACACAAACTTTCTCTCCACAAGTGATTTAGAAGCAAATTGTAATAGGAGAATATTAAAGATAGACTCACGGTATCTACAAGATAACTTTACCCAAATTGAAATTTGAATTGGTTAAGTAAATTGCCATAATTACTATATTATTCTAAAGTTAACCATTTTTTAAGTTGTTTGCAAAAAATGATTTTTCTTACAACAAAATAAAATAATAATATCTTTGCTTGCTAATAGCGTCCGATGTTTTTCCCTGAAACATTTTGAAAGTCACCCACACAGTTGTTTTAACGTCTACCACTTTGCATAATAATAAACTTCTAATTAATTTTGTATTTCTACTACAGTAATATTCAATGTTGAAGTATATAAATTACTATCATAGATATAATCTAAGTTAGCAGTCTTAAAATAATTACGAAATGTATTATTTTCTCAAAAGCCCTAAGTATTAAAGGGCATAATCATAAATTTTGACCGTACTCATAATAATATTATACAGGAGTAATTTATAACACAATTAAAGCGTACAGGTAAATCCTCCAAAGAACAGCACGTGTAATTAATTTACTAATTTATCTATGTTATAAATAGTTACCTATTTGATTTATGCTAAAAAAGGTAAAGCAATAAGTGTGTATTCTATTCGTGTGTAAAATATATAGGCTGTCTGTTGATTTATTATAAAAACCGAACTAGAGAATCTACAACCTATTAATTATTTGCTGTGGAAATATTCAAACCATCTTCTCTAAATAGTAGGTGTAGTTTTTGCAATTCACGACGGCGCGTGGCTCATGGTTGTGTGTGTGTCGTATCTGTATAAGTGTGAGCGAGAGCTTGCTCGCGTCTGTCCACTCCCACCTAGGCTCCTGTCAGGCGCGCACACATACGTAATGTGCATGTATACGACGTAACCACAAGTAAAGCTCACGCGCCCTCGTGAAATGCAAGAATTATACAAAAATAAAAAAGTCGCAATCTACGTTTTATCGTCATCTCAACTCATCGCCGCCGCGCCGGTCTGAGCACGGGTGTCCTTTCAGAATAAGCTTTAGTTTGTTTGTAAGTTTTCTGGAAAAATGTAGTTGGTTTGGTGCGAAACAGTTTGACTGAAACTGGGGGCTTACCACCAACGCTTAAAGCAGTATTATTTCAATATTGTTTTGATATGTCGATCTTAAAGTAAGTGCCATACTAACACTGTAATGCTAATATTTCGTGGACTTTCTATTCGCGTCATGGTAAGTCAGAAATAAATCGGTCTATAGTACCTATACGTATATTAAAGTCGGCCAGTAGCCGGATAAATCGGCTTTGCAAAATTGATTGCTCTAAAAGAGACGCCAGTTAATGAATGTACTTTAGCGCTCGTGGCGAAATTGTTTGATAGCAAATGGAGTGACAAACTGGTGGATTGTCACATTTGCATTGGACCGCTGAATGCGCCCGTTTAAATTCTGATTAACAGGGTTGAGATTTTTACGTTTTGGGTGCAAAAAATGATGCAGTTTCATGACTGAGGCTGAGGCCGAGAGATATTCTCAATATTAAAACAAGAGTGAATAGGCATCTTCTAGGTAAACGCATTACACCTTAGACCACATCATTCATTTCCATTAAGTGTGATAGTGGTCAAGCGTGTGCCTATAATGTATGAAAAAAAATTTGTGCATCGTTATTTTGAAGAAACACAGCAGTTGCAAGCAGTTTTAATTTGCGAATACTGTGGTAATAACTGTAGCAAATTACAGCTTTACAGCAAGCTTTCTTATAGCTGTTGATGAGTGGAAAGCAAGCGAAGTGAGCTATGATCATAACAAGCTCGAAAGATAACTCAAATGATTGATAGATGACGGAATTTTGTTACATCATCTTTTAATAGAGTGATTATTCCGCCGGTGGTAGAGTCATGACGTGTCATAAGAGCTACAAGTTGGCTTACATGAAATAAATAATTTTGAATTTTTTTTTAAATTTTGAAGACTCTAGTTCATTTAAACAGGCACTCTTATGTGTGCATTGGCTCTAAATCGTAAACCATGCAAACTTGGACGTAGGTAATTTACTCCAAAAAAAAAAGTTCGTCAAACAAGCAGTGTAACGGAAGTTCATTCATTAACTTTCAAACTTTTCACAATGAAGAGCAAAGTATGTAGCGGATGCTAGCTGCTATCTTTTGTCAGTGCTTCACAATGACCGAATTGCAAAGCTAGTAATTACAGAGGGTAGGTATTACACTGTCGGAATCCATTTCACTGTATACACAGAGCTTAATTTTGCAATTTAAGCGGAGACGGTTTTTTGTATAAGGGTTTAAAATTGTAGATTATATTACAGTTCTCTACCATGGCTTCGCATTAAATTACACAGTTCATTTCGTTCAGAGAAATCTAGCCATTCAGGCATCTTATGCCATGAAAACTCTCAGGCAGTTGGATTTAGGCACAAATATTAAAATATTTGTGGGAAATAAGATATTTATTGGAATCTTCCTGACGAAACAGTTAATCTATCGGTTAGAGGTCTTTACAGAGATTTAAGAAATCAATCTCAAAGCATTGCGTGTCCTTTTTAACAAGTATTTTAGGTTAGGTACATTAATAACCGGAGCAATATTTAATTTTATAAGGTTTGTTTTACATCTATAATATAAAAATGAATCGCAAAATGTGTTGGTAAGCGCATAACTCAACAACGCCTGGACCAATTTGGCCAAATCTTTTTTTAAAATGTTCGTTGAAGTTCAAGGATGGTTATTACGGCGAGAAAAATTAGAATTATTGCTTGAAAAACCCTAAAAATAGCCCTTTTCTTTTTCCCATACAAATGATTTGAAACTAAAACGTAGTCAATTTGAGCTTTATTGCTATGGTATAAAGTTCATATTAAATTACAAGCACTCACTGTTGTCTAAGCAATGTAGGTGTGTTCCTAACGTCAAAGATCATATCTATCAAAACAATGTGCGTGTGTGCGTTGGAGCACAGAATACATAGTTGGAGGAGTTTAATGTCGCGTTCCGAAACTCGCGTTTCTTTTGTATTAGTTTCGGCACGCGAGATAAAATGCATCAGTTTCCACGTCATTACATCAGTCAAACAAAAAGCGAAGCATCGGTGAAAAATGTCGCAAAAACGGGGAAAATTATCCATATTTAAAATCTTTTAAAAACTTCTTAATCGCGATCATAATAATAGAAATTGACGCGGACGAAGTCGCGGGCGTCCGCTAGTGTACTATACAAGTATTCTATTCCTGTAGGTTACTTCCCTATAACATTTTGTTTTTGCTGTGGCAAGAACGATAATAATTAATGAGATTGGAGCTACTGTAATTGATATTAAATGAACCGTAGAAAGGTCAATAGGTACTGGAGCATTAACAATAGCAATATATTAGGCTGCTCCGTCATCAATTATGTCACCGACAACTCTTTTATTATTTATAGTAGGTAGTTAGAGTAATATTTTTTGATTTAAAAATAAAAACTTTAAATCTAACTAACTTTAATGCTATAAACATGTTACACGTATCTTAAATCCCTTTCAAGAACATAAAACAGTAACAGATACATTTAGAAGATAACAAAACATTTTATAACCGACCTTGTTTAAAGCTTATAGCATCCCCAAGCGGCGACCCCTTGAGAGCTATATAGCGTAAACCTGGCTGTAACTCCGACAATCCACGCAACTTATTTATTTAAGCATCCACAACACACGGGACAAAATGTGTAGGTGACTATCCACTGTCAACACAGTAATTATTCTACTGTCACAGGTTCACTGATTTTACCACATCGTTACCACATAGTATTACCACTGCAATGCTGCTTTCACTGCTACGTTATGACTACTCCACTATCCACTATTACTGTTGCGTTGCTACCTCTACTACTATACTCTACTGCTACCCTTCTGCTTTCACCTCTCTGTCGCTGTTTGTCTTCCTATGTCGCTGTCCGTCTCTCACCTCAATCCATTCGTTATCAAAACACTGTTAACAATCCTAATGTCTTCCTTGTTAATTACTGTTTCCTCTGTCATTACTCTATCATAACGATAGTGTAATGATGATAAAGACTGCTTTTTGCTTTGTCATGATCATTCTGATACCTGATGTAAATACGGGTAAATATTATTTGTATTAGATATTATACTGTTAAATTGAATATACTTAGATTAAAATGATTATAGTATCCCAATGAGAAAGCATAATCAGTCCATTTTGTGTAAACAAAATACAAATTATTCCAAAATACATTTTGGTAAATTATGTTAACTATTAAATCGCAAATTTTAGATTACTTTAATTTTAATGTTTCTTATACTTTTCGTTTATAACCTCACAAACAACAGCAGAAAATAAAGCCTTGTTATTAATGAGAGCGTTTACAGAATGTGATAAAGCGCATTTTGTACTCCTACGCACCTGCGTTAATTACATGTGATTTGTCGAGGAATTATGTTTGTAAGGCGATTGTTATCATAGGAGCAAACATTAATAACACGCTAAATTGTTGTCTTACACAAGTCAACGTTAAGATCTTACAAATTACAAGTACCTATACTCGTATAGGTGGTGCTTTGTAAGAATTCTCTCCGCCTCTTGCCATTTTAATAATGGAGAGAGAAATATTGTTTTATGTATTTTTTACGCCCGGTTTCTTTATTCAATCTATATATATTTATAATCTGTTATATATATTTTTATAATGAGTTTTACGTGAGTGGATTCTGAATGGAGTCGGAGTGCGTTCTGGGGATCTCACTCTTGTTTGTCTGGTGCAAGGCTTTGACTCTGGCTAGCTACTTTTTCCCTCAAAGACGATGACGTGTAGAAACCGATTAAGGGCTTGAGTTTCATTAAAACTGCCCTAACCCCATCAGGCGAAATCGCAGTGAAAGCCTAAAGTTACCTTAATCCATACAATTTTTATCAAATAAGTACCTTCCTTGCATTTTGTTTACGACCAAGTAAATAACAGAGTTTAAACCGTTTTTGTGTTTGCGATCAGTCAGAAGGTAGAAAGTAAGAAGGAATGTAGAGTGCCCCGCGGCTAGATGGAGCGATGACATTCGGAAGATAGGAGGTATCTATTAGATGCGATAGGCTGAGGATAGGCAACGTTAGCGCTACTTGAAAGAGGCCTATGTCCAACAGTGAATGAATTTGGACTGATGATAATGATGTTGAAAATTAAAATTTACTGGGCGTTGGTGAAATATCTAGGCTCTGAATGTATGAACCAGGGAACGACATTTATCACTGCAGTGACTAATTTAAATTCCTGACCGAAGCAGATCGTGAGGCTATTCCGTTGACATCCTTCCCATTTCCTGCATGCAGTTGACAGCGCGCTCCGGATGCTGCTGTATCAATAATTTATGATCTATGGTCTATATTCGTAATGGATGATCTATATACGTATACAAATTCGTGTACTAAAAAACGGATAATTTATTATTGTAAATTATTATCCTATTTAATCCTATTAATATAATAAATGCGAAAGTTTGGATGTTTGTTACTCAATCACGTCGCTACGACTAAACCGATTTGGCTGAAATTTGGCACAGAGATAGGTTATAGTCTGAAATAACACATCTTTCTACTTTTTAACCCGTAAAATAACAGAGTTCCCTTCGTGTGCGGCTTAGACTCGCTCTCGACCGGTTACATGATACACCACATAATATGATATGCGCTAGAAGCCTTAATTAAAACAATAGCCAAAGCCTTATAAAGATACATTAATAGAGTAATGTTGTTTATGAGCCACTCGGTTCTGGATCCTTAATTAAAAAAGTCTCGCTTTAATCAAGTCAAAATTTAAATTTCACAGAAAAATTTGATTGCGTATTGAGAGCGAAATGAAAGTAAAATAAATTTCAATGTCATTAATATTCCATTTTCCGTTTTTGAAGAAGAGCCGGCAAAGAGATTTTATTGAATAAATTAAAATATATTTCAGGAGAAAACAGTTAGCTCATTCCGCCTGGTCTAAAATTATTTATTATCCTTACTTAATATTATAAATGCAAAAGTGTGTTTGTTTGTTGATTTGTCCTTCAATCACGCCGCAACAACGGATCGACGTAATTTTTTGCATGGGTATAGTTGAGGACCGGCAGAGTGACATAGACTTTTATCTCGGAAAATTTAAGAGTTCCCGCGGGAATTTAAATTTTAAATCCACGTAAGCGAAGCCGCGGGCATCAAATAGTTATTTTATAGAGAGTAGTAAAAATTCATGACAGGTGTGGTGGTGCATGTGAGTGGTGGTGCATGTGAGTGGTGGTGGCATTGTTTGCTTGGGAACTTATCTTACTTGCTTGGTAAGCGGTGCTTAGCTTGTAATTGGATGTTTGACCATACAGATTTTTTCAGTGGCGGATTATAGCAAATAATTCTAATCATTTTCTTGCTAAATAACTTGATTTTTTAAAAATACTTCACCTTCGTTAAATGTTTTGTTGCACATTGTACTTTGCTAAGCATAATTAGCTACTTATGAATAATGATTTCACGCAGCCCAACATCATCAAGTCAATTCGAATTTACATCCGATCATGCCGTTTGACCGCTCATTACATCGATGATTACCGTCGAATACAACTGCGTTCATAAACACTTTACAAAAAACAAATAGTAAGCCCCTTTTTATTTTTAATTTATTAAGCTATTGCATAGCTTCTATCGCGGGCCTTGAGCGTGGAGACCGAATCCAGAAATTCCGTAACGAAAATAACCTGACACGGGACTCCTCTCACCGCTAGATGGCGTTGATAAAAATGCTATGCAATAGCTTTACCGCGGCAGTCCCCGAGTGCCAAACGTCTTTTTTTATTTTATTATTTGTTGTTATAGCGGCAACAGAAATACAATTTCTCTGAAAATTTCAACTGTCTAACTATTACGTTTATTAGCTTAGCTTAGCTTATTATTAGCTATACGTATCATGAGATATAACCCGCTGACAGACAGACGGACAGACGAACGGATGGACAACGCAGGCTCAGTAATAAAATGATTATTTTATCATTTTAGTGGTAAAATTTCTCTTGGGGTCTTGGCAATTCTCTTACGGTTAAGGTGCGGACTGAAAACTGAAAGGTCGCAGGTTCGCAGCCCACCCGTTGCATTATTGTCGTACCCACTCCTAGTACAAGCTTGCCGCTTATTTGGAGGGGATAGGAGAATATTAATCAACTTCAGTCTGGCTAATATTCTTTAAAATAAATATTATTATCATTAGAATATTTTAACTATTTTTATTTCATTTATTTTGTACCAAACAACGTATATTAAATAGAAAAGAATGGGTGGACAAGGAATGCACTTATCTCTATGAGAGATCTCTATCCAGTAATTTTTGGTAACGGAACAATATCAATGCAATAACAATTTACACTTCATTTCGCTTTTGTGGTTCAATTGTTCGCGGTAAGTAAAAATAAGCTGCAGCCAATTATTTGTCGCAACACAAAAAACACAACCGAACAAATGGACGGACATTATAAAACGTGTTAGTCCGGCTTCTAAACAATTGAAACAACATCCGAATTTTGGAATTCGGAATAAAAATATTCAATTGTACAAACTAAACGGCTTAATAAAACGAATTTTACGCTATCATTAAGCTGTACGGAAAATTGTTTCTAGCCAAATAGAAATGGTTTTAGAAACAATTTTCTACACAATTGTCCCTAAAATATTGTTAAGCTAATTTAGGTTTGTAAAGATTGTTTTTAGAGATGGAGACGTTCAGGTAGGTTCTAATAAATGATGGCCCGTGACAAGGGTTGCCGTATCCATTACTAACTGCCTGTTACTTATTTTTTATTGGTCCTTATAATATTATTTTCTTTTATTTTTTACTGTATAATCACTTTATCGACGTCTTATATAATATTCGTGGTATTTTTCTTTGGAATAATCCTGTTCACATTTTACCTACGTTTTAACGCAATCCTGCCTATGTCAAGATGTCACTGTTTAAAGCCCTCTAAATTTTCCAGACCGTTTTTGAACGAAGATGTTTTCTTGCTGTCACAGTCTGTTTCTTCCACTCGCTTACTTTCCAAGACTAAGCATAAAACTTTACAAATAAATCTACGAGCCTTGTACAGTTCAGAGAAACATAACGTTGAGTAAAGTTTTGGCTATCTGTGTACCTAAAAGTTAGATTTTGTCGAGGTCATATAAAATTTTGAAGGACTCTCTATAACTAAAACAGTCAGAATAGAAGACCAGCTTTTACTGAGCTATACCACAGTGAGGCGAACGACCATGAAAGCGCTGGCTAGACCTTGTAAGCGCCGATATGGGAGCCAATAAATTGAGAAAATCGGATGCACAAGACCGGGCAAATATATGAATTTTGTAGTCCGGAGATAAGAATCGTCGTTAATTTTAACTTACAACAACTTTTACTTGAGAAGTTGATGATATCAGAAAGTGCCAAAAGAATCTGAATTTCAGTTTAGCAGGCGTGAAAACTTAGACGTTTAATAATGACATGAAATAAAAACCAGTTCCTATACAAATATCTAGAATCTAGAACTAGAATAGGTACTCTGGATGCTAGAGAGAATATCTATGCTGAAAAGTATCTATCAACTAGTAGATAATATTATGTTTTACATAATACTAGTTGATGCCCTCGACTTCGTTCGCGTGGATTAAGGTTTTTTAATTCCCACGGGAACTCTCATATTTTCTGGGATAAGTAGTAGTAGTATGTGTTATTGCAGACTATAATCTACCCCTGTGCCAAATTTCACCCAAATCGGTTCAGTGTTGCGGCGTGATTGAGTAACAAGCACCTATTCATCCATCCATCCATCTATCCATCCATCAATACATCCAAACTTTCGCATTTATAATATTAATGGGATTACTTATGTACATGCAGGGTTATCCTAACCAATGTCGGTTGTACTAACCGACATTGTTTAGGACAGGACTCGCGGCACGCTACGTTATTGTGTAACCTGATTAGCCGCCCTATTGTGTTCATTAAATAGACCCGGTCAAAGGTAGTAGTAACACTTATGAGACACACTTTGAGAGCACTTCAATGTTATAAGTGGGTCAGTAAATAGTAGACTTTACCTTAGTATAAAAATAATCTTAATAATATGGCGTGAATCGACTGCGCTCAATATATAAAAGCCTGTCTGTTGAATGTGTTCTGAGTATCTAGGATTAATTTGCCAAACCAATAACGGCAAAGGCAGAAATGTTTCGCTGGGTTCCGGTCAACTGAGTCAGAAATAAGACACAAGATCCAGATATCGTATTGAACAGAAACGCCTGGACGTCTCACATTAGAGGTACCTACACCACTTCTTGGTCTGGGACCGACAAAGAGGAGGGTAGGTACACATAACGCCGCCTTTTTCCTCCTTGTCGTCTTCCGCAAAGTTTTTTAAACTCTTTCAGCTTAATAACTGAACTCTCTCTTCTTATGACGCTCGACAGCAAATAGTTTCGTACCATTTCCAACGTCTGATGTGACATTAATTACCCAACTCACTCAAGGTAGTCCACTTGTGGGGTTCGCTTCCACTGCGCTTTGCGGTGCGAGGTCGCTACTTCAATAAAAATAAAATATAGCTCTGTCGCCCTGTCCCGGTAAGGATTATCCATTTTGTTAATTGACGCGTCAGCTCGTCCACGCGAAAAGCCGATTACGACTTACGGCTTGTCTCGGTGTTGAATTGAGTGGGGCTAATCACGAATTCGAGTGATGAATGCTCACGCTTCCGGTTTATCACTTTTGTCTGAAAAATATTCTTCAAAATACATGTAAAGAACAATAACAATTACTATAGTAGCTAGGTTTATCTCACGAAGTTACGGGCGCTTTACTTGTGGTTACGTCGGCATGCCTGTCAGGAGACTAGGTGGGTGCGAGCGGACACACACACAACCATGAGCCACGTGCCGTCGTGAATTGCAAGAACTATACAGTGTTTTACAAGCTTTGATAGAAACGAAAGCTGTATTAACAGGTTCCCTGTCCAGACACAGACACAATAGTTAAACAATAACCATGCTCGCATGTGATTCATGGGACAGGGAAAGGGTTTAGATTAACGGCCAAATACGTACTGCTAAAATAAAATATTATAAGTAATTCTTATCCACTTATTTTTATTTTCAATACTTTTTCAAGTAAACCAAAATGGAGCCAAAATGTAGCCAAAAAGTAGTAGACTTATAAAACCTAGACATCTTATATTATCGTTAAAGCCAACCTTATATTACTTACAGCTTTAATGCCAGAAAGACCAAATTATGTTTGCACTGTAACAGTTTAAATTTCTCTTAACTGAGAGTAAACTGTGAGTCTAGGATCGTGAGTCTGTTCCGGAGGCGCCCTTCCATTTCCTACTCGACGTCCGCCTCAGCTACCTACGACACTTTGTCAGTGAACTTGAGTAACGATGCGAACACAACACAGTCACAGTTAGACTAGAAGTTTTCCTTGGTTTTCTATAAGCTGGATGTAGTATAACGCCATTCTTTCAAAGCTTTATTCGGAAGCTACAATTAATCTTCTTAAAGCGAAAGAATTTCTTAGAAAAGGTTCTAACGAAGGGGCTTATTGCGGCAGCTCGAACTTTTGACAAAGCAGCTTTGAATAATGAACGAACGGTTTTATCGTAACATAAAAAAATACGCGCTCAACCTGTGGCTACATTAATAACTATCAAAATAAAATATTACGTATGTTGTATGTTAAAACGTTGACCACACCTGTGAAAATAATGGCTTTTTACAGTTGTCGTGAACAGTTCAACGAATTTAATAGTAATTTATAATTTATAACAGGTGTAGCGTTAATGTATAAACAAGTACCTCCCAACAGAAGTCTACAGCTGCTGGACTCTTGAAAGGATTCAATAAAACATGATTTTGTGCTGCTTGTATCTATGTAGCAGGATCAAGCGATTCGCTTGAGATCATCTGTTTAACTAGTAAGAGAATTCTACGTAGCTACCAACACTTTACACTATACTATGCCGTGGTATCCTTAAGAGACGTACAAATAAATAAGTAAGTATAAGTAAGGTTATGTTTATTAGACTTAAAAGAGCGTACTTAAAAGTAAGTTACACTATAAAAGCCGAGCATACGCCAGATTAGAACACAACCTTCCCTGTGTCCAGGTCCCTGTGACAGGTCCCTCAGTCGTGCTGAAAATGCTTCTATTCTCTTTAAGTCAACAATATCACCATTCTTATCACATTTTGTTCGACGGGCCACCTCTCTGAATCGGACCTCCCAAAAAGACGAAAAATTGACCACTAGACTATCACTAATTATAATCATCTGCTAATTATCGCTAATTAAAATGCAAAGTTATAATTTAAAGATCCTATCTCTATGATCGTAAGGATGTGATGCGGGTGAAAATCGACCCGGGATCCGGTGACCGGTTCCGGACCGCAAATTTGTCGGAACTGCCGCTGATCGGATTACTATAGTCCGAGGCGAGGGACCGCTAACGAGGCACAATACCATTACCAGACGTCAATAGTATCTTCGAGTACCAACTAATTTGCCATTTGTTCCAATTAGGATACATTGCAATATAATAATATCTTTTACTGTTTGAGCGGTCAATGAGGTGAAAATCTATACTGATATTTTTAAATTTATCCTACTAATATTATAAATGCAAAAGTTTGGATGTATAGAAGTATGGATGGATGTTTGTTAGAGAGGGAAAGAAGAGAGTTCCCACGGGAATTAAGAAACTTCAATCCACGTGAACGAAGCCGCGGGCATCAGCTAGTCACGCACTATCACACTAAGTGTGTGTGTGTGTGTGTGTGTGTGCGTTCGTGCGTGCATGCGTGCGTGCGTGCGTGTTGTGTGTATGTGTGTGTGTGTGTGTGTGTGTGTGTGTGTGTGTGTGTGTGTGTGTGTGTGTGTGTGTGTGTGTGTGTGAAAATAATGAAGACAGCTCAACCCAGAACATATGTACATTTTATCGCGGAAAATTACAGAGTTCCCGCGGGAATCATAAACTCTTAATCTTTAGATAGATAGATAAAAAATTCTTTATACACAAGAATTTGATGTTTACAATTGAAACTGGTAAATGAATATAAAGTGCGCAAAGGCAGTCTCCTTGAGATAGCCTTAGGTAACAGTTTAAAAAAAAAATTTTTGTTACTGCTAATCGCCTTTTGTTACATAATCCGTACCTAAAGGATTAGCTCACAGCTAGATACATAGTCTATTAATAGCGTATGCCCGTGGTAGGCAGATTAATTTGCATTCTCAACCAAAACGGATCGAGAAGCTATTCCGCTTGCATCCCTTCCATTTCCTCCCAGCCGGCGCGGCGCGTTGTTATCCGGACGGTACAAGTATCAGAAGTGAAGCTAATCGCGTTAAGTCTGTGGTTTTATACCAATCCTTTGAGTCGGAATAAGTTGATTAGTTTGAGTTTCTAGATTAAAATATTAGTTAAAAGGAAAACTGAAATTTCAGATTACACTCGTATCCATCGTCGTCTGTCACAGGCGTTATTTTATCTAGATCACATGTAACATAGGACGTTGAGATTAGGTAGTGATTACGAAACCATGAAACCCTGGGGTCAGGGGGCGAGGATGCTAGATCTTTTTTTAAGGATCTGTCGTTCAGTCTCATTGAATCCACTGGTGATCGGAGGGTTGGAAGTTACCTCGGCCAAAGTATAATTTTGGCCATTCAGCGGGGAAACACAGCCAGCGTTCTGGGCACATTTTCCCATTTCAGTGGTTTAGATGATATTTTTTTTATATTTAGGTTTTATTTTTTTTATTTAGGTTTTAGTTTTGTATTATTTTATGTCATCATCTTAGTATAATTATTTTTCTTTTTGCCGGTTGATAGAGTAATGATAGAAATGGCTAGGAGCACAGCGGGTATAGTACGTTTATCTCACATACGGGCGCTTTACTTGTGTTTACATCGTGTACATGCACATTGCGTAAGTGTGCGTGCCTGTCAGGAACCTAGGTGGGAGCGGTCAGACGCGAGCAAGCTCTCGATCACACTTATACAGATAAGACACATATACATAATCATGATCCACGAGTCCTCGTGAAATGGAAGAACTATACGCACCTCGTGAGGAAACCTACACACCTGAGAGTTCTCTATAATGTTCTCAAAGGTATATGAAGTCTGCCAATTACCTTAGGGCCAGAGTAATAAACAAAAAAAAAATAGTACTTACTTACTGATTTACTCGTAAATAGTGATTAAGTCTCACATAAGACGTATTCCATGATGGAGAAATTGGGTCTTAAAAACCATACATGCAACATGCAAAGTTATGCATCCTAAAGCCTTTAATCTTGCATGCAGCCCAGCTCGGCTGTAATTTTTACAAATATAAAAGTAGTTATGTTAGTTAAGTAGCCATAATATAATGTGCAAGTAAGCTATTCCTGGTAAGAAGGATAGTCACAATTCGTGCTCATTCATCATTCGCATTCGTGATTAGACTCACTTAATTCAACAATTTTTCTTGCCGTAATTAGCTTTTCGCGTGCCAAAATTAATCTCCCATTATATAAATATTGATTTAGGTAATAATTTAATCTAGGTGTAGCAGTTAAGTGATCGTCTAGAGATTATTGAGAGAAAGAAACAAAAAACATTTTCTTGGTAGCTTAGTTTCTAATTAAATTAAAGATTAATAGAATAAGAATTTAATAACAATATGATGCTCATATTGTTATTAAAGGTAGCTTAGATTACTCCATGTATAAACCTCTACCTGCTTGTGAAAATGCTGTCAAAATTAGTTCAGCCATTTCGAAGACCAGTCAACACAAACAGACTGATGAATAAAAAAACTTCTGTTTGTGTAATAACTACTTCAAATAAACGTATTATTAATAATATTAGAGGCTGCAATTTCACACTCAGACACTTTTATTATTACTTGTACTTGGAGTTAATAAAAATCCAAAGAAAAAGTGTTTTAGACGAATGGACAGCTACCTAAAAGCGGCGTCGGGTTAACTTACATTCTCGGCTACTCCGGACCGTAGGCTATTCCGTCTGCATCTCTCGTATTTCCTGTTCATAGTCGACAGAACGACCAAACGGATGGAGCTTTTCCGACGCATTTGGCGACGTCTATGATGCAGTATTTTGAATTCCAGCGTCGAAATGTGAGATGCAAGAAGAAGAAGTGAACCAACGATTAATTTGCAAGATAATAAGTATATAGTCTGTCTATACAATTTAAAGAGCTCCCTTGATTAGGACCACCTGGGAAGTAGGTACCTATACCCTTTCAAACAAAAAAAAAAAAAGTGTGGCACTCGGGGACTGCCGCGGCAAAACTATTGCATAGCATTTTTTATCAACGCCATTTAGCGGTGAGAGGAGTCCCGTGTCAGGTTATTTTCGTTACGGAAATTCTGGATTCGGTCTCCACGCTCAAGGCCCGCGATAGAAGCTATGCAATAGCTTTATAATTTTCCAAATCAGTCTTCCAATAATCGGGAAATATAAAAAATAAAAAAAAAAGATTCCAACGAATTGAGAATCTCCTTTTTTGAAGTAGGTTAAAAAAGATGAAGAAGTTGCCTTAGTTTCATATATAAATAAATCACGGTCAGTTTTTTTTATACATGCGCAATCATTTGTCGCTTGTGTTTCTTAAGATACCTGCAATGTGCATACCTGAGAGTTCTACATAACGTTCACAAAGTTGTGTGAAGTCTGCCAATCTTCGCACTTGGCTAGCGTGATGTATGTACTGTGGCTTTAAACCCTTGCGCATGGACAAGCGAAACCGCGCTATCGTCAATCATCAATCTTCAATTTTCAATTTAAATATATAAAAGGCAAAGATGACTGACTGAATGACTGACTGACTGACTGACTGACTGACTGACTGACTGACTGACTGACTGACTGACTGACTGATCTATCAACGCACAGCTCTAACCACTGGACCGATCGAGCTGAAATTTGGTATACAGGTAGCTGTTAGGACGTAGACATCCGCTAAGAAAGGATTTTGGAAAATTTCAACCCCAAGAGGGTTAAATAGGGGGTTAAAAAATCGAACCTTACGTGAGCGAAGCCGCGGGTTAAAGCTAGTGTTATATACATTTTGAGCCTTTATTTTATTTTAAATCAAAGTTTCCCAATAAAAGTTCGAACGGTAAAAATTTTCGCTAAATTTCAAATCGACGCGGGCGGACACGTTGCTAATGTGCGAATTTCATCTCACGGTTGGACGAGCGATGCATATTTGATTTGTTTTGCATTTACACGAGGCGTTGTATGTAGGTATATGCAGTGAGGCGTGACGAGAAATATTTAGGCCGATAAAATACGAGTAACTGCCGCCGGCAGTGCGTGTAATTTGACGTTTCACGAAACACCTGACTTCATGATGTTGCTTCCTGAATAAACAGGTCAATACCTACTTACATACAGTACAATAAAATTTATATTAATATTTATAATGAAATAAAAAAAAAAGACGTGTGGCACTCGGGAACTGCCGCGGTAAAGCTTTTGCATAGCATTTTTTATCAACGTCATCTAGCGGTGAGAGGAGTCCCGTGTCAGGTTATTTTCGTTACGGAATTTCTGGATTCGGTTTCCACGCTCAAGGCCCGCGATAAAAGCTATGCAATAGCTTAAAAACAAGTCGAAGTTAAATAAATTTTATTGAAATATAGGTTTTAAATAGATAAAGAAAATAAGTAATTTTATTCGAAAAGAGGAATTGATATTACCTCCAACTCAAAGCATTCCCGGCCCACTATTGGGCATGGGTCTCTTCTCAAAGAGAGAGTAAAGATAGAGAACAGTCAAGCAGTCTACCACGATGGCCAAACGCGGATTGACTGACTTCACACACCTTTGAGAAAATTATGTAGAGTCCTCAAGCATGCATTTTTCTTCTTGGCATTTTTTCCGCCGCCAAAGCAAAGAAGCTGAAAGGGCGTTGAATTCTTTACCATTAGGTTATCATTGCTGTTACAAGTACGGTATTTAACGCCAATCGTCGCTCTAGGCCGTTATACGACAATACCGCTGTCCTATAGTAGAATAGAATAATTTTTATTCAAATAAACTTTTACAAAGTGGTCACAAAAAATCTACCACTGGTTCATTTGACGATTCGAAAGCACTTTGTAAACTAGATGGAGTTAAATTTCAACTCGATGCGCGCGGATGTTTGAACCTTGCATTTGTAGATTGGAGGCAGTCAGTAAGTGAACCCCTTATAGATTAGCCGATTATACAGAGAACCTGATTAAATAGGCATATTTAGTCGGATCCAGCGCGTTTTGTGAAATTAAATGGTGCGGCAAGCGGATGGACGCTCGGCTTTCAGGTTGACTGGTTGAATGCGTTAATTCGCGCTGCGACTGGCACTTTTTACCCGAAGCTTGCACATTGTATAGAACTGTTTTTGATGGCTGCTTTGATAGGATGATGTATTTGTTTACGCTTGGATTTTTCACACATAAATAACTAGCTGATGCCCGCGAATCCGTACGCGTGGATTAAGGGTTTTAGATTCCCGCAGGAATGCCCTTCCGGCTTCCGTATTTCCCTCTAACTATAATTTGGGTACCTTCAAATCAAGAGTGAATAGGCATCTTCTAGGCAAGCGCGTTCCATCTTCACTTACCATCAGGTGTGATCGCAGCCAAGCGCTAGTCTATAAATTAAAAAAAAAAAAAGACGTATGGCACTCGGGGACTGCCGCGGTAAAACTATTGCATAAGATTTTTAAAATTTTGAGATTAAAAAATGCGCCATCTAGTGGCTCACCGTAGAGGAGTCCCGTATCAGGTTATTTTCGTTACGGAATTTCTGGATTCGGTCTCCACGCTGGCCCGCGATAGAAGCTATGCAATAGCTAAAAAAAGAACTCTATAATGTTCCGGGATAAAAAGAATCCTATGAGTTATTCCGGACTATAATCTATCTCTATGCCAAATAGCCAAATCGCTGCGGCGTGATCGAGCAATAAACATCCATCCATACATACAAACAATCCAAACTATAAAACAAAATTCTATTGCTATAATTAGGCAAACCAGAAAAATTATGTGTGGTACAACGAGCCGTTCGCGCTGTACACTGCCGTTGCTGTTTAGTTTATAAGCAATACAGACAGTACTTACAGTAGTAAAAACCTTCCAAAAAACAATCTACTTACGTTTTACTCTAACATTGCAACATTTTCAGAATGTTGAATCCACAATGCGAAGTGACTATCGCACCAATTTAGCTAAATTATTTCGCTAAAATACACTGGACAGCAAATAAACCGAGCCACCCGCTACCTTGGCACTCTGATTCGATTTTCTCAAAAAATATAAAACTTACAAATATCAAAGTTATACCTACAGAAAGTGTGTTTCTTGATGATGAAAATGAATGGAAATTCATTAGGATTAATCAATTAATTAAGTGTTTATTGAGGATTTTACAAAGAAGCCTCGTTTTCCAGTCGTGTTAATCGTTCGTAATCATAAAATGAAAATTAAAATAAAGTCAGAAACAAAGAAAAAATTAAAGAAAAAGTTTTTGCTCAGTATTCAGTATTCCCTTCCCTTGCTCGGATAACTGCCAGCATCCTCGTATTCATTGACCTCACGAGTCTGACGAGGAATTCTTGAGGGATTGCATTCCACTCCTCTTCAATTGCGATTCGGGGCTCTGGAAGCCTTACTGGACCAGGTACCCGGGCTCGAACCCGACGTTTCAGTTCATCGCATAAGTGTTCTATCGGATTCTAGTCCAGGCTTGGAGCTGGCTAGTCCATTGTACGAATGCCGACGTCGCGTAGATACTGGGCCACCACATGAGCAACATGAGACCGTGCATTATCAAGCATCAACTGTATATTCTGCCCGATATATTCTGCGTAAGGTACTACATGGTCTGCCAGGATTTCAGTAATGTAGCGATAAGAAGTCAATTCACGTGTACGACCCGTCAGTTCGATGAAAACTAACGCTGTACATGCGGTTAGCGAGATGCCGGCCCAAACCGTTACAGATCTTCCTCCATAAGCGTGAGCGTCACCCTCCAGGGTGAGTCTACATGGAAGTGATCGACGTCAGAGAGTATATCGTCTCTCTGGAGAACGTTATTCTCAGTGTTGCATCGAGCAATCTAATGCTTATGGAGGAGGATCTGTAATGGTTTGGGGCGGCATCTCGCTAACCGCATGTACAGCGATAGTTTTCATCGAACTGACGGGTCGTACACGTGGATTGACTTCTTATCGCTACATTACTGAAATCCTGGCAGACCATGTGGTACCTTACGCAGAATATATCGGGCAGAATATACAGTTGATGCTTGATAATGCACGGTCTCATGTTGCTCATGTGGTGGCCCAGTATCTACGCGACGTCGGCATTCGTACAATGGACTAGCCAGCTCCAAGCCTGGACTAGAATCCGATAGAACACTTATGCGATGAACTGAAACGTCGGGTTCGAGCCCGGGTACCTGGTCCAGTAAGGCTTCCAGAGCCCCGAATCGCAATTGAAGAGGAGTGGAATGCAATCCCTCAAGAATTCCTCGTCAGACTCGTGAGGTCAATGAATACGAGGATGCTGGCAGTTATCCGAGCAAGGGGAGGGAATACTGAATACTGACCAAAAACTTTTTCTTTAATTTTTTCTTTGTTTCTGACTTTATTTTAATTTTAATTTTATGATTACGAACGATTAACACGAATGGAAAACGACGCTTCTTTGTAAAATCCTCAATAAACACTTAATTAATTGATTAATCCTAATGAATTTCCATTCATTTTCATCATCAAGAAACACACTTTCTGTAGGTATAACTTTGATATTTGTAAGTTTTATATTTTTTGAGAAAATCGAATCAGAGTGCCAAGGTAGCGGGTGGCTCGGTTTATTTGCTGTCCAGTGTAGTTGAATTATTTGTACAGCACACGACCTAAGGCCGAAATAGACTTACTCTTGACGAAAATCAATAATAGAAAGCACTGACGAGGTTAAATTTAAGCGCGATTACCTCGAAGAATTCTCTCTTAAGTTATTCTTACTTTACGTTACCTACTCAAGTTATAAGTACGTGGCAGGAAATACGAACGTCACTACTCACTCCCTAGCGGTTCGTTTCAGAAACGTTAAAGCGTTTCGTACCAGTAGGTTGCATTTCAACCACACAAGGATGCCAATGCTTAAGACTTTTCGCAGTTCTGTAGCAGAACGCTGAAGGAGGTTTGTTACTTGGTACATTATTACAATTTGATGTCTTTATCGACTTGAGGTTACTAATTATGCACGATTTGGAAATATATTGTGGTATTATTCTTCTAATCTTTTATAATTTTTTTTTTTAATTTTAATGGTGCGGACTGAAAACTGAAAGGTCGTGGGTTCGAGCCCCACCCGTTGCACTATTGTCGTACCCACTCCTAACACAAGCTTTTCGCTTATTTAGAGGGGAGAAGACTTTGAGTAGATATATAAGTTGGTTATATACTCAAAAGGAGAAGAGAATATAAGTCAATCCAGCTTGACTAATATTGTTTACAAATTAAAAAAATATATACAAAGTTTTGAAGACTCAATACGAATGAAAGCTGGAAACTCGAATTTTCCATGCAATAATCTGTATGCATAGAACATATTTTATAGCTTAAAACCCTAACTAGCTTCTTGAGAAAAGTCGTATTATACAGTAGAACGTAATATGCAAATAAAACTCGGCGAAATCGTTTAGCATTTTAAGTACTCAGATCGATTTGAAGTCGCAAACTTCGTTAAAAACTTCACAATTCAATACGGTGGAGTGAATTACAGAATTGCTAAACGAGGATCGCGACTTGCCCCACTTGGAAATGCTAATCAGAATTAATTGACTTAACCTTGACTACTTTTTTAATACCCGACTACTGCAAAGCCAGAAAGAAAGGTTGTGATTCTAGCAGTATATGTATGTTTGTATTTTTGCTATTAACTAAAATTTCTTGTTATTTTCTTACTTTTCCAATACGTGAGGTAAAGTACCCGAAAATCATCGAAATCAGTCAATTCGCTACAAATGTAAAAAATGTATCGTAAAAAAACCATTGTCATAAATTTTTTTTTTTTCGAAATTTTTTCTGATGTTTTATCCGGGGCGGAGACGAATCCAACAAACCACGAAACCAGATCACGAAATTCGCTAAAACCGTTCTTGAGTTATAAATGGTGTACCTAACCCGACTTTGTTGTATATATTTATATAGATATAGATTGTGTTCGTACAACGTCAACCAACTACTTAAAAGGTAATCAAAGTTAGTCAGTATAAAACTTTGAGGCTCGAGATCGCGATGCATGTCTACGATCTCGCTTTCCTGTAGCGCGGTGTATACAGGCAAATGGAGTACACAGATGTGTATTATTTTATAAATAAATAATTATAATGATTTATAACAAACAAATAATAATAATTATTATTTATGACTAGCTTTTTCCCGCAACTTCGTCCGCATTGAGTAAGGTTTTTAAAAATCTTTGGGGAGCTCTCTGTTTTTCGGGATAAAAGGTTCACGTTCCATTGAAGGACAAAGCAATAAACCAACAAACAATCAGACTTTCGCATTAATAATTTTAGTAAGGATACGAGTTATAAATAAATAACTACAATGTATGTACGAAAATTATTGTACCCTGTGAATCCTAAACACTGTCTCTCAGACACAGAGTTTTGAATAAGCAACGTTCATTCGATTTCTTTTAACCTGTTTCTATGGTTCTGGTTCTAGTTTGTTGATACTGAATAATTTCTAAAGATGGAGTAATGTTTGTTCGTACTGAACTGAAAAAGTATTCGATCATTTTCTGAAAATCAGTTTTTCGTAGTTACAGTGTATACGATCCATAAGATACTATTTCCGATGCTACGATGTGTGTAGTGTGCAGCCACCACATATTGTAGCATTGTAGCACAGTGTAGAGCTTTCTTGTCATGCGGTTACTAAGTCCGAAGTTTAGTTAATTTAGTTTGTTTTGCGGACTGGCCTTTATGTGTACCAGCTTATAAAGGGACGCAATGCTCGATAGCCTGTATAACCTTGCCCTAATGGTTATTTGTGGGATACTTTTATGATTACAATCACGACATAACAAATGAAACATTGCGTGTTAGAAAAATATTAAATGTTGCAACACTGACGGATATTTGTTTTTGTTAGCCACACTTCTTATTAGCGAAGATAGAGCGGAAGCACGAAAGGCAATAAACGGCTGATAGAGAAATATGGTCCTTGATCGGTTCTTTTTCTCTAACAATTATTTTATTAATCATCAGATTTCGTGATTTTAAAGTTACACTTATCTTCTTTATCCAGATACAAAATTTTGCAATTTTACTGGCGATAATAATTATTATTGCATAATCCACAAACCTTGTATTTGCCCTAGGATGATATTCATAGACTTAATTGTAAAGGAGCTTTTTATTGCGATGGTGACTATAAATTTTCTTCATATTAATTTATGTGTTTGAGGTCTGAGCCAACTTTTAGCTCTATGGGAATAATATAGAAGTAGCATGTTTAATTTGACCGAAAATAAAAAATAGATTTTCCATAATTACTTCACTAGCCAAGCTTGTTATTTATCATACAGCAAGCTTCAGGTTATATACTTACAGAAATTCAATTTGAAGCAGTATTCTGAGACAATTAAGCTTGTTTAAAATGAGTGTGGATTGGTAAATTGAATAATAAATTATATTAGTATCGGAGAGATAATTATATGCGCAATTAATAATCCACAGGTTGAAAAACACTGGTGTAGCTATTATGTTAAATTAATACACTCAAAAATTTCGTTAAGTGTATGTACCCGTCTGCCCCGCCCCAACTTGAAATTATACAGTATAGAAAAGTTTAATAATATTATTATTTTCGTTCCAAAAACTACAAGAACATTCGGACACCATTTTCCTTCGCCTTTATTTTTTCATTCCTTAAAAAACCTGCTTGACTGCGAGCACCAAAACGTATACCTACCTACATCGCTTTGTATACTTCGCAAATAAATCAGAAAGATAGGCGGCAAATTTCAAAAGTTTGTGATTTATCATAATCCGGGATTTCCATTTGGTAAGCGACTGCTCCATTATTCTACGTCAGAGACATGGCATAGGGTGCGTGTGTGGCAAAAAAGTTCTCCAGTATAGAACTTTTTTAAATAAGAATAGCGAAGTAAGCTTAAAGGGTTTTCAACGGACTCAAACCCCCAGACAGTTTTTGTCAGCCAGCACAGAGAAATGTTTTAAATTAAATTGCGTGAGTAATTTTTCCACGCATAAGATAGTCACAATGAATGATTTTGCTCAGAGCGTTCAGTCACGTAGTACCAGCAACGGATTGTCATGATTATCTGCATGGATATAGTAAAAGATCAAGAGAGTGACATGACCTACTTTTTAACCGACTTCCAAAAAAGGTGGAAGCTCTCAATTTGTCGGAATGTTTTTTTATGTATGTTCCCCGATTACTCGAAGACGCCTGGACCAATTTGGAAAATTCTTTTTTTATTTGAAAGGGTATACATCCCATGTGGGCCCATTGTCATTAGGTCAGGATCTGATGATGGGATCCTGGAGAAATCGAGGAAACTCTTCAAATTTTATAGACACACAATTGATATACTTTGTAGTTGAGTTTGAAGTCGGTTTTGTCAAAAGAATTTTTACGTTTATATTATTAGAAGAAGATACTCTGAAACAAAAAAGAGTTTTCGCGGGATTTTTAAAAACCTAACTCCACAAGAATGAAGTTGCGGACAAAAGCTAAATATTTATCCTACTAATCGTATTTAATGTGTGGATGTTTGGATGTTTGTTTCTCAATCACGTCGCAACGACTTAACCGATTCTGCTGAAATTTGGCACAGAAGTAGATCATAGTCTGGAATAACATATAGGCTTTTTATCCCGGAAAATGATAGAGTTCCCGCGAGAATTAAGACACCTCAGTCCACGCGAACGAAGTCGCGGGCATCAACTAGTATTGTTATAAGGTAAAGCACTACTGGAATAGTCCACTTAAATCTCCATAGTAGTCATAATAAACCAGCAGTTGCTTAAATTACAAAGCGTATGAAATATGCGTCACCTCGGGGAAATCTTGCTTCTACTAGAATGTAGTTGCCTCGTAAAGCCATCTAACGAAGTTCCTCAGAGAAAACACCCCGGGTTTTTGACATTTACGTTAGTTCATGCATGAAAGGTACAAATGATTTCATGTTACATTGTCCATTTGTATGACTTGGCAATAAAGAAAAAGAATAAATTCCATATGAGTTGAGCTGGCAACTCAGTACAGTTGCTATAAATTATTTGTGTTCCCATAGGTATCTATGCATGAAGCATGCATTTTCATTCTACATATATGCTTGGCTCTACACCATCAGCCATTTTCATGGTAACTATGTCGATATCTGTCATCATTTCAATGTAAAATAACTTCGGCGAAAATGCAAGATTGGACATATGCGAAATGGCAGAAATGTAGCACAGTATTAGTATAAGATTTAAGGCCCAAGACACGGAGCTGCCCGCGAAATTAAAATTTAATTTGGTTTTTCGTCATTTATAAACTAATACGACAAAGTAGGCTTATGGTATTCAAATTGCGCCAATGCTATACAGGGTGTCCCACGGCTATGCCACATGGAGGGGAAGTACCTTAAATATTGTAGATGGAACATTTTACTGAAAGAAGACTTCATTTTAATTTGAAAAACAATTTAAACTGCATTCATAGATTTTTAAATAATTGCCTGGTTGAACCGGGACTCGAACCCGCTATACGAGAAAAAAAATTAACCTGTATCTTTATCATACCGAGCGGAAGGCTTCATCATAAGGATTATTTTTTGTTAAATAACATAGCATGAGAAATAAAAGGAAGACCATGAATTTTAGCCTTTGATGTAAAATTTTGTTCAGAAAAATGAAAAGCTAACATTGGCGTATCGACATACAACTGACATTCAATCCCGCTGCAACAGAGCTACGAATTGCAGCGGGATTGAAGGACAAACCAATAAATCAACAAACAAACACACTTTCGCATTTATAGGTAATATAAGTAAGGATAGTAAGGATCGGGAAATGATGCGTACTTCTCAAGTGGGTACTCATTAGTAATAGTTCATGTCAGTTGTATGTCGATACGCCAATGTCAGCTTTTCATTTTTCTGAACAAAATTTTACATCAAAGGCTAAAATGCATGGTCTTCCTTTTATTTCTCATGCTATGTTATTTAACAAAAAATAATTCTTATGACGAAGCCTTCCGATCGGTATGATAAAGATACAGGTTAATTTTTTTTCTCGTATAGCGGGTTCGAGTCCCGGTTCAACCAGGCAATTATTTAAAAATCTATGAATGCAGTTTAAATTGTTTTTTAAATTAAAATGAAGTCTTCTTTTAGTAAAATGTTCCATCTACAATATTTAAGGTACTTCCCCTCCATGTGGCATAGCCGTGGGACACCCTGTATACTAATCTTTACGTGAAAGTATCCAGTTTAAGAAATTAATCAAAATAATGACTAATTTGTAAGTAGCTCACGTCAAACTCTCGTCTTTTTGTATAGGGTACAGAGACCTTTTTAAGTTGTCTGACTTTTGATGTATTTATTTATTTATTTATTTATTTGGTACGCCAACAGCAAGTTCACAAAACTATGCTAAAGAAACTAATATATAAATTCTTATACTGTGTGACACGCCACTTAAAGGTATACACAACAACTGCCAAAACTTAATTGAATATTTTATATATTAAAAAAGATTAAAAAGGACTAGATGTGCGCTTAGGTGTGGTATATACAGATGCAGCTCTACAACCTCTATAATGTTGCTTGTCGGTACACGCCCCGGCTGATGTGTTGATTATTGCGACATGAACAGAGATTATGTCGACACACTGATTAAATTTATATAAATACGTTTGTACCTACTACCACTTGGAAAATAATAGGGATGAATGGGATTTTTTAGCCTCGACGAGTTTTTATGATCGGTGAAGAAAAATTACGTCTTCACATTGAACTATAACGCTTAGTACAGAAGTTTCTAACGAAGTTCCACTCTAAACGAAGGATCAAAATCAATTATGAATTCGTGAGTGCTATATAATAATAATGAGTGTTATTTTCTAGTTCCGGTACTGATAATTAGTTTTTGATGATTATTGTGATGAATAATTATGACATCCATTCACGACACATTACATCATTTTGTATTTTGATATTATAATTGTATACACTAGGGTATCCCACATCTGTAGACTATATATATCTGTAGGCTATATATATATATCTTACGGTAGCTTAAGCGTGTCTCTTATAGAATTGCTAGATGTACTAGGTAGGTTACTAGGCTTAGGTAGCTCAATTGTTCAGGTCCAAATAAGAATTGATTTTTGATAAATACCAACAGAAAGAAGCATCCTTACAGAGTAATCAACCGCTAATGAGGTAACGTGTGAGAATTAATATGAAAGATGCGAGCTGCCTGTGTTGAAATTTTAATGGCTACGGAGAAGGAATAAATTAAAAGGACGAGTTTTCATACGCCACCCGATTTATATATTTTCTATTTTCAAATAAGATACAGTGTGGCTGATTAAGTTGTACGTAATTTAACTAAATTCACAGGGCTATCTCGTGCTGTTCCTTTCATAAAGCTACCAGCAGAAAAAAATTGCTTTATATTTACACTAGTCGATGCCCGCGACTTCGTTTTTTTAATTCCCGCGGGATCTCTCTTATTTTCCGGGATAAAAGAAGCCTATATGTAATTCAAGACTATACTATGTACAATAGGTACACTGTATGCACCTAACAAAAAAAGGGATAAACTCAGAGGCGGCTCTAGCTCGTGTAGCGCCCGTGTGCAATCAATATCTTGGCGCCCTCTAGTAGACGCGTGGCCCAAATGAAATACTTATAATGCACCCTAATAAGACCTAAAGGTCAGAATACCCTTTGACTTACAGTTATATTTTCACTAGTGAAAGGAAATTCAGGTGCAAAAAATGGTGCAATTTTAAATGATGTCGGGAAGAAAGCAAGCGCGGCTCGGCGCGGCACCCCCTAAAACCCTGCGCCCGTGTGCGTTGCACACCCTGTACCATAGGTAAAGCCGGCACTGGTCATAGACTAAAGATGATTCATTCAACTGCCCCCCTGCCCTCTAAAAAATTGTAAACAATAAGATGTGCACTATTACTAAACAAAATACATATGCAATAGCATTTGTTTATTCAGACCAGCATTGACTGTGGCTGCGGATAAAGTGAGGCGGACATAAGCACCACTTAGGTTAGCAAGACGCGCAAGTGCCATTATGTCTGCCATGAGACTCTGTGTGTATCCGAGACGGGAAGTCGCGGGTATCAACTAGTACAAAATAAAATTAAAGTGCCGTTCTGTTTCTGGAATCTGAATTTTGGTTATAAATTGCCCTGTCGTCTTCTTTGATATATTTTTATCTTAAAATTCTGTCCATGTAAATTAATATAATTAGAAATAGGTTTTATAAATTATTTTTTCCTCTTATCGTATTATCCTGTCTTATCCCAGAGTCAACTTTTATAATTAAGTACCTTTAATTAATGAGATATTATGATGGCTATATATTTTTGAGCTTAGCACGAAAACATTACCACCTCACCTACAGAAACTAAAAGGCATGAAAAAAAAAAGTTCTGGTGAACCCTCCTTCAATCGCTACAAACATTTTTCTTTTTACTTATTCATAAGTAAAATGGACTGGAGCTACTCGAAAAATACGTGACGGTTTTATCGTAAATATTTTATGTATTTGGCTTACCCTGAAAGTAGTAAATAGGTAGGTAGTTAGAGTGACAGGTATTGCAACTTTTCTATTTGCAATCTTATATCAAAAATACCTTAACCTAGTGATAATCAAAAAGATCTTAATCTACGCGGATGAAGTCGAGAGTCTCATCTAGTTTAATTATATTAACTTTGAAATGAAAAAATTATTTGCACCTACCTCATATAAATTAATTAGAATTGCGATCTAGGAACGGCAATTATTTACTGGGGCCTCTATAAACTCATTTTGAAATTCCAGCCCATTTCTTCCCTTCAGAAATGTATGAGATATAAGCGTATTAATTAGAAGAGATCACGAAGCAGTCGCGACTAAGCACCATTTTGGAGGGTGGCTCACATCTTAATGATCATGTGATCCCTATTCGCAGGAGATTTGCGGGGACGGCAAAATTATCCGACTTAATTGATGCTTCTTTTTTGTAAAACAAGCTAAAAGAACTCTAAAAGAATTCCTTTCTATAATTTTTTTTATATTTTTGGTACGCAAACGAGCAGTCACCTGATGGTAAGTGATTACCGCCGCCCATAAACATTTGTAGCACCTTAGGCACCGCCAAGGCGTTGCCGGCTTTTTAGGAATTTGTTGGTCCGCCCCTTGAATAACCTCATGTTGTAATTTAGTGGGAACACAGTCGCAGGAAGTTGGTTCCACAGTTTCAAAGTACGTGGAACGTACGTTTCAAACCGTGTGTGGTTTCGGCTGGAGTTTTGAACATTGCATTCTTGGTATTTTCTGGTATATTTAAAAGTTTTTAAGATTTTTCGATAAAACCTTGATTTTTTTACCATAAACCTTAATTTTTTGCTTTTTACTAGTGTTAATTGCTTATTCATATTTTTTTACCATTCAAGAAATTTTTATCTATTGCTGCGTTAGCCAATTTGTTATAAATGGCATGGATCAAATGGCAATTGTCAAAGTATTGTAAAATGCATTTAAGGTCCCTAAATTCCATAATCCTTAATTTAATTTGTGATACTTATAATCCTTAATTTTTATCATTTTCGGTTAACATATTCCTATTTATGTGATGTGGCTCTTAGACCAAAAGCTACTTGGTGAAGATGAATGTAAATAAAGCAAGTAATTTTGTGTGTCAACAGCTAATAACATCTCTGCAGTCCACATGTAGATTTATACGAAAGCTTCCTCTGTTGAAATTTTAATGAGAACAGAAAATGTTGGAATTCTAGAAAGGGTTTTACTTTCTGAATACATTATACATATTTGGTTGTGCACTTTAATAACAAGTCCTTAATAATGACAATCTTGTGCAATGTGATACGGCCAACATCTAATGAGATCACAAAAAACATTTTCCAGATTAGGATGGAAGGACATTAGTAAAATAACTAACTATAATTGCGTTATATTTTAATGGTTGACACCCGCGACTTCTTCGTTCACTTGGATTAAGGTTTTTTAACTCCCGCGGGAACTCTCTTTTTTTCCTGCATAAAATGTCTATGTGTTAATCCTGGGTGTAAGCTATCTCCATTCCAAATTTCAGTAAAATCGGTTCATTCGTTGTGGCGTGAAGTAGTAACAAACTTACACACACACATACAAACTTTCGCCTTTATAATGTTAGTGTGAAGTGTGATATAAATAGGATTATTACTAGACTTTGGTTTTTGTGATAGTTTGCATATGACTTAGGCTGCTTTTCCACCAGGGACGTGCCTACTGTTTGCGTAGTAAAAGATTTTTTTAATAACAGTTTATTGGATATTTTTTATTAACAAACAATACTTAGTGTACGAGCAGCTCTGGTGGTTCTTCCACCAGAGCTGCTCGTACACTAAGTATTTTGGGTTTCAGGTTCAGTGAAGTTAGTTTTTTATTCGTCACATCAGGTACAAATGCCAAAGGGCATTTTCTTAGCTCATCTTACCTACTCCACTACACTACTTAGCTTTGGTGTAAATAGGAACAAGTTTTTATTACTTAGCTCTTAGCCTCGCTCACCGCTTAGCTCTTCTCTTCGCGTATATCTGGTGAAAAGGTATCCTTATTAGTTATTAAGATGTTTTGACGGTCTTTGTACCTATTGAAAAGCTGCCAAAATATCAAAACCCGGATAACATTTATTTTACGTTGGTGAAATCGGTCCGTAATATTACGTAATTCATTAGAAAAACAATTCAAATTGCTTAAATAATTTGTTAGCGAGTTGGATTTGTCATGTCACGCAAACCCAAGCTGTCATTGAAACAGACAGTTCGCTAACTAATTCTGTCGTTATCAGCTCCAACCAACACTAGTTTGTGTTAAATATTAATTGTCTCAACTTAGTGTAGTTAGTTTGATTTGAATGTTTGGTTTAACATTAACGCTCTTTCCACAGATGAAGTAAAACATACCCAAAACCTCGTGTGAAACGCGACAGATAGTAAGCGCCAAATACCTACCTACATCATGTAGTCTAATAACTCGCAAAATATTTATTCATTAAAAACAAAGACTATCGTCTCTTAGTAAATTTAATTTTAATATATTTTGTCTCTGTAACATGTAATACATTGAAAATAAATGCAAGTTGGTTAAAATATGGATAGTTAAAACAGTAAAAATCAAATCTACATCTGAAGATTTATCATTTCTCGCGCTGATGCCAAAGTGCCAAACTGGACCATAATATGTTTTTTATATATTACTGAGCCTAAGCCTTAGCCGTCACGCTGTCTATCTATCCATCTGTTAGTATTAATACTGAAGAAATACTGTGATGAACAAACGTGATAGGTAGGCGGTTCACAGAAAACTCTTACCATGTACTCTGTCACGGCAAATAATACAAATTAGAAATTATGAAAATAGGAAGTATTTAAATCATGACCACAAGTGACCACATAAAACTTTTATTTTTACGCTAGGAAAGTCAGACATGATCAGATAAATTGTCAAATAATTTTATAATGAAACTAAATTATACGTTTTTTTCATCTTCATCCGCTGGCTGACTTTTTAATTAAACCGAGGATGGATCTCTCAATTAAATACAGAAAATTAATATTGTAAGAATTCTAATAGTGTGCCACGTGCAAATTTTTTTACAAAGAAATTTACGAAAAATTTGATAAAATGTTTACTGGTATTTTGTTAATTAGGTTTGAATATAAATTATATCTATAAAACTGGTCACAGAACTCAGTTTTGTAAGTAACTTAGATTTTGTTGAACGGAACCTGATAAAGATGATATTTCGCTCATTTGCGACAAGGGTGACATAATTCAAAATTCACCAATTTTAGTGTCGAAAATTTATACTTTTTGCTATAAAAACGACATTACGCTAAGCACAAAAAAATAAGAGAGAGAGAGATTGTGACTTAATGCTCTGTCGCTTTGTTGGCCGCTGTGTTGTTTCGAGACCGCAGCATCCACAAAACATGACTCTCTAACGAGAGTATTCTCTCATCGTCGATTTTGAATTATGTCACCCTTGTCGCAAATGAGCGATTTAACGTTTTGCTAAATACTTTTTAAGTATTCAGCGGTAGTTAAACCATAAATTTAATTAAAATAGGCAATGACACATTGCGGGAGAGTAGAGGAGATGCTCTATAAATTGTTTCAAGTAATCTTTTCGTTCAAATAACATAGTTAATACTTCTATAATGTTAGTGAGGAATAAAGAAATTAAAACAAAAAGTAAAAAAGCGTTAAGCGACATGGACTCGTAAGTATATGTTGTGGATATACAGTACACTTTATTTCTATTAAGGTTAGTCGACATCACAGGAGACCGAAGAGCTGGCAGCTACCTCAGACAAAGAATTAGTCTAGCTATTCAATGGGGAAACGTTGCCAGTATCTTCGGAACCTTGCCTAAAGGGACTCCTTTTAATAATATATTTTAGTTATTATATTATATTTTTTAAGGTTTTTAGTTTTAAGTTCATTGTTCTAGTACATATTTAATAAATTACTTTATTTCGTAAAAATATTTAAAGTCAGGTTGCCTCTGGCGCTATGTGTCTTGAATCATGATAGCCAAAGTGAAAAAAAAAAATACATTCACCATTATTATTAGAGTACAATTCGTGTGAAAATAAGTGTCCTTCACGTCGTATCTTCTAAGCATGTGATGAATGGCCAGTGGTCACGCAGAAGTGTTGCACGCGATGCCTAATTCTTTGGGCCACCTTCCGATAATTTGCTTTCCAGATTACGGACATAAAAATTCCGACCGAGCCTCTTCATTACCGGCTACTTAATTTAATGTAGCCGTTGTTTGCATTTTAATAGGTTCTAGAGATATACGTGTTGTCAGTTTTGAATATATATGTTGTAGGCCCAAAGGGAATCAAAAAGCGAGGACGCCCCAAAAAAAGATAGCCCGATTAAATAGTAGGCATTGCTAGAATAACTGGACCAATACAGCTCAAAATAGGAAGAAGTGGTACACATTTTTTTTTTTTTATTTGAAAGGACCAACTTTAACAAACGTGTCTCTCATGTGCCAACAGAAGGCGAGCGTCGCGCATTGGTTTCATCGTTTCTTTTTAAGCCCGCCCGACTTCAACAAACGTGTACAAACTGAAATTATTTTTATAATTTGTAGTGGCGTAAGAAGTCGGTTTTTTGAAAAGAATTTTTATTAAGATTGTGATAGCAGTGTTATTTATTACCAGCCTACCAGGTAATTTTCTTAGTGTTTGCAAATAGCTATTTAATTTCGACGAAAAAGAAATGGCGAGAACGAACAATAACCACAGGCAGAGAAAAAATCCTTATAAAGAATTTTTTTCGAAGACAATTTGTTATTTTCTTCCATGCACATAGGTACTATCCTGACAGAATTATTATTTTACAATTGATTTAATGCACACGCGCGGATGCTAAAGATGTCTTATTAATTAATTATCGATAACGTAATATCGACTAAATAACAACTCTAGATTACGTCAACATTCCTTAAGATTCCTCGGAGCTCGCGCGTGGGCTGAGACTATTGGATATCACTCTAAAGCTCCGTAACCGTGCTGTACCTACTGCCTACACTATACTAATCATAATATAATTAATGATTAATAGGCAATCAGTTTAGCCTGCACTAATATTTGCCACTTAGCGTGTTCAGTAAGAGCTGCTTTGTCTCTTGATTAACTACATAATAGCCAAAGCTTTGTAGACGTCAAATCTTTTTATGGTTAACTAACTATCTTTTGTATCTTTGATTAACTTTTGTGTCTAAAGAATGAAATCGTTTAGTAAAAAGGAGTTAGGTTATTTAAAAATATCTCGAAAAAACTTTGTTTGTTGCTGTCACAAGCTGATGCCCGTGACTTCGTCCGCGTGGATTTAGTTTTTAAAATCTCGCGGGAACTCTTTGATTTTCCATGATAAAATGTAACCTATGTCACTCTCCAGGTCCAAACTATATCCATGCAAAAATCACCTCGATCCGTAGCTCTATTGCAGCGTTATTGAAGGACAAACCAACAAATAAACACACTTTCGCATTTATCATATTAGTAAGGAGTAAGAATATTAGTAAGGATGACAATCTTTAGGTTATTTACCTATGCAAAAAATAACGTCGATACGTTGCTCCGTTTCTGCATGATTGAATGGACACCACTAGAACAAACCAAAATCCTTAGAAATATCCAAACACCAAAATTGTGTTGCATTTCTAAGGATTATTCACCAAGGAAAAGATTTACTATTGTACGTACCTACTATAAGTACAAGTAAGTATTTACACGGACTTGCTTTTTTTGTTTCGAAAATTATCCTGTTCTGGATTCTTCGGCCCGGCATACAGTGGGCGAAAGCCATTTTAAAATCTCATTCACATTAGCTTATGGCCGTGCAGCGCGCCAACCCGTGGAACCAAGCCAAACCTCCGGCCTAATGTTAAAAATTAAGGGAAAAATATGTAATAGCATCCCGATAGATAAGTGCTACTAGGAGTGTCTTTATGGAACCTTCCTTTTAAATTAGTTTTGCTTTTCGTAAGTCTTAGGTGGTAAATTGGTTCTTGTAATAAAATATGTTAAAAGTTGCTACATGCTTATGATTTTACGTATATTATTCCACCCTCACCAACCGGGCGCCTAGAGCACTTCGACCATACGTTGCTCCAGATCTTTTTTTCCACGTACTACCAAATTGTGGAATCATCTCCCTTCGACGGTGTTCCCACTTAATTACAATTTGGGGTTATTCAAGGGGCGGACCAATAAGTTCCTGAAAGGCCGGCAACGCATTGGTGGTGCCTCTGGTACTACAAGTGTTCATGGGCGACGGTAATCACTTAACTTCAGGTGACCCGCCTGCTCGTTTGCCCAGTATTCATGTAAAAAAAAGCTACAGCTAAATGCGAAAGAAGTGAAACTTCTTTCTTTATTAATAACTAGTTGATGCCCGCGACTTTGTTCGCTTTGGTTGATGTTTTGTATTTCCTGCAGCAACTCTCTTATTTTCCGGAATATAAAAAAAGAAAAAAGTAGCCTATGCGTTATTCCAGACTATCTCTATGCCAGATTTCAGCCAAATCGGTTCAGACGTTGCGGCGTGATTGAGTAACAAACAAGCATCCATCCGTCCATACATATAACCAAACCAAAATCTTGTATTATTCATGGTAGAGTTCAAGACCCTTAGTAATGAGGAATTGAGAAACTACAGAGATAGAGATAAATTGAAAATTTCTATTCTGTGAAACCAAGTCACAGATAAATTCATGATTGAAAATGTAGCTCTGAGGAGAAATTATGCGCCGCTCGTTAACCCGTCTAGGAATAGACTGATGAGATTATTCTACGTATCTCAAATGCACTAGCTTCACTACGATCGCGTTAAAGGTAATTCTGGAATACGGTACTATCTAAATATACCCACAAAAGAGAATATGCGTGTTGTTCATAACTTTTTTTAAATACTGTTTAACTACATAATTTAATAAAATAAAGCCAAATAATTCGCGGAATATTCATTAAGAGAAAAAAGTCACACCATTGGTTAGAACAAAATATGACTTCAAAAAGCTTCAAAAACATATTATAAATAATAGTTGTCAGTTATAGACTACTGGCCCGGTCCAAAAATGGATGGGTCATATGAACCACCAGGTGACCTATATAGGACGATATAAGAGCATAAAATAATACGATTCAGTACTATGCCGTCACTTGTAAGCTGTCCAACTGAGTGCTGGTGAGAATTGAAAAGTGCAGGTAGAGGGAGTACATTTTGGTCATATATTTTTGTACGGCATTTTTACCATCGATAGATCCATGAAAAATAATAAGAAAGCGCGCAGTGCCGTACAAAAATGTGGATCCACAAAGTCGGTAAACTTTTTTGATTTTCTGAAAATTTCCAGGGTAAATTTGGTCATTTGATTCTGTACGGCATCAGCTTCATACTGTTTCAATACAGCTTCTAATCCATTATTCCGCAACGCCGTACAAAAATCATGCGACAATGGAAAAAATCGAGGGTTGCAACCCCCTCTCTTTTCGTGGTCCAGGGGGTGATTTGATACAACATAAAATTAATTTATTTTGAATATGCTTTATGCATAGATAATATTTTTTTACATGCCGTACATTTTCGTTGGTTCAAAGTTTTGTAGGGGAAAAAAAACTCAAGGACCTCAACCCCTACAAAACTTTGGACCAACGAAAATGTACGGCATGTAAAAAAATATTATCTATGCATAAAATACTTTCAAAATAAATTAATTTTATGTTGTATCAAATCACCCCCTGGACCACGAAAAGAGAGGGGGTTGTAACCCTCGATTTTTTTCCATTGTCGCATGATTTTTGTACGGCGTTGCGGAATAATGGATTAGAAGCTGTATTGAAACAGTATGAAGCTGATGCCGTACAGAATCAAATGACCAAATTTACCCCGGAAATTTTCAGAAAATCAAAAAAGTTTACCGACTTTGTGGATCCACATTTTTGTACGGCACTGCGCGCTTTCTTATTATTTTTCATGGATCTATCGATGGTAAAAATGCCGTACAAAAATATATGACCAAAATGTACTCCCTCTACCTGCACTTTTCAATTCTCACCAGCACTCAGTTGGACAGCTTACAAGTGACGGCATAGTACTGAATCGTATTATTTTATGCTCTTATATCGTCCTATATAGGTCACCTGGTGGTTCATATGACCCATCCATTTTTGGACCGGGCCAGTAGTCTATTAATAAAATCGTAAGATTTTGAAACGCTACATCAAAATGACCGTTTTTATTCCACCCAAATTAAATGGCTGTTTGAGATAATTATTTTTAACGTAATATTACATTTTCACTTTTTTTTTCTCTGCTATCGTGATTTAAAGAATAAATAGAAAATTTATAAAAAATACATGCATAAATACTCTATTTGTAATTTCAATCATAGAAGGTCTACAAAAGATATTACGCAAGTCAGCAATATTGTTGACAAAGAGAAGATTTTCAGCGATTTGTATAAGATGGTCAGGATAAAAATTTGCTTTGTGTTCGTCAGAAAGTTTTCTCTTTTACCTCAACAATTTTCCTGATGAAAAACTCGAGAGCACTTTGAAACATAATATCTTATAAATAAAAATCTCTAAAATATCTTAGAGGTATTATTTGCAAGAAGTTTTTGTATTTTACTGTTGATGTATATTCAGACAAGATATCGGAACTCACTGCATTATTACAACGTTTTATATTATTTTACAATAAAAAAAAAAATCAATTGAAAACTACTAAAAAATCCTACTATCCTACTAATATTACAAAATATGCAAAAGTTTGTGAGGATAGATCCAACGGTTAAAGGTGCGGACTGAACTCATTATAACCTCTGTCTTAAATCTGAGCTGAGTCAAAGCACGATCTATAGATCTCAGCATTAATATCTTATCATAAGAGCTACAAGTTGAGTTATATTAAAATAAATAATTTTGATATGATTTTTTAAATTTTACTTCGTCGGTTGTTAGAAGGGTTTTCTAAGTAGCAAACTTGTTAACTTCATACGGCCAGTTTCAATAACTTATTTATTGGGGTAACGTATTTATTTATCCATACACGGTCAAACGTGTTTGACAAACATGTTTGACCGTGTATGGACCGGACCCCCTTAATCAAAAATCTACCCAATCTTATTTAGATTGCAATCTTAGGACGTCGATTACTTGAAATTAATTTGAAGACTTTGAAAACGACAGTTTTGGTCGAGTTGCAACTAATTAAAGTAACTAATTATAACCTCTTATTTTAATTTGATCATTATCCAAAAAAAAAAAAAAAAAAATAACAAATTAATAGAAAGCAGCAGACATTTTTAACGAAATTTTGCACACCATGAAAATTGTAAAATGTGAGAAACTACTATGTACTATACCACCTGTACACTGAACTCACATTTGGCAAATAAAGACATTTCATTTCATTTCAAAAAATAATTAAGCTTTCATATTATTCTTACAAAAGTATGTGAAATATAAATTCCGTAGGACTAATATAATCCACTATTTATTTTAAAAACCCATCCGTTCACCAAATATAATATCTATGTCTAAATTCAATTTAATGTCTTAAGTCCTTTTAGTCGGGAAGTCGTCGAGTTAAAAGGGGAAATCCCTTTAACGTTCACAAAGCACATTTCTATCCTGACCATCTCGTACATATCTATCGCTAGAAATCTTCTATTTTGTTCTTTTGTCAGCAATCTTGCAGTTGCTTAGGAACCCTTTGTGGTATTTTGTTCCCAAATTGAAACTCTCGATTATTTATTTGTATAGTAACTATGTTAATAATAATAACTAGATACTTATACTAATAATAATAGTAGGGATATTTTACAAAGCGATCTTTTTTCAAATCGAGATTGCTATCTAGGTACTTCTACATATTTTTATTATTTAACGTTCCGGCACGATGGTGTGTAGAAACCAGTAAGGGGTATGGATAAAATCTACACTATCATACCCCTTCCAAGTAATCTTAGACTGCATCTTCACCATCAGGTGAGATCGCATTCAAGGGCTATCTTGCCATCGAATACTAAAAAAAAGTACTTATATACCTATTTCTTCTACATAATATTTGATCGGTTCAGTGCAATGTTATCTTAATTTTTAACATTAAATAGACATCTGGCAAGTTTCCACCGTCAGAGGTTTAATGGCTGCAAGCATATGTTACTGGATACTGTAACTGGAAATTATCGCAATTACATGGATATATAGCCAATTATTGTCTTGTTAAACATGCTGTATCAGTGTACATTTACTTTATTATTACACCGTAAAACACGGACTAAGGTAATTTAAATCCAAGTGAATTAAATAAATAAAATCGTCTGCCTGTAATTTCAATATAGCTGCTGATACGATTTATTAGAATGATGGCATACACCAAACGCATGTTATTTGAATATTTTTGTTTGCCGAATGCCGAATGCCGAAATGGGGGGACTTCCAAGCGGCAATTTGTTAAAATAACGGCCTCCCGGTGTGGGGTCGCTATTTTAACAAATTGGAACCCCAACTTCCATTCATACATCCATCCATCCATTCATACAGTGCACATTCAGTCACTGTGGGATTATCTACAAAGATAGCATCAGCAGTGTGACGATTGCAATCACCTCCAATTGGAAGTGGTGAGCGCTGTAGTGCTATAACTGGGAGGTCTCGGGTTCGATTCCCGGCGGGAGAAATTTGGTAATTTATGATTTCTGAATTGTCTTTGGCCTGGTGTGGTGGGAGGCGTTGGCCGTAGTTAGTTACCACCCTACCGTCAAAGACGTGCCGCCAAGCGATTAAGCGTTCCAGAACGATGGCGTGTAGAAACAGATCAGCTGTATGGGTTAAATGTACACTGCCATACTCCTTCCAAGTTAGTCCGCTACTATCTTAGACTGCATCGTCACTTACCATCAGGTGAGGTCGCAGTCATGGAATATCTTGCAAAAAATTGGCTGGTGCTCTCTCGCTATTGGTTAAAACGTATTGATGCAGCAAGGATGACAATCCTACACCTGTACGCAGCACCCACATTAAGTATTCATAAAATTAGATCCACAGTTAAAGTATAAACAGACGGTCGAATTTGGTGCGACCGGACCAGCGGACTGCGGTGCGCTCTACGAAACAGACGAGCGCACCGAACTCCGAACCGTTCAGTCATCTTGTGCTAGCAGTGCGTGAACACGTTTTGATATGCCGCCTGTTCTATCAAAACAGGCTAAAGTCACATTAGTTGTGGCAACTATCGTTGCTACATCATCATTGCCTACAAAAAGGAAAAAAAGAATACGCTTCGAACCAGCCGTACCGATAATAATGTTTTGCGTACCGTGCGCCACACGATCGAATATGGTCCGAGGGCGGACCGCGTTCGTGGTCCGGTCACACCAAATTCGATCGTCTATTTATACTATTGCTGACCTCGTCTCAGAACAGTCAGAGCTGTATGTTGTCGTTGTGTGGAATACGCCCTCTTTGAGGTCATAGAAGATAAACATTATTTTTTGCGAGCGTGCCACATTTATGCGATGAATTGCTTTCCTTTGTCAGAGGTTTGCGAGCTTCATGAAATTATATTTCAAAATGAAAGCAATACGCACATAATATTACCTCTTTCGAAAGTAATTTTATATGCTTGAATATCGTCCATTTCTTCGATATTAGATATCATGATGTGTATTTATTTTTGCTTGGCTTCTACGCCCTAAATAAAAGTATCAAAATATAGTACGTAATTTGAAAAAGTTTAAGCTTTACTTTATTTATGGAAAAAAATGAACAAAATTAACCCATGTTTTTATAATTCACGAGGGCTCATGGTTGTGTGTGTGTCGTATCTGTATAAGTGTGAGCGAGAACTTGCTCGCGCCTGACCGCGTCCACCTAGGCTCTTTACAGGCACACTTACGCAATGTGCATGTACACGACGTAACCACAAGTAAAGCTCACGAGCCCTCGTGAATTGCAAGAACTAGTCAACTGACTTATTGAACAGACTACTATAACACTACACTGTTAAAACTGAATGTAGTTCGCGTAATAAAATTATCCCTTTTATTCTCTTTTAGAGTTACGATGGTTTTGCGTGACAAGTGACTAACAAGACTGGAATCGCTCGTAATCAAATTATCTAGTCGTTTGGCAACCAAACTTATCTTTTATCGTGGGACTGTAGGCAATAAACTTTTCTATCAACGTTTATGGGTTACCGGCTTGTTCGTTTTATAGGGTGTTAAAAGTATAGTGTAGGGACCTAGTATTCGAGAATACGTGAGTTCAAGTGACGTATGAGGTGTTCCCAGCATGGGTCTGGGATACACAAATAAAATATGTGTGCGGGAACGCGAGCGGTTCTGCGTATTCCTGCGTCTAGCTCTAGATAGATGGCTTAGAACATAAAAATGCTAAGTACAAATTAAACGAGTTCGGCCATTTTATTACATAATTTTCCCATAGATGGGTTTCGGATTGGATGTTCAGAGTTTTGATTAAAATTCACAAGAAAAAGTTCTCAAATTTTCCAACGCTACAGAATAAAACGTCCCACGGAGCTTTATCTGACGAGACTTATACACATTGTGAACAAATTACTACAAAGGCCGACAAACAAAAGCAAGACGTGATTGTTATTAATTATGGGCTCAATTTATTCACACAATATTACAAAGGAAAGATCGCTCACAAAAGAATAAGAGATAGAGCATAAAAGTTGCGGTCAAGGCAAAAAACGTACTTAAAAACGTGCTGAGAGGAATTTCCTTTTAATTTGCCCAACTTTTTCAGTCTTCAGATTTTTCAAAAGAAAACTTCGAATATAAATTGCTATCCAATTCAGAAAAGTCACAAAGCAGTGCACCTACTGAGTGCACTGGCATTAGAAATGAGTGCTGTCATATTAGATACCTAAATTATAACTCAGAGAGCGTTGGAGAGATATGCTCGGAGTGTCTGTACGTGATCAAATCAAAAGTAAAGCGATCCGTAAAAAACCAGTTATCTTTTAACCATACCAGTTTCAACCATAGGACGAAGCTAATAAAGCTCAGTTTTAGTTCTTACAAAAAAACGCTGCGCCTGGGCTCCACTCATGAGTTTAGGAACTGTGACTTTAATTTACTTTCAAGATAAAACTATCGACTCAACTTAAGGATTATACAATTTAACGAAGTATTCCGATCCCTTAAATGATAATAAAGTACGATCACGTTCTACTGAAAGTTGAAGGTTAAGTATTCTACTATGATTAATATATTTTAACTGCGTACACAATTTCTCAAGTTGGGTCTCTGTTGTGAGTTTCAATAAACCTTATCTGTGTACTTTGACCTTAATTACACTTGTCCATCGCTTTTCTCCAACTTTTGTCTAAGATAAATAGTAAGGGTGGGTACACCTAAAAGCTAAGGTGGATTAAAGATAGCAGTTAAGTAAATAACAATTTATTATTGTTTAACATTCACATAAGGATACCTACGAGTGGGTTTGGGAGAGAATGGCTAGAGCTTTTGTCGGCTGTAATACTGTCAAATTAACAATTTTTTTTTCACTTGTACGTTCTTTTGTTTCACAGAAAGTTAACGGGGAAAATTCAAAATTTATAGCAACTGAACAGAACGTTTTCCCTTTTCCGTTTTATAATATTTTGTCCGGTTAGTGGAAGCAGTAACCTTTTAGGTGATAAACAAAATTTAATTCAGTTTTAAAAGTTTCAACGCCACAATAATATTACTTTTTGTTTTACTCTGATAATAAAGTCCCACGTGATATAAATATGAGAGCATGAGAGCTTTTGAATGAAAAATCTTTCACATAAAACAACGAGGGTTGCAATATTAATGAAACACACATAATAAAGACCAATTTAACAAGATCTCTTGTAATGTTTATGATTAAAGCATTGTGGGGAAAACCAGCTTATAAATGGAAAGTGGCTAGTTCAAATCTGAATGGTTTACTCGCAACGTGCATTGCGTATTAATAGCTGTGGTCACGTAAAGAGGTGTAGACATCCTCGACGTGTCACTTGCCAGACGCAACGCGCAAATTAATTGCTTTATGTTTTTCCAAAATGCACATTTTGCACACATCACGAAAGGAGAACAAAAATGGGAGAGAATGTGCAAATAAAAACACCAAAGTGTTGCATTATAATATCTGAAACAGGGATCAGGAAATTGGATTGAGATTAAAACGTGAAAAAAGAACACTGCAACCGCAAACTTAACCTTTTTGCATATTCGACTTTTGAATTGCTAGTAACGTAAGATGAGGCGTTTAAAGAACACCTCAGAAAATGCATCGAAGCTATCGAGATGTGAATATATTGTGGTGGTGACAGTATGACGTTATGAATGAGATTTTTCTGCGAGCCATCAATAAATTAAAAACGCGTACTTTCGCAGATCATCAAAATCAGAAAACACGCATATCTTTCATGCTCAGGCCCGAGAGATACGATCTCCTTCAACTCATCCTGATGGAAAAAGTTGCCGAAGAAAGAGGTGTTAGTGCAAAAAAATCCTGCCTTCGTGAAAATCCGGGAATGGATGGGATTTTTATTTTTTCCACTGTAACCACTGTTTTTATTAAATACTACCTTTTGCCCGCAACTTCTTCCGCTATTTTTCCGTGGTAAAAGGAAAATGTCAATTTCCTTGCCATCAAAAAACCCGTTCAATACAAAATTTATGAGAAAATGAATTTTTTTCACAATTTTTTTTTTCGTGAATTTTTCCAATATTCTGCTATTCGGGGCGGCGACAAATACAACAAACTAAAAACCATGAAAACCATGAAAACAGCTAGCTGTTTTAGAGTTATAAGTGTTTCAACAAACCCGACTTTGTTTTCTAGTATACGGGATAAAAAGTATTCTATGTCCGTCTCCTGGTTCTAAGCTACCTCCCCACCAATTTTCAGCCAAATCGGTTCAGTCGTTCTTGAGCTATAAATAGTGTAACGACTTTCTTTTATTATATAGATTGTCGTTTAAACTGTAAAATGGTATAATCAAAATGTCAAATAATCTGATTATGGTTCAGTGATTTTATCACGCAACACTAGACCAAAACGTCACTTAAAAGGGACATTATTTTATTGTTCACTATTGTGTACCTGTTATTTATATCTTTTATACCCAACTAGGCCGTACCTCATGTTTTACTTTGTCAAAGTGTCACACGTATAATTAGGTAGTAAATACCATAGTTCAAAGTTTACGTTGTAGTAGGCGTTATTTGAACACTGTACATTAATCTTTTTTATTCAAGTAATTGTTTAGATTACAGCCTACATTTTGAAGTAATTACTAAAATTATTAGTAATTTAAATAAAGAGTTCTGTAATGATGAAAAACTGCCAGTTAAGTTAATTTTTAAACGATGCTATGTAAAAGTTAGTTGCTATAGCACCAATTCCATTAGTAAATCTGTACTTCTACCACCATTCTAAGTCCATTTAGCTGTTGCTTATTTTGCATGCATAAGCTGGTACAAGTAACTTGTAAAAGTTTATTTGAATAAAAAATATTTCTATTCTATTCTATTCTATGAATGAGTAGTAAAAATTGCTAACAGTTGTTAAATAAAAAAAAAATAACAAATCATTCTTAAATATTATTTTTCTTCACCAAAGCTTTCCGTTGAATTTAAATTTATTGTTATATCTAGTGCCATTTTAATCGATGAATAAATGTGATGTTCCGAAAGATTTTCTACATAAAAATTGTTGAAACTCCAACGTGTTTACTCCTCCTACGTTATTCTATAAAAAATATTATAATCTAATCTACTAGCTGATGCCCGCGACTTCATGTGCGCGGTTGATTGTTGTGGTTGGTGGGTTTTTTTTTTCCGCGGGAGTTCTTTAATTTTCCTGGATAAAATATATTTAATCTATATGCTATTCCGACGTATAAGCTTAACGTTGTAAATTTTCATCAAAATCTGTCTAGTAGTTTTTGCGTGAAAGAGTAACAAACATGCATTCATTTATCCACCCTCACAAACTTTCGCATTTATATTATTAGTAGGATTTCATAAAACGTAAGTCTCGCCTAAAACATAATAAAGATGTAGATTAATATCAAGTTATTTTTCCTTGGAGTCGCGTGACCTGAGGCACTTTAGTGATATTTAAGTTCAATGTAACCCATTTCGTACAATAATATTTTAGTACAGGCTCACGTAATCCACTGAATGGATTATTCACCGATAATTTAACATGGTTTTTGCCCTTTAGAAAACGGTTTTTATCCTTATATAAACGTTTTATAATTACACCTAACCTGTGTTTTCAATGAAATTACAGAACGTTATAATTGTTTTATTATACAGGGTTCATGCTTAGGAAAAATGATGTACATTAAAATTTAAACTTCCATACAGGTATAAGTTCTTTCAATTCACGAGGGCACGTGGCTCATGGTTGTGTATGTGTCGTATCTTTATAAGTGTAAGAAAGAGCTTGCTCGCGCCTAACCGCTCCCACCTAGGCTCCAGACAGGCACGCACACTTACGCCATGTGCATGTACATGATGTAACCACAAGCGCCCGGTTCTTCGTGAGACAAACGTACTATACGATCAGCAGTTTATGAATACGTTAAAGAAATTCGAAAAAACCATCGTTTTCGACGCGTAGTATGGGCGGTCATTGACCGCAGAGCGTTGTGATCGAATTGTTCGTGATGCATTGCGTGCTTAAAAATTACAATATCACTAATGTATAATTTAAGATAAGTAGTATTTCTGATTTCGTCAGTGTAACTGCTTCACAAGGTTTTCGTTACCATGTTCCTCACACCATGTTTAACTTGGAAGTTTGTGGGTTTAATATAAACAGCAGAGATAGAAAGTAATTGTTTGAATAAAATACTACTTTAATTTTTCACAAAATTTAATAAATTAATTATAATAAGATCAAACGTATATGAAATTCAGTTTTAACATTTGCAATAAGTACATTATACTTACAAATTTTCCTTTAATGCCTATTAGGTAGGTACATAAAACCTATGCATTATATTATATAGATACGAAACTAATCTATTATTTACACCATTCATGTTAAACTTATTTCTAAGAAGGCGTCCCTAAAATTGTATTTACAAATAACAAAATTTTGATAAAAAGAAGCTTATTTTTAAATTAGCACATATTTGAAAAATATAATTATAATGCAATTTAATTTTAGCACGCGTAAAACAAGATATGTATTATTTTGACCAGATATTAATCTAATTAGTAGTTACTAAGGTTGCTTGGATATAAATTTTGTGTGTGTAATCATCCATAAAGTTTGCGTAGAAAAAAAACACTGTTTTTATTGAGCGAACCGGAACCGGTATTTATATGAAAGGAAAAACAAAAGTTTTATTTTCTTTGATATTACATTTACTGCCTTGCGTTTGATGAACTTTATTTTTAAACGCAAAACTCTACGAGATTGAACCCAAACAAATGTGGTGTTTATTTAATATTTCGAAATTTAATGAGTTATTTTGCCATTTATAATGACGCAACGGTTCTGTTGCTTTTTAATATGAGAGCTTTATTTTTACACAATTTGTTTCGGTAATGTGTTTGTGTTATATCGTAACTTTTACTGTGAGCACACCGATAGCAAACTTTACTTAGCAAAACTTAATTCAAAATAATTGCATTGGGTTTTATTTCGTTTTCTCTTAGATCGCCTATATTTACACTGGTAAACAGATCTAAAAGCCTATTTTACAACTCGATAGAAACTTTGAGTCTTTTGAGAAACAATATACAGGGTGTCCCACGGCGATGCCACATGGAGGGGAAGTACCTTAAATATTGGAGATGGAACATTTTACTGAAAGAAGACTTCATTTTAATTTAAAAAACAATTTAAACTGCATTCATAGATTTTTAAATAATTGCCTGGTTGAACCGGGACTCGAACCCGCTATACGAGAAAAAAAATTAACCTGTATCTTTATCATACCGATCGGAAGGTTTCATCATAAGGATTATTTTTTGTTAAATAACATAGCATGAGAAATAAAAGGAAGACCATGAATTTTAGCCTTTGATGTAAAATTTTGTTCAGAAAAATGAAAAGCTGACATTGGCGTATTAACATTCAACATACAACTGACATGAACTATTACTAATGAGTACCCACTTGAGAAGTACGCATCATTTCCCGATCCTTACTATCCTTACTAATCCTTACTTATATTACCTATAAATGCGAAAGTGTGTTTGTTTGTTGATTTATTGGTTTGTCCTTCAATCCCGCTGCAATTCGTAGCTCTGTTGCAGCGGGATTTCTGAACAAAATTTTACATCAAAGGCTAAACTTCATGGTCTTCCTTTTATTTCTCATGCTATGTTATTTAACAAAAAATAATCCTTATGATGAAACCTTCCGATCGGTATGATAAAGATACAGGTTAATTTTTTTTCTCGGATAGCGGGTTCGAGTCCCGGTTCAACCAGGCAATTATTTAAAAATCTATGAATGCAGTTTAAATTGTTTTTTAAATTAAAATGAAGTCTTCTTTCAGTAAAATGTTCCATCTCCAATATTTAAGGTACTTCCCCTCCATGTGGCATCGCCGTGGGACACCCTGTATACTAAACACTAGTATAGCTAATGACTAAAGGGCCTTGTTTACAGTGTTGTGTTAAAATATTGATTCATGCAAATACATATATTTTTGAGAAAACTCAATTATTGTGAAAATTTTTATTGCTATTAATTTTATGATTCACTGCCATTTAACAGACAATACATATTAATTATTTATTATTATCGTACCATTTCATAATTTTCCTTATAATAACTGATAAATTTTAATTGTATAAAAATGTATTTCAGTCTGTACAAGCAAATAATTTAAATGCAAGTTTAAATGAGAATAAAATATATTACTATAAGCTGATGCCCCTGTCTTTGTACGCGTGGATTGTGGTTTTTTAATCCCGCGGGAACTCTCTTATTTTCCGGGATAAAAAGTAGCCTATGTGTTATTCAAGACTATAATCTATCTATCTCTGTACTAAACAACCAAATCGGTTCAGTCCTTGTGGCGTGATTGAGTAACAAATATCCATCCATTCATTCATACATCCAAACTTTCGCATTTATAGTATTAGCAGGATTTTGTGATTATTATTTTGGCAACAAATCGTAGTTTAAACACGACACATAAAAGAAGGCCCTAAAGTAACTTGACTATAAAAACGTATACTAGAACGATCGCCTTTCAAGCGAAGGTTAGTCCTGAGTAACGATGCCTTTTAAAGAGAGACCAGAGACAATTTATCACGTTTCCGATTCCAACAAAGAACAGAGAACTCGAAGCACAGAAAGTGTTAACAAAATTACGCTCAATGTAGACACCGGGCTCGAACTTCGCACTGAAACAAACAAGGCTGTTATTATTTCAGCTAATGGTTGTACTTTTGACGATGTAATGATGATAGGCTGTTTAAAAACTTTGATGTTTCCCCTGTCTCTTCAAATTTTCATAAGTTTTGGCGTTAAAAGTTATTACAGGGGAGTTAAATAAATTATTCTAGTTTCTAACTTTTTAATGTGTTCAAGGATGTAGGAGTATAACTTGTCAGAGTAATAAGTTAGTCATTTATGAGAAATCACAGGTGTTGAGATTTCTTTCATGTTAAGGGCTGACATAAACGGTAAAAAGATAAAAGGTAAAACAAAGAATTGGTTACTTTTGACTGAAACGACCCTCAAGGTTATGTTTTATTATGTCGTGGTTTTTTAACTAGCTTTTGCTCGCGGCTTCGCTCACGTTAGGTTCAATTTTTCAAACCCTTATTTTACCCTCTTAGGGATTGAATTTTCAAAAACCCTTTCTTAGGATGCCTACGTCATAATAGCTGTATGCCAAACGGCCCGATCCGTCCAGTAGTTTGAGCTGTGCGTTGATAGATCAGTCAGTCATTCACCTTTTCCCTTTATAGAATTTTAGATAGCGAAAATGGTTTAATAGATAAAGTAATTATTCATCAATAGTGTTAAGTTACGAGTAGCTCTAGTAAAGTAGTTCTTAAAGACTAAAATTTTGTTACTTTAGGCCAAAGCTGAAATAAAATTATTGCCTACACTTAGGTATATCTTGCCAATCCGTATAAGCAATGTTAATGCTATAAGGCGGTTCAGGTTTAGATTAATATAATTTAGGCACCCCGTGGATAGACTGAAAAATTGCTTCAGCTCTCTTGGTATTCCTTATGTTTGTCTACGCCAAATATGATGCGCTAGCGATTCAGTTTTGGCCTAAAATAAAAATAACAGTTACCTAACAACATAGCCTCTTTGCTGTCCGCAAGATGGCCGCTGCCGACCACCGCTTCGCTGCCTTCCCGCCACGCAGGTGCTACGCGAGCCGTGCATCGCACCTGCATCGTGCGACCAGTGGGCACCCTCAAGCCCAACGCTGACGACAGCAGGCCGTGCGCATGCTGTACTGTTGGGTACTCCACCAAGAGTGTTGGGTCCGTGACCTATGAAAAAGAAAATCTCTACTTGTATTTTATGTACGAAAGTTTGCTTATTTGTTGGTTGCACATTCTCAATCATACATTTACGAAGCAACAGAGATCGACACGATTTTAGGGTGACCTGGACAGAAACAGGCTACTCGTTCTTTTTATATCGAAAAACAAAGGTTCCTACGGGATTTGTAAAAAACCTCAATCCACGCGGAGAAAATCACGGGCGAAATCTAGTTAAAGTATAAGGTATAATGCTCGCTTAAGGCGTTCACTACGTTTTGGTGACTATACCAGTGCTAGAACAATGCGTTCGTTCAGGTTTTCAGCAGGTAAGGTAATAGTAAGGTAAGGCAGTAAGGTCGTCGGGATAATAATTTAAGAAGGTATTAAATTATCATCCCGACGATCCAATTAGCGTCCTAGGATTGAAGCCTATAAGTACGGTGCCCTTTCTGATAACAACTAAAACTCAACTCAATAAAGGTTCTCGTCTTTCACGAGAGGTCCTGAAAGCTCCCCATACAAATGAAACTTTATTATTACTTTTATATGAACCAATCGCATTCAATGGAAACGCTCTAAAAACTGGCGTGCGTGCTTGTGGTTTGTAAGATTTTCGTAAAAATATCCACATAGTTCTAAAATTTTCTCTGATCAAATGGAAATTTTTAATTGAGTTTGATTGATAAACATTCAAAAGAGAGTTAAACTTCATTTGTATGGGGTGCGCTCAGAATAGACTCCTTTTAAAGAGACTCAGTCCTTATCCGGTCCTTTTAATGGAAACGTATCCAATTAAAAAGCCACAGTTTGCTCAGCTAGGGGCTGGCACGCTGCTCAAACGGATACGAAGCTAAAGACGCCATAGTTCAAGATTACGTTGGTACTTAGGAATGATTTAAAAGTGGAAGCTCAGCTAAAAATGTCGCAATAGGTATATAAATCCTGCGGTATTAAGGAGATCGATTGGCTCGGTTTTAACCCTCTACTGGCTATGTGTACAGTGTAGAATCGAGTCGGCAAGAAATAAATTGATGTTGGCTCCGTAAGACACACGTACTTATTTTAAGATTGAGGTCAAGGTTTTATTTATACGTCTCTAAAATTAACTGTAACTGAAAACTGAAAGGTTGATAATTTTCCGACCCGCTGCACTGCTATTGTGGCGTTTTCTAACGCTTTACGTCTTTTTAATAGTTATACTGAACTTGACTATTAAAAAGATATTAGCAATATTGTGTATAAAAAGAAGTATAAGACATGTTTGATATTTGGGGTTCTTTATTAATTGTAGTAAGTACTCGGAATGTTGAACAATTATAATTTTATTAAAAGACTTTATAATGCAACATTAAAGACAAACATCTTACATTACATAAAGATCAGTGTTGCCAGTCGTCTGCCATAGACTATACTATTCATAACATAAGAAGGAACGCGCTACTTTTCCCGCAAGTGTCTGGGAGTCCTCTGGGACTCCCAGACACTTGCGGGAAAAGTGTCTGCACTTGCGGGAAGAGTAGCGCGTAGTAGTAGTCCCAGACTGGGACTGATGAACGCATGCGGGGAACTGGGCGTCCTATTGCTTGTTTGAGTAGCAGAGTAATGTATTATTATATACTAGTTTTTGTTCGCGGCTTTGCTCACGTTAAGTTCGATTTTTCAAATCCCTATTTTACCCCCTTAGGGGTTGAATTTTCAAAAATCCTTCCTTAGTGTGCGCCTACGTCATAAAAGGAACCAACTGTAAAAATTTCAAGTTTCTAACTTCAGTAGTTTAGGCTGTACATTGATATCTCAGTCAGTCAGTCAGTCAGTCAGGACTTTGAATTTTATATATATAGATGAAACTACACAAAAACGTCGTAAAATGAAGCAAAATATTCTATTGCTGTTAAAATATTTTTATTATAAAAGCAAGAAAGTAAATCCTTACATAATATTATTTTAAATTTTTGTCAACCCAAATATAAAATATTTTACGCATTTTACATAACAAAAGGATTTATTAAACTTCGAAGTTAATAAGAACCAAGGGGTCGTAAGGATTTACCGGACAATAGAACTTCGGAAAGATCATAGCCATTATCAGATTGTTAATCAGAAAAGTATTCAGAGCATCTTAAGAGATAAATTTTAGAAAAATTCTAAATTAGCTTTTTTTACTTCGCGTTATTGGAGTTTTAACTTTATTACTTTTGGGCCGTTCGTTTTGATATCGCTGTGAAGCAATTTTATAAAGAAAAAAGTTTGACGCCTTTATCACTAAAAATTGCAATTCTTATATTCTGTGACGAGATAGTCCTTGACTGCAATCTCACCTGATGGTAAGTGACGATGCAGTCTAAGATGGTAGTGGGCTAACTGAAAGGGTATGGTAGTGTAGATTCAATCCATACTCCTAATCGGTTTCTACACGATATCGTGCCGGAACGCTGAATGGGTGGTGAGCAATACAATATTGAAAAAAGTGCCTTTAATAAATATTATTTGTTATCCTGAAGTAAAGAGCTGTTGCAAATTTGTTTGACTCGAGTAAGCAAGTTACCTACACTTGCGATCTCAAGCTGGTTATCTCACATTCGCATTTCTGGGCTTGCACCCCTGTCGACCTAACTCAACCGTATAAACTTTTAACGTACCCAATTTTCAGACAAAAAATATCCCATTTTCTTTTTCGGAATTTATAATGTTGCACCCTTTTTATCAGGTGACCAAGTAACAGAGTTTTATTGATATTTATGGGCGTTTAAAATGTTTAAAGATTAGTAGCAGTTTTAATGCCACTGCGTAACGTAAAGAATATGTGTGTTAATAATAAAAAATGCATAAGAATTATCAGCATTTTTCCGTTAAAAGGATTTAAAAAAAAAAGAACAAATATATATGAAAAAATGTAAAAAATATACAAAGAAAACCAATGCTGTTTGTTAGTCTGACTAAAACTCAAAAACGGTTTGACCGACTTGAATATTTTTTGTTTTGTTTGCCTTAATAAAGGGGTGGTTTAAAGAAAATAGCGAAAACCCAAAAGAAGCAGCTGAAAAGTGGAAAAAATTAAAATTATTAATTTGGTATAGGAAACATTTTTGTTGTGATTTTGACTATTGAAAGGGTATATATTGAGGATCAGGAGAGTGAGGTGGGCTACTTTTTTCCCGGAAAATCAAAGAGTTCCCACGGGATTTTTGAAAACTTAATCCACGCATACGAAGCGTGACTTTGTATGCGTGAATTAAGTTAGGCATCGGCTGTAGTACACTATAAAGCCGAATTTACACTGCGAAATTTAATTTGACATGAAATTAGTTTCATGACATTAATTTCATCAACAATTTCACGTGTACACTTCTAATTTCATAATGCATGCATAAAATTCCGAAAACTTCCAACTCGAACTGCAGAACCGATTCGATTGCCTAGCAGATTGCGTTTCTGTGGACGATCTTAACAACAGGTTTGTGGAAACTGTCCATACTGTGGGGTCTAAGTTCTTTAAGACCCATTGCAGGAAAAGAACCAAAAAGTTCTCTGACCACACACTCAAACTAATGGAAGAGAGACAAGAGATGAGACTTCAGTCGTCGGCAGACGCGGATGCCTATCGGCAAATTAATAGGCAGATCTCTAAGGCTCAAACCCGCGACCTTCGTATCTTTAATACCGAGTGTATTAAAGATACCATCGAGCGGAACCGAGGCTCCAAAGTGTTCGCGAGAGATCTGTCTATCGGACAGAGCCAGCTGACGCGGCTGAAAACTGACGACGGTCGTCTCGTTTCTTCTCGTCCTGAGGTTTTGGGAGTGGTCGAGAAGTTCTATGGACAGTTATATACCACGACACAGAAACCTGTTGAAGATTTGGCCAAAGACCCTAGAGCCAAACTGACCCGACACTATACCGAAGATATCCCGGACGTCAGCCTATACGAGATTAGTATGGCTCTCAAACAACTCAAGAACAACAAGGCGCCAGGTGATGACGGAATCACGGCGGAACTCCTGAAAGCGGGTGGAAAACCGGTTTTAAAGATCTTTCAGCGATTGTTCAATTCCGTCATTCACGAGGGTACAACGCCGGAAGCATGGCACAGGAGCGTGGTGGTTCTGTTCTTCAAAAAAGGTGATAACACCTTGTTGAAGAATTATAGACCCATCTCGCTGCTGAGTCATGTTTATAAGTTGTTCTCGAGAGTCATTACGAATCGTCTCGCCCGTAGGTTTGACGACTTCCAGCCTCCCGAACAAGCCGGTTTCCGAAAAGGCTTTAGCACCATAGACCACATTCATACGCTGCGGCAGGTTATACAGAAGACGGAAGAGTATAACAGGCCACTTTGCTTAGCGTTTGTGGACTATGAGAAAGCCTTCGATTCGGTGGAAACCTGGGCTGTATTGAGGTCGCTGCAGAGATGCCGTATTGACTACCGGTACATTCAGGTGTTGAAGTGTTTGTACGAAAACGCCACTATGTCAGTACGTATACAGGACCAGACTACAAGGCCAATCCAATTGCAGCGTGGAGTGCGGCAGGGAGACGTAATCTCCCCGAAGCTCTTTACTGCTGCGTTGGAGGACGTCTTTAAGCTTCTGGATTGGAACGGACTTGGCATCAACATAAACGGCGAGTACATCACTCACCTTCGATTTGCCGATGACATAGTCATTATGGCAGAGACTCTGGGAGACCTCAATACAATGCTCAATGACCTCAGCAGGGTTTCTCAACAGGTGGGCCTTAAAATGAACATGAGCAAGACGAAAATCATGTCTAATGCTCATGCTCCGCTCCACCCAGTAATCGTGGAGAACTCTGCACTCGAAATTGTAGACGAGTATATATACCTGGGACACACAGTCCAGCTAGGTAGGTCCAATTTCGAGAAAGAGATCAACCGCCGAATCCAACTCGGCTGGGCAGCGTTCGGGAAACTTAGAGATGTCTTTTCGTCCAAAATTCCTCAGTGCCTGAAGACTAAAGTCTTCGAACAGTGCGTGTTGCCAGTGATTACTTACGGATCCGAAACATGGTCGCTAACTATGGGCCTCATAAGAAGGCTCAGGATCACTCAGCGGGCGATGGAGAGAGCTATGCTCGGAGTATCCCTGCGAGATCAAATCAGAAATGAGGAGATCCGTAGGAGAACCAAAGTCACCGACATAGCTCTGCGGGTTGCGAAACTGAAGTGGAAATGGGCGGGGCACATAGTTCGAAGAGCTGATGGTCGATGGGGTCCCAAGGTGCTGGAGTGGCGACCTCGCACCGGGAAGCGCAGTGTTGGCAGACCCCCCACTAGGTGGACAGACGACATCAAGCGAGTCGCAGGGAGCCGCTGGATTCAGGCGGCGCAAGACCGAGGCTTGTGGAGGTCCATGCAGGAGACTTATGTCCAGCAGTGGACGTCCATTAGTTGAAGAAGAATTTTGCAATGTAAATTCGGCTTAACGTCGAACATGTACCAAAATCGTTTCGCCGTGGATAAAAACTAAAAATAAATTCGTTTCAGATTTAGTCGTTACCTTTTCACCATCGATGTCCCAACTCAAGACAGCTGCAGGATAAGACCTGCTGGAAGTGCAGTTGAGAAATAGAGAATCCCCTCGTCTATTCATTTGTTCATTGCCTGTTATACGAGGTCCCTCGCGTGGCAAATCTAAACAAAACAGAACATGAACTAGCAATGAGAATCCATTGCATAATAATTGGTTATTTGATTTTTGTCAAAATGTAGATATACCACAGACAAAAATATTATAACATGTAAGAATAACACTTAAAACAGAAAATTAAAACAGGAAATAAATCGGTCAAAAAATAATAAGTTATAAACTATTTTACTGTATGTTCTGTCACTTCCTAAAAACAAATTTTCTGTGTGTCCACACAGTGTAAGTAGCTACTAGCGTGTAACGTCATAAGCGAGTAAAGCGCTCTCTTTGTATAACAGGAAATTTGAAAACTAATTTGGAGACTAGTTAAGATATAAAATTAAATGAATTAGATTAAATGTAAAATTAACCTAATCTTAAGATAATATTTTTTCAATGCCCTGACGGGGCTACGTCTAATGGTCTAAGGGCATTTTTACACAATGCAAATAAATGATAGAAATAGAAACATACATATAACTTCCATTCTGCCCTCTCCGGCTGCTGAAGCGAAGCTCGGCGCTTCCGCGGAAACTTCACAGCGGTATAAACCTGTTGATTTCAGTGTCACCTGGTGTAGGGTGACTTTTCTATCGTCCGATTTCGATATCTATTGGAAAATGTGGATAAAATTAGCAAACATTTACTGTAAGATAAGCCTTTATATTTAAGAGTGTTCCAAACTGTCAGCTTGACACTAATATCTATTGTTGTAAGGACTATAAAACTACTCAATCAGTAGGGAAGCGCTCTTTATTACTAAGTAATTTCAATATTCGACTGTTAACTAATGAACTTACAGCTAACGTCACTTGCGTGTTGAATATATATAAAGTCTACTGAGCTTAAAGAAAGCTTAAAGAAGAAACTTTTGTTTTTTCTTTAGACTTTCTTTAAGTTTCTTCTTAGTAAATGTAGTAATGCGTAAAGATGTTTTTACTGTGAACTAGTGTGAAAAAATCAAACTTTTAAAACATAAGCGCGTGGCAGAGAGAGAAACTTACAGGTTACGGCGAAAAGTTACTTTCGATTTGTTGATTAATCTTTTAGTCTGGTTTTGTATTTCGTTCACCACTTAACAGTTAATGATATGACAATTCACAGCTTGCTATAATCGAATAGAAAATAACTGGCCTGCCTTAAAGTATATCTTTTTACGTATTTACTATCCCGTTTTAGAAGTAGGTATTTAATTTATCAGATTTCCATCTGCCTACCTAGTTTCTATTGACTTAAACGTTGTGCAATGTGCATCATACTCTTTGTATATCAGTGACAGAAGAATGGCTTACAATATGATATATCTGATAGATCTAGAAGCAATATTTAGCAGTTGTTAGTCTATTCAGTGTAGGTACGTATACATAAAAATTAATTTTTACATATTATTTTCTAAACATTTTTGGTGACACAGTGTCGATTTGCTTGGGTAATAAAGACATAACAACTGACAAAAGACTCTTCATACTTGTTGGACCTTGGACCGGTCCACAAGAGGCTTAGAAGCTATTACTATTATTATGGCAATGAATAGACATTATATACCCAATATTTAATAGAGTACAATCACAAAAGGGACCCTTCAAGAAATCAGGCTTCCAATTCCGTACCTAACAATGCACGGATCTTCAGTTCATTAATCAGCAAATCGGCCTCACAAAGCATACTCATCGGTGAAAATTCAGTTGACCTTCTTAATTGGCAAAATATTCTTTAATAAAATATTTCAAAGGAACGATACTTACATCCACTTTGACTCCATCGATTTTGTAAGCGTGTTTCGGAGGGTCGTATTTCGGCATGAATCGATAGAACTCTTCATTATCTCTGTACCATTTCACTGAGTATAGAGTGTCGTCGCCCAACTCGTAATTGCACTCCAGTAGAGCGGCCTGACCTCTCACCCGGTACGAGGGCACCGTTACATGAACTATCCTTAGTAGAAGGGACTCTGGAACAAATTAATCTCGATAAGGATTGTTCAATATCACGGTAAATCTCAAGTACTATACTTTTTACGCTATATAATTAGAGACGTCCTATATACCAAAGGGTGCAATTTGTTAGGGAATTTTAATAGAAACCAAGCTTTACTCCCAACATAATTTATGTATGATTATTTATTTTCTTAATGCACTTACAAAGGTCACGTTAAATAGAACTAGATGAAAACGAATAGGTCGATATCTGGCGATGCTGGGAGCTGAATGAAAACAAAATGCAAGTTATAATAACTTTTGCTGTTTTATATAAAATTTAATTCTTCGTTATTGATTGACTTAGCGATTTTAAATTCGCTTAATTAAAAATATTATTTATTCGCGGGATTAAAATGTTGTAAAGTAATATATTAAACAAGCTTTTGCCCGCGGCTCCGCTCACGTTAAATTTCGATTTTTCAACACACTTTAACCCTCTTGGGGTTGAAATTTTCAAAAATTCTTTCTTAGCGGATGCCTACATCATAATAGCTATCTGTGTGACGAATTTCAGCTCTATCCATCCAGTGGTTAGGGCTGTGCGTTGATAGATCAGTCAGTCACCTTTGCCTTTTATATATTTAGATTAAGTAAGTAAGCAATTTAGATTTTATGAAATAGCTTCTAGTATCATAGAATCTTAAGTGATCTATTTAAACTTACTTACAATTAATTGTTATTAGATGTAAACATCCTCTAACTTCTTATAATATGGAAGCGCTTAAACTCTCCACTGAGTTTTACATCAATTAATAAGCTCTACTGCCTCTACATTAAACGCTACGCGACTACAACGCCGTAGGCGTTGATGACGTAATAGCTAAGTTGATTTATGGTAGTGTGGGTGTATCCAATTAGTGTTCCCAAGCAAATATCCATTACCTTCAACTATCACAATGTCTCTTTCTGAATGTTCTAGATGTTTAAAGATACCAATTAGTAGCAAAATAAGAAAATCGAGACGAGAATCCTACGTGTATACATTTTCAGTTGACATAAAGATGACAGCGTTGCTGTAAGTAATATAAGTAATAGTACGCACGATCAAAATACAGAACCGAACGTTGGAAAACTTAAGTCCTTAAAACAGGTGTTACTACCAATTTCTTGAAAAAAAAAAACTTCTCAAACAGTCAAATATAAATAATCTAATACTTTTGATAGTTATCCGTTCAGTATTGCGTTTAATATAATAACAAATAAATTATAAACTGTGATTATTTAAGTAATTACGAGTATATTGGTCAAAAATACATAATACATATAACTTACATTTAATATTTTTCAGTATTTTCAGTAAGAGAATTTTTATAAACAGACTCCTAGAATATTAATTACTAGCATCTCATCAAAAAACAAACAATATTGAATACTGTGTAGCTTACACAGTACTGAATATTCTGCTTTTCTTTTCATAAGTTTAGAGTACCAATTAACTAGGATTGGTAAAACATTAGGGCAGATTTGCTATATGTACATAATATTTCATACATTTTACCCTTAAAAGCGTTTTAGCTTTAGCTTATTTTAGCTTTTTAAATCGCCTGAAGTTTCACAGATAAGCGGCCAAATTATTGGAAAAACTGGCGTTGGGGACAAATCTACATGAAGTGCAAAACGGGCAAACTTTTTGTAAGATAAGCCGAACCGAACTTCAAGGGAAATAGTTGGGATGGTGATTGCATAACTTTGCAATAATTAGCACAGCTGACGTAGCCAGTTTGGTAACTTCATCGATTTCCAAACTTATTCCGTACAAGTTTGAGTTCATTAACTCGTATGAATACCATGGTTCCTATATTATTTTAAGAGAAGTTCTATCTAGTTTATACAAAGAATTAATAGCTTAACAAAGCTATTTTTGAGACATAATTAGAGTAAATTTATCAGAAATTCGTGAGAACATAATTAGTAGTAAATAGAAATTCGAGAAAAAGTAGAAGTAAGTAGAAAAAGAAGTCTATTGCTAGGCCGCGATGCATACATCGCCGATGCTTAAGACATCTTTTCGATTCAAATTCGAAGATTCAAATTCATTCGTCTGTTGCTAATCGTCTTTTGTTTAAGATACGAGAGAAAGAGAGACATGTGGGACTGTACTGATTATATGGTATTTACCTATTACTTTATTCATAAGTATGTTCATAAGTAATGCTCACTTTACTAGCAATTTTGTGGAAACTAAAGGAATAGAACAATGTGCATTTTGTCGGCATTTGCTGTTCGTATTACATATTATATTAGGTTATTTGTTTAATAAATTATATCAGAAAGAAAGAAATATTAAAATTTCATATCCATGAAAAATGAGCTCAGGTCCCGGGTCTATGATATTATAGCTTGCTAGTTAATATTTAAATATTCTCTATTATTTCCCCTGAGATTGGACCCAACAGTGTTTTTTATGTTTCAGCGAGACAAGCTATACAAATATGTAAACTTCAGTAATTATTTTTATTCAACGATTAAATTACGATAATAATAAATAAAAAAAATAACGATTAAACGACGAACAAATAGCTCATTACCTACCTGATAAGATCCTTCACGGCTTGTATAGAATAAAATACATAATTGTATTATTGTTAGGCATTCTAAACTGATGCTAGCATTCGTACTAAAAGAAGACTATTACTTTCAAAAGAGTAGTAAAAAAGGATACTTGAAATAAATGTATTTGAGTCAGTTCAAAAATGAAGCATACCCTAATTAAGGAAAAAGAACCCTACCTTGTAATGTTGTAACTATTTTTTGGTATAGAAAACATAAACCTTTGAATTTTTTTCAATAAACATAATATAATGACAATATTTAATACAAAACAGCAATGTACGCGCGCGATCAGCTGTTTATCAAAAGTTCAAAGCACTGTACATGTATACTTGTACAGTGTAGGTATCGATGGCGTTTGTTGTTCGCGAGTTGGGAAACATTGCGTGCTTAAAAATTACAATATTTAAGAACCATAATTTCCGAGATAAGTGGCATTTGCAATTGCGAGTAACCTGTTCACAAAGGTTAACATATCTCTAACACGCTGTAAAATAATCCTTTTGATAATAATAACAGGACGTTCACTTCGTTAATGTAATTTTGTCATATTTTTCGCGGATTATAAAAATACAAATGAGCAGAAATACGAGAACACAGCAATAATAATAAAACACAAATAGCCATGATAAATGAGACCAGTTTCAAAGCTTATGACAGGACGATCTGCTGGTAAATATTTCCATTCTACGTTATTTCCCCTGAGGTATGACTGGGACGAACCCAACAGTCATTTAAAGTGAGTAAATACAGGCAAGAAACCCGAGGAACTCATAATAAATTTAATCTTCGAGGCAAAAACTTGAGAACTTCAACAACTTCATCATATCGATGCCTCGATGGCCCACTTTTGGACACTGGTCTTTGCTCAGTTTAGATCATAGTTTACCACGCTGGTCACGTACGGATTGGCAAACATCATACACCTTTGAGAACATTATAGAACTTTCAGGTATACAGGTTTCCTCACGATGATTACCTTCACTGAAAAAGATTCTGGAATTCAAAGCCTTCTTCACTAAAAAATACAAATAAACAATAAAACTATCTACGCTAACACAGAACTACTTATGCTCATTTTCACCAACGTTTCGTTTATGGGCTACCTAAGCTAAGTTAAATGACACTTTCTCACGAACCTTTAGGAAACACCTAGAGGTGGAAATGGCATTGAATAAGGGATTGTACCTAAATTGTAGAGGCTACCTATGTAAAGAGAGTCCTACTTAAGGGATCATTTAGGTACGGTTGGTAGAAACTGGCATTAGGCGCATATTATAGTTATTATGGACCATAATAACTATAATATAAACCATAATTTATGGTAGTTGAAAATCACTTAGTGCCGATTTCACCAACGTCAAGTGATGATTCCGCTGAAGAATGGGCGTTCTGAGTTTTTGTATTGAAAATCTGCCAAAACATCCAATACGTACGGATAAGACAAGATAATTATATGTGAAGCCTCTATTTTATATTTTTGCAATGCTCAATACAGCTTATCGATAGACATACTCACGTATGTCTATCGATAGAATATATACGATAATACGATATAAATGCAAAAAAAAAAATAGGCTAATTTGATGTTTCTATCATAACTAGATTCATGAAACAAAAATTCTAAAATTAAATGTAGTTTACTCCCCTTACCTCTTCTTTATCGTGGCTTCAATATTCGCAATGGAAAAATTACGAGTGTAATAAACGCGATACGTGTGCGCATGGCCGCTTTTCGTAGTGGACTGCTGAATGCGCTAGGCGCGAGCGCAGTGCACGTGGTGGTGGCGGGCGAGCGAAGGGTAACGAGGTGGCTGCGCGGGGAATCGCCTACCGTTGCCATGGTAACGGTCCAAGGACACCGCGCTAATTTGGAGTATACCTCTTACACGACCACTTTTTGAATTCAGCTATCTCATATCAATTTTGGATTTCATTAACATGGAAATTCTGCAATCGAATAATATGGTACAATTACGTAATACGCTTGACTTGGCAGCTAATTGAATTAAGCCATGCCATTGATGTTTTAATTAATGTTAAATTGTAAATTTTAATATGAATGAATCTCAAAAAAAAAGTGTGTCCGAGTTCTTTGTGGATTATCTTTATAAGGAAAGCTTTCACAAGCCAATAGTATACTACTTTTCTACTCTGTATAAGTATTTATCTACTTATACAGAGTAGAAAAGATACATGTTCGCAGGTATTGAATAAATGATCAGACACTTAACATTTCCGATGTAATATTATATATGTAAGTATAATACTTATAGCGCTAGGTATAAAAACTTATAGAGATTTCTTCTTCTATGTAGACCCATCCTGAGAAAGGATTTTTAGAAATTCAAAGCAAATCAGCAAGAATATAAAAGGAGTTTTTTTTTTTAATACTAATATAGACTAGCGCTTGACTGCTTAGTTAGTTTCTTATTGATTGATATGTTTCATAGGTACCACAGGTTACTAGTTCTAGAAACCTATATATAGGTTTTCCTCTAAACGTACAATCCCATTAATAAAGATATTTTATACATACGCACGAGATAAGCCTAGAGGATCAGCTGGTTAAAAATACACGCACCTATAAAAAAGGATGTCATACATAATAGGACTGTATAGAATATGACCAGCAAGCGAAGTGACGTAAGTGTCGGCTGTTGGTACCCATAGCATGTTTCTCAGTATAACAGACATTAGAATTTGATTTAACTCAGGTGGAGTGGCATTGGGTAAAATGGAGTGCTGCAAAAATGTTTTTGCCATTATTTAAAGACCCATTTTTCCTAGAAATATCATTTTTAACAACATTAAAACGTAGAGAAGACAGTTCTGAAATCAAAAGGTACTTATTTTCTGAAATAGGGTTATAATAAGGTATCAGAGATTTCTTGTGGCTACCTAACACGTCATAGTCATCGGATAAGCTCAATGGTACCAAAATTGCTAATTGGCATCCAAACACGAATTTTCAAATCTTCCGGTCTATCGGGGAAGTGGCTGAAAATTCCATACGAGTGGGAAAGCAACAGACGAATAAGCTTTTAAAAAAAGGTTAGCCAGCCGTTTAGACTTGAGGTCAAACTATTTATTGGATGTAGCTACTACAGCGTAGCATCCAAAGCTTCCATCATAATTGAAACTTTCAGCATGAACTACTTTTAATATTGAAAATGCATGCTTCAATTTCTTACGTAAGCTCCTCGTCTACTCCTTGAGTCACGATACCTCGTTGTAACTACGGTTTTTGCTATCTGCCGAGTATTTTTACCCATAGTTCAAGCGAGTAGATCTTTGTTACAGAATGACCTAGATAATATCTTTAAAACCTGAAATGGTTCATCCTAGGTGGATGTACTAGTGTAAACGGAAAATTAAAATCATCCCCTCTATACACCACCTTCTTGCTCAATCATTAGATATCAAGTAGGTACTTCATCTCGGTTTGTAGTTCGATACCCTTAGGGACCGTTAGTCATAAGTACTTGAAGTTTTTATCATAAATTATTGTATCTGTTCGTTAGGTTGTTCTGCAAGGCATCAACAGATCGATCCGTATTTAAAGATCTAGACAGTGGCACAGGTATTTTATCCCCAAGAATATAAGGATTCTCTCGAGATTTTAAAAATAACGCGGATGACGTCACAATAAGTTTCATTTAATTGCATTTTTAATATTTTTTAGTGGAATTATAAAATTTATGTGAACTTATTTTGTATTTTATTCAGCAATAAAAATAAGGTTGCTCGTTTGTATCCAATAACTATTCGTACATCTACATATCTATCATCTAGAATACTTAGAGCTATTGCTCTAAGTATTCTAAATGTTATTCTACGGAGTTATTCTACTAGAATACCACCGTAACTTGTAGACTAGATAGAATAAAAAATCTGTACTCATCTCTAAAATTCATTAATAAAATTGCTAGAATAACTTTCCAAAGTAACAGGCTCTACCTATTTAATTAAAGCTTGACCTGGCTTCTTATTTAAAGGTTATCAAATTATGTCGTGTTGTTATAAATGAGCTGTTAAATTTAAGCCAATTATAATGTGACGTGTGTCACACTATACCTGACAATATAATATACATAGGAGGTATTATACAGCTTTATCATGAATAATTCTTATATCCCATTAATGTCTTAGCTTCCATATTAAAATATTGAGGTTGATATTAAGGTCTTCTTTGACATCGAATATTTGCGGTATTACACCGCTGTCTTATATTTCAAAGCTGGTTTTAATTTAGAACACTTCAAAGGACATTCAGGTTCTTTGAAATTGATGTTGTTAATATTTCAACCCCTTTATCGTGATCGCAAGACAGTGAGCACGGTGCAACAAGTCACAGAATTATCATTTCATAAATCAACAATCCGATTGGTATGCAAAGCACGTCTGCGTTCTTCTTTATCAAAATTTCCTTGGAATTATGTTTAAGACGATTAATAATAATTCTAACTCACGCTCGAAAATACAAGTAATGACTTACTTGTATTTTCGAGCGTGAGTTTACGTTAAGAGCCAGTTTACGTTTTACATCCCTCTCCGTCATTAAAAAGTTATCTGTCATTGTAAAAGTCTCATTATAATGTTTGACCAAAATGGTTCATTACTATAGTTGAAAGTTAAATTACGGATATTTTATACATATTTATAATGCGTAGTTTATATTAAAAAAAATTTCAAAAGCAACTTGTAAATTTTGTCGCCATTTTTCTCTATCAAAACCTAGGTAGATGATAAAAAAAATTGTCTGAAATATCCGTTATTTTATTGTACAGTATAGTAATGAACCACTTAGGTCAAAAGTATACTGAGATTTTTATAATAATTGAAAATATTAGTATGTGCGAGAGAGTGGGAATGATATACAAGGTGTTAGTTAATGTCCCTATCCTACCGAAACCTATAAGTTGGGGTCGGTGTATAGATACATGAAAAAATATCATGAGACGTGTAGCTCATATCCTGGCCAAGTTATGAGGACTTCAAAAATTCACCATAAATGTATCGGTGGCAGCCCTTTAAAACAGCTGATTCAATGGCAATGAACTGCCAACGATAAAACTATGAATGAATGTTTGTAGGCCTACACCGTACTACTTGCTATGCTATAACGTTGCGATAAAATATTCCAGATGCGATACCTAACCATTAATCGGCATGTAATTAAACCTGTAACCTGTAGTTTTGTTCAGTAGAGTGAAAACCGATTAGAAATCTCGTATTTTTGCAAGAATATTCCCGACTACTTTCGGACTCCATAAGTTAAAGTCCGTACCTACGTAATCCATAAAGTGACTGCCGCCTCTTTATTTGCAGGTAATTAATATCTCGCGTTGTGGTTTTGATTAACAATGACTGTATGTGAATGAACAATGTGTGTGAAATTTTTAATAATAAATTAATTGCAAAACGATACAATAATAAATTATTATCGCTTGTAGTACAGTGCAAACATAGTACTAGCATTGAAGTTGAAAGCGAGCGGTATTCGGCGTAGTGATTTGCACCGGAGAAGTGATTTTTCACCGGAGAATCACCGGTGAGTCTCCGGTGAAAGTAATCGGTGTTTAACCGATTATTATTGAATCATAACTCAAGTAATTTTATTATTTAAATAAAAAGAAGTTTGTTGATCAACATTGTTAATTATTTAATAACATTTATTCAAATACAATTACTTTATCATTATTTCCTACCTCCTTAAATAATAATTATCATAATAAAGTAAAATATTTTTTTCTTAATATTTTTTTTATTTAAAACCTTTACAATACATCTAATATCATTTTGAGTTCACACAATATCGATGCGCTTAAAATTCCATTGCATTGTACTAGAACATTAACAGTTAAAAACATTTTAATTGATGCTAAATCTGTATTCGAATTCACCGGAGATCTCCGGTGAATCTCCGGAGAATGGCAAATCACCGGTGATTTTCACCGGTGCTCGAAATAGCTAGCGGCGGGCGGTGTCTCTTTGGCGGCGTTCTTTGGCGACGGCGCCCGCCGGTAAGGCCGAGCACACATTGGGGTGCGAAGTCGCAGTATTGTAAAAATCATAGACGTCGCACAACGCACCGTGGAAATGTCCGCTGTGCACCGTAAAAATCTGTACTATTCTATCGGTATCCACACTTCCCAGCGTGTGCATGTCAAGATGATTAATTACGATAACGATTATCTGATTTTCTTGATTCAGGAACGTCCTGTCCTTTGGGAGAAACCAATGGAAGAATACAAAGATAAATTTCTACTAAAGTACTTAGTGTGGTCCATGTCTCATTAGAAACTAAACTAATGGACAGAGTTTTCTCGTACGATGTCTTATGCGATGAAATTTTTCGTTGCGTAAACGCAACCGCAAGTCTTGTTTGTAGCCTCGCCTTTACTTGCACGGCGCGTCAAAGTAATATTGGTGTATCGTAAAATTACGTGGAATACTAGGGCACCATGAAAATAAGGAGACTTAGAAAATAATATTTTTTGATAGTGTTTGTCTTTAGAAATTTTGCCTTTACCTCGGCAAAAACAACACAAAATATTTGTATTATGCAAGATTTTTGCTTAACTATTTTTAAAGGAATTGGTGATAATTGCGAGTGCATTTAATAATTTTGGAATCTAACAGTAAATACCAAATGTTAGGTACGTTCCTGAGATGAAAATGTGGCTTTTCAAATGTAACACTTTTGTTAATAAGTAATTTTTAAATTGCTACCTAAAAAAGTATTCAGTTTTTCATTTTACAAGTTATTTGCCAAAAGAAAGTCAAAATATTGTTTTAGGACTAGGGATTCGATGCCCTCCCTGGCGCAGTGGTGACCGCTGTGGTCTTATAACTGGGAGGTCTCGGGTTCGATTCCCGGCGGGGGCAATTTAGGAATTTATAATTTCTAAATTGTCTCTGGTCTGGTCTGGTGGGAAGCTTTGGCCGTGGCTAGTTACCACCCTACTGTCAAAGACGTGCCGCCAAGCGATTTAGCGTTCCGGCACGATGGCGTGTAGAAACCGATTAGGGGTATGGGTTGAATTTACACTGCTAAACCCCTTCCAAGTTAGCCCACTACCATCTTAGACTGCATCGTCACTTACCATCAGGTGAGATCGCAGTCAAGGGCTATCTTGTCATTGAATAAAAAAAAGGGATTTTTTTTAAGAAAAACGGGTAAAATTAAAATCATGACTGGCAACACTCGTCTTGCGGCTTTAATTTTTTGGAATTACAATTTACAACGCAGTTGCACGTGAACGGTTGCGGTATAATCAACTATCGATTGCGTCTCTGTTAAGTGAACTGTGGAATGGAGTATTTATGACATAATCATGTGTGTCAGTTTGTGAGTGTTGTGAGGAGTGTGTGGTTTACATGTTCGGTTGCAAATCTGCTGCGGTCTGAGTTCGAATCCTGCGTAGTCGGTCATAACATTTTTAGAGTTGAGTTTCTGCCAAGAAACCCCCAGTACCGGCCTAGAGTTAGGAAACTAGGGGCGGCTCTGTTTGAGCTTCTTGAGTCTAAACTAAATCAATCTGGAAGGGAGACCTGTGCCACTCGCAAGTTATTTAGAGATGAACCTAATTAGACCCTCCAATCCAAGTACATCCATACCTCCAAGCTGCTGCAGCTGCGGTTGGTGGGCTTTAATTAATCTTAAAATTTATCATTGATAACATGTTCTCCGAGGAACGGGAGTGACACAACGCCAACTTTGTAATTTAACTCCAGGCCGATACTTACTGATAATTTGTTGTCAGAAACCCAATAAGGCAAGGCGTGTGTAATTTTGAACCGACCCGGGAATCGAACCTAGACCTCGTAATCCGGTCATCACCACTACTGACGTAGTGTACGTAGTAACGAGGCAAAGTGGTCGACTTGTCAGTCGTCAGCAAAGGTCGTCAGTGATTTCGCGCTTACCTACCTATTCCGAAAAGACATCACGTGACATCAAGTGCGCGGCACTCGGTAAGAATTTACGACTTTTTCTAAACATCGAACTTTTTTGTACTAGGGAATCAGGAATTGAAAGGGATTTATGTGGCGTGTTGTTATTATGTCTAGTTAGGGTTTCCAAAATGTTTTTTTCTTAATTAATTAATTATTTTTGTATGAAAGTTTTTGATAATTAATTTTTACTTTTTACCACCGCCATTGTGTTTATAGGGTCAAAGTGCATGGGTGGTTGCTGGTAAGTTATACACATTAACAAACACCTTGTATATATCAATACGTAAACTGGCTCTTTAACTAGCGGTCAGAGAAAAATGCGGGGGTATCGCTCCGCAAAATACATACGAAGTTTGCGTACAGTTGAATAGTAATTTTAATCTTCGACCACCTGAACAAAACATCGGACATACGGCTTCATGTGCATTCCGATGTTTTGTCCAGAAACTTGCAAAGAAGCTCCTTAATGCCGACGAACACGAAGCGTAAAGTGGAAAGGTGGAGGAGTCTTATGCTGAGATCTATAGACTCTCTGTCTATAGTCAGTGCTCTGACTTAGCTCGGACTCAAGATAAGAGTCAAAACGAGACATAAATATGCTCCGACATAAATCTGTCTCGTTTTATCTCCGTCTTGAGTCTGAACTGAGTCAGAGCATGCTTTATGGATCTCAGCATAAGAGCAGGTGAACAAAACGAGTCCCTGTCATGCGTCGCTACGAAGTCGAATAGGTGAAGCTGAATAAAGGGACGCGAAGTAAGTCTTCAGGCACAGCCCATGAAAAACTCTCCTTTAATGGGCCTTTAATAGCCCCATTTCTAATCTGATCGTACCAGATACAGGATACAGGTAATGTAATTGAACCGAAAGGAAGATAAAAGCACTCTTTTAATAATGCTTAATGAATATTTATCAAAATATTTATCGAGTACTTGGTGAAGAAAATTTAAGTTACGTAAGTTTTTATTCATTAATTTCAATCATTATTAAATTAAATTATCGTACTAAAAGAAAGTAGAAAGTCTTTCTCATTAGTTTTTATTGTTGTAACTTTTAGTAAATACTATAATTAATACATGTGTAGATAGTACCTATGGCTATTTTACAAGAACATCAAGAGGAGAAAGGTTTTAACGAAGAAAATTGTAACTTTTATATTTCAAAATTATACAAAAGTAATAAAGTAACAACATATTTTGTAATTGTTTAGTAAACTTAAACTTTCAATAATTTCCATATTGGCGCCCAATATGGTACTCTCTAAACAACACAAAAGATTAATAGAAAGTTTTATTTCAGGAAACGAATATTATATTGGATAGAGTCAGGCGTTACTTTGCGGAAGTTCATGATTAACAAAAAATGTTAGAGTTATTTTGCTGTAATCCGCCAACAGAAAAAAAAAAAAATCTGTATGGTCAAACATGCAGTTAGTTTTAGTTGGTTGCTTAGCTTATAACTGCATGTTTGACCATACAGATTTTTTTTTTTCTGTTGGCGGATTACAGCAAAATAACTCTAACATTTTTTGTTAACGAATATTATGTTGTGTCTAAAACAAATGAATAAAATAAACTGAAACAATACCTTTTATAAATAAACCGAGAACTGCCAGTAAAACAAACATGCTCTTCAATGTAATCCAAAACGTCTCATCACATATTATCACTTGTGTTATCGGTTCTTATTACAATTTTGTTACACTAAACACTTGTTTAATAAACTATCATACAAACACGTCAATACGTAACATGCATTTCAAGGAACCGTTCTGTGTACGTGTACCCTCATTGATACTTGTTTCTGAACTGAGCGGTTGCGCTAGGCAGTTTTAGCGACCGCTCGCCCCGCACCCTGTCGGGGTCACAAATACCCTGTTACATTTTCATGATCTTACAGGTTGAGTTGATACAGTTTACTGTTTGACCAAATGGCGGGTCTGTACTTACACACTGTATACCTACTTTTCCCTTCTTCGTTCTAATAGTTTGTTACTACGAGTATCACTTTAACGTTCTCTTCATTACCACAGATAAACACTGGTTCTTAACTTCTAACTCGGATTGTGGAAACAATAGAGTTTTTAATAATATCGTAGGCGATGCAGGTTTTGAGCTTGCATTTAATTGGGTCAAGTTTTAATAATAAATCGAGCTAGAGTCGACCAACCGATTTTATCAAAGTTGAAGACGTGTTTATTTTTGATTGTATACCTATAAGTTTTGTGTTTTTAAAGTGAATGGATAATGGTTCAATAAAGGTCCTATAGTTTGATTACCTAGAGCGGGCACACAGAATATTTATTTTTAAACACTTCGTGGAAATAAAATGATAGATAGTCTTATTGATGAACTTAACCAAGTTATATTTGCAAACGTAGCAGGCATAGATATCTATTAGTTAAGCCTCGATCATAAATCGACTAAAACCAATTTCAGATGATCTTTTCAAGGATTTGTCAGTTAACATATAGTAGGTTTTTTAAATATTTTTTCCCTTAAACTTAAAATGTAAAAATAAATGCCAGACTTGAATAAATTAGTTAATTATATTTTTAACTTTCTTTGACCTCTTTCTAAAGCTTAAAAAATCAAAATCTTATCTAAGAAGTTCATAAATAGTGAAAATACCACCAACTCGCTTCAAAGCGTGGTCTTTAATAAAGTAAGTAGTAGTCGAAGAGACTGTCCATATTATTTAATACTGCTTGAGATATTTCATCAGCAATATCTGATACATTAAGTAAATTAATTGGAGAAGAGATTCATAGATCTGGTTTATTATATTACTAAATTAACTAATTTCGTTCACGTTATAAGTTGAAAAAGTAACGATATTCGATACGAATTACATTTATTCACTACATTTATTCCTTTTACAAAAAATAATAATTATAGCCAAATACTTTTCTGTACAAATAAATAATATATTACGTAGGAGTACCAGACTATTGAGTCTCGTCTTCAGAATGTATTAGTACCATTAATTTAATTAGAAGATCATAACATTACATGACACACACACTCTTCGTATTTATAAGATATCATCTCTCATTTCACCAAGTTATTAAGATGAGACATAAACGTCATGCGTTCTTATGATCCCAGAGCCCGAAGAAATTTTTAAAAGGTTGCTTGATAAAATCTGCAAGAAAGAAAGACAAAAATTTTTACTCAGATGTACGAGTCACGATGTACTCGTATTATACTTTATTACATATATTTCGTGACATTACTCCTGTCATTTATTTTCAAACACATATATATTATATTATTTTTAAAAATGTTTACAAAAATACATTATATAAGTATTATAACATCATCAAAAATAATAAAATTAATGGTTCCCACTTGGTGCAGGGTAGGACTTAAGCGGCCAGTGGTCAGGGCTCCAAAGTGAACAAACTCCTCACAATACGTGCCGTCTCAAGGAGTACCGCCTTCTGTATTCTGCCCTTGATCAAAGTACTAAGCGAAAGTTTCTTAAGATGTTAATCGAAACTTTTCGCTATAAGACCATTGACCGAAACGACAATCGGAACTACAATTGTTGACATTATGACATTTTTATTACGCAAGCAAACACACAATATATTGTGATGTACCTATGTATGTTGATACGATAAAAGCCTGTCGCAGTCAATCGCTTTGAAGACGTACACTAGTGCTCCGAAGATTGCATTCCAAAACACAGTAATGTGTCTGCAATTTAAGTTTTTACCACACAATACATAACAACACTGTAGGTTTAAGCATCGATTCAAAATTTTCTATCGTCTCTACGGCCATTAAAACAAATGTTGCAGCTTCTACGAGTATAATATGCTTTATAATCGAAACGTGTGACAATTTTTCTTTTTCCCTTTACTCCAGGAAAGTCGTAACACTTTAACGTTACGATACCATATTCGGGAATTGGGGAGTATCATAAAATCATAAACAGCATTTTATCCCTTACAAATTTCCCCTGTTCACCCTCAATGGCCGATAATGAATATCGTCCTTGGCGCGTGATAGTTTTGTTAATCGCAGAAGTATTATAGTTTAGTAATTTTGCCTTATTATTATTATTTGAGTTGATTTCTTACTGTATTGTGTTATTCATCACTAGTATATTTTTCGGAAGTTTTTCTTTCTACCAATGTTTCTAGTGTGAGATACACGCTTCTATGTAGACAGATACAGTAGTAAGTAATACTATGTTTTGCAGACAGATAGATTTAAATGCATCGAACAATAACGCTTAGAAGCGCAGCAATAGTCGACGCACTGATAAGCCAGTTTTAGTAAGCCTTTAACAGCTGACTACGCAGTAGTATCGTTGCGTTATTTAGTACGACGAGCTTGCAGGAAATTATTGAAAAATTGCGTAAAGTGTTGTAAAAGGAAGTTATAATTAATTCATCACAATTTCAAAAAAATTGTTAAAATTATAAATCCAATAGGTATCTATTATTGTCACATAAATATCTCTAGTAAAATGTTTCATGTACCTAGTTACTAGAACACCGTTGTAACAACGGAAACTAATTACTTGGATGTAAAAATATGAGCTTCAATATACCGTACTTACCTATATAGTAGGCATCAACGTTAGCGCTTCTCGAAGGAACCTATAAAATTACCGTTGTCACGAAGGATACTTACGTAACATTTTCAAGACGTTTTGCGTTTATTTTCGGGGGTTATTTTGTATTCATCGTGAGCCAGGGAAATTAATCATCCAGTGATGATTTCGTTTTCGTTCACCGTAATGGATTCTAGGCAATACAGGGCATCGGGGATTCGGGGCACGATTCAAATTAAGTGATAAAGCGTTGGGAGTACGCCGTCTGCGTCCTGTCACCGCGTAGTGCGCGGAGACCCCACGGGAGTGGTGACCTATTAGTACAGAATAATACTCGTATTTATTGTACCTACTAGCTTTTGCCCGCGACTTCTTTGGAGGGGAATTAGGTTTTTAAGAACCGGTCAAATACTCGCATACGAAGGGTTCCGTACCAAAAAACGCCAAAAAAAAACACGTTCCTATTAGGGGAACCCCCTCTAATTTTATTTTTATTATTTGTTGTTATAGCGGCAATAGACATACACATCTCATGAAAATTTCAACTCTACCTATTACGGATCGTGAGATACAGCCCTCTGACAGACAGACGGACGGACGGACGGACAACGGAGGCTTAGTAATAGGATCCCGTTGGTAACTTTTCGGGTACGGAACCTTAAAAACTCGCGGGCCACAGAATAATTTGTAATTTATTTTAGGTTACGTTTTTTTTAATTTTTAGATAAAGAAAGGGTGTTTTTAATCGTCTAATACTCTTTTGGCTGAATCAAAGTGTTTCACAAAATTTAACAACCCTTGGTGCCATATAGGTATACCTACATAAATCCACACCGTTCCCTTCACGCTATTATGTCAACCGAAACGATTTATGATCGCATCAAAGAAATTTTCACGAGGGATGTTATCTGGGCAAATTGTACTTATTCTCTATATACTCTAAGGGCCTATTCATCCCTGTCAAGTACCTAAACTTAAACCAACAAGTAAAACATTGTGTTAATTTTGTTTTTTAATTAGCAATCTGGCAGTACGTCAAATTTATTCTTCGGTGAGAGTTTACTTACTAGAAATCACGCAAGCCAGCTTGAAAAATATAGTACAATATGTATTACTAGCTTCTGCTCGCGGCTTTGCTCACGTTAAGTTCGATTTTTCAAACCCCTATTTTACCACCTTAGGGGTTGAATTTTCAAAAATCCTTCCTTAGTGTGCGCCTACGTCATAAAAGGAACCAACTGTAAAAATTTCGAGTTTCTAACTTCAGTAGTTTAGGCTGTGCGTTGATATCTCAGTCAGTCAGTCAGTCAGTCAGTCAGTCAGTCAGTCAGGACTTTGAATTTTATATATATATAGATCTATGAGATTAATACCATCTCTTAATTATATATTTGTTATGCAATTTTAATATTATTGACTTTATTTCGTGGTTTGTATAGGTTTTGTGAATCGCGATTGGAACTTACAAACTCAATAATTAATATAATATATAATTCATTTATTGATCATCATTCTGTTTAATTAATTACGAAGTGAATGGACCCTGTTGGAATAAACCAACCACATTTGAATTATAAAAGGCCAATCCATTTCATAATGCTACCTTTGGAAAAGGATATTACTACACATGTCTTACAAACTAGATTCTTCAGAAAAAATATTTAAAACTAGCGGACGCCCGCGACTTCGTCTGCTTCTTCAATTCACAATCGACAGTTCCTAAATCCCCACAGTTTAGGTGGGCAGAATCCCTGCAGCATCAGGATGTGTGTATGTCTGTCTGTGGCATCGTAGCTGGTGGGAGGCTTTGGCCGTGGCTAGTTACCACCCTACCGTCAAAGACGTGCCGCCAAGCGATTTAGCGTTCCGGCACGATGGCGTGTAGCAACCGATTAGGGGTATGGGTTATATTTACACTGCTATACCCCTTCCAAGTTAGCCCGCTACCATCTTAGACTGCATCGTCACTTACCATCAGGTGAGATCGCAGTCAAGGGCTATCTTGTCATCGAATAAAAAAATAAAAAAAAAAAGCTCCCGATCGGATGAACAGATTTTGGTTTTATTTGATGAATTGAATGAAGGTGAATTAGTCGGGAGTGTTCTTAGCTATGTTTGATGAAGATCGGTCCAAGATGGCCGCCGCCACAAAATGGCGGATTACCTACATATTTTTATTTTAACGATTACTGACTAGCGATTAGGATGTTGTAACATGTAGAGGGTGTTTTAAATTTTTTTATTAATTTACACTTGTTAATAAAGAAGAATTATGTAGAACAGTTATGCTGAATGCTCATAATATTCAAGAATAGACATCTGGCTTAGGTATATTATGTAGGTGATTTATTCTACGATATTACGCACCCTGGCTTGGCTTGAATAGCATTACCTTGACAGCTTATGAGCTCCTTTATATAGGTGTGATTTATGTACAGAGCTACGTATGTAACCTTTCACCATGTTTACTGTTTTCAGTCAATAAAATTCTGAAACCGAGATTAAATTACTTAATAACATTAAAAAAGTCATTCGCGTTTTTTAAAACTTAACAGAACAGTGACAGATTTGCAAAAAGTCCAAATTGACTCTTTGGCCTATTTGTACATTTAATTAACAATTGTTATTATGTTTGTTTACTGTTTTAAAACAACCATTTTAATAGGAATATGTGAAACTTCATACCTATAGATTTTTTATTTACAAAAGTTATGATAACAAAACTTTGAAAATCATTTCAAATTGCTGTAGGTACTGTAAAGTTGATTAAATGCTTTCGTCTTCGTTCGATCCGTCTTTGTTCTACGATCATGACGATATAAATATTATTTATTTAGATTTATTAAATTAAACAGTTGGATGAAGGACGTGTTTCGTTTGCTAATTTAACCTTTTTCCGGTATTTAAAAATCTATGGTGCGCGAGTATGTAAGCTGTTTCAATACAGTCATGCCAGTTGCAACTGCACAGAACCAAGTTTTAATCTTAGCTCTGGGGGCCCTCAGTCATGTTTTAAAATAAATAATTTACGGCATAATATACATATTATATTATGGCTTGTGGAAAACGTGAAGGCGCGCGTCGGGGGAGCATTATTTCAAAGACTCGCTGAACAGGGTCGTAAACCACTAACGACTGTGCGACCGCTATAATGAATTCACTCTACACTCCAACCGACATTGCATTTGATTTTAACGAGGTGCGCAAAATATTTGAATACACGTATCGTGATTTCTAAAAAGACCTCATTAGAATATTTTATTTTATCTAAAAGTTTTTTCAGAAGTCCGTGGCTATATTTTTATTACGAAAGGTCACGTTCGTTTAACTTTATTTTCGTCTTTTACGTTCTATCGCTAACGTAAAGCTCACATTCTAAGGGAGAGCAAAGCTACCCCGATCGTTCAACAACACCACAGACATTGCGATACCTGAACTGGGACTGGAGGACTAGATTGGAGCGCGCTTGCCTAGAAGATGCGTATTCCTTTTTGGCTTGAAAGTACTTATACTATACAGAGGAGGAGGCACACCTTAGCTGTAGGTATTATAGGAATTAGGAAACGTTAGTTGGTATCAGAAAGTGACTTTTGTCTTTTGTGATGTACTTAAGTACAGGTATAGGTTTCCAAAAATTATTCTCAATTTTACTTTCGAAAGAAAAATAGAGAAACACGTTCAATAAAATTTTAATAATCCGGTCCGGTCCGGTTATGCTCCGGTCTTCGGAAGTGTCCGGAATTTGCATAGCTTTTCTCCTGTGCCTTCAAATGCCATCAACTTACGTCAACCGTAATTACATTTTGTAAGAAAATTCAAGAGAATTTGAACAATAGATTTTTCGTTTTCCTTGTATGAACGACAAAGGAAAATGTAGCAATCCATAATAATATTGCAAATGAGAAAGTAACTATGTAGTCTGTATACTTATTATCTTTTCTACTTCTACTAAAACTACATCGCAAAAAAAAAATATCTTTAATATTTATTTTTGGTAAATTATTTATTATCAAACAACTGTAAAAACCAAAGAGTTTTAATATACAAAAATTACTGAACGGATTTAAATGAAATTTGGTGTAGTGGTAGCTGATACTCCGGATCAATATATAGCATTTTTTATTCTTTTTTTTTTAGTATTTTTAGCGAGCAAACGAGCAGGCGGGTCACCTGATGTTAAGTGATTACCGCCGCCCATGAACATTTGTAGCACCTAAGGCACTACCAATGCGTTGTCGGCTTTTTAGGAATCCTGATGAATAATTTTAATTATTATGTACAAATAACGTAAGCATAGTAATTTAATATGCAAGTTGAATTTACTGTGATTATTTTATACATTTTAAAACCCGGAAGATCAATTCCAAGCGATCTTTTTAAAGAATTTCATTAATTCATGAGCTTGTAAGTAGAGAACAGAGATCTCAGTGCAAATGGAATCATTAATCATGAAATAACAACCCTCTTTCCAAGAGTGTTTCTAGTAGGACGGAGGGGTGGAGGGGGGAGCATTTAAAAGTTTTATCAGAAACCTACTTAGGTTGGCCGACATTATTTGATTATTATTGATATAAATCTTTCAACTCACGATAGCGCATGGTTGTGTGCGTGTTGTGTCTGTATAAGTGTGAGCAAGAGCTTGCTCGCGCCTGATCGCTTCTACCTAGGCTCCTGATAGGTATGCACACTTACGCAATGTGCATGTATACGACGTACCCAACCACAAGTAAAGCTAACGCGTCCTTGTGAATTGCAAGAACTCCTACAATATATTTTATTATCAATATTTTTTTACTACTTGATTAAATGTTTATTTCTATATGACTAGATATTACGCTTGTGACATTGTCTGCGCTTATTTAGGTTTTAAAAATTCTTTGTTTTCGTTTCCTGGAATAAAAAGGATTCTAATTCTAAAGTTCGAAATGCAAATTTTGCCAAACTTCACAGGGGTCTTGTTAATCTTTTACCTGTCTGTGAAAATTTCATCAAAATCAGTTCAGCAGCTGGGGCAACGGAGAAAATGCAGACGTGGTTAACAGCATACTTATGAATTATAATAAATACTATTCGTCCTCAATGCATTAATGTATCATGTATCAATATTATAACTTTTATCTATCATAGAGCTAAAATTTTGTGCAGAAATATTTTGATTGCTGAAAACGATTGTTGGAGAATTTTAATCTCGGAATAGACTCTCTCCAAAAATTAAGTCACGGGTATCTGCCAGTGGTTAATGAAAAAGTGAAAATGTTTTAAACAAAAAAAGAAAAGTAAAACCTCAGGGTACCTGTAGTAAAGAAACTCCCAGGCCCCATTTTTATGAGCGCACTAATAAAATACGAACGGCTTTGTTTAAATTTCAGAGGGTCGTAATGAATCAAAACACTTTTGGCGGCCGCTCGTTATGAAAAGTTCATGTACTTAAACAAATGCCTGCCTAAAACAGTGTTCCCGTAATCATACATTTAATGGGTTCCATAACGACCTCGTAAAGTGGTACCAGCAGAGTTTGTTCATAAATACCGAACTTCCTTTTTTTCACGGAAAATTAAATTTTTCCACCGTTGAATTATGGTTTCGGTTGTGTCAGAAAGTTTAGCAGAACAAAATCTAAAATATGCTTTCAATTAAGAAATCATTTTTCGCAATCTATTTAAATATATATCCTTGGGTGTATTAAAAGGTAAACAAGTAATTTGTTTATATTTTAAGACATCTCAAGAAAAATAAGTTATCTAATTTGCTTTTATTTCACTTTACATTTTCTCATCAGACGGCAGCAATACTCTTCTGTAATCTAAAATAATTATTAATGCAATTGAACTAATGCGCCAAAAATATATACCTACTTGTAGGTGCGTAGGTAGTTGTATGATAAATAATTGATGTTATAATTCTTTCAATTCACGAGGGCACGTGGCTCATGGTTGTGTGTGTGTCGTATCTGTATAAGTGTGAGCGAGAGCCTGCTTGCGCCTGACCGCTCCCACCTAGGCTCCTGACAGGCACACACACTTACACAATGTGCATGTACATGACGTAACCACAAGTAAAACTCACGCGCCCTCGTGAATTACAAGAACTATACCGCCAAACATCTTGTTAAGTTATATAACTATTGGATTAGGAACCTTAAAGTTACACAATGTTTGCTTTCAGGGTCTTGTTGATTGCTTTGGATCTGGTGATAGTCGGACTGTGGAATTCAAAACGTACAACACAAATAGGGTTGCTAACCACAGAATAACTTTTAATGCCACACTCAGAGTAGCTTATGCCCATTTTCATCAACCATACCTAAATCATCCCCTAAGAAGGTAACTTCTAATACAATACCTAATGTCATTTCCACAATCATATACTATATCATAGTCTACAATTAGGTGTTCCCTAAAGTTCGTAAAAAGGAAATTGACGGAAAGCGTCACCTAAGTTAGCTTAGGTAGCCCGTAAAAGTTAGGGAACGTTGGTGAAGACGGGCACGTCTTTTTCACAAACAGTCAAAGTCTTTTAACCTAAGATTTAAAAAGTTCAGTTCATTTTAATTAAGACATTTAATGATAACTATCTTTTGTCTGCGACTTCGTCCACGTGGATTTAGTTACAAAATATCTCCAGGTCTTCACCTATACCCATGTGATCACATCGATCCGTTACTTCGTTGCTGAGTGATCGAAGGAAACACACCTTCACATTTAAAGTTAGTAGGGGATTATATTAAAATTTAATAATGCAGCGATAAATTTAATTTTAAATTAATTTGCAAACCCTACCAATTTTGAAGTTAATTAATGTAATTGCATGAGTTTCGAATAATATTTAAACATAATTTAAATACATGAACATCAATTCAATGTAACCTCAGAACGTGTCATTTTCATGATTTTCCAGTAATTAACGAGCAATGTGTATGCGAGTGATACTGCTCTAATTGTAATAATAGTTGGCTACAGTTTGGCGGTTCCAAAATAATTGAATTTACGGGCCTATACGGACTAATTTCTCGTACGATTATTGGGGAAAATATGTATGTGATTATTATCGTTGTAGGTGGTATTCTTCAAACGGCTTTCGTACTCATTAATTTCCATTCAGACATAAAACAAAAGCAACCTTATGATAATGATCATAGGCGAGATAAGCAGAGTGGCGCAGTAAAGGCGTGCTGGGCCCATAACCTTTTAGAGGGTGCATGGATTCTCTAATTACAGATTGAGATGACTTGAGATTCTCTTTTATTTTAGACACAATATTTGAACAATGTTACACATTGATTGACAAGAAGCGAAATATTAGAGAGTACAGAAACAGACTAGTTCCTAATACAAAGGCATAGACGTACGTACAGTATTCTGTACGAACTGTGTCTCGGTCTGTCGGTTTATTAACCGACAAACTTATATCTTTAGTTTAGAAATCCAACAGCACCAATCCATACCTAGGTATATAAAGATTTATTATTGCAGTGTGACGAACGGTTTTTTTATTACTCTTATAAACAAGATACACTTAAACAGCTCTAGATACTACGATCAGTGTCTAATGATTTCAGTTCTTCCGCAAACATGTAAGCCGCTCGATCACTGTATAGTTTTTCTCAAGGAGCATTTAGACGGAGAGTTTCTTGTAATTGTGACTTTCGAAAAAATATACACTTGCTTCGTGTAAACTTTAATATCCGAAGGAATGTTTCTTACCGGCTCTTCTCAGCAGAATCTGCATTCCGAACCGGTGCACGGTGGTAGATTTATGACGTGTCATAAGAGCTACACGTTAGCCTACATGAAATAAATTAATTTTGAATTTGAATTTGAATTTGAAAGATAATAGTAGCCTTTCCAGCGTCTATATTTCCTGTCACCTATATTAATTTGAGTACCTTCAAGGCAAGAGCGAACAGGCATCTTCTAGGCAAGCGCGTGCTAACGAAGAATACATCAGTGCTTTCCATCATTGATTGTAGTCAAACGCAAGTCAATTTCGCAATAAAAATAAAATTACTACTCTACAAAATCTTACCAGTGCACTCCTATAATACCTATTGTAATACTTCAGAAACCAGTACATGGGTAACATAGTTTCTTTATTGTGGCGGCAGGTTAACCTCTTGGGAAATTAGCAATAGATTGCAACAACGTCAGAAACTTGATCACATATTGTACCTACTCGATCTCCTTCAACCAATGCTTGTACACTCGACGTACCGTGTTTGGTTATAAATACACATACACAGGGAGCAGTTGCAGTATACAGTCGCAGGGAGCCGCTGGATTCAGGCGGCGCAAGACCGAGACTTGTGGAAGTCCATGTAAGAGACCTATGTCCCGCTGTAGACGTCTATCGGCTGACAAAGAAGAAGAAGGTACAGGTATTGCCTTAAACTACTGTACATAATACTTGTATAGAATAAAAAAAGTGAAAAAGATAAAAGAAGGTTACTAGTTCAATTATAAATGCAATAACAATACTTTACTATTAATTAATTAAATTAGTACTCCTGCATTTTCCTTTCTGTCTGTCTTCGGAATGGCTGAACTGATTTTAACCGAATTATCAAAAGCAACAGAAAATTATAGAAGATATAAAAAGAAGCCTATAAAACAATAGGTAGTATTCTTTTTATTTCGAGAAATCAAAGAGTTCTCACGTGTTAGATGAACAGAGTCACGGTTATCAAAATAGGCTAAGTGCTAAAACTTGTTAATTAATTAAAAAATTAGTACCTATTGCAAAAGTTATTCCAGTAACCGAAAATTCCAGCAATATATATATTATTATGAATATTTTACACACTGATGTACCCACTCGTATTTGTGTCGCATTCAGATTTGGATTATATTTTCGTTTTTCAAAACGATATACTGTTTCTCTGAGTCATCTCATTTTTCATTTTTTTATGTTTGCTATGCTGACCATACCTACTATTTCCCTTTCTCCTCCAAACAAGCGTATTAAGCGTGTTTTAGGAGTAGGTTCGAACAAAATGCAACGGATGGGGATAGAACCTATGCAGTTCGGTTCAATCTGTGTTTCAACTCTTGAGCTATTGAGGCTCTGTATTGTATGAATTGATACCTACTTGTAATTAATTAAAAGTCCAAACACATATATACCAAGTTACATAAAAAAAATGTATCTAAAAATATAGTTTTGAAACCGGCCTTTCAGTATAAAGTGGTTTAAGTGTTTCAATTTTCCTGCCCTTTCGAAATACCACATTAAGCAAAATTGCGGTAAGTAAACCCAGACGCGTAATTTTTATCGATTTCTCATGTCTGGCTAAAAGGGCTCATTTGGCCATATTGTATAAAATGGATGGAAGTGTAATTTGCATTGAATCGGTGGTCACGCACGTCGTGGGGAGTTACCTTTTTTATTGTTCGACTCGCCTTAGCTGTAACTTTAATGTAGGGGGGTGGTTTGCACCCCTCATGACCGCTTTAGGTCATAATATGCGCAAAACGCTTTAAGCCAGCTCAACATATTTCTCTATCTGCTTTATTTTGTTACATGCAGTATAATAATAAAATCCTTCATCGATCTTTGAAGGGCGTCGTTTTTACATGGCCTGCTTTGTCTTATAAAAGACAATTGAAGGAATATCTTTGTATTCTCTAGATACTTGTTTTTAAAGGTTCCGAAAAAAACCCTTACAGCATCACATTCTGTCTGTGTCATCGTCTGTCTGTGTGAAAGTGTTGTTAAAAGACAATAATATACGGGTAATGGGAAGAACATAAATAAAAACGTTTTATTTATTTTTAGATTAAATTAAAATATTTCCAATTGAATTTAACATCAATTTATTACTATTTAATATTTCATTTATCTTATTAACGCATCCTGTATTATTGCGAACTTATGGATTCATCGGAAATTTTTATTACTGTTCATTTACTCTGCTCTTATCGCGGCATTAATCAAAGTTATTTATAGCGTAATTATCGTTTCGCGGTGTACATCGGATGGTTTTGTTCACATAAGTACATATTTTATTACTCGGATATAATAAGCTTTTATTTCAAACGGATTTATTTATGTTTTCCTGTATGATATATCTACAGCCAAAAGTGATACATGTCGATGGTCTAGATGACAAATAGGTGTGCATAATGCATATTAAATTTTTAACACTTTACGGCAAATTTTATAATTTATTCTTATCTGGCAGAGTAATACTCGTGATAATAAGTCGAGAACTCGTGAATATGCTCAAATGCCCACGCATTCGTGATTGGATTCGATTGATCGTATAAAAAGTAGCCTATGCGTTATTCCAGACTGTAATCTATCTCTGTGCCAAACAGCCACATCGGTTCAGTCTTACCGGCGTAATTGAGTAACAAACATCCATTCATCCATCCATCCATACATCCAAGCTTTCCCATTTACAATATTAATACGATCATTTACAAATTGATTTAGCTGTAAATAGGTAATTGTAATATATAAAAATTGGATTAAGCTACTATAGGAAGCACTGGATACCTACAGGAGGCATAATACCGAGACCTGTGAAAGTCCATGCAAGATACCTTTGTCTATGGGTTGATAATAGAAGAAGTTTTAATGTAAAATTTTCAAAAGTTTAACTACGACTATGTTCCTTTTTTTTATTTGATGACAAGATAGTCCTTGACTGCGGTCTCATCTGATGATAAGTGACGATGCAGTCTAAGATGGTAGCGGGCTAACTTGAAAAGGGTATGGCAGTGTAGATTCAACCCATACCCCTAATCGGAACGCTGAATCGCTTGGCGGCACGTCTTTGACGGTAGGATGGTAACTATACAGGGCGTCCCACGGCTATGCCACATGGAGGGGAAGTACCTTAAATATTGTAGATGGAACATTTTACTGAAAGAAGACTTCATTTTAATTTAAAAAACAATTTAAACTGCATTCATAGATTTTTAAATAATTGCCTGGTTGAACCGGGACTCGAACCCGCTATACGAGAAAAAAAATTAACCTGTATCTTTATCATACCGATCGGAAGGCTTCATCATAAGGATTATTTTTTGTTAAATAACATAGCATGAGAAATAAAAGGAAGACCATGAATTTTAGCCTTTGATGTAAAATTTTGTTCAGAAAAATGAAAAGTGTCAGCTTTTCTTATCGGCTTGGCGTATCGACATACAACTGACATGAACTATTACTAATGAGTACCCACTTGAGAAGTACGCATCATTTCCCGATCCTTACTATCCTTACTAATCCTTACTTTAAATTGTCTTTTAAATTAAAATGAAGTCTTCTTTCAGTAAAATGTTCCATCTACAATATTTAAGGTACTTCCCCTCCATGTGGCATAGCCGTGGGACACCCTGTATATATAGCCTCCCACCAGACAAAACCTAACTCCTAAGTCATGAATGAAATCCAACCCCAATGAGTACAGGCTGATATTCCCGCTGGAGCTGAGATCGTAAAAATAATATTTACAGGAATGACCCTAATTCGGTGTAATCATAAAAGTGTGGGCAACTGCGGTAAAATATTCATATGTGTTCATTTCAACTTTTATGGTTTGGTAACGAAACGGCGAAGGGTTCAATATTATTTCAAACTAGCGGCCCGCTCCGGCTTCGCACGGGTATAAAATATATAGCCTGTGTCATTCACTGTTAATGGATGTTATTATACGTATAAACCTTCCTCTTCAATTACTCTATCTATTAAAAAAAACCGCATCAAAATCCGTTGCGTTGTTTTAAAGATTTAAGCATACATAGGGACAGAGAACCTAATACGTAATGATAAATTAATGGATACTTGAATATCCTTGCTTATATTGTAAATGTACACCTAAGTGTGTCTGTTTGTTGGTTTGTCCTTCAATAACAGTGCAGCGGAGCAACGGATCGACATTATTTTTTGCATGGATATAGTTGAGTTGGAGAGTGTCATGGGCTACCTTTTATCTCGAAAAAACATAGGATTCTCGAGGGATTTCTAAATATCTAACCGTACGGAGCAATGTGCAAATTTTAGGTAATATTGAAGAAAAACAATGTCCGTGTGAAATTAGATATTTAGAAATCCCTCGAGAATCCTATGTTTTTTCGGAATAAAATGTAGCCTATGTATTAATCCTGGTATGAGCTATCTCCGTTCCACAGCAAAATCAATTGATTCTTTGTGGTGTGAAGTAGTAATAAACAAACAAACACACACACGCGCGCGCACATACACACACACACACACACACATGCGATGTGATGTGATGAGCACAAATGGCCGCCTTATCGCTAAGAAGTGATCTTTACCAGGCAAGCACGATGCAGAGGATATAAATATGGATATAAGGGATGGCTTTTACAAAATCAACACACAGGTCAACGAGGAGTTATTTCAAATCAACCAAGACTAAGGATTTGGGGTATTTAATGATACGGACGGCTTTTCCACTTAACACGGCCATTATAGCAGCAATCAATGGTCCTGTGGGTCGTAATAGTAACAATTAATTATTTAGGACCAAGGAGTAGGGTGCTTTGAACAAGCATTTGTTTAAATGTGTAAACTTTGAGTAAACGACCCATATCCATGAGTAATTTCACTTCATTATGATCTCCGTAAACATTAAAGAGTACCGCTGCCCTTTTATTACTTCGTATAATAATTTATGGAGTTTGATATTTTTTTATTTATTTATAGGTAGGTACTTAGAGTGCCCACAGAATTACAAAATCGCAGCGTATAGGCATAGCTGCATAAAATGTGCGGGCTACCATAAGTCACTATGCCTTTAGAATAGAATAGAATAATTCAAATAATTCAAATAAACTTTTACAAAGTGCTTTTAGTATACTCTGAGATTTATTTATCCAACTTGAAATTATAGTAAGTCTGCAGGTCTCGAAAAGGGAGCTCGGAAAGTTCAACATCTTGACAGCAGGCTGAGAACAAAAGTAAGTAAGAAGGATAAAATAATTGTAACCCGACTACGGAAAATTGAATTTAACATCTGTCATATTGATTTTGTTCGTATAAAATTTAGTCTATGCCACCCGGACCCTCACCTCCTCATTCATCAAAATCGACTCAGTAGTATTCGCTATGGCGGAACATTCGTAAATAGTCACCTACATACATACATGCATAGGTTGCTATATGCATTACCCTTCTTTCGGCTTTGCCATTGTTGGGTAAAAATAAATTTTTATTTCAAAGCTGTATTATACATATTACCTACTTTCCTTACCTTCGGTCTTGTTAGGGTTGTTAGCACATCGTCGTCAAACGAGCTCTAGGGTATTGTCAGTTGAACGAAAATAAATGGATAGAAAAATATTCATGTTCAAAATATTATACGTTTGCTTCTGTTTGACAGCAGCGAAACCGTAGTGAAATTGTTTATTTTCTGAGACTCGGAATAAAAGCTCGGAATGGGCCGCCAAAGTTATATTTCAACTAGATGATGAACAAACACACACACACGCACATACGCGCAGAGATTTTTTACGAACTTTTCTGTGTTGTTACATATTATAAATATAAATTGGTTGTAAAGGTATTCGAAATTGAATTGAATGTAAGTTTGATTTATTTGAATATTCAAAGAACTTGAAAAACAAAAAAAATCACTAAAAACCCTTGTATTGCAATTAAATTGTAATTTATCGAGATTATCTTTTCGTTACGTCACGTCGAGAATTCCGTTACCTTTGTAGCCCATAGTCAAGACCACTGACATCGTGCAAATTGGCAGACTTCACACACCTTTGAGAACATTTCGGAGAACTTTCAGGCATGTAGGATTCCTCTCGATGTCTGATGTCACCGCTGAAGCATGTGATATTTAATTGCTTAAACGCAATGTTACTGAGGTAACTGTTACTTGCAACTCACGACGGCGCATGGCTCATGGTTGTGTGTGTTTCGTATCTGTATAAGTGTGAGCGAGAGCTTGTTCGCACCTGAGTCCTGACCGCTCCGGCACCTGCTCCTGACAGGCACGCACACACGCAATATGCAGGTACACGACGTAACCACAAGTAAAGCGCCCGTAACTTCGTGAGATAATCGCACTATACCTTATAAACTGTGTGTGAAAAAAGGGTTCCTTTTTACCATTTTGCTACTAAACTCCAAAAAGAGAATGACATAATACGCGCACAGCTACTTTACGTTTGTTCTAAACACACGGGCTTTAAAACAACATTACGTTTTCAACGAAGCTCCACCGGCGAAGTGCAAAACAGTGTTAAAATTTGTCTTACTGTCTTATCACTACGAAGACGTAAGAGTTTCCTTAAAAGCGAATTTTAAAGGCAAAATTAGCAGCTACATACACATGTAACTTCGCATAAACGTTGACGGGCCGGTGTGTTCTTAATAAAACATTAATGTCATACAATATAATCAACAGTGTCTGTTATATTTACTTTCCGGGTGTCGTCAAATAATACAATTTTCGTAATTATTATAAGTTAGGCTAAAACTAACATTAAAATAAAATAAATTGTTAAAAAGTTGGTGCTCTTAACTTTACCAATCCTTTAATAATATTTTTAATACGAGATTGTGTTTTGTTGTTAGTTTGTTCTTCGAACACAGCTATCTGGAAAGTGATATGAGCTACTTTTATCCTGGAAAAACATGGGTTCTTGCGGGATTCTAAAAACCTTACCTACTATACGCGGACGAGTCGCGAGAAAACTAGTAACGCATACATTTCTGTGAAAAAAGATACCAGCCGAATTGATAAACTCCTCCTTTTTGGAAGTCGGTTAAAAATTACAAATAAGTGTAAATAAATATCAGCTTGTTTTGGTTCCGTTGAATTTTTCTCTCTCAAATAATATTATGTAAATGACTGATGTAGTTCAGTTCTCGGTTGAATACGCTTCGCTATGATTTTTCCATAATGACGTGACTTGAGCCGGTGAAATATATTTTTACGAACAAAATACAAAAAAATATTAATTCATTGTAATGAAATTTTACCTGTATTTTGACAAAAACGTAAAAACTCTTTTTACAAAATCGACTTCAAACGCCATTACAAAGTATATCAATTGTGCCTATAAAATTTGAAGAGTTCTCTCGATTTATCGAGGATGCCATCATCAGATCCTGACTTGATGACAATGGGACCACCTGGGAAGTATACTCTTTCAAACAAAGAAAGAATTTTCCAAATCAATCCAGGTGTCTTCGAGTAATCGGGGAACATACATAAAAAAAAAGATTCCGACGAATTGAGAACCTTCTCCTTTTTTGGAAGTCGATTAAAAACGATTGTTTAATTTTACAGCCTGGCCAGATTCAAGCGAATTTAATAACCAAATGAATTGAAATAAAACGTTTTAGTTTTATTGTCCGGGTAATATTATAGATTTAAAAATGTACGTAGGTACGCACGGTCGTATTCAAGTATTCAATTCAGAATAACTTTACCAGAAATTATTTAATTATATTCTTCACATTATAATCTTGACATTAGTAGTAATTTAATTTCAGATTAGCCTATGGTGAAACTAAACATAGTTTACTCTTGGAATGACTTGGTACAAACCTTACCCTCTTCTGAAGAAAGTCTCATACCTACTATAAAATTCTTGATCGAAGGTAAGTTCTTTTGTGTTTTAATGATGGGACCTGGGAGAATATTATTAAAGCATATTGTGCAAGATTGTACATGATCAGATGGTAGATAAACTGTACACAACATAATAATTGTTATTTTTTATAAGAGCAACTGTTGAGTTTGTTGCTGGTTCTTCCCGGTTAGAACGGCACTCTGAACCAGTGGTGAATTCACTTGACGATTCAAAAGCACTTTGTAAAAGTTTATCGGAATAAAACCTTTTCTATTCTATTCCATTCTATAATAGAATACACTTGTGGGTACTCCCATTTTGTAATAACGTAAAAGCATCAATGGAAGAAAATAATGTGAGTTAAGTAGTTATAGGTAGGTAATATTATTTCTTTGACGAAAATATATTAAGTTCGGAGTTCAATTACGTCATGTACAATAACATGCGAAGTCAAGCATTGCCTTAAGGAAATCGTGAACAATATGTTATTATTTTCGATGTTGCAATCTATTGGTAATTTCCCGGGAGGAATTACTACTGGCTATAATAAAAAAAAATGTTTTACTCGTCTTAAAAATTACGCTTACCACTCCAAAAACTCCGTAATTATTACTTAATATTTACCTGTTGTTTTTTATTTCTTACTTTAGGTTGCTATTTAGAAAACTGATGATAATTATTTATAAATATTTTAAGGTCGTAAGATTTATAGTCAAGCGACTTCGCCTGCGTAGAGTTAGATTTCAAAATAAGAACTCTCTGTGTTTCCGAGATAAAAGATAGATTATGTCACTCACCAAGTCCTAAACTATATTTAGTACTTCCATGACCGTGCAAAAAACCACTTCAACTCGTTGCTGCGTAGCTGCGTGATTGAAGGACAAATCAACAAATAAACATATTTTTGCATTTATAATTTTAGTAAATATTGTGAACACGGCACTTGTAGAGTAGACAGATGCATACGTCATTAAATAAATTATACCTACAGATTAAATTCTATTGCAGTTGATATAACTGCATTGGAATTGTCGATAAGCCGTAGTTTCCGCTGAACGCCAACTACAAATTAAATAAGTTAAGTAGGTAAGTAAGTAGTAAGAAAATTGTGTTAATTGATAACACTACGTCATTGGCGGATTCCGTTTCGTTAACTATAATTTCAGGCAGGTGATAGTCATCCTGTGTATTGATAACAACTACGTCATTGGCGGATTCCGTTTCGTTAACTATAATTTCAGGCAGGTGATAGTCATCCTGTGTATTGATAACAACTACGTCATTGGCGGATTCCGTTTTGTTAACTATAATTTCAGGCAAGTGCACTCTATCTTAGGTTGCATGTTCATTTACCATCAATTGTGATCGCTGTCAAGTACTCGCATATGTACTCGTAAAAAAGACCATTTTTACAACATAATATTTAATCATCCGTCCTAACTTAAATTACTTTATTTCCCATTACTTCTAATACTTATTACTTGTACTAACCGAGATTATTGTGTTACTAGCGAAATATTACAAAGATCTAACAAACAAATTGTATGAAATATAAACTTGTTACTTGTAAGTCCCTCTTAGTTTGTGTAAGAACTTCCAAAAAGTTTTTATTGCGTGCGGTACGGTTTCCGAGCCCTAATGGGCGATAGCGATTTTGCTGACAAAAATAAATATGTACCGTACCGCCTTTCCGACGAGATTGATGTGGTCATAAAAGGGTAGATTGTATTGGGATTTCGATATTTTGGATGAAGATAATATTGGGTACATTTCTTACAGTGTACGCTCGCCAAGTTTTATTTTTGATTCGACTCTACTTTAAGAGCGTTTCTTCATAGCTGCTGTCACCGAGAAATGAGATTATTTCGGACAAGTTCAAAGCGAGGAGACGTTGTTTTTGTGTCTACTTGTTGTTGTTTTGTGTTTAATTTTGCTCTTGTTGTTGTGAACCGTACTTGGCCAGTGTGGTGGACTACGGCCTAAAGTCTAAACTCTTCTCGGCGATGGATTGAAATACATATATGAAAGACTGAAATCATGCGGACACGATCATTATGAGCAACACAATCAGTATGAGCACACTCTTAGAAACTATCTGAAACTATACTATAAAACACCTGTGACTATTGATTAATTAATGTTCTGTAAAAAAGTACAAAAAGGTTCTTAAAGTTCTACGGTACTTTCTATTCAGTCTGCTTCATTACTGCTGAGCGTCTGAGACTAATTAATTACATAGACCTCCTTGATTTAGCTAATAAAAACCTTTAATGAAACTTCGGTCGCTTAACAAGTTTGAAACTGTCAATTATTAAGGTCAATACTCAATGTGTAGGTAAAGTTTAGTCTATCTGCGGTCACAGAGTGCCCTTGGGAAATTAAAACCCAATAGAATAAGGTCAAAGGTTTGGGGCAATACGGCTTTATAGTGTACGCCGAAGTTACCTGAACAAATGTTTGCAGTAACAAAGATTTACGTTATATTATTATTGGAGTAACTCCGTACCTGTATGTACGTGTTAAATGAATAGTTGTAACATGATAAAGACACATATTCAAATAAAATTGAATATCTTAGGCCCAGACCAATTATTCCAGAATTGAAACCAGTTACTAAAGCAAAAAAACGCTAAATTGAATGAACAAAAAATGAATCCCATCAAAATATAAATGTCAAAATGAGAACCAAGTTTAACATGAAGTATATGGGTGGTTGTCGACTTCACCGACAAAAGAATTGCGATCTAAATGGGTGCCGAGTTCTGTAGTTAATCCTGAAAATTTATAAGAACATACAACATTCTTAAAATATAAATTCAAAACACAATTTCTTATTATTTCTGCTAGAACAATGTTTTCTATTTAAAAATATAACTTCTTAAATTTGAACAGCAGAATTATTTAAAAAGCACATTACTAACGATAAATTGAAGGTTAATATTTAACTTATATACAATATCATTACTTTTTGTTTATTAAGAAATTATTATTATTCTATATTCAAAATTGATCTGTAAAGTTAATTTTTTCCTGCGTTTACGGTGTATAGTTTTTATTAAAAAAATACTAAAGATTTTAGACTTAATTCGTGGTTTACTGACATAATTGTTATAAATGCTACGAGTACGTACCACGGTAATTATTTTAGTTGGGATGAGTCTCGTCGTGACCACGGTCCATGCAATTGGATCGAAATATCGACAATCCCAACTAAAATAATTACCGTGGTACGTACTCGTAGCATTTATAAAAAAATACTGCTTTAAACTATGGTAGTAAGCCCCCTGGAATCTAATTTGAGCTCTTGTAAATCACAAACTTTTACTTACTTTGTCCAGCAGTGGACGTGTTTTAGTTGATAAAGCAAAAGAACCGCGTAACTAATATTCAGTAAGTAGGTTATTAAATCAATCCATATTGAATTTACAAAGTAAAAGGACTAAAACTAATTTATCATGTTCGGTTTTTAATGTCAAAGGTTCATGAAAGAGTACATCGCAAAAGCTGGCGTCAGCACTTCAGCAAAATATCACATGTAGAAGGTAAGCTAACTAGTTTACCCGCGCTACGTAATTCTATAACCTGATTCGTTTAGTATTTTTTTTTTCTAATGCACCACTCGGAGAGCAATCTAATTTTAGTGACGCTGAAAAATTTTCACGTAAATTCAGGGGTCTTTGAACTGTAACTGGTTGTAAAAAAGGATGAAAAAATATGAAAAAAAGTAGGGCAGATTTACATCAAGTAAATTTTGTAATAAAAAAAAATTGATAAGGCGTGATATAGCCCCGCATTAAAGACTAAAGTTGAAAATAAATATTCGAAAATAAAAATAAATGACTGTGGTATTTAACTTTTTAGTTCGTTTCTTGGTTGGGAAGTCGAGTTTTAATTTTTTAATTACATCAAGTAAATATTAAAAAAATATTGTCCACAATCTTTTGCCCGTAACTTCGTCAGCGCGGAGCTAGGTTTTTAAATATCCAGAGGGAACCCTCTGTTTCTTTGATATAACAGACCGCTTTTGTCACTTTTCAAGTCCTCATCTATGCCTACGCAAAAAATCACATGGATTTGTTGCTTCATTACTGCGTGATTGAAGGACTACCCAACAAACAAACTTTTAAACAGATTTTAGACTTGATTCATGGTTTAATGACATAATTGTTATAAAATATTACGAGTACGTACCTACCACGGTAATCTTTTAGTTTGTACAATCCCAACTAAAATAATTACCGTGGTACGTACTCGTTATATTTTATAACAAATTCGCATTTTTAATATTAATAATGATGTATGAGAGATACAAGTAACTAATTAACTACAAGTAAGTAATTTGCATAAATCCACTACAGAGGTTGTTAATAAAATTGTACTTACCTCAGTTTTAATCTGAAGTTCTCAAAGATTTTCTGATCAAAACTTTTTCTCAATATAACATTTTTCTCGTACGCTCGCTAATGAGGTATCTTCTTGCTATAGAAAACCAAAGTTTTTCCGTTTCAAGTTGTGATGTTCAGAGAGAGAAAATGACCGCAAACTTCTGATGTATTTAGACATACGAGTATACTAATAGACTTATATAGAGTTAGATATTTTATAGCTGCAGGATACAGGCAGCGCAAGACCGCGGCATGTGGCAGATTGTGATTGTCTACCTAGTACCTACACCTAATTAGGAATGTTGAACGGGACTTCCTTTTACTTGGATTAGTACGTTACTTTTTACGTGGAAATTAATCATTCTTTTTTGTAGGTATACTTAGGTAGTAGGTAATGTAGCAACTTACTTTGATTAGGGAGTTATTATGCGGATAATTGCTAAATTAAAAAAACAACACGTTGAACCATAAAACTATAGAATAATATAAAATTTATGCTACAGCCAAAGTAATTAATCGGGATATTATTTATGATATCCAGATTAATTTTAAATCATGAATAACTTTAAATAGTTAGAATTATTTAAGTACACACACAAGACAAACACACACACACATGACACGAGACCTTAGCCCTATGCAGGTAGACGTAACCTTGACCAACATTTGACCTTGAACCATCTTAACCCGTCTGTTATATGGTGAGTGTATTATGAATACATTTTGTTATTTATATGCTAATAAAATTAAACCATTATCATATGTCTATTTTCAAAATCTGATTGGATAAAATACCATCGCGCACCTCGCATATTTCCTTTGACGCGTAAAACAAACACTATATGTCGTCAGCGTACATACTTACCTATTCGACACTTTCTTTTTAACTATTAATCAAGCGATCACTGGCATCGAGAAACCCACTGGCCCATATATTGAGCCAGTCGACACTCCTTAGTTTACGTTCTACTCGATATAATACATTTTGTGATATGGTTTGTCTGTGTTATTACTTTCTGCGATAGAGGGAATCCTAGTGTGAAAATCACGGCTTTCACTCTCAGATACTTTGTAAAGTAATATTGTTGCTTTTTTACTATAAATAAATAAAATTTAACTTACTCCAACGGTAATTAATTTATAAAATTATCTATACAACTTAGTTAACATACAATATCTAGGTATTATGTATTATCGCTATTTAATAATTTTGTCTGTAACATAATATATGCAGTTTGCGTGACCATGAGGTATGATTACACATGCAAATTGTACCTTTATGCTTTCTTAAATAAAACCTAAATGACCACATAAGGCGCGACATGGGAAATCGATTGGCTTATTTCCCCTAGTGAATAATACGAGCAAGATTTTTTTTAAATTATTGTTATAATAAAAATCAGTCTATCTGGAAAAAAAGAATATAACAGGATAAAAAATAGCCTCTATGCTATTCCAGTCTATAAACTATCTTTGTGCCAAATATCAGCCAAATCGGTTCAGTCGTTGCGGCGTGATTGAATAACAAACATACATCCAAACTTTCGCATTTATAATATTAATAGGATAACAGGATGAGGTACTACTCGTATATATGTACTCACGTTGAATCTCTTTATGTCAAGGAGGAAAAAAAGGGATGAGTAATAAAACTTACTGCAGAATTACTGGTGGGCTACCAGGCAAGTAGGGCAGGCCGTGCGCTTTTAAACATTCAACATTTCCCACACCGGGGACAAATATAAATGCAGGTACCGTACGACCATGTTTCACTAAAATATTTCAAATCTCATTAAGTAATAATAACGATACCTACATACATACATACATTACATTTGGGTACATGTACATTTGATTATTTGACTGTTTTAAAAATGCGGATATTCATTAATTACAAACGAAAATGTAACATGTAAGAATAACATTTGTACTTAATAAAAACAGAAAATAAATCGGTCAAAAAACAAATAAGTTTATAAGCTGTTTTATTGCGACTGTATCCGTTTCTTTCTAAAACGAAATTTTGTATGGAGAGTGTATGGATCGTGACTTCATGTTGCAATAGCGCTCTATTTTTCTAAAAGGAAACTTAAAAGTTTAATTTTTTCGAGACTAGTTAAGATATTAAAAAAAGAAAAATGATATTTTGTTATAATATTAAAAATCTTTATTTTAAGTAAGTATATGAAAAAATTGTTGTCAATACCTATTTGTTGGATACAAATAGATATTGACAACAATTTTTTTTTAATACGAAACGACGCAAATATCGACATTAAAGATTGTTAACAGTCCAATTACTCCTAGTGGTAACTTTTGAGACAGAATCATCTATTCTAGCACGTTAGGCAATAGGAAATAGAAATACTCGTGGCTTGTGATTTCTAAATCACCCCTCAAGAAAGTCCGAAAGTCATTGGGTTGTTTGAAGTCAATATAAGACTTGTCTCGAGTGTAAGAAATCAATTAACCTTAATACTTTTATGATTTTGGAAAAATATGATTAAACAGTTTAGCAAACATGACAAAAAGATCACGTTTCACTTCAGAAGATTGTTTTGAATTGTAAGTTACAGTAATTTATCTAGTTTTTGTAACAGATCAGCTTTTTCGCATGCAACTTTGTGGTATTAACAACTTTCTATACCTATGTACCTAGTTACCTAGTTAATTTACATTTGCTTGTATTAAGTAATAATTTGTATTTTCGATTAATTGAACACGTATGTATTTCACACGTTTTGCCATTATAACCATTATAAATTTAATCGATACAACGTATAATATATTATGCTTCATTGATTTAATGTGTATTAGCCAACGAGCACAATTAACATTTCGAATTTTAGGCTAAGTGCACATTACTTACTATATTGTTTGGGACACCAACTGCCCCAGGAGTCATCAGGATGCCTATCCACTGAATGTAACTCGGTTTAGTTGACCAATTACATTGTTCAAAGATACCTTGATAAAATCATCCTGTCATCTACCAATTATCTGATTGGCCTGGTGAGCATATTGTCGCTGATCCGAACTATTTAAGTAGACAGGCACCCTAAATCACTAAAGAAATTAAAACCACGGGCTTCAGCTTAGGTTCCAAAGCTGTTCCAAAACGTTTTTAGGCTCTTTTTTATAGCCAGCGACTTGGTCCGCGTAGGCTTAAGTAGGTTTTTAAAAATCCCGTGGGTACCCTCTGTTTTTACGTAAAAGATTAGTCTATGTAACTCTCTATGCCTTATGTGCCCATGTACCCATGCACCTATGTACCAATACATATATTTATCTATGCAAAAAATTAAGTCGATTCGTTACCCATTGCTGCGTGATTGAAGGATAGGAAAAGGCATACAATTCGAATTCAATAACATTAGTAAGGACAGAGAGAGCATAAACGTATCCACAACACAAGTGAGTAGTTCTGCGTCATAGTCCAGCCCAAGTCTAGTGTGCGTTGGCCTTAGGGCTTCAGGGTTCAACGCACAGTATTTGTCCGGGTAATAGACAAATATTTGCGTCGTTTGGGGTATTGTGTAAAACCGAAAATCCAAAATGAATCGCCCGATGATAACATCAATTATTGTGTTCCATTTCGCCGGCTAATCTAGTTATTTTCGAATCTAGTAATAAATAGCTTATTTTAAACATTTTCAGCTGTAGAACTAATAGTTGCAAGCTAAATATTAAATCAAGGTACGAGTAGTTTGATTACTGGGATCCCTATGACGTTATTATATTTAAAGGTCCTCACTGAAGATGAAGAAGCAGAAAGAAGAATATAAGATATAAGAAGAAACAAAGATGGATTAAGAATTGACGACCTGCGCAGTGGTGAGCGCTGCGGTCTTATAACTGGAAGGTCTCGGGTTCGATGCCCGGCGGGGGCGATTTGGGAATTTATAATTTCTCAATTGTCTTTGGTCTGGTCTGGCGGGAGGCTTTGGCCATAGCTAGTCACAATCCTATCGTCAAAGACGTGCCGCCAAGCGATTTAGCTTTTCGTCACGATGGCGTGTAGAAACAGTGGGGTATGGGTTGAATGTACAGTGCCATACCCCTTTCAAGTTAGCCATCTTAGACTGCATCGTCACTTACCATCAGGGGAGATCGCAGTCAAGGACTATCTTGTAATCAAATAAAGTAAAAAAAATAATTATTATTTTTTACTAAAGTGTTTACCTACACTTAAAATCTACCTATAAATCTATTGAAAAAAAATATATTTTTTAAAGTTTTCTTATTTAAATATAGTATACTAATATTAAGAAAGCAGTGATTGCCTAATGGATGGAAAAGCAAGAACCTTTATTTCCAAGAAAGTCTATTTTCTATTTAATTTATTCAACTATGAAATTGAAACTGAGCAAAAGAAGTCTAGCTACCAAAGTAATTACTGAAAGGCCAAAAATAAGAAAGATGAGGTAATTTAGACTAGATCGCCCAAAAAAATAACTAAATCCAATAATATTAAAGCAAAAAAAAATAATATTGCTTTCCACTACTTTAATAAAAATTATTATTTATTAAAAGCCGACTTCAAACGCCACTTCAAAGTATAAAAATAATTTTGATTGTGCACGTACTCGTATGTCGAAGGCGGGCGGGCCTAAAAAGAAACGATGAAACCGATCCATGACGCTAGCATGACTTCAACATACGTGTACAAAGAATTTTTTTTGTACTTTATAATGGCGTTCGGTTTTTAAAAATAATTATGATTTTAAGCTTTTTAGTGGAGCTAGTATCTACTTATTATTCTCTGATCGCGAGCGATTTGCTCTTATTCATTGAGAAGTTCCGCCCTCCATCACTGAAGAAATTCATAAGAACTTCAACAAAAATGGGACCAACTTTACGATTATGTCCGTTCAAATAAAAAAATATTGGAATTAGTTCAGATTTGACGGAGTTATGTAGTAGCATAAGCACAAAAAATACGTGTCGTACTTAGAACCTCCTTTTTCTGAAGTGGGTTAAAAATTAAATCCGGTGGAAACACTCTCGATTAGCGGGAATTAACCGGAGTCCGTTGCGCAACAAAAGCCTTGATTTTACAGGATAAATGGATTAGCGGAACGATCCCGGGACCCATTTCAATTGTCTATTTAATGGTACCTACTGCGGCAAATGTATGTATATGGGATGTATCTTTTTTCAGACTTAAAAAAAGCCTTTTTTCAGGCTTCTAAAAAAGGAGGCGGGGCTCAATTAGACACCATTTTCATTTTTACTCGACTACAGCAAAAGGGAGAGTTATAAGTTTAGCAGTCTGTATGTAAGTATGTTTGTATCATGTTTCACCGTATCTGCTGTGCTGATTTTGATGAAGGAGGTGTCAATCGATTTTTTTATTATGGTCCGGATAGCATGGGCTTAATTTCATATGAATAAAATCAATAGAGCCGGTGTTACATCCAATTTTCCGTAGATGGGTTACAATTTTCAAAGTTTTTTGTTAAAAAACTATTAAAGCCATTTAGCATAGTTATTTCTAAGTAGTTATACCAGCGACTTCTTTCACATAGGTCTCGGTTTTTCAGAGATAAAACGTAGCCTATGCTCAGCCTATGTCACTCTCCGGGTCCTAACTATATCCATGCGAAAAAACACGTCTATTCGTAGCTCAGTTGCTGCGTGATTGAAGGACAAACCGTCAAAACAAAAAAACAAAGGTCCTTTTGCATTTATAATATTATAATAAGGTTACTACTAGTTGTCTATCTAAAACTATGGACGGTCCAAAAAATTATACAAGGAAAATCTGTACAGTTACATTACAAAATTAGTCGCATAACTTTTTGGTTTAAATACGATGAAAATACTCTCGATTAGCACGGATTTGCTGAGGTCTCTGGGGAAACAAAAGCCTCGGATTTACAGGATAAACGGATTAGCGAGATTATAGGACCCATTTTGATTGTCTGCTTAATCACATCCCATTCCACACCGAAATTCATGGCTCCGAACTTGCACATGACAGGTAACGCAGAGATTTCAGCAGATATGGGCTTAGCATAAGTTTCATAACCTTCCTCGTACAGTAAGCGCTGTCAGTTCGGGATTCGATTCCCAGGAGGGATAATACATATTTATTATATTTATAACATAATTCCTAATTTGGCTCAAGTCTCATTTTAAGAAGCAAATAGTCAGACGGTTAAAGGTGCGGACTGAAACCTGAAAGCTAGCAGGTTCGGGTCCCATCCGTTGCACTATTGTCGTACCCACTCCTAGAACTTGCTTTTCGCATATTCTTTAAAAAATAAATTAGAAGTATGGACTTAATAAAAGCCTTAATAATGTAACGATTAAAGGCGCACACTGAAAATAGAACGACTGACCTCTCTGGCTTCAATTTCTCTTTCTGTACTAGTTTATCCTACATAATTATTGAAACTGTTTATTTACCCTTACGTCATTGTTAAATCGACTAGCTTAAAGCTTATTCACATCCAAGATTCTTCTCTTATTCCAAAATGATAGAAAAGATTTGTAGACAGCAAGACCATTAAACTCGTAGATTTATTATATTAGTAATAGGACTCACTCAGCTTATGAGGTTCATTCATTTCACAGGACGTCGCACGAAGTTTTTCTTTACATGATGAAGTCTTGATTTATCATAAGAGCAATAAACTAATAAATTATGCTCAATTTTGCGCAATGAATTTTTCGCAATGGCGCTTGAATGTAAATTCCAATTAAGGGTAAAAGTTTTATTGAAAATTCAAAGGTCAGTCAGGGCTTTGCACCCGTGACCACTAGAAGATCACCTCTCGGCTATATAAAACGAATTCATTTAAGTATTTTTTATTTATTTTTACATAACATTTTTTATAGAAATTTTAAAAATATAAAGCATTGATTTAAAATCGATGAGATGGCGATGGCTTCAATTGAAGATACAAATGAGACTCAAATGTTTTAAAGAATAAAGCGCAGTAGGATTTTAGAAAAAGTATGAAGTTTACTGTACTAGGTACGCTATTTTTCGTTTGTGTTATGTGACATGGCTAGAAATGTATGAAGGCGTTCACAATATACAGTCTCTTAAACGACCTGCTTTGTAACGTCTTTCACACAGCTCCTTGTATTTTAATTTATAACAAAATTTTTTTTTAAATTTAGGTACAACAAAAACGTGTACATGATACTATAATCAGTAGGTAAACGTTTTCCCACAGCTTTCGCCTCAATAAAGCAAAAAAAGTTCGTTCGTTGCAAAAAAAAACGAGAAAACGTTGCGCGAATATTTGAGGAGTGTCTGTTCAAAGGGGCTTATTTGCTATATGTATTGTAAAAAAATATATTTTTTTTGTTGACATCTATTTTATTTATTTATTTTGATTACTATAACAATTTCCCAAATAAAGACAGGCTCAAAGGATGAATTAATGCTTCAAAACTTGGCAAGTCAAAATAATAATTTAAAAAAGTCATCAAGTTTTTTAAATTTTTCCTAAAGTTAGTGTACCTATGATGAATTTAAACCCTTTTGAACAGACACTCCTCAATTGTACTTAGAATTCTTATCTGCAGTGGCTGTCTAGGTGTAGCTGATGTCGAAGATTTAAAGCTTTACTTAAAAATGAAGCCGTTAAACCTGCCTCACTAACAATTACGTTTTTACGAGATCATACCTGAATAATTTACACAAAGTCGACGGAATGACGGAACTCGGTTAATCTAGATACATTAAATAGTATCTTGCAGAGATTTTGGAGGCGACGAGACAATAGACAGTTTGCCTTTGTAATATCCCTGGAAGCTGTAGAGCTGAAGCTCTTCATTAATAATGCAAGGCTTTCATTCAATAAGTTACGGAGTTCTGTACTAATTAGTACGTGCGTCGTGGCGTAATTGGGTTCGAAGTACCAAAACAACCCTGCATGTCTTTAATATGTAAATATAGCTGGTGCTGATTCACTGACTGACTGACTGACTGACTCATTGATCACCTCTCTTGTAAATATACATTTTTTTTAAATTTTGGAAACAGGTCAAGAGCAGTGCCAGGTTGTTGTAGATAAGTGGGGGGTACTCAAAGAAAAATCACTGGAAACTTCATGTAATTGGCAGTGGGCTGAAAAAAAGCTCCAAAATGGCGAATTAAAGATGGCGGCCGCATCGTGCAACTACTGAGCAACGGATCTACGTGATTTTTGCATGGGTATAGTAGAGGACTTGAGGAGTGACTTGGTTACATAAGTTACATTTTATCCTTAAAAAAAATTTTAAAAATTCATAAATTATTTTTTTTGTAATTTATTTATAAACCAAAATGCAGGTACAATGTGATGAAATAGAGAAAATCGAGCCTTATACATTTTACCAGGACTGGTGTGTGAATATTATGCAATAAAATATTAAACGAAATGTTACTATTAAAAATAAATTAAAAGTTAATAATTTTGAATGTCATAGAAAAAAAAGAAAAAAAAAGTCTTATAGATTTAACAATAGAATACAATTTTATAAGCCTAATGAAGTCGCGAGCAATAGTTAGTTTTTTATAAGTAGTTATATTGTGGCACGCTCAAGTTCCATAGAGCTTTGCATTGTCAGCATCGCGTTTAACTGCGGGGGCGCCGAACTACATCATCCGCGGCCACAGTGGAAATGTCAAGAGGCACTCGTTCAACGGATCGTGTTCTATCTTGTTTATGCTCTGTAATGGAACATATTGCAGCCGTTGCCTTGTTCTCCACTACTTTGTTAACTATTCGAAGCTGCCACCGATTCTGTGGAATAAACGAAATTTTCCTTTCAATTCAGTGAGTGTTTCGCTGCATCTTTTGTTTTGAAGTGAACTTTGCATGAATAATTTATGTAATTTTGCCATTTTCTCGGTATTGCATTTTATAATGATTGCATCGCTGCGATATCTACTTATCTATTTTATGAATGTTATAAGTTATACATAATAAGGAGCATTAATTTTGTTAGTTTTACTGCTGCATTCATAGTTGCTTATTGTTCCTAATGGCTTATGGAATTCTTTAGTGAATACTTTAAAGTATTTTAAGACTTAATTCATTCTCAGGGTACATTAACGCTTCATTAATACAGCTAAATGATAGCTAATAGTTACATCAGAGAGAAAACCCATAAATACTGATGTATAACAATACCTCTAACAGTTTTTTTTCCTTTTTTTTATAAAGAATATTAGTTACGCTGAATTTGACTTATATTCTCCTCTCCCCTGCAAATAAGCGAAAAGCTTGTGCTAGGAGTGGGTACGACAATAATGCAACGGGTGGGGCTGGAACCTGCGACTTTTCAGTTTTCAGTCCGCATCTTCAGCCGTTGGACTATTGAGGCTTTAAATTGACGGGCACAGTTGACGTAAACTTAAAAAGTCAAAGGACATGACCAGTGGAGCAAAGGGCTCTCGCCTAGGTGTCAAAAATCAACGTGCAGCAAAGATTGTTTTATTTTTGGAATTCTTATATTCTATAGTTTTCAGATGAAAAACTTTCAGGGGTCTAAAGGCTCGGAAAAATGAGAAAAAAAAATAGAAAAGTTTTACAGAATAACTCTGCCTTTCGATACTAGAGGGCGCTAGTTATTGTGGTTATCAAGTCTGAAATGTTAAAATCAACGTGCAATAATAATAGTTTTATTTTTGTAATTGTTATATTCTATAGTTTTCAGAGATGAAAGTTTTAGGAGTCTGAAGCCTTGAAAACTGAGAAAAAATAAGAAAACTTTTCAAAAAATTCCTCTCCCTTTCGATACAAGATGGCGTTAAGATATGTTTATCGAGTCATAAGAATAATTTTCTGCTATTAAACATGCCATCTATTCGCAAAGTTGCTTAGAAAAAAATTGCTAAATATTTTTGTACAGATCCTAGGACACGGAATAATACAACTTTATTTGCACGAATAATTTAATTTTTCAATAGACAAGCGCTATCTAGTGTTGCGAAGCGGAATTTCTCTTTACTATTTAAGTGCGTGATACACATGCTTGTTACTCGCAGAAAAGCATGCCAGTTACAAGCAATAATGAGCTACTCGCATGTGTATCGAGATTCTGCCAGTAACTCACGTGCCAGAGCAAAGCATACGAATGGCTCGCAAGCCGTTTGATTTTTTCCCCTTGAAGGGAAGTGGGACGGGAGATTCGTATTGCCAGCTACAAATACGCGAAACAAGGGGCTGATTCTGTAACTCAGTGCCTATCGACGACGATAGGCATTTTTTATCCATTGAAGGTTTGAAGAGAAATATGATTTACTTTTTCATAGTAAACCTTCAATGGATAAAAAATATATGTCAGTGGCTTTCATTTTTTGATAGGCACTGAGTCACAGAATCGAAGGCAGGTCGTAACGTATTTGCTTGTAAATCGCAACTCTCAACTATCTGCCAAGATCTTATTAATTTTTGTGCTTGTTTTTTGCCTAATATAATTGCGAGTTGTATTGTAACACTATTTATTTCTTCATTTTGTGAACTTCAATTCGCATGTCACTGGCAAGGTCATTCGCAAGCATGTATGTCACGCGCTGAAATTCTGTCAGTACCTGTTATGCCAGCTTACCAGCATCTAGCACATCATCCACTAGCATGTGTATCACGGGCATTAATACAAGTGGGCGGAAGTTTAAGTATGAAGTAGTGCGTTAAAGAGAAAGCGGAAGCAATAAACATTCTGGTTTTTTTTGATATTTTAAATCATGCCTTTATCGGAATAATAAATCCATAGTAAATTAGGCCTCAATTTTTTAATCTTTCTGTAAAAGCTGTAATCCTGCACATTTTCCCCATCCCGAGGGCAATCACTGGTCATGTCCTTTGATACACTATTAGGGTCCCTGTAAGCAAGCGCTAACTCAAACGAAAAAAAATTAAAATACAGGGTCCTAAATCCCCAATTTATTATGTAATGTTTTTGAACAAAATGTTTGCAGCATCATAATACCTGCAAGCCTGTGCCTGAATTATTTTTTACAAGCTACCACAAAGCCGAATAAGCCTAATATAATAAGAACTAACGCAGTGACAAAAAGGAGATTATTCACTGCTGGAACACAGCGCACTGCGGAAAACTCATTTTCTTTGCAACCGTAGTTGTGACCGTATTCAAAGCATAACCACGCGGCAAATAAACTTTTCATAAAACATAATAATTATAATCATTAGGTAGTATATCTTTCAACTGACTGTATAAACATTTTCAGTAAATATGAAATATTTATCTACATAATATGTATTGTACGTATTTAGAATTTGAAAAATCCAGTGGGAATTTTTTCATATTAAAGGAGTAAAAAGTATCTCATTTTCAGTTTTAAAAATCCCGTGGGAATTCCTTCATATTAAGGAGTAAAAATCATTGAATATTCTTCAGCAGGTAGCAAGTTTGCCATATTCTGGAAATATATTCAGGTTATCCCTGAAAATATTATAAACAGAGTTATTTTCGTTTTTATAATGCCGTAATTATATTAGTGGCAATGTAATATATTAAAAAAAAAAATGTCCATCTTGAATTTAAAATTGAATGGCTCTTTTGCTTTATCAAGCCTGAAAGGAAGTTATTTCACACAAATCCTTCACGAAGAGAAAAGCAATTGTTTTTATTTGATCATTACTTCCTCTATTTAAAGACGTTTTATGCGTTACCCGTCACAAGAAAACAAAATCTTAATAAAAGCACTGCATGTGGATACATAAAGCTATGTGGACCCAGGCTTTGAAAATTAGTCTAGACGCTTGAGCAGGGAAACACTTTGATTCACTGTCTTTATTTGGAAGAGCTACTCCACTTGTACTGAGTGTCCATTGTAGAACAAGGACTTAAACTGAAAGCTTTCAAGATTTAATTTTATCAAAGAACCTGTACTTAGTGGGATTCGCTAAAAATAATTTAATCAGTTTAACGATCGGAATGAATAAACTTTTACTTACAACACTTATTTGCTTTCGAATCGTCAAATGAATCTACTATGACATTGGCTGAACTTATGGCGGTCGTGCTGCAGAAATGCATTAATTTTGTACGAAAATGACAAGAGCGCTCCTGTCATTTTCATATAAATTTTTTTGCTGGCGTTAACTTCACCTTTACTATTAGAAACTTAAAATTTTCTTGCTTAAGCTTCAATAGGTATGTGAGTGCCACCGAGTTGACTTGAACGAAGGTTGCACGTCTAAGAGACGAATAGAGAATCTACGTATTCGTAACATGTCGATTATTTCGATTAAAGTCCGCTTCTTATCCGTTGAGGCTCTAAAGTTGTCAGACTTTACTTATTATGTTCTGCATAATATTTTTTTCTAATATCCATTTTCCAAATAACCAACAACCTGTCTATATTATTATGAATACTTGGGAAGGCCACAGGAAGGGTTCATAAATTATTATAATACACGTACCTTTAAATGCGTACTTGTAGACTCAAGAGACGTTCAAGAGACTCAAGTCAGATGATTGGGATTTTTTTATTTTCCTTTTCTTTTCTCGGATATTTCCAGTTATAAAAATATCGAAGATAATAAGTAAATATTTTATTATTGGTCCCATGTCCGGATAATGGTTCGAGTATAAACATAAATCGCAGTTATCTAAAGAAAATAATCATAAATTCGAGTACCTACCTACCTCAGTCCAAAGCCCAGTGACGGAGTAAAACATAGGTATTTCGGAGAGTTTGTTTGGTGTTGCGTGTTGGAGTTTCGTGGTTCCTATTTCTGACTTCCAAAAAAGGAGGAGGTTCTCAAAAAAGCCTCAATAGCCCAATGGTTACAGGTACTATTATTTATACTTATTTGGAGGGGAGAAGAGAACATCAGTCAAGTTCAGCTTGGCTGATATTCTTATTAAAAAAAAATTCGTTGGAATCTTTTTTTTTATGTATGTTACCCGATTACTCGAAGACGCCTCGACTAATTTGGAAAATTCTTTTTTTGTTTGAAAGGGTATACTTCCCAGGTAGTCCCATTGTCATCAGGTCAGGATCTGATGATGGGATCCTCGAGAAATCGAAGGAACACACGTTGTACCAATAGCACAGAAATCAGAATAACTGATAGTATGCCCATAGTAAGTACCTACTGTATGTTCAAAGAAGTATTGTTAGTTTATTGTTTGGCCACTATGGGTCTCTTACTGAAGAGACTCTAATTATGTTTATGGTTATACCAAACAGGTTTTTTCTGGTTTGATAGGTTGGACTCGCACACGAAGAGTTCCGCATCATCATAACTAGGGTTGCCAGATTTTTTTTCAGCCTATAAGGGACAAATGGTTAAATCGGTAAAAAATACGGGATTTCAGTTTTTTACCCGGGACAAATAAAAAACAAAATTATTTAGTGTCATTTTTTTTTGATATTTTTCCGAGGATTGAATCAGTTTAAACATATTTTTATTCGTTTTAACATATCTCCAAAAATCAATACAGTTATAATCGTAATTACTATCCGTACAGTTAAAGAATGGTTTTAGAAATGGCGGCTCATTATGCCGGTACTGTCAGCATACACGGGATCTATAGCGAGCAACAATCTGCTAATAATCAATAAATTATAATATACTAGTAAATAATATAAACGATATATATATTTTTTAATTCAAATAATGTAATCATTTTTGGTTTTATTTAAGAACTAGATGATGCCCGCGACTTCGTCCGCGCGGATAAAGGTTTTTTGATTCCCGCGGGAACTCTTTAATTTTCCAGGATAAAAAGTAGCCTATGTTTTAATCCTGGGAATCAGCTATCTCCATTCCAAATTTCAGCCAAATAGGTTCATCCGTTGTGGCGCAAAGGAGTAACAAACATACACACGTACACACACACATACACGTACAAACTTTCACCTTTATAATATTAGTGTGTTGTGATTAAAATAATCTTGTAAAATTATGTTGTACACGCTGTTGATTACCAATAAATAAATAAATAAAGACGGTCATTTTATCAGTTTATTGTTGTTGTCCGTACCGGCGAGTGTGAGTATAGATAGCGACAGTGTGCGAGTGAGAGGTGAACAGAAGCGACGCCATTTTCAATCACATTCTTTAATTGTACGAGTAGTAGGTAGATATATAAACGGTCATCAACTCGCTTTTTTACGAATGTTGCGTATGTGAATACTTGAATCGATTTCATAATGAAAAACGAAGTTCAGTTCAAATACGGGACATAGCCTGTCCCGCCGGGACATTTTAAATTATGCCTAAAATACGGGATGTCCCGGAAATACGGGACGTCTCGCAACGCTAATCATAACAGCGACTAATAAGGTCGAGCAAAAAACGTCGAAAAAATCACGTTTCTTGTATGCGGAGTGGGGACCTCACCTTATTTTATTTTTATTATTTGTTGTTTTAGCAACAGTAGAGTACACATTCTGAGAAAATTTCAAGTATCTTTACCTATTACGGGTCATACGAGACAGCCCGCTGAAAGACGGACGGACGAACGGACGGACGGAAGGACAGTGAAGGCTTAGTAATAGGGTCCCGCTGGCACCCTTTGGATACAGAACCCTAAATTGAATTTTATTTTTCCTGATGCATAAATAAATACCTCATACAAATCTGAGTTACAATCGGCTACATAAATTTCGCACATGATTTGTATCTTTCGGTTTTTCGCATTATAATTTTTAGAGCCATGCCACCCTCGCGTGTTTCCTCTTCGTAATCGTATTTTGTACCGACAATGGTACTTTCATAATATTATTTAAATTAATGGATTTGTGTCGTTGGATTTCATATTTTTTAGTATGTACTACACTATAACAAAGTTTTGTACGGTTTTTTATTCGATGATAAGATAGCACATGACTGCCATCTCACCAGATGGCAGTGTAAGTTACATCCTTATCCCTATTCGGTTTCGAAACGCCAAATCGCTTGGCAGAGTGAGATAGTTACTAGCCATAGCCAAAGTTTCCCACCAGAGTCGTCGAGAGATATTATTTTGCAAGTAGTCCCTCCCAGGAATCAAACCCGGGCCCTTTAAGGGGGAGTTAGAGTTCAGCACGATGACGTGTAGAAACCGATGAATAAATAAAAACTTGGAATTACCATACATCGATGCGTCAAATAAATACCTCATATCACCCAATTAAACTCAAAATAATATCAATTTCATAAATAAGCACATAGTAAGTTAAGACCCATTATCTAGTAAACGACCTCTTTGAAACTCCTCAAGAACCTCGTTTAAACTTAGTGTGAATAAATTGTAGTCCAAAGAGTTTATGTTCTCGTAGTTGAACAAACTCTGAACTTTCTACCTTTGCTTAAAGACAGTACTCAAGCGTAAGCTCAAGTTGCCTTTGATATCAGCTATATGTGTTTATGAACAATGTCGATTTTAATCTCGTAAAGGAAAATGGGCAAGAATGGGCATTTCAATATCAGATGTCGTTGCTATTGATATTGAGACCGAACGGATCAGCTTCTATTTGGATGGAAATTACAATCATATTAAACCTATTGTATTCCTCTACTACCTACTATTTACGTAAATAACCGTAATATCATTGTGATCTTTTGAGTAAAATCAAGAACTTGTGTATATTGTGTCGAATTTAGTCATTTATAGTCCGTTAAAAATAGTGTAATATACCTACTTGTATGAAAATTTTAAACAGGAAAAATAATACTTTAACTTGGATTACCATGTTAGGCTTTATCTTCACTTACCATCATATGTGATCGCAGTCAAGCGCTAGTTTAAATATAAAAAAAATATGAAACCTACGTTCCTTATAAGGTACGGAACCCTCGGTGGGCCAGCCCGACCCACATTTGGCCGGTTTTATTTTCCATTTAGTAATGCTTTCTACTTAGAAGACTTTTTATTAAAATTACTTTTGAAAGGTAAACCACTTGAATTTTTTTGTTAAAAAAATATTTTTGTTGTGGGTAATACCTACTATAAACGAAAAACACAATGCTAAATGCGGACAAAGGCTTTGCGGCAGTTTGCACGCTGCGACAATTATGTTTCATTCCAAGCGGTTAAAGAAACCTGGCTTTATTAATACGCTTTTGCTGGTATTGTCGGTATAACAATAATATATTGTGATGTTCATAATACTTAGGGTTAACTTTGGTTGTTGAATTATAATAAAATGTTTGTTTACTCTTCTTCATTATCTCAAGTCTCAACTCCTCACTGATTGCTCAGAATGTGAAGAGTCGAGCTATATTCCACAAGGATGCTAAGTGCATATTGGCAGACTTCTACCAATGTCTACCAACGCTGCGCCTCCCGGTACGGGGTCGCCATTACAACACCAAGCGCCACGTCTCAGGAACACATCACCCTAATAAGCTGACTTGGGTCATGACCCTCAGCCATAAGGAATCGATCTAGAAGAACAAGAGTAGCATGAAAAGGTTCCATTTCCATATAAATGTAGGGTATATTCTTTGTTCAAGTCTTTAAACTAACGCAATACTCTTGTCTTGAACCCCTACTAGAATACCTACTAGGTTTCAGTGGAAGTCGTTAAAACATTTCGATGTTAAAGTGTCACCAACACTCCGAGAATCTCATTAAAGTTCAACGACAGTAACCGTCAAGTGTTGAAATGTTCACGTAAGATGGTGTTCTGAACTTTCACGTAAGAATTTATACTAAATAAATCGTGCTTCGACTCCGCTGGAGTTTAAAATTGAAATAGTAAGTAGATTATACTAATGTAAATGTAACACTGTTTCACTAAGATATCTATACTATTATAATAAAGAGGGAGCGCGAATTTTGTGAGTTTGTATGTATGTCCGGAGCAAACTTTGGAACCACCGCACCTATTTCAAAAATGCTTTTACCAATTCAAAGGTACATTATTCCAGATGGTTATAGGCTATATATTATGCACATAAAGTATTATGGCTAGATATTATGTGCAAATTTGTTAAGGAAGTCGGAAAATTTTTTGACTCTTAAACGTTTTCAAGGCGTGCGCTGGGTTATATACTGCTATTGGATGAAAATGATGTATGGGTGAATTGTTCCTCTTAAAGAGTTCTAAAAAAAAGTCCGCGATAGCATATGTATATCTTCTAACTTACAATAACCATTAACTATTTTACCAATAACTTACAATAACCATTTCTATCGTTCAAATTTTGATTAAAAATTACGAATTATTTTCGAAGCTTCTTTAACCGATGTGATGTCAATCTATATCTAAATAAATATGTTTATTATCGTAAGTATTTAATTTAGAACATATTTGCCCTTTACACTATACAATTTAAATAAATATCATAGGAGTTATCGGAAAATTATTATTTCCGCGCGACAAAATAATAAAATGATGTCGGCCGGCGGGCGGGGCGGTGCACGGGGGCGGGTTTCGGCGCGGGAGATTCTCTGGTTCCTGTGGTGATCTTATTTACAATCGTCTCCTATTAGAAGCTCTGTGCGATCAGTCCCGTAAAAACAAATATTTAAATTTTCAACCCGGACGAAGTCGGCGCTGGCTTCTAGTAACAATATACAAACAGATAGAAATATTTATAAAAAGTATAGTAGTATAGTTATGTAATAAGTAAATGTACTGAAGACGTATGTATCTAAAAAAACAGCGTTTCCGCCGAAAATATAAAATTACTTTTTTGCTATTCTGACTAATAAAATTTAATAAATCATTTTTTGTTCGTTGTATAATGTGATGATGACAAATGGGTCGATGAGAGGCCTTAACATCTACTAATATGTATACTAATAAACAAATTAAGTAAAATTATTATCTATTAGCCAATTATACTTTAAATATATTGTATAATTGGCTAACAAATATTTTTTCTATGTTTACTACTTAATTTAATAATACTATATAAGTTTATATATATATATATATACACACAAATATAATATATACAAGACAAAGTTGTTTTTGACTTTGTGTTCCCAACAAAAAATAATAGCATTCGGAAGAACGCTGTTGTTTTTTCTTGTAATACTCGTGTATCAAACAATATTGATACAAAAATATTTTATCTGGATGACTGATAACAAAATCTGTTGTTCTTTATGATTTTTCCGATAACAGGAAATATTTTTACGGTTTATTCAGCCGAAGAAGATAATATTGACATTTTTATGTCGCCTACTGAAATCATTCAGCGTTTCAGATTGATATTTATATAATAACTACTGATACAACTACACCAGGAAAAACTATTCTCTTGATTCTCCTGATCAGGGGAATATGTATTCTCGAGAATAGGAAAGTTTTGTGAAATATGACCAGTGACCACACATCACAAAACTTTCTAAAATATGCCCATATTAATTTCTATTTCGACAAGACAGACAGACATGTATAAAACTTAAGTTTTACTATATATACCTAATAATAAGTTCCAGCATTAAATATGATATATGGAGTTTTGGAAAGGAATAATCGGCGGGCTTCGGATTTCAAACAAGAGACAAACGTTTCGAATATAGATGACACAGACGACACTATGTATTTCAGGTTAGTCTCTGGGTATCAGTGCGTATTGTTTGTTACCGGATACAGTACTTCCAAACGCACACGAAACGCACACGAAATATTTAAAATCTTGTTTAAATAACAATCTCGTTTATTATATTTTAACCGCATAACAATATTTAATGATCTAATTATAACATTTCCCTTTTGTTATTGAAAATCATGCTATTATTAAGTTACCAGTTTAATGAGCTGTAAACTGAACTGAATGAGGAAGTGGTAATAAATTGATGTCAGAGTATCTACAGACATCAGCAACATTATTAATACAACAGGCATATCCCCTGCGAAGTTGAAACTGAAGACAATAAGAACGAACTAGTTTGAAGTTATAAGCGAGTCGGGCCTATGAAGCTACACTGGGTCCACACAAAGCACGCAGCCTCGCGAGGCAATTCGGAATTTTGTACCTGAAGTTAATAAACGAATACAGAAAAGCTTCATACAAGTACTTTTTCTATCAGTAACTGCCTTTGTTAGACTAGTGGTAAGAATTTTGACGACCTCCCTGGCACAGTGGTGAGCGCTGTGGTCTTATAACTGGGAGGTCTCGGGTTCGATTCCCGGAGGGGGCAATTAAGGAATTTATAATTTCTAAATTGTCTCTGGTCTGGTCTGGTGGGAGGCTTTGGCCGTGGCTAGTTACCACCCTACCGTCAAAGACGTGCTGCCAAGCGATTTAGTGTTCCGGCACGGTGGCGTGTAGAAACCGATTAGGGGTATGGGTTGAGTTTACACTGCTATATCTCTTCCATGTTAGCCCGCTACCATCTTAGACTGCATCGTCACTTACCATCAGGTGAGATCGCAGTCAAGGGCTACCTTGTCATCGAATAAAAAAAAAAGAATGTTCGACTGCGAATGACAAAGTCCTGGGCAAAATTGTTGGGATTTTTCAGTTAAAAAATTTTCAGTACTAGCCCGGAGTTAGAAAGTTGCCCTATAGCAGGATGCTTGGTAGGTATGCCTATACGGTATCTAATGGCTATCTGTAACATGCGCAGATTTTTAAGTTTGTTTTATTGTTGTTTTTCTATTTTGGCTATGGGTAATAAATACCTAGGTATTAAACGATTATTATTATTATTCGACTTACCTGAATAAAAACTTTTCCTAGAATAATATTTTGAGGAACCATCTCAATAGAATACCTACAATAGGAACCAAGCAACGCAAGCTCGGAAATGAAAAACTTAGGCGGATTTCGAGCATACAATTTTGTCAGCACTCAGGAGCACGTGTTGCTAGATATATATCAAACTACCTAACTATGCCGACTAAGTCTTGTATTATGCAAACAACACCATGTAGCGCGTGGATTTATGAGCAAAGTTGGTTGAAGATAGCGCACCCAAGGGAAAACGGTTCACTATTACACCATATATTCATATTTGGGTTTACACGGAGCACTTCGCGTTGTCCCGTGAGAAAAACGCGTGAGTGAATCTATTTACCACTGTGAACAATTTTAGTATTCATACTTTATGAAATAATTAAATTAGCTAGCACAAAGGCTTTTAATTCGGTTAAAATATGTACGCCATCATGATTTCGGCTTTATACACTTTAAATGTAGCTTAATTAAAAATAGAATACCTTATTATATTTTCTTTCTTAATTTCTCTACGCTAATCGCTGATTTCATCAACGTAATAATCCTCTTATCTATGTGCAAATTCGATATTTTGAAAATTTTGTTTGCCCAAATATCAAAGCATTCGGATAAGATTTATTTTACGTTGGTGAAATCGCCCCTAAAAAGTTCAATAAATAATCGCAAAGTGTGCACAAAATAATTTCATTAAATTAATAATATATAATATCATAATAAATTACTTACTCAATAAGATTTCGGCTTTATCAAAACCACTTTAACGCTAATAGAGTCAGAAACAAATGTTTTTACTCCTTAAAAACTAAGTTATATATTTTATAAATAAGCCTGGCAATACACGTCAGGTTTTTTCATCCGATAGTCTGATCCGGTAGCCTGATCAGGCAACCGGAAGGCATTGAAGCCATTACTTTGTATAAACAGTCAATACACGTCCGATCCGGTGGCCGGATCGGACGTCCGAGTCGGAAACGGGCGCGAGGCGTTTCCGATTTTACTGTCGGTCCGATTGTCTGAAGGCGCAGTCTACATACTTCTAGTATGAGGCAAAATAGACATCCGGTTACTCCTTCCGATTTTGCCAGTCAGGGTTCCCAACTTAGGGCTTTTAGCCCCTTTAGGGCGGAATTTTGCTTATTGGGATTTTTTGTTGCCAGTTAGTTGAATCTAGCGCTGACACTGTGTGGACGCATCGTTGTGGTTCGAATAATGGGCGAAAATTATGAAAAAAAAAATTAAAAAAAAAATAAATAAAATAAAATAATTCATAATAATAAAATTATTATTATTATTAATTATTTTGGATGTTTTAAATAGAAATGACTCTCAGTAAGTCTTGTGTGGTGGTGTCGTGTGGTGCGAGTTGTTACCTTCCCTCAAATATGGTTGAGCGAAGCAATGGCTGGATCCTGCGTCATGCTCGTGAACGGGTGCCACCAACGGGAATGGGTCTGCTTTTGCCTGCCTGTCTTAACATGCATTGGATTGTTTTGCATTTTTGAAACTTTATTGTGGAAACACTGTATACATAGCATAGTTTTGTTACCTATTGTAAAAAAATTTTTTTTGAAAAGAGCGACCGCCGAGTTTATTGCTGGCTCTTCTTGGCAGGAATGGCATTCCGAACCAGTGGTAGATTCATTGACGATTCAAAAGTACTTGTAAAAGTTTATTTGAATAAAAAATATTTCTATTTCTATTAACTCGTCATCCATCTTCTTTTCTTCTGCTTTGCTCCAAACGCAAGCACTCGGGATGATAGCTCGGGAACGACTGAGTTCAGAAAAAGCCTGACGGAAAAATCGGATGTGTATCGAGTAAATACGATCCGGTAGCCTGATCAGACAATCGGAAACAAAATCGGACGTGTATTTCCAGGCTAAGTCGCATAACTATAATAAATTCTAAAAAAAAAAAATTATCAATAAGGGCGAAGCACTAGTGATGTATTCTAAATCAGGCAGATAGCTCCGAAATATATTACGCCATTACCCCAACAATGCGCATGTATGGAGCTTCGTACATTTTTAAACAGATAAAATAGTAGATGCAATATAAATCCACTGCATTATACAGCTACAATAAAATACTTTCTGAAAAATACATAATACGTAATTTTAAAATTATATATTAACTTTGGTATGCTTAATTAGAGTAGGTACGTAGCTATACTTATTTATTACTATTTTGATCTGGTGAGTTTAAATGTCAGTCAGGAATTTTGATGCTATTTTAAACATATAACAGTACTAATTGATTCCCGCGACTTCGTTCGCGTGGATTAAGGTTTTTTATTCCCATGGGAACTTTCTTATTTCCCGGGTTAAAAAGTAGCCTAAGTGTTATTACAGACTAATCTATCTCTATGCCAAATTTCAGCCAAATCGGTTCAGTCGTTGTGGGTGATTGAGTATTTAGGTAACAAACATCCATACATCCAAACTTTTGCATTTATAATATCAATAGCATAGTGTTGATTTTATGTTTCTAAGAACTTGTACACTAAAAGTTTTCCCTCTAATAAATAATTTAGAGAGAACAAGTTCAATCAATATAACGTAATATTAAAATACTAGTGAAGCGGACAATGATCCGAAGAGATTTTCCACTTAGATTTATCCCTGGAATAACCTGAGTATCTAATCAGGCAAGAAAAAGATTTTTTTATTTCACGTCGAGGAAGGAGATTAACTTATTCTGAATATTTTTTTATGAACCTTGCTTTGTGTGTATTCACTTTTTAAAAGACGTCAAATTTTTGTATGGTTATCTAAAAAACACTTATCCAAGACCCAAGAGAATTAATATCATATTAATCCTTTAGGTTACCTTAAACCTTGACAGTAAGATATAATGTAATAAATCAATTTTATAACCACCATTTCCCAACGTTAATAAAGGATTATAAAATAAACTAACATTAAAAGTATAATTTAAAAATAATAATTTCCACCATTTTCAAATTAATTAAGTTTCTAAATGCCTCTGCTGGTGGGAGAACTTAATTTGCAAATAAAGCAGGTGAAAATTTGATAAACGACCACCATTTAGGCAAATTCCGTTTAGAGGGAAATTCATTGTCACAATTCTGTGGCTGTGCTTCCAGAGAAACGCTTCGGTAGAAGGTTAGTCGTGTATATTAATTTCACGTTATATGTATTATAATGTACAAGTTACGTATTTATAAAATTGCAGCTATAGCTGCATATAGCTGAGTTCATGGGCTTACACAAGGTCCAGGTTATTTCACATTCTCTTATGATTGATGTATACATCAAGCAACTTGGAATAAGATCTAGCGGAATATTGCATCTAGGTAGTTAAAGCTTGGAACACAATATCATATTTGAATTATGTATTCAAATATGACATTGTGTTCGTTTCGCAGAATTTTGCGTTGATATAATATAAACATAATATCAGAGACACGATTTAGTTAATAATATTACACTCTAATTTCAACTACAATATAAAAATATGGTTAAGCGGATTTATGTACCAACGAATAACGTTAGCTTAATTCAATGGCGCAGACACTGCATTTGTACATGTTGACGAACAAAAATTTTATAAAAACAGAGGTAACGCAAAATACTATTGCTTCTAGTGTAAGGGAGTTAAAGATTTATAAAGTGCTTAGTGTTTTAAATGGCATCGCAAAAAGTAGATGGAGGGGAAAGGTGCAAAGATTAGAGATAGCATCAGTGCGTAGTGTGTTTTTTAGAGGCGGCTGCATACGGGTGACTGCGATGCTATTCAGTTTTGTAGAAAAACGGGGCTTTGCTATTCATATTCCGCTGTGTAGACTTTCAAAGAAGTTTATCTCTACCATCGTGCTTAGAAGGGTAACTACTTGAAAATAATGACTCTAGGAAATTATAGTTGTATTTAACGTTCTTACTTTAATGTAGCTACTCGTAGGTAACAATAATAATAATTTTAGATACCTAATTTTTTTTATATTTCTGATATAAAGCGAGCCAAAAAATCCTAGTTTGGAATTGATTTCAGAAAACAGAAAATTGGATGTAGGTAACATTCGTCATATTTATTTTGTTGCTATGAAATGTGCCTCGATACCTCCCGCGTAAATTGTTGTATCCCCAAAACGCTTACGTGACGCGTTAAATTGTTGTGAAGGTCAATAAAATGGTTTAGGCCGTCATTGTAATAACGATACAATTTTATACATCTTGAAAGTATGTTAAAGAATGCTGTTTTTAATTTTTTTTAAACGAACACATAAAATAGATAAAAACAAATGATAAGTGCAACAATGCCAAATTTGTGTGATACAACAACTTACGCGGGAGGTATCGCCCTATGAGAGCGGACAATATAGTATCATATTATAATTAATAACGATATATTCGTTTAGTGCCAATTTACACCTCATTCATCAAAATCCGTCCAGTACTTAATGGTGGAACATACGTAAATATTAACATACAATAAAAAGAATTCCTTGATTTATATTTGCGCCACACATCCCTGAAGTAACGTTCTGAACTGCAATAAGTTTTATTTAACATACATACGAGTACATACATACATATTATGTTACAGTGTTCCTGTGTTTCTCTACGCTTAGAGAAGCGACGCAAATATACAGCAAGAATGGCGCGTTTTAACATACAGATGTTTCTTGGTTTGGCGGACTACTGCAAAAGAATTTTATTTTTCCTTGACCTTTTGATAAGTTCAGGTTTATTTCCCTTGTTTAATTTAACCCATAATTACTAAAGTATTTTGTAAATAAAGAAAGATAAAATCAAATTGTCTCAGTACATTCGTACTAACTGTTGTCACAAAGCCTGTGTCCACATTTAGCTTTGAGTTTCCAGTTTGCGATTCCGCCTGGAGGTAATACTCTTGTTTGTTTTTGTATGACAACAGTTACAGGGTGTAAAATGGTGTTATACTGTTCGTTTCTAAAGATTGAGTGGAGAAATTTATTTATTAGAATTCAAAATTATTTATTTCATGTAAGTCAACTTGTAGCTCTTATGACACGTCAAGACTTTACCACCGGTTTGGTGTAATGGTGTTAGTCTTGACATTTACTTGAAATTAAATTATAGGTGTAATAAAATAAACAACAGCAACTGCTGAGTTTCTTGCCGGCTCTTCTCAGGAGAATCTGCATTCCAAACCGTGTGGTAGAGACTTGACGTGTCATAAGAGCTACAAGTTAGCCTACATGAATTTTTCGTTTTAAGTATGTGAAGTGACTTAATTTTTTATTCAAATAACTAAATTCGATCACCTATGCAGTTATCAACTGTGATCAACGTTGTTCAATCAACGCAATCAAATGATAGGTATTCCTTGATTTATATTTGCGCCACACATCCCTAAAGTAACGTTCTGAATTGCAACAAGTTTTATTCATGGCTTGATGTAAGCTCTTAAATGGCTAACGACTTAACGACATTCGTTTCGGAGTCAGATTCTGAATAGAGGGCCATTCTTGTTAGAGTCTTGTAAATTGCCTCACGGTTCGGGAACAGTATCAAATTGTTTCCGCATGACACGGTGACGGCTAGCAGCTGCAAGTTGACAACGGTCGACTACTGGAACCGTAATCTATTTAACTTAGGCGGTCGCCTCATGGATACAAACTGTGTAACAAACCTATAGGTATGTCTTTTTCTTTGATCGAGGTTAAATAGAAAGATGTTTTTTTCTTCTAGATTGTATTGTTTTCATGAATTATTTGGTTATTTTGCCGTAACGTAAGTGCCAATTTCAACGAGGAATAAATTGGGCGTTCTAACAGTTTTTGTATAGAAAATCTGCCAAAATATCAAGACTCATTTACGCTGGTAAATACGGACCTTAATATGTTAATTTTATGTGTTTATTTTAAAATATCTCTTTTTTATCACTATAGATAAATGTATCGCATTGATTGAAGTGGTTGATGGCACTGATTATATACTAGGGCTGTTTGTGTTAAAGGGTGTTTTATATTATACATGTTCCAACAACTTTTCCTATATCCATGCATCCTCGTTAAACTGAGAAAATAATGATGCGTCTCCATTCACGTATAGACGCAATACAGCTTTGACATTCATGATTCCATAGAACTTATCCAAGATCCCACTGCATGAAGTCGCAAGCCATGTGTTATTTAATTGAATTATTAATAAATTGAAAAAGATGGAGTCTAAGTGCAAAAATTTTTTTACAAGACATTTCACCACGGTTAATTGCCTCATCTAGTGACAGAAGGGCATTTTTTGCACAACGGATCAGCCTGGCTGTCCAGCGCAGAAATGCAGCCACTATTCTTAGCGGGCATTACTTGTTTAGTAATTAGATGAGTTATTATTATAGTGGTATTAGCTATTAGTTTAATTATAACATTTAAAAAAAAAATCAAAAGATTAGTATCAGTATACAAAATTGGAAAGCATGTCATTTAAAAGGTAGCAAATGCATTCTCCATAATGTTCTAAAAATTGTCTCAAGTCTGCAAATTCACGCTAGCCACATGGTCCAAGCTCTTTTCAGTTATGAACCATATATACTTATATGTAAGTATATATGATTCATAACTGAAAAGAGCTTGGACCATGTGGCAGTATAATGTATACTTGCCCCGATTATGAACCACTTCATTTATTATGATCATAATATTTTCATCTATTTACTATAATCAGTATCTATTTTTGTTTCGTAATTTAAATTATATTAATGAATCATAATATAATATTAATTTGTAATATAACATAGTGGACTCCAAAAATTTCTTTTTATTTAAATAAATTATGGGTAAAGACTACATGCAGTGGGAACTCCGACTAGGATTACGGATGAAAAAGTTTTGCTTTGCGATCGTGGATCGGTGTTCAGGAGGGCATTGACTCGTTTAGTAATTTTATTCTGTACAACTTTTGCTAGGAGTATATATTTTTGCTCTTTATGTAAATTTTGTGTTGAAACATAAAGGACAAACTACGACTAACGTTGGTAGAAAAAGGGTGGGGGATTGCAAAATATTTTAAAGCTTCTGTCCATTACAATATACTCCAACTTTTGTTTACTTTGATATACAAGTAGTAGTATCAAGTTAATAATATTTTTTACAGAAACAAACACATATATGAAAACTTATTACGAATACGATATAATAAAATAATCGTCTTATTCAAAGCTGCAATAAAGTATTCAAACGTTCCTTTCATTTTGAAAACACAATAGATTGTTGCAGTTATAAAAGATTTTCTTTAATGCACCGAGACTTGTTTATCAATCCTCTTTTAAAAATTGAATTTACACTGCGAACGACAAAACCAATTGCAAATTAGGTCTAGGGAGGTACTTAAAGTTTCCTGGTATAGGTTCTGCATCAGTTAATCCCAACAATAATAATAATAAGCGTATATTAATAATTCACAATAATAAAATTATCAAGTTATGTACCCGTAGTTTCTTAAATATCTATGGGAAGTCCTTGATATTCCAGGGGCAAAAAGTATCCTGTCTTTCTCAAGATGCTGAGCTACGTCTTTGCCAAGTTTTTCTCAAATATTGGTTCAGCGTTTTAAGTAATTACCATCAATTACACTGCGAGTGATTTCGACTGGAATTTTGAACATATTATTTTATAAGTTTTGTTTTTTTGGTTGTTGTAAATAAAAGGTTTTGAAAAGGAATTTTCTTTGAAATTTGTAGGTACTCGTTTAGATGTAAACTTTGTTAGGAACTTCTCTACTATGCACCTATAAAGAATATAATAAATTAATATTGGCTAATTAAAGCTTAGTATTAGTTAAGTTTAGTGTAATAGGAACCTTGAAATTCGTGAATAAAGAGCTCACACTGAATATTATGTTGCTGTTAAAAATGTACTATTATTTTATACACTTTTAAAGCGTTCTCTTCCATTTCAAGAGAAAATGCAGCAAATATTCAGAATATTCGTGCACATAATATGGGCAATAATTATTATTATTAACATACAAGTAGGTATGTTCATTATAATATAAGAATTTCAGAATCCTGTAGTTTGCTACTCTAGTCGTATATACAATACAAACGTAAAATTACAGTAGAGCACTAGGGATGCTTTTACGTTTATTATTTATTCAACATGGGTTTAAGTGGCTACTTGTACGTAAATGCAAATTATTAAGATAAAATTACTTTTAAAGTTTATTATATATATTTATAAAATTTAATGAGTCTTTCTGAAACTAAATTTTGTATTTATTACTTTAAGGGTGAACGCCTGCCTGGATTGGGATATGGATGGGATATGTTTTGTGATATTTTTTTTCTTTATTATTTTTGTATATATTTATAAAATGTATAATAATGTCTTTCTTGTAACGTTTTAATAATGTTCTTTTGTAAATAAATATGATAAAATTATTTTTCGCCTGAAAATTAAAATACATTGATAAAATATCATAATTATTTAAATAGTCAGATGTGTCTCAACGTGGGCCTATTTTTATTAAAATAATTAACCGAAATCAGTCCTGTACCTAATTATTGTTTTTCAGTCTAGACGAGGACGAATTAACCTTGGGACCCCATCGACCATGGGGATGTTATGTAAAATATAAATTAATGTTTTATAAATGTAATAACTACCTTGTTCTTTTAATTTAGGATATTCCTACAAACTCGTAAGTGAGATTGCTGAGGTGATGTATTCCGGATAATAATAAAATCTTAAGACGTAGTGTAGTAAGTAGGTATAGCTAATAAAATTTCGTATGGTACCTACTCTTATCATAACCATTGAGCGATGAAAATAAAGTACCTATTATGATATAATGTTGTAGTAATAATAACAATTGGTCTACCTGATAATTACTATGTTCGCGCCAATATGCATTGACAGCCGACGGCGGCCGAAGAGGACCGAGCGCGCGCGGGCGCAAGAGAAGACGTCACGTCACACAGTCGAAACTCAAAAATCAAGTCGTTAAAACATCTATTCATTATACCATCTTTTAATCGTCATATTACTTAATTAGCCATCAAATTCTATTAATCGTAAAAGCAAATTGTTGAAAACCAATAAAGGACATTATATTTTCATCTATACAAGTGACTTTGTAATTATCCAACAACTACAAAGATGTTTCTGTGGTGTTCTAAAAGTTCATAATAATTACATTATAAAAATATTTTTATTAAATTCTTACTCAAATCTTAGACATTATAGTGATTTTATTGCTCTCTAGGATACTTTTGTCTTAGATTCTTTTGTTTTATCTAATATTTTTTACCGCCAAAGTCTCATGACACCAAAATTTTGGATTTTAAAGAAGTTGTAAAAAGTTACCGTGCTTTTCTGGTCAATATATAATTTAGATATGAATATAAAAATATTATGATGTTACGGTAAGTAGGTATTCAGAAGCTTAAAGCATTCCCTTGTTATGCAAATTTCTCGCTTTATATACGCCTGTATAAGGAAGGAATGGAGTACTAAGTAGCCTTTGCCGGAACGATCTTATTAACATTAAGACGTGCTCTCTTTGCGATGTACGAAAGTGCTTCCAGTATTTATGTTGCATGCATAAATAAAGTATAAATTTTACAGTATCACTGTAATTTTTAATTTCGTTTCGTATTCCAGCTAAAACGGAGAACAGTGGAAAAGAATTCCCAATGTTTTAAAATGAACACTCTTAATTTTATTTCTCATTCAGATAAAAGAACCGTAAGCATGGACCGCAGTTTGTCGTGTTTACATTATGACGTGTCTCATATTACGTATGGATAGGTAGTTAAGGGTATATTATAGGCAGTTAAACGTTATCATTTAACAACTTCATACAAAATTGATAGTTTTTTCTTTTTTAATGTTACTACAAAACATTAGCTAGATTAATCTAATTAACTCGCAAAAGCCGGAAAATCAAATAAAAAGCCTTGCGAACCCTTCACTGTAAGATTATACTAATAATATTTGGATTTTGTATACAGGTATTATTTAGAAAAGATTGCATTGCAAGGATTTGAAATCTCTGCCCCCAAGGCGGTAAAATAGGGCTTTGTTTGTATGCAAAGCGAATCTCACGTGAATGAAGCCGAGGCAAAAGCTAGTAGATAGTGATAGTAAAATTATAATCATTATACTGCACAAGTGTATTATTTATTAATTATCAAGCTATTTCATAAAGTTAGTTCGTGATAATAAATCATAAATTATTTCGTCGTTTTGCCTTAAGTAATAAATTAACAAACTGCAGAAAAGTGCAGCAGTTGTTAAAAACACTTAAAATTGAGAAACTTTGCCTTCTTGCTCGTTTTATTAACAAAACAATTTGAGCATCCCGTCTCAAAGTTTATGCATAAAATAAAATAGTTTTCGTGTTTTAATATTGAAATAAAATGTGCGAAGGAAGTTGTCGCTGCGACGACTTTCTTCGCAAATGTTATTGCAAAAAAATAGATTTATCATCGACGTCTTTACTAATAGGTGTTCACAAAAACTTCCCCATAAGCAACCCATCATCGGTGAGCTCTGCTACTCACAGCAGTTCTCTTCTCAGAGCAGGGTTTACAAGTCACCGCGCTTGCCCAATGCGAATTGGTGGACTTCACCATTTTTTTTATAAAAGAATATTTGCCATACTGAACTTGATTCATACTCTTCTCCAAATTAACGCAAAGCTTGTGTGAGGAATAGGTACGACATTAATGCAAATATTTCTGTCCTTTTAAGAATCTGTCCATGAGCGAACAAATGATGTTGGGATTGAACCGTCACCTTTCTGTTTTCTGTCCTTTTTCACCTTAAACCATTGGGCTATTGAAGCTTAAAAGGTTTACTAAAATGATGTTTATAATATTATCAACGAAGCCCGAAAATGTTGGTCATGTAGAAAATCCAAGCAAGGCGTAACAAACTCTAAAGATAACAATTTGTATGCAGCTCGCAGCGTACTTCTTCTCAACATTCTATTTATCTTAGTAGTTTCCTAACTGTATAACCGACTAGCGTTAGTAACAGAGCAAAATTTATATGGAACTCATGACCGCTTACTACTGTACTACATCGTCTGCATGAAAATCTGTAGCAGTTGTCAGCCATGTCATTTGAGATTATATTTCCATTTTAGGACATGATTCTTGTTCGCTCTAGTAAGGTTCTCCTTTTTAACCGGGGTATTTTGATTTACTTTTGCATAAAATTACTATTATTATAAATGCAAAAGTGTGTTTGTTAGTTGGTTTGGATGCTGAATAACTCGTTATTAATGCTTAAAAATATGCTTTAAAAATATTTTCATCTCTTGCAAGCACGAAATTTTCGTATCCAAAATGCTAGCAATGTCTGTACCAATTTTATCACGATCGGTTGAATACTTGCAACATAAAAGGTAACAGACATACAGATAGACAGACATGTCGTCACATTTATGTCGAATTCCCCATATGCTGGTATAGAATCTGCTCTATCATACTGCACGTATAAAATACGAGGCATCACGTAAAAATATTCTATTCGATATACGAGTACATCACGCATCCCAAAGCTTTCGATCACGATTTCAATGCGATAAACCTGTCACAATAGCTGGTATTCACTGTGATTTATGCGAAACATCATACGGATAAAGTACAATTGATTGATAATATTGCAATTCGAAATGGAATACTATAGAAATAATAAAAGGTGCATACAAAAAGTGCGTAAAGTACTGTGACAATACTTATAGGCTTATTTCTAATTGTAATTTCATTTCTTTTTAATAACCATTAACAAATATGTAGAATTATAGATAACTGTAAACTTATCTACCTATATGATGAACATTCGATAGATATAACTCTTTGTTATTTCACAAGTGCATGGCTGTAACTAGCTGATGCCCTTTAGATGAAATGAAATGAAAATTTATTTATAAAATAAAGTCAGTTACAAATGTATCAGGAGTCTCCATTTAAGTTATAGATAACCTGTATCCCGGGAAACCTGCTGAAGCTTTGATTCTTCAGAATCAAAGCTATCTCTTACTGCAATTTTGTCGAATTCAATTCCGTCAAGTGAAATCGTAGTCAAGGAATATCTTGGCATCCAATAAAAAAAACATTATTATGAGCACCTCATGTTTGTAATGTCGTCAATTTCTCAGCTGTATTTGTTCTACTCTGCATTTAAAATATGAATAATTTAACAGAAAAGATATTAATGTACCTATTGTGTTCATTCAATGGTAGATTTATGACGTGTCATAAGAGCTACAAGTTGGCCTACATGAAATAAATAAATTTTGATTTGATTTGATTCACATACTTAGACGAAAAAGCGTCAAAAGTTTGCAGCGCTGGTACAGAAAGCAGTTAAATAATAATATTTGTCTTCAGAGAAATGAATCCCTAAAAACTCGCGAGGTTGTTGTTACAGAAAGCTAATTTAATTTGGATTCCTGCTGTTATTGGTGTCTTGTAAAAATATGGAAAACTTTTCCAAGTTTCCCGCTTTTTATTGCGAAACTCTACACGGACGGGCTCTGCAAAACAGGACAATTATTCTTGTTATTTTTATTTCTTATTAGAAAAATTTTCTTCAAACACTTAGGTATTATTAGGCACCTATATAAGAATTCAGTACCAACAATTACGTGATAGCATCATCGTAATAATAATGCCATAGAAATCGCTCAAAATTGCTTTTATATGTATAAGTATAGATACTTAAATAGATAAACTATGTTGCCTAAAATCTACTTTAGGGACAGCATCGTTTGGGAATGCTATGAGTACGTATGAAAATGTTTGATTCACAAAATATTATTTTACTCAGAAATTATTTACAGATTTCCACCCAAGCTAAGCCGGGGCGTTTCAGCTAGTTTAAAATAAAATAAGTAGAAAACAATTTCGTATAATTGCTTGGAAAGTCCAACTTGCTTTTGATAAGAACAATTACATGGGAAAAGTTTGTTTGCTGACATTTAAGAGGATTGCGACATGACGAGGGTTAGGCTGACAGCCACAATAGTAACGTTGAGAAATCCTCGCAGTCTAAACTAAGCTAAGAGATACTCGTACCTATATCTTTGTGTAATATATCATCCTAACAAATTCGCCCTCGCTACTTACGGATCCTAACTTCAACAAGAGCACATCGTCGATTTGAATTCTTCCAAATCGATATAGGTGACTCTAAAGAGAAGGTAGTTCTTGCAATTCACCATGGCGCGTGGCTCATGGTTGTGTGTGTGTCGTATCTGTATAAGTGTGAGCGAGAGCTTGCTCGCGCCTGACCGCCCCACCTAGGCTCCTGACAGGCACGCACACTTACGCAATGTGCATGTATACGACGTTACCACAAGTAAAGCGCTCGTAACTTCGTGAGATAAACGTACTATTCACAATTAAGAAATACTGTAAAACAACACCATTCAAGATTAACATTGAAATTGATAGATCGTAAGATTATAAAATAAGGCTTCATCGATTAAATTAATTTCACCAATCTCTGTTAATTTGATTCCACCTAATATACCTTTCTTATTACATCATTATCATCATCATCATCAAAATCAGAATCTTAATATCAGTCCGAGTAATAATACCTAAAGAAGATATATGACAAAATATAATAACATTACTATATATATAGCTACTCGTGCTGATTCACTGACTCACTGACTGACTGACTGACTGACTGACTCATTGATCACCTCTCCTGTAAAATTTTGTATGCAAAAATTTTTTTTCACCCGCCGTTTCGTATAGAGGACAAAAATTCATTCGGAACAAAAATATGGAGAGAGCTGATGATTGAGGATTTCGGAGACGGGTGAGGAGCACCGGCCAGGGTATCGAAGATAGGTGGGGAGTGTTCAAACAAAAGTCATTCGAAACCTCATCCAATTGGCAGGGAGCTGAAAAAAAATCCAAAATGGCGGATTAAAGATGGCGGCCATACAGATTTCGTCGGTATGCCTATCTCGGAGACTATAAGAGATGGAAGAGTGGTTTCTTGGAAAAAGATGATCAAGACTCGCAGGTCTACTTGATGAATAGAAAAAAAATCAAGATGGCGGAATTTATTTTTTTCATATAAAATGTATGCAAGACTTTGATAGGTTCCTTTCCGAAATTTCTGATGATTTCGTATAGAGGACAAAAATTCATTTGGATGAAAAATATGGAGGGAGCTGATGATTGAGGATTTCGGAGACGGGTGAGGAGCACGGTCAGGATATTGAAGATAGGTGGAGGGTGTTCAAACAAAAGTCACTCGAAACCTCATCCAATTGGCAGAGAGCTGAAAAAACCCTCCAAAATGGCGGATCCAAGATGGCGGCCATACAAATTTCGTCGGTGTTTATTTAAGAGACTATAAAAGATGGAAGAGTGCTTCCTTGGAAAAAGATGATCAAGACCCGAAGGTCTACTTGGTGGACAGAAAAACCGCGGTTCGCTTTAGCGAGCCGCGCACCCACGCGCCCTACTAGTAATATTATAATGATGAACATAATTATGCGTTTGGTACTTCCTAAGATAAGCTAGGTAATGATAAAAACGTACTATAATTCAGATTATTCCAATGGGATGTGCGATGTTATTAATGATATTATCAACTATAAGTGCCTTTAAAGTAAAATAAGTGTCATAATGCATTTTGCTAATAAGTAAGCAAATAACTGTGTTGATACAATCTAAGTACTCAAGTTAGACACCCGCTTACTATCTACTTTTGTAGTTTAATACGAGTAGGTATAATATTTATCGAAGTTGCTAATCTTATTTAGCCAATCATCCATTTTGATAAACTTCGTTGGATTATTAACTTTGAAAACTAAAGGTCTGGTAGCAATATGATAAATTCTGACACTGAACTTTGAAGATTAGCAGAACCTGATGCGGAAGCTTATAAAGTTCAGAGTAAACTTTATAAGAAACAAATTTAGTGATTATCTACTCTAACAATAATAATATTATTGTTCTGGTTTTGTGACTGTTAAGACTGTTAGTAATTAACATAACTACAGTTTACAAATAATAATAAATTTTAATGTTATTTTATTCACAGTAATTCCGTATCAGGATTCTAATGATATTAATTATATTGTTTTGTTTATTCGTTTTTGCTGTGGCCCACAATGACGCCATTAATACACTATGTCAGATTTCTACTAATATCACATTGTATATGCGGACGGATGCGGTAGTAAAATTGTATATGCGGACGAAGTAATGGGCAAAAGCTGGTGTTAAATAACATCGAAATCAAAGGCTGAGCACCGTTATGGAATATAAGTGTGTCACGTAGGTACCTAAAATATTTATGTCACATCGCTACCGTGTGATGCGTCTGTGTACTAAAAATATTCATCTCAACACAATCGAGTGATTCCGAGGCAAATCGTCTGACTTCGAAACACATCAAAAATAAATTATTGGAACAATACTACTCGTAAAACGGTCCAGAGCAATTTAGCGTATTTCTTGTCCTTGTGTTTGTTGATTTGTCCTTCAATTACGCCGCAAGAGAGCTACGGGTTGACGTGATTTTTGCACGGATATACTTAATTGACAGACATATAGGCTACAGACATAGGCTATTTTTTATCCCGAAAATCATAGAGTTTTTTAGATTCGCGGTTTTCAAGAACTTAAATTTAAGCGGTTAGCCAGTAAGTATCTGTTATTTAAATAAACTTGTATTAATTGTTATGTAATATTATTTTGGCTATCGGTTTTTATATTTTTTGTTTTCTTTAAATGATCTGTTGCCATCCGAGATAATATTTTAAGATAATAGTCTGTAGGAATTTCAATTACGGCTAATTTTGCTTTATATACCATTCATCTAAGTGAATTATATTTTAAATTATTTTAATGAGCATGCTTTGGATATTTTTTTATATAAAACTAACTAAAAATAGCAGATTAGTCATCTACACTTGCAGAACCCATTAACCAGACCTAGAGGGATTACATTCTGCCCAGACAAAAAGCTGCATAGAGATGAACCGCCAATAGTACTTCCATTATGTTAGGATAATACAAAAATATACGAAATATGCTTCGTCATAATTATTATCTTATCGCTCTTTAATAATGATGCGTTTCTGTTCGCTGTTATTCGTATTTAGCATGAGATGGCATTTATCGATAGTATATGGAACTGATTGTCCTAAAATATTGTGTTGTCACTTGTTAGTTCTTATCGAGACCCCATCGTGGTCACACATCTACAGGAAATCACTAGTTTGGTTGATTACTTGTGCTTCTTCTTCAATGTAAGTCTAAAGAACCTATATCTACCTACTTTTGTACCATGTTTTACGAGCAAACTATACTTTTTGTTTTGACATAATCTTGAGATAAAATACATATTTGTAGATAGTTATTCATAGTCATATAACTTGCTTATTCCAAAACATGTAATATTTGTATAATTACCACCAATTGTTAACCTAAGATTTGCATAAAAATCTTATTGATACCTAATAAAAAATAAATAATCTACCGGGTAAGTACGTGTTTTGACGTAACGACCAGAAAAGATAATAATGATTGTTAGTGTAGAGTAGGAGGTATTTATAGACTATCTACTTGTAATATTGTTGACTAAAGATGGTTTGACAAGGTCATTAGTATAAACATACAACAGATAATATACTCGTATGTTTTTGTGAATATAGCTTAAAATTACAGCTATACTATTCTACTCACAACTCTAGCTTACAACTTGTTAAACAATTAGCGCTATTTTATTTTCTAAAAATTACTGCTTTGTGATCAAAATAAACGAATCAATTGATGATTATTATTTGTTTATTTTCATCAATTAAGTTAAGAAAGTCGTTTATAAATGAACTATTATCTACTAAACCAGGACTGAGAAAGTCGTTTGGGATGAACTATACAGCCATACTTGATATTACTCTCAAATATTTGAGAATAACATAGTTACTCGTATTTTTGTTTACATACAAACAGTTTTACTCCTTGCAACATCTTCGTGCTGTTGGTAATTGATAAGGTAAATGAAATAAAGTCCAGTTTACTTTGCAGTGAATATTACTCGTGTAAGGAAATTGAAATAAGGTCCAGTTTACTTTGACACATGTAACAACCTTCTGTCACAATCTATCTTGAGCCTTAACTGTACGGTTTACTATGAAATGTACTGTACAAACTTCTATGGAGTAATATTAAAGTAACTAGATTTTTCTACGGATCTCCTCAATACTTATTTGATCCCTCAGGAATATTATGAGAATAACTCTCTCCATTGCCCGCTGAGTGATCCTGAGCGGGTCGAGTCGCGGAGCTGAAGTGGCAATGAATGAGATATTTGGGATTTCAATTTGCAAGAACGGTGACCATAACCATGCACCAGGAAAGTGAGCGTTGAAAACCCCCTCACTAAGTTGACTGAAGACCTCTAGTGAGCCGCTAGATACAGATTGTGCAAGATCTTGTTATATGGCAATCCATACAAATAGGTTTAGATGACGATGAGGATGATGAACATTAGTAAAGCTCATATTAATAACGTTATTTTTTGTATTCAGATGCCGCTAAAATTGTATAAAATGGACCTGAGCCCGCCTGCCTGCGCTGCCATGATGATTTGCGAAATTCATAATGTTCCCGTCGAGATGATTGAGTTGAACCTTATGGAAAAAGAACACTTGAAGCCTGAGTATTTAAAGGTTGGTACGTTACTACAAGCTTACGTTATTTTTTAATTTGTCTTAATTAAAAAATTGCTTTAACTCTACTATCTACTATCAACGGTAAAAACGCTTTTACATAATTAATTATTATTAATTAAATGCTATAAAAATTCAAGTATGTAAATTAAAATATTTTAGGTAGACGTATATTTATCTTCAAGATAAGATTCTTTTTGTATGCTATTAGATATTATATTATAAACCTTGTTGATAGCAAGGTAGCATAAAGTATAATTACCAATTATTATGTTTTTTAATGATAGCAAATTATCAATTTCAGAAAAATCCAATGCACACTGTTCCTATGCTAGAAGATGGTGATTTGTATATTCACGATAGGTACGTAATATGTATTGTATTTAATATGCTATTAGTAAATTCCATTATATTCCATCAGCCTGTAGTCGCCCACTGCTGCTGCCTTTTCCAGGATGAGATACCAAACATGATCCTCTACCTTCGTCATCCTTCTACCCGTAATCCTCAATAAGGTAGGTACCATAAAGAAGGTATTTAACTAGTGTGTCCTCTAATGATGCATGGTAAGGAAACGTGAAAACTGTCAGTTGACCTCGGCCACAAATTAAAACTCGCTCAACACGATATCGAGCGAGCGGTATCATGCATAGTTCTTTTCGGTTATTGGAATCGAGCAAAAACAAAAGTTTTTAAGCTATTACATAGCTTCTATCGGGGGCCAGCGTGGAGACCGAATCCAGAAATTCCGTAACGAAAATAACCTGACACGGGACTCCTCTACGGTGAGCCGCTAGATGGCGCATTTTTTATCAACGCCATCTAGGAGCTCACCGCTAGATGGCTATGTACTACATAGTTGTAGATAATATTAAATTCATTCATACTTACGAATAAATTATGAATGGATTTGATACTATCTAGTATCTTCACTAGTATGTATTTTTTTTTTAAGTTAATTATTATTTTTAATCCCAATTAAATTAAACACTGCAAAAACAAGGTATAAAAATTAATAAGATATTTATGTAGTAATATAAGCAGTAAGCTATAAACCTAATTTGTATTTTTTACAGCCATGTCATTCTAACATACGTAACGGATAAGTATGGTAAAGATGACTCATTATATCCCAAGGATTTGAAGAAAAGAGCACTTGTTGACCAAAAGATACATTTTGATGCGATGTTCTTCTCGCGCTTGAAAAATATTACTGTGAGCAATTTACCAATTTTTTTTTTATTTTACTCGATGACAAGTCCTTGACTGCGGTCTCACCTGATTGTAAGTGACGATGCAGTTTGAGATGGTAGCGGGCTAACTTTTAAGGGGTATGGCAGTGTTCATTCAATCCATACGCTTGGCGGCACGTTTTCGACGGTAGGGTGGTAAGTAGCAACAGCCAAAGCCATAGAATTAAATATGGTAGGTAGATAATATTATATGATACACCTACGTTTATGTTTATGGGTAATCACATTAATTCGTCAAGAATAGTGTTGAGTTTGGTAGGTATTAAATTATAGGTCTCGGCTTTCAATGAAATATCACTTATAATTTATTTAAAAAAATACGTTCGCGATGGTGTTTATTATTGAAGCGCAATTTATGAATGTTATCATTTTAATTTATTATAGTATCCAGCAATCTTCGAGGGAGTTCGACAACCACCAGAAAAGGTTTTGAATGATTTACGCGAAGTCTACGATTTCTTCGAAGCGTTCCTCAACAAAGCAAAGTTTGTCGCGGCAGACAACATGACGGTTGCTGATGTATCCCTTGCTTCTACTGTCGCGGCCGCACGCTACGTCATACCGATTGACGAGAAAAAGTAAGTTTTTGGGTCTATTTCAAAATCCCTGAACGGTGTTTAACCGATGATTATACAGTCCTAAGTGTTTCACCCACGTGAAGTGGGATTTTTTGACAACAAGTGGGTAATTTTTGAAAACAACAAAAATGGAAAAACTTAGCTACTTATAAGTCACTAGCTTTTACCCACGACTTTTGAAAATTCCACGAGAATCTTTTGGTTTTTTGTAATAAAGAGGGGCATTTATGTGTCGCCTTCAGATTCTCAACAGACTATATCCACACAAAATCACTTTGATTCGTTGCTCCGTTATTGCGTGATTAATTACCAATTTATAAGATTAGTGATCTACCCCCTGATTCTGTCACTCGGTGTCTGTCAACGACGATAGGCATTTTTTATCCATTGAAGGTTTGAAGAGAAATGTGATTTACTATTTCATAGTAAACCTTCAATGGATAGAAAATATATGTCAGTGACTTTCATTTTTGAACGAGCGAAGCGAAGTTCTCTGAGTCAACTAGGGCGCTTGCCTACTAGACAGAGAAGTGTGTTCGTCTAAATGTCTGTCAGAGCCCTATAACTTCTGAATTACTGAACGTAATTACTTCAAATTTAAATATAATATGTAAACTGATGGCCTTCAGCCGAACATTGTATAAAAAAATATAAAAAGCTTTATTTCAGGGGCGCTCTCATAGAAGCGTATTTGAAGTAAAATCTTGTTTGTTGCTCTACATAGACTTGCGATATATCTTTTTAAAGACGACTTTGAACAGAGTACAAAAATATTTTTTTTTAAATTTTTCCCTAAAAATTGACCAAATGGGGGGGTTTCAAAGTGGAGATTTTAATTTGAGCCATATGTCAAGAATTACTGAATATTAGAACGTGAAACTTGGTTGAAAATTCAGTTATATCCTGTACTTGAACAACAAATACTAAAATTAGATAAATGTTATAAAGAAACGAAATTATTTAATTTTAATGCGCCATCTATTAGCATTATTGTGAAGCTAATAGCTTCACTATAATGCTTCACTATAGATGGCGCTGTGTCAGTAAAACAGTTTTATGTCAACTATTATTTTTTTTATTGCGTCTAATGTTAAAAGTTAATTATTACAATATATAATTAAAACTTTTGGGAATTATGGGATATCGCGAGGTCTCAGTTCGGGGCGAACCACTAGTTTAATAGGCACTGAGTTACAGAATCAACCCCCTGATTCGGAAATCGGTTTTGCAGATACCCTAAAATTAAGGAGTGGTTCTCTTACATGGAAAAGCAGCCATTTTTCCAAAAACGGACCGCAGCAGGATCAGCGAAACTTAAGGAAATTCTCCAGCAACATTTGGACATGTGAACATTCAAAAGGGTAGGAAAATAAAAAAAAAGCAAATAAATTTACTAAAGCATAACAAGTCTGTCTTTTATTTCATGAGTCTGTCATTGAAATGATTTTATAAATCATGTAATTTATCTATATCCCATATTATTTTGCTGTTAGATACGTAACAATTTTTTTTTAAAAGAACATCAGCCAAGCTGAAGTTGATTAATATCCTCCTATCCCCTCCAAGTAAGCGCAAGCTTGTGCTAGGAGTGGGTACGACAATAGTGCAACAGGTGGGATGGAAACCTGCGACCTTTCAGGTTTCAGTAATAATAATAATAATAATTTATAATTATCTCGTTTTCGTCGTATAATAGGTAGAATAGATAGGTTAGAGTAGAATAGAACAGATCAGAACAGAATAGAATAGAATGAAAAGATATGAAAATTGGCATTTTGCTTAGTAGGTTACTAAAAATTTTTATGAGTTAAATTCAAAATTATTTATTTCACGTAGGCCACCGAGTAGTTCTCATGACATGTCATGACTCTACCACCGGTTCGAAATGCAGATTCTACTGAGAAGAGCCGGCAAGAAACTCAGCAGTTGCTCTTTTCATAACAAAATATTACAATATTAATGTATATAGCAACATACATACAATATAATAACTTATTACACTATCTTGTGGGTAGCTGGATGCCAAGCCAATTGATTCCATTTATTTTCTTGGTAATTTGACCAAGAAAATTACCTCTTGAGAGAGATTTACCTCTACAGAGATTCATTTTTATATACAGAGATAATCTCCTATGAAATCAGAAATTCGGACGAAGGCGTGGGCGTCTTAAATGATTTTACGGGCCTTGGGCATTACATATTTTTTATGGAAAACGAATTTAAAAAAAGCAGATTAGTCGACTAGACTTCCAGAATCCATTGACCAGTAGGGCTAACATGCGCGCTATGAGAAAATTTTATCTACGCACTTACTCGTAATCTTTATGTGAATCTCTATGGAGATTCACGAGTATAGTGTAGATAAAATTTTCTCGTGACGCGCATGATAGCCCTACAGATGTTGAGGAATTATCTCTGCCCGACATAGAGCTGCACAGAGATGAGTACTTCCATTATGTTAGGATAATACACGAAAAGAGCATATTTTGCGAAAAAATACCTACGCAAAATATGCTACATTATAATTATCTTAACGCTCTTTTATAACAATACGTTTCTATGTGGTTGAATGATGTGGCACTTACGATATGTTATGGAACTAGTAGATATAGTTGTAATATATTATGTTGTCACTTGGTAGTTCATATCGACGCCCCGTCGAGGTCACACGACTGTAGGAATTCACTAGTCTGTTTGATTACTTTATAGAATCATCGTACATTTTTCTTCTTCAATGTAAGTCTTTAAAGAACCTATATCTACCTACTTTTGTACTATATTTTACGAGAAAACTGTACTTTTTTGTTATGACATAAAATACAGATAGTTTTATGAATTAACGTCTTTACGTCATATTGCATACCAACATTGGTTAATCTGTTAACATCGATGCATCGATGGGTGTTACTTATACTAAGTATATAATAAATTATAATTTGTGTAATACCATTACTATTAATGAATATGATAATGACCATGACTATTAATGTAAGATTAGCATAAATAATTTAAATACGTACGAGTAAAAATTCTTTTCACAAAACCGATTTCAAATGCCACTACAAAGTATATCAATTGTGCCTATAAAAATTGGTGAGTTCCCTCGATTTCTCCAGGATCCTATCATCATATCCTAATCTGATGACTATGGGACCACCTGGAAAGTATACCCTTTCAAACAAAAAAAGAATTTTACACATCGGTCCAGCTTCGAGTAATCGGGGAACATACATAAAAAATTTAAAAAAAAAAGATTCCGATGAAACCACGACTGGACACAAACTGGACGAATCGGGTTGTTTGGCATACAGCATGCAGGTAGCCGCGGACAAGGGCTAGTGTTATAGTGTATATAATAAAGCTATTATTAACAACGTTATTTTTAACCGACTTCCAAAAAGGAGGAGGTTATCAATTCGGCCGGTATCTTTTTTTTTTTCGTATTCAGATGCCGCTAAAATTGTATAAAATGGACCTGAGTCCGCCTGCTTGCGCTGCCATGATGATTTGCGATATTCATAATGTTCCCGTCGAGATGATTGAGATGAACCTTCTGGAAAAGGAACAGTTGAAGCCTGAGTATATCAAGGTAGGTTCGTTAATTACTTGCATTATTTTCGATTTTTCGATTAGATGTAGGTCATAAAAATTATTTTATCGTGGTTCATAACTAGGTAATATTATAATATAACTATTCGCAGTGAGAAGTTCTCAGTAATAGTTAGCAAGTAGCGTAGGTGAAACTGAGGTGAAAGCAGTGACAGTCTAGTAGTTAGGACTGCGGTCTCTTATTTGGGGGGTCGCAGATTCGATCCCGAGCACGAACTTCTCATTTCTTTGAGTTATGTGCATTTAAGTAATTAAATACCACACGTTTCAGCGACCTGGTTGTAAGGCAGTGTTAGCCTGCTTAGGTCTGCGGTCTCCTATTCCGGGCGTTGCGGGTTCGATTCCGAGTAGGTACTCCTCTGACTTTTCGGAGTTATCCAGCAATTAAATATCACATCACATGCTTTAACGGTGAAGGAAAACATGGTGACCTGCACGCCTAAGAGTTGTCCACAGCATGTCGGTTCCGATTACATCAGCGTAACGATCGCAATGGCCTCCAATTGGCTGAATTTATGGCATTCTTGCTGCATCAATGCATTTTAACCAATAACGAGAGGGTACCAACCAATCAGAGGCCATTGCAATCGTTACACTGATGCAATCATTTTTACGGAATCGACATGCTGTACACAACTTCACAGTAATAAGCCGCTGATGGATTGATGACTGATGTTGATGAGTAAGTAGGTACCTATTATAATCAGAAGTCTCTATTAAGTCCTTTCTCATACTGGAAGATCAGTTTGCAATACAGCCAGTGATCCATACTTATCGCATTAGCCTATACTATTTCAGGTTGCATCACCGATTAAACTAATTTTCATCAAATTTTTCCATGTGAGAATCGCCAATGAAAGTGTGCTAATGGAATTTGTTGCGTAGACGTTCAAAACTAGTTTTAATTTGGTCATAGCTGTTATAGTAGAGAAGTTTTGCTGTGAGGAATTAAATTAATAACAGATTGACAGATACAGACAAAAGTAGGTAGTCTCGTATTTACGTAAATACGAGTAGCATATTTTGATTGCCTAGGGCTCTTTCCGCACTGCTTCCGATCCGAATCCTATCCTATCCTATCCTATCCTATCCTATCGATCCGAAGTACTTAGCCATACTAGTACTACTTACTGTAGGCACACTAGATCGGAATTTCGTTAACCGAATTTGGAAAACAAAATCCGGATCTAGCGTGCAACCCTTCTTCAATTCTTGGTTTCGGATCAGATGCAGTACGTAAAGAGGTTTAAAGTAATTAACTTAATTAACTGACGAGATAGAACAGTATCTAATTAATTTTATCGACCAAATATAAAACATCAAAACAGTTGCTATATGCTTTACTATTATTCTTTTAACTATGTAATATAAACAATTCAAATAGGTAGGTAAACTGATATTTATTGTAGGTACATTTGTATATTTTTCTTCAAGATAAAATATGTAATTATTTTTGTATGTTATTATTAAACCTTGTTGATAATAAGGTGGCACAAAATACCTAGAATAACAGATTATTATTGTTTATGGATGATAGCAAATTATTATTTTCAGAAAAATCCAATGCACACGGTTCCTATGCTAGAAGATGGAGATTTTTATATTCACGATAGGTAAGTTATAATTATTGAGGTATGACCAAAGTGTACAAGAAGCGCGTGTTGTGGGATATCTAATCTATGACGCGAAAACGTGGTCTCATTCACAAAATAAATGTCGTTAGCATGCATGGAACAGCAATTCCTGTCCCCACACCATAAAGTGCAATTCAGGTTGACACAGCGCTACTTTACTTACCTACCGTCTTATTCACATTCATATATAGAGATATACTACTCTTTCTATTACGTAACTCTTATCCCTTCGCACTCAATGAATTAAGGCCCTTCGAAGAGGTACGCCATGTACTTGTAGCTCCGCAGTTTACCGCGGAATGCGCTAGGCTAAGATGTACCTAGTGGTTGTGTAAATACAGTGCAGCTGAGCCAACTTCTTCCGCGTGGAATTTCTTAACGATCCAATGTGCCTTAAAGCTAACACTTCTACTAGGCTGAAATCTATAGACCGCACTCTCACTCAGCTCAGACTAAAGACAGAGTTAAAACGTGACAGATTTATGTCAGAGCATATTTGTGTCTCGTTTTAACCTCTATCTTGAGTCTGAGCCGAGTCAGAAGACACTCTAGAGATCTTAGCATTACTTTTTTTACAGCCACGTCATTCTAACATACCTAACGGATAAGTATGGTAAAGATGACTCCCTATATCCTAAAGATTTGAAGAAAAGAGCACTTGTTGACCAAAAGCTACAATTTGATTCGCTACTGTTCTCGCGCATGAGAAATATTACGGTGAGTACGTAACTACTTGGCATTCCTTTTAACCGACTGCAGGAGTGTTAAATAATTATTACGTGTATATTTGTCAGTTTGAAGTCATTATTGGCTTCTTTTGCTGCCGTTTACATACTTCGCTTTCTAATATAACTACCTACGCGTAGATACGTGATTACGCGGAATATACCATGTATAGGTACCTACGCGTAACACAGGTAGGTACTGTAGCAAGTCTGAAAGTGAGGTAAAACGATTTATCCAGATCTATCGAAATAACAGCTATCGAGGGATTGTCGCAATAATTATTGTGACCTTGGCTCACGCGACAGGCGTGTGAGAATAATAGCACATAATAAGGCAATTGTGTGTCAGTCCCACAGATGAATAATATGTATACATATACTATATCATAGGTCAGACCACGCGTAGTGTAGGATATTATTATGTAGTTTTATTCATAAAATGTCTTTAAGCTATTGCATAGCTTCTATCGCGGGCCAGCGTGGAGACCGAATCCAGAAATTCCGTAACGAAAATAACCTAACACGGGACTCCTTTACGGTGAGCCGCTAGATGGCGTTGATAAAAAATGCTATGCAATAGCTTTACCGCGGCAGTCCCCAAGTTCCACACGTCTTTTTATTTATTTATTTTAAATTATTATTTTAACATCGGAAGTCATAATGCGGCCATTGTAAATTAATGGCAAAAATTCAAAGAAAAACAAAATTATTTTGCTATACCACAAAAATTGTATGGTACACACATACCTGTGTATGTACAGAACAAATGCAGGAACAACGCAACACCAACACGCAACACCACACAAACTCTTCTAAGTTGTTAACTACGGAATTTTTAACTTTTATAAGTAGACTAGTACTCTTTAACTTGTAGAGCCTACTTAGCTGTGATAGTTTTTCTTTCTACTTTGTTATATATAGAAAATATTAATTTAATTTACAATTATGCAAGATAGTTAAGTTAAGCCTCATAGCCCAACGATTAAAGGTGAGGACTGAAAACTGTAAGGTCGCAGGGTCGAATCCCACCCGTTGCACCATTGTCGTACACAAGCTTTCCGCTTATTTGGAGGGGATAGGAGGATATAAGTCAACTTCAGGTTGGCTAATATTCCTTTTTTAAAAAAAAAAAAGTCCGCGGTGGTATTTTTAAAATTATTTTTTTGAATTTAGTGCAGCGCAAATATTTTCCAACATTCATGAAGTTTATCATTTTCATTTTTTATAGTATCCAGCAATCTTCGAGGGAGTTAGACAGCCACCAGAAAAGGTATTGAACGCCGTACGTGAAATCTACGATTTCCTTGAAGCGTTCCTTAACAAAACCAAGTTTGTCGCGGCAGACAACATGACGCTTGCAGATATTTCCCTTGCTCCTACTATCAGGGCCGCAAGCTACATCATCCCGATTGACGAGAAAAAGTAAGTCAAAGGACCGAATAGTGTTTAACACATGAATAAAATCTTGGCAACTTTTGTTAAAATTAACTTGACGAAACTCCTTTACGTCACTCCTCAGCTCATTAACGATACCCATGCAAAACATCACGTTGCTCCGTCGGTGCGTGATTGAAGGACAAACAAACACACTTTCGCATTTGTTATAGAATTTGTTTATGTTACTTATTGTTGAGCCTCATGAATGCCCTGACTGTGCGTTTTACTTTTGATATTGTGAATAGTTATTAGGTACCTATCAACGGGCCTTTGTTCATGCGACTCGCATAGCTGCAGATTGTTTATTTTAAACGTTAGGGGATCGTATTAACAATATGGAGCTTGATAAATAATAATTTCCTTTGTGACTATTTCGGCGTCGCCTTAGCTAACTTTTGTTTGTATTAATTATAATATGATTAATTGATTATTGTTACTTGGGGCCAGAGTTTCTATATTCCTGACCTGCACCAGCAGACCTTTTGTAAAACTCGACGAGAGTACACGCTTTGCGAAATACATCCAGTTAAAGTGAAATACAAAGTTGTTCAGTTATTTATTTGACCATCCTGACCCACCTTCTGTTACACATTTATAAAATGTATGTACCTTTTGGGATCTGAATTTTCCGTGCATTTAGCTCGATGTACCTATATCGCTTGACATCGTTTTTGCAGATACCCTAAAATTCAGGCGTGGGTCTCTTACATGGAAAAACAGCCATTCTACCAAAAACGGACCGCACCAGGATCGGCGAAACTTAAGGAACTTCTACAGCAACATTTGGACCTTTGAACATTCAACTCGATTGCAAAATAAATAATAATGAATAAAGTTTACTAAAGAATACAAAAACTGTATTTTATTGACGTTATAAAAATTAAAATGAATACCTACTCATTTATATCCATTAAAGTGACATTGTTACTTATTAAGTAATTTCTCGATGCCTGAAAATCCTGATAAAAAAATCGATGTTTCGTAAATAAACTTCTTTGTTAGAGTTGTTAGTAGTGAATTCATTAAGACCTGAAATCTCTTGTTTAGGTATTACCTTATTTTAAAAGACTTAATATTAATCTCTTAAATTGTAATACTTTAAAGATAAATGGCTATGAAGATCGGTCGAAAATCTATCTACAGGGTGTCCCACGGCTATGCCACATGGAGGGGAAGTACCTTAAATATTGTAGATGGAACATTTTACTGAATGAAGACTTCATTTTAATTTAAAAAACAATTTAAACTGCATTCATAGATTTTTAAATAATTGTCTGGTTGAACCGGGACTCGAACCCGCTATACGAGAAAAAAAATTAACCTGTATCTTTATCATACCGATCGGAAGGCTTCATCATAAGGATTATTTTTTGTTAAATAACATAGCATGAGAAATAAAAGGAAGACCATGAATTTTAGCCTTTGATGTAAAATTTTGTTCAGAAAAATGAAAAGCTGACATTGGCGTATCGACATACAACTGACATGAACTATTACTAATGAGTACCCACTTGAGAAGTACGCATCATTTCCCAATCCTTACTATCCTTACTAATCCTTACTTATATTACCTATAAATGCGAAAGTGTGTTTGTTTGTTGGTTTATTGGTTTGTCCTTCAATCTCGCTGCAACAGTTTGCAGCGGGATTGAAGGACATGTCGATACGCCAATGTCAGCTTTTGATTTTTCTGAACAAAATTTAACATCAAAGGCTAAAATTCATGGTCTTCCTTTTATTTCTCATGCTATGTTATTTAATAAAAAATAATCCTTATGATGAAGCCTTCCGATCGGTATGATAAAGATACAGGTTAATTTTTTTTCTCGTATAGCGGGTTCGAGTCCCGGTTCAACCAGGCAATTATTTAAAAATCTATGAATGCAGTTTAAATTGTTTTTTAAATTAAAATGAAGTCTTCTTTCAGTAAAATGTTCCATCTACAATATTTAAGGTACTTCCCCTCCATGTGGCATAGCCGTGGGACACCCTGTATATATATAAAATTCAAAGTCCTGATTGACTGACTGACTGACTGAGATATCAACGCACAGCCTAAACTACTGAAGTTCAAGTTTCAAGTTTCTACTTGAAATTTTTACAGTTGGTTCCTTTTATGACGTAGGCGCACACTAAGAAAGGATTATTGGAAATTCCACCCCTAAGGGGTTTAAATAGGGGATGGAAGTTTATATGAAAGTCCGTCATTTTTCAAGCTGTTTCTATCAAAGTTGGTATTTGAGCTTTCAGTTAAAAATAAAGAAGTACGTGTGTCACAGTTTTTGAAAATTCCACCCCAAAATTTAATTCCACGCGGTCGAAGTCGCGGGGGCAAAAGCTAGTTAGTTGATATTTTTAATAAATAGTTAAAAAATAGAAGTTTCTATTTATGTTTTTGACAAAAAAATTAAAACCTCCATAATGGTTGAGAAACCAAAATGATAATGTAGGCCTATAATTAGCTAGATTCAATTAAGCTAGATGTAATAAATCCAAAAATATAAAAGAAAATAAAATGCAAAGTTTCTCGCGTGTTCCCTACAGATGTTGAGGAATTATCTCTGCCCGACACAGAGCTGCACAGAGATGAGTACTGCCATTATGTTAGGATAATACACGAAAAGAGCATATTTTGCGAAAAAATACTTACGCAAAATATGCTACATTATAATTATCTTGACGCTCTTTTATAACAATACGTTTCTATGTGGTTGAATGATGTGTCACTAACGATATGGTATGGAACTAGTAGATATAGTTGTAATACATTACGGTGTCACTTGGTAGTTCATATCGACGCCCCGTCGAGGTCACACGACTGTAGGAAATCACCAGTCTGTTTGATTACTTTATAGAATCATCGTACATTTTTCTTCTTCAATGTAAGTCTTTAAAGAACCTATATCTACCTACTTTTGTACTATATTTTACGAGCAAACTGTACTTAAAATACAGATAGTTTTATGAATTAAAATCTTTACGTCATAATATAAGCGCAAATACTCGTATTTGCGATTAATTGGTTAATCTGTTAACATCGATGCATCGATAGGTGTTACTTACACTAAGTATATAATATATTATAATTTGTGTAATACCACCAAGTCTACCGACTATTAATGTAAGATTAGCATAAATAATTTAAACGTACGATTAAAAATTCTTTTCACAAAACCGACTTCAAATGCCACTACAAAGTAGGTACCTATATCAATTGTGCCTATAAAATTTGATGATTTCCCTCGATTTCTTCAGGATCCCATCATTAAATCCTGATCTGATGACTATGGGACCACCTGAAAAGTATACCCTTTCAAACAAAAAAAGAATTTTACAAATCGGTCCAGGTCGTCTTCGAGTAATCGGGGAACATAGATAAAAAATTAAAAAAAAAAAAAGATTCCGATGAAACCACTGGACGAATCGGATTGTTTGGCATACAGATAGCTATTATGATGTAGGCATCCGCTAAGGAAGAATTTTGAAAATTAAACCCCTAAGGAGGTAAAATAGGGGTTTGTAAAATTGTACTTAACGTGAGCGTAGCCGCGGACAAGAGTTAGGCTATGTTCACATGTAACGCGCGTTAACGCGCGTCAACGCGCGATCAAATTTGAAGAGAGTTCAGATGATGAGCGCTAATGCGCGTTGCGAGAGTACTCGTCAGTCTAGTTCGGTAGAACGTAGAAAATGGACGTGGAAAAGGCTATTATTTTGTAGTTATTAAGAAAAATATAAAAAAAGAAAACGTACACATTGGGTTCATCCAATTTTGAAAAGTAGACCCAGTTTGTTTGCGACACTATATCCGAATCTAAGAGACCATGAATCTAAATTCTTTAATTACTTTAGAATGTCTACAAAGTCATTCGACAATTTGCTTCAACTCAAAATATAATTACGAAAATTAGGCTATGTTCACATGTAACGCGCGTTAACGCGCGTCAACGCGCGATCAAATTTAAAGAGAGTTCAGATGATGAGCGCTAAAGCGCGTTGCGAGAGTACTCGTCAGTCTAGTTCGGTAGAACGTAGAAAATGGACGTGGAAAAAGCTATTATTTTGTGGTTATATTATAAAGAAAAATATAAAAAAAGAAAACGGACACATTGGGTTCATCCAATTTTGAAAAATAGACCCAGTTTGTTTGCGACACTATATCCGAATCTAAGAGACCATGAATCTAAATTCTTTAATTACTTTAGAATGTCTACAAAGTCATTCGACAATTTGCTTCAACTCAAAATATAATTACGAAAATTAACAAAATTACATGCCATCGCGATGAAAGCGCGCGCTCAACTGAACAGCAAACGGACATTACATTAATATCAAAGCGCGGGTCAACGCGCGATTGTCTGCGTCTAGAAACTTTTTCTCTGAGCGCCGCGTTGACGCTCGCTGACGCGCGTTAACGCGCGCGCATGTGAACGGTTGCTAGGTATATATTAGGATGTCTAAGCGCGCGATTTGAAAACGCGCGTCGCAATTCAGCCATCTGAACATAGCCTTAGTGTTATAGTGTATATAATAAAGCTATTATTAACAAACGTTATTTTTCGTATTCAGATGCCGCTAAAATTGTATAAAATGGACCTGAGTCCGCCTGCTTGCGCTGCCATGATGATTTGCGATATTCATAATGTTCCCGTCGAGATGATTGAGTTGAACCTTCTGGAAAAGGAACATTTGAAGCCTGAGTTTATCAAGGTAGGTTTGTTAATTACTTGCATTATTTTAGATTTTTCTATTAGATGTGGGTCATAAAAATTACCTAGGTAATATAATATAACTATTCGCAGTGAGAAGTTCTCAGTAATAGTTAGCACGCAGCGTAGGTGAAACTGAGGTGAAAGTAGTGACAGCCTAGAGTTGCGGTCCCTTATTTGGGGTATCGCAGATTCGATCCCGGGCACGAACTTCTGATTTTTTCGAGTTGAGTGCATTTAAGGGATTAAATATAACATGTTTCAGCGACCTGGTTATAAGGCAGTGTTAGCCTACTTAGGTCTGCGGTCTCCTATTCCGGGGATTGCGGGTTCGATTCCGAGTAGGTACTCCTCTGACTTTTCGGAGTTATCCAGCAATTAAATATCACATCACATGCATCAACGGTGAAGGAAAACATGGTGACCTGCACGCCTAAGAGTTCTCCACAGCATGTCGATTCCGTGAAAATGATTGCAACAGCGTAACGATCGCAATGGCCTCCAATTGGCTGAATTTATGGCATTCTTGCTGCATCAATGCATTTTAACCAATAACGAGAGGGTACCGACCAATCAGAGGCTATTGCAATCGTTACACTGATGCAATCATTTTTACGGAATCGACATGCTGTGCACAGTAATAAGCCGTTGATGGATTGATGACTGATGTTGATAAGTAAATACCTACTAGAGTCAGAAGTCTCCATTAAGTCCTTTCTCAGACAAGAAGATCAGTTTGCAACACAGATCTATACTTACCGCATTAACTTTAGCTACTATTTCAATTTCCATCACCGATTAAACTAATTTTCATCAACTTTTTCCATGTGAGAATCGCCAATGAAAGTGTGCTAATGGGATTTGTTGCATAGACGTTCAAAACTAGTTTGAATTTGGTCGTAGTTATAGTAGAGAAGTTTTGCTGTGAAGAATTAATAACAGATTGACAGATACAGACAAAAATAGTTTCGTATTTACGTAAATACGAGTAGTTTGATTGCCTAGGGCTCTTTCCGCACTGCTTCCGATCCGAATCCTATCCTATCCTTACCTATCCTATCCTATCGATCTGAAGTACTTAGCCATACTAGTACTACTTACTGTAGGCACACTAGATCGGAATTTCGTTAACCGAATTTGGAAAACAAAATTCGGATCTAGCGTGCAACCCTTCTTCAATTCTTGGTTTCGGATCAGATGCAGTGAGTAGAGGTTTAAGGTAATTAACTTAATTAACTGATGAGATAGAATAGTACCCAATTAATTTTATCGACCAAATATAAAATATCAAAACAGTTGCTATATGCTTTACTATTATTCTTTTACCTATGTAATATAAACTATTCAAATAGGTAGGTAAGCTGATATGTATTGTAGATACGTTTGTATATTTTTCTTCAAGATAAAATATGTAATTATTTTTGCATTAAGCATTGTTGATAATAATTGTGGCATAAAATACCTAGAATAACAGATTATTATAATTGTTTATTGATGATCGCAAATTATTATTTTCAGAAAAATCCAATGCACACTGTTCCTACGCTAGAAGATGGTGATTTTTATATTCACGATAGGTAAGTTATAATTGAGGTACACCGCAAAGCCTTAAGACCAAAGTGTACAAGAAGCGTGTATTGTGGAATATCTGACCTATGATGCGAAAACGTGGAAACTGTCGGTTGGCCTCATTCACAAAATAAATGTCGTTAGCATGCATGGAATAGCAATTCCTGTTCCCACACAATAAAGTGCAATTCAGGTTGACTCAGCGCTACTTACCTACCGTCTTATTCACCTAGACTTCCCAAGTAGCACAGATAGCTGCGTAAGTATTCACTTTTAGACCTATTTGAACCTCTAAGCGTATTAAGACTCTTTTAAGAGTACACTGGTGATCCTACAGCTGCATAATAGCTGTCAGTGATATTTAAACAGCTTAGGCTGATTAAGAGTGCTATAAAGGTATATTTTTTACGACTCTATTCAGCCTTTAACATTTTTTAATGCCTTAACCGCTATAAAGGCTGTTTAGTGGATAAAATTAGCCAAATGCTGTATAAGAAGGTATTTGTGAACTCCTATTACACTGACTTATTAAGGGGGCACGTGTGAACTATTAGACAGCCTTTGGCAGAATATCAGAGTTTTAACTATTCACGTAGCTGTTTAATAGTTAGGGAGCTGGCGAGCAAAATTTCTATATGATCAGCACACATGGCAGACGTTATTAATAGTGATAATTATACCCTAAGAAACATCAAGAACCTCGTCTACCACCATGATAGATTACGAACTGTTATTGTATGTATCAAGCATAGACTACATCAAGGAGAACTAGGTCCTGGCTCCTCAATCCTGATGCTGCTGGGTAGTGCCTACCTAAACTGTCAGTTTCGAATTGATATTGTATGTATCAAGCATAGACTACATCATGGAGCTCTAGGTTCAAGCTCCTGAACCCTGATATTGCTCACATAAATTGCGGGGATTTTGGAATTGTGGATTGTTAATAAGTAGGTAACCACAGGTACCAAGTATAGACTACATTAGTAGCGTTTTGGAGGGAAGAGAGAAAGAGAGCAGGGACAAGTTAAGAAGTAGGTTTTTTCAAAAGATTTTTTATGAAGTTAAGTAAAATGATCATAAAAAGCCAAAAAGATACCTTTTTTTAATCTTTATTATCCAAACATAAAGGAGAAATTGTTACAAGGTTCTTGTGAAAGCCTCCACATAAACCACGCAGGGTTTTTGCGCAGACATAGTATACTTTTACATTTTAATTACATAAAAAAACACAAATAAATTAATTCTAGCAAATAATATCTTTAAATATATAATATTATGTTCTAATTATGTAATATAATATGTATATATAAATTATTTTCAAAATCACCCTTATTTAATCATAAAGTTTGTGATAGTTCTTTTTTAACCGACTTCAAAAAAAAGAGGAGGTTCTCAATTCGACGCGTATGTTTTTTTTTTTTTTTTTTATTTTTATTATTTTTTGGCGATGTTACTCCATAACTCCGTCAAATCTGAACCGATTTTAATAATTTTTTTTTTATTTGAAAGGACGTATCGTCAGGTTGGTCCCATTTAAATTTGGTGAAGATCTAATGAATATCTTCGGAGATGGAGGACGGAACTCCTCAATGAATAAGACCAAATTGCTCGTGATCAGAGTGTGTGTCGTATTTTAACCATGCATTCTTCATAGCATACATACATAATGCTTTTCTATTCGGCATTTCAATATAATTTTTTTTTAACCGAATTTTTGACGATGTTACTCTATAACTCTGTCAAATCTGAACCGATTTCAATAAATTTTTTTTTATTTAAAAGGGCATATCGTCAGGTTGGTCCCATTTAAGTTTGGCGAAGATCTGATAAATATCTTCGGAGATATAGGATGGAACTCCTCATTGAATAAGAGCAAATCGCTCGTGATCAGAGTGTTTGTAGGATTTTAACCATGCAAACTTCATAGCATACATACATATGCTAAATTTCTATTTGGAATAATATATTTCAATACTTTTTTTAAAGAGCAAAACAAATGGTCTAGTGAATTAGTCCCATGAAGCTACACTAAAAAGCTTAAAATAATAATATAAAAAAATTTTTTAAAAAAACCGACTTCAAACGCCACTTAAAAGTATAAAATAATTTTAGTTTGTACACGTATGTTGAAGTCGGGCCAGCGTTGCGCAATGGTATCATCGTTTCATCGTTTTAAGCCCGTCCGACTTCAATATACGTGTACAAACTAAAATTATTAAATCGTAAATACTATTAGGCCGGTATACTTGTTGAATTAGCCCGTGAGACGGACGGGCCTAAATAGAAACGATGAAAACGGTGCGCGACGCTGGCCCGACTTAAACATACGTGTACAAACTAAAATTATTTTATACTTTTAAGTGGCGTTTGAAGTCGGTTTTTTTAAAAATTTTTTTTATATTATTATATTTTGTATCTTATTGTATAAATAAATAATAAATCAGCTGGCAGTTCATTGAGCAGTAAAGGAAGCATGTATTCCCAAGTCATTTTTCCAGAGGTACTGCTGTAATTGGCAAGTTTTTAAGTTGTCTTAAGTATTCCGATCTACTGTATTTTGTTAGTGAGCTCACATGCTCACATCACACACAGCTTCATACATGACTGACAGTTTAATTTTATTATCTACACTGGCTGAATCGCAACCAACTCATAATTAACTTAGACAAAACGAACTTAATGACTTTTAAGCTCAGAGAAAATGCATCATTTGCTTTAGATGTAAATTATGAATGGAAAACTATCAATGAAGTCAATGTAACAAAATTCTTAGGTCTGAATATTAATTCTACTCTAAATTGGAAAGAACACTTGAGTCATATTTGCACAAAGTTAAATCAATTCTCCTACACACTTTATATGTTGGGGAAAACAGTAAATGTGTCAGCGTTACTGACTGTTTACCATGGCTATGTTGACTCGCTGTTGAGATATTGTATTTTATTCTGGGGTAATTCCACTTAAAAAGAGGCTGTATTAAAGGTATAAAAAAAATGCTTAAGGGCAATATTTAAATTAAAATCGACTGATAGTTGTAAACCCTATTTTAAACAATATAATATTCTTACAATGCCATGTCTGTATGTATATGAAACTGTCATATTTGTCAAAAGTAACTTGAATTTATTTCAAAATCGTCACAGCAAAAGGCATGTACCTAATTGAACTGCGTCCACCACCCAGTTGTTGTGCACATTTTTCTAAGAGTTTCTTCTGCACTGGGCCCCTTTTATATAACCATTTAGAAACACAAGAAATACCACTTTTTAAAAAAAGGCTTAAATTTTTGATTGACAGAACATACTATAAAACCAGTGATTACCTCATGGAAAAATTTTAATTATGAACTTTTGACATTTTAATAAGAAATTTTATATTAGACATTTAAATAATATTGCAATGTAAACACAAAGCTTCTAACTTAAATAAATTAATAATAATGTATTGTAATAAATTAATAGTAATGTAATGAAATAGATTATAAGCTAATTTTTAATGTTGCAAACTGGTAAAATAGTGGTTTGCTATAGGATTGTTTATAACTGCTGTTTGTATACATAAGCTATGTTGGCTGGGATTGTCCACACATCGTATGAATATGTGATCAATACAACTTTTAGTTATCCTATCCCCTTTAGGTTCTATCCGTGTATACTGCCTTATACTACAGTCAATACCTACTTCACTCATAGAATTTAAGTATAAATTTACACTGGGATCGTTTAACATTATGTTTATATTCATATCACCACTAATTACAAGATTACTTTTACCTGAAAATTGAGAGATTATTTGTTTAAGTTCCTGTATGAAACATACTTGGTTAGTATTCAGAGGTCAGTACAATGCACAAACACTTAATTTATACTTAATTGAAACTTTTGACAATTTCACCAATAACTGATTCAGAGTAGCTTGTATTCACTGTTAACCTGTAGAACAATACACTTTTATGCACATAGAGGATTACAATGGGATTACACCATCACTTCATCGGTGATTCAGTAGCTGCGAAAACATCTTGTAGTTATCTTTGAAACAATTTTGAGTTTGTGACCCTTATGTTAGCTTCAGTAACAACGACAATATGAATTTGGTTCGAGCTGTTCTTTATTATGTATTCCAGGCCCACGTCTGCTATTGCAATTAAAGTTCTTGAGACTTATGTTTACATCCAGAGTACACAAGTTGTTTGTTACTTCTCCGAAGGGTTTGTTACTTCTCCGTTGTCCACGAAATCATTCCATTTAGTGCATTATGAGGGTTGTCGATTGTTAGTAAATATAACCTAACTTCATTTAGTGGTGGCTAGATTCACCAATCTCTCTATATCCTTGCTAGATCGTATATGATGTATTTTGTCGGTTTCATCTTTACGAACTAATATTACGCAGTTCTTACACCAGACAAACTTATAAAGATCCGTTTTTATTTACTTTTTTAGGGTTCCGAAAAAAACTTCGGAACCCTTATAGGATCACTTCGTTGTCCGTCTGTCTGTCAGTGTGTCACCACCGTTTTTCTCGAAAACGGCTTATGATCCGAAGTCGAAATTTATACTGCATATAAAGTTCAATGGTCTCGTAGTGTTTTAAGAATATCAAGCTTATAGCTTAACTCAGTAAAAAGTTACAGCTTGAAAACCACGGCTTTCTCATTATTAAAACAAATTAACACGTTCGCTGCGATATAAGGCTTAAGTGCCCGATGCATGTACTCCCGCTCTGTGCGGAGAGGAAAAGCGGTGAACTTCCTCTGGTGCGGGGCGTGTATAATGAGTATTTCTATATGTACAAAAGAGACAACTATAGGTTTGAATTTAGGACGTCAAGGGCTACTCAATAAAGCATAACAACTGTCCTAAGGTTTTTCGGCCTGATAACGCACTGACTAATATTTTTTTCGTTTCCTTGCGGGTAATAGGCCGAAAGGCCCATCATAGATCACTAGGTCGCTCCACCCGTTCCCGCACTGTTGTAGGTGATACAATTGTTCACTTCCAATTAGTGTCGTGACGTTGTTAGCGGGAATCGACGTAAATACGATAGAGCATTATTCGAGTGTTTGTTTACGTTTTTTTATAGTTATTGGTAATTATTATGTCTCGGCCAAATAAACGGTGTAGAAGAATGCTGGAATTATCGTTTCAGGGAGATAGGAACAGTGAAAGTGAAAATTCTGATATGGACAAATCGAAATGGAGAAAAGTGTTTGTAAAAAATAATTTAAAAAATAATGACTCGCAGCAAAATTGCTCAGAAATAAATATCGCCAACCCTGGACCAAGTGAGGAGGCGGAAACTGACCCACAGCTACAACGGAACCACGTGAGTAGAGGAACAGCGAGCACAATCACGATTACCGCTCCTAAAAAACGCAAGTCTAATGTTCCAGAGCCTGATACCGGCCGATTTTCTCCATTTAATTTCAAGCCGTCATTGCAATCTGATTTAGAAAATACTCCTAGAGCCCGGAAAGTACAACTGTTGAACGAAGATGACAAAGACTCAATTTACATTAGCCCTAGTACTGGTAATATTCTTCAAGTTTTAAAGAATGCCGAACCGTTACCTGTTACCCCGATTCAAAACATGAATGAGTTACCAATAAACACCCCACAACCTCTATCCGTTTTCCGTTCGCCGGCAGTCTTTAATACTAAAAACACGTCGACGTTGACAAGCAGGTGTAGTTCCGTAAGTGATATATCGTGTGCAAAATCTCTACAGTGCCCGTTAAACAATGATGCAATTGATGAATTATTAGCTGGACCAGCTTTTGAAGACCAACAAAACCAATCGTTTTTGGAAACCAGCTCTAATAATATGAATGCAGCCTCTCCAGCCCATTCCACAAATCTTGAAAGGACCGCTCGTGTTATAGGGAAACTGGGTGACATAGAACCTACCAATGAAGACCACTCGGACACGGATGAAGATTTTAACCCCGATCTTATTAGTCTTCAATCAGATACCAGTAGCACTTCAGCCAGCAGCGATTACTCGGTTTTGAGTGAAGATGATTCCGAAAATATCGAAGAAATGCAACCCAACGTAATTCCTTCAGTAGCAAATGCTAATGACGAAGATGAGTGGCAAGATATTGATGATACGATTCCTAATTTCGAAGAATTCTCTGAAAATTGTAAAATAAACATTCCAGATGATGCGGTCACACCTGAAGATTATTACAATTTATTTGTCACAAATGATATTATTGCCAAGATGGTCGTAGAAACAAATAATTATGCCCAAAAAATCTTAGCCGGTAGCCAACTTAAGCCCAAATCACGAGTTCGAGCTTGGATTCCTACAAATCTAGATGAAATGAAAAAATTTTTGGGCGTGGTTATGGTGATGGGTTTAGTAAAACTACCACACATAAATGATTACTGGTCGAGAAAGAGTATTTACCGAAATCAGTATGTAGTGTCAGCTATAAAGAGAGACCGATTTCTGCTAATTTTGAAATTTTGGCACTTTAGTCAAGAGGATCCGGATGACAAAAATAAACTTTCTAAAATTAAAGATGTGTTTTCTATGCTGCTTCAGAGATTTCAAACGGTCTTAATACCCGGAAAGTATTTAGTAATCGACGAAACTATGATCCCATGGCGGGGACGGTTAAAATTTCGACAGTATTTAAAAGCCAAGTCCCATAAATACGGAGTGAAGCTGTACAAATTATGTACGCCGGACGGGTATACTTTCAATGTGAATGTTTATACTGGCAAGGGTGATAATGGTAGAGAATTAAATCACGGAAAAGAGACTGTTATGAGATTAATAAGGGGCCTTGAAAATGAAGGAAGAACCGTAGTGACTGATAATTTCTATAATTCAATAGATCTTGCAGAGGAGCTTTTATGTAAAAAAACATTCCTTTGTGGTACTTTGCGCCCAAATCGGAAAGGTCTCCCAAAACGTATAATAGCCTCAAAACTGAAAAAAGGCGAAATAACTGGTGTAATGAATGAGAATGGGGTTCGAATTATAAAATGGGTGGATAAGAGACCAGTAAATATGATTTCTACATGTCGGGATCATGATTTGGCGATAAAGGACACTGGCAAGATAAGACGTATTACCGGAGAAGCAATTAAAAAACCACAGTGCGTCATAACCTACAATGACAATAAAAAGGGTATAGACTTCAGTGACCAGATGTCGTCCTACTATACAACCCTAAAGAGAGGAATCAAGTGGTTTCGGAAAGTCATGCTTGAATTGCTATTTGGGACAGCATTGGTCAATAGCTGGGTGGTGTATAATATTCGGCAGCCAAATCCAATATCAAAGAAAGATTTCGTCGAAGCAATCATAGCAGCATATACGAAAACGCCAATAACGGAATCTAACCCAGGTAAGTTTATTATTTCAATAAATACACGTAAAGTCAACCGAGGCAAATGCAACTGTGAGGGTAACATTAGATATGTTACCCTCACAAATGCAACTGTGAGGGTAACATTAGATATGTTACCCTCACAGTTGCATTTGCCTCGCTTGCTCATTTTTTTATTTATTAATTAAAATTGCTCTTTATTTAATTTATTTTAACCTCCTGACCCCGAGAGGTATGATTGACCGCCAATTTACATGAAATTTTGAATAGTTAGTCTATATAATGTAAAATGTGAGGGAAAAATAGTGAAAAAAATCTTAACCCACGGAAAGTGGGTTTTCTCGATGTCCTATACATAGGACATGCGGTGTTAAGTAATACCATAGAAATATGGATTAAAAGACTAAAAACCTAAAATTGTAGTTAAAATTATATATTCATAGTATAAAAAATATTTAAAATTTAAAAAATTATTTGTAAAAAATCATTCCATAATTTATTTTATTTACTTTCAGATTGTCAAAATGATGTTCCCTTGAAGAAAAAACACACCTTCGAAAAAAAAGGCGAGAAGAGGAGAATTTGTGCTGGATGCTACCAAAAGCTGCGTGGTACACTCAGCAGCCGAGAAGCAAATAAAAAAGTAAAGAAAATAAAATCTTTCTGCGTAGAATGTAAGAAAGGATACTGCCTGCCATGTTTCTATAAAACTCACATGTAAAATTAATGAATTTTTCACATATAATGTAAAAAATAATGTTTTAAGTATAAAAGCTGTCTGTCTTGTTTTTAAGTATAAAACAATTTCTTTGTTTCTTTAATAAATGACGTAAAAATAATATGTCGATAACTTACTTCCCATCACTAATACTTCCTGAAATAAACCTATAATTCAGTGCGGCATCGGGTTTCAAGGCCTTACATGTATTCTTGTATATATCTCTCAAGTAAATAGTAGGAACCCGGGGCGAAGCAAGCACTATAACCAACAACTCATCGACCATCGATATTGATTGGTAGGTATCCAAATTTTTACATTTTCGCATAGTTATAGTCATTTATATCTGTCGATACCTTACTAGGTCAATGAGCCCCATATCGCCGCAGCGTAAACTTTGAGTACCAGGCCAATCGGCCAGTTAACGCACTATATATAAAAACGCCAGTTTTGGTCCCGCAGCGAACGTGTTAAGACACATCTTCAAAAATCGTTTTTTTCCATACCTAATTTTTAGTTTCATAGTGAGTCCCGTTATATTTTACAAACACCAGCCTTAAAATCTTACAAATGACGGAGATTTTGATACCTCTAAACCTCATAATAGTACCTAAAACAGCCAAAAAAACAAAAAAAAAACGATATCTTACTGTGAATTACAATCATTGCAATGCTTACTTTAGTGACGCGTCACGTAGACATATTATAATGGTGCGGCCACACTATGGTAAACTTCAATATCGATCATCTCAACTATTATCGCGGTTATTTCCGCCGATATTAAACGCGACAAACTGAGTGCCCACACTTCGTCAACGTCAACGAAAATTTAATTGGCGATAACGCAATAATTCTGTATTAATTTTTTAATGATGTATTTATTAATTCTGTATTAATTAATTGGCGATAACGCAATGTGAATGCAGCAGCGTCAGCGTCCATCTTGAATCAGGACATATTATCGTCATTATCGGGCATTGAAGTTGACTGTTCAAGTGTAGCCGCTCAATTTTTCGCGTTAAATATTGCCAGAAGCTGCCGCGTTAACTGTGGCAACGTTAACCCTTTAATGTGGATAGCTCCTAAAGGCTCCTAGAATAATAAAATGACTAAAGTGAGAAGACATTATATCAAAATATGTATGTAAGAGCAGGACAAGGCATTGTGTTTCTATTTGGTAGGTACCTATCCATTGACGTATAGCATAGCTCCGTCTCTATCTCCTTTAGAGAGCCATCACAGACCAGAAAGAGAGCCATGCTGATGTGAGGCTCTGTCAAACTCAAGTGTCAAGTTTGTGTTTGGTTTTGTTTCGCGTCGTGTTATGTTATTTTGTATTTAAATCATAATTATTTAATAAAAGTTTCAATAAAGGTTTTTAATGTACGGTTTCACTCAAGGTGGATATAAGCCTTCTAAAAATACATCAGTTACAACGAGATGAATCCGTTTTCGTGGTTTGGTACTACTTATATGTATATCGACTACAAAGCTGCAAAGGTATTTAACTAAGTTTATTACTGAATGGCTAATACTGTCTATATATTTTAATGTAACAAATGAAGATATTTTCGTTTAAAGATGTTTAGTAACAAGGTACATAGTTGACTCATAATTTAAATAAGTATCTATTGAAAACATAACCTACAAAACAAATACTTATATGTATTTCATTTTATTTATGATTATAAAAGTTAAATTAACTGTTTTAGATTCCAAGAAAATGCTGTGTGCCCGAATGCAAACCAAATTACGACAGTGTTATCAGCATTGAAGGAGCTAAAAGTACATTTTCTTTCCCGAAAGATGCTCATCTCTCTCAATCGTGGTTACGTGCGATTCCACGAAAAGACTGGGTACCTACCTACAAAACACTCAGCTGTATGGAGCAACCATTTTTCAACCCATGAAATCCAGACTGAAGAAATAATTATTGGAAGTGAGCAATTGAAATACCCATGTTTTGGTCGAGGGAGCAATACCTCATATTTTCAATAATCTCCCATCGTACATGTCGAAGAGTACTCTACCTCCAAGAAGCAAGCCCGAAAAAAGGAAAGAACAAGCTAAATAATTTCATGAGGAGCAGGTGTCTAAATTTTTAGAGAGTGACATAATAAAATCATTCGAAGTATAAATTCCAAGAAAAGTTAAAAGAGTCTAAATGGTTATATCAAGTGATACCTAATAAGAGGCTATATTTCTATTTGTTAAATCTTGATATTGAAAGTGATAATGGTGACGGCAATGTGAAAGTAGTTAATAGTGTGTAGTGTGTGTGTTATAGGATGAAAATCTAAGCTTTCAGGTATATGTAAAAGGACATTTAATGCATCATGAAGATTTAAGCTGGATATTACCTAGTGAACTTAAGCTTAGCAGATGGTCACAGCTTGAAAATATACTATATTGTTATTATAACAATAGTGAACCAACAAAGTCATTTGACTATTGTCTTGATAGGTCTATTGAGTACTTGAATGAAGCAGTTATTACTGAAAATGATAATTTTGCTGCAGAGCTTGTTTTAGACCAAATAAAATTGCTAAAAAATTAGCAACGTAGATATAGTGTTGAGACGGCTATGCGTATAGTATTATTATGTCAATGTTGGTATCAGATTTTTGTAGTGCTGCCAGGGATCCCAACTAATGGGGGTTTCTCCCCAAAAGGGAGTAAACAAGTGAAATGGGATACTTATAGTATAATATACCTAAGTATATAATTAAGTAATTATATATCACTCCCTATTACCACTGTATATATTGTATCAACTATTACCGAAACACAGGCTAATATCCTATTATTCTTTTATTTCTCTCTTGTTATTACTGGTCTATCAATTTCTGTCTCGGTCGGGTCACTACATCACTAAAGGCTATGCCTGAAAATCAGCACTGCAGCCATAACACTGCACCATTATGCTGAGGCAGTAGCCTTTTCAGCTCCAACACGCACCTTTATGTTATAGATTAATGCTGAGATCTATAGAGTGTAGGTACTCTGGCTCGGCTCGAACTTGGGTTAGAGTTGAAGCGAGCCACAGAAATATGTTCTGACATAAATCTGTCTCGTTTTGGCTCTGACTTGAGTCTGGGCGGAGTGGGGGTGCAGTCACTTAGTATTACTCAAACTTTGTACCTACTTTTAATTTTTGTGTGAGCTGAATAAATGTTTATTTTTATTTTTTATTTTATAAAATTGGCTGTGAACGAAATTGCCGAACGAAATCAACCAAAAAAACGAGAGTATATAATCAAAGATATATTGTTGTACAGTTCAACCACAGATTTGCATGCTGGGGATGTTTTCAATTTTTCAATTTACATTTGTATGGTATGTACTCGTATTTGTTATACTAAAAATAACAAAATTGTTTCTTTTCAAATGTAAACTTGAAAATTAATTTTTCTTGAAAGAGACTTCTCTACATTGTACCTGGAGACAAAATATGGGTGTCAGACTCAGACTATGAATATTAGATGGAACTAAGTGTAGTTATTGATTTCTCTGCTTTTACATTAATGCCCAAGTAAAGGAGTGTAATGTTTGTAAGGAGTATAATGTTGAGGATTTATGTATGGATATGAATTTCTTTATTCCACCATAACTTCTAAATGCCTGAACAGATTTGTGATATTAATTATTGTTTCTGCGAGCAGTGTATGTGATATTTTGAAACATGAAAAAGACAGGGACATAAAGAAGGAAAAGTGTAAAAATTAGAATATCCAGTTTTACATGCCAGTAATAAATAATTATTATTAATAAAAATAAATAATTAACTTGATAAACGTTTTGTTTTGTTTATGAATCCTTAGTAAATATTAAGTATGTTAATAGCCATTATAAGCTATAGGAACTCTGCATTAAAACTGCGCGCTTAAGCTGGTCATCTAGTAGATACCTACCTAATTTACATAATCCACACAAGGTTCGGAACCCTCAGAACGCGAGTATGACTCGCACTTGACCGGTTTTTTCGGACGAACACTCTTTTTTTATATAGGCCTTTATTCTAAGCTATAGGCTTTTAAAATCATATCACCAGCTCTCTAACTATAACATGATATCCACCATTTTATTGTATAACCTGACATAAATATACTGATTCATTTTTCAACTTTTATGTTTTGTGTATGAATTAGGAATGGATTGCATTAGTTTTTACTTCCGTATATCATAATAATAACTTTTTATCTTATAATTCTTTTCAAAGCACTAAAAATTGTTTATTCAAGTTTTCATCACGGCTTATTTATATCACGAAACTAATTAAAAACCGAATATTTTCGTGGTGCACTTAAATTTTCTTAGGTAATATATATGTATAATGTCAGTAAAATTACATTCCCAATCATTTTTCTTACTAATCAGGGAACTTTGAATATATAGCCACGTATTCAATTCACTCCACGAAATTGTGTTTAAGCTACAAGGTTATAATTTGCTAGATTAAAGTTTGCTACTTCACTTTTACGTCATGTGTCACATGACGTAATTTTAACTGAATAAAGAGTAACTTGTTATCTTTTACTCAGTCGTTATTCAGCGCATAGTACTGTCGTTACCCTTTATAACACTGTTATTTTGCTGCTATACAGCTCTTAAGCAGCTATTTGAACTTAAGGCTGTATAATTTGTGCCCATTTAAGAGGTATAAGAGCTGTATACGGCCGTATACAGCCCTTATGCAGCTTTTTTATACAGCTTTAAGCGTGACGGGAATTTGTTATTCAGCTGCTAAGCAGCCTCCGTGTGCTACTTGGGTTTTCTCTCTTTCTATTACGTAACTCTTATCCCTTCGCGCTCTCTGAATTTAGGCCCTTCGAAGAAGTATGCCATGTACTTGTAGCTCCGCAGTTTACCACGGAGTGCGCTAGGCCTAGTGGTATAAGCAAGATGTACCTAGTGGTAGTGTAAGTGCAGTGCAGCTGAGCCGATGACTAAGTAAATTATACTAACTTACTATACGCAATTTCATCTGCGTGGAATTTATTAACGATCCAATAATTCAGAACAAAATCCACTAAAAAAATAGCCCTACTTCAAACCAAAACGACGTATGATTCAAAATACGATACGAATCACTTCCGAGGTTACAGATAGACATGCTTGGTGATCGGTTCAAATTCAGAACGAAAGCAATGATTGGTTCGTGCGCGTGCTGCTATGTTTGCTATGACAGCTGAGTCATTGGACGATGTTATGAAAATTTGACGTGCAAGAAAAATGACCAACTGTTGACGTGCTATTTTTGTTTTTAATCCCCGCCTCTAACGGCTCAATTTTAATCTCCACCCACTTCGGCGCAATTTTTGTTGGGGTCATTTTTTAACGCAAGACTTCTTTCTTAAACCTAACACTTAGGCTGAAATCTATAGACCGCACTCTCACTCAGCTCATACTCAAGACAGACTTAAAACGAGACGGATTTATGTCAGACCATATTCGTTTTAACCTCTATCTTGAGTCTGAGCCGAGTCAGAAGACACTCTAGAGATCTTAGCATTACTTTTTTTACAGCCACGTCATTCTAACATACCTAACGGATAAGTATGGTAAAGATGACTCCCTATATCCTAAAGATTTGAAGAAAAGAGCACTTGTTGACCAAAAGCTACAACTTGATTCGCTACTGTTCGTGCGCACGAGAAATATTACGGTGAGTACGTAACTACTTGGCATTCCTTTTAACCAACTGCAGGAGTGTTATTATAATTGTTATGTGTATGTTTGTCAGTTTGAAGTCATTGCCGGGTTTTTTTCTATGGCAGTTTACATACTTCGTTTTCCAATATACTTACGCGTACCTACGTGAACACGCGGAATCTATCACGTATACGCGTAACGTAGGTACTGCAGCGAGTCTGAAAGCGAGGTAAAGCGATCTATCCATCAAAATAACAACTCTGTCGAAGGATTGTCGCAATAATTATTGTGACCTTGGCTCACGCGGCCGGCGTGTGAGAATAATAGCACATAATAAGTCGTGTGTCAGTCCCACAGATGAATAATATGTATACATATACTATATCATAGGTCAGACCACGCGTAGTGTAGGATATTATTGTGTAGTTTTATTCATAAAATGTTTTTTTTATTTATTTTAAATTATTATTTTAACATCCATCGCCCGCTGAGTGATCCTGAGGCTTCTTATGAGGCCCATAGTTAGCGACCATGTTTCGGATACGTAAGTCATCACTGGCAACACGCACTGTTCGAAGACTTTAGTCTTCAGGCACTGAGGAATTTTGGACGAAAAGACATCTCTAAGCTTCCCGAACGCTGTCCAGCCGAGTTGGATTCGGCGGTTGATCTTTTTCTCGAAATTGGACCTACCTAGCTGGACTGTGTGTCCCAGGTATATATACTCGTCTACAATTTCGAGTATAGAGTTCTCAACGATTACTGGGTGGAGCGGAGCATGAGCATTAGACATGATTTTCGTCTTGCTCATGTTCATTTTAAGGCCCACCTGTTGAGAAACCCTGCTGAGGTCATTGAGCATTGTATTGAGGTCTCCGAGAGTCTCTGCCATAATGACTATGTCATCGGCAAATCGAAGGTGAGTGATGTACTCGCCGTTTATGTTGATGCCAAGTCCGTTCCAATCCAGAAGCTTAGAGACGTCCTCCAACGCAGCAGTAAAGAGCTTCGGGTAGATTACGTCCCCCTGCCGCACTCCACGCTGCAATTGGATTGGCCTTGTAGTCTGGTCCTGTATACGTGCTGACATAGCAACGGACATTGTTATATATAGAAAATATTAATTTAATTTACATTTATGTAAGAAAGTCTGCGGTGGTATTTTTAAGATTATTTTTTTTAATTTAGTACAGCGCAAACATTTTCCGAAATTCATGAAGTTTATCATTTTCGTTTTTTATAGTATCCAGCAATCTTCGAGGGAGTTAGACAGCCACCAGAAAAGGTATTGAACGCCGTACGTGAAATCTATGATTTCCTTGAAGCGTTCCTTAACAAAACCAAGTTTGTCGCGGCAGACAACATGACGCTTGCAGATATTTCCCTTGCTCCTACTATCAGGGCCGCAAGCTTCATCATCCCGATTGACGAGAAAAAGTAAGTCTAAGGACCGAATAGTGTCAACTTTTGTTAAAATTTACTTGACGAAACTCCTTTACGTCACTCTTCAGCTCATTAACGATACCCATGCAAAACATCACGTTGCTCCGTCGGTGCGTGATTGAAGGACAAACAAACACACTTTCGCATTTATAAAATGTATGTACCTTTTGGGATCTGATGGTTCCGTGCATTTAGCTCGATGTACCTATATCGCTTGAAATCGTTTTTGCAGATATCCTAAAATTCAGGCGTGGTTCTCTTACATGGAAAAACAGCCATTCTACCAAAAACGGACCGCACCAGGATCGGCGAAATTTAAGGAACTTCTACAGCAACATATGGACCTTTGAACATTCAACTCGATGGCAAAATAAAAAAAATAATATTTACTAAAGAATACTAAGTGTGTATTTTATTGATGTTAAATAATTAAAATGAATACCTACTCATTTATATCCTTTAAAGTGACATTGTTACTTATTAAGTAATTTCTCGATGCCTGAAAATCCTCATAAAAAATCGATGTTTCGTAAATAAACTTCTTTGTTAGAGTTGTTAGTAGTGAATTCATTAAGACCTGAAATCTCTTGTTTAGGTATTAAGTACCTTATTTTAAAAGACTTAATGTTAATCTCTTAAATTCTAATACTTTAAAGATAAATGGCTATGAAGATCGATCGAAAATTAGTTGATATTTTTAATAAATAGTTAAAAAATAGAAGTTTCTATTTATGTTTTTGATAAAAAAATGAAAATCTCCATAATGGTTGAGAAACAAAAATGATAATGTAGGCCTATCATTAGCTAGATTCAATTAAGATAGATGTAATAAATCCAAAAATATAAAAGAAAATAAAATGCAAAGTTTATCGCGTGTTGCATCAGACAAGAATTTATCCGATTGGGCTTCATGCTACACCTTACGTGAACATGTAGGTACAGTGAGAATCAAAAAAGTTGAGTAGGATAGGTGTCACATTGTTGAGTATGGAACTTAATGAGCATTCAAATTTAACAATTGTTACGATCTCCTTACTTATAAGCACTGTCATTAAATAGGATGTTCCGGCTTTGGGTTTTGGCAGAGCCCATTTAGAAATACATATAACTTATAAAAGGTCTGGTCTGATCAGCGATCTGATTCGAACGTTGCTATTCAGAAACTTACGGGTTAAGACACCAGCCGATTTAGGGCAGGTATATTGCTACAGAAAAATTATTGGACTTCCATTTTAATCTAGGTTCATTATTGTCATGTACTACCTGAACAACTTCTTAAATCTGTAGCTACTTAAAAGATATTACTTACTCGTACTTAAGCTACATGGTGGCCAAATTGATCTCGTCATAATATGTATTACGATTATGGATATAAATATATGAAGACGACTGTAACTTTGTACACAAAGGATACAAATATACGAAGTGTGAATAAATCGTGAGCTGCGATCTGACCATGATATATGCCGGTACAAATTGGATTTATTTTCTCGCTATTGGTAGTGAGCAGAAACTGTTATTGCATGTATGAATGATGACTTATCGCATTCAAGATACACTATGCTAAACCCAATATCAAGCATAAATTTCGATCTTAACTATTTCGTTACGCAAATACTACTGATGCCTGCAACTTTGTCCATGTCCTTTGCTTTTCCGGGATAAAAAAGCCTATGTCACTCTCCAAGTCTTCAACAGTCACTTTTCCCTTGCAAAAAATCACTTTGATCGTTACCCCGTTGCTACGTGATTGAAGGACAACGATAATATTAACGAGGTGATGAAGGCATGAAAAGATATCGCAATAAAATGTAGCGATTTTATCTCGCAAATATATTTATTTATTACTAGACGATTAACGTTTTTGATTCCCGCGGGAACCCCTTATTTATCCGGGATAAAAAGTAGCCTAAGTGTTGTTAATCCAGCGTTCATCATTCTATATTTCAGCCAAATCAGACCAGTAGTTTTTGCGCGAAAGTAATATACACCCATACACACACGCACGCACGCACGCACGCACACACGCACTTACTCACGCATGCACGCACGCACGCATGCACGCACGCACGCACATACGCACACACATAAACACACAAGATAGTCCTTGACTGCGATCTCAGGTGATGGTAAGTGACATAACCCGAGAACTCCCAGTTATGAGACACAGCGCTCACCACTGCACCAGGGAGGTTGTCAAAACTTACTCTCGCAGGTATGGAGTTTGACCTTCAAAGTCGCCGATCTACTTACGGTATTGGATTAACGTAGACAATCGAAATATACGGTCTGTCAAAAGAAAAACAGAGTTCCGGAAAACAACGCTGCAAGAGAGGTCAAATTGTGTGCAAGTGAATAAGCGCCAATATTGATTTAACTTCCGACAGTCACCATAGGAAAGTTTAATATTATCAGACAATATGCAAACTGCCCGAAGTTATCCTTAGGGACGTATATTTTAATGACACAGCTGTGGTATCGCGAATGTAAATTATATTTTAGACATTTGGTAATGATTTAGGTTTATATTTTGCATTTTAATTTTAAATAATATTTCGTGTGCATTTATTAGATGAAGTAAAATTGAAAGGGGTTTTTATTCTGTTGGGTAGGTACCTACATCCCGAGCGTTATGATGCTTGATGAGAATGTATGTATGAATGTGTAGATTGACTAGAGCTTTAATGATTTGGTTCTAATTCTAGTATTGATACTTAAATCCACACAATATTCTTTAAATCGTGCACATGCAAAACCGAGTCAATATTTGTATTGTATTTTTTTTGTATTTGTATTAGGACTTAGGAAAATTCATCGTGGAAGAACTGTATACATAGCATAGTTTCATTAAATATTGTAAAATTTTTACTTTTTTTTTAAAAGAGCGACCGCCGAGTTTCTTGCTGGCTCTTCTCGGCGGGAAAGGCATTCCGAACCAGTGGTAAGTAGATTCAAAAGTGCTTGTAAAAGTTTATTCGAATAAAAAATATTTCTATTTCTATTTCTAATATATTTTTTGCTCTACCGCGGCTATAATCTCATCTCGATGACACAAAGATCCAATAGGATGAAAGAACTTAATTCCACTGGACTATATTGACAAAATAAATACCAATAAATACCTATGATAGAGACATTCGATACCTCGATGGCCAAGCAACGAGCTCAATGACGAATAATAGACTTGCATAGAATGATACTGCAGGAGTTGTAGCGGTATTGTAAACGAGACACTCGAAGTAAATGTGGACACAGTGGCACACAGGCTTTGCGAGCATTTAGCGAAATTGTATTGAGGCACTTTGATTTATTTTCAAAAGCTGCAAGATTTCTATCGCCTCTCTATTGTAAGAGGATGCAATAAAACGCTATAACTAATTATTATTTTTAAACTTGAGATTTAGAGATTTATTTTTAAGATGAAGACATCTGAATTATCTACTTTAGGTTTAAATTTAAAAATCAACGAAAGAAGCCATCTTCGATTTTTCTTTGCTAGATTAGTAAGCTAAGCAGACTTCTAAATTCGGGAGCTAATTTTGTAAAAATAACGCTTTTAAGCAGCTTGAAGATACACTAGTTATTTACGCAAACGCCATGAAGAATTTATAATTTATTTTGGAAAGCGCTTTCAAAAAGAAAGTTTATAGAAAGTCTCTTTATGTTCTATACGTATTACACTCCATTCGTCACCCAATCAATTTTTAGTAAATATTTTCAATGTATAGTATACGAATGTTCAATATTTTTATTATAGTAATAAATAAATAGAAACTAGAAGATAAAAGTTTTAGGATAAATCATAAAATCATACAGTTTTCATAACGCATTAAGTGGCCATATTGAATACAAAGATACTGTAGGTACGGTGAAGTTTCGAGAACTCTAGGTTGCTATAATAGCTTTGGAATTATAGCCTACAAAAATATGTTTATGCTTTAAAAAAACGACGTCATTGAACTAAGTCCCTTGTCCGGCTTAGTAACCAGAGCTATTAATATAATGGCCAGCTCTGTCCAACAAGGGTCAGATAAAAATTCCAAAAGAGCAATTGAGCAATTGTGTTGACCCCGCAAATCTCTTGCGAGTAGGGATTACATGATAATTGAGCTGTAAGTCGTCTTGAAAAAGGAACTTGCTGCGCTAACTCTTTGTGACCTCCCATCTTCAATAATAGACTTAATAACTCATATCAACCCTCGGGATTTCCACTGATTTTCCTTCTTTGTATCTGTATAACGGAATTTTCCAAATTAATGTAGGTACAAGATATAATGTCCACCTAAAAGTATTCTTTAGGATGTTAATATCTCAACTTTCGCTAAAGTTGAAGTATACTGGCGCTTATTTTGTCGTACCCTAAACTGAACTAAATTGACTGGTCTAAATCTTGTACTATCCCTTTCAAAATGCTCCCTGCAGAAAAGGATTTATACAATTTTGGTTTATACTCCTACTAGCTTTTGCCCCCGCGACTTCGTCCGCGTGGAATTAGATTTTGAGGTGGAATTTTCAAAAACTGTGACACGTACTTCATTATTTTTAACTGAAAGCTCAAATACCAACTTTGATGGAAACAGCTTGAAAAATGACGGAGTTTCATATAAACTTCCATCCCCTATTTAAACCCCTTAGGGGTGGAATTTCCAATAATCCTTTCTTAGTGTGCGCCTACGTCATAAAAGGAACCAACTGTAAAAATTTCAAGTTTCTAGTTCAGTAGTTCAGGCTGTGCGTGCTTATTATATCTCAGTCAGTCAATCAGTCAATCAGGACTTTGAATTTTATATATATAGATTATCGAGACAGCAATATTATTAATCGCAAATCATCAATTTTAGGTCCCATTGGAGCAAATGATGATATAGTGATCAAAGCAAAATAACGCATTACCGGCAAATAAATCATAAGGGTACGCGGCCAAATTCAAAAGTTTGTGACTTATCATAATTCCACATTTCCATTTGGTACTAGGCTGTTCCATTATTCTTCGACACAGACATGGAAGAGTGAGTGAACTGCAAAAAGCTTTTTAAAATGACAAACCAGAAAATTGTCATCCCCATTGCACTATTATTGTACCTACTCCTAAAAAAAAGACGTGTGGCACTCGGGGACTGCCGCGGTAAAGCCGTAGCGTTTTTTATCAACGCCATCTAGCGGTGAGAGGAGTCCCGTGTCAGGTTATTTTCGTTACGGAATTTCTGGATACGGTCTCCACGCTCAAGGCCCGCGATAGAAGCTATGCAATAGCTTAAAAAACTCCACTTATGTATTTGGAGAGGAGAGAAGAATGCTAGATTTAGCTTGTTAAATATTATTTTTTCAAAAATAAAATAAAAAATTGTAGACTTTAAGTTAAAAAAAAAGTTTAAAAGAAGTCTTAGTTTCTTGAAGTTCAGTTTAAAAGTTTCCTTTTATCTCGTAACGTTGTATTAGCAACTTGTACAAATTGAATGGCGCTATATTTGGTCCTATTTCCGTTTCCGCAAATGGCCGGGAATGAATTCAAAACACCCTTCAGCGGTGTTCGATCTCCTGGAAGCTAACCTAACCATCAGATATTCATGAGCCATTATGAAATGCAATTCGATCAGTATGAGCAGGAAATAGGCTTCTAATCGCCTATTGTCTATACAAGGTTGACACAAAACAACTCGCTATAATTTTTTTTGTTCAACGGCCTAACTATAAAACATAAAGCAATTTTATAAATAACATATATGTATCTATACATAAGACTAGTTTTTGCCCGCAGTTTCGCTCACGTTACGTTTGATTTTTCAAACTATTTTATCCCCTTAGGGGTTAAATTTTCAAAAATCCATTCTTAGTGAATGGCTACGTCATAATAACTATCTTTATGCCAATTTCAGCTCGATCGGTCCAGTAGTTTGAGCTGTGCGTTGATAGATCAGTCAGTCACCTTTTTCTTTTATATATATTTAAGATTATTTAAGATTAAAGATATGTTCGTTAGTCTGACTAAAAGGTGGTTTAAAAACAAAAATTAAGAAAACCCAAAAGCACAGCTGAAAAATCAAAAATTATATACACGCAATATTTTATAATTATGTAACTATTACTACTTATTTATTACATTAAAGTTTACAAAAGGATAATAATTATCCTATTTTTAATAATTATCATAATTATTATGATTTTCTTGTTTGGTTTCATAATAGGTACATGCTTTATGAGGAACAAAAACAATAACTTGCAGGGTTGAAGGTTGTGGTTAACTTAAGTCAACTTAGTAAATACTTAATGCTTGTGAAACTCCCAACTTAGTGGGATTAAGTTTTCCCTATTGAAAGCCACCACTAATCGAACTTCCTACTGGAAACTACTAACTTCTGTAGCTCGGGATATCAGTAAGATTTCTTTAAACTTTATGAAACATTGATTAGAAGTATGAAATGATTATACCTACTTACCTAATATTATACGTGTACAATAATTGTAATATATTTAATTACTAGTTGATTCCCGCGATATTGTTCACGTGGATTAAGGTTTTTTTCCCGGCGGGAACTCTCTTATTTTCCGAGATGAAAAGTAGCCTATGTGATATTCCAGACTGTAATCTATCTCTGTGCCAAAGAGCCAAATCAGTTTAGTCGTTGCGGTGTGGGTTAAGTAACAAACATTCATCCATCCGTCCATCCATTCATTCACTCAACCATCCATCCATACATCCAAATTTTCGCATTTATAATATTAATAGGATTATTATGTTTAATTATACTATAATATTTTCCGATTAGGGATATGGGTTGAATCTGCACTGCCATACCCCTTCCAAGTTAGCTCGCTACCCTCTTAGACTGCATCGTCACTTATCATCCGGCGAGATCGCAGTCAAGGACTATCTTGTCATTGAATAAAAAAATACTACCTATAATATTTTATTTATAAATAACAACTTTTGGCAGTATGACCCAGTCAAACGTAGTGATTGTACTCTCTTGGGTTCGGTCAGTTCGTGAATTTTGCAGAGATAAATTCTGTTTTGAAGTGATGATAAATGGAATAAAAGTTAAAGAACAACAAAATAAAAAAACGGAAATCGCTTCAAAATAAAGGACTATTAAAGTAAAATAGGAAATAAAAGTTTATGAAGTGGTTTTATGTGTATTATTTGACCGAGTGAAGCGAGGTCTCTGAGTCTACTTGAGTGAATTTGCACTTGTCCGTCCGTCCGTCTATCCGTCTGTCAGAGCCTTATAACTTCTGAATTACTGAACGTAATTACTTCAAATTTAAATATAATATGTAAACTGATGGCCTTCAACCGAATATTGCCTAAAAAAAGCCTTTATTTCAGAATATTTTTTCACCCGGCTACGGCGAAGGACAAAAATTTCAATTATTCTTTAGAAACATCACTTAGTTTTGCCAGATTACTAAAAAAAATATGGGGTGTCAACTACGGTGTCAACCAATTCGTTCTTGTCACCGACGTTCTAGAATCTTTTCAAGTTTTCGTAAATGTGCGTAAATTTGTCAACTCGTAGTATGGACGGGAAAGAGACGGAGACCGCTTTTCCATCGCCTCGCCGTCCATATTGGACGAAGAAGTTACACAGTTAAAATAAAATTAAAAAGCTACCTCTGCTAGACCTAGCCACACAACATTCCACTGACGATAACTTTAATATAGCTTTTGTCATTTATTTTAAACATAAATACTCGTACATTTTAATTTCTATCTTTATAGCTTGTAGGATACTAAAGTGTTTATGCTTTGTTGGTATATGAGGCGGTAAGGGAAGAAAGCCGCTTGAAAGACAATTTACGACTAAATCCCGTGCCGTTGCCGCAATAATTTCACACAGAGCCGTCAGATAGCCGCCTTGTCCCGATTTATCGTCTCAACGAAGCTAACAGAAGATATGCACACTATTAAACGACACTTACTCATATCGTTTATCAAATTCAATTATTATTGGATAGAAGCAGGCAGTCGCAGGGGCCAGTGGATTTCGTGAAAGTGTGAAGATCCATGCAAGAGACCTCTGTCCAGCAGTAGACGTCCATCGATTGATTAAGAAGAGGTAGTTTAAGATATGACGCTAGTGCGTATAAAAATACATCAAGTAGTAAAACATGCGCTAGCTGCAATGGTGCCCCACAATCTTGTAGGTCCCGTCCACAAATATAGTATTCCTTACTACTTGTGCTGGTGCAGGCCAATTAAAAAACTCTCTTTTGATTATATTACAGTTGTCGGATTCGTCCTACGACTGATCGACCTGCCTCTACACACGACCGTCGACCAATGCCCTATCACCTTCCCAGCTCATATTTTCCGATACAAAACGAATAAGTAAATAAAAGAGCATACCGCTGATGTGCATAGTGCATTAGTAAGCATTTTATTCGGTCGAAAACTTCCATTCAACGTATAACACCACCTCGTTACGAAGCATTCATCCTGAGTCAGCATTTAGCGGCCAGCTATTCGTTTTAGATCTTTATTTCGAACAATATTATTTTATCCCGCATATACAGCAGAATTGTTGCAAGTAACAATTGGGTTGCGTTAACCGCTATTAATTCTTGTGTTATTCTTTTACGTACTTGATCACTTTTGTATGGTTCCAGATCAGAGTACGCTAGAATATAAAGTATGTAATAATAAATTATTATTATCTTCTTCATCTTTTTCTCAAGCAATCACCGTCGTTCCACTACTGGTCACGGGTCGTTATTTCAATGAGCCAAATTCACCACGCTGGCCAAGTGCGAATTGGCAGAATTTAGACACCTTGGAGAACATTATAGAGAACTCTCAGGTAAGCAATTTTCCTCATGATGATTTTCATTACCACTGAACGGATGATATTTTAATTACTTAAAAACTCCGAGAAGGTACGTGCATGGGATTCGAATGCGGACAAAAGCTAGTATAGCATATTTAGGATATGAGTCTCACTAATATTATAAAGGCGAAAGTTTGTGTATGAGTGTGTGTGTGTGTGTTGTTACTCTTTCGCGATACAACGAATGAACGGATTTGGCTGAAATTTGGAATGGATAAACTATATTTAGTCTCATCGCGATTTAGTGCGACGAGCTCGCAGAAAATTATGAAAAAATGATGTACTATTCTGTAAAAGGGTGTCATAATTCATCATAATACCCATCCTTAACGTAATTATCAGTACCAGCACAGAAAATAAAATTACATGGCACTTCATTGTTTTTTTTGAACCTACGTTTGAAGCGGAACTTTGTTATGAACTTCTGTTCTAAGCCATATAAATAGTTCGATGGCTATCATCTATCAATTAAGTAGGTATAACTCAGTCGTTAATGAATGTAAAACAACACAAATGCTCACAGCTATTTCCAGAAGGTAATGAAATATTTCAACCTCCCTCAACAAATCCTCGTTTATCTCTATTTCAAGATATCAATTAACTCGGAAAGGTAAGGATTGAGTTTCATCTATACCTTTTAGCTATAAATTATCTAATAATAAATAAGAAGACCCTTACAAATTTTATTATAAATAGTTTATTATCATAGTAAGTACTATGCTTTTTATGGCTCCTTAATTTTATTTAACTATAGGTACAGGTAGAGTTAGGTTTTCAAAAATCCTGCGGGTATCTTTTCACAAAAATGTCATTAGTTATAAAAGTATGATGGGGTTGAACTACCTAATTGTATAAAAGCTCTACAAAATAAATAAAGATTAAAATAAAATATTAAAAAAAATCAAAAACCCGACTGCATAAATAAACACTGAAAAGGAAAAAACAAGTTCAGTAATCTAGAATACTGTGAAGTAATATGACTGAACAGTCGGGACCCATTATTGAGAAAATTTGAACCGATCTAGATTTTTAATGGGTTAATCTCAGCATAAGCTGAGACCAATCCTATAACTAAAATTTCGCTTCATAAATCCATAACAATTCAGTTTATAATTACTATCCGAATCCAATAACCACATTGTTAAGATTGTGTAATAGTAATAATTGGCAATTAGATTGTTAACTACTTCCCAACGTGAACTATATTCTGACACTACAGTGTGAATGATCCCCAAGCCAGCTTATAGTGTCAATTAAGGGGTTTATGCTCCCAAGCGATTAATTGCCAGACAACTTTTATCAATAATCTACCGCCATGTAAAGTTTTTATGATGCTTTTGAGACCTCAGAGGAACCGTTACTGATATTGTATTACAAAAAAGTCCGATATAAAGCAAATATTTTATTTTATTGAAGGGTTTAATTAAAAAATCTTGATGTGATACAGAATTGCATAAATTCTGGCTTTAATTTGTATTATTTAATTATACACTATGCGCAAGCTACTTATTTGGCCACCATAACATGGTTTTGTCGACAAAAAAAAAAAACAAATCAACCACAACACTTGGAACAGGTTACTGGCAACTAACTGTTACTGGCAAAGTATTTATTTATCGTTGATGGGCAGAAAAATGAATACTGAAGGCGTAAAATAACTAATTGATTTGCTGGATTTATTAACTTGTCAGCACCAGTTTTCACCATCCACAATTTCACTACACTACAAAAATGCCATAACCCCCTCATTTTCTACTTTAGTAAAAATAGCAGCTTTTAGTACTTCGAAGTTACTCGTGAACGGGTGCCGCCAACGGGAATGGGTCTGCTTTGACTGCCCATCTTGACATGCGTTGGATTGGTGTACCTACGTATGCTTTTTTGCATTTTTGAAGCTTTATTGTGGAAGCACTGTATACATAGCATAGCTTTGTAAAAAAAAAAATTTTTTTTTTTGAAAAGAGCAACTGCTGAGTTTCTTACCGGCTCTTCTCAGCAGAATCTGCATTCCGGTGGTAGATTTATGACGTGTCATAAGAGCTACAAGTTAGCCTACATGAAATAAATTAATTTTGAATTTGAATTTGAAGCTTTTAGTAAATTGTTTCTATTCTACCATAGTCTACTTTATCATAGAGATAATATCATATTAGAATATTGATAATATTAAATATCATAGGTATTGTGAAACACACAAGTCTGAAAAATGAAAACACCTTGTATGTTGTTTTTGTAATACACAAAATATGTTTTATAACTTACAAAGATAGGAGATTGCGAGTGTTAATTAAATTAAATATTACGGTATTATAAACAATGGTTATTTGTTGAATTCAACAGTTTTACGACATCGTTATCCATTGTAGATAACGTAAACAGATTTAAAGGGTATGTAATCAAAAGGTGCGCTAGATTTACGCTTACCAAATTTACGAGCACTTTTAACATTTAATTAGACGTTTGGGGCACAATTAACACTTGATGATGGGGATATTTACATAGCTTAACCTTTTTTAATGGTATCATAAAAAACCTCAGCTAATTAATGATAAGTGATAACCCAATGGCGTGGAGACGAAAATATACAGAGCACATTAGCAAAAATATTTTAGACTAACTTCTGCCCGCGACTTCACCCACGTGGAGTTAGATTTTTAAAAATAACGCGGGAACCCTATGTTTTCGCGGTTCCGTAATGCAGAGTGAAGCATATGGATTTTTTATGCGTTACGCTCTTCGATCACAGCAGAAAAAATAAGGATTCAGTACTTCATACTTCAACAATTATTCAAATGCTTCATTGTTCTTGACGTATGTTATCGTGACACATGCTGTCCCGACTCCCGGCTCAAAACTACAGATAGCGGCTTTTTAATTTTATGATTAAATTATTAAATATTTTTTATTGCATTTCATGACTATGTAAATCTTATGCGTTCTGTCACGTATTTCACGTTTATGTTCATTTTATAGTCTCCTAATGCCAGTAAAAATTTAACTTCAAAATTTTCAATAATTAATGTAATTCAATAATGCGCATTAAAATTTAAGCAAGTGTACTTTAAAATAAAACACATTATTTACAACTTTGTAATTCAACACCGCATTATACCCATCCCAAGTTTTTACTTATAATATTCAGTATAATATATATTTACTTATAATATTCAATATAATATAATATATTATTTTTAGTAAAATAAATGAAAAAAAAAGAAATATTTTTTATTTTACACTAATCCAACTAAAAATAGAACATCAAATAAAAAGCATAATAAGAATAATTTGATGGTCTCTAACCCGGATCTTTCGTAAAAAGTACAGCATTAATCCACTTTCTCGCCTCTGCAGATTGAGGAAATCTAAAGGAAAAGGATAATAACTATTGAAAACTTATTATTATTTTCGTCCTCGTAACAATGCGGTTAACAGCGAAAAAAATATATAATCAAAAAATTTCAAAAAATCATTTATTAATATTTATTCTGGTATTATATTGTTGACTTTATTGTTGCATCTCAAACTGTTCACTTATCTAAAAGAAGACTTTGCAAATCGTTTTCAAGGATGAGTAAATATATAATAATTCTAAAGAAGCCGTCTCCACTTTTGTCAACCTAGCTAGCAAAATGATCTTACTAAGTAAGTGCATTCGGTGGTACACAAATCGGACTAACATGCGGTATCCTTATTTTTTTTCTGTGATCGAAGGTTACGCTTGTGGAGAAGCAACGCAGCCACAACGTAATAGACTACAGACCCTATATTTTCATGGATCTATCGCTGGTAAAAATGCCGTACAAAAATATATGACCAAAATGTACTCCCTCTACCTGCACTTTTCAATTCTCACCAGCACTCAGTTGGACAGCTTACAAGTGACGGCATAGTGCTGAATCGTATTATTTTATGCTCTTATATCGTCCTATATAGGTCACCTGGTGGTTCATATGCTCCATCCATTTTTGGACCGGGCCTGTAGTCTATAACACCCACGTTGCATCACCTTAATAAAAACTTTGAGTGGCTCCGAAACTTTAATCGGGAATATACATAACTAGCTTATGCACGCGACTTCGTTCACGTTGAGTTCGATTTTTCAAGCCCCTATTTTATCCCCTTAGGGGTTGAATTTTCAATAATCCTTTCGAAGCAGATGTCTACGTCAATAGTCATCTGTATGCCTTTCAACCTGATCTGTCCAGTATTTTTGAGCTGTGCGTTGATAGATCAGTCAGTCAGTCACCTTTTCCTTTTATATATTTAATTTGGAAAACGACTTTCATCCTTATTCATAATATGTATCACTAGCTTTTGCTCGCGGCTTTGCTCACGTTAAGTTCGATTTTTCAAACCCCTATTTTACCCCCTTAGGGGTTGAATTTTCAAAAATACTTCCTTAGTGTGCGCCTACGTCATAAAAGGAACCAACTGTAAAAATTTCAAGTTTCTAATTTCAGTAGTTTAGGCTGTGCGTTGATATCTCAGTCAGTCAGTCAGTCAGTCAGGACTTTGAATTTTATATATAAAGATAATTATTATAAAGGTTGTTTGAAAGCCTATTAGCTCATTTATCATAGTGATAATTCGGATAATGGACGAGAACGTAATGTTATTATAATCTACTATAATAGGTATATTTATTTGATTTTCAGTTTAGAGATGCGCTCATGTAACAGAATACACAATCGATTTCGTACCGTTCCCCAAGCGAAATGGGCCAAAATTACCATTTTCAGCTGCAAGCTCAATATAATTTGCGGAAGATGTGTTCGTTACTCCAGCAGTAAATTTTAAGCAAGTTCGACTAATGAACTGCTTTCTTAAGTTGCACCCTAATGAACTGTTTACGCGCTGTGTTTTTTATTAATTAATAACTTGGATACACTTTCTCGAACTTAGCAACTGTGGAGTATTTCCTTCTTACTCATTGATTTATCATATTAATAATAATCATTTATTATCACAAAGATAATCTCAATCTATCGCTGGCCCACTACTGGGCTTCTCTCAGAATGAGAAGGGTTTAGGCCATAGTCCACATAATACTGGCCAAGTGCGGATTGACTGACTTCACACACCTTAGAGAACAACTATGAAAATCTAGCTGATGCCCGCGACTTCGTCCGCGTGAATTTAATTTTTAAAATCCCGCGGGAACGGTTTAATTTTCCGGGATAAAATGTAGCCTGTTTTAATCCAAGCTATAATCTATCTCCATTTTAAATTTCAGCCAAATCGGTCCATTAGTTTTTGCGTGAAAGAGTAACAAACATTCACACACAGAGACACGCACACACACACACACACATACACATACAAACTTTCAGCTTTATAATATTAGTGTGAAGTGTGATGTGATGTGATGTGATTCTCGGGAACCTACGATTATACAAGGTGTCCCACGGCTATGCCACATGGAGGGGAAGTACCTTAAATATTGTAGATGGAACATTTTACTGAAAGAAGACTTCATTTTAATTTAAAAAACAATTTAAACTGCATTCATAGATTTTTAAATAATTGCCTGGTTGAACCGGGACTCGAACCCGCCATACGAGAAAAAAATTAACCTGTATCTTTATCATACCGATCGGAAGGCTTCATCATAAGGATTATTTTTTGTTAAATAACATAGCATGAGAAATAAAATCTCTCTACAATATTTAAGGTACTTCCCCTCCATGTGGCATAGCCGTGGGACGCCCTGTATATACGTTTCCTCACGATGTTTTACTTCACCGTAAAAGCAATTGATACCTTATTTACGTATTTAAAATGTACATAACTAGTAAGACACACGTTTTGGAGATGCGTAACTGCCTCGTTGGTCTAGTGGTTAGCAAGTTCGACTGCAGATGACGAGGTCCAGGGTTCGATTCCCGAGTCAGGCCACATTTATTGGGTTTTTCTGTTAAGAAATTCTCAGTACTAGCCCGGAGTTAGGAAGTTGGCGGTGAGTCACCCCCGTGCCTCGGAGAGCACGTAAAGCTGCCGGTCCTGCGTCTGATCTCCCCCCGGTCGTGTCGAATTTCCGAGCCATCGGACTATGAGAGTAAGAGAATAGAGAGTAGTGCACCTGTGTTTGCGCATACACTTGCGCACTATAATATCTCCCGCGCAGATGGCTGATCTCCGTAGAGATTGGCTGCCGTGACCGGTGAAGACGTTATTATTTCAGAGGCCTGGGATTCAAATCCTGGATCAATCGTAAAGAAGGCTGAAGTACTAACCTCTGTACTTAATTATTATGCTAAAATCAAACTCTGCTTCAATTAAAATAAAACCTTGTTTTTTTAAATCTTTCATTAATAATTTAAAATAACAAAATCCAATTTAGACTCGAACACAAATGCATCTAGAGTGCTCAGCCAACTGAATGAAACGATTGCCGGCTTTTTTACAAAACCGGAAGAGCTTATAAAACGTTGAATATGAAAAATCTTCTGAATAAAAAGCGGTTACATTATAACCGGTGAAAAATGACTTTACAACCCAGCCACCTCACCGGGCCCTCACTTAAGATAAATTGTTAAAAAATGACGTGAAGATTAGTCTCAGTAAACGAAATGAGTTCATAAAAATGTTCGTAGCCATACCTACTGAACGTTTGTTGACAAATTTTTTTTGTGATCGGGTACTCGTATGTATGTATACCTAGCTAATAAAAGCAAATATGCAAATAAGACTTATTGTTCTGCTCAGTACTCTTATGTCTTTTATAAATTACGAACTTTTTCGGCAGTGATTTGTCTATTAATAAGTTTGTAATTATATGTACCTAATAATAAGTAGTACAGTGTCTGTGTATAGTTCTTGCAATTCACGCGAGCGCGTGGCTCATGGTTGTACGTGTGTCATATCTATATAAGTAGGAGCGAGAGCTTACTTACGCAATGCCCATGTACACGACGTAACCACAAGTAAATCTCACGTGCCCTCGTGAATTGAAAGGGCTAAAATGAGTGTTGATTTCCAAAAAAAATTAAAAAAAAAAAATTATTTTTAATAGATGACGGGAGCGAAGAAGCGGGTAAAAGTAGTCTAAGATAATCTTAGATATAATTAAGATATTATGATACTTAGTTGCCAAAGAAGACTGCAGCTCTTGTAAAAGCTTAATGTCTGTGTAAACAGAGCATTATGTCGAATGATTAAATTATATACCTCCTCCGCAGCAAATGGCCCCAGATGACATAAATTATACATTGCTTTCGCCTGTAATGTATACAGTTGGGGCTAACTGTGTACTATCTCATCTCGCAGCCATTAGTGCAGACATTAATCATTATCGGACACTATATATTTGTCAGATGATAATGAGAGTACTCCGAGGATAGTTATCACTATTAATATATTGAGGAAAATACTAAGAAATAAAATGAGATATTTCACCTCAATTCGTTGTATCTTCTACTACAATGCGTAGACATATTATCAAAATAAATCTAAAAATTTGTGTAGGTAATACCAGCGTATCTTATTACATAGCTATGCAAATATAAAAAAGAAAGTTAGTGAACTTAAAAAGAAAACTAAATCAATCTTGAAAAATAGAAGACTGACAATTAATTTGAAATAGCCGTCGATGTGAAATAGCTAGCTGCAAAAATGTATTGTACATATTTTTGCTTTATTATGAAAATGTTACATAAATAAAATAATTGAGCGTCGTTAAAAATAAAACGAACAACGGCTTTTTTTTCGAAAATGAGTTAATTTTGGTTTTTGGTTTTTAACAATTTTCGTCATACATTTCAAATTGCTCATATTTCGGAACTGGTTTTTGGCGTTGGTCGTTTTCTGCTTACTATTTAAATGATAAGGTTTTGGTTACGATTTTTTTTTGTTAAAGTATGAAAGTTATGCGTCTCTCAATCAGTCCAGTGGCTTTTTATAATATGTGATTTAGTGGCGATTTCACCAAAGTCGACTGACGTTTAACCGAGGAATATTAATATCCAAATTCAATGTTTAAACGTTACTCACGTTGGTAAAATTAATACTTAGGTGAATAAATAAAGAGACAAAGGATTACTATTTCACAAAAGATAGTTATTAAAGAATTAGTAAGAACAAAGTTGTATATTAATATCAACGTTCACAGTTAAAAAGTTCATGAATATAAACGAGAACGGAAAACAAAAAACCCTTGTTTTGCAGTGACAAACCCTTTAGCGGCCTTAACAAAAACATAACTGAATCAGAGAACAAAGCTACATTTATGTAAATAGAGAGCGAGTCTAGGTCGACGAGGGACTCCTTAATCTTGCAAATTTATGCAAGTCGGCGACAACACGTCAAACCGTCTTCGTTTGAGACGTGATCCAAATCCTATCCGTTGCGACAAGCAACTAGGCGAGAACATTTTGCTGCATAATTTCTGGCATAGCAGATTTTCGATTTTAAATTCTGCTAAAACCCGTAAGTATCTCATTCAATGGATCCTATCTATACTACATCAGGTGAGATCGCAGTCAAGGGCTATCTTGTCATAGAATAAAAAAAAAATACTACAAATAAATAAAATTGAAGTGTCTGTTTGTAATATCAAAAAAACACCTTTTTACTAACTGCATACGAAAGTAAATACGGTACTTATAAAAAGAAAACTATTTTTAAGATTTTTGTCTGTTTGTCTGTTTGTTGCCGCTAATCTCGGGAACGGCTGGACCGATTTGGACGGGACTTTCACTGGTAGATAGCTGATATTATCGGGCGTATCTAGCATAAGCTACTTTTATAGATATTTTTGATATTAAAGAGTAGGTTCAACTAAATAATATGTAAGTAATTTGATGCTCTTTACTTAAATTAAAGATAATAATAAGATTTTAAGATAAGGTGCTTGTAAGATTTAATTAATTCCATTACATTATGTAAGCAAAGTTAATTATTTCCGAAAGTCATTCATTTTATTTAACTTCACTCAACCTTAAAATAGTATTCTAAATAATACTTTAATAACACCAAAGTAATTGAATGGAGCTTTATTTTTGTTTACTATTGTTCCTTATTTATTATTCTTATGTCACTTTGCAAAAATCTTTTCAAGGCTTGACGTAACTTTCCAAAAGCCAAAGTAATCTTATACAAATAAAGATGAGTGGGAGCTCTTAGGGCTTAGACGTTCCACGCATATCGAATTCTTTTTACGTTTTTTACGTATTTTAATGAAACTTTATGCCTAATCTATTTGAAAATAGCAGGAATCGGTTTCAGCTGTTATTGATATACCTAATATTGTCAGCTGCTCTAAAGTGATACTATGAATAACGCCGTACTGCTAATTTTCTCAACTTCACTTATTATTTGAGATAGAAAATATTATTATTAGCTGAACAATGTACCTACATATTATTATTACGAACTAGTGGTAGAGTCTCGACGTGTCAAAAGGTTGGCCTACATGAAATAATTTTGAATTTTGAATTTTTAAGGTATTGCATAGCTTCTATCGCGGGCCTTGAGCGTGGAGACCGAATCCAGAAATTCCGTAACGAAAATAACCTGACGCGGGACTCCTCTCACCGCTAGATGGCGTTGATAAAAAATGCTATGCAATAGCTTTACCGCGGCAGTCCCCGAGTGCCACACGTCTTTTTTTTATTATTATTATGTCTTATTAACTGAAAGTATCATACCTTTGACTTAGGTACGCCCCCCGTATGGAGATTGAAATCTTATGCAATTTACGCACAGTTAAGGTTAACTTGAAATGTGACTTTTCCTTTCTTTGTGGATGCCTACGTCATAAAAGCTATCTGTATGCCAAATTTTAGCCCGGTCCATTAAATGATTTGAGCTGGACGTTGATAGGTCAGTTAGTCAGTCAGTCACCTTTTCCTGTTGTATATCATTTAAAAATAATTTGAGTTTAAAGGTGCAGCACAGAGATGGCTGGGTGCAGCCATGAGCCATTTAAAGGAGGAAGTAAATTAATTGCAAGAATTTATGTCGCCATCTATCACAGCACATCGTAGTGGCATTGAATAAGATTAATGGCACAAATAGTGACCAGTTACAAACACTAGAACACTTTTAATTTTAAAAATTAAACTGAATAAATTAAAAGTAAAAAAACTTTTTTAAAACAAGCTTTTATTTAAATGTGTTAAAAAGAATAAAATAAAATTTTCTTTTAAAACTTGTAACGTAAGTACAAGTACGTCGGGAGGTACCTACTTATTCTGATTTTTTTTCCACACAGACGGACTGCATGAAACTACAAGAGTTCCTAGTTTAAGTATGGAATTTTCAGTATACTCACTTTGTTACTTACAGTATTTTCAAGTATAGTTCTTTCAATTCACGAGGGTACGCGGCTCATGGATGTGTGTGTGTCGTATCTATATATGTGGGAGCGAGAGCTTGCTCGCGTGTGACCGCTCGCACCTAGGCTCCTGACAGACACACACACTTATGCAATGTGCAGGTACACGACGTAACCACAAGGAAAGCGTCCGTAGCTTCGTGAGATAAATGTACTATAAATAATGTTTATTGTTACTTGAGTTTGTTTTACAAAAATATCATCGAATGAAAGTTTGTTTACGTAGTGTCAACATTCTATAAGTACCAATGGTGGCTCAACCCGCCTCTCTGACATACCATCGGGCTCTAGTTACACTACGATCTAGTGGTCACTTAAATAAATGCATAACTCTAAGCCACTTAGACTGCAAGAAAAATAGTAATATGTCGCTACCATGCAATATAGACTAGTATTAACCCTTAATTAGGCGCATGGGGTCAGAGCAACTTGAAATTGAAAAAAAAATGTTTTATAGTGTTTAGAGCGCGCTCACACTCTTAGTAGCTTCCTCACTCCCCGCGGGGAACGCAAATTAGTCGCGTCCAGAACATCAACGCGTGCGCACGTATCGCTGCTCTCTAGAGCGCTGACCCCATGCGACCAGTTACGTTACATTTTTTGGCGGAGGTAAGTTTTTACTGTAGTGCTTTCTTTTAGTTTATATTAGTATATTGTTTATTATTTTTCTTTGTATGTGTATATTTTTTGTATTTCTGAGTTTATTTTAATCCTTTTCCCTTTTTTTTCAGTTTTTTACTGATTTGAAATGTCTAACGAAAGACAAATATTGCAATGGCTGGAGGAAGTGTCCGATGAAGAGCAAGATGTTGCTGGTTCGGATTCGGAAGACGAAACGGTAAATGATACTGCTATTGATAGTGCTCATGATTCAGAAAGCGAAATTGAAGAGTCCGAAGATATCCAAGACATCCCCGAACCGTCAGAAGGTAATTATTTTTTATCTCGACATACTCAGAGAAATGGCCCGAAAGTGAAGTGGTCTAAAGTACCACCATCGAACGCAGTAAGGACCCGAGCACAAAATATTATCCTTCATTTACCGGGAGTCAAAGAGTATGCAAGAAACGCCAAATCTCCTCTTGAATGCTTCCTATTGTTCTTTGACAGTGATGTTATTGAACTTTTGGTCACAAATACCAATTTATATATTGATAAAATAAAGGCAAAGTTTGGAAGAGATCGTGATGCACTCCCTACTGATGGTACGGAAATAGAAGCATTTTTGGGCTTACTGATTATGGCTGGAGTCCTAAAAGGGTCGCACTTGAATTTTATTGATTTATGGGCACAAGATGGATCAGGCGTAGAAATGTTTCGGCTAACAATGTCTTATAAACGTTTTTTATTTTTGTTGAGATGTCTGCGGTTTGACAATACTTCAGATCGAGAGGAAAGACTAAAACTTGATAATATGGCAGCGATAAGATATTTGTGTCAAATTATAGAGGATAAGTTTTTAGCTGCTTATTGCCCCGGCGAGAATGTCACTATCGATGAACAATTGATTGGATTTCGTGGTCGCTTTAGAGGGAAGGTTTACATGCCTAATAAACCAAACAAGTACGGAATAAAAGTTCAAGCCATGGTAGACTCGAAAACATATTACTTGTGCAAGTTTGAAGTTTATTCTGGAAAACAACCAGATGGAGAATATCAAATATCTAATTCTCCAGATGATATTGTAAAACGTCTAGTTGAACCAATAAAACGCAGCGGTCGAAACATAACAACTGACAATTGGTACACAAGTACAAAACTGGCTAAGGAGTTGCTAACACCTGAATATAAATTGACTCTTGTTGGTACATTGAATAAAAGGAAGCCTGACATCCCAACAGAATTTTTGCCTAACAAAAATAGACCACCATATAGTTCAGTTTTCGGATTTCATAGTCAAATGACTATAGTCTCATATGTCCCTAAGCCAAAGAAAGCTGTAGTTTTACTTTCCACCATGCACAATGATAACGCCATTGACGAAACAACAGCCAGAGCTCAGAAACCAGAAATTATTACTTATTACAATAGTACCAAAGGTGGTGTAGATTGTAATGACCAACTTTGCAGTAATTATAATGTTGGAAGAAGAACAAAAAGATGGCCACTGGCTGTATTTTTTCATCTTCTAAACATATCTGGCATCAACGCATTTGTCATACACAAAGCGAATACTGATAAGAGTATCACACATACAAGACGGATTTTTTTGAAGAAATTAGCAGCAGCACTTGTGGAAAATCACCAGAAACGTCGTGTACAACTACGTGCTGTGCCAACAACAACAAAGAAACGACTTCGTGAAGTTCATGATGTGGACGAGACGGTCCAGCAATCGACAGCTAAGCGTGGGCGCTGTTCATCATGTCCTAGAAAGGACGACAAAAAAGTGCCAACAAAATGCTTCAAGTGTCGTAAATTTATTTGTCAGCAACACTCGAGGATTTACTGCGTAGGATGCAGAACAAAAGAATCCGCTGATGAGACTGATTAATTTTTTTTAAGTTGATCTCGGCATTGCCAAAAAATATTAGTTTAAAGAGAGGTTACATTTTAATTTTTTTTTTGTTTACTAAGTGTAATGTTCCAGTTATGTTTTTGTTTCTTAAAGTTCATTATATTAAAGAATTTTAGTAATTACTATAAAATACATTAAGTTTTATTTATTTTTGACACTACTTTCCCAATGTTTTTTTGGGGTCACTCAATACCCCATGCGCCTAATTGGGTGATTTTTTTAATGCGCCTAGTTAAGGGTTAATCAAGTCCACATCGATATATGTGCAACTGTAGATCGGACTGTTTTGTGTATCTGTAGGTAGAAGATTGGTCTTTGGTACGGGTGCATGGTGATCTAACATGATTGAAGTATGCGTAAAATTGTTTATATACTCGTCATAATAGGCATGTACATAATTTTTGTGTTGGTGTACTTAAATTAAGTAACTAATTAATTGTGAATGCGGCGTTGCGGCGGGGGACCACAAAAGTCAGAAAATATTTCTCGCTCATCTATACATCTGAAAGGCTCGCAAAAGGCCACTTTTTGACGCATGTGCTCTAAAGGTGCAACTTACCTTACCTTATCGCTTTACCTTATCTTGCACGTCTGATTGAAGTTAAAGTATGGTCCGGTTTTCACACTTTTCGTTCTACGTCAACACCACAAAGCCTTTAAATCTACGGGTATTTTCTAGGTATAAAGAACAATAGAATGAAAGTGGTTGGTATCTAGGCCACGCCTAGCCTGTTCGAATAGTAAATAAACATTGGCTTGGTGGCTTGGTTGACTAAAACGATGTCCACTTTTCTGGAAAATTCCTTTGTTATCACAATGCATGAAGTTGTTTTACTTTATTTTCTTGAAAAACTATTGTGCTGAAATTATTGCGGTTTTGCATTAAGTATGTGCATCTATCAATGATGAGAAGATCTTATTATTATTTTATGGGTACACAAGTACGCGGTACATTCATGGTTTCTATGGTAGTTACCAGCTACAATTTTCCTAAAAAAAACTCCTGAGCCGATTTTGATGCATGTTTTATGCTAAAAATTCATATCTTCAGGCAGATACTAGATTTTTGTGGTTATATAACATACATTTTTTAATTTCGAAAATTTTTATAATAACGAGCAATTTTACAAATAAACTGAGGCAACGCACGGTGATATTATGTCGTCACTAATCACTATTACTTCACTTTATCCGCCTGTAAAAGTGGTGAAATAAATGTTGACGGTGAATAAATTAAAGCTATAAGGGCTCCAAATGCTCCCTGGTCTGAGAAGAGCCCATAAAAAACTCACTCTATATTCAGGTGTGTAGGTATTGCAACCAGATTCAGTGAATAATGATATAGGTAAGTCCCTGACCCCGTAAACTAGAATTCACCGTTTCGGGAGCGTGGAATGACTTTAGAATTTATGATGTAAACTAAATTCAAAATTTTGAGCTGATATTCCAGTTTCGTGACGAGTGCAGTGAAAATTGCCGACTGAATATTTTATCCCGTTCAGCCGCTTCGGCGCTTATGAAGTTAAACGTGACAAAAGTACAAAATGAGCACGACAGTAATCTCGCCTTTAAAATATATGCATAGTACTTAACGTAATATACCACTTAACTGTGAGGTTAATCAAATATACATGATTTCTTAAATTCCTTCTACCGCTGATGCGAAACGTCTCATCTCTGACACGGATATTTTGCTGGGTGACCAGTAGATAAATACCATATTATACTCGCCTACCGGATGATATAGGTACTGTATAGGTACATGGGGGGTAAGGGAACGCACCTCCATCTAGCGTTCCAACTGTCAACCTCACCTGCCCGCGGTGCCCCCTGCTGGTCTACTAACGAGGCTCTGACGACCGATAAATGGCGGTATAACCATTTCACACTGGCTAGACTGAACAAATGACATAGGCCGGTGTCGGGCAGCAGCGACACCGGTGCGGTCAGCCTAGCCCTGCGATGACCAACCCGCCTGCCCAGCGTGGTCATTATGGGCAAAACCTTGCATGGTACAAGTCACACGGCCAAGGCCCCTAGTTCCCGGCGGCCTCGCTATTCCCGACCCTGGCAGCAGTCGTGGTAATGGCGGGGCAGGGGGTGCTAAGAATCTCCGGATGGGATTCCGCTGCCAACCCCGACGACTGGACCTGGCGACATATAACGCACGCACTTTGAGGACCGACGAGAAGATCATCGAGCTGGAAGAAGCAGTAAACAAGTTGCGCTGGAATATTATAGGGTTGTCTGAAGTCCGAAGAGAGGGGGAGGACTCGATAATCCTCAATTCTGGCAACTTGTTTTACTACCGGGAGGGCGACCAACAGTCCCAGGGTGGTGTCGGGTTCATCGTCCACAAATCTCTCGTCAACAACATTGTCGAAGTCAAAAGTGTGTCGAGTAGGGTAGCGTACCTTATACTCAGAATCACCAAACGGTATTCGCTGAAGGTTATACAGGTTTACGCACCGACAACGGCACATCCTGACGAGGAGGTGGAGGTCATGTATGAGGATATCTCAAAAGCCATACACGCCTCCACAACTCACTACAATGTTGTGATGGGGGATTTCAACGCAAGGTTGGGCAAGCGAAGCGGTGTGGAGACGAGGTTGGGGCAATTTGGGCATGGGCGAAGGAACCATAGGGGCCAAATGTTGGCCGACTTCATGGAGAAGGAGGGCCTCTTTATGATGAACTCCTTCTTCAAGAAGCGGCCACATCGAAAATGGACATGGATGAGCCCCGATGGTTCCACGAGAAATGAGATAGACTTCATCATGTCGACCGAGCGGCATATATTCAATGATGTCTCTGTGATCAATGGGGTGAAAACCGGCAGCGATCACCGTATGGTAAGAGGCACATTGAATATCAACGTACGGCTGGAACGGGCTAGACTGGTGAAGTCAACTCTCCGACCTACTCGTGCCCATATCCAAAACCCCGAAAACTTCCAACTCGAACTCCAGAACCGATTCGATTGCCTAGCAGATTGCGATTCTGTGGACGATCTCAACAACAGGTTTGTGGAAACTGTCCATACTGTGGGGTCTAAGTTCTTCAAGACCCATCGCAGTAAAAGAACCAAAAAGTTCTCTGACCATACTCTCAAACTGATGGAAGAGAGACATGAGATGAGGCTTCAGTCGTCAGCAGACGCGGATGCATACCGGCATATTAATAGACAGATCTCTAAAGCACAAACTCGCGACCTTCGTATCTTTAATACCGAGTGTATTAAGGATACTATTGAGCGGAACCGAGGCTCCAAAGTGTTCGCGAGAGATCTGTCTATCGGACAGAGCCAGCTGACGCGGCTGAAAACTGACGACGGTCGTCTCGTTTCTTCTCGACCTGAGGTCTTGGGAGAGGTCGAGAAGTTCTATGGGCAGTTATATACCACGACACAGAAACCTGTTGATGATTTGGCCAAAGACCCCAGAGCCAAACTGACCCGACACTATACCGAAGATATCCCGGACGTCAGCCTATACGAGATTAGTATGGCTCTCAAACAACTTAAGAACAACAAGGCGCCTGGTGATGACGGAATCACGGCGGAACTCCTGAAAGCGGGTGGAAAACCGGTTTTAAAGATCTTTCAGCGATTGTTCAATTCCGTCATTCACGAGGGTACAACGCCGGAAGCATGGCACAGGGGCGTGGTGGTTCTGTTCTTCAAAAAAGGTGATAACACCTTGTTGAAGAATTATAGACCCATCTCGCTGCTGAGTCATGTTTATAAGTTGTTCTCGAGAGTCATTACGAATCGTCTCGCCCGTAGGTTCGACGACTTCCAGCCTCCCGAACAAGCCGGATTCCGAAAAGGCTTTAGCACCATAGACCACATTCATACGCTGCGGCAGGTTATACAGAAGACAGAAGAGTATAACAGGCCACTTTGCTTAGCGTTTGTGGACTATGAGAAAGCCTTCGATTCGGTGGAAACTTGGGCTGTGTTGAGGTCTCTGCAGAGATGCCGTATCGACTATCGGTACATTCAAGTGTTGAAGTGCTTGTACGAAAACGCCACTATGTCAGTACGTATACAGGACCAGACTACAAGGCCAATCCAATTGCAGCGTGGAGTGCGACAGGGAGACGTTATCTCCCCGAAGCTCTTTACCGCTGCGTTGGAGGACGTCTTTAAGCTTCTGGATTGGAACGGACTTGGCATCAACATAAACGGCGAGTACATCACTCACCTTCGATTTGCCGACGACATAGTCATTATGGCAGAGACTCTCGGAGACCTCAATACAATGCTCAATGACCTCAGCAGGGTTTCTCAACAGGTGGGCCTTAAAATGAACATGAGCAAGACGAAGATCATGTCTAATGCTCATGCTTCGCTCCACCCAGTAATTGTTGAGAACACTGCACTCGAAATTGTAGACGAGTATATATACCTGGGACACACAGTCCAGCTAGGTAGGTCCAATTTCGAGAAAGAGATCAACCGCCGAATCCAACTCGGCTGGGCAGCATTCGGGAAGCTCAGAGATGTCTTCTCGTCCAAAATTCCTCAGTGCCTGAAGACTAAAGTCTTCGAACAGTGCGTGTTGCCAGTGATGACGTATGGATCCGAAACATGGTCGCTAACTATGGGCCTCATAAGAAGGCTCAGGATCACTCAGCGGGCGATGGAGAGAGCTATGCTCGGAGTATCCCTGCGAGATCAAATCAGAAATGAGGAGATCCGTAGGAGAACCAAAGTCACCGACATAGCTCAGCGAGTCGCGAAACTGAAGTGGAAATGGGCGGGGCACATAGTTCGAAGAGCTGATGGTCGTTGGGGTCCCAAGGTGCTGGAGTGGCGACCCCGCACCGGGAAGCGCAGTGTTGGTAGACCCCCCACCCGGTGGACCGACGACATCAAACGAGTCGCAGGGAGTCGCTGGATTCAGGCGGCACAAGACCGAGGTCTGTGGAGGTCCATGCAAGAGACTTATGTCCAGCAGTGGACGTCCATAAGTTGATGATGATGATAGGTACATATATATAATATGCATTTGCCATGCATTTCGGTTTTGAAAAAAGGGGAATTGAACAAGCCAGATGCATATATAATATATATATACAATTTCACCCTCACCACTTGGGTGCCTGGAGCACTTCGACCATCCGATGTTCCAGATCCTTTTTTCCACGTACTTTGAAACTGTGGAACCAACTTCCTGCGACGGTGTTTCCACTGAATTACAACATGGGGTTATTCAAGGGGCGGACCAACAAATTCCTGAAAGGCCGGCAACGCATTGGTGGTGCCTCTGGTGCTACAAGTGTTCATGAGCGGCGGTAATCACTTAATATTAGGTGACTCGCCTGCTCGTTTGCTCGCTAAAAATATATATATAAAAAATATATATATTATAAACGTATTATCGTAGAATCATCATCATCATCATCAGCGGCGCTACAGCCCCTTGTGGGCCCGGCCTCCAGAAGCTTCCTCCATCCATCTTTGTCATTTTAGTTGAGTAAAATTCAATGTTATGTGTTACTGAAATGAAAATATAATCTCATTTGAAAACTAACTAACTAAGTAAAAAAGGTAAGTACTTACCTACTTTTAAAAAAAATATCACTTTTTTTGGATCTACAGTTTTGTTTAGTGAAAGTCTGCTTAACTTACTTAACATTATTTTATAAGTTGCGAACGTTGAGTTTCGGTCGGGTCAAGACGAAATTTCACAATCCATTATAATCTGTTTTCCTCTTCGTTAAACTTGGCTTTCAGGCTTATAATGGTGGTTTCACCTTCATGAAATTTTGTTATGAACAGATTATACGGTTTATACCAGCTTTGAGATAATTAATACAATTAACCATAGAATATAACAGCTATACTCGTAGATGTCAGCTGCAGTTAAATTTAACAGTAGCCCTTCGTTGCTAATATTATTTTCATTTTTATTTAATCTTAGAAAAAACTACATGCAGACCCTACATGCACTCCGAGTAAACTTTGGAGCTACAAGTACATGGCGTATCGCTTCCAAGGGCCTAAATTCAGAGAATGCGAAGGGATAAGAGTTACGTGATAGGAAGACAGAAAGTCTAGGTGGATAAGACGGTAGGTAAGTAGCGCTGTATCAACCTGAATTGCACTTTATCGTGTGGTAACAAGAGTCGCTATTTATTATATCTGTGTCTGAGTGTCTGAGTGAATCTTCTGTACCTTTAGGTACTATTAGGTAACTTCTGTGCTACATGTAAAATATATTTATAATACGTAGAACTGTAACATATTTAAGCATTAAATATACGTGAGTATTCACTATAATATTCACAAAGGTGTTTGAAGTCTGCCAATCCGCACTTGTTCAGCTTGGTAGCCTATGGTCTAAACCAATTTCCTTTAAGAGTGGAAGAGTCCTGTTCAGTGTTGAGCCGATCGGCGATCATAGTTTGAAATGATAACTATAAGATCTGCAACCCTATCTAGAAGCGAATCGCTCCGCACATCTGTGAATATTGACTTATATTCAACGGACGTTCGGAGCGATTCGATTTCTCGTTTTGATAAACGCACCGCTAAGACATAAATGCCTGTCATTTTTCACGCAACTAAAGTATTGGTGTCACATTCAACGTAAGTGCGAAAAGGCAAGTTTTCTCTAAGTTTTACTGTGTCATCATCATTAATTTAGGTCTTGAATTCAGGATATTCTCGTTTTTGTGAAAAGATTTGTTTTTATGAAGGTTAGATTGTATTGAGCTCCACTTTGATGTTCAGCATCAGAAGAAAAAAAAACATTTAAGAAACCCAGAAGTGTAAAAGACTTGAAGTAAGTATAAACCAGTTAAAATAAAAAGATTCATAAGCCAATCAAAATAAGTCTAGTTATTTTGAGGATAACTCTATACTAACTGAAGCTCGGCCTTTGTATTAATATAATATCTAAGTCAAGAGAAACATAAAATAATACTGCATCTAGCATAAAGTTCTCGTAACCCGTAACTCCTTTGATGGAAAAGAATAACTTCAATTAATTAACAGCAAAAGAGATTTCTTAACGATTTCTTGTTCGCCGCACAATGGAGAAAAGCAATTAGCCAGGGAATTGCTCGAGACAAAGGCGAGCTACACATAGAATTTGAGAAGCTCGATATATACCATTAATTCGTTTACTTTGGGGTTGAAAAAACGCTTAATTAAGGCAAGCCTAGCAAAAGAAAGACGGGTTCTTTGACCTACTAAAACTGTACCTACTGGTTCATAATACACATCGAGCCCCAGAAAGAGTTAATCGGCCAGCTTTGGCTGGATAGAGTGTCGTTTTTGTCGCTGAGACTTTTGTGACATTTTATCACTTCTTACGACAGAGACGACACTCTACAGATCCGAAGCTACTGTCCACCACTTAGCATAAGATTCCAATCTCTATCTGCAACCTCTCAAGGTTCAAGAGACTCTCTCAAGAGACTCATCTCTGTTTTTATAATATTAAACCTCATAGTAACAACCATTTTGATGAAATGTACTGAAATTATCACAGTTAGAAAAGCATACTATTCCTAACTACTACTACTACTTTTGTACTAAGTGACTGTAATCGGTTGAATAAAATCAGACATTGGTGGACAAAACATAGTTGTATTACAAAAACGTACCTACATGTAGAAAAAAGTCGCTGTTTTTGGTGTAGGATAACATAATCTTAGAGGAACTGATCGTATCAATGCGAGTAAATTGTGAGTTATATTACAATGATGTATCTACAATTTTCATAACAACAAAGTGAACTCGCGTTTAAATTAAATTAATCAAAAAATTGTTACGAGTTATAATGTAAAGCTGAAGTTAATCAAAACTTTCTAGAACAAGGGTGCATCTGCAACAAAAAGGTTAAAGAAATCTTACTCCATTTTGTATTTTCTTTATGAAAGTAATGTACTTTAAGATATATATACTTAAAGTACATTACTTTCATAAAGAAGTTTTATTTGATGACAAATTGATGCCCGCGGCTTTGCTCACGTGGATTTAGTTTTTTAAAAATCTTTCTCCCATTGATTTTCTGGGATAAAACCCCTATGTCACTCTCCTGGTCCTCAACTGTACCCATGCAAACAAATAGGTCGATCCGTTGCTTTGTTGCCCCGAGATTGAAGGACAAACCAACAAACAAACACATTTTCTTATAATATTAATAAGGATTGGGTTTCGTTTAGAACTTTAGAGCGTCATCTGTATAAAGTAATATTTAAAAAAAAAACACAAAATCCATATTTTGTTTTTGTGTGTAGTTTAGATTTTTTCCATTTAAACCTTGTAAACATGTTAAGTAATTAAAAAAACTCACAGCAGAAAAACTAAATGAATATACGTAGAACTGTTATGCTAAATGCTATACAAGACTCAGGTTGTTTCTTTAATGGAGATTATAGGTGAAAAAAGATCTCTTTTTTTTGGGTTCGGATTTGACTAATGTACCTACGGTTTCGACTGAACTCTTGAATATCGACTCAGATTGAAAACAATAGACATTAAAATGAAACAAAAAAATTTTAGTGCTATATTTAAATATTGTTTCGTTATCAAAGAGATTGATAATAGTTTTATACCTTTGTTGGAAAATTTATCACGAGTCAGCGGTTGGCTCTGCCCCGTTGTGCAACATTATTTCAAAAATATTATTTTAACGTTAACTTACAGCAGAACTGTTGCAAAGTGCACGAATTGCAAGTTTATACTGCCCATATCCGAATTCCGCGAACATAAATTATGCCCTGAATGTTTTTGTTTTTAATTTTATGTAAAAATTTGCTGCTGGCCGCAGATTTGTCTGTGTGGATTTAGTTTTTTTTTAAATCCCTAGACTCTTTGAATAAACTCTAATTACCTAGAATGTATATGTGTCTATTTCCTTAGGTATTGCTGATGGGTTGCAACTGATGATAATGATGGCATTTCAACAAAAAGTGTAAAAAAACGCGGTCGTAATCGCTGGCTGAAGCGCTATTATTCAACTTGAAAGACTCTTAAATTGATAAATTACGTGTACAAAAAATACGTACATTACCCTACCCAGCTGGTAAAGAAAATGGCAAAAGGAAGTTTCTATTTGTCTCGAGATCAGTTCGATACGTGACCAATTTTAGTTCACTGTGCCGCCTCTCCTGGGGGTTTTATTTCGGTAAGAACAAAAACTCTTTGATATACGACCAAGATACGTATGCAGTATAAAGAAAGTTAATAATCACTTTCTGTTCGTTAGTCTGGCTAAAACTCAAAAACTGCTTGACCGATTCTAATATTTTTTTTGTTCGCCTCGTAAAAGAAAAGCTGAAAAATCTAAAAAATCTTAATTGGTAGTTTTGTATGGGAATCCCCACTTCAGATTCAGACTTTAATTTAAAGCGGGAGCAAATCGGCGGGTAAAGGGTTGTGCTAAATAAAAGGTTAACATTTATCTTGAGGTTCTTAAAATCCCGTGGGAACTTTTTTGATTTCCCTGGATAAGAATTGCCTGGATTACTTCTTGTATAATGCATGTAAATATCTTGTCAAAAGCGGTTAGCTCATCCAAGCAGCCAGACTGAAGGATAAAATTTTAAAAACGTCTGTTTGGGTCATTTTTATCGTTCGATTAATTATATAGCCTTAATCACTATCATCGCTGACTGAATCAAGGTCTCTTAAAATACCTAATTGCTACAGACATGCCGCCTGTATGAAGTGGCTGCCAGAGACTCGCTTGAGATTTATTTAATGGGACATTAGACTCCATAAATTAATGTACTTTCCATAGATGCCAGTAACATAATAAGCCTTAGTAACAATATTTTTTTTTTTAAAGAATATCAGCCAAGTTGAACTTGACTGATATTCTCCTCTCCCCTCCAAATAAGTGAAAACTTGTGTTAGGAGTGGGTACGACAATAGCAACGGTGGGGATCTAACCTGCGACTTTTCAGTTTTCGGTCTGAACCTTTAACCGTTGGCTATTAACTAACATACTTTTTTTATCCAAAATAGGCTTGCGCTTGACGACAATCAATACTGGATAGTGAGGTCTAGGTTGGAGCGCGTTTGCCTAGAAAATGCCTATTCACTCTTGTCTTGAAGGTACTCAAATTATAGGTGGCAGGAAACACAGATGCTGGAAGAGTGCTCCATACCTTAGCGGTACTTATCAGAAACGTTGAATTAAAGCGTTTCGTTCGAGTAGGATGGATTTCTACTACTTAGTCTTATTAGCCTTTTAAAATAGAAGTTTGGGAAAAGTAGAGTCTGTTCAGAAAAAGAGAACCGTCGTGTGATTGGCGGGCGCTGCTGTGCTTAATTGTTAAATGCTTTTTTAGTTTAGCGCGCAATAGAATAGCCGTACAATAAATGTTAGTTAACTTTTTGGCCACGACGGTTCTCTCCTTGAACTGACTCTATCCAAAATGACTGAAAACGCAATAGCAAAAACGTCGTCTTTCTCTCCCTTGGCAGAGACACTTGTACCTACTATAAATTACATCGAGACAGGCGTCACGTACCTCGATGAACTAAAGCTGCATTGCTGCTGTACTCGAAGCCAGTCTTCCCCTTTGTGTTGCCAAAGGAACTTTTGTCTTTGCCCACAAGACCTGACCTGAAATATTAAAATTTTAAAACCAACCAACCTTCCAACCAACATTATTTTTAAAGAAAAAATTAAGGCTAATTTATCTTGTTGATACTAATGCTATGTGTCCTTGTAATTTACTTGTAAGTCTCCTTGTTGATATTTTTATATTTTGTACATGAATATTGTTGATTTGTGTTGTGTAAAATAAAATAAAATCATCGTTACTGATTGTTACTGCATGTTGTAATAATAATTAATTAATTATCAGAGTCAAAACGCAATGAAAATAAATTTTATAATTCTTACGCTCGAACTCTTCATAAACTTTCATTATATTTAGGACTTTCTGTAGAATTAACTATGTTATTTTTATCTAATAATAACAAATAATAAACCGGCCACTTGCGAGTCGGACATATAAAGCCCGCCGACAGACGGACGGACAAACAGCAAAGGCTTAGTAATTAGTAGATGTAAGTGTTGCTTTTTATTTTGAACCTGCGTATTTTTTAACGAATTGTGAGAATAAGTCGATAAGAATGGTGTTTATCGAACTGAAAACATAAACGCAAGTTCACTGTTATTTTCAATCGACAACCTGCTATCGATAGGTTTTAACAGTAATAAAATTTAATTGGATAGAACGAGAAAATAAAAACATTGGCAGCTCTTCAAGCCCGCTGCCAACACTCCAATCAGCAGATCAGGTACCGGAGTGCATATCAGACGAATTTATACGAGATATGATTGATAAATATCGATTTATTCATGTTCCGTGCACCGTCTACATTTTTGGCAGCCTACCATGGTTCTATAATATTATTGCTATGTAAACATCAGTAAGTTTACGTTGCTTTTTGAATGAGAGCCAAGAAATCATGATGGAAAAGATTCTCACGACGCGACGCGTCATAACTTGCGTGAGGTTCACTAACACCTATAATTTTATGAATTCCACTCTTGAAATGTAGGCATCCATAACTTGACAAAAAATTCAGATAAATTCCTAGAGTTTGGTCAGACATAAAACTTTTCATCGACCAAATTACAAAATACCTCTCGTAATTTGGATTGTTCATGATAAATTAAATTATTGAAGCTTAAATTGGATCTCGCTGAGGCGAACTTCAAAGAGCTTATTAATTTTCGGCGTTACGTACACATAAGAATTTACTTGGATGAACTTTCAAAGCGGCTGCTGCGGTGATAGCCTAGTTAAAGAGGTAATAGCTTACTGATTATGATTGCGGCCTCCTGTTTAGAAGGTCCGGTCATGTTTTGTCCAAAGCACGCATCAGCTCTGACTTTTCTGAGCTACATGCATTTTCATGATCATCATCATTTCAGCCTGCGGTCGTCCACTGCTGAACATAGGCCTTTCCCAAACAGCGCCACCACAATCAGTCCTCAGCCCTTCTCATCCAGCCACTTCCCGCCACTCTCTTCATGTCGTCGGTCCATCTTGCTGGAGGGCGCCCCACACTACGTTTGCTTGTTCGCGGTCTCCACTCCAGAACTTTCCGGCTTTGCGTTTTAGGCAATCACTTTTTTAACTTTTAAACCCTGACTTTTGTTTATGATGCGATCAACGACCCAGATGATGCTCAACATCGGCGTCATGGCAGATAGGCACAACGACGCTCTTCCGCGAGAGCAGTAATTCCTTCGCTTCTACACATGACCTCGTGTAAACCCACCCCTTCGTGAGCACCAACGTTTAGCAAACCGGTCCCTGGCCTCTCATGGGCCCGGGTCAGAGACCCCGGTTGTTGGCCGCTGAGCGCTGGTCAAAACTAATCGTAAGAAATTCTCCATCTCAAAGGAGTATGCAGTCAAATTAGCCAGAGTGTTGAACCAATCTCACTCATATAACTGTGTCCAGAATTGGATCGGCTGTGGATTGAAATTAATGAATGAATTAAATGAACTTACGAACACCTAGCATTTTACTCACATCTAACAATAATTTGTCACAATAACAATAGTTATTAGCTCGTTTCGAAAACAAATAGGTACAATAGCAATGTAGGCAATAAATTAACACGCTCCAGTCGATAATGCAGCTGTCGCCGATTGTTGCAACCAACTGAATACATTTCCATATTCGGCTTATTGACAATTTATAGCGAGGGCATATTATAATTGTTCATAGATTTTATATAGGTAGGTATGTATGTACAATAATTTTGATTGAAGTAAGGACTTTAGTGAGTGACATTTTTTAAGCTATTGCATAGCTTCTATCGCGGGCCTTGAGCGTGGAGACCGAATCCAGAAATTCCGTAATGAAAATAACCTGACACGGGACTCCTCTCACCGCTAGATGGCGTTGATAAAAAATGCTATGCAATAGCTTTACCGCGGCAGTCCCCGAGTGCCATACGTCTTTTTTTTATTTAAATTACTAAGAAACTATCATAGTTTTTTCACTTTTTACAGTATTTTCATTCATTCAAACTTTTTAAAATAGCACAAGTATCAAAAGGGTATTATGATAAGTTATTTCAAATAATCAAAAAAAAACACCACACCACCACCACCACCACCACAACACTATAAATTCTATATTTTTCAAAATTTTCAAGGAAAATATTTTCCGAAAAATTTCAAGTCTATCGGTTTAGATTTTTCTGTTTAGGCGTTCATTTACATGGTAGTAGATATACCTAATTAAAAATTTTAGTTGATATCTTTCTCTTTGAGATAGAGCCTTAACCAAAATAACTTGTTTTAAAATATGCGAGGCAAAAAAATCCGAGGTTGAGATTTTTTTTTTGAATAATAATTTTAAAGATTAAAAATATGGAAATTAACTAGTGAAAAATGTTTCAAACGATGCAACCATTTTAATACTTTGAAACAACCAGACTTTATAAACTTCGATTCATCTGAACTGTATACCTACGTATCGATAGCTTTCAGCGATAGCCTTAATATTATTCCTGTCTAAACCTATATTTGAAAATATTTGCATGCCAGAAATAGCCAGATGTATCGAAATTTAATAACAGATTCTCGTTTTCAATATTGTGTTCAAGCAAATAAAGGAAATTGATTGTTTTTAGTGTTACGTAATAAAATAGTTATAAATAACCTTTTCTTTTATTATTAAAAGATAAATTAACCGATTTTATTTTCAATAAATAAATACTAAGGGAGTCCAAATTATCAAATGATTGTTAAATCTTGCAAATTTATGCAAGTCAGCGACAATGCGTGAAACCGTCTTCGCTTAGACGTGATCCAAATCCGATTTGGTACACCATTTCAGCTGTAAAACGCTTAATGGCTAGCACATTTCGTTGCACAATCTCGATTTCCTTGATGTCAGAATTAATCCGATAGTTTTATTTATTTAAGATCTCCATACACCTTTGTATTGATTGCACTTTTATAAATCCGATTTCCTATTAATAAAGTTGCAAAATCTCGATTTCCTTGATGTCAGAATTAATCCGATAGTTTTATTTATTTAAGACCTCCATACACCTTTGTATTGATTGCACTTTTATGAATCCTATTTCTTATTAATATTATAGATGTGAAAGTTCGGATGCTTGTTATTCAATTACGTTGCAACGACTGAATCGATTTACCTGTTTGGCACAGAGATAGATTATAGTCTGCAATATCACATAGGCTACTTTTTAACCTATGTGTTATTCCTACTTAATAGGGGAAGAGAGTTCGGGAATAAAAAACCCGAACGAAGTCGCGGGAATCAACTAGTAAAAAATAATTTCAGATATAATATATTTGTTTTCTTTTATATTAGTTGGTATAACATGACATTAATTACTTACCTCAGAGCTGTTCATTCTAGCACAAAACACGGGGTAAGAATTAACCAATGAATGTTTTGAGAAAAAAAAATCTTTATTAGACATCACTCATTGTATGTTTGACTAGACGATGCCCGCGACTTCGTCCGCGTGGATGAAGGTTTTTCAATTCCCATTGGAACTCTGTAATTTTCCGGGATAAAATGTAGCTTATGTTTTAATCCTGGGTATGAGCTATCTCCATTCCAAATTTCAGCCAAATCGGTTCATTCGTTGTGGCGTGAAGGAGTAACAAACATACACACACACACACACACACACACACACACACACACACACACACACACACACACACGCACACACGCACACACACACACGCACACACGCACACACGATGTGATTTGTTAATAACATGATACTTAAATATTTAAACCATCATGTGACGTAGAAATCAGGTCTACATGTTGAATAATTTCGGAGGTATACCTAACTAAAAATCTTGTAAAAATTCAATTTTTGTTGCCCCGGCTTCACCTACATCATCTATACACTGGCAGAAATTACTTCAGGCGAGGCATATTTCTTATTATAATAATAACATTGTTCATGTCGTCATTTTGGCTTGTCCCAAAATTTGTGAGATATTTGCATTGTAGGCCATATAATATGTACATCTATTCAATACTTTAGCAATATCCATTTCACGTCAAAAACACAAGTTTTGCCGATGACAGGGCGGAAAATATTTACTGTATCCAATTTCATATCAAATTGGTATCAGCAGCCCAGATGTCCGAGAAACGAATTGTATGTCACTATTGATTGTGTGAAATAGGGCGTGAGCATTAATTTGACTATTCCATACTATATAATATGCATAATTATGCAAAATCGAATACTTTCTAGTTTTTATTCCAAGAACTTAAAAATAAGCACGATTTAGTAAACAATGTTTTCTAAAAATGTGGTCTCAATGAAAAACTGATATATTATGTATTTCTATTAAACAATTCATTATGCCAATACAAACATTTTAATTCATAATTACACTAACAATATAAAGGCAAAAGTTTGTATGTGTGTATATTTATTACTTCTTCCCGCCACAGCGAATAAACCGATTTGGCTGAAATTTGGAATTGGTGATAGCTCATACCCAGGATTAATAAATTTTATCCCGGAAAGTTAAAGAGTTCCCGCGAAAATAAAGAAACATGCGGATGAAGTTGCGAGCATCGTCTAGTAACGCTATAAAAATCTTACCTACCTTACGCAGGATATTTTTTAATAGGTTTTGGTTTTGAGGTTATTATGCTGGGAATTATTAGCTGCCATTAGCAGCTAATTATTACCAGCATTAAATAATAAAATGTTATGTTTCAATTCGTTTTATTTACTCATTTATAATTTATAAAATACATAATGAGATGATTCATCTCGCATCGTCAACAATAAAATATTAATTATGACTTAATTGCATGTAATGAAAATTATTAAATAATAATTACATTTGAAATTATTTATCAGTTGTGACGATAGTTTACCGGTGTGGTTAAAATGGCAGCTACCTGTATGTTTAATTAATTAATGAAATATCTATTGAAAGATGCTACCGTACCTGAAAATGAAGATAAATTATACCTTGGATTAAAACATAGGCTACTTTTTATCCCGAAAGAATTATAGTTCCCGCGGGATCTTGAAAACTAATTCCACGCGAAGGAAGTCGCGAGCATGAGCTAGTTAATTATAAAAAAACTGCTAAAAACACCAAGAATTTACAAAGATTCTAAAGAATAATACCTACTGCATACCTATATCTTGTAGCTTACCTTCAAGCAAGCTCATTTTTAGCTCGAGGATAACGGTTACTTTGTAAATAATATATTATGTTTCTACCTTTAAAATCACCGAAAAAGACGAAAAATGGAGGTATATTACAACTTTCTATTTCACTCACTGTAATCACTTACGCTACCGCCGCGAACCTATGAAATATTCAAATAAACTGCCTCTATTACATAGCATGATTTTTCTCTCGGATACGGGAATAAAATTGGGCAGGAAGTAATAATCTACATAAAAGTCTCATTTTTTATGGGACTCGTTTCCCAGAACGAAGAAAATATAGGATCACTTTGCTGTTCTTCTGTGACTTTATCCACGTATAGTAATAGGTATCTTAGATACCATACTCTTAAGGGTACCGTCACCATACAGGTACGAGTACATACTGTTAAGCTACCTTTTGATATCAAGTTGAATACCTAATAAAGTAAATTATATATGACTGGCTTTGCAACGGTAGGCTAAGCTAACCGTCTATCCTAATCGGCTTGACATGACTGATATTACTGGAACATTATCTGCTGCATCATTCATTCATCACTCATAAATAATAATTGACGAATTGACTGATAATAATAATTTTTTTACATTAAATAAATTCTGATAAAGTCAGCACAGATGATCAGTGCGCCTCTTTGGCTTGACCAAATGACCATAGTTGTCAAATTCATTCTATATTCAAGCACTGAAACGGTCATTGCGTGGCAATGTTGCGTGTCAATGTTGCGTGGCTTTTATTTGCAGCGTTTCTTCTGATGGGTGGCTTGGTCGTGGCTAGTTACCACCCTACCGACAAAGACGTGCCGCCAAGCGATTTAGCATTCCGGCACGATAGCGTGTTGAAACCGATAAGGGCTATGGGTAGAATGTACACTGCCATACCCCTTCCAAGTTAGCCCGCTACCATCGTAGACTGCATCGTCACTTACCATCAGGTGAGATCGCAGTCAAGGACTATCTTGTCATAAAATAAAAAAAGCGCCTCTAGTAGTTCTTGACATTTCATTTTCTTACGAGGACTAGCACTGCCAGTATTTACATAAACAAAATAGAACTTTGAAGTGATTTACGCAGTCAGTTTCTTGATTTTTTTATTTTATTTTCTTTCTTTCATTTAAGTTTTTCCGAAGCAATACAGAAGTGAGTTTCATGGAGTTGCTAAAACAATATTTAAATTAGGAGCATATTGAAAATGAAAATGAAATGAATACTTTATTGTACACCACATTACATAATAGAAACAAAATATAAAATTAACTTTAAGTAAATTAAAGGACACGAACACACACACCACATTCCAACGAAGTCACAGTGAACAGCTAGATAGTCAATAAAAGTAATATACAAATATGCAAATGTCGCCGAGGCTCTCATATTGAATTAAGCACAATCGTTGGAGGATGCTGCTTGCATACTGATTAGCTGCTTTATTGCACAAAAGAAATCGAACAAAAAGGCTCAAACAATTTCCCGCCACTAGCTTGCAGGAGTAGTCGTGTTAAAAAATGAATAAGTTCAATTAAGTATAAATGGTTTTTCTAAATTTATACTAAGGACTAACTGATAATAATCTTTCTATACTTATTTAAAAATCAATTGTTGTTCATTAGTCTGGCTAGAACTCATAAAGAGAGTTACATAGGCTACTTGTTTCCCGGACAATCAAAGATACGGGATTTTTGAAAATATATACGTAGACAAAGTCGCGGGTATCAGTTAATCTAAATATATACAAGGCAAAGGTTGATTGACTGACTGACTGATCTGTCAACGCGCAGCTTAAACCACTGGACGAATCGGGTTGTTTGGCTATTAATTAATTTAATATCTACAGATAGCGATTATAACATAAGCATCTGCTATTAAAGGATTTTTGAAAATTCAGCCCCTGAAATGGAAAATAGGGGTTTGAAAAATCTAACTTAATGTGAGCGAAGCCGCAGGCAAACGCTAGTATATATCCTATTATATAATTTATAATAATTATCCTATTATAAATGGGAAAGTTTGAATGTATGTTTCTTACTCAATCTCGCGGCAAGGACTGAACCGATTTGGATGAAATTTAGCATAGAGATAGATTATCATCTGGGATACATAGCTACTTTTTATCCCGGGAAATAAAAGAGTTCCCGCGGGATCAAAAACCTCAATCCACGCGGACGAAGTCGCGGGCATCATCTAGTCTAAATATATAAAAGGCAAAGGTGACTGACTGACTGACTGACTGACTGACTGACTGATCTATCAACGCACAGCTCTAACCACTGGACCGATCGAGCTGAAAGGACATCATCCATTTTGGGCTAAATCTGAAAGTGCCGGCCAAAAAAAAATTTTGCTGTATTTCGTTAGAACTTGTCCACCTAAACATTTTTTATTATGACACCGAAGCTGTAAAACCATTAACCTTGGTTTTATTTAAGTTTAAAAATCTGTATTTTCTTGAGTATATGAAGTGTATCTAATAATAATAATAAAAAACTGGAGTGCCCAGCAGTCTGTTCTACCTCTCAGCAGCCGAGCCCGACTGACCTCATCGCCTTTTGTCGAAGTGTGTGGTCAAGAGAGATGAATGATGAGAGATGGATGGATGGATGCTTGAGGAGGGCTCTTGGATTGCGGCGGTAGAGAAAGCATGTGCCTCAATAGAGCTAATGAACTCAGTCGCCATCTCTCCGGAGGATGTAGCTGGTGCGGTGCGCCGGGCCTTGAACTGGAAAATTCCGGGATCCGATGGTTTGCACCATTACTGGCTGAAGGGTTTTTCGTTCTGCTATGCTATCTGGCCCAACAATCCCAAGAAGCTCTCGAGTAAAGGGTCACTCCCTAGTCTTTTCACCACCAGAATCACTCATTTAGCTCCAAAGTCCACCGAAGCCGCTGACCCGGCTAAGCCACCCCATCATATATCTTACTACCATCTATAAGACATTGACATCCGTTGAGCCTGGGCCAACTGGTCAAACTAAGTCGCCGGAATTTCTCCACAGTCTGAATTGACAATAAGAAGGCATTCGAATCGGTGCCCCATTTAGTTCAACAGACAGTTCGAGACTTCCTCGGAGAGTGTATGGGGCAATGGAGCAGGATCCTTTGTCTTCATGATGAGCGGTTGGCAGCTGCCGATGATCGGATAAGGATACAGCGGGGTATCTTCCAGGGCGATTGTCTGAGTCCACTATGGTTTTGTCTGTCTCTGAACCCGCTTAGCTCTTTGCTGAAGAGATCAGGGATGGGCTTACAGTTTCGGAGAGCAGGGACAAAAGTGCCTCACATGCATGACCTCAAGCTGCTAGCACCCAATTCCACCCACCTGAGGGAGTTGCTGAACATTACCACTGAGTTCAGTAATTCCATCAAGATGGAACTTGAACTAGATAAGTGTGCGGTCTTACATGTGGAGAGGGAACAGTTTACTCATTGGGCCGAGATCAATCTCAAGCTGACAAGTATCAGAACCCTCTCTGAAGCTGAGTCATACCGGTATCTGGGTATGTCACAGTCCGTATGGGTAAAGGAGACGGACATGAAACAATGAGTTTGCGAGGTCTTCTTTGGACGCCTGGTAAAAGTCTGTAAAAGGTATTTGTCAGGTTTCAATAAGATCCGAGCTTATAACCGTTGAGTCATGCCTGTTCTAATGTACACCTTTGGCGTACTTGGATGGACTCAGACTGAATTAAGTGCCCCGGATAGAGAAATCCGCATGGCTATAACTCTCTATACTATGCGCATGCACAATCCGAAATCGTCTAACCAAGTGGCCAAAATCCTTCACCAAGAGCTTGCTCTGAAGTACGGTCTCCTAGATGAGCGAGTGATATAGTACGATTCAGGCGAATAAGCCTGATATCGTGCTGATGGATCGAGCACAGTCGAGGGTGTTTTAATGGATATCACCATCGAACATGACGAAAACCTCGTGAGAGTGGATACAGAGAAAAACGGAAGTATCTAGATCCGGCTCACGAGGTTTCCGGCATGTGGCATGTGGAGTCCACTGAAACCATCCCGGTCCTCATTTCTGCAAATCCCAGTCACCATCCTCGATCACCATCTGAGACGGCTGGGGTTCCATGGTAGTTCCAGCAATAGATATTGTTTATGTGGTATTTTTTGGGTGTGTGGTTAGCATCGGATAGGTAGCACTTAACAAAACTCCAAAAAAAGTAAAAAAATTTGCTTAGAAATACTTCATATTATAGTCGAGAAAATACAGATTTTTAAACTTAAATAAAACCAAGGTTAATGGTTCTACAGCTTCGGTGTCATAATAAAAAATGTTTAGGTGGACAAGTTCTAACGAAATACAGCAAATTTTTTTTTTGGCCGGCACTTTCAGATTTAGCCCAAAAATGTATGAATCGCGGAGGATCTCCTTTGGCATACAGGAAGCTATTAGGACGTAGGCATCCGCTAAGAAAGAATTTTTAAAAATTTCAACCCCAAGAGGGTTAAATAGGGGTTTAAATAATCGAACCTAACGTGAGCGAAGCCGCGGGTTAAAGCTAGTATTATATAATTTACTTTCTCCATAGCCACAAATCGCCGGGACAATTTTTAGCAATTTATCAAAGGGGCGGGGGCGAGCTCTCTTCGCGATGAAAGCAGGATTTAAAAGTAATTTTTCGCCGCTATAATGTAATCGCTTATGAACTCGTAGCTTTTATTTGGGAAGTGGATAAATTTTAATATTCAGTGCTTTATTAACTCCTCGGTTATGAAAACTCTTGCTATAAAAGTCTGCGCACCTACACACTAATAAGGTAGACACAATCACGCATATTTCATGCTGTTTAATCTAACCTTGGTTAATAATGTTTTCCGCTTTAAATCTTATATTATCGTTTATATTGCATTTCTTACATCAATAATAATTGGACGCACATACGCAATAACGTTTCAACCCACAAGCCTTTGTCAAATCAAATACGTACATAATCTAATAGGAATAAAGTTAACTTTTCAATTGAAAAGTTGTGTGGGTTGACTCTTTATTGCATATTATGTGCGTTCAATTAACCGTCGAGAAAAAAGGAGGTTCTCGATTCGTTACGTATATTTTTTTTATTTTTACTAAGCGACATTTTGGATGATATTGAGTCACATACTTCATTGAAATCAGCAGAATTTTCTGCATCGATTTTTTTACTCTCGTACCACTAAAAAGAAGAGTTTTGTTGTCACTTTTTAATTTTTGTGATTTTGATGAAATTATTACTAACCCACACTATGCCTGAAAATATTGACAAAATTCATAATCTTTAAATATCAAGGCTTAATGGTGTATTCAGCCTTTAAACTACATTTAAAATTCGTTGGAATCGAGTAGTTATATAATGGGCGATTTTTTGGAACTTTTTGGCAAAAAAACTAGTATTTTTACAAAATGTCGCTTGACAGTTAATTAATGACTTTTAACCGTCGATATGTAAGCCACTATTAAGCTAGTGTTTTACTATATAAACGTTACACTTTCCCGCGCACAAATGTTTGCTTTTCCATTGTACGAAGTCGAGCGTTTTTGTTAAAGTTAGTATAACAGCAACTTTTAAAGCCCATTCGTCAAGTGTGCTAAGCACGGAAAAGCGTGCGAAGTTGCTTGCGAGATTTTCCAATTGAAAACCATTTATGTGAACAACTCTGCAACTAGTATTGTTTATTTTGAAAAAAGCAGCATTGGTCCAATAAAAGGCTGGAAATGCATTGAATTACAGTTAAAACTGGAAACTCTACCTATATTTTAAATTAATTTATGAATGCAGATTTAATTGAACGAAATTAATGAATTAATCCTTATTCATATACACGAGTGTGTTTGTGTGTTGGTTTGTCCTTCAATACCGCTGCAACAAAACTAAGGATTGACGTGATTTGCATGGGTATAGTTGAGTACCTGGAGAGTGGCATAGGCTACTTTTTATCTCGGAAAATCAAAGAGTTCCCGCGGGATTTTAAAAACTAAATCCAGGCGGACGAAGTTGCGGGCATCAACTTGTTATTAAAATAATTTTTTTTAGGTACGTAAGCAATATTACTTTTATGGTTTAAACCACTAGCATATTTGAATGTTAAAGAACTTTATTGTTAAACAAGGACTCTTAATTAAGACTCTTAATAATCTTATCGTGAAAGTTTACTTCATTTAAAATACTACTGTCTTATCTTTCGTAAGATGCTTCTCGAAACAAATGTAGATACTTGTGTTTATTAATTTTCATTAATTCAATGCTATATCTCGTGCATGTATAATATTTTGAGCAAATTATTCACAACGAGATTTAATTAAAAATTTAATAAGATTCTGTTTCAAGCTTGTCTGGAAACAAATGATGTCGCTTCGCAGTGTGATGAGGATAAACCTCGTAATCAAACATTAATTAATCACAGTGTGTCTCTACCCGTACAATTTTGTATCCTTTTTAGAATTTTATATATAGGTAGATTAGTAAATGTCTTTTTGGTCAAAATCTCTTGTCTTTATGCCTGAAAACCAAGGTTTTCATAAAGTGAAAAAAAAAAAATTTAAAAGCCATTACTTACTCGAAGATGCCTTAAGGTTTTAAAACGGGAATTAAACGGGAGCTCTTTAATTTTCCGGAATAAAAAGGAGCCTATTTGTAAATCCTGGGGGTGAGCTATCTCCATACCCGACCAAAACGCTTCATTTGTTGTGGCCTGAAAGAAAAACAAACATCCTCCCACCCACACACACACACACACACACACACACACATATATACACACACAAACTTTCGTCTTTATATTATTAGTGTGAAGCGTGATTTATTTTCAGTCTTGTATATGAGTTGAGAATCTGAAACATGGTTGATAACTTTGGTCCTCATAAAAAGACTCAGGATCACCCAAGCTAGGCTCGGGGTATTCTAGCTAGATCAAATCAGAAAAGAGAAGATCCAGAGGCAATAAAGTGGCTGAAAGAAATTGAATAGTAATTAGTATTATTTACCTACTTCTATGAAGCTTAATCTGGTTTTAGTTTGTTATATAATTATTTTATGTTTCTATAATAATATGATGACTTAAAATCTAGATAGATAGAAAGGTTCAGTAAAAGTGGATGAAATTGTATATGTTAATCTTTTTCCATGTATCTATCTACACATATGTCAAAAATTGTCTATACTTGGTCGGTTTCGTGATTTAGTAATTTTTTTTAATATATAATAATTAACTTGTATTTTTGTTTAATATTCAAAGGACTAACAACTCCAGTTTCGCAAAACAGGTTAAAGCGAAATTTCAGCATGCGAGTGTAGCCTTTCATGAATTATGTAAATGTGTATGCCACAAATGAAAGTTTAAATTTATAACCGTTGTAGTTGTTACAGTGCTACTATGCTTCTATTGAGCTCAGCTGTGCGCTCTTACACACGAACACATTCAGTGGCAGGTTCAGTATGAACGTTCAGTTGTATTTGATCCCCTAACTCGAAATATCAGAAGTTTACACATGCTACAAAAAACATTACATTTGAAGACCTCCCTGGCGCAGTGGTGAGCCCTGTGGTCTTATAACTGGGAGGTCTCGGGTTCGATTCCTGGCGGGGATAATTTAGGAATTTATAATTTCTAAATTGTCTCTGGTCTGCTCTGGTGGGATGCTTTGGCCGTGGCTAGTTACCACCTTACCGTCAAAGACGTGCCGCCAAGCGATTTAACGTTCCGGCGCGATGGCATATAGAAACCGATTAAGGGTATGGGTTAAATTTACACTGCGAAACCCCTTCCAAGTTAGCCCGCTACCATCTTAGACTGCATCGTCACTTAACATTAGGTGAGATCGCAGTCAAGGGCTATCTTGTCATCGAATAAAAAAAACATTATTTACTTAAATGTAAAAAATATTGTTTTAAGGTAAAAAACCAGAAAGAAAACAAGCGAGAACGTTTGTATGGAGAAAAGACCACCCGCATTCCCTCTTAACGGGTCATACACCACTACCTACTTATAATTTCAACAAGCATCGCTTGATAAAGATTTAGTTAGGGATGTTTACTATGATTTTTAACGCAAACCAATTAATTATATCATGAAGAACTAATCTAATAATTAATCTGATTGGTCGAAGTAGGCATTTCTCCTCGCTTCTATGTTTCTATAGACAGGTACACTTGAGTGTCTCTGTGTAAGAAGCAAGTTCATTAATTATTATGGGCGTATTTTTGTCATCGTCCATTAGAGACACGTCGCACCGCCATTAGGGGGAGATTAATGATGGGGATAGTGAACACCTAACGGCACTTTTGAACATTTTAACAAAAACAAGTTGAAGGAAAATGAAGCGAAATTGAAATCTAGTCTTATTTTTGGATGACTCCACTTAGCGTACAGCCCCGAAAGCAGGAATGAAGTAAAATTTTTTAAGCTATTGCATAGCTTCTATCGCAGGCCAGCGTGGAGACCGAATCCAGAAATTCCGTAACGAAAATAACTTGACACGGGACTCCTCTACGGTGAGCCGCTAGATAGCGTTGATAAAAAATGCTATTCAATAGCTTTACCGCGGCAGTCCCCGAGTGCCACACGTCTTTTTTTTTAAAGAATATCAGCCAACTGAACTTAACTGATATTCTCCTCTCCCCTCCAAATAAGTGAAAACTTGTGTTAGGAGTGGGTACGACAATAGTGCAAGGGGTGGGGATCGAACCTGGAATCTTTAAGTTTTCAGTTCGCGCCTTCAACCGTTGGGCTATTGAGGCTTAAATTTCTAATAAAAGAAGAAAGAAAAAAAGAAGAATAAGAAAGAGAAGAAAGTCTGGCTCCTCATTTTTATAAAATTAAGAGCCTATGAAAAAACTGGCACAAATTGCAAGAGAGATGTCACTTGAATACCACAATATAGAGACTATTCTTTTTCAGAAAAACTGTTTTCGTAATTTGAAACTTATGATATCACAAAGTTACAAAGTAAGTTACGTTTTATAGACCTGTCACCCATACCATGCTATGACGAAAAAACAGTAAGAGACTGCCTGTGAGGGGTGCGGACGACTGTTACCATGGCAACGGCTCAAGACGCGGTCTCGCGACATGTTAAGGCGACGCGTCTACTACAAGTTGATTGTAAGTACATATTATATCGATAAAGCTGACATTAATAAAAAAAACATCAAAATTACTATCATGAAATATTCCTACTGAAGCTACAATGATATAAGTGTACTTAGAGGGACAGTTGAAAGCTTTTAACTGATCAATCGGACTACGGATTTACTAATTGATTACTAAACAATCAGGTAACAACGCGGTCAGGGGCTTCAAAGGATTGTAAATTCAAAGTCTAGCGATAAACGAGCTTGTTCAACTTACTTTGAATAAAGGATGTCTGAATGTAAATAAAACATGAAAAAGCTTCTAGTACCAACCCTCCCAGTGTTTGTTATAACCAAGTTAGGAAAGTTACCTTCAGTTTTAACGGTACTCAAAAATACAAGTACTTACTTCGTGAAGTTACTATCATATTGAGAGCTTTTGTCCGTGACTCTGTCTACATGGTTTTCAAAATTTCTATAGAAACACTTTATTTTATCGACATTAAAATAAAAAGTCTACTGGCTCGCTGATCATTTGTATAGACCTGTCTAAGAAAGGCCCATTTATAATATTTTAATTCGGGAATTTGATTTTTTTTAAAGAAGTATTAGCCAAGCTGGATTTGGCTTAAATTCTCCTCTACACACCAAATAAGCAAATAAGTGAAAAGCTCATGCTAAGAGTGGGTACGACAATGCGACCTATCAGTTTTCAGTCCGCACCTTTAGCGTTGGGCTATTGAGCAATATTATCAATTCATTCTGATATTGTCATTCATTCATTAATAACATGTATAAATTAATGACAATGAATGAAACATGAATTAGGTAAAATTAAGGCCCTATTTCATAATTAGGCACCTATTGCCGAATTAAAGGTATTTTGACAGTTTTTGTAAGAACGTCGAATTCATTCACAGGTTACAATTTACTTGGTGATCGATGGTGAAATAGGCCTTGAGATTTGGCTGGATAGTACGAGAGCTCGTACGATAGCTCGTAGAGATTCGCTTTTCCATAATATTGTGACGACACTTTATTCCTTTCTGTTTAATTGATTGTAATCTTGGACTTGTTTTTACTTGGCGAGGCGTCTTCAAAATAGAAAATGAAGAAAACTGTATTAGTTTTCCAATGAACCTTAAATAATAATACCAATTAAAAGATTAATATTTTAAAACGGTTTAGATATTTACTAAATATTTTATAATTTTTCAGTCTACGTTTTTTGCCAACAATTCTAAACCTTTAAAGCATTTTTTTATGCCATATTTTAAGAACTAAAAAATTGTTTCACCGATAAATACCGTTTTTTATACTGCTTTACTGGTAAAAATTTTGAAACAAAATAGTTTTCATAATAAATAATAAGTTTTCGTAATAATTTTTAATCACAATTGCTGATGGTTTAGAAATGAGAGCTCTGTATAACAAAGACCCATTGTTTCAGTGAGTTAAAACAGGATCCGGCAGTAACCAATGGCATTCAATTAAATGGCTTTAAATGAATTTTCCCTGAATGTAAAATGAATCCAACTGACTAAAGCTAAATGGGATGGAAAAGTTTTGATATTAGATATTCTATTCTATTATGACAAATCTAAATTCCATTACAGAAAATTATAACGTAACTAGCCAAGGCCCACGACTTTTTGCCCGTAGAATTTCTTTGATTTTCTGAGATTAGAAGTGTACTCAGTTCGTATCCAGGGGGCAAGCTATATGCAAAATAATCCTATTTTCCTATTTAATATTATAAATGCAAAAGTTTGTATGATTGTTACTCAATCACGTCGCAACGTCTGTTACAAAAAACATTAATATTAAATAAGAGGATAATTGACAAGTGAGTTCGCTATCTGAGTGAGTTCATTTTCAGTGAATACCCCTACACTATTCAGTGTCTGAACAGTTAAAAGGAATAGACAGTTACTTTAGCTACCTATTACATAGTACAGATTAGATAGAAGTACCTAGGGATTATTAAAAAGAAATATTTTATAGGAATAGTTATATACTGTAAAATAATTCCTACAAACTTTTAGGATGCGACATCTTAGTTCGGAGTGAACGGCTATTTAGTCAACTGCAAAAAATACAATAAATAATCTGAAACATAAAGTCTGTTCTGACTACTTCATACAGCAATTCAAATATATATCAATATTTCAGTAAAACCAGATGATTAGATAGCTTGCAAGATATTGGATGCAGCTACAGGGTGTTTTGAATTCACTTCCGGCCATTTGCGGAAACGGAAACAGAACTAGGTATTGCCGGAACACTATTCACTTGCGGACATATTGTAACCGGACCATGAAAATGTTATCGAGTCTCATGGTGTTAATATGTTCTTATTGAAATGTGCTCTTATTTTGTTCCCTGCTGTTTATTTTATCGCTCAATAAACAATTGTGCAAGGCGGGCAACTGGTATAGTTCTCTCAATTCACGAAGGCACGTGAGCTTTACTTGTGGTTATTTTCGTGTACAAGCACATCGCGTGAGTGTACGTGCTTGTCGGAGCGAAGGTGGAAGCGGTGAGGCGCGAGTAAGCTCTCACTTACGCTTATACAGATACGAAACACACACAACCATGAACCACGTACCTTCGTGAGTTGCGAGAACTATCTATACTATTATAATAAAGAGAGAGCGCGAATTTTGTGAGTTTGTATGTATGTCCGGAGCAAACTTTGGAACCACCGCAACTATTACAATAATTCTTTTACCATTTCAAAGGTACATTATTCCAGATGGTTATAGGCTATAATTATGTTAATAAATGTATTATGGCTAGATATTATGTGCAAATTTGTTAAAGAAGTCGGAAATTTTTTTGACTCTTAAAGGTTTTCAAGGCGTGCGCTGGGTCATATACTGTTATTGGATGAAAATGATGTATGGGTGAATTGTTCCTCTTAAAGAGTTCTAAAAAAAAGTCCGCGATAGCATATGTCTATATTCTAAGGATAACTTACAGTAACCATTTCTATCTTTCAAATTTTGATTAAAAATAATGAATTATTTTCGAAGCTTCTTTAACCGATGTGATGTCAATCTATATCTAAATAAATATGTTTATTATCGTAAGTATTTAATTAAGAACATATTTGCCCTTTCCACTATACAATTTAAATAAATATCTTAGGAGTTATCGGAAAATTAATATATCCACGCGACAAAATAATAAAATGGTGCCGGCTGGCGTGGCGGGGCACGGTGGCGGGTATCGGTGCGGGATATTCGTGTGGTTCCTGTGGTGATCTTATTGACAATCGTCTCCTATAAGAAGCTCAAAAGAACAAATATTTAATTTTCAACCCGGATGAAGTCGGCGCAGGCCTCTAGTAATATATAAGCTGGCTTTCCACTATTTAATCAAGCACTTTCTGCTTGAGTGCACTTATTTGTCTATCTGCCAGTCTGTCCGTCAGAGCCTTATAACACCTGAATTAAGGAATATAATTACTTGAATTTCACAAATAAAGCCGAAAATAGTAAATAAAATTTCTCTTTATATATGCTTCTGGGGTGCCATATCGTACACTGTTTTCCAAGATTATTAATGACCAATAATGTATAAAAAACTTAAAAAAGGATAATCAAACAAACATCTAATAAATCAATTTTATATTATTATTTAATATTGTAAAATACAAACAAGTAAATAATGATGCCTTAAAAAACTACAATATGTCTACTCACATTTTGATTAAAATAAAGTTTTATCATTCCCTTCTCCTGAATTCATCAATTCGACTTCTTCTTTCGCAAAATTGGTCTCATCTTGAAAAAATTTCTCTATTTCTATAATTGTTTTATTTTTTGTTTCAGGCAATACCTTGTAAAGAATATAAATACATAATGAAGATGCTAAGGCGTAGAATAAAAATGCTCCGTGTGAGTTTAAATATTTAAGTATATATGGAAAACATTTTAACACAGTACCCATAACAGCACTATTTAATAATGCAAAAATACATAAAAACAAACTTCTACATTTTATAGGTGTCATTTCGCTTGCCAAACACTTGCACAATAACATAGGTCCACAGCTAATAGTAATAGAAAAACCCATCAAAATGATTAAAATTAAATATTTGTTTTCTGATATGATATTCAAATGAACTAAATATAAATAGACTGATAAAATAAACAAAAAAATTACTCCTACTGATGCCGAACCTAATAACAGTGTACGCCGTTTAAGAAACTTATTTAAAAAAACGCCCATATACATTCCAAGTACTGTAACTCCATCTAAAACGAGCATTATCTCATATGCTGTTGATTCATTTGGAGTAATTGTTTTTATTATATCAATAATATATATTGTATAAGCTATCTTTCCTGAAAAGTGATAAAGTAATATTGTAAATAGCGAATACGTTAGTGGTTTATAAAACCTTTTGGCTATTATTGAGTTATAAAGTTTAATAAATCGTTTCATTTGATTTGGTTCTAATTGACGTTCTTGCTTCAGTCTTAAGTTTTCCTTTTGTGCTAGAATAAGTTGTTTAAGTTCTTCTTCGGAGTCTTTGTCATCTCCTTTCAACCAGCGATGATACTTTGCACACTCTTGGAAACGTCCCTTAGTAGCCAACCAAACTGGTGACTCAGGCCAAAAGAAAGTACTAATAGTATAGAAACAGCATATAAAGATCAATATTCCGATATTTTTCCAATGGTAAAAGGTACCAATAGCATTGGAAATCCAAATACCCCAAAAAAATGTTGCACTTTTGAATGTGATAAGCACTCCTCTATACTTGGGAGACGTATATTCCGTCAGAACCATTATGCCTACAGTTATTTGGATTGTGTTATGCATTCCTTGTAAAAATCCACTTATTAAAAGTTCAATAAAATTCTTGCTAAAGTAAAACAACGAAACACTAACTATTGTATTCATCCATAAAATAATATATGGCACTTTTCTTCCATATCTTTCAGCAATTATGGTACAAATTACAGCCCATGGAATTGATCCGTAGCTGGATATCGAGTCTGAAAGGAAAGTTAAAAGTAAAAATTATATTTTCCACAAGTTTCGTCTTTTGTTTGAGATTTTAATAAATTGAATAATAAAACTTACACAACCAAGACACAATTTCTATTCTAATAGCTTCAGTTGAATTTGCTTGTTTTCGAATTTGTGGAATAAAAACTGTTGGGGCACCAAAGAATAATCCATAAATGAAAGTATTTAATATAACTCCACTGCATACAAACATCTGAAAGGAAGAAATTGTCCTCAACTAATGTCATGCAAAATATCTTAAGTTTATATACTCGTAGGTATATTGGTGCTCATTAAACTTCTTCTATTGTTCTTATGAGAAGCTTACGTTAATTAACGTCAGGTTAAAATGGAAATTTTGTAAAAATAATTAATTTAGAACTCTTTTAAATCTGGTGAATATATTTTTGAAATCTTATATCTGGTGGTAGGGATACTTATCCGAAAACAGAAACATAGATGCAAGTGCACACAGTTACTACAGTCGCGATTTAAGCGAGAGTGTGTGCGAAACTTTTATTATTATGATGCTCTCTATTATTTTAGTAAAATTAGTCAAGTTAAAAACCTTGACATGTCTCTTCCTCACCTGTCTGAGTAGCGGTTTCCATGTAGACGATTTCGCATTGGTACCAGTAAAATAATCTGTTTCGCATGATTGTTCCATTTTCGAAGGGGGTTCTCATATCACTAATGTGTTAATACATGCGTATCTATTTCCAAATGTCACGACATGGTGTTAGCATAATAATGTCGCACTTATCGTATTTTGTACCACCGATTGCTACCGCGCTGTTCATGTTATTTTGATAACCAAAACTGGCAAAGCAGAGAAAGTAGTAAAACATCAGCAAAATCTGCATTCTGAACCAGTGGTAGAGTCATGACGTGTCATAAGAGCTGCAGGTTGGCCTACATGAAATAAATAATTTTTAATTTGAATTTAGTCAATTTTAATGTTATGTTAATGGCAAAATTGGCAAAAACATTTTAGAATACGACCAAATAGTAAGCATATCTTATATGTACATTTTTTATCTTTCTTCCTACTATCCACCACCAACGCTTGGCTAAGAATTATTTTACCTTGGTGAAATCGGCCCTAAATATGAAAAATAGTATTTTTTTAACTCGTGAAAATCACCGATTTATACGCTCGAATTTTACCAGCGATCGCTGCGCTCATGTTTAGAAACATCTAAGTCTCTGTACGCCTGCTTTTTATTTGATCAGTGACACGAATTCAAACAAACAAAGTCCTCATAGCTACTAGTTGTAAACGAAGGGAGTGAAATAATTGAAACCTCCAGTTAATCCCAAAGCGAGACCAACGCTCTAACAAATTGGAAAATCGTTCATTAATATAATAGGTTTATCGCATAAGATTAGAGAGTTCTAAATTGGAAGAACCATTGAATTTATAGGAATTAACGCGACCGTGATTATCAAGTATATCATCATCATCCTCATCAGCAGCAAACCATCATCGATTCACCACTGAACGCAGGTCTCCTCTCAGAGAGAGAGAGAGAGAGAGAGATAAGGTATAGGTATAATACTTTACACACCTTTTGAGAATATTACGGAGAACTCTCAGGCGTGTTTTCCTCACGATGTTTTTTCTTCACCGTTGAATCATGTGATATGCCATCTAATTTTTATCTAGCCAGCTATATACAAATATATGACCACATCTAACCGTAAAGCGATGAGTCCAGTCCACACGCGAATTTAATAGATTATGATTTGTATTTCGAATCCAATCATACTGTAATAATATTACAATATTAATTGACAATTATAATTTAGTCCGACTTAACTATACAATCTATGCAAATTCAACTTTGAATACGAATCCACCTTTAATTCCACGTATGGTTGAATAACACTGATAAAAACTCAAATATCAACGCGTATTAATTTGGTTGAAAAAATATTTTCGCAAAATATGTTATCGAAAGCAACGTACGTACACGAAACCTTTCAACATGCCTTCGCGATGGTATCCGGTTTCATTGTAAATTATTTAGAAGTTGCCTGGAATTTGTATATTAAGTATATTTAAGTCTTCATTAATATACAGTAACAAAAACCAACTGCTATAGCAGTTACAGACAGACAGAAAACAGCATAAGAACATTAGTTGATAGTAGTAATTTATTTAAAAGGAAATAGGTTGACACATACTCTACTTTATGTTTTGCCTCTTTCAAAACAGATAGCGTTTTATATTTAATTATGTATTGTTCGCCTAATCTGAACCAATGACGTCTATTTTGTTAGAATATGTATTCTAAAAAAATAGACGTCTATTTTGTTAGAATATATGTTCTAAAAAAATAGACGAATCACAAATCACAAGCGTTGGATACGAGATCTATGTAAATTTCGTATCCAACGCTTGTGACTTGTGATTCGTATGATATCTTCAGAGGTCTACCATTGCTTTTTAATCGACTTCCAAAAAAGGAGAAGGTTCTCAATTCGTCGGAATCTTTTTTTTTTAATTATTTTTATTTTTTATGTGTGTTCTCCGATTACTCGAAGACGTCTAGATCGATTTGGAAAATTCTTTTTTTGTTTGAAAGGGTATACTATCCAGATGGTACCATTTTCACCAGGTCTGATGATTGGATCCTGGAGAAATCGAGGGAAATCTTCAAATTTTATAGGTACAATTATATATTTTCTTGTGGCGTTTGAAGTCTGTTTGTTTTTTTTTTTTTCAATCTCTGCACTCAAATGTCTAAAACGTGCTCATTTCGGTAATATGGAGTACAGAAACTAATAAAGGATTAGAGTTTAATTAATTTACACTGGCCCCCTTCCAAATTAGCACTTTATCATCTTAAATTGCTTCGTCATTTACCACTAGGTGAGATTACAGTCAAGGGCTATTTTGTCACAGAATTAAAGTAGGTACTGCTAATATTATAAATGCGAAATAGTGTTTATTTGTGCTTCAATCACCCAGCCATGGAGCTCTATGTAAATTCTTAGCTGGAACGACGTGATTTTTTGCATAAATATAAATACGTACTGACTATTTTCGCTGCTTTACCGGAAAAAATAAACAATACTCTTGGAATTTTTGAAACGGAACTTTGTGCGAACGACGTTGCTGATAAAAATTAGTGTATTAGCGAGCAAATAAATTAGTGATTATACTACTACCATACAAACATACCTACTATTTGAAGTGAATTAGGTAAGATAGCTGATAATAAAATCCATGATGTTTAAAATTCTGTAGGAATCCATAAAAAGTATTCTAATAATAATCTGGCCTTTTACAGTTTTATTTGAAAGAAAAGCTGTAAAAAAATATACTTAGGGATTGTATTATAGAATAATATTTTCACAAAGTGCTTCCGAAAGGTCAAGTGAATGGGACATACTGGTTCGGAATGCCGTTCCAATCGAGAAGAACCGGCAAGAAAATCGGCTTATTAGTATATTAATATGGATAAAGATAGTAGTATGGAAGGATACACAGCGGGAACTGCGAAGATGAGGTGTCGTCGTCTTTCGGGAAACAACTAAATAATATAGTTAGAGGTAATATCATGTGTTTTGATGTAATTTTCCTATTAAAAACTTGATATTCCACAGGCATCGGTCCTATTTCCTTTGCCGAGGCAAACTTTTCGTTAGCGGCACAAAGGAGCCTGGTTGTGGGATGTGCAGCGATGCGGCTTTAACCCTTTGCCACCTGACTTGTTTTATAATTACACAACCATCCAACCTCGGTCACTGGGACCGAGAGAAAGCTAACAACCGCAAAAGATGACTTGACTGACGATGAATTTTTATGGCAATTTTCAATGATCAAGTGGCCTCGCTTGGGTGTGTAGGCGTTTTAACATTTTTTCAGCCAGTACAGCGCTTGAATAGAGGCACGTGTAAGCGAGATGGCCCAGTGATAGCGTCATAATTAAGTTAATCAGTAAAAACATATATCTAGTACATTACGTTACAGATGTGTCACTGATATCAAACAAGCGCGAGCGAAACTGACGATCGCCTTCCTCGGTGAAGTGTAATATAGTACTTTACATATTTCTATAGAGTATTTTGCTCTCGCCACTCACCACGCTATATAAAGATTTTGCTTACCGACAGAGTAAGTGCTCGCCCTGAATGGTCTCAGCGACCGACGTTAGCTAGTTAAGTGTTAATCCGACGCAGTACGTGACGCTTGTGTCAATATAATTTAAAGCACGAGTGTGTCAGGCGTACGGTTGGCGGGGACGGGAAATTTCAGTCACGTTTTAAGAAAGTTCTTATTTTAAATTGCATTTACGCTCGGATTTAGAATTTGTTAAAACTACTTGCGTCGTAATCTTTATTTTTCTGGTGTAATTACAGTATCACTATTAGCGCTACGAAGAATTTAATAGGTACCTTAAAGTTTACAGCTGTTGATATAGAGTTCAGATGTCCTGTAAAGCCGATGTATTGGCTATCCCTAGGAATCTCAAATGTGTAAGGCCAAGCCGAAACTCAGTTTTGCCAAATCAACTCGGGACTACAATGTTTGAACCCCAATATTTAGCTTTTTATTACAGATTCCTGAGAACTGATTAGGTCATAGCCAGCGTTTTGGCTTTGCACTGTAGCACCAATTATCTTATTATTAAAAGAAAAAGGTGAATGACTGATTATTTATCTGACTGACTGATACGCATGCAAAAATTACATCGATCCGTTGCCTAGTTGCAGCTTGATTGAAGGACAGCCAACAAACAAACAGACTTTTGCATTAATAATATTATTAAGGATTAATAAACTACATACATATATAAATAGATAATATATAAATAGATAGTGTCGTAAAATATACGTCTACATAAATAAAGTACCTATCTTCAATAACGTCTGCTAGTTTAATTACAGTGTTACATTTCTTATCCCATTTAAAGTTTCCGCACGACGACTGCAAATATGAACAAATGAGAATAATAGAGTAGTTAGCGGGTAGGTAAATATCCAAAGATACACAATACACGGCGGGAGGATGGGGAAGTTTTCACATAAATCAGTGCGCTAACTTTATTCAAACGACTCTCGCGACATTCGTTTCGTATCTGCGTCATTTTTTTAAATTAGTAGAAATTCTCAATATGCATTTATAAACGTAATAGCTACTGGCTATTGAACGCGAATTCTTAGGTTTCCCGCGGTGTTTTTGCGATAAAAAGTAGCCTCTGGCATTTTGCAGGCTCATGACTAAGCTCATGCATAAAATCCCGAGGACCCTTTGCTCTCTTGTAGCGCGCTGAAGAAAAAAATCAACAAACGAATAAACCAAAAAAACAAACTCTTTCGCATATGAAATATTAGTAAAAATAATATATCCGTGTTTAAGTTTGCTCTTGTTGTTACGTGCGAAATATATTCTATTCTATCTTATTTATGGATTACTTCAGTACCTAATATTCAATTCGGGGAAAAGAAAGCTTAGTATGAATAAAATAACGAATTTCAGAACAGCTAAGTACCTACCTACATTGGAAACCGTTTGTAACTAAGAGCCGATTTCATCACCCTAAAATAAGTCTTATCCCAGCGTAAAGATTACTTGACAAATTCAATACAAAAACTGTCAGAACGCCCAAATTATTCTCGGGTTAAATTTCACTCGACGTTGGCGAAATCGGGACTTAATCGTTGTCAGAAGGTACACAAAACATCAAAACAGAAGCAAGTGCTAATAATTTATAAATAATAAGCATTTCATGCAATAATGTTTTCTTTATTGCAGTTTTTATCGTTTCAGAATGAAATTTATCTCACGTAGATGGGATACAATGGAACACAGGTTTGCGATGTTTCTCACTGCAGCGGTTCTCGTACTTGCTCCATTGGGGATGCAATTTATTATATTGCAACTTGCAGTTGTATGAAATTATAAAAGATATTGTATTCTGTTTGGAAATGACGGGGAGTAATGTGCAAGGATTAGACAATAGATATATGTAAATGCGTACCTACTCATCAATCACTGACTAGCATTGACTAGGCAATACGCATGGATTGGTTATCCCAAATATCAGAGGAGAAGAGAATTATACTTATTAGTCAAATTCAGCCTAATTTTCTTTTTTTTTTTTTATTAATAGTTCATATTTTGCATCCAAAGTAACATTAATTAAAAACTAAAAAAGTTTTAAGCACGCCTCCATCCCAAACCGCCGCACCGCAACAAATGGCTGAGGCAGTATAGATGTGGTAAAGCCCTTATAATATTCCGACAAATAAAATATTTTCCGAATAAACATTCCTTCAACTCGAACGCATTCAGCTTTTTGGGACCACAAATAAGATTTTAATAAAAGCTAATTTATTCCATCAGGCTGCCAATATGACGGGCTCATATTTTTATAGATTTCAAAGATCTCGAATTCATATTAAGTTGGCTTAGAGTTAAGTTAATTTGGTAGGATAAAACTTATATTTGGATAGATGATGTTTTATGCTGTCAAATGAATACGATTTTCTTGCAAAATCGCAGTCATACAAATTAATTTAAACAATAGTGTATTTTCATGATTTTAAGTATAACTAGTATAACTGCTTTCAGTGAAGCCGATACTTTAAATGTACACACCGGATTTTATACATGACTGGACAAATTTTCGATACCACTCAACCAGTTTTGACGTAACTTTACAAGACCTGCCAGTAAAGAGGACTTTGTAGTGAAAAAACGATTCCTATACTGAACGTAAAATAAACAATTCCTATAACGTAAAATAATAGCATAAATAAATACCTACAGACGAAGTTGCGGTTAATATGTAGTCATTTTGCATACATTTAACGAATGAAATATTGTTTCCAAGCTACAAGAAATTTTGATGATACAATAATATTGGTATCGAATAATAATTTTCGTTCGAATGCAGATATTTTCGGAATACGAGGTTCATAAAATTTCGCGCTATGGTTTCACAAAGTAATTTAAAACGGAATGCAGTTGTAGCCAATGGCATCCAATTAGATCGATTTCAGTTAATTGTATTTGAATGCAAAATAGACGGTGCTAAAACTAAATGGGAGTGCTAATTTATTCTTAAACTAAAACTGGACTATATTATACGAGTCATTGTCATCTTAAACGAAAAACGTCCACTAGGACCATAATTAATTAATCTATGATTAATACTGAAATGGCAGTCCCTACACAAATGACAGCTTAAATTAGTATGGATCAATTTGAAGCGCCACATTTGATAAGCGAGTGTCTCTGGAATTAATAGTATTATAGGGATGGAGTAAGTGCCAAAAAGTATAAAGTATCAGTTTTCAACTAGTGCCTTTCATAAAGGTAAAACGAGACAGATTTATGTCGGAGCATATTTGTTTCTCGTTTAAACTCCTATCTTGAGTCCAAGCTAAGAGCACGCTTTATAGATCTCAGCATAAAACTAAGGCGTCAGTTACACAAGACGATATTCTCGAATGATGAGCGGCAAGAAGTAGTTAACAATTGGACACAAAAATGATTCAACCTACAACCTTTGTCAAATTAAAAACACATACATAATATAAAGTAAAAGAATAAATTTAACTTTTCCATTGATAAGTTGTGTGGGTGTTAAAGCGTGGGTGGAATCATTATTGCGTTCAATTTCCCTACACGAAAACTTTCCATACAATTTTCGCCCGCGATTATACATTACTATATTAATTCGTATCACTCTTAAGCGATGCTTTAATATGAGTGCCAAAATTCAGCTCGCATTCGAGAAACTTTCCTTGTGTAACTGAACCATATTATTCTTATTCACCAGGTAAAGTAAAAATTAAAATTTTATCGCTAGGAAAATGTTTTACTATAAAATAATTTGCTCATAAAAATCGGTCCCAGTGCGAATAACGAAGGAGGGAGCCCGCTGAATAAACCGCAAAGTCGGAACTGCTAATAAAATCGGATTAGGAACGACGATCCAGTAGCGATTATGAACAAGCTTGAACAAGGAACTACTTTCAGAATTTAATCTTAGAGGAATTAGCTGGAAATTAATTTCTACATTATTTTAGGCAGACAAGCCAATATCATAAATTGCTGTTTGTATTTTCTGTCCATTAGATGGATTGACAACATCAGACAAGTGGTAGGGAGCCGCTGAAAACAGGCGGCGCAAGACCGAGATCTGTGGAAGTCTAAGCAAGAGCCCTTGTGTAGCAGTGGACGTCTAACGTTTAATAAAGAAGAAGAAAAATATTTCAGACTAGACGATGCCCGCGACTTCGTCCGCGTGGATCAAGGTTTTTCAATTCCCATGGGAACTCTGTAATTTTCCGGGATAAAATGTAGCCTATGTTTTAATCCTGGGTACAAGCTATCTCCATTCCAAATTTCAGCCAAATCAGTTCATTCGTTGTGGCGTGAAGGAGTAACAAACATACATACACACACACACACATACCCACACACAAACACACATACACATACAAACTCTCGCCTTTATAATATTAGCGTGGTGCTCAAATAAGTATTATGTTTCATAAATAATTTATATATTATTTCCATTTTATCTTCAAAATAATTAAAATTTTCAGTGTGCTTTAGTGTGTTAGTTGTTGGAGCATATTAATTTCACCTCTAAAAGATGAAAACTGAAAATTCTCTTTGTGATAAAGAGCTTCTTAAATATAAAGGACGGTTTTTAAATTTTCTCTATGGAAAAAATGCTTTCAAAACTTCTTAAATACTTTTCAGTATTCGGTGGTCGAGCATTTAAAAACGGATCCATTCAAACGGGCCACAACACAGTGACAGCACAGCGACAAAACGTCGTCAGGTAGTGGTCTTGTATTGATGCTACCCTGAAATTATTAAGAACTAGCTGATTCTCGCGACTTCAGCGTGGAAAGTGACTTGCTACTATATAAAAAGTCTCCAATATATACTAAACATTCAAATCCATTTAGTAGTTTTTGCGTGATGCGCGCACAGACAGATAGACAGACAGACAGGCAGACAGACAGACAAAAAAAATTGTTTTGGGCTCAGTGTTGATAATAAAGCATCCTCCGATTCAAATTTTCAAAATATATTTTGAGTATTCATAATTATCTAAATAAAAATTCAAGATCTACGTTCTCAAAAGAATCAACATCGATTAAAGTAAACTAACCTCATTAACCAACATTTTTGAATAATTTCTAAAAGTTCCAATTTTCAAACGTGAACCTTGTTAGATTCCAACATTGTGTTCACCATTGTGATAGAATTATGTGTTAGTGGTACTTTTACATCCAATTTGTGCCCAGCGACATTTTACTGTGGTGAGATTATGCTTGTAGCACGTCTGTCCCTAAACTGAGTCAACTAAACGATGTCTATACGTAGGTAGAGGTACCTATAAGCTGAAACTCCTGACCTAAGCTTCGATTAGCGATGACTTTACAGAGGGAAAACTTGTTCTCGTTATGGCGAGAGTTTCGAAAGCATAACTAATTTATAGGGATTGGGTAAATTGATCAACCTCTCTACAGTTATTTTGTTAGAAAGTTAGCCATATCTACTCTGGTCTCTGGTAGGTCCTCGTACTTAGCAGAAATATCCTAAAACACAGGTCTATCTATCTTAGGGACAGTTGTTTTTCTGTATGCAACTTAATTTATTTTGTTTTATCTAACTATTCTATTTATTTATTATACATATCTACATGTAAAGGAATATTTTATAAAAATTTTCTTTGTATAATTCCGAAGTTATTTTGTATTTACGTTTTTCTGGAGCAATAAATAATTTAATAGAAATAATTTATGAAAAAAAAAAAAAATTGGAACTATTGTAATAGAATTCTTTCTATTATGTAGAAACATAGAAAATACTATGTAATTCTACTTACCTACCTCATGTATGTTAGAGAGGAGCGGTATCTCAATTTTTCCCCAGTGTGTGCAACAGAATTCTTAAATAGGTATGTTATTCCCTACGGGCAACCATACCCACTTTAGTTACCTCGTATCCAATTCACCTATATTTATAACAATTTTATTGTCTTGTCAAGGAATACAGCTGGTTACAGATGCATCAATCATTACTATAGGTACACTAATTGTGATGATTGTTTGAATTTACAGCGTTCTTGTTGCAACAATACATTTTAGCCAATAGCAAGATAGATTTGGCCAACCAGCAATTATTATTAAGGCTTGTCACATTGTAGCTATTAACTTAGAATGGTCATTAAGACACATGCAACTTGCATGCTAGTTAAGAATATTGTAGTAACGTAAAGGTATGTTGTTTTCAAGTTGCAGTTTCGCACGTTAAGTTTGATTTTTCAAAGCCCTGTTTTACCCCTTAGGCACAAAAATTCTTTCTTAGCGGATGCTTACATCATGATAGCTATCTGTATGTCAATTTTAAGCCCGATCCGTCTAGCGGTTAGAGCTATACGTTTATAGATCAGTCAGTCAGTCAGTCAGTCAACTAGTCAGTCATTTTGCCCTTTAAATATTTAGATAGAAGAAGAAGATGACAGCAATTCGGTACTTAGGTTATTTGCAAAGTAAACTTATGTGTTTACTTGGCAAGCAACGTAGACCTCTGTTCAGGTTAATAGGTACACTAATACAGTAACTTTACCCTCTTGATATGCAACAGCTAAGTGCCTAAGTGTACCATTGGCTCAGAAGTTTTAAGGCTCTACGGTGGAACAAATGTAAATGCTAACATACATACATAGATTGTTAAAATCATAACCGTTCCTTTTGGCTTTTCTGTAGTGAGTTAAAAGTATTAAAGGGCTTCACACACGGCAGCTATAATGTAAAGATGTATATTATAGCACGATACATCTCATTACATCTTTCCATATAAATCGTCAGGGCACACGACAGCTATAATGTATATTTTTACATCTTCATATCTTAAGATACAGAGCGATACGAAAATATACATTTATATTTCGATACATATCATTTTGAGACGTATACCAATGGAATAAGGGAAAGATATATTACATTACCTGCTCTGTGTGTGATAGGTTAAGATAATGTAAAGCTATACATCCCGGGATGTAATCTACATTAATATACATTATAGCTGCCGTGTGTGAAGTCCTTAATACGTTAACATAATAAAAATATTGTAAAATAACAGTTCATTATTCTGCTACAAAATTCATAGCACGCGTATTGACTAACCCTTTACGACCGTAATTAAAAAATAACGCGAACATTAGCGTGCACGCGAACGGGCGATTGGTTTAATATAAAATGTTCTGTTTAATCTGTAATCAATATCTGTCAAGCGAAACATGATTTATACCAGCAAAACATGTAATGGATAAAGTTCTTGTAAACAATTTGTTGTGGCCTGTGAAGCGATAACTTTAGGCAATGTCACGTCGAATTGACTTTAGTTTCTTAAATCTGAGGTATCTTATATTAATCAATCAATTAATAAGTATCTTCTTCGCCTTTTATTTAACTTCAATTGTATGCAAGTTTGTATGATTGTTTAAGTCCAAATCTTGCAAGTTAAATTAGAACTACTTCCCGGTTTCCGATAGAGCTGAAATTTTGGATTTACATGGTAATCGGATGACAATGCAATATTATTGTGCCATATTTTATATCCTTGCTCCTCATGTAAGCTGAAACTGTGCCACTATCTCATAAAACGTTCCCATATCGTATTATGGATGACTTCAAGGGAATTAAGGTTTATCTTTAATTCCCGCGGGAACTCTGCTATTTTCCGGGATAAAAAGTAGCCTATATGTTATTCCAGACTATTATCTATCTCCGTATCTTTCAGCCAAATCGTTTCAGTCGTTGCGGCGTGATTGAGTAACAAACATCCATCCATCCATACATTCCAACTTTCACATTTATACTATTAGTAAAATATTATTAGGGGGATATACGCTCGACTGATATATCAAGGAATAGCCTACGAGGCTCGAGGTTAAACAACGGAATGTTCCAACACTGAAGCGTTTTATAGCTGCAATGAAGCCCGAATCGAATTTGGATTGCGTCTCAAAGAGAAGGCGGTGTGACGTGCATAAATTTGCAAGATTAAGCAGCCTGTCCTCGACGTACGTACCCGCTCCGTTGCTAACCATTTACATAAATGTATAATATGTACGGGTGTCTGATTCTCAGAAGCTTTTCTGCCAATATAGGTACGTAATAAAATAAGCCGTAAGGGAATTAAACATTATTGGGATTTCCGTGTATTTATTTCCAAGTAGGTATACCTACATATCATTATTTCCCAATCAACATAATCTCTGAATATATAAAAGGAAAACGTGACTGACTGACTGACTGACGGATCTATCTACGCACAGCTCTAGCCGCTGTACAGACCGGGCTGTTTGGCATACAGATAGCTATTACAACTTAGGCATCCGCTAAAAAAGGATTTTTATAAAAAAGGAGGTTTGAAAAATCGAACTTAACGTGAGCGAAGCCCGGGCAAAGGCTAGTTATTTATATAACTGAATATATAAAAGGAAACGGTGACTGACTGAATGACTGATCTCTCTACGCACAGTTCTATTCTAACCACCTGTACGGATCGGGCTAAAATTTGGCATACAGATAGCTATTATAACTTAGGCGTCCGCTAAAAAAGGATTTTTATAAAAAAGGGGGTTTGAAAAATCGAACTTAACGTGAGCGAAGCCCGGGCAAAAGCTAGTTATTTATATAATTATTGTTTTTTACATTCTTCATATTTACATAGCAACACAATCATTTTAATGAGCTATTTTTAATGGCATGCCCTTTTATCGACATCGAGTTATATATCGGTAATGTATCGTATATAATGAGCAGAATTTCAAATTAATGAAGGTTAGACGAGAATTTAACAACAAAAATAATATTATCAAACAAAATATAAAATATTGTTTTCAAGAAATCTACTCATTTATAATATCTCAGATATATCATGAATTTATTTATTGTACTGAAAAAGTGTACCTAATTTGTCGGCTACGACGTGAACAAAGACATCTAATAATATTAATCTTTTAAAAAAATTAGTAAATAATAACCAAAAAAGACAATAATTTGACGTTCATGGAAATTGTAATTATCTGAGTAAATATAAAAAAAATGCACAGAGAAATTACTTTCCAATTATTTCTAGGGTTCCTTACTCGAAGGGTAACCAACGATATTACTAAGCCGCCGTTGTCCGTCTGTCCGTCCGTCTATATACGGCTGTATCTTATGATCCGTAATGGGTAGAGAGTTGAAATTATAAGAGTACTTATATGTATTTCTGTTGCCGGTATGACAACAAATAATAAAAATTAAAGGGGGCTCCCCCCATAGAAATGTGTTATTATCGGCGTTTTTTTGGTACGGAACCCTTTGTATGCGAGTTCGGCTCGCATTTGACCGGTTATTTTATTTCCATCCTGTATATTCTGGTCCTGCGATACAGTTATGTTTAACCTCAGGGGATGTTTTCTTTCCGTATAATTTCCCGTGACGTAGGTTAATATGAGTTGCAAGTTATTATCCCTCGTCAACTTTACTATTTACGTAAAGTATTCAACAAACCATCGAAATCGGGCTAAATATATTTTTACCCTTCGTTTAATCTCGGGAACCGGATTTAACAGTACAGTAGATATTAGAAATATAGATATTTTTCTTCTTGCGAATGCGAATCTATACTAATATATAAAGCTGAAGAGTTTGTTTGTTTGAACGCGCTAATCTTAGGAACTACTGGTTCGAATTGAAAAATTATTTTTGTGTTGGATAGTCCATTTATCGAGCAAGGTTTTAGGCTATATAACATCACGCTGCGACTAATAGGAGCGAAGCATCAGTGAAAAATGTTACAAAAACGGGGAAAGTTATCCATTTCTAAAATATATTCTTTTAAAAACTTCTTAATCGCGATCATAATAACAGAAATTGATGCGGACGAAGTCGCGCGCAACAGCTAGTTTTGATATAATTTGCAAACCACAAAGAAATAGACTTATAAAAACACAGAGTTTCATTTTTATATATACGCTTTAATCTGTGCACAACTTTGAGCAAACAACAACTGAGAATTTTCGAAAAGAAATACCCAATACATACATACATACATACTTACGGGTAATGTTTTACAAGCCTTTTTTTTAGAATATTAGCCAAATCCTTGACTTGTATTCTCCTCTCCCCTCCAAATAAGCAAAAAGCTTGTGTTAGGAATGGGTACGATAGTAGTGCAATGGGTGGGGATCAAACTTGCGCCCTTTCAGTTTTCAGTCCGCACCTTAAATGTAAGCCATATAAGTTCAGCCTCAATTGAGGCTGAAATTATACGGAATTAGCCTTAAGCCTTTGGCAGTCAGGAAGAACTATTAAACCCGTTAAGTCTAAGAGAGTATTTATAGCGGGGAACTGCACTCTCTAGAAATATGAGATCTCCCTCGTGTGAACTGTGAATATATAAAACTTGTATGGATTTATTTATTCATTTGTCGATACTTCGGTCGGGCTGCCGTCCGCCGAAGGTGAATTTACTGCAAGGACCGCTTTTAAATTTTCAAGAGCAGCTTGAGAACAAAGGAGTGTCAGCCTTTATCAGACGGCAAAGAGAGTAAAATCTATCCAATACACAAGCGCATAAAATACACTTTATAGGTGTCCTCAACGACCGAGCCACCTGCTCTTGGCGCGATACAATCGGTTTTTAACGAATATTGCGGCCACATTTTGTTCACAGATTTATTTGAACTACTTGTAAGGGAGGCACCTATAGTATATAGTTTTTATCTTTCTATTTTAGTTCGATAATTTACTAGCTGATTCCCACGCCTTTGCCCGCGTGGAAAAAGTTTTGAGTAACTTGCTACTATCCGCGAGAAGTTATGCCCTCTATCTCCGATAATATTTAGCAGATCTTCACTAAAATTGAACAAAATATTACTAATAGTAAACAATTTATTATAAAAAAAGAATCATCAAATTCGGTTTATATTTGATGAAGTTATGGAGCAAAATCAACAAAAAAAATTATTCTCTATTCCGGATAAACCTTATTGTTTATTAGGTTAAAAAGTATTCTATATGTTGTCTCGGAGTATCAGCTACCACTATACCAAATTTCATTGAAATCCATTCAGTAGTTTTCACGTGCGCACAGACAGACAGACAGACAAAAAATTCAAAAAAAATTGCATTGGGTTCAGTATCCATAATATAACGTCCTCCGATTAAAATTTACAAAATATATTTAATGTACAGAATTCGTCCCGTTACAGTTTTATTATAAGTACGTATAGACATAATATATTGAGCACTTTCAAAAGTAATATTTCGTTTACCATAATATAGTTCTGAGTGGGCGTAAGATTATGTTAAGTGTTGTTGGCATTTCTTAATCGTTGGAATTGAAGATATTTATTTTTGTTAACTAGTTTAGTTAAATTCAACGTATACTGTTGTGCAAAATAAATATTATCTTGTTTGGTTGCGCGGATTTCGTGACATCACTATCGCAACTGTCATACTAACCCTCGTCACTTCAGAAGTGTCACCAAAGGAATTACTTATACCCTCGTTGTTCTTTCTACCCATTTAAACTATAATAAATAGCCGGTCAAATGCGAGTCGGTTTCGCATACGAAGGGTTCCGTGCCAAAAAAACGCCAAAAAAAACACGTTTCTAGTATGGGGTCTGGTTTAGATTTAACGAAGTTATAGAGCAAAATCAACAAAATCTTTCATCCCACATTCCGGATAAACCTTATTGTTTATCAGGATAAAACGTATCATATATAATGTCCCGGAGTATCAGCTACCACAATACCAAATTTCATTAAAATCTGTTCAGTTGTTTTCACGTGATGCGCACACATACAAACAGACAGGCAAACAGACAGACAAAAAGTTCCAAAAATTCCAAATTGAATTGGGCTCAGGATCGATAATAAAGCATCCTCCGATTAAAATTTTCAAAATATATTTAATGTACTGAATTCGCCTCATTACAGTTTTATTATAAGTATACAACGTGTATTGAAACTCCGAAATAATACTGAAGGAGGTGAATGTACTCATGAAACTGAACAACTTTCCCCAAGGAACCTAGGTCGAAATGTGAAAAAAAAAATTTGGACCTCCCATACAAAATTGACGATCAGCTGATTGATTTACTATGGGAGGTAAAAAATTTTTTTTTAACATTTCGACCTAGGTTTGGGGAAAGTTGTTGATGATTTCATTGCTATCATTATACTGATGCAATGATTTTGGAAACTATTACTACGGAAAAAGGGTTCCCGCGACATTTTTAAAAACCTTATGAAGATGAAATCGCGGACAAAAGCTAGTTATCTGTATTATGCCACCTTAATAGGTATGTCTACGTTGTTATTTGCTTGAAAGGATGTTTTTTTATTAATATTGTATTTCAAACCTTTTCAGGCCTACTAACGAGAAAAAGAGCCTCGTTTAAAATTTCAGAAACGTGAATGCCTAATGGCACGAATAAGTGAAGATCTTTTTGAGTTAATAAACGGAGACGTGTTTCCTTTTATGCCTTCATAAAGAATTCCTGTTTCGCATCAAAGACAACACATATTCTAATTTAAGCACAAAAAAGGTTTGTCAAAAACTAGGTAGTACCTACCTACGTAATTGCTTTGTTATAAGTTAATGGAATCTCAGAATACATCACAGATGGTTAACTCATACCGCGCTCCAACTTTCTCTTCAGCTATCAAGCTCAAGCCTATACCGACCTTACGGTAGTAAGAACTATAATGTTTATGATACCACCAAACAATGTTAATTAAATATTGTTTTGACATGTCATACAATATCAACCTTAAAACAATTACTTTAAGATAGAGATAAAGATATTAATATGACATTTCAAAACAGTATTGAAATATGTATTAGTAGGTACTCTTTTAAACTTTGGTAGTAGCGGCTCTAATGTAACTTTTACATTCAAGTACAAGCTTTTTGTATGTCTTACCTTGCTCTATCATCATAAATTACCTATATTTTTAGAGAGCTTTCCAAAATGTTTTCAAAGGTGTGTGAAGCTGAAGTCTGCTTATTTTGCATTGGGCCAGCGTGGTGAGTTATGGCCTACCAAAAAATATTTGAAAAGTTATGTGTTATTCCAAACTATAATCTATCTCTGTACCAAACGGCCAAATCAATTCAGTCGTTGCGGCGTGATTGAGTAACAAACATTCATACATCCAAATCGCAGAGGAGTGGATGAACTTGAAGGCTAATTTACAGGGCGACGGAGCAGACACCCAAAGTTTTTATTTTCATTCTCCAAGCGCCTATTCTTAGAATATTTTTTTATTCAAATAAACTTTTACAAAGTGCTTTCGAATCGTTAAATGAATCTACCACTGGTTCGGCATGCCTTTCCAACCGAGGACCAGCAAGAAACTCGGCGGTTAATCTTTTAAAAATAAAATAATATGTAATAGCAATATTATGTTGTTTATGCCAGGATCTACTTTTTGAAAAGTCGAAGAAGGCTCTGCTGTATGAACACGTTTATGTTAAGCAGTATTGTGCTAGGAACTTGAAAATCTTCGATAGTATCCCTAATATCTGATGCAACTTTGACGGTCCAACTTCGCTTGTCTTCAGTGTTTTCGACAAAACTTCAGCTGTTATATAAATAGAGAACACAAAGCTAAATGCGTACAAAGGCTTTGTGGCAACGTTTGCGCGCTTTGATTCATTCCGAGTGTCTAAGCAAGCATTGCCTTAAGAGGGTATTGTAGATAGGTAGGTAAAACTTTTTTGAAGTTGTGTGTTATTTTGAGTCAAAAGCTATTTCAGTTAAAGTGGTCCTTCTATTTCATCTGTGTACGACAAGACAATCTACTTTATCAATCTTTCGTAGAGCCAAACATTCTGTAGCGTAGAGCTGTTCGAATACTCACTCACCTTTTTCTGTCGAGTTGTGAACGGTCTAACGTGGGTCTAACGTCTTGATTTGACAGCTGTACTTTGGAGGATTAAAGTCGCTCTTCTGGGTCGCACACTTCATTGCTGAAGTTTACGTCCTTGTGTAAGTTCCTTCGTAGCGCTGGTAACTACAGCCTTATAATTTGACCTTCCGCGGCTTTTCTAATTACTGTTGTAATTTAAAAAGGCATGTAATTAAACGAGCTTCTATTTAATACCATTATTGGCTTCTAAATTACTAAGTCAGCTTCAACTAGTGAGCCTCTAAAAAATATAATTTTAGCATCTATATTTATAACTTAGCTTCAAACCGTGAACTCCTAAAATACTTAAATATTAGCATCAAATAATACACCAAATCTTCAACCACATTTTTAATTTTTTTTTTATGAGAAAAATGAAATAAAAAAATGTTTCTAACTAAATAAAAAAACGTTTTTTTTTTTTTGATAAAATGAAATTAAAAAAATGATTGTTTTTAAATTTAACTCAAGATAAATACCTACACATAACATTATAAGATTTTTGAAAAAAAAAAATCAAATTTTTTTTTCAACTTTTTTTTTAGTTTTAGGTAAGTTTACGATCCCAACAGAACCTAAGTGCCCGGCCTTCGGCCGGGCACCTGAATATTCATGTATAACCCTAACCTAACCTAACTTTAGTTTAAAGAAAAAATTATACAAAAATAATTGCAATATTAACATACTAACAACAGAACAACAAAAAAAACAAATGCATGTTTTGAATGGCGCTCTCTGATTGGTGCAAATAGCCATAACCAACGAGATCGTGCAAATTGCCAGTCGCATCCGTCTCACTCGCACCAACGAAATCGTGCAAATGGCCAGTCGTATCCATCCACTCGCACCAAATCGTGCAGTGGCAGTGGACAATAATAAAAATAGTGGCTCTTTATTTGATGCTTTCTTTGGAATATTTTGTGGCCATTGTGAAGAAGCCGAGTTAGTATATTAGAAGCTTCATCATTTTCCCGTTGCTGAGTTATTAAATTAGAAGCTAGGTTTTGATGCCAAAAAATAAATTTTGTTGGTCGACTTATTATATTCCATTTAAAAACCAGTGAGGGGCATGACCTGTTCAGAATTAGGCTACGTGATTAGCAATGTGGTCTTTTCTTTACAGCTTTTGAACTTACCAATTATAAGTTTCTCCAAAAGTCAAAATAAAAGCAATTATGATTTGATAACAGTTTCGCATACTTTTCGCATAAGCTCCGGTAAACTCGAGTTTTCGTACGAACATAGTTTTGTTTTGTAATAATATGTACCTTATATATAAGTTTATAACTTTTCAAATATAATATTCTAGCACATATCAAGGTTTAAAATTATTATTTATTTAATAAAATAAAAAAATTAACAAAACATTGGTTTTTCATTTTTGCTATTGAACAGTTAATTAAGTAACTGGTTATAGTTTTTTTTTGGCATCCTTATTATATTCACAAAGTTTGATAAATATTTCCAGAAGATAATGACGCACGTGACGCACTAAAATAACTAATTTTAATTTTTAGATAAAATGTGTTTGGTCTCTACCAAACACTACACAGCCCTGAAAGAAGAGCTATTGAGGTTTAAGCTTAGGTGCGAAAAAAAAAATCAATATGATGTACTCGTATTTCACACCAAGGACGATGGCGGTGGCAAGACGAAGATTTTATTCGGCGGCTGAACACCGCAGTGCGGGACACTCGTAATTTCCGTTTAAGTATCAAACATAAATTCTTTATAATACCCCTAAATACGCTTTCGGAGGCTATTATTGCGATTTAGGATTTAAATTCCCCAATTCTATATTTCAACCAATAAACACTCTCGAATTTTCCAGATTTGACTCGTAATTTTTCTCGAACCTTTTCCGCGAACTCAGGTAGATATGAATTTCTATTAAGTGCTTTATTTGATGGGCGCTATACTACTCGATTCAATTGAATTTTTATTGCAATTCTTATAAAAACAATAATGTTTTTTTGGGTAGTTAGATAGTATAGTATAATATTTTAATATTATAGATAGACAATGGACATAGGCTACTTATTATTCCAGTGAATCAAAGAGTTCTCCTGAGAGTTTCAAAAACCTAATTCCTACCTACCTCATTATAATTATTGAATTTTATAAAATTCAATAAGGCTTATATACATAATATTGTTAATGTCATTGTGGTAGATACTGTGCAATAACATTGTGTTAAGATTTATGCTCTACGATTAACTATAATAAACTTAAACTTGTTTACCTATTTGATAAGAAAATGTTTGAACCTTATACATTAAAATAAATACAAAAAAAAGATACCGGCCGAATTGATAACCTCCTCCTTTTTGGAAGTCGCTTAAAAATTCAAGTCAATTACTAATACTTTGTAATTTTGCAGACTTTATTTATTTTGTAATTTATTTGAATCGTGTAATTTGCCCCGAGATTAGATCACGTATCAGAAGGATAACAAAGTGAATTGATATTTTTCTTCATTCGAGACACTTGTTGAAGTGTCTCGAATGAAGAAAAATATCAATTCACTACACACAACTAATCGATCGATATCTAAATTAATAAAATTTAATCACCTAAATATTAATTGGCGTCATGAATTTGATATTTAAGATTTTGTTTTAATTTAGATTATTATTAGACTATGTATTATTTAATTTTATATACTTAAGTATATATAAAATTAAATAATACATAGTTTTTAATTACATGTATTATTTAATTTTATATACTTAAGTATATAAAATTAAATAATACATAGTTAAATTCAAAATTAAAACTTAATTAATTAATTAGTTAGAGTTTGACGTTGTATGTTTCATTTAAAAAAAACTATGTTAAGTCATTAATAAAATTCTTTGAAATATAAAGTTATAATTGTACGATCTGGTAAAGAATGGAGTCAAGTCACCTTTTAAAAGCAATATATTAATTATATTTAAAAAGATAACTTTTAGACTTTGTAAGAGAGTGCAAACTAATTAAATTGCATCGTTATTCATTTAATTCTTTTCCATCAAATGTATACGTAGCCCACCTATTGTTTGATTTCACATAAGTACCTATCATCCGTCGTAACTCGCAACGCATCGCTGGCACATCCGTGGTAAAAAGCCTGTCGCACATAAAACATTTCACGAAGCAAGTGCAAAAATAGAATATTTGATTTGATGAAGTTTCACGTGAACCCATAACGTTCTGAGTGCTCGATATTACATTAAGCGCATTTTTCGTCAGCGAGCTTTAGCTTTGATTAAAGTAATAAATCGAGCGAGGCGGTTATCCGGCAGCTCTGTGTGGAATTAATGCGACAATGGGTCGGGATTTGATCGTAAATTGTCCCTCAACCGGCTTCCTTCTCTTACCTTCTATGTAGCGACTAGTCTGAAAGTCTAAAAAGCTCATAAAATTTTCTAATTGCTTTTAAATATTTGGACAATTTAAAGAACATCATTATCACTATTTACGTCTAGCAAGCACGGTCGCATTATTACACTTCCATCTCAAGTGGGCCGTCGTTGACTGTTACAAAATGACGTCATACTGTACCGTTAACAAGAAAATAATAATTGTATTTTTTACTGAAACCACAACTATGACGGAAGTTTTCTTCTCTGGCAATGCTTTTCGTGGCAATGACATTTTCAAAGTCTAAAGGCGTAACTTATATTTTCTTATTTTTTCCGCGTGGAAAATATCATTCACTAAAGTAATTAATAGTCTGCACTATGCAAAACTTTTCCTATTTTTACTTATCGTAGACGATATACTAGAAGACGGTACCCACTCCTAGCACAAGCTTTTTTTTTTATATGAATAGCGGGCAAACGAGCTGGCGGGTCACCTGATGTAAAGTGACTTTCCGCTTATTTGGTGGGGATAGGAGGATATCAGTCAACTTTGGCTTGGCTGATATTCTTTAAAAAAATACATCCAAACATTCGCATTTATAATAATTATGTAGTAGGATTAGTAGGATTTTGTTTTGCAAATATGTAAGTAAGGACACTACCTAATTAAGTTTAGTAAGTTTATTGTCCAAATAGAAAGTTAATACTGTGTTTGACGCCGAAAAACGACCCTTCGTGATTAGCTTCACTCAATTCAGAATTAAGACAGGCTGTAATCGGCTTTTTGCGTGAACTAAAAAGCTTCAATTAATGAAATGTATTAATCGCTGCTACGAAAGGGCGACAAACTAATTAACTTTTTATTATAATCTAAAAATCTTTTCCAGACTGATTGTGGTCAGTAAATAAAATTAATTTAATTTATTGACCACTAGCTGACTAGCTAACTAACTGATGCCCGCGACTTCGTCTGCGTGGATTTAGTTTTTAAAATCCCGCGGGAACTCCTTGATTTTTCGGGATAAAAAGTGTAACTAATGTCACGCTCCAGATCCTCAACTATACAAACCGACAAACAAACACACTTTCACATTTATAATATTAATAAGGATATTAATATATAAGGATAAGGATTATTAAGGATAGTAAGGATGATATTAAAACAGAATAAATCGTTACGTGGTATTTTAATGTATTAAGATGTTTATTTTAAGAAACTTCTATGGTTTTAAATAAAATAAATCAATCACACAAAAATAGTAGAAAAGGAAAGATTATTGCTTCATTTATTTTCAATTTGTTCGAAACAAATGATTTGTTCTAATTTATTGGCATGCCATGTAATTGTATTGGTATGTGCCACAAATCAGTGTTTGTGAGGGTAAATTACGAGTATCTATTATTATCTATTATCTGGTATTATATTTTTCCTTCTTCCCTCTTAGTTCTTCCTAATCATTATTTATTGTTCCCAGTAGAGTCAATATCTTCAAATATATAGGATTATTATGTTAACAAAGTTTCTTATATTTATTTATTTATTTATTAATATTAATTGTAATGTTCTCTATTATGCAACCTAAGTGAGGAAAGGGCGGACAGCAATTTTATCGATATCTTTTAAATAATAATATGAAAAAATGTTACAATGATGACTTATTCAAAACACGCTTGCTAACTATAGGCTTAATCCGCGATATTGGCTTATTTATCCTTGATCAAATCAGAAATGAGCAAATTCATTGGAGAACCATGGAAGACACATAGTTCAAAGAACTCAGGGTCAAAATGTTGGAGTGGCGACCTCACTCAGGAGAGTGCAGTCGATATTAGCAGACTTCTCACTAGATGAAGCGGTGATAGTCTAATGTTTAAGACCTCAGTCTTCGTTTCACAGGATCCGGGATTCGATACTTGGAGGACCTATCTGTAACTTTACTTTTCGGAGTTATGTGCGTTTATGTATCGGTGAAGGAAATATCGTGCGGAAACCTGGACGTTCTCAAAAGTGTGCGAAGTCTGCCAATCCACACTCAGCCAGGGTAATGGCCTTATCCTTCTCATTCGAGAGGAGACCTGTGCACAGAAGTGGACTAGCCGGTTGAGATGATGACTAACTCGAACGACAACATCGGATGACTCGCAAGGAGCTGCTGCTTATGAGCAACACAGACCAAGGAGTACAGAAGTCCCTACAAGGGACAAAGAAGAAATAGCATAACTTAAATATTAGACCCATTAATGACTCATACGAAGATTATGAATCTTGATAGTAAATTAGCACGGTAGACTGTACATTACATGGCTACCTGCACAATACACCTGTTTATGCACAAACTAGCTTAAGATGTATTTTTGACGGAAACGAATATTGTATTCTCTATGGAGCTTCGTTAGATGGTTTTACGAGGCGACTACATTCTAGTGAAGGCAAGATTTCCCTAAGGTAACGCATATTTTATATGCTCTGTAATTTAAGTGACTGCTGCTTTTATTATGACGTCTAGGGAGAGACGCGTCTTACTTCTTTTGTTATAAATGGTAAATGCAAATAATGACGATATACTTTGGAAATATGGCTACGATTTGTTATACTTTCCTTGCTCTCTTAATTATTATGCTCTACAAAATAACGTCTTATATATCATACTTTTCCTTCTTTTATGAGTAGAATGCAAATATAGGTAAAATATGTATTTGATCCTGAGTTTTAGCAATACTGTGAAATGTTCTGAAATTGGCACTAATTGGCCGCGAAGTGAGGTAAAGATCATAATAATTTTTAAGTTTTAAAAATAAACAAACAAAAGAAATTTCAAGACTATTTTGGAAATTGTAACTATCTATCTGTATGTCAGTGGATTGAGATATATTTAGCTATCGTTTCCCGTGAAAACTAAAAAAATCATATTTGTGGAATAGAAAACTAAAAAACTCATAGTTCTGGAATACATTTAGAACTTAATTTATCAAGAAAGTTGTTTTGAATTATTTTTCCCTTAACCGTTTTATTGGGTTTTGTGCGCGTGTGTCAATACTTTGCAATTATTATTGATACTATACTAGTTTTAATACAGAAGAACAAGGGGTTTATTTTAAACATTTTATTTGGGGATGTTATTTTTGGTAAATAAATCTATTCAGACGACGTTGCAGGCAAAAAATTGTTTTTATAGCAATCACATAAAATTTTAGCTCTATTTTTTTTAAAGCTATCTATCACCCATTATAACCTGGCATGTCTACGTCCTATCTTTGCTAATAAGAAGTACAGAAACTAATAAAAACAAATGTCTCAGGGAGGTGTTAGATTTTATATTTTGTTAGCACGCAATCTTCGATTTACTGTTCTTAGATTGCGGTGATGGAAGTGGCATCAAACAAATAATACTTAAAAGTTAATGCCACTTACAAGATACGGTGGTGAAACATGATCAGTGGCAGTCAGTGGTCAAAACTTACAATATGCTGGAGTAGTCAACTTTGTTCAGAGAATATACCTAGCATGTCATACCCAAGCAAATTGCTCGTAAGGAGTACAACTAGTGTTTGATACACACGGCAGTGCCAGTTTTTTTTTTTTTTTTTCATGACAAGAGAGCCCTTGACTGCGATCTCACCTGATGGTAAGTGACGATGCAGTCTAAGATGGTAGCGGGCTACCTTGGAAGGGGTATGGCAGTGTACATTCAATCCATACCCCTTATCGGTTTCTGCACGCCATCGTGCCGAAACGCTAAATCGCCTGACGGCACGTCTTTGACGGTAGGGTGGTAACTAGCCACTAGTCAGTAATCAAATAAACAGACATAAAGATGTATTGCAGCATTTTATGCTAATAAAAGATGAGAAATAATATATTCAGATGTGGCTGAATATCTACTGATTTGATATAGACTCGAAGATTCTTAAGACAGGTTTTATAAAATAATTTTCTAGAAACCCCTGATCATTATGCGAGATGAGCGCTCTTACAATCCAGAAAATAATCCATTAGTGTAATAGGTTTATCGTAACAAGATTAGGATTTTAATTGATATCTGGTTTCAGCAATTTGCACGGAATAAACAGTTTCATGATTATAATGGTCGTTATATTATAATAGTTTAGAGAACCTAATCCAAAACAAGTGCTGACATTTGGAGGGGGTAATTTGGAACAGAAGAAATTAATTCAATCACGACTATTTCGACCTGTAAAAAAGACGTGTGGCACTCGGGGACTGCCGCGGTAAAGTTATTGCATAGCATTTTTTATCAACGCCATCTTGCGGTGAGAGGAGTCCGTGTTCCCGTCGAGCCTTTAGGTTTTTTTCGTTACGAAATTTCTGGATTCGGTCTCCACGCTCAAGGCCCGCGATAGAAGCTATGCAATAGCTAAATAATTTTCGAAAAGTTAGCTAAGTTTAGTTTATCGAGCGAAAGTGTGTTTATTGGTTAATTGCTTTATTCTTAAATCATGCAGCGATAGAGTAACGGATGACATGTTTTTTACGAGTATAGTTCAGGACCTAAAGAGTGACAGTATAATTTTATCGCGAAAAAATGAAGGGCCACCGTGGGACTTTTAAAGACCTTACTTCACACGGACCAAGTTGCGGACAAGTAATAAAAAAAAATTCAAAACAAAAAAAAAATGAAAAAAAAATACGCATCGAATTGAGACCCACTTCTTTTTTTAAATCGGTAAAGAATGTGTGCCACGGAGATCTCTGTGAAGCATTTAACTAAATATCACAATAAATATTTAACTCTGTAACTTACGAGTACCTACTGCAGGTATAGTAGGTATCTACCTGCCATAAATATTTTTCAGTGTACATTTTTTCTCTCTAGACTAGAGACTCCCGTGTACGGCGCGTGAATGTTAATGAGGTAGGTCAGACGTTTTGTCTACAGCACTTCAGTCTCGACAGACTTTTCAAGGCAAGTAAACGCGCTCAAATACCGTGAAGGCGTGAACTCTCATCATAAGAGGGTCAAAGTTCTGCAAAAATAAGTTCCTTTTTATATTTTTAATCTGATTTCCACTGAGCTAAGTGCAGGTCAGACTACGCTAAAATATCTTAACGCACAGTCTAAACTACTGGAGTTAGAAGCTTGAAATTTTGACATAGCACCCACTAAGAAAGGATTTTTTGAAATGTCATCCCCAACGGGGTGAAAAGGGTTTAAAATTTGTATGAAAGTCCGTCATTTTTCAAGTTATATCCAGAAACTTGGTATTTGGGTTTTTAATTAAAAATGGAGAAAACGGGGTGGGGTGAAATTTTTAAAAACTGTGAAATAAAAACTGTTCACAGTTTTTATTTTACAGTTTTTAAAAATTCCACCCTATTCCATGCGAATGAAGTCGCGGGGGCAAAAGCTATATAACATATGGCTATATGCTGAAATAAAAAGTGTAACAATGATAATTTCCTTCAGCATTCATTTAATATTGGGAGAAACAAATAGATTCAAAAATCAAGAATCGCCGAAATAAGACAATTAGTTTTTTGTAGAATAGAGGTGATAAATGGATTGTTTTTTGATTGATTGACCCACACATATCCTTAACTGAATTTAAAAACTGATCTTGAAAAATACTACTCATAAATGCTAATTTTTCTATCCACGAGAGTAAAGCATGACATTTCAAGAAATGACATTTATTTTATTTTGAACTAATGAAGGTTTCTGAATGCGGCAGTTAGACACCTCGTCTCCCCTTCATTGTTATCAGTTATCACACAATCTGACAGTTCCAATGTCTCACCCTTGTTGCGTGCCTCAGTTTGATAGGCAGGCTTTGCTATCGCATTTCGGATAAGTCCACTTAATGTCCCGGCGATTACAACGAGTAAACCTTTTGCACCCTGAGTTGCTACTATAGTTCCGTTTATGTACAACGATAGTATGTAAGGTTGGGTCTACGTGCACTTTGATATGATGGACTCTACTATGCTGTAGAGACTAGACAAAGATCTTGAAGCCCTTAAGACCATAAAAGTACGGAAGCCGGAGTACTCTGGCTTCATCCTTAGGAATAACAAATACGACCTCCTACAGCTCATTATTCAATGAAAAATAGCTGCTCGAAGACCACCTAGTCGTGGGAGAAGAACATCGTGGCTTAAAAACCTGCGCCAATGGTAAGGGAAAATTATACCCAATCCTTGTTCTGTAATGGAAAGGGAAAAGTATACCCAATCCTTGTTCTGTGCAGCAGCGTCCAAGATGCAGATAACCCTAATTCTTGCCAAGCTTCGGTAGGAGAGAGCAATACTCTTGTATTGCTCTCAATTCAATTCCCCATTGCGATTCAAGCTTATTAGTTAGATACGTTCCTTTTTTTATTTTTAAAACATTGAATTAAATGAAGAATAATAAAGTTCAAGTCCAATTTTGATCATTGCTTTCTATCATTTCTTATGTTTATAATAAAATATAATGGAAGTCTACATGTTCGTATGTAATATTTCCGCGTTGAAAGTAGGTAAGTATACAAAAAAACAACTGTTAGTAAGTATAGGTATGTTATGTAAAAAATACTGAGAATAACTCTTATATACCTACTTTAGTCTTTTGACATCAATAAATCCAAAGCAAACATCACTGTAGAATAAACAGTGATCACAGATAACCCCCGATAACCCCCTAAGGGGGTTATCTGTGATCACTGTTTATTCTACAAGTAGTTATATCAGTAAGAAATTCATTTAACTGGCTATTATTTTCTGATCAATTTATTCAGTGGATAGTCCTGAAATAATAAAACAGATACGGTACATTCGATTTCATTTTCTTGCTGTAATACGCTTAATGTAAAAGTTCTATTTACATAATACGGAAAGTATATTATGTTATTTTAATTGAAAAGTACACCTTGCTTGTAGTCAATGATTTGCTTAGTACTTGCATAGAGTAAGGAAGGCATCTCTCCTTGTACTGTGGTATTTGCTGTATTTCGTTTCCTTAGCTAAGTACCTTTACCTGCTTATATAAATAAATAAATAATAATTAATTAGTATTTTACAAACGTCCTTGAAGTTAATTATATTTTAACAAAAATTCTAGAATTACGTTAATGACTCAATAATCATTTATTTGAAACAATCAAAATATTTGTGATAGGGTTTAACAATATCCTATACAATATCTAACTTATAAAGTTAACTTAAGCTGCTAATCTCTTGATGCCTCTCCACTGAGAAGAAAATTACGAAAAATCCTTAGAGAGGCGTGACATATTAAGTCTATTCATTACAAGAGATCACAAAAGAGCCGCACAGTAAGCACCTGACAGCGAATGAGCTTCTAATGATCATACTGTGATCCCTATTGCAAGATTACTCCACTATTCACAATGTTTGCCTCCAGTTTTTCTAGCTTCCAATAAATAATTCACACGTCATTTTGGGTACAGTTTTTGTTTCGGAGAGTACCTATGTACATTTTATGTCAAGCCATCGGGTTTCCATCACTATCACTAACATAAGCTCATGTTCGTCTAAAAATGGTTTCTTTAGTGTGCAGATCGCAATTAACTCTGATTGGTAGCATGGAAGTACCAGCTCTCTTGTTATTCGTTAAAATATTGATGTAGCAAGAACGCCACAAACTCATGCAGTTAAAGATGATTGCGATAGTTACACAGATGCAATCACACTAAGTAAATTCCCCTGCTGATAATATTCCTGTTAAATGAAAGAATAGAAACCATAATTTCGTAACAGGAAGCATCTGGGAGTACACCGCATTATTATCACGAAAAACCGATGCTATTGTGTGCTAAATGGAAGGAGTCACGATTTTGTCACGGAGAGACAAATTGATCACAAACTAGTTATTTGGCAGAAGTAGAAGATTTAGCGCCACTACTTTTGCTTCTGGGCCCTTAGGGTATTAAACAATATCGTAATAGGAGATTTAAATAAATCTTGTAAAATCTTACCTATAGTTAATCTCCTTTAGTAATAATAATGTTGAGCTTTTTACTCGTGGTGGAAAAATACACAAATAAACGTCTACGTAATGAAACACGGTACCACAAATATAGGCAAAATAATGATATCATCTTATATGCGAGAATTTGGCAGCGACCCAACGAGACCACAGGCCAAACAATCTTCCCGTCGAGCGACTTGCTTAAATGCATGCAACTGTTTACAAAATTCGCCACCGTTTTCCCCACCTCGGATTCCAAAGCAAACAGCGCAGCACCCCCATTAATGAAGTAGTTTGTAATAAAGAGGCCAGGCTGGTATTTTCCGAGCTCTAACGGACGCGGGAGGTCCATTCGTAAGGCAATTTCAGTTATAGTCCAGGAAATATTTTAAAATTTACACGATAATATTAGATTCCACAAGTGTAGTAGGTAAGTGTACTTTGAATAAAACTTATAAGATCAAATAACTTTACTTCAGACTAGACCTTAGTTTAACTTTACTATTACATTAGTTGAACTTTGAAATTTTAAAGTTAATAATAATTAAAGAATGTCATAAAATATAATACCTTTTTATGAGATTTTTCAGTTATCTACACATCTAGACAAAAAATATGTTAGTCTAGAGAATGTGTGCTTCTCGCGTGCAAAATTGCTGCGTGACCAGCGACTATGGATCACAGTGCACAAGAGATACAACGCGAATGACATGACACTTATTCGTACAAATCGCCTTTATTACTAATCGATTTAGGTTTATCTTTCGAATTTATGTTCTTCAGTTAACCCAGTAATGCCCAGTGTGTCCATATGGACACGCTTATAGTAGTAAAATGATTTGCCCATTATGACAAGATTTTGTATATATAAAAGAAAGTGTTAATGACATTCGGGTAGCCTAAGGTATAACCTGTTATAATATGTAAAAATTGGGGCAAAAAGTGGGAGTTATCTTAAAGAAAATTGCGTTTGTTTTTTCACAAGTTGTGAATTTGCAAAAAAAGTGGATTCGAGAAGAGAAAGAGTAAAATTGATCTATATTTATGTATTCTGGAAGGAATTTTTGTAATGTAAACTATTTAGTTATTATTTACCTATGTTTTTATAGAGTGAAGCAATGGATAAATCTTTATTTTGATTACTTTTTATCACGCAGAAGTTAGCGTGTCCATATGGACACGCTGGGCACTTGCGATAGCTTTATACACATAAACTACATCTGACCAAATTATTTGATATCAACCAGTTAAGAGGCAACTGGACACTTAATGAAATCTAAGATATTTTGTATGTTGATCAAGAAGGTCATGAAAGTCGTTCATCACCTAAATATAGAAGCTAAGACGTAGATTCGTGGGAAACTGGAGCTATTTCCATACTAAAAATCTTATTTTCTACAACCTGGGAATGTAATCCAAAATTTTACAATGAACAAAATAAATATAGCACTAAAATAATCAACACTGGTCACTTATGACATGGATGCTGGATATTTATTGTGCCTGGGAAATAAAAAAAAATATCTGGAGTGGTAAAATTCCAGCTTGATTTCCACTTGGAGATTATTCTGCCTTATTTCAATAAGTCGAAGATACCCCACAAAGAGATTCACGAAGACAGAGGTACCGCCTCTTCACTACCGATGCATGGAGATTTGACTGAGTTCATAAGTTTACTGAAAAATCGGAAAAATAAGAAACGATACTTGGCTCCTTATTGAAAAGCCAAACATTCAGCTGGTAAAATCGGACTTATGAAGTGTAATTTGAGATTAAGTATTGCATGTGATAGATTTTACGCTGAGGGAAATCGAGATAACAACTACATATTAATACTTTATCAGGATGAAAATACTTCATTAATGAAAACTGAATGAAAAGTTATGTTTTCCTGAAATATTGTTTCATGGAACAGCCTTAACTCTTTACTGAAATAATTATTACAAGTATAATAAAGGTAGACCTGAAAGATTCTTTCACATATCAATTCATGAACTGGCTCTATGTCAACAGCTATCATTATAGTAGGGAGAATAATAAAACAGCAGGTATTAGAACAAAACTCAAAAACGTATATTATGTTCTTTTAAATTTTACTTTAAAATAACTCTACCGCCAGTTCGGAAAATAGCTTTTCTGAGGAGGAAAAGAACTGGTGAAAGAAAAACTCCCTCAGTGGCCGAAGGCTCTTTTAAATGATTACAAGATACAAACATTACTCAGTTAAACTTCTATTACAGTTTCTCTTTTACATTACAAACCTTGCCACACTACGATTCATTATTTCGTTACAAACTTACAATACTAGTTACTTACGTTACCAGCGAACTTAACCACAATAATTCTCTACTTTACACATCGAAAAGGGTTACAAAAATATACTTATCTTTTATAACACAATGCACAGACACCAAAGAACCGATGTAGTGGCTTGCCACGCGGATAATGCCTCGAGAAAGCCTAGCGCCGTCGCTCCGTAAAACCAGTCCAGTTTACATCTATCTCCCTTCCACTTATTAGTGAAACAGGGAAGTCAAGCGGCATCTCTCACAACCAGAAATTATTCTTTTTAAAGATTAGTTAAATAATAAGAGTCAGTATACGTCTATTGTTCCAAAGCCGCCCGTTTTACGAAAACAAAGTAATAAAGCTATAGATCTTCTGTCAGAAAGCGATTTAAAATTAAGTTGAATATTCCCAAGAAGTATTGCAAAAATAAATAAGCTAGTTCTCACAGTTTAGTTTAACAGATCTTACAGCCATATTTTTCTATTTTATTTCCTTTAAGCAAAGGCATCGTTGGATCCTTTGTTTTATGGAAGTATTTTTAACATTATTGAAGATTTATCTTTCTTAGAAATGACGTAATTCCCCATATACTAACACGGCCAGACTGACTGTACTTCGCTCTCGAAGTACATAGGAAAAATTATTACATATCGTGTGATAAGCCTTTACATACATCATTATTATCATGACACATAATTAATAAAGTTTAAAAACATTTTATAAAACAAGTACATGAAACATTATCAATCACATCAAGATATAAATAATTCAGTACAACTATTTATATTTACATCTCAATATTTTACTATCCGTAACATATTCGAAACACAAACATAACAACGTAGTGACAACAAGTAACATATCTTTTACTCAAAGACATCATCCTCACTTTAAGGGTAATCATATCAAATTATACATAGATCCATTTAACATCAACACAGTTAAGACGGTTATTTTGTACCTATATTATAGTCATAATTATAGTGAAAATTTTCGTCATGGAAAGTAAAGATCAACGTGCGATATGTGTCTCAGCAGAGTCTTTCAGAGAAAAATCCTTAACCCTAACCTACTTAAGTCATCGTCATTTTAACTAAACTGTTCCATTGTCATAATTACAGTAAGAAGTTAGGTCATGTAAAGTGAAAGTCGAAGTAGACTAAGGAAAACTCATCAACGTGCAATACGTGACTCGGCAGCGTCTTTCGAATAAAGACTCTGGACCCCAGCCTACTTCAGTCATAGTCATTTTCAACAAAACTGCTCCATCCGCCGTCAGTCATCGCAACCAAAACAACACATCAACACTCGCAAGTGTTATCTATTTGATATCCTCCGCACCGTTAGCCATCATCATCAAAAACTATCAACATACAAATAAATACATAAATAACATCTGCCAGATCTCCTTCACATTACAATGGGCAAAGCCTCCACCAATTCCGTGTACATATTATATCTATTAAGAAGCAATATCTCCTCACTTTTATATTCTTCAATGATAATAACAAACATCCATCTCTTACTTCTAAGAAATCCGTGTACATATTATATCGATTAAGATGCAATATCTCCTCCCTTGTAGGTATATTCTACAATGATATAACAAACATCCATCTCTTACTTCTAAGAAATTATTCAACCACTCGTCAGCATAGTGAAGCACAATTTACAATGTTTTGTTTTGTAATATTTATAAATAACAATAACAATCTAACATCAATATTAATAACAATTAATATCACACAGTTTTTCATTACTCTAATACAAGATGAGCAAGGTCAGACAATTTTCCATCTTACATTATTTTGCAAGAAAGCACAATCATATGTTTATTTTTTTGTTTTTCCTAATGACTATCATGGCAGTAGTATAACAATAGCATAAGAACATTGTTAATCTTTCGGCGGTGTATTGACATAGCAAATTAAAAAAAAAAATTTTTTTTTTGTTTTTTTTTGTTTTGTTTTGTTTCTCTGTTATTTTTGGAACATATACTTCTTCCGGCCAAACTGACAAGTACTTCGCTCTCGAAGTACATAGGATTAGTACCAGTGACTTACAGTCACTACACCTACAAGACTATTAACCAAGTTCTAGTACCTTTAGTACGAAGTGTCGATCATTACCAACTAATTACCAAGTGTTACTAGTAATAGTTAGTGCCAGCAACTCAAAACTGTGTATCTCAACTACCGCAACCCTTAAAAGTGACCAACATATACAATACATTTGCTATATCAAACAATGCAATCAATAAACCTGACCGATATCAAACATTATGTTAATACTCACAACTCAACTCTTTCACTTAGAAAAATTAAATATTATACTGTCATGACAACATACCTAGATACTATTATAGAATACAATTAATTAAAATAAAACAGTTAAGGGGGGGGTAAGGTATTAAAATTTATTTTTTTCGATTTATTTTTTATTTTTCTAATTGAATGCATAATATCTCAAGAAGATTGTGTTAAAATTTCAAGTCGATCGGGGCAAAATTGACGAAGTTATGAGTATTTCAGCGTCCGTTGCCAGCCTGAGGTTTTACAGCCCCACCAGGCCCAAACGGGCCTGTTCAGGTAAAGTCGAGTATATTCGAGGCATGATCTATGCTTCAGTTAAACGCTGTATGCTCTGCTGAGCAGTAACAAGTGACGGACCTGGCATCGACGACTCTGTGTGAGTATAAAAAAATTGTTGAATTTTATCTTGAATACTTCAGTACGCAAACTTTAAAGCGTTTTTCTGAGACTTGTCATTTTTGAAGTCCGTGCCCACCATAACTAAAAATTTACTGGACCAATCGTTTTGAAATTTTGCACAGTGTTTCTTCACATAATTCCCCAGGTATTGTCGAGAGCTTTTTTTTTTTCAATAATTATTAATTTTTTTACAACAGCAAATTAGCCGTTTTTTTTAGCGAAAATCTGGTTTTTGGCTTCCAAGTGCTACGAAAAATCGAAAAATCGAAAGAAAAAAAAATCCTCTCGTGAATACCTCGACAAACATCTCCTTTAACGAATGCATTTTGATTTTTTTATTTCAGATGATTTGGTTGCGAGTTATGGTGGGCACCGCAAAACAACTTTTTCTCGAGGCGCCTCCGGAAATTCACTGTCACTCGCTCAATTTTTGATATTTTGCAATGAAAATTTAGGAGAATATTGTTCTAATGTTACATTATCATGTATGGATCGACTAAATAAACTAACACCATCTGTATTGCCAAAAAAAAATCTAGAAAACATGCCTTTTTTTTACCGAATTAACCTTACCCCCCCCTTAACGCTAGAACAGTCTACTCAAAAAAAAATTAAAACCTTCATGAATAGTTATTAAAATATCACATAAAGGAATAACATAACATTTTAGATGTTTCACGGCTTTACTGATCGCTGGTTATACAATACACGGAAATATATGACACTTTTTTCAACAGTGTTTTCAACTCAACCTGTCCAGCCGATAGGTATAATAAAAGCTATGTATTACAAGTTACATTGAAACTGGGACTTGATAAAATCCATTTTCCATAACAGTGGAAATGAAATACCACTTTGCCTTTGATATTCAAAATATCAGTTTAAAATAAAACCTTCAAAAACTATTTTTAAAAAAATTTTAACTATCAAAACTAAATGTAATAGGGTCTGTAAGCCGGTTCGCTAACAACCTTTAGTTTTAGCGTTTTCCGGATTAAATAAAAAAAACTAAAAATAACTTATTAGCTTCAAGCCCAAAACAGTTTATAAAAATAAACTTCATTATATGGGCTTTCATATAACATAGTGAAACTAAATTTATTAAGTCCTAAAGTTGATAGGAGCACTAAGAGGCCGATATCCGGCATATCAACCCTAATCGAAATATTCTGACAAAATCTAATTTTTACTCAACAGCTCTACAAGGAAAATTATTTTAACTTGTCTTGAAAACAAAAACTTTAATCAACCATTTTAAAGTGCAACTTTACTCTCTATATTACATTATTTTATACAAACACACTAAAAAAAAAATATTCAGCGTCCTATGCCACATTTCTTTTGTCTATTATTTATTTTATAATAGAGAAGTTATCAGTTATCACCAATTACCATTCTATTGTTAATCGTATTACAACAAGCAAGCCGACTTATCCGTATAGTACGTGTCTCCGGGCTCTACAATCGCTGACGCTAAATCTTAATTAGCCGCTATTGAGAGTCCTGTACTTTAGTTAAATACCAAACAACAACAAAGTGGCCACAAGTGATTGAAAACAATTACATAAGAGACAATGTCGGTATTTTTTTTTTATTTCGAAAAAGAAATGTCACATAAGGAATCGAAAATAATAAAATAATAATCGATTCACTAAAAGTTATCTTATACTCTGACAAAATTGATCTTAGAAATGCCACTTATTTCTTTAATCATTCACTTTGTAACTACCTACTTCATTCAACAATAAAAAGACATTATTTTAAGCTACATTAAAAATATTACCGCTCGGCCTACCTGATTTAAAATATTATTATTTACTTATTATACTCTTTAATTGCACCACCCAAAACAACAACAAAAAAAATATATTCAAAAGAAACAATGACAAGAATATACTTTTCAACCTTTGAAGCTCACTGAATTATTAACATAGAATAGAAATATTTTTTATTCAAATAAACTTTCACAAGTGCTTTTGAATCGTCGACTTAATAATTAACAACTTTAACTCACTTTACAACAAAGTCCTGGCAGCTGAAATGGTATTTACGTGTCACAACGATACCAGATTTTGGGACATCCGATGGCTCCTCACAAGCCATCCGCCTAAGAATATTTATACCTAGAAGCGCAGTAGTTGACGCGATTATAAGCCATTTTTAGGGATATTAAATCATATCCGCACGCCTATCGTCGCGTTAGTGTTCAAGGTCGAGTCTTACTAGGACGAGCTCGCACAAAAATATTCAAAAATGCCGTACTGTGCTGTGAAAGGATGTAATAATTCATCACATAAAAAACAAAAACATTTAAACATCACATTTCACAAGTAAGTACTTCCAAAAAACTTACATTTTTGAGTAAAACATTCTTCACAACATAAAAATAAATCGTAGGTATCACAGACCCTATTGCAATGAAAATGTTGCTAGCTCTACGAGAAATACTTTACCCCGTAACTTTTTTTTCTCATTCTAAGTAGGCTGTTGTTTTTAATCCCGATTCACATTAGTTCATTTATGTATTACTAGGGTGACCAAATATTAATTATTAGGATGACCAAGTGGTACCTACTCTAGAAAAAAATTGTAAATGGTAGATTCATTTGACTATTCGAAAGCACTTTGTAAAAGTTTATTTGAATAAAAATTATTCTATTCTATTCTGTTTGAATGATATCTAAATATTATATTAAAGGAAATGTTATGACTATTATGACGTGGGCATCTGTTAAGAAAGGATTTTTAAAAATTTAACCCCTAAGGGGTTTAAAAATCGAACTTAACGTGAGTGAATTTGCGGGCAAAAGCTAGTGAGTTAGACTTCATTAAAAAATTACAAACAGAAATATCAATTTTATTAATTTATCTATACTAATATTATACAGCTGAAGAGTTTGTTTGTTTGAACGCGCTAATCTCAGGAACTACTGGTTCGAATTGAAAAATTCTTATTGTGTTGGATAGTTCATTTATCGAGGAAGGCTTTAGGCTATATAACATCACGCTGCGACCAATAGGAGCGAAGCATAAGTGTTGTCAAAAATGTTGCAAAAACAGGGAAAATTATCCGTATTTAAAATATTCTTTTAAAAACTTCTTAATCGCAATCATAATAACAAAAATTGACGCGGACGAAGTCACGGGCAACAGCTAGTATACTTATAAAATTGCCGCTTAAGGCTAAATCGGAAGATGAATTTTCCCTACATCTAGGGAGAATTTCTTTCCAATCCTTCCGCTTGTGGCATGACTCACGCACACAAGTGCGTATCGGTGAATGTAATTACATGAACTCACACATTGTTGTGGTTGTTTTGAAGCTTACGTTTCGAGCGGAATTTTGTTAGAGACTTACTATCTATGTATAATTAATCTAAGCCATCCGCATTGCGTCAGCTGGCTCCTGGTCGTGTAACATCTTGGGTAGCTTTTCACCAAGCTATCTCGTCAGCGGTGTGTAAGGTCTCTGCAGAGACTCGTCATGGTAACATCTTTGATGGCTTTTCACAAAGCCATCCATATTGGGCGTTTTCTGAAAATTGTAAGAAAATATATTAGTAAAAGGCTCGATCCCACTTCTGATGATAGATTTTACGCTGAGGGAAATCGAGATAACAACTACATATTAATACTTTATCAGGATGAAAATACTTCATTAATGAAAACTGAATGAAAAGTTATGTTTTCCTGAAATATTGTTTCATGGAACAGCCTTAACTCTTTACTGAAATAATTATTACAAGTATAATAAAGGTAGACCTGAAAGATTCTTTCACATATCAATTCATGAACTGGCTCTATGTCAACAGCTATCATTATAGTAGGGAGAATAATAAAACAGCAGGTATTAGAACAAAACTCAAAAACGTATATTATGTTCTTTTAAATTTTACTTTAAAATAACTCTACCGCCAGTTCGGAAAATAGCTTTTCTGAGGAGGAAAAGAACTGGTGAAAGAAAAACTCCCTCAGTGGCCGAAGGCTCTTTTAAATGATTACAAGATACAAACATTACTCAGTTAAACTTCTATTACAGTTTCTCTTTTACATTACAAACCTTGCCACACTACGATTCATTATTTCGTTACAAACTTACAATACTAGTTACTTACGTTACCAGCGAACTTAACCACAATAATTCTCTACTTTACACATCGAAAAGGGTTACAAAAATATACTTATCTTTTATAACACAATGCACAGACACCAAAGAACCGATGTAGTGGCTTGCCACGCGGATAATGCCTCGAGAAAGCCTAGCGCCGTCGCTCCGTAAAACCAGTCCAGTTTACATCTATCTCCCTTCCACTTATTAGTGAAACAGGGAAGTCAAGCGGCATCTCTCACAACCAGAAATTATTCTTTTTAAAGATTAGTTAAATAATAAGAGTCAGTATACGTCTATTGTTCCAAAGCCGCCCGTTTTACGAAAACAAAGTAATAAAGCTATAGATCTTCTGTCAGAAAGCGATTTAAAATTAAGTTGAATATTCCCAAGAAGTATTGCAAAAATAAATAAGCTAGTTCTCACAGTTTAGTTTAACAGATCTTACAGCCATATTTTTCTATTTTATTTCCTTTAAGCAAAGGCATCGTTGGATCCTTTGTTTTATGGAAGTATTTTTAACATTATTGAAGATTTATCTTTCTTAGAAATGACGTAATTCCCCATATACTAACACATGCTTCGAAGCATAGCATACAAAGAAGTATTACAATGTCATTATGCCTAATTTATTGTTTAAAATCAAGTTTAGTACTCATTAGATTTTCACCTAGTTGTTGTATTTTCTGATACTGTAACTGCCCAGCGTGTCCATATGGACACGCGTTATTTTTCAAACTTCAAATATATTTTCAAAATATTTTATTGTTTTTATCATTTTCGGATCCCCTTCCAAGTAGTTTTAGAGAAAAAAAAACAATGAAAGTGAAAAAAAAATAATTCGGGCATTCCTGGGTTAAGTAACAAGGTGATCTCACATGCTTCTTTCAAATTGCAAGAACACTTGCGCTATAAATAATAATAATTCCTCAATTAAATATTACTTGGTGATTGACGGTGCAATTGGAACTTAGAATTATGATTCTCTGCTCCAATTTCTATTCTAAGAAATAAAATCGAAGGATTATATTCCCGAGCTTTTATAAAAACCGTCATTTGTAAAAAGTCTGCACTCGGCGCATCTTTACTTTTTCAACTCAATGTATGTAAATCTTATACCAAAACAAAATATCCAAATAAAAATTCCATTCACAAAATCTCTCTCGTAAGAAATCCGTATTTCTTAAGTTAAATTGCAGAAGTTTGAACAGTGTCGTTCATATTATTATTATTATGCTGCCGTGAGTATGTCGCCTTACGCGATTGACATTATACCAACATTCTCGAAATTTTTGGAAGAAGGATGTCCCAAACAGCCACAAGATCTGCAAAACTAGCCACAATCCAGAGTTCGTTGTCTTATTTGACGTAAGTATATAGTTTTTGCAATTCATGTAGGCTTCATGGTTGTGTGTGTCTCGTGTCTGTATAAGTGTGAGCGAGAGCTTGCTTGCGCCTGACCACTCCCACCTAGGCTTCTGACAGGCACGCATACTTTCGTCTGACAGTTTTTGTATAGAAAATCTGTCAAATTATGTTTACGCTTGGATAAGACTAAATTTCGTTGTTGAAATTGGTCCATAAATAGTTAAATATCGCTCGCTTTGACCGTGAAGAAAATCGTTATGAGGAAACCTGAGAGTTCATAATATTCTCAAAGCTGTGTGAAATCTATCAATCTATCACTTGGCCAGTATGGAGGACTATGGCCTAAGCCCTTTTTAATTTAGGAGAAGACCAGCGCCCAGGAGTGGGCCGGTGATAGTTTTAGAGGATATACTTAGCCTTTTGTCATTTTGGTTCACATCAGCTAGTGCGGCGCAGCAGATGAGAATCTTATTGCGATAATAGTAACATTTGGCAGCTCACCTTGTGACCAGTAGGGCTAACATGCGCGCCACGAGAAAGTTTTATCTACACGTTTACTCATAGTCTCTATGTGAATCTCTACAGAGATTCACGAGTAAAGTGTAGACAAAGTTTTCTCGTGGCGCGCATGTTAGCCCTACTGGTGTAGTTTACGAACGATTTTTCCACGCAGCGATGACACCACGATGCGTAACGTTGCCGAAGTATTTCATACTACGGATTAATCTAGGTATATAGGACACAAAAAATTAACAGTTGACAATTTATTATTTAGGATTTAGTTAAATTTAATTTGTAAATTAAAGAGAAAATTCATAAGAATAAAAATATAGACGCTCGAGTCGCGAAACGATGATTGTGGATAATAATTTTCCATCTTTATGTCGAATAACTTTGGCGTAACGAATTCGTTTGTTCCAAAGTATTAAATACTGTACAATACAATAGAAATTCGGATAAAAGCACTTTCTGAATAAAGGATTATTACCAAGTTTGCGTCTTACAATAACTCGGCTAACTTCGCGATAAGGAAGCCAGGCTTTTGACTTCTTACTCCAGTAATTAGTTTAAGTTAAAGACAATAAATGAAAGTTTCTCTTTGTGAAGCAATTATCGAGCTTAAATTATTATTAATAAAACTACATAGCTATGACTGTCTTTTTCTTCTCTCGCATCTTTTTCTATTCTTATTCTATTTGAAGTAATAAAATTTCGTTTGAGATTGTTTACGTGTTCTTTTTATTTATTTATTTTTATTTTGAGACCTTTTTATCTAGCTCTATTATAATCATCATCACGTGATGAAAGAAAGAAGTATAAAGGCAATCTAAGTTCAGTGGCGGCGTGATTGCAGGAAAACCAATAAACCATCACGCTTTCACTTTTTTAACATTATTAGCAGGCTAGTATAATAAATATAACGAGGTGCTGGAGTGTTGGCAGACCCCCCACCAGGTGGACCGAACACGTCATCCTACGAATCGCAGGGAAATAGAGGCGGCGCAAGACCGAGCCTTATGGAAGTTCATGCAAGAAAACTTTGTACAGCAATGGAAATCTATCGGCAAGCTATCGGCCGATAAAGAAGAAGATGAATATGTTAATTATTCTTCATTTCATTTGTGAGTATATACATGCATCAATGATAACATTGTATCATGTCTCATAATAAGCAATAATGTGCAATCAATTAAAAGAAAAACATCTAGTGCTTGTATTTGAAAATTGTAGGTATAATACCTACAATTTTCAAATACAAGCAACAGTAGGTACAAAGAAATCGTGCCAAATAAAATTAAACAATCTGAATAATTCGAAGTATGTGGTGGTATTCTGTCACGCAATACAACCAAAACACAACCCTGACACGTCGCCGTCGCTTACACGAATTGAATAATATTATTTTGTTATAGTTCTTTTTCCATTCACGACGGCGTGTGAGCTTTACTTGTGGTTACGTCGTGTACATTACGTAAGTATTCGTGCCTGTCAGGAGCCTTAGGTGGAAGCGGTCAGGCGCGAGCAAGCTCTCGCTCACACTTATACAGATACGACACGCACACAACCATGAGCCACGAGCCCTCGTGAATTGAAAGAACTATACACGAAATTAATATTATTTTGTTAGCTAAACTTCATGTTACTTGTTACAATCAGCCCCAGCCTACTTTAACCTAACTACTCTGTCAAACCGTCGCTATATAATTAGGACTGAAAATAACATATTTTCTTCATATCGCTGAACATGTTGTTAAACTTATAAAGTTTATTCAAATAGGTACCTAAGCAGCGATAATGATCTTTGTTTTTTATATGATGTACCTACCTAGAGCCTACAACTCGTTTAAGTTTATAATGATGTACTATGTTTACTCGTAAATATAAAACTGAACGGTTATAAAATTCCCTCGGTGCTTGCAAATTTTAAAACTTGCTGTTACTCAACTGCAGCAATATCAGAATTTTGTATAAATAGAAAAATGTTATCAGTAAAGAGGCATATTTATACCCACTCAAAATATAAAATAACAGATACAGAAATGTACAGTGAGTCAAAGAAATTTGGTGCCTCGTAAAATAATAATTATTTATTTAAACGACCCAGCGCCAAAGGAGCTCCTGTAACGTGATTTTTTTATTATATGTCACTCTATATCTAAAAAACATTTATAATATGTCACTTCATTCTTTTATATGTCACTATATAGAGTGCTTTATCTGAAAAACATGTTGTGCCATGACGGCCGACTTATCGTAAGCGGCTTTTTTTAACTAAATCGATTTTTTTGCATTAGAAACGATATTTTAAATTATAAAAGTAAACATATGCTATTTTCCTAGGAAAATAGCATATATTGTTATATTCCCGGGAAATGTCGACGTGCCTTAGTCCTTTATAGTTTAAAATATTGTTTGTAATAAAAAACGCAATTTAGGTAAAAATGTCGCTTGCGATAAGTCAGCGGTCATGGTTTATATTGTAGTACGAAATTATAACCACAATTATTAGGTACAATTTTAGAAGGTCAATTACTTAATTCTATACTTAGTTTTAATCGACTATCGTAATATAACGGTATAATAAAGAGTTTAAAACCAGCTTGAAACTAAAACTGTGCTTCTCTATAGAGTACCTACATTTCGAAATTTTTTCTTGTGACAATTTTCATCCATAATTACGATTAAGTAAATTAAATCAGAAACCTAATGTAAGAAATTAAAGTTTATTAACATAACCTGACCACAAAATAAAGTTGTAGATTATATCAAGCTATTTTATTAGTGGAGCCCGGCCTAATGCCTTGCGTGACTTTTGGTACTTTAAACTATATTTAAGAATTGGTTTTATAGCAAAGCTTTAAAGTAGAACAACACTTCAAATCCTTGAACTTTAGGTATAGCGATTGTGAAATACAATTATAAATTTATATACTGCATGCTTATAAACTGACCTACAAACCAGGGTTCTAAGTCTCAGCTGTTATCAAAAATTAATAATACCCTGTGACTCAGTAGTATAAACTTCGTTAATGCATAAAAATACTGTTTACTCTTAAAAAAATTGCAAATTCCACTAACATGACGTGCCGCCGGTTTTTCGAAGTTCCACGGAAACCGCCGGCTTTCAATTGGAATACCTAGTTTTTAAGGCCTACACTACACAAATCAGTGCCTATGCATAACGATACGTGTTGAATCTATAAGCACAATATTCCTTACTACTGGTTACAACCGTAACCGGTTACAGTAAGTATCACATTACTGTTACTGACAAGTATGGATAAATGTTATACAAAATGTATGTAATAATTGTCAGTCAGTGTCAGCAAAAAAATTTTTATTACTGACACTGACTTTCACGATACTGATCGTCAATGTCAGTACCTACTTTGTTTTTGCAGAGGTCTTAAGAACGCATCAGAAAAGCCGTTCGTCTTTAAATCAGTTGAAGGAATCACGATAGGTAATGAAGTGAGTGTCTTTCTGCCCAGTTTTTCTGTAGTTAAAAACCACCCAAATTGAAATAATGTAAAACCATTATTTGTCAGCAATACTTTTATTAATAAAATAATAGAGTTTAAACACTTATTAAATTGACATTACGTTTCCTAGTTAATAAATACGTACAAGTTTTCTTTTAAGACTAAAGTATGCAACATTATAAAAGAACAGACTTATTACTATTTACATCATTACTGTACCTACTTCTATCTAAGAAGGCATTCCTAAAGATTGTATTTACAAATGTGATAACAATAAATAATTATTAAATAGCACTCACTAAAAACATTCCTTTCATTAAAACTTAAAATTAGTAAAATTAATTTGAAATTATATTCATTAACGGCCGGTTTTATTAATTAACCTATCTAATACATAATATTAATCAGCAAACTGAAGATCTAATCCAGATATTAAGTAAAATGTAAAGTGTTTAGGGTTAAACAGATTGCGATCGTTATTCATGATTGATTTGACACGCTTTCAGATATACTTGGATTAAATGCGTATAATTCTTTCAATTAACGAGGGCGCGTGAGCTTTACTTGTGGTTACGTCATGTACATGCACATTACGTAAGTATTCGTGCCTGTCAAGAGCCTGAGGTGGGAGCGGTCAGGCGCGAGCAAGCTCTCGCTCACACTTAAACAGATACGACTCACACACAACCATGAGCCACGTACCCTCATGAGTTGCAAGAACTATAGTAGATTTTGGCTAGTATCTAGGTTATTGGAATCGTAACATACATAAGTCCTGATGTAGACAAAAAATAAAAGTCATCGAAATAAAAATAGAGCCAACATGTAGTAACGTCATATCGTTTTAGATTATTCCTGTATTCCTGTACTAGCTGTCCCCTCGCGACTTCGTCCGCGTGGAATTAGGTTCTTTGAAAATCCCGTGCGGACTCCTGATTTTGTCCGAATAAAAGTAACCTATAACACACTGTCTGCAACCATACCCATCAAAGAATCACGTAGATCCGTTGCTCGATATTAACTTGAAAAATTATGGATTTTCATACAAACATTCAACCCCCATTCAACCCCTTTGGGAGTAGAATTTTTGAAAACCGTGAAACACGTCCTTTTTTATTTTCAATTTAAAGCCTAAGTACCGAATTTTATGGGTATAGCTTGAAAAATAACGGAGTTTCATACAAACTTTAACCCCCCTTTTTACCCCCTTGGGGGGATAATTTTCGAAAAATGTAAAATACGTAATTCTTTATTTTTGATCAAGAGCCAAAATATCAAGTTTCATAAACATAACTTGAAAAATAACTTGAAGAACGAAGGACTATCATACAAACATTCAACCCCTATTTAACCCCTTAGGGGGTAGAATTTTTTAAAAGTGTGAAACACTTACTTTTTTGTTTTCAATTTAAAGCCTAAATACCGAATTTTATGGGTATAGCTTGAAAAATGACGGAGTTTCATACAAACTTTAACCCCCCTTTTTACCCCCTTGGGGGGAGAAATTAAAAAAAATGTAAAATACGTAATTCTTTATTTTTAATCAAGAGCCAAAATATCAAGTTTCATAAACGTAACTTGAAAAATAACTTGAAGAACGAAGGACTATTATACAAACATTCAACCCCTATTTAACCCCTTAGGGGGTAGAATTCTTAAAAACTGTGAAACACGTACTTTTTTGTTTTCAATTTAAAGCCTAAATACCGAATTTCATGAGTATAACTCGAAAAATGACGGAGTTTCATACAAACTTTAACCACCCTTTTTACCCCCTTGGGGGGCGAATTTCGAAAAATCCTTTCTTAGTGCTCGCCTACGTCATAAAAGGAACCTACTGTCAAAATTTCAAGTTTCTAACTTCAGTGGTTTAGGCTGTGCGTTGATCGTCAGTCAGTCAGTCAGTCAGTCAGTCAGTCAGTCAGTCAGTCAGTCAGGACAAGCCTTTTTATATAATTATAGATTACATACATCGTCAACGTTGGCTCTAATGCACAGCACGATGTTAAATCTAGATCAGAGAATATGCATGTGTAATTATCGATTTTAACGTAATTTCTTCACCATGTCTATTGTCTGTCATGACTTTGCGCCAAATCCAATAACTTTTAATAAGATTTCAATTATTTTAAAGGTTAAGGTTGGTTACCAACATAATAAATGTAATTTGCTATGCAATTATTATCAAAATAAATGAAAATCATAAATATTATTTAAATTTTTACATCTACTCATAATAAACCGTCACAGTAAATCTTCATCAAACTCCACAAAGAGATATTAGGTAGGTATATAACTTATTACCGACCGCACAAAAATAATAATACGTAGGTATAGAAACAGTTCAAATCAAATTGTGATTTTTTTCCCGCTTAACTTCGGTTTAAGGAAAAAACAATTATTCCAATAATAATTTATGATTATTCTGTGATTAAACATTGATATGGTTGTGTTCACAAAAAAAAAAAAAAATTTTTTTTGGTGACGAAAATATTTTACAATCAAACTCAATAACAGATGATATGTCTAATTCTTCATTATCAAAATATAGTCTATAATAAGTACTTATTTGATTATTATAAGAGAAATGACTGACAAGATGATATGTCAAACATTCAAAACGCATCAAAACGCTGGGTCCAGAAACTTGGATTTTGAAAGTTCTCTATAACGTGTACTTACTACGTTATACTTACCACATAACTTTCAAAATTCCACTGAAAGGATTTTAAAAATATATTATGTACGTAGGTATTATTATAACTTGGAATGCTTACTTACAATTAACTACAAAATCATATAGTGTTTGTTTATAACATGATCAAGTAACTAACTTGTGGCGGATCCTTTTAGCTAGGCGCCACAGTGGTGACCCTCGACAAACGGCCCCCGACGTGAAACAAGACTATGGCCGACGCAACAATGGAGTACTCGGGCAGCACGGGCACCATGGCAGCGTTATCAAACAGTGCAATCCTGGCCAAACTCGAGAAGCTCGCACTGGAAATCACGCAATTGCGAGATAGTGGCCGACCCTTCCGCGCACGCAGCCGCTCGTCTCGACCAAATCAACCTCAACCGATGCCTGGTGATACAACGTGGGGATGCTACTACCACCACAAGTTCGGAAGCAAAGCCAGAAAGTGCGTCTCACCATGTGCAAGACGAAGCAAGCCAGCGGAAAACTAGCTAAAAGGATCCGCCACAAGCTTTAATAACTTTTAAAATCAAGTTTGAGACTTTCAGGGCCTCTTTCTCTATCGCCGAGTAACATTTAACCGTGGTTAAATTTAACAGTTTTATATTGAAAATCTGTCAAAACGTCTTTATTTGTTGGTAATAATTAATTTATTTGGCGAATAAGAAATACGACCTCAATCTAAAATAATATATTTACAGTAAAATAAAATTACGTTGATTTAAGACATTCTAATGATTTACGCAGATTCAGAATATAATGTGCTGGAAAAGTTTCTCCGTCGTACAATGCGAAATTAATTACAAAATCGGCTACGAAAAATGATTAATCAATAAATAATTAATTATCACGTAATTAATCGCGTTGAAGAGAGGAAAAGTTGAAGAAGAGAAAGTGTTAACAACATTATACTTAATGTGGGCGCCGCGCTCCAACTCCGCACTGTAACAAACAAGATGATTATTATTTCAGTTAATGGGAGTACTTCTGAGAATGAAATGATGATAGTCCTTTAAAAACTTTGCAGTCGGCCTCTTTAAATTTTAACGAGTTCTGACGTTAAGGGCTTATTAAGGTTGGGCTGAATGAGTAATGAAAAGTAAACTTTTCGTTTTCAGTGTGTTTTGATTGTGAATTTTTTATTTATTAATACACTAATATTTATTATGCCTAGAAAATTTTATCAGGTTGAGTAGTTAAAGATATATCTAATGTAAAATAACTTATAGAAAAATACGGAATGAAACTTTTGTACTTTAATTTAAGGGTTGAAGGTGCCGACTCAAAACTGAAAAAAGTCGCAGGTTCGAATCCCACCCGTTGCTCTATTGTCGTACCCACTCCTAGCACAAGCTCTCCGCTTATTTGGAGGGGATAGGAGGATATAAGTCAACTTCAGCTTGGCATTCTTTGAAAAAAAAAAGTCCAAGAAACAAGAACAACTCCAAGAAGCAAGACGTGGGTTCAAATCCCGGTCCGCCAACTAAAAAGGAGGGTAAAGTCTTAACGACTAAACTATCCCCACCCTCTCTTTAAATTATGATTCCCCCAAAACATCAATTCGTACTTGAGATTACCGTACGGTAATGGCTTCTATACATTTTGAATCGACGTTGAAAATAACCCTTTGAAAAGCAGCAGCGAGGTGTTGATAAAATGAATACTGCATGACACAATTTTCTTTTAACGAAAGGTCGCCCATAGCTGTGATTTTAGAAAAGTCTTTCATGATATTAAAATTTTTCAGATGGGAAAATATTAAGTACAACAAATTTTCAGTGGACCTGAAATAATTTCACATGTATTTTCTTTTACGACAAAATAATAACTGAACCCAATTATTATATTCTTGTAAACTATTTGTTGTTAGAATAAATAAAAGCTGAAAGAATTTTCTTGGAATAAATTACGTAGATGCTTAAGGCGGATTGAAAAATCCTACTTTTTGTAAGGGCGTCGAGCTAATTGAAAAATCCGCTGATAATACACAAGCTTTATTAAATTTCCATTAAATATCTGACAAATAAAATCTCCATTCCACAGTTAAGAATCTTCACGAAGAGCTAGCCCGGTTCCTCAGGTTTTCTAATAAATAAAAAAAAACGTTTAAAAGATAAAAGGTTTGACTTCGTTCACTGGCCTCGGAAATGCCATCAATTGACGGATTTTCACTTATCAAAAAAACCCTGCCATTTCCCTTAGGGTGAAACCACATTTGTCAGCAGATGTAGGAATTTAGATGTATAACATCAATTTTTTCTCGAATGAATTCAGCTTTCGTATTTTTCTACTTAAAATACGTATAAATGTGTTTCTGTATGAATTGATCATCAATTAACTAAACTCTGTTCACTTTGAAATTTGTATAGTGCAACTCTAAATATTATATATATGGAATTTATTTGATATGTTATAAGATTATAACTTCTTCAAAGTTATATACTTTGAAGTACTCATATAATAATGAATAGTGTCGTAGCACTAAATTTTATATGGAAATTATATGAAACTTTTGCCCGAAGCTTCGCTCACGTTAAGTTCGATTTTTCAAACCTCTATTTTGACCCCTTAGGTATCAAATTTTTAAAAATTCTTTCTTAGCGTATGCCTACGTCATAAAAGCTATCTGTATGTCTTTCAGTTCGGTCCAGTAGTTTGAGCTGTGCGTTGATAGATCAGTCAGTTAATCAGTCATTCAGTCAGTCAATCAGTAAGTCAGTCACCTGTTCCTTCTACATATTTAAAAAGAAGATATTTTTAGATGTCACTAGTTGATGTCAGCGACTTCGTACGTGTGGTCTGAGGTTTTTTAATCCCGAGGGAACTCTTTTATTTTCCAGGATAAAAAGTAGCCTAAGTATGTGTTATTCCAGACAGCCTATGTGTTGTGTGTTATCTATCTCCGTGCCTTTCAGCCATATCGGTTCAGTCGTTGCGGCGTAATTGATTAACAAACATCCATCCATCCAAACTTTCGCATTTATAATATTAGTAAGATAAGATGTTATAGAATGCTTGCAAATGCCAACGTATGAGAATCATAAAGACCTGCTACATTTATGATGAAAAAGGTCTTTTATTCAAGTGAACGTATGGGAATGGAAGCTTACCCACGTGAGTGCATCTCCACTCAGCTAATTGCCGAGATCCCAGGTAAGGAAAATAGTTTCCAGTAGAGTTTGTTCTTCTCCAAAATGGATTGTTTTGTATAATATTGTAAATATTATATAATCTAAATATTTAAAATAAAAAGGTGACTGTCTAACTGAATGACTGACTGATTGATTGATCAAGTCACTGGACAGATCGGGCTAAAGTTTGGCAAACTGATAGCTATTATAACGTAGACATCCGCTATAGATACGACACACACACAACCATGAGCCACGCACCTTCGTGAATTGCAAGAACTATACTGTTAGCGAAATATTGAAATAATAAAGTACTTTAATGTATTGAAGGCAGTTTGATAAAATCGATATTTTTTAACTTTGTTAACGACGTAGGTGCCCGTCTGGCGCGCCCGACTGACGCCGACTTGAACCAAAACTTGAACGGTATAAATAGCCAGGGTTTGACGATACGAATTCAGTCTCTCCCAGAGTCTCATTCGGCTATTGGATTCTCCCGCGTCTAGGTCGTTGTATTTGATTGATGGGTTGCGATAGCAATCGCGCCCTAATCGAATAAATATCGCCCTGAGGTTTAAATGAGTGTAATTGATTAAAATAATACTTGGATATATTTGATAGTTACCCTCACGTTCAGATGGTGGTTTGTCGGACGTCTTGTGGTCAAATTGATTAGATGTGAGGACAGGGACCGTTATAAGGGGATGGTGGAGACGGTTTTAGGTAGGGTTTAAGCGTTTTTGAGTTGTCAATACTTACTATTATTATAGGTATACTCACCTAACAACATAGCTTCTTTACTATCTGCCACCTGGCTGTTGCCCACGATAGCTTCACTGCCCTCTCGCCACGCAGGAGCGACTCTGGCAGTGCATCGCACTTGCATAGTGCGACCGGCCGGCACTCGTAACCCAAGAGCTGATGATAGAAGACCGTGTGCGTGATGCACTGGTGGATATTCTACTAGCAGCGTCGGATCTACTACCTAGAAAATAATGCAGAATTAGAAGTCGAGCTACTATATTAATAGCTAAAATTGTAGTTACTACACAGATACGCAAGGTGGCAGTTGCTAATGTCATATCATTGGGGTTAGTATAAGATTTAATTTGATGGGTCGTATTCGTATTCGATGACATTAGCGTCAAAGTAAAATGACTCTTAAATTTATTAGTTTAAAGTCACAAATTCATTACAACCGATTTTAATTTGGAGGGTATTCGTATTTAAAAGTATAAGTATGCATGCACGAAATTGAACTCTAATTCCATAGTTTTGTGGTTCATTTTACTGTGACACCAACGTCATCAAATACGAATACGATCAATCGAATTAAATCCTACAGGAAGCAGATAAAATGGCTCATTCCATAAATAGTGCAAGTACGGCTCTCATTTTTTTAAAGAATATTAGTTAAGGTGAACTTGGGCAATATCTTCTCCCCTCTCTTATTTAGATAGATATAAGTTTATTTTGAAATTACGTGATACTTTTTAAATGTTATAATTGGGTCTTAAGAGAAGCTATTCATTACCTTCTCGCCATCTATGTCCCAACTTAAAATGGCCGCTGGGTACGACCGGCCTGAAGTGCAGTTGAGAAATAGAGAATCTCCTCGTCTATTCTCTTGCTCGTTGCCTGTTATTCTAGGTCCTTCCCGCGGTAGATCTAATTAAGGAAATGTTAAAGAATACCTAAGTAATTATTAAAACACATTTTTATCATATCTCTCATAGTCATGATAGTTATGATGAGATTTTATGAGAAAAAATATTAATGTGATATTTAATTAGAACCGCGGGTCTTTCATCATCTCTTCATTAACGGTAGCGCTTGAAATAGTATTAATTGTGTAGTTTGAGCGAAATTTTTCCGTAGCAGGGTGAGCCGATTTTTTCAAATAAAGAAGGCTTGTGAAGTTTGCGTGGATTGTTTGTGTATTTCGTTATAGTGACACAATTACACTTCCACGACCCACGAGTAAAAAGCAGTATTGTAATCAATCTATTGGTACTTACAAATTACTTCCATTCTGCCTTCACCAGCGGCTGAAGCAAAACTAGGTGCTTCTGCGGACACCTCGCATCGGTATTGACCTGAAGATTTCAACGTAACCGGGTGCAGCATCACTCTTCTGTCATCTGACTTCGACAGCTATGTAGATAGATAGATAGATTTTTTATTCACCAAAATGCAGGTACAATATGATATAATATAGAATAATCAAATCAATCAAAATCAAATCAAAATTTATTTATTTCATGTAGGCCAACTTATAGCTCTTATGACACGTCATAAATCTACCACCAGTTCGGAATGCAGATTCTGCTGAAAAGAGTCGGCAAGACACTCAGCAGTTGCTCTTTTCAAAAAATTTTTTACAATGGTTAACAAAACTATGATATGCACACAGTGTTTCCACAAAAAAGTTTCAAGAATGCACACCTACCACAACCTAACACATGTTAAGATGGGTAGACACAAAGCAAACCCATTCCCGTTGGTGGCACCCGTTCACGAGCACGACGCATGATCCAGCCATTGCTTCGCTCAACCATATTTGAGCGAACATAACAACCCGCACCACACGACACCACCACAGAAATGTTTAAGAGAGCATGACATACTTAGGCTACCCGTGTCAAGGCATCGAATTAAATACTAAATAATATCGAGCCTTATACATTTTACCAGGATGTGTGAATATTATACAGTGAAATATGAAACAAAATGTCAATATTAAAAGTTAATAATTTTAAATGTCAAAGTAAAAAAAAATAGTAAATATTAATTAGGTATACAAAGAAAATTGAGAAAAGAATATATATAAAATTTATATTTCCTTATAATTATTTAAGAATAGAATATTTTTTATTCAGATAAACTTTTACAAATTGCTTTTCAAAGTTAATCATTTAATCTACCCGCTAGATTATGCCCGCGACTTTGTCCGCGTGGATTTAGTATTTTAAAACCCCGCGGGATTTTAAAATACTTATTAAATTATAATTTTAAAATTATAAACTTTGATTTTCCAGGATAAAATGTAGCCTATGTGTCTGTAGCCAAATCCTGGGTATGAGAATTCTGGTATCTCCATTCCAAGCAGTCCAATCGGATCATTCGTTGTGGCGTGAAGGAGTAACAAATATACACATACACAGACACGCGCGCGCGGAATCCTTAGAAAAAAATTCCAGTCGCGGACGTCAGCTAGTCTACCATTTTATCAACCTTTTATGGAATAATATTTTTACCACAAGCCAAAACGGAAATGGCGTAATCCGGATGGCTGAATTGTATATCAACTACTGATATTATTAAAAACATATTTAATTAAAAATATAGTAATAGTCTACTTTACTGATAAAATAATTACCTATTCTAGATCAAATGTAATTTTCCATGACTATAGATTTATTCTATACCAATTTCTATTTAAAACCAAGAATAATATTTCAGACTTACTCTTACCCGCGACTTCGTCCGTGTGGATTTAGTGTTTTTAAAATCCTGCGGAAACTCTTTGATTTTCCGAGATAAAAAGTAGCCTTTGTCACTCTCGGTTCTCAACTATACCCATGCAAAAATCACGTCGATTCGTAGCACTGTTGCAGAGTGATTTAAAGACAAGCCAACAAGCCAACAAACAAATACACTTTCGCATTTATAATATTAGTAGGATTAATGATTAGTAGGATTAGAGATCAATTTCAACAGAATCTGCATTCCGAACCAGAGGTAGATTCATGACGTGTCATAAGAGCTACAAGTTGGCCTACATGAAATAAATAATTTTAAATTTGAATTTGATCAGTAAATAATAGTACCGATTATATAGGTGTGGTACCAAACAGACTTGATAAAATAATACAAGTACTTATTAATATTTAGAGTAACTAGCTGATGCATCCGACTTCGGCCGCGTGTACTTTAAATTTTATAAAAAATCAGTGGGAACTATTCGATTTCTCGAGATGAAATGTTGATGCTTAGAAGTTGAGCCGTATAGAGGTAAGACAAGAACAACAAAGACGCTTTTCTTTGTAGTATTAGTAACAAGAAACCATCCTGTGTAGCCTATTATCATAACGATTTCTAAACGAAGTTAACAAGCGTTTATCAGTGATATATAAAGTTTCCAAATGGCACAAAATGTTCCACCCGCTTCTACTATCGGATTGACTGTAAAAGGACTTACCTCGACTTTTACACCGTCCAGTTTGTAAGCGTGTTTAGGAGGGTCGTATTTCGGCATGTAGCGATAAAACTCTTCGTTATCTCTGTACCATTTCACTGAGTAGAGCGTATCACCCCCTAACTCGTAGTCACAGTCCAACTGAGCTGGCTGGCCTCTTATTCGATAGGCAGGGACTGTCACGTGGACTATTCTTAGCAACAGAGATTCTGCAACAATAAATAAATTTAACTTGGGACCCATCGATCGTTTAAACTAAAATAAGTACACTATGACCAAAAATAGAAGCCGATTGTAAACACTAATATAAAAAATCTTTAAAAATAAAGGATTTTCACAGAATTAGAAAAATCTCAATTCATGCCGACAAAACCGCGAGAAAAAGATAGTCTCATTACAAATATAATCTTGTACAAATATAAGTAGTTACTCGATTTTAAGCGGGGTAAGATATTTTGGAACTTATGAGCAAATAGGGAAAGTTAAACATAAGTTAAAATTGTATTGGTTAAAGTTTTCAAACACACTCAAAATACTCCATAAATTCAACTAATTGCTGGCTGTGTCTATTTCACGTATTTCCCTTGAGGCACATGATAGAATCTTAAAGCCGTTATGAATCGAGAAACACACAAGTAGGTATAAACTCATAACTAACTCGAGCAAGTCGTTGTATTATGCTTTAGGAATAGACTAATAGAAATAGCTGCCAATGTGACTCTAATGACCGTTTTCACCAACGTTCCCTAATTTTTGCGGGCTACCTAAGCTAAGTTAGGTGACGTTTTCTGTAAATTTCATTTTCACGAACCTTTAGGAAACACTTAAAGGTGGAAATGGCATTGGATAAATGATTTTATTTAGGGGATACCTACATAAACAACTTGTATATCTACCCTTCAAGGTCAAGGTAAACAATGATGATTTAGGTATGGTTGGTGAAAACTGAAAACGGACAAAACACTTTCTTTATTGATTTGAAATTCCATGCACACATTTCCATAATTTTAGGAATAGTGTAGGTAATATAGCATTCTCACAATTTTTTTTTTCAAAACCGTTGCACTATATTACAAATGGGTGGCATACGTGTCTCACCTACTCTTCTTTTCTATCTTAATATATTTTTGCGATACTTAAGTATTTTATTTTAAATGTTGAGTTTTATAACTATTGCAAATACAGAGAGGCAGCGCAACTTTATGGTAGCATAAGAAAAATTCAAAAGCATAATAAAAGAGAGGCGCAAGAAAAAAGAAACCTACGAGAGATTTTTTAGCAAGTGTTCTTTGAAAGAGCCTTTAGTCTGAAAAAGACTTTTTCCCAAGGCTTTCCTAATTGACTCAAGCGAAGCATTCTTGAGTGAAACTCCTTTCATTACAAAGGAACTATAAAGTGCATTCTGTACAAATCTATCTTATACCCTTGCGAAATAAGGAGACAAAAAGGAAAAATCTCGCATTTTCGTATGATACCTAAGCTAAATTTTTTTTATAAATTGGTATTTTGACAAACTTTAAGCTTTTAGCTTAAGTCTCAAAGTTTAGTGTCTGTGTCTAATAAAATTATAAGTCCAAGGTCGCATAACCTGTTCTTTTGAAAATGTCTTGTTTTCTTTACTTCAAATAACGTAATATGAAGTTTAGTGTAACATAATATAATTCTCTACAAAGAACTTTAAGCCGGAATAAAAAGTAGGCTATGTCAATGAGTCTATATTGGAGAGGCTGACATTTTGCATCGATAAACCCATGCGAAAAATTAAGTCGATCTGTAGGTCTGTTGCAGCGCGATTGAAGGACAAACCAACAAAAAACACACTGTCGTATTAATAACATTACTAAGAAAGTAAGGTATTATCAAAAAGTTATTTTGGCTTTGTATAACTAAGACATTCAGTAGCGTGCTGACTTCTGATTGATCACTTCCGATGCCGTTAACTTACTTAATAGAATGATAACAAGAAGTAAAAGCTCTATGTAGATAGAATCATCTACTTAAAGAGATATCTCTGAGTAGATGATTCTATCTACGTACAAAACATTATATTTTAACAGATATGTTAAAATACCCTGGATAAATTTAAAAGTGCTTTATTTAATTCTGCGTTCTAATTTTAGATCAAAATAGTATATTAATCCGACATCCATCACAGATAAATCAGACATCCATCTGCAATGAACATCCACTTTACTAACAACAACTAACTAACTAGTAGTAAATTAAACAAGTCAGGAAATAACAACAGCAAATTAACTGCAATGCATCAGCTAATTTCAGAAACAAAAGCAAATAATAAGATACGTTAACTTGCATTGAAAGCTTCTCTATAATAACAGCATAATAGCAATTGTTACTTGGTAGGTATATAGCTCCTTTGCACATCTTCATTTACCCTCAGTACACTAATAATTACAGTACAGTACTAATAATTATGACGTTGTTACTCGCTTGGAAATCCATTTAATGAGGATTCAATATCTCTCGTTAGACGAGGATAATGTAGAAAGACTTGTAAAATCATTTTGAACTGGAAAGGCAGCTGTGCATTGTAGAAATGGATAGAAACTTAATCGAGGTAAAAAGATTAGGAAATAGGAAAGTGCTTTTCAAAAGGTAGCGTGAACTGAAATAGAGAGAGACTATCTTGAGAGATTGAAGAATGAAAATCTGCAATGAAATCTGTCGGTGAATCGAAGTAATTGACAGTTCAAAAGATTACAACTAAAAAAAAGAAAAAGCGTTTACAGTCTTATTCTAGTCTGGCTGATTCCCGCGACTTCGTCCGCGTAGAAAAAGTTTAGTGTGACTTGCTATTCTCCGCGAGATTTATCTCCTCTATATCCGATAGTATTTAGTAAATCTTGACCAAAATTAAATACAATATTTCTAATAGTACACAATTTGTTAAAGAAAAGAATTATCAAATTCGGTTTAGATTTGATGAAGTTAAGGGAGCAAAATCAACAAAAACTTTCATCCCCTATTCCGGATAAACCTTATTGTTTATCAGGATAATAGGTATTCTATATATTATTGATCCGGAGTATTAGCTACCACTATAAAAAAAAAATTTCAAATCCGTTTAGTGTTTTTGTGTGATGCGCGCACAGTCTGACAGACAGACAAAATATTCAAAAAAAATTGTTTTGAGCTCAGTATCGATAATAAAGCATCCTCCGATTAAAATTTTCAAAATATATTTAATGTACAGAATTCGTCCCGTTACAGTTAACTTTGGACCACTTATGAAATGACTTCATTTAATCATTTGAATGTACCTAAGCTTGAATCACTAATTATATTTTTTATACCGTACTTAATTGTTATTTAAGTGTTCTTTTTATGTTCGATATATTATATTAAAATTTTGAAAAATTATATGTATTGCTTTAATAATGTGTAATTAATTATATTTACAATTAATGCTGATGTGTTTTCAATATCTCTATCTAGAGACAAAAGTCGTGCCCGCGCCTTCTTTCGCTTTTTGATTACCGCGGAAACTCTTATTTTCCGGGATAAAAGTAATCTATGTGCTATTCACAACTATAAAGTATCTGTGTGCCCAGCTAAATTGGTTCAGTCGTTGCGGCGTGATTGAGTAACAAACATCCATCCATCCATACATCCAAACCTTGGCAGCATTAATAATATTAATAATATAATAAATAGGATGACATTATGTTTCTTACTCGTATAATCGTTTGGTAGAAATTATTAATAGGTAGAAGAATAAGATAATTTCATTATAATATTGTACCTAACATTAAATAAAGGATTTCAGTAAGAGCGACTCTTAAATTGTATTTGGGACAATCATTATTTTCTTTGTGCATTAGCGATCTTTTATTATTTTCAGTGGATATTTAATTATCGCATGAATGCAATTAAATTTTTCGGATGATATTTCAAAAGAATAAAGTAAGGTTGAATTTTGAACCATCAAGCTTACAAAATGTTTTAACATTGGTTCATGTTGAATTCAATATCCTGAATTTCATAACTTATTAGGTAACTAATGCGCTATGAAATTATTTTAATGTTAATTACTGTCATATTATAATTTTAATGTTTAAAGAGTAAAAGCTCATTTATCAATTTAGTTTTTTAGTAATGTAATATCGATTGATGTTTTTATGATATGTACCACCAACGGAAATGGGTCTGCTTTGTCTTCCCATGTTGACATGTTTTGGATTTTATGTATTGCATTTTTGAAGCTTCACTGTGGAAGCACTGTATACATAGCTTAGTTTGGTTACTTATTTTAAAATTATTTTATTTTTTGAAAAGAGCAACTGCTGAGTTTCTTGCCGGTTCTTCTCAGCAGAATCTGCATTCCGAACCGGTGGTAGATTTATGACGTGTCATAAGAGCTACAAGGTGGCCTACATGAAATAAATAAATTTTGAATTTGAATTTGATTCTTATGATGTTCTTCGTTACTTATGTATCTTTATATCAGGTATAGTATGATGAAAAAGTTCAATTAAATAATGTTTTACTTTATGTAAACCAAGTTGGGGCTACATGAACATTTTGAAAAGCAGTTTCTGCTGAGAAGAATATAAATGTGTTGAGAAGAGTTAGTTTTATAAGTAGTAAGCTGACTTGACGCATATCAAATAAAAATCCTCTACAATAAAATCCACACAAGGTTTGCGATGGAAAAGTCCAATTAAAAAATGTTTTACTTTGTGTAGACCAAGTTGGGCTGCATATACATGAAAAATATAAAATGCAGATTCTGCTGAGAAGAATTGAGAAGAGTCAGTGGCTTCTTTTTTGAAGGCATAAAAATTACAATAATTATAAAGCCATATCAATGTAACAAATTACTACTTCACAATATCTCGTAGGAAGTTGAATGCAAAGCTTGATTGCTTTGATTATTAATTTATTTAATAATCGTAATGAATTTCTTATACATTGTTTTATTTTTTGTAATAACATTTACCTTTTATAAGTAGTAAGCTGAGTATTGCGTATAAAACAAACATCCTCTTCAATGAAATCCACACTGTTCCATCACAAGTCACTCACTCTAATAAATAATCACTGAACACTCACTAAATAAACAAACAATTATAACGCCTGCCAAACCTTATGATACGAGCTTTTGAGGTACAGACGACTACGTCCGTCTCCATTGAGAGCTTATATCCGACTGAAATACTGAATGCTCGCATTTCATTTGATATTCACAGTGTTTTGGAGTCAGGACCGCCCACACGCTTTGAACTAGTCGGATTATACAGATCCTCATCATTTTCATGATCATGAAGTTCACAAGTCAAAAGCTACTGTTGCACTTAAAGTGCACTTGTAAGGTAGTCCTTGCGTCTACAGTTAAGCTACATTTTCACTGTATTGATTGTGGGCTGATTTCATGCCTTTATTCATATGGATGCCTTTTATTCATATATGTATTTGCCTTCAATTAGAAATGCAGTTTGTAATTTTTATATTTTCATCTAGTGTAAATTACTCTACATATATAGAAAGCCAATAAGAAAACATTTTAAATACATGTTGACCACTTTTATGCAATTGTACATCGACAAAATTCGTTGGTGCTCTGCGCTTTATTTATCGTGATTTATCGTGTTGACCAAAAGTACCAATTAAATAAATACATGCCTTATTGATTTACGTATAAATTTTAAATGCAAAAACTTTTATTAAGTAAATATTGGAAGACAAAAATCCTATTAATCTTATTATCCTATTAATATTATAAATGTGAACCGATTCGGCTGAAATTTGGCACAGAGATAGATTATAATCTGGAATACCTAGGTACTGGTTTATTTGAATTTAAACAATCTCTACCAGGTCATATTATTAAAGAGGTTATGACGTCCATTAAGAAGGAAAAATATGATGTAACTTCATAAAAATTGAGGGTGGGATTATATTATTTAGTCTAAAATCATTTTCTATTCAAGCACAGTAGTTTTCAATGCTGGGAAAATGAAACATGCATAAATCTACGTTCCTTTGGCGCTATTATGTCAACCGATAGAATTTATGACCGCATATAAGATATTTTCTCGAGGGGCAGCTCTCTTTGTAACCTTACTATTCGCAAAGTTTTATAATCTTTAATGTTTTTTTTTTAATGAAGTATAAATAATACATTTTTTATAAATATCACCTGTAATAATAATAATTATTGTAAAAAAATAGACTTTCATCAACACTCACGTCATACCTAATTAGTAGATGCCCACGACTTCATCCTCGTGGATCAATTTTTTATTAATTCCGTAGGAATTCTTTGATTGGGATAAAATATGTCATAGATGTCATGTGACCGCCTTTAGGATGCAAGCTATTTTGCCATAAAAAGGTAACAAACAGAAAGACAAAAAGACAGATCCACAATATTTAGAGCGCATGTAATGGTAAACCTTCAAATTTAGATTTATTTCATATATTTTAATCTTTTTTTTATTATTTCAAATCTAAAATTGACCAGCAAAGTTTGCATTTAACAATCGTTTTCCATCCTTGACAAATCGAAATAGAGCTCTGCTCTATCGAATGATATTGTAGGTATAATTAAAAGTGGTCCTAACCGTATCTGAGTAGAAAAGCAAGGAATATGAGAGAGGTGTGCGTTTTCTTGGCGCATGTCATTTTCCGAGTGCAAGGCTTATGACCCTTAACAAAGAGTCTTAGAAAACGGTGCTGAGATTATCTCGCTGTTCACGAAGCCATAATAATTAGGCATATATCCCGCTTCTATTTCGTGTATCCTCTGTAAATCTCACACTAAAAAACCTAAAACGTTCCCTTCACGCTATTAATGTGTCAAGCGAAGCGATTTATGAGCACATTTTAGAGATTTTCACAAGGGAGGATTTCGAAGTGGGTAAATAGTATTGGGTGTAACGTCACGTATTAGATCGACGGATTTTGCTTTTGCAGCAAAATACGGTAAGCCAAGGGTAAACCGATTTCTTTCCTCTACTCTAAAATTATGTGCGGTTATGTCATTAAGTTTTTGCCTGCTATTAATATTACCACTACCTATATAAGTTCACCTTACTCAAGTGAGTTGAAAGTTGAAAGTTCAAGGGAAGCTGGAAGAAATTTCTTTTTTTAGAGATAAACTTCACCTATGTCTACTTCTTCTAATATATGTTTTGTCTTGACGTTGTTTATAATATGTACAACGAAAATAAAAATAAAATAAAAAAAGAAATATTGTTTTAACGTTCTTATACCTAATGGAGAAGATCAGTGATTTTATTAATTTTTGCTTGATTTTTTAGAACAAAATAAAACACAGCAGTAGAAGAAATAATAAATTATCTCCAAAAACACAAGAGTTATAGAGATCGATGATCACTTTTTTTCTAATGAATTAAGATTAAAATTAAATCAAAATCAAGTAAGTGATCTACAACAGCGAAAGAAATATCTCCTTAATCAAACTAAAAAAATCGAACTATTTTCTTGGAGATTGATGTTTTTAATATTACAGTGTGCGAAAGATCAGCTTTGCGATGCGTCAGTGATTGCCAACAGTAGTAGGTATGGTCGTGAAAAAGCAGTAGGTACCTACAGACCGGCTTATACCGTGCGCCGAATGCGCATCTGTGCAATGTGCGCCATCTCGAAATCACCCAATACTCGCACTGCAAAGCCGAGCCAAAGACTGTAATGAATCTATAGAGCGTGCTCTGATCTGACTCAGCTCAGACTCAGGATAGAGATTAAAACGAGACACACATATCTGACATAAATCCGTCTCGTTTTATCTATGTCTCAAGTCTAAGCACAGTTAGAGTGCGGTCTATAGATTTCAGCCTAAGTAAGAACTAGTAGCCTCAGTAATAGTACCTTCAGCCTAAGTAGTTTTTTTTTGGTAGGAACGTTCCTACAAAAAATTCTATGAAATCACGATGTGATGATTACCGCGCGATCGTTATATGAAATCGCGATACAAAAGAGTAAGTAGCTAATCTGCTTAAGCACTTTGAATCGGAGTGGTTTGAACTACATACAAGAAACAGTAACGGCGGTTTCGAACAATAAAACGCGGTCAAGTTTGACTCGCACTGAAAGAGGGTTCCGTAATCCTCAGCAATACGTGTTTAACAACAGTTTCAATCCGTAGAAGGTATAAATAAAGATTTCTTATGTAAGATTTCTTAAAACTGTGTGACACATTTTACTCTATTGCTTGTGGATTCAGGTTACACACGTGCTATAAATAACTCCGTGCATTCAAGTCCGTTAAGTCACATACTTAAGTAGTCCATAAATTTTCACGGAATTTTTCCTACTAACACTATAACTATACTAGAATACGAACTACCAAAAATAGCACGTTTCGTAGTGTACCCACTATTATAAAACTTTAAAATCCTTTTTTAGAATAAGATACATTCCTACTCTATTTGATGACCTTTCATTATGTGTGTAGTTTGGATCGCACTGCTGACACCATGTAACGTATTAGGTTTTAGGAATAAAAGGCAGATAGCTTTTTATTACTTTATTAATGGGCTCTACCACTCATGTGGCAGTATATCTTAAGTTTATGGAAACTCGGACTAGCAGAAACATTGATAATTGGAAAGAGTGACGTATGTCAAATACAGATTGCCCCGGATAGATATAGATAACAATACTACCTAAGAGACGGAACCCTAAAAAGGGTAACTCCCTGCCACGTGCGTGACTCCCTACTCAATGCAAATTCACTTCCATTCATTTTGTATAATAAAATCAAATGAAGGCTTTCTTAACACGACACAGGTTCGATACAAAGCACTTTACTTTGTATGAGAAATCTTATATTGAGGCCAAAACAATTTTTCATGTTGGCTTTTTGATAAAATATATTATTATTGAATATTCTTAAGTAGGTACACTCAGCATTTTATTACTTACGAGTATAATTGCTATATTAGACAAAGATTTATTAAATACTTGAGTCTTGACACTTCCTGCGTACTTCACTCGGCATAGATGTCTCTGTTTTCCATTTTTATATTTCTAGCTTTTGCCCGCGACTTTACACATTCATAGTTAGGTTTTTAAAAATCCCGCGAAAAGCCTTTGTTTTTCCGGAAAAAAACACTAGCGTTTATCACTTTCCACTCTGTCAACCGAAGCTGTCAACTTAACGTACCAGGAATAAATAATTAAATTTGTGGACTGTAATTCAGCAATTTGAAACAAGCAATATCGCGTCAATTACAGCTTTAATTAATATAGTTTTATGAGTTTCCAATATCATTTCCAACACGAGACTTAACCACAACACCGAATTGAAACAACATGTACGTGTCATTTTCGCTTACCTTCCATGATTGCAGTACTATATTGCATATTGTGCATTCATTATTATTATTAATGCGAAAGTCTTTTGGTTATTGGTTTTTCTTAAATCACGCACAAAACAGCTACTGGTCCGGGAGGTAACGTTGCATTTCAGCTAGTGATTTCATTCCGATCGATTGCCATCATTTTCAATTGATCTCGGCTGACTCTCAAGTGAACCGACCGTCAGCTGACGCACCCGCGGGGCTGGTGGTTGTGGGACAACACCAATTAAGCTAGACCTCTAAATTGTATGAGCGCCCATACAGCTCAGAGGTCAAGAAGTTGGAAGTTGGAGTGAGTTCGAATCCCATTGTGATCATTGGTTACCCAAGAAATAGCAACTAACATATATTTATTTTCTTTTATTACGAGATAAGCTTGGGCTTGACGACAATAAATGATGGCAAGCACTGATGAAGTCTATGTTGGAGCGCACTTGACTAGAAAATACTTTAATTATGCGTGGCAGGAAACATGGTTAGCGGAAGGGCGTTCAACACCTTAGCGATCAGTTTCAGAAACGGTGGACTAAAGGGTTTCGTTGGAGCATAATATTAAATATATATACTTTAAGGTTTCGTGCGAGTAGTTATTTATATATTATGCATTTTTAGATCAAAACTCCCAAGCCAATAACAGAAAAAACATTTTACAGCAAATATATTAACGATAAAACAATTTCCGACTCAATGGGTCGGGTAGGTTTTCGCATGGATATATTGGCAGAAATCAAGTGACAATCGGACGCTTACTCGAGTGTGAAAACGTTCGAATTACTTCCACATGCCTTTTAATTTGTAGACTTATTAGAACTCTATTGTGTACTCTATGTATGTTATGTAACTAGTTTTTGCCCGCGACTTCGCTCCATCAAGTTTGATTTTTCAAACCCCATTTTACCCCCTTAGAAGTTCAATTTCCAAAAATCCTTTCTCAGCGGATGCCTTCGTCATAATAGCTAGATATCAGTATGCCAAAAATTCCGATTTCATGATTTGCGCTGCGCGTGGGAAGTGGAAATGGGCGGAGAACATAGTTCGAAGAGCTGATGGTCGCTGGGATTCCAAGGTGCTCGAGTGGCGACCTGGAAGCGCAGTGTTGGCAGAGCCCTCACAAGGTGAAACGACGACATCAAACGAGTCGCAGGGAGCCGCTGGATTCAAGCGGCACAAGACCGAGGCCTGTGGAAGCCCATGTAAGAGACCTAAAGGTCCAGCAGTGAACGTCTATCGATTGACAAAGAAGAAAAAGAAGATCCGTCACATAAATTTCTTAATTAAGGATATGTTAGGTACCTACGTAAGGTAATAGGTAGGTATATACGAGTATAACGACTCTCTGCCACGTGCTTAATTATTTTTCAGCAAATAGAGGGTATTCAGTGGGTGGGCCTGTAAGTGGGCAGATACAACGTTTGTGCATTTACCACAATACAAGCTGTGATTAAGCTGACAATCGAAACAGGGTCCGGGGGATCGGCCCAGTAATCTATTTACGCTGTTAAAATCAAGGCCTTTGTTCCACTGGGCACTTTAGTTAATTCCTACCTAATCAATGGTACTTTCTATGTAATGCGGAGCTAAAACCTACTCCGTGGTTGTGCTTTTATTATATAGTTGCTATATGCAACATAAATAATTAAATTATTTATGTTGCATATAGCTAACAAGTTTAAATTAAAAAAATTAATCACTCCCGACATGTGAAAATGGCCTGTCTACAATATAGCCGATACTCTGATTTATTTATTTATTTTATTCTTTATTTGCACCAAAACAACAAGGAAAAAATATATATTAAAAGAGACAAAAGGTATGACACAAAAGGCGGCCTTATCTCTTAGTAGCGATCTCTACCAGGCAACCTTAGGAACCCTGCAGGGCGATCAGCTAACAATTGTCTCTTATCTCACATCAAAAAATATCCTTATGGACCGATATCGAAACAGTCCATATAACCGGTACCGCGTAAGCTTTTTCAGGATTGTAGCAATGGTCGCAATCACGTGACTATCGACATTTTAGTGGTGGGCCATAACTTATAATCCGACTAATTTGAATATCTATGGTTACCTAGCAATCTATACGGCCATAGCAGTCTTCCAAATTTGACTGCGTTATAGCTGCAAAATAAAGAGTGAAGGAGTCTGTGGCCAGTGCCGCAGAATATGTTAATTTATGGTTCTTCTAGGTTCATAGAGTAATATTATTATTTATTTACACTTTTATTTTACAGGTTCTTTCTACTGTGTTGTGTTATTTAATATCTGCAAATAATAGGTATAGGCAGTATTTATTTATGTAGGTACTTCTTACACATAAAAACACAAAAGTTAGGTTATGAAAACTAAAATAGTAAATATGTACTATGTTCCCACATGCTTATGCCTTATGTATTGAACATTAACGTATGTAATATGTATCACAAACAGAATTTACCCAGGCGCATATTATTATTGAGTAGGTACATAAATCTTATGTAATACATACAACTACATACCTACCTCCCTATACGGCAAACATACGAAAGTGTAAAAAGGTAAATCTAAAAATGATTCTTCAATGATTTTAACATTTTCTTACTTCATATAATAATACTAATTGCATTGTTATTTTGATAAATTATTTAATAAAGCTTATTAAATATTTTTACAAAAATATGAGTAGTAAAACGACTTTGGATACCACATATTTCACCGATAAGAACACCTAATGAGGTGTATCAATGAAAGCCTAGTTTGACGTTATATTTGTCGTAGTCCTTAACGGACATCTTACTTCAAAAGTCTTACGCGGTACCAATTTTCAGCAATATTCATACAAAACTTTTATCGATGTGATACTGCATCAATGTCAAAATATTTTTTTGTCCTCAACGATCCTTTACGGACTGTCTCAATGTTACGTGGAGCCAAAACTATGTTTTGACATTGACGCTGTCCTTTAATGATTGCGATAAAAGTTAGCTGATCGCCCTGCTCATACCCATTATCTACCTCTATCCCATTTTTAATACCAAGTTCTAGTTTTTTTTAATATATTGTAATTGAGCTACTACTGAAAGTTACATGAAAGAAAACCCCAATTCATTTTTGGCCGGGACCAAGTGATCCGCAGTCGAACATGCTAAACGCTAGACCAATAAGATAGTATGTAGGTAATGGTTTTCATAGAAAGTTTTGCTTCTTCTTTAGACAATTTGATTGCGTGAGAGCCTAAAATCTCAGGGGGTAGTGACTAATGTACGCCCAGTTTTAAAACTGCCATTCAAGCAATAATATAAGCTAATTATAGCTACTTCACCATACGAATAAATTATAGCTACTTCACCATACGAATAAACTTTACCGAATAAAATAATATGTTATTTCAAAAAACAATTGAATTTATACAAAATGAATTGAACGGACGAAGTTAAATATTTTTGGCAATTTAAAAAATAGTTTCGAGTTTTTTTTTTTTTTTTTATAAAGAATATTAGCCAAGCTGAACTTGACTTATAATCTCCTGTCCCCTCCAAAAAAGCGAAAAGCTTGTGCTAGGAGTGGGTACGACAATAGTGCAACGGGTGAGGCTCGAACCTGCGACTTCAGTTTGACTTTGACGCACCTTTGACCGTTGGGCTATTGAGGTTACTGCCTAAGAGACTTCCTTTATAACTTTTTATTTCTTTCAGAACCATTTAGAAATAGTGAAATACGAGTATATACTAAACATATAATGTTTTATATAGTAAGGTAATTATTGTGCTTAGAAAAACAAAGTATAAATCAACAGCCAAGTAATTCACTTAATGCATAATTACTCCCAATCTCCAATAATAATTTAATTTACCCTAATCAAACATTCAACTCAGGGACCAAGTTTTTCTTGGCTTTTTTCTTCCTCTTCGGCTGAATAAGGAAGAGGATTTTGCAAGATTAGCCGAATCTATTAACGAGGGAGGAAAATTCGCATAGCAATAGAAGTTTGTTTTTATTCCGTAAATATTTATTATATTGGTCGCTTTTGGTCGACAAATAAATTAATATCAATTATTGTCCCTGGTGACACAAGGGCTGGCCCATTCTTTTATTCGCATCATTCTCTTTTAAAGAGTGTATCAGCTAAGCTGAATTTGACTTATATTTTCCTCTGCCCTCCAAATAAGCGGAAAGCTTGTGTTAGGAGTGGGTACGACAATAGTGCAGCGGGTGGAGAATAGGGATTAAACCTATCTGCACCTTTAACCGTTCGGCTATTTAGGTATTTCACGCAAGGATTTGTATTAATAAGTTGGTAATAATTAGATGGGGCTAAATTAATTCAATTATTTAAAAAAAAGCTTACACTGAAGTGTAGTAACTGTAATTTTTAAATTCTTATTTAGGGTTGAAAAATTTTAAAAACTTCTCAACTTTACCACTCATCTTGAATCCTCAGTTAATAGAAACATTTTTAAACCTATGGCAAAAAATTCGTACTGCAGCTGCACTGTGAAAACTTTAAAAATTTTTTCAATATGATGAGTCTTCGAGGCCGAAAGAATCCGCTTTAATCGGTCCAGTCGTATTACCCCGACTCGTTTTAACCCGAGATTTTTTGCCCTGCGAAACAACCCTAAGTTAGCTATAATCAAACGTCTACAACGGCAATCGAATTAACATTTAACTTCAAATAAACTGCGAATCACCGTATAAAATAAAGCAACCTTGTAAAAATGAAAATAAAATCTTTCGGCTATGTAATATTTACGATCGAACCAATTTCGCGTAGCTTCTCGGCTTGATCGCTATTTATATTTACAAAGGGTTTATCCGAAAAACGTGCATAATTGATGTTTATATTTTATGGATATGAAGCGTTATCGATGTGGAAAGTTAAGGATATATCGTCTGCACAAAGTATAATATGAAGGGGTTAAGAATATGCTTTTATTAACAAGCTATAATTAAAAAAATTAAAAAACACTACTGCCTAGCCAAAAACGAACTAAAAAGTTAATTACCTTTGGAAACTTATACCCATTTTGATGAAAATGATATTTTTTTTGAATCACTGGATATTGAATTAAAGTTATATATAAATATTTTTATAATATATAAATATTTTTGCAATCTACTCATCATTTTCTAGATAATGATTATATACTTAGTCTTATTTTCAATTTTTTTTTTAAACTTTAGTCTTTAATACGGGACCATAGCCACTCTATCAATTTTTTTTTAAATTTTACTAGCCCGAAATAAGCTTAAGATTTTAAAGATACCTCATTCATCAAAATCGGTGCAGGCGTATAGAAGTTATGGTGGAATATAAAATCTCACATACATACATGAACCCTGAAAACAATATACTCCTTTTTTCAGGCAGTCGCATAATAATAATCATAATTCCAAAAATATTTATAGATTCACCATTACACAATAAATAATGTGTAAAACACATTTATTAAGTTGAAGTTAAATATATTTGTGTACTAAAAATAATACCTACTCATAATTGGTATACTATAATGTAATCTGAAGTGTAAATTCCCGGGGGGTTACAAAAACAAATGGTGTTTTTGTTGAACGATGTGATGCAAATTTAAAGGGGTTTCCTGATTCGAATACGGAACAGCTTTTGTTAAAAAAATAATTGGGATTATACAACTTTTGACCCGCTTGAGCTATCATCTTTCATAGTTACGCTTGTAATGTTAATCTCAATTTTCATATTCATGTAATAAAATCTAACTGTGATACATTGTGAATTGTGATTGTTACAAAAGTAAATGTTTTATTTTGAAACTTGATTTTACAAGCAATGTAGAAAAAATCATCATATAATGGAAACTATGTTTGAAGAAAACTTATAGAAAACTACCTATAGGTATCTATAAAATACTCAAAAGATAAGATTAAAATTTTAAAAACTATTGTGTTATGAGTTGGTTTAATGCTCAATGATAATAAAGCTTTAATACTAAGATCGATTTCAAATTAAAAATGTAACATAAATTGTGTTTATGGGGACAATAAAACTGGCACATTATAGGAGTGAAACAAGAGTTGACGATTGCCTACGATATAATATTAGCCGATTGTGCCATTTTATATTATACCTATTTATAAATTACAAATGTTGTGTTTTGTGTATCGCTTTGTTGTGGAATTATTATATAGTTTATGACACCTTAAGTCATGCTAGATCTGTTTGTCTCCATATTGGCCAATGTTGTATGAAGATGTGAAGGTTGAGGAATGTCAGGCAAAATGTTTCTACACCTTAAAGAACGAAAGGAGAACGGACAAAGTGCTACATATCAATTTAAATAAGTAGCTCTTGAGAACACATTGTACTGTCGATAGACACACAAAGAGAGCTCATGTCTCTTGAGTAGGTCCTTTGCTTACTGCCTAGAAATCCTACATTGACTGCACGTTGCTGAACGTTTGAAGAGCGCTCGACAAACGCCTAATATATTCTGGACCTTAGATTCTTTTGATCTCTATTTATCTGACTATAATAATTATTATAGTAAGCTAGATCAGGGCCTCTTGTTTAATAGAGACGATTTCTGAGGTACCTAGCAGCGCGATGACGGTTACGGTGCGTGGAAAGGTTGACGGTGGAGTTGCAGACGGTGAGATAAAAATGAATGCCCTCACCACTACCACACCATGCAGTTACCTCAAGAACAGGTTTCCGTTGAGAAGCGCCCACTAACAATAAACTTAAGTCACTTGCAAGTTTTAAACAAGACCATTTCTACAACTAGGGCTGATAGAATTCTGCAAGAAATTGAGAAAGTTTTGAATGGAATATTATCGTAGAAATAAAGAACACTAGTTGATACCCGCGACTTCGTTCGCGTGGATTGAGGTTTTTTTATTCCAGCGGGAACTCTCTTATTTCCCGGGTTAAGAAGTAGCCTATGTGTTATTCCAGACTATATCTATCTCTGTGCCAAACAGCCAAATCCGACGTGAATGAGTAACAAACATCCATACATCCAATCTTTTGCATTTATAATATTAATAATAGGATTTAGCATAATATAAGACTCAAATAAATCGACATTACAATGTGTTGCAACTAAATGAATGCTCTTTTACCTTCCTTAGTAAAAGCAGCTTTTACACCCGAGGCACTAATTGCAGCATTAAAGGCGTCGCAAAATACCTCCTCAGTCGTTAAAGATGCCGTGACGTAAGCTATAAAGCTGGAAAATGCTTATGCAAATTATTTTACCTTGCATGTATTATATATCTACGAGTAGGTATAGCTTTTAGCAGTAATGGCAAGAATGAGATGTAAGTTTTACATAAAGTGAAATTTATTGCTTTTCTATATCTAGAAGCCAATATCTGCCTAATAAAGTTAGTGGCCATATTGATACCATTCGATCGTAAAAGGTGCTTTATCTATACTTTATAATAAAACTGTACCTACCTAACGTAATTCTGTACATTAAATATATTTTGAAAATTATAATCGGAGGATGCTTTATTATCGATACTGAGCCCAAAACAATATTTTTTGAATTTTTTTGCCTGTCTGTCTGTATTGTAGGTACATTACAACATTATAATTTTAGATTTTACGCCGGCTAAGCTTAAGAAAAAATTCATGAGCTCTCGCTAAAATGATATTAACGCTGTTTTAATACAGAGCTCCCCTAAGACATGACCTTCTTCTAAATATTATGATTTCCCTGGGCGCTAGTGGCAGCAAACAGGCCCTACGACTTAGTTAGCGGCAATCTTAAATTATTTAAAGTTTTATTGATACAAGCTTACTTAATAAAATTACTCTGATAATCATAAATTTTTTTTTACGAAACCGACTTCAAACGCCACTTCAAAGTACTTATGTCATTGTGCCTTTAAAATTTGAAGAGTTCCCTCGATTTCTCCAGGACCCAAAATCAGAGCCTGATCTGATGACAATGAGACCACTTGGAAAGTATACTACTCTTTCAAACAAAAAAAAAAGAATTTTACAAATCTGTCCAGGCGTCTTCGAATAATATAATCGGAGAACATACATAATTTACAAAAAAAGACTCCTCCTTTTTTGGAATTCGGTTAATAAAATACGTCTTAATGACCTCTTAACTTCACTTTACTTGACACTTCTTTTTTATTCTTATAGTTCGATGACCAAGGTATTTTCTCTAATTAGAGCTGGTATATAATAAGTGAATGAATGAATGAAATGAACTAAAATGAACAATATTTATTTTTCAACCTGACATGGTGAATAACGAAAATAAAGAATCAATACACACACAAGTACCTATATATTATCATTTTGCCGAAATTCAGATACAAAGCTACAGCTTGAATTAGGTGAAAATTAAACTTTGATTTCTACATCAGTGGGCAGAAATAAAGATCAATTTCGAAATGATACCGGAAAAGGATTTCTGAGTCACTGAATTGAAAACGTTTTCGCATTGACACTTTGACTGATATTTATAGGGCGTTTGTTCGAGTAAAAAAATGTCCATATTATAGTATTTTCGCGCAATATTCCGGCGATATGATTTTTGTAAAATAAAGTGCGGGAGTACTATAATAAGAGCAGGGAAAAATATCGTTATTGCCACTGATTGCATTGTTTGATGCCGAGTTTATTTTGATAGAAACTGAGTTGATGAAATACCTGCTGTTATAAATTACAATACAAACTGGCTTTTGTTCGTGAATTCGTTTCCGTCATCCGAGTAAATTTTTGAATATCCCGCGGGAACTCTTGCTTTTCCGGAGTAAAAAGTAACCTACGTCATCTTCCAGGGTACATTAGGTATCAACTCTTGAAGCAGTCTCATTTCAATTTTGTTTTGAGGCGTCTTATATACATAATCCATATAATAACATCCTTACAGTGCCTAATAACTTTAAGTTTGGCATCGTACCTACGCCATCTCAGACCAAAATTGAAATAATACTGCTTTAAGTGCTGATATTTTTCTATGATCGAAAGTTGATAGTATAAGCCCAGGGCCCCAAGTCTGCTATTTTACATGTCATTGTCATTGATCCGCAATACAATTACAATACAATTATCATGGTCCAAAATTTCGTAGTCTACTAATTCACAATGGTCGTTTGATTTTTTATAATTGGATTGTAATTCAATCATACCTCGGTATTGCTATTAGCTTAAAAAGCGTTTGCCGAAATGAGTTTCAAAAAAAACTACATATTAAAAACGTTTATTTAAGCTAGATTCAAAGCTAGATGTGTCAGTGGCAAACCATCGGAAAACAATTGTGACGCCATTGAATTAGTAGACTACCAAAATTGCTAAAAGTAGCAATTGGGATGTCATTGATAGGCAATGTATCTACAATTGCAATAGCAGACTTGGGCCCCTGGTCGTCCGTCAATTATAATAAAATATCGCGTTGATTCGTTGCTTCATGATTGTAGGACAGTATACACAATATCGTATTACTATATATATAGCTTATAAATAAAATATAACTACACAACGAATGGAACGATAAGATATACAATCTAAATATATAAAAGGAAAAGGTGACTGACTGACTGATTGACTGACAGACTGATTTATCAACGCACAGCTAAAACCACTGGACATGAAAGCCATACAGATAGCTAATATGACGTAGGCATTTGCTAAGAAACGATTTTTAAAAATTCAACCGATAAGGGAATAAAATAGGGTTGAAAAATGGAACTTTTCGTGAGCAAAGCCGCGGGCAAAAAATAAATAAATGTTTTAATATTAGCCCTAGGAATCCCTACAACAAGCAAAAGCTGATTGGTCGATAGAAAATATTCAGAGTACGGGAGATTCTAAAATCTATTCCATTTTCCAGAACTAGTCAATTTAATAGGTAAGCTGCCTGCGGGGCGCCCTGCACCTGTATATCGAACGGTTTTTTCAACCAGCTAGTTTGACTGGTCACTATCTCCCTGTCTCCACATGCTCCACATGTCGTGTACTGGCCGAGTTATTGACCAATGAAAATGAGTCTCGCTAGCACGGAATCGAAACTCTCGTTTCATAGTGTTGATATTTATAAAACTGAGTTATATACAAGTTAACTATAGATTAAAACTAACACGATCCATGCCTCAGGTAACCAAAGAGCTTAGCTTACTTAGCCCAACGGCTGAGCCTCGCTATCCAACGAGTTTTGGGCACAATGCCCATTAACGACCACTTGGATGGCGTGTATTTACTGTAAATGTTATTAATAGTAGTTTTAATTTATTTTTCATATAACTGTACAAACTAACATAAAAATAAAATAGTAATCATATTCAATTTATTTCATATATTACCAGTAGCTCTTATGATACGTTGAGTTTCTACAACCGGTTCGAAATGCAAATTCTGCTGAGAAGAGGCAGCAAGAAACTCAGCATTGCATTATTGAAATTAAACTGTTATTAACTATGGTTCTCCTACGGATCTCCATATGTCTGATTCGGTTTGTTGTGGTTAATTTCCTTTTCGTTACTGTAAAAAAACTTACGAACAGTATTAGCAGATCAAACGCAAAAACCTTGTTTCGCACAATGGGCGAATCACGAAATTCTTTTTTTGTATCTAACGAGTTCGGTTAGCTCGTTCGCTGCAAAATGAGGAATTTTGCCGGATGTGATTTCACGTTACAAAGTAATTACGACTGAACAGAAAATCCTCTGACATAAAAGTTACACACAAATAAGAACTTTTTAATGAGACCCACATTTTAAGAATTTTACTCAAAAAGAAATTAAGTGTGTTTCAGTTTCACGTTACGCTGTGCCGGAGCCGGGCCGTGCCACGGTGATGGGTATGTCTAGTAGGTATGTTTTTACATTTACGTATGTTCCACCGTACCGCCTAAACTACCTACTGAGCCGATTTTGATGAACGAGGTGTTGATCGATTCTTTATTATGGTTCGGGTGACATAGACTACATTTTTTACGAACAAAATCTATTTGACGGATGCAGGTGTTAAGTATCTAAATTTTGTAGTCGGGTTACTAGTTTTTAAGCTTTTGAACTTTGATTTTCAGAGATTTTCTTTTTTTTTTAATTTATACACAATACATTTTTAATTATTTTATATGCCATCCTCCAGGAAACTTTGCGTTTATGTTGAGGATGGCGAGTTCACATTAATACACATCATCAACAATCATACACATTATACTAAAATAAAAAAATAAAAATTAAAAAATATTTAAATTCTACTCTAGTGGTTTCATAACAAAAGTTCAGTTTTTGATCCACTACTACTACACTATTTATAACAGTTACATGTATTTATAAATAGTTACACTATTTATAACAGTATAACTAGTTATCTCATCTATATCATTAGCTCAAAAGACTGCGACACATTCTAGAAGGGAAAATAAAATGAAGACGAAACTCTGGTTGAAGAAGAAGTGGTTTTTTTTGCCCGTGGTTCAACGTGAGTTCCAGGTCGTTGTTCAAAACTGCATAAAACAAAGTACAAGTAGCTATAATGGTTGCCAACCTCCACTAAGATACGGCAATTGACAGTAAAAGATGAATAGCAATAGGTACTGCTTCTTCCTCCAACGTATCTATTAGCTCCTCTAATATCAGATTTTTTCTTCTTTTCTCCCTTTGTTTTCAACTATATTATTTGAAAGTAAATAAAGACGTGTTTAAAAGTTGGTTCTAAATCGATGCAAGACTCTAGGCATTGGTGAAACTCCAGTTAAAGCACGTACATAGGTAGATACGTGTAAAGTAACTCTGTAAAGTCCATTTTCTAGATGCCAGTAAACGGAGAGAGATATTAAAACTTCCACTTCAAAAGCATTTGAATTGAGAATAAAAAGTAGGAATTTAGTTCGCTCTACGCAAAAGTATCATACATTTTTTCGTACTATAATATTTCAAATACGAAAGTGAGTTTGTTAATCAACTATTTTTTGTTAGTTCAATTACGCAGCAACGGAGCAATGTATCGAAGTGGTATTTGAAATTGCGGCAAAAAGTTGTAATATATCTAGCTAAACATGGCTAAGACAAGAGGAATTTGAGCTCATTCTACTAAGAAGAGTAAAAATTTCATCAAAGTCGGTTTTCAAGATTATCGATTTCAATATTATAGATCTGACACTAGCCTTTTCAGTTATTCTTTATTTCAGAAGTTTGAAGTCGGTTTATTTTTTTAATTCCCACGACTTCGTCGGCGTGGAAAAATTATAGACCGTAGAAGTTATGTCCTCTATCTCCGATAATATTTACTAGATCTTCACCAAAATTTGATGAAATATTTTCAATAGTACACAATTTATAATAAAAAAAGAATTGTCAAATTCGGTTTAGATTTGACGAAGTTATGGAGCAAAATCAACAAAAACTGTCATCACCTATCCCGGATAAACCTTATTGTTTATCAGGACAAAAGTATTTTTTATATTGACCCAAAGTACAAGCTACCACTACACTAAATTTCATTCAAATCCGTTCAGTAGTTTCCGCGTGATGCGCGCACAGACAGATACAAAAAATTAAAAAAAAAAAAGAATTGTTTTGGGTTCAGTATCGATAATACTCGTAATAAAGCATCCTCCGATTAAAATATTCAAAATATATTTAGTGTACAGAATTCGTCCCGTTGCAGTTTTATTATAAGTATAGATATAGATTATAAATACCTACGTATATTTATGTACACCCTTTTGCTCATGAAGATTTCATGAAAGCTAATAAGTACTAACTCAGTTTGAATAATAAATATCAACTGGTACACCCTCTCTCATACTGGGAAAACGCTAGCTTAAAGTAAATAACTGTTTCTACTTCCTACGTCTTCCTACCTCAATTCCATTAGTTTTTTTTTTTGTGTCGTAGCATCGGACTTTACTAAGACATTCTTGCTCCCAGCGTTACAAACGGAGATTAAAGAAAATGGCTAAATGTTTTTCCGTTTGTCTTGACTAAAGAGACTTACGAGTTATTTATTGTAACGAGTACAGTAATAAATGCGCCCCAACAGACTTCATTGCACATTTAATCGTGGCTTACAAGTGGCTTACCTACTTACCTTTAAAGTCAAATCTATACTGTCTTTTCTAAATTGATTTTAAAGACTACCTGGTAGGTGCAATGGTGAGCGCCGATCCATCCAAACTAATATTATAAATGCGAAATTATTAGCTATTAGCTACATAGCTATAGGTATACCTGTACCTTGCGACTTCGTTTATGTATCAGGATTTTTAAAAATCCCGCTTCACTCTCCAGTCCTAACCTACTAAAGTACTAATGCAATAAACCACGCTCTTTTTCTGTTAAATCTTTTATGCTTCGTATGAATGAAAAATAATGGAGCTATAGAAGATTTGCAAGGTTTCGATTCAGCTTTTTATGTATGGGGCGCTAACAGACTACATCGTCTGCGGTTGTAGAGATGTCAAGGGGCACTTGTTCGCCGGATCGTGTGCTATCTTGTTTATGCTCTGAAATGGAGCATATTGCAGCCGTTGCCTTGTTTTGCGGTATTTTGTGAACCATGTTTATGAAGGCTCTCAGCTAAATTTACTCTTAAGTCCCTGCTATGACGTAGATCAGAAGTTTGAAATTATTTCGTACAACATTTTGATTCTTGAGTTTGAATAGTTTTTCAAAATGGTTTTGTCGTCTTCGTAACTAGGGAAAAACAAAAGACCATTTTCAAAATATAATAAAATTGGTTGCAATTATGTGAGAACTAATGAATCGACATGACACTTGCAGGTGACTGCCAAACTTTAAACGTCTTCGAACTTCGAAGTCGGTAGAAAAGTTATCAATAATTACTGACATAAACAGCATAAGAATCTAGTATTATTTACAAAAGAGAGCACCTGAAAGTTCTCTATAATGTTGTCAAAAGTGTATGAAGTTTTGACGACTTCCCGGGCGCAGTGATGAGCGCTGTGGTCTTATAACTGGAATGTTTCGGGTTCAATGCCCGGCGGTGGCAATTTGGGAATTTATAATTTCTGAATTGTCTCCAGTCTGGTCTGATGGAAGGCTTTGACCGTAGCTAGTTACCATCCTACCGTCAAAAATGTGCCGCCAAGCGATTTAGCGTTCCGGTGCGATGGTGTGTAGAAACCGATAAGGGATGTATGGGTTGAATGTACACTGCTATATCCCTTTCAAGTTAGTCCACATCCATCTTAGACTGCATCATCACTTACCATCAGGTGAGATTGCAGTCAAGGACTATCTTGTCATCGAATAAAAAATAAATGAAGCCAATCCGCACTTTGTCATCGTGGTGGACTATGACCTGAACCCTCTTAATTCGAAAGGAAACCTGTGCCCAACAGTGGGCCGGCGATGGGTTGAAATGAATGAATGAATGAATGAATACGAATGAATGATAAATTAAATTAAATTAGCATAAAAAGGTTACGTCAAGTTGAATTCGAATCAGCATACTTGTGTGCAAAGGATAATATATTCAAATGTCTCCGGCGGCAATCGAATTTACATTTAACTTCGAATAAACTGCGGATCAACGTATAAAAATAATGCTACGAATAGGTCCATCATAAAATCTGTATTACTTTATGTACAGTTGACGTCAAATCTTAATATATAGAACAAAGTCGGGCTTGTTCGAACACTTGTAGCTGTAGAACGGCCGTACCAATTTTTATGATATTTGATTTTTTGGATTGGACACTGGAAATTGACGAAAAAAATTATGGAAAAATTTCGTTTCCTCATACATTTTGTATTGAATGGGTTTTTTAATGGCAAGGAAAGTGACCTCTTACCCCGAAAAAACAGTAACCTAAGTCACGCGAATGAAGACGCGGTTAAAAGTTAGTATTAGATAAAAATACACCTAGATGATCAGTAACAAAACTGCAGTGCAGTGCAGATTGGCAGACTTCACACAATTTTGAGAATAATGTGATTTAGTAGCTTTTGCCGGCGACGTTGATCGAGTGGAACTTTTTAAAACACCTCGGGAATCTTTCGTTCATTTTCAATTTCATTTTTATTTTTTTTTTTCATTTTCGTTTTTCCGAGATAAAAGGTAGCCTATACGACTCTCCAAGCCTTCAACTACCCAAAAAAATCACGTCGATCTGTTGCTCCGCTGCATAACTGAAGGACAAACCGACAAACACACATTCACATTTATATTATTAAGGCTAGTAAGCATAAGGATGTATTGATGTATACGTAATACGAGTATTTCGTGCGTACTGTACACGATTTGTATCTTTTGGGTTTTTCGTTTTATAATTTTTACGGTCGGGGCGCGCTCGCGTGGTTTCTCTGCGTAATCGTAATTTACATTAACTATGCCGGGCCCATCTCGAAAAAACATTTGAAATTCATGAATTCATACCGTTGAAAAATTACGTCTTGAATGTTATGTGAACAACTTATGAAATATTATGGTTGGGCACGTCTAAAAATGTCAAAATTCGTGGGAATATAAATAAAATTCTATCATTATGTAGGTTTTTTTTATCGACTGGCCTTAAGCGACGATGGCTGACATGATTAATGGCCATGATTTTATTAAAGTTTGCTTGAGTTTAATTTTCTGTTGGTATTCTTGAACCTACATATTATTATTAAGTAAATCGCCCATTGGTGGGTGGCACGGGACTTGAAAACTTGGTGAAAACTTCTCGGAAAACATTTCCTACGCATGCATTAATACTTCTCGGTAGTGATCTATTCTAAGTTGTTAAAGGTAAGTTACGCTATCTTCAATGCTTCTTCGGCAATGCAAGCTATCGCAGTGCCGAATTTCGTCATAATCAGTTCAGTGGCTAGGCCATGAAAACGTAACGAGGCGCTGTAATTCGTTCAAGGATAACATAAAAGGACAAAGACAAGAGAGAAAGGCAAAGAGTTTTAAAAATAAATAATGAAAACAAACATGTTTCTTCAAATAACTGTGTTCAGAATATTGAAATAAATCTTTGTCAAACGAAAATAAAAACATTTTATAATAGCATCTACAAGTAGCGTCAATAGTCCAACGGTTAAGGTGCGGACTCAAAACTGAAAGGTCGCAGGTTCGAGCCCCACCCGTTGCACTATTGTCATACCCACTCCTAGCACAAGCGTTCCGCTTATTTGGAGGGGTGAGGAGAATATAAGTCAAATTCAGCTTGGCTCTAATTCTTTAAAAAAAATAAGTTAGTGAAACTCTAGAAACGACAATCTTTTTTATTATGAACACATTGTGCTTACACAATTAATAATAATGTCCTCCCGACCGAATCCAGCCACGGCGGGCATCACAGAGATTAGCCAACTGCGCGGGAGATATTATAGTGCACAAGAGTGTGCGCAAACACAGGTGCCCTCTCTATTCCCTAACTCTCATAGCCCTATGGGACGGAAAATCCGACACGACCGGAAAGAGATCAGGCGCAGGACCGACGGCTTTACGTGCTCTCCGAGGCACGGGGGTGACTCGCCACCGACTTCCTAACTCCAGGCTAGAATTGAAAATTTCTTAACAGAAAACCCAATACATTTTTGGCCCGACCCAGGAATCAAACCCGGGACCTCGTCATCCGTAGTCGAACTTGCTAACCACTAGACCAACGAGGCAGTTACCAATATAATTAATACGGGAGCAGCGGAACGGTATTAAGCCAGCAGCACTGTTATTTAGAAATGGGAAGCCCTTTAGATGCACCCGTATCGAAATGAGAACACCGGGCTTGAGAGCGGGGGCTGAAACCCGCGCAATAGGTACTTATAGAGTATAATATTAGACCCTTGGAGATTGAATTTTGCGAAATCCGTTCCTGGTGTTCGTTCAAATTACTTTAAATTGAGCATTTTCGCGCGGAAGGTCATATTTTTCTGTCAGGCGAAATATATATTTATGTATACAAGATATTTTCTGGAGAGTGTCCTCAAGAATTTTTCGGCAGTTCCGCTGTCACCTTTCTACCACTGAACCACAAAGCATCGAAAACGTCTACACCGCTAAGTGGTTTACATCACACGATCGTGTACTAAGGCTGAAATCTATAGACCACACTTTAATTCTGCTCAGACTCAAGACACAGTTAAAGCGAGACAGATTTATGTCAGAGCATATCTGTCTCATTTTAACTCTATCTTAAGTCAGAGCTAAGTCAGAGCACGCTCTATAGGTCTCAGCATAAGCGCTTTGCTTCCTTATTCCTGACACACACCACTATTACTTGTGGTCCCAGGCAAGCGCTCGTCTGTATAATATATAAAAAAATCTATACAAGAATTTTCTTTGCAATCCAAATTCTCCTGACAACATTTATTCTATTCAACGTAAAAACCAATATGAACAATTTTGGTATTGATATTTTAAAATAAGAGTTACGTGCCAATAAATAAAGCTGAAATAGAGTTATTTCCTCCAAATTCCCACGAAAAAATGGCTAACTCTTTTACAACGTTTTATGACGCAACGGTCACGTCTGCTGGCGTTATTTTTATCATAAGCGTACCTATTTTGAAATGTAAAGTGTAATTTCATATACTTAACTTAAAACGTCGCGTCGACTATATGGCTCATAAGTTCAAGCTGTAACAGAATTTCGTCCTTAAACGAATGTAAAGGCCTGAACAGATGTATTTCTTTCAACTCACGAGGGCGCGTGGCTCATGGTTGTGTGCCTGTCGTATCTGTATAAGTGTGAGCGAGAGCTTGCTCGCGCCTGACCACTCTCACCTAGGCTCTTGACAGACACTTACGCAATGTACATGTACACGACGTAACCACAAGTAAAGCTCACGCGCCCTCGTGAATTGCAAGTACTATACAAGCGGCATATACCAACTGCAAACCATTACCTACGTCACTCTAACAGCAAGGACAATTTTTAATACAAATTATAAAACTTATGTACAAGCGTAACACTTCGTAGTACGAAGGTAAGTGACGTCAGCAGCGTGGCTCATTAGCACGCTTTGCAGTGTCAAGGCCTTCATATTAAAGGTCCTTGTTACATAACAACTTTGGGGAAAAGTTACCATCCCGCAGTTTGTATGTCCGAGCCTTAACTCGGGGAGGTATTTCAGCCACTTTCAGCCACAGCTGGCCTTAGGCCAAAAGAGATGTTATTATTTTATATTACGACACCACATGTAGGCTACTTTGAGCTCTGTAGGGTTAGTATAAGATTTAATTCGATTGATCGTATTTGTGATGACCTTAGCGTCAAAGTAGAATGGACCATAACGAACATTGAATTAGAGCTAAATTTCGTGCACGAATTCTCATACGGTTACGTATACAGATACGTTGCAAATTAAAATCCGTTGTACTGAATTTGTGACTTTAAATCGATACATTTAAGATTCATATTACTTTGACGCTAATGTCATCGAATGCGAATACGATCAATCGAATTAAAACTTATACTAACCCCACTGAAGACGACTTGACATTTAACCAAGTGTAGAGGAAGAATATTAATATGGGCCTGAATTGTTTTTGACCCCGTTCTAGAAACAATCCTCTCAGCTAATAAACTTTCAGTCTTTTTCTTTAGGATGCTGTCTAAGCCTCAATAGCCCAACGGTTAAAGTTGCGGACTTAAAACTGAAAGGTCGCAGGTTCGAATCCCACCCGTTGCACTATTGTCGTACCCACTGATAGCACAAGCTTTCCGCTTATTTGTAGGGGATACAAAGATATTAGTCAACTTCAGCTTGGCTAATATTTTTTATTAAAAAAAAAAGGTCTACCTATCTCCCTGCCAAATTTTCAAAAATTTCTTCAGCGGTTTTTGTGCGAAATTAATGTTAACCTAGTTATTATTCTGTTTACGCTAATACACAGTATTTTGATAGCTATTATATTTAGTTACAGGTGAGGCGTGAAAGTTTCGCGGAAAAAATATTTTACGGACATAATATTGTGGAAACCAAACTACCCACTACATTAGAGAAACTATAAAGGCAATCGTACAATAAAAAGGGTAACTCCCTATACCGTGCGTGACCACCAACTCAATGCAAATTATACTCCCATACAATTTATACAATAGAACGAAATGTGGCCTTTTAACGCGACACAGGAAATCGATAAAAGTAGGTATACGTAAGTTACTTTGTTCAGTGATGCGGTTTGATCCAGAAAATAGCTACTTAAGTTTATTTCTATTTTTAAGAATATTGATGAGGACTTTGTCGTTTAAAGTAAGGTATTGCTAGAAGAGGGTATGACAATAAGCATTTAGTATATTTAATAAAGGAACTGGTGATAGAGTCTTGAATCGTCATAAGGGCCACATGTTGGAATACCCATATGAAATAAAGAATTTTTCTTCTCCTTCTTCTTTATGGACTGATTAACGTCCATAACCGTTGAACAAAGGTGTCTTGCATGGACTTCCACAGGTCTCCGTCTTGCGCCGTTAGCATCCAGCGACTTAGTAAAGTAATTTTTAATTTCAGTGTATTATATTAAGCAGTGTATATATCGCTTTATTAAACAGCCAAATCGGTTGCGGCGTGATTTGACAATTACGAAACCCGTGAACATTTTGTATGGGAAAATCAAGGGAAAATAAATAAAATAAATAGTCTTTTAATCAAGAATAAAAAACAGCCACATAAGAAAAAATATAAAGAAATCAACAAAAAAAGAACACAAACATAAAATACAATATAATATATAAAAACTAAAGATGGATCCCGACAGCTTAAATTGTACATAACGTTCTATCTATTGAATTATTTTCAAGCCGCCGGGAAATACTAGTATTTTATTGTTAATGTTTTTTTTTTTTAATTTTTTTTCGTCAAATTTCCAATGTTTTTAATAGTTATTCTACTACTCGAGATAGAGACAAATACAACAAATCAAAAACCATGAAAATCGATCCAGTCATTCTAGAGTTATAAGTGTTTGAAGAAACCCGACTTTTTTATTTATATTAGGTATAAGATCTATTTTTGATAGGTACATGAAGCATACTGATATTTAGAATTTGGCATTGATATGATTTTGTCGTACTATCTCTAGTTAAGCAACATGATCGGCCTATCAACATTCAATGGACTGAGCTGAGTACGTAAGCCCTTTATCTTGTTTCACAAGATAATCCCTTCCAAACATACTGTTTGAATGTCATCAGAGAATAATTCGATCATTTTTAAGCTCGAACAAATGTTCGGACCGGAATCGATTTCACTCAAGGAGTGGATTCGAAATTGTTCTCGATTCATTGATTCAGAAATCGTTTGCTCGTGTCTTTGCTGAATTCACCTTTATTTTTAGTCACCAAAGTAGGAGCGAGAATTATGGCTTCTTTAATAAAAGATATGCGATGTCCGGAACTTCTGCCTCTGCGTGGAATATTTAATTAAAATTTAAACGTAATACTTTTGTTTGAAGGATATTCTTTCTTTGTTTTTAAAGCTCAGTTCAGGGAGTCTGTGTAATGTTAATTCTCTGTTTTTCCGTTATGAAAAGCTGGATGTCAGTCTCCAGCTCCTTAACTATACCCATCCGAAAAATCACGTCGTTGCATGCGTCGGTATGTTTCTGCGTGATTGGAGGACAAACCCAGAAGCAAATATACTTTCGCATTTACATATTAGTAAATGATATGATTAGTAAGGATTTTAATATTTCAATATTTGTTTTAACTCAAGTTTTAACCACAATATCTAGTAATTAAAAAAACTTTCTCCCTTATATTGAAATCTACCTAATTGTTTGGAAATTTAGATATTTTAAAGAAAAAGGTGACTGATTGACTGACTGATCGATCAACGCACAGCTCAGACTACTGAACGGATCGCGCGGTTTGGCGTACAGATAGCTTTAAGAATATAGGCATCCGTTGAGAAAGGATTTTTCAAAATTCAAACCCTATGGGGTAAAATAGGTGTTTGTAAAATCGAACTTAACGTGCGCGAAGCCGCGGGCAAAACCTAGTTTTCTGATAATGTTCCTGAATTAATATTCATGTTAACATAAAGGTAAGTCAGAAAACCCTTGGGAAATCAAGATAAGACCGATAAAGGCCAATATGGAATTCAATATTTAGTTTGCGGTATCCTCATACTTCAAGAACTGTATTCGTAATCAAAGAAAATATGAGAACGTTCATAATATTACTACACATAATTTTTTACCGAAACTGTCATTTATTTTAATTGTCTAGTTTATAGCTTCTATTATTTTTTCTGCAAGCGTGATACTTTTTTTGATGTGTTGATTTTTATGGCGGTTGATTAATTATTTCTTTTATTTCAATATAATATTAAATATCAAATATATGTTATATCAAATCACACTTCACTTAAACCTAAATTAAAACAAAATCTTAAATATCAAACATTAAAATCTTATTAACTATCATCGCTAAAATTTGGAACGCCCTTCCGGCTTTCGTTTTTCCCTACAACTACAATTCGGTTACCTTTAAATCAAGAGTAATTAGGCACCTTCTAGACAAGCGCGTTCCATCTTAGGCTGCATTTTCACTTACCATCAAGTGTGATCGCAGCCAAGTGCTAGTCTATATGTTTAAAAAAATCATATATCTGAAACGAGGAAATATGCTGGTTTCTTTATCCCACTGAATAGAAAAACTATTATGTTGGACAAGGTAAGTAATGGTAATTACTAGGGCTCAGGCTACCAGCGGACTCCATGGGATGGCGACAAGGATTTATTTGCTTGTACAAACTAGTTTCAACATATTCTTCGATTGATTAACATAAAATCAAATCACTACTTATAATTTCCTTCCAAGCTCGTAAGATGCCTTCAGCGGGTGATTTTACCTCTCACTTTGCTGGTTTTTGTTTAATTAGTGAAGTGAAGGTTATTACGTTTTAATACTAGGTACTCGGATTGTTTTTGCCACATGAGAGCATTAGGAGTGTGGGAGTCCGGGAGTGCGGGAGGGCTCATACAACGTTTGTGCATTTACCGCAGCACACCCTGTCATTAAGCTGACAATCGAAACAGGGAGAGGATTAACCCGTTATTCTATTTATGCTGGAAATATGCTTTGCTTAATGGGATTGTCCATTTTTAACGGATTTAGAAGAATGGAGCGCGTTCTCTTTGTAAAAGGTTTATATTTGTAAGAGTTGGGATCCTGAAGTGCTGCTAGTACATAATACTCGTTGAGCTATCATCACATCACACTAATATTACAATGGCGAAAGTTTGTGTGTGTGTGTTTGCTTGTTACTCCTTCACGACACAACGAAAAAACCGATTTGGCTGAAATTTACCACATAAGTCGCATCTAGAATTAACACATAGGTTATATTTTATCCCGACAAATTAAAAAGTTCCCGGGGGAATTGAAAAACCTTAATCCACGCGGACGAAGTCGCGGGCATCATTTAGATTCTAGTATAACATAAAAACAAAAATAATCCAGCTGTTAAGAAATACAATCAAACATTTTCGCTCAACGTTGCCAAAAGAAGAGAATAATTCAGTTGAGGAAAAACAAAATTTTCTGACCCGTGAAAAAGTTCGGCTTGATATTTATGAAAGAGCTCGGCTGTTACCACTTTACGAGATTATTATGGAAACCATTCAATTGGGCCTGTTTCGGTCAGGTATTTAATATTATTAGATGACCAAAGAAGATGACCTGCGGGAGAGTGGTTAGCACAGTGGCTTTAAAAAGGGGGGATTCAGGTTCGATTCCCGGCGTGGCCAATTTAAAAGTTTAGCGTTCAAACACTGTTGGCATGTAGAAACCGATTAGGAGTATGGGATGGCTATTAAGTACCTACTAAAACAAAGTCATTTCATTATTTTATATAGTTCTTGCATTTCACGTAAGTTATACTAGTGGTTACGTCGTGTATATGCACATTGCGTAAATGTGCGTGCCTGTCAGGAGCCTAGGTGAGAACGGTCAGGCGCAAACACTTATACACATACGACACACACACAACCATGAGCCACGCGCTCTCGTGAGTTGTAAGAACTATACCTTTAATGATTGTTGTAATAGGACTAAACAGTATCCAATTTAGACATTAGAAAGGCTAAATCTAAATATATAAAAGGCAAAGGTGACTGACTGACTGACTGACTGATCTATCAACGCACAGCTCTAACCACTGGACCGACCGAGCTGAAATTTGGCATACAGGTAGCTGTTAGGACGTAGACATCCGCTAAGAAAGGATTTTGGAAAATTTCAACCCCAAGAGGGTTAAATAGGAGGTTAAAAAATCGAACCTAACGTGAGCGAAGCCGCGGGTTAAAGCTAGTCAATAATAAAATTAATATCTTCAAAAGTAGCTTAAAAGAGTTTTATATGTCAAATATGCCATGAATGTACTTACATACATAGAGTTATATTTTGGCTGCCAACTGCCACGAAACCCCAGTTGCTTCAAATGGTGATCAAGGCTAACTAGGATCAACCTATTTGCAGTTATGATGACCGGGGTGATTTCAGTGGACTCCACGTGCCACATGTCGGAAACCTCGTGAGCCAGATTATTATTATTATTTTTCCATCCGACTTTAAAAGGACTTTAATTTAGCACAACAACTTTTCGCAAACAGCCATTTAGAATTTTTTAATTAATTAAACCCTTTTAACTAAACAACGACCGTTGGTATTTTATTAGTTTCAAAGTTAATTTCGATGGTTCATATTATGTTGCGAACTAAAGCAATATCTTTCGTAGGTATTTGTTAAGTTTATGCCGTCATAATAAGTATAGTTAGATTTCAGCTGCTGGGATATTCATAATCAATAATTAAACACAGTTTCTAGGCTCTACTGTTTTATGAGCATTTACCTATAAGCAAATATTTAATCGTTTATCCCATTTCACTAACGCAGAGTAACGTAATAAACGAATTTTCATGTTTTGACAGATTTTCAATACAAAAACCGTTAGAACATCGACTTTATGTTACTTTATGTTGGAAGGCGGTTAAGGCATTGTAAAGGTAAGTACGTAAGTCAGCTGCAGCGATTGTCTACATGGCAATATGACGTCATCAATCTCTTGGTAATGGTCTCCCAAATGCGGTCGGTCGTCCGACACGGCACATTTGCTAAGGCGATCCCTTACCTTACATAATCGTACTACCTGAGTGTTGCCTGAGAATAGCGCACCTAAGTGATTTTTGCTCACATATTTCAAGAAGGTAAAATGCCATTCGGTTTGTGAGAACAAATCGACCCAAATTTTCGTGATGCCGCTGACTTTTAAAATGACGATTTCTGTAGGGCTAACATGCGCGCCACGAGAAAATTTTGTCTACGTGTTTACTCGTAATCTCTATGTGAATCTCTATGGAGATTCACGAGTAAAGTGTAGATAAAATTTTCTCGTGATGCGCATGTTAGCCCTACTGAACATAATATTATAAAGAAGTACAAAAATAAAGTCTTCAGTTTATTAATTATGACTGGAAAGTTTTTCAAAGTCTTTTACGACGTGTTTGGGGAAAATGGTTCTGTTGAAAAACAAATTTTCGTCACTGAACAAACTTTGTGGGAGCTTCGTGGAACAACATTCGACTTTGTGGCTAAAATATTTACCTACATCGTAATATTTATTTATTTTGACTGAGCTTAAGTTCTTTATTTTGCTTTTTCAATGTCTAAAATACGCGTCTAATTATAAACTATTAGTTGATGCCCGCGGCTTCGCTCGCGTGGATTTTAAAATGCCGCGGGAAATCTTTGATTTTCCGAGATAAAATGTAGCCTATGTCACTCTCTTGGTCCTCAACTATACCAATGCATAAAATCACGTCGATCCGTTGCTTTGTTGCGGCGTCATTGAAGGACAAACCAACAAACAAACAAACAAATGCACTTTCGCATTTATAATAATGTCTATTAGTAAGGATTTTTGGAAGTCGTATAATAAAAATATCCAAAATGTATCAAAAATGCACATTACAATAATTGGATTCTAATCATAATTATTATTATCCATTCACCAACTTTAAGTATTCTCAAGCGCTGCGTATAATAACTAGAAAGTTATCAGAGTTTCTAACAACGTCTGCAATACTATATGTAACTTCTCAACGAGACGGATTAGGAGGGGCTTTGTGTAGATATTGTGATATGTGTACTGAATAAAGTAATGGGTACCTAGTAAGTACCTACCGCGTACCGATAGGTATACTCGGACATTGGTTCAGAAGGTTTGGTCTCAATAATTACTAAGTGCCCTACTCTTGCAGTTAGGGATGACTGGGCAGTCAAATTAGTAGACTGTACCCACTGCCTGGAGCAGCTTCGTGTTGACGCCAGACTATCCACCATATGCTTCCAAAAAATTCTTGGCTATTTTGATCATATTGCCCGACGCTTGCCTATAAGTAACCTGGAAAACTTATAGGCAAGGTGGAGGGGAAAAGACTACGTGGCCGATCACCTAGCCGCTGGTCAGACCAGGTCAAATCACTCACTGGCCTTCCACCTACAACCGCAATTAGAAAAGCCGCGGATCGGACAAAGTGGAAGGCTATAGTAACCAACACCGCGAAGGCACTTTCATATGAACACGACCTTCAGGAATGAAGTGTGCGACCAAGAAGATCCACTTATATTATTTATTTGGTGAAGTACAACAAGTTTTATAGTATGCAAGCTAAGCTAGTTAAGTTAGCAATATAGTTTACTGTTGAATTGACGTCATTTACCGATCCTCCACTACACGGCGGCGGTATAACCGTCGGTCCACGCGACCGTCTTAATTCAGCCGCTTAATACGAGTATGTTTAATAACCGCGACTGTATCGCTAACATTGGGAAATGAATTTATGCATTCCACTTGCCAGGTAGGTATTTAGGACTCAATAGCGCTACCTAGTAAAACCCAGAGAAACAGGTCTGCGTCACAAAATAGGAAATCTTAAGATCCCATGATGAGATTCTCTAAAAATGATTGCTACAGTGTAAGGATTGCAATCGCCTCTGATTGATCGATACTCAATCACTATAGGCTAAAATGCATTTGCAGTTGCAGCTGCAGAAAGAGAGCAATAAATTCAACCAATCACCATAATTGAGACTGTAGCGATGATGGGATTTTGTCTGGTGGAAGGCTTTATCCGTGGTTAGTTAACACCCTACCGTCAAATACGTACCGCTAAGCGATTTAGCGTTCCAGCACGATGACGTGTAGAAACCGATTAGGGGTATGGGTTGAATCTACACTACCATACCTCTTCCAAATTAGTCTGCTACCATCTCAGACGGCATCGTCACTTAACACCAGGTGAGATTGCAGTCAAGGACTATCTTGTCATCGATTAAAAAAACAAAGATGATGATAAAAGAAAGTGTCTAATTAGGGGAAGCTTTAATACCTATATAATTATTATTTATACAACAACACAACCATTTGTGAACAAATAACCTGTAATTATTTCTATACTGATTAATAGACTTTCTAAAAGCCCCTTTCTCGCCAGAGAACTTTATTTGCGAATAAAACAGGTGACAATTTGATAAACGACTGTAATTTAACCAAATGCCGCTTGGAGGGGAATCCGTTGTCAGTTCTATTGCATTTTCGCAAAATGGCTTTGTTAAACCGAGAGAATGGGTAAAAAATTTATTTCTTTTAATCACCCACACATATATAATATATTATATTTAAATCATAATAATATAATCTTTTCTCTATACATATTGTACCAGGTACCTATTATGATTCTAACTTGTGTCAAAAATGTTTATGCATAAAAAATAAATAGTGCACTTAAGTAAATATCTGTGTAACTTTTTAGGTTTAGGTACGTGAAACAGACCTTTAGACCTTTAACCCCAGTAAACAAGTAAAATTTTTTCAGCTCTTCTACTGCGCCCTGATTTTATTGATAGGTAAATTGTATTTTTAAACGCCCGAGGGCAGATATACCTACCACAGCTCTTCGGTTCAGTTTTGCACTTTGGAAGTAGTTAGGTATAAAGTATTACTTTCATAAGCTGGCGAAATTACTATTTTTTATTACGCACTCTACAGTAAGATTTAGTAGGTAAGAGGTTAACCTTTTTAAATTGTACTAGGAGTAAAACTAACGAAAAGTATAATAAAATGTATAAGGTAGATAATATTCAGAAGTAATCGTTTTGTATTGCAGACGAAGTTGAAGAAAAGTTTTGTAATAATAGCGGTCCGCTCGAAAAGTTGTCCCCACTTTTGTAAGAAGATATTTACAAGCAACAATTAAATTAGCTTTACTCGACGCCAAACTTCTAGAAATTTCAAAAAATTTCTCAAGTTACTACAAACGTTACAACATGGCATCCTCAAAATAAACATAGTTATTTCCTACAGCATAACTTTAATACACATTATTTTCATTTCATCTCCTTTCATTACGTTTTCTCGGCAAACGGCATAGTTGCGGCGGTAGTTCGAAAAATATATTATTTGTGGCTTTTCATCTTCTTGGTTTATTAAAGTAAGTAGGTCACAGAGAAAATTTTTATATATTCGTGGCATACAAGACTGCCAGATGGGTCTATAAAAATGTTGATTACAGGTGAACGCATTTTCTACCTTATTTTGTATTGATGTAGGCGGCATAAGTTGTGGTGAAAATATGTTTTTAAGAACTACATGTTGGTACCTACCTACGTAGGCGTCCTAAAAAAATCTTTGCAGTCGTGAGCATTGTGATTCAGCTCATTCAACTCAATATGAAGATCGGTACATGGAATTTTGGGTTAGTTTTTAAACTTTTATACTTGTTTAATTGATATTAATGCTGTCTGTATCGACGTTTTGCTGCTTTCCGGAAGTATGAAACATACCCAGGCAGCGAGAGAGCCGTCTCTGGGGGCACGTATTTCAGTAACTTTCATGTGGCATCGCGGATATAAATTGTTCTTTTAGACATTTAATGATAATTTATGCTGATAATTTGCATCTGTGCAAATATTGTTGCTTTATTATAGTTAAAATTTATTCCCCGAAGCGTACCGAACAAACAATGTAGGTACTATAATATAAATTAAAATATTAAATAAGCTTTCGCACGAGGGTCAATAATTGCTTGTTAATAGTTTTTTTTTAATGGCGAATTAAAAAAACAAGTTTTATATTAAGTACTTATTTCAAATTTTGTTACGCTTCCAAAACATACTTGATTTTTTTTTGAACATCAACCAAACAAACTCAATGAAATTTTGTAGAACGCTCTCAGAATTCTGTAACAATATTTTGTTTCAAACGCGTGGTCAAAAATAGAAGTTCACAATATTAATTAATATACATAGGTTTCAGTTAAAAAGTGACCTTCTTTTTATTCGATGACAAGGTAGCCCTTGACTGCGATTTCACCTGATGGTAAGTGACGATACAGTGTAAGATGGTAGCGGGCTAACTTGGAAGGGGTATAGCAGTGTAAATTCAACCCATACCCCTAATCAGTTTCTACATGCCATCGTGCCGGAACCAAGCGATTTACGCTTGGCGGCACGTCTTTGACGGTAGGGTGGTAACTAGCCACGGCCAAAGCCTCCCACCAGACCAGACCAGAGACAATTTAGAAATTATGAATTCCTAAATTTCCCCCGCCGGGAATCGAACCCGAGACCACCCAGTTAAAATATAATTGACCAAGTTGCCTACGCACTCCAATACTACCTAAAATCTTCCCAGATCGCCTGCTTTTGAATCTTGAAGTGACTCTACCACTGGTTTTGGAATGCCGTTCAACCCGAGGAGTATCACGTGACTGTTCTTGGGTTGAGCCGTCACGTTATTACTCACAGTGCGCAGTTTGGGTTCTCCGTTGACGGATCAGTCTGTCCCGAAAGGATTTTCTAGCAAATAGATAAGACTGTAACAAAGCATCTGGAAGGGTCATGTAAGCACTCAGGGGCACGTGTTGCTAGCTATCAAACTAATGTAACAAAGCCGACTAAGTCTTGTATTATGCAAACAAGCATCATGTAAGGCGAGGATTTATGAGCGAAGTTCGTCGAGCTCGCACGCCGTGGGAAACCGCTCACTGACGCTTTATTCATATTTAGGTTAGAAGTATTTTATCTGTGACAAACCCTTGCTTTCAGCTTTAAAACTGGGGGTAGTTTCCACATGATCTCAAACAACTAGTATTAATATAACCTTATCATCATCATCCCAATAGACGAGTCTGGAAGTAATTGCCACAGAACTCGATCCTGCGCCGTCAGCATCCAGCAGCTGCCAGTGACCTGCCAGATCGTCCGTCCACTTAGTGGGGGGTTTACCTACGCTGTGCTTCCCGGAGTCGCAATTCCAGCACTTAAGAACGGTTCTTCGAGCCTTATGCCCCGCCTATTGCTACTTTGCGACTCGATAAGCTATGTATAACGAATCCACAGATTGAAAATCAAAATTTTAATCTAAGTAAATTTATCAAAGGGTTCCCGGGGGATTTTTAAATACCTAACTCCACGCGGACGAAGGTGCGGGCAAAAGCAAGTTGAAAATATGCATAAAAGCAAATAGTAGATAAAGCTTTCAAAAACAGAAAGAAAGCTACCTACAAGAAATAAAAGCGCAACTATACTTCGTAAACACTAGAGCTTTGTGGTACAATGGTCTTATATTGCACCTTCCATTTATCCGTTTAAAAATGCATGGAGCCCGATAAACCAGCTTTACTGGGAATATGGAGTAAATACATCACCTGGTGTTCCGACGATAAAATAAAACTATCTGTTCTTTACAATCGAGTGGGAAAATTCTTTTACTTTTGTATTACGATACAAGTGTAAATTAAAAATTGAAAACATCCCCGACATACGGGGTCAATGGCCGGACATCCTGTTTGCCACTTTTCTGCTCCATTATCAGATTTTCATTGAGACCATTCTAATAAGATCAAACACAATATCTGCTGTAAGTAGTTATGAAATTGGGTAACCCGTAAATTATCTTGATCTGCAGCATCAGCTTAAGGCATCGCACCAGTGCAGTGTAGGGAAAGTTTGTAATACCCTTTTATCAAGTAGGAAATGAGCTGATGATCTTCAAACGACTGAACAGATCTTCATAAATTATAGCTTAGATAAATTTCAAACATGTCAGCTTTCAAACAGGAAAAACCGCATCAAATCGGTCCATTCGTTGGAAAGCTACGACAAACAGATACACTGATATACACATCAAACTTATAATACTCTTTTTTTATGGGGGGGCTAAAAATTGATCGTTACCCACTAACAGAACTACTAAATGAAAGGCAAAAGCTGCAATAGACGTAAGTGATGCATTTTTGAACTCTGAAAATGCCGATTTCATAAACACCACCAGTGGTAGAGGTGATAATAAGCTTTAATGCACAAAAACACAGAGTAATAAAACAATTACAATATAAGGACAAAAAAGAACAGAAGACAATAGTGTCGTGTGGAAGGGTGGTCTTATCACTGAAGTGATCTTTTACAGGCAACCCTCGCATAAGGAGATATTAGTTTAAATTATAATAATAATATGGACAGTAATTGACAATGCATACAGTAGTCGTAAGATATGGCCAATTTGGAGGTGATATTTTATAAGAATTAATACAAGTGTCAAATCTTTTCGTCAAGAATGGACAATCGAGATCGAACTTCACTTGGTAAGTTCGGTTGATCATATATGTAATTGCATTTATTAACAAAATATGTTTTGTGTGTAAGACTCATGCGATTTTTTCATACACCACCTTGACTTTGACATTAGCCTTCATAAGAAAAGAATGCCAGTGATGTACAAAATATTTTGTAGCTTGGTGTGTATAGGTGTTAATAAAATGTCCAGCGATATCACGCTAATAGTCGTGCTGTACCTGTAATATGCACTTTACATAATATGTAAGGAAGGTATATATTATAGCACTGTCTGAACCACGTTTAAAATGTGCAACTCGATGATTTTAATGTGGATTAATTGAGTTTCTAAAAGCACATTTATTGCTAAGGAAGTTTATTTGCGAATAAAGCAGGTGACAATTTGATAAACGACTGTAATTTAGCCAAATGCCGCTTGGAGGGGAATTCGTTGTCACTTTACTGTGCTTTAAACAGAAATGTTTCAGAAGAGATGGTGTAATTAACGTTAAATATTATGTTTTAAGGCGATGTCAATTTAACTGGTCTAGGTAGACTTTAGGCGCAAAAATATATTTATTTGAATGTTTTATAGACATTAATTATCATTACTTACTTTGTGTACCTTATAACCATAAACAAGCAACACTTGGAGGTGATATTTATGTATTGTATACCCTTTAGAATCAAAAACTTTGATCCACGCGGAGGAAGTTGCAGGCATCAAATAATATTATAATAGGTTTGCAAGCTTCTCATCCACATTCCTACACACTAGTTAAGCTTCTTTGACTTTATGCTCTCAAAGGGTATAAACTATAGGCCCATAACGTTTGTATACTCCAAACGATATCAGCTCTACCGATGGCGAACATATAATCGTAAAATAGACTGTCGATTTACTAAGGATAAAAGTTTCTAGAGTGCTTGTGAGTAATCATGATGAAATCTGGACTCATTTAGATAATATTATAAACCACAGCTCTTTTTTACTTAACGTTATTGGATGACTAATCATTTTATTCAAATAAACTTTTACAAAGTGCTTTCGAATCGTCAAATGAATCTACCACTGATTCGGAATGCCGTTCCAACCGAGAAGAACCAGCAAGAAACTCGGTGGTTGTTATTTTAAAAATAATATGCATATTCTTTGTTCTTATATAACAGCACAATATGTATGAGTTCCTATAAAGTTCTAAAATCAATAGAAAATATATGAAGAGAAAAATGACAAGGCCGTGGACAGCTTTTATATTTAAAACAACTAGATATGTTGATTAATTTATGTTAACACAATTCCAATATTATTTTGATTATACCTAATGCACTAGTTACTGCGTCCGTACATAATAAATAATCAATGCTGAATGTTTGGTATTAATAGGTGTGGTCACTTGGATTTTGAATAATAAAGTTTTTTTTCGTTAGGCAAGTCGCTGTCAGCTTCTGGATACAAATGACATAAGATCTTGTTCTATAGCGATCCTTGCAAATTATGAATGTCCAGAGAATATACAGATAATGTTATAATCGGTTGAAACGAAAACGATCAAACAGTTTTTTGCATTAATTTGTATTAGAAACATCAAATTAGCTATACGCTGTATTTTTCTGTCGTATAAATATTGAGTAAAATGATATTAGGCCTGTTCTATGGCTTTATTCTATTAGATAAAAACTAGGTAGGGCAGGACCAAATATTTTGATCCCTCTTTTCTATTTAACAGGTCAAAGGACTGAGATATCAAATCACTAGAGCGAGCAATATACCTTAAAATGGTTTCACAATGTGGCAGTCATAAGACGAAAGAGAAAATCAAATTCAAATTCAAAGTTAATTATTTCATGCAGGCCAACCTTTAGCTCTTATGACAATTCAAGACTCTACCGACGGTTCGTCAATCTTTTTTTTTTTATTCGATGACAAGATAGCCCTTGACTGCGATCTCACCTGCTGGTAAAAGACGATGCAGTCTGAGACGGAAGCGGGGGAAGGGGTATGGCAGTTAGATTCAATCCATACCCCTAGTCTATTCTATCTGCTATTAAAAATATGGCATTGGTTTTTTGATACCTGTATGTATAAGATTTGCTACTCCACAGATACTAGTATCATCTCGCTGGGTCAAAGTAACAAATGGTACCGGCGCGGCGAGGGTACCAAGTTTAAAAAATCAATCACTTTGATAGAGCTGGTACTGATTGAACGAAACCAACAATCGATGTTCATTTGATCAACTTTTTAAGCCTAATCTTGTTAGAAGAGGTATGTTAATATGTACGAATGTTGATGATATTATTATTATTTTTATAATAATTATCCGTACTATAGGTAGGTATAACGTAATCTTGTCTATATAATATTTTTCCTACAATATAGTAACTAAAACGAATCTAAACTTGAACAAAACTCTGTCGTATAATAATACGATTGCACAATAAAGTTAGTATAGAAATAAAATTAGGCCGTATCCTGCCATGGGCTAAGCAAATGTTCACATTCTCTAATAAAAATAATAGAGGGTCGTAAAATATTCTGTCTACGGGACGGGGAGTCTTAACCCTCCTATATTCGAACACCGTTCACTTTATTGGTGATTTCCTTCAAGGTGATTTCTGTTGTTCTCCGTTTCCCTTTAGTAGGACTATGAATTTCCACTTGTTTATAGAAAGTGTAAGAGGTTTTATGAAGAACTAGATGATGCCCGGACGTCATCCGGGCGACTCTTTAATTTTCCGGGAGAAAATGTAGCCTATGTATTAGCTATTTTATTGTGAAGTTTCATCAAAATCGGGCGTTATTATTGGGCACTTATACATTACTATTTGAACTGCAGAAAGGTCAGGTATGGATAATCCGATTGAAGGTCTGCAACTGATACTTGAAAGTATGTACCTATTATGTTATTTTCTTCTCTAAAAGTTGTAAATAAAAGCCGAAATAGCACACCGCGACTGAAATCCGAAAGATCGACGGTTGAAACTCTACCCTTTCACAAAACCCGACTACTATCCAGACTGCATCGTCACTTACCGTCATATGAGATTGCAGTTAAGGGGTAAGATACCCTCAACGTATTAAAAAATCTATACTCAAATGAAAACTGACGACACTTCTATTTTTTTAGTTCTGAATATTGCGAACATCAACCAAGTCCCTTCTCTTACATATAACCGTAATTTATTCTTGTGCAAATATCGTAACTGAAGTAATGGACATTTAGCTTACCATCTGAGAGCGTATCGTATCGAGTCGAGGCAGATTTAGTAGATTTAACTTTATGTGAAGCCGTACCGACGGGAAACTAACAGGCTCTCCTTATCAGAACTGATCGCTCGTATTGCAAATATACGGCGTTCCAAGGGGATATGAAATCGAAAGGGGAAAAATCTCCTATCTTTTTTTCCGTATAAGCGGCTACGAGATGAAGACAAAGGAGCCCCGCAGTATCAGGTTAGGTGGCCATTATCGGAGAACAATGGCACTTAATGTCTTCACTAAGAGCGTCCTCCTTAATAGAAACAACAAGTAAACATGTTGGAAATACTGTTTGCTTTCTTATAGGTGTATTGCATGTTATCTACAGTTTATTGTTCATTGATATAAGAATTATGCATCAGTGAACCTAAACTATAACTATTTTATTATAGACATGGTTGCCAAAATTCTTACTTATTTGAATCTTTTTTTGGTGGAACTTCTTTCGACGGTGAAACACGATAAAAAGGGTTTTTAATCATATCAAAGCAAATGTAATTTTTCATATTACTCAAACACAACATAGCAGAACATGTATTTGTATTATTACAAAACGTTGCAATTACTTGGAAGAACAATCAAGATAACTTAATTAAGTATCGAATGTATTCTTTTAACCGTCTTCTTTTACCATATTATCTATATCAAGTAGGCCCAAAAACTAAATCCTTAAATTTTGTAGTCGATGAATAATAAACAAACGATACACTTCAAATTAATCTAGAATAGTTTATACTTACTTAGTTTTCGATCGATTGCGCATATTAGAGTTAGTTATATAACATACATATAATAGCTTAGAGTAATTGCCCATTTTACGAGTTGTTATAACAATAAACTGAAGTTATGCCTTTATGAGACTATAGTTTATGTTTGGATAATGCTTTTATAGTTGAAGTAGATTTACTAGATCCAGTTTTACGGGAGAGCTTTGGCTGGTGAACTAACAAGCTCTTATCAACATCGTTATTTCATATTTGTTATTATTTATGTATTATAGAATAAACAAGTTTCCTTCTTGTAAACTAACGGAAAGAATAATTAAGGTATCGAAAATATAAGTAAAGTGGAACATGAAATTGCTTTCTTTCTAAGATAAGTGTTTATTTGTTAGTTTGTCCTTAATAATGCAGCAATGGAGCAATGGATCAACGTGTTTTTTTGCATTTGTAGAATTGAGAACCTGAAGAGTGATATGGGTTGTTTTTTACCCCGGCTACAATATATTTAAACGTGTAAGTGTTTAGTTGTTCATTTGTCTATAAATCACGTAGCAACGGAGCAGTGAATCGAATTAATTTTTTCATGTCTATATAATTATACTCGGTACTATGATAGTATATGATAGTATCTCTAGTCACAAAACAGGGCCCTACTGGATGAATGGTTTATCAATAAAAAATATACGAGAATAATATCCGAGGCCCTATCTAAATTTATTGAAGGAATTTAACTATAAATATGTCATGAAAAAGTCTCCGGAGACAAAAAGGGGCTACGACATTGCATAAAACATCCATTACTAGCAAACAATTGGTACTTTACGATATTCGATATCATATTCTCTGGGATATAGGAAAGGAAACATGACGGTGAAAATTTTTGTTACAAACAAGAATTTTTTAATATACTTACGCGTGTATACTTTTTAAGTTCCCACGCAAAAATGGATTGTTGTATTTTGCTTTGACCGCTTTATGTGTTTTTATTTTTCCATCTGTGATTTGGAAGCAGTTTTTTTTATTCGAAGGTAGGTAAGTTTAATATGAAGATGGCTATGCTTACCAAAAATCTCAGGAAACACCAGGAAACGTATAGAAGCTTTCGGTATGTGGGCGTATAGGTGAACGCTGGCCATTAGCTAGACTCAGAAAGTAAAGATAGTGGAAGTTCTGCGATGTGTCAATAAAAAACGCGTATCTTTTGCAGACCGTCAAAATGAGAAAAGTCGCATATTTGGGGCATGTGCTCAGGAACGAGAGATATGAGCTCCTACAGCTTAAGTAATTCATCACACTAATATTATAAAGGCGAAAGTTTGTATGTGTGTGTGTATGTTTGTTACTCTTTCACACAAAAACTACTGAACCGATTTGGCTGAAATTTAAAATGGAGATAGATTATACCTTGGATTAAAACATAGGCTACTTTTTATTCCGGAAAATTGAAGAGTTCCTGCGGGAATTAAAAAAACTTAATGCACGCGGACGAAGTCGCGGGCATAGTCTAGTAATTCATAATTCATTTATTTGTGAATATGGTAGTAAAGATGTTACAAACGTTAGGCTCGCATATCCTACCACAGTGTGGTGTACAAATATTAAATACTAAATATAATATTGATAAATTCTAAAATATAATAAAACATACAGATTTTATTTTAAATACAGTGTACCGGTTACCTTAATTTATCCACAGTTTGTCAATAAACATTCATCGGGAGTTTACAGTTGGAAGATGCAATGAACTAGTATCATGATAGGATAATCTGCTGGTAAAAGTCACAGGAAAAAGTGGTGGTGTCATAAAATTCGGGACTATACGGGAATTGTGAGTGCAGAGGAACTCATTCGCCTCGCGCAGCACAAACAGCAAATTCAAAGCTGACTGCAAACCTCTATTAGTGGAGAGACACTCCTAGAAGAAGACTACAAATCTGTTTAGTCGTTTAAGAACTAATTAACTTTTTCTGCCGATATTTATCTTGATACGTACCCGTTTAGCACATTTCTAAAATCTTAAGTTTATCACGAAATCCTTATAAGTGAACAATCGAAGGCATGGGTCCAAAATATAGTATCTTTTATGAAAACCTTTGTTTTTCCAGGTTAAAAAGTAGTTTATTTTACTCTCCAGGTGCTCAACAATCCATCCGTTGATTTTTTTCGGCTCAATTGAAGAAGAAATCAAATTAAAAACTACACACACATTTGCATTTACATAACTCTATTAGTAGGATAAATATTGAACCAATGCAATGTTGAACAGTTAACTTTTCGAGTACGCTAGGGTTACGAGAAAGTTTTAATCGTTTCTCTGGAGTCCGCGGGCGAGTTCAGTGCTACAGAGTTGAATAAGAATATGCAATAAGACATTTAAACTGTTCCACCATTACACTCACAACCCAGTTAACAAATAGTCCCACATATCTTCCCAGTTCCGCACACGCTCTATGCAAATGAGCACACAATTTACTACACTAATTTTGACTCACTTATCGCTCTACAAGAGCAAATTAATGAAGATCTAAGATAATTGAATTAAACACACTTATATTATCATCTATGTAATTGCCATTTTCAGATACATGAGCAGCCATAGCCTAATGGTTAGGACTGCGGTCTTTGTGGACTACCCCCAAGGATATGGCTTTCCGGAGTTGTGAACGTTTTTACGTAATAATGTCCTCCCGACTGAATTCGGCCACCATCCGACGGCCAATCTCCACAGAAATTAGCCATCTGCGCGGGAGATATTTGAACGAGCGAAGCGAGTTCTCTGAGTCAACTAGGGCGCTTGCCTACTAGACAGAGAAGTGTGTCCATCTAAATGTCTGTCAGAGCCCTATAACTTCTGAATTACTGAATATTAGAACGTGAAACTTGGTTGAAAATTCAGTTATATCCTGTACTTGAACAACAAATACTAAAATTAGATAAATGTTATAAAGAAACGAAATTATTTAATTTTAATGCGCCATCTATTAGCATTATTGTGAAGCCAATAGCTTCACTATAATGCTAATAGATGGCGCTGTGTCAGTAAAACAGTTTTATGTCAACTATTATTTTTTTTATTGTGTCTAATGTTAAAAGTTAATTATTACAATATATAATTAAAACTTTTGGGAATTATGGGATATCGCGAGGTCTCAGTTCGGGGCGAACCACTAGTATAGTGCACAAGTGTGTGCGCAAACACAGATGCACTCTATATCCCCTCACTCTGATAGCCCGATGGGACGGAAAATCCGACACGACCGCAAAGAGATCAAGCGCAGGACCGACGGCTTTATGTGCTCTCCCAGGCACGAGGTTCACTCACCACTGACTTACTAACTCCGGGCTAGTACTGAAAATTTCTTAACAGACAACCCAATATATTTTTGAACGGACCCGGGAATCGAACCCGAAAGCTCGTCATCCGTATCGAACTTCTAGACCATCGAGGCATTCAAGTAAGTAATTAAATATCACATGCTTCAACGGTAACATCGTGAGGAAACCTATAGGCAGCTGCACGCCTGAGAGTTTTCCTTAAAGTTAAAGGTATGTGAAGTCTGCCAATTTGAATTGGGTCATCGTGATGTGGCCTATAACTTTTTTTGAGACTACGACCTGCGTTCGTTGATGATTCTATGCTTTGCCTAAAGTCATACAAAAATCAAGTGGAACCGTTACTCCGTTGCTGTGTCATAGAAGAACAAATCAAACCGGCTAAGTATGAGTCGGATTCGCATACGAAGGGTTTCGTAACCAGCGTAACGGCGATTATTAAGGACGAGCAAAAAACGCAGAAAATATAACGTTTCTTGTGTGGGACTTTGCTTTTAATTTTATTTTTATTATTTGCTATTATAGCGGCTATAGAAATACACCTTATGTGAAAATTTCAAGTATCTACCTACTACGATTCATAAGAAGACAGCCCACTGACAGACGGCCGAACGGACAGCGGAGGTAAGCCTCCGCTGTCCCTAAATGAGACCCTAATATTAAGATATTAGGGTCTCGTTCATCCCCTTTGGGTACGGAACCCTAAAAACACACTTGCGTATTTACGTATAATATTAGTATGACAATATTAAAGAAGCTGTAAGTATGTATTTGTGCCTGTGATATCCAATTTATCGGGCAACGGGAAAGTAATATCATTTTTGCGTATCAATACGTTTTTTGTAAAGACACGAATTCAGCATCGCAATGAAATTGTTCTTTTGATGATTTATTTATTACCATACCTTTTTCACGCGTAGAGTTCGTACATAAACTATGATGAATAATGCAAGAACGAACAATAATGAATGGTAGTATGTACAAATTATTTTATTTATGAAAATGTTTTTGTAACTTTTATGTGGTTATAACCTTTGTATAATAAGGCCCTTGACGGCTAGATGGTAAGTGATGATGCAGTCTTAGATGTTATCAGGCTAACTTGGAAAGGGATAAGTGTAAGTTAAACCCATACCTTAAAAAAAAAAACTTCTACTCGGTTTCTACACACCATCGTATCGGGACGCTAAATTCTCCTAACGGTTTTTACACACAATCATGCCGGAAGGCTAAATCGCTTGGCAGCAAGTGCTTGTCGATATGATGGTAAGTAGACACTGCCGAAGCCTCGCACCAGACCAGACCTAACCAGAGGCAAATCAGAAATTATAGAATTCCCAAAAAAAAAATTTACTGCCCAGAATCCAACCCGTGACCTCCCATTTGTAAAACCATAATGCTCATCACTGAGTTCAGGGAGTCCAGGGAGCTCGCCAAAAAAAAACGTCAAATGACACTGAGGACTTCCCCAACGTAAGATAAGTCTTATCCAGGCATTTTAATATTTCGACAGTTTTTGTATTGTTTTTGTAGCTGACATTAGATATTTAAAACAATAATAATTTTAAACGACCTACCTAACCACTCAAAGAAACTAGCGAAACTAAGAAACGTGACAGATTTTAAAAGCACAAAGAAAACAATTTTCAAAAGTACAAAGAGACAAATCATGAAAAAATATTGGAGTAGGCGCACAGCATCTGCGCTCCCGAGCGTTCGCAGAAAGTTTTAATCATAACTCTTGGAGGCATTGCGGGCGGGCATTGCAAAATTAAAATACAAGTGGAAATTAAAAAATTTAAAACATCCCTGACGTGTGATTATTGTCGGATTATGGCTTCTTAAGTAAAATGATTCAAAGGAACCCATCGGCCGCGTACGAAATAGCACTAATCTGAAGTAACAGTGCACCCAAATAAATAGCACTTTTGATAGTTTCTAAGACCCTTTAATAGGAAATGAGCTGATAACGATTAAATGCCTGAACAGATCTTGTAAAATTATAGCTAAGATCTATCTCGATCACATTTCAAACAGAAAGAACCGCATCAAAATCATTCCATTCGTTAGAGAGCTACTAGGGATCGCTATTCGCGATTATATTAGGTACTATTATTATTGCCATTAAGTAATAATTTTGAGTATTTCAATAGTTCTTAATATATTTTCTCCCTAGAACAAGAAACTTTGCTGAAATCGGGACGAAGAATGCCAAGGCAAACTTTTCGGTAGCATAAGCATTCGGTAAATTAATAAAATCAATTCTTTCTTGCGAAAATTGGACTTTGGTTAGTTGATCTAGCTTTTATGCATTTTTAACAACTGCAATGACGAATATTTGGTGTTTGTCCTGAAGCCTGTGGAAGTGATAATCTGCATATTGAACAGAAAACCTACTCTAGAATCATGGTGGTTTTGAAATATACATTTACTAACTAGTTATACAATTATTATTTAAACTATTGAAAAAAAGGGAAAAAAATGATTCCTTTCCATAATAGTTTAACAATTTCTTAACTTGTTCACCACAGACAATTGACAGTACATATGAAACACGCAAGTAAATGTCTATAGGTACATAGAGTAGAATTATAATGAATAGTCCCAACACCTGCACTTTAAAAACTCACAAAAATATTTTAAGCACTTTTTACACTTTTTAGTTCCATTAAGTACGTCTTTGTATAAATACAAGGTGCCATCTCAATGGAGTACTATAACTCATTGCATCAAAAACCAATCAACATGTATTGGCAAAATTAATGAATACAATTTTATGGCTCGTGTTTTTTGTATCGAAATATTCTCATGCCATAATAAAAATAACACGCTCTAAAAGGTTTTCCGCCTTCAGGCCGGAAATTTATACAAACATTCCAATATTCGAGCTACGGTCGCGCTTTATTGGCAAATTTTATCCTGATGTACATTTTAGCCCCACTACATTCGGAACGTACAACCGAATGTGTGCAAATTGAATTTTAGGATAATATAACGTATATATTTTACGTCTTTTCGTCATTCAATCTTCTTCACTTTTGAGGTTTGTCCGTATATTAAAGGAGTGGGAAATATTGTGTCAATCATATAAGAAGTTAAATGATAATATATTATATGTATTCCCTGAATATGAGTAAGTACCTACGTAGCGAGATGAAAACGTATGTATTATTTAAAAATTTTAACTTTCTTCTACTTTAGTGCCATTTCATTAACGCTAAGTAACGTTCAACCGAGGAATAAATCGGTCTGTAAAGTTCTGACAATTTTTGTATTGAAAATCTGTTAAACGTTATTTCGGTTTCTTTACCCATGCAGTCGCAACGTGCCGATTTGGTTGCTGTTACATAGACGCAGTCAACGGCTAGTTTTCTTGGTACCAACGCCAATCTATTTTTAAAAAAATTTAAAAGACAAAAAATAAATTAGGATCAAAAAATGGAAGGCGGACAATATAATTGTGACAAACAAAACTTATTTAAGCGTCGGTACGCTGACGACAACCTGAATACTGACAATGCTGAATAATAGTTTGTTAATTAACTCTAAATCTATGTTGCATTAGTGCTACTGAGGGCAAATCGTTCTATCAAGGGAAAATTACCTATTAAATTTCACGCTGAATATAATACAAATAAAACCAGTCAATGCGAGTCAGAATAGCACAACGAGGGTTCAATTTGTATTATCTTTGTATGTGAACCCAAAAAAGAAACTGTTTATCTAACCCAAATTAAAGTTTACTTCAGGGTTGAGTAGCGTCTACCAACGAAATAAAATAGAATGAAATAAGTGACCGAATACGAAGTTATTGGGGGCATATAACTGTTAATATGTCTTGAAATTGTCCTTGGGGACAAAAAGGTGCTGCGATGTTGCATAAAATATCCATTACAGGCAAACAATGGTAGTTTACGATACCTGATATATTTTGTGGGATATAGAAAAGGAATTCAGCCCAAGATCTTAATAGAATTCTTTTGTTAGAGATTCGCGCTATTGATAAGAAAATAATGGTGCTATTAATAAAATATTGTTCTGAAACTAAATTTTATACAATTCTCAACGATTCGATACGTATTTCACAAGTGTGAAAATTATTTGCATTCAAAGAAAGTATGATCGTTAATTAGAATGAAAATATTTTTCACTCTTCATAAAGTACTTGATATCTAAACTATATAGTTTAGATATCAAGTACTTTATGAAGAGTGAAATAATATTTCAGCTTCTCAAGATGTATTTATTTATACAAATAAATAAATTATTTGTATATACAAATAAATAAATACATCTTGAGAAGCTGAAATATTAGGTATATAATTATTATTTTAAGGAAACTATAAACAAAACGCACATTTTATAGGGACAATACGACCTAACCGCTCACGGCTCAAACAATCTTGATGAAATTTGTTACAGAGATAGTTTGCATCTCGGAGATAATTATATATTATAATCTCGGAGTTTTCCTAGGGCTGATGAAGTCGTAGGCATTATTATGACAGGCACTATGTACCTACTAAAGTTGGGTGCCCTTCACTAATTTATCTACTTTTAAATGTATTGAGCGCAATTGGTATTAATTTAATATAGTCTGATAGGAAAACTGGTTGAGCATCATACAACATTGCTATAAAAGTGATAACTCAGCAATTTTCTGAATTTAGTTTTGTCAGTAATGTTGAAGTTAATTTTTGTTATAAGTATCTTAATTCTTGTGTCTGGTAAATATTGTTACAGGTTAAAAATATTTGAATTATGTATATTTTGTTAGGTACCAAAAGTATTGTCAATACTGATTGACTGTTAGCCATTTTAATAAGTGCTTAAGTCTAATATAACAATCATAATATAACAATCCCAGTTTAAAATATTATTTGAAAACCCGTGTAGAATTGATGAAAAATTACTTGTTATTTAGATAAATAAAACATTTATTGAAAAAGTTACAAAACTAAATAATAAGAGAGGATGATAAAAAACAAAAACACGTCTTTAAATGGGCAGATATTTTCAAGACCAAAAACTTATATCCTCGAAAATTATATTTATGTGTACAAAAATTAAGAATAGAATTAATACATTTTTATGAAAAGAGTCACATTTTGATAAAGACAATTGTTTTAACATTTTTCCAATTTTAGTCAATAAGGCTTATATAATTCACTATTTTCAGATGCAGCGGCGCAATCGGCTAGATATAAGATGGTTAATTACAAAATGCCCAAGATACAAAAAATAGACGAGCGACGTAAACATTTTTTTTTTTAAAATAATAACTCCTTTACGAATAGAATTATAAAACAATGTTAAATTAATGGGAATCTTTCCATAGTATCAGTTTCGTCCCCATTTTTTTTTTTATAAAAACACATATCTACCTTACATGATAATTCCATTTTTAAATCTGGAGTAAAAAAAGACAGTTCATTATCGAATTCAACTTGAACCAATTTCCAAAAAGGAGGAGGCTATCAATTCAGCCGGTTTTTTTTTTACGTTATCGAGGTTTGACGTATTCTGCAACTGAAAATACCTTATATATTACCTTACCTTACTGTATTTTGCTACCTACATTATTAGCTACATAGCAAACATTGATTTGTACCTATGTTTATATTAGATATACCTATACCTTTTCAGACAGAGAATTAGAAATACGTATAATATTTTAGAATCACCGTGTGGCAAAAACGAAGTATTCGACAGCTGTCCACCAATTTATCCTCCACTCAGGTGTAATGTTGAGGAAGTGCTTACAGTATGTGGAATTAATCCTGAACTAGGAAATCCCTCTTGTGAACCTGGATGCCGCTGCGGTGATAACTATTATTTAAATGGTTCCGGGGACTGTATTACAAAGGAAGAATGCCGTAAGTGATTTTTAACCGACTTCCAAAAAAGGAGAAGGTTCTCAATAGGACCAATTTGGAAAATTCTTTTTTTTTGTTTGAAAGAGGTGGTCCCATTGTCATCAGGTTACGATCCGATCATGTGGTTCTGGAGAAATCGAGGGCGCTCTTTAAATTTTATAGACACAATGACTTGACTTTAAACGCCACTACAAAGTTTGATAAACTTTGTAGTGGCGTCAGTTTTGTAAAAAGAAAATTTATGTTTATATTATTACTGTATTATATAACTTTTTATCATGTCAACCCATCGCAGGTCTACTACCTGGGCAGGTCTTCTCTTGAATTAGAAGGGTTTAGGCTATAGTCCAACACGGTGGCCAAGTATAGATTAGCAGCTTCACACGCCTTGAGGAACATTATGGAGAACTCTCAAGTAGGTATACAGGTTTCCTCACGATGTTTTCCTTCATTATCTATTAGCATTTAACTTAAAACGCACATAACTCCGTAAGCAGGTATAAATAATTATAATAAATGAAATTTTAGAACATAATATACATTAAGGCCGTAATAGTTTTCGATAAAACAAAGGTTACCTACTTAGTTACTTAGTTAAGAGCCAATGTCTTCTTTGCAGCGTAGACCAATAACTTTTTTTATAGATTTTCATTTTTAATTAATCAGATAAGGGGCCAGTCATCAACTAGCAAAAGTGGTCGCTAACTAGGATTTCGTATAGTTTTTAAGATTTATTAAATTTAAAATGTTCTCACAACTGTAATACTCATTGTTTTACTTTTCAATATAAATTCATAATATCTAGGACCCCGTCAAATAACTTTAATACATGTGCTATGGATGCGTGATGCGTCGTACTTAAATATTGACGTAAAGTTGAATATCCCGCTAATCGGTCGCCAACTGGCTAACTCACCCTATTCTTTGTTAGTTTTAGGTCAATGGCCTACTAAATGCACTTCAAGATCACCAGGTTACTCAGAATGTATAAACAATGGATGTGTGAAATGGAGATGCAGACTATGGGTATGTTTGTTCAGTGAGAGGGCCGTGTATAGTGGGTTGTGCTTGTCAAGACTGGTACGAACGCTCGCCAGCTGGAATTTGTAGACCAGCTGAGCCCTGTCCTCGTAAGTATTAAATATTTTGGTTTCGCCTGTTAAGGTCTGAGGGTTTACAATACCTACCACCAACGCTTAAAGCAGCATTATTTCAATATTATTGTGTTGACATTTCGTACAATGGTGTCCTTAAAGTAAGTGACATACGGACATCATTATTTGCCAATATGTCAAATCAACTTCAAATCCGTAATCTATAATATAAAAATGAATCGCAAAATGTGTTGGTAAGCGCATAACTCAACAACGCCTGGACCAATTTGGCCAAATCTTTTTTTAAAATGTTCGTTGAAGTTCAAGGATGGTTTTTACGGCGAGAAAAATTAGAATTATTGCTTGAAAAACCCTAAAAATAGCCCTTTTCTTTTTCCCATACAAATGATTTGAAACTAAAACGTAGTCAATTTGAGCTTTATTGCTATGGTATAAAGTTCATATTAAATTACAAGCACTCACTGTTGTCTAAGCAATGTAGGTGTGTTCCTAACGTCAAAGATCATATCTATCAAAACAATGTGCGTGTGTGCGTTGGAGCACAGAATACATAGTTGGAGGAGTTTAATGTCGCGTTCCGAAACTCGCGTTTCTTTTGTATTAGTTTCGGCACGCGAGATATGCATCAGTTTCCACGTCATTACATCAGTCAAACAAAAAGCGAAGCATCGGTGAAAAATGTCGCAAAAACGGGGAAAATTATCCATATTTAAAATCTTTTAAAAACTTCTTAATCGCGATCATAATAATAGAAATTGACGCGGACGAAGTCGCGGGCGTCCGCTAGTATTGAAATAATATTACTTTAAAATTTAAGCTTTGGTGGCAGGTCTGTCCACGCGGCGTAGTTTCTTCGCGTAGACGACGAGATACAATCGCGGAAAAGTCAATCTAAGAGATTCGGATTCGTCGTGGATTAGATAATAATACCTATTGTACAGGCTCCACTCTAGACACAAGAATGAAGACTGACCGCCTCGACTTAAATCTGCGTTGATTCGTGTTTTCTACAAACTGGTTCTCGGGGTTGCGCGGGGAAAACCTAATTCACATACGCACCCACGCCAGGTCGCGTAGCGTTCTTTTTAAAAACAAAACAATAAGAAGTGAATTAAGCAATTTACTGTATGTAGTATGCATATCAGTGATGCGCACGCACGTCAGTCGTAGCCAGAACTCTTTACGGATAGTGTCCAAAATTGCGTACGCAAAAATATATCGATATATCGATACAATAAAATTCGTTTGTATCAGTATAAATATATCGATACAAACGAAGCAAATAAATTACCCTTAGGTAATTCATACAGCGTGTTTGCTTAAAACACACTACGAACGCATATTGCGTATCTAAAAAGCGCGTTATTGCGTGTAAAAAATACGCTGTGTGCAGTATCTCGTCTTAATATTAATATTATGTTATTATGAATAATTAATTATTACGATGAGGCTGTGTTAGATGCCGGCCCTGGGGCCAATAGATAGACCTAGAATAAAATGATGATATAATAATATTATGTAAATGCTTGCGTAAACCGCGCCGGTAAACCTGCGCTTACGTCACCAGACCAGCCAGGGATCTCCCCCCGTTACTCCGTCCTAAATATCGGACGGGGTCACACGTGTGGCTTCGTCTCCAACACCAACCGGAGGCAATCAAGAGTAATTTTTTGACAATTATTGCATTTTCTTTGTGTCTTACGCTCTTATTAACTACAGGGGGCCTATCACTAATGCTTAATTATTCAATATTAAGCTGACATTTTTCATACAATGACGATCTTAAGATAAGTATCATAAGGACGTCATTATATGACATGACGTCAACAATGACACAAAAAAAAACAATTTTGAAATAATATTACATAAGCGTTGGTGGTAGAGCCCCTGTTCAAAAATAAGTATACTTTGCGAAAAATTATCATTTCTGCTACAAAGATTAATAATTAATTATTATATTTGTTTTACTATAGATCTGTATAGGTCATGTTATTGTAATTTTAAGAAAATATAAATATGTTTATGTATTCTATTTTTCTGCTGTAACTCAGTAATTTTAAAGTTACTGAGCTACAGCCTACAAAGACTACATACAAGAAAATGCTAATAGTTAGGTAAAACTATGTATATAGTATATATACATAGTTTTTTAATTTTTAAACGAACTTAATAAAAAACTATTAAATGCTCATAACTGTGTAACCTTACATTGTGTACACGTTTTACAATAAGTCAACTACACTATAATTAAACCTAGATACAGCGATTCCCACGTTTTTTGCTCACCTCAAAATTTGGTTTTTCCCTTTACCTTTAAGTAATCGAATTGCAGAATAAAAATAATATCTATACTGTCTATACAAAATGTTTTTTTTTTAATGTTTATTTAGACCTTATTAATTGTTTTAGCTTTACAAACCAAGCCTACTTTTAAGAAGGTGATGCCACCAGAGCCTACTCCAAACTATGCACCATGTTAGCCACACACGGATTACCCCAAAAGTTATTAAAGAACACTGTATGAAAGTAAGAAAATAAACGGGTAAAATTAAAGTATTTTCATTAACATTCCTTACTAGCTTTTGCCCGCGATTTCGTCCGCGTGGAGTTAGATTTATAAAAATTCCGCTCTTTGATGATTATATACCACGTCTTTCTACCTCTGTAGGGATGAAAATAGTGCATCTTTAGGGTACCTACTCCTGGAATATCTCTCCTCAAATCCCTAAGATGATTAAAGTTGTGTTTTCTGCAATATCGTACCTCTTTACCATTACCTCAGATTGGCTGGTATCCTCTCCTCTCGCTATTGGTCAATATACATTGATGCAGTAAGAACACCATAAATTCAGTCAATCATACCTAGGTGATAGCGATCGTTACTGATGCAATCATTTTTAGACAATCCTACAGTTAATGAGACGGTTTCTGAGGTAATTGCACGGTGCCAGAGGGTTTAACTTTTAGAATAATATTATAACAGTCACCCGTCCCATCACCCAATGGAACCCCCTAAAATCTAAATGTCACCCACCCTACATTTTGCCTCAACCTCAAGAGATGTCCGAATCAAACCGCTGAACTCACAGTCAGCCAGTCAGTCACGGTGCTGTTTTATTGTAGGTACAAAAATAAATAGGTACACGAACTCGTTATAGCAAGGATATAAAAATGAGTGTACTTTAGATTATTGTACAGACGGTTAGCGGCAACGGTATCATGTTGAAGTCGTTTGCTGTCATAGCCATATTTGTTTGTGTAGTGAAACTCGTGTTCGCCTCAGGTAGATAACAATCCTTACTAATATTATAATTTAGAAAGTGTGTTTGTTTGTTTGCTTTTTGGGTTTGCTGGTTTTTCCTTCAATTAGGCCGCAACAGACCTACGGATCGGAGTAATTTTTTTCGCATGTATAATTGTAATAGGTATACCTACCTATTAGCTGAGGACCTCGGGAGTCACACAGGTTCTGCAAAAGTCAGCTCTCGCAAGTCTCTTGCACTAGCTTGACAAGATATAGCTGATCTGATTTATTGACTCTGCAAGAAATTGTACAAGTTATATTTAGAAGATAAATTATAAGATTTAGTTTTCTTAGAAATCCTAGGGAAAATCTTTAATTTTCCGAAATAAAAAGGAATCTAACACCACATCTGGAATGCATAAGTATAGACCCTAATATCAACAGTTTTCATTTTTTGTGTGTCTGTGTATCTGACATAGATATCTATAGACCGCACTCACAATCTGCCCAGACTCAAGACAGAGACAAAAAGAGATTTATGTCGGAGCATATTTGTGTCTCGTTTTAACTCTTATCTTGAGTCCGAGCTAAGCCAGAGCATGCTCTATAAATCTCAGCATGAGTATCTGTGTGTCTCAGACACATGAGCTATGAGGGAGAGTCATCATATGAAATAATTTTTATTTTTTTTTCATAGGAAAACATAATGTTGGAAAATGTGGAGAAAATGAAGTTTTATCTGACTGCATCAACCGCGTGAGTGAATACAGGAAATGCTCCGAACTTGGTAAACCAATAGAAAGCGTCGAGATTGCTTCATGCGACTGTAGAAAAGGGTGCATTTGTAAGACCAACTATTTGAGAGCGGATAACGGGACATGTGTACCGGCAGACAAATGCTCAAACTCAAGTGAGTAAAAATAATTTACTGTGCTTTGCAACAATAAACATGTCGCTGAATGTTCGGGACACTGCGTGCAACAGAACACTGCACCGTCAGCAGTTTACGTCGTCGTCGGGCCGCCACGGGCTGCCCTACAATGCGTACATAATACATATCACTATCATTTAGCATATAAGTATCAATACATATAATATCAATCAATATCATTAAATATACAGTCCACTTATATCAATCTATCAATCATTGTTATCAATCAGTAGGGACTACATTTTGGTCCTTCGAACCAGATCTGAATTAGATAAGAAGCGTTAGTTTAAAGTGGTCTAATTCTAAGTTTTCGAAAATTTTGATGGGACTCCGGCAGTAATACTTGAGCATTTATTTTGGATAGTTTATAATTTTACCGTTTCGAACAGTAAAATTGTTGACGCTATGCTTTTTAGTGTAGCTTCACAGGATCAATTTACAGATCACGAGTGATTTGCTGAATTTGCTCTTATTCATTGAGGAGTTCCGTCCTTCGTCTCCGAATATATTCATCAGATCTTCACCTTTAAATGTGAAGACCTGAGTATAATATCTCCTTTAAAATAAAAAAAATTAAAATCGGTCCAGATTTGACGGAGTTATGAAATGACATCGCATCGCCAAAAAAAATCGGATTAAGACTCACTCCTCTTTTTGTTGAAGTCGGTTAAAAAGTAAAATCAAACAGAATAAATAGGTTATCCTCAAAGTTTGTCACTAATTTTTTATTTCTGTTATCAATTAAGTAATGTTTAAGCAGCTGATGTTTACGTGTTAATTTGTTTTCAATTAACCAAGTAGATACAATGTTAACTACGTCACACGTAAGTGCTATCGAAAAGAATAATATGAATAAATAAAAAAAACGTGAATAATAAAACAGTTTTATGAGTTTACTTTAATCTTATTGTTATTTAAATTAATTTACTTTCATTTTGAATAACATTGTTATTTTTTCAAATAACAAAACAGATATTACAGAGAAAATTTTACCTACCTATCTCTCAATAATTTTATTTCCATTAGTCATTTAAATTGAATCACTTTCAAATCGAGACTTTTTCATGGATAAAAAATTCAACATTAATTTCAAGTATCACTTCTCTATATTAGCATTATCACTTTTCTAGAACCCTACTAATGTTTCAGTAACTGATTCTCCTACACAGGATGTTGGAGCGCCCCAAGAAACTTAAAAAAATGCCCATTTAATAGAAAAACTAAAATGTAAGTTAAAAAGTAACTTCTAAATTAATAACTTTATCACTATCACTACATAGTATAAAACAAAGTCGCTTTCTCTGTCCCTATGTACGCTTAAATCTTTAAAACTACGCAACGGATTTTGATGCGGTTTTTTTTAATAGATAGAGTGATTGAAGAGGAAGGTTTATATGTATAATAACATCCATTAACAGTGAACGACATAGACTATATATTTTATACCCGTGCGAAGCCGGAGCGGGCCGCTAGTTTATAATAAACTAGAAGCCCGCGCCGACTTCGTCCGGGTTGAAAATTTAAATATTTGTTTTTACGGGACTGATCGCACAGAGCTTTTAATAGGAGACGATTGTAAATAAGATCACCACAGGAATCACAGGAATCTCCCGCGCCGAAACCCGCCACCGTGCACCGCCCGTGCCCGCCGGCACCATTTTATTATTTTGTCGCGCGGAAATATTAATTTTCCGATAACTCCTAAGATATTTATTTAAATTGTATAGTGTAAAGGGCAAATATGTTCTAAATTAAACACTTGCGATAATAAACATATTTATTTAGATATAGATTGACATCATATCGGTTAAAGAAGGTCGAAAATAATTCATTATTTTTAATCAAAATTTGAAAGATAGAAATGGTTACTCTAAGTTATCCTTAGAAGCTAGACATATGCTATCGCGGGCTTTTTTTTAGAACTTTTTAAGAGGAACAATTCACCCATACATCATTTTCATCCAATAACAATATATGACCCAGCGCACGCCTTGAAAACGTTTGAGAGTCAAAAATTTTTCCGACTTCTTTAACAAATTTGCACATAATATCTAGCCATAATACATTTATGTGCATAATATGTAGCCTATAACTATCTGGAATAATGTACCATTGAAATGGTGAAAGAATTTTTGAAATAGGTGCGGTGGTTCCAAAGTTTGCTCCGGACATACATACAAACTCACAAAATTCGCGCTCTCTCTTTATTATAATAGTATAGATATTAAAATTATAACACTAAATACACGTCTGTGACCCATGACTTCCTTCACATCCATGGATGTGGGTTTATAAAAATTGTTGCCTACAGCTTACCTAGCTCTTTCAAAACTCCTTTTGGACCCTTCAAAAAATCTCTCCTTAGTGCACCTGTAGGAAGGATACCTATTAAAGAAATATTTCTTTCAAATCTCGAGGTCAGCTTGATTATAGGTACCTGTTAGTGTCAGACACGGTAATATTTAATATGGTGATTTTTTTCTATATAGCCACATATTATATATATGGTATAGAAAAATCCAAATATCAAGGTTATAGATCATCATAAATTTTAAATGCTACTCCACGCATAGAGTCGTGATATTGATATAAAGACCTATATTAAAACCTGTTTTATATTGTTTTGTTAAACCACGTGGAAACGTATAAAAATTGTTTAGGTATTTGATCGTTATTATCAACCAAAAGATTGCGTCATATTATAATTATTGCCTTTTACTACGATACTTTTCTCTATGTGATTAAATCTATCTTCTAAACATTATATAAAAGGAAAGGGTGACTGACTAACTCATCTATGAACGCACAGCTCAAATCACTCTGAGCATACTCACCGAAATATACCTATTGTATTAAACGGTGATAAGCCAACAACTTTGCGGCATTGGTCGAAACTGAAGCGAATTTAAGTCTGAGACTGAAGATGAAGAAGTTTATTTTATATTAAATAGACAACAACCAATGATAGAAAGCACTGATGAGATCTAGGTTGGACCGCGCTTGCCTATTCACTTCACTCTTGCCCTGAAGGTACTCAAAATATACATGGTAGAGAACATGCCTACCTTTACTAAAAGAAAAAGTTTGGCAACACGCGTCGCCCGCGCTCTATACCGTCGTTACACACAAGAACAACATAACCAACACATAGCGCCTCATAAACTCCTTCAAAACACACTTAACGTATGTTTCGCTCCGACACCGGAGCATTATTAAGAGAAGTTTATTCCACAATGCACAATAATTGTAAAGTAACGCCTGCTTCTATCCAATATGCCAACCTTTACATGAAATGTTCCAGCTGCCTGTCGAATCAATGAAGTATATGACACGTGTATAGCGCCGTGCCCGCCTCGAATATGCAACGTTGACGAGACAGTCAGGTGTAAGAGCCCACCGCAGCCCGGAGACCCGGAATGCCAGGCTGGCTGCCGTTGCGCTGACAACTTCTACAGAAATAACAACAACGTTTGCGTACCTAAAAATAAATGCCGTAAGTTATTCTTTTGTGTTTTATAGTACACTAGTTGATACCCGCGACTTCGTTCGCGTGGAGTATTAAGCCAACGCTTTACGCCTGTGTCTGTCGCTCGCACAGTGGTGTTAGGGAGACATCTCAACTCTTTGAGTATCTCAGTGAAACGGCCGATGTTGTCCAACAACGTTATCCTCAAGCCCACCTCGTCTTCGTAGGGGATTTCAACGCCCACCATCAAAATTGGCTTATCCCTTTCCAGAAGACTGGCCACGCTGGAAAAGAGGCATATAAATTTGCCCTGTCATATAACCTTTCCCAGCTGATCCAAGAAGCAACAAGAATTCCTGATATCGATGGACACACTCCCAATTGTCTTGACTTAATTCTGACTTCTGACCCAGACCGTTATTCAGTCTCTGTAATTGCACCTCTTGGCTCTTCTGATCATTGCCTTGTTCGGTCTGTCTCTAGTTACTGTCCCCCCGTTCCCGGCCCTAGTAGCAAAAGACGAGTGTGGCGGTTAAAATCAGCTGATTTGGACGAGATGCGCCATTTCCTCGCATCTTACCCATGGAAGCAAACATGTTTCAACTCCGACGATCTGTCGAGCTGTGAAGCATCTATATCATCAAGCGATGGAGTACTACATACCATTCGCTGATGTGTCTCTTGACGGCAAAACCCTAAGGTGGTACAATTCCGAATGTGCCCAATCCGAGGCTCGTAAACGGTCTGCATTTGTGGCTTGGGTTGATGCCCGTAATCGTAAAGCTCCGGACTTGGAATTAAAGAAGAGGGAGTTCAATATCGCTTCCAAGTCACACAAGAGGGTTTTAAGAAAAGCTCAATTTAACCGAACCAAACGCATTGGAAATAAAGTAGCTTCTTATCCCAGCGGTAGCAAAGCTTTTTGGTCCCTTGCCAAATTGGTCGAGACTCGAGTCCAACTTCTGTCGGCCTTCACTGCCGCCTTTGCTCAGGTCAGGTCGTGCATGGAGTACTGCAGTCACCCTTTCGATGGCTCTGCAAAATATCAACTTGCAGCACTGGATGCTGTAGATCGTCGGGCTAGGAGACTCATTGGCAATGACTTTTAAACAAACTCCAGAGTCTCGATCACCACCGTAAAGTTGCCGGCTTATCGGTAATTTATAGGATTTATTTCAATGAGTGTGCTCAAGAGCTCTTCGATCTTGTCCCCCCTTCACCTTTTTACCACCGCACTGCAAGACATAGGGTGAGCTTCCATCCCTACGTCGTTGATATTCCACCTACGCGCACCAAGCGCTTTAAATCTTCATTCCTGATTCGCACGGCTAGGGTCTGAAATGCTCTTCCAAGATCTGTGTTTCCTAACACGTAAAATTTGGGTATTTTTAAAACAAGAGTGAAAAGGCATCTTCTAGGCAAACGCGTTACACCTTAGACCACATCATCACTTTCCATCAGGTGTGGTAATGGTCAAGCGTGTGCCTATACTGTATAAAAAAAAGGGTAAAAAGTATCCTATATATTGACCCGGAGTATCAGTTACCACAATAACAAACATTCAAATCCGTTTAGTACAGCCGACAGTTTTATAATAAGTATAGATAGATACTAGTAGGGCGCGTGGGTGCGCGGCTCGCTAAAGCGAACCGCGGTTTTTCTGTCCACCAAGTAGACCTTCGGGTCTTGATCATCTTTTTCCAAGGAAGAACTCTTCCATCTTTTATAGTCTCTTAAATAAACACCGACGAAATTTGTATGGCCGCCATCTTGGATCCGCCATTTCGGAGGTTTTTTTCAGCTCTCTGCCAATTGGATGAGGTTTCGAGTGACTTTTGTTGGAACACCCTCCACCTATCTTCAATATCCTGACCGTGCTCTTCACCCGTCTCCGAAAACCTCAATCATCAGCTCCCTCCATATTTTTCATCTAAATGAATTTTTGTCCTCTATACGAAACCATCAGCGGAAAGGAACCTATCAAAGTCTTGCATACATTTTATATGAAAAAAATAAATTCCGCCATCTTGATATTTTTTCTATTCATCAAGTAGACCTGCTAGTATTAATCATCTTTTTCCAAGGAACTACTCTTCCATCTTTTATAGTCTCTTCTTGGCCGCCATCTTGAATCCGCCATTTTGGAGTTTTTTTTCGGCTCTCTGCCATTTGGATGAGGTTTCGAGTGACATTTGGTTGAAACCCCCCCCCCCCCCCCCCCCTATCTTCGATACCCTGGCGGGTGCTCCTCACCCGTCTCCGAAATCCTCAATCATCAGCTCTCTCCATATTTTTGTTCCGAATGAATTTTTGTCCTCTATAAGAAACTGTGAGTGAAAAAAAATTTTTCCATACAAAAATTTACAGGAGAGGTGATCAATCAGTCAGTCAGTCAGTCAGTGAATCAGCACGAGTAGCTATATATATAGTAATAATTTAAATATACTATAGACGTAAAATACATTTATACTACACCTGCTCGGAAAGTACGTTCTGATTTGTGTCAAATCGCAAAAGAGCGAGAAAGAAAATACGTCATTACGTGGAAACAAATCTGCGGGCTGTCAAAATATATGAAATTTCATTACTTACCTGCTTCAGCGGGCTGAAAACTGTATGAAAATCCATTACTAACGTGCTGTTTTTTTTTTTTTTAATTTTTGGTCAAGTCAGTTCAGTAATAACTTGAAAAACAATGAAATCTATTTCGACCTTTTTCGACAAATAGACTTATTATTTTCAAAGTAGTAGGTAAATATCTAATAAATAACGAACAAAAAATTTAAAATTGTAATAGTAACTAATTAATAACTAAATAATAATCTATTTAAGTAAATATAATAATTTCATTTCTTTGTTTAGGTCTACTTATCTATGGTTTAAGGTTATTTACACATTCAAATTGTTGTTAAAAAAACAAATTGTTGCTGGCCGCTTGCATTTTCTTTAGTGAGTACATTATTTGAAAAATTAAAAAAAAATTCGCGCAATTCGCTTTCTTTTGTTTTATCTAAATTTTAAATTTATAAAATTACTTAAAACGCAAAATGTCTAGTAGCGACAGTGAAGATATTTTGATGACGCCGCCAGAATCAAAAACTATTAGGTAATTTGCCGAACAAAAATATCACCCTAAGTTTTAATAATTGTATTTTTTTTTTATTCTATGACAAGATAGCCCTTGACTGCGATCTCACCTGATGGTAAGTGACGATGCAGTCTAAGATGGTAGCGGGCTAACTTGGAAGGGGTATAGCAGTGTAAATTCAACCCATACCCCTTATTGGCTTCTACACCAAACCAAAAAAAGGTATTGGTTGGTTGGTTTATGAATTTCAATATAAATTTCAATTAAATAATGTGTCTATTATTTTCCTCGTAGGTGTAGTATAAAGCACTATGTATCACTCGGGAGAAAGTGCGATTCCTAACTCGGGTGTATCGCGGCCCTCGGCTTCGCCTCGTGCCTCAAATGACACCCTCGTATGTAATCGGCCACTTTCAGCCCTTGTAGAACAATGTACTAATTTTAACTATTTTTGTCTAGCTCCGCAATGTGGGGACGATGAAATAGCAACACCATGTATTGAAGCGACTTGTGAACGTCGATACTGTTCTGACCTTGGGAAGCCAATTTTATGCGTGAGGATGGATCCACGTTACTGCACCAGTGGATGTCTTTGTAAAAAAGGATATTTGAGAGAGGAAAACGGAATTTGTGTCCCAATTAATCAATGTCAAAGTAAGTATCGGCTAAGAATTCCTATCTCCTAAGGCGGAGTGGAGCAGAGTATTCAGAAGATCAAATAGATCGTTGATACATTCAAAATACATCTCTGCTCTTGTGTGCGACTAATGTCAGATGTATGATGGTCTAAATATGATTGCATACTGATGCAACGATTGCAATCACCTCTGATTGGCTGAATTTATGGCGCTTTTACTGAATCAATACATTTTAAATACAAGCGAGATAGCACCAACCAATCATAAACGATTGCAATCGTCATACCGATGCATTATGATAAAATTGATGTAATATTGGCCAAAAAAAGTGTTCTAAAATTTTTGCCTAATTATGTATTCTTACATGATAATATGCTATTATTATTCTCTATTATAATAACTTTACGGCCCGAAAAGTCTAATTTCACAAACGACCAATATGTCATTCCTACATAATAATTAATAATATTGTTCTCCATTACAATAAACTTACGGCTTGGAAGGTCCAATACTCCGAACGTCAAATATGTCTGATACATCCTATTACATCGGATCGTCCAATCGTTTGATTAAAATTTTATTTGATTATTATAGATATTCAGTGCGCTAAAAATGAAACATTCGACATATGTCCTCCACCATGCCCGGGTGAAGGTTGCAACGTGGATGCAAGTTTAATTTTATGCTTACCTAATCCGCAACCCGGGGACCCAGACTGTAACCCTGGCTGCCGTTGTAAAGATAACTATTTCAGAAACGACGATGGCTTGTGTGTAACCAGGGACGAGTGTCGTAAGTATATATACGTGGCATTATATAAACCATGAGCGTAGCCTTAATAGCCCAACGGTTAAGGAGACTGAATGCAGAAAGGTTGACGGTTCAATCCGCACCCGTTACACTATTGTCATACCCACTCCTAACACTAGCTTTCCACATACTTTTATTAAACCTGTACCCGTTATAGGTTTCTACAAGCCATAATGCCATCACATCGCCATCTTTGTCACCTTTTTTCTTGGTCTTAGGCTCAACTGATTGACATCCGCTGACCTCTTTAATTAATCTATGATAAACACTGGATAATCTGCTTATTATGCCCATACTCATTGACAGAAAAAGTATGTTAAAAAGAAATGTAAATTACCTAATTTACATAAAAATGTTTTAAATTTAGGTAATATTTAACACATTTTATGCACACTTCAATCCTATCATTATGACTGATAAACACTGTATGCCAAAATCAAAGGCAAAGGCCTTTTAGCTAAAATAAAAACTATTAGCCATGTGAGAATTTATGTGATGTGATTGTGAAAAGAAGTTGCGCAGATAGTTAGTATAGTACTCAATTCAACTATATTTAATGAAAATTTCACTAAATCCTTAATCGCAATCCTTAAGCGTAAATCTTTACCAGTACGGTAAGAATTTACGCTCAAATTCAAATTTTGCCACCAATAAATTGTATAATGGGATGAAAATTGATTACTGCTTTATGATATTGTACTTATGAATAAGCCGAATTTAATATTTTTGTAGAAGTACGAGTATGTGGGAATAATGAAATACGAACGTCATGTGTTGAAGCGGTTTGCGAACGTAGAAACTGTTCTGACCTTGGGAAGCCAGTTTCTTGCGTAAGGTTGGATCCACTTTTCTGCACCGAAGGATGTCTTTGTAAGGAAGGATTTTTAAGAGAGAAAAACGGAATTTGTGTCCCAATTAATCAATGTCAAAGTAAGTATCGGCTAAGAATTCCTATCTCCTAAGGGGGACTGGAGCAGAGTATTTAGAAGATCAAATAGATCGTTGATACATTCAAAATACATCTCTGCTCTTGTCTGCGACTAACGCCAGATGTATGATGGTCTAAATATGATTGCATCAGTGTAACGATTGCAATCACTTCTGATTTGCTGAATTTATGGCGTTTTTACTGAATCAATACATTTTAAATACAAGCGAGATAGCACCAGCCAATCGTAAACGATTGCGATCGTCATACCGATGCATTATGATAAAATTGATGTAATATTGGCCAAAAAAATGTTCCAAAATTTTTGCCTAATTATGTATTCTTACATGATAATATGCTATTATTATTCTCCATTAATAACTTTACGGCCCGAAAAGTCTAATTTCACAAACGACCAATATGTCATTCCTACATAATAATTAATAATATTGTTCTCCATTACAATAAACTTACGGCTTGGAAGGTCCAATACTCCGAACGTCAAATATGTCTGATACATCCTATTACATCGGATCGTCCAATCGTTTGATTAAAATTTTATTTGATTATTATAGATATTCAGTGCGCTAAAAATGAAACATTCGACATATGTCCTCCACCATGCCCGGGTGAAGGTTGCAACGTGGATGCAAGTTTAATTTTATGCTTACCTAATCCGCAACCCGGGGACCCAGACTGTAACCCTGGCTGCCGTTGTAAAGATAACTATTTCAGAGACGACTATGGCTTGTGTGTAACCAGGGACGAGTGTCGTAAGTATATATACATGGCATTATATAAACCATGAGCGTAGCCTTAATAGCCCAACGGTTAAGGGGACTGAATGCAGAAAAGTTGACGGTTCGATCCACACCCGTTACAGTATTGTCATACTCACTCCTAACACTAGCTTTCCACATACTTTTATTAAACCTGTACCCGTTATAGGTTTCTACAAGCCATAATGCCATCACATCGCCATCTTTGTCACCTTTTTTCTTGGTCTTAGGCTCAACTGATTGACATCCGCTGACCTCTTTAATTAATCTATGATAAACACTGGATAATCTGCTTATTATGCCCATACTCATTGACAGAAAAAGTATGTTAAAAAGAAATGTAAATTACCTAATTTACATAAAAATGTTTTAAATTTAGGTAATATTTAACACATTTTATGCACACTTCAATCCTATCATTATCACTGATAAACACTGTATGCCAAAATCAAAGGCAAAGGCCTTTTAGCTAAAATAAAAACTATTAGCCATGTGAGAATTTATATGATGTGATTGTGAAAAGAAGTTGCGCAGATAGTTAGTATAGTACTTAATTCAACTATATTTAATGAAAATTTCACTAAATCCTTAATCGCAATCCTTAAGCGTAAATCTTTACCAGTACGGTAAGAATTTATGCTCAAATTCAAATTTTGCCACCAATAAATTGTATAATGGGATGAAAATTGATTACTGCTTTATGATATTGTACTTATGAATAAGCCGAATTTAATATTTTTGTAGAAGTACGAGTATGTGGGAATAATGAAATACGAACGTCATGTGTTGAAGCGGTTTGCGAACGTAGAAACTGTTCTGACCTTGGGAAGCCAATTTCTTGCGTAAGGCTGGATCCACTTTTCTGCACCGAAGGATGTCTTTGTAAGGAAGGATTTTTAAGAGAGAAAAACGGAATTTGTGTCCCAATTAATCAATGTCAAAGTAAGTATCGGCTAAGAATTCCTATCTCCTAAGGGGGACTGGAGCAGAGTATTTAGAAGATCAAATAGATCGTTGATACATTCAAAATACATCTCTGCTCTTGTCTGCGACTAACGCCAGATGTATGATGGTCTAAATATGATTGCATCAGTGTAACGATTGCAATCACTTCTGATTGGCTGAATTTATGGCGTTTTTACTGAATCAATACATTTTAAATACAAGCGAGATAGCACCAGCCAATCGTAAACGGATGCGATCGTCATACCGATGCATTATGATAAAATTGATGTAATATTGGCCAAAAAAGTGTTCCAAAATTTTTGCCTAATTATGTTTTCTTACATGATAATATGCTATTATTATTCTCCATTATAATAACTTTACGGCCCGAAAAGTCTAATTTCACAAACGACCAATATGTCATTCCTACATAATAATTAATAATAATATTGTTCTCCATTACAATAAACTTACGGCTTGGAAGATCCAATTCTCCGAACGTCCAATATATCTGATACATCCTATTACATCAGATCGTCCAATCATTTGATTAAAATTTTATTTGATTATAGATATTCAGTGCGGTAAAAATGAAACCTTCGACATATGTCCTCCACAATGCCCGGGTGAAGGGTGCGACGTGGATGCAAGTTTAATTTTATGCTTACCTAATCCGCAACCTGGGGACCCAGACTGTAACCCTGGCTGCCGTTGTGACGATAAGTATTTCAGAGACGACTATGGCTTGTGTGTAACCAGGGACCAGTGTCGTAAGTATATACGTGACATTAAATAAACCATAAGCGTGACCTCAATAGCCCAACGGTTAAGGGTACGGATTGAATACAGAAAAGTCGACGGTTCGATCCCCATTCCCCACCCGTTGCACTATGGTCGTACCCACTCCTAACACAAACTTTCCACTTACTTGGAGGGGACAGGGGAATAATAAGTCATGTTCAGCTTGGCTCTTATTCTATTTAAAAAAAAATGTTAATTTTATTCTTGCTGAGTTTCTTACCGGCTCTTCTCAGCAGAATCTGCATTCTGAACCGGTGGTAGATTTATGACGTGTCATAAGAGCCACAAGTTGGCCTACATGAAATAAATGGATTTTGAATTTGAATTTGAAGATATCCCTTAATAGTCTAAAATGGTAGTGGGATAACTAGGAAGAGATTTTATTTTATTAAACCTGTACCCGTTACCGGTTTCTAGAAGCCATATAACATCGCCATCGTTTTCAATTTTTTTCTTCGCCTTTAGCTCAACTGATTGACATTCATTGATACTCTGCTGTCATTTTTTGGAATAACTTGATTGACGCCATTTTGGGGCTAAAATAGTTCAATATCTCCTATGTAAGTTGCAGTTGTACACGGAGTGATTACATTCTCTTTGCAGTTGTATCCCCAAAATGCTTACGCGTTTATTGTTGTGAGGGTCAATAAAATGGTTTAGGCCGTCGTTTTAATAACAATACAACTTTATACGTCTTGAAAGTATAAAAAAATGCTGTTTTTTTTGTAAATGAACACATTAAATAAATAAAAAAGAATGATATAGAGCAAAAAACCTAAATTTTTTTTTAAACGAACACATAAAATAAATAAAAACGAATGATATCTGGTATCGTAACACAAAACCTAATTTTTAAATTTTTTTGTAAAACAATTAATTGAATAAGGTAATTAAAAAAATAAGTTAAATTATGTTGAATTTTATTCACTAATAAATGTGTACTTAATTATGAATTAAGAAACACTATTTTTATATTGTATTTATATTTCATCCTTTACAGCATATAAGACCGTTTGGAGATTAATATTTCCTTAAAAAAAAGTTATATATAGACATGGTACGAACACTTTTCTCAAGTATAAGGTTACATATACATGGAGACATCCGCAAAATATCGTCACATATGCATTTATAAACTCTTAAATTCCAAATTATAGGTTTTGCGTTGAGTTTATTGATAATAATCAATGCATAATAATGTATAATGTTCCAAAATTATACTATGAGAATCAATTCTCTAGAAAAATAACGAAAAAAGTTACAGACAAGACAAACTTCAAATCGCTCTCCTGTAAAGTAGAGGTTTTGCAGAAGTAACTTTATTCTACATATAGGTCGATATATAAGTATAAATTAGTGCGAATCGATATTAATCTATCCTTGGTCATTTATTTTTTAGAAAAACCTCCAAATGTCATTTGTGGCCCCAATGAAGTAGCTACAGACTGTGTGAATGGCGGTTGTGGCGTATGGAACTGCTCGCAAACGGAACCAATTTGTAACCTAATACTGGATGAAGCCTGTATACCAGGATGCTTGTGCAGAGATGGATGGCGGAGGGCAGAGAATGGAACCTGTATTCCTGCTGACCAGTGCCCCCGTAAGAAAATAAGTATTTTCATAATAAAAATACTCCTTGAAAAAATAGGACTGGGTACTAAATATGAGCAACTACTCAGCATTTTCATCTTTATTTGCTAGTGCAAATAAAGATGAAAATAGCTAGTAGTCTAGCTGGTCCGATTTCAGCACTTATCAAGATCGTCTATACGTTCTGTCTTCGGTATGCCGTAGATTAGTAAGAAGATAGATATTAAATTAGTAGATATTATTACAAATTATATTTTATGTTAAAATCGATGGATTAAGGTACTTATTCTATTGATCCGGTTATAGTTCGAAAAACTGATGGTCGTTGGGTTCTCAAAGTGCAGGAGTGGTGAGCTCGTAGCGGAAAGCTAACAGGCCACTTGGTGAAGCAACGATATCAAACAAGTTACATAACAGGAAGACCGAAAAATGTGGAAGTCTATATACAAGAAACTTAAGTCATCCTATCCGTTGATAGGGAAAAATAAGAAATGAACAAATTCCTTAAAAGCCGGCAATGCATTGGTGGTGCCTCAGGTGCTGCAAATGTTCGTGGGCGGTGGTAATCACTTATCATCAGGTGACCCGCCTTCTCGTTTGCTCGCTAAAAATATTTAAAAAAAATATTCTTCAGCTGTCGCCAGGGTGACCGTCGTCCGCGCACTATGGCTTCGCGTTACCTGCTCACTCATATTCTGGACAGACAGTATTTTTGTTTTTCCAAAGACGTGTTTGCGGACGTAGTGAAGTTAGCACCTTTTTACAATACTTGAATAAATATTAAAACTTGCATTCAAATCCCAACAGCGAAGTGCACTGGTCCCAATGAATTCTTTACTTGTGGTGGCGCTTGTGATAACGTCTGCGCTACGCTCAGCACACAGAATCAAACGAACTGCAACATCGTCAACAAAAAATGCAACCCGAAATGCTATTGCCAAGAAGGTTACGCTCGCGACGACTACAACATTTGCATACCAATAAAGAAGTGTCCCCCACGTAAGTTCATCGATTTATAAATATATATAATAATAGGTCTTAATAAAATCATAAATTATAAATTAAATACAAATTTTAATAATATAAGGGGTTACTGCGAGCGGATAACGGTACTTGCATTCCTGCTGATCAGTGTCCCAGTGAGTTATTAAACTTCTATAAATATTTAAATACCATTCATGAATAGAAAACTAAAATTGCTATTTATTTGATGAATTCGCACATAATTAATTTTTTTTTTTATATTTTTTCAGTTAATTGCTTTGGTCAGAATGAAGTGAGGGGCTGCCATAACTCATGCTCTCCTCAGACATGTGAGAGCATCGGTAAAAGGTATAATTGCCCTCTACAAACCAAAGAATGCAAGCAAGAATGTCGTTGTAAAGAAGGTTTCTTCAGAAACAAAATTGGCGAATGCATATCAAAAGAAAACTGTTGTAAGAATTTGAATCAACATAAATCATACTACTTTATTGTACTGCTTGGGGTGAACTAAGTTATTTTCATTGAAAGGTGTAAGAGTTGATAGGAGGATTAGCAATCCTTACGAAATAACAAAAATAATTGAAGAAAATATTTAACAAAATACCTAAGAGTATTAAATTTTTTTCTAAACTTACTAAGTGTAGGTCAGATTGAAATTAAAGTCTTGATACTTTTTGTTAGAAAACTTTTTAAGCTCTACTAAACGGGGATTTAAAAACCTAATAGATTTATAAATACATATATTGTGTAGGTTAACACTTCAATAAAAAATAAAAAAAGATTTAAAAACCCCCAAATAAATTGCAGCAGTAATTTTTTTTTTGCAATTTTCGCACGAATGCGCTAAAATTAACTTTTAAGACTTGTCTACTACCACTGAAAGTGCATTTTTCTAACGAGTGTTTTGAAAAATTTTAACGTCTCGCATCGTAGTGTGTATTAGACGGCGATGAAATACGCCCCGTTGGTAAAGTAGTTTATTGTTTTCCTTAATAAGAGTAAAACAGAGTACAAAGGAGAGAAGAGCAATTATTGATTTTAATGAATAATTTTTGGCTGGGCAGCGTGTATTTATATGTGTAGTTGCTAGCTATAGGTTAGTGTAAAGAAATTGCAATACAAATAATGTTTAGATTCATTAGAAGTTCGAACTAATTGTAACTGAATTTGTTAATATCTTTGTCAGTATATACCTTTCTTTTTGCAGTAAAATGTGCTAAAGACAAGAATAGTTTTTATTCTTGTGGTGGTGCATGTGATAATGTCTGTGCTACGTTGTCGATCCAAAATCAAACTAACTGTCCCATCGTCAACATTGTATGTAATCCAATGTGTTACTGCGCAGAAGGATACGCTCGTGATGGAAATAATACTTGCGTTCCCATATCGCAATGTCCACAACGTAAGTAAATAATTCTGACTGATATATTTTCTTCCTATTTAATTTTATTCTCTCTTATTCGTTTACATTTACTTTTTTTAATTATACAATGATTTAAAATTAAATATTTTTTTACTCTGTGTAAAAACGTTTAACCACAGGCAAAGGGCATCATTTTATAGCCTCAGTAGCCCAATATATATTACTATTTATATTATATTATGTAGAACTAGCAAACCCGGCGAACTCCGTTTCGCCACCAGATGGCATGCTATGTATCAGAGATGGCGCTGTATGTGAAAAAAGATTTTCCCGCTTTTCTGTTGAAATTTTTCCTGAATTTTCTTTGCTATAAACCTCACGGACCTTTCCAACGAATGCAAAACCGTGGAAATCGGTTCGTGCGTTCTGGAGTTATAGCGTCAGGAAGGAAAACCCGACTTATTTTTATATAATAGAAAAGTATATTTTCCAACCAACTTGATTGGACAATATATTTATTCTACAGTGATATGTTTTTGAAATTCATATAATACAAAATTCTTGGCTTATTTTGTAGCAAAACCTATTGTTTGTGGCGCGGATGAAGTATACGACAGTTGTGCGAATGGCGGTTGCCGCAGATGGAATTGCTCTCAGCCGGGAATAATTTGTATAAACTTAATTAAGGATGGTTGTAGAGAAGGATGTCTCTGCAAAGAGGGGTTACTGCGCGCGGATAACGGTACTTGCATTCCTGCTGATCAGTGTCCCAGTAAGTTATTAAACTTCTATAAATTTTTAAATACCATTCATGAATAGAAAACTAAAATTGCTATTTATTTGATGAATTCGCACATAATTAATTTTTTAAATATTTTTTCAGTTAATTGCTTCGGTCAGAATGAAGTAAGAGGCTGCCATAACTCATGCTCTCCTCAGACATGTGAGAGCATCGGTAAAAAGTATAATTGCCCTCTACAAACCAAAGAATGCAAGCAAGAATGTCGTTGTAAAGAAGGTTTCTTCAAAAACAAAATTGGCGAATGCATATCAAAAGAAAACTGTTGTAAGAATTTGAATTAACATAAGTCATACTACTTTATTGTACTGCTTGGGGTGAACTAAGTTATTTTCATTGAAAGGTGTAAGAGTTGATAGGAGGATTAGCAATCCTTACGAAATAACAAAAATAATTGAAGAAAATATTTAACAAAATACCTACGAGTATTACATTTTTTTCTAAACTTACTAAGTGTAGGTCAGATTGAAATTAAAGTCTTGATACTTTTTGTTAGAAAACTTTTTAAGCTCTACTAAACTGGGATTTTAAAAAAAACCCCAAATAAATTGCAGCAGTGTTATTTTTTGCAATTTTCGCACGAATGCGCTAAAATTAACTTTTAAGACTTGTCTACTACCACTGAAAGTGCATTTTTCTAACGAGTGTTTTGAAAAATTTTAACGTCTCGCATCGTAGTGTGTATTAGACGTAGGGAATGCAATCTCGATCTCGCGAGATCTCGTTTTCGCGAGATCTCGGCCTTTTTTAGCGAGATTGATCTCGGCCGAAAAAAGGGCGAGATCTCGCGAGATTAACGAGATTGCACTGGAGCATAAAAAAGTCTTATTCGAAGCGCAGACTGACACTGACGGAGTTGCGACCTATCGGTTTCGTTCGGTGTGCGAATTAATTTTTAAATTACTAAAAGATTTGCGTTTGATATTAGAAGAGAAGACTGGTTGTTTTTTTCATTTGTTATTTCAAATTCAAAATTTATTTATTTCATGTAGGCCAACTTGTAGCTCTTATAAATCTACCAACGGTTCGGAATGCAGATTCTACTGAAAAGAACCGGCAAGAAACTCAGCAGTTGCTTTTCAAAAAATATTTTTTTTTTTTACAATAGGTAACCAAACTGTGCTATGTATACTGTATACATGTATACTGTAACAGTGCTTCCACAGTGATTTGATTGAAACGTACGTCAAAGTTTACTACTTAGAAGTTTATTAAAAAATTATAGACAATTTCATTCATAAAAGTCTATTGAAAAAATTCGTGAAAATAAATGTTATCTTATAATACTTATAATTTTTATTATTTTTTTTTCTAATTTATTCAAATATTGTGATTATTTGCAAAAAAAAAACACACAAAACTGCCAATCTCGCGAGATCTCGAAATTGACGAGATCTCGCAGTATTGTTATTTACAATCTCGCGAGATCTCGCTTGAGCCCCAATCTCGCGAGATTTGCATTCCCTAATTAGACGGCGATGAAATACGCCCCGTTGGTAAAGTAGTTTATTGTTTTCCTTAATAAGAGTAAAACAGAGTACAAGGGAGAGAAGAGCAATTATTGATTTTAATGAATAATTCTTGGCTGGGCAGCGTGTATATTTATATGTGTAGTTGCTAGCTATAGGTTAGTGTAAAGAAATTGCAATACAAATAATGTTTAGATTCATTAGAAGTTCGAACTAATTGTAACCGAATTTGTTAATATCTTTGTCAGTATATACCTTTCTTTTTGCAGTAAAATGTGCTAAAGACAAGAATAGTTTTTATTCTTGTGGTGGTGCATGTGATAATGTCTGTGCTACGTTGTCGATCCAAAACCAAACTAACTGTCCCATCGTCAACATTGTATGCAATCCAATGTGTTACTGCGCAGAAGGATACGCTCGTGATGGAAATAATACTTGCGTTCCCATATCGCAATGTCCACAACGTAAGTAAATAATTCTGATTAATATATTTTCTTCCTATTTAATTTTATTCTCTCTTATTCGTTTACATTTACTTTTTTTGATTATACAATGATTTAAAATTAAATATTTTTTTTACTCTGTGTAAAAACGTTTGACCACAGGCAAAGGGCATCACTTTATAGCCTCAGTAGCCCAATTGTTATAAGAGCAGATTGAAAAATGAAAAGTTGACGGTTCGATTCGTGTAAAATATTATATAATAAATAAATTATATAAAAATATATATAAAAAATAAAATATTATATAAATGTAGAGCTCCTCCAAAACCCGGCGACCCAGAATGTAATCCTAGTTGCCAGTGTGTTGCTAATCACTATAGAAATAAACAAGGTGTTTGTGTCCCAAAAAATAAATGCCGTAAGTTAAGTGAACTAACATTGTTGTATGTATTATCTATACTTATTATAATAAAGAGAGAGCGCGAATTTTGTGAGTTTGTATGTTTGTATGTCCGGAGCAAACTTTGGAACCACCGCACCTATTTCAAAAATTCTTTCACCATTTCAATGGTACATTATTCCAGATAGTTATAGGCTATATATTATGCACATAAATGTATTATGGCTAGATATTATGTGCAAATTTGTTAAAGAAGTCGGAAAAATTTTTGACTCTCAAACGTTTTCAAGGCGTGCGCTGGGTCATATATTGTTATTGGATGAAAATGATGTATGGGTGAATTGTTCCTCTTAAAAAGTTCTAAAAAAAAGCCCGCGATAGCATATGTCTAGCTTCTAAGGATAACTTAGAGTAACCATTTCTATCTTTCAAATTTTGATTAAAAATAATGAATTATTTTCGACCTTCTTTAACCGATATGATGTCAATCTATATCTAAATAAATATGTTTATTATCGCAAGTGTTTAATTTAGAACATATTTGCCCTTTACACTATACAATTTAAATAAATATCTTAGGAGTTATCGGAAAATTAATATTTCCGCGCGACAAAATAATAAAATGGTGCCGGCCGGCACGGGCGGTGCACGGTGGCGGGTTTCGGCGCGGGAGATTCCTGTGATTCCTGTGGTGATCTTATTTACAATCGTCTCCTATTAGAAGCTCTGTGCGATCAGGACCCGTAAAAACAAATATTTAAATTTTCAACCCGGACAAAGTCGGCGCGGGCTTCTAGTTATACATATATTAATGTGTTGTCCAATCAAGTGGATATTGTAATGATATGTTTTTGAAATTCACATTATAATACAAAATTCTTGTCTAATTTTGTAGCAAAACCTATTGTTTGTGGCGCTGATGAAATGTACGACGGTTGTGTGAACGGCGGTTGCGGCAGATGGAATTGCTCTCAGCCGGGAATAATTTGTATAGACTTAATTGAGGGTGCTTGTAGAGAAGGATGTCGTTGCAAAGAGGGGCTACTGCGCGCGGATAACGGTTCTTGCATTCCTGCTGATCAGTGTCCCAGTGAGTTATTAAACTTCCATAAATATTTAAATACCATTCATGAATAGAAAACTAAAATTGCTATTTATTTGATGAATTCGCACATAATTAATTTTTTTTAAATATTTTTTTCAGTTAATTGCTTTGGTCAGAATGAAGTAAGGGGCTGCCATAGCTCATGCCCTCCTCAGACATGTGAGAGCATCGGCAAAAAGTATTATTGTCCTCGACGAACTAAAGAATGCAAGCAGGAATGTCGTTGCAAAGAAGGTTTCTTCAGAAACAAAATTGGCGAATGCATATCAAAAGAAGACTGTTGTAAGAATTTGAATCATCATAACTCATACTGCTTATTGTAATGCTTAGGGTGAAAAAGTTAAAGTTATTTTCATTGAAATGGAATAAGAGTTGATCTATTATTTAAAAAAAATTCAAAAACTGATTAAGTGCTCATAAGATTGAAATTAAAGTCTTGGCATAACTAGTTTTGGTTAGAAAACTTTTAAACTTTGTTTTGAAAGACTATTATATAAATATCTAGTGTAAAGAAATTGCAATGTAAATAATGTCTAGATTAATCAGAAGTTCGAACGGAATTTGTCAATATCTTTGTCAGTATACACCTTTCTGTTTGCAGTGAAATGTGCTAAAGACAAGAATAGTTTTTTTTCTTGTGGTGGTGCATGTGATAATGTCTGTGCTACGTTGTCGATCCAAAATCAAACTAACTGTCCCATCGTCAACATTGTATGTAATCCAATGTGTTACTGCGCAGAAGGATACGCTCGTGATGGAAATAATACTTGCGTTCCCATATCGCAATGTCCACAACGTAAGTAAAGAATTCTGACTAAGTAAGTAATATGTCTTCGTTTTATTTATTTTTATTACCGCTTATCTACTCGTTTACGTTTTTTTTTAAATTATACATCGATTTTATATTTTAATCTTATGACCTCAGAGGGCTTCTCAGCCTCAATAGCCCAATTATATTAAAGGTGCGGATTGAAGACTGAAAGGTTAACGGTTCGAAACCCATCCGTTGCACTATTTTGACCCACTCCTAACACAAGCTTTCCGCTTATTCGAAAGTCCGCTTCCGCTTATTTCGCTTATTAGTAAGGAGTAATCTCCTTACTAATATTATAAATGCGAAAGTGTTTTTTTGAGGGTTAATTGGTTTGTCCTTCAATCACGCTGCAACAGAGCTACAGATCGACGTGATTTTTTGCAAGAGTATAGTTGAGGACATTGAGAGTTACCACATAGGTTAGGTACTTTTTATTCGTTCTGGAAAATCAGAGTTCCCGCGAGATTTAACAACGAAATCCACGCGGATGAAGTTTCGTTCTTCAGCTAGTTTTATATTTTAAATAACTGAATCTATATCAATATCTGATATAGATGCTATATGATGTCTATGTTCGAAATGCTACTTACACACATACTTATACAGCATTACTTCTTTGGATGCTGACACTTATTTTCTGTCAAAATTGTGAACCAGTTATAATACCAGTAGTAATAAATACATACCCTATTCTAGCGATCTGTGGAATAAATGAAGTCTTGGATGATTGTCCGGCGACATGCCCACCTAGAACTTGCGAAGCCTTGGGAAGAGCTTATAAATGTAGAGCTCCTCCAAAACCCGGCGACCCAGAATGTTGTCCTAGTTGCCAATGTGTTGACAATCATTACAGGAATAAAAAAGGTGTTTGTGTCCCAAAAGATAAATGCCGTAAGTTGTGAACTTATTATTAATATATATATAGCTACTGGGGCTGATTCACTGATTCACTCACTGACTCATTGATCACCTCTCCTGTATTTTGTATGAAAAAAATTTTTTTCACCCATGGTTTCGTATAGAGAACAAAAATTCATTCGGAGGAAAAATATGGAGACAGCTGATGATTGAGGATTTCAGAGACGGGTGAGGAGAACCGGCCAGGGTATCGAAGATAGGTGGGGTGTGTTCAACCAAATGTCACTCGAAACCTCATCAAATTAGCAGAGAGCCGAAAAAAAATCCAAAATGGCGGATTCAAGATGGCGACCATACAGATTTCTAAAAAGATGATCAAGACCCAAAGATCTTCTTGGTGGGCAGAAAAACCACGGTTCGCTTTAGCAAGCCGCGCACCCACGCGCCCTACTAGTTGTCCAATAAGTAGATAACTGGATGTTAAAAAGTTATTTTTTTTAAATTCCTATAACATAAAATCCTTTTTTTATTTTGTAGCAAAACCTATTGTTTGTGGAGCCGATGAAATATATGACGACTGTGTGAACGGCGGTTGCCGCAGATGGAATTGCTCTCAGCCGGGAATAATTTGTATAAACTTAATTAAGGGTGCTTGTAGAGAAGGATGTCTTTGCAAAGAAGGACTATTGCGAGCGGATAACGGTACTTGCATTCCTGCTGATCAATGCCCCAGTAAGTAGTAGTAATAATAATAATTTAATGTACCTAATATCTAAGTTAATTGTTTTTTGTCAAATGTCAAACTAATATAAGTTATTAATATATGTTATAATATGAAGGGGAACAAATACACTATACATACAATTATGTGAATAATTATATTTTTTGTGTGATAATTTTTGACGACCTCCCTGGCGCAGTGGTGAGCGCTGTGGTCTTATAACTGAGAGGTATCGGGTTCGATTCTCGGCGGGGGCAATTTAGGAATTTATAATTTCTAAATTGTCTCTGGTCTGGTCTGGTGGGAGGCTTTGGCCGTGGCTACTTACCACCCTACCGTCAAAGACGTGCCGCCAAGCGATTTAGCGTTCCGGCACGATGGCGTGTAGAAACCGATTAGGGGTATGGGTTGAATTTACACTGCTATACCCCTTCCAAGTTAGCCCGCTAGCTACCATCTTCGAGATCGCAGTCAAGGGCTATCTTGTCATCGAATAAAATAAATTATTATTTATGAATTGTATTTTCGTAAGTTTACTATCAACAAAACAGATTAATATGAATAAAGAATCCTTGTTTTATTAATTCATTCATCTTTTGACAGATAATAATAATACGAATACTGGATTGAAAGAATTTCAGCAAGGCAACATCGTTTTCACGCTAAGGTTTCTTTACGTTAGTACCTACCTACTTACTCCATTGTTATTAAAAATATTATAATATTATGATAGTTTATAGCTTAGCTTACTTATACATACAGCTTTATAATTTTATAATTCGAAATGTCATGATTTTTTTGTAGGAGGCTACAAAAAATAATCCTGGAGTGAGTCTTATTTTTTCGCCATTTAGCGTTCTTTTCCTCCTTGCACAATTAGCTCTTTATGCTGTTGGAACTACACAAGAACAACTACTACGCTTATTAAATTTGGACACCGAACAGGTAAGTAAATAAATAATTATCATAAGAAAAACAAGTTTTGGAAGTTTTTTTTTTTAAACGATGACAATATAGTTTTTGAATGCGATTTTACCTGATGGTTAGTGACGATGCAGTTTAAGATGGTAGTGGTAGTCCACTACCATCCCCTTACAATACCTCTTCCAAGTTAGTACTTGAAAGGGGTATTGGCAGTATAGATGAAACTCATACCCGTCCTATACCTGTATTGTATATTATACGATTTCTATACGCCATAGTGCCGGAACGCTAAATCACTTACTCGCTCTCTTACTACAAAGACGAGTGTCTTTGACGGTAGAGCGATAAATAATTAGCCACGGCTAATAAAGCCTTCCAACAGATGAACCGAATTGCATTTAAAAAACCGAATATATCAATATCAGTCGGAATGAGACAATATAAACGGGGCAAATGATCCGTCAACGACATAACAATGGTCAACAACCCTTTGCTAAGACAAGATCTTATCTAATATCTAATTTCAAGATTTATTCATGAGATTTATTTTTCAGATAAGGAATTTCGTGCCAAAATATCTGGATACGCTTAACTCCCAACAAAATGTCTCTTTTGATCTCGCTGAAAAAGTTTACGCTAATGTCCCGTACAAATTCTCACAAGGTTTTGAAAAAGATACAAGTGAAATATTTAAAGCTGAGGCTGAAAATGTAGATTTTTGCAAACCAAGCGAAGCAGCTAATGATATAAATGCATGGGTAAGTATATCCGCAAATAAAAGAAAGACATAAATTTTGGTAGAAAGAATAAGTTCCTATTCACTCATTATTATTTAACAATATTGTTATCTGTGCGTAAACTTAACGCTTCCACGTGCGTAGCGGTTTTTAGTCGAGTTCAATTAAAATCGCCATACTGCTGTCCTTAAACTAAAGCTAAAATGTCGTTAACTATAAGTTCTTACAAATCACGAGGGCGCATGGCTCATGGTTGTGTGTGTGTCGTATCTGTATAAGTGTGAGTGAAAGCTTGCTTGCGCCTGACAGCTCCCACCTAGGCTCCTTACAGGCACGCGCACTTACTCAATCTGCATGTACACAACGTAACACAAGTAAAGCTCACGCACCCTCGTGAATTGCAAGAACATACCAAGCATATCATACATATTTCGAGCTATGATCCAAAAAACGGCAATTTATAAAAAAAAGACGCCATTTGATAACTAACAAACGACGTTTTTTATATTGCTATATCACAAAGTACAGCATCAAAGAGAATACCGCTTCGATAAATCGATAGAGAATTAACTATCGCTGACTATAAGTAAGACAACATTAAAAAATCGTATTTGGCCAAATGTTAGTTAATGGTTGGTTGAGGACGGCAGCATAACGTACAACATTCGATATTCGCTGGGAAAGTTAATTTTTCACCTCGCCTTATTTTCGTAGTAAGTTTTGAAAAATGCGAAACTATAAAATGTCAATGTTGATGTGTTTACAAGTAATACTATCAAATTAATATACATAAACATATCCTTACAAGTAAGATTACATATAAACTTATATATAGGTATTATTAATTATTATATTATAATTATACGTTATATATATTATCAATTTTCCTGTAAGGTTTAGGTTCTTCCCGGGAGGAAAGAAAAATTCTCTAAAGAAATTAATCAACCTCTTGTTCGGAATAACTTATTCCGAACAAGTGGGAGTTTCCTTTGACTATTGAAGAGCGCTTGTAAAAGTTTGTTTGAATTATAAATCTTGTCCTTATTTTTTTATTACAACAAAATGCATTTTTTAGGTGCAGCAGAAAACAAATAATTTAATCAAAGACCTTGTATCACCAAGCACACTAAGCTGTGACACAGTTTTCGTTCTCGTAAATGCTATATATTTTAAGGTAAGTTTAGAAAAAAACGCTTAAAATATTCCTGTAAGGATACCACTAGTAGCGGAGTAAGACACAAAGTGAAACAACTAAACTCTATAAAATCAAGAATGAGAAATGTCTGCACTGTGACCTCAGGCTTTATAACGGTAGCCGGTAATAGCCTAGTGATTAAGGCTTCGGCCTCCTTTTCGGAAGGTCCGGGGTTCGAATCCCAGACCTCTACATTTTTAGAGTTATGTGCGTTTCAAGCAATTAAATATCACTTCTCATCGTACTCGTATAATCCATTATAATTAAATATCACTATAATTGTGAAGGAAAACAACTTGCATGCCTGATGTTTAAATTAATTTAATAAGTTCACTCTAAGTAGGTATAGTAGCTTACTTTCTACGACTAGTAATTTGTAACTTCACTTCTTTACAATTTCACACCTAGGGAGATTGGAAGGATAAGTTCAATCCAGAAAATACCAGGAAACAAGACTTTTATGTCAATAGTAAAAAGACCGTGCAAGTGGATATGATGAGCCGCACTGGTACTTACAAATACGGTGAAGTACCATATCTAGATGCCCAGGTAATTAATTTTGTTAGTATTTATAGACCTAAGACATCAGATGAGTCGCACGGAGCTGCTGGATGCAAACAGAGCAAGACTGAGGTCTGTAGAAGTCCAAGCAAGGTACCTTTTTAAAAAAATAGTATTTATCATCGATATACGTATATGTAGTTATAGAATGAATATGAAATGATTTTATATTTTAACAGGTTGTTGAGATACCGTATAAAAATGAAGATTTCTCATTCATGATATGGCTACCCAAGACTAAGGATGGAATAAATAATATGATCGATAAATTAATCGATACAAATTATTCGTTCGATAAAATTTCAAGCGATTTGAGGGACACGAGATTGGATTTTTCTATGCCTGTTTTTAATACTACGACGACAACTGATTTAAAACAACTTTTAATAAAGGTAAACTTCACTTTGAACTCATATACTTACCTAATTACTATAATGTTTTTAAAACCAGAAATGTCTCAGCGGAAGTTCGTGATAAAAATATGAATCCTTGACACAAGGAAGAACGCAGTACAGTTTTATAAGTGAGACACGCCATTCGGGAATAACATAACAGTTTCTTATAGGTTAAAGCTACCAGACCAGATCTAGGTACTTTCTAGGCAAGCGTGCTCTATGGAGCGCCTATTGCCTTAGTATGCCAAGACCCATTGATCGATACATGTCATTATGTTTGTGATTGCCACCTCATTCCACCCTTTCCGTTCCGCCTAACTCTTTCCGCTTGCGGTCAAGCACCAGCTCAAACACCAGATGAATTCATATCAGTAGTGGTAGGTAAATTGATTGCATCATTGTAACGATTTCAATGACCTCTGATTGGCTGGTAATCTCCCGTTATTAGTTAAAATGCATCGATGTAGCAAGAACGCCATAAACTCAACCAATTAGAAGTCATTGCGATCGTTATACTGATGCAAACGTTCTTAGAAAATAACACTATAGATGCAAAGCTCATACATTCTGCATTAGTTTGTTTATTTGGTTTTAGCGATTATGACAGAGTAGGCTTTGGTTTCCTGTTATTATTAAAAAATTCTTCACTTTTTGAATCACTCTGAGCTGTATTTTTTTTAGACTAATACAACGGCAATTTTTGATTCTAAAGTATCTCAGTTCAAAGGAATACTGCAAAATCCAGAGAAAGTTTATGTTACTAGTGGGACTCAGAAAGCTACTATCATAGTAAATGAATTAGGATCTGAAGCCGCTGCAGGCACCGGTTTGTACAAGATTCTATATTTTTTATTAGACATTTATTACAATCTTGTTGAGCTTCTATCGCTTACTGATATTGAGCGCACTGAAATCCGAAAGTTTGACGGTTCAAACCTTGTGATCAACAATTAGTACCCACTTGTTGATTGCAGTTTAAATCCCACTCATTGCACTATTGACGAGTCCTCTCCTAACACAAATTTTAAGCTAAATTTGGAGTGGTATTGTTATTTTTTATAAAAAAAAACTGAAGTAATCCTTTGTTTTTTTGGGATGGAAAGGAGCCTAGTATACTCCTTTCATAGTTCTCTACATACCTACGAAAATTTCAATTCAGCCCTATCACAGTTAAACAGACAAATAGATAGTTAAAAATAGTACGACCTTTATAAAAAGCAGTTGTTTTGAAATCACATACAAATACTTCAAATTTTGAGAGATTTTTTAGCAACTTTGGCAGCTCAATCTGGAAAATGAACAATCAAATCTTTCTATATCCTTAAAGATGAACTTAGAATGCGCTTTTAACTTGTAGTTTACTAATGTACTTTTAGGAATATTAACAGAGCTAAATTATTAGTAATTTAATTTCTATCTCCCTTTTACAGCTGTGGTCGTAAGCCCTACGGCAGTTCAACTAAGTATCAAAGTTATTGTGAATCATCCATTTATATACTTAATTGTATACAAAGGAACTCCAATCTTCAGTGGAATATATTTTGCCAATGTCTAGTGTATTTGATATCTGCTTACCTTCAGCAATATTAATAGAGCTAAATTATTTGTAATTTAATTTATATCTCCCTTTTACAGCTGTGGTCGTAGGCGTTACGTCAGTTCAACTAAGTATCAAAATTACTGTGAATCATCCATTTATATACTTAATTGTATACAAAGGAACTCCAATCTTCAGTGGAATATATTTTGCAAATGTCTAATGTATTTGATAACTGCTTACCTTTAGCAATATTAATAGAGCTAAATTATTGATAATTTAATTTCTATCTCCCTTTTTCCAGCTGTGGTCATAGGCGTTAGATCAGTTCAACAAAGTATCAAAGTTATTGCGAACCGTCCATTTATATATTTTATTGTATACAAAGGAACTCCAATCTTCTGTGGAATATATTTTGCAAATGTCTAACATATTATTTGATATCTTGTAACCTTTAACAATATTAATAACTTTTATATTGATTCATAGTTTCGATGTGGTTATCGATTAAAAATATGATCATTGTAGCTTCCAGTGTAAAAGATTTAACAATGTTTAAATGTTGTAGTTCAAAAAAGGTTTTCCATTGTATTTCAACTATCAACAAATTGGATTTTTAGCTATCAATATTCATGCATTAGCAGCTACTGTACCCAGGGACGAGATAATGTTTATAGCAGACCATCGATTCATTTTCTTAATAATATACAAAGAAACTCCAGTTAAAGGTACTCCAATCTTTTGTGGACTCTATGCAGGACCATAATCATAAACCAAACTATTTTACAATATTTTCTAAAATCAAAAATTTTTACAATGTAATTCATTAGAATTTGAAAATTATTTTCGTTATAATAATACAATTAAAAATTAAATGTTTTTCTTTTTCAAAATCAATTGATGCATTTATCATTTTTATAAACAACCTTTCGTTTCCTTAAATGAACAGCTTTGATAAGAGGAGATGAATTTACGATGAAAACAGAAACATTATTTTCTTCAACACCTTTGGTAAATTATGCTTTCGTGAGATGGAGCTTTTTTTACACATTATAGGCACACGCTTGACTACTATCACACCTGATGGAAAGTGATGATGTCGTCTAAGGTGTAACGCGTTTGCCTAGAAGGTGCCTATTCACTCTTGTTTTAAAGATACCCAAATTGTACGTGTTAGGAAACACAGATCTTGGAAGAGCATTCCAGACCCTAACCGTGCGGATCAGGAATGAAGACTTAAAGCTTAATAATAAGTTATTGAAAAAATGTAGCTATGCAAAAGAAACAACCACTATAAAAAAGACGGATATATGATAATAGCCCAAATCGATTTCCTTTTGACCATGGGCCCGTTTTAATTTGATGACGGTATCCAAAGACAAAATCGATTAACGTCAACGAGATGAACTCGTACTAACTCTACTGCTTCACTAATGCTAGCTAAATCTATTTTCCTTCGCAACCGATGACCATTGCCGGGCGATTACGATGTTTTAGAGTTTGGTTTTTATCTATAGCTCGGTATAATTTTCAGTGTGGTAATCGTGTACTGCAGTAGGATTCTTACTTCCATGGTAACTACAAACATAAACTCGCTCGATTCGCCGAACCGCGTACGCAAGTGTCCTCCTTCTTTTTTTTCTTTGTTTTCTATCAGTTATATAATGTTTATAAATTACTAGTACTTTTATAATAAATACATACTTAAAGTTGTTTCGGGTTTATTGTTTTGTAATTTCCACAATAAAATTTAGGTACGCTTGGTTATAACTATATTAAATATCATATCGATCATTTGTTACGTTATGTCCAAGTTGTACCTCATAAGTCACAGTCAATTGATTTCATCATAAATAGGTATTTATGCGAATAACTTAAAAAATTCGTGGAAGTCAAAGTAAGTAATACGAACGCATTCGTTTAAAACTTCAAAACACACAATGAAGTCGATTAATATTTTGTTATTTTTTATGGCGCGTTTTCTCATAGTTGAATCCATGAATGGTAAGATAAATTGTGTTATTTTTATAAGCTTTTATTACAAGCTTTTAATTAACTTGCAATGTATGTAACTACATTATGTATGTATGTATGTTTATTTAGGTCAAATCTTGAATCTAGTTTTTACTAGCAAACAAAATTTAAAAAAAAGTAAAATATGTTGACCTTACAGTAAAAAAGCAATAACATAAAGATGATAAACTTATAATATGTCAAAACTAGCCAAGTCAAATATGGGGAGCTTCAATAAATAATTCTACAGTTCCCATACAAAAGATTCGTTATAATACTTAAAAGTAAATTTGAACTTTAATACCATACCATAAAGTTTAAGTGTTAATGGAGGGGTTCCGGGAAGGCAAATCAAATGAGTGACGTTAGTATCGTATAAATGCGATATATTTATGCGATGGTACCATTACTCAAAAACAAATTGTCTATGGTAAAATCTAAATTGTCTGTGGTAAAACTGTTAGGCGGTACGAAGTTCGCCGGGTCAGCTAGTTTTGTAATAAAATAAAAAGTAAGATAGATAAGACAAAACACTGCAATCTTTAAATGTCAAACAGAAACTTGTGAATATAATTTATGTAGGTATAATACTCATTATACTTTTTAAATAATACCTATTTATATTAATTTTGCTGGTATCACTTTTCAGTCGGTCTTTGTAAGTGCGGAAAAAAAGAGGTGTATTCACCATGTATAAATGATGGTTGTAGACGAATTTATTGTGTAGATCCAGAAATAATTGAATACTAGAAATAAAAAAGGGTCTAAGTGCCAAAAATTTCGTTTCGGTTTTTATTACTTTATTATTTAGTATATTCCCTCGCCAATCACCTAAAATAAGGACTAAACGACTAGCGTTGTAAAGAATTTTATTGTAATAATAACCATGTGAAGTTTAAAATAAAAGAAATAAGTATGTTGTTAAAATGATTTATTATTTGAAACACAGCCTGCTCTTTTTTGTTTTGGCACTTAGACCCTTTTTTATTTCTGGTATTCAATTTGTCTCCACGTAGCATCTCAAGATGATTGCAAAGAGGGGTGTTTGTGTGCGGAAGGATATTTAAGAGGTGAAGATGGAAAATGCGTTAAAATTAAAGAATGTATACGATCTCGTAGAGGTTAATTAAAGAACTTTACGTTTATTTTATTTTTTCAAATTAAAAATACCTAGTTATTACCAAGTACCTACCTTAGACGTGCCGCTAAGCGATTTAGTGTTCCAGCAAGATGGCGTAGAAACCAATTAGGGGTATGCGTTGAATTTACACTGCCTTCCAAATTAGCCCGCTACCATTTTAGACTGCATCGTCACTTACCATCAGGTGAGATCGAAGTAAGGGGTATCTTGTCATCGAATAAAAAAAATTTACATTGGTTTCTATTAAACCTACGTAATAAGTTGTTGTTTCAGCTTATTCGTGCTACTTCTGACGTATGAGTTGAAAACGGCTGTATTCCATTACCTACATTTTGACATGAAGAAACCGATAGAAGGATTAAATGCCACTACATTTTCTTAGCTTCCTTTTCCTTACTCTTTGTAATGCAGACAAGACAGTCGATACATCTCCTTGGCCGACCTTAAGAGAGAGCTCTGAATTGATGATTTAATTAAACATTTACCCCTAAACTTGTTTATTGGCATGCTCGGGGTTTCGTGCTCCTCAGGGAATTAAGGCTATCGTAAGGAATTTGTAATTAAGAAAGTCTAAGAATAAAATCAGTTTGCTTTAGCACTGGATGGGTTTAATGTTTTAAGATAAGTTAGCAATTAGGGCTGTGATCTAAATGCCGGCCAGTGTCGCACTTTTGATTTTGTACTAAAATAATCCTGTTTCATGCCATTTTTTACACTGACAGCTGAGTCTACATACTTTACATCATCTTTACATGGTCTAACTTATAACTGGATAACTTTAGTCCTTTAGTAGACGTGAAATTAGAGCCCTCTAGGCTCTGCGGGTATGCGAGTTTGTTTGAGCGCTATATGGCACCTCGATTTACTCCCTTAAAAGTCAGGCGAGCATTGCACATCGGTTTCATCGTTTCTATTAAAGCCCACCCAACTTCAACAAGCGTACAACACATGTCATCAGAGGGCGCACGTTGCGCATCGGTTTCGTTGTTTCTATTTAGGCCCACCCGACTTCAACAAACGTGTAAAAAATAAAATTATTTTTATACTTTGTAGTCGCGTTTGAAGTCGGTTTTTGAAAATAATTTGTATTACTCATATCATCGATTTTATTCTATTTTATTATAGCATCATCTCATTATACATTGATCGTCACACTAAGCTTTAATTAAGTTGGTTACAAATTGGTTAAATATTTAAAGTTTCCAAAGGATAGGTACACATTGTACTCGAACTTTTAATACACAAATAGTGGTTCTTTCCAAAAAATAAAATTTATAACCTGTTAACGAGGACTAAATTTAATACTCTAAACTTACAAAATATTATGGTAACTTTTCCTACAAATATTGCAAATGGATCGTGTCAGCTGCGTATAATGTTAGCATTACCACGACTTGATGAGATAACATTGTTGCGATGGCGTGAACTTGGTAAAAGTACAGCGTCAAAATAAATAATTACTTAACTAACTTCGTTAGGAAAATGATCTCTCTTACACGGTTTAGGAATATTTTAGCACATCAAATGCTTAATTAAGTGGGAATTTTGACTAACTGAGTTTTGTAAACTTACAAAACAAGAGAAATGAAGGTATAAGAAGGGAGGTAGAGAGGGGAGAAGGTCCATCCATACTAATATTTTTTAAGCCTCAATAGCCTAACGGTTAAAGGTGCGGACTGAAAAACTAAAAGGTCGCAGGTTCGAATCCCACCCGTTGCACTATTGTCGTACCCACTCCTAACACAAGTTTTCACTTATTTGGAGGGGAGAGGAGAACATCAGTCAAGTTCAGCTTGGCTGATATCCTTTTTTAAACAAAAAAAAAAATTAAAGTGCGAAATCTTTTTTTCTTTCTGTCCGTCTCGTATCTGTCGGTCTGCCAATCAATTCGCTCGTCCGCCGGTTCGTTAGAATTCACCCGTCCGTCCTGCCATATCTGTCTATCTGCCTGCCTGCTTGTCAGTTTTCCGACTGCATTTCGTATATGTGTACCAAGATTGTTATTCTATATTATGGTAATATCTTGACGGAAAACCTTGTGGCGACACATTTTTGCTTCTTTTGAGCATGGTTTTTTTCCTCTAGAGGGATTCTCTAAGTATGTACTTATAACAAAAAAACTATTTTTTAAATTTTTGTGCGTCAGTCTGTCTGTCTGTTTGTTTATTGCCGCTAATCTCGGGACATTCACTTACCAGAGAATGTCCCGAGATAATTGATATTATCGAGAGATTATGATATTACTTTTTAACCGTCTTTGAAAAAGGAGGAGAAGGAGTTGTGTTTTTCTGCCTTTGTATATCGATATTTCCGTGATTTCTAAATCGATTTGCGTGAATCTCTTTTAAATCGATACAAAAACTTTGCGAAATGCTCCCATAAAAATTTCGGGTTCCAAATCCTCAATCCTGATGCTCCAATCCTTAAACTGGGAATTTAGGAACTGTCGATTGTGAATTGAAGAAGCGGACGACGTCGCGGGCGTCCGCTAGTGTATCCTAATGGTAAGATTCATATTATTCCTCTCTACAGAATAAAATACCTTATATGTCATTCTATTCGCAATCATTCAAAAATATTTTCCATAAACCTAGATTAAGTTAATTAGGACAGAAAGTAAAGTTATTAAAGCTCGCACGCCGCTCCTAGTCCTTAAACAAAGCTCATAAACTAGAATTAATGTTTAAAGCAGTAAGAAGTCACAGTTTTGTTGAAGAACCTTGGCACGAAAATTAACTTTTTTTTTTTCTAAAAAGAATATTAGCCAAGCTGAAGTTGATTAATATCCTCCTACCCCCTCCAAAAAAGCGGAAAGCTTGTGCTAGGAATGGGTGCGACAATAGTGCAACAGATGGGGTTCGAACCTGCAACCTTTCAGTTTCCAATCCGTTCAAACCTTTAACCGTTGGGCTATTTTTGACTTTTGATGGAAATAAGTGGCAGCGATTTTTGTAGTTACCGAAAAAGGATTTCGACTATTGAAATTAAGGCACTCTACGCCGCAACGTATTAACCATGCATCTTTATCATAGATTTTATATGAACCATCAAATACGAAAATCGGGCCGCAGCACAACACACTGGGCTGATGGACCGTTTGCCCTTGCTCTTTTATTGTTGTACCCCCGTACTATAGAATATAAACCATTCTGTTTACCCACTTTTCTTCAAGCTTCAAGACTTCAAGACCTTTACCTTTTTTTAACCCACTCCCAAAACAGGAGAAGGTTTTCAATTCATCGGAATCTTTTTATTTATTTATTACTTTTTATGTATTGTTCCCCGATTACTCGAAGACGCCTGGACCGATTTGGCAAATTCTTTTTTGTTCGAAATGGTATACTTCCCAGGTGGGCCCATGTCATCAGATCAGGATCTGATAGGATCCTGGAAAAATCGAGAAAACTTCAAATTTTTTAGGTAGGTACAATTACTTTGTAGTGGCGTTAGAAGTCGGTTTTGTAAAAATAATTTTTACGTTTATATTATTGAATGAATTAGATATACTGTATGTTGAATATCCAAAAATATTACAAAAATAAATTCAAATAAGTCTAAAAACCGGTTCCAATATTCTGGACAACACGTTGCCAATTTCGTAACAGAACATCATTGTATTAAAAGCTGTAAGACCAGATATATTCTAGACAGTATGTTAGGATACAGAATAGCATCTGCTGATAAAGTTGGCAAAGAGCCACCTGCTATTGAGGTATAACTTAGGCATTTACGATCTTCAACAGAGCTAGTAGATAGGGAGCCGATGGAAAAAATCCTGAATCAAAAGCTCGCAGTGCTAGAAGTTGAAATAAGGGAAATTATGGATATAAAAATAACTAAAATTAATTTCTGGAATATCGCTAAATAATATTATAAGAGCGAGAGTTTGTGTGTGTATGTTTGTTACTAGTACTTCACGCAAAAACGAATGATAGCACATACCCGGGATTGACATTAATACATTTTATCTCGGAAAGTTAAGAGTTCCCGTGGGAATTAAAAAAAAATTTAACCACGCGGACGAAGTCGCGGGTGTCATCTAGTAGTTAATAAGTTTTTTAAGCACTGACCTAAATCAGTATTCAAGTCTGGAACTTTTTTTACTTTTTGAGAAGATGTCATTAAGCCAGATTGCATGCATGATTTTAATTTTTTTTTTAGATCAGACGCAGATTTTAAATTGAATATAATATTATATTCTGATCAAACGAGCAAAAATTTCAATCATTTATTTATCCGAATTCCCACTAACTCTCTTACTATAAGTTACTCTACTATGCAGATTACTTTCAGCAATTTACTTTAAATATTAATTACTTTTGGTGGCTTCATTTTAATAATGGATTTGGACAAGTTATTATTTCAATAGAAATTTATGAAAATTTTCAACTTGATTGGATTGATTGTCAATATTTCATCTTTTTGATGAAATATAAATTAAATAAGACCATCAATATTATCTACGATTAATTTTTGTATTTAACCCAGTTCTTCGCCTTTTAAATCCAGAAGATTGGAGCTAGAAAAGATGGAAGAAATAAATGGTAATTTTGAAAAACAACGTTACATACGATACGTTACGTATTCATGTTACATTTTCGATTGTAATTAATGAATATCCATATTTTGACAAAAGTCAAATACCCAATTAACGTTACTTGAAAGTTATTATATTTGTGAAGGAGATAATTGCCGTGATGATGTTAGACAAACAATTTGTAATATTGTACAAACTAATCAAATTCGAGCTGCGTCTGTGGGATTTATTAACTATTATTATCACCGAGACGCCATTTCAGTGGAAGACCAAACATAAGCGCGTCTATATATTATACGTAATGATTACACAGACGCATGAAGCGATCTTTGCTTGGAACCATAGGTATACCACTATTTTTTCTTCAATAGAATCTTGGAAGCAATAAACATTTCTTGAGTAAGCATAATTATTATCTTTTACTCATTTAAATAATCTAAATATATAAAAGGCAAGAGTGACTGACTGACTGACTGACTGATCTATCAACGCACAGCTCTAACCGCTTGACGGATCGAGCTGAAACTTGGCATACAGATAGCTATTATGACGAAGGCATCCGCTAAGGAAGAATTTTTGAAAATTAAATCCCTAAGGGGGTAAAATAAGGGTTTGAAAAATCGAATTTAACGCGAGCGAAGCCGCTAGAAGAAAGCTAGTACTATATAAATTTTATAGTGGATTTGTATGTACTTTGTTTGTGCTTTTATCGCGCAGCAGTAGATGGACGTGATTTTTTTGTCGAAGACCAACTAGAGAGTAGCGTAGGCTTTGTAGTGCTCCCACGGGATTTTAAAAACAAACTCTAGCGAACAAAGTTGCAGGAAAAAGCTAATTAAAAAAAATAACAAGTAGGTATATGTATGTTGTCCCTGACGACCGGCGTACCGCGTGACTACGTAACTTTTAAGGCTCTACAGCAAAATGACGTGACATCTCTCTGGCTTTTAGTGTTGATTTGTAATGGTGCGGTTAAACGGCGCGCTATAACACGAGCCGCGCCGCGCCGCACCATCCGTGTAGGCGCGGCTCGGCTTAATGCGGACGCAAGCCTGCTCGTTTATTGGGCAAAGTTTGCCGAGCCGCACCGAGCGTAGTTGTTTACACGGCGCGTGGCGCGCCGAGCCACGCGCCAAGCTAGGCTCGGCTCGTGTTATAGCGCGCCGTTTAATCGCGTCTTTAAACGTACTTAATTTTATCAAGTTCTTCTTCTTTTTAAAAAATTAAGTAATATCGTATTATTATTATTTTTTTTGAGATTTTGATATCCCAGGTTTAGGAGAACGGTGAGGCAATTTTGATTATCTTCACAATTTTTTTAGATATTAAATAAATTCCTACAAAAGAAATACAATAATAAGAATTCATGTAGGCTTTTATCTGGCATGTCATGTAGCATTCGCTAAAATTGTTTTTGCAAATAAAATTAATGCTCAAGTTACCATCGGCTTTAGGAGTATTAACTAACGAATAATATGTAAGTACCTACGTCCAATTGGTCAAGTAAAAATTATTTATTAGAATAGAGTGCTACGTACGTCTTATAAAGCATCTCTTGCTTCGATAGAGTCGTAGTTCACCCGAGTTAATCAATTGAACGGGATTGGCTGCTGTGAAACAGATCGGCCACGATGTCCATTGTTAGTGGCCAGCTTGAAATTCATGTCCCAACGAAACTAGACGACGGAGTAATTAAGCTGCGACGAATTTTTTGCATTCGATTTTTGGGGTGGATACAAAGTTTCTCGAAAGTACCTACTAGTTACTACCTACGTCCCGTAGTTAAAGTTTATGTTGTGTTTAAAAAAACTTTAGATTTTCTAGATTATGTTATATAATGTTTTTGTATGTAGGGTTCCGGAAAAAAAAAATGGAACCCTTATAGCCTCACTGCGTTGTCCGTCTGTCTGTCCGTGTATCACGGCTTTTTTTTTAGTTTTTAATGCTAACGAAATGTTACCAAAAATACACTAATAATGAAAACTGTATCAAAATCCACTGCGTTATTAAGATTTGAAAAAACGAAATGTGCCTAAGAATAAAGGAAATGTGCAGTCAAACACGGTTAGCGACTTCACTTTGTGCCTTAAGCTATAATTTAAGAAAAATTAAACGGACTTCATTATACCGAAATAAAGAATAACTGGAAAGGAAAAAGTGTCGATATCATAAACACCACTAAACCAGTACTTATTAATCTTTGAAACTAGTGTTACAAAGATTAATAAAAGTCATATTATTTTGCTAAAATTAAATTTAAATGATTGCTACGTCATATTTCAAGTGTCGAATAATTTTACAGAAAATAGTTTCATAAGTCCCTATCAAATAGCTTCAGTCCGTTTATTGTCTCGGTGGTAGCAATTTAGACGTTTCTATGAAAATCCCAGATAGGTATTATCATTAAATTATGCTTAGTACGTGACTAAATGTTGAAGACATTTTGCTTCAAGCCCCTGTGGTTTCTCATGTCTGCAGCATGTATATTACACTAAATGCTTTGTAAATGTTGACATAATAATTATGCCAGTATTATGAATTCAAAAGTCTTGGCTATCTAAAACAGTTAAGTCACGCAGTTCCTGAAACTTGTAGGAAATAATACAATGTCCTATCGACCGATTCCAGCCACGGCGGCAAGACTCCACAGAGATTAACCGTCTGCGCTGGAGATATTATAGTGCACAAGCGTATGCAGAGACATAGGTGCACACTATATTCCCTCAGCCTCATAATCAGATGGGACACAAATCCGACACGACTGGAGAGAGATCAGGCGTAGGACCGACGGCTTTACGTGCCCTCCGAGGCACGGGGGTGACACTACCGCCTACTTGTTAATATCGGGCTATTAGAGGTACTGAGAATTTTTTGAATTTTCTTGAGAAAAACTTAATAATTTTTTTTGGCCCGTCCTGAGAATCGAACCTGGGATCTCGTCATCCGCAGTCGAACATGCTAACCACAACTAGACTAATCCACGATTAACAATAGTTAATCGTAGATTAGTCTAGCTGTGGTTAACATTAATGGTTAACATTAATTAATAATAATTAATGAGGCAATTAATATGACATCAACAACATGCGTTTCATAGGCTCATAGGTACTATACTATTCGAGTTGGACCAATCACATAACTACAATAAAATTATTATCAAAATCACAAAATGCAGTAGAGAGATACGATTTAAAGAATCTGGAACCTGTGCGTGCGATTCTTTCAATCGCCTTTGACTGGCTGATATTTTCTAAAATGCATTGTTGATAAATTCAGCCAATCACCACAATTGAGACTGTAGCAATGACTGTCACAGCTATTACAAAAACGTCTCTCAGAACTTGTTTCTTTTCGTCCATCTTGTATGCGCAGCTATACCCATAAAATAATAATAAACAGAAACATTTTATGGTAAAATAAATTTGTATCTTAAAGAGAAATGTACCAAGATTTAAACTGTTAACTGCCTAAGTTATACAATATATTACCAGATGGCGCTCGGCCAAGTTAGCTAGCAGGTGCTGCATCGCGCTCTAAGGTAGTGGCGAAAATGTCCTCTAGAGCCCGGACTCTTGGCGACTGCTTTTAATATAACCTTGTACGTTTAAATAGGATTAAACTTAGCAGAAAGAGCACTTTAGCTGGATGACGTCAGTAGTGGAAACTGTGCCTACCTACTATATTCAGCATATTCATTTTTAGTCTTGTCTGGTGGAAGACTAGTTACCACCCTACCGTCAAAGACATGCCGCCAAGCGTTCCGGCACGATGGTGTGTAGAAACTGACTAGGGGTATGGGTTGAATTTACACAGCCATACCCCTTCCAAGATAGCCCGCTACCATCTTAGACTGCATCGTCACTTACCATGTGAGATCGCAGTCAAGGGCTATCTTGTCATCGAATTTTAAAAAAAAGTCTCAATAAGCCCAACGGTTAAAGTGCGGGCTGAATACTGAAAGGTCGCTGGTTCGAACCTCACCCGTTGTACTATTTTTGTACCCACTCCTAGCACAAGCTTTCTGCTTATTTGAAGGGTACAGGAGGTTATAAGTCGACTTCAGCTTGGCTAATATTTAAAAAAAAACTGAAAGTAGTTGTACCTACAACAGTAGGTATAGATGAAAAGCATGTGGGTTTCCTGCGGCCTAAACAAGTGAAAGACTGCTTAAATAATGCAATAACACTGTACAGTGTACGCCAAAAATCTTTGATACTGTTGTGTAATTCCTAATAGTGTTTAGTACATTACAATACAAGACTAAAGATGCATGCTGCCAAAGTTATGAAGTCTTGACCAACACAACCATCCAATTAAATTAACTCATCAATAGTAAATTCAACGGCAAAGAGGATTTGTTGGAACTCGGGGTTGTCGGACACCTAGGTAACTTCATAACTTTCCAAGTTTCACTACAAGTAAGGTCACCATATTATCATTTTCATTTAGGGATAGTTTCCCACTATGAACTGCAGACTGCTTGAATTGCTATAATATACTGAACGCACAAAAACTTTGACACTGGTGATAAAATATAATCTTCATGACTCATTTTCATTAGTCGATTACCTACTTAAGTATGCAAATAAATTGGCATCTCAGGTACGACCTAATGTAGTTTTCTAATGTTTTTATTTCGCCATGTTCTGCACACATTTCTACAATACATTATAAAAATATTTATGAAATTCTTGAATTTTTTCGAGATTCCAAGAGCCTCGTTCACTCAGATTCAATCGTCATCTAGAAGTTTTCAATATTGTTCCTAAAAATACATTCAGCATCAAAGCAACTGTAAAGTTACGTCGTGTGGTTACTCTATAGTAAAGGTAAACACGCAATTAATATTACAGAGTTGTTTGCCTCGCAAGTCGTTTCTTACCACTAAAATACTAATATTCAGCAAGATGTCAGAAGTTTGATGAAGAAGCGTGTTATGGCCTAATTCTAGCACCTACTTATTGTATATTTATAGGATCAAGACTCCCAGGAGCCGCAAGTGTAAAAAAGTGCGTATTTTTCAGTGCTGTATGCAAAGCCTCCTACTCTACTCGCTTATCTTGCGATCATCATTAACGGAAGTACAATTTTATTCTGATGATGTGTAGTCTACTTCAAAATGTAGGAACAGAGCGCCTTCACGCGTTTTAACTTTTTTTGGGACAAGTTTCTAAAAGTACTAGATGATGCCCACGACTTTATCTGCGTGGATTAGGTAAGGTTTTTTTAATTCCCGCGGGAATTTTTGAATTTTCTGGGATAATTTTTTTTTTGTTTTAGCCAAGCTGGAGTTAGCTAATATCCTCCTATCCCCTCCAAATAAGCGTAAGTCTTGTGCGAAGAGTGTGTACGACAATTGTGCAACGGTGTGGTTCGAACCTGCGACCTTTCAGTTTTTAGTCCGCCCTTTAACCGCTGGGCTATTGAGCCTTCAAAAATATAGTCTATGTATTAATTCTGGGTATAAGCTAGATCGCTTCATATGTATAGATAGATTCATTCATTTCAGCCTGAGTAATTCATCCGTTGTGGCGTGAAAGAGTAACAAACATCCATCCATCCATCCCCACAAACTTTCGCATTTATAATATTAACAGGATGTAGGTAGGCTACGACTAATAGCCTGGGGTGAGAAAAAGGCTGCTTTATTATTTTAAAACCGCATCAAACTGCGAAATAAACAATCGCTTGTTTGAATAAAAACTAATAAAACTGTGTAATAAAATATAATTTAAGTAACTGAGCCCTTACAATCTTTAACACTTCAATTTATCGCCCCGTAACTCTTGGCACCAAAGTAATATAATCGAAGCGATAACTTCGCGTGTTGCACGTCCATTAAAAAAATCGTAATTAATAACCACAACGCCACTCGTTTATGCTAATTCAAGGTATTTTTCTTTTATACCAATGCGCGTCTTTGAGTTCAATGCGCCCGAAAGCCCACTTTGCAATTTCAGTGGCTCCTAGATGTTATCTCTATCAATTATGGGCCATAAAACGTAATGACTTCATCGTAAATCTTGACTTTACACGACACAATTTTACTCAGTGTTGAATAATTTAGGTCAAATCGCTTTAAGTATTATTGCCTATTGGACCCATAAAATTAAGGCCCATAAATTCATTGAAAATCCGTAATTATACACATCGTAAGTTCGGAAACTTTGTGTATTTCACAAAATCTATAGGAAACTTACTTTGGTAACTTTATCAAGTATAACATTATAAATTATTCACAATTTTAGTCGCATGAGTTGCTTTTTAATTGAACTACATTATGACTATGCTATGCTATTAGGAGGTTATCTGTGCAGTACATCCTTTATAATAATATAAAAAAATATTTTGAAAAAACCGACTTCAAACGCCACTTAAAAGTATAAAATAATTTTAGTTTGTACACGTATGTTGAAGTCGGGCCAGCGTCGCGCATCGGTTTCATCGTTTCTATTTAGGCCCGTCCGTCTCACGGGCTAATTCAACAAGTATACCGGCCTAATAGTATTTACGATTTAATAATTTTAGTTTGTACACGTATATTGAAGTCGGACGGGCTTAAAATATAGAAACGATGATACCATTGCGCAACGCTGGCCCGACTTCAACATACGTGTACAAACTAAAATTATTTTATACTTTTAAGTGGCGTTTGAAGTCGGTTTTTTCAAAATATTTTTTTATATTATTATTTTAAGCTTTTTAGTGTAGCTTCATGGGACTAATTCACTAGACCATTTGTTTTGCACCTTAAAAAAAAGTATTGAAATATATTATTCCAAATAGAAATTTAGCATATTATGTATGTATGCTATGAAGTTTGCATGGTTAAAATCGTACACACACTCTGATCACGAGCGATTTGCTCTTATTCAATGAGGAGTTCCATCCTATATCTCCGAAGATATTCATCAGATCTTCACCAAACTTAAATGGAACCAACCTGACGATATGCCCTTTTAAATAAAAAAAAAAATATTGAAATCGGTTCAGATTTGACAGAGTTATAGAGTAACATCGTCAAAATTCGGTTAAAAAAAATTATATTCAAATGCCGAATAGAAAAGCATTATGTATGTATGCTATGAAGAATGCATGGTTAAAATCCTACACATACTCTGATCACGAGCGATTTGCTCTTATTTATTGAGGAGTTCCGTCCTCCATCTCCGAAGATATTCATCAGATCTTCACCAAACTTAAATGGGACCAACCTGACGATATGCCCTTTCAAATAAAAAAAAAATTATTAAAATCGGTTCAGATTTGACGGAGTTATGGAGTAACATCGCCAAAAAATAAAAAAAAAAAAAAAAAAAAAAAAAACATACGCGTCGAATTGAGAACCTCCTCTTTTTTTTGAAGTCGGTTAAAAAAAAATTATTTGATGCAGCAAGATGGAGCTACATATATATGTTTCTATAACAATAATAATATGTGGTCGTTTAACTTCTAAGTCCATCATACAATAATTTGTAAATTATACTTAAGTATATTTTTAAGGGCCGATTTCACAAACGTAAAATAAGTTTTATCCGAAAGTGATATTTTGGCAGCTTATCCAATACAAAACTGTCAAAATATCAAACTTACGCTCGGCAGAATCTAAAAACAAACTTCCACTTTGAAAATTAAAACACTTAATTTAGTTTTTGAACTTTTATTTTATTATGCTTTCAACAGTTACACTAAATAATAACACTTATCAAATATTTACGACTATACTGCCCTCTTACATAACACTCTATATCTAAAAGTATGGATACTTATAAGTTTAACATAAAAGATAAAAATACTGCAAAAATTGATTAAAAAAAAAAACAAAAATCTTAACACCAATTAACACTGTTAAGACTACTTTTTACTATTATTGTATTTACGGGTATGTGTTCTTACGGAAGTGACAAGTTTTTATCTAAATATATAAAAGGCAAAGGTGACTGACTGACTGACTGACTGACTGACTGACTGACTGACTGACTGACTGACTGACTGATCTATCAACGCACAGCTCTAACCACTGGACCGATCGAGCTGAAATTTGGCATACAGGTAGCTGTTAGGACGTAGACATCCGCTAAGAAAGGATTTTGGAAAATTTCAACCCCAAGAGGGTTAAATAGGGGGTTAAAAAATCGAACCTAACGTGAGCAAAGCCGCGGGTTAAAGCTAGTTTATATTATAAGAAAGTGCACTACTAGGTATAATAATTGTAATAGTATGAATGTATTTAAAGGTATTTACCTCACAGTTGTATATTTATGTATAAGAATGGCTATTTTACAATTTTTATTTGTTTGTAGACCTTATTTTATTTTGTTATAATAAAGTATATTTCAATTTCAAGACTATTAATAATGTAGTGCTTTTATTATTTTCGTAATAATTTAAATGTTCATATTGTTATGGTTTATATATACCTACTACTCAAAGAACCATTCAAGGTTTTCTTGATGAATTCTCTAGCTTAGTGGCTACTTTTGCCATTTATACAACATCAGACTCATTATTATTATCAATAACTTTATGAGGCAGGATAACTAGTGAAATTTGTGAACCCGATCCATACACAGTCTGTTCGTGGGGAAAGTCTGGAATGTTCCGACCTTTGAAATACACCAGTTGATATTGATTAGAGTTCTACCGCACGGTTTATTTTATAGATGGATGAAGATATTCCCCTAATGCAGGCCCCATGGTATGCACTTAAAAAATCTCTTGCAACTAGAATGCCCAATCAACCGACAAAATGAAGCCTTTACTCCATCATAAAACTCCAGCAGCATTATTTCAGCATTTGCATAATTTCACAAGTCAAAGTCGATGGGAGGCAACGGCGGAAGTGTATTTTTCTCTTTCCACAATTCAAATCGGTTCTCTTGAGAATCTGCGAAAGAAAAAACCAACAAAGATAAGTATTTTAATGTCGAGTGCCGTAAAAAACGTTTGAATTATTAGGTTCGTGCAGCGTGCTCGTAATGATTAATGTTCAAAAAGATTGCTTTGAGATTTTATAACAAAAAAAAAAATGGATACGCAGGCGCTTTATTGTACTTTAATTTTGAATTGAGGATTTGAGAAAATCTTGAATTATTTAAACCGTGTGGTCTTGAGAATCCAAGTTATTCTTTTGCAATTAAGTATCGATTCATACCAACGCAGAGTCGAAGCGCATCGAAGCAACAGTCTTAAATTTTTTGTACTTACCATTCCTACTTTTACGATCATAACGTAAGGTATATACACTTGCTATATTTAAAAAAATAATGGTGTATTGTTGGACATTCAGCAGGACTCTTTTTATATTAGCAGAAAGAATGTGGTGGCGGCGATTAATAAGAAGACTTATATTATTGTCGCTTCAATGTACTTCGATTGTGCGTCAATGTGAATCCACCCTTAGTTTAGAAGTGGTAAGTAGTTAAAATTTCAGAGGTGTCAGAGATGGCTGGCAACAAATTAGGTATTTTATTGCAAAATAGGCTACCAATGTTGCTGTCTATAATGTGCCTAATCAAGTTGATCCGAAATAGCATACTAAGGATTTTCCAGTTGAACTTCAGTTACGTTTATTTAAAGAGATATTTTGAGCTCAACTGTGATCTCACCTAATGACAATGCTGTCTGATGGAAACCCGCCGTAGCGTTAACTAGCGTGACGGAGCGACTTTACCAGAAAAGTGGTATAATATTATAGCCGCGACTGAAGCCGATAACTGTTATCAAGTTATACCTAAGTAACTTCGAATTTATCAAACAAAATAAGTTTAAAAACAGTAACTCGACTACGTAAGATTGTTGCCCATCCTCCTCAGAGATTAGTCATCTGCGCAGGATATATTATAGTGCACAAGTGTGTATGCAAAAACAGGTGCACTCTCTATTCCATCAGTCTCATAGTCCGGTGGGACGGAAATCCGTCACGATATACATACCAACATACCTACATAGTCTACATTACATAGGTACATAATATACAATGAGAATGTCATTTATATTATGTACTTAGGTATCGATTAAAAGAGGTGCTTGTGACTGACCTGTCTGAAAGTTTTCGCAGAGTAAGAAAATTAAATAGTGTACCTGTAGCTCGTGATGACGTCATCGAGCCTCGTAGTAGGCGGCTGAGGATGACATGGGACGGCGACCGTAGACGTCTTCTAGAAGTCTTCTGACAAGTACTTCTGTATACTGGCAAAAAAGGCGTTTCGTGGGAATTAAGCCGGAAACATACTTCTAACTCGCCACCAACACGAGCTTGCTTGGGGTGTAGGTATGTAGTGGTAGTGTGTCGTAGCATAGAATCGTAGCTTTCATTCAACAAGCGTTGCGTGATGGAAACACAAAGTGACGTGCCATAAGTGGGTTTGCTTATTATATAGGTATAGGTAGTAATAATTATCCTTCCTACTAATCCTGTACCACTACTATATGTACTATTAAAATTTTTTTTTATTTGTTAGTCCTTCAATAATGCCGCAACAAAGCGATAGATCGACATGATTTTAGTTTTGTATTTAAGGACTTAGAGAGATTGACACAGCGGATTTCCAGGATAAAAGATCTTTTCCTGGAAATCCTAAGGTTTTCACGAGCAAAAACTACTACTACCTACGTAATAGGAATAGGTAGGTATCTAGTATTTTTATCATAATAAAGAATATGTAAGTACAATAAAATACCATACAAAATATACATAGACACTAATAAGAAAATTATAAGAACTTAACGAGAATTTTCTATTTTGCGTCCACCGCGTTGTAGGTGACGTAGGCGCCTTAGCCCTTTCAATCAGCTCACAGCTAGGTACTACATTAACCTAATTCCAGTCAAAACTGTACGGACTAACTAACTACCAACAACACAAAAGAATCTTACTCCGAGTTTTCCCACGCGAGTTGCACGTATTATTCCCTGGCGACCGGCACGCACGACGCAATAGACGGATAGCATCGTAACAAATAGCTAAAGCACTGAATACGAGGGCGCAAACCGTTGCTACGCTCCATTCATTTGCATTCCACTGTGAGACAATTGAAACACGTATACTGATAAAAAAATGTTTTGTTTGTGACTAGTGACTGTAAAAAGTGACTTTTCAAAGAAACTATGCCAATTCATATGCTATGTATTGATGAAATAAATTTTGCTGACTGAAAAATAAATCTATAGAATTAGAGCGATGCGTGTTAATACACAGGTAAAGAAAATACGAAGCGGTGGTAACCCAGTAGTAGATCCTATAGGCACGCATGACTTTGAGGAGTTATGTGCGTTTTAAGCAATTAAAGGCCTCTTGCTTTAACGATGAAGGAAAACACCGTGAGGAAAGTCGTACGCCTGAGAAATCTCCACAATTTTCTCAGTTTATTCAGTCTGCCAAGCTGCATATTATGCTCTTTCGAAAAGAGACTTGCCCAAAAGTGGATTGGTAGCACCACGGGAAATAAACGAGCAAGAAAGGAGTTGAGATTAATGAAAGGAAAATCTGTTAATAAAGGCTACTTATTAAGAGAGTTGATCTGATCTGATAGAAAAAGATGAACTACTTTTTGTTCTGATAGAAATACTTCTTATAAATTCTCTATCACTTCTGTAACATAATAATCGCTATTGATAGACATCCATGAACCGAAAATGATCTTATGCTGGTGCTGCCTATATTCATCGGATGCCAGCGAGACGCTTGAAATCGTCCGTCCAGAAAATCGGTCTTCCAACGTTGCCTTCCCAGTGGGAATTGCCATTGGAGCACGACATTAATAAACAAGGTCCGTAGGTTATCTATCAGAAAAAGCCATATCTAGTGAGCTGTGACTGCGTGTTTTCCTCCCTTGTCGTAATTTTTTATATGCAATATAATTATTCTACATACAGCTAATCGGCGTGAGCGTAGATTTGGCAAGCGACAAGTTCTCGAACCGGGTGCAGCTTGAGTACCTTGCGGACAAATTCTGCACACATTGTCACCTTCCTTGGAAAATGTGTTGGACGGACAGACGACTGAAATAATGAAATAAGATATAGGTATATAAATTGAACTGCCACACATACCCTGGTCCCCCACAAATAATAACATGGAGGCCAAAAAATATCTGTGATAAAAAATGACCAAGATCTAGATGAAAAAATCCATTTTACTAAACAATATTATTACTTACGCTTGATACGGCAAGCTGATGGGTAATTTTTTTATATATAATAATATAATCGGTAGCACTCACCACAAATCTTTTGTTCGGTTAAGAGATAAAATCCACCAGGACAAAGTATATCTAGATTAAAATTGCCTGGTTCCATATCTGCAGCCATTTTATGATATTCATAATGACCATTTGAATCTGCATCATTAGCCAAGTTTAAATTATGTACTCATGTAACGATAAAAACAGGTAAACAAATTCAATTTAAATTGTATTTCATGTATTCCTTACCTTTTCTTCTTAAAGTATGCGTCACAAATGATTTCCTTTTTGATACAATTGAGGGTGTCAAAGTTTTATTTATAGTCATACCATCAAATGACATCAGAACTGAAAACAATCAAAATTAGATATAGTTTAATTCCGAAAAAATTATGTAAGTTAATTATGTGAAACATAAAGTTTTAGATAATTTTTTACCTTTTACAAATGCCAATGGTGGCATGTTACTTAAAAGTAATTGTACTAAAGAACATTTTAAGTTCCTCTTGCATTCGGAACTACAATTTATATTAGGTATCGAATCCAATGATATCACTATTATAGGTCTTATGTATGATAAATAATCTTTCTGGAATCAATATTAATTTAAATAACTATCAATGTTTTGAAAAATCAATAAAAAACTAAGTAGCATTTAAAATTTAAACTTCGAACCCTGTCTTGGAGGCAAATAGGTTCATCTATTCTCACTGAACAATATTTTCCGCAAAAATCTCGTGATATTGCCGAATTTAACTCCTGTACTGCCTTCAGATCCTTTGTAAAGAAAATATTAATAATTATGATTTGAATCTTGTAATGAGATAAAACAGGAAAATCAACAATAAAACACCTTTGTTATCTTCTTACTTTGTATGTGCAAGCTGAATCAGCTCGATAGACAGGTGTGAAAACTATATTAAATCTAGGGATAGTGGTTATAGTAACTTTAATACTTCGTATAACTGCATTATTCTGAAATAGAATTATGAAATATGTTATGCCAATTTTTTAACATTTTAATATAATGTATCTTTGTTTATTACAGGCACAACATAATAAATAATATGATACCAAAACTAACTTTACTACAAACGTAAGTTCCAAAGTTTTTTGTGTCCACATCTGTAAGGAATATTTGAGATCCATTGACTACAATATTTTTTTGATCAAGCATTTCGTTTCGCTCAGTATTCCAGATATAGTTGGAAATAGATTGATTAAGTCCCTTACTTGGTTGAAGACAACTTAATGAAACCGAATCCCCTGTCGTAACGAAAATTTCATCCTGTAATAATTAAGATCACCAAACTACAGCTAACTAAATTAAGTATAATCTGAAATACAATTCTCAATAAGTCACATTAAATGCTGATTAAAAATAAATAATTTTAAATTGGCTTACAGAGAGTGGACGCAGTGGTGGTAAATTTTGCAAGTCCCGTCTAAGATAAGATATTTCATCAAAATCCGATCGTTTTCTTCTATCAAGACGTTCTTGATAAATACCATCTTTCCTTTTGAAAAATATCTCATAGTTTTGTTCTTTTTTTTTAATTATTTTATTAGTAGCAATGTTTAATAATTGGTAATCCCTTTTATTAGTCAGACTATATGAAAATAAAGATCTTTTTCCAACACGATACAAACTGCCATCAAAATATTTTTTGTTATTTAGACCAAATTTTTGAGTGCTTGTAAATATAATTTCAATAGATTTGTTAATTTTTTTATCTAAACCATTAGTTATGTATTTTTTATAAACATTGTTATCCTGATCATTGTGAGCTGTCATATTTAACTCTGTATTATTACATTTTTCACTATGTTCATAATCATCGAGTTCAACTCTTATATTATCATCAATTATGAGAGATCTTTTATCTCTTATCCAATTCCATTTAAATATATCGTTTTTGTAATCTTTTTTACAAGTTTTACATCTACGATGATATTTTTCACGTCTCTTGTTGCCATTCTTGTATTTGATAGAAATATAATTTGGCAGATTTTTATATTTATGACACGATATGCTTCTAACATACTGTTCAAAGTCATTCTTAGACATATTATCATGCATTTTCGCAACATGGCTTATCGTAGAAGCAATATCACATATCTTATTTCGGTCATCCGCCTCTTGAAGGAATGTTTAGAATTAGTAAAGAAAATATAAGAGATTTTAATTAATTAAGGTAGTAAAAGTATAAATCATGAAAAATTCCCACCTTTCAAATCAATCTTACTATTATTTCGAAAATCTCTTCCTTCGATATTTTCTTTTTTATTTATTTCTTGAACCTATAATGAAGTTATGAAGAAGTAACGAACATTGAAAGCGAATTTTTTCAGACATTGAAAAATATGTATCAATACAAACCGTCATTTTTACAGTACTTGGTGTTGAAACTGTGTTGGTACGTTCCTCTACAATTAAATAAAAATAGTTTAGTTATTAATTAATAATGAGAACATTAGTGGAAAATTGAGTTGAACATTTAGTTAATCAAACTGAGTTGGACTTAACGCCTTTCCATTAAAAAAATCTATCATTGGAACCACTCCTTTTCAAAGCTGATTCCATCTAAATTCTTGTGGAAAAAGTTACGCTTAAGGAACTTTATGAAAACGAAGCGATTCTCGAATTATAGGTTATAATTATATTCCTTCTGCCGCATCATGCCGCACATCTCTGGTGGAAGGTAATATGCGTGGAGAAAAATCAGTTATTCTAGTGTGGAAGATAAAAAGTCGTTAATTTGACATTTCCATCAAAATAGAAAATAAAATTTGTTTAAAAATAAGATTTACAATGAACTGTTCATTAATTTAAGTAAATAATAATTAAAAAACACCAGCCAAGAGTTCCGAACCTCATCTACTTACTACTAAGGTTAGTTTACTAAGGTTAGTTTAGGTAGTAAGTTTTATTAATCAATAACCATGAATAACTTATTAAAGAACCACAAAATGGCCATGTACTCTCAGAGACGGTACTAGATGGCTCTATGCTACAAGTACTACTAAACACCAACTTTTACGTAATATTTCATCTCAGAATTAAAGATTGAAATTTTCAGAGCATTAAGAGACCTTCATATTCAGTATTTTCGACTTAGTATCTCAAGTTGTCCACGGGCACGGACAGACAGACAAACAACCAAGCGAGCCTATATATGCTACATTTTATATATTATTCGGTAGTTATTCACTTTCTTTAAAATATACGTACGTTTTACATTTTCTGATGAAGTTTGTTCGTGTTTCTCATCAAAATTTTCTTTTTCATATTTTTGCTTCATTGTAGTAGTATCTACACAATTGTGGCATTTTTGATGTTCCTTTAAAGATTTATTAATAATATTATTTTAAAGATTAGATCAAAAATTTAGATGGCATCTTTCAATATCATCATTACGACAAACTAAATTACATGCTGTGTAAAATAATTGCAATTCAATAAGTTTAAGAAACCGAACTATACTGATAATTTTATTTTTTATCTAGTAGTTGTTTACTATTACGGTTTTACATAACAATAAAACCGATATTATGTGCCGAGAGGGAAAACATACAGCATTATAATGAAGAAGCAGTCGGTATTTCGCCGGATGTCTGTAGCCAATCTATAAACAAATAGTTCATCTTACCGGATACAGGTGGCGCTAGTGTCTCACCCAGCAAGGCAGCGACAGCCCGCTGCCATCTTTGAGAGTCATAGTCTTCACCAGGAAGAACTTCCTGCAATGCTGTATGTTTTCCCTCTCGGCACATAATATCGGTTTTATTGTTATGTAAAACCGTAATATTGATGTGCCTCCGGAAAACATACAGCATTATAATGAAGACGTGTTTGTTATCTGCTGGTGAAAAGTATTAAACACAACGCTATGATGAATCAGAGAGTTAATTTGTGAATGAGAATAATCGTTAAGGAACTATTTATTTTCTTTATTAATCATACATAATCTTGCAAAATAATCTCATTATTTTAAAACAGAGTTGATAAATTAATAATTAATATTTACAATTGAATCATATTTGTGAAAAAAGCAAAAACAAAAATAAATGACTTTAGATCTATTCTGAGAATTAAATTACTTTATTACAGATTGCTGGAAATCAAACAGGATTAAATGTATTGAAAAATAAGTTTCGGCTATTTTTAGGTAGCTCAATCTCGCGACAATAATGATTAAAAAATGTGTCTGATGATCTCCAATTACCGCGAGATAAAATATCGTCTATTGGTTGGTTATCTGACCATCCTAAAGAAGCTACTGCTGATCTACAACTCCCTGGTGGTGCATGAATACCACTTTGCTTAAGAATAGATCGAACCCAGTTACCTATTACAGTGCGTGATGCCGCTTTGGTTTTATTACAGACGGTGATAAAAAGGTTATTTAGATCATTAATTTCAGATCTCCTTGACTTAGTTTTTTCTATTAGAGACCTGACTAATGTTACTGGACATATGTTTTTATCATTATGTTTTGAAAGTTTCCACGCAGATTGTCGATAGGAGTGTGTGTCAGTTTTTGAGCCGAATGCCGGTATTAAGTACATATTTTCCCCGGTGTCATAGAAATAATTATCTGAAATTTTTAGCAAAGTTAGGTCATGAACCCTACGTCCTGATGCTAACAATAATATTGTAGCGGTTCGTCTAGATATTTCGAAAAGTGTTTCATCAGGTTTGTTAGATGAAAGCCACTCAAGCACGACTTTAGGATCCCATATGAGAGATGGTTTAGTGACTTTGGGTTTAGCAACGCTGATTGCTTTAAGGGCGTGTTTTATTATAAAATTTGAAAATGAATTTTGCTCTACGTGGGGGCCACAAAAAGTTAAGATAGCAGATTTATGTACCAGAATGGTGCTATAAGACAGATTTTCATTCAAAAAAAGATGTATTAGAAATTTTGCTACCTCCGCAGGTAGAGGAGATTTAGGATTTACTTGGGATGTTTTACACCAGTTTATCCATCGTTTGATCGCTGGAAAGTAGGTAGACAATGTGGATTGCCTCCAACTGCTCTTTAACAAGTTTTTTTCTTCGGTAGACCATTCCTTTATTTGGGTACCCCACCCCCAATTTTCCAGACTTTCAGGGTCAGTGCCTGCACCTGAGGTGGGTGCCGTGATGTCGTGACATCTATCAGGGTTTCCGATAGGTTCCGTAGTTCGTGTGGGTGATCTAACGCTCTCGCTTTCAGGTCTTGGAGCCAAAAAGCACGAGGCCAGTCGGGCGCCACTATTAGGTATACTCCCGTCGCGCTGTTCAAGTGTGTCAATACTTTTGGCAATAGATTCGGAGGGGGGAACACCCATGCTAGTTGATATCTCCATGGTCTGCTGAAGGCGTCTATATAGTTTGCCGATTGATCTTTGCAGTCTATCGAGACGTAGTTCCTTACTACAGCAGTCTGTTTTGTTGCGAACAAGTCGATCTCCGGCTGTCCCCATTTCGCAAAGATCTCCAACGTCGCTTGGGGAAGCAGATGCCATTCCGCGGGTGGTTTTCCTCTTGAGAGTTTGTCTGCGATTATGTTGTATCTCCCTGGGAGATATTGTGCCGACAGTGTTATCTGAAACTTGTCTGTTATGTGTAGGAGTTCGAATGTTAGAGCTAGTAACGCCCGTGACTTTGTTCCTCCCTCCTTGCGAATGTATGATATGAGTGTCCGATTGTCTGACTGAACCTGTACGTGCGAATTTCGCAGAATCTTTGTGTTGTTTGCGATTGCCAGTGTAACTGCATAGAGTTCCTTTTTGTTGCTGTGCCACCGACTCTGCCGGGCTGACCAGGTTCCCGACATTAACTTCCCGTCCAACTGGGCGCCCCAACCCATATCTGAAGCGTCCGTCGCCAAGAAGTGGGTCGCAGGTTTTTGATGTATTGGTGAACCGAGACTCGTGGCTCCGAGCCACCATCTCATTTCCTGTACCACGAATCGTGGAATTGACTGTTTTAGACGGGGGCGTATCCGGTCGAAGCGTCTGAGGAATATTTGCATATTGCGACAGTGTAGCCTGCCCCTGGGAATGACGAAGTTGGCAAAGTTCAGTTGTCCTAGCAACCGTTGTAATTCGCGAAGACTGATACGGTTTTTCAACAAGGATTCTCTCAAAACCTCGTTGAGAATGTTTACTCTTTTCGTGGGCAAAGACATTAAGTTTTCTGTAATCTGCCAACGAATGCCCAGGTATTCTAGGTCTTGTGTAGGTGTTAAAACTGATTTTTGGTAGTTGATTTTCCAGCCCAGATATTCCAAGTGTCTCACGGCTTCCGCAGCCTGAAGACCTAGCTTGGATTTGTCCTGGTTGACCAGGAGGAAGTCGTCTAGGTAGACTAGAACTCGACATCCCTTCGCACGGAGGGTTTCCGCAACCCAGCATGTTACAGAGGAAAAAAGGTGAGGCGCTGATGCCAGACCAAAAGGCAGACATGTCATTTGGTACATTTGTTCTTTGTAGGCGATCCTCAGAAATGGTCGATGAGATTTTGCAGCCGGAATGTGAAAGTAAGCTTGGGAAATGTCCAGTTTTATCATCCAGTCTCCAGGTTGTAGGAAGCTGGGGACTGAAGCATGAGAGATCAGACGGAAATGTTTTGTTTTCACGAACTTGTTTAGTTCTCGAAGGTCGAATATTGGACGCATCGATCCATCGCTTTTCTTCCGCAGAAAAAGCTTGGAGATAAAACTGGGCGTTTTCTTGTGAACCACTTCTAGTACATTTTGGTTCAATAATTCTTCTATCATTTGAGTCATGGCAGGTGACGGTTTGGTTGCGTATTGATGCATTATTCGTTTTGTGGGCATTACAAGAGGAGGTTTCTTGTATAAGGGTATTCGAAATCCCGTTATTGTTGAAATTATGAAATTGTTTGCACCCAAAGCTTGCCAGCGGTTTTTGAACGATATTAAATAACCTCCCCTGAAATGTGTCGGATAGTCATTTTTTCGCGTCTTTGTTTCGAAATGTATTTTTGGTTCGTTTATAATTATCACTTTTACCCTTGTACGTTTGTTTTGTTTGTTGTCTTTTGTAGGTTTCGTGAAAGTTATTTTTATTTTGGGTTTGTGGTCTAGATGTGGAAGGAGTCGGCTCCTTGTATTTTCTTTTTAGGCTTTCCCTAATTTTAGGCGCTTGTGGCGGTGACATCCAAAAGTGTGGGCCCCCCAAGGATTGAATGAATGCAGTGAGCTTCGTTTTATCAAATAAGAATTCCTCACTAGGAGGTATATTGTTAAGAGCCGCTTGAATACTTTTGTCTGAAATTTGTGATATTAATCTATTGCGTCTTACTTCTACACATTCGGCCCTTTTACCGCAAACAATTTGTAAAGTTTGTTCTGACAATTTGTAAGACGAAGACGATTTGCCGAATGTTTCAGAAAATTTATTAAAGAGGGAATCTGGATTTAGCTCAGCTGGGGCTTTATGAGCCCAATCAATAATCCCCTGCAACCCCGATTGTAACAGCTCTCTTTGGTGAAGCAAGGAATTGGTGGTGGCGGCCATGATATCCTCAGTAGGCGCAAGGAAATCTTTGTTTTTATTTAGTGAACACAACTCGTCGTTAACTTTCAATTTACAGAACCCTGGTGAAGCCAACAACTCCCCTAATGTCTTTTTATACCGTATATGTTGCCACGTGGGTGAGTTAAAATGTTGTAACTCGATTAACTGACGTAAGCGTTTATCATCGGCTGGTTTTAAGACTTTTTTCTCGTCAAAATCTGTCTTACAAAATCCTAGATCTAATAACGTGGATTTCCCTGCTGACGGGTTCGTTAAGAATTCGTCATTGGTTTCGTTCGAAATCTCAGTTAGTACTTCCTTTTGGCACGGTTGATGCATTATAAAATTTGTGAGAAAACTCACCTGGTTGAATAACGCGTCGATCCGAGGATCGACCGTTACCTGTGAATCTCGTTTGCGTTTCTTTCGTCGGGGTCCCTCTCGTTCCTCCTCGCTGCTTGAATCGCTGCTGGAGCTTGCGGGGTCTTCTCGTTCAGGATCCCTTTCGGGCTCCAGTGAGTCCGAAACACCCGATCGATTAGCCTCTGTAGCCTCATCAACATCGTTCGAGCACGTTGGGTCCATTACGCGAAACCGAAAAATTTTTTCGCGATAAAACACACTATGAATGAACTATTCACACTATTAGTACTATTACTTTATATTTTAAGCACTTCGAATGCAATTTTTCAAAATAAGAGACGGATTAAAGAAATAATTTTGGATTCGATGCGCACGCGGCGAAAATACACAACGCTATGACTCTCAAAGATGGCAGCGGGCTGTCGCTGCCTTGCTGGGTGAGACACTAGCGCCACCTGTATCCGGTAAGATGAACTATTTGTTTATAGATTGGCTACAGACATCCGGCGAAATACCGACTGCTTCTTCATTATAATGCTGTATGTTTTCCGGAGGCACATCAATAGTAAATTAAACACTAATGATTCATTATTATTACAATAGGTACCATACCTTTTTAAATTCACTATCCGAAAGTATTTTTATAACAAATTGGTCGGCGATTTTATTTAAAAGCCCGTTGTATCTTTTGGGCTCATAAGAATAATCCGTATAATTAAAAATGTCATTATGTACATTTTTCAATCTTTGAAGTATATTCTTATGGCGATCAGTGTTATTAAAAGTTGTTGTTTTTTGAGTCCTGTAATTTAATTTATATAACAGTTCAGTAAGAATCTATACGATAATTAATACTTGTAACATTTTAATTTTAACTGTGATATTGGTCAGCGATTATTCAATTTATATTGTATTTTTAAAGCTTTTTAATAATTTTAGATTAAAGAAACTATCAGAGATGGTTTACTATAGAAATAAATAATATTGAAGTGTCCGTTTGTAATATAAAAATAACAGCTTTTTAGTAAATTTAAATATAAGTAAATACGATACATATAACAAAAAAAAAAACAATTTCTAAAGTTTTTGTCTGTTTGCCTATCTGTTTGTTTGTTACGGCTAATCTCGGGAATGGCTGGACCGATTTTGACGGAACTTTCACTGGTAAATAAATAATCGCGATATACTTTTTTAACCGACTATCAAAAAAGGAGAAGAAGTAGTTGTGTATCGATATCTGCGTGATTTCTAAACCGATTTGCGTGAATCTTTTTTTAATCGATACAAAAACTTTACATTATGTTCCCATAAAAACTTCGGGTTTCAATTCCTCAATCCTGATACTGCAGGGGTTCTGCCCACCTAAATGGGCTGGCACCTGTGGGCTTGTAGGAACTGTCGATTGTGAATTGAAGAAGCGGATGAAGTCGCGCACATCCGCTAGTATTAAATAATATCTTACCCCGATCCACAATGAAATGTATGATTAATACTTTCAAACTTTTTATCTTTAATTATATTCTCTGAGGATCCTTTATAACCTGGTTTCCCCATTTTGTCTTGATTTGAATTTGATGTAGATGTTAGATTTGATGAAAGACTGCACTTAAGAGATGAATTTTTACTATTTAATTTATAAAACGGTTTTCTTATTGTCGAAAACTCATCAGAAAACCTATTATCATCATCATCATCAATAACTAATATAGATGAAACTACATCAGTTGTAATATTTGTATCATTAACATTGTATGAGAAATTATTTTGTACTTTTCTTGTCTTAGGTTGATGCTTTTTATATTTCGAAATACGACTTCTAACATTGCGATTATCAGGAGTATTCATTCTATTCTTTACTTGATATTTTTTAGCAAGAAATTCTAGTAATTTGTGTCTATTCAGAAACTTTGATTTTTGAAAAGTACTTAAATATGTTATTGTAGGTTTATTGCTTCTGTTCATACTGCTTTTTGTAGCTGGCACCATAGCAGAGCTACTTTTATATGAACTTTTAATATTTTCACTCGAATCTTTGGTGTTCAGATTTAGATTATTTTTAGTTTTCAAAGTACATGCTATTTTATTCTTCATTCCACTGCCGCGTGAGGCTTTCGTTGTAATAGTCTGATTTGAAATAATAAAACTTTTTGTACTTGTTAAAGCTTTAAGTGAATCTACATTATTGATTAACTTAAAAAGGTCATTAATATCGTGACTTAAAGACTCTGTAGCGGTATTATAACCATTTAGTTCATCATTATCTACGTGTTTAAAGTAATTGACTTTATCTATGGCTCTCCAATTTCTTACTAAATTATAATTTTCATCTGATTTCTTTGTTCGACTTTTCTTTTTTAAAGATAATTTTTTTAAAAAAGCTTTCACACCTTTTTCATTTTTCTTTTTGTACTTTATTTCTTCGTCGTCAAAGTATAATACTGAATGAGTATTTTTTTCAAAATCACTTTTATAAATAGTATTTCTAGTTAAATAATCAGGTTTTGTATTTTTTTTATTGCATATTAAATTAACTCTGATATTGCTAAGTGAGTAAATGTTTTTGTCAAATGGCTGTTTAGTGATGGTATTACTACCCGATCTTTTGTTCAAACGTTTTTTCATACAGCTTTTAGCCTTGTTTAACAACTGAATACTCGATATCAAAATTTTGTCGTTAAGAATGTTATTCTTTAAGCCATTTTCTAAATCATCGGCTAATTCACTCAGTCTATTTACTAAATTATCATGACATAAGTAATTTAAACTTCGTTTATCAATACTAGATGAAAGCATTTGACAAGTACGACCTTGACATTTTCCTTTGACTCTTTTGTAATAATCACTTAAAGTTGTATCAATGCGATGTATAACATCACGTAGTTTTCTTCCACCTGACGGATTCATCCAGAAATAGGTTTGTATTTCTGTACAATGCTGAGTCATGTAATTAGCTAAGTTTTCTAATTCAAACATTAATTCAGATATAATAGCATTGCATGCTACACATTCTTGACACATTGTTTGATTTGCTTTACAACGACACTTACATAATTTATCATGGCCAAAATATTTTTTGATTACATCCCAATTAATATATCGCTTCTCTGGTTTTAAACTACAATTATTGGAGTTAATAATTTTATTATTTTCTGCAGATACACTGCGCTTCTTTTCACTATTAGTTTTGTTGAATTGAGTGTTTCCATTCATTTGTATTACTTTTTTTACAGCATCTATAAAGTCTTTATTAAATGATAATCTTTCTACATTGACGGAGGAAGTGTTGTGGTTTTGTTTTTCAGTAGAAGTCACGTATCTAACTACCAACTTGGAAGATTCTGAAGAGTTTTTTATAGGTTTCAAAACAAAATTACCTTCAGGGTAGGTTATATTAGTATTTTCAACTAACAAATATAAGCCTGGTGTCAAAACATCTTGTACAATGGATGTGGGAGCTTTTGTAGTTTCTTCGAATGAATGTATTTGATATTCTATGTCAACTGGAGTTGACATAACAGCTGAGAAAACTTTTCTCAATCTAATGGGGTCTAACGACCGTTTCTTATCATCAATATTGTAAGGAATAGCAATATGAACTTGTATGGAATTTGTGACATGTCTTTCTTTTTGAGACGCTAATGAATGCACAGATTTATAATTGGTGTTATCAAAAAATGCATTTATATCATTGCCATCATAAGTTTGAGTATTTTTCAATAAATCTACCACAACTTCTAAAGCAGCCACGTCTTTAGCTGTGAATGATTCTTCTTTTGCGTTACGTTTGTCATGCTTAGATTTTCTTATAATAGATTTATGTAGAGGCTTGTGCTAAAAATAAACTTTCACAATTTTACAAATACCATTTATTTATAAAATGTATGTATGTTATATTATGTAACTTAACTTGTTAAATAATAATAATAAAATTATTATGTAATAATATTCAAAACGTTAAATATGTTAAGATCTGTTCAGTAGTTGTGAAAGATAAATATTTTGCACAAACTTTATTTTATATTATTAATAATGATAATGTAGAATTATGTGTACGAAATTATTAACTATCAGTAGGTTTAGAAATTATTTACCTGATTTTTAGAATTTACTGATTGTTTTTTTTTCAATTCACTTGTACCTTAAACAAATTAAAAATTACAGAAATGAATGGTCCCAGGCTAGTAACGGCTATACCCTAGCTTCATGACATTGAATTGAATGAATTCCTTTTTGCATTAAGTAGCAATACATTAAAATAAAATATTAGTATTTTACACATTCAGGAAGTGAGTTTCATAAGCAAGTAGCTTCTGAGGAAAAAGAATATTAATTATAGAAAATAGTTTTTCAAGATCAAGAGGTTTTTTGGTTACGCATGCCCGCATAGGTCTTGCAAGCGGAAGCGGTACCTTGAAACGCTCTGGGAAGTAGTCAGAAGAAAAATATTATTACATATATAAAGGATGTTACATCTTGATTATAATGATTTTTACTAACTTAAGCTAGCTCAAATTAAAAATAACAATCTTAATAATCACAGTAAAACTTTCTTATATAATTATGAAATTTTACACTAATGTTAATAATTATTAATACCTCTTTGGCTTCGACATCTTGCATTTTTATTTATATTAGAGACTTTCTTTTTTCTAATGATAGATGGATAGGTATCGCTGAAAGAATTTCAGTCTATATTTATTTTATCAACTGTATCTTGATTTATCTCTTAAACAGCTATAAATTACTAAATCAAAGATTAATTTTCCAAGTAGTATTTATCAAAAAAGATGACTTACTCATTATTGTTATTATTGCTTATTATGGATATATCAGCATTATCTGAAATCAAATATATTCATTATTCATAAGTTACTTCTTAACTTTAAACTCTATTAAATTGATCAAAATTATGACTTACCTCCGCAGTTACTGTTACACTCATCATTATTTGAAAGTGCTTTATGATAGATAACATCATATTTATAACTATGACCGCTCATATGGATTCTTTCCGGTTTTGGCGTCTCTTTAATATTATATTTTGAAAAATATCTTTCTGTCGTCATATGAGAAAATCTGAGCGGATCTTTCTCTTTGCCTGGAATGGACAAGTAAGATTGTAAATCTTTATCAGAATTTCTATTATTCAGATTAATTATAGCCATATCTTTTTGAGATGGTAAAATATTTGTCAGGTAATCCCTGGTGAAACTTTTTATTCTTTTTAATCTGTCATATCTACTCTTGTGGTAGTTCTGACTACGAGTAACCCCATATTGATTATGATTATGATCTATAATGTCGTACATGTTCTCTTCAAAATTTAATTTGTTATTGAAATTTTGATGCTGAGATAGTAGAGAGTCCAAATTTTGGGAATTGTACGTTGTTTTGGACGAAATGTAATTTTTTGAATTATGCATACATTCTTTTCTTTTTGAATTTGATTTACTTTCTTTAGGAGTCCATGGATTAAGACTTCTCGGCAGTGAATTGATTAGCGGTGCTGTCACTGACTCTACATCAATTTTTTTTTCTTTTAAAAACTTATGGAAGTCATTTATCTGCATTGGTAAAAACGTTGTGAAATAATGTTCAGGCGGTGTATTCACTCGTGCTAGTGCACTCATCTGAAAACAATACACGTATACGTTATGATTATAAACTTATATAAAAACCACATGAATTAATTTAATTACCTACGACAACTGTTAAAGACAATACAATATGGCAAAGACTAATTTATACTACTAGGCGTACTTCTATTGGTAGTCAGTTTTGCTTCTTTAAGAATTAACGTTATTATTTTTTGTAAATGTAGATACACCAAAACTCTTAGTTACTACAAACTTTCACCTTTATAATATTAGTGTTATACAATTCTAAAACGTAACTTACCGGAGATTTTGGGTTTTTATTATTGTAAATACCTGCAAAAGAGATGTTGTGAAACTTTTATTTTATTTGATGAAAATATAAACTATAAAAACGATTATAACATTACGGTTAAGGGCCAATCTCACCAACGTAAAATAAGACTTATCCGAGCGTGAAATTGATATTTTGACAGATTTTCAATACAAAAACTGTCAAAATATCAAAACGCTCGGACAAGACTTAATTAAACTTTGATGCCATCGACCCCAAGTACGTACGTAAAACAATATTATGTTTTGAATAACGTTTATTTATTAGATTTGTCTAAAACCTTTGAAAACGTGAAATATTTTAATTTTGTGGATCTGAGTATTCATATTTCATACATTCTAATATTTAAACGAGCGAAGCGAGATCCCTGAGTCTACTTGAGTGAATTTGCACTTGTCCGTCCGTCCGTCCGTCTGTCCGTCCGTCCGACAGTCTGTCAGAGCCTTATAACTTCTGAATTACTGAACGTAATTACTTCAAATTTAAATATAATATGTAAACTGATGGCCTTCAGCCGAACATTGCATAAAAAAATATAAAAAGCCTTATTTCAGGGGGGCTCTCATAGAAGCGTGTGTGAAGTAAAATTTTTTTTGTTGCGTTACATAGACTTGCGATATATCTTTTTAAAGACGACTTTGAACAGAGTACAAAAATATTTTTTTTTTTTTTAATTTTTCCCTTAAAATTGACGAAATAGGGGGCTTTCAAATTGGAGATTTAATTTGAGTCATATGTCAAAAACTATTGTATATTATAACCTGAAAATTGGTTGTAAATTCAGTTATATCCTGTACTTGAACAACAAATACTAAAATTAGATAAATATTATAAAGAAACGAAATTATTTAACTTTTAATGCTAATAGATTCTATGGCTTCACAATAATGCTAATAGATGGCGCTGTATTTGCCATCGGTAAAACAGAAATATGGGATATTTCGCGAGGTCTCAATTCGGGGCGAACCACTAGTTATTCCGATTTAAAAATCTGTATAATATTCGATTTTGTGCGTACTTTACATATTTTAATACACTTTTACAATTTATTCTACTGAGGTCATTGTGTCAATCTGTCTCCTTGTTACCATTACGCGGCTCAGACGCTGATTTGATTTTAACGTTAAGTACTTAGATAGCTTGTATCCTGGCAACGCAGGATGATTATTTATTATTATCCTCGACGCCATCGGTTTTATCATTGGCATGCGTAACATAAGTGGCCAATGGTATTGTAAGACAATATAATTTTTCTTTAGCTAATGTAGACATCGTTAGAAAAAATGTAAAAAAATATTGAAACCTTTATTTGTACTCCTTTTTACTGTGAAAGAATCATCACAATTAATGGCCATTTGTTTGAAATTTTTAGCAGCTGGTGTTACAGTCTGGCCGCCATAGACTTTAGCATCAAAATTTTTTTTATTATGACGAATTTTAAACAATTCACTTAATGAGTGACTTATTCCTTTAGTATGCGTAGATACAGAAAGAGGAAATAGCATTGTGTGGCTTTTTTTTGTCATTTCATTTGTCTTACTTTTTTCTGTTGTTTTTAAAATCTTCTTACCAGAAATATATCTTTGAATTAAAGTATTCTTAGAATGTTGTGCTAAAATTGGCTGGGTTTCCTTATTTTCAATTTCTTTAATTGAATCACCATATTGATCTTGAGTATATTTATTTAGTGAATCTATTTTTTTTTCGCTTGACTGTTGAAAATTATCCAATTCATAATCATGGAGCGTTTTGAATTCAACGAACTGAACTTTTGCAGTTTTTTCTTTCATATTATTACTTATATCATCCATTGCATTTCTCATATCAGTAGCTAACATATTCACTAATGTTGGATTGTTAATGGCTTTCAAATGTACCGTTAAGGCAGGTTTAAGTTTATTTGTATTATGAGTTTTAATGTGTACAGCAAAAACATCGTCCTTATTGTTCTTGAAATGTGGAATTCCTTTCCCTGGAGTTAGAATAATTAATTTTTAAAAGTTTTATAAAATGGTTTTTATTTAACCTGCAAGACAATTTATTCATTTACTCATCAACTTTTATTATTTCCATATAAAAATCTTTTATTTTGAAATAAATTTTTATAATAGTGACAACAATAATAACTTAAGGAAAAATAAATATAAAAATATTTGTTATTCAGTAAGAAGCTGTTTTAAAACGAAAATGTGATATTTATTATCTTTGTCACAGCTGCCAAAAACAAGGATTTTTTATGTGAAAAGTATATGAATTTATGTCTCACCTGATAAAGTTGAAAAACTTTTAGTTGTCGAATCTAATTCTGGGTTCCTACTAAAATATAACTTTTCATTCTTATATATCTCCGGTTGTAAAGAATGGTTTGGATAACTAAAATCTCCAATAATAGTTGGTATTTCTTTCCATATGTCATCAACATTTAAAAGTTTTATGGAATCAAAATTATTGTATACTTCTGGTGCTTCATTTGGTGTCACTATATTATAGTCAAACACTTTAAGCTCATTTTTTATTTCGTTTTTGGGTTTCTCATAAAAAATATTTCTGAAACTCTTAAAAATATGTCGTTTTTCATGGTTCTTATTTTGATTTTTTTCAATTATTTTGGGCTTACGACGATTTATTCGAATCTTTTTAAAAAAAATTTGTAATTTACTTTTCCGTTTGTTATTCTTTTTTAATTTTATTTTCCCTGTCGATCTATGAACTAAATCAATATTAACAAAACCGTTTTTATTGTGATTTATATTTGACAATGTTTTAAATTTTTCATTATAGTCTTTTTCACTGTTTCTTTTACAAACTTTATGTTGTGAATGCTTTTGTGTGTCTATTATGTCAAAATCAGGCTTTGCCATTCGTCTCAAAAAAGGCTCTGAAAATTCAAATAAAAAATCTCAATGTCAAGTCTATGCAAATAACGCCGTTCATGCATAAATACTGTGTTAACATCGAAGATGTTAACACAATATTTAGCTTGATTAGACCAGAAGACATACATAACATGACTGACGAAATTTTTGCATGGGTATAGTCGATGACTTAAAGAGTGACATAGGCTTCTTTTTATCTCAAAAAACAGTACCCGCGGTATTACTAACCGTGAAAACCTAATTCTATGAAGACGATGTCGTGGGCAAAGGCTAGTATAATTATAATTTTATTACTTAGGGGCATACAATAATATACTAGAATCCAAAAGATACTTTCAATAATAACACTATTATATTCTTTAAAATTTCATCTATAATTGTATAAAAATATATGATAATAATTTATTATCACATAAACTAAATGTAATAAATTCACGTTTTACCAGCCTTTGGCCGCAAATTCGCCCTTATGAAATGTATGAATTTGCATAAAAATATCTGCTTTCCTATTTGACTGAATATTTTATCACTTTTATTAAGCAGCCCTTCAAGTCTTCAAAATGCGAGTCTAATCTTGTACCAAATTATAATACTTAACTGATAAATCAAGGTCTATTCGGCGATTTAACTGTCGAAAACAAAATAACTGACAGACAAACTGAAACACTTAATAAAAACTATTTTAATACACTGCCTTATTAATTTTAACAGTCTTTAAAAAGCAAAAATACACTAATCTTAAAATTTACCTATTGTAGTGTGTAGGCAATATCCAGGTTTTAAATTGTATGAATGGTCATTTTCTCTATGGCGTCGTATTAGGCGAATTGGTTTAGTTTCCGTTTGTGTTATCTTTTTATGTGTATGAGCATTTGTTGCTCTTACTGTAGACAATTCATTAACTTGCAAGTCTGGAGCTTTAAGAGAAACAGTCTGCGATGTGTGATACTTTCGAGGGGGTTTGGTATCTAAATATATGAAAAAATGTTTTTTAAACCAAGAATCTTCACTTTTCGTTGAAATATCTAGATCTTCCAATGTATCAGACTCTACAAAATACCTTCTGTGCCTTGTGCTTGGCAATCGAGGAATTTTTTTCAAAATGAATTTTCCTATATCGTCTACATTATGATGCTTGTGGGCCTGATAACGAACTTGATTTGAATATTTTTCATCATCATTGTCTTTTTGAAAGTTCAAGTAATACTTATATCCATTAACATAATCATTAAAAGAGATCTTGTTGCTAAGGGCTTGATAATTTGAGTCTGGAGTTACTTGAGATCGATCATACTTTTCATTAATTTCATCAATAACAGTTCGATTATTTGCATTTTTATTTCTATTATTAGTATACTTCACGTCAGGTATTCCTTCACCATCTATGTAAGAATTTGCATTATTGTTGTTTTCAATAAAGTTGACTTTGAAATTTCTTTTCGAAAACCTCATTGCTAAATTATTATTATGCATCAAACTATTTACATATTTTGATTTAGTTAGTGATTGCTCCAATGATGAAACCTTGTTTTTTGGTGTGGATATTGCAAACTTGTCTATTTTAAAATTTTTCATAGATTTTATAGGTTTTCTAGAAAATTTTGTTCCCTTTACCGCCGCACACGGCTTTTTATTGGTCTTATTAGTTTTCTGTAAAGTTTTTATTCCTGATTCCCGTGATAAAGTACAAACTTTTTTTGAAGTATCGTTATTAGAAATTTTTTTTAAAGTTTCTTTAATCGTTGCTTTGCTTTCTTTTATTTCCTGATTAAAATCTTTTCGTAATTTAGCTTTTACTTTACAATATGTTTTCTTAAATTTTTTTTGCAATTTATCTTCAATATTATATGCCATAGTATAAGAATCTTCTTTTATGGATCGCATTTTATTATGCGTTTGTCTTTTATTTTTTTTTAAACTCGATTTTAATAAATTATTACTAGGATTGCTAACAAATAAAAAGGTACTAAATGCGTAACCCGGAAAAATATTTGATTGTGCAGCATATGGCATAGAGTTAAAACTAGTTTCTGTTACTGCATTTGTTATAATATTAGTAACTGATGGTTCTTGATCCACGATCATTTGAATCTCTCTCTGCTTAATATCATTCAAAACTGCTTCAATTTCAGCAGTTCCTAAATATTCCATTTCGTCATTATTATTTAGAAAAATGTTTCTATTTTTCTCTGTATTTGTTTTAATATTACAATTGTTAGGTGTATAAAGTCGTTCTAATTTGTAAATTTTTGTCCATAGTGTCGGTATAATATTTGTACTATTTTCTAAATTCGTTTTAAAGAATATTGGATTTTTACTATCTAAACTTGTTTCAAATTTATCAAATACTTTTAAATCCAATTCCTTGCTGGTCACTTTTCTTTTAAATTTCATTCTTTTTTTCTCAAACATATTTGGCGAAGCTATTACATTCCTTTTAATTTCACACTTATCGCCATTTAATTTAAAACATGGTTGATTCAAAGCGTTGGCTTCATCTTCAAAAGGTTTTTCGTATTCCATACTTTTAAACATAGGGCGAGCGTTGAGAAGAACTATACAAACAAATAAACTGGAACAAAATAAATGGATCTTTTCTAAAATGATTTTCTTATAAACCAAAATATTAAACGACTACGCCTAATATAAAAAAAATTAATATAGTATTGTTAAAAATAAATTGTTGTAAAACCTAAAACCTTTTGTTAAAAACGGGTATCGATGGTTTGTCCTGTTAGCAGCGGCTCTCAAATGTTGTAACTTAACAAATAGTCCGCATAAGTCATAAATATAGTATTTATAACTTACCATAAAAAATCCAAAAATAACATTTGTTCATTATATTTTAAAAATCGTTGAGTAAAAATTTAAACATTAGCTTACAAGAATTCGCATTTATTTATGACAAATGTGATTGACGGTAACAACTTCACGGTGAAATCTTCTTTTGTGGTGACTTTAGAAAAGAGTATTTTACAGTGTCAATGATATGATGATATATTGTAGTATATAACCATGATATACTTGTAGATTTATTTAGGTTAGATACAAAAAATATTTAAATATTAAGTAATTAATAGAGTACCTAAATATAACACAGACATTTTGTTTTACAGCGTTAGCGAAATTAAACACGATTTCACCATCTAGCCGAGCCACTTAAGCACTTAAAACGTCGCAAAGATGAATGGTTCAAATTTAAAGTTCAAAAGCTAAGTGTGGAAAAATGACTCTACAGTTTATATCTAGAGATCTAATGGGGATTTATACTAGATATTATTATGCATAGTCTCATCTCTGTTAAGTAAGAAAGTAAAGCGAACTGATATTTCATTGTAAATAAGTTAATTTCCGCGTATTCACGTAGATTTACCTGAGTTTTTTTCACAAATCCCTAAAAAAGCCTTTCATATTATCCAGATCCTTAACTAATTATATCCCTATTAATATTATTTATTTATATCTATGTATTTACAATATTAATAAGTATGCGAAACTTTGTTATTTTGTCCCAAGTTTGTTCTTCTGTCACGCAGCAAAGTAACAACGAATAAGTTTGATTTTTTAAGTTTGCGGGATACCCAACCCCTCAGCAACTTACAGCAGATAAATATCGTGTTTGGGCTCATTAGAATGGTCTCAATGAGAAGGTGTTAGATAGCTGATGATCGAGGATCGGGAAGGAGGATCTGATGATGGAGCAGAAAACAGAAAAAAATAGGCCGGCCACATGTCGGTCGTGTTTTGAATTTTTAATTTATACTATTACTAGCGGCCCGCTCCGGCTTCGCACGGGTATAAAATATATAGCCTGTGTCATTCACTGTTAATGGATGTTATTATACATATAAACCTTCCTCTTTAATCACTCTATCTATTAAAAAAAAAAACGCATCAAAATCCGTTGCGTAGTTTTAAAGATTTAAGCGTACATAGGGATAAGGGGACAGAGAAAGCGACTTTGTTTTATACTATGTAGTGATAGTGATACTAGAAAAAGGAAAAAGTTCCCGCAGATTATTTTAAAGTCTTGCTCCACGCGGACGAATTCTCGAGCAAAAGCTTGAAAATGTTTTGTCAGGCTTTTCAACTGAAAGCTATAACTGGCTATTAACACTTGTAACGCAATGTTCTCGGCATTTTCGTAAGCATGCAATACGAGTAAGTATTGGGTGAGCACAAAATTTTATAGTACATTTTGCGTTCCCGTTCCCCGTCTCAATTACCATGTACCATAGATTCAGTTTTCTCTGGATTAGCTTTTAAATGTCAACTTCAATTTGTTAATACAAAAACCTTAAAAAACTGAATAGCATGAAAACTGAAAAAATTAATAGGCATCTTCTAGGCAAGCGTGCTCCAACCGAGACCTCATCAGTGCTTTTCGTCATCGATTATCGTCAAACGGAAGCTCATCTTAGGGATCTTGCAATAAAAAAAATATTCTAATGCTTATTGCATTGCATTGCATAAAGTTTATTTTTTATGTACATATGAAAATTTACAAGACAACATATATTAGAAGAAGTAGACATAGGTGAAAGTTGTATGTTTTGTAAGTATTGTATTATGAAAAAATCGCTAGTAAACTAATAAAATAAAATATTCTCTGCCCCGTTCGGTAATACGCGGTCGCTACATCTATGTATACTTAATCTATGCCATGTAAAAACGTTTGAGGTTACAATCCGTACGATAAAACGATATGTGTTCCCTTATGTAACGAAACAGGCGCAAATTGGTCTTGCTAACGTTGTTTTATTGCCGCCTAGAGTATGTACCTTCTACCTATACCTACACTAATGCCGTATAGGCGGGCATTATATCTGCTGTTCCAGCAAATGTGGTAGAGATAATAGATACGTTTTTAGATTCACGTATACGCTTTTTGCATTTTTCACGGAAACGCACATGGAATCTGTATTTAAGATGGAGGTAGTTTGCACAGAGTCATCAAACTCGTATATTATGTATACTCAGTGGTAGCTTACAAACATTATACGTGACGAGAGTGATATAGGCCGTTCCTTTTACCCCGGAAAATGAGGGATTTTCCGCGGGATTTTTTAAAAAACAAAACGTGACAAAGTCATTGCGGAAAAAGCTAATGTTACGAGGTCGCGGGTGACTGCTAGAACTAAGATACTTTAAGTGGGCGCATTATCTCTGATATACATATATTTTACTCGTCGAAAAAATAATAGGTATAGGTATATATCTCTTATATAAGAAAATCACACAGCCTCCGTTTTTAAGTAGCACTTGTCCTATTTTTTATAAAATTATAAATGCGAAAATTTGTATGTTTGTTACTCAATCACGATTTGAACTGAAAGGCACAGAGATAGATTATGGTCTGGAATAGGACATACTTTTTTTAAATATAGAACACATGTTACTTGGAAAACAGCACGTGTTATTTTTATGGAAATCTAACAAACTGTAAAAACAGATATTATAATTATGTTTGTAGAGCGTTTCATTGTATTTGATTGGTTAGTATTTGTTTGTATGGAGCGCGCTCCATATAATATGTACCTACCTACACTCTTCTTAATGATAGTCAATAACCAATGGGTGAACTGGTTTTGATTTATTTAAGTTCTTTCCCCTTAACTATATCAACTTAATATAATTGAATGGCATTGTATTTTCTGAAAGCTCTATGTGTATTGTATTCTTTTTAGAGATTGATTGAATTTCACCTATTAGTTTCTTAAGTAATTTTGTATCCATTCTTAAAATCACGAACAGACCGATGAAAAATTCTAACGCTGAGCTAAGAATCACGTACTGAATCCCTGGTTTCAATTTTCCTTACGGGGTCCCTTACACCCTGTATATTTTGGTGTTGGGCGCCATGGGCAAAATTCCGTCGTGAGATCTCAAGGAAATAATAGAGAAAATTACAAAACATTCAAGTGATATTTAATATAGAGAGACCAAGATAATACTTCGGAAGCCATCACAGATGGGATAGATTGCTGCAATCTCAACGACGTCGCTGGGCTCCGATCCAACTGGAGGATTCCTTACACTTCGCTGATTTAACGAAACCGCTCTGTTCGACTCTCGTGCGCTTCAGCGCTTTATTATAGCTTGAGAGCCCATAGAAAATAAAGAAGATGTGCTTAAAGAAAGGATGTAGAGCAAAAACGATTCTGAGGTGTTGTGGCCTTGTTGTATCAGCTCATATATACTCGTGTAAGTAATTGAATGAGTGACCAACATTAAAAGTCCGATCTGAGATCACTAACATCTGACAATAAACTAATCGTAATCACACTACTAGTCGAATTTCATGTGAAAGAATTTGGAAGTCCATATCATTATTACCTTAAAATAGCTGCCACTGTCATGTGATATACTAAGATTCCAGTTTTCATTAAAATTAAATTAATTCAAAATAATAAAAAATCTAATTTGCGAATTCACGTAGGTAACGCAAAATATTTGTCTTAGAAACTTTTAAAATTAAGCACCTCCATCAAGTCTCCGGCGGGCTCTCGGATCATTATTATTACTGATTTCCGGGTCAAGTATCTTGCAGCGTTGCAAGCGTACTCTCGGATAATAAATAAATAGATTAAGTAAATATTATTACTGAATGAACTGAACTATAAAGGATAAAAACCAAACAACAAAGGACAAATGAAAACTAAAATGTAGATTTTGATTCTCATCAGTGTTCGTGTTTTCTCAAACACGATTCGAATTTCATGATTAAGAGCAGAGATAATTTTATATTCTCAACATTTCTGGCGTAGCACCATGAGGAAAGAAGATTTGTGGAGAACACATCACGAACTCCCAGCGTACAAGAAAATAGCCTTAAGGCGATAACAATGGGTGTCGACCAACTAATATTTAGAAATATCCTTACCTAGCGAAACCGCTATCACGACGCACTTACCGTGTCGCGCCGCTCCCGCTCGCTGACATGTGCACGTACCCCTTATTTACATGAATTTTTGTGTTTGTAATGTTTTGAGTTAGAATTACCAAATCGAGTTGTAGAATACGCAAATATAAGGGTGTCCTGAACTTGACGGATATTTTATTTAACCGTTCTACCAAAGTAGACGCCCCATACTAAAGGTCCATTCCATTTCCATGGTCCATGGTAGACTTAAAAAAAGTGAGACTTCCATGCAGCCGTGTCGCGGTAGCAACCAAAGATAATATGCATGGAAAACAATTGCTGCAGCTCTATGTTCCACAGGGGAATAGAAGGACGACATTATAAACCTCAAGAGCGGAGATATGCATATTTTGTCACCCACGCAGATTAGCGTGCACCCAACGGTAGTCATAATACGTTTATAGTTCTACGTGACACAATACTATTTTATACTATCAATGTCGTACGCGGTTCACGGACACAATATAAGTGGGCACCTTTCGTGAATGTTGACACTTGCAGGGTTTCCGTGCTGAAATGTTTGAAAAAACCCCTTTCTATAATCAAAATTCTTGATCACTAGATCGAAGATGATCGAATGGTCGAATCGAATGGTTCGATGGTCGAATCAGACACAAACAATGCTCAAGCTTCTCCTGTGTCTAATTAGAGATAATGTTCGTACGCTACTATAAGTACACTAGTAATCACAATAGTAGGTATGTAACATAGTATAACTTTGCTGTTAAGTAAGTTCACCAAATTGTGATGTTTGTGGCACAGTGGAGGATGTGCTGCATAATTTTATTAGAATGTAAGAAAAATAAGGTCGAACGACAGTCACTGATGGTAAGTTTTAATAAGGTTTTAATTTGAACAGGTTTGATGTGGGACTTTATCAGAGTTATCTGGCAAACCCCACATCAAAATTAGCCGGAAGGGTGTGCGATATGGTCGCTGCTTGCCTTCGGTGACTGTCGGATGTCTTCCTACTTAAGTAGGATAAGTTTATTGTTAATTAAGTTAAATATCTACCTACTGTGTGTTTCGAACGGGGTTTGCGTGCCAGCTTGTGAAAAACCCAAAAAAAATATTTTTTTTGTTTGGGCAAAGTTTTTTTTAATCTATTTAGATTTAAAAAAACTTTACTGTTGTTTATACCAAGCATTCAATGATAAAAAAAATTAACCATAATGTGTATCGAAGCTGAATTCTGCACCGTAATGCGAAATCGTAAATGCGAAACGATTCCACAAATAGAACGTAGGTACGTTCTATTTGTGGAAATTAATGAAAAATGTGAATCGGGGCTGTCTGTAGCGGCTCTCATCAATTAAATATTTGTGCGCCATTAGCGCAGGTGGCAGCCGACGTAATGGAAGCCATTAGAGCTGCCCGCTACCGAGCCGCACCCGATTTATTCTGTACTGGCTGCAAATCATTTAGGACTGATTGCAACAAGCCGCCCTGAACATCTTTAAGATTTGAAACATTGATCACGAAAATTAATTTATTTATAAAGGACGTTGGAGCGGTTAGAAACACTCTTATGTCCTGCATTTCACAATAATAAACATACGATTTAATTTAATTTATAAAGGTTGACAAATGAATTCCAATTTATCAATTTTTAATTCCTCGTGACTGAATTATTCTACTGCCTACAATATTATTATATTATTATATTGTAGGCAGTAGGATAATTCTATATATAATGCTAAAGTTTGTATAAATGCTAAAGTTTGGATGTATGGATCTTGTATGGATGAATGGATGGATGTCTGTAACTCAATCACGCCGCAACGACTGAACCGATTTTGTTGTGGCACAGAGATAGATTTTAGTCTGGAATAACACATAGGCTACTTTTTATCCCGGAAAATAAGAAAGTTCCCGCGGGAATTAAAAAAAATTCAATTATTATTATTAGGCATTAACGAGTAATACATAATTATGTACACTTTCGCATTATTATACCTAATAATTTATGTGCACTGCCAGAAAGGTTATATAGATACATATAGGTACTTCAATACGTTCATGATCATTATATAATATGAATAATGAGCATTGTGCAATGTGAAGGCATTGTACGACACATTTACGTGACCATAAACCATTGCGAAGTGACTATTTCTTACAATATTCAGTTATTTTTCGCCCTTGTCTATGATTTTAACTTTTCTTTCAGCTTTATTACCGTTATTCATCTTTTTCATTTGATCCGTATGAAAATGATATAAAAACGTGGAAGCACACCAAGTACTATAATTTATATCTTTTCTACCACTTTTCCCATTTACTTTACATTTAATTATGTTTTTAATAAAGTTGTCGCCCCATTTTTTCTGTTTTATGACATTATTCTTCCTTTCATTTAAGATTTTATTCATGACATTCCAGATTACGAAATCTTTAATAATTAAACTTTTATCATCAGCTAATTTGGAACTAACAAAATTAATGATATACAGCATGGCTAAAGTGAACGTTTACCTACTTAATTAATTAGCTTTATTTGCGGTCTAAAAACACATATCTAAAATCATCATATCATCATAAAAATTCCTTAAATTATAAAAATAGTCGATGCCCGCTTTTTTTCTGTGATCGAAGATGCCCGCGGCTTCGCGTGCGTGGATTTAGTTTTTAAAATCCCGCGGGGACTTTTTGATTTTAAAATTTTTAATTTTTAAGTATGCCTATGTCACTCTTCCGGTCCTCATCTATACCCATACAAAAATCACTTCGATTCGTTGCTATGTTGAGGCGTGATTGAAGGACAAACCAACAAACAAACACACTTTCGCATTTATAAATATTAGTAAGGATAATAGTAAGGAAGTAAGGATCGAATCCTAAATGAAATCATAAGCGCCTAACATAGCTTGACCTGATGTGTCTAGATTGAGACGAAAATAGCTCAACTATATTTTCCTCTCAATCTAGACAATAGTGTCGACAGATGTCTTGACCTAATTCACCGAGCCTGGCCCAGGTCGAATCCGTCGAATCTTGATTAGTTTCTTGGAATATACTCGTTTAATAAGCCGATATTTTTGAGTGCACTAGACCGTATTTCTATTGTTTTTAAACCGGCTCCGACCTGATGACCTGTCATTCATCACATGACTGTAATTATGTAGATATGAATCCATTGCATAGGTTTTCTGTAGCCACATCGATTTAGGCTGTAAACGATTTATAACCGTTCAAAACCATTACGTCAAGTGCTTACTAGCTATTGCCCGCGACTTCGTCCGCACGTTGATTTTAAAAAGGTTCTTAAAATCTCGCGGGAACTTGTTTTTCCGGAATAATAATTATAAAGTCTATGTTACTCTCCGGGTTCAAATAAATTGAAGGCAAAACATCATGTTCATAATCCGTTACTACGGAATTACGCTAGCTTAACTTAGCTTCAAGTAAGCTACTGCTCATCAGCAGTAGCTTACTTGAAGGATATACTGAGAAGATAAAAAAGTAACACACTTCCGCATTAGGCATTTATTTTGAACTTTTAGCGGTAGCTGTTGCAATTTACCGTTGTATTTATCCAAATCTGGATTTTAAATTGCTGCAGAATAGGTATAATACACACGATTACACTTTTTGTATCTGACCCAAATTACACATACTCGTATTATATTGTTTCAACTAATGATTACGGCCATAGAAATTAAAGCACAAAACAGACGAATACATATTTTACTTATATTTTAACAAGAAATGTGCCTAGTAATAATACATTAGTAAAAGACTAGGTATTTGCTCATAAGGCCATAACGTTGGGTCAGCGATCCTCTGGAATCCAGACGCACATACATTACATAAATCGTCTCTGTCGTGGACGTAATTAGAACTCCTATGCAAACTTTAAATTCGATCACATTGTGTTTCCAAACGATATTCGTTCATCCTAATTTTCAATTCCCTTTGAGCAAGCTTTGCTGCCAAAATTAAATTTTGGAACCGTAACGGTCTTCCTAATTACAAACGTACCCGTGCATGTTTGAGAAATAACATTTAACACGAAAACCCTCGAGTTATTTATGCGAGTTGGATGGAGATTTATTTGAATCTTCTAGTTAAAATCACGTAATAATTACGGATCAAATTGGGTGGTAATCATGTGGTAATATACCTATTTGTTATATATATTATACTCTACTGTCACTATGGTATCTTACAACCAGGCCAAATTCCGTCAAGGTACGGTTTTTTGATTCTCGCGGGAACCCTTTAATTTAACGCGATAAAATATAGTCTATATTTTAATCTTGGGTATAGTAACTTTAAGCAAAAAACTAATCAATTAATCGTAAGAGAATAATTATTGTATAATCAATCATGCTTCTCGTTAATGACTCTGTCATCTTATCATTCCTATTGTTATCATAGTACCCCTCATCTCGTCGACGGGAGCATGTTCGGGTCACCGATTCATACCGAACATTGCACCGTCAGTAGTTTACGCCGTCGCCGTCGTCGGGTTTCGCGTTAGTTATTAAATAACAGTGTCCAACGGGCTGCCCCAAGACGCGCTAATATCATTATCAACTAGTATCAATATCATGACGCCAATGATGCGGAACTTAGAAGCTCACGCTGCAGGGAACCTTTCCAGTGATTTCCTATTCCGTGAATGAAATTAGCATGTACTTTTGTGCCTATAAGCGAACATATCGCAAACTAATTGACACAAATACTCTTCCAATGAACCCTGGAACAAAAGGCTCGAAAATACTCTAACTGAAGTGGCACAATTGAAGCTTTACAGAATAGTGTAGAAGATTGAACGTTACTATTGAACAATTTCGGTTGATTCGAAACTCGGTCCAATTAGCAAAAGCTAACAATGCGTAAACAGTGCGCGTAATTACTATTGATGAGTTTAATTTCACATTCACTCGGCAATATGAGAGAACACGCACATTCCGACATGATTCCAACCTCTTCACTTCAAGATTTACCGAACCATCCCGTTCAATATTATATTATAGACTAGCGGACGCACGCGACTTCGTCCGCTTGTTCAACACGCAATCAACAGTTCCTAAATCCCCACAGTTTAGGGGAGCAGAACTCTGCAGGGGTTGTTGATTTGTTGCTTTGTTGGTTTGTCTTTCAATCACGGCGCAACAAAGCAACGAATCGACGTGATTTTTTGCATGGGTATAATCGAGGACCGGGAGTCTGACATAAGCTACTTTTTATCCCGGAAAATCAAAGAGTTCCTGCGGGATTTTAAAAATAATTCCACGCGAGTGAAGCCACGCGCATCAACTAGTAAGGAATAAAGGAAGATTTTCAAATTCATTTTCGAAAACGAGTTGTTAGAATTATGCTTTTAATAAACATTAACAAGTGTATTCTATAGATAAGTAGGTACATTCCAGCGAGCATCCCCTCATAATGCAGAGCACACAGCTCATAAATTGTTATTCTCGACCACAATAAAACCTTAATCCACACTCAAATTTGCGGTCCGAACACCAAACAATAAATAACCGGGAAACCATAAAACAGTAGCTACAAATCTCCGATGCACAATCCTTGCCAACGTTCCGCTCAAAAGTAAATTGGTAAAGCTCGTTACCGCGTACAGAAAGGGTTCCGCTGATTTAGTTATTTTGTTGAAAAGGTCTCAAGGCCAGCAGCAAGGAGTTGAAAGGTGGCGGCTTTAGATTCCTGCGCCTCAAAGACGTTCGCAAAGCACGTAAACCGTTGATCACGCGCCTAATGTCTTGCCCATCGGACTATGAGTGCCAAAACTAGCCAAGTCTCAAATATGGAGCTTAATTTATCCTAACTTATCTGCTTTTTGTAAATAATTTTACTGTTCAAATTTAAGAAGTTATATTTTTAAATAGCAAACATTGTTTTAGCAGAAAAACAAGAAATCGTGTTTTGAATTTATATTTAATGTTGTATGTTCTTATAAATAAATTTCAGGATTATCTATAGAACTTGGCACCAATTTAGATCGCAATTCTTTTGTCAGCGAAGTCGACAACCACCCATATTATTCATATTGAACTTGGCTCTCATTTTCACATTTATGTTTTTGATGGGATTATAAAATTAATATTACATTAACTTAGTATAAGTTAGTATAGGTGCAAGTCATACACAACACATTTTTACGACCACAACACGATATATAACAACAACACAGCCGTATCAGGCGTGTTTCATAACATGCTACTAGGAATATGGTAACACTGGAAACACGGTACTCATAGCATTGCAGTTTCAAAGAAACACTAATTTCCATCTTCTGACGCGGTGTAATCCGACAGAACATCGATGTGCCACCTGACTCGTTCGGGTGACGTCATTCGCATTTTTGTCCAGAAAAATGATCGATCAGTGTTATTTACTGTCAAAAAATATTTCCTGATAGTGGTCTTATTTTAGTAGACTACAGAACCCTGAAACAGAAAACAATTAGCAAACGCAGGTTGTACGGACTAACAGTAGATCATTTATTTCCAATTGCTATAAAACCTGTAACAACCGTAGGAAATAGGAATATTACATGATTGATACCTTTTTGGGTGTGCGCTGTGGCTCGTGGGAGGTCCCGGCAGGGGCAAAATTATCGGAACTCCGTGAACACCTAAATGTGAACACAGTGAAGCAAGAAATTAAAAACTTGACGACGACCTCCCTGACGCAGTGGTGAGCGCTGTGGTCTTATAACTGGGAAGTCTCGAGTTCAATTCCCGGCGTGGACAATTTAGGAATTTATAATTTCTAAATTGTCTCTGGTCTGGTCTGGTGGGAGGCTTTGGCCATGGCCTGTTACTACCCTACCGTCAAAGACGTACCGCCAAGCGATTTAGCGTTCCGGCACGATGGCGTGTAGAAACCGATTAGGGTATGGGTTGAATTTAAACTGCTATATCCTTTCCAAGTTAGCCCGCTACCATCTTAGACTGTACTGTCACTTACCATCAGGTGAGATCGCAGTTAAGGGCTGTACCTACAAAATAAGATTGTCGTATCATCCAAATAACCTAGCAGTGCATTTAACAATGCTAGGAGCGACACACCGCTTAAAATTTCCCTTAAAAGGAGAGGCAATTCCCTAAACTAAAAAGCACTAAAGTGTATAATTTTAAACCAAAGAACACTTCTAGACCGGTATTATTATTGCCTTGGTTTCAAGGGTTTACAAAGTTTACACACCCGGGATAATGTAAATTTCGCCTTACACCAAAATCCATTGTTCTTTATCCCGCGGTCCCTTCTCTCTGTTGATATTCAAGACGTCCATTGTCAGAAAACAGTGTTCGAAGGTTTGAGTCACGGCAGGGTTCGTATCTGCGTGTTTGTTTAGGACGACGCGCTACATCTTGGCGACGTCAAATATTTGTGGCTGTTGATTACAGGATCCGAGTGAAATTCGAAACCTGTTTTCATAATATTATTGATCTGTATCGATCCTTCATTGATCTAATAAAATTCTATACCTATATGAACCGGTGAGCGTGCGGTTAGTGTTCATTGTACTTCAAAGTAGGTAAGTCCAATTGAGTCAATCCTATTTGAACAGAACAGAACAGTGTTGCCATTAAGCCTGCTCAGTCGGTGATATTTTATCGATCTATTCGATTTACTCCAACATCAAGCTTCTATAAAAGCCGGCCTCATAAAAAGCCTATAATGATATTATAAATGCCTATAACTGACTATAAATGATATTAGTTGAGACTAATAATACAGATTTATGCATAGAAAAAAATTTCCTTGGTGATGGACCTAAAGTTTAAAAAAAGAAACTATCTGATAACATATTTTTACAAGTCGGGCAGTTCGGTTGGATCCAATTTGCAACGCAGTTTATTGTGCCTTTAATAATAATATTGTTATATTAAATTATTATTAAAATAATATTGGAAAAGAAAAACTAAACCTTTTGATTGCATTATTATACTCTCGAAGATGGTGTGTTAAAATATTGCGGTTTAATAAAGTAAAACGCTAAAAACCTATAAAGTTAGACAAGGTCTGCCCGTGGGAGTAGACTGTTTCATTTTTGTGCGAAAATGAAATAGAATAGAAAAAATTCGAGGCTACACAACAAAGTTGTACAACAAAGCAGTACATGGGTCCCTAAATAAAACTATGAAAATTTGTTAGAAGCAAAAGACAAGGTCAGTGCCCACGTATGTACCTACTCAACTCAACGCAGCTACCAACTAATATTAGGTATTCAAAATTCAAATTCAAAATTTATTTATTTCATGTAGGCTAACTTGTAGCTCTTATGACACGTCATAAATCTACCACCGGTTCGGAATGCAGATTCTGCTGAGAAGAGCCGGCAAGAAACTCAGCAGTTGCTCTTTTCAAAAAAAAATTTTTATTTTTATAAAGTTATGCTATGTATACAGTGCTTCCACAATAAAGCTTCAAAAATGCAAAAATGCATAAATGCAAAAATGCAATATTATTTACGATAACTAACTAGTAATCTAGTTGGATATGAACGGCTATCCATTATTATTAAAATCTGCTTTAGAGACCTACCATTTTTGATTACCTACCCTTACAAGTTAGAGAGGTATTAAAAAATAATAAATCTCTTCTAATCTAATCTAATCTTTTGGGCTATTATGTCAACAAAAAAATTCTTTTCAAAAAACCGACTTCAAACGCCACTACAAAGTATAAAAATAATTTTATTTTGTACACGTTTGTTGAATTCGGGCGGCTTAAATAGAAACGATGAAACCGATACGCGATGCTCACCCGATTTCAATAAGCGTGTCTCTTATATGTCACCATAAGGTAAGCGTCGCGCATCGATTTCATCGTTTCTAGTTAAGCCCGCCCGACTTCAACAAACGTGTACAAAATAAAATTATTTTTATACTTTGTAGTGGCGTTTGAAGTCGGTTTTTTGAAAAGAATTTTTATTTTAAGCGTTTTAGTGTAGGTTGTTCCTGCTCTCTCCCCTCCCTCCGACGCTACGGTGCTAATGTAGTTCTATACTTGGTACCTACAGTACTTATTAACAATACACAAGAGCTAGGACTAGGAGCTCCATGATGTAGTCCATGGTTGGTACCAACAATATCAATTCGAAAGCGTCAGTTCGTAATTCCTCCAACTCTGCAGCATCAGGATTGAGGAGCTAGAACCTTGAGCATTATGATGTAGTATATCGACCGTAGCAATTAACATAGTCGCATGTGAAAAACCACTACTCCAGGGCACGGCCGCTTAAAGCTTCAAATATGTGAAAAGTGAAAAACAGTCAACATATCCAACCCTTGCACTTGCAAAAACCAAAGATGGTTGGTTGATTCCAAAAGTTTCACAATTGGTGGGGGCATTGCTATCCCCATTCTAAGACCCTTAATGCAACAAAACGAAAATCGCCAAAATGTAGATCCGACACTGTTAATTGCTACGGTCGATATGCTCGGTACCAACAATATCAATTTGTAAACGACAGTTCCTAAATCCTCACAGTTAAGGTAGGCAGTAACCCTGCAGCATCAGTATTGAAGAGCTAGGACCTTGAGTTCCACGATGTAGAATATGCTTGATACTAACAATATCAATTCGCAAGCGAAAATTCCTAAATCCTCACAGTTTAAGTGGGCAGTACCCTGCAGCATCAGGATTCAGGAGCTAGAACCTAGACCTCGATGGTGTAGTATATGCTTATTACATATAATAACAATTCATGATTAGCAGTTCCTAAATCTCTATAATTTAGGTGGGCAGTACCCTACAGCATCAGGATTGAGAAGTAGGACCTGGAGCTATAGGATCTAGTATATGCTTAGGCCAAGCATACCAATTCGTAAACGACGGTTCCTAAGGTCCCATAATTTAGGGGGGAAATACCCCTGCAGCATCAGGCTTGAGGAGTTGAAGGTAAAAAAAATTATGGGACCATTTTGCAAGCTTCCTCTGTCGATTAAAAAAAAATTTCGTGAATCGGTCCAGAAACCTCGGAGTAATCGGTGGGCATACATAGAAAAAAAAAAAAAAAAAGATACCGGCCGAATTGATAACCTCCTCCTTTTTGGAAGTCGGTTAAAAATGAAGTTGCGTGTAGGAAATAAAAATCTTAAAGGAAAATCAGTTAAACGATTATACTTATAAGAAAATCATACTTATTCATTTGATCACAACAGTTCAGTTTGCAACGATGTTTGTTATCATAATATGAATCGAGAAATGAAACCTAATGCTACGTTCACACAGCATTGTTCTGCACATTTTTTTGTAGGATAAACTTTATCGAAAACTTAGTAGCGCATTACAAGAGCCCTTTAAACGTCGTCGTTAATACAGAAAAAACAGTTGGTCCTGCAAAAACGTGTAGTACAATGCCGTGAAAACGGGTTCCGTACGCCACATCGAAATACACAACATCGAAGACGTTACATCTAGAGGTGGTTAATATAGCACTTAGCAACATATTACAGCATGCTATCTTTCCATAGCACACAGCAAGTGCTACATACGTAGGCGCGGTGGTGCTACGATGCTATAAATATCACGCGCTGTAGGCGGTGTAGCACACTGCGCGTAGCAGCGGCGCTGAGGCGGCCGGGCAGTTAGCAGACGGATTTATCGCAACTCGCAATAAACATGCTATGTGATTTAGCATGTTGCAAGACATAGCGCGCACGCCAGCCGCCCACAAGCTTCCTAATTAAAGTTGCTATAGCATAGCATTTTTATTGCATGCTAAAGTTTTATAGTTTAAAGTCAGTAGCATGATATCGATTTATAGCATTTTTGAACAACTCTAGACTTACATAGATAGTTTATGATATCGACCTTTCATCATTACCAAAGTTTATGAGATCGATCGTTCATGACATCGAAAGGTTAGCCGATGATAAGCTTCGCTGCTGTGTATTTCGATGTGGTGTACGGGAAACCTACTCTTACTGGACGTTGTTAACCGTGAAAAACATATTAGAATGCTTCTCCACAATCGCACAAAGCACGTAATTATGTGTAGTGTGTTAAATAATTAACTATGGACAAGGGTTCTACTAATGAAATGTAAATTACAGCACTATGTTTATTTAATAATAGTGGTTCGGTTTGTTTGGGTTTGTTTGACAAGGATCGTTTATTAGAACATATTGTATTATTATAGTAATTTATATGTGCAATGTTTGGCAACCATTATTACTAAATATTTTGCATTCTATAACTAGTAATAGTAGGGTAGTGTAACGTTTAAGTTAAAGTTAATAAGACATTAACGGCTGCTGTGCTTTCCTGAATAGCGCAAAAGGTGAGAGCACGGGCTGAAAAACTGTAAAGTCAAGGGTTCAAATTTCAAATCATTGGCGTACCAATTCCGAACATAAACTTTCCACGTATTTGCAAAAAGGAATGACTGATATGAATGGCTAATATTTCTTAAAAAAAACTTTCACTAGTATAAACTATAAAAAAGTCAAATCATCAAGATAGTCCCCGCATGATAAATGACACATCTACGTATTACTAAAGCCAATTTAATTTAAATTAAAATACAAGTCTGAAGGTAGTAAGTTTCTTAGGTAAGTTTTATATTATTTTATTATCTGTGCATAAGACTCATTATCTTAATGAAGTAAAGACTAAACTAATAAACTGAAGTAATATTCCGTGAACTCTTCATGAACATAAATTAATACGGGTGGCGGAGGGATCTCAAAAGTTATAAAATATATTTTACGAATCCATACCTACATCCTTCAGGCACTCGTAGGTTGTTATACGTGTTCAAGTGACAAAAGAGAGAATATACAGCTTCAGAGAAAGATCGAAACACGGAGGAACATCTCCTTCGCAATAAAGCTATCAGAGAACATTAAAGAAAGATGTTCGTCTCATTTCGCGATTTTAGTACCTCTTGGGGACGACTCGCTAGCAGCGCAAATATGTGCTCAGTATTCAATCTCCCCGTTATTGCCCAAGCGGGACGCTCGCCTCGAGTTAATCTTTATAAGATAGGCCAAGTTCATTAGGGCAACAAATAGTAGGTTATTTAACAGGATTGCTTATCGGAGATACCTTTGATAAAAAGTAAAAAAAAAAGTAAAGGTGTATCTGTGTCAGGCAGTTGTAACCTTTTAATTGTGCTTAAATATGACGATATTTAATATAGAGATGACTCATTGGTTCTTAAAAGTAAGGACTAAACCCCCATACTAAAATCCATCCATACCTACTTGATAGCCCAATAATTACAGGTGCGGACTGAAAACTGAAAGATCGCAGATTCGATCCCCACCATTGCACTATTGTCTTACCCACTCCTAACACAAGCTTTCCGCTTATTTGGAGGGGAGAGGAGAATATTAGACAAGTTCAGCTTGACGCCAAAAAAACTTACAAACATTATTTGACGACTTCCGTGGCGCAATGGTGAGCGCTGAGGTCTTAAAACTGGGAGGGCTCGGGTTCGATTCCCGGCGGGGGCAATTTGGGAATTTATAATTTCTGAATTGTCTTTGGTCTGGTCTGGTGGGAGGTTTTGGCCGTGGCTAATTACCACCCTACCGTTAAAGACGTGCTGCCAAGCGATTTAGCGTTACGGCATGATGACGTGTAGAAACACATTAGGGGTATCGGTTGAATTTACACTGCCATACCCCTTCTAAGTTAGCCCGTTACTATCATAGACTGCATCATTACTTACCATCAGGTGAGAAAGCAGTCAATGACAATATTGTCATTGAAAAAAAAATTGTTTGACAATTTATTTTTATTTAGATATAATTTAGAGTAGGTATGGACTCTGAAGAACACAACATCAAGAAATCGCTGTTGCAACATTTATGATGTTCTAATTGAAATCAAGGCGCCCGAGTAGCTGATTTGAATGACAAAGTCAGGTTGCAATTGCGTAAAGAGCAGACACCATCGGAGAGCTGGAGTGAAAATTTAATAAAGCGTTTGTTAAAACATACCCATCTAAATATATTTCTCGTGCGTAAAAATGGTTTTTCTACGATGTCAAATGACAAAGTATAAGATCTACCAGCTGGTCCATTTATTATTTTATTAATTGTTAAGGTCACTTAAAAATTAACATAATAAGAAAAATGTTATTTGAAAACAATACAGCCTAATCTGTATGTAATCAATATTTATTTTGTAATCAATAAGCACTCTCTGTTTTCTCAATTCGTGGTAAATAACAGACATAGCAGTCTATGATGGAAGCAGGCTAACTTGAAAGTATTAGAAGCCGGTAAAGAATACAACTCGGAGTCCGTTTTCACATGTTTATTCTTCGAATTTTCTGTACAGAATGACCTAATCTATTTTGTCTCCTCACTTTTATAACATTGTTTTGAATGAAGTTCGCTATTAATGAAGTTTCTACCTACATCAAGAATCAACATTAGTAGAAACAGTATCTTAATTATTATTCTAACAAACAAAAATGTGTATCACAACCCTGATAAATAATATTAATTAAATTAAAGCTACATACATTTTATGGATATATATTGTGCATTTGATTGAATGAATAAGTATTGATACCTTATAATTCATTCAATCAAATGTTTTCTTAATATTACAATACGTGAACTCAATCAATTATCTGTATTAGTGTACAATTTCTAAGTCGCTTACAATTATTTACATAATTTCTAACAAAAGTGTTATGGGATTTTCATCAAAACTATATCATCACCAGCATTTTTTTTTTAAGTAAAAAGAATATAGCCAAGTCGAATTGACTTATATTCTCCTCTCCCCTCCAAATAAGCGAAAAGCTTGTGCTAGGAGTAGGTACGACAATAGTGCAACGGGTGGGGCTCGAACCTGCGACCTTTCAGTTTTCAATCCGCACCTTTAACCGTTGGGCTATTGAGGCTTTGTTAACATTATATTTACTATTTTATCCTGCAAAGAGTGGAATTTCTAAGAATCCTTTCTTAGCGGATGCCTACGACAAAATAGTTACCAGTATGCTAAACAGCCCGATCCGTCCAATGGCTTGAGCTTTGCGTCGATAGATCACTGATCTACTGATCTATGACTGACTGCAGTCTGTCAGTCACAGTTTCCTTTTATATATTCAGATTAATTCATTAATTATAAAAAGCCATTCAGTAATTTCTATTTGTGTCTTTTTCTCTTTCCAATTAACAGAAAAGAACCATTTTTCAAACCTTTTTTTTGCTTTCAAGCACCTCCACAAAACTTCCTACGAGCTCTCGGAACAATGATTTGACGGATTCCTCTAATTTAAATACGTTTATCTGTTTTGTTTAAATTCAAGAGGAACTAAATTATCACCGCTTATCAATTCTCTCTGTTTTGTACAAGCTTGTACATTCCATTTTGCTAAGGATGCTGGATCAAAGACGGCTATCAACAACGTCAATTTAAAAGGGGATCCGGTATTCAAATTGCATTACCGACCTATAAAATATTATTTACCTTACAGAGGAAAGATTATTATCCGTATTACTTATTTACGAACCCACTTAGGTAAGTGGGTCGTCGTTAAATAGGAATTTTCAAATCTTTACGAGATTTATTCAAAAAATTCGTAAAGAATCACACTATGACACCATTATCACACATAAAGGCGAAAGTACACACACACACACACACACACACACATTCATACATGCCACATCGAATGAACAGACTTGGCTGTTTGGAATGAACATAGCTCACACCTAGGATTAACATATAGGCTACATTTTGTCCCGGAAAATTAAAGAGCTCCTGCAGGAATTGAAAAACCATAATCCAAGCGGACGAAGTCGCGGGCATCATCGAGTTAAATAAATTTTCTATGATAGAATCAGCGCTATATTGTTTTCCCTGACATCATCCGAAAAAGCAACTCAATAGGTTACTCAACCACAAACAATACGAAATTTAAAAGACTTATATTATCATAACTTACTTTTGCCCACGGCTTCGCTCACTTTAAGTTCGATTTTTGAAACCCCTATTTTACCCCTTTGGAGATAGAATATTCAAAAATCCTTTCTTAGCGGATGCCTACGTCACACCTATGCTTTGTCCAAGCCTTTATTTTCTTTTTGGCAGATCACGCCTATAAATTACCGTTTTTTTGTTTTCGGAATAATGTACTAAAATAATGTCGTACTTTATTGACGTTTAGTGAAGTGCCCAGTGCATAACAAACAACCACAGACTAAAACACAGTTCTTGAAAGACGATTAATCATTCACAATTATGATAAAAATAATTTGACTTCGTGTAAGTATTGTTTCTGTAAATTTAATAAAAAAAAGGAAATAAAAATAGTAACTATGACTCCATTATTGAATATTTGCAAGGAATTAAGTTGAAATTTTGGAATTTAAGTTCTAACCAAGGGTAAAGAAATTTTTCTTTTCATTTTTTTTTTGACGGCTGCCTTAAAATGTAACTATGCACGCGTTAGTGAAGTGAGTTAACTTCAAAACGCGTGGTTAATAACGTCTAAACCAAGTTTAAATCAAGAGTTATGAGCAAATATACTTGGAAAATCACATACCTACCTACTTATTTATTTAACAAACTAGCTACGTAATCGGGTATACAAATGAAACAAGTAAAATTATTAAATACTAGCGGCTCGTCCTGGCTTCGCACGGCTGGACATTTATTTTTTAAACATTTTGGCATAAACGTACAGTAAATGCAGGACAAGTGACATCAACGCGTAATTTTTAAAAACATTTCACTGAGCAATTTTATTAAACTCGTAATATGTTTCGAATGGAATGTCCGATTTTAATGAACTAAAAAGTAATTTACAGGTATTTAAACTGCCTTGCTTGAGAAATCATTTATTTAGGTAAGGATTAAGGCAAAGGTATAAATAACTTGATCTGATTTATAACTATACAATTTAAATTAATATCGGAGTTATCAGAAAATGAATATTTCCGCGTGATAAAATAATAAAATGGTGCCAGCCGGTGCGGCGGGGCACGGTGGCAGGTATCGGCGCGGAAGATTCCTGTGGTTCCTGTGGTGATCTTATTAACAATCGTTTCCTATAAGAAGCTCTGTGCGATCGCAGCCCCGTAAAAACAAATATTTAATATTTCAACCCAGACGAAGTCGGGGCAGGTCGCTAGTTAAACATGTTTTGAAAGAAAACCTTAATTATTATTATTATCGATAAAGAACCCAAATCAACTTATTATTTTTTTTTCTGTTTGTCTGTTACCGCAAACATAATATGTCAAATTAATTTATCTAAGTGATTAAAAATATATAATAAAATATAAGTACGTTAAATCAAAATTAAAAAATATTTCATTAAATCGATTGAAAGTTCTTCTTAAATAAAATCGATTATTACTTCAAATCGAATCGGTAACGTGTGAAGGCGTCACTAAAGTCAAAATTTCTTGATCTGCCAAAAAGAAAATAAAGAATTGGACAATCTATAATAGCTATAATTTATGTACCTATCTATACCTTTCAGCCCGAACCATCAAGTGATTTGTCAGTCAGTCAGTCAAAGTTTTCCTTTTATATAGTTACATAATAATTATCGTAATAATAAGTAGGTACGCTTTGAGTATTAAACTAACTAGGTAGGTATGTGACGTCAATTTTGTCAAAATAAACCTTTTCACCCTAAAATATAATTGAATTCGCAACATAAAGCACAGGATTTCTGCTTCATTTGCGTTAAAACCAAAATAAACATAATTATTTGCTCTCTCGTATGTATTTTGTGTTTGTATCTTGAACAATTGGGGTTATTGCGAGACCGCAGTGACAGACTGTGGCATTTAGTGGTTTGTACATTTTGTTGAACATTTTAGCTAGGTACCTATTTGATTTGTACAGCTTCAACATGCAACCGCGTTACGTGGTTTTGTTTCAATAAAGAAATCATATTTATTAGTAGCCAATATCCATAGCTCATACATATATAGGGGAATTGAGCCCTATTCAAATGAAAACCTTGTCACACCAGTTATCGTACATTTGTAATTATTCAGCAATAAAAGAATAAAAGAATATAACATAAACTTAAAACTGAATGAACAGGCGTTGTGAGCGTCCGGTGTGGACGGGCGTTGAGAATATAACTTTGATTCTAGACCTCCGGCTCAGACGGTGGTTAATAGAATAATGAATCACCAACGGCTGTTCAAACTTACAATTCCAAACAATATTCAAATAGTATTCTAAGTTTGAACGTCTTCGAATATGAAGATAAAAGTGATAGATAGTGGCCAGCTCATAACCAGCCAGCAACAGTAAGCTCTCCGTGGAGACTGTTAGACTCCACACATACAATGATGTAAGGAATGGAGATAGCTCACACCTAGGATTAAACATAGGCTACATTTTATCCCGGAAAATTAAAGAGTATCCGCGAGCAATAAAAAACCTTAATCCACGCGGACTAAGTCGCGGGCATCATCCAGTTTTTGATAAATAAGTAATAAAGCTGGCAAATGCAATTAGGCTATTCCGTCATAAAACTACGTTTTAAGCTATGATATAGTATATGTATAAAAATATTCATCTATGGTTTTAAGCTCTAATGAATACGAATTTCTCACACATACGCACGGCAGGTTTTTTAAAAAGTCATTAAAGATTGGTATTGAAATAAGAATCAATATTCTATCATATGGAGCGTACTCAGTACCGCAGTAGACTTGTCTTAACAGTAAAATTATTTTATTTTATGAAAAGAGCAACTGCTGAGTTTCTTGCCGGTTCTTCCCAGCAGAATCTGCATTCCGAACCGGTGGTAGATATATGACGTGTCATAAGTACTACAAGGTAGCCTACATGAAATAAATAAATTTTGAATTTTTTTTTTGAGTATATTACATTCCCTACTATTTCAGCTTTAAGATTAAAATGTCGCTAATATTCTAGTAGCAGAGTGGAGTCCCTTTGATGTCAAAATAACCATAATCAGATTAAAACAGCTCTTAAAAGCCGAGCTCCTTATAGAATTCATCATTAAATTAATAAGAAAATACGAATAAATGTCTTTGACGCAGCTGTGTAATTATAATTACCGATTCGCCTTGTAAACCCAGGGGTTTCCATTAAAAACATAAGCTAATTTGTTCAAAATTCAATTCTAATTCTGCCAATAATGAAGATCGCTTATATCGAATCATACCTTATATGCATAGACCATTACAAGAAGCTTATATACCTAAGGTACCTATATAAGCTTCTTGGAATTCGTTTGCGATCTTCTAATGTATTCGGTACAAGTTACAACCAATAATCTCCATTGAAAACATCATTACTAATATTATAAATGCGTGTTTGTTTGTCCTTCAATAACGTTTCAACAGAGCTACGGATCGACGTGATTTTTTGCATGGGTATAGTTGAGGACCTGGAGAGTGTTATAGGCTGATCCCGGAAAATCCCATCCATCCAATCCCAGGATTTTAAACACTAAACCCACGCGGACGAAGTCGTGATCAATAGCTAGTAAATAATAATATAATAATCTATATTTCCCACATAAAACCCACACAATAAAAAATTTAAAAAGTCAATTTACGAATAAGAGTATTAACTAAATATAAATTATAAAAATAGCATAATATTTATTCAAAATTGCTGAAGAATATATTCAGATTTCTCCAATTTTCCCTCGGAAGTTAGGCACTCAATTAAAATTCAGGTGGACGATATTATTGAATATTTCGATGCCCTGGTTGTCAGACGAAATGCATATGCATGAGTTGTTTTCCGTAGACAGGTACTTATTGTTTGTATATCCATTATTCTGCCTTTGTTTAAAAATAATTGGTTTTATGAAATTGCTCATAATAAAATCTATTGATTTGACGTTCAAGTGCGTTTTTTGTGTTGGAAGTCTCATTGTTTTTTCGTCATCAACGGCCAATGTTGATTCGCTATTGAGCATAAATGCGGGACGTTGGTTAAGTATACTTTATTTGTGACCCAAAAGACGATAATATTATCAACTTTTGGCTTAAATTGCGAAAGTAACGCGACAGCAAATACGATTTAGTTAATATACTATAGATGTCTTTGTTATTATTTTTATACTCGTAGACTGCGAATAAAATTAATGGTTATTGCCGCGCTCAATTAAAACTAGGTAGGTATACTTAGAGTTAACCGTCTACCTAAGCTAAGCTTGCATAACTTAAAGCGTTTAATTATACAGAGAATAGATTAGGTACATATACTTAATGCCTATAATGAAATTACAAATGCTGCTTATCTCGGAAATGATGTGTTACCAATATTGTAATGTCTGAGCACGCAATGTATCGCGAACAACGAACGCGAACCTATAGTGCTTTGAACTTTTGAGAAACAGCTTTTGATAGCGCGCGTATCGTGCATTGTTGTTTTGTGTTAGTTCTAATTTACATACACGATACCATGTTGTAATTAATTAGCAAAAAAAAGAAATCTTGTACTGAATTGGTTTCAGTTCTCCTAGGCAACCTCAATCTTGAAAAAACGTTATAAGATACCGTTTATTTATCCCTGAAAAATCAAAGTTGCCACGAGGTACTTAAAAAGCGTTAGTCAATGTGGTTGCCAGTTAATAATACCGACATAAATCAATCGGAGGATTGAGTAAAACCCGTGTCGAACTAGTTCTAAATAAACAGTGAAACTCATCAGACTTTAGTGAAACTTTTAGTTTCATGTAACAAAGCCCTTGTTAGTGCAGCCCCCCTCGTTTGCTGGATAAGCTATCCAGCCAACACTCGCAGAGCCATTGAAAAGTAATAGCTGTTGTTACTTCGTCAGCTTTCATTGTTATAGCGTCAAAATGGGGAAAAGTACTTTGTGTAAAGTAGTGCCACAACTATAAGTTAGAACGGATACCAACCTCCAATCTAAATAGATGTAATTTTCTTGGGAGGAGTGAAATTTTTTTAGACAACAAAAATCCATGAAATTTTCAGGCAAAATAAATCTTCTCGATTCGCTGGGAATCGAAACTGAGACCTCCCAGTTATAAGACCACAACGATCACCACTGCGCCTGGGAGGTTGTCAAAATATTTAATTATTTTAATACTTTTTTTTTCATTAGTAAACGTATATTAAAACCAATAGATATAATTAAAACCAACATACAATGAAAATCAAATTAAATTTATATTTCTTTTTGTACTATTTTATTACAACAGTTTAGGGAGGTTCAAAAGAAAAAACAAAATAACCAAACACGAGCTGAAAGGGGACGGCCTTTGCCCGCATCTGGGTTGACCTCTAGACATATTAAGGGTATTAAAAATCCTTACTAATATTGTTAAAAATGTGATATATTGTGTTTTTAACCGACTTCCAAAAAGGAGGAGCCTTTTTGGAAGGCAGGCTTAACTAGAAACGATGAAATCGGTGCGCGACGCTTACTTTATGGTGATATATAGGAGACACGCTTATTGAAATCAGGTGAGCATCGCGTATCGGTTTCATCGTTTCTATTTAAGCCGCCCGACTTCAACAAACGTGTACAAAATAAAATTATTTTTATACTTTGTAGTGGCGTTTGAAGTCGGTTTTTTGAAAAGAATTTTTATTAGTGTTTTGGTTTGATGGTTTGTTATCCATTGTTGTATACTATCACGCCCCAATAGAGCAACAATGGATCCTCGTGGTTTTTGCATGGGTAATAGTGAGGAGTTAGAGATTGATAGCTTCTTTTTATCTCAGGAAATTATTTTTCCGCGGAAGCCCTATACCTAAGGGTGAGGCTGCCAAAATTGTAAATTTTTTGTGTTACTTTTATGTCGTTTTTTAGGCAATAACTTGTAATGGCAATATAAAATTAATTATATGTATGCATAAAAGTTTGAATCATCGATATCTAGTCAATATTAAAAGTAACTGTGCAAAAATACTTGGTACTAACATAATTATGAATAGCTAAAAATAAAAAAAATCTCTTTATTTTCGTGACACAATTTATTTGTCTTACGAATTTTTACTCCAAATATATTGGATTAAACTATTTAAAGAGCCAAAGTGCAAAAACGCATTATCATGTGTTTAAATTAGCTTATAAGGGTTGCCGCTTTCCGCGGGAAAATAATTTTAAAGTAATAATAATACAAACTTGTAGTGAATAACATAAATAACAAAAATTAAGGTAATATAATATGTAAATAAGAATATTATAGAGTACGAAAATTTAAAAAAAAATCTAAATTATTTATACGTATTTCGTGTAGGCACACCTCTGGCTCTTATGACAGGTCAAGACTTTACCACTCTCTATCCTTCTAAGCGTTTAGTTATAATATAAAATCAAGTGTAGGGGTAGGCTTATTAAAAAAATATTTTTTTATTATAGGCAGTATAAAGTACAAGATTGCCACCTTACACTTACCAGCGTAATACTATTCCCCGCCATTATTTTTTTGAGTGCAAAATAGTATCCGGTCGTAATAGCATAGCCAGCGAAGAGCAAACAAGTGTTCATTAAACACTTGTGAGCAATTAAAGCCGCGGGCCGCGAGAACAATGCGCGTTTATTCAACACAAACTGGCGCCCAACAAAAACCTTAAAACTAACCGCGACGAGCTAACAAAATACTTGTTTGCTTGGACATTTCAGCTGAAAGTCTCCATGGCCGAGTGGATCCGACAATACGAAGCGTAGACCTTTTATACTTGCTTTTGCCCACGACTTTGCCCGCGTGACCTTTTAAAAAAAATTCCCTTGGGAACCTTCAGTTTTTCCAGTATAAAAGGAAGCCTATCTCACCCTCTATGTCGCCCATAACCCACGTCGGTTCGTTGCTCCGTTGCTGCGTGATTAAAGAACAAACAAACACACTTTTGTGTATATAATATTGGTAAGAATATAACGTGGGCGTGAACACATCATTCTGACAGTTTGCGAGCATGTAGGCAACCGGGGGCCCAAGTCTGCTATTGTAATTGTAGTTCAATTGTCTATCAATGACATCCCAATTGCTACTTTTAGCAATTTTGGTAGTCTACTAATTCCATGGCGTCACAATTGTTTTCCAATGGTTTGCCACTGACACATCTTTGAATCTAGCTTAAATAAACGATTTTAATGTGTACTTAGTTTTTTTTGAAACTCATTTCTGCAAACGCTTTTTAAGCTAATGGCAATACCGAGGTATCATTGAATTACAATCTAATTATAAGAAATCGAACGACCATTGTAAATTTAATAGACTACGAAATTTTGGATCAATGATAATTGAATTGTATTGTATTGCGGTTCAATGACAATGACATGTAAAATAGCAGACTTGGGGCCCAGCACCTCAAAATTTAGTAGCATCACCTCACGACTTCGTTCGCGTGGATTGAGGCTTTTTAATTTCTGCGAGAACTCTGTTATATACGTAGATAAAAAATAGGCTATGTGTTAGGTATTCCAATTAATCTACCTCTGTGCTTTTCAGCCAAATCGTTACAATCGTTGCGGTGTGATTGAGTTTGGATGTATGCATGGATCCATCGATCCATGCATACATCCAAACTTTCGCATTTATAATTTACGTAGAACAGAATCCTCGCGCATTCATACATCTAGGTACTAAATACTAGCCACTCCTTTATTGTTGAACGTGAAGTGTTAACATCGTTTATAAGGGCCATAGTACAATTCCTTCCAATAAGGAGCTCAGTTTATCACACTAATGTTGAGATCTATAGAGCGTGCTCTGTCTCAGCTCAGACTCAAAATAGAGGTTAAAACGAGACACAAATATGCTCTGATATAAATCTGTCTCTTTTTAACTCTATCTTGAGTCTGTGCTGAGTGAGGGAGCGGTGTATAGATGTCAGCCTAAATATCATGGAGGCGAAAGTTTATATGTGTGTGTGTGTGTATGTCTGTTACACCTTCACGCCACAAGGAATGAGCCAATTTATCTAAAACTAGCTGTTGCCCGCGACTTCGTCTGCGTGGATTTACTTTTTAATAATCCCGTGGTACCTAACGCTTTGATCTTCCGGATTAATAAATAGTCTTCGGTTCGGTTCTTGTTCGATTCTCCTCGGGTGACCGCCCTCGACCACCAACACACCGCATCGCATTGTTCGCCCGCGCTATTATTTCTTTTAAGCCGAGCAAAATGCCGATGTTGAATAGGCTATAACCTTCCTCAAGAATTGGGCTATCAGACATAAAAAGAATTTTTCAAATCCGACAGATAGTTCCAGAGATTAGCGCGTTCAAACAAACTCTTGCACTTTATTATATTAGTATAGATTTGGAACGGAGATAGCTCATACTCAAATTTAACACATAGGCCCGAAAATTAAAAACGAAAATTCCGTGGCGATTAAAAACCTTAAAATCTATTCGGACAAAGTCGCGGGCTCGTCTCGTTATAATACCAACTCAAAGAATGTAGTGATTTGCCAATAAACTAGCAGATTAACGTAATCCAGTCACGTTTTTAACTTGAAAAGTTACAATGGAGCCTTTGGAAACGATTGCTCATTAGGTGAGATCGACGATCGATCGATAGTCAACCCTGGAATCAATCAGTTCAAAATAGTTTTTCTGTTTTACGGTAACATAAAAAAAATATACATTCAAATTCAGGAATTCCACAAAAAGCAATAAACAATCTGTGAGCTATAAAAGCAGCTACAAATCTCCGACGCACAACCTCGGGCAAACGTTTCGCTCAAAACACCGGTCAATTGAAAGTTGTTCTTTTACCAACCGGGTTCCGTAATAAAAATGCATAAACAAAAATATACCTAGTTTTTGCGGAATATTTAACTGTATAGTTTCGAGGATACGCAACTTGAGTGAAAGAGGAAAGAGCTAATCATTTTCAATTTTTCGTAAACGGCCATTATTAATTTAGAAAAAAGATTATTTCGAGGAGGTTGGTTCGCGGTTTTTTTAGACTTTATATAGGACTTAATCTCGTCATGTTCAGGAGGTTTCACAACCTCCTATTTTGAGGTTACTTATGTAACCTGGAAATATTACAAACCTTTAACAGTTAATAATTCTGTCCTAATCTAAATTCTAAATATATAAAAGGCAAAGGTGACTGACTGACTGACTGATCTATCAACGCACAACTCTAACCGCTGGACGGATCGGACTGTTTGTCATACAGCTGCTGTTGTGACGTAGGCATCCGCTAAAAAAGAATTTTTTAAAATTGAACCCCTAAGTGGGTTAAGGGGGTAAAGTAAGGGTTTGAAAAATCGAACTTACCAAAAAATCTAGTTTAGCATAAAAGCTTGAATAGTTGCGTATTACATACCTATTTATGTAGGTATGTATATTAATACTTATATTACAGTATAGTTCTTGCAATTCACGGGGGCGCGTGGCTAATGGTTGTGTGTGTTTGTCGTATCTGTATAAGTGGGAGCGAAAGCTTGCTCGCGCCTAACCGCTCACCCATAGGCTCCTGACAGGCACACACACTTACGCAATGTGCATGTACACGACATAACCACCAGTAAAGCTCACGCGCCCTCCTGAATTGCAAGAACTAAACATCTTTCTCACTCGAACAGACCATCCACCATGGGGACCATCGCATCCATAGGTGTCCCATTTATTACTTTTCTAGTGCGGAACACAAAAAAATGAAAACAATTAGCACCCAGGCGCAGGCTGTGCCAGAAAACGGTAGACAATTTATTTCCAATCGCTACAAAAGCCTTGCAGCACCGGCGATATCACATGTAACTTTGTCAGGAAAATATCGAGGAAATTCCAATTTATTTGGGCCTGGATTTGGAATCTGGAGTGCCAACGAATTCAAATTGTCGTTTATTTTAGTAACTATCACATTTTAGTAATTCCTGAATCATATCCTATTATAATATTATAAATGCGAAAGTTTGGATGTATAGATGGATGGATGGATGTTTGTTACTCAATCATGCCGCAACGACACAGTTTAAAACGATTACTTAAAAGAGGATGAGATCTGGTGCGTATTTTTCTTTGTTTAGGTGCATTATTACATTTATAGAATGTAGCAATTCTATTGGGCACACAAAATGAAAGACGTGGACTCCGGTTAACTTATATTAGTACTGAAAATTGGAGGATGTTTAAAACGTGCGGGACAGACGACTGTTCTGGTCAGGGCGATAAAATAAACTGTTGTTAAATACTAGGAAGCCGAACAGCTCGGGTGGCTGCAGCTAGTCGAATGAACTGCAGCGCATGTCCCAAACGATAATTCTTGAAATTGTATTTGAAAAAAAAAAATTCTTTTCAAAAAACCGACTTCAAACGCCACTACAAAGTATAAAAATAATTTTATTTTGTACACGTTTGTTGAAGTCGGGCGGCTTAAATAGAAACGATGAAACCGATACGCGATGCTCACCCGATTTCAATAAGCGTGTCTCTTATATGTCACCATAAGGTAAGCGTCGCGCATCGATTTCATCGTTTCTAGTTAAGTCCGCCCGACTTCAACAAACGTGTACAAAATAAAATTATTTTTATACTTTGTAGTGGCGTTTGAAGTCGGTTTTTTGAAAAGAATTTTTATTTTAAGCTTTTTAGTGTAGCTTGTTCCTGCTCTCTTTCTCCCCTCCCTCCAACACTACGGTACTAAAGTAGTCTATATACTTGGTACCTACAGTACTTATTAACAACACACAATTTCTAAAGAGCTAGGACCAGGAGGTCCATGATGTAGTCCATGCTTGGTACCAAAAATATCAATTCGAAAGCGACAGTTCGTAATCCCTCCAACCCTGCAGCATCAGGATTGAGGAGCTAGAACCTTGAATTTTATATGTAGTATATGCTTGGTACCAACAATATCAATTCGTAAGCGACAGTTCCTAAATCCTCACAGATTGGTAGGCAGTACCCCTGCAGCATCCGGAGTGAAGAGCTAGGACCTTGAGCTCCACGATGTAAACTATGCTTAATACTGACAATATCAATTCGCAAGCGAAAGTTCCTAAATTCTCACAGTTGAGGTGGGCAGTACCCTGCAGCATCAGGATTGAAGAGTTAGGACCTTGAGCTCTACGATGTAGGCTATGCTTAATACCAATAATATCAATTCGCAAGCGAAAGTTCCTAAAACCTCATAGTTTAGGTGGGCAGTACCCTGCAGCATCAGGATTGAGGAGTAGGACCTGAAGCTCTAAGATCTAGTACATGCTTAGGCCAAGCATACCAATTCGTAAATGACAGTTCCTAAAACCCCATAATTTAGGGGGAAAGTACCTCTGCAGCATCAGGCTTGAGGAGTTGAAGGTAAAAATTTTTATGAGACCATTTCGCGAGCTTCCTCTGTCGATTAAAAAAAAAATCGCGTGAATCGGTCCAGAAACCCCGGGGTAATCACTGGGCATACATAGAAAAAAAAAATATATACCGGCCGAATTGATAACCTCCTCCTTTTTGGAAGTCGGTTAATAACTTCGACCACAGGGAAATATAAAAGTCCAGTTCTCTTGAAGAAACCGCCAGCCGTAAAACCTCCGTGGGTGACTGACTCCACACATTCGTGCAAGGCGATTCACGTAAAGCTGGTTTTTAAGATTTTAATTCTTAATTGTAACTGATCTAATCTGATTCCAACATTTAAATTATGTAACTCTGTAATGTATGTTTTGATACCAATTCACATATAAAGCGCGTACAGCGTGGTGAACTGGGGCCTTATTCCATTCTTATTGGAGAGAAAATCTATGCCCATTCCTTAGATGGTTGGTTGATGGGTTTTCGCACTCACAGTTATGTCCGTATAAAGTAAACTAGTATAAATTTAAAGTATAATCTCCGTGTTATCTGCTATACCTATTCATGTATATTTTAGTTCAATGGACACCAAAGCCATTTTAACTAAATCGAGTAGCTACCAATGGAGTCAAACACGGTTTAATTTGGCTGCTGAAAGTCTATGTGGTTTGCGAACGCAAACAATGCGTGAATACTGTGCCTAATTACTAATAGACAAAGAGACGGTTGCAAGTTTTGATAATCCCTTAAAATAATGTTTCCCGTCCTCCTCAAGTTTGACGTAGGCGGACGTAGGTTCGTCAAGTAGTCCAATAGACTGATTTTATTTCAATTTTCAGTTTACTGCTTATATTGTCGAGGGTACTGTAGCCTCCTCACTCACAATTATACCTACTTACACTTAAAACTACACGTATAATACATACATATAATAATACACATTACATATTATAATTACATACATATACATTATATATTTACATATTTATATATCACGCGCATTTACTTTATATACGTAATTACATGTCAACTACATATTTACAAAGTTATAATAATTAACGTTCACTATCTCGTACGATGGAAACGCGCGCGCGGCCGCTGCATCGAAAACCCGTTTCCATGTACGAGATAGTAAAGATAACGCACACATGCATGCGCGTCTCGGGCGACATCGCCGCCCGTTCGGGTTCATGTGTTCTGCGTCCACGCGGACTTAGTGCCCGCCCGGCCGCTGTCCACATCGCCCGTGTCGTTTGTATAAGTTAGTATAGTTAATGCTGTGAGTTGTGACGTATGTGATACCTGAATAAAACAGTTTCTGGAGTCTGGCGAGTTTAAATCCCCTCATCCCGCCAAAGTGGTGACCCCGACGTGATCATCCCCACTGCACCTCGCACCGAAAAAAGATAATGGCTGGCGACCCTGTGGAGACTACCGTCAACTCAACTCTCGAACCATTCCAGACAGGTATCCGATTCGCCACATCCACGACTTTGCACACAATATTGCAGGTTGTAGGATTTTCAGCACCATCGACCTCGTGAAAACCTACAATCAAATACCAGTCTGTGCGGAGGATATACCGAAGACGGCCATCACTACTCCTTTCGGTATGTTCGAATTCCCCTTCATGACGTTTGGCCTCCGTAACGCTGGCCAAACGTTTCAAAGGTTCGTCGACGAGATGATGCGAGGCTTGGACTTCGTCTACTGTTACCTCGATGATTTTCTTATTTTCAGCAGAGACGAGGCTGAACACGAAAATCATCTGCGGCAGGTATTTACCAGACTTCGTGACTACGGAATGGTAATCAACGTAGCTAAATGTGTATTCGGAGCCCCCGAGGTAACCTTTTTAGGTTACCGGATTTCTGAAAGTGGCACCAAACCGTTAGACACCAAGATCCAAGCCATACGCGACTTTCCCCCTCCCAAGGACGTTAAGACTCTTAGACGTTTTCTGGGCATGGCCAATTTTTATAGGCGATTCCTGCCTAACGCCGCCCAAATTCAAGCACCACTTAACGCCTTGCTCATGGGGGCAGTCAAAGGTTCCACACCTATCAATCTGACCGGCGAAGCTCTGGAGGCGTTCTCAGCTACCAAAGACAGTCTCTCCAAAGCAGCTTTGTTAGCACATCCCGATTGCCGGGCGAAGCTCGCATTGGTAACAGACGCTTCAGACGTGGCTATGGGTGCGGTTTTACAACAGCTGCAGGATGATGTGTGGCAGCCACTGGCTTTCTTTTCCCGAAAGCTGAGTCCAGCGCAGCAGAAGTACTCACCGTATGATCGTGAGCTTCTCGCGATCTACGAGGGCATAAAGTACTTTCGGCATATGGTTGAGGCAAGACACTTCACGGTCTATACAGACCATAAACCACTTACTTTCGCCTTCCATGAAAGGAAGCAGAATTGTTCGCCGAGGCAGTTCCGACAGTTGGACTACATCTCTCAGTTTACGACCGACATAAGGCATATATCCGGCAAAGATAACGTCGTTGCCGACACCTTATCCCGGGTCGAAAAACTGGATGCTCCAATCTGTCTCGAAGACCTCGCCGAAGCACAAGCTAAAGACCCCGAATTAGCTCAATACCTCAGTGACGATTCTTCTCTTCGTCTTAAGAAGATGAACTTCCCTGGAAGTCGTAAACCTCTGTACTGTGACGTCAGTACACCGACGCCCAGGCCATTCATCCCGAAGCACTTTCGCAGACAGGTTTTCCAAAGCCTGCACTCATTGAGCCATCCCGGCGCTTCCGCCTCTGCCAAACTGGTAGCCGAAAGGTTCGTGTGGCCCGGCGTAAGAAAGGACTGCCGTGAGTGGAGTCAAACTTGCCTTTCCTGCCAACGTGCTAAGGTTAGTCGACATGTGTCTGCACCTTTAGGCACTTTCGAGCTACCTCGCGCACGTTTCACGCAGGTCCACATCGACCTCATCGGCCCCCTCCCGGTTTCTCAAGGAAACAGGTATTGCCTGACGGCCATAGATCGCTTTACGCGATGGCCTGAAGTCATACCTATTCCCGATATCACTGCAGAGACCGTAGCCAAGGCGCTGATCTCTGGGTGGATATCCAGATTTGGAGCAATGACGAGCATTGTAACAGATCGCGGCCGTCAATTCGAGTCGGCACTGTTTCAATATCTCGCCAAGACCACTGGATTCCAACACAAACGTACCACGGCCTATCACCCGGCATGCAATGGACTCGTGGAACGCTTCCACAGGCAACTCAAAGCCTCCATTACCTGCCATGCCAACCATAACTGGACGGAAATTTTGCCGTTAGTAATGCTTGGCATTCGTAGCGCGTTTAAAGAAGACTTACAGGCTTCTTCTGCCGAATTGCTGTATGGCGAGCCGCTGAGACTTCCCGGCGAATTTTTCGATTCAAGCACGCCCTGTAAATCTGATATGTCAGATTTCACAGCGCGCCTAAGATCATTCGCCGAAAAGCTCAAGCCAGTCCCAGCATCGCGCCATAGCAAGCACAAAGTGTTCGTATTTAAAGAGCTCGCGACCACCGACCATGTCTTTCTTCGAGATGACGCTTCACGCGCTCCGTTTCAGCCAGCCTACACGGGGCCACATAAGATCATTCAGAGAGGTGACAAATCATTTACTCTCCTCATAAAAGGGAAAAATGTCACCGTCTCCATTGATCGGCTCAAACCAGCGTACATACTCTCCGACGAAGAAGACCTATTAGGGAAAAAAGTAATTAGCACACCTAAAAACTCACCTGTACCAGTCCCTCCGCCGTCACACAACACTAATGTTGCTCCCAAGACCACACGCTCCGGGTGTCAGGTTCGTTTTCCAGACTATTATCGCCCGTAGTGACGGTCTTTGGAGGGGAGTGATGTAGCCTCCTCACTCACAATTATACCTACTTACACTTAAAACTACACGTATAATACATACATATAATAATACACATTACATATTATAATTACATACATATACATTATATATTTACATATTTATATATCACGCGCATTTACTTTATATACGTATTTACATGTCAACTACATATTTACAAAGTTATAATAATTAACGTTCACTATCTCGTACGATGGAAACGCGCGCGCGGCCGCTGCATCGAAAACCCGTTTCCATGTACGAGATAGTAAAGATAACGCACACATGCATGCGCGTCTCGGGCGACATCGCCGCCCGTTCGGGTTCATGTGTTCTGCGTCCACGCCAGGGTTCCCAACTTAGGGCTTTTAGCCCCAAATTTAGGGCGGAATTTTGTTTGTTGGGATTTTTTTAGGGCCCAAAAAAATTTAGGGCTATTTTTAGGGGCATAAATAAATTTTCAAGCGTCACATAATTGACTGACCAAAACGAGTAAATAAAGCAAAATGCCTATGATATTTCGGAATAATATGCTTAAAATCGTTTTAGCTAAAGCATTTTGAAAATATTTCAATACATTAGCGTTGAACATGCTTTTTCGATGTATAATATAGTGAAAAACAAATTACAAAACCGATTTCCCTTTTCATTTTAAAACGTGATGGTGGATCTTGCGTTACTTTTACTCCATCTCCAAAAAATGTTACATTTATAATGTAAACATATTGTATGACTATAAGAATTCCGAATAACAGAGGCGTAACTATAAGGTGGCATTTCGGCAAAATGCCACGGGCCGGAAGGGGCCCCGTTCAAAGAGAGCCAGAAGCACAAAATGATCCTAACATTTATAGCCATTCCTGTGGCTATGGCTAGCCGTAGTCGGCACTAGTGCCAAGCGATCATTTTCAAAATTAAAATTGATATAAACTAAATTCTTTGGGACAAGAAAGGTTACGCACAGTAAATTGATTTACCAAAAGGCTGAGTTGACTGTAGCCTAGGGCAGCAGATTTTAGGGGCGGTAGATTTGGGGCCAAAATTTTTATTTATGTCTTACAGAAATTAAAAAGAAACATGTATTTGTATAGGTACCTAAATGTCATTAGGTCCATAAACACATATTTTAAAATTTTATAAAATATCTAATCTAATTAATTACCGAATAACAATAGCTAAATAGTTTGAAGGGCCGACTTTACCTACGATGCCGGGTGTGCGGCGCATACAAGCGCAGGGTCTCAAGCGCCAAAAGTACAGGACTATGTAGTAGATATGGCGTAGTGCAAAATAAAAAAACGTTGCTATTGTAGGTGCCAAGTATGGACTACTGAGTGCCGTAATGCAATCATAAAAAATTTCAAGCTCGCTTCGCTCTCGAAAATGTCGCTTTTACGTTTCGATTGTATTCGTAGGTGCCAAGTATGGACTACTAAGTGCCGTAATGTAATTATAAAAATTTTAGAGGTCGCTTCGCTCGCGAAAATGTCGCTCTTACGTTGCTATTGTAGATGCCAATAATGGACTACTAAGTACCGTAATGCAATTATAAAAAAATTTGCGCTCGCTTCGCTCGCGAAAATGTCGCTTTTACGTTGCTATTGTAGATGCCAAGAATGGACTACTAAGTGCCGTAATGTAATTATAAAAAATTTTGCGCTCGCTTCGCTCGCGAAAATGTCACTTTTACATTTCTATTGTAGGTGCCAAGTATGGACTACTAAGTGCCGTAATGCAATCATAAAAAATTTCGCGCTCGCTTCGCTCGCGAAAATATCACTTTTGCATTTCTATTGTAGGTACCAAGTATGGACTACTAAGTGCCGTAATGCAATCATAAAAAATTTCGCGCTCACTTCGCTCGGGAAAATGTCGCTTTTGCGTTGCAATTGTATGTACCTACTTCACGTAGTGATTTATTATAAAATAAAAAAATGTTATCTCATTGGTTGAGCTTCTTTATATTGGGGGAGGGAGGGCCCCATCCGATGAATTTGCCACGGGCCTCAAACAAAAAATTAAGTTATATTATTTTTATTTACCTCAATAAAACGGGAAACTCATTTAAACATTAGCCTTGAATGGTAACAAGATTCAGGGATTTTTTTGGGGCTTTTGAATATTGCATTTAGGGTTATTTAGGGGTATTTCATGTTGATGTTAGGGCTAAATTTTTCTAGGAGTTGGCAACCCTGGTCCACGCGGACTTAGTGCCCGCCCGGCCGCTGTCCACATCGCCCGTGTCGTTTGTATAAGTTAGTATAGTTAATGCTGTGAGTTGTGACGTATGTGATACCTGAATAAAACAGTTTCTGGAGTCTGGCGAGTTTAAATCCCCTCATCCCGCCAAAGTACCTTTCAACTGCTTTGTCAAAATAATGGGTGCACGCGAATGTAAGCTCGAAACTCAATTGAGTTATAGAAATTAACTTATGCAAGTGATTATGGAAGGAGACGCATCCTACATAATTTTGAAAACATGACGGCTCTCTGCAATAAAAGAAACAGTACATGTGTAATTCTAAATTAGTTATTTAAAATAAAAATAAACTGTTTTAATAATCAAGTTATTAAAACAGGTCTCTTAGCCTATATTAAGCAGTCGATTAATTACCCATTCGGTGGGTAAAATACGCAGTAGTCACATTTTAAAGACTAAGAATGATATTAGCCTGAATGTTTTAGGTTTTGTGACGACCTTCTTGGCGTAGTGGTGAGTGTTTTGGTTTTGTAAGTGGGTTATTTTGGCTTTCATTCGCGGCGGAAGAATTTTGGGAATTTTTAATTTTTAATTGTTTCTGATCTGCATCGATGTGTGTGAGATTACAGCGAAAGTTAGTTATCACTCTACCAGCAAAGTGGTGTCTTTGCCGGTAGAGGGTAATTAGCAATTTAGCGTTCCAGTACGATGTCGTGTACCTAAACCGAATAGGTAGGGGTAAGGTTTACTGCCACACCCCTTGGCATTTATAATAGTAGGTAGCTTAAGTTATCCTGCTTCTATTTCCGGTTGTAGCATCACTCCACCGTAATGAAGTCACTTTCAAGAAGCTGTCAAGTCAATCTTGTTTAAAAGAACATGCTTCTTTGTTACGTTACCAGCCAGCTAAAAACTTTAAACTAAACTTTAATAAAACATAAAAGAAAAATTCATCCTATTTATTAACTACTAGTGGATGCCCGCGGCTTCGTTCGCGGGAACTCTTTTATTTTCCGGGATAAAAATAAGCCTATGTGTTATTTTTGGAATAACATATAGGCTTCTTTATATTATATATTATAACCTATCAATCGGAATGTATACAATGTACCTACATAATATACTTTTTAAACGGACTAATGATAGAATATTAGGTATCCTTATTATAGCATAGTTTTCTTCAAAGCTAAGCTAGTTAGAACTTCAATGAAGACAAATCCAATTGGTGCTTCCAAATGCATCTAAATACCGGCACGTAGAACTCATTGCCAGAGCGTAGCGGTAATTACGGTATTGCTGCCGTACCGCCTCGCATTGCTAATACCGGTAAACTCCTGAAACTAGAACTAGTGATTGATTCTGAATAATAACATGATTAAACTTAGCAATCGAGCTATAGATTAGCGTATCAAGTCGCGAAGTTAAACTGGCAATGGGCGGGGCACATAGCTCTGAGAACTAATGGTAGTTTGGTCCCAAAGCTATGTTGACAGACTTCTTACTTAGGGTAGGTAGTTTACGATATAGATGAGTCGTAGAGAGCAGCTAGGTACTACCGGCACAAGACACCGAAGCATATGGAAGCTTTACAACGAGCCCACTGTCGACGTCCACTGTTAGATGTCTACCAATGGACGTCGACGTCTATCGTTTGATAGAGAAGAGAAGAAGAAGAAGAAGAAGATTAAACGTTTGAGGTCCCAAGATGCTTTCATGGCAACCTCGGACCTAGACCTCACACCGAAAAACGTAGCGTTGAAAACCCTCCCACTGCGCCCTCGGAGGAAAAAAAAATTTGTGTTTTACTTCAAGACTGCGCCCCACTATGTCAAGCGAATCTATTTTTTCATTTTGTAATGAACTTAAAAAATGACAGGTAATGAAATTAATTTTTTACTCATTTAGGGCTGATGCTAATTAATTAAAGTAAGAGCTTTTAAAAAGAAGAAAAAGGCTTTCTTTGTCATGTAAGTACTGAAAAGTAGGTCCCAAGAGAAAAATTGCAAAGACATTTTAATTTTGGGTACAACATAAAAACACGCATAAATATGTACATGTTGTCTGTTCTATTTTAACATTTTTTCAGATAGGATTCGCACTCTCTACCGATCCATTCTGAAAATAGCTTCTAAGGGCCCGTTGCCTGAGTGGCCGGCACGGTTACGTTACGGCTAAGTTAGGTTTAAAGCTAAATGTGACAGCCGAAACAAGCAAATCGCGTTGCACGAGTCCTTTTTTAGTTAACTTTTGACTTTAACTTTAGCCTTAAACCTTACCGGCCGAATGCGAGGGTTTACGGTCAAGTTAACCTCAAAATAAAACTTCAATAGACATTTTTCAATATTTTTGATGGATTGTGACAGTTTGTTATTTTGTTAAAAGTACAAATAAAATAAATAGTATTTTCCGAAGTGTTTATTCGCAAAATAAATTGAAGATGAGAGTTCCAGTGATGAAGAAAATATAATGGGTAGAATATCTTTTCCAAGGAAAAAAATCATTACACAAATAAATCAATGTCTGTAGCAGATCAAGTAAAACAGAGCAGCAGGAGCAAATGCAGAGTTTCTTGTCGACTCTTCACCAGAAATCGTCGATTTCAATGTGGTGCAGAAACGGCTCGAGGGATTAATGATGTGTATGGTGGCGGTGTCGCAAAAGAAAACACAGTGCGTTTTTGGTTCCAACGTTTTCGTTTTGAAAATTTCGACCTGCAGAACAAGCTCCGTGGACAGCCGGAGACCAAAGTTGATAATGAAGAATTGAAGGCTCTTGTGGAAGCGGATCGCAAACCACGTCCGAGCTAGCTGCTCGTCGGCTGTAGTGTTAGTGATAAAACTGTTAATGTGTATTGTGTAACGGGACGAATTCAATATATTAAATATATTTTGAAAATTTTATTCGGAGGATGCTTTAATTATAGTATCGATACTGAGCCCAAAACAATTTTTTTTGAATTTTTTGTCTGTCTATCTGTGCGTGCATCACGCGAAAACTACTGAACAGATTTAAATGAAATTTGGTATAGTGATAGCTGATACTCCGGATCAACATATAGCATACTTTTTATCCTGATAAACGAAAGGGTTTATCCGGGATAGGGGATAAAAGTTTTTGTTGATTTTGCTCCATAACTTTGTGCACTGTAAACTGAATTTGATATTTCTTTTTTTAATATAATGTGTGTACTATTAGAAGTATTTTTTTCAATTTTGGTGAAGGTCTAATAAGTATTATCGGAGATAGAGAACATAACTTCTCGTGGAGTTGCAAGTCACTATAAACTTTTTCCACGTGGACGAAGTCGCGGGAATTAGCTAGTTATTACATATTTTAATTAACAACAGCTCTTTAGATATTGTCAATAAGTTATGTACTTAAAGCTATTGAATATCTAATTAAATTATAACATTGTATCAGTATTGTAAATAGTTAGAATATGTTTTTTTTAATAAAAGAAAAACCTCTATTTAAAATCTTTTATTTAGCTTACAATGTATGTATGTACAACAAAGTACCAAAAAATGGTTTATTTCCTTACTATTTCTGTATTATTGTTAATAAATGTGACTTCCTGACTTTCTTTTAAGTCTGAATATTCAGTTCCAATTGACTCCTCAGTCACCTGTAAAAATAAATAATTACAAACCAGCTTTTGCCTGCACCTTCGCTCACATCAAGTTAAATTTTTAAAACTCTATTTTCCCTCTTTAAGGGTTGAATTATCAAAACCCCTTTTTTTAGCAGATGCCTACTTCATAATAGCTATACATATCTGTATGCCAATCAGTATGATCCGTCCAGTGTTTTGAGTTGTGATATAGTCAATGATTTACAGTCTTGATTTTGGTATGGTATTTTATTCATAATTACCATTAATTACCATAAAATATTTGGTAGGCATATTGATTTTGTTTGTGTATAATGTAACCTGTGTCACCTGGACCGACCTGGACTGAATCGATTGATACCTCATTCATTAAAATCGGCTCAGTAGTTAACACATTTTTATCCCGGAAAATGAGAGCTCCTGCGAAAATTAAAAACCTTTAATCCACACGGACGAAGTTCCGAGATAGTCTAGTTAAAATATAAACACGTACTCACAGTTTGTGGTTTAAAATCATCATTTATTGATATATTTATAAAATGATCCTTCACATGCTCTATGGGGCACATGTTAATAAGTATAGTTGGGGCCAGTGTGTGTGAACGCTTTTTAATAATACTGTGAAAAATCCCTTTTTCCGTGATCAGTGCTTTGCATTAACAGGCATATTATTTTTCTTTGTAATAAAACTAAATAAAATGACTATTTCGACAAAAATCTTTTAGTTGACAATCCAAGAGACTGTAATCACTCCGTGTTGACAATCAACAAACACAGATGAAAAGACAACTATCACATAATCACAGACTAGAACACTGACTGTTATTTCAGCATAATGTTGCATGTTGATAAAATAATTCAACATAATAAGACTAAAAAACCGAGAAGGGAATCATCATTTTACTGGCAGCTCCATTAGCTGAAGTTAATTTTGACGGGGGTCAAAATTGGCGTTGTGCAACGCCTATAATGGCGGTCAGAGCTCGGTTACGGAAAAAGTTAAAGTTAAATGTAGCCGCGGTTACAACTTTAACTTAATTTTAAACGGCCACTCAGGCAATCGGCCCTTAATATTAGACTGTGGAACTAACTGTGTTCTAAATAAAAACCGCTTGACGACAGGCGAGAAAATACGAAATAGGAAATTTAAACTTTTGTAATATTATTTTGTAATATTAAAACCTATAATAATTTGCAATATTATAGGTTATACCTTTAATATTGCAAATTATTATAGGTTTTAATATACAAAATAATAATAAATTAATTATATTATAGGTTAACCCTAAGCCTTTCTTTGAAAGTTTTATGCATAAATATAATATTATATAATAAATTAATTATATTATAGGTTAACCCTAAGCCTTTCTTTGAAAGTTTTATGCATAAATATAATCTATAATTATATAAAAAGGCTTGTCCTGACTGACTGACTGACTGACTGACTGACTGACTGACTGACGATCAACGCACAGCCTAAACCACTGAAGTTAGAAACTTGAAATTTTGACAGTAGGTTCCTTTTATGACGTAGGCGAGCACTAAGAAAGGATTTTTCGAAATTCGCCCCCCAAGGGGGTAAAAAGGGGGGTTAAAGTTTGTATGAAACTCCGTCATTTTTCGAGTTATACTCATGAAATTCGGTATTTAGGCTTTAAATTGAAAACAAAAAAGTACGTATTTCACAGTTTTTAAAAATTCTACCCCCTAAGGGGTTAAATAGGGGTTGAATGTTTGTATAATAGTCCTTCGTTCTTCAAGTTATTTTTCAAGTTACGTTTATGAAACTTGATATTTTGGCTCTTGATTAAAAATAAAGAATTACGTATTTTACATTTTTTTTAATTTCTCCCCCCAAGGGGGTAAAAAGGGGGGTTAAAGTTTGTATGAAACTCCGTCATTTTTCAAGCTATACCCATAAAATTCGGTATTTAGGCTTTAAATTGAAAACAAAAAAGTAAGTGTTTCACACTTTTAAAAAATTCTACCCCCTAAGGGGTTAAATAGGGGTTGAATGTTTGTATGATAGTCCTTCGTTCTTCAAGTTATTTTTCAAGTTATGTTTATGAAACTTGATATTTTGGCTCTTGATCAAAAATAAAGAATTACGTATTTTACATATTTCGAAAATTCTCCCCCCAAGGGGGTAAAAAGGGGGGTTAAAGTTTGTATGAAACTCCGTTATTTTTCAAGCTATACCCATAAAATTCGGTACTTAGGCTTTAAATTGAAAATAAAAAAGGACGTGTTTCACGGTTTTCGAAAATTCTACTCCCAAAGGGGTTGAATGGGGGTTGAATGTTTGTATGAAAATCCATAATTTTTCAAGTTAATATCGAGCAACGGATCTACGTGATTCTTTGATGGGTATGGTTGCAGACAGTGTGTTATAGGTTACTTTTATTCGGACAAAATCAGGAGTCCGCACGGGTATTTCAAAGAACCTATTTCCACGCGGACGAAGTCGCGAGGGGACAGCTAGTATTATATGAAATTCCCAGCAATTGCTTGGCATCCCTACGTTTAGTTGACACGTCACACGAGACTGTTTCAAGTATTTAGTAGTATTCAGAAGATGCACGAGTTAAGTTTACGGGTATGTATTAGTACATACTAACTTAAAGTATTTACTTACACTACCTAATTACTTTAGAAGAGCTTCGATCGTAGCACATCGCTACGATGTGCTACGGAAGCTCTTCTAAAATAATGTTTCTTACATCTTAGTTTCTTCTAAAATGCACAATATTTTAAAGAAATTTATCTACGGAGATGGAAAAAAAAAATTCAAAAATAATAGAAATTTTAAGTAATTTCAAGTTTTTAGAAAATAACGTAAATAAATATAATTTAATGTGTAATGTCAATTTCATGCTTCTGAAAAAACTTAATATGTATTATAGTAATCTTAAGTAATTTTACTTTATACACGTCATTTTTCCTGTAGATAGCTACTTAATTTTTGACTCTTGCGATTACTATTATTGCAACCGTATAATGATGATAAAATTTAATTTTGGCGAACATCGATTCGACTTACTCATCGACCTACGTTTCAAAAACTCAATATCATATTCGAGACTATATTTGCATTGACACTTTATATAGGTAAATCCTCTAAGTCCTGCCTTCTTTGATTCTTCCTCCTTTGTTTAGTTTAAGTATTTGGCTCAGAGTCTGTGGATTGTTTTAAATGGGCAAAGAAGTGTTTAATAACACTCACTTGCCGACTACGCTCTACTGCCGGATACGCATTAAGCTTTCCAAAATAATAGCGAGAGTTTTGCTGAGTTTTTACGAACAGAGCTCTTTATGACAGCGATGCCCTCCCAGTTTACGAAACAAAAAGTTCCAGGTTCAATCATAATTTGGCATTTAATTGGAACAATACTTCAGACCTTCAGTGCGATTGAGTAAGAAAATCGTATTCATTTGACAGCTTGAAACGCATGTTTTTGACATGGTTCTCTGCTCCACGTACTAACACGTAATGGGCATAACTCATGAGTGGTACCCGACAACTCGTCTCGTCCTCTTTATGAGCGGAAGTTCTGCCGACACTACGCTTTCCAGCACGAGTTTGCCCTTTGACCATTTTGGGACCCCGATACTTTGTTGACCGCCTATTTTCCATAGCCAAAAAAATATTCATAAATTGCGTTGAAATTCTGCATAATTCCGTCCGCTTCAGATCAGCGCGATTTAATTTCAGACGTAAAGCCCTCGAGCCTGAATCTAGCAGAACGTGCAATGAAAGTCTTGTGCGGCGGAATCTGTGAATCCTTTCGCGTTCATTGGGTTCGGACGTAGGTACAACGTCCGGCCTACGATAGACGTCCGAACTGAAAGAAAGCATATGCCTTAAATTGCTAATACCATCCAAGTAGCAATTAAGACAAATCAACAAACGAACACATTTTCTTATTTATAAGTAAGGTTAATGAGATGGCAGTCAATTAATATCGAATAGGTACATAGGTAGGTACTATACATATAGAGCTTTCATTCCATACAGTCGTTAACTCGACCTGGCATAACAAGGTTAGCAATGAGCCACGAGTAGCTATCAATATCAGGAAACTCAACTTTGTCATGCAAATCACCTGTTCGCTTTAAATTGGACTAATAATAATTATGATTATTACAGTACGGAATGAGAGCTTTGGTAATTTCTGGGATCACTTAAACAAAGTAATCTCCTAATGCTAATTGACCCAATAATAATAATCTATTCATTCACAGAATAATTTTATTGATCTGAATTATAATATTCAAATATACCTAATATTATATTATACTTCAAGTATAACTGCGAGTAGGCACCTATGCAAATACGATTGCCGAACCGGTGGTAGGAGTCATGACGTGTCGTAAGAGCTACAATTTGGCCTACATGGAATAAATAATTTTGAATTTGAATTTGATTACAAAAAGATATGCTGATGCACATCTTTTTGTAATCAAATTCAATTGATGATTTATGTATGATGTATGGCTAACGTTAACTGACTGAATTATCACAAAGTAAATTAAAATGTTTATCACCAAGTAGCTTTATCCGCGGTTTCGCTCAAGCCATATATCAAAATTAATCCGAAACGGTGATACCTACGCAAAATTACCAATTTAGATTTTTTTGATTTTTCAGCTGCTTTTTTGGATTTTTTTGTTTTTGACCGATTTATTTGCTGTTTTTATAATAATGTTATTTTTATACGTTCCATTTTTGATTGTCAAATTGTGAAATACCCAATTCGCACCTACTTTACCCAGTTTCAAGTTTGCGAGTATCTTGAGTTTTTTGCAGAAGTATTTCTGCAGATCTCGTCATTTCTGATTCGAATAATAGATCTGCATCTGTGACTGACATAACACAACACAACCCTATTTGTTGTGAAACAAACTTAGGTAACCTACCTTATAAAGATTAACTCGAGGCGAGCGTCCCGCTTGGGCAATAACGGAGAAGATTGAATACTGAGCACATATTTGCGCTACTAGCAAATCGTTCCCGGGCGGTACTAATGTTGCTATATACGACGGACATCTCTTTTAAATGTCTTCGGATTTCGGAATCCCTTAGAGTTCAAAGCTTTTTTTGTCGCATACCTATTACTAAGTATAATATAAGTACCTAGCTCCTAGGCACTCATAATATGCTCGAGAAGATAATCTAAGAACTTTGTATCGTATGCAGGTACCTAATTTTAACTAGATAAGTAGGTACCTACCTATAAAATCACTATTAGATATTGGCTCAGCCAATGGTCTAACAGTGGGAATAATTTCCCCTAGAAATAGAGCCTAGAAATAGAGTAGGTACCTACCAAAATCAAAAGTTAAACGTTTCTTAAAAGCAAAGTCTTGTCTGGTGGGAGGCTTTGGCCGTGGCTAGTTACCACCCTACCGTCAAAGACGTGCCGCCAAGCGATTTAGCGTTCCGGCACGACGGCGTGTAGAAACCGATTAGGGGTATGGGTTGAATTTACACTGCTATACCCAGTGGCGTGCACACAGGGTAGGCATAATGCGGAAAAATGATATAAAATGGAGAAAATCGCCAGTACGAGTTATAAAAACTTAAGGGTAGGCTTTTTATAATTTGTACAATGCTTACCCTTAAGTTTTTTTAAATTAGCACCGAAGATTTTTTCCATTTTGTATCATCTGCCTACCCTACAGGATACATCCTGTGCACGCCACTGGCTATACCCCTTCCAAGTTAGCCCGCTACCATCTTAGACTGCATCGTCACTTACCATCAGGTGAGATCGCAGTCAAGGGCTATCTTGTAATCGAATAAAAAAAAAAGTCGCGGACAAAATCTAGTAGATACCTATTATAGGTACTTGATATCTTAAGTGTACGCTCCGGTTAGTTTAGTCCGGTTTAGTCTAAGCTCCGGTGAGATTAACCACCAGACCAAGTTGCGGGCAGGAGACAATCATTAATTATACTCTAGTTCTCAGTTCGACGAACGTTTTCCTAATGGACGTTGTGCAGATGATCCCAAAGTTTGTTTTGTCCATTTTTATCATTATTGTATCGTGTACAGAGTATAAACGCTGTAGTAGCGACCTAAAATAATATACTACCCAAGGAAAAGGTTGCCTTATAAATAAATTCTCTCTAAAATACATCCGAGGAAGGTTATTGATATCTTCTGAATGTCGAACAATTTCTGTATGAATACGCCATTATACAGATAAGTTCCGCCTTTGAGATGCAAATCATACCCTCTGAGGATTGGAAGCTCAAATGGGACGACTGGAGGTGGTTGCTTATGTTTATTTCAGTACACTATTTGCTAGAGAATATCTCTAATATTAAAGTGCGACGCTTTGATTTTCGCCAATCCAATCATATCTAGTTAAGTACTTCATAATATCTATACCTACTATCTATACATCTATACAAATAAATAAAATTGAAGTATCTGTTTGTAATATCAAAAGAACAGCTTTTTACTAACTGCATACGAAAGACTTCTAAAAAAGAGGAGGTTATCAATTCGGCCGGTATGTTTTCTTTTGTTTTCTGTGTATGTCCACCGATTTCTCCGGGTTTTCTGGACCGATTCACGAGATACATGAGATATTTTTTTTAATCGACAGAAGAAGCTTGCGAAATCTATATCTATATATATAAAATTCAAAGTCTTGACTGACTGACTGACTGAGATATCAACGCACAGCCTAAACTACTGAAATTAGAAACTTGAAATTTTTACAGTTGGTTCCTTTTATGACGTAGGCGCACACTAAGAAAGGATTATTGGAAATTCCACCCCTAAGGGGTTTAAATAGGGGATGGAAGTTTATATGAAACTCCGTCATTTTTCAAGCTGTTTACATCAAAGTTGGTATTTGAGCTTTCAGTTAAAAATAAAAAAGTACGTGTGTCACAGTTTTTGAAAATTCCACCCCAAAATCTCATTCCACGCGGACGAAGTCGCGGGGGCAAAAGCTAGTGGTCCCATAAAAAATTTTACCTTCAACTCCTTATACTTTCTAGTGGCGTAAGAAGTCGGTTTTTTGAAAAGAATTTTTATTTGTTAGGTAAGTAGTCATATTATGGATTTAACTCGTGTAGTTCGTGTACCTAATAAGTGCCACACTTATGTGGCACTTATTAGTCTATAAGCAGTGTTCCTACACACAGCTTTAGGTACTAAAACATTGGATATTGCAAGTAGGTACTACACAACAGTCACGATACACTCAAGTATTTGATACTAATCATACCTCAGTGTACTATGTAATGAATAATGATACTCTTCGTGTCTTTAGTTAAAACTTAAACCGAAGCGACATTGACAGTCCTTAGATCCCTAACCTACCCAACTTTGCTCTAGCTAGCTGTTAGAGCTAACATGCATTCGAATCGCACAACAACATCTGAATACATAAATAAAGTAGGTACCTAAACCGTTTCTCAACGGAAATCGACATAGTTTAACAGGGAATAGAGAAGTCAAGCGCTTCAACACAATTAAGTTTGGTCGTATGTAGAAACTCTGTCCAGTTTGCAAGTTCGAGGAGGTAGGGTAGGTATACCTAATTAGTAAACTATCTAATAACTACCTCCCAAGTCCCAACTCTTATTTCAGAGTAATTCTTGGTATCTAAGTCTGTGCGAATACGATACTATTCTTATTTTTATTTATTAATATTAATTAATAAGAAACGACTTCAACCACCTTCTCGGGGTTCGGGGTTCGAAGTTCGAACTTAAAATCCTCAGGTTCTGAATCTTCAACTCCTGAGTTTTAATTTGTATTTTCAGGCCAACTTTTTAACACTTGCTTTGCACATAAAAGGAAAAGATTGCGAAGAAACCTGCATGAAAGTATCCTAAATTACGGTCCGTAAGATACAGCCCACTGACAGACGGACAGACGATGGACGGACACCGGAGGCTTGTTAATATTGTCCCGTTGGCACCCTTTGTGTACGGAACCCTAACCCACGAGGACGTTTAACTCTGATTGTATTATAATTGGGCTGCATAATACAGGACGCTCACCTTTTAGTCCAGGAAAATAAAAGATTCGACGTCACGGCCAAAAACTGTAGCACAAGCAATAGCAGAAAATCCTAATCTTAGCCACTTACCAAGAAACTACAAAGGCTCCAATTACCTAGCTTGCCTAATTCATTCGAGACATCGAACTGCATCTCAAGCACGTAGCACTCGTACTAGTAATTACCTATAGTATTACCTCCTTGTACCGCCCCGCATTGCCAATACCGTCAGCGTCGACCTTTGAGTATTAAACCAACGCGAACGCGTCGACGATGCTCAAATGAGCTTGACGTTCCTCTAGTAGTACCTAGGTACCTATATTATAGCTACTATGTAGTTTGGTATGAACGTGCTAAATTGCAACGGAACTTAGGTACGTAAGTAGGTACGTTAATCACAAGATACCTATCATAATAACTAGCTTTTGCTCGCGGCTTTGTTCACGTTAAGTTCGATTTTTCAAACCCCTATTTTACCCCCTTTGGGGTTTAATTTTCAAAAATCCTTCCTTAGTGTGCGCCTACGTCATTAAAGGAACCAACTGTAAAAATTTCAAATTTCTAACTTCAGTAGTTTAGGCTGTGCGTTGATATCTCAGTCAGTCCACTTCCACTGAACTATAAATGAGATAATAATTATCTGTGATAATTATAATATTGTGGGCTTTGACTATTAAAAAGGTCCCGGGATTGTCTACAAATTATTACTACCTACATTGTGACGATCGCAATCACCTTTTCTCTTCCAATGCATTTTTGCAGCCATTTTATGAGTAATATATTCCTTGCAGTCCAATGGGGAAGATTAGGTACCTACCTACCGAAAACTTATAAATAGATGGCGCTGTGTGTTTGTTACCTGTCAAAAGGTTAGGTAGTCCACAAACATATAAGAGTAGGGTGGCAGACCCAATTATGGGCACTTTAAGAGATTATCTAATTTCAAATATGTTTTTTAAATAAAAATTTAACCAAATCCTATAAATCACTGACTTCATAAGGTTACTTGTTTAATAAAATATATAATTAAAGAACTTTTTAAGGATTTTTTTCTTAAATCAACAAGAATTTGAAATAAAATTGAAAAATGACCCAGTCCCCAATTATTGGCACATACGGGATTAACAACTGGTAAGTACTGACTGGTAAGTCGATCAGTCAAAATGGCCGAAAACTTCAGGAACTCCAGAACAATATCTTTCAACTACGATACTGACGTCATTTTAAAACTTTCCAGATTAGAAAGGTTTCGATTGTGAAAAATATAAATTTTCCTACATATTTTTTGATCTGACAATTTAAAAACCACAATCAGAAACTTATATTTTAATCTTTTTTACCAACGTGCGAATAAATTGGTGCAGTGCTAGCAATTGGGTTGGTCACCCTATATGTTTGTGAGGTACCTAGTCTCACAAGGTAGTCAAGACATCGATGGTAGGTACCTACCTAGTTATCCTGTAAGTGTGGATCAATTTTTAACCGACTTCCATAAAGAAGAAGATTATTTACTATTTCACTCGGTTTTTTTACCTATTTATTTACTGAACGATATGTACTCGATCTGGCAGATCGGCCAGCTGAAAAAGGATTAGAAAAAAAGAGTACCTAACTAGTATCGCAACAAAGAAACAAAGCAGAACTTATAGTCCATAGTTAACTTTATTTACCTATAATTATTGTAGTCTGTGATCTCATGAACAGTACTTAGCGGGCATTTTGCGGGTCATACGGGGAAGCGCGAAGTGTGATAGCGGCCAACTTGCAGTGAACCTCGTAAACTCCGGTAGGAGATAATATTCTGTCTGTGATAACCGTAGTGATAACAAATCAAATATTTTTGACGTTTTGACGGCCGTCAAAATGACAGTGACATCTCACAGGTGTTTCTTTCCTGCTATGTATACGATTTTATCGTTTTGCTAATGCTTTCGCCCACATAACTTCCCGTTATAAAAAAGAGAATTCGTCATTTCATCATAAAATATACGCCTAAAAAAATATTTGTTCAATAAGAAAATGTCTCATCAAACCGGAATTCAAGGTACTAATCTATCTATGTTACTTATTGTTCACATGAAAGCTGTATCGAAGTCTAATTATTTTGTTATCTTATAATTTATGTTTAATCTTACTAGATTTAATATAAGTAGTTGAAACTTGAAATGCCCTTAACAGTATGAGAGATTTACGTGTCGGCAAGTTTGGTCAGATGACTAATCATTATATTCTAGTAATAATTTAAGGCTTAATAAAACAATCAATACAAGCAACTTAATATCGGTGGAAGGCTTGTCAATAAATTGAAAATTATGTAGGCTAATATAATTAAGGAAATCTAGCACAATTTTAATGTTTCCATTTCGTTCGTAACCCATTTCTTTTCCTTAGGAGTAAAAATTAAACTCAATTACTTGATATAAGTTCCAGTAATCAATTATAAATGTTTTATTGTAATCATTTCAGCAAATGCAGAGTTAAAAAAGTGTTTTAGCAAATGCAGAGATGGTAAAATCAGAGTCGTCAAAGTCAGTATAGAAAATGGTAAGGATTAACAAGAGACAAACAGAAATTTATTTGCATATTATTATTTGATATGTTAATTTTTTTAAGTATTACTTACTAATTATTATTATTATAATAACTTTCAGAGCAGCTATCATTAGCAAAACATTATCCAGTTAAAGGATCATTTGAACAAGATTTTGATAAGTATGTCCCAACCCTCATTGTAGAAGATCTGCCTTGCTATATTTTGTATAGGTAAGAAATACTCATGTTTTTGCATAATTCAAACTTTTAAAATCTAGGCTTTCTTCTAATTCACGTGTAGCAATATACTAATAATTTTCTGAGTGTGCTGTTTCTGTAACCTAGTACAGCTGTGGCTTGCAAGGATGATTTTCATCATATAAGTTTATTTTTTTTTTCTTGAACTTTACTATTATTCTCCTCTCCCCTCCAAATAAGCAAAAGCTTTTGTCAGGAGTGGGTATGACAATAGTGCAATATGTGGGGTTTGAACCTGCAACCCTTCACTCATCAGTCTGTACCTTTAAGTCCAGACAGTATTTAAACAGGTTTTACGAGTGGCCGCTATTTAGAAAGAAAACCAAAATGGTGGAACCATAGATAGGCCAGGCTTCATATTAAAAAAACCCTTTTAAATAGTGTGTAAACACATTTAATAAGTAGGTATGTAGATAGAGTTAGTGAATTTTTTAGTGACAAAGTTGCTTGGCAGCAATCAAGTCTGCTATCCACAAGACAAGTTTATACATCAGAATAAAACAAGTAAACTTTGTGCATGCACAAGAGCATACAGAGCTGATTTTCAGAAATGTATTTATTTGTTAATTTCAGGTTTGATACAAGTAACTCCTTAGGATACGAATGGCTGCTGCTAAGTTGGTCTCCAGACAACGCCCCTGTTAGACACAAAATGGTATATGCCTCTACAAAAGCCACACTCAAGCAAGAATTTGGCTCGGCTCATATCAAAGATGAAATGCATGCTACTAGCAAGGTATGATTATTAATATATATATAGCTACTCGTGCTGATTCACTGATTCACTCACTCACTCACTCACTGACTCATTGATCACCTCTCCTGTAAAATTTTGTATGGAAAAAAATTTTTTCACGCATGGTTTCGTATAGAGGACAAAAATTCATTCGGAGGAAAAATATGGAGAGAGCTGATGATTGAGGATTTCGGAGACGGGTGAGGAGCACCGGCCAGGGTATCGAAGATAGGTGGGGGGTGTTCGACCAAATGTCACTCGAAACCTCATCCAATTGGCAAAGAGCCGAAAAAAAACTCCAAAATGGCGAATTCAAGATGGCGGCCATACAAATTTTGTTTGTGTCTATCTCGGAGAGTATAAGAGATGGAAGAGTGGTTTCTTGGCAAAAGATGATCAGGAGCCGAAGTTCCACTTGGTGAACAGAAAAAAAATTCAAGATGGCGGAATTATTTTTTTTCCATACAAAATATATATGCAAGACTTTATGCGGCGCCTTTTCAAAATTTATGATGGTTTCGTATAGAGGACAAAAATTTATTTGTAGGAAAAATATGGAGAGAGCTGATGGTTGAGGATTTCGGAGATGGGTAAGGAGCACGGCCAGTATATCGAAGATGGGTGGGGTGTGTTCAAACAAAAGTCACTCGAAACCTCATCCAATTGGCAGGGAGCTGAAAAAAAATTGAAAATGGTGGATTTAAGATGGCGGCCATACAAATTTCGTCGGTGTCTATCTCGGAGACTATGAAAGATGGAAGAGTGGTTTCTTGGAAAAAGATAATCAGGGCCTGAAGGTCTACTTGATGAATAGAAAAAAAATTCAAGATGGCGAATTTTTTTTTATACAATAATAATGGCGAATTGGGAACTATGCAAGAATTTCATACGGTTTCCTTTGCAAAATTTCTGATAATTTGGAGGAAAAATATGGAGAGAGCTGATGATTGAGGATTTCGGAGACGGGTGAGGAGCACGGCTAAGGTATCGAAGATAGGTGGGGAGTGTTCAAACAAAAGTCACTCAAAACCTCATCCAGTTGGCAGGGAGCTGAAAAAAACTTCACAATGGCGCATTCAAGATGGCGGCCATACAAATTTCGTCAGTGTCTATCTCGGTGACTATGAAAGATGGAAGAGTGGTTTTCTGGAAAAAGATGATCAGGACTAGATGGTCTACTGGATGATTAGAAAAAAATTCAAGATGGCGGTATTTATTTTTTTCATACTAAATATATGAAAGACTTTAATACGGTTCCTTTTCAAAATTTCTGACGGTTTCGTATAGAAGACATAAATTCATTTGAAGGAGAAATATGGAGAGAGCTGATGATTGAGGATTTCGGAGACGGGTGAGGAGCACGGTCAGGGTATTGAAGATAGGTTGAGGGTGCCCAAACAAAAATCACTCGAAACCTCATCCAATTGCCAATGAGCTGAAAAAAAAACCCACCAAAATGGTGGATTCAAGATGGCGGCCACACAAATTTCGTCGATGTCTATCTTAAAGAGTGTACAAGTTGGATTAGTGGTTTTGTGGTAGAAAATGATCAGGCCCTGAAAGTCTAAGAGCAGAAAAACCGCGGTCCGCTGCAGCGGGCCGCGCACCCACGCACCCTACTAGTATTTTATATACATACTGACTTAACTCTTGATTAATGCAGTGCTTAATATCAAACAACTGCACAGGAAATATTATATGTATGTTTTTTTTATTCAATGACGAGATAGGCCTTGACTCCTACCTCACCTGATAGTAAGAGTTGATTTAGTCTAAGATACCCTTCCTTTTGGCTTTGCCGTAGTCTGGTAAAAAGATTTTCCTCATTGTATGCAGGATGAAGTATCTCTGAAAGGCTACAAGGCGCACGTTAGCGGTGTGAACGCACCGGCGCCTCTCACGGACAGGGAGGAAGCTCTGAAGGAATTGCAGGAAAGTGGGCAGGACCCCAACTATGGCACGGACTCAAGGTACGATACTTTTTGTTAAGGCTACTAAATGTTTTATAACAATGCGTTTTTCTGAAACTAAGCTTAATATTTCATTGAATCAATTTTATATATATATATATTTTTTTACTGATAGATGATCTATTTTTGTTATATTATTATTGTTATTATAATTGTTATTATAATTTCTCCGTCATTCTATTTCTGTATCGGTTGTAACAAAATGGTTACGCATGTTTTGGATTCTAGCTTAGTACCGAATTTGTGTTATATGAATTTACTAGCGTTGCCCCGCAGCTTCGCTCACGTTAAGTTCGATTTTTCAAACCCCTATTTTACCCCCTTAGGGGTTGAATTTTCAAAAATCCTTCCTTAGTGTGCGCCTACGTCACAAAAGGAACCAACTGTAAAAATTTCAAGCTTCTCACTTCAGTAGTTTAGGCTGTGCGTTGATATCTCAGTCAGTCAGTCAGTCAGGACTTTGAATTTTATATATAATATAGATTAAGAATTTACTATCTGTTTTAACAACAAACAATGACAGCCAATATTAGCCCTATTAGCCCAACGGTTAAGGTGCGGACTGAAAACTGAAAGGTCTTCTTCATCTTTCTTTTCATCTAATCTTTCAGTCTATTCAAATCAAAAAATATTCTGTTATTCCAAAAATATTTCAGACAGTCAACTATGGGGGGGATCGCATTTCCTATCACAGAATCGGCGAAACAAGGTATTATTGATCTCCAACGTGGTTCCTACAATTATCTACAGTTTAAAATAGGTAAGTGGACAAGTATTTTTATGGATGTTATCAAGCTCCGTAATTAAATGTAACCAAAACTGTAAATGTGACCAAAAACCAAAACTCCGTAAATGTGACCAAAACTGTTGCTGTCAGAGTAAGAATCTGTCGTAAATAAAAAATCTAAAACCCTAACCAATCTGTTAGGATAGTTGAAAGTGGTCTAGTGGCGAAAATCTAAACTATTATATTTGTAATTACGTATTTGGCTTGATAATATACTAGTCCTAAGTATGAGCTATCTTCATTCCATATTTCAGCCAAGTTCAGTTAAGTTGTGGCGCGAAGGAGTAACACACACGCACGCGCAAGCGCACACATACACACACATACATATACGAACTTTCGCCTTTACAATATTAGTGTGATGACCTATTTTATTATTAAAAGATATTCCCTCCTAATTCAAGAGAAAAGAGGCCGAATGAATGAATGAATAATTATAGATAGGTAATTTACATTCACAGATTTAGAAGAAGAGAAGATTAGTCTGTCAAAGGCGGCAGTGATAAGCTTGCCTGAGTTACCCGCGCAAGTGCCGAGCGACGCCGCGCGCTATCACTTGTACATATTCACACACACACATGAAGGCGACCATATGGAGAGTATTGGTGAGTAAGAATTTGAGGGTCACCCTTAATTAGTAAGCTTTGCATGGAAAATATAATTACATTTTTCTTATTATAGAAACTACATATTTATGTTGGATAGATATCAAATTTTGCTAATATAATGAGGTAAGTATGACATATTGAGACTAAAAGTTTAGTCTTATCTATACTATTATAATAAAGAGGGAGCGCGAATTTTGTGAGTTTGTATGTATGTCCGGAGCAAACTTTGGAACCACCGCACTTATTTCAAAAATTCTTTTACCAATTTAAAGGTACATTATTCCAGATGGTTATAGGCTATATATTATGCACATAAAGTGTTATGGCTAGATATTATATGCAAATTTGTTAAGGAAGTCGGAAAATTTTTTGAATCTTAAACGTTTTCAAGGCGTGCGCTGGGTCATATACTGCTATTGGATGAAAATGATGTATGGGTGAATTGTTCCTCTTAAAAAGTTCTAAAAAAAAATCCGCGATAGTATATGTCTATCTTCTAAGAATAACTTACAGTGACCATTTCTATCTTTCAAATTTTGATTTAAAATAATGAATTATTTTCGAAGGTTCTTTAACCGATGCGATGTCAATCTATATCTAAATAAATATGTTTATTATCGTAAGTATTTAGTTAAGAACATATTTGCCCTTTACACTATACAATTTAAATAAATATCATAGGAGATATCGGAAAATTAAATTAATATGTGTCAGCCGGCGCGGGGGCGGTGCACGGCGGCGGGTTTCGGCGCGGGAGATTCCTCTGGTTCCTGCGGTGATTTTATTTACAATCGTCTCCTATAAGAAGCTCTGTGCGATCAGTCCCGTAAAAACAAATATGTATTTAAATTTTCAACCCGGACGAAGTCGGCGCGGGCTTCTAGTTGTGAATACATTAAATAAAAATTATTTTTTTTCTTAATTTTCTCCGTTGTCTAATTCTAGGAATCACCTATGTCTTCAATCAATCTTTGATTCTGTAAAGCGTTTTTCAAACTTTAACAGCAAATTGTTTTCATTTCAGTTTTTATATATTCGATGCCCGGCTACAACTGCAGTATAAAGGAAAGAATGATGTATTCAAGTTGTAAAGGCCAATTCTTAGAAATCATTGAAAAACTTGGTGTCGTCGTTGCGAAACGAGTAAGTATAAAATTAATTAATGGACCTAAGTTTCAAACTTGCCTACTTCTTTTGTATGAAACTCTCAAACCTCAATAAGTTTTGCATGTCTTACGCCTGCATACCTAAACATCTCTTTTGGTTAATTCTTAGTTTTAAGGGATGAATGTTTGATAAACCAGATATATATATATATTATCATGCAAACATCAGTTATTGCATTATAGACTGTAGGCACTCCTAAATGCAAATTGGTTAAAAACAAATGTGACGTCAACATACTCAAGTAACAACAGCTAATCATTATCATCAAACGCAAAAGTTGACGTCAGCAAATAAATCAACCAAATCCGCCATTTTGGCGTGTTTCCATAATAAATATGATACGCGCCAAAATGGCGGATTTGATTGATCCCGTCTAGGAAAATACTTGGCAATACCAAAATCGCGCTTAGCATGTTCTTTTCCAGACCATTGGATTTTTTTATGATTTACGCTAATGGAGAATAGATTTCGTCTTAAATATATCTGGACTACGATATAAAGGCGTAGTATAGTACGTTTATCTCACGAAGATACTGGCGCTTTACTTGTGGTTACGTTGTGTACATGCACATTGCGTAAGTGTGCGTGCCTGTTAGGACCCTAGGTGGAAGCGGTCAGGCGCGAGCAAGCTCTCGCTCACACTTATACAGATGCGACACACACAACCATGAGCCACGCGCCGTCTTGAATTGCAAGAACTATAATAACTATATTTTATATATTTTGTTAAATGACTCTTATGTTTCGTTTTCAGTTAGAGATAGACGACGGTAAGGAATTAACCGAGGAGTATTTATACGATGAAATCCATCCAAAAAGGAATCTCCATCGGCCCGCGTTCGCCAAACCAAAGGGCCCCCCGAACAGAGGCGCGAAAAGGATTACGAAAGCGCAAACAACTCAATAGCTTTTCTTACATTAAGAACTAGCTGATTCCTAATTAGTCCGCGTGAATTAAGACTACTGTACCATGTTCTAGTGTCTAATAATACCTGTCAGTCCCATAAAGTTAGTCAAAGGTTAAGATTAAGTTTGCAGTTTGAACACTCTGGTCTAAGGGTCAGTTAACACCAAACGGATAAATCCTCGAGCCTGCTCCAGCGTGATCTTGGTCGCAGTTTTAAAATTCATGCAAAAATGCTCGACGGTGTCATGGCGTCGTTTGTGACGTCACTTCTATGTTTTTTCATAGTAGGAGGTCAAAGTTTAAAAAGAGGTGTGATGTATCGCTCTGATTGGTGTTCAATCCAATATGGCGGATTACTGTATTTTATACTTTTATTTTATTAAAATAAATGTCAATCTCGCTCAAAATAGAAAAATAAATACGTCTTTTATAATCGTGTTTCAAGAGAAAAATTCATAATTTCACTGATTCTTGGTTAATCATGCCTATTCACGCCGAGAATAAATATGCGTTTCGGATGTGTAGCGCGCCACGGGACATTTAAACGATGCTACGACGCGCCGCGGTGCTACTAACACTGCAATGTCCGCACCGTCTCAGCGTGGACAGGCAGGCTCGAGCATGCTCAAGGACGGACGGGCAGGCTCGAGTATGCTGAAAGACGGATGGGTAGGCTCGAGCATGCTCAAGGACGGACGGGTAGGCTCGAGCATGCTCGACGACGCTCGGGCGAGTTCGAGGATTCTGCGACTAGGCGCTCACCCAATTTCCGGAATGCGCAAATAAACTAGGTAATTGTTTTCGTCAAATATACTTAAACGCAATACTGATACAGTTATTCATTCAGTACCAAAATAGTGCTTCTGCTTGGTGGAAACTGACCCTCAGTTGTTTAGTTGGTTTATTCGTGTCGTACTACTGAATCCTTTTAAGTTTAGTTAACATTGGATGAAAACAATATGTATGTACTTATTATTAGATAATGCCAGACCAGGTATCTTCTAATTAAGTCGGCTCAACAGTACCAGATTTAACAACAATAACTGAAACTAGAGGGTTTAAACTACAATAATAAATAATTATTGTGAAATAACGCGGCATACAGAGAGTAAACCTTTTCTTCCAACGAAAGACCTTAAATTAAAAAAACGTATACATTGTAACTTTACTAAAAATTGTGAATTATCTAAAATATGTATTATTAAAGTAAAACACTAGTTAAAAAATCACCAAAATTAATAATAATTACATATTAGAAAAGTTCAGTGTTTTAGTAGAATTTTTGACCAATCGTCACTGTTGTGTGAAATAGAGCATTGAAATTAATAATTGAATTCAGTATTAACCCAATTATTAATAAGTTAGGGTTATTACTAATAATAAGAATTTAAGTGCAATAATAGTGAGTCTGATAAGTTTTGATGGTATGTATAATTTAGCATTATACAATTTATTTATCGTACAATGTGGCTGATCGTGAAGTACAGAATCTCTAGATTGAACTACTAACCGTTCACTTGAAGTTGGCCGTCGTCGATAGTTATGAAGTGACGTCATACGCAAAACTAGTATCGTTGACAAAAATAATATGAACTTACTCGTCTTGAATTTAGAAGGGCGTGATTACTTTTTATCCTTTTCAAAGTAAGGCATAAATTAAATTAGTAAATAGTCTGTACTAAGAAAAACTTTTCCTTGTTTACTTATCGTAACAATAGTAACAAAACAACAATAAATAATAAATTAAAACTTAACAAAAAAAAAAATTAAAATGCAACTAATAAAAGTTTGAAAAAACACGGTAGTGACGATCGCGAGCGATACGTTGCTATCTGTACTAAGCGGGTCTAACTCTCTAGGGTTCTCTAGGGTTTAGAGATTGTGTGATATAGAATTAATCGGCTATTCTCTGTTGAGATCGACGGCCGTGACAGAATTTCGGGAAGAAAAGTACTAAAATCACGCAATACCTTATATGTTATATAGGTTATAGAAATAATTTTTCATTTCATAAGATTTTTATCTGCTTTCAATTAATAAATCGATGTTATTTTAATCCAAGTTGATTGCTTCCAAAAATACTGTCATATTTTATATTTTAAATATTAAGACTTAGCTCTAGTGAATTTTAACTGTTTTACTCTAATTGACACCAATTCTATTCCTAATATGGTTTTATAGATACTTATTTATTCTATTTTATCTAAGATTTAAGTTTATATTATTGAATGAAATACATGAAATAATTCTATAATCAAGTGCTTAAATATTTGTAATATTCTCTTGCCAATGTAAATAAAAGTCATGAACTCGTATTGTGTGACTAGAATATTTTTATATACGAAATTAAATGTATTAGATCATGATTAGAATAGGCCGCCATTTTCTATTTCAAACAGAAATGAGAAAGAAATAGAAACTTCTCATTCCTATTCTTGATCGCAATCAACTGTAAAAATCACCTTTTTTACGAGTACTTGACGGATTTTTAGTTTCGTCGCTATTTTACCTGGTTTTATTTGTAAATGTGTAAAATTATAATTATTGGAAATGCACAAAATTATACTTACATATTTTTGAACATTTCATTAGGTATATAATTTTTGTATTCAGTCATATCCTATATTATGGAGTAAATAAATGCTTTTGATATTTTATTTTTCTTTTATTTTAATGACCATTCCAAAATACATTTAAATTTACTTTTCATTACTTATTGTTGATTCAGTATTTGAGAGAATTATATAGACCCACTAGCTATTGCCTGCGGCTTCGCTCACGTTAAGTTCGATTTTTCAAAATAAGGGGTTGAATTTTTCTAAAATCCTTTCTTAGTGCCTATGTCAAAAAAATATAAAAATATATGCCCAAATACCAGCACGATCCAACCAATGGTTTGAGCTGTGCGTAGATAGACCAGTCAAGTCACCTTTTCCTTTTATATATTTAGATTTTAGAGCGATTGTAAAATAATATTACTTTTTTTTTTTAGTTCCATACTCAAATTTTTAAACTGGCGCGGCTACACCTCATAAGGGAAATAAGGACAAGCCATGGGTTTTATTTATCCATAGGGTACTCATCTATAGCCCATCAAACTAGTAATCCTACCATTATTGTCGATATCATGCGATTTGCGTATATTTTCGGCGAATCATTTATTAATCTATACAAAAACTGCGAGATGGTCCTATGAAAACTGGTTTCCAACTCCCCAATCCTGATGCTGCCCCCATAAATTGTGAGGATTTAGGATATGTCGATTGTGAATTGAAGAACCGGACGAAGTCGCGGGCGTATTCAATAGATTTCACTTTATGTACGAGTATTTATGAAACAGGTAAAGGTCAAGAGAGAAATGAGTCACACATAATTATTAAGAAATAATAATTCAATGAATTTATTACTATACCTACCTAAAACTTTTTACATAGTATCTTAAACTAGTAACACAATAAATAAAAATGATTCAACATATTATTCTCACAGATTAATCATAGACCAAAGGAAAAATATTTGACAGCAGGTATAGTGTTCAAAAGAGTTCAGTGTTGCCATTACCAAAATAATACTATTCCATACCAGAACAAAAGCAAAGTATATTCGCTCTTTAGTACCAGCGTCATACGCTAGCAAAGAAATATTGTGTTCATACTTGACCAGGCACTTCCTATCACAAATTTTCAATAACCAATTTTTTTCAATGCTAATACTCTCCTTACAGACTCAGTACAATTGACTATAGCAAACGGTTTAAACGGATAAATATCCAGGCTTAGGGACATAAAAATCACTGCAAGTTTTAGCGCTTTTTTGTGGTCTTGAAGTACATTTATTTTGACAAAGACGGAAGTATTTCGAGGATATATCACATTATCAAGAGATATTGTCTTTTCCTTTTTCCTTTAGTCCATGAATGATTCTTGCAGATTCCGTTATGACAACTGGTCTATATTTTTTACGCCTTTCTCTTCAACAATTTTGTCGTGGTGTCTCGTTAGGTCGTCGTGTTTTTCCGACGATGCTTTTTCGATCGCTTGATTCATTTGCTCCTGTCTGTAAAAACAAAATATTTGATTTAAATCAATTGAAAGCTAAGCCACGTGGCGGCTTCTCTTCTGCGGCGCCAACATAGATTTTTGTTTGATAATATTCCAAACCAATGAAGAAAGGTGTCGTCGCAATATGTAAAGTCGATGGAACAACGAAATGTCTGTAGTGGGATTGTTTAGTTTGTGCCTCTAAAGAGTTTATTAGCAAATACTTTTTTATTTTAATGTCAAATGTATAAGAAAAACAAACCTGTCAATTTAAAATGTAAAAGAAGGAAATATATATTATTTTTCTTGGTGCAGAAAAAATGTAGTATTATTTAAAATTAAACTATATTTCAATTTCTCTAACATAAAAAATGGTCCTTCGAGCCGGATAAATTAATACAGGGATAGCATAGTATGCATGAGCTTGATACCTTGAACCATACATGTAGACTTGTCTATTTTGATTTTATTTTCAGATTATAGCAAAAGATTGTTGTTCCATGAGTATCGTCGTCTTCTGGTCTGGTTATTGACTACCATATTGTCTAGTGGTTAGCATACATAGCAAAGGACAAGTACCAGGGTCTGGCTTCCATATTAGACCAAGAAAGCAAGAAATTTCGGTATTTTCGCAAATGAAACTGATATGACAAACATTACTCACCTCATTTCTTTAAATTTGTACATCGTATTTCGGATATCATTCATAGTTACGCCTGATAATTTGATGACACTTATTATGATTATTCCACCAAGAGCACTCAATATTCCACCTGCAAAACATAACATTTTAATGTAGTTATTTATAAAAGTAAAATAACCAGAATTAATTTTTTATTCAAATTTTAATAATATGTACTTAAAGTTGCTGTTGTATATCTGGGGTTTATCGTAAAAAGGGCAAATCTAAACGTTTGTCCTGATTTTATTGTCCAAAGTAAACTGCAGTTTATGTCTACTACCTAATATACAAAATCAAAAAGATGAGCGTGTACGCACATCGATTCACCAGTGGGGATTTTATTTCCATACACAATGATTAAAATTGACAAAAATTAAAAATGATTTATTCTAAAGTTTTACAGAAAAATTACTCTGTATGTAAATGTGTAATCCTTACTAATTTTATAAATGCGAAAGTGTGTTGGTTTGTCCTTCAATAACGCTGCAACAGATCGACGTGATTTTTTTGCATAAGTATAGTTGAGAACCTGGAGAGTGACAGAGTGGAGTATTATGCTACTTTTTAATCCCGAAAAATCAAAGAGTTCCCGCGGGATTTTAAAAACTAAATCCGTGCGGACGAAGTCAGCATCAGCTAATGCAGTATAATTACGATAATTAATAATTTGTTACCCAAAGCAGCTCCAACTAACATAGCCGCCGGTCCCAAAGTGGCTTTATATATCGCTCCCGTCAATGATCCTGCTATGATATAATCTGATAGGGCACTCTCATCCCGGTAAACTGACACTGTAGTAGAAATCAAACTGAAAGTGAAAATACACATAATTTGACAGGTCAATAGATCTCTAGCATGCCACAACACGATAATGTAAGCAGCTTCAGTAAATTGTTAAAGTCCACATAGTCTATGACATTCTTCGCAATATAAATGTCTGTTTCATCCACACATCCACATGATGGTTTCATTGTTTGGTTGGTATGTATGGTACTACACAATATAATCACACTAATATTATAAAGGCGAAAGTGTGTATGTGTGTATGTGTGTGTGTGTGTGTGTGTGTGTATGTTTGTTACTCCTTCACGCCACAACGAATGAACCGATTTGGCTGAAATTTGGAATGGAGATAGCTCATACCCAGGATTAAAACATAGGCTACATTTTATCCTGGAAAATTACAGAGTTCCCATGGGAATTGAAAAACCTTGAACCACGCGGATGAAGTCGCGGGCATCGTCTAGTATATATTAACATATACTCAGATTTTATCAAGTGTTCAAAGTCTAGAGGTTGACCTGATTGCAATCTGACCTGATGGTAAGTGATGATGCAGTATAAGCGTAAGCGTAGTGCAAGGTAGCGGGCTATCTTGGAAGGGGTATGGCAGTGTAGTCATCCCCTAATCGGTTTCTACAAGCCGAAATGCTAAATCGCTTGACGGCATGTCTTTAACTAGGTGCAACCAAAGCCTCCCACCAGGGTAACATTCTATAGAGCATCTGTCCATTTATTGTGATTAAAATATTTACCTAAACATTCCTGTGAAGGCACCCAGTCTCCATCCCCAATGGTAAGCACCCTTAGCAAATGCTATTGTTACATAGTCCTGCAGTTTTTTCTGTAAAATAAAAAACATTATTATTAGAAGTTGATTAGAAGTCAACAAAAAAAAACATTTAGATACCAAACAGTGTCTAGAGATGAAAAGCTTTTCAATGTAAGTCCAAATGTTATTTGAGGCAAAGAAAACAAGATATTTGTAGGAATCAACTTTTGCGAGCTTTGATTTTGAATAATAGAAGCATCAAACGATCAAAACATAAATTAACAAACTTTCACATTTTTTATTTTAGTTTGTTAAAGATCAATTCCATTTTATGGACTCATTTTACTGCTGTATATTGGGTTTTTATAATTATTATAATTTGTGGAGCTCTATCTAGTCAAGACTACCACCGATTTTAGAAGGCAGGTTCTATTGATAAAAGCCAGCAAGAAACTCAGCAGTTATTTTCTCTCAAAACACAAACATAATGATGTGTGATAGTGTGAAGCAAAGTGTGATATTCAAAAATATTTACTACTCTCTTAAATAATATGGACTCTTTTATCATCCTTAGAAAGAAGTAGTTCCTAGTTCAGTATATTTCTTCCAATACACAAGGACAGGCATGCACACTTACGCAATGTGCATATATAAATATACACTACGTAACCACAAGTAAAGCTCACCCACCCTTGTGAATTGCAAACACTATATCTATATATATAAAGTTTAATTTCCATTTACCTTAGCTTGCACAGTTGAATTAAAAATAGTAGCCTGATTATTTTCAATGAAGTACAAATAGGCTTCCCTTGACTTGACAAAGCCTCCCATACAAGCACCAATGAAGAGTCCAGTCAGAGTGGCTTGTGCTACATTGTGCAATTCAACTGAGTTTTCATCTAGGTCACTGAAATAAAGAAAGAAAAATATAATAATAATTAAGAATTACCAAATTACAAAGTCCTGTTATAACACTAGCCAGAAGAATGAAACAAAGTTTTCTGATTGACATTTCTAATACTGTGTGACTTAAAATTGGCAAATTTTCATATTTTTATGCTTCTTTAAATGCTTCTTGCGTGTGCAGTTAAACTTGCTGTCAAAATTTTACATAAGAAGGACCAAACTTCAGCAGCCCATTGTCACAGTAAAGAATTGTACAAATCTAATTTAAAACATTGAAGATTGCACAGATGAGGTTTGTGCAAGTGCACTATGTACCTAGAGTGAGTGTGGACATTGTTCTATCACTCTTATGGAGGCTATGGAGTTCTTGCGCGGACAGATAGTCAAGTCTTAATTTATAACTAACTAGCGGCCCGCTCCGGCTTCGCACGGGTATAAAATATATAGCCTATGTCATTCACTGATAAAATGATTAAAATCGATCAAAACAATTTGATTTATTCATTACTGCCCGTGGCCTGCACGCGTTTTTAGAGTAAGACAATTCTTCTTTCCCTAAACCATGAAGATTTCCTGCTATTTTTTAATATCTAAATTCATACACTACATTCTAACTTATTTACTTTTTACATTTTTACCTATTTATTCTATTTATACAACAATTAATATATTACAGACTGTCTTTATATACAACGTTCACAGCAAAGCTTTCTTGTCATCCATACATACAAATAAATAAAATTGAAGTGTCTGTTTGTACTATCAAAAGAACAGCTTTTTACTAAATGCATACGAAAGTAAATAAGTACGATACTTATACCAAGAAAACAATTTTTAAAATTTTTGTCTGTCTGTCTGTCAGTCTGTTTGTCTGTCTGTCTGTTTGTTACCGCTAATCTCGGGAACGGCTGGACCGATTTTGACGGGACTTTCACTGGTAGATAGCTGCTATTATCGGGCAACGTATAGGCTACTTTTTTAACCGACTTTCGAAAAAGGAGGAGAAGGAGTTGTGTTTTTCTACCTCTGCATATCAATATCTCCGTGATTTCTTATCCGATTTTCGTGAATCTTCTTTTAATCGACATAAAAACTTTGCGAAATGGTCTCATAAAAAGTTCGGGTTCCAACTCCTCAATCCTGATGCTGCAGGGGTACTGCTCCCCTAAACTGTGGGATTTAGAAACTGTTGATTATGAATAGTTATTGTAGGGACCAAATAAAGACTACATCATTAAATTCCAGGACCCAACTCCTCAATCCTGATGCTGAAGGGGTTCTGCCAACCTAAACTGTGGTGATGTAGGAATGCAGACGAAGTCGCGGGCGTCCGCTAGTTAGACAATATATTTTATAGGCACACTCCTGCCGCCCCGGCCAGCTGGAACCGCCGCAAGCGCTACGTCCCGCAATTTTTAAATCTGTAATATCTTCGAAAATATTCATTTTGTTTTTTTTTTTTTTTTTTTTTTTTTTTTTTTTTTTTTTTTTTTTTTTTTTTTTTATATTTTTAGCGAGCAAACGAGCAGGCGGGTCACCTGATGTTAAGTGATTACCGCCGCCCATGAACACTTGTAGCACCAGAGGCACCACCAGTGCGTTGCCGGCCTTTCAGGAATTTGTTGGTCCGCCCCTTGAATAACCCCATGTTGTAATTCAGTGGAAACACCGTCGCAGGAAGTTGGTTCCACAGTTTCAAAGTGCGTGGAAAAAAAGATCTGGAACATCGGATAGTCGAAGTGCTCCAGGCACCCAGGTGGTGAGGGTGAAATTGTGTTCGGTGGCGAGCGGTGCGGTTGTAAAAGAGAGACGGTGGAATAAGGTCAAAAAGCTCTTCAGAACACTCCCCATTATATAGCCGATAGAAGACGCAAAGAGAGCTAACATCTCTGCGGTGCTCCAGGCTTTCCAGCGGGTTGGTTAATTTGGGATTGCCCACAAGCCGAACTGCCCGTTTTTGAATCCGGTCAAATGGAAGGAGTTGGTATTGGGGTGCTCCAGCCCAAAGGTGAGAGCAGTACTCCATATGCGGACGGACTTGCGCTTTATAGAGTAGGAGCCTATGCTCGGGCGCAAAGTACCGTTTTGCTCTGTTGAGCACCCCAAGCTTTTTCGAAGCTAATTTAGCTTTTCCTTCCAAGTGATCCCGGAACTCCCGGACGTCGTTCGAAATGCAGACACCAAGAATCCCAATGCTGTTGGAAGGGGCTAGGGGGGTGTTCTGGAAGAGAAGAGGTGTGGTGAAGGGGGTCTTTTTGGCGGTGAACGCACAAACTTGTGTTTTTGAGGGATTGAAATGGACAAGATTTTGTGAACCCCATACTGACACTTTTTCAAGGGAAGCCTCAATGTCAGACACAAGTTTGGCTCTACTCTCCTCTAGCATTGCGCGGGATAATTGTGAATTTCCTTTGTAAAGGGCATCACCAGTACTGTCATCTGCATAACAATGGATGTTGCTGTTATGCAACATGTCATTGATATGCAGAATGAACAGTGTAGGCGATAACACTGAGCCCTGTGGAACGCCTGCATTGATGGGCTTAGGGTCAGAGCAAAAGCCATCGACAGCGACTTTGATGCTGCGCCCATCAAGAAAGCTAGCGACCCAATTACAAAGCAGCACAGGGAGTCCGTAGGATGGTAGTTTCGATAGAAGGGCCCTATGCCAAACCCGATCAAAGGCTTTTGCGATATCAAGGCTAACCGCAAGGGCTTCTCCCTTATTGTCGATAGCATCCGCCCAACGATGCGTGAGGTATACAAGAAGATCACCAGCAGATCGGCCGTGACGGAAGCCATATTGGCGATCGCTGATGAGCTGGTGCTCCTCAAGGTAACTCAGCAGCTGGGTGTTAATTATTTGCTCCATGACTTTAGACAGTAAAGAGGTAATCGCGATAGGCCTGTAATTCGAGGGATCCGAATGATTGCCTTTTTCGGGATTGGATGAACCAGGGCAGTCTTCCATGAAGACGGAACAATACTAGAGGAGTAAGATTGCCGAAACAGACGCGTTAAGACGGGTGTTAACTCCGGAGCACACGTCTTCAGCACAACCGCAGGAATACCGTCGGGCCCACTCGCCTTGTTGACGTCGAGAGAGAGAAGAGTTTTACGCACAGCGCTCTGAGTGAAGCGTATATCGCCAAGAGAATATGGACACCGATGGATGGTAGGCGGTGTTCTCCCGCCGTCATCAAGCGTTGAGTTGGCAGCAAAGAGGGTGCTCAGAATTTCAGCCTTCTCTTTGGCAGTGTGAGCCAAAGTATTGTCTGGTTTGCGTAAAGGCGGAAATGGAGAACGGCAGAAATTGCCTTGTATGGCCTTCGATAGGGACCAGAATGCACGGGAGCCAGAAGGCAATGCAACTAGTCTCTGCCCAATTCTGTTGATGTGCTCAAATTTAAATCATATGCTGTAAAGGGCCATATAGATCTATATTAAATCAACAATGTATTTAAGGTATTTAATTAGATAAGGATTAATGCTGTATTGGTTAAAATCGCTTCAAAAATTAGCCATTATTTGTCGTAAAAAGTAAATGACAAAAAAAATGTTATTGTGGGATATCCATAAGAGATACACATATAACATCGCGGAGTTTTCTGTAGACCTTTTTAATGTGTACAATACTTAGTACATTATTTTGATAAATCTCGTAGGGTTCAGCCTGCGTTTGCAATGTAAGCGGAAAAAATGTAATTATTTACGACATCACTTTAGAAACCTCAAAAATAACAGTATTTCTCCACTATATAATGGATGTTATTATACATATAAACCTTCCTCTTTAATCACTCTATCTATTAAAAAAAACCGCATCAAAATCCGTTGCATAGTTTTAAAGATTTAAGCGACCAAGGGGATATGGGGACAGAAAAAGCGACTTTGTTTTATACTATGTAGTGATAGTGATATTTAATATTTAAATTGTGGTTCATATAAAACTATATTTATTTTTTATTATTAAATATTTTGTATGAAGTGCAATATATATATTAGTTTTATATGTGAAATTCATCAAAAATTTTACTTACTTCTTATGATACATAGCTTTGACTCTATCCCATCCTGTTTTCGGAAGTGGCGTATTTGGCATATTCAATTCGTCGATATCGTTTTCGTTTCTTGTATCGAAAATTGGTATTAGCACACTAGGGGACAGTCTTGCGACAGTCCCCAGCATTAACTTTTGATTTAATAACCGACTAAACATTGCTTTGCCTTTTAAATTGGTTAAAGTACCACTATTAAAACAAGACTTATATCATATTTTACACTTGCTTACATGTTGATTCACATTTAAACTCACTTAAATTGTTTATAATCTTATCTATTTACTCAATTATTGTAATAATTATACAACTTTTTTAGATTTTATGTAAAACTGCAAGAAAAATAGAGAAAAGTTAACCTCAGACCAAATTGATTGACGTTAATTTCTAAAATGACATTGACAGTTATTATCAGTTGTCACATTGACAATTGACTTTGTCAACTTGAAATAACCACAGAATTAGGCGAAAAATCGAAACAAAGCAGACATCGATTTGGCACGATTATCAAAAACTGTACCCGTTGTATTACATCCAATTTAATAGTCCAATTATAATTAAAACTACCCACAAGGTTAGTATCATTTGAATTAACAACTAGCTAATCACTGATGCGTAAAATACCTATATAAGTATACTTAACCACCAATGATCTAGTAGTATCCATAGTAATCTGTGATCTATTGCGCTCACCACCGCGACCGTCTTATTTGCCAATACTCGTTGCCACCACAGCTTTCATAATGTCGCCTTCTCATGCTGTGGTCTACAAAAGTTTGCCCAAAATTGACGGTACGTTTAATGTTTACGTATCTGCTGTTAGATAGAGCAGAGCTGTAGGTACCTAACAGCAGATATTAGTGTAATAGTCCATTCCGAACCGCTGGTATCGATTAGGTACCTAATCGATAAGAATTAAAAGCAGATAAGAGCAAAATAATATGACCATTAGAAAACTTAGGTACTTAGGTACACATAGGCACCTTATTTATTTTTATGTCCAAATTTTGATTAACTTTTCTGCTTCTTCTTAATGTGCCCTGTCCTTACGAAGGTTGACAATCACTAGGGCGATTTCAACTTTTGAGGCCGCTGCTCTAAATCCTCTTCTCTCAAGCTCTAAATGCTTGTACCCTTCCCGAACCATTGGTGCAAGTTTTTCAGCCACGATATCCTTCTGCGGACAGGCCTCCTATTACCTGCCATTTCCCCCTGCATGATAAGTTGAAGGAGTTCTAGATAAACTCTTCAATCTAATAATAATAATCTTGCGTTTCAATAATTAGGTAAATATTTATTGGAATCATACTCGATCTCATTATTTAAACTCTATTTAAACTCTACTGGTCTTAGGTACGTAACTTAGGTAGGTAATTATAATAAAAGTTTGTGGTCAGTGGCGGACAGCGTTGTAGGTAAGATCGGTCTCCTTTTTGAAGGTATAGTGGTTCAAATCTCAAGCATGCATCCCAAGCATCTTTTTGGAGTCATCAATAATGTGCCATGTGGAGTTATGTGCTTTTTAAGCAATTAACTAAATATATCACCACTAGTTCACGCCCGAGACTTCGTTCGCGTGAGTTAAGGTTTATTTAATTCCCTCCGCAACTCTCTTTTTTTCAGGGATAAAAAGTAGCCTATGTGTCATTCCAGATTATAATCTATCTCTGTGCCAAATTTCGGTTCAGTCATTGCGGCGTAATTCAGTAACAAACAGTATACCTAATATTACCTAATAGGATAAGATAGATAGATATACTATCACCTACCTATAACTCTCACTTTAATGGTGAACAAAAAAATTGTTAGGAAACCTGAATGCTTGACAGTTTTTCATAACGTTTTCAAAGATATGTGAAGTCTGCCACCCGCATTCTACACTTCGCGGAGTGGACTAAGACCTAAACCCTCATTCATCTATCTTTCTGAGACGAGATTAGGTAGTGGGCTGGCTATGGATTAAGACGATAAACAAAGATTCGACGTAGTTAAAGTAACAAAATTAAAATTATTAGATACTTACCTACTTGCCAATAAGACTTATCTTGTTCTTGTTGAGATCTAGGAACCTACCTCGACAAAAATTTTATATTATTATATATATTTAACCTTTGAGTATATTAATACCATGAACACAGTAGGTAGGTATTACTTACCTACTGAGTACCGTAATTAATGCTGTTTTCCGATGTAGGTATCAGGCTATGTAGGCGTTGGATATGTAATAATAGAATTCATTATTTTCAACTATATTTTATTATAAAATGACAAAGAATAAATCTAGAGTTTAATAGTGTAGTCACTTAGTTGTTAAAATAGTGTATATATTTATATATTTCACATAAACTGTATGTGGTTTACACAGTGTAGCCTGTTGGCGTTTACACAAAATCAATTTACACAAAATAATCATCAAAATACTTCTTTTGGATAACTTGTGCCTGTTAAAGCTTGCTTAAATCATATTATATTTTGATCTTCTATTTAGATTAGTGGAAATTAAAAATATTTATCTGATAGATCCCTGTTATTTTTCCCAATGATTGGTCTTTGGCATATTGTTTTAAATTAGTATTAATTAGTCTAAAGTTCTGACATTTTAAATTGTATTTAACTACATAAAAAGGAAAAATTAGGAGGATGTGCTCAAGACAAAACCAAGAGACAAATATATCGTTACATGAAACGATTTATACATCTATTAATAAACTATTTTTATTTTACACACAACCCTTTAATTTGCACACCATTAATTATTTTTTTTTAATAATTCAACGAAAGATCGCTAGTCATAATAAGAAAGACGGGTACAAGGTACATACAGTTAGCTACTACGAAATACTCTTCTGTAGGCAGGTATAGGGTTTCTAGAGCGACTACTGAAATTAGAATAGGATATTTATCTAATTAATCTTAAAGTATTGATTATGTTAATCTGTAATAGTTCTATAATTTTATTTATAAGGTCAGTGTATTTACATTTACACCCATAATTAATTTAATACAAGGATAACTGCCACATTATAGGACCTAATCGATTCTCTTAAACAAATAATCTTTCAATTGATAATAATATAAACTACTTTAATTATAATAGGTCGACGCTAAATCTTTTTCCCTATTAATTGGCAGTTATACATTTCTTCTAGATCAACGTTTCAATAAGGAGTGCTTCAGTTCTTTCAACGCAGGAATAAGGGACGTGGTACGGACAAGTCGCCAACCTGGCCGGCAGGCATCAGTCGGCTTATATATTCACATTATATACCCTGTGCGTAGTATATTCCACGTGATCATTTTATAAAACCTATCATTGGCAATATTTGAGTCCCTTACCCCTTTTACATTCAACTTAACAACCTGTATTTCGCATAAATTCTCGCAAAGTCCCGTAGACTTTTTATATTCAAGACGCGAAGGGCTATGAAGATGTATTGAAACGTTAGCATAGTTCTGTAGCTATGACGAGACAAATTTAGATCTAAATAGATAAGAGTATGTCTAGAGTACAGATGGTGTACAATCGTACATAACCTCATTATATTGTTCCCATTTAAAAATGTATAAGTTTTATTTACAAATAGTTCTATTATTCTGATGAAGTAGGTAAGTTATAAGAATAAACTAAAGGTGCGAAATTTAAATCGAAGACGGGTTTGTCGATTTCAATCAAGAATAAGCATACGGAGAAAGGAAAGGTGAGGAAAAATAAAGAAAAAGAATTAATGATGATAATAATAGTTTAATTATAAAACTAAAAATAAGAATGAAATTAACCACACAAAAGGCTTAATGCTAAAATAAGAAAATACAAAGAACTGACGACACTTTAAATTACAATGAAAAAAAATAAAATACAAATTAGTTAAAAAGAAACATGCCCTACTTAGTAGATATGACAAAAAATATGTTAAAGTTACTGGGAGAAAATTTCCAATTAAGCCAATTTTCCATATTGATATGTTGGCCTTTATCTATCCAAATAGATAGGTTACCTACAGTAAAAAAATAGTAAATATTTAAAATGCCGTTAAAGATAAGAAGTAAAGAAGCGTCATGTAGGGATATATTAACCCATATATGCCCAGGGGGTCGTTAATGGCCCGAAGGTACTTGATGACTTCAAATGCATCCTGATTGCAACTTATTATATTAATTCTAATTAAAGCACTATTTTTTGATACAGTAAAGAACTATTTTGAAGCACAGTACAATAAAATTACTATTCTTAAATTATTTCAAGTGAAAAATAGTAGTACAAAATCGTGTAAGTTTTTTGCTGAAAAAATTTGGTGACTACGTGCATATAAATGTATATATTCTGTGTGTTTTATGTTTTTTTATCATCAAAATTATTGTTATAGTAAATTGAAAATGTGTTTTATAGATATAGGTATAATTTTTACTGAAGCGCTACATTTTTCGTACTCAAATTAATGAAAACTTTCCACGGGGTCGATAACGACCCCGTGGGCATATATGGTGCTTTAAATTCTTATTTTTACTCTAACGGTCCCGGCATGTGCTTTCCATTTTTGAAATAGTTGAAGCCCTGGAGAAATTGGATAACGAGGAACAGGTCCAGGGCATCAATGTAAACATTGATGCCCCTTGCAGAGTACGATATCGGACTGTGATTCGGATGAAAAGGATGAAAGTGTGAAAATATAAATCGATTTCACCTATCTCAATAATTATTTACTTCAGCCGAAACGTTAGTCATACAACGAGAAGGTAATGATGACAATAAAGCCACCAATAAGGCTTTAGTCAATTACTCTCGTAGTTTTCCAGTCCATTATTCTCGTAATTCTCAAATCTCTGAACCCCTTTCTACACAACACCTTGTTCTATTCCTATTGAATTGTCGAAGAATCTTATACTTTCATTGCTAATTCTGAGGACTATTCTTCCTCGAGGGAGCACTCTGCTAGGGCCAACAGTGTTTTAGGTGCTCTTTTCTACAAGAACTGGGAAACATCGCAACATGAGGCTACGCAAATGCATAAAACGAGCTTGCAAAAAGCTTGCAAAGATAAGATTTGCGCCATTCACTGGAATGAAGCAGCTTAGTTACACTATTGTCCAGTGCAATTGGAGTATATCTCGTCCAAAAGGCTCGTCGCTATTCTGATACTGGCAAATATATTGATAGCCAAACGTTGTACATCAATACAATCAATGTGGGAGGAGTAGATAGACTTGATGCTCATTTTGGAGTTTATCAAATTGACATTAGGGGTAAGAAGTAGTATATTTTGATGTGGTTAGTTCACTTCGATGTGTTGACAGCAAAAAAAGTATGTGGAAGACTCTTCAACGCTTCCCAGATTATTAGAAGCAAACGTAGATATACTGGAATTTTATTTATAGCAAAGTCTTTTTCTTTTCTGTTTTCTCTTCGAAATCTCAATCTTCAACCTATCTTATTTCGAAAACTCAACCTAAGCCATACCAGCAACTGAAAACAAGGCGGTACCCTATTTCTTTTTTAAAACTTTACATTTACTCAATAGTGAGATCAGAAGACTTGTGCTGTCTAAAAACATAATAGTCAGAATGTGTCGCAAGTTAATGTCAATATGTATTACAGATGCTTTAAAGATTACCTTACCCACGTAATTCTACTACGTAATGGTTCCAGTCTCAATGTCTACCCCAATAATCAAGACTTATAAGCGAATAAAGTTTTTATATTCAAGATTCCTCCCCCATACTAGTGTAAGACCTTATCTGCCCATGGGGTCGTTGTCGACCCCCTGAAAAAAACCCACTTTCAGATCTGAAATCTACTAATTGCTATTGTAGCCCTTATTTATGGTCATTAATAAACAACATATGTGAAAATTATAAAAATCGGCGTCAAAAAAAGTTCTGGGCATATATGGGTTAAAATATGATATGAAATGAGTGAAGCACATCAAAGACAAATACGCGAAGTAAAGTAACACATTTAGTGGGTACCGAATACAGTAAACGGCGTTCAATCACCGCGAATGGATCAATTGAATAGGATTGAAAACAACAGCTCTCACATATTTTTCAACGCATAACTTTAACTAACAAATTGAAACAATGTTCGCTTACAATGAATAAAATTGCATATATTGCGCTTAATAAAACTCTCAAATATAATTTAACTGTAACATTTTCATCAACTTTTCAATAAATGTTAAGATTAATTCAATTACTTTTTACCTAAAATAATGTGTATTGACTTTAAATTTGGCATCTCATTCTAAACACTGATTTATTTTATTTTTAATTATATTATTACGATATTACCCTAAATATTTAAAATACTTCTCTAAACACATAAACCCCTATAATTATCTATTAGTCAATACCAGTATTATTGAGAAAATTTTAGGCCACCAAACGCTACGCACACTGTTGAGTCGTTATCTTTGACTCAGGCATGCAGGGAGTTGCTGCGATCTCGGCAAAAACTAAAGGGCAACTTTGCAATACAATTACAAGAACTCTTTTAAAGTTTGAGTATTAAACCAACTTTTCAAACGATTTGCTGTGTCAACTCTCAAATCTAATGTTGCTTGAAGCTTTCAGATTTTTTTCGTCACAACACAAATTCTCATGTAATGACTATAATATGATAGAGAAGTGGGTGGTAAAAAAGGTCAAAGGTGAAAATATCGTGTGATTTTCGTCTAAAATTATCACCTTAATTTTTTTTTAGATATAATATAATCGCCTCATATAATCGCCTTAATGTTAGACATGGAGAGTCAACATGTGATTTTTAAGGGCAATAGATACCTATCTATATAAGTGAATGGGGCAAAAATTTTATATTTTATATATCTTTAGGTATAAATTTTTTCAAACTGAGAAAATAATTTAGATCACTGCTCCCTGCCATACTCAAGATCCTTTAGAATTGTCCATGTCAGCAAAATCGCTCATGCCAAATGTGCCTAGCGTTCTACGCTGAGTACAGTAGATATGTAATCTCTTTTGTGATTTTGTAACATGTGTTTGGTGATAATATTAAACTGCGATGATTACCGATTCCATCTCAAACAGACCGCCACCATTCACATCTTTCAAATGCTGGCACAATTTCGTGTACCTACCCTAGAAAAACATTTTCAAAAACGTGCAAAATATCACCACACCCTGGTCGCCTAACATTATTTAAACCAAACTACTACTTACACGTTCTTAGCGTAGATAGGTTATTTATCAGAATTAATATCTGTACGATCTTTCTCTATTTACCTTACATGACAATCTAATTTTTTTTATTTAGTTTAACCATCTTACTAAGCTCTATTTTTATATATTTAAACGGTACGTGATGTATATGATACATTTTATAATAGTGTAAATATTTAATTTTTATGACAGTTTACGTTTATAAAATTGAAATCAAAAAAGTATTTTGTGACTAAAGATATGTTGAAAATGAACCTTACGGCGAAGGCCAAGGGGCCTCGAAGCCTAACATTACTGCGGAATATTTCAAAAACTACTACCGTTTTAAATCCTTAAGGGTGGACTTTTTCTTTTCCACCTTAAGTCCTTATTAAACGAATTCCGCCAGCGGGTAAGGGAAGATATGTATGAATTCTTTGACATTTTCCACTTAATATTAGACGTCTTCTATCAAAATTTAATTGATTAATTATCATATTGCAAATAGCAACGTTTTCACTAACTCGTCATAATTCAGGTATCTGTTTCACGCATGCTTTGCCTAATCACATAGACTGTAGCTGAACACTTAATCTGGTCCTAACCGTCAGAGCGTAGATTGTGGGCACCAACTCTTTGACCAAATTCGTTACAATAAATAAATAATATCTCTATAAGCGTTAACAGAGTTTTTGAGAGAAATTTTAAAGTTATTACGTTAATTTACTTAATCCACAAACTTAATCTCTTTTGCATTGGACTAGACGCATTTTTAATTTAATTTTAAGAAGGCAAAGATGTGTGAAAACCAATCGTGTGCAAAGTCTTAGAAGGGAAACGCGGACTTGCCGCGAGATGGACTTGTTATGTACAAAGTGTCGAGGGAGAGAGCATAAAACTACAATACTGTCGTGTTAAAGCGATACTGCGTAAATTCCGCACACAAAGTATGCATTTGCATCAAATCCTGAAAATATTTTTTTAATTTATAAAACGTCACGATTTCCTTATTAACAGTGTGGCAACGTTATAATAGTATTTCATTATACTAATTTAAAATTATTCTAAAAAATACATTAGCGCAACATCGTCCACACTGTCGTATATACTCGTATCTGTGTAGGGATTGACCCTGACCATAAACAAATAAATAACTATCTATAATTAATTGCTTAGTGAATATACGCACGAGCATTTATAGTATGTTGTAGCTACCATTAATATAAATTAACATCAAAATAAATGCATCATGTCACTATTATGTCACTGAACATAACGTTTTATAGATGATATATCAACTATATTATAATATAGTTGATTATTAGTGATATAGTAGTCGTGATTACGCTAACTAATCGAGAAGAAACTACCTTTTTCAACAGTAAACAGAATATTTTACTAAACAACGCAACAGTTACGGAAGAATTCAGTGGAGGTTCCGGGTTGTGCCGGCTACAGAAGACGACAGTTTTACACCTAAATTATACTAAATCCTCTCTAGAACTAATATTGCACACACATACACATTTCTGAACGTGGCGTTATTAAAAAAAATGTGTATGCGTACAAAACTAAAATAATTATTTTAAAAATGCCATAATAAATTGTGCAGATTATAATAGAGCATAAAATATATGTATAAAATATAATCTTAGGATAATAACTGCAAATTAAAAGTGATAAGGAAATACTTTTAACAATGTGCTCTCTAGTGTTGAATATTACAATAATAATATAAAAATACTATTTATCGTTAATAAGCCTGTTACAATAATAACCGCAAAACAACCGAGACAATGTTTAACATTGCGTAAAATAGATATCAAAGTTGCCAAATTGTAAATAAGTCTAGCGCAATCTAATTGCAATCTGCTTCATACAAATTGATTGAAACCTCAGAGTAACGATGAGATAAAAATCATACCAATCAATACAGATATATTTATATGGACATTGGACACCCATGATTAATGTTAACACTTAAGTATTACGCGGTATAAAACCTGCAGATAATTTCTAGCAATCACCATCAAACTCTTGCGATCAATCTAAATAAATAATTCTCTAAACATAGATACGACTGACTCGATATGTAGGTACGTGATAAGGACTGAACTATCGATATGTATGATATGTCATATTATGTCTAGCGATACGAATACAAACGTTTTATCGTTGGTGATCAATATCTCAATCTTTACTCTGAGGTAGAAATCATACGCTGAAATCACTGGAAACGATTAACGCTAAATATATTGTATAAAAATAATATATCGAATAATAAAAATACGGAATGAATACCACACAAAATATAAATCCTCTCTAGCACAGCGAATGTCAGGATACCCTCAAAAACAAAAACTTAAAATCGATTTTAGCTGCCGTCCGAAACGATGACGAAACATCTTAAACAGTACGTATTCTAAGGAAATAGAGTTAGCACTTAACTTCTATACTGATCCGAGTAAGCGTAATACAGATATATTATAATTTTCAGTCGAGTGATGTTCTCGATTAGTGAGAGAGGTACTCGTGAGATACAGTCGCATCACCGAACGATAAGGCTTGAGAGCTAGGTTACGCTTGTCATCCGAAAGGGTCCAATCTCGTTTGCGTGCACATTTAAAACGACTGTTGTGTGATATTCCGAGGAGGCGTTCGGTCGTTTTGTTTAAATACTTGATTTCGAGAAGGAAACTCTGAGGTGGTTGGACTCGGAGAGCTGGTAGTTGTGCATTTTGATGAGCGCCGCCACCGCGTCATCGATCGACGGCAGTTGCACGAGGGCCATTTTTCGGTCCTTCCTGTAAAAAATATACATACATAATATGAGAATTAGACCCGAGTTACCGACATAGCTTGTTACGTTCCCTCAAATATGGTTGAGCGAAACAACGGCTGGATCATGCGTCATGCTCGTGAACGGGTGCCACCAACGGGAATGGGTCTGCTTTCTGTCTACCCGTCTTAACATGCATTGGATTGTATGTAGGGCTTAGGAAACTTCATTGTGGAAGCACTGTATACATAGCATAGTTTTGTTGCCTATTGTAAAAAAAAATTTTTGAAAAGAGCAACCGCCGAGTTTATTGCTGGCTCTTCTCAGCAGGAAGGGCATTCCGAACCAGTGGTAGATTCATCGACGATTCAAAAGCACTTGTAAAAGTATATTTGAATAAAAAATATTTCTATTCTATTCTATTCTATTGCTTATACAGAATGCAAGGCTGCCGTGCCATGACAATATACTGTATCTAAAAACAAGCATTTTTCTTGTTTATTACCAATATGTTTTACGAGATACAGTGTATTTGCATTTGAAGTTTGCGTTGAGCATATAATATTATGTAGCTTTTAAACTACATAATCACCTATATTTATTTATTTTTTGAAAATTTTGTTATTATTCTTACTAATATCTACTATTATAGACTAACTAATATAGACTATCAACTGTATGATTTTACAATCAAAGAAAACGAATTAAAAAGAATAATAAGAATAAATTAACTTACGGGAAGAATTTGAACGCCTTGATCGTGAATCCCCGTTTGGTGAACGCTTCTTTGATGTCATCTTCAGAAACCGTGGCTCTGTAGACAAATATAAATATGTTGCACAAATGCATTTGAGCGTGAACATGAAGTGGGGGACAAAAATGAAGTGGGGGTCCTGGAATTGGACAATAACTTACGGAATGTTGGACAGATGTAACGTAGCGCTCGGCGGGTAAATGTTCTGGTAGTTTTTGCTACCGGGCTTCTTGAATCTATGGAGCGGACTCTGGGAATAGTCCCTGGAATAGAGCAGAAAGAAAATTTATATAACACCTCCAATAATTCACTCGATACAGCCAATTCTGTGGACAAAGGATTTGCTGTTTCGCTGTGAATGCAATCTAGAAAAATGAAAAAATTTATATACGCAACAAAAGAATTTCGCAAATGGAATTCAATAGTGATTTATTTTTTAAATTTTTTTATGGAACACATCTCAAAGATTTTAGTAAAGGTTTATTTCTAATTAATCTTCTATCAGATCTAGTAGAACGCAACCCAAACATGTGCCGCTAAGTAATTACTTGATTTTGGTTTCACCGGATGCTACGTGATGATACAATTTGATACAGTAAGATTTTTGTTGGAGTCTTCTCAAACCAGAACGTGTTTGAAACCTTCGTAGCTTTAGTTTTAAGTTTAAATAATTAGTATAATATATAAAGGTAGGATGATAGTTTTTATTTATCTTTATATATAAAACTATATGATGCTCACAACGTGATTCACGCGGATTAAGGGTTTTTTAATTTCCGCGGGAACTGTTTAATTTTTCGGGATAAAATATAGTCTATGTACTATTCTGATGTAAAAGTTGTAAACATTGTAAAGTTTCATCAAAATCCGTCCAGTAATTTTACGTGATAGAGTAACAAACATCTACCCATCCTCCCAAACTTTAGCTTTTATAAATAACTAGCTAATGCCCTCGACTTCTTTCGCGTGGATTAAGGTTATTTAGTCCCCGCGGGAACTCTTATTCTCCGATATAAAAAGTAGCCTATGTATTATTCCAGACTATAATTTATCTCTCTGCCTTTCAGCCGAATCGCTTAAGTAGTTGCGGCGTGATTGAGTAGCAAAAATCCATACATCCCAAATTTCGCATTTATAATATTATAAGTAGGAAGTAGAATAAGCGCCCACTACATGACGGCACCGATATCTTGAAGACCGAAGTCGATTCTTAAGCCATCTAAGGGGGCCCATATATGGTCAAACGTGTTTGTCAAACACGTAACATTTTTACGTGTATTTGATAGTCTGTGGTCGTGTTTGTCAAACAAACAAACTACGTGTTTGATAAACAGGAACGGAGGTGTTTGATTGGGTGCGCTGGTGTTTGATGACCTTGTTCAAACGAAACCGTAACAAAATCACGTAAAAATTGTACGTGTTTGACAAACATGTTTGATCGTGTATGGGCCCTCTAAGCTCACTCCTGAGCCACCCAAGTTAGAGTAGAGACGTTTAAGGTTTTAATACACACCTAGTTAAGCCGGCGTCCGGCTGCCCTTCTTTCGGCAGTTGCACCGTCTGGTGCTTGCTGAGCATAACGCGCATCGCCTTCCCGAACACGCGCAGTTTATCCATATGGGTCATCGCTGGAATTAATAGAATAGAATAGAATATCGTTTATTTATTGACATACAAAAATGAAATAGGTACACTTGGACTCACACATATACAGAATTTCTTAAAATATAACTTAACTAGTATCTACTATGTATTATCCCAATGAAAGGGTTCTCGCTCAACTCAATGCTGTGGATACGAATAGGATTTTTTGATAGATTTTTTTTAAGAATATTAGCCAAGCTGAACTTGACTTATATTCTCCTCTCCCCTCCAAATAAGCGAAAAGCTTGTGCTAGGAGTGGGTATGATAATAGTGCAAGGGGTGGGATTCGAACCTGCGACCTTTCATGGATTTATTCATTTAAGCATGTAGTCACAAGATGTTAAATCATTTCAATATTATTATTAGTAAGTATATCATACTATTTTAGATACAAACGCATGTGCAATTGCATTCTAAATTTATTGCGACCATTTGCATTTTTGGACCAAAAACTTATTAGGATTTAAAGAATTATCCGAAATAACAATCTCTTGTTTTTATTTTATCAACTGTTTCTCCAAACATATTAAAATCAAACAATTACGAGTACGCGAATAATAAACAAATAAATCACTGATGATAACAAGGCAGAAGAGTGCTGAAGTATACCCTGCTATTATAAGTGCCAATATATCTGCTACATTAAAATTTTAGCTTAATTTTTGAGGTTCGCATAATTTTATTTCAAGTACCAGACCTACTCTACATAAAAAGACGTGTGTCTTAATCTACAAGCGGTAAACCAAAGGGAATAATTCGCTGAATTGCTCGTTTCGACAAAATTCAATTACTTAAAATTATAAAGTGGTGTAAACCTGGATCAAAGCCTGTGACACTTTATTGACTCTCTCAGCAATTTATATCAAAAAGATGTAAAAAATGTAATATAATATCTTCGTGTGGGTAAAATATTTTATCTATTATATCATACGCACTTGTTCTCGCTAAACGGGAAATGAATAATTCATTTCCCTTTACAATAACCATACCATAAGCGAGTTATTCAGATTTACCATTTCACGCAATATGAAAAGTAAGCAGTAGAAAACTAAGTCACATTCTCATATCTAAACAAAAGGAACGATCCCCTCGAATATGAATCTAATGTTGTCAAGAATAGAGTAGAGAATAATGTAAAAAATAAATACCTAGGTGAGCCTGGTGCGGCTCTGCCATCTGAATTAGGGCTGAATCCTTTTTATTGTAGAGAATCTTCACTCGCTGCACGTCACCATACACGCCTACATAATAAAAATGTGTTACAAACTGAACAACGAGTTTCCTGTTGTAGTACTTTAATACGACTTATTTCAGTAGAGCAACCTCAACTCTGCGTTTTCCGTAATAAAATAAAATCGGGAGAATATGGGCTTCGCCCAGAATATATTTTTACCATGAAAACGTGAAACTTTTTAAGACTACCCAAAATTATGACGGTAAAAGCAAAGTTGAGACAGCCAAATTACGATCTAAGTTGGTACCTACGACTAAGCTAAGTTACTACGTTTAAACACAGGTTTATTATTCCAACGGTAATTGAAGGAATAGTTTAGTTTAACGAATTAGTTCATACTCGTAAAGTATAATGTGTGAAACTGGATAGACAGAAAATGATACAAGAGGAAAATAATTCCAAAGCTCTATATTGGTCACGTATAAGCTTCCGATTAATGCTTTAACGGTTAACAACTTTGGCTCAGCTATTTTTGGCCAGCTGTGTAAAGCTAAAATGTTTCAAAAAATAAAGATATACATAAAGGTAACACTACTTATTATCGATAGAAGTTAAAAACAAAAAATAGAAATTACATATTTTTGCTAATAACAAAATTTTATTGATTTGTCGAATTGACAGACCTTTAGTATTTTTACGTCATTGGTAATTTACTGTATCGTTTATAATGATTCCAAGAATGTGAAGAATAAACCATGACACAAAATACAATACGGGGTACATACACTAACCTAGCTACATCTAGGATGTCTGAAACACAAATTGTCAAGTTAATAAAGCGTTTAGAATGACCTTAGAATGGATAGTGTTAACAAGCGAAGCTTCGACAAAAAGTCATCGGATGCTGTTATCAGTAGAGAAGTTGAGAGTGTTAGCTGACAATTTGTCTTCCAGGCAGACAGGGGCTCGGGAGCAGTATTAATGTTTTAATATAAAATACGGAATGTATGTGCACACGTACCGAAAAGGGTAAAGAGAGCGTCAGGCGTGACCATCTAAAACAATAGGAAAGAGAAAAGAGATAGTATTATAAATAGTCGTAAAAGATATCTGACTTCATGTCTATAAATAAATTAGCAACTTATTTTTAAAGAGTTTTAAGTAGAGTATATAAATGAATAGCCTGTAACGACTGTATTAGTTTGGATCTATTAGTCGTTCGGTGGATTTAAACCCATATTATTAAAATGAAACAAGTAGACGTTACCGGCTATTGTGTTAGCATTATGCATAATTTGCCAATAAACATTAAACTACCAAATCGAATTGAAAGGTTGTAAAAATAATTTCTCTACATCTTGTGCCTACCAGAACGAGTGATATCTTCAAGACTTCTTCAACAACTCATTTACAAAAGTTATCTAAGGATGGATCGTTGTTTACAATGTGAAAAGCATTCAACATCATTTCGTTTTTGTGTTGGTTTAGAACTTCTACAACAAATTCTCAATGGTGTCGAATACACTACACGAGAAAATACCTACCTCTTCATTGAGGTTGGAGACGAGAAGTACAGTTGCTAGCGGCAGCGGGGGTGCGGTTAAGGCACGAAGGGCGGGCGATGCTGGAGTCAGGGTGAGAGCTCCGAAGGCTGGCAAGCCCACTCCCCCCACTCCCACTCCGTACGGTGAAGCCAATCCTGATCCCAGCCCCAAGAACGGCGGCGCCAATACTCCTCCACCTATACGTCAGATTTACACCGTTAATGATTCTCACCTTGGCAATTCACCTTCATTCCAAGTTCCAATCTACTCTTTTTTTTACTATAAGGACTAGCGTTTGACTGCAATCTTACCTAAAAGTGTTAAATGGAGCCTAGGCTAGAAGATGCCTATTCAGTCTGGATTTAAAGGTACCCAAGTTAAAGTTAATTGGAAAACGGAAGTCGGAACGGTATTCCTTTTATCTCGTATCAATAATAATATAAATTAGTATGACAAATTTATTAACACAATAATTATTAATCTAATTAAGTACATCTTAACAAACATGTGTTTCCAAAACCCTTATAATTACTTGTGCAAAAAGCAAAATTGCCAACTACGTTACAGTGATTCAAGAGAATACAGAAATTCGGGAAAACCACACCAAACAAGTCAGATAGCTCCTCTTTTTGCGAGGACCCCAAAATATATAGCGATAGTATACTATACAAAAGCAACAAATAGGCTTTACAGGAGTAATCCTCATATATTACAACCCTCTACGGTGCAATAAGGATTTATGATAAGTTATTAGTCACTGTGGAAACATTTAGAATTGATTATGAATAATAAACAAGACAAGAGGGGTAAAATATTACAGTAATACGTGCTTGTATCATATATAAATTAGGATACTTTTGTTATTAAAGTAGATGGAATATAATATTATGTAACATTTTGCATTTACACGTGCAAATTAAAATTACTAAATAGGTCCTTAAAATAACCTAATTCACCATAGTTGTTGTTGAAATAAGGATAATCATCATAAATTATACTTTCTACGTAGAGAACCACAGCGTAGCAAGCATACAATTCAGAAAGGAATGTACATGAACGGCAGGGGATAGAATATTGTGTTATCGCTTACGTTTTATTATGCAATACTGGTAAATTATTTAAACAAACAATGTGATCAAAGTTGGAGTGTGCGCGTATGGAAAATACTGAGGTCACTCTTTGCTTCGAAGTTACTCAAGTTCGAGAATTGGAAAGTTGTGCCTCACGTTACCGGTACTTTTCATTTTTATTATTCATATGTTGTGAAATATATTATTTGTAATATGCGTAAACATAAGAGATCGTGTTTGCTTGCGCATTTTTTTACCATATTCCTGAAAAATTATAAAGTCGATCGTTTTTAGCATTACAGCGTTACAACCACATAGTTGTTCGTTAACAAGCCGAAGTGCGTCAGAGTACGCTCCTTGCCCGGACGCATACTCTCACCCACCATAACCTCAGAGCACATTATTAGATTTAAGATAATAGGTCATTATGGGGCGCTGCATTCGTCGTGGGTTATAAAAATGTTATGGCTTGTCTGAACTGTATCATTGCTTCTCTGTGGCAAAACTAAAAGGAGTAGATAAAATAGAATCGAAGAGTGTAAAAAGCGTCCAGGTGTCGGGTAGTATAAGACTAACTCATCCTGGAAGCGAGGGCCAGGGCGAGGCGGGCCCGCAGAGGCATCAACTCACTGGTCAACAGCTGGTGCGCGTCGCCGTCGCCGGACGGAAGCGTCGGGTTGGTGTAGTCCCGGGACTTGTCGTTGTTGTATTTGACGTTGAGGCAAGTCATCTTGGAGTAGTCGATGCGCAGTGTGCAGCACCCGTTGTAAATGTTCTGCCCATCTAATGCCTGTTGACAAAAATATAAAACTAAAATACTACACAATACCATAACGTTTCAGAGCTGAAAACCGGAAGGTTGACGGTTCAAATTTCAATCCCCACCTGTTGCACTGTCGCCGTATCTACTCTTATCACACAAAAACCACAAAAATACAGTCAGTCATACTAAATAAAAATACAGTCAGTGAATTATATAAAAGTAAACACTAACATAACATTATCTCTCATTATGAGGCAGGTATGTTCGTAATTCGTAGGGAACCACTATATTTAGATACATAGAGTGTAAACTCAAACTCAAAATTATTTATTTCATGTAGGCCAACTTGTGGCTCTTATGACAAGTCGAGAATCTACCACCGGTTCGTTGAAGTTGAGTTGTAGAAAAAGATCTCGACATAAAATAGCAGGATATTGTAGGAGACATAAAATATACAGGATAGCGTAGGAGAAAAAATATGACGGTGTCAAAATCATTAGTTTCCTGCGCTGCTGCCTGCTACCTATTTGTTTGCCGACGTCGCCTGCGGCAGGCTGATAACACCGCATCGCGATAGAAAAGGGAATTAATTAAAATGCAACAGCACTCAACCCATTCCTGTGAGCGTTATGCCTTTCAAAGTTTCACAGGCACAAAGCCAGCATAATAGCTGTATGAAATATATTTTATAAAAGAAACCCACGGCTTCCTCCTGAAAGAACTACGAGTACTTTATCTCTTATTCAACATGATTAAATCAATTCGCTTCTTACAGGTAGACAACCAGTTCGCGGGGGACCTTCCACTATCTAATTTAGAAGAGATAAATGTTACTACGGGGATTACTCGTGAGGAGCTCGCTTGCCGCAAATGGACTTTAATTTTTAACTGTTTATCCCTCCTTAGCAATTTCTTTTGAAACGGGGCCCGGCGGTTTCGGTAATTCATTTCAACAAATGCGCCCGTGGCGGTCCCTGGAACGGTTCTATTAATACCGTCAACTTGCCGATGCCCGCGGCCTCGCCTCTACCGCGATATTATTAATTCAACCAATTAACGTCACTGTTTTCTTTTAAAAAGGGAAACCATGAGAAATTCATCGAGAATTACATAGAAAATTCTAAACTAATTAATTTATTTAGCATAAAGCGGAAAATTGGTACTCTCATAATAAATATTTCATATTTCAATTATGCGGATAAAAGCAACATTGTTTTAACAATTTATACGTGCGCAAAATTAACCAAGCCTCCTTTCATTTCTTGTTTAATTTAGAAGATACCGACCTACGCACACATAGCAAAGTAATAAAAACACAATCGATCGTAACGAAAAGCCCTCTTAAATCGTTGATTAAACCACGCTCGTACTTCCTATAAATGAAGTTAAATTTGAATACCTTTTTACAATCCAATAAAAATTTCAGAGACGCAATGAATAAGTAAGAGTTCAATGTCGGAAAGCTGGAATATTGGCTGTAGATTTAATAAATTTCTGCTCTATATGCAAATGCGAACCCCTGATGTGTAGACGTGAATAGATTGGCTCGTTTATACCTCAACTTATATGGAAATACGAAAAGCACGTAAGAAAGCGTGAAGAAGATCGCTTCGATACGTAATTAGTTTTGTAGACCGCCACGCCTCAAGTTGATCTTCGCGAAATTGAATTTTTGAGAAGTGCGTAACAGCCACCTAACGTACCTTAGTACGTCACATGTGAGTAAAATATCACCCTTAGGCAAAATATTATCAATTAAAATTATTTTAGCAAAATTCGTCATATATTTTGTATTTTGAATTATAAAATAGTATTTCCCCCATACGCCATATTTACTTTTAAATAAGTTTTTTTTCAGTCGTCTATCGATACAAAATCATATCTAAACATCACATTATTTTATTGAAATACTCTCCTACTTCATAATAATAAAATTTAATGAACTAAAGCCCAAATAAGCTAATAGAAAGATAACTATTAAAACATCGTACAAATTCACGACATAAAAATTTATGAAGAAAATTCTTTGATGATTTCTCGAAAACGGATTGGCTGATTTCAATAAATAATTTGTTTATATTTAATATCCTTAGTATAGTTGAGAGCAAAAAGAATATATAACCTTTTACCCCAGAAAAAGTAACCTAGCTCACGCAAATGAGGTTGCGGGCAAAAGCTAGCTAGTAATAAAAATAGTAAAAGTAAATCAAGTAAGTAAATTTCATTAAACCAATTCAACAAATTACTTAATAGACAATATAATAACGGAATTAAATATGCATGTAGGTAGAAAAAGGGGATGAAGCACCTCATCTGAGTCAACATTTTGCTCCGGGATTTAAAAAAGCTTTATTATAAATTGTGAATAAATTAACGTCATGGGTGGCTAAAGTCATTTAATGTTCAATGATTAATTACGTTGAAGAATATTAAATCAAAAGAATGGGGTAAAACTAACAATAAAGTATTATAAAATTGAGTTAAGTATGAAGATAAAAAAATTGGGAAATTCTTGCAAAGTCACCGGTATTATAATAACTTTGGTTACCGTCCGACTTAATTCAGATAAATTATTTCACACACAATTTGTATTATGCGGCTAATGAAGTGATGACATAGTACCTAACTACCTATATAATTTCATAATAACAAAGAATGGCTTAGAGAATAAGGTAAGTGAAGGAGTTGAAGAAACATTTACTTAAGAATTTTTTAATCCTCACTTTTTGCTCTTGGCTAGGTAGTAGTGTAAGGTTTTAAGAAACGCATCTAAGTTATGGTATTTTCATTCACGGCTCGGATGGAATGAGGACGGTATATTTTATCTTATTGAGAATTAAATATTGTGTATTTTTGCGCTTCTTTCCTTTAAAATTACTGGATCGATTTTAATGACGTTTTTCGTATTTCACAGTTTCACCTCAGAACAGGTACCTACTTAGACAATACGAGTTATAGACCACCACGGGAAGCTGTTCGTTATGATTTATTTTTTGATTTTACATACCTAGATACAGTAAATCTACGTCGGTTATATACTCAAAGTCTACACGTGATGGATCTTGACATATTTTCGCTTTGACAAAATTGTTTCGTATATCTCGAAGTGCTACGTTGAGTCAAACGATACTTCATCTGGTGTAATTTGCATACATTTTAACTTACTCCATCGTGGAACTACTGAACACGACGCCTACACGTTCTTTAAGAGTTTAAAAAAGATACACATAACCAGAATAATAAACAAGAAAAAAGTTTAAAAGCTGTAATCTGGCTACGGAAAATTGGATTTAACACCCGTCCGACTTTATTCATATACATATAATTTAGCCTATGTATATCACCCGGACCATAATAAAAATCGATTGACAGCTCATTCATCAAAATCGGCTCAGCAAGTAGTTAAGTCGCTTTAGTGGAACATATTTTACAAATCTTCCTTTTGGCTTTGATGACATGTTTTATATGTAAAAGTATTTTTATTATTATATACAACATTGTGTACATAAACGTTTATAATACGATTAACAAATGACGTAAAGAAAAATAGAGCATTGCTTTATTTACGCAGGCAATTAACAGCTCTTTACGGAAATTAATCGGGTTGACTTAACTTTAAATCCTCCTCAACGGGGTAAATAAGACTTAAAAACGGCGGCGAGGCCGTCAGAGCAGCGAGACAGAATCATTGTAAGACGTAACAAGTGTCCTCCGTATCTCTTAATCACGTCCCCGGTAATTGTTTTATCTTTAGCTCGTTAGAACTCGTTTAAGCAAAGCCGTCTTAGAGAAGGATTAAATGCGGTCTGCCTTAATCCACCCCCTGTTGCTAATTCTGGCGGTTTTTCCACGGAGACCAGACAAACGTTTTTGTGGAGGTCCCAAGCTAGCGACGTTTAATATTTATAAGAGCCAACATCTCTCAGATTGCTCCTGTTGCCGGTGCAAGGATTACGTCAACGACAGAATGCATTCGGGGCTTTTATTCGCGGAAAATCACTGAAAATGTTCGAGACTTGTTTATTGCTCTTTTTAAGAGACTCTCGACAGATTTACGCTGTAGTCGCCTAGTGGTGATTCGGGTAGCCTCTAATGAGCTTAGCAAGTTCGCAACGCATTCTTTTAGAGTATTTAGTTACATAGAAGCAGAAGGTTCTAAAGTGAAAGCTTCTTTTGGAAGTTAAAATTTTATGGGTTCGCGTCACCGACATGCTTTTGTTAACAGTATAACTGTAACTATAAGTGTGACGTGTTTTCAATTTTGTCGGTTTATTCTTTCACCTGCAGATACGCCTACCTACATTCGCAGAGATTTATTTATTGACTTTATTCAATTATGCAAATCAATACCTTCTAATCTGATATTTAAGTTGAAATAACTTTTAACAGTTACTATTCACCAAGCGGCAGTATAATTGATTCTATTGGGCGTGAATGAATTTGCCACAAATCCTGTTACGGGACCGCCAGACCCCCGAATTAAACCAATACTAACCCTATTGAAAACACACGACTAATATGATTTGATAGTTTACTTTCTTTATTTAGTTTACAATTAATTAAATATTCTGTTCTAAGTTATAAGTAAGCTTATTTTGAAGCTAGCTTTTCCCCGCGACTTCAATTATTGTATTTTAATTTAACAGACCATCAATAAATAATCGAATAGGCTCAAAAAATCAAAAGACCGAATAATAAGATATCTTATTAATCCGAAATATTATAAATGCGAAAGTGTGTTTGTTTGTTGGTTTTCCCTGCAATAACGAAGCAACGGATCAACATAATTTTGTGCAAGGGTACAGTTGAACACTTGGAGAGTGACATGGGCTACCTTTTATCCCGGAAAAAGAGACGGTTTCCGCGGGATTTTTAAAAACCTTACTCCACGCGGAAGAAGTCGCGGACAAAATCTAGTACAAGGCAAGTATAAATAAGGCTTCCCATTTACCATTTTGGCACGCCGCATGGAACCCTAATAAGGAATCTCTCTTCAAGAGTCACGCTTGAAAAGTAAAGAAATACTTAAGTTTGGACGTAGAAAATAATTGATTGCGTTAGGCGGGCAAGCACTCGCTCGATTAGCTACGGATAGAGACCACTTACCGGAACGCCGGTCGCCGAGTTTGCACGAAATAAATACCTACTGGGCGAAGAGTACTCTTACATCTTCTACCATTATTTATACCTAATGGAACAAAAATTGTCTAGATTTAAAAGATTCATTACCAAACTCATTTACATCTAACAAAAATTTACATTACCTAAGTGTACTATTTCAATTCAATTCAAGTAATAGAATAAGAACTAAAACTTCGAGTGCTTTTAACTATTAGGAATAATGAGGATTATTTGTTTCGCAAAAACAATAAAAAATGTTTTTGTTAATATCAAACACTCAAGATACATGATAGATTTATTTTCTTAGTTAAAAAATATCTTCGGAACCACAACCGGACTTCTAGACGGAAATATAGAGGCAAGTTGGTGTAGCTCATAAAATCACTCGATATTTTTTTTTACACAACGATCAATGAAAATAGTAACGTAGAAACTTGGAAAAGTCTTTAAAAATAGATTTGCATCAAAAATATAGTCCGCGGTTGTAAATAATCTGTTATTTAAATTTTTAAAGACCGAGCAGAATAAAATTATAGGTCCATATTGTCCGTCCAATCTGTTTATCTTTTAATTGAATTAACGGAGGTCATTCAAAATTTCAATCAACGGAAATGAGATTGCACCGTGACATATTATAATAGTTACGTATTTGCTCTATTCATGATTAATATGATATTCATTTTAATCCTGTATTCATTACCTATTAGGTACATGTTTAAATACGACATTAATTTTTTTTTTTATTAGCCTCAATAGCCCAACGGTTAGAGGTGCGGACTGAAAAGCAAAACCTCGGTTCGATCCCAACCCGTTGCACTATTTTCGTACCTACTCCTAAAAGCTTTACGATTATTTGGAGGGGAGAGGAGAATATAAGTCATAAGTCAAGATTAGCTTGGCTTATATTCTTTATAGAAAAAAAAAATTCCTAACTTCAAACACCGCCTATTTCCACGTTTCGTAAATAACCTATTCATAAAAAATTTAAATATAGAAACATATTTTAACATTTTCGTATTACTTATAAAAAAAAATTTCAGCGCAGTAATAAGTTATGACAGACAAAAACAGCGGTAATAAGTTATGAAAACAAAATTCAGTAGGTCGGCTTTTACGATACCCTGCCCTGTCTCGTTTTACTGCAAACTGTTTCCATTCCATTAGACAATGTAATTAATACCCACCGGTAAACCTAATTGTGGCTGACAATCAAACAACGATCGTTGCCATCATTGCTCAAAAACCGCTCCTTTATAGCCACCATCCCCCGCCGTAACCTAATATTAGCGATTAGCCCCACAGATGTTGAACTACTATATTGTGACATCATGAATAATGAAACCGACGACTTTTGTTACCGAAAGCGTGAATTGGCATTGTCTATGAACACTGGTATTGTTTACAACATAATGGCATTGTTTTACCTGCAACGCTTGTTCACGCGGCGTTATTTGAAGTACATCATATATAATTCAGGCACGGCTGCTGGCGGGTCGTTAAAAATGTAATGATGGGCAGCAGAGCCCGAATTATTGGTACGCGGTTGCATTTACGGTTCAACTTAATTTATTTAACTTTACTTATCATAACTATATAAGTAAGCTTAATAAGAAGAGCTAAACTTTGAAGTCCTGAGGTATGAAAATGAGCAACTCCGCACAAAAAAGCACAGTAATATAGCCCCATAAACCCATTAAGTGGATATCCGAAAAACGATGCATTAGAAACAACTGGACAGGAGCGGCTCAAAATATAAGAGTTTGGAAAACCCCTGAGAACTAGTGTTCTGCAGCCATTAGTAAAGGATTAGACGTCCTTCCATTAGTAAAGATACCAATAAGAAAGAACAAACAAGGTTTAAAACGCTTATAGCTTACCTATGATACAAAGCAGTTTCTCTATGGTTTCGCTTTGGTTTGAAAACAGCGACACTGCCTGCATTGTCTATGATTCTATTGCAGACATTTTTGATAATGCATTGATAATATACGAATGCCAATGTTATGGCTATGTCTAAATATATAAAATAAAAAGGTAACTGACTGATCTATCAACGCACAGCTCAAACCACTGGACGGATCGAGCTGTTTGGCAATAGCTTTTATGACGTAGGCATTCGCTAAGAAAGGATTTTTGAAAAATCAACCCCTAAGGGGGAAAATAGGGGTTTGAAAAATTGAACTTCACTGAGCGAAGCCGCGGGCAAAACCTAGTTACTTATAAAATTCGGGAAAAAAGCATGACTGCTCAGACATGGTTACAACTGAAGAACAGAAACGTGTGTTCTAACCACACTTCCAGTGTGCCAAGAGCAAGCGATTAAGGACAAAGATTACGTTGAGCAAAGCGGTGAACACTAACAAAACAACCGTTAAACAATGTTTGACACGTAACAACGATGCAGAGTGCAGCTACGCTGTTGACACAAGTCGTAGGTATCCAAACAGCGGAGGGCGACGACGCGACGTGCAATTTTAAGCGAGACCTGATCTTCGCTTTCATCAATAAAGGCTAATCAACTCTCTTGACAGACAGTTCGAAATATTAAAAGCTCCGCAAGGTATGGATTTTGATACAATACTTGATACGGCAGCGGCGAATCTCCACGGAGATAAGCTATCTGCGCGGGAGGTATTATAGTGCACAAACGAGTGCGCAAACACAGTTCAATTCCCTATTCCCTCACTCTTATAGTCTTATATCCGACGGGAAGAAAATCCGACACAACTGGAAAGATGACGGCCAACTTGTTCACCAACGTACGGGGGTAACACACCACCTACTTCCTATTTCCGGGCTAATATCTACTCAGAATTATAGAACACCCATGCATTTTGGTCCAACCCGGGAATCGAACCCGGAAAACCTCATACGCAGTCGAACAGCTAACCACTAGGCCAACGAGGCAATTAAATAAATATAATTTGATTATTATTAAATGCTAAGAGATGAGAACCCGGCTGGTTTTTAATGGCGTCTGAGCATTGCGAAATCGACGAAGCGTGAATCGCTGCGAGCTTTGAGTAACTATTTCATTATCCTTAAGCGTAGGACTTGAAGTCTTGCTTACTAATAAACTCGTTAACGATAATAAAATACAATTATTTGCGATGTTTTAAACGTGGGAACAGGAAGTACACGTGCCACCGACGCAAGTGGGTCAATCGGTTTGCGGTGCTATAATGAGGTGTATTTACGGCCTTCTTTTCCTAAGAATGCAAAAAGAGCAAAGGTTATCCAGTTGAATGTGTTTCTTTGGTTGGGATGGGATTCAAAAGCACTATGTAAAAGTTTATTTGAATATAAAACTTTTCTATTCTATTCTTATGTGCGTGTCTGTCAACAAATTAAAAAAGTTATTTCGAAGCAAAAATATATTTTGCGTCAACAGACATTAACTAAATTAAGTTAAATTATATCTAGATAATTACCATTAAACTTTTTAATGAGCTGTCATTTACAAGTATTAACGAAGCATTTAACTGACTCTGGGAGGGAACATTTTAAAACCTATATTGAAGAGATTTTTAAGTAACGATAAGTGCGGCAATAAATATTTAAATAACATATATGCATAACCGTGTCGAAGGATATGCTTGATTGATATTGTGGTGCAAAGTGCATTTTTAAAAAGGAAACAAAACATTAGCTTATAAACTCTACCTTGCATTTTATATTGTACAAGATTTAAGAATTCCAAATGAGATAGGTACTGGTACCCATTTTGTTGTACACAATCTGTAAACTGAATGGACAGGTCACAATCTAGTAAGTACCTACTATCATTTTCCCATTTTGAAAGGGATATCGATGTATTTAGATGCTTCTGTTGTACTCTCCAAACTAAACTAAATAAGCACAAATAAAATAAATAAGCACAACTTTTCAATACACATACAGAAATCTATATATATAAAATTCAAAGTCCTGACTGACTGACTGACTGACTGAGATATCAACGCACAGCCTAAACTACTGAAGTTAGAAACTTGAAATTTTTACAGTTGGTTCCTTTTAAGACGTAGGCGCACACTAAAAAAGGATTATTAGAAATTCCACCCCTAAGGGGTTTAAATAGGGGATGGAAGTTTATATGAAACTCCGTCATTTTTCAAGCTGTTTCCATCAAAGTTGGTATTTGAGCTTTCAGTTAAAAATAAAGAAGTACGTGTATCACAGTTTTTGAAAATTCCACCCCAAAATCTAATTCCACGCAGACGAAGTCGCGGGGGCAAAAGCTAGTGTGTACATAAATAGCTTATGAGATAGATTCTAATTTTATTTTTATTTTCAATACATTTAATCCCAAACATGAAGTGGGAGCACGTACTAGGTACTGCATTTTTGGACAAATATAAAGTGAACAATTTATCAAAGAAAACCCTAAACGTATGTATCACATTTTCGACAATAATACATTGTCTGAAAACGTGTTGACGTGAAATAGTTCACATAACGGTTTTAAACTCCAAATCTACAATATTTGATACGTTGACTTTTATTAAGATTTTAAGAAGACTAGCATTTTCCCGCGGCTTTGCTCCCGCTATCTATTAAATGTAATTCGAAGTGGTGATTCCTATACCTACGAAATTATTTTTTCGTTTTTTCACAGCGGTTTGTTTGGGTTTACCCTACTTTTTTTGTTTTTAATCCATCCCTGTATTAAGGCAAACAAAAAAAAAATATTTGCCGTTTTTGAGTTTTAGCATGAGCAATGAGGAAGAATTAAGTTAATAAATATGTTCATTGTTCATGTATTGATTGTAAACATTTGTGATCACTGATCCTTCAAAAACTAGGAGTACCTACCTACTCACTTTAGAGGGTCTAACTTTAGTCTAGTGTAACTTTTCAAGTTTCCGCTAAGTAAATCTATCAATCTAAACTTGAACTGTAGGATTAGTATAAGATTTAATTCGATTGATCGTATTCGTATTCGATGCCATTAGCGTCACAGTAAAATGAACTTTAACTGCATTGATTTAAAGGCACAAATTCAGTCCAACCGATTTTAATTTGGAGCGTATCCGTATACGTAAAGGTATAAGAACGCATACACGAAATTAACCTCTTAACCAATGTTATTATGGTCCAATTTACTGTGACGCTAAAGTTATCGAATACGATGTGATCAATCGAATTAAATCTTATACCTACTACCACTACAGTTAATTACGCAGTTTAACGTAAACTTAAAAAAAAAAAAAAAAACAATAGGACAGAGCATATCATATTAAATCATTTTAATATGAGTTATGTAGGTCTCGGAAAGACAATAACTGCACAATTTTCAAAGGAAACCACGAAGCTCAAGCTATTTTCCGCTCTTACGTTGACGGAAAAGCTTAGAAGCGGTCGTGATTTGGAATGTGATTTTAAATGTAAATGAGAACCAAACGCCTTTTACTTGTACCTGCAAACGTTGTAGTACTGAAGAATATGAAGTAGAAGGTTCCATCCTGACATTTGTAATTCTTACATAGATATCCTAGCTCAAAATTTTTTTGTTAACGGATGCCTACATCATAATAGTTTTGATAGATCAGTCAGTCAATCAGTCAGTCACTTTTCCTTTTATATCTTTAGATGCAAAAGTGTTTTTGTTTATTTATCCTTCAATCTCGCACCAACGCAGCAACAGATCGATGTGATTTTTGCGAAAGTATCGTTGAGGACTTTGAGAGTGACATAGGCTACGTTTTATCCCGGAAAAACAAAGCGTTCCCGTGGCGTTTTTAAAAACTGACACCACGCATCCGCAGTCGTGGGCAAAGCTGGTTTTCTTTAAAATGATCCCTTTTTGATTTATAGCGTTCAGGAGTCCCTACTAAAAAATTACTCCGCCGGTGTCAGGTAGGATGTTAAAGCCATGAAAACGGATATTACGGTGACAGCTGAGATCATAAAGTTGTATAAAAACAGATCTCGTGCCGTAAATCATGAGCATCATCTCAACTCAGGGTTGCCGCAAATAAAACATTGCATTTCAAGATAAGTCACTCTGGAGAGCAGGTACCTCATAAAAACAAAACTTGATATTGAGATGCATGCTTGGAACTAGACTTTGTGAATATGTCTTGGAAGAATTTAGTAATAACTAGTTTCACAGCGGTACAGAATCATCACAGGATCAAAGATTTGTATGCAAATTAAAGGAAAATGAACCTGTTTAACATTTAAACTAGGTAGGCATAATTTTAAGGATATCCATAAAATTTGACATTAAAACATAGTTTCTCACTTTTTTAAAAGTGAAGCATATTATGGCTCTCGTACGTCTTGGAAAACACCAACTGCACAATTTGTCAAAGAAACCTCGACACGCAAGTATCATATTTTCGACAGACACATTGTTTGTATACGTCAGGTGACGTCGTAGCACGGCGTAGCTCGTAGCCGGAAAAGCCCCGCTCGCGGTGCAAAGTGCAATTTTGAAATGTAAATAAAAACACTTCGTCTTCAACCTGTGAACCTCGCCCTTCACTCACTTTAACGATAGACTATGAACAATTTTATAATAAAAATTCTGCAATATGTAGACACACATATTATTTATGCTTTGACAAGATAGTCTATAACTGCGATCTCACTTGATGTTCAGAACAATACACTCTTAACATAGTAGGGGGCTTACTTAGAAAAGGTAAGGCAGTGTATTCCGTCGGGAGCAGAATCTTCGGCCTACGCCGCGACTATCGTTCATTCTCTTCTTGAACGCCGTATCTGAACCACTGAGTCTACGGCCTATAGGAAAGGACTAGCAGACATCTACGTACAATGGCCGTACCTTACCTAGTAGAGACTTACAATTAAGTAAGAGTGCAATCAAGGCATATTTGTCATCAATAAAAAACTGGTTTATTTTTGTATAATATTCTTACTAATATTATAATGCGAAAGTGTGTTTTGCGCAACAGAGCTACGGATCGGCGTGATTTTTTTTGCATGGGTATAATTGCGGACCTGGAGAGTGATATAGTGACTTTTTATTCCGGAAAATAATAGAGTCCCCGTGGGATTTTAAAAACTAAATTCACGCGGACGAAGTCGCGGGCATCAGCTAGTATAGTAATAAAAGGAGATATCGTATCTTAAGCAATACCTAACTTCTATCTCCCTCTGTTATGAGTGATCGCCAACAACACACCGCCAGTTGTCGCTGCGGTTATGGATCGGGCTGCGAACAACACGGGGCGGTCCGTGGCGCGAACGGATCACATTGTTATCAATCACGCCTCTATTGATGGAGTGCTGCGATTTTGATTAAAACACCCAGTATTTACTAACTGCGAGTATATCAGTGTGTGCTTTGTCAAAGAGAATACCGCCATAATATTAACCACTTCTATGATGATAACACGACTTTTGAACCCTAGAAATCGGTGTAGGTTGTTTAAGCTGGACCTATATTAGGGAACTTGTCTAGAAGGATTGATTCATTCAGTTTCGTTTACGGGAAAAGGGATATCACTAAGGGATTACTATATTTAGATTTATCTGCAGTGTTTGTAATAATTTTCGAGAAAATGGTTTAAAGTCTCTTAGGAAATTTAGATTAAGGCCGAAAAAGCATTTCTCTAAATGTGCATGTCATAATATGTAATTTTCAAGTCATGCCTTACCAGAAATCGCATAATCCCCTACACATAGACCCAGTGTAGTATTTAGGTCAGAGTTGTTATGATAGTAGGTACGTACGTGAAATAAGATCATAACGAGAATAGTCCTATTACCGAACAGATTACGACAAAATATGAGACGCTCTTGGTAAGGCGTGCATGTGGGTGTTAGTTGAAAGACGGAGCTTCTAATAAATACAAAAGCTGCATAGATGTACAACCATGTGAGAAACCTTCTTGGGGTTAACACTTTGCCACAGCAAAGATGGTAAGATGGAACTATATCTCAAAGAATTCATAATGGCTTTTTTTATTTTATTTGTATATTCATTTTCTATAACTTACTCATAAATAAATAACTTAAATAAATTAAAACTACTACTAATTATATTTACAAAAAATACACGCCGTCCAAGTGGTCTTTTATGGGCATGGTGCCCAAAACACTGGCGCTATTCCCTCGTTGGAAAGCGAGGCTTAGCCGTTGGGCTAAATAAGCGCCAGCTCCTTGGTCATCTGAGGCGTGGATCAGTCTTTGGGACACGACATTAATGGCTTTGTACATTTGCATCGAAAAATTTCCAAATTTCCAGAAAACCAACAAGAACGGTAAATAAGTTCCGGAAAATCTCGCGTAATACGTTACGGACATGTTTACTCGTAAAACAGGATACGACATATAGGTACCAGAATTGAGCACATTAAGAGCTTACATTTCATGTCTGCGCGCATAAGCCGCCCTCTGAAAAGATTTGATGGCGAGGTTAGAGATTTATGTCAAGGATCATAGAGTCGGGGATCGGGGGATTTCAGTGCTCCAACATCCGACTGTGCCCTTTGTGGTTGGAGCACTATCCGGCTTCACTTCACTTTGTACCTCTTACTCCTGCTGCCACTTACCTTGCGGGACGTTTCAATTTCGTTTTGAGAAAAATCCGCGGCCAGTCCAGTTAGCTGAATATCAGACTCGTATGGCAGAATATACTCGTACGTAAAGCACGAAATTATATGTGTACAAACTAAACTGATTAACTCAGCTTAGACTGATTTTATTTTTGGATTGTCATAGTACAACACTACACACAACTACTAAACTACATGTTTTTATATCTGAAGAATAAAGCGACGAAATATAATTACTTACATATGGGGACGACTTTCAGCAATAAAGTATGTTGCAGCGTGACTGAGTAACAAACATTCATCCATCCATCCATCCAAACTATCGCATTTATAATATTAGTAGGATAAAAATATCTAAATTAGCATCTAACATTGTAAGTGCATCTGATGTGGAGTTTATAATACAAAACTTATAATATAAATTATTACCCTATTATAAAGGAGACGCGCAACTGTAAGCCCGTTGCCGACATAGCAGCTCGTTAGTTCTCGAAACAATGTTGCGGTATGAGAACCTTTACTGCAAGAATTATTGCTATGCCGATTCGTGTTCTATAATATGCTTCTTTATGATACTAATGAGGTAAAAACATGTCACATATATTTAACCTCAAAAGATAACGGCTTTAGGTGTGCACTGAAATCCGCAAGATTCAAATCTCAACCGTTTGGATATTGCCGCCGTTGCCACAAATTTAAGAGTTCCCGCGGAAATTAAAAAACCTGTATCCACGCGGACGAAGTCGTGGGCATCATCTAGTAAGTTATAAGAATCACGTGGCTCTCTAATATCACAGAGCAAATTGAGAGACGACTTAGCGTTGCTAAGTTTTCATCACTCGGCTACGCCAATGCTACTAGTGTCTCCATCTTGTTGGGGCTTCCTCGCTTGGGAATGGTACTAATCTGTTGGCTGAGTCAAATGCAGAATATGATGCTTTTGGATTTTCTCGAGTGGATATTGCGTTACGTGTGACTAGAAAAGTTGTATTCAAAGGAATTCGGAAAAAACCAAAATCCACGCGGACGAAGCCTCAGCCATTAGCCATATAGCCAGTTAAATACTTAATTTCAACCGCTACTATCTATCCTAATTAATTAGTTCGGTTCAAAAGTTAGGAGTTCCTAATTGGACGATCTCAGCGAATTTGATACCAAATCATAATGATGCTATTATGACCGACAAATACGAGCAGAAATTATTTTGTAATAAATGAGAGTATTAACAATATTATAATAGGATTTGAAAACTAATCAATATAAATGCAGAAATTAGTAATAATATTTCAAATGGTACATGTGCAATTTGTAACACATTACATAACAGCAGGACCGCGGCATTTGCGCGCGTTTCGCTTTATATAAAAACTAGCTCTTACTCGCGACTGCATCCGCCTGGTCTTAGGATTTTAAATCCCGCGGGATCTTTCTGTTTTTCCGGGATAAAAGTAGGCTATACCGTCTCAAATATAACCACACAAATCAAGTCAATCTGTTGCTTTGTTGCTCTGTGATTCAAGGACAAATCAATACACTTTCGCATTTATAATATTAGTTAGGATAGGAAGGATTAGGTAATGTGTCTGCTTGATTGTGCGAAACTTTTTCTTTTTACAAAAGAATATTAGCCTTACTGAACATGTCTGATATACAATTCGAAAGCTCAAAAATTCATATCCTATTCGAACCCTAAAACCTCACAAACAGAGAGAAAAACTGGATGGTTATAAAAAAAATACAAAAACATTCAGAACTGATCTTTATTAGGAACAAAAACTACCGGTGCTATCGACTGTAAAGTTATATCTACTGCGATTCATAACAGTTGGGAAAACGAAAAAACAAAGCTCAATAATAATTATTATTGTGCTAGCAAAGCGAGTTTGCGGAAGCCGCAAAACGAAATTTAATTTGCCCTGAACGCTGCATCAGAAATAAAGTTTAAACAGTCGCTGCAGTAGGCGGCAGTACGCTCAACTTCTAACGCAAATGAATAGCGAATGGGAAAAGTTAAGCTGAGAAAAATGATGTCCCACTCGGCGACCGGGCGCGGAGGGCGGGCCATTGTTGGCCACCAGCGCACTGCTGACGCCGAACTCGATATTACTGCCGTTTACTACGAAAACGGATACGTTCCGTGCCAAATCCATGATCCTCACTATGAAAAAAGAAATGTGAAAACTTGTTCATTTTTAGTTTGTATTCAATCACGCAGCAACAGTGCAATGTATCGCAGTGATTTTTCACATGGGCATATAATAGTTTTTACTTAGAGAGCGCCATATTATCCTGGAATAAAGAGGGTCCCGCGGGATATCTAAAAACCTAACTCCACACGGACGAAGTCGCGAGCAAATGCTAGTAATATTAAGGATACATATTCGGCCCACTTTTTACACCGATTTCCCACAGGATTAAAAAAAATATTTTTTTGTGTAAAAAGTTGCAAGCGTCATTCGTACTACTTCCATAATCAGTGCTGTCTAATGAAATACCAAATTCTAATTATGATTGGTTCGCGACGACTAGAGCACCTTCTCCTTTTTTTCGTTGGTTAATAACAAATATGGTAAGTACTTGTAAATTAAACCGATTTCATTAAAGCCTTTAGAACATCGCCTTGAAATCGTTAACGCAATGGTATAAAAGCAATAGGTGCTTTTGCTAAATTTTTTGCTAGACCAGGCAGTTTGCTTTTATACTAATTGACATACATAGTTATAGCACTGTGACATGTATTGAGGACAGGAATTTTATATTAAATTATCAAATGTAGTTAGTCCTCTTTGAAATAAATGTTGTTTTTAAATATTGTCTCTCATTTTAGTTAGGAACATAAATCTTGTACATCACCTACTATAAGTTTTATGGATAGCAGATATTTTAATAAAGAAGTCTTAATATCCTATTAATTGTTTTTGCTCTGTTTCCAATAGGTTATGAGCCCAGTACGCTTTCACTGCACCACTCTGCTTATATTTGCTTTGTCTCCAATAAGTTGACAATGCATTTATCCATTACCGTTGAGCGGCGGAGGTGTGCTAAACGTCTCTGTTGGTAACTTTATTTCGCGTAGTTCTTATTTTTTTGTGTTGAATGTATTAACGAATCAAACAGTTTGCAGGTTTATATTGAAATAAAAATTTGGAGTGGTATAGTTCGAATATTTTCAACCATTTTAGCTTTGAATAAGCCGCGTCATTTTTAATTTGCTTAACTTCAACGCCTATTTGAAATTGAAATCAATGCATATCGTGTATCACATATAAATGAATTTCTTAAACATAGGTGTAACAAAAACAACTTGACTCTGTATCGTACATACTGTTTGCATTAATTACATTTGACATTAATTTTTAATAATAAAATCAAACTTCATTTGTATAGTGCATGCTCGGCAGCGCGCGAGGGTAGGTAACTTCTCTTAAAGACAGCAGGTGCTATTTCAGCACTTTATTAATGTGGCTGGTAGTTCCGTGGCTATGAAAAGCGTCTTAATCACAATTCTAGAGTCCTTTACCCAATCCAGTTTGACTTGTAAGTTATTACTAAATCGAGATTATGTATTACTAATGCAGTTACTAACACAAACGAAAGTTCCCAACAAAACTAAGAACAACTATCAATATGAAAGTCTTAGCCTAGTCGATAGTTTAAGATCCTGTAGGATATTTTGAGGAGATGCTTGATAAAAATGAAATTTTTTTAAAGTGTGAAATCTAATAAGTAAGAACTTTACAAAAATTATGTTTTTACCACTAAAAAATTAAACAAATATTAAAAATGACTAAATCTGACGTTTGAAAGTCTTTGTATTGAAATGTGTCTACCCAAGTAGCACAGATAGCTGTATAAATACTCACTTTTAGACCTATTTGAAACTCTATGCGTATTAAGACTCTTTTAAGAGTACACTGGTGATCCTACAGCTGCATAATAGCTGTCAGTGATATTTAAACAGCTTAGGCTGAATAAGGGCTGTTTAGTGGATAAAATTACGCCAAATGCTGTAAAAGAAGGTATTTGTGAACTCTTATCACACTGACTTATTAAGGGGGCACGTGTGAACTATTATGAAGTTAATAGCTATATAATGGATGATATATGACCCACATTACAGCTTAACATGAATCCACCATTTTATTGTATAACCTCATAACCTATATAAATATACTGATTCATTTTTCAACTTTTATGATGTTTTGTGTATGAATTAGGAATGGATTGCATTAGTTTTTACTTCTCGATATCAAAATAACAACTTTTTATCTTATAATTCTTTTCAAAGCACTAAAAATTGTTTATTCAAGTTTTCATCACAGCTTATTTAAATCACGAAACTAATTAAAAACCGAATATTTTCGTGGCGCACTAAAATTTTCTTAGGTAATATATATGTATAATGTCAGTAAAATTACATTCCCAATCATTTTTCTTTTATAAATATGAAAACAATGCACTTAACTTTGAATATATAACCACACGTATTCAATCAAATTCAATTCACTCCACGAAGTATATTAATTTGCTAGATTTGTATTATCTATGGTTTGCTACTTCACTTTTACGTCACGTGACATATTTGCTGAATAAAGAGTAACTTGTAATCTTTTACTCAACTTAAGGCTGTATAATTTGTGCCCATTTAAGAGGTATAAGAGCTGTATACGGCCGTATACAGCCCTTATGCAGCTTTTTTATACAGCTTTAAGCGTGACGGGAATTCGTTATTCAGCTGCTAAGCAGCCTTCGTGTGCTACTTGGGTAGTTTAATTAAAAATCATTAACGCTTGTTTTGTAATTCAGCAGTACTTTATTAATGCGATCTATGAAGTTTTGTATCACCGGTAGATGATAAGAGCGACTCGAAATACTTAGCAACCATCTTAAAATAAAGAATGGTGCTGATTATTCTCACAGTATCTACCTATCTCAATAATATAAAACTAGCTCTCGTCAAGTGCCTTATCAAAATTACCTGGTAGCTCTTGGACCATGAGGGTACGCAGCCGAAGTACGAGCAGATAAGACTGAAGTCACTTCATTCCCAGATAGTTCGAGAGCGAGTCATTACGGTGAATGAGACGTGCGGCAATAAGAACTTTGTTTTATTGCTTTACTTTACAAACAATTAAATAAAAACAAAAAGAAGTATTCAGCACTCACCGTTTTTGCCATTTGCGCTGACCCGGTGTCTGGGTACTGGATTAGGGCTTGAAATGAATCTGCAAAAGAATTGTTTTCATCTTTAAAACTGCACAAAGTGATTTACATATTTGAGTTACCCTCCAGTATAATCTCATGGAAATTGAAATGAATGCTTTGAATTATTACTAACTATGTAAGGCGAGGTTCAGACGATAAAACGCCCCCCACTGATCTGATTTATATTCCTTTGACAACCACAGCTGGGCATAAGTCTCTTGCATATACTTCCACATGCCACAGCCTTATACCGCCTGTATCCACCAGAAATAATACACTAAAAACACTAGACGCGACTTGTCACGCTCTTATGGCGCGTCCAGATTATCATTAAATATATTTAACACATTGAATTATGTGGACGCATGTTTTGCAATAAGCAATAGAATAGAATAATTTTTTATTTAAATAAACTTTTACAAAGTGCTTAAAGAACTTAAACTTTTACAAATACTTAAAGAATTTAAAAAATATTTCGCAATCTGGATCTCACTTTTCAAAGTGTGTTTTTAAAATTAATGTTATGATTACTAACTTAAGTTACTGCTTACTCTAAGGAACCTAACATAAGTAATCACTTAAAAGTTTGTCAAGTTTTATGGAATATGTACCTATATTAATCGTAACAATACTTTTAAGAATAATATGATGTTCGTTATGCTTTGTTTTTAATTTATTTAATTAATTAATTTAAGTTATGGTTGTGAATGCAAATTGATTTTGTTAACGATTTCTTGTAAAATATAAAAATAGTAATCTTTTGATGTTCGTTGGGAAATTTTCAAATTGCTGTGTCGTGATCATTTTACCGAAGACTTTGTTAAGCTAGATTTCAGGACCATTTTCTACCAAGTGTGCGAAACAATTTTTGTGTAATTTTGTCTTAATCGTAAATTAATACGACCGATTAATAGTTTATTAGTGATACATTTATTCCCTCCATTTGATTTATCTTCAACACTTTGTCGTTACGCATTGTGTGCGTACTGGGCCTTACACATTTAACACTAACTTTACATATTAAGTTACTAATTAAGAGCATTAAGTAATGGGGACACTACACAGTTGTTCAGTATTCGACGTCTATATATCATGTTCGTTTGAACAATGTGAAATTGCCGCCACAAGAGGGCGTTACGCGATCCATCTCTTCTAAGAGTTTCCAGAGTTCCGTCTCAGGTGCACCACAGCTATTCTATCATCTCCACTCTAGCAAATATGCGAAACAAGTTTCATGTAATTTTGCCTTCATCGTGAACTCTTGGAAGTATAAATTGATACGTTTACTCTCTAGATTCGTGAAAGTTTTGAACGTTTTGGGGCTACGGTTGATTAATGTTGTTCACAATATCTACTATTTCTCGATAGTAATAAACTCAGTTTCTTGAAGACGGATGGCCATGACTTCGTCTGCGTAGATTTAAGAGCGCGTGTAATGTTAAATCTTCAGATGCAGATTTGATTTTTTACAGCAGTAGATCAAGTTTTAACGAAAAAAACAGGCATAAATTACATCATATTTCCAACACGATACTGAGTAAAAACATAATATTTGTTCGACAACAAAAAAATTGCGAAGTTAAGTCTAATTTTTAAACAATTTGCATTTATTTTCAATATGGTAAAAAGCCAAATTTTTGTGTAAAATTCCTATACATATTACTAAGAAACGATACAGCCATTTTTTATGAATATCTTACGAGTATTTGGCGCTTTCTTAGAGCATTCTGCAAGAATATCTGCGCTAGTTGGTTCAATAAATTCAACCGGTAATTTTTCTTGTTTTTCATTGTTTAGAGTTTCTGTGTTCAAGGTTATGATTGCCATAATTTTTGCCAACCTTCATTAAAAAAGGTATCATAAGAAGTATAACTAATCATTGCGAAAAAAAGTAGAGGCTATACTCGGTTAGTCTTGTGGTCTGTTACGGATATTTACTGCGTGGGATAAACGAGGAGCTCCTAATTTAAGGGTGAGATCATTGCTGTCCGCAATGTGAGGGAATAAATTCACATTTTTATACTAGAGCTACATCGTTTCGGCACCTGTTTCACATTATGTACTATTACATATAATGTCTCTTTGTTTTGATCCGCTTTTAATACAAAATTATATTTTTTGTGTGATATACTAGTAATATTACCTTCAAATGTCAACTTAACAAAACGAAGTAACGATTTTTATTTGTTTAATAGGTAAATTATAAATCCTTACTTCTTACTAATATTATAAATGCGACAGAGTGTTTGTTTGTTGGTTTATTGGTCCTCCAATAACGCCGCAACAAAATATCGGATCGACGTGATTTTTTGCATGGGTATAGTTGAGGACCGGAAGTGTGACATAGGCTACTTTTTATCCCGGAAAATCAAAGAGGTCCCCCGGGATTTTAAGAACATCATCCACGCGAGTGAAACTGTGGGCATCAAATAATGAAATGATAAATATTCTGTTTAAAGTCTAGCTTTCATTTTTGAAACCTAAGAGTGTACCTATTCCACTAAACAATGTTTCTAAACTCGACAGACTATGGTGAGAATTGAATAAAGGATATTCCATTAGGGAATATCGGTAGATACCCACTTTCCATCTTCATAATCTGCTTTTCTCGTCATGTTTATTGGAAAGAAACTACTCATAAAAAGAAAGCAAATGTCAGTTCAAATTCGACTCCATCAAGGAGTTTCAGTTTCCATCTCAAAACTCCTCACTAGACAGTCTCAATGGTACCATAGTAAAAAAGAAGTAATGGGTATTAAGTTTTTATATTTTAAGTCTATAGATTCCTATAGACTGGAAGTGGTCAAAAAATCTTTAATCATTTTTGACGGAAACACACAGCAAAACAAGCTACTATATTATAATATTGGTCCAAGTAAGCAAGTAAAAGGCACGCCTACTTTTAAAGTTATTAAATTTTTCTGTACCCTCGTTATTATGGGTAATCCATAAAGCTCGCAACAAAAAGAAAACTTGCGTTAATATGTAATACCAACTGTTTTCTCTCAAACAAACCGTCGAAGCTATAAACTGTAGAGTGTACACTCCTAAGACACTAACTCGACCCTAGAGCGTAGAGACAAATGAAAAGTAACGCGTTGTCTCCTCATACAAAGTTAATGGCGAAATGGTCTCTCAGCCTCATATTTTCTTTAGGGCCTGCAGGTATAATCGTGAAATTAAACTAATAAAACATTGATTGATTTTATTTATGAAACTATTATGTGAAAACTAAGCAAATATTTTGTGGCCGAAAGGTGTAGCGCGGGCTGAAAACCAAAAGATCGACGCACGGTTTAATGTCGTAACTTCTTTTTACATAAGCTTGAATAATAAAGTAAGCTATTTGGATTTAGGGAGAACTGAATATTAGTCATTCACAAATCACATTCGGTGCAGAGTAGTGGTCAACAGCTAGTTTTCTATATTTTTTAATGTTATTTTGTAGATAAAAAAAAAAGGTTTTGTATCGGGTGAACGCGAATGAATAAAATAATAAATTGATATTATAACTGAATGACTTTCACACTTCAACGTGACTTTGTTATAAAACGAATGAATATAAAGCATGGTAATATGAAAATTGTGCGACAAAAATTCAGACATAGTTCACAACAGCCGGACCGGAAGTTTTTAAAACAACTTCGCCCGGTTTCCCTTTATTTGGTTTTATTTATTCGAATTGAAATATTCGAGGGCTAATTCAATAACAATGCTCTCCCCGATTGCGCTCAAGAAATTCAAATGATTCCAATCAATCCTTATGCGATGTTTTCCATTAAAAATTCAAGTGGAGCACGCAATTACTTTATGGAATATTTAAGTCGATATCTCCGTAAACACAAGACGGGCGCTGAGGTTGTAAATTAAAATTCTCTAATCCGCATTTCGCTCTGGAGGAAAGAGGTAGCTTCCGTTGCTTCCGTTATGTAAATTTAAGCGCAGTCTCGTCTCCGGCGTCCAGCCGATTACAATATAATATGATATCTTAAATCTCGCTGCCTTTTCCTCGGGCCGTGCTATGTCAAGGTGAACCGTGAATGCATTCTCGTTCGCAATTTAGGCGTCCTTTCATCTCGCTGCGCTCGGGCATTTGCAAAGAGCAGAATGAAAAGTTGTGAACGTTGAACCGCGGCAAACGACCGACCCTTGACTCGTTTGTTCTAAATATATGTAATTTAAAACGTGCGACACCCGCAAGCGTACAATTACGCAAATTCGCGTTGTATCGCGATATTTCGCCTTTTATTTACATCTAAAAACTCGGCTCACAGCTGTGCTGTGTAAAGTGGATAGCTTTAATTATGAAAGTGTTCTGAAATTTGTGTACAAAACGAGCACGATTTAAAGTGATTTCGTAGTTTGAAAAGAAAAAAGAACTAAAAAAAACACGCTTTCGAAGCAAGCTCGCCTCTATTGATTTAGCTTTTGCTTAATTACTGAAGTTCTATGTCATTTTCAAAGGGTTTTCGTAAAGCTGAACGAATTGTGGTTGAGCAGTGAAATCATCTGTTACAAAGAAAATACTGCATTATATATGAGTAACTAGATAAATTACCCTGTAAGTTTAATTTAAGTGAACTTGTATTTTCTTTATGGAACAATAAATATCTTAAACCAAAATAGTTAGATGGAAAAACGGAAGCCACATTTTATACCTAAAGAACCTATCTTAACCTCGATCTTAGCTAAACATCACACTGTCAACACATCACGTAAAAGCGAAGGTTATATCACACGTTCATAATCCCAGAACAAATCTCAATGAAGATCGCGGTAATCCCACCCCCTCCCCGGCTGCCCGCGCACCCTCAGTCGATTGGCTTTATTAAGGTGTAGCAGACCGCTACAATTATTATGCGTCCCCTGTTTGTGGCGGAAGTCGTGTCTATATCGTAGGATTCGCGTAATTAAGGATTTCATTCGACTGGTATTCTATACTAACAACGATTATTTATTTATTATAGCGTATTATGATCATGAGACTAACACTTTCTCTCTTCCAAATTCTAAAGCTTTAACCCGCGAATAGGTCGGGTAGAGTTAGGTTAATTATTAGGTAAATCCTACGGGCATTCTGTGATTTTCCGGGATATAAAGGGTGGATATAATTTGGAGACCTGCAGAGTGACATGGGCATACCTACATAACTCTACAGGTCCTCTAGTATACCCATGTAAAAATCACGTGAGTTGCTCTGTTGAGGCGTGATTGAAAGACAAACCAACAAACAAATACACTTTCGCATTTATAATATTAGTAGGGATTTGATTACAAAACAAGACCCTTTAATATAGGCATACGAACCTCAATTTAAATTATTTCCAAGAAAATCTGACGGTCGTCGTCGGCTAGGAGGATATAAGCACAACGATTATAATAAATGTACCAAAAGCAATTATCAATTCAACGACGCAAAATATTCAGTGAACTCCGTGAAACAATTTTCAACTCGCTCCCCTTTATTAGTAGTAATATGATAAAAACTTAGGGAATATTCATTAGATGAACTCGCAAAACTTACGAAAATAACAAGGAGAAACAACATGAATCTAAAATTGCTAACAACTCCTAAGTGGTTAAAGTTATAAAGCATTTCGGCGGCCGTTCCCAGTACTGAATGTGAAAATATAAATAGACGAGAGGTCTTTTATTGAATTACAATATTATCAACGCCAGATAAACATTGCTAAATCGGGTCTAAAATTATATTGTCATTTAATATTTTTAACCAATCAAACAAACATGGTAAAAGTTTTTTTTTTTTTTTTCAATTTTATTCGATGACTACGTAGGATAGGATAGCTTTTATATGCAATCTAAATGGTACGTGTAGGGAGGGTTAACTTGGAAGGGGTATGGTAGTGTAAATTATTTTTTCCCTTGATTTATAATTAACCCCACACCCCAAATAACCATTAACATGCCATCGTACCGGAACGCTAAATAGCTTGGCGGCACAGTTTTGACGGTAGCGTAAAACTAGCCACAGCCAAAGCTTACGCCAACAAGACCGGAGACAATTCAGAAATTATAAATTCCCAAATTGCTCATGCTGAGAATCGAACCCGAAACCTCCATATAAATCCACAGTGTTCACCGCTGGGCTAGAGAGGTTTTTATGGAATGTATCATAACGTAATAGAAAAGTAAACAAAATTAGTCCCCTACATAAAGTATTATGTACCTTTATATTACAATATTATAAGTAACTTACTTGTATTCAGTTGGGTACGGAACATTTGCAGGGCATTGAAAGTGAAATGTATACGAAATATGTGCTTTATTTGCTCCCCACGAGACAGGATAATTGAAGTAGGGATTTATACGTTTCGGATCTACGATCTACTACGGTTTGTACCGATTTAGCTTTGTACTGGGCGATTTCGGTATATTTGTCTATCGCACCGGGTGGGGTTGCGAACTCGGCGTAAAGGTATTGAATGTCAAATACTCTACGCGAAGCCTTCGTCAATTTTTACAGGTTGCAGAGATATTTATACACCTGTGATACAGGACTGTGTGTTATATTGCTAGACTCGTGATATTTCGAAGAAAAATCATCGCAAAGAAAATTAATTATTGTATTAATATAAAATAAATATTATAAATGCGAAAGCGTGCTTGCCCTTTAATCACGCAGCAATGGAGCAACGGATCGACGTAATTTTTTGTATGGATATAGTTGAGGACTTGGAAAGTGACATAACGTATCTTTTGTTCCGGAAAAATAGAGGATTCCCGTGGACTGAAGTCCCTAATTCCACGGACGAAATCGCGAGCAAAAGCTAGTAAAAAAACATAAATAGACGGATGCCCGTGGGTTATGTGATGCACTGGACTTATTTTTCCCAAAATGTTTCAATGTTGCGGAAAACTTTTCTCCGTACTCCAATAGTATTCTTAAAAATGTATTACGAGAAAGTAAGTTATAATACAATGAGAACTGAACTGCGAACTGGTTAAAGCAAAAAAAAAAAACCTTTCCCAGTGGACAATGACGAATGTGCGGTAAAAAAGCAAACAGACATTTCGGTAGCGGTGCAAGGGGAAATTGAAACAAGTGCATTAGCGGAGGAGTGTCACGATACCGACGAATTATGAGCGCACCGGAAGAGAATTACCAATATCGTGCCAATTAAATATTGACAAATTACTAGGCTCTCAATTCTCCTCGAAATTCGGTGCAGTTTAAACTTTTGAAATATTGCATACAGACCTCTTCCATACTATTCCAAACTAACTTTCGCATTTATAAATTAGTAAGGAAGGATTCTCCTAATAAGTCCCTCACATAATTATGCCAAATTTGTGCAGTTTAATACAAAGGATAATTACTTATTAACGAAGTTTATAATTAGCCGAAGTGAGCAGTACACAAGAGTCCGCCACACCGCCGAGGGCTAAGCTTATCAAATATGTACCTACCTACCTGGCAGCCTCCTGTGTGCCGGATTTATTTAGGATATGCATGAGGGTACGATTTAAATTTTAAACGGATTGCGCCCTTGGATGTTGGACTTGCGTTATATTTGGTAAATCTATCAGTACTGCACGCTCGGTCAAATTTAATTTTAATGCCCACCTACGTTCGATTATTATTAATAGGTGTTTTACTCAATGCTATTCGTATCCCGTCGGGATAAATACGCGCTACAGCGATAAAGGGCTTATGTCATAATTAGATTTGGAAATTAACGTTGAGCTGTAATTAAAAGGTTTTGGTGGGATGTAAATAATAAATATCCCAAATGTTTTATAATCCCCAAAACGTCTGGTTCCCGCACGCTCATAAATATTTTATTATATTTTTGAAGCTATTAAATCCGAACACTGACACGTTTTTTTAATATTTAAAGGTGTTTTAAACTTTTCTTTGACATTGTTTTGTTTATCAAAAATCAGATATCACCAAAGCCGCACTTAAGTAATAAGAAAATGAAAAATGAACGTAAAATTATTGATATATCCGTTGGGACCCACAGTAGGTAATCTTGTATCGTGGATGCCTATTCACTACATTTTTTTTATTCGGCGACAAGATAATCCTCGACTGAGATCTCATCTAATGGTAAGTGACGATGCAGTCTAAGATGGTAGCGGGCTAACTTGGAAAGGGTATGGCAGTGTACGTTCAACCCATACCTCTAATCTCTTTGACTTTCCGGGATAATATGCCACTCTCGCGGTCGCACACAACACACTTTCGCATTTATAATATTAGTAAGGATTTGCCCGTTAATCGTACAAAATCTTATAAATTACCAAGAGTTAGGTATACTTACTGTTTTTAGTGAAGGTGACGATCTTTAGTACCTTCCCGTACCGCTGGAAGATTGAGTACAGCACGTCAAGGACTATCGGATACAGCATATGCTCTATGATCACTCGCAGAACTGTGTTTGGACCGCCCTGTAACCAAGATTTTAATTAAGTTATGATTCCCGCAACTTTGTCTGCGTATATTTAGTGTTTAAAAATCCCGTGGGACCTATGAAGCAGCCTATGTAACTCAACTAAACTGACACCAAAAACTACGTCGAACCGTGGCTCTGTTGCAGCATGACTGAAGGACAAACCAACAAACAAACACACTTTCGCATTTATAATATTAGAAAGTATAGTATAGTAAGGACATATTTGTAAGGATTAGTAAGGATAATTTTTATAATATCAACTGTTAGATAATCACACTTTGAAGAAAAATTAAACTATTTAATTACTAATTATTATTATTATTTCAGTTTTAAGTTGACAACGGTTATTTTCTTTTATAAAGAATATTAGACAGCTGAATTTGATTAATATTTTCTTCTCCACTTCAAATAAAAACTTTGTGTTAGGAGTGTGTACGACAATATTCCAACGGGTTCCTTACCCGACGAACCGTCAACCATTCGATTCTTGGTCTTTAACCTAAAGGTCATCCGAGAATGGAGGCTAAAGATCAACAAAAACTTAATTAGGGCTGATATTTCCATTCTAAAAGAATCTGGAAACTTTCGCGAGCAAGGTGATTAATATCATACCAACACAGCAGGTCGTTAGGCGAAGAAGCTTCGCCATGTGATTATTAGCACCTTGTGGGTAGTTGCCAAGTATTTAACAGGGGCGTCTTATGCACTAGTTTGCATAATAAACACTCTTTGCATGCGGTTCACAAGCTCTATCAATCTGAATCTTGGCCGCAGCTATTCCCTAAGGAACTGAAATCTGATTTACGGAACGAGCTTGTAATATTTAAGATGGTCTCCGTAATCAGCTTTGGTTCGGTTTTGTACTAAATAGATAATCTTCTTTGCTTTATGTCACCCTTAGGTAACGTTAATGTACGATTTAATACCTCAAATGTATGGCGGGCTATTATCTTGATATATGATTATGTTATTAAGAGCCTAAATCATATTTGCTGCTCATTTACGGGAAGAACGGATAAATGTATTCTCGCCAAAGTGTGTTATTAAATTTTCTGGGACATTCTAGATACTTTAGTATCGTTTTCTTTATCGACCAAGCATTCATCATGTATTCTTACCATAGACATCAGTTGTTAACAACGGAGCAACGTCGACGTCATTTTTTCTATATATACATAAACATAATATTTGAAAACTTGGAGGGTGACATACATAGGCTAGGTACTTTTTATCCCGAAAAAATAGAGGGTTCTACTCTACGCGAATGAAGTCGCGGGCAAAAGCTAATAGGTAAAAAATAATTTTATATTGAATAGTGTTTTATTCATACACCAATAGAATTTAATAAAACACTGCTTCAAATAAATGTACACGAGACAATAAATAAATAATGAATGTTGACGTCACGTTGAAACGCCGGACCAGCATTCGTATTTCAGAGGTTATTAATAAGGTAGGTAATTAATTATTGTTAACAGCCTTAATTAAAATCTTTCTGAGCTTTTCCTCTCGTTCTTTTCACTTATTATAATTTATAATAGTACCAAGCTAATAATTAATTAAATCAAAAAGTCTGTCGAGGTTTTGCCCGGGGCCGATAATAAAATATTATGCCTACCTGCCCGTATAGAAAGGAAAATCTTGAACAATCGACACAATTGGTATTTTAATAACTCTTTGAATTTAATTAGAACCGTCATTGTTAAAGAATATTTTTATGTAAGACTCAAGCTTTCTATTTTTATTTCCCATATATTTTTACTCCCACACCCGCGAACAAAATAAATACATATAGAGCCAAAAACTTATATAATAAACATATTTATGTTTATTATATATTTATATACACAGATAAATAAAGTTACATATACGTTAAACAAATAAATATAAAGTAGAGTAGTAGTAGACTTATCTTTTGATAAGAGGAACCTAACATAGTTCGCCGACTTTAATTTTTTCTTTTTCACAATACGGTGTCTGGTGGTCCTCATATTGAATTTTGATTACTGTCATATCTTTAGACACTTGCAAGATTAGCACAAATTGAATTAAAAATCATTAAAATCGGCCCACGCGTTTGGTCTCTAGAGCGCCACAAACATATATACATACATAGACTGATAAAGACATTACCCTCCTTTGAGTCGCGCAGTTGGTTAAAAACATGACATGTCCTCCGTAGGGCATGTTATGTGAGATTTTAAAATTTCCAGACAGTGACAAAAACATAGAAGCAAAAATGACCCCTAACAGAAAATGACTATTAATACCACTCAATGCGTATTTCGATATCTGAGTCCTACTGCCATGATGAATAGAGTCGAGGGATTTTGACAGTTTTGTATAGAAAATCTGTTAAAATGTAAATTTTGTTTCACATTCGCTAATAAGCTTCGGGCGACGAATTTTGGTGTTTTGGTTTTGACAGACTTTCAATATTAAAACTGACAGAAAATCAATCTTTTTCGTTGATTAAAAATGTTACTCGGCATTGGGAGAAATAGCTCCAATAAGTGTACAAGAAACTATAATAGAGTTACCTGTATTTCTGTTCCACCATTTGCTGGTTGAAGGGCTGCGCCTGCGCCTGCCACTAGAGCCGCGCCCGCGCTATTTGAAATCGCTTGCGCAGCCTGAAGCGCCGCCTGCGCCGACGCTGACTGTGGACAAAATATAAATCACTAGATGATTAGCTGATACCCGCGACTTCGTTCGCGTGGATTGAGGTTTTTATTCTCGCGGGAACTCTCTTATTTCCCGGGATAAAAAGTAGCTTATGTCCTATTCCAGACTCTCTGTGCACATTCCAGACAATCTGTGCCTTTCAGCCAAATCGGTTCTGTCGTTGCGACGTGATTGAGTAACAAACATACAAATTTTAGCATTTATAATATTAACAGGACTAATAGTATTTTATAACATAATGGATGTTATATTCAATTTTCCGCAGTTGTATTACAGTTATTAAACTTTTTTCTTATAACTATAATTTGTTTAAACTTTCGCAATGTCGAATAATATCTGAATAGCTTCTAGGACATTATTCAGAATATAATAAACGTATCAATGAGAATACAATAATTCAAGTTTTTAGTAAGAAACACGGTAGAATTTCAATAGAAGGATTAAATCAACCACAATACCTAGAGCAAGCAAAGCATCCTTTGCACGTGGGACCGTATGTTCTTAAATCTAGGCGATTCTCAGAGAATCCTAAACCTTCTTTTCAAATCGCTCGCTACAATAGCTACACAGTAGATCACGTCACAACATTGCAACATTATTGCAGGAAATAAAGCACATTAGAGTCACGTAAAAAATAAATATGCCACTTATATTCAGTATAAGTCGGACCACAATGGGACGCAATACGAGTTATCTCGCGCGCACCTTGGAGTGTTCAAAGACCAGTAGATAACGTGGCCCGGCTCAGACAAAGGGGCGTCATAAACTTATTTTGTATCGTCGGGAAATCCACTACTTTGTTAGGAAATAGAACTCCGAAATGACCTCTTGCTGCGTCCGAATAAAATAAAACTCTTGTGTTATAGACACCTCAAGTGTTTGCTTGGAATACAAATGTTATAATCAATTAATTAATTAACTTGACTATTATAAATGCCAAAGTTTGGATGTTTAAATGAATCCATGGATGTTTTGTTTGTTACTCAATCACGCCGCAACGACTGAACCGATCCAGCATTAGGATTAAGAAGTTGGGTCCTGGAATTCAACGATGTAGTCTTTACTTGGTACCTACAATAACTATTGATAATAATCGACAGTTCCTAAATCCTCACAGTTTAGGGAGGAAGTACCTTTGCAACATCAGAATTGAAGAATTGGAGTAAATTTTTTATGGTAACATCTCGCAAAGTTTTTGTATCCATTTAAAGAAGATTCACGCAAGTTGGTTAAGAAATCACGATGATATCGATATACATAGGAAAAAAAACGACAAATCCTTCCTTTTTCAAAAGTCGATTGAACAGTAGCCTATATTACTCCTGATAACATCAGCTATCTAATAGTGAAAGTCCCATCAAAATAGGTCCAGTCATTCTTGAGATTAGCGGCAACAAACAGACACTTCAATTTTAATAGCTGTAACACTAACATTCGCAATGTCGCAAGTTAAAATAGATGGCGCCAGCTGTAGGTTCGTACACGATGTGGATTTTGTTTATACCTTCCACAAGATGCTGCTATAGCAAATGCTTTTCATTCCAGACACTTCAATTTTATTTATTTGTATAGATTAAGCACGTGATAAGCAATGAGATCTTTAAGTTATTAAAGTCAATTTAAATTATCGTACGCAAAATCAGGCGAAGCTGCAGTAAATAAGTGATTAACTCACAGCAACTCGATTCAACGAATTCAAAAGCTGCTTACTGTATCAAAGAGATCTTGATAACTAATCTTGGCATTTGATTCCTACGTATTCTACGAAGGAATAAAATCGACGGTTAAGTTCATAGCGTTTCCTTTCAAACAAACTTCTATTTCCGAAGTTATATCTTGAGGACATCATTTGCAGTAGCTAAGCGAAATGATTACTCAGCTATTTAATTTTGATACAAAGAATTATTCTCCTTATTAACTTGGTTTATTTGGGGGAGATACCTCGTTTATCCTAGAAAGATATTTGAAATGGAAAGTTTGCATATAGAAATAAAATTATTCCACACCTCAATTGACGCGAACGTTGTCAGACATCGGCTAGTTTGATACAAGCTGATGCTGGGGTATGAAGTGTAAAAAAGGGTTACAAAGCCATGTAGGCATCGCCTTGAAAACTTGGAAAGCAAGTTACTTGACCATTGATAAAGCACAAAGTGTTAACATGACCGACGTTTAAATTGGGCGAACGTGCTGTGTAAAATAAGCCGTCATGATCGCACAAGCCGGGGACTCTTTGATCCTACATTTTCACATGGCTTTGTGCCCGACGACAAGCTGACAAGCGTGCAGGCCAGACACAAAAATAAGGCTTTAACCATGTCACGGTAAGCCTGCCGTCGACGGCAAAGGCCCTGGTACAAATTCTCGTTGACTTTCCCGTGCTCCTTCTTTGCCCTCTGTTCAACTGTATAACATTAACTCAATTTACGAGATATATCCTTAAAAATTTTAACTACAGCGCCTCCTAGTGGCCCATAATCTTAAACCATATCTAAATTTAAACTTTGTATTGCAAAAACTAAAATAAACTCTCCCGTCGTTTTTTTCATCTCGGTCCAGACAGCTGACACAATAGTTAAAAATTGACCATTGCTCATATGTGACGCATGGAACAGGGAAAGGCTTGAAATATGATTGTAGTGCCCCCTAGCCTAAATGCGAAAACATATCTAAAATCTAGACCAGAAGTAATAGATAACAACACACCGACAAACCCAAACCTGCGTTTAACGTAAGAGTTTTGTTCACTTTATCCACTTAAAGAAACAAACTACTTCGTAAAAAGAAGCTAAATCAATACGTATTTATGTGAGACCCTTACATCAATAATACGTACTTGACACACCTACCTACTCAAAAGTGTTGGCAATAAAAGCGCTTCAAACTTAGTAATCCTTTAAAGTAAGAGCAAAATATATCCGTAACTTACAGATTTAAAATTCAAAGGAGACCGTTCAAACATTTAGGTATTACAGTGTAACATGAATAATTGAAGTTAAGAGTTCTTGAATAATATTTTTCCAATACCGTCGGTCGTCTAAAGTGCAGTGGCAAACTGGAGTTATTTAAAAAGGTCTTATTCGCAAGACGTACAATCTTTCAGCGCGACCACTAGCAGACGTCGGGTCGGGCTACGTAGAAGCGACAAAATAACTCCTTCCGCCATTGGAGACTTTTATTCAACCACCACAAAAACCTTTTGCGTCGCATGATTGATCAAAGCCCTGCATTCAATGTACGAGTTTTAAAATGCATCGGTGCTCAATAAAAGTATGAATTTCTGGTAAAGGTCTAGCCTTCTACGTTAACTTTCTAACTCTTACACCTGTGCTATTATAAAAATTGTGCCAGTTTTATTAAAGAGCATTGAAAATATTTTTGATGAAAAAAACCACGCGTTTATACCTATTATTTCTATCTGTGCGACACAAAAAACTAGATGTTTGGCAGGTTTACCAGTTCTACAGTACATGGATAAAAAATAAAAAATTAGGTACTACTAGACAACTAACTATTGTTAAAACCGTCCTTGATTACGAAATGGTCCGTATAGTCATATTATTTATTTAACGTACACTATTGGTAAAATGTAAGTGGAGTAAACTAAAATCACAATTTAGCGGTACATTAAACACATCGCGATAACAATGTCAAGTGTATCTCTTCACCCAAATCCCTCATTATAAGTTTTAACAGCGCAAAATACAAAGACGGTTGAGTCATGACGTGACATCGTATACGTATAAAATTATTGCTATCTTTAGTCAAAATGTTCGAGATAGTTTATGGTCCTGTAAGTTTTAAATGAATCGTAAAAAACTTATACTTATTTTATATTACTTGCAAATAAGCACCTTAATAAAAACGAAAACTGAACCTGACCAAGGAGCTGGCGCTTATTTAGCCCAACGGTTAAGCCTCGCTATCCAACGAGGAAATAGCGCCAGTGTTTTGGGCACCATGCCCATAAACGACCACTTGGACGGCGTGTATTTTTTGAAAATATAATTTTTAATTTATTTAAGTTATTTATTTAGGTTATTGTAGCCTTATTATTTCAAAACTATTATAATAAATTATGAACTGAACCTGAAACTAATTATAAATTCCAATTATCTTAAAGTATCTTATTACGAAGATCTTATTGGTAATAGATAAAGTAATACATAAAATATAATGTTTCTGTTTTCTTAAATTGTTCTTCTGGAGTTTGAGCTGAACCTAAGACTAATTAGAAATTCTGATCTTCTTAAAGCACCTTATTATGAAAATCTTAATCTGATTAAGAAATAAATGAATACTGATTCTGATTGTGATAGAAACTATAGCAATTTGGAATAATTGTTCTGTCCAACTTTCCTAATTGCTATTAGAATAGCGATCTGCAATATTGTGAATAATTTCAACTAAAAATAAAGCGTTGAAATCCATTAACGAGGGATGTCAAAAGTGAAATAATAATAGAAGATCTGTCTCAGAAATCGTCACGAAAAATAAGTCCTTGATAATGTTAAGGAGACGTTCCCGCAGGGCACGAATCACATCATTATGAAATATCGTTTTGAGGACTGAGGAAATGGGACTGACAAAGGAATGTCAAAATAATGCTGGCATATTTGAAATAAATATTTTATAATTTAAAGATTGAATCGTCGAAGTTATTTAGGGTTCTAATGTAGAAATATGAAACTTTATAGTTTCGTCCAATGCTGCTCCCCGTCAGTCTGTGCGTCAGCCATTTAATTCAGAAACTATAAAACTATCAACTATCAGTACATCTATGGCTACAATACCAGAAGAAAGATGAAGATAGCGATTTTTAATAGCCAGTGGTAAAATCGTATAAAGAGCCAATGCACTAAATAACAAAAGTATGCCGTAAACTTGTGCATCGGAAGTTATTTTGAAACAGGTAACTTAAAAAATGTAAACAAAGTAACCTTCTCACTTTCAAAGACAATATTTGGTTTGAGGAGACATTGCTGCGCAGTAATATCATTACAATATTAGAGAACGTGTAAACTTGTATAATATGTATTTACCTTTGGCGGGGGGCGTTGCCAAGGTAATGAGAAATGTGCGGTAACTTCTGAAATCGCACAATCGTAATAGACAAACAGATAATAGACACCTAGTTGTATCCATTTTCAGTTTAATCATCACATTAATTAGCCATTGTGTTTACTCAGACGCTTGTTTGCATTGTTGACAATCCGATCAAACAACTATTATAGTATTGATTAATAAACAATGAGATGATTATAAGCATAACTCGTGTATAATTGCCTATAATGAATTTATTCGCCTCGTTTTCGTTGTTAGTGTATCAACTTATCAAGTTACGAAACAATCATTATTTAAAATAATTCAATGTAATTTTAGCTATCTATTGTTTATACATTTAGCTGCATTTAGCTGTTATTAGTATTTAATTAAGCTTTAAATTGCATCATCAGCACCATCTCAACCCACGTCTTCGCTCAGAATAAGGTTTAGACCATCGTTAACTACACTGGTCAAGTTTGGATTGCTAGGCTTAACATAATATCTTTGAGAACATTATTGAATACCTATTCCCATTCATTGCCAGAAGGGAGGGACATAATCTAGAACAGATTGTGGTTACGGGCAAAGTGGACAGAAAGAGACCTCGGGGACGTATCACGTAGCCCGATGCGTTGGTCAGACCAAATCCGCACCACTCTGAATAGTAAGGTCTAAGAAGCCTTGCATGTCGCAAAAAACCGAGGCACATGGCGCGACATCATCTACAAAAGAGTCCTTGGTGGAAGGGGTCACGACCCTCAGTAATGGGGAACACTACGCAGAGATGGAAAACACAATGGTTTCTACACAATGTTTTCTTTCATCGTTACATCAAGCTATATTAATACAAAAAGCAAAATAAATACATAATTATTTATTAACTTTTTATCCTAGAGGTATGTATATTTCGTTCAGTGTAACTACATCATTCTAATTTACATCTACGAACGTTTTCCTCTCCTACTTGAGTAAATAAAGTGACATAATAAGTTATAAATAATACAGAAGCATTTTTAACGATAACACTCTATTACGTAGGTATACTGGATTACAGTCTTCCTTTTATAACGTAAAACTCCATTTCAATTACTGTAATATGGTAGTCACAAGCATTGTATCAGCATTATATCTCTCATGTTATCTCATCTAAAATGTGTTAGATGCTCTCCAAAAGCTGCTTTGCTAACAAAGTGTTTTCTGTTCGTATATATTTTGTAAATCTCCTCTTTTTAATTTACCTACAAAAGACAAATAATAAGAAAAACGAATAAATAATTCGTCATTCTTTATTATTTGTGTAAACGACTTTACTCAACAAATATTGCCAAGATTTTAAACGAATTTGATATAGAGACCGGGAAAAAATTTAAATTAAAAAAGGCCAAGAACGAGTTAAACTCGTGCTTTGGAAATGTAGAAATAGTTATTTGTTTAAATTTTATTAGATCGCCCCAAAAATAAATCTTGATGAAAACGTTATTTCTCTGCATCAAAGTTTAAATAGTACTCGTCAAGAGGATTGTTGTTATAAAAATGAACTTGATGATTTTTTGCAGTTAATGAGTTCTTGCAATAAGCGGACGTTATAATGTAATGGTAACTTCGAGCATTTAACCAACAATACTAAGTATAAAATACTAAATTTTGTTTATCATGAGATATACATTTCATGTATTTTATTATTTGTTTTCAAACCTTAATCTCAAATTAAACAGATTAAGTGCCGATTTCATCAACGTCGAGAGACGTTTAACCGAGGAATAATTATTGGTTGTTCTGACATTTTTTGTATTGAAAATCTGCGAAAATATCAAAACGCTCGGATAAGACTTATTTTAGGTGAAATCAGCCCTTAATATAAATTAATCACAATAATAATTTTGTATTAAAGGCAAAAAATCTAGTATACACAAAAATGTCAATAAAAGTACAGTATAATAATAATAATTTCTTATAAAGTTCTCGGGACTACATTTTAAAAGCTTATAGTTATTAAAAGTCGTTGTATATTAAAGTTATTCATCGCGAAGCCAACCACGGGATCCATTGAGCGGCTGTCGATTATTTCAAGTTTTTGTGAGATAACAAATGATTGAGGGGTATTTTCTACAGGTTTCGCGGATAAACGAATCTAATTTAGCGTTTTAATTATCCATTCATTCGCGTCATGTTACCTTTATCGATAAATTTCTAGAAAGGGGACAATAAGAATTATTCGTAACTATAAAAAAAACAACAATTTTTGTCGATAACAAAAAAGTACTCAAGATCAAGTTCTTAACCGAAGTCATCATTTTCGATTGAGTTCCTATAGAAATGGAAGAATCTACTTTATTGTGTCCTGGTTCGCTGTAGTAGTTATTTTTTTCTAAATAACCTACACTTAACACATTTTATGCCAAGTCTGCCCAGTGGCCAGATAATAAGCACCATCCAATTACTACATTTTCACAGTTAGGTAATAAAAATTAGAAAAAAGTACTCGTATGAAAGCGGCAGGTACTGGTAAAAGGGTTAATCATAAATTTCACTGCTGTAAAGAAGTTGAAAGAAGGCGTTAATTTAATACAAGTTGGCTGGACTCAGTGAAAAGGGGTTCCGAGTGGAAAAAAAAAACAAATTATCCTATACTTTTTCAGTTATACCAACACGTACCTTTAACGTCCAGTAAAATATCTATATAAGGAACTGGATGGTTGAAAATTAAACTGTGAAAATGAAGCTTTCTTTGTTTTTATGATAAGTAATACGACTAATATTATAAATGGGAAAGTGTGTTTGCTTGATGGTTTGTCCTTCAATTACGCAGAGACCTGATTTTTGACATGGATATAGCGGAGGACCTGGAGCCTACCCAAACCAAGGACCACGGCAGTAAAATCTCATTGAAGGCGGGGACTAGCCAACTGTAGGAGTGTATAATATTTCACAAATTGTATAATATGTGCCAACATAGGTCTCTCTCTGCCTCATCACTCTGATAGTATCTACGATGGGACAGCAATCCGAGATGACTTGAGAGAGGTGCAGGAACGACGGCTTTTCGTGTTCTTCGAGGCACGTGGGTGGATATTACCTCCACCAATTCCTATTACTGAGGACCATAATACGCGCATATATGCACACACACATATACAAACACAAAAAAACCTACTTCCCGCGGGAACTTTTTAATTTTCCCGTTTAAATGGAGCCTATGTAAACCTTAGTATGAGCTATCTCCATTCTAAACTGCAAAATCGGTTCACTCGTTGTGGAGTGAAGGAGTAACAAACATACGTACCATCAATACATTCACATAGGATTCGTAGGAAATAGGATTGTACTGCAAGTATAAACAATAGATCCTACTAGACAATTAAATCTATACAACAGAGTTCGGAGTGTCGACACGCAGTGGTTGTTCAATACGTTACGTAGGTTGTGAGCTCCCGATTCCCTTTAGAAAGATTAAACTAATAGTTTGAGTGCAGTGCGGGCCGCAAAGGGCTTCTCTCATTGGAAACGGTTTTGAATACTCCATTGCATATTGCTCTGTAATCCTTTCGCAACAAAGCTAATTAATGGAACTGTCGTTACGTAGTTGGTGGAATTCATCCGGATGATGTTCGAATTGAATATGAAAACGTATCCATTGTAGCATGATATATAGAGCAAATATAACAAATAAATGATCATCATACCGAATGAGCTTTATCATATTTACAAGTTTGTAGGTACGTTTAATAACTTCAAATAATAAAAATTTTAGAATTTACTAAGCGTTGCGAATACTAATAAATTCATTCTTTCCCGAAAAACACAAAAGGAATGCAGAAGTCAAAAAGAAGTTTTAGTAGTTCAAGTACAATATACTTATGTATGTATGTGTGTTTGCTCATATTTACGTACTATGTTTAATAATTGTAGCGACTAATCTACTGAGCCGATTTTAATAAAAGAGTTGTCAATCAATTTTTTATTGTCTTCATCTTTATCAACCGATAGGCGTCCACTGCTGAGCAAAGGGCTTTTGCATGGACTTCCACAGGACTCGGTCTTGCGCCGCCTGTATCCGACGGCTCCCTGCGAATCGTTTGATGTCGTCAGTCCACCTACTGTGGGTGGGTTTGCCAACACTGAGCTTAACGGTTTTATTATTATAGTCCGGCTAAATTGGCTACATTTTATATGAAAAAAATCAACAACACAGGTGTTAAACATCCTATTTTTTTTTTTAGTCGGGTTAGACTTTTTCTTGTTACGTCAGTCACTATTTATTCATAGATCAACATTTCTTACAATTTTCACTGTTTTCTTACTAACTATTCATTTTCATACTATTATCTGAATATAAACCATTAATAAAAAGGCATTTAAGGTACTTATGACTTCAACATCAAACACAGTTGAAAATCAAACAAACTTGAAAAGGTATTAGCAAGCGGTTGAGATCGTCAAAGTTTGGCTAATTCCCTGGTTCGATAAGCGGCCAACCAATTAGATCTTACACCACTGGATTAGAATTATAATGAGAGTTCTCTGGCTCAAACGTCCTAGACAGAGAGTCCTAATTCCATTTCCATAGCTATAATTTTACGCCAAATTATGGGCAACTACCCTCTCATCGACATTATTTGTAAAACGCTATAAATACTCTTTAAACGCCCGAAAGTCACACTACAAATATTGTGGTTATTATCCTTTCAGATAGATTGTAGGAATTATTAATATATTTTTTCAAAATTTTCAGTTGCAAGTTGCAGTTTTCTTAACGCTCATTTTTTTGATAAATAGATCCATAGACTGGCTCCTTCTAAACCTAGGCAGCTTGTTGATTAATTAATTATTATTTATTGATTTAATATTTTATTTGTAAGTTTCTCTATTTGGCTTTCCAATATAATACAGCTAGGAATGAAACTTTCTAAACGTTGCGATTGCCACACCATTCAGGTTAGTATATTTTCATCATAGACTATATCATCATCTATATGTCTAACTATATCAGTTGAACGGCGTGAAGACTAGAGATAACAATCTTTACCTGTGTGCGAGTAGTTGACGACTAATCTAACTCGCACACATTTCGCTGAGGCATAAATTTCCCTCAAGAAAGTATAAAGCAAAAATGAATAGGTATTTTCTAGGCAAGCGCCCTCCAAACTAGACCTTACCATACTTTGCACCAGGTATGAATGTCAAGGGTAAGCCTTATCTCCTATAATAACAAGTGAAAATTGAAAAGGAGGTGGGTTGATAAGGCAACAAAATCCGCCCCTCATACACTCGAAAAAAAAAGTTCCAGATTTCGACAAATTGTAAATGTATTTATATACTTGAAGATATAAACTTTATTCTAATATAAAGTTTAGGTGATAAAAAAAATAGTAAGTCACAGAAAATATTACCCAAAAAGAGAGTGTCTCTTTTACTTTTCTTACATTTTCATACATTTTAGTCGTTTTTTAAGCTTTGATTTAATATTTTAGATTGAGGCGCTCCATGAACCATGGTAAACGTAACTGATAATGATGCTCCTTTTTATAAGCTTTTATATGAGTATTAATTTATTTTGGTTCATGGAGCGCCTCATTCTAAAATATTAAATCAAAGCTTAAAAAACGACTAAAATGTATGAAAATGTAAGAAAAGTAAAAGAAACACTCTCTTTTTGGGTAATATTTTCTGTGACTTACTATTTTTTTTATCACCTAAACTTTATATTAGAATAAAGTTTATATCTTCAAGTATTTAAATACATTTACAATTTGTCGGAATCTGGAACTTTTTTTTTCGAGTGTATGAGGGGCGGATTTTGGGCCTTATCAACCCACCTCCTTTAAAACACCTCAGACATATAGTGAATCCATAGCAGGACTATGTACTCGTACGATACTCGTATACCTGACATCCTGTTCCTTAGTTTTCTGCTCCATCATCAGATCCTTCTCGATCCTCACAGTACACCCCAATCAATAAAAAAAAGTGTGTAAAACGCTTTTATCAAGTAGGAAATGAGTTGATTATCTACAAATGTCTGACCAGTAGGGCTGACATGCGCGCCACGAGAAAGTTTTGTCTACACGTTTACTCGTAGTCTCTATGTGAATCTCTACAGAGACTCACGAGTAAAGTGTAGACAAAATTTTCTCGTGGCGCGCATGTTAGCCACACAGATCTTCACAAATTATAGCTAAGATGTATCTTACCTCGTACGAGGTGTACCTCGATTACGCTCGATCAGCTTTCAAACAGATAAAACCGCATCAAAATCGGTCCATTCGTAAGGGTAAGGCGTAAGCTACGAGGGAACAGATAGATACACAGTTCAAACTTATAACACTCCTCCTTTTTCGTCGGGCGTTGAAAAAAAACTAGGTATCAACATACCGCATTGCTGTGAGTTTGATCGGTTTTAAGCTCCTTGTGATTGGAAAACTGCACGTAGACAGCGCGGCCCCGAAGCTGTGCGACGCAACCGCCAAAGTACGCTACCATCGCCACCGCCGATATTTCTTCCGCCATCTCCAGGAACGCCTGGTGAGAGCAAAACGGTCAGAACATTAATCAACAGGACCCATCACCTTTAAAAAAATTCATGTTTAATAAGTATCATAAAAGATTGAAGCATTTCAAATTGCAAAAAAGACAAAACATTTAATATTGGGAAGGTCTATTATACGAATATAATCCAACACAATCCTTATAAAAAATATTATATTCTTCAATATTATAGACATAAATAATGGTTAGGTAAACCGAACACAAAGAAAGAACATAAATTGAGTACCTAGTGGGTCTCCTACGACAACTATCACCTAATCTAATCGAATACCGGGAGTCGGGACTAAAATATATGGGAATGAAAGATGACGTGTCGAGAGGTCTCGCTTCGCGTATGTCGTACCCATATATTTTATTCTAGGCGACGGTAGGTGTCATCTAATTTACTGGGATGATTGGTAGTTATAGTTCGCAAATGTAACGTTAATACTATTTTTACGGTCCATGTTTATGTCTGATTACTCATGAAGAAAGGTATGACGCCGGTACAATATCTCTGAACGCACCTGTAACATCGTAGCCTCCAGTGAAAGAAAACCTAAACTCTCAATTTAAACATACAAAACAGTTAGTTCATATACTAGTTTAGTTCGATGCTTACTTGTAATTATCTAGTAAGTACCACAATAAAGGGCTTCTACCATTATACTGCGAATAGCGAAACCACGATACGTTTGACACTGTACGTGACGTAAACGGTTTATGAATTTCCAGGTAGGTATTTCGTGAACAATTCTGGAAATGAATACATCGCTAAGCGATGTTAGCATAACGTGCCGGTAACAAGGTTTTGTGTCTGTGGCACCCACGGTCTGCAATTAATCGGCTCTGATGGACTCGGCCATACATAAACTCGGTGCCCAAACAACAGGCCTGATCCCCCGCATGCACGCTGCAGACTGAAACTCTGAATCGTACCCTAAATGCGTTATGATTTCCACGATCATTTTAAAGGGAAAATTTCGTGTCCTATTTCGTGTGTGCGCCATTCACTACCGCAGGATCCTGCTTTTGGCATTTGAACATGGCAGACCAACGTGCAAAATACACCGGTATAAACGCGTGTAGTAAGCCGCAAATTAAATAGAATTTGTCTGGTGCTAATTAAAAAACAAATACCTAGTGGTGAAAAGCGGGTGGAACTGGGAAATTTAAACAGACTGTACTACCTGCCGCAAGCCGCGATAATTATGCAAATAAGACACCTTCAGTAAATAACGCAAGGACTTGCTGAATGCTGACATTCTTTTTAGGTTTTTGCTTTGCTCTACTATACTCTACAGACTAAACCAAAATTATCAGTTTTGAAACCTTTTTCTTTTCTTTACCCTTAAAAACATCTTGGGACTCGTAACAGCGTTTTTAAATAGCAATATAATGTTTTATGATGGTTCACTGGTTTCAGTGTGTCACCATAATGTATACGGATTGTATTGAAAGTTATAAAGGTCCGGTTCCGATGAATAAACCTGCTTTCCACGGCCTATAAAAATGGTCAACTGTATAAAAAAAATGGGGGACCTTTGTTTAAAAATAAAATAAATCTTTACGTGCCTTTGATATTATAAATTCAATTGATTCATAAATCAGATAATACGTTAACCTGAGTGAGGGCGTACAAATTAATGGGAGCATGGCTGCCACGCAATGCTCTCTCATAAAATAGTGTCAACGGCTCTTCGTTTTAATCACCGAGAGTGGAAGCGATTGTCCGCGCCCATTCACATCGATGTTTGCCCACCTCTCGACAGATGCCGCCTTTGTAACTGGACGCTCCCGAGCTTTGGTTACCGTCGATTGCGATACTTTTCAGCATTCTCTTATGGACCATCAAAGGATCGAGACCTGTTCAGGTTTAGAGTGCTTTATATCGAACACTGTCGATATGAACGAAATAAGGCAGACAGAAAACTCCTCGCCTTTGAGCCGACAAGTACTTAGTTATTCATACTTCTTGTATGGACTAGCCGCCGACGTGTAACGTGTGGTGGCCACTCGCAACTCAGGCTGAAATCAGCTCAGCTCGGACTCAAGACAGAGTTTGACTCAGAACACGCTCTATGTATATAGATCTCAGCATTAGTATCTACCAATCGCGAATCAGTGCCGGCCACTCTCTACCACCGACTACCAACGTTTGCGCGGTACAAAAGAAAATAACACGCGACAGCCACCGGTGGCTGTAATGGGTGGCCCATTTGCGCGGACCCTAAAAATTATAAAAAGACTTCTATATAAGGAACATGGATATAAGATATGTTTACATCGTCGTGGGTGACAAGAGGCTAATAAAATAAATACGTTTCCCTTAAAGGATTCAAAGCACCCAGATTTAAACTCAAATGAGAAACGAACCCCACCGAGGGCAAAAATAATAACAGCGATGACGTGACAACACTAAAGATATGGAGGTGAAAGCACATTTAAATTTCATTGTGCTTGCACTGAGGACGGAAATGAAAAGATACAGAAAATTTCATAACAAACAGCAAGCTCGTGACCGTTCATAAAAAAGGGATTCGACTTGTTTCTCTTGCTGAAGGAGAGATTGTTTTTCTTGACGCCAGGATATACGGGGTGGATGTCATATAGGCTATTTATTAGATGAGATAACATTGTCGGCGCGTTTGTCTCACTGCTTGCACGTAATAAGATTTTTTTTTTTTTCATTTTACTTCCCGGTTGTAAACTAACTCATTTTTAATTTGTCAGCAGCGACTCGTAAATTCCGAGTTGCACGTGCTTCCGAGCATGTTTCGACGAGAAACAGGCAATAAAAATGGCCGGATGTCATCTTAAGCTTGTTCGGACGTAATTTTGCTCCATATGATAACACGAACTAAAGTTCGTATTTATCTTTAAATACGATGTTGCGTTTTGCATTAAATATTACATTTTACTTTCTCTAAAAAAAAATTACAGTAACCTGTAGTAATACTTAGACATCAAGCCACTGTAAAAACATTATACAAGACCCACCCAATTTTGCAAACAAATAATAGAAATATAATTTGAATTTGGCAACCTTCCAGCCTTAGCTTCAAGGCTTGGCTTCATAGTGTTACTTGTCTCTCAAGCCAATGGGACTTTATGTTGCTTCATGTAACACTGACATCGATTTAAGAAGCCAAAGTCAGACGATGCGTTTTTCTACCGAGTCATTTTTAACCGACTTCCAAAAAGGAGGAGGTTATCAATTCGGCCGGTATCTTTTTTTACTAATAGTGTCATTGCACTAAACTATAAACAGACGATAAATGATATTCGTATTTTTTTTGCCCACAGTTCAAATAAGTTAATAAATAAAACCATGCACCATGGTCCTACTATTGAAGGCTGTTAGCGCATTTTCGTCGCGGAATAAGAGATATCGATAAATAATTAATATAAAATTAAATGTCATGCGCTAAAAAAGGTGGTATGCTATAGTTTAACTTTGGTGGTTACCTGTTCTAAGCCATTTAATGACGCATCTCACGTCATAAATGTCCTTAAAAGCCTTAATAACAGAATACTGTGACATCCATAGAATATATCTAAGGAATAAGAGTAAAAAATAAATAATATACCGCTGCGCGCCGTGGTATTCATAACCCAAATTGAAATTTATTTTCAACGTTGCCACCCCTTGAGTTCCGCTAAGTAGAATTTTGATGGAATTTCTCATTCGGGCTAATTTATTATAATTTTGGTGCAAAAAGTATTAATTCACAGCCCCAGCCTCCTATATAAAATATAAATTGTGATATCTTTAAACAAGCAATGCTTGTGTATAAATAATTAATTAGATAGAACTTTTATTGGAAGGCAAAAATACATACATTTTTTGCACGATATGAGCTGGATTAGGCTATGATTGTAGCCTGATCTCTAATGAAAGAAAGGATTAGATCTAGATTGGTGCACGCTTGCTTAGAAGGTGCCTATTTACTCTTGCGCTGAGTGTACACAAGTTACTCGTGGAAGGAAATTCGGAAAGTCGTTCCACACCTTAGCGGTCCTTTTTTTATTTATTTAATAAGAATATTAGCAAAACTTAATACGTTGAACTTGACTTATATGTGTTCTCCTCACCCGCCCCTCCCAATAAGCGAAAAGCTTGTGCTAGGAGTGGGTACGACAATAGTGAAATGGGTGGAGCTCGAACCTGCGACTTTTTAGTTTTTCAGCCCACACCTTCAACGGTTGGGCTATTGAGGCTATTGAGGTTCTTATCAGAAACGTTGAGAAATTTATTGTATGTGAGTTGGTTGGATGTCAGTCCAACCTAATCACACATTAGGTACATTATTAACAATAACATGTTGGTTGACATAAGGATGCAAACTCTCACGTCGAAGTGTTCTCGCCCTCTTCATTCGAGAGGAGACCTGCGCCCAGAAGTAGGCCAGTGACGGGTTGTGACGATGTAATAGTTCTTGTATGAAAATGCACAACACTGGAAATACATAAGTGCTAAAAGATTTTAAGAGAGATATCGGTGAGCGTTCGCCTCAATGTCGATTGAAAGATTCGCGGCTTAAGCTGAATAAACTTCACTAATGTCCGCTAATACTGAGCTTCATTTTGTGAAAGTTTTACCGATTGAGTTTAACGCCTGCTTGGCGATGTTCATCGCAAGAAGGGATTAGAACTTTAAGTCCTTTTTATAAGTGAGACTTCCTTTTAAGAGGTTTTACATTTATACCTAGAAAGAAATTAATTACGAGCAAATTAGGATAATTTCAACTATGTTAAATGTCGCATTCACCTGGACTTATATTATTTTTTTGGGTCAGGTCTGGCAAAAATGTACGTAATATTTAACGGTTTTTACTTTATAAATAGGCTAGGTGATGCTCGCGACTTCGTCTGCGTTTATTTATTTTTTAATAATTCCGTGGGAGTTCCTTGATTTTACTAAATAAAAGTAGTGGTCCGGCTCTTATTCAGTTCTATCGGCCGTGCTACCGCCTCACCACATCGCATTGCCTGCCCGCGCTAATACTTTTTTCTTTTTACTCGGCTCCTAAGGTCATATCCACGCAAAACGGGCGATTAACGCCTACTTGCGGAGAAAATTCCCAGGAAATAAAGATGAAGGGTCGTATCGTGATGTTGAATAGTCTATAACTTTCCTCAAGTATTGGGCTATCAAATACAAAAATATTTTTTCAAATCTGACTGGTAGTTCAAGAGATTAGCTCGATTAAGAAAAAAAAATTCTTTCGCTTTATTTGTATTAGTATAGATTTAAGGAAGTATTTAGGGAAATCTTATCTTTTTCGTCGGGCTAATCTTCGCAACGGTTAAATCTATTTTCACGGGATTTCTTAGGCAGGTAGATGATTATTTAAAGAAGGAATATTCTAGCCTACTATTTAGCCCAGAAAATCAAAGAGTTTCCCCTGGATTTTAAGAGCAAATACGCTTCCATTAACTCACACTATGTTCGTCTAATAATGACTATTTATAAAAACAAGTACCTCCAGTGAAAACATTTACTCAGTCAGGGATGTAGCGTCAAGCTTGTTCCATAGGGGTGCATAGGTAAGTAATAATATTTATTAAGTGGAGGTTATTAGACAATGAGTTTGTAATATTTTGTTTTGAAAAGAGCAGCTGTTGACTTTCTTGTCGGCCTTTCTCAGAATCTCCTTTCCGAACAGGTGGTAGTCTCGACTTGTCATAAGAGCCACAGGTTGGCCTACACGAAATAAATCATTTTGAGTTTGAATTTTTGATTTTTAAAGCGGGTAACAAGTAGACCTAGCTATAACCCACCACAATTATCTCTTATTATTTATCCGGAACCTCTCTTAAAATTATTATGTCCACCATTACATGGAAAATTGCGTACTAAAATGCATAATTAACATAATAGGCAAAGCGATTTGTTCTGGGCTTGGCTTATAATTATTGTACTTTTCACTTTTACTAGGTGCCGTAGTGTGACCTATTTTCCAATAGGCATGGGTAATATAAAACAGGAAACAAGTAGGTAGAGGCCGCTGCCACAATGGTTAGCGGCCTATTTGTGGACGAGACCGCGCCGCCCACTTGTTGTGCTTCCGCTTTAGCCGCGTCTATTGTGCGGAGTGGTGTTACATGACCGAGTTCGTTTATTAAAAGCCTATGCGTATTGTAATGTCTGAAAAACAATGTCTGTCTGATAGAGGGTATTTTTATAAAACTATATGCCGTCCGCAACCGTCCTTTATAATCGAACTACCTTCTTAAGTATGAAGATTATTATTTCTTTAATTGGCTCGTGTTAAATTCGTCAGGAATGGTTGAAATTTACACGTAGAGATAATTTGCGCCTGAAAACGTCTCATGGATAATTTTCATCCCGTTTCATACCGATAAAGCTTTTCTGGACAAGAATTTCTTGCTAAAATAGTACTTATGAATCGCATGGTAAATACAAAATATAAAAGTTTTGAAAATCGCCGAGTAGACGCTACAAAAATTACATGAACAGGTTTAAGTAAACAAACTTTGCACAATTCTGACTCTTAAATAAACTAAGTAAGCGCCTAGTATCAAGAAAAGTACCACAAAAAAGAGAAACCGCGAAAGCGTATATCATCATTTTTACAAATTGAATACAGTACAAGTCGGGAGCAGAAAGCGAGCATAAGTGCCGGAGTCGTTGCGAAATAGTCGTCAAAACTTTCTTGGGACGTAAAGTAACATAGAGCAGAAGTTTAAGCGATTTGTTCATTATTTATGCACCAGATAGCCCGGCTGTATGGCTATTGCAAAGAAGAAATAATATTTGCACTTTATCCAATGTTAGTTTGAAACTGCTAACTGCAGTTGAGCCCCTATTGTTGTTTATCAACTCTAGAGCGGAAAGTTGAGCAAGGTGCCGATGAGATAAGGCAATTATGCCATGCATCCGTTAAAAATAAACGGAATGTTATGGCCTTAATATAAAGATTGAATTCTTATTGAAAGTTAGTTGGGTATGTTATAATATAATCCTACTATAACATACCCAGATAACACTACACTAAAAGTATAAAGGCGAAAGTTTGAATGTGTGTGTGTATGTTTATTACTCTTTCACGCAAAAACCACTGGACGGATTTGGCTGTTTGAAATGGAGATAGATTATAGCACATAATCTGGATCAACACATAGGCTATTTTTTATCCCGGACGCGGACGAAGTCGCATGCAGGCACCATCTAGTTATAAATAATACACCTCTCGACCTAATCCGGCCACAGCGGCCAACCAATCGGTTTTATTAAATTAGACTTTGTCTGATGACTGTGAATATACCTCGATAAAGAAAACAAAGTACCCTCATAAAAACATTAAAAGTTATATCGATATTATACACCAAAATAAAATAAGAGCAATATTATGATAGTGATTGCTGGAAATATTCACATCGACACAATGCCCACATGACCCGTAGCGGTATACAAGAGTTAGGTATAATTTTCTTCGCCTTACCTGATTTTTTCCTTTGAGAACGAGAACGTTAGTGACCCGCCCGAAGGGTAGGCCCAGCTGTATGATCTCAGCTTCCGTCGTCTCGTTTGGTATGTTCCGTATGTGGATAACCCTTGATGGCTTGCCGACATTCTGTTCCAGTTTCACCTGAGAAAAAGAAAAAAAAACTAAGCACGACTTTAAAGTCTTTAAGCGGAAAGGCGCGAAATATAAGAGCCACAACAACAAAAAGGTTTTGTTCTGAACTTGACGTCGACTTTGCAAGTAAAATTCTACAATGCAATATTGTGTGTATCCACGTAAAAGAAAGTGTCTTGTTATCCTTTTTTGCGAGAGAAATATCTCTTGCTCGAACTTTCATTTTCTTGTTATATTAATATTTTATTGTCGGATGTATTATATTTCTATCTTTTAAAAAAAATTAGTAAAAATAATTATCCTTATATAGTACACTGTATTTTTAAAAAGGCATATCTTTATTGAAACCGATATTTTATTTGACACAATAACTTGCTCTGTGCTCTGGGCAGTTAAATAACCATAAAGGACCAGCAATGACAGTAAGTTTAGAATAATTAAGCCCTTTATAACACGGGGACAATGAAAAGATCACGAACACAAGATATTAAACACCTAAACAATGTTAATATATTTTTAATTTTGGTCGGAGATAAAAGTCCTTTCCACGCAGCTAATGGAGCTATAATGTTTGTGTGAATACGCGTTTAAGCGGCGTCCAAAAGTGACCGCTCTAATATACATAAATAAAGCTAGTATTGTTCGTGGGCAGAGTAGGTTGGATAATTGAAAAGTCGATGTAGTATAATTGTCGAGGCTTATCGGTCCCGAACCGATGTGGGCGCTATTGTTCCCCGGAGAGCTTTTGATTACGGGCTACGGCGGGCGGCGGGCTTGTTCGGGCCCTCCGATATATTGTAACTTTGTATGACACTTCACTTTCTATTGAGGTGAAAACAGTTACCTGCACGGTGACTTTCCACAGCTGATTAATGGAACAGTACTCGAAACTAGGGCGGAACGGTTACGCCTAATGACTTAAGAAGCGATTTTTCAAAATAAATAAAAGACTTATCTATACTTATCATAAGAGTCACGTTTTATCATGATTTGGAATAGCAAAGATAGCCTTCGATTACTGACTATAAATACTGAACACATCCTTACGCGGACGAAGTAACGGGCAAAATATAGTTTTAAATAAATAAATTTAAATATATCTGTAATAGGAAATGCTGACTGACTGACTGATCTATCAATGCATAGCTTAAACCACTGAACGGATCGGACTGTTTGGCATACAGATAGCTATTATGACTTAGGCATCGGCCAAGGATTTTTGTAAATTTAACCACTAAGAGCATAAAATAGGGGTTCGAAAAAACGAAACTGACGAGAGCGTAGCCGCGGGCAAAAGCTAGTAAAACATAAAGTACGCTGCGTGCGTCGTCTCAACTCTCAGTAGCTTGCTGGCAGTTCTAAAAGGCTAAGTAAATAGAAATATTTTTCACTGTTGTTAACGTAAAAATATAATAAGCAAATAACAATACCATAAAAGACCTCAAGATGGCAATAAGAATTTAACGAACAGAAGAAACATCTGAGAGAGTTGAAGTTTTTGAGGGTATTACGTGAATCGGAAGAACATTCTTTTATGTTCGTCTTTTATCGGCGGAACGTATCTAAATGTGTAAACATATGAGCAGCCTGCGCTGCCTTATAGTTGTTGGTCATTGACAAGTTTATCAGTACTACTCGTACTTTGTCAGTATTTGACATTAACTAGGGCTTTGAAATTATTATTTCTTAGGTCTTCTTCTTTTTCTTTATCAACTGATAGACGTCCACTGTTGAACTAAGGTCTCTTGCATGAACTTCTAAAGGCCTCAGTCTTGCAGGTCTTGGTGAAATTAATCCAGAATTTGATATAATTTTAAGTGCGTATTTGACCGTTTCTTTCTTAAAATCCGCGACACATTGTCAGATTTTTCTTCGGTACAAGTAAAACCTGGCCTATCTTCATCGTTCTGAATTTATGTTTTCTTATTACGGCGACTTTTGAATAAATGGCGAGTAGATTAGTTATCATTATCAGATAACTAATCTACTCGCCATTTATTTGCCGTAATAAAGAAACATATATTGAGAAAATCTCAGGTTCATTAGTTCGATAGCAGACGGAACGACCTAGCGCCGGAGGCGTCGAACCGATAAATGGCATTTCAATAAACACACCCAATGCGATCACTGGGAAAATTGACCGATTCCCGGAAATCCTCGCGAGGAAATGTCACAAGATATCTCTTTTTTTCTATTCCACGAGCCAAGTAAGGATTTAATATTTATGGATGAAATGTGAGACGGAGCGAATGATTTAAAGTGTCTGATGTGGAAATCGTTTTTCGCAGATTTTTTGACCCGTCGAAAGCAACGTCCTTCTTTACGTGGGGTTGTTTTCTTACGTGCAGGAAAAACACAGAAATGTATCCTTTAAGGTGGGCGAGCGTGTTTCGCGATTTATTCCTCCCTTTGCAACTGAGTTTGGAAAATATATTTTTTTTATTTGTTTTCTTACGGAGATTTGGTTCTTTTGATGTCGATTGTACAGGCTGGATTCGTACGATTGAAAAATATTGTCTGCTTATTTTTTTTTTCTTTCTTTTTGTTTGTTGTTTTACTAACGATATAAAAGCATCGATGGAAAGTGTACCTTAATTGAATAAAGGTTTACAAGTACCTATGAAAACTATAGTATTATAGCCTTGAATCAAATCAAGGCCGAAGAACAACATTAGGATCTCTGCGAAGTATTGAAAAATTATTCATCAGATTTGAAAACTTTACAGCAGGTTCATGGACTTAATTAAGTGCAAACATCTATAAAATACGTAAGAGCCAATAAGACCACTATCACAGAGCTTTAGATCCTATGATCTAAAATATTTTGACAGTTTTTGTATTGAAAAGCTGTCAAAATATGTTAACGCTCGGAATTATTTCACGTTGGTGAAATCGGCCCTTAGTATAATATTATGGTCAATTTAATCTTTGAAGACAAATAAATACATTATCATTTAATATAATTGACGTAGACTGCGCCGTTAAACTTTTAATTGGAATCTCACGGATTATATTGTTATTAAATGTCCGAGATAACTTTTCCGCTGAAACAAAGTCAAGATCGAAGGAACTTTTAGATTTTATGTTCTCATAATAGGTAGGTATTTATTTCAAGAGAAAGTTTAAGCGATACGTTGTTTACATTTTTTCACAGACTGAAAGTATTAAAGTGAATTGAATTTTTCTTATGTAAATTTGTAATTGCTAGAAAAATTTTTTGTTGAGTTGCCTTAGCATTTTAGGAATGTCAACGTTTGTCCATCTCAAATGTAAATGAAGTTATCTTAATTCTAGGCACAAAAATGTACATAAACTTGACACAGATTTTACCAGCGGTAATCTTAAAGAGCTGAAAAACAATAGTAATAAGAGGGTTATTTATATAAGTTACGTGTCTCTCTTAAGTTAATTTTGTTGTGTGGTCTTTGAAATTATAGAGGCAACTTCATATAAATGTAGTTTTTTCATTATAATGCTTTAATATTACTAGGTACTATGAATAATGTTATAATTGAAAAAGTCTGAAGACTTCCCTGGCGCAGTGGTGAGCGCTCTAGTCTTATAACAGGGAAATCTCTGGTTCGATTCCCGGCGGGGGCAATTTGAGAATTTATTAGTAATCACCCTACCGTTAAAGACGTGCCGCCAAGCGATTTAGCGTTCCAGCACGATGGCGCGTAGAAACCGATTAAGGGTTTAAGGGTTTGGGTTGATCTACACTGCCATACTCCTTCCAAGTTAATCCGCTACCATCTTAGACTGTATCTTCACTTACCATCAGGTGAGATCGCGGCCTAGGACTATCTTGTCATCGAATAAAAAAAATAGTAGTATCCACTACAACAACATTTTCTCATAATTAACAATGTCATCTTCTATGAGCAATGAGCATAATATTATTATACGGAGGAGAACTTTTCTATAAATGCGATACTAAATAATTATTTATTAATAAGCAAATAGTATTTTCTTCTGGGATTCAAAGCCATCGATGTTCAAAGCTCTTATGTATTTTCCTCAGAGTAAAGTTGTTGCGAGAATGATCGTATGCATTTCTGTTCTTAATTTTATTTATGAATATTGAAATCCTAATAACTTGTGGGTTGCGATGAAATAACACCTCACGTCCTGTTTTTAGATACTGTAGAATTTATTGTTAAAAAATTCTATTTAGAGGTACCTCAAAAGCTTATGTAAAGCGAAAAGTGTATTTGCTTGTCGAAGGGGGCAAACGGGGATTTGCTACTATGAGAGTCCCCTAGATGTTTTGATATAATTTTCAGTTTTCGGGCATCAACTTACTTGTTATGTATTGAAATTATTTTGAATAATTCAGAAAGTACCTATAGATACGGAGGCCCTTCGTAGGCCTCTGACAGACTCGCGCAAGTAGACTTGGAGACCTCGTAGGTATATACCCCGGTCAAAAATTCATATACATATTGTTTTACTTTGAAGGTTAGGTTAGGTTTGAGCTAAGGCTCAAATGTCACCTGTAACTAAAAGTCTGTTTTGGGTTACTCTTTTCGCTAAAACTTTATACATTTTGCTAAAACTATATCCATTTTTCATGCAAAGATACGAACAAGTGACTAAAATAAAGTGAGAAATCTATAATATAATAAAACTGTAACGGGACGAATTCTGTACATTAAATATATTTTGAAAATTTTAATCGGGGGATGCTTTATTATCGATACTGAACCCAAAAAAAAATTTTTGATTTTTTTGTCTGTCTGTCTGTCTGTCTGTCTGTCTGTCTGTCTGTCTGTCTGTATCTTGGCCGCGCATCACGCTGAAACTACTGGACGGATTTAAATGAAACTTGGCACGATTTAAGTACATACCACGAGGTAACATATAGGATACTTTTTATCCCGAAATTCAGCACGGTTTCCTTGGGAGAGGGGATGAAAGTCAAAATGTGTATTTAGTTGTAATTCATTAACGCGTACTCCGATTTCATTCATTCTTTTTTTATTAGAAAGAAGATACTGTAAAGATTGTTCTGTAATTATTTCAAGGTCGTTGGTTCAGTAGTTCAGAAGTTATAGACATCACAATCCTCAGTATAAGGTCCAAAATAACTTGAAACCCGTTATGTACAGGAAACTTTGAATTTACGGCTCATCTTAGGCTGGCATAATAGGGGAGAAGTGGCATGAAAGAGCCTGGTTTTGAAAGAGCCACTTGCAATATTTTAGTAGTTAATGAACGAATTTAGTTGGTAATTTTATTTTTAAGTGGCAATATTGATTGCCCGTCACCCACAAACATTTGACAGTGCACCGAAAATAACGTACACCGGCACATGGAGTCAAAGTTTTTGGCAGTAAAAAGTAAGTATATTGTTTCATTTAACTTGTTTTTTGGTATTTCATTGTAAACAAATATAGGCAAATGGATTTTAGATTGAGTTTGTGCATATATTTGGCCATTCAACTGTGTAAAAACTGAGTTGAAAAAGTTTTGATATTGTTGTTATTTTAAAGTTTATATTTTTTTAAAGAATAAGTCATGAAAGAGCTGGGTGAATGGGCCTTAAAAGAGCTGGCTCTTTCGTAACCGGCTCTTTCATAACCCTGCATTTGAATTTTGATAATAAAATAAAATAATAATAAATATCTATAAATATGCATTTTTTTCATATATTATTAAATTATTTGCTTCAGATATTGCATTATGGAAATGCCAAATCCATAAAAATGAAAAAGACCCAAAAAATCGGTAACTATTATTCAAGTTAGGCAACTTGTAAAGGAAGCATATCTGTCATAGGGAATTTACCCCTTAAATTATAATAAATTTAATGAAGACGAATTTTATCTTTATATGCCATCTGTCACAGTCTAACGAAGGTAATGAAGTGAACTTGTGAACTTGGATAAGGAAAATATTGAAATTAACTTAAGATCAACACCTCCGCCTACTCCGTGTTTGTGTTTGTTACTTTTTCACGCAAAAATACTAGATATATATAGAGAGATAAATTATACACTGGATTAATAATTGGGCTACTTTTTATCCCAGAAAATTAAAGAGTTTCCGCGGGAATCAAAAAACCTTAATCAACGCGGACGAAGTCGTAGGCATCATCCACTAAAAAATAATCTTATCTGAATAATACTTAAAATTAATGACAGAATTAAAAATTGCTTAAAAATATCATTAATTTTTAAAAAGGATTTGGAGGGATCGCCTTTTTGATTTTTTTTCAATAGTGTAATTATTATTATTTTATATAATTTTCACAATTACACTTTATAATACAGACTGGCTCTTTCATAAATGTTAGTAGCTCTTTCAATACCGAAATGTTATGAAAGAGCCGAAAGACACATTTTTTTAAAATGAATATTTCGTTGATTTTTTCATAGTGTTTAAGATTTTTTCGCATGAAATTACCTAGTTTAATAAATGAATAATAATTTAAGAGAAAAAAATCATAATTTCTTTCATTAAAAGTGTATTTTTTTGAGTCGTTTAGTAAACTGGCTCTTTCATGCCACTTCTCCCCTACACTATATAGTGGATAGCCTTATTTTTAACCGACTTCGAAAAAAGAGGTTATCAATTCAGCCGGTATCTTTTTTTTTCTATGTATATATCCACCGATTACTCCTGGATTTCTGGACCAATTCAGCTGATTTTTTTTTTAATGGACATTTTTTTACCTTCAACTCCTCAAGCCTGATGCTGCAGAGGTACTTTCCCTCAAAATCATGAGGATTTAGGAACTGTCAACTACGAATTGGTATGCTTGGCCTAAGAATATACTAGATCATAGAGCTCCAGGTTCTACTCCTCAATCCTGATGCTGCAGGATACTGCCCATCTAAACTGTGAGGATTTAAGAACTGTCGCTTGCAAATTAATATTGTAAGTATCAAGAATAAACTACAACATGAAGTTCTAGGTCCTAGCTGCGCAATCTTGATGCTGCAGGATACGGCCCACCTAAACTGTAAGCATGTAGGTACTTTCGATTACGAATTGTTATTGTAGGTATAAAGCATAGACTACATCATGGAGCTCTAGGTCCTGGCTCCTCAATCCTGATGCTACAGGGTAGTGCCTACCTAAACAGTGAGGATGTAGAAATTGTCAGTTTCGAATTGATATTGTTGGCACCAAGCATAGACTACATCATGGAGCTCTAGGTCCTGGCTCCTCAATCCTGATGCTACAGGGTAGTGCCTACCTAAACAGTGAGGATGTAGAAATTGTCAGTTTCGAATTGATATTGTTGGCACCAAGCATAGACTACATCATGGAGCTCTAGGTCCAGCTCCTCAATCATGATACTTCCCACCTAAAGTGCGGGGATTTAGTAATTGTGGTTTGTTAATAAGTACCGTAGGTACCAAGTATAGATTACATTTACGCTACGCTACTGCGTAGCTTAGGAGGGAAGGGACAAAGAGAGCAGGGACAAGCTACATGCCGAGCGATCATTTTAAAAATTAAAATTGATAATTAAACTAAATTCTTTGGGACAAGAAAGGTTACGCTCAGTGGCAGATTTACCAAAAGACTGAGTTGACTGGAGCCTAGAGTGGCAGGGTCTCAAGCGCCAAAAGTGTACGACTAGATATGCAATTATAAAAAATTTCGCACTCGCTTCGCTCGCGAAACTGTCGCTTTTACGTTGCTATTGTAGGTGTCAAGAATGGACAACTAAGTGCCGTAATGCAATCATAAAAAATTTCGCGCTCGCTTCGCTCGCGAAAATATTGGTTTTACGTTGCTATTGTAGGTGTCAAGAATGGACAACTAAGTACCGTAATGCAATCATAAAAAATTTCGCGCTCGCTTCGCTCGCGAAAATGTCGGTTTTACGTTGCTATTGTAGGTGTCAAGAATGGAAAACTAAGTGCCGTAATGCAATCATAAAAAATTTCGCGCTCGCTTCGCTCGCGAAAATGTCGGTTTTACGTTGCTATTGTAGGTGTCAAGAATGGACAACTAAGTGCCGTAATGCAATCATAAAAAATTTCGCGCTTGCTTCGCTCGCGAAAATGTCGCTTTTCCGTTGCTATTGTAGGTGCCAAGTATAAACTACTAAGTGCCGTAATGCGATCATAAAAAATTCGCGCTCGCTACGCTCGCGAAAATGTCGCTTTTACGTTGCTATTGTAGGTGCCAAGAATGGACTACTAAGTGCCATAATGCAATTATAAAAATTTTGCGCTCGCTTCGCTCGCGAAAAATTTGGTTTTACATTGCTATTGTAGGTGTCAAGAATGGACAACTAAGTGCCGTAATGCAATCATAAAAAATTTCGCGCTCGCTTCGCTCGCGAAACTGTCGCTTTTACGTTGTTATTGTAGGTGTCAAGAATGGACAACTAAGTGCCGTAATGCAATCATAAAAAATTTCGCGCTCGCTTCGCTCGCGAAAATATTGGTTTTACGTTGCTATTGTAGGTGTCAAAAATGGACAACTAAGTACCGTAATGCAATCATAAAAAATTTCGCGCTCGCTTCGCTCGCGAAAATGTCGGTTTTACGTTGCTATTGTAGGTGTCAAGAATGGAAAACTAAGTGCCGTAATGCAATCATAAAAAATTTCGCGCTCGCTTCGCTCGCGAAAATGTCGGTTTTACGTTGCTATTGTAGGTGTCAAGAATGGACAACTAAGTGCCGTAATGCAATCATAAAAAATTTCGCGCTTGCTTCGCTCGCGAAAATGTCGCTTTTCCGTTGCTATTGTAGGTGCCAAGTATAAACTACTAAGTGCCGTAATGCGATCATAAAAAATTCGCGCTCGCTACGCTCGCGAAAATGTCGCTTTTACGTTGCTATTGTAGGTGCCAAGAATGGACTACTAAGTGCCATAATGCAATTATAAAAATTTTGCGCTCGCTTCGCTCGCGAAAAATTTGCTTTTACATTGCTATTGTAGGTGTCAAGAATGGACAACTAAGTGCCGTAATGCAATCATAAAAAATTTCGCGCTCGCTTCGCTCGCGAAACTGTCGCTTTTACGTTGTTATTGTAGGTGTCAAGAATGGACAACTAAGTGCCGTAATGCAATCATAAAAAATTTCGCGCTCGCTTCGCTCGCGAAAATATTGGTTTTACGTTGCTATTGTAGGTGTCAAAAATGGACAACTAAGTACCGTAATGCAATCATAAAAAATTTCGCGCTCGCTTCGCTCGCGAAAATGTCGGTTTTACGTTGCTATTGTAGGTGTCAAGAATGGAAAACTAAGTGCCGTAATGCAATCATAAAAAATTTCGCGCTCGCTTCGCTCGCGAAAATGTCGGTTTTACGTTGCTATTGTAGGTGTCAAGAATGGACAACTAAGTGCCGTAATGCAATCATAAAAAATTTCGCGCTTGCTTCGCTCGCGAAAATGTCGCTTTTCCGTTGCTATTGTAGGTGCCAAGTATAAACTACTAAGTGCCGTAATGCGATCATAAAAAATTCGCGCTCGCTACGCTCGCGAAAATGTCGCTTTTACGTTGCTATTGTAGGTGCCAAGAATGGACTACTAAGTGCCATAATGCAATTATAAAAATTTTGCGCTCGCTTCGCTCGCGAAAAATTTGGTTTTACATTGCTATTGTAGGTGTCAAGAATGGACAACTAAGTGCCGTAATGCAATCATAAAAAATTTCGCGCTCGCTTCGCTCGCGAAATGTCACTTTTACGTTTCTATTTTAGGTGCTAAGTATGGACTTCTAAGTGCCGTAATGCAATCATAAAAAATTTCGCGCTCGCTTCGCTCGCGAAACTGTCGCTTTTACGTTGCTATTGTAGGTGTCAAGAATGGACAACTAAGTGCCGTAATGCAATCATAAAAAATTTCGCGCTCGCTTCGCTCGCGAAAATATTGGTTTTACGTTGCTATTGTAGGTGTCAAGAATGGACAACTAAGTACCGTAATGCAATCATAAAAAATTTCGCGCTCGCTTCGCTCGCGAAAATGTCGGTTTTACGTTACCATTGTAGGTGTCAAGAATGGACAACTAAGTGCCGTAATGCAATCATAAAAAATGTAGCGCTTTTTCTCGCGAAAATATCGGTTTTATGTTGCTATTGTAGTGGCAGGTTCGAGCCCCACCCGTGGCCCTTTTGTCGTACCCACTCCTAACACAAGCTTTTCACTTATTCGGAGGGGAAAGGAAAATATAAGTCAAGTTCAGCTTGGCTAATTATTCTTTATTAAAAAAAAATATATATTGGTGTGTGAAGTCTGCTAATCTGTTCTGTCTGTTCTCATCGAGAGAAATAGTAGTGGGCCTGCGATTGGTTGAGAGGAATTAATGAGGAATCTTTACTTCCTTATCCTAACTAATCCTTACTAATATCTTTAATTTAAAAATGTCCTGGAAAAACTAAGAGTTCCTGCGGGATTTTAAAAATTAAATCCACGCAGACGAAGTCGTTACATGTGTTACTCAGTCACGTCGCAACGACTGAACCGATTTGGCTGAAATTTGGCACAGAGATAGATCATGGTCTGGAATAGGATATATTTTTATCCCGGGAAATAAGAGTGTTCCGGCGGGAATAAAAAACCTTAATCCACGCGGACGAAGTCGCGGGTATCAGCTAGTAATGAAATAAATTCGTTTGTTAGGGTGGACTAGAATATTTTAGTGAGGATACGTTTTACCGTAAATAAGCGTAACAGTCAAGTTAGAGGGGCGAAGTCGTAATTTTGTTAGACAAGCTCGTAAATGCTTAAGTAGTCGTTCAGCAGCATTCTCTGATTTGATTGATCTTCACTTTGCAGGGTTCTCTCTACGTTTTTACAGGCCGACGTCAAGAAAATGGGGAAAATACGGCTAACGTAATTAATTACTTTATTTGGACATTAATGACTTGGTCCATGGCGAGGGTAGATTAGCCATGCTCTAATATTATGTTTCGGGTTATACTGCCTTTGTTAAAATAGGTCGTATATTTTGTTTTTTTATTCGACCCACCTAGTACGTGATGACGCAGTGTAATGGAAGCTGGAAAACTAAGCAGTTTAATACATAATTAAATCCATAGCCCGTCATCGCTTTTAATGCAGCATAGAGCCTCAATAGCCCAATGGTTAAGGGTACAGACTGAAAATTGAAAGGTCGCAGGTTCGAACCCCACCCGTTGCACTATTGTCGTACCCACTCCAAGCACAAGCTTTCTACCTATTTGGAGGGGATAGGAGGATATTCATAAAAAAAAATATTACCGGGCATTGCTTGCGTCGTGTTACTTTTGGTAGTAGACTAGTAGTAACACGGGTAACGACCTGTGAAATCTAGCCATGGCCGAAGCCACCAGACCAGACTATTTAAATTTTAGAAATAATAAATTCTCAAACTGTTCTACAGGGAATCAAACCCTCCCACTTTTTAACCGACTTCAAAAACGAGGAGGTTCTCAATGCGACTGTATGTTTTTTTTTGTATGTTTGTTACGCGATTATTCCTCTAACTATGAATTGATTTTGATGATTCTCTTTTTGTTTGGTAGGTCATACTTCAGATGTTTTTGAAAAAAATCAACAAATTCAAAAAAATATACACGGCTGATAATTTGATTCGTGGTTTAAATCGAACCCCGGAAGCCACGAACAAGCTCAGTCTTAACCTTAAGGCTATCAGCACTACATTCTTTCATCTTCTTTATCGCAAAACCATAAAAAAATACCAAATAGAGTAAACGACTCCGGGACTCCGGGACATGCCCCTATTTAATTATGAATTAAGGGCTCGGCGTAACGAGATCACAATGTAATTAAGATTACCGAGGCGAGGTTTTTCAGAGTGTCCGCCAAGTGAGAGTAAATGGTCGGAAAAACTTACGCAGGGACCTTGTTTTTTTTCTTGGAAGGAGGTCTGAGGGTCAAGAGAGGTATTATTTACCCAAGTTCAGTTATGTTGACGGAGTAACAAAACACGTGGTTCGCCTTCTTTGTAATAAATCAAACGTAGCTTTGTATTTGTACAGCGAAATATTTCTCTTCCTCTGTAGGCAGTTTATATCCCGTGTCAACGGTCATTATGGCAGATGTTATAAAAAAATCCAGAAATAAATACCGCGGCGTGTAGTTCATGACAGAGAGATGTCATATTACTAGAGGAGCGAGCCTATTCCATTAAGCCCCCCACCTCATAATTATTGCCAGGTGACAATAATTTTAACTGTGTAATATCATGAAGAATCGTTCAAAATAATGTTATGAATATTATGTAGTATGAATTAAAAATTGTAACTTTCCCGTTTGACCCTATCGAAATATTGAAAAGGAAAATGTGACTGACTCACTGACTGATTTCTCTACGCATAGCTCAAACCACTGGACAGATCGGGCTGAATTTTGACATACACATAGCTTTTATGACGCAGGCATCGCTAATAAATTAAAATTTTTGAAAATTCAACCACTAAGGGCCTGCCTTTGCTCACATCCTTATGTCATTTTAAATATATTATTATACCCGTAATATAACTTTACTTTTAGTTCTAAGTACTAGTTTAGTTTTTGTATAGCAATTAAGAGTTACCTACATATTTATTCTACCTTTCATTTTATTTATTGAAAGACAGAGTAAAAGAAAGTCTAGGATATCCTTATCGATACAGATCTGTCCAGAAATACTGAGCCAATTTTGCGGAAATCGCACCTTCTAGTAATATACCATCTCTTTGAATTCATGCGGTGAAATATTTTACCATTTTCCGTTCTACCTTAACACAACAATGCCTGGGAGCCAAATTCCTTTTATACATTAGTAATGTTCCTTTGTCATCTCGCAAGACTTCTAAGCTTATATAAATAATTAATTTTCGGGGTGCGCTTTTATTTTCATCGTTGTTTTTTTTTTATTTTTATTGTTGAGCGCACTTTTTGATTATACTTTTCTAGGATTGTTGTTGTTTACATTTTTGTGACGTGATTTGATACTAAATAAGAGTATTTTTTATTCGATTACAAGACATGACTACGATCTCACCTGATGGTAAGTGATTATGCAGTTTAAGTTGGTATAGGGCTAGCTTAGAAGGGGCATGGCATAAATTAACATACCTTATCTTACAGGACGGACGGACTTCGTAACGGAACGCTAAATCGTTTGGCCGCACGACTCAGCCACAGCCTCCCACGAGAACAGGAGAATTTATAGATTCCCAAAAACCTTATTAGGAGTCGAACCCAGGACTGAACTCATAAGACATAGCGCTCACCACTGTGCCAGGGAGTATTTGCGAGACTGAACTCTATGAATTAAAGTGAAACCTACACTTTTCCCTAATAAAAAATATAAATTAATATCTTAAACTAGTATGTGTATAAAAGTATTATTGATTTATTGTTTATATTAATTAAAAAATAAATTAAACGTATCATATTGATGATCCATTGTTTATAGTTGCAATATCCTTTACGTTCCTGTCTACAGCATTTTCCTCCATCCCTTTCGTTCATCCCTAACATAGTTATCTCCTAATTAGATAAGAGAGTTTTGGCCTCGTTTTGTTGCTAGTTCGTTAATATACTATGTTTGTGGTCTTAATAAAGAATGAACCCCGTAGATACAATAAATGAATGATACGGTTTGTTTATAAATTAAATACCCTAATAAAGTAAACGAGTACATACCGGTTATGTAATGTAGCCTTTTAAAAAATATGGTCGCATAATTTGTATTTAATTTTATACAAATAGACTTTTTTAATGGATAAAACTTGAATAGAAATTGTTTCATATCTAAGCATTTTTTAACCGAATAATAACCAGCCAAATGCGAGTCGGACGGTACGAACGGTTCCGTACCAAAAAACGCCGAAAAAACACGTTTAAGAATGTTTCGCAAAACACGTTTCAACTCTCTACCTATTACGGATCATGAGATATACCTAATCAATATCCGCGATGACAGTACAACATTTTTGCATTAAAAAAAAAATATGTTTTTCAGCTTTTTTAAAAAATGCATACCAAGCTTATTTTGTTTGTCTAATTTTTAACCATCAATTCACAAAAAAAAAATCATCGCGCATGACGTATCCCGAACCATAAATCCGTGCGGATGAAATAACGGACATCAGTTAGTAGATTATACAATCCATTTGGCTATCAAATCGGACCGACAAAAAAGTGCTGTTTATTCAGCACCAAACAAAGTACGCATTTACGACCCCACGTACGCCCAGTTTATGTAAATACACTCGAAAAAACTATGCAACGGGAAATCCGAAACAACATTGTTTATTTTTTATTACAGTTCCATACGTTTTAAGTACAATTCAGTTGAAACATACGGCACTCCGGACCGCGCTCTACTAAACTGTATCACTAAACTTTCAAGCAAATAATGTTTACTATGCTTATTTTTGAAGAACTTTGCACGGTATGCCGGAATATTACAAGAACATTTATGTTTCATAACTTTCATCCGTGAAATGCGTTCATTTTTTGGATTGTTAAACATGCCTGCGTAATATACCTATAGTAAATAGAATTATTTATGAAAATAGTCTTGCGAAAACATTGCTTCAAAATCCAAAATACGTTTACCTACTGTTTACTAAACACTTCCAAAATTAACAAAGACTAGTCTGCCTACCCATAACACTAATGAATTGGAAAATACGAAAATAAATAAGTCACATTATTAAAAATGTAATCTAATAAAATATTCCTTTTCCCAAATATATGCCATTTGTAAGCACCCCTAAAGATCGGACTGTTGTCAGCCGGAATAATTACATTGTCCAATAGAAAATTCGGGAATCAATAAGGGCCGTTTATGCCCGAGATGATTTTTATGATTCATCCGCTGAAAATTATCAATTCAATTTCTATTAAATATGTAAGAAATTTATCCGTTATCTGCAAGTCGGGTAAGATTAATAAAAATTTGGTCCTTAAGCCGCTAGGGATGTCCCTTTACGGCCCGTTGGCCTTTAAGAGCGCTCTTTTACGTTAATACCTTGGTCTTATATATATTTTTGTTGATATGCCGTTCCTTTGTAATCTTTGCTAATTATGATAAAGTGCCTAGCTACCGAGTAGCGCGTCAATAAATAATTAATTAGCATATTTAGATAGCAATATGTTTTAAGTATTCGTAAATACTATTCGATAAAATTGTCGGCCTTCAATCTGTACATATTGGAACCCATCTAGGGTTATTTATACTCCCACAGAATTAATCACACAGTCAGACAGACACAGTCACAATTAATAAATCTAGGAACCCGAGAGTAGATGGATGGATGGATCATTAGAAACTTATAAATAAAACCCAGGACCAAAAGTATTATCTTCTTCTGTAGGAAGTTAGGCATTTCACGGCACTCCGACGAAAGCTATCTCAGCTTTCATCAGGAGTACCGTGAAATGTCATCAGATAGACAAATAGACGCAATAAAAATATTCACTTGAAAAGCAAATATAAACACATCAAAAGTGTCTAGGGATCAAATACATTTTTAACTATAAAAAAAAAATTCAGTTAATATAACACAAATCTAGTCTTCCAGACTGCCTTCTTGCTTTAATTCCTGTTTAAGTTAACAATTTATCCCCATAAGTATTTTATAAAAAGAAAAAATTGCAATTTTTGCATATTGTGGGAAATTAAATAGGAAAAAAAGGCAAAAATAAGGATTTCTTAATTAAGGAAAAAAGAAATATGAAATACCTTTTTGGCGGCTGAATCCTGGTTGTTGTTGTCGGCGTGGTGTGGAGCGGCGGGCGCCATGACGGTGACGCCACTCTGCGAAAGAAGCTCGTCGGAGCCCCTCTGAAACAACAGGAGAATTTAATTAAAATATGTACATTTTATTTCCACAACTAACATTATTATTTTCCATAAAAAACAGCTGTGCAACAATATTAGGTAGCAAATGTTGTAGTATACGATAGCAAAATGTTGTAGTAGGTATATTTTTGGGTTGACCATTTTGTTAGGTTAGTAATTATAGTAGTCCTTTATAACACTTTTAACATAAGTGCGTTTCAATAGTTTCGCATATTTTTACCATAGATAAAACTTCAAATTCACTCATTCAGTTACGATAACAAAAAAAAACATTTGACATAAGTCATTTTCAACATAAACAAAACAAACATTATGATTGGATTTACCCGTATCATCCTCCCTTCGTGATGACGAGTAACGTGGGTACAAAAAAGCTACAGTGTAACATAATTAACATCACGCGAATGCAGACGTCAACCCACCCCCTGTCATCGGATCAATCTCAATTTAAGACGAAGAAATGACAGGCCTCAGCAGTTAAACGCACCGGGCCGAGGTATAAATCACCCCACGTAATAAAGCAAATGTACAAATAAATGTTGGCAGAGACAGCGCGGCTTGCGGTTCGAGGCTTTTAAATGAAATCGCGGAACTGTCATCGACCGGTTAAGTGGTTTTAAAAAGTCTGGGGTCAGAGAAGCAAGCGGTCAATGTTATTGCAGCAAGTGAGGTGCTGTAGCAAGTAGTAAGTAACCACTTATTCGATAGCTATTGTTTTACTAATTGAAATTCAAAGTTAGCTAGAGATTTTTTAAACTATTGATGAACTAGTTCATTAATTTCAACCCATCGCGGGCCCACTACTGGGCATAGGTCTCCCCTCGAATAACAAGAATATAGCCATAGACCACCACGCTTACCAAGTGCGGATTAGCAGACTTCACAAATCTTTGATAACTTTATGGAGAAACATCAGGCATATAGATTTCTTCACAATGTTTTCCTTTACCAGTTAAAGCTAGAGATAAATTATTGTTTAAAATGCACATAGCTCCGAAAAGTCAGAGGTGCGTGACTGGGATCGCACCTCAGACTCCCCGAAAAGGACGCCGAAATCTTAACCACTAAGCTATTATCGCTCTCATGCACTGGTATTAATACTTTAATACATCATACAAGTACGTTACTATGAAACATTTGTCATCAAGTTGTTTTCGCTTTTCAAGCTGTCTGTAGAGGCTTTTATGGCAAAAGCGTTTCAATAAACGCGAGTGATGTACCGCATACATTCGGAGCAATACCCAAAGCGACCAAAAGGTCATAAAAGGTGCTTCAGAATGGACATTTAATGAGAACAGCGGCACGCCATCGTGTTCAGTTCAGCTAATCTGTATGCGGCGAAATATCACTCGCTCGCACCTGCCGACACCCCGGTATCCGTCACACGAGACACTTAATAAAGCCCATACGTCATTCGTAATGCTTTTTTCACAAAACGAAACAGATGCTGATGGTGAAATTGTTCGCAAAAGTAAGCGCTCTAGCTTATTTCTCTAGGTTTTGTCACGTGTCGTTGCCTGAGGAGATTATAAATTGTTGGACAGTATTTCCGCATGCATGAGTTTCTTGCATAGAAAAATGAATACAAAGTTTCAATTTTAAACAGGAAAGTTCAAAGGCATGGATTATGAAAAGCATTTTAATAGATTTTATACTTGCGCGATATAACTTTTGATATTTCATTTATCAGTAAACAAGGATCGGCTTTAAAAATATTGTCAATACTGTATTACGCAACTTTGAAGAATATGCGCGATTATTTAGATTTTTTAACCCTTCACTACAATTTACATAATAGAATAAAATGATTTCGGTAACAGCGGGAATTTCATTTTAAGGAATAAAGCTCTTATTGTAGAAAAAAGAACCGTTATCTCAACGAAAAAAATCTGACACAAGGTCTTATCCCTGAGAGTAATTTCGTAGAGTGCGTGTATAATAATTGCTCGAAATTAAATAACATTTTTCACAACAAAGAAACAACATGGATGAAAATTTTGTTGCGAAATTGTGGATTAAGTTAGAAAATAAGACAATTTACGTTTTCATAACAATTTATCAAGTTAATAGAGGATGATATTGTTTTGGTTCACGACAAACAAAAGTGATTAGTTTAGCCTTTTCATATCTTATATATCTAAGAAATGAGCATTGAAATACAAAGCCATAGTTCTACAATTTTTAAATTACAAATACATTTGGAGAGCCTATAAAGTAGCGATAATTTTTTTTATAATTTCATAAGATAAATAAATATTATGAAGTAAAAAATTAAATAATTATTATTAATTATTGTTACCTGCAACTTAGTGCGCATGGAGTAATTTTTCTAAAAATCCCGCGGCACCCATTGTTTTTCGGGATAAAAAGTAGCCTATATCACTGTCCAGTTCCTCAACTTTTATATCAGATATTGAATACTTATGTCGGTTTACAAATATAACACTACGACCGAACTTCATAAGACTTTCATCCAATATACCAACTCCCATTTCACGCCCTTGGGGGTGTATTCTCTCAAAACCGTTACTTAGCAGATATGCCTACGCTCTAGGGGGAACGTACCTTCCTTTCAAGTTTGTAATTTTTATAGTTTCTGAGATTTGGTGATTAATGAGTGAGTTATATTTCACTTTTATTCATTTACTATATAGATCTATAGGCACCTATTAAGTTCAGTCAGCTTTTGGTAAAGAAAAAAGGACAGATCGATTTATCTAATTCGTTTATTCAATTTCCCATAAATATTTTATCTGGTAATAGATAACTTACATAGGTTCTCGTAGATCTGAAATCAAAGCATAGATTGTGTTATATCTGAATAATATAATTTGGTTAATAGATCTGAACTTTTCTAGTCTCACTCGAAGGTTTTATGAAACGTAAGGACGTCCCAAACAATGATCCCGTAAATGGACGTAACATACCTGACCCAATACCAGACAATAATACGACCGTTAGTTGAATATGTGCGGTGCAAAATCAATTCCATATATTGGGGTCTTACAGAAATGTTGGTTTTACTCTCCAAATAAATCTTTGGATATTTTCCGATCAAAACATACTGAAACGTTTCTCCAATATGTCATTTGAATGAACGAGATACAAGGGCCCTTCCTATCAGAATATTATCAAGAATAAAATATATATAAAAGGTAAGGTTTACTGAGATCACACAAATAAACCTTGGGCTTTTTTTGAGGAACGTCAAAGTGGAGATCACTTTTGAAAATTGTGGTTCTCTTTTATACGAGATAAGGGTAGCCTAATGGTATACGTTTCCATTTGAAACTGTGTGGTCTGATTAAAATCTTTCTTGGTAATACGTTAATGGTTTTTTGAAATTATAAAACCTAAAACTAAAAATTATAACCTAGTCCTTATGTTTAAAACTCACAAAAATTGTGTAGGGAGAAAAATAAATAATTACTTTTAGATAGGAATGGAGAACAACACTGCCGTCCACAAGCTACTCGTATAATGCCGTTAACTACCTAGACCATATTTCCTAATATAAATCCAAAAACATTTAAATTAGGGTTTATATTAGGAAATATGATTGTGGTAGTTAACGACATTATAGCTTGTGGACGGCAGAACAGTACTGTGATACGTCATCAATCAAATACCTAATAAACAATAGGAGCATTAAAATTACATTGGCAGTTTCGGCGGGACCAATAAAACATACAGTTTGAGTACCTAAGTCAGAGTCCTTCACATTATCAAGACCGTTAACCAACGGTTAACTTTGTTAGTTTTTTATTGGCGGGCAGCGTTAATTTAAACGGTAAGTTTACTTTTTTTAATACAAATGACCGTAAAAAAAGGATAAATAATAAGCTATCCATGCTATCCTTGACCGAAACATAAATGAGATAAGACATACGAAAACCCTGTTTCATGAAGAGATTATCCTTTAACTAAATGGGTACACGGATATAAGGACATATCATTATACTTAGTCAGACGAGAGTATCAGTTGCTATTGTGGTGTATCTATACGTAAAATCTATTAGTGATATTAAAATGTTCCGCGAAAATTCCCAAAGATGGGTCCGCAAGATTTTATTGTTATTTCAGAAAGGGACCCTTATTTTACTGATTGCTTAAGTCAATATTATTTTAGGTATAATTTTCGTCGCGTTTTCGTTCGCCATCTACAGACCACATTTAAATAAATACTTTGTCCGTTACTCCTTAGAACCTCGAAATCTAATTTGGATTTAAATACCTCGTTTGATAACGGCATGTTGGTTTGGATAAAACGATTGTGTCTTAAACTTTATAGACGCAAATATTTATTTATACTTAACTAATATAAATAATAGGAAGTTTTATTATACCTACTAATTTTTAAACATTATTTAACAACAAATAAGCACCAATAAATTCCAAGCACTAAACTAACACGTACATAGAGGAAAAGAAAAAGGTACGCATATTCATAAAATATGAAAGATAACAATTGATATAGAGAATGGACCGGCAATAAAACCATTTCTCTCAGTCGCGATTTTTATGAAGGTCGTAAACAAGACCGATAACCAACTATCGATGTCGCATGAAATATTTATTCGCCACTAACTCTATTCATAGTGTTAATCGATTCCGCTTCTAATAAATGACTGTTCTTTTCCCATTGCCATTTTTAATGCTATTGTTCTATTACTAAAGTAGATTGTAAAGTAACAGACAATGTGTGATAGGTTTCTTTTATCTTTACACAGGTTTATTTAAAAATACCTAAAACCTTCGGAGACCACTTAAAAAAAACCACAACAGAATTAAAAATATTTTTGTTTATGTGTGTAAAAATACAAATTGATCTTTATTTTTTGTAATTGTATTAAGTTTTTTAAAATTAGATTGCTAATTAATTTTATTTCTTAGTAAATGTATGGGAAGTTGAAAACTGGGATCTTATTCTAATGAAACTTTTTTGATCGTGTCATACTGGCTCTACCTCAGATTGATAATATAGTCGACATTGCCTACAGCGATGGTTTTCAGACTTGACTTTTTACATTAATATTTTGTATTTTATCAATATCGTTAACATCGTGACCAATTACATCTACACCAATACTATCTAAAATCCACAAAAAGTACGGAAATTCATAAAAACAAGTAACCGTTTAAAAAAAAGATATATTAGCCAAATAGATTTATAAATAGATACATATCAAAAATTCGGAATTTTTGATATTTATTTATAAATCTATTAGGTTATTTCCTTTAAGTGTAGGTTAACACTTCAATAAAAAATGAAAAATTGTAACAAGCAATGTGGCATCTATAATTTCTTAAGAACTCCATTGTAATATGGTGTCTTGGAAAAAAGTAGATCGACAACTGTAATGTGTCGCTACTAGATATCGCTAACAGTTGCTATAAAACTGATTGAAAAAAGTAGATACATATCACTAATTTCGTGGCTGACGTGTGGTTCGACCGTGGTGTAATGGTTAACACACTCGGGCGCGATTCCCAGAGAGATGTGGGTTCGAATCCCGCCGGCCTCGGAATTTTTGATATGTATTTATAAATCTATTAGGTTATTTCCTTTAAGTGTAGGTTAACACTTCAATAAAGAATTAAAAATTATGTTAGCCAAACTGATTTTGACTAATATTCCCTCCCTTCTCTCCTCCAAATAAACGTAAAGCTATGAGTATTTAAAACAATAGTGCAACGGGTGAAGCTTAACCATATCCTTCAAGACCTTAACCGTTAGGGTACATTACAACATTGTTCTTGCGGTCGAATGAAACGCATACCAAATTTTAGGTTCACGACGAGAATGAAAAATCGCTTCAGCATTTATGAACTTAGGCTATGTTCAGATGGCTGAATTGCGACGCGCGTTTTCAAATCGCGCGCTTAGACATCCTAATATATACCTAACAACCGTTCACATGCGCGCGCGTTAACGCGCGTCAGCGAGCGTCAACGCGGTGCTCAGAGAAAAAGTTTCTAGACGCAGACAATCGCGCGTTGACTCGCGCTTTGATATTAATGTAATGTCCGTTTGCTGTTCAGTTGAGCGCGCGCTTTCATCGCGATCGCATGTAATTATTAGTTTTTCTTTGGGTGAAATACAATATCTGATGGCGTTCGGAGCTGCTGTAATGTCCTCTTGGATGAGTTGAAGCAAATTGTCGAATAACTTTGTAGACATTCTAAAATAATTAAAGAATTTAGATTCATGGTCTCTTAGATTCGGATATAGTGTCGCAAACAAACTGGGTCTATTTTTCAAAATTGGATGAACCCAATGTGTACGTTTTCTTTTTCTATATTTTTCTTTATAATATAACCACAAAATAATAGCCTCTTCCACGTCCATTTTCTACGTTCTACCGAACTAGACTGACGAGTACTCTCGCAACGCGCATTAGCGCTCATCATCTGAACTCTCTTCAAATTTGATCGCGCGTTGACGCGCGTTAACGCGCGTTACATGTGAACATAGCCTTATTGTTACTGAAAACCAGTATACCTAATGTAAAAAAGAAAAACGAAAAGCTTTAGCGGGTCTAATAATTTTTATTGCCATTTCACGACCGCCACAGTCTGATTTAACTCGACGCGTGTAAATTATGATTTAATTTAATAAGCACCGTCGAAAACGAGCGTAAAATGTTTTTATGTGAGATAATATACTTTTCATTACGGTTCATGGTGCTACAGTTCGATTTTATTTATTTGCCCATTAGCTGATATGCCTGCAATTTCTTCCGCATGTTTTTGAATTTTAAAAAACTCGTGCGAAACACTTTGTTCTCCTGGGACTTTGTTTTGTTCAACCCATGACGTAAGCGTGTTAAAATGTCGTAACATCGTTTCAGTGGTTGAGTTATGAAAAGATAACAGGCAGATAGAGATATTTTCGTATCTTTAATAGTTAGCTGAAAATAGTAATTAGTGTTTATACTTGCTATATTATAGGCTGTTCCATAAGTCTTGCTATGGAAATACTCTTAGAGAAAAGAGAAGCATCACAACTAGAGTTGTATTAGACACGCAGAATACTGTCAATGCAACCTGGTACACTGAGGTTTGTTTGCCTCAAGTCATTTGCGAACTGAAGAAACTGCGACCAGCGATAGTTTACCAACTAGTACCCTTCATCATGATAACACTCCTTATCATCGAGCGAACAAGACTCAACGGTTTTTGGAACAATCGAAGCTCACGTTGCTTGACCATATATATCCTTATAGCCCCGATCTTGCGCCGTACAATTTTTTTCTCTTTCCGCTGATTAAAAACCAATTGAAAGGACGACGGTTTGCGACTGATGACGAGGTATTGAGTGCATGGGATGAGACCTGCGCCAGTGTTTCAAAGGATCAATGGAAGATGATATTTGATACGTGGGTTGAACGCATGCATAAGTGTATTAACGTGATGGATACTATTTTGAATTTTTTTAATAAATAGTGATATTTTTGCAAGGATTATGGAACAAGCTATGTACTAGACACTTTCGTGCCAAGTTTGAAATCTCATAATATGATAATAATTATATTATTTACGGAAATAAGGCAACTTTAAAGAGAAAATATAAATCTTTATTCCCTATCCCACGAGAATTTCTAAAATTCCGGCTTTATTCCTTGTTTACATTATAAAGGTAACCTCTATACAAAATTTCAGGTCACAAGATCACAGAGTTTGGGTTGGGCGTTGATGAGTCAGTCAGTGCGTGAGACAAGACTTTATATTTTGTATCATCAAGTATACCCATGCAAAGGACGTAGATTTATTGCGTTGCTGCGTGATTGAAGGACAAACAAAAGCAATTTCGCATTTATAACATTATATCACTAACGATATCACCAACGTCGAATGACGTTTAAAAGAGGCATAAATTAGGCGTTCTGACAGTTTTTGTATTGAAAATCTGCCAAAACATCTTTACGATCGGATATGATTTATTTTACGTTGATGAAATCGGCCCTAAATAAAGATATCTGTCTTTACAATTGATTAAATTGCATCCGGTGTCAAGACAGAAAATGCAATCAAACGGAGCATTAAGAGAGCGATATGTACGTGTAATGTGGCCCATGCCGAGGCGACGTGCACCGCACATCCGTCTCTATCGCCTAATATCATCTCCGTCTCGCGTAAGATGTCGAAATTAACGATCTTGATAATATTTGTTGGCTCAACGCTGCCAGCTCTACCAGTAATTAATTGCACCAATTTGTTCGGCGCTTATAACAGGCATTTGTCGAGCGCCCACCCGAAGCGGATGATTTTCGCACAAAGTTCATAATCGATACTCCGAATCGATTACGGATAACTCTTTGCCATAAGTTGGATACCAGTCGGACGTCTAACATTTATTATACGTAAGAAGAAATAAGTAACTAGTGCGGATAAGATATTAGTGTTTCGACCCAGTCACATGCATTATAAATATATATCGTGGTATGCACTGTTTAGTAAGTATATTAACGTAAATAGATTCATATTTCAAAGGATATAATCAAACAATATAACATAACAGAATGTAGGATTACGAGTGTCAAGCAAAGTGTATATATAATGTATTAAACGAATTTAGAAGAAATAAAAAACAAAGATATTTTGCGCAAAATTTTTGGTCATAACTTAAATATGTAATTCGTTATCTAAGTGAGAGGTCGTCTAAGCCACTGTCGTTCGAAACAGCGTTAAATATTTGAAGAATAGGCGGCAACAAATTGAATAGACCCGGTAAAAGTTAGCAATTCTCATCGCAAGCAAACCTCTTAGCCCCAGAACAATATAAAGAGACATTAGTCGCTGTCACAACTCTACTTTATAGGGAAAGTACGAGCGAGTTTACGTGAACAAAGTTGTGGAGGCTGGTTGCTTCAGTAATGAATAGAGACGTCAGACGTTAACCGCCACTCGGGCGCACCTCGCATACCATTTCAACTTCTGGCAATAGCTAAACTATGTTCACCCGATGGTTCGATGCGAGGAACTAGGATTATCTTACACTGTACGTTTATTGGACTTTAATTAAACATACAGGTACAGTGCAATGCGGAGCATGCCGCTCGGTTCAGATTATCAGTGGCATACATATGGAATCAGGCTAGCTAGGCATCGAGTTAATAGAATAAATAACTATTTAGCATTAGTACTCTATCTACTAGAAAGCTGGTGTTTGTAGCAAGTAGATTAGAGTTACATTTTTAACTCCCTTCGGCCGCGTACGAAACCAATACTACGTAACCAGTTTCGTGCAAAGAATATTTTGTCTTTCTACAAAACCAGTTACGAACGAATAACTGACTATGGCAAAGCCAAAAGGTAGAGTTACGATTGTAGCAGTCTACGTATGTATGTTCGTATTTAATTATGTTCCAACATAGCGCCCAAACTACTGAGTCGATTTTAATGAATGAGATTTTTGTGTTAATCGATTCTTTATTAAGATTCCGGTGATAGGTTACATTCTATACGAAGAAAATCCGTAGTCCGGTTACAGGTTTAAATTTTTTCTTCTGTCATAGTATTTTATGAAACTGAATATAGAATCTTCCGATGTTAGGTTTCTTGTGTAAGCCTCCGATAAGTTCTTAAGAACTATATCGAGGTGGTTTATTGCTTGTCCTCTTATGGACCTGTCCTACATCAGATTAAGGTCTTCTTCTAGGAAAAATAATATGAATACAACTAATTTCTCTATACTATTTTATGATAAATAAAAACCTAGAAAGACAGACATTAATATTATCGTACCTACTTATAAAACGTAGTCCCTTGAAAATAAAAGTATTCTGTTATCGGTCACTTTAATGTAAACCATATATATGTACCTATTATATTATTACTAAGTTATTTATTCCCCTTCATAAACTCTTTCATTGGAGAGGGGAACTTTACCTACTCAGTAGTGGGCCGGTGATAGGTTCAGATGAATGAATGAGGAGTTATTTATTAATAAATATTATCCGATGATTAATCAAGATCTGTTAATTAACCTAGCCTATATTTGATAGACTACGGAGTTTTTATGTTCATTTATTATGAAAACAATTTTAAACTTGGACTCTTTATTACGTAGAATGGGGAATAAAACATTAAACTCCGCTTCATCGTAATTAAAATATAATGAAAGTTTCCCGGAATGAAATAATGAAAAACATAAAATACAAGCAATGTGCCGCGATATTTATTCAAATCGTCCCGCATGCAAATGAATGTCGCCTTTAAATGCTGCCCTTTGTTCCTCTTGCCGGCGTTTCTCTGTTTGCATTTATCGCAAAAGTTTTCCAAAGGCCAGATTAGTTTTACTCGAACAATATAATAAATTCCGCTGTTTCAAGGCACAACTGCCTACTGTTGGTGTGTTTTGCTCTGCAGGTATTGAAGTCAGTCACTCGTTGATTTCTCTCTGCTCTCCGCCGCAATCTTTCGTTTTTCTGGGATGAAAAAGTAGCCTATGTCACTCTCCAATTCATCAACTATACCCATGCGAAAAATCAGATCAGTTGCTTCAGAAATTAAGAGTATAGTGATGTAGCTTTTCCGCAATTAACCAGCTATTTCAAGGTCGAATGGAATTAGTCGAAAACGTAGTCACCAATTTTTGGAGATCAAAAATCTACTACATACTTACGAAAAACTACTTTACCTAGGCGTCAATTATAAAAGCTCCTGAGTCATCTGGGCTCTTTTGTAAAGAGACCGTTTTGTGATAACTTTTTTTACTTTTCTTGAATTTGTTAATTGCAAGGAGACCAAAATAGTTTTCAGTCCAACTTCAGGGAGTCTGTACGAAAGTTTAACGTAACTTTATCTCAGCATTTAATCTGAGTCCTTTTGTAAGATTTAAGGGTCTATCTATCTGTCTTAAGACAAAAAGTCTTTCTTATTGGCAGTGTGACAAGTCACTGTAACCCGTTTCTAAATTCCTACTTTTTAAAAAGTATTTAATTTGAAATTGCATAATTTTAATCTAACTAAGTTTTTTACATTTTAGTGCCCATTAATTTGTTTATTTCACTTGAGTTCATCAAGATTTTTGTACGAATTATTCACGAGGAGTATTTAGTACTGCTGCTTACTGCACCAGAGGATAGCTAATCTCGTGTATACTTAAAACGAGAGTTAATACTAAATAGGCATCTTCTAAGCAATCGCCTTTTTAGATGACATCAAGAAAAAGGCAAAAATATTCTTTTTAACAACAATAATTTTAAACGTTCACAAATACTTAGCCACATTGTGTAAAGTTAAAAAAATTATACGCATTTAGTTTCATATTTCTTTTTGATTGACTGCAACCTGATAGGAGACCTGTGCTTTACTTGTCTCCAAGTTATTTAGAAAATCGGCTGGGAATTTGATATGGCAGTTGCATCGACCACCCTTAAACATGCATTATGGTCTTTATTCCTATACTCTTAAGATCTTATATAAAATAAATGGGAAGTCCTGCTGCGGTAAGACTAGCTCCTAATGAGAAACTATCAAACTCGAACGGCACATTTGTCTTGTGAATAATATTCAATTTCCTAGAAGCTACTTAGCGGACTTTTACTTTAACATCTTCTGAACAATGTTTTGCAGCTACTTAGCCAATAATAACATAACGTAGCGATAGCTTTGCGATGTAACATTGTAAAGCAACGATCGTAAATTACAATGTAACACTGTATAAAGTAAAATTAAAATTTTTCTTAATTCAAAATTTTTGAATTAAGAAATCTGAATGAAGTTTTTTAATTAGCCTTGATAAATCTTATTGATATTACGTCCTATTGAATCCAAATAGTGATGAAATTGAAAAAAAAAACTTGTCAATCTCTATTTCTTTCAAGACTTAAAAGGCCGAAGCAAAAAAAAAGCATGCCAAAAATATAAAATTAGCCTTACACCTCATTGATATCTGAATAAGAGTATTTGTAAAAGCCTATGCGATTCCAAATATTGATGATATTATTGAAAAAAAAAAACCTTTTTCAATCTCAATTTCCTTCAAAACTTAAAAGGCCGAGGAAAAGAAAAAAAAACATGATTAAAAACCGAGCTCTGGGCGCCACAGAGCACATGATTGAATCCACGTACGGCATCTCCGTCAATCGGACGAGAGCACAATCAATATCTTAGCTCGGTGAAGAAAACAAATAGATTCTTTATAGCAATGTAGGAAGGTAACAATTCATCCCTCAATGGGCCGTACGAAATCTAAAGCGATCGTAATTTCGTCGGGCAATATTCCGCCTTTTCATATTTTCTTTTTACCTCCCGAATGTTATGTCGAGCCCGATACACGACCGCGATTTTGTTTGTTATTTGAAGGCTTTCGTCTGTACGATTTAGTATATCGGCATCGGTGAATCACTTGCTAAAAAAAACATAGAACACGTATTAAGTCGAGGCTCCAAACTAGACCACATCATTGCTTTTCACCAATCATAGCTGTTAGCGTCACGCGGAAGCCTATACTCGTATTGAAATAAAAACGTTCCTGCTTGTACCGATAGTAGATAATATGTTTTAGCTTTATATTTATTATTATTCTAACTTATTGCCCATGACTTCGTTCGCGTTTTCCCGGCATAAAAGATAGCATTACTCTACAGGCCCTCAACTAAAGCCACTCAAAAAAAATCACGTCGATCCGTTGCTGCGTAATAAAGACAAATAAAACAACACACACTTTCGCATTTATAATATTTGTAAGGATTATTGAATAAATAAAAACTTTCGTTTAGCATTATCTCAATGTTCTTCAGTTTGTGAAAGCTTTAAGAGAAAATCTTTGAAAGTAACAAGCCAGCGATGCTTAAATTTTATGCTTTACTTGTTACGGATAAAACATGGATTATTTCTACCGTATTTGTGATATGTGACTGTTACGATATGGAAATATGTAGAAAAGAATACAAAGTGTTAGTCTCTTTGTAGTTTTGTTACGTAGCTCAAAGACAACTCGCCCGTCGATGGACTCTTTGATGCGATGCATCAAACTCTATACAGTTTTCTCGGAATTCTATTTCAGCATTTAAATGTTGATATCTATTTTCATAGCACCTTCAAATTCAAACACGGCTCAAATATACCATGCAAGTGATAGATGGAAGATGATTAAGATGATGGAATTAATTTCTTATGTAGATACCTTGGCCGGTAACAAACAAAACAAACAATACGTTTTCATCAATACATCTTACTTTTTTATAAATTACTAGTTAATAGTTGATGTCCTCGGCTTCACTCGCGTGGATTTAAATTTTAAAATCACGCGGGAACTCTTTTATTTTACGGTATTAAAAGTAACCTATGTCTTTCTCCAGGTCTTCAACTATACCCATGCAAAAAACCCGTCAACCCGTTGCACCGTTGCTGTGTGATTGAAGGACAAACCAACAAACAAACACACTTTCGCAGATCTTCACAAATTATATCTAAGGTCCACTTCAATCACATCAGCTTTCAAGCAGAGAAAACCGCATCAAAGTTGGTCTCTTTTTGAGGGAGCTACGAGTCAACAGACAGACACACAACTACACACAGATACACACATCAAACATACACTTCTCTTTTTTCGTCGAGGTTTACCAAAATACTTGACTCTATCAAACTTCATACATGTCTGATAGAGTTTGAGTAGTATTTTGTTATTACGAGTATGTATGGATGAGTTAGTACGATATTTTTGACATAATTGCAAATTAAAAGAAATGTTACTTTAACCAACTCTTTTGAAAGTCTTGCTTGGTCAAAGATTTTATGTCAGGCTCTATGAAAAAGTTAAACCATATACAGCTTGAATCATCGTATCATGTACAAAAACATCAAAAGGATATATCAAGGGGTTGTGCTGTGTTTACTTTCGCGTCTCTATGAGTCCTAACCGCGAATATTTAACTGCCGCCAGCGTTAGCAAAGATAAATAAAAACTGCCGAGACTTAAACACTTTTTGTCTCTATTTTGCAACTTGAAGCCAGAGTCGTCTCGCTTTAGCGTTAAAATAAATATATTTTATTAGTTTCTTCGCTGTTTATAAAATAAATATATTGTGTATCTTGCATTCATTATAATTTTTTATTCACAGTGTATATTCAGTGATCAAATATTCACTTTGTAAAAAAATTCGAGCAATACATTCAAATAAACGATCAAAGACATTGTTACGAAATTCGTCTTAAATATTTTAGCAAAAGCAGATTTGTCATTCGCCCAGTACGCAATAGTCTCTTTTCGACTGTGTGCGATACATATTTTTTGAAAGAATAAGTAAATGTGTTGACTTTTCTTTGAGGAAAATAGTCTATAATATTATGAGATTTTTCAAAGAGCTACATTATTGGTTTTATTTTGCATTACAAGAATGTATTTTTGTTCAAAATTATATGAAAATGGCATTACGTGACCTTCTAACATTAAAATATTAATGTTTTATACTGGCTTTTGCCCGCGGCTTCGCTCCCGCCATCTATTAAAAGTAATCCAAATCCGAAATGGTGATATCTATACTTGTTTTTTTTTTTGATTTTTCAACTGTTCTTTTTGTTCTTCCCTATTTTTATTTTATTTTTAAATCACCCCGATATTAGAGCGAACAAAACAAAAAAATATTTCAGTCGGTCAGGCAGTATTTCAGTGTTAGCCAGACTAACGAACAGCAATTGATTTTTATATTATATTGGTTATTACCAGGTTATTACTAGATTTTTATTAAAATTATCACAGTCAACAGATAAAATGATAAACAATTGTGAAAAACAATGTTTGTGAAAACAATACAATACGAAAACCGATGAGGATGTACCTAACGTAATTTACCTCGGTCCGAGCATTACGAATTATTAGTCACAATCCACGCTAATATAGGTTACGAGTGATCTACCTCCCGATCCTCTACCGATCTCTCCACTAATTGCTTAGATGGACGTAAGATGCCATTCATTCATCTTAACTTCGCTCATCTGCTCCCTCATCGGCCAAAACACCCATTATCTACAAAGGAGTTTATCGTGGAAGTTAGGGTCCACAGGCGGACATAAACATTAATTACAGAATAATAGCAATTATAATGTATTACTATCGGCAACGTTTAAATAGCTATCTGAGAGAAAACTTTACTAGATGTAAGTTGACTGGTTTTTATTGGCATAAGTTGATTTCACCAATGCAATTCAGTGAGGTTGCGTTAGCGTCAGACGTCACCTAAATCTAAACATCATTCGTAGCGTTGTATCATGTACGTTGGTGACGTCTAATTCAGCTTAGGTTAAGGAACTATCGGTGAAAATAGCATCGCAGTTTTAGTTTTAAGTTTTGGAAGATAACTATCACCATTAGGTATATCACTTCTTACATTCTTCAGGTCTGAGTTTCTTTTGTATAAAGTTTATGCAATATGTTGTATGCTAGTTTTGTATTGTTTTATACGAGTGATTATAAAAGAGCGCATTATTTCTAAATCTAATGAAGCGTTGAAGAAAGTCATCCAGACTTTGAAAATGAACTTTTTTAAATTTCTAAGGAGGATCACTAGTAGGTAAGTATAAAACGATTAGCGAACCTGACTTTGGCAGTTACGTCTATTAAAACAAATAAACGCCAATAATAATTCAGTACGTGCCTTTGTTAGCGGCCCAATATCGACTAACATCCGCATCGCTTGTAATTCAATAAAATCACGGCAAACTTTTGCGGTGGCTCAAAGCTGTTGGCCGGATTACATGAAGCGTTGGGGGCCCGGTTTCCACCAAAATAGCTGGAGTCAAAACATCGCCCTTGACGCACTAATGGAGTTAGCTTTAGTGGACAAGTTGTTCGCAAGGGCTCTGCGGTTGTGACAACAACCGTGTTAAGAGTTTCGAATACGTGCAGGCCATGGATTCGTACGACTCGAGTTGTCGCTTGGGACTTGTCTGGCAAATTAGAGAATCAAATGCAAACTCGGATAACTTTAAATTGATTCTATATATATTAATATAATTTACATAAGGAAATGTTGTGGAATTTATTATGGTAGGCGCCATCCTTCTCTTTACTAATATTATTTATAAATGTTAAAGTGTGTTTGTTTGTGGAACGAAATGAAACCAGGCGTGGATGCTAACTGACTGTATTGACAGATTTTAGTACATTACCCACATAGTTACAATATTATTAGTAGGTATATTGTAGGTATACCTTACACTTTCCCCCCTTTTTAAACATTAAAAAAAAATTAAATATCTAACTCCTTAAACTATACATGGACTTTGACTTAATTACACTTACTAAACATTTTTCTTACTATTACAAGCTCTCTTGTAAGCTCGCAAAGCTCTAGCCGACGCGTCAGGGGGCGGCGGGGTAGGCGAGTGGCCGTCTTCAGGCGTCTGGGCCGAACCACCGCTCCCGGACTGCTCGACAGCATCTTCAAATGTAACGTCGGCATCACTATCGACCCCATTCTCTTTATCCACACTCTCTCCCCTTTGCTCCTCTTCCGGGTGGAGAGTACTAGTTCGCGCGAGAGAAAAACGATTTTTTGCTCTAACTCTTACTACCTGATCCTGATGTCTACGCCATTCTACCCCTGGTCCCACATTTACCCTATACGATACCGGTCCTGTCTGGCTTACTACTACTCCTTCTTTCCATTTATTCCCCTTTGAGGAGTAATCACGTGCCAGGACCGTATCTCCAACATCCACTTCTCTCAGCGTACCCTTTTTTTCTTGAATCTGACGATCTTGTGCTGAGCGCACTACAGACGATACGTCGGGACGCAATGCGTCCAATCGTCCACGCAATCGACGGCCTAGCATCAACATCGCAGGGGACACGCCAGTAGTGGCATGTTCACAGTTCCGATATTGAAATAAAAATTGATTGAGAGCTGTGGACACATCATCTTTGACAAATAAAGCGCGTTTGATTACTTTTTTAATGGTCTTCACCATATTTTCAGCCGCACCGTTGCCCTGAGGTCGATACGGAGCCGTCGTTACACTCTTGATGCAGTTATTAGTACAGAACCTCTTAAAATCCAACGCGCTGAAAGGAGGACCGTTATTGGTTACCAGCTGCGCTGGCTGGCCGAACCTTGAAAACAAAGTCTGAAAGACCGAAATGGTTGACTCCGTATCGGTACGTGTCATCGGGATTACTTCTACCCACTTTGAATGTGCATCTAAGACTATCAAATATTTTTTTCCTGCACATTCCGCAAAATCGGCATGTACGCGTTGCCAGGGACAGAGTGGGTATTCCCAGGGATGCAGTACGGCCCTGGGTGGAGAGTCACGAACTATCCGACATGCTTCACACGTCCGACATAGGTCCTCGATGTCGCGGTCTAAACTGGGCCAATAGACGTAATTGCGTGATATATTTTTCATCTTATTAATGCCTAGATGCCCTTCATGAAGTTCCTTTAACACTCCTCTACGTAACGATGGCGGAATGACGACCCGATATTTGTAAATTAAGCACCCTAATTCCAATACTATTTCATTTCGCCTCACAAAATAAGCCTTTTCCTCCTCGCAGCTCGCTACCGACGACGGCCAACCAAACATTACATAACCAACTATTTTACTCAATAAAGGATCTTTCTTTGTCTCCTTACTGACATCTCTAAAACTAATCGGTAAATTATCTTCGATAATTTGAAGATAACTCGCAGAGTCCGGAGGAGCCGCCCGCGGGTACGGCAGTGGCAGGCGGGACAACGCATCGGCCGGCCCGTTGTCCGAGGAGCGCACGAACTCCACCGTAAAATCATACGCAGACAGGCGCGCGGCCCACCGCTGTAAACGACTGGCCGCCGTTTGCGGGATTCCACCCTTTTTACCAAAAATAAAACTTAAGGGCTGGTGGTCTGTGCGCAATAGAAACGGTCTACCGAATAAATATTGGTGGTGTTTGGTAATACCAAAGAAAATTGCTAGCGCCTCTTTGTCAAGTTGACTATAATTTTTTTCTGCATCATTTAATGTTCGCGAAACACAACTAACGGGGCGTTCACTGCCGTCCGGATACCGATGCGCAAGTACAGCACCCAATCCATACGCGCTGCTGTCCACTGACAGTACCAACGGTCGACCCTCCTCATAGTGTGCCAACACCCTATCACCCATCAGTGCACTCTTAGCCCCCGAAAACGCGGCCTCACAACTTGCGTCCCAGTTCCAGGAAATATCCTTTTTTAACAAGGTGTGTAACGGGTGCAGTAAAATACTAAGATTGGGAATAAACTTTCCATAGTAGTTTAATAATCCTAGGAAACTTTTTAGTTGTGTCACGTTTTCGGGACGTGGCGCGTTATGTATCGCTTCTATTTTATTCGGGTCCGGGTGCAATCCTGATTTATCAATAATAAAACCTAAATATTTTACACTAGGCTTAAGAAAACTACATTTACTTAACTTAACAGTAAAACCCATCGAACGCAACCGTTCGAGTACAGCTCGTAAATTGGCTAGGTGTGTTTGTCTGTTAGCCCCCGTCACACAAATGTCGTCCAAAAATACGACCGTTCCAGGAATCCCTCGTAACGTTTCCTCCATAAGTTTTTGGAATTTTTCCGGGATACATGATAGCCCGAAAGGCGTGCGGCGATATACGAAAGTACCTATGTGCGTAGTGATAGCCGTATAGGCCTGTGAGTCTTCGGATAACATGACTTGCTGATAAGAGTGTTTCAAGTCAATCTTCGAGAACTCTTCTCCCCCACTCAATGAGGCAAATAATTCCTCGATCCTAGGCAAGGGATAATAATCCCGTTTTAATTTAGGGTTGATCGTTACCTTATAGTCCCCGCATATTCGTATCTCGCCGCACTCCTTTACCACCGGCACGATGGGCGTGCCGTACTCGGAGTGGTCCACGCGGTACGTGTACCCCTCGCGCTCGAGTCGCTCGAGCTCGCTCTCGACGCGGCCGCGAAGCGCGAGCGGCACCGGCCGGGCCTTCACGTAAACCGGTTCCTTATCAGTGAGCTGTAATTGAATGGTCTTTTTACAAGTGCCTAACGTATCGGTAAATACTTCCGGAAATTCGGCGGTTAACCGCTCCACAAAACGATCTTCGACTATCTCTTTTAATGTGATTTGTTTAATGTCTAACGCTCGAAGCCAATCTCGGCCTAATAAAGGACGAGAACCGTTTTTAATAACATATAATGTCAAATTAGGTATTCGAACGTCCCCGAGCGTGACATCCACATACATATAACCCAACGATTCGATCTGGATCCCCGAGTAGCAACGTAATATTAAATTATCAGGAATTATTTTTTTATGAGAAAAAAAATTAGAAAAGAATTGGTCGCTAATCGCCGAAATACGACTTCCCGTGTCTACCTCACATTCTACTAAACGATCGTCTATCTGCACTTTAATAAAATATGGTCCGTTACCTTGGGATGCCAGTTCGAGGTTAAAGAAATCGTCTTCCTCCGAGATACTACCGTCTTGCACATAATTATTTCGCATATTTGACCGATAATTACGCACTTCATCACACATCACTTTCAAATGGCCGCGCCTGTTGCACTTATCACAATTATACTGCGCAAATCTGCACCTATTCGCTTGGTGCGCCTTCCCGCACCGCCAGCAGCGCGCCGCCGCGCGCGAGTCCGGCGGCCCCGCAGGCGCAGCGCCGCGGCCGCCTCGGCTGCCGCCCGCGCTCGCCGCCGGGCGCGCCGGGCCCCGCCGCCCGCTCGCCTGATGCAGGCCCTCGCCCGCCTCGCCGCCCGCACCTGAGGCCGAAGTCGGAGTCGTCGTCGACCCGCTCACCTCCGCGTGCTTCTCTGCAGCCTCCAACGCCAGAGCTAGCTCCACCGCCTCCCGATATTTGATGTCTTTCTCGGCGAAGATTCTGGACCGCATCAGTTCGCTCGCTAATCCCGATACGAACTGGTCGCGCAAATTTTCCTCTAACATTGTTCCAAAATTGCAAGTCGTTGCCAGATGTTTTAAATTATGTAGGTATTCCGTAAGCGACTCGCCCGGTCGTTGACGACGTAAGCGAAAAACATGGCGTTCGGCTATCTCAGAACGTTTTGGCTCCAAATGTTCCGTGACCAATTTCACTAATTCATCGAAACCTTTCGATTCAGGATGCGCCGGGGAACATAAATCGCACATCAAAGTATACGTCGCTTCACCTACGACAGTTATTAATAATGGCACTTGTAACTCAACTTTCACTTCGTTAAGAAGAATATGTTTTACACGCCTAATATACGCGGGCCACTGCTTGGAATTTAAGTCAAACGGTTCTAATTTACCTATTGGCATTGTTATAACTTTAAAACGCGTGGTAATTTCAATAAAATTCACCGACTCGTCGCCAGTGGAACGAAATGAAACCAGGCGTGGATGCTAACTGACTGTATTGACAGATTTTAGTACATTACCCACATAGTTACAATATTATTAGTAGGTATATTGTAGGTATACCTTACACTTTGTTTGTTGATTTGTCCTTCAATCACGCAGCATTGGAGCAACGGATCGACCTGATTATTGCATGGGCTCAGTTGAGGGTTTAGCGAGTAACATAGGCTTCTTTTTATCCCGGAAAACTGAGGGTCCCCGCGACAGCTTTAATAACCTAACTCCACACGGACGAAGTTACGAACAAAAGCTATAGTAAAAGCCAAATAAATATACATCTTGCTTTTAAAGTTCTTTATTATTTCTTAACGTGCCATAAGAGCACTAATCTACTAACAGTTTTCTTAATCACTTAAGGAAGCGAGCAACTAAGGCACGTCTACATAAAAAGAAGCAAAAAGTAACAGTTAAAGCGTATCCTGAACCGTGATCTAATGTTCTTAAGTCCAAATGGACAGGTAACGGGCCCCGTGCAAATATTTTGCCACTTCGTGTGTTACCTGAGCGGGGAATTGGCCGCGGGCGAGGCGGGGAGACAAAGTAAATATGTCCCCGTTTCCCGACGGTCCCCGAAGGTACCCACATTTTATCGGGGCGCGATCGGCTCTTGGGTCGGGAAATGAATTTAAAACGTGTTTGCGGGTAATCTGTTATCGGTCCCTTGTCTCTTGGTTGAATATAGACGTTCGGCCTGGCTCTATATCTCCGGAATTTTAGGAGTTTGTGCTTAAAACAGTTACGTTGGCAGAAAAGGCCGACAATTTATTTCTTTAAGTGTATTTTATAGCACTAGCAAAACTGTTAGGAAACTAGTGAGAATAGCTACGACATCACAAATTATAACAAGCCATGTCACCTCCCTCTGCAAAATTATAATACGATAAAGTAATGGCTATTAAATTTCTTACGAGAATTTGGAAGCACTGTAATAAAATGTAAAACATATAAGTACTCAATGTTAGGTAGAAGCAGACTCTAATACGAATAACACTGGGTTAATTATTTCGTCACAAGAAGCCTCGTAAGCCAGTGTAACAGCGCTTCAGCCGAGCTCGGGGGGGCCATAAAAGCTACATAATACGCGGCGACGTAAAACTCTTATTATTTTAGTATCTGCGAAACGGTCGCGGAAAACATCTCGTAAAATAAAACCTGTCCCGCTATAAGATGCAAGTCCCTCTCGCTGGCACCGTTCGACCGATGTACGCGCGGGTCTAAATCCAGGTGGATTCAGCTCGGACACCGGCTAGAATAGAATACAAGAGCTCAGTGTATTTCTATGGAAAATGTAGACTTTATGGTAGCCCGGGGATAAGTTTCCATTTTAAATTGAAGAGAAACTCTGAAATGTTGCCTTGTCTCCCGTCGGGTAGCGCGCGGTTGAATAAAAATTGAATACAGAAGCAGGTGAATACAAAGCAAAAACCAAGGAACTTACTAGTGGTTAAATGAATAAATAAATTCACAGTGCAAGTTATGAACTTTACTTACCGGATACTCTTCCTACATGAATTTACGTTATGTGAATTAGGACGTCGGTATTGGTAATGTATAGCATTACGTAAAGAACTTTGCTTTGAATAAGGTGAAGTTTGTACAAACAGAAACTTTTGGAGATTTTTTTGACGAAAACGCGACTAAGTTCCGGAAGCGCCCATTTACATAGTCGATGTCGGTGCGATGGTGCGTGGCGACTTCAAATGGGAATTATAATACCAAATTGAATACAAAACTTTCCTTTCAGTGCCGAGTAATGGAGGAGTCTATGCACCGGAACAATCGAAAAGACAAATAGAACGAGAGAGACGAGACACCGACTCTGTTGAAATAATAAGTGCCTAACGCCTTTTTGGACGTTCTTGTCGCGATTTTTTTGTAACGATAAATTTTTACGCTTTGATCTTTCCAATTCAAATAGGCTTTTTTCTCGTTGAATCAGAAGTTATAGGAATATTTCAAAAGCTAAGTGAGGCGACGGAGCGGATTTTCCTTCCCACCGGCTATATCATTCTGATTGAAATGCAAATGGAATGGTGTCCGTTCGGAACGTATTTATTCTATCCAACTTCTTAGTTAATCTTTGAAATTAGGCAGCCACCACAATATCAATATTTACAGTTTCATCTTAAATTCTACGATTTCTCAACTCTTCAAAGGAATTCGTAGACGAGAAACTGCAGCACCGTTTGCGCGGTTCACAAATTATTTAATTATGAAATATTAACTCTCCAGTCACAAAATGAGAAGGATCATAAAATGTACTCAACAATCTCGGGCGCTTAATTAGTAATTAATAAGTATTTAATTTTCAGTTAGGTATTTGCCCCTCAGTGAAACCTTACCATTGAATAAACTTTGTCAGAAAATGATATAAGGCTCAATTGCGTGTATTTGTTGAATAGATCTGAGATAATATATCAGCCGTAAAAGGGTGACCACATATTGCTTTTGCGGCTCATAAACAATGGTGATAACTTAGTGGTTTTACTTCAGCCTTCTTCTCGGGTGCCCGGGGTTTGAATCCCAGGCATGAACCTCTATCTTTGCGGAGTTATGTGCGTTTTAAGGAATTAAATCTCACTTGCTACACGATGAAAGCAAATATATGGTGGAAACCTGCATATCCGAGAGTTCTCCATAGTGGTCTTAAGCGTGTGAATTCTGCAAATCCGCAATTGACCCGCTTGCTAGACTGTACGCCTAATTTTTCTCATTCTGAAAGAAATCCGTACCCAGTGACGGGCCGGCAATGGGTTGTTATTGGTGATAATGACATCACCTCTAGACCTTATTTATTGTGATTTATGATAAAATACCATTATAGTTTTGTAATATATAGTAACAATTATTATTAATGCCGACTGCTTCAGTTAAAAGCAAATGCATTGCACGTAAAGCCTCTGCATAGATTACTCTTTCCATCGTGTACCATATGAGCGCCGTACCTTCGTCGCTAAATTAGGGTTATGAATATAATATCCTGAAGAACATTATTTTGAATCGCTGCGCGTTATTCTGAATCTTTCCTTGGAATGGAACTTCAAATCCGGCGAAACAAGCTGCTACAAAAACATTTGCCTATGCCGTTAGTGAATTGTTCTCCCGCTCGTGACTGGGTAATTTCCATACATTTCAAGTTCTATCGCCTGCGGGACGTTCGTTCTTTTGTTGATAAATGTTTGACGGGAACTCCGGGGACGCCATTAAAAGTTTTTTTCGTGAATAATTCCAGTTTACATACGCAAATATTTACTCTTGAGTTTACCGCGCTCACCTATTCGGTGATTTCTTTTCATAGAGTCGCTTGTATAAAGAGCAACGAATTTTTTTCTGAATGGAATGTTGAATAGGTAATTGGAAAACTTTGCGCGGTTTTGCGAACAACCAAAGTGAGGTTAAGGGTTGTGACATAAACATTAATCATGGTACTCGCAGCGTATTATTTCTCAAATGTCGTACTTCAGCTTTGAGCCTTAACAAAATTTTGTTTTCTTAACATGATAGATTTTTGGATTTATAATTATTGTTTTCGTTTTTAATTTACAAAAAAAAATTCAGAAAGTTATTTACAAATATGCAAATAAAGAGATATCACCAGATATAATCTTCCTCCATTAACATTATTAAATTAATCCTACCGATCCTACTAATATTATAAATGCGAAAGTTTGGATGTATGGATGGATGGATGGATGGATGTATGTTTGTTACTCAATCACGCTGTAATGACTGAACCGACTTGGCTGAAATTAGGCACAATATAATCTGGAATAACACATAGGCTACTTTTTATCCCGGAAAATAAGACTAAGGTCTTAGGTCCACGTGAACGAAGTTGCGGGCATCAGCTACCAATAAAGAAATTAATCATAACGGACATATTCAAGTACGAAGAGATAAGACTTAATAATTAAAATGATTAGCTTATTGTAGTGTCACCAAATAAAACAATAATTTTTTATTTTAATATTTACGCAATGGTACCTACCCGACTTTACTAGAAACTCAACTCAAACTAAAAGTTTTAACTTCATCGAGCCATAAACGCAGTAAAAGTTCGATCAGATTGTGGAGATTGAGACAGAGGCATGTCACGGGGTCACAGTTAGGTGGCGCCTCGGATAAAGACAGCGGGCGTAGCGGGCTGTGACATCGTAGGGCCATGTCACGGTTGGAAAGCGTGGGGCGTTTTTAACTTTGATTAAATAAAGTAAAGCTGGATTTACACGGGTCTATTTTTAGCCACGCTATTTACCCATCGTCTCACGATATATAGCTATAAGAAGAGCTATAAGAAGTTTGCGTATTTCTCAATCAGTGTATTCAATGTATTTTTTCATGTTTACGTTTCAAGTTTTTGACGACCTCCGTGGCGCAGTGGTGGTCTTACAACTGGGAGGTCTCGGGTTCGATTCCCTGTAGAGCAATTTAAAATTTATAATTTCTAAAATTGTCTCTGGTCTGGTCTGGCTTTGACCGTTGCTAGTTACCACCCTACCGTCAAAGACGTGCCGCCAAGTGATTAAGCGTTTTGGCACGATGGGTATGGGTTGAATGTACACTGTCATACCCCTTTGAAGTTAGCTCCCTACCATATTAGACTGTATGGTCACTTACCATCAGGGGAGATCGTAGTCAAGGATTGTCTTGTCATCGCATAAAAAACGTTATATGCGATATGGACGGGAAATGGACGGAGGATTTTTCCATCCATTTTCCATCCGTACTAGTTGACAGAGTTACTTACAGTTAACGTAATCTTAAAAAATTAAACTAGAGCCTCAGACTTTTCTCTAGCTGATTGATATCAACACTCTATATTAATTGTGCTGCTCAGCCGTGAACCGAAAGCTAAAAAGTTAAAATCAAGTTTACACTGTGTCATACTCACAAGCAAATTGATTGTGGCCAAGTGAATACAGATGTAAATAAAATAAAATATTGTATAATAATATTTAAACAAAATATTATAATTTGTTTACTTTATAAAAGTTGGTCCAGGCGTAAAGCAGGGCGAAACCAAAAAAATATATTTATAATCGGAAATACTCAAAAACAACCCAACCCGTATTGAAGGCGAACAAAATTATGTGCAAATATTTTGGGAATACAGCAGGGCCGTGTAAGGGTATCCTCATAAATAATTTTAAGGATCAGTGAAGGCAACCAGCGTGATTATTTCGCGCTAATGAAATTAATAAGGTAAATTTCACCGTTGCCAAGCGCTTTATTGCATTAAACCGGGGCCGCTCATTTGTTCTACTCGTAAGTCGCGTATAAAATAAAAGTAGATAGATTTTGTTTTATCATGGAGGTAAACTATTTCGATATTAATAGCTGAACAATTTTGTTCCCAACCCTTTCAAGAGCGTAGTATATAAGTAAGTATGATCTCCTATCCGTACTAATATTATAAATGTGAAAGTGTGTTGGTCTTTCAATTATGCCGCAACAGGGCTGCGGATCGACGTGATTAATGCATGGGTTCCTGAAAAGTGAAAAAGGACACTTTTAATCAGGTAAACAAAAAGTTTTTTAAATCTAACGCTAATAAAAAATCCATATTATGTGAGATGGATTCTTATAACTATTATCCGGATTTATTCCTCGTAAATTAAATCCAATGTAGGAAGCCGCAAAGGGTAAATATAAGACTGTTATAAATAATTTCGACTGTAAACATTAAATAATTACATTTCAAGTTCATAAGCTCTACGAGATCTACTAGTCTAGTGAATCTGCACTTTAAATGTGAATAAACAAATAATTTGATGTTACCAACGTTTTCATTAAAACGGTTTTATAAACGTTACCCCTAAGCACTCAAAGCGATATAGGTACTTGAAATATGTATGAATACACATGATATATTTAGCTTGATAACAAAATTTAATTATGAATACATGAAGCAGTTGAAAGCATTTTCTGATCAAAAAGTCAAATTATCTATTATATTATAATTTATGAATATATAATAAATATAAGAAAAGTGCCCACACATAAAGTAAACATAGAAATGTAATATGTACCTAATTAGATATACCTTAGATATCTTCCGTTCAGTGCTCCAAAAGCCAACCTCAGCTGCTTCACGGCTCTGCTGATCAACAACCGAACCGGAAACCGACAATTGGTTGTATAACCATATCAGATTGGCTTAAAATAGATACGGGTAAATGACACATGCTCGTGTCAGGCAGCAGCAATATAGCGATTACTCTCTCGCTAGTGGTTAAAATGCATTGATGCAGCTAGGACGCCATAAATTCAACCAATCAGAGGTGATTGATTCAATTCTTTTTAGAGGTTTTTATAAGGTGGGCGGGCGGTCTATCACTTCGTTTCCCGGCACAGGGTTGCCATTTGAGCAGCTTGAGCCCTCAACCTACTCGAACTCTTCGTACGGTTTTTCTAGTTATATGCCCCGAATATAGCCACTAGTTTCAAGTTTATGATAAACTAGATCGTTTACTCTGCTTTTTCGATGAAACTTTTAGATTGCCCATCACCCAATAGTTTATATAAACAACATAGTCAATTGGTGTCAGTTCCAAATAGCTGAATTATAGTACCGAAACAAATAATGTGTCCACGTACGAATTGTAAAACTGTCGCAACAAAATACTTTTCTCTTGTTTTCCCGAAGATAAGGTTCCGTAAGAGCAGCGCAAGTTCGGGAAAACAGCTTGATCTCACACACTGAGGGATGACACCAGCAACAAGTTTCTATTCATACATTGAATTATCAGCTCTATATTAAAGACGATAAGAGCAGATTTTTGTTATCACCAAGTAAGTCAAACTAAGTGAATTCATAATATATATACCTAAGCTGAGAAGAGGAAGCCAAAGTGATGGAGCGTTACCCACATTAGACAAATTGTTTGTAAGGAAATAAGGATGGCATAATATGTTACTTTTCTAGATAATTTACTACTTCATGGACCTTATTATAACGTCGGGCAGAGAAGTACTAGATGTGAACATCCAACAAGGCAGGAATGCGAACGACGTATGAGGTACCAACGGTCCAGCTTCATTCCCCGCATGCGTTGATTAGACCCAAGCTGGGTATCATGCTATAAGCCTAACCTCTAACTGAGACAGTTCCTTTGTTCAAGCAGTTCAGTTTAACTAACTGTGGGGCATGGGTAAAATCATTACTATTTCGTATAAAGCATAGACACAACAATGACAAACAATCAACAGAAAAAATCAAATCTTCACTTACCATCAGGTGAGATTGCAGTCTTGCGCTAGTCTATATTAAAAAAACTACAAGCTATATGGATTTTAATTTAAAGTTCGTAAACTTAAGAAACCTTTTCTTACTTAGGTACAGTTGTTTATCAGAAAGCCTAGATAATGCCCAAAAAAATCCATATTATACTTTATTTTGTGCGAACAATATCAAATAGTGGAGTGGTCAATCCTCTACGCTTGTGTGAATGATTTACTGGCTTAAAAAACGCAGAATTTTATAGACCTGGGTTAATCAATAACACGTTGGCCATCCTATTGCGAAGTGACCAGAGGACTGATTTTTTCACTCCCAGCTGAAAAAGTACGGACGCTCCGTGTAAAACGAACTTCAAACGCAGATTTAAGAAAATACTTTCGAGAAAAGGACGGGAGAAACCAATTGTGCATTGCCGTCCCGCTGTAAGAAGTCCCAAAAGGTCCAAATGAACGACGAAGACGACTCGCTAAAGAGATATTCGCAAAAAGACAAAAGACCAAAGTAAACAATGGAATGACGTTTTGATGGCGGTAAGATTTCCGTTCAAATAGTCGCCAAATTTAACATTTTAGCGAAGTATTTAATGAAATAACAGAATGAGAATGAAATATGATAGATAGATATGTAATCTACAGAGATTAGGATGTTGATTATTATCATAGGAAACATTGTCTTAGTTTAATAGATTACTAATAGATAGAAAGAACCTACACAGTGTTTTTAATCATTGATTGTCGTCAAGCGCAAGTCTACCTCACAATTAAAAAGAAGAATGCTCAAGGGTATTTGCTCGTGCTTTATACTCGTAACGGTAAATCGTGGCTCATAATATCTTAGAGTAAACGCCAATCGACCATGTTATTGTACATTTAAATCCTATCACTGATACACTCGAAAACTTTCCTCAGTAATAGAATAATTAAGTATAAAATTTCTATGTAATCCTTTGAAATGGAGAAAAATGTTACAATGAAGCGAAGGGTAATCGAGCGTACAATATGTAGCAAAAGGTGTTTACGTGAATGCTTTCGCAAGTTGGCGCTGGTTTTGGAACGGCCGCAAACTGAGTGGGTTAAATGGACCGTGGACAGGGCGAGGCCCGTTGCACTTGTTGCAATTTCTCTCCACTCCACAACTTAATTGTGCCGAGTGCGCCCTTACATTCGCTATAGACGAATAGCGTTAATTTCGCTCGGGTAGGTTACGTCCATTACATTAATTGCGAGCTACATTTCGTCTAAGCATCTCAGAACTTTCGTACACGGCGAAGACTTCGCGAACAAAGTCATGAAAATTCGCAAACCAACTACCAAAGTGTATGAAAACTCTTCGGGCACTCGGCTTCTGTGAAGTTCTGACCGGGAAAGAGGACACTTCGTTAATATTACTAATTAAGCTTTTAATGTAATTGAAATAGTGAAGACACGTCTCCGTTCGGCGCTCTCGCCGTCTCGCCGTAATACTTCACGTCTGAAGTCAAAAATACTTTTAGATAAATAACTTATCGAGAGTACGACGCGCATACAAATCGACGGAAGATTCTCTATATTTTACCTTACGGAAGACCCGTTCGATTTACACACACCTTTAATAGAGGGAAGACGAAGGCGCCGATCGTGGAACGAACGCTCCCGTTCTGTGAAAATTAAGTCATTTCCGTTATGGAGCACCGGGCTGGATCTTTATTACTAACAGAGTCGCGTCACGAAAAGAATATCCGATGTACAATTAAAGATGAAATGAATTTTGAGTGTCCCAAATCAGAGGTGGGCCGATATCGTCATGAATTGCGAGGAGGCAAATAATTGGAGAGAAGGGGCACCTGTGCTCGATAATGCGACGCCCCGTCTGGCCGAAAGGGCGAGGAATCAATTAGGCCGTTCCCGAATTGCGTAACGACTCTAGTTACGAGCGGTGCGAGTGGGTACGCAGCTGCTTTTTCCTCATCCAGCCTCTTGTTATTGCGCAATCGACATTCGACTTCTAAGATTAAGACATAATGTATTCATCGAGCCCTTTCATACATTTCTATTTCACTGAGAAATCCATTAATCATATTATTAATTCATATAGGTAGATAGAAACTATTTTGCTTGTTGACAAGATTTACGTATTTGCAATTTTGGCTTTAGAATATGCAAAAATAAACACCTAAATGTAAACTTGATTTTGAAAGAACTGAAAATTAAAGAAACACCTTTTTCGATTGTTAAATTACGTTCAATTACTAATATTCTTCAGCCACGTGGGAATGAGGGGACGATTGAACGTGATTGATTTAAGGCCAACTGGCAGAGCTTAAACCAAGAGGTCGTTTACTTGAAAAAGGTGAGTAGGTAAAACAAATGTGTTCAAATGCCGCAACCAGCCGCCAAAAATAGAGAAGCGACACACTGGCATCCCAGCAGCCACAACCAATCTAGCAAGAGCTTGCGACTAAGAAGAAGAATAAATATATAAAATCTTAAAACCTCACAAGAGTCCGATAATACGATCGCTTTAACTCCTTAAATAAATAAGTTTGGTTATTTTTGCACAGTGTTATTAATCAATAAATTTATTAGTATTATACATGCGAATGTTTATTAGTTTGTTGGTTTATTGTATTATTATCCTTCAATAATTCAGAAAAGAAGCAACGGATCGATCGATCGTAATTTTTTAGATCGCATAAGAAATACAAACGGTTGCCGCAGGATGATTAAAAACTTAACTACGAGCACGAAGTCGCGGGCCAAAGTAATTTATTTATTTATTTTTCTAATTAGAACAGCGTAAGTGCCACTTACACTAACTAGTTGAAACACAAAAAGAAAGAAACATTAAAGAATATTGTATAAAAAAGTTCCATTCAATGATCTCCGTGTACCTGAGTACTTCCAAAACCAGGGTAGTCCACCCATCATTGAGTGGATCTCATTGAACATTCTTGTCCAAGACCGCGGTGAAAGATGCCAATGAACGCGGTATAGGTGCCATAGCTCGGGCGATGACAGATCACGAAAAGTTTATTTTTTCGTGGACGAAGATTTAGATTTAGGGACACGTATACGGTACAGTTGCTTATGAAGATTTAGAGCATCAAGTAATGTATAAAGCCATCCATCCATCTGAACATACTCCATATTCCATGGGTTATTTTGTACTTCAATGAGTACCGTAGTTGCGTGGTGATGCCACTCTTATCGAGAATCGCGAAATAAAATTGTAATCCGATCGTGAAAATCGGGTTTACGTTAATTCGATGCACGCTGCGTGAGTAAAATAAAAATCACTTGTTTGTTAGTTTATCGTGTTGAGCGGTTTGGTTTTCTTTTTTCGTATACCTATACTCATATCGATGATCCATGACAATGAATTTTATGTAGGCTACTTTATGCCATTAGCTCCATAGTAAAGGAAATACAGTTGCGCACGCGAGGACCTTACATACTGCAGTAGGTATGGGGTAAATTATTTATTTGGTTCATTTTTAATATTACAATAATGCGTGTGTTTTTTAGTTGGTTTGCAAAGTCATTCAACCATGCACCAACAAAGGAGTGACGGATTGACATGACTTTATTGAATAGATATCAGATATAGTTGAGAACTTGGAGAGTGAAACAGGCTACTTCTATCCTGGAAAAACAGAAGGCTCCCGCAGGATTTTTAAAAACCAAACTTCACGCGGCCAAAGTTGCGGGGAAATGCTAGTGAAAATGAATTTGAAAAGCTATTTTTCAAGCAAAAATATCTGTGTTGCCTTGTTAAAGTTACGGTAAACATATTTTGAAAAGCCAGATGTAGGCACGATCCTGCAGCCTCCTGAAAACATTTGAATATGAATTATTAAGAGGCGTTCGGGCAACCGGACCGCAATTAATGTGTGTTTAGTTGAGTTGCCAGCCCCGAGTTTACACTCAAAACAACCTCGCTTTTTTACCCCTGCACTACCAACCAAGTTTTTGATATTGGATTGTGTAACTCGGAAAATACCATTCCATTATAATTAATTATTCCAAGAGGGGAAAACGTCCCAATAATAATTTTATTATAGGTCTGAAAGTGTGTTTGTCTGTTTTTATCTATTTATTCTTAATCCACTCCACCAATTCAGTTGAATACATAGATAGTTTGGTATTGTCGTAAGCTTCAGAATACGTAGTCCACTTTATGGCGAAAAATATACTTTAGTTTAGCCTGAAATATCGTTTTCGGAATTTATAGAATCTACTGTAATTATACAGATTTATGGAAAAAAAAATTAAAAAATAAGTTCACATAGGTTTCTTGAAAAGCTCACAACCGGACACCATTTTGTGCCATCTGTAACCATCAGTTGCCATCGGACTTGTCTGCGATCGACTATTTCACCTATTGGCTACTACCTATTGGCTCTTCCAGCACCTTTTTGGGCTTCCCGGTTCGGGATCGCCATTTTGGGACGGTAACATCAATCGGTCCTTCGAATATGTGCCCCGTCCGCGTACATTGTCATTTCAGCTTTGCGACTCGATAAGTTATATCGGTAACTACCGATCTCCTCATATCGGATAGTATACATGAATCGTTTCAAAGTAGTTAGTTGTACGTGAATTATTTAGAAGCGGTCGCACAACTCGGCCGCAATTAATGAAGTGGCCCTAGTCGTTTGTCAGTTAGGTCGGGTCCTTTGCGGCGCCAATATGTTTCAGTACGTGTCAGACACAGTGCGAATTCCGATATTTCTTCATTTTTATTAATCAATGATAACCGTGAATTATCGAGGTACGGAACACGAGTGGTCTGAACTGAATGGACCGGACGCATGAAAAAATGAATGAGCAAATGAATGGAAAATATAGGTTAAATGGAATTTTTGCTTCATTGCGGTTTTTTATTTAGTAATTGATTTACGCTTGACACGTCTGTTGGTATGGATTTAAATATACCGCAGTTTAGTTGTTGAATAAGTCGTTTTGATCACAATGACCTTTGCAAAAGTAACTGTTTTTATTTGCATAGAAAATTGGTACTTGGTATGACTTTTCTTAATATTATAATTAATAATACCTGATTTTGTCTAATGGAGAGCTTCAGCCATAGTTAGTTACTTATCTGATGGCAAAGCCGATGCTGAGTTGGTTCTCCCCCGACCTTCGAAGTAATATACAATTTACGCCGCTTCCTGTTCAATATAGGAACCAAGCGTAAGTTGTATCTAATCTATTTGTGATTTGTTAAAAAGTATATAAATTATCGACAGACTACATAGCGTAGATGTAGATTAACGATTTGCATCTATTATTACCAAACTCAAACCATGCCATCAAACTGAAAAATGTTTTAATTTGTTTTACCTACTTGCATTTCACTATCTATTATTTTTATTGGGTCACAGAAAAACTTATTCCACTAAGTGCTATCTCATATCAACGTTCATCAGTGAAAGGAATTAGATATTACACAATATAATAGCTTTATGACAGAACCATTACCATAGTAACTGTAATATTCAACTAATACCTATTTTACGACTTAATATAATGGCGGCTCTATTCAGAAAGGTGATTATAAATCTACTGAAGAGGACGGAACCATGGCGGCGAGGTCACCGGAAGATTTAAGGGTGAGATTTATTTGTCCTCGATTAAGGGGATTTTGATCAAACTTTTGTTTGAGATGGCGTAGACACTACGTTACACACTAGGCCACCGCTGGCGGCTACTGACAGTCATAAGCTATAGATAAGTTTTAATTAATATTTAAAGTAAAAAATATATATGTGTGTATTTATCCAAAACAAAATTAGCTAATTGAGCAACAAGTGTAAATTGTTAAAACCCGACTACATTATATAAATAGTAATTGGTAACTCAAAAGCCGCCCGGTCGTAATGTAGGTACTCGTGCGTAATTGAAAACCGCTTTATTTCGTAAACCACTGAATATTTCATACTAGTGCTATATACTTTTGAAATCTGTTGTGTGAGTTCTACTTAATGATGGTAATATTAAACTATTTAACAAAGATTACTTATTAACTTTCCCTCTAATTTTTTTTTAATTTTCTCGACCTATGGTTTACAGCGAATATGTGATCAAACGAACTTGCAAAGTGAAGTTCGATCGATATTATATGAGTACGCTTCATTCGAAGATATAATAACATATATTTTGTAACGCTACAGCAGCAGACGCAACGCAGCAGCAACGCTTTTGTAGCAGAGTGATCGGGATTTTTTCTGGTTACCTCTATCGCTGGCCGTCCAGGAACACCCAATCGCTAGTCTCCTCACTTGTAATTGCGTAACACAAAATATACCACATTATTACAATCAAATACTAAGCGCAAATGGACGGATTATTGAAAGCCTCGTAGCTATAAGCTACGAAAGGCTACGAATAAGCATAACATAGGCTACGGCTAAACATCTAAGCTAGTCTGGTGACCGTGTCCGGTCAATGGAAGATGCAACTCGTTTCTCAGCTGGGCTTTAACTAATCACATCAACTAGGTAGTTGTCCGCTTCCAGTGTTACAGAGTGCAGAGGCTGTAAGTCAAAGGCCGCCAGCCCTCGTAATCGCCCGATAAATATAATTGCAATAAGTTAATAAAACCCCGTGGCGCTTATAATTAATTTGTGGCCACACCGGTGCCCAATTAAATTGGGGTTTTTGAAAATATAATAAATCAACACAGCGCTCCATCGCGATTTATGTTTGGACAATGGTTCATTTGCGCTACACTTCAAACGCAATTATAAATATAATAATAATAACTGAAACAAACATTTCTTTCGCTTTTTGGTTTTAATTAGAAAGATTTCGAGTTAATTTTTTTTGTCATAACTCGTTATCATTTACGGCGGTGGAATAAATTAAAGTTACAATTAGATTCGGGCTTATTAGGTAGAGATTTGAGGTCATTAAGGTCCTCGGATTCCTAAAGCCTAAGGGTATTTTGTCAAAGTAGATTTTAACTTCATATTTTTTCTTCCTTTCTAGTATCATTAAGGTTTTCAAATAAAACCTGATTATAAATGTACTTATGAAGAAATTTAGAAAAAGTTACTCTGCGTCAACAGTAATAATACTTAATTTATAATTTTCAATACACTAGTCATACTATTATTATGAGCAGTAATATGAAGTTTAACATTAAAAGTTTTAAAACAAACAGTTTAAATTAGAATTGGGTATTTATATAAAAAACTATGCAAAAAATTGTCCCCACCCACCAACAGATTTCAAACGAATCTCATTTAATAATCTTGGCAAGCTGATGATTTTTTACTATGACGACATCCGCCGTAGAATGGAATATGAAATTTTAATGCAAACCGAATTTGATTTATTTATTTATTTATTTATCAGTGAATTTTTTTGGATACCAGGGAAGTAGAAAAAAACGATTATAAGACGCAGACGCGTTTCTGAGATGCAGAGAAAAACTCTGACGTTCACCTCTCGCCCTTTCGCCGTCTGTGCGTGCGCGCACGTACTTCAGCGTGCGTGCGGGTATAGGGACAATACTTGTGAGTGTATAAAATAATGATAACGTCTCCGAAGATATTCATCAGATCTTCACCAAATTTAAATGGGACCAACCTGAGGATACGTCCTTTCAAATAAAAAAAAAATATTAAAATCGGTTCAGATTTGACGGAGTTATGGAGTAACATCGCCAAAAAAAAAAAAAAAAAACACGCGTCGAATTGAGAACCTCCTCTTTTTTTTGAAGTCGGTTAAAAATAAACAGATTAGTAAATAGTTATCTTGTATTTTTTTAAAACGCCATCTATTTTTTTGGAATATAAAATGGTTATTATTGTTTTTATCGGACGTCACAATAATATTGAGAAGTCGGTTAAAAATAGCGAAATGTTTTTTTGCATAGTTAAATCCTTTAGTTGGGATATTTACGATTATGGGAAACATACAAAACTGTGATACAGCATTGTAAATATTCATTAGAGGTGACGAGTGAAGAGTAGATGATACAACGCAGTCTCTCATTACTCGGATGCGTCAGAGATGCCTTCGATCCGACGGAGAAGTGCCCGGACATAAGACGCTCAATTATGATAATGGACTTGCTTTCAATAGGTGAATCCAACTGATTGATGCATTGTTGTAAGTGAACTAGGTACCTACTATTACGCTTAGTTATATTATCTTAGGAGCATTAATAGATATAACTGCGGTCTCCTATTCGGGGGGTCGTAGGTTCGATCCCGGGCACGAACGTCTGACTATTCGGTGCTATGAGCGTTAAGCAATTTAAAATCACATAATTCATTTCATTTCATTTATTTATTTGCATTCATGAATCCTAACTATTCAACGGTGAAGGAAAACATAATGTTCTCAAAAATAAATTAAGTCTTCCAATTTGTAAAGTTTTTCAGCAGGATGGTGGACTATAACCCTTCTTTGAGAGGAAACCTGCGCTCAATAGTGAGCCCGTTGAGTTGCCGATGATGAATAAAATTAAGGTCTCTACAAAAAATATATTTTATGAATTTTCATGATATACTTTTTTTTACAGTGCCGTAAAAAAAAGTCTTAAAAAACCTACTTAAAATACAGTTTGCTTAATTCGATCAAAAAATTCAATTTTTTGATAGGCACGAGTAATTAAACATTTTGGTTACAAAATCAGTCATTCCTTCTAAAATCAATAGCGGCGCAATATAACAAATACATTTAATTTCTCGGCGGGTAGGTGTAGGGGCAGAGGATGATTGATAGTGTTTTGAGCACACACGCCGCTTATTGAGCGGCGCTATCGAGGGCCGACTGAAAATATACGAAAAAGTAATTTCACCATATAAACAACGATGTTTTGAAAACCGTTACGTTATCTTACGATGAAAAGATACCGTTCTACATCTCGCTGAAAGCCGCCCCCAGATCGACAACCTTCCACTTTTGTACTATTTACAATGGGAATGAAAAGGTGCGGATGAAAAATAATACCCTCCCGGTATCAACAGTGACTCGGCAGGAAAAAATTCGCCCAGGGAACCGCACAACGGGCAATATGTGATATTCGCTAGAGTCAAAGAGGGGCCGTGCACCTGTGATATTCTAAGATTGGGCATAAAACGCCGACTCACTGGGCCGGTGTACGCTCAAATTACGCGTAAAGCCGAACACAAAGGCTATGCGTATTCAAATTCCATTAATCTCCCGCCCCGGGAAAGGTGGGGTAAAATGAACCGGCAGACAAAAACAATGCCGCCGGCAAATAACCGGCTCAGCATTGTTCCGGCAATTAGAAAGCTTTCCCATGTACCGGCCGTGTATAAAAACACTGTAACATCAGCACGAATCGCTGCCTATTGCTCGTTACCGTTGATGTTTATTACGGTTATTAGGACTAAGCTGCAAGGGACGATATCAATGTTTTCAGTAGAATTTGATTTGTATCTATGCACAATAAAGCCTCGTGAGTAATAAAATACAACAGATTATATCAAGCGACTGTCCTCCTACAATAAAATGTTAACGTACATGTCAATTTTTTGTCCTGTTGAACATAATATGCCAATTTAAAAAAATCCTATATCTATACTATTCCAAAATTACTATTTTGTTGTTTTGTTTGGTAAATAAAAAAAATTTGACCATATACTACCTACAATTGACAATATATACCTAAACATGCAATTCCCAATTTTTTTTTCTAATAAAACAGAAGGTTTTCTATGAAGTTACTAACAAAATAAAAAGTTCAGGTCTTCTTTTTATTTCGTAAATAACTTCATAGAACCTTAACCTTTAAGATTTTTACCTCATAAGCATTTTATATTTACTCGTAAAAAAAGAAATATAAAAAGTATACACTTTAAAAAATCAACTTCAATAACGCGGTAGGTATATAATATGATGATTATAATAATTGGTCTGATTGGCCTTTGTTAATGTATCTTCTAGTTACAGGTGTAAAGTAATGTTAAATACTTACAAAAAATCCCTGTAAAATATCCGGATACGTACCTGCAAAAAATAAATTAAGATTAGAAATTTTTCATTCGTTTATTTTTGTAGTATAATAGAAAGCATTTTAAATATTCAACATTTTGATATGTATTCTGTTCGTTGTTTTGAGGTAAAGATGGTTTAATAATAATAGTAAGTTCGTCCAGTCTTCATCAGAAACTCAGCTGACAGCAGGTATTGTAACCCTGAATCTTAATTACTAGAGATAGATGAAGTTCATTAGAGCTGCTATACTTTACATAGGTCACGGCAGCAGTCTAAATAAGGACAGAATAATTTCCACACATAAGTAGCATATATTTTTTCTGTAATTATAATGTAATTTAGAAACAAAAAGCACGCGATGCCACGACCATAATACACCATCACAAAGTAACTACATGATAAATCCGTTGTAAATGAGCTTTTGAATATAGACTAACTTTGTTCAACATATACGTTCCATTACTAGTATGGCCCGAAATAGATGCCGAAATTCGACTTCCAGTAAAAATGATATCGATTGACTTTTTTCACGTTCTGCTTATAGGTTGCGGTCTGGTATAAGCAGGACGCGAAAAAAGTTCCATACAATATATGTACCTATGTACCTACATATTCTCGCAAGTCTTTATGGAGCGATGGCATATGGCATGTTTATATTGTCACATTGTATGCCACACTGGTGTTGTGGCGTTATGCGTATCCGTTCAAATAAAGTACACTTTGTTCACAAGTAAGTTACTGACACAAGAATACATAAACAATTTTACGCACACTTCAATTATATTTGATCACTCATTAAGACTGCATAGTCAGAATGCTCGATCTTGAAAAAGTGCTCGATCACTTGTTATATGACTGATTATTTATCAACCTGATTAACTTTTCACGGCTCAAACTTTCAACCGATCTTGATGAAGTTTGGCATATTTTTATTATATGAAGGCCATTTTATACGCTGGAAAATCAACTTCCCAAAGCATGCGTCATGCAGACGAATTCGCGGGCATCAGCTAGTATGCGTATAAGTCGCAAACATCAGCTAGTTAGAACACACAGGTGTAATTACGGCTCCTAACATTAAGTTAAACTTACAAATTTTGCTTAGCGTTAGAACAAACAGAACTAGAAACTAGGCGTATCATCGCCGTTATTTGAGTAACAAAGCGACAGGCGTAATTCGCTGTGCAAATAATAGATGGTACGAATATGTGAACAAACAATTATGGGCAAACATTTGGAGCAGCTGTGGAAGAGCTGCACCGTTTAGTGGTTAGCCGAACTGGCGCGACATCGAAGTTTTGCCTTGTTTTTATTTGAGTATTGAATTTAAACTTCGTTTGCTCAAAAAAAGAGCTAGAAACATCGATTACTTGTGATACATCACTCGTTTCATAGCTGTTAGCTAAAAAGTAAAAGGTAGCTCTGAAACTTATGGATAGACGACAAATCAAGTCTACCTAAAACATGAAAATATACTAAAGTTAGTAAAGCGTCTACTTTGGTAGCATTTGATATTACCCTATTTGATGGCCCATAAACTTGTTATTAAATAGCTTTATGTCACCTTTTCAATATTTTGTAGGCGCTGTTATTACATTTATTCATATTTTGTGATAAGATTTCAGTTTCAGAATAATTAGAGTTACACGAATTTCTTTGAAAAGTTTTAATGGGCATTAAAAAATTCATAGCAACCAGATTTGTTCACTGGGTATTTATCCGCGAGTAAGCAACAAGATTTCCATATTATTCTGGTTCATTAAGTTTTCACCGCCTTTTAGTTAATCGGCTTAAGAACGATGTGTTTCGAATGAAAGCGCTTAGTTAGATTTGTTTGAGAGTGGCTTTGCTTCCACTAAGTGCCCTACCGTACATACGCGACTGCCGACTGAAAACGGCACATATTGCACAGAAAAGGCACACTTAAAAATTATCCGCGTCATTTCTATGACGAACACGTACGACTCCCGTATGCTAGGATTGGTCGCATTTCGAGTGCATGCCGTATATGAATTGGTGTCTGTCGCGTACCGCAGATGTACTCCAAGCGAGAGATTGCTTAAGCCAATTTTGTCATAGTACTTAGGCATTACCTCCCGCACACGGACACTTTCGCTTTAGGGACGTGATTACAAGCTAAGTGAAATTTATTTTATCAGCAGAGCTCTTGGCGTAAGTGTATACATACTCGTATATGCAGACGCTTATTTACCATACGATGTTTTGACATTAAACGAAAACATGAAAATAAAAATGCCAAAGGGGATTATTTCGTATTTACACGTGTTCAGGATGATAAAAACGAGAAATGACAAAAGCGCCTTTAATTAAAAACATGTCGCTTACCTCCCCTTCTATTCTCACCGAACAGAAACACGCATGTAAAGGATTAAAAGAAAATGGCAAGGAAAAATACGACTTTCGCATCGGAGTTCCCAAGCCGGAAACATGTATAAAATACAATTTCGGCGGATTTAGCTTGCCTATCGGCGGTTTATTCAAATTAATTTAGCGCCGCGGGACAAAAAACGCTCGTGTTAAGAGAACCGCCCCATATTCATAGAGCTGCCCCAAATTAGCATAACAATGAAGTGTAGTGCAGTTTAGTTGACGCTAGTAGGTAGTAATTAAACACTTTGACGGTGTAAGATGTTTAGGTATTGAATGCAGTTTTACGATCTACAAGTTTACGAACTAACAATACAAATTAAATGAAAAGATACTCACTAAGGTTTTTAGTCTTCTGCCATCTAAATTAATCCAAACCTTTATTTACTAAACTTTATTTTATTGAAAGAACCTATTTTCCAAATTCAGTGCAATCTGAAGGTTACACACACAATACAACTTACTTGCAAATTTTCATATTGCAGTTTATTTAATCGTACATTTTACAGTAGAAACAAAAGCTGCAAAATGCTTATTCCGACCTACGTCTTCTCGTACGCTTTATAATTGCTAAGCCTCAAGACACGGTTGATAGTAATTAAAGGTGTTTACAAAGGCGGCTTTCCCTTTATCTTACAAGTTATCTCGATGAATTACGAGAGTATAATTCCTTAATTCCTTATCATCTTACCCCTATGCGGGATAAACTCAAACTCAAAATTTACTTTATTTAAATAGATTTTAACAAGTTCTGACTACCCTGCATTGGTCTACCACTTTCCTTATCCGGCGACGGGTCACGAGGTTCCAAGTTTGAGTCCCGATCACTGAGTCGGGCCAAAAAGTTACCTATTGGATTGTTAACTATTAAGAAGTTCTCAGCAGCCCAGAACTGAAAAGTAGGTAGTGTTCACCTCCGTGCCTCGATGGCCACGTAAAGTTGTTGTATCATGATCTCTCTCTCCGATAGTGTCAAATTTTCATCACGACGTATTATGAGAATGAGGGAATAGTGCACTATGATATCTCACGCGTAGTTGGTCATTCTACATTAGGATTAGTCTCTGTGGCTAAAAGTTGGTCTGGAAAACTTTACAAGTTCTTTTCAATTGTTAAAAGTTTGTTGATACAAAATTCTGTAGCAGTTCAGAGCATATTTTCTACCGAATTGAGGAAGTTTACGTAGCTACTTAGCTAAAACTGTCTCAAAGTATCAAATATTCATAAAATGCAAAAGGTATATGTATGTACAAACAAATATGCACACTTTGGCATATTTGTATAGTTAAAATTTAAAGTCATGACTGACTGACTGATTTGCTCGCAGCCTTAGCCGCTTGAGTTAGAAGCTTGTGACAGTAGTTCCTTTTATAACGTAGGAACTCACTAAGAAAGGATTTTTTTGAAATTCCATCCCCAAGGGGGTTAAATAAGGGGTGAAAGTTTGTATGAAAGTTATGTCCATGAAACCGATTTCAAAAATTCTTTTTTGTTTGAAAGCGTATACTTTCCAGATGGTCCCATTATCATCAGGTCAGGATGTGATAATGGGATCCTGAAGAAGTCGAGGAAACTTTTCAAATTTTACAGACACAATTACAATTGATATACTTTGTAGTGGCATTTGAAGTCGCTTTTGTAAAAAGAATGTTTACGTTTATAATTTTATTTTATTAAAGAACCACTATACACGCAGACGAAGGCGCCGGTATCTGTAGTACTTCATAAATCATAAAAGAATCAATAACTAAATAAAAAAAGTTAGAAGCTTATTGAAATAAAAAGTATCGCAGCTCTCTGAGGTTTATAGAGTGTCACCGATGAGTACAGGTTTATTGTTTTTGGTCCACCCTTTTACCTTCGCCTTGCCGCCGATAAATAAATCAAAATATTCAGGAAGGGCCTGACTTTAAGGCGGCTTAGCGGAATCGTAAAATTCAACAACGCTCGCATCGCCCGTGGGTTATCTTTAGGCTGCGTTTCCCGTGTTTTGGTGGAATCGTAAAAGAGTATGAATAAAGAGCAACCGACCCTTTTATCCAGAACATATGGAGCTCTGGCCGCTTAATGGTGGAAAAAGATTATCCTCATAGAAAAATTCACTTGCTTACGTAATATTTTTGATGAAAATTGTAGGATAAAGAAAAGTTAAAAAAAAAAACGTGGCTGTGGCTTGAAGACGGTATGTGGATGTTTAAGATGTAGAGAGCGCTTTTGAAAATGCTTATGCCCAGCAGCGCGCAATGAATCGATTTGGCAGAAATTCAGAATGGAAATAGTTCATACCCAGGATTAACACATAGGCTACAGTTTATCCCGGGAAATTAAAGAGTTCCCGCGCGCATTAAAAAACCTTTTCTCAAACATGCATGGAAATATTGTCATTATTTTCGAAAAAAGAATACGCGAAGTATCGAATTGTCGGACAAAGAAAATCAAATCCATTGCAAGAGCGTTTTTTGAATTTGGAACATTACAACGCTCCGCGAAACAGTTGTTTCGCGGAGCGTTTTTTTTTTTTAAATATTGCAGGAGCTTTGTAATGTAATGCCGTTTGATACAACAGTATGAAATGGCGTGCTGGGGTTACTAAATACTCCTTGATCGGATCTCTTTTGTCATTCTTGGCATACCATAGTCTCTTTGCTTAGTACAAATTGCGTTTACGTGGCTGTATAGCCATAAATGCGTTTGCCTGTCGGCACAGATAATAATAATAATAATAATAATGGCAGTTCGCTCGCGGCCAAGATGCAGAAAGCGGTGCTGCTAGACTCGGCTAGGATAGTCCGTCGGTTTCTCAGCCTGTCACCCTGACCCCCGGCCGTTTGGTCTCCCCTGCCGGGGCGTAATCCTCCGCCCGCTACAAATATTTATTTGTGTAAAGTGTATGTAAGTTTATTTATGAGTATATATATTTTATTTAAATCTTTGGCCTTATATGTATTTATTTTGTATGCGGGTGTGAGAGTAAAAAACATATCCAAAATAATAATAATAATAATAATTCCTTTTATTTGTAGCAACTGAGGCTCATTTTGTTAGTAAACAATCTTGTACTTATAGCTAATGTTAGTAACTTAAACTAGGGTATACACAAAAATAAAATAAAAAATAATAAAAAAAAAATTGGCGGTAAAGCTGAAAATTCGTCTTGATTTGTTATTTACATACCTACTTAATAAATATAAATTTAATAATAATCAAAATGAGTTCCAACGGTTCAGAGAGTGAAATGGAGATTGATTGTACCTACTCCACCAGATTTAAACCAAAATGGCGGATGGATTTGGATGTATAATATAAAAAGTGTTTTATTTCCCTGCATTCTTTTGAGAAAAGCACTATATATGCCTCGGCGGGAAATGGCAATTGCCTGTCTCGTATTTAGTGAAGTCCTCGCCTACGGCTCGGCCTTCAAACTCATACTCGACCTGCAATTGCCTACTTCCCTGCCTTTGCAATAATGTACTATTATCCGCGCGGACGAAGTCGCGGGCATAATGTGGTATAATATATTTGAACTTTGGTGTAAGTTATCACATTTCAGTATTACTCTGTACATCATGGTTAAATAAATGGTTACATTTTAAAATAATGGTTAAATTTTAAATCTTAGAACAGATAGCTCATCTAATGATGGAAAATAACATTTACATTGCCTTATACATTTTGAGCATCTCAAGTGTAAACACACTATAACAAAAAACTCCTTTTTACGTAATTATTAATTGAGTTTCATCTTTGAGTCGAATTGAACACGTTTTCCTGTCATATTTTTGTTCTGACTTTAATAAAATCATTAATGAAAATTAAAAAAGAAAAGCAAGATTTTACTAGCAAGAAAATCGCAACCATTCACCAGAAAGATCGTTAAAATACCCGCATATGCTTGAAACATTGGCCCAGTAACACTGGAAGGGTTGAAAGTGGGTTGAAATATTTTACAACCCTTCATTCTCGGAATGCCGGAACTTGTCTTTCATTTAACCGTAGGGTGCCTCTCTGTCGTGTCGTGTGCGTGTCTCTGGATAAAATAAACACTTTTCAACCGACCACGAAAGTGTTACGTGTTTAGTTATGAGTATACTGTGTTTATCGGTTCATCGGTTACCACATTATTTCCGAAATACATAAATTAAATTGCAACTTTAATAATAATTTTATTAGTATGATGCTATAAATAAACTAATATGGCGGATATGAGAAACATAAGATTATTATACACACTCTTTTAGGTTCAAAGAGTAGTAGTTCAAAATTGAAAAAGAATGAGTACTATATACTCTTAAAACCATAAAAATAGTATTATTTACTACATGCTTAAAACATAAAGAAATAAAAATGTTACAGACTGATGCGGAAAATTATAACCTCAGGCGATATCTAAATTCCAACCAGGTAAATAATGAAAACGAACCAGCCTATACTAAAGCAGTAATATTTATTTTCATTAGATAATATTTAGAGCTACATATTAAGTAATGCAAGCCTACCTTCAAGTCAAGATTTAGCAGACCGCGTTAGGAATATCCCCTGTTTCAACTATTTACCTAAAATTTATCCTTAAACAAAATGCAGACAGCTATTATTATGGCAAGTGAGGAGCGTTTTGGTCATTAATAACAATTTATTTAACACAATACCGCAATTTCGGTTCACGAATTCTAAACCTCTGGGAAAACGTAAATTTGATATTAAATAGGGGTATCGCTGCTAAATTGATTACATAGTTTGCGATTTTAGCAACAAATTTCACCTCTAGCTACCGTTTACAGTCACGTATTTAATTTATTTATGGATTTCATCTGGTCAGTTTTAAACTTGTTTTTAGAAAAAACACTAGCTTTTTCTTTCATAAAAAACTTTTTCTTTCTTAAAAGGGAAGGTACATACATTTTTTTATTCTAGTAGGTATAAATAAATTAAGTGATATAGGTAAGTGGAATTCGTTCACAGTCAGACAAAAAACCAATACTTTTTACACATTTTGACTTAGAGCTTCGAAAGTTCGAATCAACTTGAGTTTCTATACAAACACTGTTTTGTTTTAATTTAGAAACTACATGTCTAATTCAAATTTTTAAAAATAATGCAAATAATATGAGAACCAATTTTAAAATTGGTTTTTCTTGATGTGAAAGAACTAAATACAAAAACCATTTTATTTGTTTTTAAGACATTGCTGGAGACATTTACTATTTTTAACACTTACTAGTTTAATTATATCACTTTATAAACTACACGTTACACATGCCATTAGGTATATTTCCCAATTTTGATTTATCAGTCAATGAAATTAAAACAAACTTACATTCGTATGAAAACTCAAGCTTACGAGAAACCCTTAATCATTTAAATAAATAAATAAAAAATCTGTACCACAAAATACACTTCCGTTTCACTGAAAAACTTGTAAATGTATTTGTGATGGAACTCACAATAGGTTTTTTTTACAAAACACTTTTTGTGAGTACCACTTGCAGGGAAACTCGTTTAAAGTTGAGGTCTCCGAAGTTTTCCATTCACGACGGTAGCTATTGTGGCTAATTCAGGGTTGTAATTAAATTTGTTTATGTACATATTTTACCGAAATAGAAGTATACGAGCTAAACTTCAATTTTGTAATTATTGGAATGTAAGTTTGTTGTTACATAAATACATTAAAATTTGGAAACGTATGATCAAATGTAGCAAGGATATGTATTGTTGTCTGTATTCGCAGGTAAGTATACATGTTTAATTTTGAGATTGAAGGATAAATCGACAAACAAACACACTGTCCAGTACTATTATAGTGTATTCTGTGGTAAGGATTCGAAATCTCATAGGACAACTAAGGACATAGCCCAAGGGATTAGCCAGCTAAACTAAGATTCTATTTCGTTTCCACTGCCACAAAACAGACAAGACAGGTCACATCTGTCGTAGAAATACTCGCTCGGAAAATTGATATAAAAACTTTTTACATAAACATTAATAAAAATGTTTGTAAGTGATTATTATAAGAAAATAGAATAAATAATATAGACATTTTACGAATAAATTATCTACCTCCAAAGTTTAATAGAATAAAATATTTTCATTATAAAAGTACCACTAAAAATACTGAAGATATAATTATATTGTGTAAGTAAATGGAACTATTCCCATAAGAGACAAGAACTTTTTATTTTCGTTAAACATAGTACTACTATATTTTATCTTTCTAACAATGAAAGCACTTCCACAAAAGTTTTTAAGGAGAACAACTCAACGGTAATATAATATAAACCAGTGGACGCAATGTAATCCATTAGTAAGAAAATTTTAGAAAAGCAATGAAATTATCCTTGGGAACTAAGGTGACCCGCCCCAGGAAAAACAACAATATCCTCAGACCTCACTACAAAGGGGCCAGCATTCGTATTATCATTCCATTAAACAAAAGTCACCGGGGTTTCGAGTGAAAACACAGAACTCATTATTCCCGGGGCAGAGAAAATCATTTCAAACGTTAACAAGATTCTCCATAATAGAGTTGTTCACTGAGAGATTTAAGAAAAACAAGTATGAGCAATGGGAGTCTTGCCTTGTCGAAGATATTACGGATCAAAAGCGTGCACTTTGATAACGCGCATTGTATTACGAGTGAACGTGTGCTTGGAGTAGGTACGCGCGCCGGTATTTTGTTGATTTGTGTAATCGTCGTATAATATGCATGACGTTTTATACACGCACCAGAATGAGTACGTTGGACATAACAATCACGCACTTTTTACCCAACTATGACAAAGTCAAAAGGAAGGGTTATGAATTTAGCAATCTGTGTATGTGTATGTCTATTCACATATGTTCACGATAGCGCTTAAACTACTTAGCCGATTTTGATGAATGATGTGTCAATCGATTCCTTCATATATTTTTCTGGGTGACACAGCTTACAATTAATTGAGAACGATGGATGTTACATCCAATTTTCCGTAGTCGGTTGCAATTTTTAAACAAATTTCTGTGACTTGTAATACTTGTAAATTGTGATTGTTGAATTGTATAATTGTGATTGTTGAATTGTGTAATTGTGATTGTTGAATTGTGTAATTGTGATAAACATGGGCGATTTTTTTAATGTATCAGTACAAGTATGTAGTTCAAAACAAGGGCACTGTTATGCGAAGAGTATATCATGCGATGAAAATGGACACGCGTCTGTTGAGGGCCAAGATAAACGTGAGCTTATCAATCGCCAACGCCTTAAGTGTACCTACTAGCTCTGATACAAAACAACGTCGAACATCTAATCTAGTCAAGCTCTTACGCAAAGAAATTGCGTTACCTGATAATGTTTCCTAAAAACTCCAAGTAATGCTTAAATATAGTTTTATACTCTTTGTTTGTGTTCAAAGCCGTTTTCATAATATATGATTTACATTTTTCTTTGCAAATTGGATATTATTCAATTTGCAGAGAAAAATGAACTTACACGATGCTTTTGTATGAAAATCTTATAAATAATATACCTACATGCTTTTATCGAAAACCAAAGTTTGGAACTTCAGAGTAGGTACGCCAACTTTTTGGAACTAAACAAAAACCGTGTATGTATAAGGTACTACGGCAAACCCAGTACATTTTCGCGGCTCCTCGAGGAATTCTTTTATTATTTATAATACGCTGGGGAGGATCATTCTCCTCGTTTACCACGGAATGTAGCTGTGAATGCTCGTTTGTCAAATGCGTAGTCATTTATTCAATGATGTATTTTCCTTCCTATTCATGACTAAGCAGTCGAGAGTGATTTCTTCAATGTTTATTTAAGATCCGACTTAGAGGACTCTGAAACCATTCGCACACATAAGTTTCTCAACGATAACAGAATAGGTACTCTAACAGTCTGAATCATTGTCATCAGTCACGCTGTAGTTAGTTCAATTAAAAACTTCATAGTTTATTTGAGTGAATGAACATAAAAAAAGGTCTAAATGTCGTGGTATCCCTTTTAAAATGCTCCCTGCAGAAAAGGATTACACTAGATTTAGACCTGGTTATTTAGTTAAGAGATTGAATTAGCCACATGTCATGTCACTTTATCTGTAAAAAAAAAGATTCAAGATAAAGTTGTAAATATACCTTGAAGTGTACGTAAACTAAGTATTCTTATCGTCGGTCCTTTAGTAATAAGCGTCAGGCACTTTTTTGGTAAGATACAGTCGACAAATATGACATTAGTAGGTACTACGTACAGATAAAAGTTGTGTCTATTATTTATCCTTTCTGTGCAACAGCATAAAAAAAGTTATCGCACTGCAGTAAACACATTTGCATTTGCACGTATGCGTCCAACTTCACGGGAGTGTTTGTGAATACATTGTCCATGAAACTGGACAAAGTTCCCCGTAGTTGCTAACGTGGCCACAGCACAAGCTGGTTTGCAAACATAAATCATTTCAACGGACATCGCCCGGGCAATGTCGACAAAGCGGGCCACGACAGCGGCGTGCCCCCTCGCTCTTGTAGCTACACACCCAGGTATACAATTTATAATCCCGGATGCCAGCGGCATTTGGAAAATGATCCCCATCTCCGCTGCCTTTGCCTCGGGTTTCAGCGCGAGTTTCCCACAGGCAGTTCCTTTGCGATGTATTTATGATGTACGCAATATTCAATTATATATCTATGAATGTCGGATATTGTATTGCCATATCTTAGACTCTAAATAGACTCAAACTGAAACTCAAAATTTTGTATTCAAAGTTGGTACGCTGTAGTTACAAGTTTTGAATTTTACCAGTTATTCAATTAACTACTCGTTTTAAAGCTTTGTTTTCTTAATTTCTATAGTTTTATATATTTGTATTTTTTGTGTAGTTTATAATGTAATTGTAGCAAATGCAGGACATCGGAAGTGTTAACATTTGATGAAAACCTGTTTTCTTTCGCATATATTGCTCCACTTTTCTTACCTATTCTAATTAGTTAACTTAAACTCTCAGCAACCAGTTCAGGTTATTATTTGGTATAATTTTTCATAAACTATAACGTTTTACTGCACGTTATTAAAAAGTATGGAGTGTAAAAAGATTTCAGAAGCATAAAACTGCCGCGTACTAAAATGAACCCCGTATTTATTATATCTGTTATTCTTTTAAGACATCGTAAAGTTAATAAAGGGGTTTTTGTAACAAGCAGGCGAGCACGTTCGCGATAAGCCCCGGTCTCGCGGGTTGAAATCTTTTAAAACGTCGTTAAACCGAACCCCCGTCAGACAAAAGCCTAACCGGCTAATTGTTGACGAAAAATATCCTCGATGCAAATTCGTACTCTTTACAGCCCATTCGGAATTTGCACAAAAGTTTACGTAATTAGCTCCGATCTTGAACGTTGATTCTGGAATTTTGCAAACGTTTTAGGGACTTAGTGAGTGTGTTAACGCCGAGACCCCGTTTTTGTTACGTAAACGCCGTTTTAAATAATAAGAACCGACCACTTTAAAGCTTTTAGCGTCATAGTATAAGTATGAAATTCACTTTGTTACTATTTTATTTTTTTATGTCCTTCGTCAAACGAAATTTGTCCATTATTGGACATACAACATTTAAATCCAGCGGTTTACTACTAGTTTGATGTCGCCTGGCCACCCAGTGGGATGTCTATGGGTAACCGTACGGTTGCGCTTTCTGCTGCGAGGTTCATTCCGACACCTTGGTAGCCTAACCTATCGGTTCGGTTCTACAAACTATGTGCCGTTCATTGCCATATCCGTTTCGTGACTCGTTGAAGTATGTCAGTTAATCTAGTTGACGGAATTTTGAGTATTTTTTATGCATCTAACTTTATATAATTCAAATATCCCTAACAGGTCGTTCATGAACAAAGTGGGTCGTTTTCTTTAAGATTTCTAATAATTTTGTAAATATCAGCACAATCAAATAGATGAAAGATAAATATGTATACCTAACAAAAAACTTAAATTAGAACCAACATCTCTGAACATTCTTCAAATATTCAAGAAATTTAAGGATTATAAGGGTTGAAAAGCATTTTACTTTAAGTACAATATTTTCTCGAAAGTTATTTATTAACAAAATTTAGGAATACCGCTTTGACTATAATAGTATTGAGTAATTATGAAATTTGCGGAATAAAGCAATGGGGTACTCGAGTAAGATGCTTACGTTAATTGGTGAAGATACCTAGAAGGCCTATTGGGCATACTTCTCCCTAAAGGTTGTTCGCGTCCTCTTGCAATCCGATCCATCGCCCCCTCTCGGTAATTTCCTCGTTAAGGGAATGAATAAAACATTTCATTCCTTACTTTTCTTTTGTAATTGTTAATGGTTGATGGGTTTTGAAAATTTATGTTAGTCGTCCTCTCTTTCTTGTTTCATTGGGTCATTTATTCCTAACATTGATACTCGTAATTACGTTTTAGCTACAAGTCATTTAATTCGTCTCGCTTTTTGAATACATACTCTTTTAGAATCCGTATGAAATCTAAAATTACTGTAACAAGTTCCGTAAGCAGAAACATATTGGTCAGGTTTATGTGACGGCTAAAACAATAAAAGGGTTAGAGTACACCGATAGATAATTTAAGAATAAAAATTCGTCGCGATAAAAAATGTTGCTCTAACGAGGATCTCAAAATGGCTCGTAAGCAATGAAACAGCGCAATTTCATGAGAAAGGCGGGCCCACAAATAAACCAAAGCGGAGCACATTCCCGCCTCCATAAAATGCAGACTGAAATAAACGTAACAGACTCGGGGTTCTTTAAAAAATCCGGCTGACGACAACCGCAACGCTCAGCAAAAATCTCTAGTGTGAGTCGAAATTCCAATGTCGGAATTTTCATAACTGGCGCGTGGCGAGGACCGTGATGCGTGCGAGGTAGCGAGTTCGCGGCCCGACTTCCGAGGCGCGTTCAACCGGTATCCGTGAAAGATGGCGTTGAGTCGCCATCGTTCACGTATAGCGATTGAAACCGCCTTTATGTCGCTTCGTCGATCTCAGGTCGACGGCGAAAACGCAAGAATTCTGAATCTACACCTTATCAGCGTCTATGTATGTGATACATTAAATAAAAAAATTAAAATAAGCAACAAGCAAAAATAAATTAACGTCACCTGTCACATAAGGTTGCGTCACTTCTAACTTTTAAAATACCATCGAACTATAACGCTCAGAAGCGCAATAGTCGAAGCGGTGATAAGCCATTTTTAGTAAGCCTTTGATGGCTAACTACGCAGTATCGTTGCGTTATACGACGAGCTCACAGAAAATGATCAAAAAATGACCTACCATGCTGTAAAAGGGAGTAATCATTCATCACAGTAACTAAAAAAAACGTAATTACTAATACAGAAAATAACTATATGTTTCTCACATTCATTGTTTATTTTGAGCCTACGTTTGTAGCGGAACTTTTGTAGAAACTTCAGTTCTAAGCGTTATAATTCGATGGTAGGTACATTAAAATCACTGTAGACTCATAAAACTTACTTTTCTTATTTACCACAGTCTGAGGAAAAGGGTAAGCGTCACAATGACCTCGTCAATTTATTGAATTAGGGTGCCATTACGAGTGGTACAAATGCCAAGTGCAGGATATTGTTGGTTATACCCCTCGGAGATTACGCGAGTTTTTCATATGAAGCTATTCAGCCAATTTCCTTATATCCTATACATGAACATAATAAGGGAGGGTTTTGAAGGGGAAAGAGGTCTGCGCACCTTATAGAGCGTGTACTGTATTCGATGAAAAGGGTACAACAATATTCGGCTCTCGTTCGGTTCGGATAGATTCGGTTATTAAGGAAGCTTACGATGTGAACAAATAGGCGTGTTTTATTTTATTATGTCAACATTTGTGCAAGACATGAAAAGTGGTTACGGCGTTAAATCTTTGTGTTACTTGATTTTGCTGAACGTATAAAGTATATTATGAATCGTGCCTACGTAACTTAGTCGTTGTTGGTATTTATTTTAACCGACTTCCAAAAAAAGGAGGAGGTTCTCAATTCGTCGGAATCCTTTTTTTTATTTTTTATGTATGTTCCCCGATTACTCGAAGACGCCTGGATCGATTTGGAAAATTCTTTTTTTGTTTTTGAAAGGGTATATTTCCCAGGTGGTCCCACAGTCATCAGGTCAGGATCTGGTAATGGGATCCTGGAGAAATCGAGGGAACTCTTCAAATTTTGTGTGCACAGTAGATATACTTTGTAGTGGCGTTTGAAGTCGGTTTTGTAAAAAGAATTTTTACGTTTAAATTATAGAAACACAAAAGATACTTTTTATACCTACCAAAAAATTCCACGTACCCACGGAATTTTTAAAAACCTAGCCAGCCAGCCCAGAGTAGTGTGCTTGTAAAATATACCGGAATTTTTTATAAGTACGAGTATGTATCTCTTATTAACTGTGATTCAATGCAATCGGACGTTCATTGAAAATCGTATTGATGTTAATTACTGTTACATATTCATCATCGTCATTAGCAAACCATCAACGACTTAACTAAGCCCTCTCAGAGAAGGGTTACATATTATTAGAAAGAGATAAAAAATATTTTTAACATCAGAATTAAAATAGGCTTAATTAGTAGGAAATGTAATAAGGCCATGAGGGAGCGTGTTAATTATTTATTCAAACTGTTGGTCGGTAACGGGTGATCATGACAGCGGTTCTGCGGTTGCCGGATTCACCATAGTGTCTCGCGTAAGCTCGCAGCATTATTTCCCTAAATGCCATTGCAGACTATGCCCAGTGGCTTGCGCAAGTAGGTAATTATCATGAGTACTCGCACTAGTGTTCGAACTTTATATGTCACTCGCGCCTTGTGCAGTCCCAGTTTATAGGAGATAGCCATGAAATTATGGAATTTAACTGGCGCCAATACTGATCTAGACACGTTCATACAATGCACAACGTGAGTAGTACGGAGGTGAAGAACGCGTGGCTTGGGCACACGACCAAAGCGAACACACGTAAGTAAAGATGGCAGTTTTATTCATGATACTTGAGCAAGCTACTTGACAATGTTTACAATGGGCTTAAGATAGGGCATGGCCGCCATTGCTTGAGCGTTTACTTCTTTTCAATACCTGAAGCGAGTAATAGTAAACAGCTTAAGCCCATACACATAGTATTACTTTATGCTTTAGCCTCCATCGAGTTGTTCGGGGGCGACTCGGCCCTCCTAACGGAAACATTTGAACGATTAATAGCTGCTATAAGGAATGAGCTTTAGCTTTTTTTAGAAGCAGTGGTTGCTAGAACGGCTTGATGCTCAAACGAACCAATGTGCGCTTAGTAAGTAAGCTACTAGCCGTGCTAACTAAATATTTAATACGTTGCACTTTGGTTTGTTGAACGATATATTTATTTGCGCGCAATCAGACCGATCTGATGAAAGACTTTAGAAGTGGCTAATTGACACCTACATGTAGGTATGTACAGTATATAATCAAAAAGTTTATGTCCATTTTCACTTGTGGTATTGGTACCTAAATCATTCCGTATTGATGGATCCTTAGCAGAATAGCTTAATAGGTCACTAAAATCTAACATCCGCAACGATTAAGCATTCTATGAACGTCGATAAAAACCAAGTGCAATCTAATAGAGTGCCTTGGTTTCTATTCAATTTCACACAAGAATGTTCTTTATTTCCATCAAAAAGTTTAGTAGGCAGCTTTAGCAAATGTACTGAGTGTTTATTTCTGAAGGTTAACTTCCGAAATAAACATCCAATAAATAAAAAAGTGCCGAAACATACGTCTGGACGGAGAAAGGAAAAACTATCACATTATACTTAATGTAAGCGTCGGGAAATTTTATTTGTGAAAACAGCCGAGCGACCGCGGTGGCTATTGCAATAAATCGACATTGAGGGCGGGAACAAAACTACGGGCTGTTTTCTCTATCGATGGCCCGTGCATCCACCCTAAAGTGCGAGAGTTTACCTCTTTATTGCCACTTGGGCGCAAACGTTTTAGATTTAGGAAGTAACGTTATTAAATAGTAGCGATTATCATCATCATCAGCATCATCAGTAACTCATCAACGGCTTACTACTGAATACAGGTTCCTCTCAGAGAAACCTAAGTCTTAGTCCACCACAATGTGGTCCAATGCAACTTGGCAGGCTTCATACAGCTCTTTGAGAACATAAGTGGAGAAATCTCAGCTTTCCTCACGAGTTTTCCTTCGCCGTTGAAACATATTGTGATATTTAATTACTTTAACATAAATAGCTCCGAAAAGTCTGAAGTGTGTGCTTGGGATCGAACCCGTCACCCCCGAATAGGACACGCAGTCCTTACCACTAGGCTATCACTGCTCTCAATTTGGCTTTGCGAAGAATTCAAAAATATTATGCACTAGTTGATGTATTACGGTTTTTTGATTCTAGCTGGAGCCCTCTTATTTTCCTAGATAAAAAGTAGCCTATGAGTTAATCTATCTCTGTGCTACAGCGAAAACGGTTCAGTTGTTGCAGCGTGATTGAGTAACAAAGTAACAAACATTCATCCATCCAAACTTTCGCATTTATAATATTTATGATCAGTGATTAATTATTAATTAATAGGAAATAGGATTAATAGGATGATAAATCTTTAAGAAAATTATTTAAGGAGGTATCCGTAATAGTTGCGATCCAAAAAAATCTATTGGTCATCTTCCGATCTCTTAATACTGGGAATGTCCAATCTTAACCAATAGCTATAAATGAAAGCGACGTAAATTAGTATTCTTGTCCCGTCCAAAACACGGGCAGAACACATTCGAGAGAAAAAGATTTTATTGGGTGTCATTAAGCGGGTCCCATGACGGTCTTGTGAATGGATTACCTATACGTCAAACAACTTTTGGACATAGTTTACTGGCATCTGGCGAAGTAAACCATGTTTTTACGAGTGTCGCAAAGCATAAATACGTCCTACTGAGTACTTTGTTTGGACATTAATAATGGTTGTAATTGTAGCTCGTTTATCAGATTGTTGTCTGTAAGTATTTATAGGGACTTATATCCAAGAGGCTGTGGTTCTTTTTAAAATGATATTAATGTAATAACCGTGTTTGGAATCGTTTTAAGAACTTCCTTTGAGTTTGATAAAGAATTTATTGGTAGATCGGAAAAACCAGTTAGGTACTTTTGTGTATTAAATAATAAAGCGTCAGGTTGCATGAGTTTGTATATTAAAATTATTTCATGAAGTTAGGTTAGCTTAAAGGTGTATGTATCCGAATGGATACTAAAATAGGCTGTCCCACCGTAACTCGGAAAACTCGTTAAGCCGTTGGTCCCTATTATTAACAATAACAGTTGATGATAATCGCTAACCCTTGGTGGTAAATTATATTAACATAACATACCTTTAACTGAGTAGGTATACTTGTGATGTAATTTCGTGGATTGCGGACTAAAGGTGTTGCTAAAAATTTATAGCCCATCAAAAGTGATAGCCTGGCCAATCTTAGAATTCTAATAAGGCCTTGGTTAAATACCGGGTGAATTATGTAATAGGCTTTAGTACTCGTAAATTGTCAGTATGCCGAGCGAAGTGAGTCCTCAGTCCCGTACCGGTAGTACTCTTTTATACAACGTTTTAGACAACGTTGATGAATTTCGAATATCCAAACACTCTGACATCAAAGTAAAAAGAACTCTCGGACATGCAAGATTTTCATCATATTTTCCTTCATCTTTAAAGTATGTAAGTTATATTTCATTGCTTAAAATGCACGTTACTCCGATAAAAGCGTGAGATTCGAACCCCGATCCCACAATAATGTAACCAAATAGACTGCTGTCTGACATTGTGAAATCTAGTAATGAGTTAAAAGTATCGAGTAATTGAGAAAGTACCGTAAATAAAAGAGCTACAGTCTATAACATTCTCTATCTGATGTACAGCGTTATCTCTCTCGATCGAGTGGTACAGCTTTCGGGAGGTTCCCTAGGTATTGAACCAAAAGTATCGATACTACTCAGGTTTAAACTCAGGTATCGATCCTTTTTTCGAAGCCCTAAGCGTCATGCTAACTTGATCGTATGTGGCCTCCCTCAATCCTCCCCCCACATCATAAGATGCACGGAGTGCAGTACAATTCAGTGGAACAAAACTAGTATTCGGACCGCCACATCTACTACCTAGTACATACATAATATGTATATCGATGGTCATAACAAACACCAGCAGAATGATGCAGAACAACTTTATTTACTTGAGTATTGCGGGCGTAGTCGAAAAGGAGCCATAGTCTCCTCCACGATTTTATGATTAAACGAACTTACCTGTACGTGAAGTTCTATCATAATTATGCGAAGGCTTCGTCCGAAGAGATTAGCACAAACATAATGTAGTCACACGTACGGCTTTGCCTTTGCGCACTGAAAGTTGAAAGCCCTAAACTAAAAAAGAAAAGATTTATTAGTTGAAGGTAGGCATCTCTCCTTCATTCGGTATCGTGTTCGGTTGCTCATTTAGTTCAGAGCTTCGACCCTTCATACCTGATTTGATATTTCAGGAATTATGGAAGGGGTTATTTTTTGGGGGAAACAAAAAATGGGAGGGTGGGTTGCTAATCTCTTCGGACGAAGCCTTCGCATAATTATGATAGAACTTCACGTACAGGTAAGTTCGTTTAATCATAAATTATACTCAGGCTTCGTCCTCGAGATTAGCACAAACATAATGTAGACTTTGAGAGCTACTGAAATATCAATCAATACCATATCTAATCAAAATGCATAACAATTATTATGATTATTCACTAAAAAATATTATTATATTATTTAGTGTAAAATTAACATTATTTGATATATTATTAATAAATAATAAATTATTTTATTAATCATGAAATTGACAATGAAAATTAAAAATTACATTCTTTCAAGTCAGTTCATCATATTGTAGAAATAAATATTATCATGCGAACTGGCTTCTGATACCTTTGGTATTTAGTTACGATAAATATTATTGTACGTAATTTTAAGAATAGTCTTATAGAGGCAATAATAGTCTATTAATGATCATCTGAAACTGTTATTTAGTATTGACCTTCCAAGAAAATCGTCTTTATCAAATTGTACGTCTCTATTGTAAAATTTACCAAAAACTTGAGAGGAACCGCTCCAGCCCGCGATTTTTCTAATCAATTTTAAATTAATTTTTAATTTGTTCGCCCTAGAGGTGGCAGCGTATTGGGTGCTGTGCACTGTAAATATAAATATCAATTCCACTCTCCCCAAAAGTGAGCTTAGCTAGCGGCCCCATGTCCGAGTTGAAACTTATTTATATGGTTTCCATAAACTGATAAATAGATTGTAGATATTGCCTCAAAGAGAACTGGTCAGCATCAAATATGCTAAGAGGTCAAGTGTCAAAACTGGGCAACTTCTAGTTTTTTTGCGGAAAAAGGTAAGAATATTACTATACTTATTGATGTTTTTATAATTTCAGGATTTTAAATGGACATTCTTGTCTGGAAGAATCTGAATATTACATTTTATGAAACTTGCCCTTTGTACCTAATTTGTGTGCTGTCACCAGTCATAATAACGGTGACTAATTTCCGTGAAAGTTTATCCAACCTTAAACGATGGCTAGGAAATCAAGCGTACAACTGTAACTTATCATTCAATCAGGGTGGACGAAGTAAAAAGATACTTTAAAAAAGAATGTATTACAACCTCGCTACCGATATCTTACTGTGGAGAATCAAGGCTAAGCCTGATCTACAGCATGGTGCTTGGGCACCTAACTCGAACAAGACATAATATCACTTTACTGACTGGAGCATTGAAGATGTCCATACTTTCAAATAAAACAAAAATTATACAACTACTTTAGGCCGGTATCGTATAGGATAGAATACGATAGAACAGCTTTTTACAAAGTCAAACAAACTTTTACAAAACGCCTCCGAACCGCCAAGTGATGCTACTACTGGTTCATTGAGCCATCATAATATCAAAGGCCCCTGAAGGGACATTTTTCCTCAGTATCGACTATATACAGATAAGAGAACTGCAACCAGGGTACTCTAAAGTACTCTATAAAATTGCTTGTTTATCTGGATCACGAAAAAATTTTTATTATTATTCTGCATATATTATTATTATTCTCCTCTAATTCGGCTCTCACACCCGCGTACATTATTATTATTATATTATTATTATTATTTAGGAAGCCTCCTAAACAAAGGACACCATGGTTGGATTGACCATATCAAGGCACTACTATTAATTTATCTGTAGCCCTACTATTTTTTACAATTTTACTTAGCATTTAAAGGACCATAGAACAAAGGTAATCCGGCCCAAAATCCTCTAGAATCTGGATCTTAAAACCAGAATATATAATTAGAATATTTTTTGGTGATAAAACTTATATACAAAAAATGTCTGCCTCACGAAAAAGATTGAATGATTTGGTTGAAAAAACAGAATCGTTCAATTTCTATTCCACGTCTGGATGAATTGTACTACTGCCGCGCCAGCAACCTCATTGTCCGCCGAAAGTATCTTACAACATATACGTTTTCAAGTTAGATGGAGATACTGTAGGCCACCCATCCGATTTATTTAAAGATGTAGCAATAGATAATTGCAAAAAAGTACTTGACAGTTATTCACTGTTGCAACGAGAACTCTTGGAACAAAAAAACGCAGCAACGATCTCTTAATTATTATTGATACGATAATAGCGTTAATCTGTTGTCCAAGCTCCACTAGCCGTTTCCTGCCCACATGCCATCCCGTAGTCGAACAATCACTAAACATTTCTAAACAGTACTCATACACATCGTAAGAACGATAAGATTATTTAATACCAATTGAAATCGGGCAAAAAGTATGAGGGTATATTCATAAAATTATCATAGTTTTTTGGGTAGTTTTTTAAATTTAAAAAACTTGCTTCTTTTGAGTTTTGCAATTTATGTCTAATTTTTATAATTATTTATTTTTAATTTAATTTATCTTTATTTCTTATAATTATAGATTTTCTGTAGGTAGATTGATTTTTTTTTTTTTATTATTTAATCTGAGTATTATCTGTAAGATGTGTATAGTACCAAATTACATTTTCTATCTTTATATGTATAACTATAATCAGTTCCAGGCTGACAATAGTTGCCGAGTTACAGCTATATTTTGTAAGCAACTATCGTAGGTATCGCATATTAGTAATATATTATCCATATTTACTAATTATAACTAAATATCTAACCACAGCAGCAGCCCCATAACGGGTTTCATTATCTAGGGGTATTTGAATACCTAAAGTGTCATGTTTAAACCGATCGAATCGAATCTTAGATATTTTTATGGTTATCATGAATATTTATTAAAAAATAAATATTTTTTAAGTCTATTGTTTCCAAGAATATATTCTCTGAAACAATCTTAATTGCAATATGTAAATCTTCAAGTTTGAAATTTTACCAAGATATTTTCTTAAGTTGAGTATGAATCTATGTTTATTGTTAGGCATGAAAGTTAGGCATCAAACTATTGATACTTCGAAGATCGAAGATTAATAGTCGACGATTCAAAATTATTTTAGCAAGTCTTCAAAAAACCGACTACGAAGTATCGCCGTGCCAGTGCAACAAGCTTGCAGATTCTTTGCATTCAAAATGACTTACTTTGCCATCAAAAAACGCCATTTTATGTACCAGTACCCGAAAATAATTACACCGGCTGCTTCGAGCTCACGCTTGAAGCGGATCCCTTCTAGAAAGTTCCGTCTAAGCGTCATAGTTTATGCCGCTAGGTTTCAGTACCAAGAAAATGCTTGATATAAACTGTACAACACATGTTGAAAAGGGTAAAGAAAAAAAACCAGGAAATCCAAGGTTAAATTCAATCAAGATCAGAATTCAAAAGTGAGTACTGACCAAGTATAAGAAAAAAAACGGCAGTCTCCCAACGTAGTTGCTTACCCTGTCATCTAGCGACGCGATGATCGAGATGGCTGGTCCACTGCGCGGGCGCTGTCGACTGTCAAGCTCGATAAGATGCGGGCGAGCTCGCGAGTCGCGGCTGATTCCCCAGCGCAGGCTCCTACGTCCCTTGAGAGTCCGACTCGGGGGAGGAGCTCACCAGTTTAAATTATTATCTGTCTGACTCAAACGATTGTTTATCAACTACCTACCACCTTTTGTAATTACAAAAAATGTATTAAAATCAATTGATCTTTCTCAGCTTTCTTTCAATTATAGAGAGTAACGTTTCGGCGAACTATTGAATTCGCATGTTGATTTTATCAAAAACCAGGCGAATAGGCATCTGCGTTTAAATTATTTCTGCGTTCTTATCCTTTTAACAAACATTATAGTGATAGTATCTAGACAGAAAATAGCACAGCCAAGCTTCTTTTGCTTCCTTCCGATGCCTTTGTTGCGTTTTAAAACATCTCCAATATGGCGGCATGATTTCCAAATTCAGCGCCGGCCCATTTGCTAGCGTGCAACTACTAGGAGGTAAGTATTTTTATTATGAACGACTAAATCGTTAACTAACGCAATAGCGTTAAATAATAGCAGTGCAATAGCAATTGCCGCTATTGGTTAAAATCCATTGTTGCATTTTTGCACATGATAATGATAATTTCAGCCAATCGCCACGCTTGAGGCTGTAGCAATGGTTGATGCAGCTTTTACAGAGTCGACACATCGGTGTGCCGGTACGTCAGATTTCCAGTAAGGGTATATAGCGTGTAGAGTGAAGTGACAATCCCAAAAACTGCCCGCATCCCTCGTAACTAACGCAATAGCGTTAAACATTAACAGTGTTAAACTGCAACGACCGGAAAATAATTAATTCCGGTGTGACGGTATGTCAGATTTTTCGTAAGGGTATACAGTGTGTACAGTGAAGTGACAATCCCAAAAACTGCCCGCATCACTCGTATGGTCTCACGTATACTAATAAAGTAACAGTCCCTGAAACTGCTCGCAGTATTAGCCTCGCACGTGAAAATTAACGCGATTACCTACTTTTGTTTGAAGTGTTAACCCCAAAAGTTAACCGCAACAAAGCTTTAGTAGGTAAGTTAATTTATTCTGTATACTAAGTCAGTTACACTGGACTAACCTCTGGAACTCGACGTGAACGGCTCTGCAATTTCCTTAAATTCCCGGTAATATATTCATATTCACGAATATTTCTTCGTTTCCCCGTGGCACTTTTAATTTAAACACCTTTTAATTTAAAATCTAATAAGTTAGCGGTTACTATTTAAAAATATTTAAAAAATAGTGCGCTCCGGCAGAGCACTGAACTGTGAATGAGCAACCGAACACGATACCGAATGAAGGAGAGATGCCTACCTTCAACTAATAAATCTTTTCTTTTTTAGTTTAGGGCTTTCAACTTTCAGTGCGCAAAGGCAAAGCCGTACGTGTGACTACATTATGTTTGTGCTAATCTCGAGGACGAAGCCTGAGTATAATTGATTTTAACGAATTGCAACCATATATAAAAGTAAATAAAGCTGAATTTGAGTTTTTATATAAAAAAAAACCGTTAGGCCTTAGATTTTACTGAATTCGGCAACTTGGAGCGAGTATAACACTGTTTTTAATTAGCCTCTGTAACAGCTTTAGGTCGCTTACTTTCATATTAACAAAACCCACAGAGGTTTTAATGAAGTCTATTTAGAAAACTTTTTATAGCGATAGGCATTTTGAGTTTATACCACTAAACACAGTATTCCTTGAAAGCCCTAATCTACTCTCATCCTTATCCTTACTAATATTATAAATGCAAAAGTGTTTGTAGGTTTGTGCCTGAATCACGTTGCGACAGACCTACGGATCGACGTGATTTTTGCATGGGTATAGTTGAGGACCTGGAGAAATACATAGGCTACATTTAATCACGGAAAATCAAAGAGTTCCCGCGGGATTTCAAAAACTATATCCATGCGGACGAAGTTGCGGGCATCAGCTAGTCATCTAATATGTCTATATTTTGCAGTTCCAATAACGTTTCATACATACATAGCGTCGAATTGATAACCTGCTTTTTTTTAAGTCGGTTAAAAATAAGGTTGGATAACGACGTTCACTGTAAGTAATAATAAGTTTTTGCGTTCACCGCAATGTTGACATCGTAAACAACCGACAAAAATTACCTATCGCTCTTATTTCGGAGATTATTTTTATTTAATCCAAAGCAGGTGCGTCGCAGTTGCGTGTCAACCAATGTTATTGCACGATTAACATGTTGATGAAAAGGCAACACCGGAAAACGAACCTTGTATTTTCTACATACATGCAAACACACGTAATTTGTAATAATTATATGTTAATTGGTGTTTTCAGGAATAAGAATTTTCACCACTTAATTATAGGTGTGGGAATGAGCGACAACAGTCGTTTAAATTGTTGTTGATAAATGAAATGAAATACACTTCATGGTAGACCAAGTAAATGCAAGAAAAATAAAATAAGCGTAAAATATACAAGGGCCTAACTGGCAGCTTAATCGCTTAAAGGGCATCTCTAACAGACAACCACATTACAGAGGATAATAATTTATAGCCTCAATAGTCCAACAGTTAAAAAACATGGGAGAAGAAAGTCTTCAAACATCAATAACAATAAACGGATAACTCTGTTACATCTTAGCAATAAGGAAAGATCCCGATCGCAGCATCCCTCAATAAATATATCGGGATGAGACCAAGATAAATATATCGGTAACTGTGTATTTTAAATATTCCAAGCATCCGCGCTTCGTGAAATTCCTGTAAACATACGTTATTTCTAAACTTCTCGATTGAAGTCCTTTTATCTTTCTACGCCCTTACCATGCACTTGATAGGTATGATGGCATGATACACAATTTGAACACATTGTCAGACACATTTGTGGGTTGATATGTTTTTTTTTTGCAATGACGACTTATCATTCGTTTAAGTTAGTTGAGTGTCATAGAATTCCGTAAAGTAACGTCTGCTTCTATCCAATGCCTATTTATAAGCCTCAATAGCCCAAGGGTTAAAGTTGCGGACTGAAAATTGAAAGGTCGCAAGTTCGATCCCCATCCATTGCACTATTGTCGTATTCACTCCTAGCACAAGGTTTCTGCTTATTTGGAGGGGAAAGGAGAATATAAATAAAGTTCAACTTGGTTTATATTCTTTAAAAAAAAATACAAGTTAGCCCTTGACTGCGATATCAACTGACGAAGTGTAAGATGATAGTGGGCTTCCTTACAAGGGGTAAAGTAATGTAAATTGTACTTACACCCTTAATCGCTTTCATAACGGAACGCTAAATCGCTTCTCGGGACTTCATTGACGGTAGGGTAAATACCTAACTACCCATAGCCAAAACCAGACCATAACAAGAACAATTCAGAAATTTGATATGATTATTATAATATAATCCTAACATGCCCCTGAAACTGAAACCAGAAATCGAATCGCCACTGCGACAGGGTGGTCTTCAAAATTTATATCTCTATATATAAAAATGAATCGCTTAATGTGTTGGTAAGCGCATCACGCGTGAACGGCTGGACCGATTTCGCTAATTCTTTTTTTATTGTGTTTGTTATTGTTAGGAGAAGGTTCTTATGAAAGAAAAAATTAAGAAAATTGCGCGGAAAATTAGAAAATTTAAGAAATATTAACCACCATATTAAATTATTTCTAATGTAACCGCTTTTACAATTCAAACTTTTTTGATGTAACCTTATGGCGTTTGACATAACATTGACAGAATGCGTACTGCCAATTTCGTCAAAGAGTTTCAATATTCATAGTTAAGACAGGACAACGTCTGTCGGGTCCGCTAGTACATAATATAAAAGGAATTATAATAAATACACTCATAAGAAAATTGATTGAGTCCGACATATCAACGTTTCAACATGAGACTGCAAACTTGAGATTTTTCTTGCCTTTTAACGTAGACCTCATTGAGAAAGGAATTTCAGAAGTTCCACTCCAAAAGCCGGACTGATTAACTAGTAACTTATTTATAACCGTATAATGATACACACTCTGGACCTTATTCCTTTATATCATTTTACACATATTGGCAACTTTTTGTCGAACGACAAGTACCTACTGCGCTGCGTAATTGGATTAATTTTTTTTATATAAAGAATATAAGCCAAGCTGAAGTTGACTAATATCCTCCTATCCCCTCCAAATAAGTGGAAAGCTTGTGCTAGGAGTGGGTAAGACAATAATGCTACGGGTGGGATTTGAGCCTGCAACCTTTCAGTTTTGATTCCCTCTGACCGTTGGGCTATTGAGGATTCAGCTTGCATTGCACACAATATTTTTATATGTACATTGTACATATATCTGAAGCCTGACTACCTGACTGCTCACTGACTGATCAATCAACGCGCAGCTCAAATCACTGGATGGATCGAGCTGATATTTGACATACAGATAACTATAATGACTTAGGCATCCACTAAGAAAGGATTTTTGAAAATTCAAGCCAATTCAAGGTGGTACAATAGGGGTTTGTAAAATCGAACTTAACGTGACCAAAGCCGCTGCAAAAGTAACTTTAACTCGTATTGACATACAAAGTTTGATTACAAACGTACAGTGCGCATTTCGCCGCAGTTTGGAGTATCTGTTATTTCTGCATATTTACGCTCAGAAATCTAGTCGACGTGCAATCTTTACTCGTGTGGTGCAAAGGCACCAGATACCGTGCGGGTTGATACTCGTATATTTTCTTTCCTTCGATCCCTTTTTAATCATTCGAACGCGCGGTCTGGGGTTCAATTACCGCTCGAGTAATGAAAATATTTGTTGTTAGCGATTTGTATCGATGCCGCTTTTTTCCGGAACTTCAACCGGATGACCTATTTAGGGCTGTATTCGGTTGGACGGAACAAAAAAGATTCAACTTCTGCTATAATAATTAAGGTCTCGGCTCGCTTATTTGCAGATTGAAATGAAATACTTTTATGGACTCAAATTAGTTTTTGTTTCAATGTTTTAAATGTGCTATTTCGAAATATTTTAAAAGAGCGTCTAGATTTGGTATAATAGGAGTATTTAAACATCTTATACATCTCTTTAGTGTTCATCACTTTAAACCTTTTTTCGGTAAGGCTTTTACCAACTTCTATAAATTATTTGTTATTAATATTTTGTCAGAGAAAAATAAGTTCTCGCCCACGATTGCAAACCTATTTTCAGCGAGAAAGCCAAAATGCCTTTTTATTTTGTTTGAAATTTTTAACAATACTAATACAATTATATTATTAAGATTAAAGAAGATATAAGGAATATACATATTTTAGCGTATTTCAGAAAAACCTTTTTAATTAAATTTTTTGATTATTATTATTGTGTAAATTCTTTATCAATGATCTACCAGTAGAAAACAAGAAAGTACCAAAACAGTTTTTATTTTAGAAGCTAAATTATAACAAATATCATGAAATAAGATAATGGTCTCTTCATAATTTACAAGTAGGTATATAATCCAATATCAAAGAATTTCTAATACAATTCGCTCATTAAAGTACCTAAGTAAAATGTTCAAGGAGATTTTTTTTTAATTATTTACATACCTACTCGTATCAGACATATGTTAATAAATTTAATAGGACGTGTGTAGCTACTCAATGTTTGAATAGTTACATCTTGACTTAGACGAGAATCACTTAAGTACCTCTGGGATCAATATCAATGCTATATCAATACCTATTAGTACACGTTTCACATGGATAAATATACATAGAGGGAAGGTAACGAAGATCAATCAATTGTTGACAAACTATCAGTACAAGACTCATCTAGGTACCTACTAGCGCTTTCCCGTCACTTTTTTAGCAGACGAGGATGCAAGCAACGAAAAGAAATCAGAGACTCAGGTGTATGTTTTCAGTTTAGTTATAGTTCTTGCAATTCACGAGGGCGCGTGGCACATGGTTGTGTGTGTGTCGTATCTATATAAGTGGAAGCGAGAGCTTGCTCGCACCTAACCGCTCCTACCTAGTCTCCTGACAGGTACGCATACTTACGCATTGAGCATGTACACGACGTAACCACAGGTAAAACTCACGTGCCCTCCTGAATTAAAAGAACTATAGCTCAATAAAGTATGCCAGAAATAATTTAGCTTGTGAGATACTATTTGAATAATATCAGGATAATCAGAGTGCACTTGTACAAATACAATTTAAAAGATAGACCTGGTAACTAGTTATAATTAATCTAAATTTAATTAAGATTTTATTGTATACCTATGAGAGCATATAGTCACTCCAGTGGCTCGGCTCTTTAAAAGAGAATTAAAAAAAAACGAATATTTACTTAGTGGCTTACAAATATTACAGATAAAAAAATCCAAACATTGGACGTATGGATGTGCTTTAAAAATAGCGAAAATCACGGCATATTTCAATAGGTGGAGCGTGCAATGAGCATAAATTGTGTGAAAAAATGTCCTTTTATATTTCAATGTATCGTTGAGTAAATATGGCGATTTGATACTATCAGCAGTTTAACGATGATTGATAAAAAAAGTAAATACCTATAACTGTGCATTCATATGCAAATATTGCTAAATGCGCAGCGAAAATTCAACGGTGAGTTTGAAAGTTGTACAAATACGTTTTTGCTAAAAAAAAACATCTCCTATGATTCATCGTTATGATACCAAGTTTTAACGAGCGGTGATTTCAAAAGCCTTTAAATTCGAATACTCTTTACTTTTAGTATTTGTTTATTATTTGGTCTAAAAGCCAATGAAAAATTTGATGATGTTTCATTAGAGATGTGCTTTTTATAAAAGCAATTTGTTTCGCGTTTATTTAAACGGCTAAGTTTCATGAGAATGGCTAAAAATGTTTTTAATTTTGTAATTTGTTTTTTTCTTGAACATTGAAACAAATATTTTTAATAAAATATACTACATACATATACCTACTACATAATATGGCCGCCTTTTTCTAAAACGATACCTTGTGTCAACGCCAGCGATCTATTAATTTCAAAGTGTTTGTAGAAAACAATTAATATTCATAACCTTGCCAAATTACAGCTCCTAAGTACCAATAGTCTCTGCGCTATGTTGCGGATAGACGGACAGACGGACTGTTGGACGAATTGACAAAACTATAAGCGTTCCCTGTAGTTTTATCCCTAAAAATGTATGCAGTCGTCTCGAAACTTAATATTAAACCCGTATAGGACGAAACAGTGTAAAACAACTGTGCGAGCCGAAGAGTAATAATATATATTTTTAATTGATGCACACAACGGCCGATGTGTTGAGTAAACGTTTACCTACACATTTATTGGAACGATGACAAGCTGGCTTTTGTAGCACGTTTTTGATAGGGTTTCTACAAAGAGATTTACCTTTTTTTTTTTAAATATATAGACTTAGCACTTGACTGCCATCTCACTTGATGGTAAGTGAAGGTGCAGCCTTGGATGGTGCACGTGCCTAGAAAATGGTTGGCCACTCTTGATTTAAAGATACCCAAGTTAGTTTGAAAAACGGAAGCCGGAAGGTAATTCCAAATTTTGCAAATTTTTGCAGTGCGGTCCTAACGTAATAGGAAATTTTTGAATTAATGCTACTTTTCACCTTGCAAAACTTTGCCTAAATCTGCCCTGTTGTTTAGACATAAAAAGAAGCTAGCGCTTTAAAAATATAAGGGCATATAGAATAGATTCCACCTGATAACTCTATAAAGACTTGAATAAACCCAATAGACTAAATATTCACTATCCTGGCATCTCCTAACAAGCCTTATTACTATGAGCCTGGTATTTTTTAAGAAACGGTACCTATGGTACAATTTATTAACGTTTATGTTTATTAAACAGCAGGTATCGGTTTATAATATTTCCGCGTTTAGGTTTATCATTATGAAACATAATTCTTAATTGAAACTGTGGAACTTTATAATATGCGAGTTGAAGGACGAAGGATAATTATTAAGCGTGGCAGCCCTACTCGGAACATTAATTGGTGGAAAAGTGTGCAATTCGCGAGTTTAAATTTCCCACCAAAATATCAACATTATAATGATGATGGGGATGATTTTTGCAAATTGCCAAACTTCATGCGATAAGTATCTTTATTGGAACTGATTTAATTTGTTGAGTTTAATTAATGGTAAAATATTCACTTTGTTAGAGAATAATATAATTAAGTATCGTACTTTGTGAAGTGTTTTATTGTTTTATCAAAGGTTTTGCACTGAACATACCTAAATACATAATTAAATTATTTTAGTATGTTAAAATAGTTTTTCAGCCCATCAAACAGAGTTCTAACATAAATTCTTCATCGTAAGTATTTCTGAAATCAAATTAAGGTATTAAAGGCATGGAATTTGTTCGTACTTAATTAAAATTATATCAGTTCAGATACAATAAAGGTACTTACGTTTATCTACAGTCATTATTTATATTTCACTAAGCACTCTATAGGCACAGTACCTACCCGACAGTAAATATAAGTTCGCTGGCTTCGTACAGTATCGTTTTAGTCACACGAACGAAAAAACTTTGCGAGGTCGCGAGCATCGTCTAGTTTTTAATACTGCAATCTCACCTGATGGTAACTGAAGATGCAGCCCTTTAATCTTGCCTAGAAGATGCCTATTCACTCTTGATTTTAAGGTACCTAAGTTACAGTTAGTTCGAAAAACAGAAGCCGCAAGGTACTTCCAAAATTTTTGCGGTGCATATTTGAAACGAGGCAATTTTGAAGAGGACTTTGATTTTACACTATTATGAGAAAAGTTATTGCCATTTCATAGTGTAGGAAGTACAGCAGCGATCCACATAAAACGAAGCGTGTAATAACAATTTTAACCGAAGTCTAAAATCCCCTGGGTATAGAATGGAAACAATTCATTTAAAGAATTCCTTCCATAAAAGCAACGGAGCGCCGTATCGCTTAAATCCAATAAAAGCAAACTGATACAGTTACGGAGGTATGTATGCAAGGCAATACAATCATTTTTAATTTCCGTCAGGCTCTTCCACAGCACTGAATACCAATTACTACTAACTACTGAACATGTGGAATGTCAAGCGGCAGAGTTAACGTCGGATTTGTACCTGGTGGCCCGAGAGCATGAGGTGCTTGATAAAAGTTGGTTTTACAGTTGGTATGGCAAATTAAACCAATATGTACATAATTATAAAAAGGTACTAAAAATTAAAACCATTTTCGATATGCAGTATCTATGGCAGTTCTAAGTATAACTCGACAACCTGTTAACCACCACCTTTCTGGTTCGTCAACACGCTTGTGGTATATATTTAATTGAGCTGTTTTTAATTACCAATTGCCTACTCCATCATATGATTCTGGGTATTGTCTCAACTTATCATCAGGATTAAATCAATGAATCCAAAGCGACCCGACCCGAAATAACCGGCAGTTCCACCACAAGTTCAAAAAATGTGAATTCACCGCGGAGCAGCGGCTATGTTTTATTTGCTAAGCTAACTGAAAAGAACAACCTTACAAGCTTTCATCTTTTCTTAAGCACCTGATCAAAAATTCCCACTGACTCTTGGGTTACAGAATTTTACTATGTACAATACAGTGCATTGAGTGTGTCAGATGATGCATCGTAGTTCGATATGCGAGTAGATTTGAGTGCACGACTGCAAATACATTGTTTGAATATTTAAGCCCCCATGCATGGGGTGGGTACTATTTTTTTATTGATGCACGCTTTGCTGACTGCGAGGTAAGTGATGTTAAAAGACTCGCTGAAAAACGAAGAAAACTGCCTCGTTGGTCTAGTGGTTAGCAAGTTCGACTGCTTCTAAGGTTTGGGCAAAAAAAAAGCGTGATAGTCAATGAAGGCCTCAATAAAAAGATCTTGTGCCGCTTGTATTCGGCGGCTGCCATTGACTCGCTTGAGATCGTCTACAGGAAGACTACAGGTCATGAATCTGTGTTGCTATTATTATTTACGTTATTCATAATATTTAGGCTCACAGCACATTGTAATCAGGTGGGGGTAGGTCAGTACAATAAAAGCAGAAACAAAGGCTTGACACAGATTTTTAAATTAATGAGAGACAAACACCATTTTACTTTGTTAAGCGTAGTGCCAATTTCACCACGGCCGTGGATCTTTCAACTGAGGAATAAATCCTACGTTTTCGCAGTATATCAATACACAAACTGTCAGAACTTCAACTTAATTCCTTGGTTAAACGTTTATTTATTTATTTTATTATTTATAGATTTGGAGCCTCAATAGTCAGACATATTTGTGGGTTGATATGTTTTTTTTTTGCAATGACGAATTATCATTAGTTTAAGTTAGTTGACATGGAATTCCGCAAAGTAACGTCTGCTTCTATCTAATGCCTATTTATAAGCCTCTAAGCCAACGGTTAAAGGTGCGGACTGAAACTGATAGGTCGCAGGTTCGAACCCCACCCGTTGCACTATTGTCGTACCCACTCCTAGCACAAGCTTTCCGTTTATTTGGAGGGGATAGGAGGATATTGGTCAACTTCAGCTTAGCTAATATTCTTTTTTTTTTACAAAGAAATTTCTTCTTTTTCTTTCAAGAAAATATTATTACAAGAAGTGGACATATATTATGTAGGTGAAGCTAACGTATTGTGTTATTAGGATATAGCGAAATCAGCACTTCTAAATATATTAAACGTCACATTCTGTAAAAATAATAAATGGATACGTTTACTTATTGTTACTAACTTGCAAAGCTATTTGATCCAGGTCTTTTAAAACTTAAGTTGGGTGAACTTAACTGAACATGAGTGCCGAACTTCCAGGGTTATTGAAATTTGCTTTTTCGGGCGACGGGTTGCAGCTGAACTCGTATTTACAGCAAAACTAGGGTAACGCTGCTTCATTTCAACCCCTCAAATACAACACTGTGATTAACTTTGTTGAATAGAAAAAAAAAAACACAATTTTTTTTGACATTTTTAAAAATCACGACGTGGACGCTTCGCGGAGTCACGGGCATAAGCTATTCTTATATTACATCAATTCAAAAAAAAAAAAAAGATTTTGACAACATACAGACTTCTCCAAGCCATTACAATATGTTTCGCCGTTGGTGAACTGGTAAGGGCGGACAACAATAAGTCTCAAATATTCATTCGAAACTTACAGCGCTTGGCTACCCTACGATCGTCTAGCTAGTGGCAAAGTTTTTACTAGTCGTCCCGTCGTATTGTCGGTACATTAAACGTTAATGCCGCCAGTTCCAGTATTAAATTTAAAACTGTTTCGAAACAATTGCGATTACACTGGACTGTGAACTGAATTTGACAGACGTCTGAAGTTTATTATCTTAGCCTTTAAATAGTAGACGCGGGCTAGTTTTTAAATCGAATAGTTTATTGGTTTTAGGGCGACTTCAAACAAGCGCTGCAATGGCGCCACTGTGATACGCTAGCCGCGCCACTACTAATTTTCAATTTTCTTGTAAATTGAAGAAGTGGACGAAGTCGCGGGCGTCCGCTAGTCCATTAAATAATATTTAACGAGTCAATCCAACTTTCCAAAACTTTCGCATTTAGGTACCTATAATAATTATTAAGTAAGGATATAAGTGTATAGTAGTCTTTTTTTATTCTAAATAGATTTGCGCTTGACGATAATATAATCAATACTCGATAAAACTGATGAGGTCTAGGTTGGAGCGCGCTTGCCTAGAAGATGACACACTCTTGCCTTGCAGGTACTAAAATCATAGGTGGCAGAAAGCACGGATGCTGGAAGGGTGTTCCACACCTTAGCGGTCTTTACCAGGAACCACATAAGGATGCCAACGCTCAAGACTTCTCCCAGTTCTGTGGCAAAACGGTAAAGGAGACACAGGGCTTTTATAAATTAAAGACAAATAAAAAGAGCGCAATCAACATTTTGAATTTTTGATTCGAATAACGTTTTCCAAGCTGAACGGATTCAAATCAAACATCTATTCTAGGCACACAACTATGTATAACTACACAGCGGGTTATAATACAGGGAGAGAGAACAGCACTATCAATTTCCGGCCTCTCAGAGCCATTTGATTTATGTTTGTGATCAGTTTTTACCAAACTCGGACACAGGAACGCTAGGCATTTGTTGCAGACGACCTAACTGATAAGTGATAAATCAATACACCACAATAAAACATAACGATTTTGTCTCTATAGCTCGTCGTACAGGTATGAAGGTTAGGTATATGGATACTTAAAATGTTTTTTGTGTTGTTGCGATTTCAAACAAATAAGCACACACACACCAAATTTTTTAATGTAAGATGCCGCAGCGTTAATCTGATGCGCCGCAGCGGCAACGCAACCTTTTTCCTTGTCTCGCCGCAACCTGAACCGATTTTAATGAGACTTTTGCAGGTAGACTATGCAATGATTAATCTAGGGTATTTGCTAAGACGTAGGTTATTCTATTTTATACCCTGAAAAAGTTATACCACAAATTTCAACCGAGAACTCCCGCTATAATGTGTTGTATTGTCACTTTAAGATCGGACAATACAGGTAAAAAAATTATGGCGTGAGTTTTCGTGAGGGGAAAACCGCTCACGAATTTATGTCACAATTGTTACTGGATTAAATCCACGTAGACGAAGTCCTTAAAATTATATAAACTGTGCTTAAAGTATTAACAACTATAACACATCCAGTTCCAACAAATAGAAAAACCAAAAAGAAAACACCCGCTTTAGAAAACAGTGGTAACGTCCAGGTGCTGGCAACACTCGCAACCATACGTTGATAAATGCTCAGTCCGTGACGCGGCAAATGCAACTAGCGAAACCAAAGTTCCGCCAAGACAGATGGGGACCTAACAAATCGTCGCTAGGAGATTGCAATTAGGGGATAAAAGTGTTTCAAATTGTTTTGGCCGTTTGCGACTAGGATAACAGCTTTGTTTCTCGTTTTTTCTCTTCTATACAATCCTACGAATCCTATTTCCTATTAATATTATAAATGCGAAAACTTGGATGGATGGATAGATTGATGGATGTTTGTTACTCAATCACGCGACGACTAAACCGATTTGACTCAAATTTGGCACAGAGATAAATTATAATCTGGAATAACATAAAGGCTACTTTTTATTCCGTAAAATAAGAGAGTTCCCGCGGGAATTAAAAGCGCAATCCACACGAACGAAGTCGCGGGCATCAGCTAGTATTATAAATGCGAAAGTGTGTTTCTTTATTGGCTTGTCCTTCAATCACAGACTATATAGCTACAGATCGACATGATTTTTAGCACGCGTTAGTTGAGCACCTGGAAAGTGACATAATCTACTTTTTATTCCACAAAAACAAAGAGTTCCCGCAGAAATTAACAAAATATAATGCTTAAGTCATACGACCAGTTCGCGGTGAACTACTAGCGTGGCAAAATAAATGATTTACGCATTAATTCTGGCATAAAACTGCTTGTTCAAGGGAATTAAAACGCGAGAAATTAACTTAGTGTTTGATAAACCATCAATTGGTTTATTTAACTGTGGTATTTTTGCACTATTAACCTAACATAGCCAATTCGAGCTGATATCTTTTTACATATCTTTTTTTAAGAGACGTAGGTCCAGTGGTTGACACCTATCGGTTGACTAAATAGAAGAAACATCCAAAACGGGATCTATCCAGGGACCAGGGTAAAGCTGCCCGTCCATTGAAGTGGGGCGGAGCGGAGATTTGTACGGTGGACCAATGATACTATTGAGAGATGACGTGATATAATTATCGTGTCATCTATTAATAACCTGATTAGTTTGCGAAGCACGTCTCCGCTCCACTTCGCTTCAATGGATGGGCAGCCTAATGTGCTTCACAATAACGAGTAGGTAAATAAGAGATATTAAACTACTCCTAAACGGAAAATTTTAAAAGGTAAGTAAAACCTTGAAGAATCCTTTTTGCGAAATCAAAACAGGTTGAATCCAGTTTTCTAAGAAATATTGTAAATACTTTCGCAGCTATTGAAATTAGAATCATTCCTTTCTCTGATTCAATACAATTTGTTAAATATATTAAAGTTTAATTTCTTACCTCAACAGAAAGCCGTCCACAATCATTCCGCTCGTCGCAAACGTATTGGAGTCTAGATAACAAATCTTTAAAAGAAAATATCATTGTACGAAGCTTTACACAAAATTATTCACAAGAAAATCCTAACTGGAAAGTTTAACGTTAAAAGGATGAGTATTTAAAAGTAATTAAGATAAAACACGTTAGAACCGTTACGAAAAGGAGACTGGCACTTGACAAGCGCAATTTTTAAACCTACCTTACTTTATTCTAACAAAGCGTTTTTTCAAAGCATCTACTTACTTTTTTATAACTTACTAGCTGTCCCCTCGCGACTTCGTCCGCGTGGAATTAGGTTCTTTGAAAATCCCGTGCGGACTCCTGATTTTGCCCGAATAAAAGTAACCTATAACACACTGTCTGCAACCATACCCATCAAAGAATCACGTAGATCCGTTGCTCGATATTAACTTGAAAAATTATGGATTTTCATACAAACATTCAACCCCCATTCAACCCCTTTGGGAGTAGAATTTTTGAAAACCGTGAAACACGTCCTTTTTTATTTTCAATTTAAAGCCTAAGTACCGAATTTTATGGGTATAGCTTGAAAAATAACGGAGTTTCATACAAACTTTAACCCCCCTTTTTACCCCCTTGGGGGGAGAATTTTCGAAAAATGTAAAATACGTAATTCTTTATTTTTGATCAAGAGCCAAAATATCAAGTTTCATAAACATAACTTGAAAAATAACTTGAAGAACGAAGGACTATCATACAAACATTCAACCCCTATTTAACCCCTTAGGGGGTAGAATTTTTTAAAAGTGTGAAACACTTACTTTTTTGTTTTCAATTTAAAGCCTAAATACCGAATTTTATGGGTATAGCTTGAAAAATGACGGAGTTTCATACAAACTTTAACCCCCCTTTTTACCCCCTTGGGGGGAGAAATTAAAAAAAATGTAAAATACGTAATTCTTTATTTTTAATCAAGAGCCAAAATATCAAGTTTCATAAACGTAGCTTGAAAAATAACTTGAAGAACGAAGGACTATTATACAAACATTCAACCCCTATTTAACCCCTTAGGGGGTAGAATTTTTAAAAACTGTGAAACACGTACTTTTTTGTTTTCAATTTAAAGCCTAAATACCGAATTTCATGAGTATAACTCGAAAAATGACGGAGTTTCATACAAACTTTAACCCCCCTTTTTACCCCCTTGGGGGGCGAATTTCGAAAAATCCTTTCTTAGTGCTCGCCTACGTCATAAAAGGAACCTACTGTCAAAATTTCAAGTTTCTAACTTCAGTGGTTTAGGCTGTGCGTTGATCGTCAGTCAGTCAGTCAGTCAGTCAGTCAGGACAAGCCTTTTTATATAATTATAGATTGTGCAATACAACTACCATACGCAATGAAATAAAAAGAAAGAAAGAAAAAATAAAACTAGATCGCCGTTCTTTTAACATCTTGTGACAAACGGTCAAAAGACAGATTTAAATACGATAACATCGAAGGTTAAATACCAAATATACTATCAATAACTAGTCAGGCGCTGTGAACTATCAAGAATTACCCTTAGTACAAGTTTGTTCATCTCGCCAACGTTGATAGATTTCGAGCATCGAACCATTAACGTCGAGTTTACTTATAGACCTAAATATTCTTATTTTAATGTTGTGCATTCTGTACTCAATTCAGGGAAAAGTCTACGCTTGGGACACTAGCTGTGCATATTATACGGGCAAACTTAAAATTAGGCTGCAAGGACCCATTTATTTTGATGTTACTGTGTTTTGATAAATAATCGTTATTTCTAAAAGCTGTTTCCTATCATAACCTGATATTATGTCAAATTCTTATCTTAAATTTTTTAAATATCGATACAAATAGTTACAATTTTGTTTCCCTTTCCCTCTAATTGTTCACTAAACTTCTTGAGTACTAAATGGCTGGTACTTATATAACCTATCAAAATCAAATCAAATAACCTATAAAACAAAACCTATAAAATCAAATTTGGATTAAAGGTCAAAGATGTAATATATATAGTGGTAGTTACATAGTAAAGCGTGTCGATAGGAAATCCTTATATCAAGATTGCAAACTTTTTAACTTATTGGTCTGTTTTACTAACTGATCTATCTGCAGATTTTCGATCAGAAAGGCTACGAATATCGACTGTTATACATGTAACTCGTACTATCATCATCATATCATTTCTGAGCATCTTGACATACAATAGGTACCCTCACTTGCTCAGTGAAGCGAAGGTGTTCAACACTTTACAATATTTTTTAATCTAGTGATCTCATCTCTGTTCTTTTCTCAAGTTTATTTCGTCTACATGCGAATGTTCAATTCGCAAAATGCTCACAACGTTAAATCTGACTATTTATGCACGAACTATTTATTTATTTTATAGCAGTGCAAATTCCATTTTTATTTAAAGCTCACCGAGTTAAAGTTAGTTTTCATGGTTATAACACAATAAGATTAGACTTTCCGGGAAATCGAAGAATCGTCACAGCATTTTAAAAGACTATTTATGCAAATGCGAAGAAAAAGTCTCGGGTACGAACTAGTGTATAATATTATTATACAGAAAACTGCTGTTCCATCTCTTACAGTCGTTAGGTGCAATCCGATTGAAGCGTCAATTATTATCATCGTTCATACGAGAAGAGCTCGCACGCTGCCGCGTGTCGGCAAGATTAGATTCTGATGACGTCGACCGCGTCACTCCGCTAATGAACGGCACGTGCGATGCAGCAGGTTGCAGTTTGGTCTGACTTCTGGCACCGGCGCTACGTGTCGAGGCATTTATTCCTAGCACTCATAGTCGTATTTAGACAGGTAAATTTCATCCATTAGCAGACCTGGCGCACTCTGCAGTAAACTGCGGAGCTACAAGTACATGGCGTACCTCTTCGAAGGACATTAATTCAGAGAGTGCGAAGGGATAAGAGTTACGTGATAGAATGAGAGAAAAGTCTAGGTGAATAAGACGGTAGGTAAGTAGCGCTGTGTCAACCTGAATTGCACTTTATTGTATGGTAACAAGAGTCGATATTTATTTAAATCATTTTGCGGAGTGAATCTTCTGTACCTTTAGGTACTATTAGGCATTCTGTGCCATTAATCAAACAGAATAAATATGTAATAGAACCACCGACCGCGTATATAGGTAGCTACTTCGTAATATATACCTGAGAGTTACAGAGAATAACCATTACCGTACAGCCTAATTAGTAATTCACCTGTGTAACCTAAAAACTTCATACATAAAGTTTTATTACATAGAATTCACTCCCACTCCACTCATATTTATTATTTACATATAGCTCTTTTACGCGTAAGCTCAAAAAAATAGGTAGGTACTTAATTATATATAGATCTTTGGGCCTGTATAACTTTGAAAGATATTTTTAAAAAAACCGGACAAAACATAAGACAGAGCTTTTTTAAATTATAGTTAATTTTAGTTTTTTTATTGTAAATTCGATACAAATCTGTTAATTAATCAAATAAATTTAATGAAAAATAAAATGAAACCATCACATTAAAAGCTCAAGTAAAACTAAACTATTTCGTAAACTTCTAATTAGTGAGACGTTATTACTAGACAGTGAGGAGATAAACAATGGCACCACTCGGAATAGGGTCAAGTTTATATTGCAGTACAAACACACTCGTATCGGAATGTTCTCGCGTCCCTCAAATTGTTTTAGGAAGGAAACGGTTCTTGAGGAGATTAATAACGCTAAGGCTCTTAGGTATTTCCGACTATGATAAACAAACATGTCAATTAATCAATTTTGTAATGAATAAATAAGCCTTTATTACCTACTGTACTAGTTCTCAATAATATATCCTTGCAAAAAATTATGTCGGACAAGCTAACAAACAAACATTCTTTCGCATTTACAATAATAGTTATTAGAGTTATATTTGTATCAGGGATTTAAACAAAAGCAGATGAGCTATAGTAATATTAACAAATATTATAAGTAGACTTACTTAGATCTGTCAGATTGTTACCTTTTGAATAAAAATTATATGTGAAAAAAAAAATTATCAAGAAAAATCAGAATTTAAAAGATTATTTATATTATTAAACTTTTATGTACGTAATGTGTGTATACTTTTAATTAGTAATTAAACGTCATGTTAAATTCTTTATAAACAGAAGTCGTAAAAATAATATTATGTCACTTCCAAAGTCACTATATTTAAGTGGTCAATATTAGACCGTCGTCAGATCCTTTATTAGAAATGTTCAAGTTGTCTAGCTGTTTTCCCTTGGTAACTGGGGGAAACATTAAGAAATTGGAATCGGTTCAATCAGTCAAACAGCTACAACTACCTACTGACCATTTTAATAAATCTTTACAAATATATAAAAATGTGCTATGATTTATCGAATAGGTACTCGGTGTAGTGTATAATAGTGGTCGATTTTTGATTTTTTTAATAGGAAAATCTTTAAAGAGGAAATCCGAAGAAAACATTTGATCTTCGTCCACTGCTGGACATGGATCTTTTGCAAGGATCGCCTCAGAACACAAACTTTTAACGCATTTATATTTTAACTTGACCGTCAACGTGGTAAGCCATGACCGAAAGTATCAGAGATAGTTATGAACTAATTTGGTAAAGGACCCAATTTCCTAAATTGACCAAACCTAATCTAGACAGCGCAATAAATTTTCAGAAGGCCAAATACATAATACGGTTCTCTCCAAGAAGTAGGCAAGACCTTTTACATATCAACCATTTCCCAAATGTTTGTTAGTGTTATAAACTTTACGATTACTGCTTTTATGTAGTACTCCGAGGGTATTAGAGGATGAAACTATAAAATCGACAACGGTAACCGTAAATATCTCACTACCGGATAGGAAGCTGTTTTAACACCTTGCATACAATGTTCATCTTGTTTGTATAAAGAATATGAGCCCTGTTGAATAGAATAGATATTCTTCTTTCCTCTCAAAGTAAGCGTAAAGCTTGTGTTAGGAATGGGCACAATACGTCTTAAAACTCTTGTACGTAACACAACTTAAAAAAGTTATATTAAAACTATAATTCGAGCCAGTTATTGAAATAAAAATTATTGTGAAAAATTTGGATTCTACCTCGAGAAGCAACATGCCTTTCTCGAAGGTAAATAAATAAGAGTAAATTGGAATATAAATAAGTTACATATTTACTTAATAATTATGATAAATTTATTATTACGGAAAAAAATATCATAGAATTGTAAATATATATGGATTATGTATTAAGGATTTAATGTATTTACCAAAACTCAACATAACTAAAACATCATTAAGCAAGCTTGTTTCTTAGCTCACGATTGAATTTAAGTATTCATGGGTCGATGAATAAGTAATCGGTGCGGGAGAGGACTCTGTTCGATCCAGATCCGATTTAAATGATCGAAATAAGTTGCTGCGATAACAAAAACCGTTTGTGGTGTTTGGAAAAATTGTTTGAGATTCACAGACTTACAGACAGCAGTTAATTGAGTACTGTACCTAGTATCTTAGCCATATTAACTACAAACGACCCTTGAAACTATAAAATACTAAAAACCAACACAGGCAATCTTCTTCTTCTACTCCTGCGACTACCATAAACATTAAAGTTCTTACCGAAAAATATCAATTTCAAGGTAAATCTGATAGGAGTAGTAAATAACACATATTTATGACATCCTTACTAATCCTTATTACTAATATACAATATGTAACAAAAACCCTGTCGTTCCTGTGTGCTACGAAATGTGCTCATGAAACTGAACAACTTTCCCCAAGAAACATAGGTCGAAATATGAAAAAAAAAAATGTGGACCTCCCATAGTGAATCAATCAGTGGATCGTCAATTTTGTATGGGAGGTCCACATTTCGTAGCTCACAGGAACGACAGGGTTTTTGTTACATATTGTATAAATGGCAAAGTGTGTTTATTTGTTTTGGTTTGTCCTTCAATCAAGCCGCAACAGAGCTACGAATCGATATGATTTTTTGCATGGGTAACAAACTTGAGTACCTGGAGAGTGGCATAGGATACTGATTCCAGAAAATCCCAGAAAAACTAAAAGTTCCCGAGGAATTTTTAAAAACTAAATCCACGCGAACGAAGTCGCGGGCATTAGCTAGTAAATTATATTATACACTTGTCAGAAAACATAAAGCAAGCGGAGGGGTCTTAAAATATTCCTTTCTTTCGTAATCAAAGTGCTGCGTTTGGTAGATAAGAATTCCCAACGCGCTTCAACGGTGTAAGCTACAAATATGTCTGTAGGGCGAACAGAATTATGTATTTTACCCATCTACTTCTCAAATAAGCTCCGAACAGGAAAAAACAACTACAAGAGAAACAGTATTTGGCAATTTCTACTTGAATGTTCTAAAGAAGAGTGTGCAAAAGTAACTCATGAACAAAATATTATATTCCTTTGCGATAAGTACGTTTTTTCGCAAAATAAACGACCAAAAAGTCATACAGGAACGACATAAGCGAAGTTATAAGATTGTAAATCACAAATATATTCAGTTGCCCAAGTCGAATATAAATAAAAATTATGTCTACGTGGATTATTAAAACCAACGTTCGGCGTGATATTTCAATGGGAAATCCTCAAAGCCTGCAGATTAAACATAGAAACTTTTTTATTTTCTTTGCGTTTCACGGTTGATATAAGTGGATTGCTAAAGTTTCGGGGATGAGCATAAAATGTTCGAGTTGGAGAAAAGAAAAATCAGTGTTAAGAGTGTCGCAATAAAGGGAAGTGTATTTTCATTACCGTAAGTTCTATGTTTGTTACAATGTTATTCTGTCTATAAGTACCTTAAACACTATTTTATTACTAAAATAATGTAAAACTAACTTAATACTCGATACTAAAAATATTACACTTGTATTTGTAAAGTAAATCACAAAGTTAATTTAGAGTTTAAGTTATTTTCACGATGCGAGAACTTTATCTAGCTATTGCTGAATGACTGCCACTATGACCAGTGTTTTAGTTAAAGTTCGTTTCACTTTCAAGTTAAAATTAAATGTAACTTTGTTGAATTAATAATTATTTATTAATATTTATTTATCCTTGCTGTGACAAACCAAACTCAGTTCTCATCAAAAGCACGGTTAATATAAGATTTAATTAAGAAATAGAGCTTAATTTCATGTAAGCATTCTTATACGATTACGTATACGGATACGCTCCAAATTAAAATGTTTTCTCTGAATTTGCGACTGTAATTCAATACGTTTAAGGTTCATTTAATTTGACGCTAATGTTATCGAACACGAATATTATGAATCAAATTAAATCTTATACTAACCCTATAGTTCATAGCCACTCTGAAACTAGGCTCACTTCGGCGCACAGAAAAATTTCAGGTGGAACATAACCATAACGCGCGGGCTTATTTTGCATGAGGTTGAACTCTTTATTGGTCAGCAGATCTAGCCACGTTGTTCAGAGCGGCCATAAAGATTGGCAAGTTGTGTGTTGAGTATGTTTATAGAGTTACTGAATAGGTAGCCTACCCGTGCGAATCCGAAGCGAGTTAGCTTGGTGACAAATAATATGTGGGAAAGCAGACGAACCTAACTTATACCCCATTAGAGTAATTGGACGTAACTAAAAGCAGGTTGAACATTATAATAATTCTATTATCCGACACTGGGAGCTCCATATATAACGCCGCACCCTCATTATTTCATTACAAATCACGTATTATCCTACCGAAATACGAGTTCACTCTCTAAAACTCATTTTGTGGAACGGGCCCTCAGATCGTTAATTTGCGATAGTGGCTACAATGAGGTACAATGATAGCGTTGAATGGCCGGGACGAATATTGAAGGGCTACCATCTATCTTTTTATATATATGTGAATATGTACTAACAAAAAATTCTGCAGGAGAAAATATTTTTTACTTGCCCATAGACAACATTACTTTATTAATACACAGTCAAAAAGATAATATAAAAGATAAGACTATAAATGAGATTGGTATAATTATAAGCTTAGCCTCCAACACAAAATTAATAATTGTGTTAAAGGTAAACCCAATTTTTTGTGTTTATTTTATTATCTGTCATCCTCATCGTCTTGTGTCACAGGTGTATTTTCTTCTTTACATAAATTATATCGCCATATAAAGATAATATATGTTAAAGTTCTCTATAATATCTATACAAAGTTGAACATATAATATATCATAAAATTATATTAGCATTCGTCAAGGTGTGAAACGCTCTTTCAGCAAACGTATTTTGTACCACGTATAACTTGAGTGCTTTCAATTCAAGAGTGAATACATATCTTCTAGATAAGCGCGCTCCAACCTAAATCTCATCATTGCTTTCTATACACATGACAGTCGTCGAATACAAGCCCATTTCGCTTTAAAAAAAGTTTAAATATGTACAGGATTTGCATTACGCATTACTTTTTCGCTAGTAACCGAATAATAAACCAAATAAGTGATATAATGACACAAATTCAATACTGTATAATAGCGTTGTTTGCAATTTCTCAGAACCGTCGACTCATGGTAGGGTCTGAAGCGAATGGATATTATCTATTCATTGGGGACCCTCGCCAGTGCGACCTTTAATAGAACCAATTCAAGGAAAATACATAGAAATCACAATATGAACATTAACCTCCTGCTTCAGATCTTTTGTAACGAAACTTTTGTATATTGAAAATCTCCTGAATACTTCTAACAATAGCCTTTAAGATAAATTACTTATTCATGACACATTTGCATTTTTTCTTTTGTGAGCGTGTTTTTGTACCTACTCCGCACCTGTAAATAAATGCAACGTAAAATTTATCGCGCTTTTGATAGATTTCATACACAGGATGTTTTGTACTGTGTTACGGTTTAAGCGTCAATTTAATAGATAAAATGAAGTAAAATAATGAACTGACTGGTGGCGCGTCCATAAAATACGATTTTATCATGCCGTTGGGAGGGACACGTTTTCGAATATCGTAATAAAAAAGTCACAGATGTCAAATTTATGACGTTGGACCATTGTAAAGAGATTAAAAGATTTACTACGGATGGGGTCACTACGGTGCTACGGGGCTACGCTGCTACGCTGCTGCGTAGTACCTCACAAGTGGTTCTGGGTTTCCGGAGTTGAAGAGCTATGTAATCTTTTAACCTCAAAGAGCGGCTTGTCCTTGATGATGCTTATCAGAATATGTCTTACTCGGATATTTGCCAAAGCAACTTACCTGCAAAAGAAGAAAAAGTTTGTTATTTTCAAAGGCAAAAACGAAGTACGTTGTAATTATTGTAATAATAATAAAATTATATTTAAGTTAAATAGTTTGTTCACTATAAGCAAATACATATATATTCGCTTTAATTTATGCGTAAACACCTATTACTGAGGCCACCGACTAAGTATTTGAGTCAAAAATGTACAAAGTTTTGCTTGTTTTACAACTACTTTCCTCCGACGTTAAGTATATGAAATAACATCGCTAAGTTACTAAATAAATCACGATGAAAGCAAACGCTGGCAAATAAATTATTTTCTTAATTCATCAAAATTAAAGGAGCAGTTAACAAAGCGCGGTCTTTCATTAATTCCTGTCGTGGCTCGGGTTTCATACTTCGATATCGATTATCGAGTTAGCTACCTTGATTTTTACATGGGCGCCTGAAAATGGTCTCGTAACGAGTTTTTCGTACTGTTACATAATATTCTGAGTACATTTGGATCAAAATTCAGTTTACTTTGCAATATTTTAGAAAACATTGCAAGAAGCCATTTTCACTTGCGTGTTTTTCTTCGCAAAAATGGTATTTGGTTTACGATCGTTCAAGAGTATTTTGAAAAACCAAAAAAAATAACACAGTCGTGTAAAGCAATGAAACATTTCAGTTAATATTATTTTCGTATTAATAAAATATTTAAATCTCGAGAATTAAAAAAAAAACTTAAATGCAAAGGAAGTCGGAAGATTTAGCGCGCTTCATGCAATACGTAAAAAATTTAACGAAACTTCAATCATACTTGATTCCTGATCAAGACTGCATTCCAGAATCAAAGATGAATCCTTTCAAACTTAAAAAACGGATCAACGCTTGCTCCTGCTAGCCCAAATGGTGGTTTATCCTACTAAATATTGCAAAACACTCACCCGTTCCACTTAGAATATTCAGATCTACGCGTACTTTGAGAGATAAATCTCTTGCTACCCGTTTTACGAAAAATCATGTTAAACGTATAGTAAATATAGATGTAAAAGCTGATGCGGTCTAATCTTTCTATATAACTAATAGTTTTTATTCTTCTCGATCACGAGGTTTAGTGTTTGCTTGCGCATTAGAGAAGCGGATTAGCTAATGGTCTGGTATGGACAGAGGAACCGTTGTAAATAAGGGAACTGAGAAGCAGCTGGTTTAGCGCGTATTCTAGAAGCCTTTAAAGTGTTTTTTTTTTAAGTTTTATTTCCAGTTAATTATTTATTTATGCTCATATAAATTTGACGACCTACGCGGTACAGTGGTAAGCATTGTCGCCTCATAAGTGAGAGGTCCTAAAATAGATTTTCGGCAGGGCAATTTGAAAATTTCTAAATTGTTTTTGTTCTAGTCTGGACTGTAGGAAGTCTTTGGCTTTAGTTGGTATCCTACTGTTAAGAAGTACCACTAAGCAATTTCGTTTATCCAAACGAATTTATTTATAAGCTACCGCATAAAAAGTGCATCGTTTTAATTAAACTACCATTTCCAAGATAGCCAGTTTCATTTACACTGCATCTTCACTTACCACTCTGTGAGATCACAATTTAAGAATAGCTAGTCATTGAAAAAAAACATATTTAAATATTTTTATACATTTTATTAAAAAAATTAAATTAAAGTTTTTTAATAAGAAAAGTTCGTACATCATGACCACATAAAATGTAATACAATGACGAGTATGTTCGTTAAAGGTCGCCATAGTAGGTACATAAACAGTATTTCCACGGCCGTAAAAGATTTATTTGTAAGCTGGTGTTCAGTACAAGTGCACATCGAGTTTTCAATTACACAAAGTGATGGCCACAGGGTTGCGGCTGCACCGCGAAAAACGGCGCTGTGGTCAAGCACGCCGACCGAGTGCACACCGCTCACCCAATGTTACCGGTAAAAAGAAAACAAACACAAATCTAATGAAAATAAGGTTTGTTTTCTAGTGCATCAAAGAAGAAAATCGGGTCTGCTATTCGAAAGGTTCAAGGAAAACTCGATCGCTTTTCTTGGGGAAGCTCTCAGTGGTTTATTGCGTTATTACCTGGACGTGTCGGCCGCGTCGGGACAGCCGCAATTCGGGGAGAAAAGAACGATATGTTGCGACGAAAAGGATTGTATAGAAATAACGCCGGCCTTCGAGACGAACGAGAGTACCAGGCCGCGAGTTAGTAATTTTCTTTGATGGAAAACACTACACGAAACTTCTTAAGATTTTATTTTTATTGAACAAGAACGGCAATGGTAGCGGTTCACCAGCTAAATATCATAATCACTATATTGAAACAAATTCTATTCGTATTTCTAAAACCGAATAAAACAATATCTATCGGTTTTTTCATCTTTGGTGGAAAAAAAAAAACAATTATTGGTTCGAAGTGTTATGTAAATCAAATCTCTCTGAACTTGAAGAATTTGAAAATTACACTATTAGTATGGACACATTTTGACGAGTACCTAGGTATCTTCCATGATCATAGAAGATGTCATAAGAGTCAGCCTGCAAAAATAAATTGTACAATGTAACCCTTACGAGAGTCACATAATCCGGAATACTATTCAATAAAAGCGTTAGAAATCGCTAAAAGATTTGCCCCAATAATCGCCCGACAAAAACCGTAACTCGCAACTTAGGGCCAATGAAATAAGAGTGGATGTCCATAAAATAAAATAATAACCGGTCAATAAAATCTTTCTATGCGGGCCCGGGGAAATATGTCAAATCCGTCTGGTCGCGGAAAATAAAAGAAAGTAGTGAAGGAAGCGAGGCAAGGGCGTGAAGTGGTCTATCTTGGAAGAAATTTGATCCCTGACAGGGTGAGATCGCGAACATCAATCGGGGTGTAATTGGAGGGGTTTAGTGTCGTCCAAATGATATCACCTGTCTTAAAATATCTCGGATCGTTTTGCTTTGACAAATTTATTTGTAACTGCTGCCCGGCGATGCAATAAAATATTATGGGCCTATCACGATTTATAGGAAAAGTCACCTCGATTTAAGACACCTTAATAATACAATCGACGATTTAGTTTTGTGAATATAGGAAGCCTTGTAAATTATGAAGTCTTGAAAAAGTTGGTTCAATTAGAATTTTAATTTTTAAAGACCTTAAATGCAGTGGTAAGCCTGTGGTATATAAGCGGGGAAGCCTCGGGTAGGATTCTCAGCAATGACAATTTGGCAATTATTTAAAACTAGCTGATACCCGTGACTTCATCCGCGTTCATTTACGTTTCAACAAAATTGGATAAAACTTATAATAGGTACGCAGTGGGTACGCACTTCTAATATAGCAAGAATCATCAAAATTGGTTCAGGTTCGACGCAGTTATTTAGTAAAATAGCCAAAACGGTCATTCCCTATTTCACACCCTTTCATTTATTTTTTGCAACAAAAGGAAGCCTTTGTCCTCCTTCAGGGTCCAATCTATCTCTGTACCAAAATTCATCAAAATTGGTTTGGCGCAAACTAAAGAAAAATAGGTAATTCAATTTTCTACCCTAGAAAAGCCTACCGTTATCGCGTATTGGATATAAGTATCCAATAGCCGATAAAGGTGGGCAGTTGTAATGACTTTAACGCCCAAGTACTAAAAAGTAATAGGTAATTGGTATGAAAGTCCAGGGAAATGCTTTTCCGGTGAAACTTTTATACCTTTTTCCTATCAATTTATTCAAAACTACTTGACTATCTCGACTTCGTGTTCGCGTGGATATAGATTATTTTAGAAATCCTGAGGGAGTTCTTTAATTAGATAAAAGTAGCCTAGATTACTACTTGTAGAACTCTCTACCTGTCTGTGAAATTCCCTTCAAAATTAGTTTAGCCGTTCTAAGAGATTAAGGCCAGACAAATAAAAACTTGTGTTTGGGTACACTTTCGTTTCAATGATCATAACCATAAGCTTTTAATTGAAAATCAAAGACACTTCAATTTTATTGCGTTATATGCGAGTAAGTACATGATCGAAAGTTTTATTTTCAATATTATGCACGCTAAATATGACTATTATTCTTCCTTCCCCTCCGATTAAATAAAAGTTTGTGATAGGAGCAGTAGTAAGATAAATAGGAGGAGTAATAGAATACGGCAATAGTGCAACGGGTGGGGTTTGAAACCACGACCTTTCGATTTTCAGTCTGCGCCCTGAACTATTTAAATTTTTTTTATGAAAGCTATTTAAATTTTTTTTATTTTATTAATTTTTTTTGTTACTTTTTTATTGTAAAAAATTTGTTTTTTTTTGCTATTCAATTAACGCATGTATTGTTTTCAAGTAAGAAAAAGGTTTGAATGAACGAAATTTTTTGGGAAATCCACCGAAAAAGTTTGTCATTTGATTGATATTATTTTTATATAAAAATCACTGCTGGTGGTTCGCTAGTAGGTATCTAATAAAAACTAAACTTCTTTATTCTGTAGTACCTAGTAAAAGGTTTAAATCGGTCAGAAATCAGATTCAACCAAGAATCAATGCACGCTGTACTCCAGGCGAGTTCATAACAATTGAGCCGGGAAATTGCCGACTTGGACCGATCCACGCAATAACCCCCGACTTCTCATTATGCAGATTGCCCTACGGTTCACATATGCATTCACTAAACATCTTGGGGAGCAAGTATTGTGGTAGAAAGTGGTTCTTGGATGCATATAGTATATAGTAGTATTACAAGAATTTGATAAGCCATTGAAGTTCCGTGTATGGAATAGAAAATTTAACAATGTTTTAGTTTAAAAGAAGTTGGTATTTGTTTTGATTTGGGTATGGATTGTACTATGTTGTGTTACAACATTAAAATTACATTTAATTCCTGAATAAGACGAAGTTCTGTCATGAACACTATAGTTAGCTTTGAAAAATTCAGGTGAATATTTTTGTTCATTACAAATGATTAAAAAGTAGAATTTTCATAACCTTTCCATAACCATTTCGTAAGTGGTTCGATATGGAATAGAAGAGACTTATGGCTCGCGCAAATTTCGGTCACCTCTAAGCAAATTAGGCTCTATATTAATAATTTTATTGGATCCACTGGTTGTACTACGGTCTGATGCAGCTTCGTCTTTAATGTGCAAACCTTTATATTTTTATCAATGTGAAAAGATCTTTTTATATATAAGTGAAGATTTAAATATTATATTTATTCCCCAAACTATAATTTTTATCTGTACATTATCAAAGTTTATTGTAAGCACGTGCATATTCTATTAAGTGCACTATTTAAATGTTTATGTAGTAACAATGTATTGAGAGCATACTCTGTTGGATAATCTACATAATTGGAAGTCGTCGTAGGATATTGCGTCCACGTGAGGCGGCCGAGCAATTTTCTGCGTCATTTCCGGTTGATCGTCCACTCGGCGAGCCGATTCGATGCGCATGCTTCTTTACGCTTAATTAATGGAAATGCGCTTGCTGTAAATAGATTGCTGCGAAATTGCATGTTAGCGAAAAACATTACCGGGGCGGAATAACGTTTTCATTTCGTATTACTTAATTATTACCTTTTATAAAATATGTATTATGTACCTAAATTACATCTTATTTAATTTTTCTATGTAAGACAATAATTTATGAAGAGAAATATATAAAGAAAATATGGCGAAGAGCACGAAGTAAATGTCATTTATTATTATAAGCTTTTTTAACTTGAAATGTTCCTATAATAACAAATATGCTAGAGCACCTTTGACGTATAATAAAGCGGGTAAAATTCATTTTTATAAGTTAATTTTATACATCAAAAGGCTAAGTAAGCCGGTACCTACTGCGAATAAAGCGTTAACTGCGAGTTTTGACAGATCAAACAGATTTACTTTAAAATACAATGTACCCAAGTCAATCAAAAAAGGTAAGTTATTAGATAGACGATATCTGCTGATTACATTTCTGCCGTCAAAATATAGCAAAACTTCCCGGTTCTAATTACGTCTCGCATTGTTTAGATGATATTGTACCATGATTGTTCAGACTTCGCCACAGATTGTAAACAAAAGTAGGCATTACCTGCTTTAATTAAACTTCTTGAACCATTTATTATGAAATTTTCTAATTAATTTCAAGTCAAATTATAAACCAAGCTAAGTCATTCTTCATCAAGTTTGTAAAGGATAAGACAAAAGGTTCAAATCAAATATCCCTAACTCGAGTAGTATATGTATATCGCATTTAATTAGACAGCAGTTTTGAAGTTTCCCTTAATATTTTTCAAATAGCATTATTTAATAGCAAAGAGGACTTGGCCCTTTCGAATCAACATTGCTGCCTTATCTTCATCCTCGTCATTAAATACAATATAAACGGTTCAAGTTATTTAAATAAATTATTCAGTAGATTTCAGCAATCACATTTCCGAAACCGAATCAATCTGATATATAATTTTTTTTTTGTTAGAAGTACGTAAACATTTAATAAACTCAAATATTATAAAAGGTTTACCAAAGTTTATCTACGGATCAACAAAATTTGAGTACTCTTCAATCTATGGATTTCATTTTTTTTAGAAACTTTTTCGTCCCTTAAAATTTATGTATCCATTACTTCTATTATATATTTATTCAAAAGGTAGGTTTTTCCTTTAATCATGCAGAGAGCAACGGATCGACGTGATTTTTTCAATGGGTAATAGAGGCCCTAGAGGCTACTTTTTACCCCAGAAAACAAAGGTAGGAATCGTTTAATGAACTGAACTCCACGCGGACGAAGTCCCTAGCTATAGCACCTATAAAAAGACTTGTTATTGGAGATAAGATTTTGTAAGATATTTAAAGTAATTTTATACGCATAATTTGTCGGCCGTAAGTCTGGTTGAAACATAAACAAGAAATCCCAAAATAGTAGCGTATACCGGTTTGGATGCAGTCCAAACACGGAAGGAAATCGGAATTCTCAGAATACACGCGTATGTTGTACATCTACACGAGTAGATCAACGGGTTATGCGCACGCGTAAACGATACATAAGTAGTAGTTTTATTTTGTTTTAGGTCATTTTTTTTTAATTTATTAAAGATAATTTATTTGTAAAATTACTAGTGTAAGCATTTTTTCCAGAAATAAAATAAAATATGAAATCCGCCCAAAATCATACCGAGCATGGACTTGCGCGGACGCTTATTATGGTAATAAGCGTCGCGCTTCAGACTTCGTCACATCAAAGATAAAGAATAGATTTTTGGGATAAAATGGTTTAAAATTTATAACAATTGATGAAGTTTGCTGATTTTGGTTTCCCATCAACGAAAAATAACTTTATATCCTCCTATCAGATGCCCAAAAAGTATCCAGAACAAGTTGATTTAAGAAAAACGAACTATCTATCTACCTTATAATGTAAAGGTAGAAGATAATCTTGTTTTCGCTTAGAGTGTTTTCGTTATAAACTACTAAAATAAAAACAACTAATAATTCGTAGCACTAAAATATAAAAGGAAGATCGGAAGGAATGTAGCTAACCGGCACGATCGATGCATCGCTCATCCCATCTCATCACGCGATGTTCCGTGCCTTTTTTTTCAGATGAAAGCCCCCATTTATAAACTGAATACCTTCAACGCACCACTGACTAAACAGTTTTTCTGCCGTGTGTAGCGTCAGTCAATCATGAATTTGTTTTTGTAGGATTGTTCCTGCTGCAATAATTACGGCAGCTATGGTGGAACGTGTGTTATTATTCATTTGTTAAGGAACAACGGTAAAAACAAAGAAGACCTTTAAGCTTTTAAGAAAAAGGGTCTTCGTTTTATAAATAATGACAAAGCATATAGCATAAAAATATTTAATATTTACTAGCTGCCAGCGACTTTATCCGCGTGGATTTAGTTTTTGAAGTCCCGCGAGAATTTTTTGACTTTCTAGGGTAAAAATTAGCCTGTAACACTCTCCAGGCCCGTAACTATACCCGTGATTGAAGGACAAACCATCAAACTAACAAGCAAACCCTTGCAAAATTATGCGAAAGTTCGCATATATTTATTATTAGTGAAGATAAGATAACCATTTCATGTTTATGTAATTTTTTTCTAGCTTAATAAACTAAGTAACATATTGAAACATTTTGCATAATAGGGATAAGCACATTGTATTCTTTCTATCTTGAGACCTATGTATATCGTCATTTCACGTTCGAAAAAATGTTAAAATTAAGTCAGCTCTTTCATTGTTAAGCGATTGCCAGGATCAACACTCCGCGGAATTAACGAGTTGCATAAATATTATGGTCACAAGAGAATTAGAAACAAAATAAAATACTAAAAATTTTTAAGCGTATAAAGTCGAGTCGACACCTAACCAATTCGAAAGGGATTACACGGAAATATTTTCACCTTGCGCAGTAACGAGATGTCGGGAGAACTATGATAGTTGAAAAGCAGGTGTCTACGGTTTAGTGAAGATAGGGTCACGTACAGCCGCTGAGATGTGATGACATTGCAATCCCGGCGCAAGTGCAGTTGCGTGCGAATAGAACCGCTTAGAGGTGCTCTGCAAATAACCACATCATGGCGGCTCGGAACACAAATCACGTGTATATCCGTGGGAGCTTTACTAGGAACGGATCACAGAAGATAGGTTCTTATATTCCGGATATATATGTAGATTGTAGGACATTAGAAGGGTACCTCGTACGGATGAGTATGTACGATTAGATTAAAAAAAGCATTAATATGTACTATTCTAAATTCTTGTTGTTTGTAGTTTTTTGCTGGTCTTTTTCCATGGAAAGGGCATTCTGAACCAGTACAGTAGTAAAAAGACTCACTTGTAAACATAGAACTATAAATTGTTATAAGTCACTCAGTCAGTCATTCAGATGAACAATGTGAATTATATCTTTGTTTACTATTAGTAGTGGTTCTAAGTTGTATTATTTTTTGATTCTTTCTTTTCTGCAATAAAGTTTTTATCTATCTATCTTAGAGTTCGATGTTTGTAAACAAGTTTTAATAGTACCAAATTTTTGCATTCACTCACTCAGTTAAAATCAATATAACAATAATTTATTTAATTAAACAATTAATTTAATCAACCAGTAAAAGAACACTTCCAAATTTTTTTTATTGTAGCAAAATGTCAAGAGGATTAATTAAAGTTTCCTTAATTAATCTTTAACTCTTAATCTATTTAGACAAAGGAAGCAAATTCTTTCATGTTTCATTGAACTCGAAGACAGGGGAAGTTGTTAAACAGGGATCGATTTCCAGTCATTCATATCTGTGTTGTTGTGAGACTTTGTAAGGAGTAGAAGGTATTAATTTAACAAAAAGACTTAGCGTTTTTCAATTTATGTTTTTGTGTTATCTTTGTTAGTTAGTAAGTTAGCGTAACAAACAGACCCACCAGTTTGGCCAGATATTGGCCAGATTGTTAAAGTTATTTTTGTAAATAAATTAAATTAAAAAATAAATAAATAAGTTTTATAAAAAGAACACTGAAAGTTCGCATTACAATACCGTTGAACGAAATATTTTCTAGCGCATATTCATGATCAATGATCAATTGATCGTGACTTTAATATAGGGTGCGGTAAATATTTATGAATACCGTTATAGTGAAACATAATTAGAGTTCCGTACCCGAAGATTAACCAACGGGATCCTATTACAAAACGTTTGCTGTCCGTCCGTCCGTCTGCCAGCGAACTGTATCTCATGATCCAATAGGTAGACAGTTGAAATTTTTAGAGAATGTGTCTTTCAGTTGCCGCTACAACAACAGATATTAAAAATAAATCAAAAATTAAAGGGGGCTCCCCTACTGGAAACATGTTTTTTTTTCGGCGTATACGGAATACTCGCATACGGAACCTTTCGTATGCGAGTCCAACTCGCATTTGACCGGTTATTTTTCTTCTTTGTCATTGTCTATCAGCGTTTGAATACACGGTTTTATTTGCACATATGATGGAGAGGGGAGACTTCAGCCAAAATAAATCTAGCGCATCTATACGTTATGGCAACATTAGCGAGGCATGGCAACTATATTTACTGTATGACTTCTATTACAATGGGAATGTGATGAAAAAGTTTTGAATTAAATAAAGAATTAGCAGTGTAAAAACGCCTTTGTAAGTAGGTACTCCTTGGCGGTAATAGCGAATTCTGAATTATAGATGAAGTATTGGAAGAACCAAGAACCAGATGAATCCAGTTTTTTCTCGTTGAAAGCCCTGAGGGAAATTTCCGGCGTTGTAGTTGCAAAGCCTTCAATTTATGCAGGCCGCATTGGCGTCTCACTGGATGGCAATCTTGACATATGCGACGACGACAGATGAACAATGAGGATTATCTGAGCTTCGAGGAAAAATTGGACTTTTATGAAAAATTAAAACTAATAAGGTCCCCTTTCCAGATTGCAAATTATACTCGTACAAAAAAAAATCAGAGAAAGGGACGAATGAATATTGGGTAAATGGGACAGAGGTAAAGAAATGTGTAGAATAGCAATGAAACCTGCAAGAATCAGTTTGGCCTCTTGCACTGTATACGTATGAACACTCACTCCTTTAAAAAAAAATTACATTATCAAGTCGACACTTCGCCTCTTACTTGGAAATATACCCCATTCTTATTCGTAATTGGTCTTTTGAATATGTTAGCAACTTTTGTCTTTAGTGGACAGACTCCCTTAAAAATAGCACTAGTTATATTCGGTCCAATATTATTTTTAACATAGTAAAATAGGTAAAATACCAATGTCAGAAAAGCTATACTTATTCAATTTCCAGCCATTACAAAAATATAGTCGCTTTGACAGAATATTATAATATTCTGTCAAAACATTTTTATGCTTCGAGCGTTTTTTCGCTATATTAATTCCACCTATTTAATGAAAACCCGTGCAATGTTTGTAAAGGACATTTTCATCGAGCGAGCGGAACAGAATTGGAATTTAAGCACACAAAACGAATGACAATAGACAAAAGGGCGGCACAGACTGAAAATATTCCGGCTGTTTGCGTTATAAACCGAGCCAATCACGATCGTGGAGCTTGCAGCGAACTAAACGCCACGCCAACAAAAGAGCCGTAAAGAATGGTCCACCGACACACTCGTGCTAATAAAATAGTTCCGAGCAACAGGTTGGAGCGGCCCGCTTCGCTGCCAGTACAATAGCAACAGCTACCGTGTCTCTACTATCCTGGTATTAAGTGCTTCAGATATTATGTGGACTAGATTTTCTTAATACAATGTTCTTATTGCTACGGAATCGATACTTTCAATGTGTGCTATTGGTGAATTATATGAACTCGGGTTGTTTGCCGTAGCTGCTACGACGTAGACGATGGAGTATACGTAATGATACTAATATTTTCAACTGAAAGTTGTTCGAGTTGGAAGTAGAAGCTAGAGAGCATTTATTTTTTCATTTTAGATAATTTAGAATACTTTATAGTGAATCAAATTTGTTAATGGTTCGGGTTTTGGATTTTGTAAAGCCACTCGACCACTCAAATGACTTTAAGGTATTCTTCTTCTTCTAGTTCTACTTTGTAACAGAGGTTAGCATCAGTTATTAAAACTAGTTGGACTTTATACATTATTACTTACTACATTACTTATTACCTATTCTATGTTTAAAGGTATAGTCGAAGAATTTACTGGATGTATTATTTACATAGTAGTATTAACTAGTAAGTTATAGTCGTCACATGACAAAGTCAGTCAATCCGTTTAATTTCAGATGTTACAAACGACAGACAGATAAGGGTTCCTTCTTACCATTGTTTATGGAATCCTAATGACGCGACAGGGCCGAACTTGGAGAGGGCCAGTTTCCTACTAATATCCTAATAATATTAAAAATGCGAAAGGTTTTGATGTATGGATGGATGGATGGATGTTTGCTACTCAATAACGCTACAACGACTGGACTTTAATAACAGATAGATCACTTTTTATCCTTGAAAATAAGAGAGTTCCTGCGGGAACTTAAAAACCTCAATCCCCGCGAACGAAGTCACGCGTATTAGCTAGTGTGGTATACATTTCACAAATAGTAACCAATTTAAACAGCATTAATAAGATAAAAGACCGCAAACAACAAGCTCTTAATGCCTCGGGTCGCGTGTACCTTGCGGTTCCACAACGAGATTTAGGAGTTTTTCCATTGCTCCAAATGCCAGTTTCGGTTAAGGTTAGCTACGGGTTGTGGCTTATCGAACTTTAGCGGAACATTGTTTTCATCGGAATTTCCTTTGCTCTTTCGAAGAATTGTGGTCAAACGTCTACTCATTCAAAACTTTAATCAATCGAGCAGGAGCTAGTCTGTATTGTTTTGACATTTAGCAATTCGACGTAAAATATCTCAATCACAAAATTTTCTTAACAATTTTTGCTATACAGGGCGTCCCACGGCTATGCCACATGGAGGGGAAGTACCTTAAATATTGTAGATGGAACATTTTACTGAAAGAAGACTTCATTTTAATTTAAAAAACAATTTAAACTGCATTCATAGATTTTTAAATAATTGCCTGGTTGAACCGGGACTCGAACCCGCTATACGAGAAAAAAAATTAACCTGTATCTTTATCATACCGATCGGAAGGCTTCATCGTAAGGATTATTTTTTGTTAAATAACATAGCATGAGAAATAAAAGGAAGACCATGAATTTTAGCCTTTGATGTAAAATTTTGTTCAGAAAAATGAAAAGCTGACATTGGCGTATCGAAATACAACTGACATGAACTATTACTAATGAGTACCCACTTGAGAAGTACGCATCATTTCCCAATCCTTACTATCCTTACTACTTCTTACTTATATTTCCTATAAATGCGAAAGTGTGTTTGTTTGTTGATTTATTGGTTTGTCCTTCAATCCCGCTGCAACAGAGCTACGAATTGCAGCGGGATTGAAGGACAAACCAATAAATCAACAAACATAATGTTAAATTAATAAAGTAGACCATTGTCTGTCTATCAATAGTGATGCTGATATATTTAAAGAAAACACTCTTAAGTTTCGAATATTCTTAAATGAAATAAAGTAATAGATTAATATAATTATTTTAATAAGAGCTTAGTAGAGTTATAACTCCCGCACCAAAGTCCGCGTATAATTTGCAGGCATCGGCGGAGCAATCTATTACGCAAAGGAGACAAACACAGACAGAACACGGGCTGCAAAAGCGGCATTAAGTGAAGAGTGACAAAACTTGAGTTGGCTACTAATTAGCAATACAAACATGAATCAGAGGCTATTAGTTGTAATTGAATTGTCGCCGGCGACGAAGTTTGCACGCTGGTAAATTTAAATATCACCGCTTTTAGGACGCGGTTTTATTACAGGCCCCGCGAGCGACGCGCGACTGGCCGATTCACTTGGGCGAAGTTTTGTTGAATATAAAAAAATAAAAACAATGTTATTATTACAATCGAACCGTAAGTGATCGTTAATTTAACGTATAAAATACCGAAGCCGAAATAAGTAGACGTATCATTTAATACCCATACTGAATTTCAATATCCTCATTGTTTTCGAATCGGCTTATAAATATTCATAGAAAACAAATGACGTAAAATTACCGCGGCAACTTCGGGCGGCTGCGCGCCCTCGAGACCGCTACTCGGCGACAATTTCTCATCGAAATTTTATAAAACACTTCTCTCGTTCTGCGAGGAAATTATCTCCCCCATTGACTAAAATTTTTCACGGCAAGTTTGACATCAATCCATTATTTTCCCATTTTTATCTCGGAACTGTCACGGAGAAATAGAATTGTGTTAATTGCGGAGTTGCACACTTTTACAAACGCTAATGATAAGGTAAATGTATTTTTAACTCACAAAATTGCATAAAGCTTAAGAGATGTTTTAAGTGACAACCGCTGACAAAAAAATATTTTCAAACATTTCGGTTGCTTAAGATTAAATACCTGTCTTCTTAACAAATAGAAAATACGTTAAAAGAAGACTGATGGAAGCTTATTAGCTTTATTACCTTAGAGCACTAATCACGTTGCTGCAAAAGATAACCTCGATTTAAAATAATTAAATTTTCAGTTACACACTAGCAAGTCTAAAACTAGTGACATCCTTTGCACTTTCCTGTCTTACTTTAATACAAATTGTGTAAGACAAACTCGCATCAATTTGCTATTATACTCACATCTAAATATATAAAAGGCAAAGGTGACTGACTGACTGACTGATCTATCAACGCACAGCTCTAACCACTGGATCGATCGAGCTGAAATTTGGTATACAGGTAGCTGTTAGGACGTAGACATCCGCTAAGAAAGGATTTTGGAAAATTTCAACCCCAAGAGGGTTAAATAGGGGGTTAAAAAGTCGAACCTAACGTGAGCGAAGCCGCGGGTTAAAGCTCGTTTTATATAAATTGCCTCGACCGTAATATTTAGGTACCTATCTACCTAAAAACAATGGAATGTCCAAACTAAAAATACCTAGGTCCTAGTATGATGTTAAAAAAAAAAATTTGGAGCCCCAAAAAGCCTTTTAGCAACCTCAAGAACAGTGGTGACTAATAATAGCGATAACGGCCTAGTGGTTTAGACTTCGGCCTTCTTTTTGGAAAGTCTAGAGTTCGAATCCCAGACACTCATCTCTATTTATTCTGGAAGGAAAGAAAGGACAAGAAATCTGATCGCCTGAAAGTTCCCCATAATGTCCCTAAATATGTGTGTCGATCCGTGGCTTATGGCCTAAATCTTTTTCACTCTGGTAGAAGACCCGTGCCCAAAAGTTTACCAGCGATGGATAAGATAATAATAATAATGATGAAATCAACCTTTGCTGCCTTTTAGTTGCTCTGTGCATACGCCTATAAAACATTTAGTAATCTTCTCTTCTTAATGAATCTTATTTGCAGATAGGTACTTACATTGCCAAGCTAAAATACAAAAACATTTTGTTGAATCGTTTATGCCATCATATTATGAAAGCTCGTGACGCGACCCCAAAATATACGCTCAAATCATTGTGTGAATAAATTCAATTAATACGCACAACGCTCAACTTAGCGAATAACGAGTGACTATGCTTCGCATACAAAATAATGTATGCGACATGATGTTGAGTGAATGTTGTTACATTCAGAATGAAGGGAACGAACGAATGTTTGAATTTATCATAATATATCTACTTCAGCGGCAAATAGGTACAGAACGACAATTTTTTTTTATTATAACTATATTGTTTTTCAAGTATACCTACTCCTTGTGTGTAGCAATAAAGAGTTTTCTATCTATCTAAATTGAGTACTTATGAAGCAAAATAAAATGACCATCTTAAAGTACATTCAGTACCTAAACGCACTAAATTAAGGAAATAAGCAGGATTTTCGCATATTAAAACAGATAGAGTTTAAGGTATTGTATAATAATAAAAATAAATACTTAAAATGCTTAAAAGAATAACTAACTAGATGTAAAACGTAAAAAATATCTAAGACAAAAGCGAAAATATGTTTGTTTGTCAGTTTATCGGCGCAACGGATCGGCGTGATGTTCGATGGACTTAGTTAAGGACTTCGAAAACGCTATAGGCTAGGTACTTTTAATCTACTCTATGTATATATCTCTATTTATGTATGTATTTAGAAGCGGACAAAAGAAACTATTTACTTAGTCCATGGATGTTGCTAGGAAGTAATTTCCTTAGATATTAGAATGTATATTCATACATTCTGGTTTAGTGACACTTGTACACTTGAGTAATACTTGTGCTGATTACCAAACATAAGTCATACGTGCGGAAGGTACGCATTTGCGCCGTCACATACGAGCACATATCTGTTACCTACATCTCAGCACCCTTAATATTCTCATGTGGGTAGGCATAAATTAGAAATTTAGAACTCGAATTTCATTCCCTTCCACTGTTTCAACATTTGAACTTTACTTATAGGCGACGCAGATGTCAGAAAACAGGGCGAGATATAATATAGAGAAGTAAGTTTGGGTTAAGATTTTGTAGCGAAAGGGTTCAGGTAGGGTGCCCCTCGGTAAGGGTCTATCACTTAAGTTTTCTGTTTCTATTAAGTTTATTGTAATATAATGTACGTTTCCAAGTAGTCACCAGGTGTTGCGAGGGGCTTAAGTTATTTGAATTGATTTATGTTCATGACGGCAGGCAGGTTATTAAAAATTCAGTATACATAATTGAATATTGTACCAACTCTCGTATATTTAGAGATTTATAAAAAAAATATATTGAAAAGTATTAGTAGCTTAAAGCCTCAATTATTTACAGGTGGACAATAGACTAATAGGCTTACGGTGATGCCGAAAAATCCTTTGTTTGTTGACATGAATTTTCCTGACATAGAGTGGTAGTAGCGTATGAAGAATTTCCCGACATTTTTTGTGCTTTCTCGCACATAGATCGAACGAACAATGAACGAAATAGTATAGTGTTGCATATTAAAATAAAATTGTTAGTAAACTTATAAATATAATTCAATCATAATAATATTAAAAAAACTTTTTAAAAAACCGACTTCAAACGCCACTTAAAAGTATAAAATAATTTTAGTTTGTTCACGCATGTTGAAGTCGGGCTAACGTCGGACAACGGTTTTATCGTTTCTATTTAGGCCCACCCAACTATTAGATATGCCACTCCGATTTATACGCAATTTTTCGTCTCTAACGTCATTTTTAGGGTTTCGTTCCAAAAGGCTAACCAACGGAGTCCTATTACTAATCCTCCGCTGTCCGTCCGTCCGACCGTCCGTCTGTTTGTCTGTCTGTCTGTCAGCGGGCTGTAGGGTAAAGATGCCGAATATGAGATACCATTTACATATTCGGCCATAAAAAATAAATTGTTGCACTAATGACTATGAAAATTATTTATATTCGACAAGTATTTAATGAAGTTTATCCTTGAAAGACCGTTTAGTGCTAGGTATAATAGATATTTTGTTATATCAGATAATATTAGAAAAGTCAGAAATTACGTCTCAGGGAAATGGTCTCCTATTATGAGATAGCAAGGGTTTTTAATATGAGATAGTACAGATTTAGAGAAAAAGGAAAGAAATCAATTCAAAAAAACTTTTTATTGGCGATATTTATTAATCTACAACATCGTACTACTAAATAAAAAGGTTTTAGTAACAACTTAATAATATATTATCATGTGCTTGTGCGAAGTGTTTGATGTTCTTCAGATGTAGATGTAACCCATAAAATCGTTAGTCCAACTTTACAATATTTTTCTATTTTTGTTTCTAAATAGTCAGAAAAAGCTGGAGGTCTTCCCATGAACCTTGACAAATACTTCTGCATTAGCATCTTTTTTGACATAACGTTCTAGGATACTCTTAGGACCATCGAAAGTTTTGACGCTATTAGGTAACATATTTGTTTGCTTCGCACTGCACTCACGGCCCGTATTATGGCATCGTGGTCCTAGGACTTCTTTGATCGACGGCATCTAGAAAAAGAGGTTTTTAAATAGTCGTATTTCTATATATCCTAATATGAGATATCTCATTTAAAGAGCCCCCACGTGTCTCATATTAGGAAAACACTCAAATTTAAAAACTAGGCTGCCTATTATTTCTTGACGAAGAAAATACAACTAAACTGCAAATGCATTGTAAAATTAATCATATAATTGATACAATGACTGTAAATTTAAATCATTTAGTGTGACTATAAAGTTGTAACATACCTCGTTAATATTTGGTGTCAAAAATCGGATTTTGTGGTTTCGTAAAAATCCGCACGTACACAACCTGACTTCGCCTCGAACTGGGAAGCACCAACACATGTTTCAGTCTGTTGCCACGCAGATTCTGGTGACAGTATCGCCAAATAGCTGCGGCGATTAGTTTCGCCAAAACCTAACTATCTCATATTTGGCAACTATCTCATATTCGGCATCCTTACCCTATATCATATCCGTAATAAGTAGACACTTGAAATTTTCAGAGAATTTCTGTTGCAGCTATAACAAAACATTATAAAAAAAATTAAAAACTACGAGAAACTTGTTTTTTTTTTTTCAGCGTTTTTTGGTACGGAACCCTTCGTATACAAGTCCATACATTTGACGTGTTGTTATTTATTTTACAGCCCCATTTTGGTTTTATAAAAATACAACCCAGCCTATTAGAGTTAGAATCGTGTAGATATTACTTTTTTACTTAGTACGAAAATCCATCCTGCCGTTGGGAAACTTCGAGAATATAAAGAATCCCACATACACAGATATGCGTAAGAAACATAACCCGGTCTTGACCGTTGCGTAGTCAGGTAATAATGTAAATTAAGGGTAAATTCCACATTTCAGAAGGTAACCTACCTTCATTACTTCTGATAATCTTTAATAGAATACTAGGATATATACAGCCGAGCTTTTACTTCGAGTCGTTCAAAGAGATATAATCCGCTAGTGGGAATATTAAATATCTTTTACTACGTTGTACATTATAATACCAATATTAATTAACAGGGTTTCCCCTAAAGAAGATGTAATGGTAACGGTGGATGTTATTTATGTATTAAGGTTGATAGAAAATATAGTGGTAAAAGTAAAAAGGAAAATAAATCCTTATTTTGTAACAACGAATATAGTAGAGATAGGTACAACATCGAGGTCGAAGATTTTACGCTATGGACACAGATACCTGTATGTTAGCCCTCCTGGTCTTTACAAATATTTTCCTTATGATTTAAGTGCCCACTACCCGAGGACATCAAACAAATGGATGCAGGCGGCACAAGATCGAGGCCTGTGGAAGTCAATGCAAGAGTAGGTCTCTCTGTTCAGCTGTGGACGTCAATCGATTGATAAAGAAGATGATTTTTAGCATTAACCTACCTATATTTGTTAATAACTCAAATAATGAAGTATAAGTACAATTTATTATACGTACAATGTACATACGTACGTATAACAAATTATATACCTACGTACTTATTAAGTCTTTATTTAAATAAACTTACTAGTTTCTGTGAAATCGCCGAACCTGATGCTGCGCGGGTTCTGCCCACCTAAAATTTGGGGATTTAGGAACTGTCGATTGTGAATTGAAGAAGCGGACGAAGTCGCGGGCGTCCGCTACTCGCTAGTATATTATAGGAATCCAACATGTGTGGTACATTTATAGACATTAAGTAATTTCATGGTCATGACACTTTTGCCAAGCCCGGCCATGCCATTTTCAAATTAAGGTCTGGTTCAAATCCTAAGTGTTGGCAGCCCCTAAACATAGGGTTCCCGAGCGATTTTCAGGAAGCTAACTCTAATGATCTAGCTTTAGAAACTTTGGAGGTATGGATGGATATTTGTTACTCAATCACGCCGCAAAGATATAAATTATAGTCTGGAATAACACATAGGTAACACACTTTTTATTCCAGAAAATAAGAGAGTTCCCGCGGGAATTTAAAGACCTTAATGCACGCGTACGAAGTCGCGGGTATCAGCTCGTGTTCTAAAGATTTTTTTTTATTATCTGCACCAAATGCACCAGAGCAACTCAAAGTAAGCTATGATAAATTACCTACCCACATGATAAATATGAATAGTTAAAATTCATCACCATAATGCTTATCTTAAGATAAATTTTCAGATAAGTGCACACCAGCCACACTCAAGGGAACTACGTGACAGTTTTAAAGCCCAATATAATAAAATTCTAATGCGCGGATCTCTCTACTCACAAGCTAACTAATATTCATTCATAAGCTTACTAATATTATAAATGCGAAAGTAGGTTTGTTGGTTAGTCCTTCAGTCACGCAGCAACGGAGCAACATTTCGATGTTATTATTCGCATGTCTATAGCTACCTGGAGAGCGACCCGATTATTTTATCCCGAACATCATCATATTTTAACTTATATTGTACTGGGCTCAGCGAAAATTAGCAAAACAAGCTGAACACGCCACAAAATCCTGAACAAATTGTTAGGAATCACTTCGAGACGGTTATCGTTGCTCACACCCGAGCAAATACGTGTGTGAATTCATAAGAAACAGCGGAGGCAACGCTTTTCACGTCACATACATTATAAGTAAAGAAGCGGTGCGGAATCATAACTCAGGAGGCAGTTTGCATGAGTCTCATTTCCTTGACTCAACTGAGGCAGGATTAGGCCACTTGTCGTACGCGTTCGGTTCTCACTCGACAATCGCCTTCCAACTTTTTGAGTTAGGATATTTTCACGCGTTCCCAATAATATAATTCCTGGAATACTTAAAATATTCAGGAAACCAACGGATTATTCTCCCGAAAGGACTTGCGCTGTAAGCGAAAAATATTTTATATCGTAGGTATATTTCTTAAGGAAAATATATGTGTTTTGTTAGAGAATAAACAGATGCTTTCGTTAAGAAATGGATTTTCAAGTCTAAGGTAATGTATAACAACTTTGAAATAATTAATTCTTGGATATGTCTCAGGCTGAATTAAGGTTAAACTATAACTAAACTTACTTCGGCCAAGATTACGCCCTCCCCCATCAATAACTATATTCTCCGAGGTGGTTTTAAGGGCGACGCCAGACTTTATCTGATGTAGCTCAGGATTAATTAACTTAAATGCAACAAGTCCGAGTTTGCGTTGCTCTCGAGAACGACTGTCCCGTGTTTTATTATGGAAGCTGCTGAATTAAATAAGGAGATAGTAAAGTTCTTCATGATCGTATTAGGTTTTGGGTCTCGTCAAAGCAAATTGTACTCTAGCAACTTTGTAATAGAACTTCTTACAACTTTTTATATCCAACCGATATTATACGAGACGGCATAAATGGTTGTGGTGGCTTCTACATATTTTGACGGCATTATATTCATTTGGATCTGATAAACTTCGTAACGGTAACATTATTATTAATAACGGTGTTCATTATTAACGATCTTATAACGACCTACTTACGGAAGCTTTCAAGAAGTTATAAAATTATGAAAATAAAAAGAAACCTAATTAGGTATGAAATCCTTATGTACGCCCTAAGTGATTCGAAGAAAACCTGGTTTCCTAAACTAGGACTAAAACGGATCGGGCTGAAATTTGGCATTAGCTATTTTCTCATCGGTGTATATAGATATGCTTGTCCAATATACCTAGTTGCGTCTACAAAAATGCACTTGAATATTGTTTCAATGAACTCCGCGCGTTCCCCGCGGTTTGCTTTGCCGCGAGTGTCAACTTATCACGTTTGAGGAGTAGCCACTCCCTATTAATCAGAATAAAAAATGGAATAAAGAACATTAGTACTTTTTTTTTAAACTTCTTTTAAGTTCTTTTAAGACAAGAGATTCTGTTGTCTTTTTGAGCGCGTTTTTTTTTCTCTAGAGGCCTATCCATATATATCGATGTATTCTCTAAATAGACATTCGCTAATAAAGGATTTTTGAAAATTCTACCCCTAAGAGGTAAAATAGGGGTTTGCAAAATCGAACTTAACGTGAGCGAAACCGCGGGCAAAAGCCAGTAAATAATAAAGGTTACATAATTATGTAACCCTTGCGTAAAATAAATGACCCAAAAAGTAGTGGCATTTACTTAGCTCTACAGTGCGCTGTGAAATTTTAAATTATGAATATTTAAATGTACCATCACTTTAATTTTCGTAGTCAAACTAGCTACTTGTTCTGCGCGACTAATTAATTATAAAGTGTGTTTAAAATCTTACATTTAGTATTTTTCTTTGCAAAAAACGAGCTCGACGAACATTGCTAATACAAGATATCATCTGTGGGTGAGGGACTGTTTATTTAAGCCCTTATTAAATATCCATGTTTTAGAATACTTTGTGCTCTAAAATAACTGCGTTAGCTATTTTACTTGTCTTTCAAAAAATAGATGTTTATTCTTACTTTAACTTCTTTGTCACTTTATGGCAAATATAAAAAAAAAATATCAAAATAGAAAAACAGGTTTTCTCTTTCATGGGATGAATATTAAGTATTATTATTTGTGGCTACAATAAAAATGTAACAGAGTGATGCTTTTTAATTCCAGAAATCTCTACTCGTTCTCTAAAAACAAACAATCAAACAGTGTCCATGATATTTCACGATGTCATAAAGTCAACTAACAAATCGATTGCCGATGCTCGACTACTTCGTCGTCATATTGAACCAAATTGGTGAGATCAGATTTACAGCTAAGTGAATGTACACCTTATGTTTATAGATATAGGGTTGTAAACGGTGTGTGTTGAGGTTTCGGAAGCGTCCTAATGACGGGTACGAACACAATAGCACGTGGTCCTTGTTATTGGTATCTGACCTGACCGCTACGAGCGATTTGTCCAAATGAGATCCGGGCCTTTTTAGAAGTTTTGTTTTTTTTCTTCCTACACTGACCGTGATGTATTGACTTCAATTCGCACATTTCAGGGATTAATAAATATAATACCCTTTTAGAAGGCTTGCTTGTGGTTTCAATTGGTGTTTCGCATGAGTTTCTATAAAAATTAGAAGCAACAAAAGCACTAATCATAGAATAAAATATCGAAAAGACCGAAATTTGAATGAGGAAAACAGTGGGAATAGCAATAAGTAAAAATGATAATTATGTAGAGCTTACGTGTATAAGTTATTTTTTTTTTTAATTTGCTCAGTTAGTATGTAGGGTTGTAGGGTGGTTTAAAAATTTTATCGCGTAAAATTGCCATTATAGATTCATAAGTTCAACTTCTGTAACCTTTTACCAAAAGACCCTAAACCTTGACCATAAAGGTAGGTACGAATACTCAAAATAGAATAGGAATAGCTTTTTATGCAAAAAAACTTTTACAAATCATGCAATCCGGTTTGCTCACTTTTTTATGGCCATTTAGTTAATTTTTTAAATGAAAGGTTAATATAAAACAAAAACGTCATCAATGTATTTAAATTAACACACTCAAAGCGATTGTCTGACAAAGTTCGTAGCGTTACACGATAATCCTTTATTGCATAATCGGATATGCGCTGGAACACCGATAACAGGTTTACCTTAACATTGATTGAGTGACCGCTCGTTAACTGTTTGTAAACAAATGAGTATTTTGCTTTTTTGTAGTTGTTTGTACTTGATGAATTAAGAAAGGAAGATTTTCTTTCTGTGACTCTAGCAACACTTTGAAATAAAGATCAATTTGTTGTTATAAAAGCGTAAGTGTTTATTTTTTAGTTAACTGTCTGCCTGATCTTTTCTTAACATTTACCGAGGTAACCGCTGAACCGATCTATACATAAAAATTATCTAGTATTTTGAAGACAAAAATAGATTTCTTTACTCCCTCATTGGCCAATCTTCAAAACTCAAAAGTAAAAGCAAAAGGACATCTACCATAATATCATCAGAATCACCAGGCATGTCACCAATACCTATTATTTGTATGTAATTTGTTGTAAAGCTCGGAACGGCACGCGATCCCTCCTAATGTTTCACTCGCGTTACTGTGACAACATCCACCTTTTACCAAATTGTATTTTCGTGTTCCGAGCTTTCCTTATAAATACTGTTATTAAGACAGCGACACCGTGACAGGTGCTAATGTTTGTAAGTATCGAGACCATTTCTTGTAACCTAAACAATGTTATAATATGTTATGCTTGTAGGTATAGCGCTGGATTATTTCGAATTTTGCCTGACGTACTACTGTTTTATTCAAGAGCCGTATTAGCCGTTAAGTCGGGAGTGTGGGCTTAAATATTTTAGTATTATTGAAAAAAATAAATGCTACATTTTCAGTCGTAACAAATGCGAAAAAAGTGTAGCCATCACGGGGCGCCCAGTAGGTGTGAAATAACATGCTACACACGCGCACACACACGCGCGCACACACACGCACACACACACACACACGCACACATACACAAGGCAGTAGAGAATCTCACCCCCAAGGCGCGCCAATAGATATTTCACATCAAAAATGGTAACTTTGACCTATATACCTATTAACGCATTTCACTCTTACCCAATTTATTTAATCAATACTCTTTTTTTAAGATCACATCTCGTATATGCGAAGACCCCAAATTCGTGACTATTACAAGAACTTTAGGGAATAAATTAAGGGAATTGTGGAGCAGGTAAAACGCCTGTTATCTCCTTCGTAATTTTCCAGCTTTCGGGAGAAAATCTTTAAGAGCAATTATTCCAATTTTAAGTCTGACTGAAATAAAATTACGTCTCCAATCGACCTTTTGCTTTTTCTTTTTACGCTTATACACGATTTCAATTATTTTTGGTCAACCAACAACCGTAACAGAAAACATAATGTTCATCATTAAATTAGTCGTACTACACCCAATGTAGATTATAGTCATTTCAATAAAGTATGAATAGTTTGGTGGACGCATTATGCGAAAATTAACTGTATGATGTTCTTATTAATATCTAAATAGTACTTCTGAAATGGTCTCTTTCGCTTGCGCCTTGCGGTGCGGTCGGTACTTACACTTACAAAGAACATAAAATAGGCTTTACAAGGCGAGAGGCAGGGCGGGTTGGACCGGTACATCATAACGAGGCCCCGCGTCATTTGTTTATTAAACACCCTCTGAGGTGGAACAGAATAATGGCAACGTAGACTTTGTCACGGGCGTTTTCCCTTGAAATTAAATCGTAATGATGATGCGCCTCACTCGCCGCACCGTTCGGCTTCCGACCCCCGTTATTAAGTTCCCTGCCGTCTTGAGGTCAAAATGAATAGGTTTCTTTAAAAGCTCGATAGTATACCAGCTGTCATAGATATGAAAAGAATTGGGTTGAGTGGTCCTCGCGCGGCGCGCCCAAAAGTGTGGGGGAGTGAAAATGACGCTGTTTTCTCCGTCTCTGTGCCTTAAATCGGCATTTTGTTTTATCGCGATTCTTGAGTGTGCTGTATTTTGTCTGGTCTATCTTTATTATTCAAGCGCAAGACCATTATTAAAAATATTTTTAATTTAACTAATGATTACATACCTATATAAATGGATACAGCCAGTTATAATATGAGAATAGATTTTTTCACTGTGGGGGAAAAACGACATGATATTGTAATGAATTAGCCATAGCGTAACAATCTAATTACAATATTGTTTTAGAAATATTCTGTGTCTGTCTGGTGTAAGTACGAAGATAATGCAATGTTTGAACCGTCGACTTTTTAACTATTTCTTCACTAATCATGATAATTAAATATCAAGGAAAATGACTATACAAGTCTAATTAATTTATGTCATAATATAAACAGTAAAATATAGCGATGCGAAATGAAAAGGCGTGACAACCAAAGGTAACGCGACAGTATAAATGATGTCCTTTCATTTATTGTGGAGGAAGTCATATGAATAATGATCCAACTAAGTCTTGGACGAACATAACAATAAGTGATACAGTCTACTTACTCGTGAATTGTATCGTATACTTTATTTAATGCTAGAATAAATTATGTAATTTTTATTACTAATAATAACGTTTTTCCGTAAAGCTTATACGTTACTGTAATATATAATTTAATTAACTTTCAAATGGTAGTAAAAATATATAAAGTCTAACTTTGACTACGAAGGCATCGATACAACGAACATATAATGTTTGTTGTCGAACAGTTTTAGGATTGTTTAATACATCACATTACACACTAATATTATAAAGGCGAAAGTTTGTATGTATGCGTATGAGTTAGTTACTCTCTCACGCAAAAAATACTGGATGGATTTGCCTGAAATTCGGAATAGAGATAGAATATACCCTGAATTAATACATAGCTACTTTTATTTCGGAAAATTAAAGAGTTCCCGCGGACGAAGTCGCGGTCTAGTGACTAATAAGATGTAATCTAATATACACTTAAAGTTTGTGCCAGGACTACTATAAAAGTGCAACGGGTGGAGCTAAAACCCACCTTTCTGATTTAAGTCCGATCACTGACTCTTTATCTATTGAAGCTCAGATATTTCCTATAACTGGACAGCTTTTATAACTAACTTTGAGTGCCGAGGCATCCATATGTGAGGAGGGTACAAAAGTAAAAATTGAAATTATAGGTAGGCCGACAAACTTCGTACATTCTACGGAAGAATTTTAATTAAAAAGTTACTGAAAGTGCCCGGCTATGTGTAATCTGCTGCAGATTAATTTATAATTGGCTGCCCGTGGTTAGGCACTGGATTGTTATATTTGTGGGGCTTTACTAGGTCGTACTAATTACACGCGTTTTCCTAATTGGTTACAAATTAAATGTGTCATGTTGGAAGCTTTGAATAAGCATGTTTTGCTTCAGCAACGATTACCATATTATTATAGTGTTAAACTCAGTGAAATTGCTGATCTGAAATAAATGAAATAAACAATGAGTTAGAAACAGAATTTTTGTCGTGATTGCAATTTTAAAAGCCGAATAACTTTCTGCGCTAACGCTTTTATTACAAACGAAACGCAGTTTGATCTAACATATCGAAGAAGTTAGTAGTAACTAAATATTTTTAGACACGTCCTTGAAAAAAATCTCTTTGGCCGTTGTATAATGACGTAGTTCCACGGGGTCAAACATTTAAACAAAAATCTTTAGCTTAAAGGTTTATATTTAAATCATATTTACAAGGAAATCAAACGTATATAATCAAACTTTTATACGTTACAGGCTTCATTTGTAGGACAAGGGAGCGCTCAAAGGTAAAAGTCACAATACCACAGTCATAAATTCCAAGTCACATATTATTGTATTCTAATTAAGATAAAACAAAAAGAAATATATATAACACAGACAAAACAAATCCAAGAATCCATCTAATATACGAAAAATCAATAAGGGCTCTTTACACACTGGGTCACTGGGACACCATGTCGAAGTCGCTGGCTACCTCTGGCTACCTACCATAACCAAATGAGGTTGCCAAATAAGTAGCCAGTGAGGGAGACGTAAGTCTTGTATACAAGTCGTCGCCAGGTCGCCAGATTATCCAGTCTCCACGTAGACGACGCGGACGATCAGTCATGGTTACGCTTCCAAATTAGCGAGTCACACATCGTAGTTAAGTTAATTAACTGGCATACACTTCAATACGAATTGTTTGGATACTTAGCCGGTGACGTCGCTTGGTGTTCCAGTATGTTAGAGCTTTAACAGTACATTATCGTTTTCTAAATAATAAGCGTCTAAAGTACCCCGTAAAACACTTTCAGGGTAAATGAAATAGCACCCCCATTAATATTTAACTTTAACGAGTCTTTTAACGATACTTTTAAAAACTGAAGTCCAATAGGTATATTCGTAAAAATATACGGCAAGGTTTTATGTAAAAAGAATACCTTTAACTAAGAAATAAACAACTATTACCCTATCCTAGTTAGTCCACAAACATAGACTGTCATCATCGTCACATAATACTACAATTAAACAAATCATTTTCGCATAAAAATATGCCAAGAACTACTACTGACTGCATTTAGACGCTGAACAGCCAGGCTCATTCTGTACGCAAAATTGAACCTTCTTTCATCCTACGAAGCAACCGTGCTATTTCCTTAAAAAATAAAAATGGGCCTACTTTAGTGGCACTTTTTGCATTAAGTATCTACGATTCACTAGGTATGTTTTACGACTAGTGTACAGTGTTATTAGTATTTTAGTATGCCACCATTTTCCTGAAAAACAACTCATTTCAATACGGCTTTCTTCCTTACACAAATTTTATTAAAATAATAAATAAAATAGAAAAGCTCTCAATCAAATAAGGGCTTCCCCCTTATTTGGTGATGTTTTTTATTTTATATCTTGTTTAAAATATTACACTCGCTTTGAAAATATAAATTCATTCTTGCACACCAGATTCGAACCGGAGAAAGCAAGCAGTAAGCACAGGCATATAAATCTACGACGCCCTCTTGGGTGCCAGTACAGGTATATAGTACTTTGCGAATACGGGCAACGCGTCGTAAGCATTAACTATTAAATTCGTTGCATATTATAGTATAGTTAAAGTTGTACTTCATTAAATGGTGCTTCATAAATTGTAATTGTGTTTTTAGATGAAAATCTAAAATAGTGATGTTTGATAAATTATATTAGGACTTATATTAATTTGTATCTTAATATGGGAAACAGAAAATGGTGAATATGAATCTCCCAATTGCAACAGGTCTTAGATGACAATGTATACAAAAAAATCCTTTCATCTACTAAAAGTAATCCGAAGTGGGGATTCCTACTCAAAATTTTTCGATTTTTTATTTTTTCAGTTGTTTTTTTTTTTGGGGTTTTCGGTATTTTTTTTGTTTTTAAACCATCCCTGTTTTAACGAACAAAACAAAACAAAAATTCAAATCGATCAAGCCATTTTTTAATACAACGGAAGTTAGGTAAACGAAGGCGGCAATTGTAGAGTCTATCGGATTCTCATGAAATTGGAGCCGCGACGCACGTTGTGCTGAGCAAGGGCGATTCACGGTATGTAACATAAGCAATTTAATGTAAGCATTCTGTAATAAACACTCATACAAATTAATAATATAGCTTACAGTGGACATCATAAACATAGACTCGGTTACGTTGTAGAGTCACGCATGCCATAAGCCATAAATCTGTTTAGCTGACGTATTAGTCTATTTTACTTGAGGTGCAGCGCACATTTAGTAGGTGCAGGTAAGATACCCATAATTCAATTTCTTTTTAATATTAGGTAAGTATAATTCCATCAAGTATCCAGCAGGAACTTTTTCCGTTCCACTATCGGAGCTTCAAAACTTGCCTACGTAATATTATTATGATTGCTTTATGTAACTTATGATTTTAGGCTGACGACATTGTAATGTATACTTAACTACGAGTACATGAATCATAAATAAGTAGGTATAATTAATGTAGAGCTTATTTTATCAATTTGGAAATTTTGCAACCTTATTATTATTATTTCTTTTATACATAATTTTTCACTAAAGGTCGAATAAAGCCAAAGTTCCTTGGATTAAAGATCTCGGCCGTCTTCAAGGGGATACCTTCACGGCACCTTTTGTCTCGACGGCCAGCAGCCAGAAGAGAGTTCCAAACCTCACTTGACACGCTTTTCCCTTTCTCAAATTGAAATGATCGATATTAATACCTACCTATTCATAAGCATGGCCAACAACCTATTACAAAAATCCGAACCTGATAAAAATGGAAATTATGTTTGTGAACTTTTTTAAAAGAAGCGCGATTCAATTTTAGCGTGGGTTAGCAAAACACGAGGCCGGGGTGGCTTGGTAATTCGTCACGTTGAATGGGTACCTACGCGTACGGTTTGTACCTAATAGAAGAACTCAAGAGCAAGTCACATTGCGCACCTATCGCAATGCGAGCACCGCGGCTCCTACGCAGACTCCGCACTGTGAATGCGTTTATCACATTTTTTTTAAATATTTCTATAAACGGATACCCTGTCCAGACGGCAAACACAATAATTAAACAATGACTGCGCTCACATTCCGCGGTGTAAGAGTCAGATGAACGTATCTACATTTTCTCAATTTTACAGGAAAGCAAAAAATAGGATGATTTGCCTCTTCAATTACCAGTTATTTAAAAAAAAATTATAATTTATGAATAACGGATAATATTTTTTTTGGAATTTGTGATATATTGAATATAATGTCGTTTTGGTAGTTTGTGACCAGTTTTATCAAAAAAAAAAAACGATTTTTGAATTTTTTGTAGATACGTTCATCTGGCTTTTACACCGCGATTTGATTAATTAAATACAAATCAAAAATTGAGCTTTGATGGTATTAACAAGTTTATCGAAACGAAATTAAATTTATCTACTTTCTAATAAAGCAACTGTAAGCAACATCTTGTAACGATACATTGCAGTTATCGATACGCTTTTCAAAGGCCCCATATTACAATGAAGCTCTTTTTAACACAGAAATGCTGCACTTTTACTATTTTATATTTTTGTTACTGAAGTGTTAACCTACACGTGAAGGAAATTCCTGAATAAAAATGCATTCACGTTTATTACTGTTGCTTATATTACAACATCTACATTCTCGAAGCTGCTTTCGAATTGTTATTATCGTAAGTCACTGTGATTGCGTTTTGTCTATTCAACTTTTAGTCATTTGGCTATTTATGTTGTTCACGCAGTTGAACTTGGGCTTTCTCAAATAAATTGGTACACGTACTCCTGCAGTGATCATAATCGCAGAGGCATCGAAGAGGCCGCAAATGAATCTCGTATAGCAATGTTCGTACAATTTCCCATGGTGAATATTCCACATACATCGAGAACTACTTTTCTCATCGGGTGCGGCGCAATGGCCGTGGCAATGCACTTTCGCTGACCCCATGCCTCCTCCCACGGCCACCATCTCACTCTAACTAACTACTTTCTTCATTTCCCTTCTCTGTTGCACGCAGTTGCGCCTGCGCTTCCCGGTTGCCGAGGTAATAACATTCTACGACGCTATACGTCGTCGGCGTGGAACGGGTTCTGTCGATGACTTGGACGATTACTTATATGAGAAACAATGGTTACCACGATCACATTATTTTAACAAACTGGCCATATTTTAATTTACTCTATAGAATACAATCGCATCGGTCTACGTAGTCACCGAATATTAAATGAGTACTTAGACAGCCGTGATAACCTCCTTTTCGAGGGGTCTGAACCTCTAGACTTTTCGGATTTATATGCGTTTAAGAAATGAAATATCACGTAGCCAACGGTAAAGGAAAACATCTTGAGGAAAACTGTATTTCTGGGAGTTCTCCATAATGATCTTAAAGCGCACTTGGCAAACGTAGTGAACTATAGGCCAAACTCTTCTCATTCTAAGAGGAGACCCGTGCCCAATAGTTGCTTATGAGTTGAGAAGACGACGACATTACCTTATTTTAACACTAGCTTTTTCTCGCGGCTTCGCTTACATTGTATATTGTACTCCCTTAGCGGTTGAATTTTCAAAAATCCTTTCTTAGCAGATACCTATGTTATTATAACTATCTGTATGCTAAGTTTCAACCGAATCCGTCGAGTGATTTGAGATGTGTGTTGATAGATCAGTCAATCCGTCAGTCCCGTTTTCCTTTTATATATTTAGTTTACTTGTTATTATCATTGTTACCAAGGACTTTAAAGGCATCATAACATCCACAGACTAAAAGATTACCTGTCTCATTTTTGTAGGATGCAAGATAAGAGTTTCATATTATTAACTTGATTTAACGAATGCAACGACATACACTAACAAAGCATGAAGTTTGAGAAAGCAAGAGCAAGTTCCACTATACAGTTTTGCCCGAAACAAAACAATGCATTACGCAAACGAAACAATAGTTCAAAACGTAACATTCGTAGATCCATTTTCTGTGAGTATAACTTTCTTGGTTGAAACTCGAAAGTGGTCGATCTTTCTGACGCGCTATATTGTTTCACTATCTCGTTCCATTCCAGGTGAATGGTTCTCTTGCATATGTAAAACTTATTTCCGACTTAAAGTGTCTACGTACTACCTCGCATCGACGATATGAAGACGTTCTGACAGTATTGTGTACGGTTTCATGGATCCATTAGAGCTTGCATCCTAACTTATGGATTACACAGATGTATCTCCATCCCGTGTAATTTAAAAGCTGGATATCAAGAGTACCATCGGGCGCCAAGGATATTTCAACTTTAACAATCAAATATTTAGGGCTACATTCGTTAGTATCACTCTCCGGAGGACCGCGTCCTAGACTTGCGAGTACATAGTCGGCCGCGATGCGAAGTGTGCCAACTGCTCAGTGGGCTCTTGTATTTTGAGGCATAAGTCTAAGTATTTGAGTGCACATTTGATTGCACAAGCTATGTTGTTACGAAGCACCGCTACTAGCAGCATTCCATCGTACAATGAGTAATTTAAAAATTCAAAAACTCGTCGACGCTCCGCGTACGAGAGGTGAGGCGATCCTACGAGAGCGGCTCTGCAATTTAGACTGTTATCTGTTTACGTACTACACAATGTGCTTGAAAGAGAAACAATCCATATTCCACACGGACTGAACTTAAAATACAGACATATCAAACCGCCTTCGATACACCAGAGATGATTTGATTGATATTACTAAGGCAAATAAAACGGCACTCGTTACAAGTCGACGAATACTCTCTACTCATTCATAATTCTGCGAACATCGGAACAAAAGTAAAGCTCGCCAGTGGGTAAGTAAAGAAAGCGGTCTTGAATCTAATATCAATTACTGGGAAAAATAAGGAATGTAATTCTTGGAAGCGAGCCGCGTGCTGGATGCTAATTGGTAAACATACAGCGCAACCCTGGTCAGGATCGCTCGGCCGCGCGTTTAGTATTTTAAAATGAAATTCTTTTCATTCATATATTCCAAACTATAATTGCACGTAGCTCAACTATGTAACTATGTAGCGCATTGGGATCGCTCCTAGAATTCCCAAATAGGTATTTGATAGCTATTTCATTATTCAACCGTTTTTCGATGCATATACATCTGTAATATGTGCTTGCCGTGATATGTCAGTTAATACAATGAGCCATGTTTGAAAATGCGGCTATAATTCCATTACCATATTAACCGAAAATATTCGGCTCTGGAAAATAAACACTCATTGAACTCGTATCATTCGAGTGTGGCCACAATAAAATGAGTGGCAGAAGGCATTGTTTGAATAACTGAAAAAGTCTCTACAGAAAATAAAAGGAATGAATATTTTATAATAATAAACAAAAATGAGGTTTTTAACGTTAAAAAGGATTCAATATTCTTACGTATATATAAATATGTTCCTTAAAACAATTCTGTTACGTTTCAATTTACAAATATGGGAACCGGGAGTTCCAATAAGTTCGTAAGTTCACGGAGTTTTCAGCTCTACTTTTATAACAATAGCTTTTTAAGTCGCTCGCGTAAGTGATATTCAGTTCTTTTTTATGTACAGTGCGTTGAAAACTTGTAAGTGTGGTGTTGAAAACTAGACCGTAATTAGTATTCGAAGCCCTACCGTAAACATATATACAAAGGTAAGTGGTAGGAAGATGCAATGCAGTGGACCCATCACCAATAGGTAGTTCGAGCAATTTTTTATACTCACTCGGTACAAAACCCGTAAAGGTTATAAGCTCGTTTTCAAACAAACATTGTTTTGTTTTAACTTAGGCACTACATGCCCGACTAATATCAATTTCATAGAATGAATACGTAACTCTATAATGAGGGAAGCTTATCTTGTATATATATTTTTATAGTTTTAGGATTTTAATGACAAAATATTTCATACATAGAATAACCTGATTTTGTTTTAATGAAACTTTAAGTTTAATTTAAACTTTAACTTTAACTTTTTTTATTAAGTAGTAGTTTTAATTTATTTAAGTTTTATAATATTTCGGTTGTACTTAAAATTATGAAACTTTTGTAAAATGTCTGCAGCGCATTGCATTGCATTATTGCATTGTACTGTACCTATACTTATATGTTAATTCACAAATAAATAAAATAATATATACATCTGCGATTTCCATTCATTTGCCTTGAAATCGCATTCAGAGATTGGCTGTACAGAAAACTTTAGTGGAAAAAATGTTTACATGACTTACTGGAGTTTGAAATAGGAAAAAAGCCGAATAACTTTGTGGATTCCACGTTTCGCTTTGATACTCCAGAAAGTATGAAAATCTTGTTGATTAACTCTTCGGTCTCTTCAAAAGTATTTTTTTTTTACTTTTATATATAAGAAAATGGAGATAGTTGTATTTTAATTCGAATAAAATGCTGAAACAATTTAAGTTAACCAAGGTGAAAACGAATTTATACATAGTGAGAGTTAAAAAATTTAATTTTGTAGTTATCCTTTGACTCGTGAAATTTTTAAGGATTTTGCTTACATTTACAATACACAAGCAACGTCAAATCCGCAAGAATCTTATTTTCTGTCATAGATTTAGGATTGGTAGTCGCTACGAAGCACTATGAAGCGCCTAGCAATCATAAATCTATGTTTTCTGTACTGAAAATGTGAGGGGTTTCCGCAAGATTAGCGCTTTTTTCAATGGACCCGACAGCCAGCCAACCTTGTTGCTGACGTCACACGCATTTTCGGTATAAAAAATGAGTTATGCGCTTTTCTTGCAGTTCATCTTGTAGTATGATATTTTATCAATTTATTATAACTACTACAAGCCATAACATACAATTTATGTGCAAACTACCTACAATATTTTCGAAAGGAACTCACCGTTTCGGACGCTGGGTAGCGCCCGTTGCTGCACTCAAGTAGTGAAGATTCACTCACCTGTAATAAGAAATAAAAATTATACTATACAGTGGGAAAACGAAATAATCTACATACTCGTAGGTGCTGTTAGGTCGGTTCTAAATACTTCAGTTCTCGGTCTTACATCATCGCTCTATATTTGATCTATGATGTGAACTGTCACAAACTCTTGTCACTTTGATTCTTTGCTTTGAATGATTTGATTATTGCGTGAAACGAAGTCTAATCATAATATGGACAATTTTAAAACATACTCGTCAGTGAAAATTGGTTTAGGGCCGATGTCATTTGGCAGATTTTAAATAAAAAAACTGTCAGAACGCCCAATTTATTTCTTGGATAAGCGTCACTCGACGTTGGTGAAATCGGCACTTAGTGTATTACTTAAGTCTTATATCATTTAACAATATAAATATATATTATACACATATTGTACCTATTTAACAATTAAAGGCGTCATTCACTACTTAAAATTGCGTGATCACACCTACCGATTTTACATTGGATTGTCATGGAACCAAGACTCCTACGAATCGCTATGTTTCTGTTACCAACCTCCATATAAACGGCGTCTTAAGACTGAAGATTAATATCAGTCTTAGTTGTATCCGCAAAGCATTTTCATTTGTGCCGTGTTTCACCACGATCCATAGAAGTAGGGGCAGACCGCAATCTGAGCTTAACTTCGTTACGGGAATTGCTAAATGCCCCATTGTTGGTCAAGCCCCGTCTGTGGCAGCCCAAGGATAAGTCATGCAAATAAAGCAAATAGATATCCGTTCGGGTTTAATTTAGTTCGGATAAATTCCTTTATCTACTTCACTTAATTCTTGTCTAACTATTGACTCTCATATAGTTTTATTAATAAAAGGACACTGTACTCTGTAGGGTTACTTTATAATAGTGGTTCCATTTTCATTTGCTCTTTTGCATTATTAAGTGTTCCATAAGTAATTAATTGATTAAAGTATTTCAAAGTTTCAATATTTTGTAGCTTGTACCTACAGTAAAATTACAATTGATTTTACTGATATAAAGTTTACAATATTGTGTTATCTCTCTAATATTATAATTACTTAATCTTCTTCTATCTTCTACATTTATAAAGACTCGTCCTGACTTATTAGTCTGTTGACTGATCTATCAACGTACATCCTAAACCACTAGAGTTAGAAGAAGAAATTTTGACAATAGGTTCCTTTTATGACGTAGGCACTAAGAAATCATTTTTTGAAATTCAACCCCCAAAGGGGTCAAATAGGAGGTGAAAGTTTGTATAAAAGTCCGCCAAAGAAACTTGGTATTTCAGCTTTTGATTGAAAATGAAGAAATACTATTTCACAATTTTTAAAAATTCCACCTCCAAAGTGAATAAATAGGGGATAAATGTTTATATGAAAGTCCGTCATTTTTCAAGTTATATCCATGAAACTTGGTATTTTGCCTTTGGATTATAAACAAAGACGTACGTGTTTCACGGTTTTTGAAAATACCACCTCAAAATCTAATTCCACGCAAACGAAGTCGCGAGGGCAAAAGCTAGTAATCTTATAAACTAAAGTTTATTTATTGTGTAAGCAAGTACACTGGCTTTCTAAAACGATTAATAATAGCAACAGCGGTGATAGACTACATGCAATACGCGCTTAACTTCATTACCCTAAATCGTGTGTGAGGCATTGTTGGGCAAACTAGCCCCATATCCATGCGGCAAATTTATCATGCAAATGGGTACACGTTTATACTTCACGCAATTTAATTGCATCAGTGATCAAGGATAAACTGACTGACTGACATGCATAGTATATCTCATGTGCACATAGTTTATGTTATCATATAGGTATAATACATAATTACATAGTGATTACGTTTTTACCAATTAAATAGCCTTTGTTTTAACGGTGAAGCGAAATCTGCATGCCTGAGAATTCTTCATAATGTTCTCAAAGGTGTGTGAAGCCTGCCAATCCATAGTAATGCTATGTTTGTGGCCAGTCCACAAGTTGCCAGCATAGTAGACTGTGGCCTCAACCTTTTTCTTTCAAGAGGAGAGCTATGGTCAGTAGTAGACCGGCGATAGTTTGAGATGAAGTGAACATAATATAATATGTACATTCACATATACCCACCTTCGTAGTTCAGTATTACTAGATTAGTATACGTACAAATAAGTAGTAGCAACGGACCACAATCTGTGCTTAACTTGATTACGAGAATTGCTAAATGCCTCTTTGTTGGTCAAGCCCCATTCCGTAGCCGACCAAGAAAGGCGTGCAAACAATAGAAATATATTGTGCCAAACTTTATCCAATTCTAGTTATATTATGCTCCTTATAGATGCTCAGTTAAAGAATTTCAATCGTTAACGCCAATCGATATCTGCTTTGGAATCAAGTCGCTTTTGGATTTGGTTTCTTGCCGGCTCTTCTCAGCAGAATCAGCTTTCCGATCCGGTGGTAGATTCTCGACTTGTAATAAATGCTACAAGTTATCCTACATGAAATTCAAGCTTTTGGGCTGCTAATAACTAGAGGAGCTAAAAAATTTAAAGTTGTACTCATTAATCAAAATCAGCTCAGTAGTTTATTCGCTACTGTGGAACCTTCGTTAATAGTCACATAGAACAGCAAGCTCAATAGGTACATATATGTATTGAGTTTGCTGTTATTTACAGAAGTAAGGTGGCATTGAAAAACGAAGGTATTTTTTTAAAATAACATGTCATTTTTATTTTTCGATATTTTTGTCGTTAAATATAAAAGCGGATCACAATTTCATAGTCGAGGGAAAATGATTTTCCATTAATGGCGCTTGAGTCACAAAGGAGCTTAACGTGGAATAGATTCAACCCCAATTTGATACAGCTACGCCATCACAGATTATCATGCATAGAAATCGAACACAAATTATATTCTACTTGTTGATAGTTGCGAATTTGTACCCGGGATAACACATTTCTGGGATAAAAAGTATCCACAAACCGTCTCCAGGATCTGTGCCAACTTTTAGCTCAATCGGGTGAACGATACGCGAACGCATACAGGAGTAATTAGAGAAACAAGTAGAGATAATTTTTTTATGTATTTGCCGCGACTGACTGAATAACAAACGTGCGCGAGCTTAGTAATCAACTGTGCTCCATCTCTTTTTAGTCAAGACTGTACTGACTATAATAAGGTAACACTTAGAGGGATTAGTTGAACAACTAATGCTTGTTTACTAACTTTCGAAAATAGTATCAAATCTTTAAAATTATGAAACGAATTCCACCGGACTTGCTGTAATTTCTGTAAGGAGCACAAACTTAAACTTATGGCGTCGCTAGTTATAACATAAAAATGTAATGTTTGGCCAAAAGAAACTGGTGGGTTGGTGAAATTTAATTAAACAATAAGTTATGCGAAAACCTAATGAATTTTTTTATTAATTAAAATTCATGAAAGCAAAACAAGGTTGAGAAAATCGCGGCATATTTTATAAACTTAAGCAAATAGGTATAGTGATTTAAAGTTTCATAAATGTTCTGGTTTATAAGTCGAAATTGGTACACATAATTAATTTAAATATTAATTTAATATTTAATTAAAATAATGAGCGATTAATATAATATAAAATTCGTAAAATTAAAAAAAAAATCTCAATTTGAAGATACATTATGATTATAATAATCATTAATAATAATTATTGAATCCTCCATGAAACAATCAAATCCGGTCAAAGTTTGAGCTAGGGCTCAGTCGACTGATATAAGCTATCACACTCATATATAGTGCAATTATACAAGTAATTAATACTTCCTAGATCATGGACTACATAAAGACCATATCATTACTTAGCGAGGTCCAAAGTAACTGGAAACATTGACGGTGTATGTTAATTATTTGAATATTAGACATATTGTGTACCTTAATAGGAGCATAACTTCGCTTGCCTTCACTTTGAGTTGCCACAACTTCTGACATCGCATCTTCCTGGCATTGTTTAAAGTTTATTAAGTTCTACACAGTATGACGTGAGCCCAGGGCGTATTGGTAACGAACCCAACGCTAATGGGGGATTCTTTGTGAACACACATCTTTAATTAACCAACTTTTAATGTTCTTTAGAAATTGTTTACATTTTTTTTTAAATAATAAGTAACGTCTAATTTTCTTTCCTACAACATAAAATCTTGAAACAATTAATATTTTAAATGATTAAGTATAATAGAATATATATAGTTGGTATGCGGGTGTGTACTAAGTTTATAATTTTATTAACATGCTCTTAGACTTTAATTAATTACCTATTTTACTCACTTATAGAAAACGTTATAAAGCAACTACGCTAGCGTATATTTTAGTTCATCAGTATGATCATTATCTCAACCCATCGCAGGCCCACTATTTGATATATGTCCGAATTCGAAATTTTTACTTCCTTATGAATTCGTAAATCCAAAATGAACAGCGTAAATTAAAAACATTTCGGACTCCTCCATGTTTCTTTTTTTTTTTTGACAAATCTTTGGAAAATGTAGATTGATGGTAGGTTCTAAACTTGATAATGACTGAAGATGACTCTACAGAGTACGTACTTGAAACTATAGATTCAGTGGATAACCGCGCTGGGGCACTCAAACTTCAATAAGATAAAGGAAAGTCAACAAAACATAGAGATTAAAATAGTTTGTTGGGCAGGAAAAGTGTAATCTAACAGGCATCTTAAGAAGAGCGTCACATCTTTACTAACAACAAATTACTTTCCGTCTTCAAAGTCCACATTCTTGGGGTAAATAAAATGTGGGGCGAGAGGCACTCGAAATGTTTTGGGGCAACTCCCGATAACGCCAATGTTTCGGCTCTTTGATCAAAAAATACTTCTTCAGCCAACTTTCGTATCGCTCGTATTTCGTCCAATGTTGTTTTACGTATATACTGTCTAAATAATAATAATTATATTATTGAAAAAGAAGAGCAGGTCTATGAACACGCATACAAATATAGATTGCTCTGCTTCTATTTATATAAAAATCAATGTTATATACGTTAGTCTCGCTAAAGCTTAAAAATGGCTTGATCGGTTTTTTTTTTTAATTTTGTTCGCTGAAATGCGTCAGTTTAAAAAATAAGGAAAACCCAAAATTTAAAATAATCAAAATTGGTAATTTTATACAGGAATCACCAATTTGAATTACTTTTAATAGATGGCGGGAGCGAGGCCGTGAGTAAAAGTTAGTCTACTAATAAATAGCAAAAAAATGAATTTTCAGTAAAAGATAAAAAAGTTTCAGTTAACCGCGACTTTACTTTGCACCTTCCTAAAATAAACGAGAAAAGTTTTTGTATTCTTTTGGATTTAGTCCACAATATATTAGTTCTCCATGTAATGTGGAGCATTTTTTAAATTGAGTCATAAAGTGAAGTCTTACGAAGCTACCTGGCTAACGCTGGAGGGAATTTAATAAAGTAACGTGTATTTTGCCGTGAATTATTCCTCAAAGTATGTTTTGTATTTTTTAAATTAATTTCCGGGTGAATCACCCATTATGTCTTTCTGAACGAACGATAAATATGAAGACTTTTATATTGTAAGTGGAAAACTTCCTTACGGTATTTTTTATTTATCTCCATTACATTTTAAGTCTAATTTATCTCGCATTAAATAAACAAAAGTAAAGCCGATTTTCTTTTTAAATTATATTCATATTCAGCAGGGAGTAGCTGGATACAGGAATGAGAAATAGAAGAAACCTGTGCCCAGTAGTAGACCTTTATACAAACGTTGGGTTATAATATAATATTAAGTAATAGTATTTATGTAATACTTTCTGCCTGGTGGGAGGCTTTGGCCGTAGCTAGTAACCACCCTGCCGTCACAGACGTGCCGCCAAGCGATTTAACGTTCCGGTACGAAGGCGTGTAGAAACAGATTAGGGGTGTGAGTTGAATGTACACTGCCATACGCCTTCCAAGTTAGCCCGCTAGCCCGCCTTGGCTGCGATCTCACCTGATGGTAAGTGACGATGCAGTCTAAGCCATCTTAGACTACGACTAAGGACTATCTAGTCATCCGATAAAAAAAAAGTAATATGCGTCTAACTGACCTTAATTTACCTATATTTCATATCTAATGTCACATTATACATCCAGAGTATATAAACAAGCGTGTATTAATACGTTGTACGTATAAATACGTAAACAAACTTATGTGATTGCTTGTGTATCACGTATGTCACTCTATCAAACCTTTTGCATGCGTCGCTCGTATGGACCTTAATCTCATCAATTCAAAGCACGTCGAATGTTTATTAACATATCGACCATAAAACGAGCGTGTATCTATGGCGATTTTTTTTTCACCTGCACTGACTGCCTTTCATCGACCCTTTTTTGCTCCAGTCTATTCAGGCTACCTATGTTCCAAAATAACTACGTGGACTTCATAAATGGTTCAAGTATATTTTTCTACGCTGCTCGTATTGCATAGAAAGTAGATGGGCATCTATGTGAAATCATCCATATTATCCATACCTCTGGTCTATATTGCCTTCAAAACTTGTACAATATGCTGATAATACGTTATTACCGAAGTATTATTAACGAATTAGACTTGAATACTGTAATTGGGTTCACAATTCAAAAAACAGGGTTAGTATCTAGACCCTCACTAGGACAAAACATATCAAATAAGGCACAAAACGTAGTGTTAAAATCTTTTCAAGAGTATTAAGATCTCGCTGTGGTCGTCTAGTATATAAAAAAAACACTAGGAGGTAAATGTGTTTAAAATTTGTATAAAGTAACTACACTCACTTTAATACTCAAAGCTTTGGCATAACATTGAACTTCTGTACATTGTATTCTAACAAAATATTTGTTTTGTTAGAGATTACACGCCTAAAGGCATAAGCCAGGTTTTAAGAGATTTACGAAACCTTCAATGTTAATGTTTTGTATTTTAAAAAGTTATAATAATAATATTTCATTTTAAATGAAAATTTGAGACGGTATTTATTTGTAAGTACAGACTAATGAGAGCCTTTCTGCGTATACAAATTGTACGTGGAATGTATTAAGAACTTCCGAACTGAATACAGCAAATAAAACACCATCAGAGTTATCAAAACACCGATGCGACGGTCCATTTCTGTGTGCACTATGCAGAATACGTAAAAATATTACGCTTTCGTTGCGTTCTATTTTTAACGGTGCTTCTGCAGTTGTCAATTATATACGCTGCTGCAGCCATTTTTTCGTATAAAACCAACTGAAAACTGAAAAAAACTCTAGAAGTACTCGTAGAAGATGGAAAATGGATGAAAATAAAAATAAAGCCTGGCGTTGCGATGTGGATTCAATATTTGTTGACGATATTTGTTTAGCATAGCGGTTATGGCATAGGTACAAAGATCGGATCCAGAGCAAACCGATATGAACCAACGGAGTCCTCTCACATGCAGTAAGTAAATAAAACATCGAGATTCACGGAATTTATAAATGTACTAGCTTTTGCCCCCGCGACTTCGTCCGCGTGGAATTAGGTATTGGGGTAGAATTTTCAAAAACTGTGACACACGTACTTCTTTATTTTTAACTGAAAGCTCAAATATCAACTTTGATGGAAACAGCTTGAAAAATGACGGAGTTTCATATAAACTTCCATCCCCTACTTAAACCCCTTCATCATCATCATCATCATTTCAGCCTGCGGACGTCCACTGCTGAACATAGGCCTTTCCCAAGCAGCGCCACCACACCCGGTCCTCAGCTCTTCTCATCCAGCCACTTCCCGCCACTCTTTTTATGTCGTCGGTCCACCTTGCTGGAGGGCGCCCCACACTACGCCCCACACTAAACCCCTTAGGGGTGGAATTTCCAATAATCGTTTCTTAAAACTGTAAAAATTTCAAGTTTCTAACTTCAGTAGTTTAGGCTGTGCGTTGATATCTCAGTCAGTCAGTCAGTCAGTCAGTCCTTTGAATTTTATATATATAGATAAGATGGTACGTTATGCTCGCCAATCAAGATTTTCTGTTGCTGTCTTGATATTGAGAAGTTTAATTATTTTAAATTTGGTGTGGTGTGTTGTATACGGCCACTTAGTAATAAATTATATTAAATTAAAAAAAACTCCCTGACTAAATTTTAAATACTAATAGGATAGAAATTAAAGATTTATTACTATACTTATAAATCGATGATAATAACGATAATAATTATCCATCAATTTCTACACAAAAATTGTATTTATAACTTATATCCAGGGCGTCGCCATAATGGTGGCTTACCGAAAAATGGAACAAAAGATAAATTGAAAATCGATATGATGACATACCTTTGAATCTATCAAAACACATTCAGTTTGCTTTCATACGATAACCGGCGGAATTATAACGTCACTCGTGATTAATGCTATCAAACAGTTTATTGACTATTCCGAAATGCTGACTTCGCAAATCCCCCTATCAAAAGTCCCCTTTGATTATTTCTAATGGCTTTTTAAATACCCTATAATCAAGCTCGAAAATGCCTTTATAGTGAAACGAGTTATGTTTACGTAATAATATTCCATAATATAATATTAGACGTGAAAACAGGTTTTATTTGTTATAATAATTTTATCATTAGCATCAGCAAGCCTTTCAGTTAGCCTGTAATTTACACTAAAAAGTAGTTCTCTGATTTTTTTGGGTAACTTTGGTAAGCAGTCGAGATGAAAATCTATAAGCACTTAAGTGTTTCGGTAATGACCCATGATTTATGGATGGCTTGGATACTGTTACGAAGTTATTACTCAGGCACTGCTTAGTGTACACTGTACAACCTAATTACGAGTACATTTTCACTGTGACGCGCTATAGGCAAGGCACTACGGATAAAGCACCCTCGTCATCTCCGTACCCTATCATGACGTTCAAACTTGTTTTAATAGGTATATAAAAAAAAAATATTATTTAACTAACACGTCGCATACAACGAGCTAACTAATCTAGAACAAATACGAGTATGTTGTACAGTGAAATTTTTAAATCACTGTTAATCCGACACAAAGCTACTGAAAAGGATAAAATGAACATAGCAAGCCTGCTACTAAATCAGAACAAACTTTAGACAAGATCCCTTTTACTAACTTTCTAAATAACGCCGAACAATCTTTTTCATTAAAAATCTCCATGAACCTGATTATTAGGGAAAGTAAAGCGCCTCCGGAGAGTTTTCAACTACGCGATTTTCGGCGAAGATTTTCGCGGGGTCAAACTTGGGAATGTTAACAGATAATTACGGCTAAGTTTTAGCTAGCACGAGACATTTAACAGATGCTTTATTCGGAACAGCGCGTTCGCAGGCACACAATGAATGCTAATGAGCTGCCCTGGCAAGGAAATACCACCTTTCATGCCCTGAACAAAAGTGCTGGTTTTGCGTGACTTTTAGTTTTATTTCAGCTTTCGGGACGCACCCTTTAACACATTTGGACTCGTGTCGTAGGTTAATTAGATTAGGTTTGAACCGTATACTATTATTATAGAAAAATATTTGTTTTAAGAAATAAAATCACCATCCATCATCCAACCAACCATCTATCATTAAAAATGTATCTATTAAATATTCAGTAGGTATTTTATATATTAAATAATAATGGAATAAGTATATTCTACGAATACATATTTAGTTTTGCTTTGCAGAATAGATTTTTATGTGGAGACGTACCTACTAGAAAATATATTTATATTATTTAGTTAACTATTTAGATATTTTTTTAACTATAACATAAATTTTCTAGGACATTATGTAACATTTTTTCGACATCATATATCTCTAGGGCTAACTCAGCTTACAAATTAAAACAATATTTTATATCCGACATAAACACATAATTTTGTGATTATACATAGATTTATATTAAAAAAATTATTATAAATTCCAAGTGAAATAACACATTGATTTGGTTGTTGGCAATAAGTAGGTACGATACAATTGATTACTAGGTACTCTGTGATTTATATAAGTTTATATATCGAGGTATTTTGAAGTTATTTCAGTTTTTTGCCATTATATTTTTCTTTGTAATTTTTTCATTTTAATTTTTAATTTATATCTACGATAAATAAATACAACTGACGTCTTAATTATATTTTGATTAGCTTTACTTTAAATATTTAATTTTAAATATTTTCTACATTTACTGTTGTTATTATAGACCATATTTGAGCAAAATTAACAAAATTGTGAAGAGTGCATCTGTGTAGGTTTTTTTGCAGTCGGCTTTAAGTGAAAATTGACAATGGCTTCGATAAGTGTGCTCTGGAACTATACAATCTCATTTCACCTTCAGCTTTTTACCATTAAACAACAAGGCATAGTAAAAGCACCATTACGTGATTGACACTCTACCATTATTTACAGGGAGCGAAGAACTCTACCGGTGATGTTATACCCTCAAGCGACTTAATGTTCCACTACAAGGCCAAACAAAACCTATCAGAGGGTTTTAAAATTTCCCATAGTATCATTTGAGCTAGAATCCCACTATGATATTATAAATAAAGTGTTCGTTTGTCCTTCCATCATGCCGCATCAACGTAATTTTTTTATCCCGGAAAATCAAACAGTTCCAAAGGGATTTTTATAAAATAAATACACGCAGACGAAGTCGCTTTCATCAACTAGTTATTTATAAAAATCTAACGATCTGTGATTCAACTATAAATAATTGTCTTACTGTTAGGAATAATCATCGAAAAGACAAAATCGATTTTGAAAAGACATTCATAGATAGGAGAGGATTCTATAGTAATATAGATAGATCATTTGTTATTCCAGATATATACACAAAATTTCATAAGAATCGGCCAAGCCGTTTCGAAGGAGTTTTGTTACAAACACTGCGACACGAGAATTTTATATATTAGATTAAAGTTGTGCCCTTGAAAAATAATAGCTTTCTTTCAATCGCAATAAAGAATGTTTGTAAATACGTAAACTGATTTAAATCGTTGTCAGTAAATAGAATAAATGCAAAACTATAAAAATTTCTCCGACTGCCACTGACCTACAAGCCTGGTTTGTATTAAAGCTTTTATCTCTATTCTTCACTAAGTGAAAAACTCCCGGAACCTTTTAATAAAATTAATTGAACTTTACTTAGTTAGAATTATCATGAATTATCTCTCCCTGAGATCTCTTTGTTGATGAATCGAATACACAGATTTTAATATCTTTTTGACGTTTATAAAGGTTTTCTACTTATTTGACCTTTATTAGAGCCCTATATAATATATAAAATATTAAATCAAAGCTTAAAAGACGACTAAAATGTATGAAAAAGCCGAAACACTCTCTTTTTGGGTAATATTTTCTGTAACTTACTATTTTTTTTATCACCTAAACTTTATATTAAAATAAAGTTTATATCTTCAAGTATATAAATACATTTACAATTTGTCGGAATCTGGAACTTTTTTTTTCGAGTGTATGAGGGGCGGATTTTGGGCCTTATCAACCCACCTCCTTTATATAGTCAACGTTAAATACGCAAAGTTCTTTCATTTACTAATGCAAATTAAGTTTTGAGAAAACGTCGTGATTAGACATCTTTTTTTAATGACTAGGAGGTTTTCAATGCAACTGCTCTTTTTTCTGTGTATCTTTTTGACCACAATCACAACTGAAAGGCTGTCCGTATTTATGTTCAAAATAAGTTTTCTGTGACGTCACCAATTGAGGGTAGTAGCGTCGACATACCAGTACCATTCGAATGTCATACATAATCAGTATCCTACTGCGAGTTTGAACAACGTACGTAATAGTTTTTGAGTGTCGAAAACAATGAAGCAAAACCAATAAGCCCGCAGGTTGAAACTTTTTTTATTTAGTTAATAATATGTCTACAAATTGGACAAACCATTACGTAGGTGGGTCGTTCTACTTTTCTACCGACAATAGTCTGTCTTTCTTCTTATTATGGCATCTCGTTGGAGTATTAATATAAACGGTTTTTTATTCGGTTCGAATAAACGTCCATATTTTTCTTATCTATTAATATTATGTCATTTTTCATGTTCTCTAACCAGCATATTTTATACGTTCGTTTTCCGTATAATGCCGTGACAGAGTGGTAAACTGAAATGTTGTCTCCACAGAAAAAGGCCACTTTGTCACATTATTTTTTCAAAAACCAACATTAAAAAAGAATCAATATTAGCTAGGAAGGAAACTTTAATTAGTACTAATGAAAACACAGATGCAGTTTTTTTTAAATCCCACACATAAAACACAATTATAGATAGTTCAAAAACCAAAAAAACAGAAAAACGTCGTTTCATTGTCGGTAGAAAAGTAGAACGACCCAGGTACGTTTAGAAATTAGTTTTAAATCTTGAGAAGGAAAATTTTTATTATGCCTATCCCAAATAGTTGAGGATTATGATCATAGGTACGTATAAGTATATATTTTAGTATTTACGTAATAAGTTAATACTCATCCACATCCAAATATAATTATATACAATTTGAAAGCAATACAGTGCGTATTATCTCAAAGCTTATCAACACAGCTTCACAAAGGATTAGTCATCACAGGTAATCTCTTTACCATCTAGTTTAGAACTAATTACGAGTGTATTAATCTCGTAGTCTAGTCCGACGTTCGTGTATCGATGTGACATATTGGTGCGCAGAATAAATTATACGATATTAACCTAAGGGTATCATAATATAATCTAAACGACTATGATAACATTCTTTACCTTGGTTCAGCGTAAAAAAGTATTATTAGCAGTAAATTTAGTTTTCGACTTTGTCTACAATCTACTAATATTAGTGCTTTTTATAAACTTCGCTGGAATCACTTTGTTTTCAGCTAAAAATTTTCTAAAAATGATTGCTACGATGATACGATGATCGCAATCTCTCAATTCACTGATTTTCTAAAACTCTCCCGCTATTACTTAAATGAATTGTTGCAGCAATAAATTCAGCCAATCACCACAGTTAAAAATCGCAGCAATGATTGGTGCAACTTTTCCGCAATCTACCAGCTGGCAAGCTGGAATAAAAATATTAATCCTATATCCGTCTTTTGGTTGCAAGATCAGTGAAAACTTCGTTAAGATTCTTTTGGTGGTTGAGCCTTAAAAATGTAAAACGGTTCAGTCTGTATTTACCTTTTTGCTTCACACTTTCCCGTTTATAATATGGCTTACCTTAGTATATTGTGTGCATATAATCTAGATACGGTGGCATTCGGCATGTTTAAATTGATTTTCTGCAAACAGTTCTAAATAGGTAGTATTCTTTAAGAAAACAATATAAAACAAGTTTACGAGTAGTTTCAGTTACTTAGTAGTTACTAGAGTTTATGTTACTGGCTCCATAAAACAACAACGATTAATAAACTTCCAATTTAAAACGAAGATATACCGTTGATAAATCTGTGGAATTCCACGCCACGCTGCAATCCAGAAGCTTATTTAGTTTTACATTGCGAAATGAGGCAAGTCCATTCCGACTATCTCGGATTCAACACTGAGAAGGTATAAGCAATTTACATGAGTTGTTGCCATGCATCCTTCCGTACGTCACGGGCCAATTAATTTTATACGGAAACGGATGTATGAGCGAGGCGCAAATGGGTTCATCATACGTACAATTTACTGTCTATCCATACATGAGTGGGACGGGCGAGTATAATAACAATTTACTTGGGAATTTGTGCGCAAACCTTCACCATAATCACCAAAAGGCAATATTGCATTGGGCGACGCGCAGATGAAAATGGCAGCCACACATCATGGCTTCAAATCTAAATCTCAAATATTATTATGGGACATTTCGCTGCATGATATGCTTGTGCTACCTACCTATAATTTGTTCAATGATACACGGCTAAATTCAAACCGTTGCATGTTGACACCAGACTTTCGCCCGTATTACCAGAAAATTGTAAGTTACTTTTGTCATACTGACGGATGCTTACCTAGTAACTTGGGAAAACTTAAGATTTTAGACTTGAGTCGTGGTTTAATGACATAACTGTTATAAAATAATACGAGTACGTACCACGGTAATTATTTTAGTTGGTATTGTCGATATTTCGATACAATTGCATGGACCGTGGTCACGACGAGACTGGGGTGTTACGAAACGTCAAGTTGTAGCTGTCAAGGGTAGAATCTATCTACCCGCTTTCTTGATCTTTTCGGAGGAACGTCAATTAATAATTACCGTGGTACGTACTCGTATTATTTTATAACAATTGGGAAAACTTAAAGTTGTGGTGGATGGACAAAGATCACATACGCAATTACGTGGCCGCTGCTGGTCTGATCAGTTTAAGTCACTCAATTGCCTTCCACTAACAGTAATTAGAAAAGCCGAGTACCAGACAGACTGGAAAGCTATATTTACCAAGGCCACGAAAGCACTTATGCATATGGACATGACCTTCAGTAGTGAAGTGTGCGACCTAGGAGGGACACGGCAGAATAATTTAAAATAAATCTAATTTAATAAAGTAAGCTTTAAGTGAACAAATGAAAAACGTTGCATAGAAATTTATAAGTCACAAGTTCGACAGTAGAATTAAATCCGGAATCCCATACCCCAGAGATGTAATAATAGAAACAACAAAGATACTGTGGTTAATCCACGGGATATCGTTTTCTCGCGGTTTATAGCACAATAACATTGTTCTTTTTGGAAGTAAGAAACTCTTTCTTAAGTTAATTAAGATAGGTGACATATTATTTCGCTATCCTTATTGAAATAACTTCACGTATATTAAGAGCATCAATAATAATCTTTTATGTAGACTGTTTACATGTAATACGTATATAGTTTACGTGGTAGATTCATTGACAATTCAAAAGTGCTTGTAAAAGTTTATTTGAATTAAAAATATTTCTATTTCTATTTTTAATGTTATATAATAGGCAGAATAATATTTTTTATTAATGGATAAAGCTGTATCTACTCGGATTGTCTATACAACCAACGACAAACCGGGTCACCGAGGGGAGTTAATGAGACTCCACTTAGAAATTCTGGGTTAGGGTCGTCCTAAGGACGTCTATGAGATTCAGCCTTGTTTAAGAATCTCATTGAAACAAGCAAATACATATGAAATACACTATTAATTAACGTACTTCTTCATGTATCTACTTATTAAATCACTGTTGAAATAACATACAAATGCAGCAAAAAAAATAAAAAAATGATGGCCATCTTTTCGGGCGCTTTAGGTTGGGATCTTTTTATAGACTTCGACAAAGTATCGAAATTCTGTTCATAGAAAAACAATAACGTTCAGTATTTCTGAGCGATAAATTAAAAATATAAGTAGAAAAAGTGTTGCTTAAATATTGATATCGCCTCACTTAGATGTCAATATTAAAGATTGATTCTATTTTCTCACTAAATATTTAAACAATAATTTTTCTACTCAATCGTGCAAATCTACTCTTTCATCATCATCATCATCAACTTATGGACGTCCACTGCTGGACATAAGTCTCCTGCATGGACCTCCACAGACCTCGGTCTTGCGCCGCCTGAATCCAGCGAGTCCCTGCGACTCGTTTGATGTCGTCGGTCCACCTAGTGGGGGGTCTGCCAACACTGCGCTTCCCGGTGCGGGGTCGCCACTCCAGCACCTTGGGACCCCAACGACCATCAGCTCTTCGAACTATGTGCCCCGCCCATTTCCACTTCAGTTTCGCGATTCGCTGAGCTATGTCGGTGACTTTGGTTCTCCTACGAATCTCCTCATTTCTGATTTGATCTCGCAGGGATACTCCGAGCATAGCTCTCTCTACTCTTTAGTACAGAGAAACCCTGAAAACTGTTCCAATGAGCTTGCAAAGTCGGCATATGCAGTCCGATACAAGCAGACAATCGGCACAAATAAGCAATAAAGGTATACCTCATTAATTCTGCTCAGCTACGGAAGGGCAAGGGGTCGGAGCAATGGCTGCATTATGCAATAGCCTCGCGTCGCGCCATGACTGAAAGACAATGACATGACGTAACGATGGCAATGGCCATGAATTTGTATAGTGTTGATCAACTCGTCGCGCGCATTGCGTTGAGCCTATTCACAAGTAGATATAGGCAGAAGTAGGCTATACTTTAGAAGGCTTTAGCCATGGAATATTAGTTACCACTCTACCGTGAAAGACGTAGGTACCTTCCAGCTTTCCGGTTGATGACATGTAAAAACTTATTAGAGGTATGGATTTGATTCACACTGCCAGATCTCCAAATTAGTCCGCTACTATCTAAGATTATCTTCGCCTTCAAACGTTGTTTATATGAAATGAATCGCTAAGGTGTGCCCAGCATCCGTGGTTCCTGCCACCTATAATTTTAATAGGTATACCATCAATGCATGAGCGAATAGGCATCTTCTCAAACCGAAGCCTCATGTGCTTTCTAGTATTGATTGTCGTTAAGCGCAAGCCTATTTAGTATCAATAAATATTTAAAAAAAAAACAATGTTTTTTTTTTTTTGTATTTTACTGTAGTGGCTTTACTCTAATCGGCGCAACTTACCTTGGATCCAGGGCCAAAAAGATGTTCGCCCTCAACTTTAGAACATAAATTTCCTTTTAAATGAAAAGCTCGAATCATACAAAACTGTTTCTTCTTCAAATGAAAAGCTCGTGATTATAAAAAAGCAAGTTTCTGTTCGAATTCCTCGAGTCTAGATTCCAACTTTTCGATGTAGAATAAGTCCCTCTGTGTATAAACAAGGAAATACGAACTTAGTTTTATGTCCAGGTGTTGTAGTCAAAAGCAGAAGCTCTTACTGCTCACGGGTTTGACTAATTCCAACAAGAGGTCTTATTCTTGGACTTTTTAACACCCCACGCAAAAAGAGAATGTTATAAGTTTAACGTGTATCTGTGTGTCTGTCTGTTCTCTCGTAACTCCCCACTGGACAAATGAATGGACCGATTTTGGTCCCGTTTCTTTTGTTTGAAAGCTGACATGATCGAAATTTTTCTTAGCTTTAATTTATGAAGATTTGTTTAGGGTTTTGAAGATCATCAGCTCATTTCCTTCTTGATTAAAGACAATGTAAAGTAACAGTAAACCTTTCAAAAGACATAGTAACCTTGAACTGATATACCAGCATCTAGTAGTCTTACAGGTACCAACTCCTCAGCAATTTACAGTATGGTATGGGTTGAATCTACACTGCCATACCCCTTCCAAGTTAGCCCGCTACTATCTTAGACTGCATCGTCACTTACCATCAGGTGAGATAGCAGTCATGGAATATCTTGTCATCGAATAAAATAAAAAAACATCAATACTACAGGGTACACATAGGTGGGACGACGCTGCATTTTGACGTGTTCATTCATCATTCAGTTTCTTGTACCAGCACATCGTGCATCATTGACGAGCATGCGCGTGACTAGTATGACTACAGTATACCTAACGCCTCGTAAAAGTGATATCACACGGCAAGCGCATGGCAGAACGTGATCATATCTTATTGTATGCTCAACTGTTACTACGGATTTTAAATTAAGGGTTTACCTATTTTTAACCGATTTCAAAAAGGAGGAGGATCTCAATTCGTCGGAATCTTTTTTTATATGTGATCCCCGATTACTCGAACTACGCTCGGATCGATTTGAAAAATTCTTTTTTTGTTTGAAAGGGTGGTCCCAGTGGCGTGCACACAGGGTAGGCATAATGCGGAAAAATGATATAAAATGGAGAAAATTGCCAGTACGAGTTATAAAAACTTAAGGGTAGGCTTTTTATAATTTGTACAATGCCTACCCTTATGTTTTTTTTTTAAATTCGCACCGAAGATTTTTTCCATTTTGTATCATCTGCCTACCCTGTAAGTACATCTGTGCAAGCCACTGGGTGGTCCCATAGTCATCAGGTCAGGAAATCGAGGGAACTCTTCAAATTTTATAGGCACACTTGATATACTTTGTAGTGGCGCTTGAAGTTGGTTTTATAAAAAGAATTTTATGTTTATAAACTTCAAAGATGTGGAACCGGCGGGCATGGAACTCTTGGGAAACGAACTCATAAGCATAAGTCGCGATTTAATTGTTTGTTTGCTCCGAAACTTTTGTAATATTTTATTTTTTTAATTAGCTATAATTTAAGAAAAATTAAACCTAATTCAATATACCGAAATAAAAAACAATAGTGAACTACTGGTTACTGGAGCACCGACTTTGTTGTTTTTACTGTTCCCTTAGTTGAAGTAAATGGAAGCTAATAAATTTTACCTACTGTAAAATGCTACACGAAAAATTTGCCATAATAAAGAATATTATAAGTGAGTTGCCAGATTTTTTTTCAGCCTATAAGGGACAAATGATTAAATGAACAAAAAATACGGGATTTCAGTTTTTTCCCCGGGACAAATAAAAAACAAAATTATTTAGTGTCATTTTTTATATTTTTCCGAGGATCGAGTCAGTTTTAACATTGTTATTCTGACACTAACACTTGATGCGGGCTGCGACTGCAAGAGTTAGTAGCGAGACGAGTACGTTTTACGAACGTGCGTGTGTGAATACTTAGATTGATTTCATAATGAAAAACGACGTACGGTTCAAATACGGGACAGAGTCTGTCCCGCCGGGACAGTTTAAACTATGCCTAAAATACGGGATGTCCCGGGAAATACGGCACGTCTGGCAACGTGTTGCATACCTACCAAAGAAGCTGAAAATACCTAGCATTATCGCTGAGTTTGCGCTGATGCTTCTAAGAAGCGCACTAACGAGTTAATGCCATGTTGTTAGTTCAATAGTCCATACGCAGTAATATAATGATAAACATACATGAAAAGGTCAATGCATAGACACCACGGATTTTTCCAGCAGCGCCACATGAACAAAGCAATGACAACGCAGTATGCTCTGTGACTTTTAGTATATGTAGTGTTTAGAGTCTATATGTGGGTAGTTGAATATATTATAACGTATAAATACAGCCGTCATGATGCATGGACGGTTAGTCTTATGTCTTAACTCCGTCGCTGTAGACAGACGCGAGTGGAGTGTATATGTATTATGTAATACATAATACATAATTATTATGTGTCGTGTTATTGGTACTAATGAACCAGTACAGTACAGACAAGTCTAACGCAGATGCCGCGAAGCCTCGAGCATTAACTATAACATACGAGTAGGTACGTAATAAAGGTACGAGTAAGCCCATTAATTCCGCACAGCTACGGAAGGGTAGGAGGTCGGCGCAAGAAATGCATTATGCAATAGCTGTGCGCGCGATGAGCGATGGAAAACAATGCCATGACGTTATGGAGGACCTAATGACAGTGGCAATGATTTTGAATGATAATAATGGCTAAAAGACGTTTTGAGCATATGATTTTATCCAGTCCGCCTGCCTTTCCGTCTGCTTGTCCGTTCGTCTATTATACAGCACATTTCATTTAGAAACTAAAGTTAAAGCCGAGTTACACTGCGAAATTAGTGGCATGAAATTAGTTTCATGACATTAATTTCATCAACAGTTTCATGTGTAAATTTTATGCATTAAATTAATGCATGCATCATGAAATTAGAAGCTTACACGTGAAATTGTTGATAAATTTAATGTCCTGAAACTAATTTCATGCCACTAATTTCACAGTGCAAATCCGGCTTTAGAGTAAAGCTAGAGTTTGAACCTACTTAAATGCAATTTGCAATATTTTACTTCAGTTATTTCACTTCATTAACGTGAAAATTGTAAGTTATTAACTAACAATAGTGCAACGAGTGGAGATCGAACCTGCGACCTTACAGTTTTCAGTTCGCATCTTTAACCGTTGGGCTATTGAGGCTATAAATTTTCACGATATACTTTTTTTTTTTATTCGATGTCAAGATAGCCCTTGACTGCGATCTCAGCGGGCTAACTTGGAAGGGATATGGCAGTGTAAATTAACTTAATTTTGGATAGATGAAAAATCTATTTATTCAACGTCTCGGTGGAGCCCGGTGGCACTTCGTTGCGAGTAGGTATGCTTAGCGTCAAATCTCGCGTTCTCTACATTACAACTACTTTTAAACATAATAATAAGAGCTGCGGTGAGGCGGGCCTGGTATTTTTCACTCGCCGAAAGCTCTGCTAGTAAATCACTACGTACCTACTCTCCTTGCTTATAGAAACACATTTTATTTCAGAAAGCAGGTTTAAACACAATAATACACGGTTAGTGCCCCTAAATCAATACGCGTTACTTATTTTCGAACTGAATACGTAATGGGTCATTGGTAAGTATTTCCTGTTATTTATATAAATAGCCCAACGGTTAACGGTGCGGACTGAAAACTGAAAGGTCTAAGTTTCAATCCTTTTGTCATAACTACTCCTAACACAAGCTTTATGCTTATGTGGAGGGGAGAGGATTTGTCAAGATAAACATTACTAATATGCTTTAAAAAAATGAGAGTATGAAAGAAAATAGCAATTACATATATAAATGACACTGAATTTTAACTGTCTAAATTATCTTGAGATTAATTTATATACTGGAAGGTTTATTTAATCACTTTTCGCCTGAGATCCTCATGGAGTGAGTTTTAAAAATACCGCGGGATTTCTTTTTTCCGGGATACACTAAGCCTAAGCCTCCAGGTCCTCAGTTATTCCCATGCCAAAAATCACGTCGATCCGTTGCTCCATCGCTGCATGATTGAAAGACAAACCAAGAGACATACACTTCCGCATTTATAATATTAATATTATAAGTATATTGATCTAGTAGTATTAATACATTATTATTTCGATTAGATTAGCACTCTAAGAACTCAACATAGTAATTAATCCATTCATTGTTTAATGTCCCTTTATCACGGGTAGGTATAAAGTTGCGCATAGTTTATCGCCGGCTTCGTTCTAAGAAATTATATTAAAAGCATAAAACTTTAATTTGCTAACTCACCAGAACCTCAGTCTTTTGTTTACTCAAAACTTTGTGTTGAGGAAGAGTACAAGTAGCTGTCAGCCTTTGTAACTGTTAGGTAAAAATAGATTATGAATATTTCAAACATTTTCTAACCTTTATCAATCTTTATCAACGTTAATTAACGTTATAATGTTCGTTAACGTTATCTATACAAATAAATAAATAAAATTGAACTATTTCAACTATTATATTGATATAACTTTCAAATTAAGCTCTTATGATGATGAAGAAATATATTAACCGAAATGTGATTGTTTCTAGAAATTTGGCGTCTGACCGTCAACTATATTAATTTAGTTTAAGACTATTGCAATCATTAAAGCTTCATAGTATATCCTCTTTTTAGACATATAATTAATCTGTGAGTATATCATGTATTTTGTATTTTGTAGCATGTAAATTCAATTCAATTAAGTTATTACAAGAAGTAATTATATTAAATTACGTCTTATATATCGTAATTTAATATACATAATTACTTCTTATAATATTATTCTGAACCTTTTGTTGTTTTTTATGCCGTTAAATTAATTCTGATTTTAAAAATTGAATTCTTGCCACCGTCCTTGGCTAGTTTTATTTATTATTTACATATTTAAATTAATAACATGATTCAGCCAAAAATATGATATCGTGTCAGTTCATAACATCGATTCAGGTATCTCCCAAACAAACATAAATCACACGAGGGGAAGCCTTTTATCAACCGTCATTCCCATACTGTTATTCACGCACGAGATCACTCGTGCAAAATGCAATTTACAATAAATTATCTAGATATTAATAAGTAGGAAGGTTAAGGGTTGAAAATAATGGCAGCACCATTCATCGTCCGATAAATTGCGAGTGGAGACACACTGTATTGAGATTACGTGCTTCAATATCCGGAATAAGCCGTCCCGGCGACGTGTACGAGGATAAATCGCTGAACTAGTCGGCCAACCGCGCGAGCGACGTAAATTAGTGCGTGAAAAACTTTCAGACACATTTCGTGAGGTTATGAACGTTTCCTCGTAAAATTTGAACAGTTGCCACGATGAGGAAATTGGGGTAATTTGCGAACCTAATGCGGCTGAATAAAATATTTGCAAAGAAAACATTGTGTGTAATCCTTCCGTGAAAGCGGGTATTATTTCGAGGAATGCTGCTAATAGTGCATGTCAACAGGTCATTCAGCGATGTGATTATTTAAAGATTACTGAGCTTTTTGTCTAAGAATGTTTGCAAACTCTTTATAATAAAATTTAGTATTGCGTTGCTTAGGCAGATAGCATGTTAAGTACGAATCTAGTAGTAATTTAATATTGAAAAACTCAAACTTTACAAGCTAAAATAAGCTTTACAAGGATTAATGTAGCTTGGAAATTCAAGAAATAAAATGGGAGTAGCTTTTTTTTATAGAGTGATTGAAGGAATAATCAATAAACAAATACACTTTCGCGTTAAAATATTACCACGATTTTTGATACCTTGGGTTACATTATTGGAGTTTTCGTAAGGATCTTTAATTTTTAGGAAATAAAATGTAGCCTGTGTTGCTCCCTGATAATGTGGCTATCTAAAAGTGAAAGGATTTTTAAAATTGGTTAAGTAGTTTTTAGATTATAATAAATATGAAACAAACAAATATGAAAAACATTTAGACTATACAATTTTTAAAATGATTTCATATTCTTAAAGTATTTTGATTACATAATCAATCCGGTGAGCACCAAATCAACCAACTATCGCAATCATCCCGATCAACTAACCGTGCAAACAGTATTGGGCCGAAGGATCAAATTAACATTCATTCCTCAGTCGATTTAACAGATTAACGCCAATCTCGCTCACGCAGGTATTCGGCGAACGCGACCGAACTGCAAAGCTGAGAAGCAGGCCTAATCCTTACTAAACTATCACCACATAAATTCATTCAACATAGATCGTTGATACGAGGTATCGCAGACAACCGATGATAGTCGGTCCGATTAAAATTGACGATAATAATAGAAGACAGAAAGGATATTTCCTAATCCTAAGCAGTTATCCCTAAAAATAGCAGACCTGTAGGCAGAAGAATGATAGGAATAAACAAGAGCTACGGCAGGCAACAGTGGAATATTTTCCTTCAGTATAAAAAAGGACACCACTTAGAAGACGAATTAGGTGCGTCGAGACTGGTTTTTTTAGTAACGACAACTTAAACTCAGCTTTAGGTATTTACTTTAACAAACGGTTGGCAAAACAAAACACTCGCCGTGTTCGGGCGCTCCTTAGCACCTTCTGTGTTTTGTAAATAAAGATGTTGCATTGAAACTTCAAAGTAGAGTTTCATTGACGGGTAAAAATCGGTCGCAAAGAAAAACGCTTGTCTGCGTCAGCTCCACCTCAAATAATGTTTTCTTGGACCTTGCCATCCGAATATCGATCTTATTCTCTTTCACTTTAACAGAAGTAGGTGGGCATTGTTACATTGTGCCGGACGGATCTGAAACTTAAACTGTCAGCCTCATTACTAACTTGACTGGAGACTTAGCGGGAAGATCGCAAACTATGTCTTTGATCTCTTCACTGGCTAATTAATTGGGCTACGAAAGATTAGCCAAGGATATTGACAGGTGACGACGCTATTGGAAAATACGAATCTATATTATGATCACCATTCGTGTAGGTACTTTAGCTACATTATAATATAGTAAAGGCTTACTTAGTGCCGATTTCACTAACTTTGAATAACGTTTAACCGTGGAATTTTGATATTTTGGCAGATTTTCATTAAAAAAACTATCAGAACGTCCAATTTATTCTCCGGTTTTATTCGTCACCCGACTTTGGTGAAATCGGCACTCACAATCGTAAGTTACATTAACCAACCCGAATCAATATCTACAGAGATTGATTGATAAGATGTTGATAACAGATAAGCTTCAAAAGGACAGTTAAATAAATCACCACTGACAGATATTATATATTGGTATATCTAGCCTAGATAGAGTTACCTATTGAGAGACCTATCACTTTCACAGAATGAGAATGTTCGCCGTCCCAATGCACAATAGAGTTTTATTTGATCTCTGGCAGACGAGCATAGGGATGTACAAACGCATTGTCCCTCGTGGCTACAAAGCATTGAATATGGCGTATTATTAGACAAAAGAGATGGCGTACAATTTTAAAATAACACAGGTATATGTTAAAGTACCAAGTATTTATTTATTTATACACATTAAAGTACACTGTGTAAAGTTTATTTTTATCCGATTCTCAAGAAAGGAAAATCTAACTGGAGCTCAAGTAGTGAGCTCTGGTTTAACTGAAAGTGTTCTTGAGGTAGTAGACGGTCCTGAAGGGGTGGCGGAAGTAACAGCTGACTTAAATGTTAAATTGGTTCATGCCAATTTATATGTCTAAGACAAATCAAAATGTTTCAAAAAATTTAGACGTAACGTACCATATAAATAATTATTCCCATTGAAAAGGTTCCGAAAAGTGTAACAAGGAGAAAATAACAACTACTCGTCTGCGATGCTATTTTTAATTTAAAAATGTCGTAGAATATTTCAGTTCTTAAACCGAATTCGGAATTTTACCTTTTAACAATTCAGATCGGTAAAATAAAACAAAATATAAAAGAAAACTTCATACATTTCTCTTATCCTAATAGCTCTATTAAGATAGATTCAAAAATATTGTTTCTCTTAATTTGTTCTCGGAAAAAAATCTGATGCGATTCAAATGATACAAACAAAGGAAAAAGAATAAACCTTCTAAAGTTTCCCGTAAATTTTTGAGGTATCCTATATTAATTGAATCGGATCAAATATAATGCACGTACAAATGTGATATTCAAATATAATAGGAATATGACATTAGAATATTAAATAATTATTCACTACTAGCGGACCCGACAGACGTTGTCCTGTCTTAACTATGAATATTGAAACTCTTTGACGAAATTGGCAGCACGCATTCTGTCAATGTTATGTCAAACGCCATAAGGTTACATCAAAAAAGTTTGAATTGCAAAAGCGGTTACATTAGAAATAATTTAATATGGTGGTTAAGTTTTCTTAAATTTTCTATTTTTCGCGCAATTTTCTTAATTTTTTCTTTTTTAAGAACCTTCTCCTGACAATAACAAACACAACAAAAAAAGAATTAGCGAAATCGGTCCAGCCGTTCACGCGTGATGCGATGACCAAGGAAATAGGGATTCATTTTTATATATATAGATTAACCCCTTAGGGGGTAGAATTTTTTGTTTTCAATTTAAAGCCTAAATACCGAATTTTATGGGTATAGCTTGAAAAATGACGGAGTTTCATACAAACTTTAACCCCCCTTTTTACCCCCTTGGGGGGAGAATTTAAAAAAAATGTAAAATACGTAATTCTTTATTTTTAATCAAGAGCCAAAATATCAAGTTTCATAAACGTAACTTGAAAAATAACTTGAAGAACGAAGGACTATTATACAAACATTCAACCCCTATTTAACCCCTTAGGGGGTAGAATTTTTAAAAACTGTGAAACACGTACTTTTTTGTTTTCAATTTAAAGCCTAAATACTGAATTTCATGAGTATAACTCGAAAAATGACGGAGTTTCATACAAACTTTAACCCCCCTTTTTACCCCCTTGGGGGGCGAATTTCGAAAAATCCTTTCTTAGTGCTCGCCTACGTCATAAAAGGAACCTACTGTCAAAATTTCAAGTTTCTAACTTCAGTGGTTTAGGCTGTGCGTTGATCGTCAGTCAGTCAGTCAGTCAGTCAGTCAGTCAGTCAGTCAGTCAGTCAGGACAAGCCTTTTTATATAATTATAGATTTCGCGCTAGGCGTAGGTCAATACCTACGCCTGGCGCGAAATAGTAAATAATGTACGAGAAAAGAGTTTCTCCTGCTCTCCACAATGCAATCAATCAAAATGGAAGAACAACGTGCGTGAGTAGATGATCAAGGCTAAGTATCGCGATCCTTAGAGTGAGGTTGAAGATATAGAGTGTGTGTGTGTATCATACATAAAGAAGATAAATTGTAGAAACTTCCGAAAGAGTTCAAAGCATTGTAAAAGACAGACTAAGGCCTAGAGAATGCTTACTGCATGGAATAGCTGGTAATAATTAAAGAATAATAATTTGAGAAACAACAGCTCGCGTTAAATCAGCTTCAATATTAATACTGATTTTATGAATTTGTTAGTCAGTTTGTTGTGCCGTACAGTCCAGATGTTCTGCTCACACTGCTCGTAAAACCAACTACACATTAATTTTTTATAGTGCTCCGCACCTATTGTCAACCTCACTTGTTTGTACTGGGGCAGGTTGTAAATATGCGTTAAAATTTAGTTCCATATCAAAAGCGCATCCAGCGAAGTGCGTAAAATTCCGACAATTTTCCGACTGCGATATAAAATTGAAAAATTGTGTCCGTGTACATTTTTACCTACCAATAATAAAGCTTACGCGAGGGGTACACGTGCAATTAAAGAATTTCGTTTTAAAAGTGGCTATTGTTTATTGTTTGCGCTGTGTTTTGTTTTTACATTTTTTACTCCATTATATAAAACTACTTGATTAAAAATAGCGACACTCGGGTAATCAAAGGGTATTAATAATTTCAATTCAGATATATTTTTATTTAACTTTGTAATAAAATAGGGGCAATATCACAATCCATGCATCTGGGTTGAAGTATCTAAACCATCGTAACTTTTTGTTTAACCTTTTATCGTTGAATCAAGAAAAATTACCGACTTAATACATATATATTAATACATACTACAATTAGATATTAAAAGTGAATGATGAATGCAAAACATGTGTTAGATATACAGTATGTTAGCAAAGTTTATCGAATTGCTGCAACTATAAACGTGCTAACCATTTTACGTCGGAATTAATTAAAATTGTCGTCTGCAGAATCATTTGATAGGTAATTAACGGTTGTAAAGTGTAACCGTAATGCCCGACGGGTCGGTTTAGCACATCGTATTCTATTACCTAACCAAACAATTGGCTGGCGCTAATAGCTCGCCAGCGCGGCCTTCCGCTGCGATAAGATACTCTGAATAAGGGCGTTTATGTCAACAGGTTTTAGTTATTACGATTAGTGTAACTTTTTTACACATTGTACTCAGTAACTCAATCTGTCTGTTAGCTTTATCTTCTAAATATACTTAAACTTTCAAACTCAAAATTATTTATTTCATGTAGGCCAACTTGTGGCTCTTATGACAAATCGAGAATCTACCGCTGTATAAAATACATCTATATAAAAGGAAAAAGTGACTGAGTGACTGAATGACTGACAGATCTATCAACGCAAAGCTCTGGAAGGACCGGGCTAAATTAGAGATTTCGTGAATGCATTCTATGTTTACATATACGGATACGCTCCAAATTAAAATCAGTTCTACTGAATTTATAACGATACAATTAAGGTTCATTTTCCTTTGACGCTAATGTTATCGAATAAGAATACGATCAATCGAATTAAATCTTGTACTAACCGTACTTATAATATTATGATGTAGGCATCCGCTAAGGTTTTTTGAATATTCAACCTCCAAGTGGGTAAAATAAGGGGTTGAAAAATCAAAGGGTCTAGCCGGATAAGCATGGGAAAGCTGCACCAGCGTGTAATGAAGAGTACTTACCTTGTGATTATTGTACTCTACCTAAAACATCTTTACGCTTAATTTCAGACGTCTACCCCTGATAGTTAGGGAGTAATCGGGGTGGCAACCCTTAACGTTAAATTTAATTTTTTCCGAAACTATTAAAGGTATCTTAATGAAACTGAAACTGTATATATATGTCTATGAGTTACATATTATATATTTATTTCAGAATTTTCCCATTTTCAAAAATGGTAAAAAACGAGAAGTAAAATTTTTGGGGGTGATTTTTTATACTAATCTGTAAAGTGACTAGGTTGAAAAAAATACAGTTGTTTTGTTTATTAGTTAGCTATTATATGTAAAAATTGCAGAAATATCGAATTGGGAAAATTAGTAAAAAAAATGAAAATCTGTTATGGATGATATCTGATATGTACTCGTAGTAATAAATCATATATTCAATTGATCAATCGTACAATCTTCTTCTTCTTCATCAACTTATAGACCTATGTCCACTGCTGGACATAGGTCTCTTGCATGGACCTCTATAGGCCTCGGTCTTGCGCCGCCTGAATCCAGAGGCTCCCTGCGACTCTTTTGATGTCGTCGGTCCATCTCGTGGAAGATCTGCCAACACTGCGCTTCCCGATGTGGGGTCGCCACTCCAGCACCTTGGGACCCCATCGACCATCAGCTCTTCAAACTATTGCCCTGCTCATTTCCACTTCAGCTTCACAACTCGCTGAGCTATGTCGGTGACTTTGGTTCTCCTACGGATCTCCTCATTTCTGATTTGATCTCGCAGGGATACTCCGAGCATAGCTCTCTCCATCGTCCGCTGAGTGATCCTGAGCCTTATGAAGCCCATAATTAGCGACCATGATTCAGATCCATAAGTCATCACTGGTACACGCACAAGCACAAAGCATCAGAATCTATTAATTTTATTATTACACAATGTTTACAATTTTTTAATGTTTTTTTTTATTTTTGTTATTATATTTGTAATTTTTTTTAATTATATGAGTAAGAATTGTTTAGAATCAAAGCTTAATTAATCATCATCACTATTTTCTTCAATACTTTGCTTCAATAATTATTGCAGCAGTATTGTCGTGATTTCCATCTATTGCATTAACTAATAAAGCCTTTTCCATAAGCTTCAATCTGTAAGCTTGTTGGTTATAAACTCAAAGGTAAACCCTCAAAAAGATAATTGTTTTATTAATTTCTTATTGCTAGTAAACTTAAACTTAAAGCCTCAATAGCCCAACGGTTAAAGGTGCGGACTTAAAACTGAAAGGTCACAGGTTCGAATCCCACCCGTTGCACTATTGTCGCCACTCACCCACCCACCACCCACTCCTAGCACAAGCTAGCTCCTGCTTATATGGACGGGAGAGGAGGATATTAGTGAACTTCAGCTTGGCTAATATTCTTTTTTTCAAAAAAAAAAACTTGTTATAACTTGCCTATGGAAATGAGCGGGCATAAGAATCATAGAACATATTTTTATGTCAGTACTAGTTTACTGTAGCGAAAATAAAAACTCCCATAGCATTATATGGAATAAATATTTATTGCTAACTGTTAATTTTCAATGACAAAATGTAACTAAAATATTTTCGTATTTGCGTGTATTATTTATTTATTGTTATAATACATGATTCCTGATATATTTTATTCTAAATATTATCTCATAGATTTATCACTTTATATCAGATATCACCCATAACAGATTTTCATTTTTTTTACTAATTTTCCCAATTCGATATTTCTGCAATTTTTACATATAATAGCTAACTAATAAACAAAACAACTGTATTTTTTTCAACCTAGTCACTTTACAGATTAGTATAAAAAATCACCCCCAAAAATTTTACTTCTCGTTTTTTACCATTTTTGAAAATGGGAAAATTCTGAAATAAATATATAATATGTAACTCATAGACATATATACACAGTTTCAGTTTCATTAAGATACCTCTAATAGTTTCGGAAAAAATTAAATTTAACGTTAAGGGTTGCCACCCCGATTACTCCCTAACTATCAGGGGTAGACGTCTGAAATTAAGCGTAAAGATGTTTTAGGTAGAGTACAATAATCACAAGGTAAGAACTCTTCATTACACTCTGGTGCAGCTTTCCTTTGCTTATCCGGCTAGACCCTTTATATGGGTCGGCCGCAGAACAGATCTTGATGAAATACACAGATAAAAATCTCTCTCACATGCTCGAGATACTAGTAGACATGAAATAATATGCATCCCGGACATTCAAAAAGTAGGTAAAACTAGGGCGAGTTTTGAAACCTAAATACATGCTGATGAAGTCGCGGAGATCAGCTAGTACAACATACTGTAATATGTATTCTATAGCGTAATCTTAACCCCTTAGTAGGTTAAAACGATTAAGGGAATTCTAACGAAATTATTTAGATTGGGTTTATTTTAAGTACTTTTCCAAGTTAGTTTTTACTATGGAAACAATAGAACTTCCAAACACTTTTACTAAAATATACCTATTGAGTTTATAAATACAAAATTTGCTTACCGTAATATTAACCGACAAACCTTTTAAGGGACAAAAACCGGTTGGGTCGTATACTAACAAATATTTATTTGCTTATTATCCTGTATTTGTGGTCGCCATGATACTTCATAAGTCTTATTTGTGTTTCCGGACCCATGATCAGGGGAGTTCTAGCAGACAATTTTTGATTTATTTTACGAGAATATGTCGAGCTAAACTGAGTGCAAAATATATTTAAACTAGCTAATGCCCGCGACTTCGCCCGCGTGAACACTCAGTTTTTTCGGGATAAAAAGTCACCTATGTCACTCTCCAAGTCCTCAACTATATCCATGAAAAAATCACGACGATCCGTTACTTACCTATTTGCTACGTGATTGAGGGACAAACCACCAAAAAAACAAACTTTCGCATTTATAATTTTTTTTAATAAAGAAGCTGAACTTGACTTATATTCTCTTCGCCCCTCCAAACAAGCGAAAAGATTGCGCTAGGAGTGGGTACGACAACAGTGCAACGGGTGAGGCTCGAACCTGCGATTTTTCAGTTTTCAGTCCGCTTCTTTAACCGTTGGGCTAATGAGGCTTTCAATATTAGTAAAAATACTTATATATTAAGATAAATATAATTTTGTAATATACCATTTTGAAATGGTACATTCATAAATGAATTAAAACGCACACACATCAAAGAGTTAAGAGATGCGTGCTAGAGATTCGAACCCTTCGAAAAGTAAGCCAAAGTTTTAACTAGTAGACTATTATAGCTGTAAATTACTTTTCGGTATTTTACTTTTATTATGAACTAGATGATACCCGCGACTTCGTTCGAGGTTTTTTTATTCCCGCGGGAACTCTCTTATTTCCCGGGATAAAAAGTAGCCTATGTGCTATTCCAGACTATAATCTATCTCTGCGCCCAGCCAAATTGGTTCAGTGGTTGCGACGTGATTGAGTAACAAACATACAAACTTTATTATATTTATTTAATTTATAATATTAAATAGGATACAACAGGGGGCGCAACAGCTTGTGGATATTTTTGAATTTTTATCCTGCTAATTAAATGTACTTACAAAGTCTCGCATATAACTGTACTCATTTATAAAAGCGTAAAGTTTTATTTAATAGCTGAAATGTTTCAAGTGCAAGTTAACACATTTGCAGTATAGTTTCCGCAATGTTAGCATTCAGCTCCTGGTCGCAGGGTCGGATGTTGAACTTGTGCTCACGTGTGTTTGGACAGAGCTTTGTTCTATCACTTATACCTACTTCACCGCCGATTTACTCCCCGCCTAATTCTACTTACAGTAACATTTGTAGGTACCTTGTCTTAGTTTAACTGACGACGATCTTAGCGCTGGTCTGGGTTTGTTTTAGTTCTTACAAGTTGTTAGTTGATACAAGATTTTTATTAAGTATTTAATAGTTTTTACCCGCGGCTTCGCTCGCGCCATCTATTAAATACTAGATGATACCCACGACTTCATCCGCGTGGATTACGATTTTTTAATTCCCGCAGGAAATCTTTAATTATCCGAGATAAAATGTAGCCTATGTTTTAATCTTGGGTGTGAGCTATCTCCATTCCAAATTTCAGCTAAATCGGTTCATTCGTTGTACCGTAAAGGTACTGCTTTACGGTACAACGAATGAACTGATTTAGCTGAAATTTGGAATGGACAAACATACACTTACACATATACAAACTTTGACTTTTATAATGTTACTAGCTGATGCCCGCGACTTCGTTCGCGTGGATTTCCTGAATTTTCTTTGCTATAAACCTCACAGAGCCCGAGACCTTTCCAACAAATGCAAAACCGTGGAAATCGGTTCGTGCGTTCTGGAGGTATAGCGTCAGGAAGGAAAACCCGACTTATTTTTATATAGTAGATGAGTATATATTAAGACTACTCACAAGATGAACTTGGGTCCATTATTATTTTCAGTCTACTTCTAATGTATGTACTTAGTTATTTGATCCCGTAAGGCCGGTGTCGCTATTTATTCTATGATGTACTCTGATTAGTACAGCTATTCTAGGAGATTAGAGCTTTAGAAAACTATTTTAGTTAAAACATAAGTCAATTATGCTAAATCAGTACAAATCCCAAAACTAAACTACGTTGTCGGGTCACGGCTGTTAGCCTTTTAGAAGCTTAATGAAATGGATTTTAAAACGAAAGCACCGCTGACCAGTTTTCTAACAAAACTGCTGAGTAAACAAATACAAAAAATATTTTATCATTGTCTCAGTTAACTTAGAAATATTATTTTCAAAAACTAGCGCATTTTTTTAGAGACCGATATCAATATCAATTCTATTTTGAACAAAATAAAATGTTTTTGTAAATCAAACAAATCCTAATTAACGAATAACGAAATATGTTTGATATGTTTACGGCAAACTACTGAAAAGCAAAAACATTGCCTTCGGGCAATGGCGAACGCAATCAATGCAACTGTACCGGATAGAGTTTTGCTTAAAATATACAGTATTAATGATTTTATTTTTGTTTATCTAGAAATTCAATTTGTAGGAAACATATGTAACGCAATATTTGATAAGTCGGGCTTCGGATCCATTAATCAAATGAAAACACAAAAGGAAATAAAATGTACAGTACGAGCACAACAAAGCGATAAAACTGAACTAAAAAGGGGTGTTAGTAAAATCAATATATTGGATGTTTCGGACGAACTTTATCAAGTTTTTTTATCAAATCGTCTGTGACAAGCTTTTGAGTACAAGCGTGATAACACATTACTGATTAACCACAGCGATACGCCGACATCGAAGAACCCAAAACCTAATGGGCTTTAATATCTGTATTGATCGCCATTAATACACTAATGTCCTACCTGAGATATAATATTTTTTTTATGTGGCCATATTTTAAATCTTTGACAGGCTTTTATTTCACAACGATCTCATAATATGAAGCTACTCATAAGTGATGGCCCTTTGGAGCATCCAAATTTACTGTATTGATTAACTAAAAACATTGACTGTTTTTTCGCGCTTGCATGTTTCAGGCTCAAGAAAAAGAACTTACTCCTATACTCTTTCATCAATTAAAGCAAATAAATACTGAAAAAAAAAAGAGTGCGACTCTACGTAGTGGTATTTAAAATTATTCTAAACTTCTTTTCCTCAGAAAGACTGCCATCTGAACTCCACAAACGAAGAATAAATAAAAAATAGGTAAACAAGTAACTCAGTTTTAGAATACGCAGGCAATGATAATGATTTATTGCAACTTTAAGACTTTATTTTACGACTAAACTAACTAAGTACGTTAAAAAAAATCGAGACTGACTGCTTAAAGGACTCTCCGAGACGAATAGACGTTCTAAATACAACAAACAAAAATTATATCAAACTCATTTTCCTAGAAACTAAAATTATTGGTTAAACAAATGTAAATAAAACTGAACCGTAAGCAATCAAAAATATGAACATCCATTAATAGAATACCTATATTATGTTCGAGGCAGTAATCGACACCTGGGACAATTAATGTCGCGCTGTACACTTTCATTACACGACTATTTTTGTACTATTTTCTGTATAACAATACCTTCATTCTACCATTCGATGATTTTTAACGAATGCATTGGAATTCATACGCGACAATAGCGAGCCACTTTTTTTTTGACCAGGCAATTTCACTTTAAAATAGTTTTTTTTAGCTAGGTAGTATTTTAAACAAATTGTTTTAGGTACATCTGGTACGTATATTGTTTAATAGAGTGGAGAATTCTCAAAGGAAAGCAAAAAATAGTTAGAGTAATTACCTGTGAAATGGCAAAATATTTTTTATTAATAGCTGACCAGCTCTGGCTCCATTAGGCGGAATTTCTGAAAATACGTCGACCTGCACTGAGAAAAGGCTCAGTGGGGGTCTAAATTATCCTACTAATATTATAAATGCGAAAGTTTGGATGGATGGACAGACGGATGGATGGATGTTTCTTACTCAATCACGCTGAAATGATTGAACCGATTTTGTTGAGCACAAAGATAGATTACTGTCTTGAATAAGACAAGGGCTACTTTTTATCCCGGAAAATAAGAGAATTCCCGCCGGAATTAAGAAACCTTAATCCACGCGAACGAAGTCGCAGCCATCAACTAGTAGGTAAATAAATCTACATGGAAAATCCCATTATTGGAACTACTACATTACTTACTAAACCGTGTTCGAACTTCAGTAACATATACCCCTAAGAAGTTATACGGAAATATGTGTGCATATGTTGTAGTATATATAGTAAAATAGAATACGAGGTATGGGTTTATATAAACTTATGGGAGCTTCGAATTCGGACTAGAGAAACAAAATAAATCTTGGACGGAGTAGAGCGATTTATAAGCAACTGGTGATTTGCTTACGAATTCTACTGGGAGTGGGTTGTTTAGTGCGTTTTCGGAGGAAATAGGCCTCGGAACCGTACCTACTACAAAATGTTTCTCGTATGTGACGAATACAAACTGTTTCACAGGAAGAAAAGGAAATAAATTCACTTCATTTTCTAGTGTTTCTTAAGAGAAAAATAAAGCGGAATACATGTAAAAAATTACGGCCATTGCTGTGTTGCGGCAATAAATTACAAGCTCAAACTGTAGTCACAGAATTTCTAATAACTATTATTAAATCCAAACATACACACAGTAATAAATAAATAGTTAATATCTGTTACTGTGTGTTTTGTGTGTGTATTAATTATTATTTATTGAAAAAGATCAGTTGCCTTTTGAGTTTTATTTTATTCGGAGGAATATTATAGTGTACAAGCAAGGCAAGCGCGTTCCATCTTAGGCCGCATCTTCACTTACCATCAGATGTGATCGCAGCCAAGCGCTAGTCTACATATTTAAAAAACATATATTACTAAAATAAAATTGATCATACAATTTATTAAAAAAAAGCATTGAATGATTTATAGTAGATACCTACTATTCTGTAAATGGTAAAGTTACCTATTACAGAAAAAAACACAACTAGAAAAAGCACATATCGTTTAAAAGTAGAGCGTTCTACATCATTTAGCAATCTCATCTTTAAAACATTGCCTACCGTTCCGCGCGAATACGTAACATCTCTTTAAAGTTGTGGCAATAAATAAAAAGTTACACGCATACCATAAAGCGTAAGATAAAAGCTGTAACGCTTAGTTTAGGTGAAAGCAAAACATAAATAAAGTCGATATCTAGAAGGCCATAGAGTTGGGCAGCTACACAGACTTAGGTGAGCTCGTCCCACAACACTGTCATCATTTAAGCCGCACATTAGTGAAACTTGCGCCGTTTCAACCACACCTGGGGACTGGCGGCACATTCGATATTTTACACGGGGAACTGTGGAACACGGTAAATTTTAGTTAGCCGATGTTTTGTTGTTCGAATGCATACATATTTCATTGCCTGTTACGAACGGTTTGAGACGTTTTTTGCTTTGCCCACCGCTACCGTAAATCATGACCTTGTGATGATAGAACAAATGCATTTATCGGATTCAGCCTATGCATACAAAGGATATATAGCTATGGATATTTGATAGCCTTGTGGTTAAAACTTCGACCCAACCCTTCTATCTCCGGCCTCTAACTTTTCGGAATTCTAATGCGTTTGAAGCAAATAAATGTCACTTTCTTAAATAATGAAGGAAAACATAGTGATGAAACCTAGAAGGCTGCAAGTTTCCTATAATTCTTTTAAAGGCGTGTGAAGTCTGCCAATCTGCACTTGGCCCACTTTGTGGACTATGGCATAAACTGAAATTTTTTCCAATAAAATTTTATTCTGAAAGTAGATAGTATTTCGAAAATTTGTTACAGGTAAAATATTACAGTTACAATATACAATCCGTTTCCAGTTTCCTTTTAATTCAAACGCACCCCGATAAAGTTTAAACCGAATAAAGCGAAGAAAAGTGAAGTTGCCGAAAAGTGACACAAATATTTGCAATGAAAACCTCAGGAATATCCAAATACGGGATATATTGCAGCTCAGAGCTACACCTGCTATCTGAAAGCCTTTCTGTTTGTTCACCTCGTTCTGAGCTCTCGAGTGTAATCACTATTCGGAGAGACACTGCCATTCAGAAAGACTCCGTCGCCAGTGTTTTTTGCGAGCACGGCAGTGCGGCGAGAAAATTATTTACAGTTTCAAAGTAGACACTCAAAATATGCCTCCAAAGTCATACTACTGATATTTTATTCATTTATATTTAATCAACAGCTATTATAATATCATTAGTAGGTTATTTTAGATACCTTATAAGGCCAAAAAAGATAACATCACTTTAAAATAGAAAAGAAAAAGTTTAACAGAGCACAATTTAACGACAATAATATTCACAACGTGCGTGTGTGTGTCTGTGTCTGTGCGTGTGTAAGTGTGTCACAAATTAAAAGAATTTGAATGGAATGGAATATTTACATATATTGTAACGAAAAGAAAACTAGTTTATTATTTGTGTGTAATATTAATATTGTACCATAAAAGGAATTTGTTTTAGAAATCAAGAATAAGGGAACAAGAATAATGTGATGGTTTATTTAATTTTGTGTTTAGAAATATCCTTAAAAGTCTTACAACTTAAAAGTCTCTTTTTATGCAAGCGAAGTTACGGACTTCTTTCAACTACTTTGTTTATAAAAGCACCTTTAGGATAGTACTGGCAAGTCGGTCGTATGAAGGCAGACTGGTTTACCTTTACAACAGACGATAACGTTATTTTAAACTTGAGTCGTTGTTTTAGTGACGTTGAAAAATAGCACTTTGCGCTAAGTTTTTGACGTTGTGCGCAACTTTCACGGATCCTTTCCTTAAGCGTTGTTACGAAGACGTTCATTAACGTAAAACACTGGCTCTATTAAAGTACGTTTAAGAGTTCTTGCTTGCTTTGAAAAATCATGTTACATTGGCTATCTATACTATTATAATAAAGAGAGAGCGCGAATTTTGTGAGTTTGTATGTATGTCCGGAGCAAACTTTGGAACCACCGCACCTATTACAATAATTCTTTTACCATTTCAAAGGTACATTATTCCAGATGGTTATAGGTTATAATTATGTTAATAAATGTATTATGGCTAGATATTATGTGCAAATTTGTTAAAGAAGTCGGACATTTTTTTGACTCTTAAACGTTTTCAAGGCGTGCGCTGGGTCATATACTGTTATTGGATGAAAATGATGTGAGTTCTAAAAAAAAGTCCGCGATAGCATATGTCTATATTCTAAGGATAACTTACAGTAACCATTTCTATCTTTCAAATTTTGATTAAAAATAATGAATTATTTTCGAAGCTTCTTTAACCGATGTGATGTCAATCTATATCTAAATAAATATGTTTATTATCTTAAATATTTAATTTAGAACATATTTGCCCTTTACACTATACAATTTAAATAAATATATTAGGAGTTATCGGAAAATTAATATTTCCGCGCGACAAAATAATAAAATGGTGACGGCTGGCGCGGCGGGGCACGGTGGCGGGTATCGGTGCGGGATATTCGTGTGGTTTCTGTGGTGATCTTATTGACAATCGTCTCCTATAAGAAGCTTACAAGAACAAATATTCAATTTTCAACCCGGACGAAGTCGGCGCGGGCTTCTAGTATTAAATAAATATACTACTTACGCACTGTATCATCACACTAATATTATAAAGCCGAAAGTTTGTATGTGTATGTGTGTGTGTGTGTGTGTGTATGTTTGTTACTCCTTCACGCCACAACGAATGAACCGATTTGGCTGAAATTTGAAATGGAGATAGCTCATACCCAGGATTAAAACATAGGCTACTTTTTATCCCGGAAAATTAAAGAGTTCCCGCGGGAAACAAAAAACCTTTATCCGCGCGGACGAAGTCGCGGGCATCATCTAGTACATAATAAAATCTAATGCTCTGCTGATGCGCACGTACGTACCTGGAAATAAAAAGAATATCGGTTATTCAATAAAATTATAGTAGGTAATAAAGTTTAAAGAATATATTGGTATTTTTACGGTGTCTATTTATAATAACGTGTTACTCCCTATAAACAAAGAGGTAATAATACATATGATCCTGCCGTCTATCTGCGTAAAGTGCAGAAGTCCTTTGTGGAGTCGAATATAAGCTTTTATAACTTGACTTCCAAGGAATTGGTAGATTTACCATTATGTACACAAAATTCATTTAATAACAAAGTTGCTTGGAAGCAATCGGCTTTGCTTCAGCTGTCCACAAGATAAACTACATATTGTAACATTTTTGTTTTCTTCTTCTTCAGTTCAAATCAAAAACTATACTTCCCTATCATTTTCCTGCAATACGACACAAAATTTCTTGGCTTTTTTTTAATATTCTATATGTGTAATAATGGTACAAAGCACATGATGGTAAGTGAAGATCCAGCCTAAGATAGAGCGCGTTTGCCTATTCACAGTTGGAGGTAACCAAATTGTAGTTAGTAGGCAAAATTAAAATAAGCATGTTGCTTAGTTTTATCGTTCCTAACTTTTTTAATTTATTACTAGCCGATGCTTGCGACTTCGTTCACGTGGATTGAAATTTTTAATTCCCGCGGGAGCTCTTTTATTTTCTGGGAAATTAATGAGCCTCTGTGTTAATCCAGACTATAATCTATCTCGGTGCCTTTCAGCCAAATCGGTTCAGTCGTTGCGACATAATTAAGTAACAAATATCCATCCTTCCATCCATACATGTAAACTTCCGCATTTGTAATATTAATACGATAATAAGATTAATAGGATTATTTATTTGTTTTTATTAAGGTGGCGTAACTATAATATAGTGGTGTGTATTCATTTCATTTTACTACGTTTAAAATTACTCGATCTCCCCTCTCATTACCTACGTCAATTTTCAGTTAGCGTCGAATTGCCGAAATGATAGATAATTACTTAGAAATACGGCTGAACAATCCGTAATAATGCATTTAGACGCAAATTCGAGCGATATTGCTGTTTGGAACAAACCAATAGCAAGCCACGGGCGTCAGTTAATCGCTGCCCGCCAACTAGTGGGTAATCCTTGAGTGCGCATATAACGAGTGCATTCCCGCGCTGTGGCTCCGAGCTCCGCACACAATTACGGATCTCGGCTCTAGAACGATGACGACATGCGAGTACTCGCATTTTGCGAGTGCGTGTGATGTGTTGAACAGTGACGTACCTATTCGCTGATTGTTTGACTCTATATCGCGCTAACTAGCTCTCATAATGAGTATATTTCTTAACCATTTCTATCCGAGTACCGTAAAAACAAAAGCAAGGGTTATGATTTTAGCTGTCTATGTATGTTTGTAAGCTTTTATTTAAGTATATTCCACCGTAGCGCCCAAGCTACTGAGTAGATTTTGATGAATGAGGTGTCAATTGATTCTTTATTACGGTCCAGGTTTCTTGTTAATTGAATAACATGGTCTAGTTTCAAAAAAAATAAAAAAATAAACAAAAAAATGCTTCTTAAACTATTCACGATTTAAAGTTGGCACGTTTCAAAACAAAATTATTCACTGCAATCTGGTTTTTATTCTGTCTGTAACCCTAATAAAACTTTTCACTGCCAGAGACAATCGCTTGGCTATGTAGAGCGTCGTCTCTATCATCCAAACCCCTGTGAAGTTTTGTCATTTCATGCAATACAAATGAAGCTGAACGAAGCTGAGGCTGGCCGATTTTGTGATTTTTCACTTACAATGTTAGCTGAACAAGCATGATTATGCAACAATCAGAAACAAACGCGTAAGAAAACAAATTTCGCGCAACTGCTCTCGCTAAGCATACACAAACACAAAAGTAAGAATAGTAAATAAAGCGTCTGAATGGGAGGCCGAGAGTTGCGCCGGCGCAGCGTGCATTGCCCCCTACAGTCCCCCCTCTCGGTACAAACGCGCCTGACGGCATTCCGCCGCGCTTCCTGACCAGGGCAAGTGCAGCGGCATTACGATGTAAGTACCCCCTCCTTCCCTCCCTAACTTTCCCCCCATGCGCTCTCCTTCCCGGCTAGCTCGGCGTAAACACAAAGAAACACTTCCGATGAAATTAAAAACTGAAATCGTAACATTCGTAACACGTGACTTTCGAACGCAAACTTAGTAACTTATTTACTATTTATGTATTTCTTTTTAGAAATAGTTCATAGCAAAGGTATTTAGTTTCTTATGTTAGCATAGCTTTTGCCCGTGACTTCACTCACATTGAGTGCGATTTATAAATACCTATTTTATCTCCTTGGGGGGTTGATCTTTCAAAAATTCTTTCTTAGCAGATGCTTTGATCACAATAGCTATCTGTATACCCAGCCTGATCTGCCCAGTGGTTTGAGATGTGTGTAGATAGGTCAGTCAATCAGTCAGTCAATCAGTCAGTCAGTCAGTCAGTCACCTTTACCTTTTATAACATTTTTAAATGATCGTGCACCAACACACGAAACGCTCGCAGGAATCATTAAAGCAATGGATGAAAAAGAGTTGCGTGAAGTTTTTGCGACTCACGCGGATCTGGTGCCTGTTACGGGTTTCTTCTTACTTAACCTAAAAAAAAACCGCCAATTGTTTGAAATCACTAATTTTAAGAAGTACCATATGTAGACTTCTATAATACTAGCTTTCCGCCTGAATAAGGTTTTTAAAAGAAGGATAAACCAACAAACAAACACACTCTATAATAATATAAATAAGGATTCTATGTATAAAATGGACCATGACCCGTGCAAAACCAGGGCGACTCAGCTAGTACAAAATATACCGAAGATGCCGAAGTTGTTTAAATTAATCATTACAAAAATCCCTCGCCCGCCCAAGAAAGCCCTTTGTAATCCAATGCATTAAGATTATTAGGTTGTTCTGCAACATCTTATTTGAAATTTACCTCGTTCGTATACTACAGCGGATTTTTCTTTCGATTTCTGGGGTCTTATCAGTTCAATTTGATTATTTTTGTACATGTATATGTATATAGGTACATTTGTTTGCGAACGTTTTCAAATACGTCTACGTTTTTAACCTAATTTCATTTCTTAATACCGAAACCTTTGGTCTTCAATATTTATGCTTTAGCAAAAGCTCTGGATTTACCATTGAACTGCTCCTTGTGCTAAGACCCAATAGAAATATTGGTACCATGCAATACGAGTATACCTACGAGTATATTCATACGTATACAAAAGTGTATAGGTACATTCGAAGACGAGCAAAAAGTATAGGAACACCGGGGTGTTTCCACACTTTTTACTGTTCAAGTAATACGTCTACTAAAAAGCGTTTTCCAGCAGGCTTTTAAGCGCTTATCTTGAAAATGATAGCCGCGGCCGGACGTTGAAAGGCTGTGACGGCAATTTGCTTACATTAGGACAAGCCCCGTTTCACTACTATTGGCTGCGAGATCGTGTTTTTTGCTTTCCTTTCATAAAGTGTCATTAAAATCGGTTTAGACATTATGAGGCAAGGTGGAAAAAATTATCTGCTTTATAATAAAAGTGTATTTTGTGTTAATGAGAAAGCCGTTTAATAATTTTATTAAAAGAAAATGCGTTTTATTTTTCAAAAATGAAAAATAAAAACTGAAATTTATGAAGCTATGGCCTAGTATTGTGTGGTTTGTGCAAACTCATTCTCACCGAGCGTGAACCTGCGCACGCGCTTCCACCGTATCAGCCACCGTACGACAAAGTGTAAAAAGCAAGCAATGTATTCTATTTTACAATATATTTTTATAATATTTTTTCGGAATATAATCATATCAGCAGAGCTATTCACTAAAATATAACACACTTCAAAAGCTTAACTTTGGGTTATCAATTAGTCAATTATGGTATAATTTGACATAATTGGTACCTAATACAGAATTATAATAATATGATACATTTAATAATATGATACATTTACTACATAATACAAGATTACTTCACTTTTGAAGTAAAATTTTGAGTATCTGAATGAGTCTTCATCATTGTAAGTCATTGTATCAAAAACGATATCTAGGGTATCATTTAATGTGGATTTCTTCAAGGTCAAAAATAAGAAGTATTATAAATAACTTCTTATTTATAATACTTCTTGATATACTCCTTCTTAATACCTTCTTATTAAGAAGAAGTATATGAACATTGTACATTGTGGTGAATTTTATCTGTATCGGCAGTATCACCACACGAATTGCACTCCACTTTTTATTGACATGCGTTTCATATACATATTGATATTAACGACTTTTATTGTATTTGTACGTGAACGCAATATTGATTTACAGAACGCAGTCGGCTATGAAGTTGTAACAGATTCAGTCATGCCCTGTTTGGAATGTAACACTATTGTTTCCAGTTAGTTCAGTGCATCCGGTTGCTGAATTGTTTTCAGGTGCATTCAGAAAGCGTTGAATATCTTTTTCGGTTTCAACGCTATATGAGTTTATGGATTCCGCATCAAAAAATATTTAACTTTGTACTACGCTCGCGAGGACGTAATGTCGCTCAGAATGCATTATGGATTTTAAGTTGAGCGCTGTAAGAATGACTATGTTATATAACAAAAAATTGCGTTTATTCAGTAATAAATATGTGTACTGGCGTGTTAATATTAGTTTGATTTATGGTTACGTGAACTGTTATACGTTTTTCTTAAAGGTGAATTCGCACAAAGAAAATATTTCGTATTACGTTGAAGGTATAATCGTAAATAGGTAACTAAATATTTGTATTATAATTAAGTCAGTGTTTTTGTCTGTTACCTTTTTCCGACTTAACCGCTCAACTGATTTTGACAAAATTGGACACATAGATGGATGGAATTGGACATATATCTTGGATATACTACACTAATACCTTTTTTCGATGTTTTAAAAACCTTATTCCACGCAAATAAAGTTGCGGACATCATCCAGTTGTTTTCATATTTATTAAGATTTGAAACAGTCATAACAAAAAGACGTATTGGTATTTGAACATAAAAAAAAATATGTACAAATAGCTTGTCTGTTGTGACGTCACCGGAAGAAGCAAAAAAAAAAAACATGGCGGCTTTTGCATACGACTTGGCACTTTCCTCTGGAACTCCGAGAACTATACAAGCATTTGAGTTTTTTCTATTAAAGCTAGTGTAGAAATTGCGTATAATACGTATAAATTAGTCGGTCCTCGGTGTATTTGTTTCTTACACTAGTTTGGCTAATTTTTTGCAAAAATGTTCAGAAGTGTTCACAGTACAGGTTTTGTTCTATATCTACAGTGTTAAAAGCCGGTGTCTGCGCGGCCGTCTGTTTGTTTTCCGCGGCTATTTCTGGCGCGCCGCCATTGTTTTATGAGTTATGGCGGGAGGTTACCAGCTTTTGAGCTTTCTTAAAAGTTGAAGGTTTAATTTATGTTGCATTTTCTTGTAGATTAGCCCAAATAAAAAAGATCTTAAAATTTGTCGGTAGAATTATTAATTTCATTTTTCTCTACATTTAATGCAAATAAATTAAACATTTCGATTTACACTGCCTTAAATATTTTCTAATATTATGTATATATTAGGAATTAATAACATAGTGCTATTATACAACAGCACTCTGTTTGTGATTTGTGAAAACTTTGTATTTTTTCAAAGTTGTTTTGAAAAAAAAATTACGGAAGATTTGATATTAAATAAAATAGTTGGTACAATAAGTTGGATTGTTTTAACCAGCGGTTTCACGAATACATTACGATTACACAATAACAATTGAAAGTCAATACCTACTTAAAACATTTTACCGTTTCTATTTTCAAAAGTTAAAAATCAAAAGATCGTTACGCGCAATACAAAAGCAAATCCGATTTGTTATTTGTTAGCAAAGTATTAAATCTCGCCGTGAGTTTCGACTTTTACAGAGGAAAACCTGTATAAACAATCAAATGGGCGGCCATTAAAGGCAATATTGGTTTACGGGCGCTATAACGAACGATATCAAAACTATCGCTCAAACTACCGTTAAGACTGTGGCAGACCGAAATCCCTGAAATTCTTCATTCATTTAATACTTTATTTACAAAAACCTGAATAGATCCCGCCTTTGACTTCGATTCCGCGTTTTCTTATTCTTAGCATGTTTACCTATAGATTTTTAAGACAAATCTATTTCTAACTAAACAGCTTTCGAAAAACCAGTAAGTTCTCGGTATGTATTTGTGTAATGCATGCCTATTTTTCCAATATCTCGTGTGATTGAGTTTGTTTTTTCGATAACGATATTAAAAAAATCATTTGGTACACAATTGGTCCAATCAATATCAGCTCCAATTTTTTCTGATTTAATTTTTTCTTGTTCTAATAAAAATATGGAAGCGCCTATGACACTTAAATATTAAATACTTCACAAAAACGTCCGAACCATTTTCCATTCGACTTCAAATTAACGAAAAATATTTTCAAACTTTGTATTAGCATTTTCCTGGTCGTAAAAGATTGTCTTTGCAATAAATCGAAGTGTTAGATACTTATATAACTATACCTACTTCTAAAGAGTACAAAGTATTTCTTTTGCTCTGAACGATCCCTTTGTAGGTTCTTTCACACGGCGTATTTCACACGCTTGGCTGTGAACTGCTCTAGGTAGCCTACTAGTATGTGCTTGATCTAAAAACTAGGCAATTGTAACGTAATCGTTTGCACTTATTATGTTTAGTTATTAACAGTACGTTTGCATCTGTAAAAAATAGATTAGAAGTCAATTTTTATACAGATACTAGTAGGAGCTAATTGCTCCAGAAATTTTACTGCCACGGTCAGTGTTCCTTAATCGTTACTTAATTATCTCCTTGGATTAGATTTCAAAAAGTTCCTTCTCAGAGCCAGTTAAAGCTTCGTTAGTATACATATTAGTACTGTAGCTCTTTAAGTTAAGAGATTTGATGATAAGTAGAGTGCGGCAATAAGTGAAACGAGAAATTGCCATGCGAAAGTCTCCGTTTCATTCTAGGTACAATATAATTAATGCACATTTGTAGAATGAAAAATCCGATTATATTTACCAAAATGTCGAGGAGTAAAGCAAAATTAATAAGCTTATGTAAAAGCTTTTCATGCTGACCTAGACCATTTTTTTCATTACCTGTATCACAAAGAGGGAAGAAGCACCTTTTTCCTCTATCCTTTCTTCGCCGTGACGTATTTTTTATGAAGACATTATAACGGATCTAGCAACGGGCTTTGTTGAAATATGGCAAACGCAAAATTAAAATGAATTTGTAGGTAGAGTGAAATTATTTTATTACAATATCAAAGATGATTTTTGCTAAGCGCTCGGGGTTGTTTGTTTTCGACGTGGTTTAACAAAAAAATAATATATAAAGATGAATTATTGCTGTAATGTAGGTTTTTTCACAGTTTTATATTAAATAAATGTAGGCTAGGACATTTTGTCAGTATATTTAACAAACAAATATTACAGAAAATCGATCTTAATTAATATCTTCTGTTATGGTTTTGCTGTCGAATTCATAACTTTTCTCTAGCTTTTCTCAGTCAATCATTTTGAATTAATCAGACCTTCACTTGTATTTGTCTGACCTATAACTTTCACACTACCCCAGTTTTCAGTCAAAATGGAAACAAAAATACAGAAAATTACGAAGTTTTGAGGACTTCAAAGAACTCTCGTTTTTTTCCTGACTATAGCAGAGCTATGGAAGGGCTATGATTTTAGATGACGAATGTGCCTATTCATATAATTCATAATGATATTATGTTCTACCATAGCGCCTAAACTACTGAGCTGAAAAAAAATATTGAAAAACAAAATCCCTGTCTACGATAGGCGACACCCTGTATAAAAATTAAAAAAGAAAACTACTGAGCTGATTTTAATGAATGAGTTTCAATTCCTTATTATGGTCCGGGTGCAAATACACCAGGTAACAGGACTTTTACTCATTTCAGAGTTTTACTCAAATTTTTTACTCTACACGTTCGTGTAGAGTAAAAATCATTATTTTCCCGCTTGATTTATTAGCTGTTACGAAGGTAGTCAGCACCCCTAAACTCTCCAGCTGCACCGTATTTCAAACGCTAGTAAAATGAATTTGTAATTAAAGCGATACAGCTAAGCAGGACAAAGGATTTAAATAATCGGCACCATTAAGGCGGTGGGTATATCGCCGATATTAATATTTTTAACGAGACCCCCGGGTTTTATTCAGGGAAATTGCAGTTAGAAGGATCTTATTAATGAACGTCGCCGAGTCCTTTGTCCGGCGCGAGAGCACTTCCTGCACAATCGCCCTGACACCTAGTAATTAGAGAGAAAAATTCGTTACTCTGACATCTAGTAGCGTATTTTATTGCAGCGGAATAATTTTAAGTCGCCAGAAGTGATATGAATATATTACGAGTTATATCATCTCCGACTTTCAATCTCACTAAGCCGGAAGAAAAACGACTTCACCGTGCCGTTTTTGATCTCATAAATAAAAGTCTGGCACTAGATTGAAAAATACCCTTTGACTAAAGAAACGCATAATTTTCAAACACTTTTCAGTTTTCATATTAAAAACTAGAGTACTGTGGTCCTTCATGTTGACAAAATAAATACTGTACCTAAGTGACGAAATATAAGTATTTCGACACTTAAGTCAAGAAGAAGAAATTCGCCAAAAAGTAGGTAATTTATATTATGTTAACAAATAAATGCACATTATTTTCATGACTTCAACTTCAACACACACACACTACATATTTCTCATGCAAGCGTCAATCATCGAATTATAAAGTATGTAGTTAAACCGTTAGTTTCAGCAATGATCGTGGCAAAACTGACAGCAAACCCCTATAGATATCTGTTGACTTCTTATGAAGTTTATCTTCAGCTTCAGTCTACCAGGGCCCCTAACTCTATGCTGAATATATTTTTGACTTGGTATTGCTACAGGAACAGCAAACGGCAGATAAAGTTATACATTGAGTTTGAAAGAACTACTGACCTTAACTTCATAGAGTGTAGTCTCTGTCTGTTTGAATGACAGAGACAACGCGTTACGTAGCTGATGCTGGCCGATTATCTCTTTTGCTGGGGTTAATGTGCAAGATTTACTGGCGGATACTGAATGTTAATAGAACGGTAAAGTATAATAAGCTTCCCAAACAAATTTATCTTTCTTGTACTTTAATCTATGCATTTAATCAAAATTATTTTATTAGGGGTCAATAGATGGCAACTGTAGAGGTAGATGATAAAAAAGAAGCAGGTTAGTTTTAATTATGAATAGGAAAAAATCAAATATACTTATATACTAAATGTTGTAAAAAATGCAGGTGCGTATAAGTGAAGCAATAATAAGAATATTGATTTATTTCAACAAATAGTAAGACGGTTTTTTACTTGCCACACGTTAGTCTATGGGCGTTCCGGTTCGTAAGCCAGCACGATGACCTTTTATTATTTAATTTTGGTTTAAGTTACAGCAGATAGCGGCAATAGCCAGACTATGAACGAGCCTATTTAAACTATAGTTTTAGCCACCTTTTAGCCTAATTTTTAGGTACATATATATTATAATAATGGAGGGCTCGTTCTCAAGTTGATTTAGGTGTAAAAACATTTGTGTGATACTCGTATTTTCTAATGCTCGTAACTAAAAAATTAATAAAAAATACTGATAGCTATTTTTTTAAAGAATATTTTATATATAAGGGTATTGTCTTTCTGAAACATTACAAGCAATGTTTTTTAAGCATATTATTATAAAAAAACATGTCACCTATAATTGCAGATCACATCAGAAGCAAGCTTGGCGCACATTGTCTATCGTACCAAGATTGGAGTGACTGCTTTTTACAGCGGAAGTATTTTCGAACATTTCATAGCTGCCCAAAAGTTGCCAAACGGGACCGTATTACTCAGCACATATAATAAGAAATGCTTTGCAATTACCCAAAAGTAAAAGTTTATTTCAATTAAAACTTTTTTTATTCTATTTCATTCCACAATCTACCCATCTGTCTTTGTAATCGTCTGTCACAGGGGTCTACAGATGGCTTAAATGGCAGCTAGTTAAAATTTTCACATAATTCATGTTACAAATGCCTCTATCTCGGTAAATAATAATAAAAAAAATACTAACAAAACCACCTGGTTTCTGGTCTACCCCAACACATGGCATTTCTTTATTTATTTCAGGTCTACGAGAAAAAAGGTGTGTGGATACAGTTATGTAGGTCCTCATGGCACGCAACACACGATGAATTTTATCACGTAAAAATTTCGCAGAACGAGTGCTGGAGTGCTGGACCTTTTTCAAGAGAATCCGTCGTATATAATGGCTATGTAATTGTATCTGTCAACATTGGAATTAAGAACGGCAGCGAATTAGTACTTGAACGCGGGGAGTCGAGTGCTCTTCCGGATGTCATAACGATGTCTTGACCCAAAGGAAAATAATAAAAACAGTCAAGCGCTTTCTCAGAGCGAGATTACACGACGTTTTTATTCAATATTACACTTTAACAATAATTTTTAAGTCACGAATTCAGAGAGCTGAAGTCAGAGAGTATGCCCAGGAACTTCACAACCTTGTTCCTCGTTCTACCCCAGAACTGCGAGAAGACTTGAAAAGAAGTTGGCATCCTTATGTGGTTGGTATCCTACTCATACAAGACGCTTTCTGTTACGCTTTATGCAATGTTTCTAATACAAACCTCTAAGGAGTTATATTTTGGTGGGGCTGTCGAAGCTGGTGGTGAATAATGACGTCCTTTTTGGTATATAGATTTATTAAAAGTTACAAAAATGGTGACTTACTTATAAAATAGAAATGTGAATATGTTCGTTCGCACCGAAGTTAGGTAAACGAAGGCGGCAATTGTAGAGTCTGTCGGATTCTCATGAAATTGGAGCCGTGACACACGTTGTGCTGAGTAGGGGCGATTCACGGTATGTAACAAAGGTGTAAAATGTTTGTGTTGTGATCATGTAAGCATTACTGGAGTACCTATCTTCAAGTCAAGATTGAATTTGCATGACAAGAGTGAGCCCACCACAGCTTCTTTATTATCGCACATCATATTTTGTCGTCAAACGCAAGTTTACGCAATAAAAAAATTATATATTTGTTGAACCTAGTGACCTGTCACATAAAGTTTTTACCTTCAACCCTGGTGTGAAGAAAGCTTAATATGAAACTAAACACTTGAATGGGAATTTCGAGGGCGTATTACTATTTATTTTTTGTATCACTTTTTAACTAAGTATACAAGTTCATCATCAACTAAATAAATAAGAATTTATTAAATCGCCGTCGCTTACATTTAAAGTTAAATAATAATAGTTGGCCTAATGACGTAACGGGGCCTCTCGGAGTTCACAATGATATGATGCTAGAAACCTCACTTAATGATGTGTGTATTATAAGAATATGAGTATCAGAGTATGTCTGAATTACTATACCTTTCCTCACAGGGATAAAGTTGAGAATAAGGTAGCCATAGCTCAAGAGAGGTCTTTCGGCATACAAACCAAGTTTGATTTTTTATTTAATATTAATCGCTCAAACTCAATGAAATATACGAGTGTCTGTGGATGGTTTTGGATTTCAGTAAAAGTATGTTGTTACCGGAAATGTACCACGGGCTTCTTTAAACAGCAATACAAGGCAACATACTTCGTTTGTATGGGTGCGTTCGAGATTGAATACATTATAAATTTTATTACTCTAAACCTGGCCTAGTCTCAGGCACAGCTGACCTAGTTGCAGCAGTACTAATGGGTCTATGGGTTAAACAACGTTGCCCCCAGTCGGTAGCTGGATGGCTGACTGACTTACGAAGTCCGAATTCAGCCTTTTCGTTTCCTCCGTTCCGCGGGACTCGTAGAACACTTTTAAGCCATTTGTCATGATACAAACCAATAGGTACCTTCTACCCAAAACGCTTTCGTGACGCGTTAATTATTGTGAAGGTCAATAACATGGTTTAGGCCGTCGTTTTAATAACGATTCAACTTTATACGTCTTCAGAGTATGTTAAAAAATGCTGTTTTTAAACGAACACATAAAATAGATAAAAACAAATGATATAGGGCACAAAACCTAAAATGGCAATTTTGTGGGATACCACAACTTACGTAGGAGGTATCGAAACATGTCATAATAATGATCTGTCGTAAACATCAAGATCCCGTTTGCAGGAGGACCTGGGATCCCAACTCATTATTATCACTGGAAAATACTTACCATCATTGTGATTAATCGAAAGAATAGAATAGTATAGTTTTTTATTCAAATATACTTTTACAAAGTGCTTTCAAATCGGGAAAGGGGTTAAAAGCTTCAGCAATGAAAAATACGATCAAGACGGAACTTATGCCTGCTGTTTTTAGTGCGTCGTATTTATAACGCTATATCCCATCAATTATTCAGTGGTTAAATGCTCAAGATTATTTCAGATACGATAAACAAAGCATGTCAGATTTTATGGACGATTTCTCAGGACAAATCTATCTTAGTTTCGTCTTGAGAAATCGTCAATAAAAGTACATTCCTGCACATAAGATGCGTACAAGCTGAAAACGCGATTAGTGAATCGACAATTGGTATTTCTTTTGACGAAACTGCTTTTCGTTGTATAATTGATTGTTGATTAGAAATTAATACACATGTTAGATGTATGAATGCAATTAATCGCATACTTGTGTTGTGAACGCCGTTTCGCGCGGTCGCGCCACGCTTTCCAGCGAAATTGCGGTGAAACCGATATAATGACGAACGCGGCAACCACGATACATGCAAGCGGCGTTTTCTATTATAAAATTCCTATAGATTACCATATTAATATGAATAACAAGGTCACATATAATCGATTCAACTGCCAACGTTCTAGGTTCTAGATTAACTATCGCTGATGTGATTGCACGAAAAAACAAGCGGTAGTTGACTCTATGTTATGTGATAAGTTCTACAGACAAAGCAGAGAATATAGATAAATCTTTACTTCACGTATTATAAACGCGAAACTGTTGATCTGTCGGTTTATCCTTCAATCAAACAGAAGTTGAGAAACGTATTGACGTGATTTTCTGCATGGGTATATTTGAGAACTTGGAGAATGACATAGGTACCTATTATCCCGGATTAGTGGACAATAACATCTATCGCCTAATTGAATCAATCCCCCTCGACAGGTTTTGCATCAGTCAATCCCGTGATGAATCATAACCACAAAGTGAGCTGCAAAAACGCAGTGCTAAGGTGTTTGTGCGCAAGCGCACGACGACTACAGCCTTATGGCATACAATCCAACAAAATGATTACGTTGCGGCACCGCAATACGCCATGTGACGTCGGTCTTAGATGATAAGGCTAATGGAGCAGAGTACTATAAGATCAATAAATTACCAGCTTTATTTGGGGTCCAAAACCAGTACGCTACATCCGTAGATTTCGAAAGTCACATAACAACTATACTTTGGTAGTTTAACTATAATTTGGTACTACAAAGTTGTTTTTCTACCACAGCACGTTCACAATGTAGACACGATTTGTTTCTGGATCGCAAATAAAGCTCGTAACTTTTTCCACTTAATTTTGAACAAGTTATGTATTTCTAGGCTTTTGGCAGTGGGTCGTCACTTAAAAAGTAATAATGTAATGGAAGAAATACATCGTCATGTTTATTGGTGTTTTATTGAACCACAGTTGGCATAAAATAATATTCTGTGCGACCACAAAAAGTTGAACTACCGTTGAAGGAAAACATTCGTGCTTGTTTAAAGTTTATGAGAGGAACTTACCTGCTGTAGCTTTGAATATGTACATGTCAAATTATTTATTTTTGGATCTATAATAATTTCAGTTGCGTTTATTTTCCGCCGAGTAGGTATCTTAGAGAGTTGATTAAATACCTAAAGCATTTTGAATAGGTACCTAATAAATAATTAAGCAATATTATATAGTGCACACATTATCTGTTACTGCATACCGGTAACGATTAATTACTAATTACTAATGAGTTGTACTAACCTGTAAAGAAATTCATCATTTGTGAAACTTTATAACAGCAGAGCTAACTCTTATCAGTAAATATTTTAAAATATTTAACTGTGAAAATTAAACTATGACTGTATATTTAAGAGAATCTATATATTTAAGAGAAATAATAAATATTAATGGGCTGGCTACAACATTCATACGGACATTGTCATATTTCCCGTTAGCCAGTCGGCCAAGCCACATGGGTAGCTGAACAACGTAATGTGTCTAGAAACATTTGCAACCGTTATTTTGTCGCGTCTTTGAATACTTTCAATGAACGTGACAAACATTCAAATTGTTATACTAATTAATTGACTATCTAATATGGCATCATCATTTTCCCTTGGAAGATGTAATATAATACCTATATAGTAGTTACTTGGGATGTTACAGACTATGTATGTGACTTTTAATTCGGTCATAATGATCTGAGAAAGTTAATTACGGCGCTGGCAACGTAATTTGGAAATACATACGTGTGTATGTTTGAGATGAAATATTATATTCATTATTTACTCAGGATGTTCAATTTCTCATCGACTCATGACCATGAGCTACTGCTACTGCTAAGAGCAGATTATTTGAATTGCTTACAACAACAAAAAAACTTGAAGCTGAGGTTTGTCGTAAATTAGTTTTGCGGGCAATAAGCAGGTATTAAAATAACGTAAACACACTACCTTTGACGGAAGGTCTTAATGAGAAAAGTTTGATGCGACTTCCATTTTGAGTGAAACTTCTGTCATCACCGTTTACTTTCATGGCTGGGCCGACCAGTCGGCACTCGGAAACACGATAAGAATCTCCCTGAATTATAAACAAAAGTTGATTTAGTTATCGACTTGTCCGCTTTGTTCGATCTCCGCCTCTTTACTTTGCCGATTGCATTGAAATTGCGTTTAAAGTTTTCAGTGACAGTGAGAGTTTGCTCAGATACTATCGTGAACACGTGCAGTTTATTTACAGATACTAGAATCTATAAGATATCCGATGAAAATACAATCAAATAAAACCTATTCATACGAAAAATTGTGAGAAAATATACAGAATAGTGTGTAATTGAATTTTTAGGCAAATGAACTTTACCAAAACAAGATTTTTTTTAAGTCCAATGGTGTTTTTGTCATCTTCTTTACGTACCAAATTTTCAAGTTCCTGGTACTTTGGTACTGCAGAAACATTCCCATGAAAGTTTGAAATTGATGTGCTTGAAAGTCTGTTTATTTATTTGTCCAGATTCTGTGGGACACCTCACAATAGACCGGCATTTACCATATGAAAACAGCGATGATATCGCTGTACCGACATTAGTTGGGATTGCCGTGAAAGTTGTTATCAGATGCAAACTTTGCGAGCGTCGTGCTCTCTCTCAGAAACTTGATCGGTCGAGTGCGTGCAGATAACAGACAGGCGGGAAACATTGAGTGGACTTACCATGTTAGAGAGCAGCAGACGCTGGTGTTTAGCGACTTGGGGGTCAAGGGTTTGGAGCGGGAAGGCGAGGGGCAGCGGGAGGGGCAGCGGCAACGGGAGCGGGTGCTGCAGGATCAGCGGCGGGCAGCAGGCGCACGGCGTCGCGTAGGACACGCACCCAAGCTGCGGCGGGAACAGCGTGCCGACGGCCTCCTCGAGGCCTCTCCCACGTCTCTCACGACCGCATCCACGGCCGACCCTCGAGCTTTCGACGGCCACGCGCGCCGCCGACTCCTCGATCCCGACTCCGGCCGGTTGTCGAATGGCCGAAAAAGACTGGTACAAGTTTAAACAGCGCGGGAACTCGTGGAAAGTTTCGCGGCGAGTCGAGTCGGGTAAGGGAAGGGCCGGATCGCGGTAGGGAGCGGGAAACTGAGCGATCGGGAGAAGCGAGAAACGACGCGCAGGGCTCGCGAGAGTGTGGAGAAAGTGGCGGCGTGCACGGAGCACAAGTCGCCAGGCCGGCGTGTGGCAGTGGACTGAGCGGCGAGGCAGGTGCGAGAGGCGCGCGGAGGGCGTAGGGGCGGGCCTACCTGACTCACCTGGGCGCCTGCGCCGCGCTCGCTCAGCCTCCGATGCTCTGCATCTCGCGCTTAGAGCCACCTCAGAGCCTCGCTCCGCTACTCTTTGCAACAAACATCGCCGCGCCGCGCCGCCGGTGCATGACCGATGCCCCTACCGCCGACCACAATAACTTTTCATGACTATAGCTATAGCATTTGATTCAGTTAGCGCTACAAACACAGCTTATTTAAAGGATTCATGCACTCATATAATTTCAATAAAGATAATATATTTGTTGTTGTGATTGTTACTAACTTACACGTTATCCTTGTAACGTATTAGGGACAATATAATTATGTAGAGTTTGCAAAAAAATATAGGTATAGCCAGCGGACCACTAAATCTTTTTTACATTCCTTAATATTCCACATATCGAAGACAAAAAGCCAGGAAGGATTATTTCAGTTGCCTTATAACGAGAATGAAATTGTATTGATCCTGAAGATCGGACTCGTTAGAGGACATCACAAGAGGCATCCGGTATAAGCTCATTGTATACGCTTAGGGGCATTAAGCGCCTTTTAACGTCGCGCACTATTTACTTTTACAGTGAAACACAAGGAATAGTTTTCTGAAACGACCCGTCGCGTGTTCCTATAAAAAAAAATGAGAAAATAAAGCGAGCGCAGATTTAGAAAAATTAATTTACATATTTTTCATCTTACTCACATGCATTTTAATGTCTTGATGTGCATGATTAGTATAGTAATGATAAAATAATTTACACGTAAATATGGTAAGTAATTTGTTATTATTTGCTGGGTCTTCAACCCACAACGGCTGATAAACGTAGCAGTTTGGCAAGGCTAGGTTGAATGTCACTTTCTATTAAGTTGAATAGTTAATTCCAAGAATTAAGGGTGAAATCATTTGCAGGTACAATATCACACGGTTAAAATGCACAAGAAACTTTTGACCGTTGTAAGCGATTTATGAAACAAAATCAAATATTTCGTAAGTCCTTTTAACATTAAACAATTCATCTAATAGTTTGATGAATGAAATGCTTTGGATTTTGTTTAAGCCTAATAAAAATATGCTAAATATTCATGAAGTACTTAAAAATGATAATTTTTCGACTCTAAAAGTAGTTTGACAATTTTCACATGCGTATGTTTACAAGAGTAAGACCCTTTTTGGTTCTAACGTCGCAGATTACGCACATTCGTTAGTGAGCAGGTAAACAAAACATGAAAGATCAAATATGAAAGACAGAAAATTCAAATAAAGAAAATTCAACCAATGTGAAAGTTTGGATTTAGTGAGTGTCTGGCATACCTATACCTATTATTCATATGGTACGTATGGCTCAATCAAACAAATCGCCTCGATGCAGTCACAAAATTGCTCATCGCCGTAAGTAGAAGTATCGGATCTGCTCTGGCCCTCATAGCGAATTCACCAGGGTTCGATTTTAGTTGATCAACTGCTAAATCTCATAGCATTCGAATTTCGTACCCCCTGAACGTTGGCTTATATACTCAAAGGCCTGAACAGACATTCAACCAAATAAAATTTTGAAAAAGAAGAATTTATAGAACAACAAGTGTCTATCTACTAAAATGGAACCATGCGATCCCGCTATTACACTTAATAACAAGACGGCAACATTATCATAGCAGCTGTAGCTTATGATATGTGGAAATTCCTATTGCTAAGACAATCGGAGGTACGAGTATTATAGGTTAGGCACGAGATGTCAGCGTTACCGGCGGGGCGTCTGCTTTCGATAGTGTTAATTAATTCTTGTCATCACTACAAGGCAAGGTAATTACAGGGTGTGGTGAACTGACACGTGTTTCGAGAGGTTGATCCCCCGTCTAAAGTTTCCTTTATGAAATTAGTGTTTCGATTTCGAGTAGGCTTAGGAGCTCTTGCCAAAGCAATGAGATAATGTAACGCAGAAGAGGAGAATGTGAATGGCATCTTACTCTCTTATCTTTATTAAGTACTTACATTGAATAAAAATATTTATTTTGATAACTTACTCTCACATTTACTGTCATATTTTGCTTTACAATTATTTAAAGATCTCCTTATAGACTGACTTAAGTTAACTCTCAGGCTGTTTATAAAAAGTGCTTTGACTTGGCTGCGACTTGAGATAGAGTTAAAACGAGACACAAATATGTCTTGACATAAATCAGTCTCGTTTAAACTTACTCTTGAGTGAGTGAGAGTCTATAGATCTCAGCCTCAGAGACAGTTCTTAGTAAGTACACTCGTATAAAAGACAGCTTGCAAAGTCATAAGGGATCGAATTCAATTCAACAAAGTGCACTATAATTATAGTAGTTTAGCAATTATTATAAAAGAACCGATGAACAAATAATATAAGACAAGAATGTCCCGTTGGCATCTTTTGGGTTCGGAACCCTAAAAAGTACACCAATAAAAGTGCAATTTTAAGATTTTTTTTAAATAAAACTCATAAACGCTTTAGCCGCCCAAAGATTTATTAAACTTTAATGGAGCTTTACAATGGATTTAGTCCAATGAAAGGAGGTTGTAGACGGCAAAAATATTTTGAACGCTACATTAAGACACCATAGAAATATTACGAGGAATTCGTAATTCCATATTTTAAAGGGTTATTGGTTCCTCCGAGTAAATTCTTTACGGCAATCATAGTATAGGAATGTACGATCAGAGAATTAATAGCACATCGCTGAAAGCTTCTTTATGGAGAAATAAACTCTACAATTGCTAGCTTAAGGCACAATTTCAAATGACAGACGCGAAATAGAATGTTGACTAGTACATTAAACAGAGGCCGTAGCTGTATAGGTCTGATATGTATGTGTATGGATAGATTAAGCAACCAGGTAGGTAGGCGAATTCTTTAGTTCAAAGTTAGAGGCGCGCCTGCGCTGGCCCCGGTCGATGAACTTGCGTGCGCGCCGCCAAGCCGTCTACGCCGGGCGTTACGTAACTTGACCTTAACATTGGGCGTTGGGAAGTTGGGACCTCAAAATATATTATGCTGAATTCATGACACGATGGATAAAATCTTTGGACAAGTAGTTCTTTATGCAATACTATTCGACAACACGGTTTATAAAAAACTCGCAGGAATTCTTTGTTTTCCAAGGATAATTTTAGAGATAATATCCATATAAAAACTTAGATTGTTCCATTCTTTGTTGTTGTGAAACTGCATATAATGGGTCCACGTTATTTTACTACGACACCCTAAAATGCTTAGGTACCTCAAAATTTATATGTATATTATATTCCGACTGCTATTTTTCACAAAGTAATATCTCTGCGTACTGAAAAATTATATTAAAATGGATGTTGTTTATAGTGAGTATGTTAGTATAACTTGTAAGTTAATTAACCAAATATTTTGATAAACAACAAGCTGTTGCTCGACCAATTATAACGTAAACATTATCCGGCAAATAAATCGACACGAGTGGTGCATCGGAAAAATGCAAAATACCGGTCGAAGATATGAAAACAATAAACAGGCTCATGTAGGCAGTGCGAGACTGTAAATCGACCACTCTATATTATGCCAGAGAAGGTAGGTACTCACCTGATTAGGCATGCGTCTGTACCCGTCATACTAGTTACTTATCTTATTATCCTATTATTAATATTAATATTATAAATGCGAAAGTTTGAATGTATGTTTGTTACTCAATCACGTTGCAACGACTGAACAGATTTGGCTGAAATATGGCACAGAGATAGATTATAGTCTGGAATAACACATAGGCTACTTTTTATCTCGGGAAATAAGGGAGTTCCCGCGGTAATAAAAAACCTGAATCCACGCGAACGAAGTTGCGGGATTCAACTAGTATCAAATAAAACTTCTATCTGTATACTGAAATCATTTATTTCATTTACTATTCAAAACTAGGTTTGACAGGAACAGAATTGATAGGAATAACTAAGGTATCACACCTATATTAAAACACTAGCGGACGCCCGCAACTTCGCCCGCATCTTCGATTAGCAATCGACAGTTGCTAAACCCCCACAGTTTAGGTGGGCAGAACCCCTGTAGCATCAGGATTGAGGAGTTGGGTCCTGGAATTCAACGATGTAGTCTTTACTTGGTACCTACAATAACTGTTCATTATCGACAGTTCCTAAATCCCCGCCGTTTAGGGAGCAACATCAGGATTGAGGAGTTGCAAACCGAAGTTTTTATAGGATCATCTCGTGAAGTTTTTTGTATAGATTAAAAATCGGATTTTTGATTGAAAGATTTACGCAAATCGGCTTAGAAATCACGGAGATATTGATATACATAGGTAGAAAAACACAACTCTTTCTCCCCCTTTTTCTCGTCGGTTAAAAAAAGAAATTATTTCCGATAACATCAGCAGTGAAAGTTCCCTCAAAATTGAGCCAGCCGTTCCCGAGTTAAGCCGGAACAAACAAACAGACAGACAGAAAAACTTTGAAATTGTTTTTTTATAAGTAGATACCGTATTTACTTTAGTATGCATTTAAGAAAACTTGTTATTAACCGACTTCCAAAAAGGAGGAGGTTATCAATTCGGCCGGTATCTTTTTTTTTTTTTTTTTGATATTACAAACAGACAATTCAATTTTATTAAACAAATGATTTAGCGTTCTGGCACAATGGCATGTAGAAACCATAGGCTTAGAAGTAGCGAAAAATTCTAAGTCTATGGTAAAAACCGATTAGGGGATATGGGTTGAATTTACACTGCCATACCCGTTCCAAGTTAGCCTGCTACCATCTTAGACTGCACTAAACTTACCATCAAGTGAGATCGCACTCAAGGATTATTTTGTTAACGAATAAAAAAATAAAAAATATTTGTATAGATTACCTATGGCAAGTCCAGCTTAGTCTTGTAAACGAGAATCCGTCATAAATATATGGATATCGGGCACTTTCATGGTGCAAAGACAGCCCCAAGAAAACAGTTTATTTTTATTAAACACATGGATACACGGAAGAAGTCACAGGCAGCTATTCATATAAAATAACAGCGCATAAATTGTTTTAATAAGGCATAAATTGATGAAAAACTCGCATTGATCGCGGAGTCACGATGTGTGACCGTGGCATTTACGCTTTGCTGCCGCCACGTATGGTTTGGGATTGAAATGCACTTTTTGCACTGAGTACAAACCTGTCTTGCTACAACATGCACTTCCATGGTATATTATAAGTATAACTTATAATATACCATAATATAATGTATGTAAGGCTTAGTATACATATACCACTATGTTCAGAGTAGAAACAAAGCAAACGGCAAGTTTCATAGATAGAGAATAAATAATTTTATTATAAGGCTGGCAATACACATGCAGAAAGAAACTCGCTTAAAATATGATTAAAACTAAGAAAAAATACATGTTGCATACAAATTATAAAATATACACACAAAATAAATATGAGTACATAAATAATCACAAGTAACATTCGAAAAAAACCGGTAACGCCCAGTTTAACCGTTTATTCATCGTCTTCTATCTCGAAGACAACGTTTAACAGTCACTTTTGACTACCCAAACATCTCCTCGTACTTTTTCTAAAGTCTAAACCTGAACTTCCGCTTAAAAACTGAGAGCACGTTAAAAAACGTTAAGAATTATTAATAAGCAAACCAGGAACTTTCTAACCTGGGTACTTTAAAATCCTTTTAAAATTAAGCTCAATTTTAAATAAGCAGTTTTTGTTATACTTATTATCTAACCTAATTTTATTGGATTGAATAGAGGAAGAAAAGAATAACGCTAATTAAAAAGCACTCAACACTTTTCACTTAACTTTCAGGCGTAAACTGGTAAAAGTTTAGAAGTATAACACTGACGGTGTTGATGAGAATGCTTATATAAATGTTTTATGGAGCATCTAAAAATATATATTATATTATGTATTTTATATTTTGCGTACACCTAATTAATGGCTGATTAACAGCTTTAGTCAAGCTGTTCTTTTTATGTTCTGTATTTTTAAGAAAAAGGACCACTTGCGATATTAATTCACTGAATATAGTTCCACAGTAAGTTTGTCAGATTGGAGCATTCGGCTTATTACCAAGCTTCCATCTTAAAAGCTATACGTTGTTAACGTTGCGTTTATTCACAACAAATACAATCACGCCGTCCATGTGCGCGACGTTGACGTTGCGTTCCGCGAATGCGCAACGTTAACGTCGCAACAACGCTGCGCAGACGTTGGAGAAACGCCAAAGCTCTCATAACGCCAGTGGGATAGGGGCCCAAGTGGGGGTAACTAACTAACTACTGCTTATTTCATCGACGTGACACTATTGCTGATCCGTAAAATCGATGGAGTTATTTGATAAATATGAAATTGCGGAAAAGTCTCTTTTGGTCACGCATCAGGAAACAAACCTACGTACCATATCCTGCAACTTAATAAATTACTTCATTCTTTATGAATTTAAGTATCATACATTCAGTCCGTAGCCTTATAATAAGTAACGTACTCGTAGATACGTAGTAATCGCAACGGGACCGTCTTGCTCAGATGAGCATCGTGGATTCACAAAGTTCAACAAATGCAGGTGTGACGTCGGGTTACTGTACCCTGCTCCCTGGGTGTTGAATTAATAAAAACCAATTACGTAGTTCATTCTCTCCTTTACGTGCAAATTATAAAGTTCGTCAGATGAAAAATTATACGATCTCGCCACGAAATAAAAACAAGTTCAAATTGAGTTTAACGGGTGACTAATAAATATGATATTTGATAGTTTTGGTAATAAGTCAACTTTGCTGACTTATTTGCATTGTACTTACCCTACACATGCCTACTCCAAATTGAAACTTATATATTTTATGTAAAATATAGTGAAGCATATCAATGATTAGTCAATTCATAGTTGACTAGAACTCTCCAGTATAGTTATACTCTCTAGCCGAATTTTGGTTGGAGAAAATTATTATTATTTTGATCTCTCGGGAGTTAATCACGGGACAAAGCTCGGCCCTTAGGCTTGCGTGGGCACAAAGGTTCGAATACGTAGAGGTTCCATGATAGTGTTATTCTGACCTACGAAATATTAAACATTATAAAAATATTACAGTCCGCTTATAATGTATTAATTATAAATAATAATATCAATTTTAATATTATTAATCAAAATCAAACACATGGCACAAATTGATTAGGTACGTGGATAGTTTTTAAGAAATACAAGCTTTATGGATATCTTAAACATCATAATCACAATTATCAGCGGCGCAGGTCTCTCTTTCTAGATTCTATGAATTTGCATGTCACATTTATGACGCGGCGTCGCAAGTGATAAATGAAAATAGAAAAATTTAAATGCACACATTAAACAGAAACAAAAAAAAATACCTACCTAAGAACTATTCATGCAAATGGGGCCTTATTGCTAACAGAGCAATCTCTACCAGGCAACCCACGGTGAGAGGAGAGGATTTGGGGAGTAAGAGAAATAAATTGTGATTAGTAATAATTGGCACTGTGTGTACCGAGGATTTTTCTATTAAGGACCCCTCAAAGATTTCCGAGAAAAGATGCAAAATGAATGCTCAACTGACTCATCATGATGCAAAATTAAAAACGGAATAAAATATTATACATATCGTTTATTATTTAATGAGTGACCTTGCGCGTTGCTTTGGTACGGCGTATGGCTAACCGCATGCCGTATTTTGCTCAACTCTCACAAACAGAATAGGATATTTAGATTAACACGAAGGGTAACAAGTTAATGTGTCACCGGGATGAATGTTGAGTGCAGAATTAGTTTTAAAATTTTAATAATAAATGTAACGCAATTACATTTGTACATTTACATTTTACGCTGTTGTTTTGAAATGTATTTCGTATTTTATCAGTATTGTACTTCGCGCCGCATTTTAAATTACAATTATTGATGAATAAAAATTAATACTAAAACAGACAGACTTAGACACAGACAGACAGAAAAAGCGGTTGAATTTATGTATCTAGTAAGCCCCTATTTTATTTATCGTTGGGATCAACTAATTGAACTAAAAATAGGGCGAAACTACCACAATAACGCGGAGTGGTAGGACATATCTATCTGATTCCAGGTTAAATGGTTCCAAATTCATAGTTACACATCTTTGGTTTTTAAACAGTAGAGTAATAAGTTGATTTCAAATAACTTGAGGACGTTGAATTTATTTGAGGGGATAATTAAACCTCAAATCAACACCATCGACGCAATAGAGTAGCGAGATAAACCCAAAAATTCTTTTTAATCACATAAAACATTAACAATTCAAAGCTTTAATCTTATGCAAAATTGGTCTTTCAAAGGTACGTTTGCTAATAGGCAAGTTCAAAGGCAGAGTAGAATTAAATATGAATATTTGTCTGGCCTTTCGACGAAATTGTCCGGTCCAACGGCGGTTTCTTCATACTTTGCAGCTGTTGTTACTCAAAGGCGGTTTACTTAGGGCCATCCAGAGGCCTGTATCGTACGACTTTGTATCCAAATAATTGTATTTACTCTGTATTGTAAATGCCCTTTGTATGCGACATTGTTATAAGTTAAGCTCGTGTGGACTAAGTTTAAGAAATACGAGAGGGCGACTATTTTTTAATGATAGGGTTTATTTAATGATAGGGCTGCTAATGCTATCTCCGGAGAGAAATTTCATGTGAAATTCAATTTTCTAACTATACTTAATCGAATGTTTATTTTGAACTGCACTATAATTTGATTGATTTCCATTAGTCATCTATGGTAAGACTGATTATTATGTTTCAATTGTTATGAAAAGAGCTACTGCTGAGTTTCTTGTCAGCTCTTCATAGCAGAATCTACATTCCGAACCCGTAGTAGTACAGACTTGTCATAAGAGCTGCAAAATGGCCTACATGACATATTTTTTTTTTAATAAGAACATAAATGAATATACAGGACCTATATAAGTCTATTTTGCAGAGAGAGTGTTTTAGATTCTATGTTAAAAGTTAATGTGAATGAATGAAAAGAAATTTAAAGAAGATGGAATGTAATTTTAGTTAAATTCAACAGTATTATATTTACTTAGACAGACCATTTTGCCGTCAAGAAATCCAATACTCCAACTTCATCATCAGACTGGCTTAATGGAAACAAATTCATCCAAAGTCGTTCTAACCCGCACCTATTTTGTGTCGAAAACTGGGTAGGATCGGAAACTTAGATACAAATTTTGACGAAAACAACGAACGAACAGAGCAAAAATAAACCAACTCGTAAAAAAGGACATGCACTGGAAAACTGAAGGTTTGACAACCCTATTTTAAAGTAGGTATACAATGAACTTTCTTTACAAAGGCAGCTTGATAATTGGTACTTAACTGGTGTATTCACTCGGAAGATACCGCGCTAAACTATACACCGAGATTAAAATTGTTGCAACAGTTATTTCCAGTCTAAAGCTAAATTAAAGTTTTATTCGCTAACCAGCTTTTGAGAAAAAGCTTAAACAGTAGAATATGTTTTTAGGGTTCATTAAGTACTCAAACTAGGGCCTGTATAGTTTATGTCTTGTCTATGTTAGTCTGAAAGTCACAATTTTATACATTAATTATACAAATTCGCTGTTGATTTTCATAATATAAATAAATAAATAAATAAAGGGCAAAATCAATGAAAATAATATCATATTTTCCCCAGAAAATGTTTGTTTAGGTTAACCTTTACTCTTAAACTAGTCATGATATCTTAGATACGATTTTGTAAAGTTCGACTCATCGATCTACGAAGAAAGACATGTGCCTGGGAGCCCTAGTTAAGTTAGTGTTTTATTAAGTACATGTTTTCGTTAATTGGCAATACCTAAGGTATCTATCATAAGTGGCTCATTAAATTATCTTGTACCAAGTTAATCAAAAATCTGCAGATTTGGCAACAGAAGTTTGGTCTTATCTACACTAATTAGAACTTTCTTTTGTAGACCAAAAATACTTCACAAAGTAAAGTCTTTGTAGTCAATGATTACCTACCTACTTGATAATAATTTATTATTCAACTAAAGTAAGACTGGATTTATTAAAATAACATCAATTACATTAAGGTTTTTACTGAAAGCTTAAGCTGGAATGTGGAACGCATTTGTATACCTACGAAACATTAAAACACAATACAAAGACCCTTTAAAAAAATAACTGTCTATGATCTATAAATAGCAAAATAAATTATAGTTTCTGTCAGAGTTTGAAATAGTTCATTATAATTTGATCGAAACAAACAACATCAACATACACGTTTTTAATTTGTTTTGCCCATAAGTTTTCTTTTATTTTAGCTAATCTTTGGAACGGGTAAAACGATTTTGACGGGACTTTAACATGTAGTTAGAGTACTTTGCTTCTAGGCTTCTTTTTCCCGAAAAAACAAATGTAAAATTAATTTGAAAATGGAATTAAAAATTAGTTAATTGAGTTTATACTAATAATTATAATAACTAAAGTTACTTACAACCACTTTCCTTTCGAGTTATTCATAATAACACACAGTAACATAATAAGAGAACAATTAGCGGCAGTGTACTGCTACGGTAACCGAGGATTTCGTAACAACTTATGGAAATGTAGCTCTCGACGAAGGATCTGGGAAGGTTCATTCAGATGCTAAAGTCGGTAAATTAATTTTTGTATGAAGTAAAATGTATTCTTCGTTTCCTTTTCATTCATAATTATGACGAACGTTCTTCGACTATTTACTTGAAAGAAAATGGAATATACCTACCCAAATTTATTCGTGACCTTTCTATGATTCTGAGCATAAAGGCTTATAAAAATAATTTTCATTTTTGAATACTTCGTCAAAGCAAAGAATCAAACAAAAAAATAGTTTTAAAAATTGTAACCCGACTACGGCAAACTGGATATAACATTTGTCTTATTGATTTTGTTTGTGTACAATGTGGCCAATATTGTTACCAAGAACATAATAACGAATCGATTGCCACCTCATTTATCAAAATCGGCCCAGTAGCTTAGCCGCCACTTAGGCGGTAGCTTAGGCCCATGGAACATTCGTAAATAGTTACAAAATATACAAAATAAAACAAAACACATACATACTACATATACTACTGCTTAAAACATAACCCTTCTTTTTGGCTTTATCGGGTATGTTTATTTATAGTACAAAGCAGAATGCGCGCCCTGCCGTTACTAGAAACAGGTAAAAACAACATGCACCACTTCCATACAACACCATACAAACCCTATCATCAGATCAAAACGCACTTAACGATTGTGCATTGTAGAGTTAACATTGCCTGAAGATTACTTGCGAGTCGCATTATCTGCTTTCCGAATCAGTGGTAGAGTCATAACGTGTCAAGAACTAAAGGTTGACAGAATTTGAATTTAATTGAGACATGCGTAGAATGTATTTTATACAGAGCTTATGTGTGTTGCGTATTGATTGCTTGATTTTTCCTTCATTTATTTAGCATAGCGCATGCTGCACGCTGTCGATTTCTGTGCTGTAAATTTTTGATTTAACGCATTACAGCAAAATATGAGTTAATTGATTTGTATTCTACATTTTGTATAATATATTTTTACGTTAGGCTTACAAAAATAAAGATAATAATGAACTTCAATCCGAAACAATTAACAAAGTTACGTAACTCTTCAAACAATGTTTGTAATTATTCGTACTACCCCATTTTGTGAGTCTTCATTTCTTAACATTAAACCAAGTAGCAATTTCCCTGGACCGTGTAAAACTGTTTTTCCCAAACAATTGCGCTCTCTTTGAGAAGAGAATCTGAGATGTACACTAAGCCTTTACCAGCAAAGCGGCGACGAAGCCGCAACTGTTTATTTAGCAGCTGGAAAACAAGGAATATTATTATTATCCTGTTATAATATTCACTTTGGTCCCTCCCCCACCTCTTACCTCACCGAAAGCTCTTAATGCCAAGTCGGCCTGACCTCATGCCAGCTCCATTAAGCCGTCTATACATTATGTATGAATTTGTTATGCCGTTTGATGTAAAGAAGCTTTAACTCAGGTAGTGCTAAGGTCTTAGGACAATTTCGAATGTCGCTTCTATCACTCAAACTTAAAGCGGGTAAAGTATTCAAGGTGAATGTTATTACTTTATCATTTTTTTGTGATTTTTTGAGCACGAATACCTGCAATCTCAAGCGAGTTTTCAAATAAGCAATTATGTGGCTATTAATCGATCGGATAAACAAAAATATACAACATACATAAATAAAAGTCAACTTTCCAACGAAAGTAAAATATATATCTAAATGCGACGGCTGAACCGATCTGGATAAAACACAGCGAAAAGCTTCTATCATCATCACCATCATGCTGAGTTTGTATTGTACAGGCAGAAAAGTTTCATTAATTCAAGCTATAAAAATTTTCAGTTTACTTTTTAACGCGACAGTTATTTACAAAGTTGGTTACCTATCTGCATATTTTTGCCTATTTATTAACATAGCAACAAATAGTGAAAGTACATGATCACTGATTGTGTGGATCACTGGCATGCTCAAATTTCGAAATGCGCTATTCAAACAAGCGTAAACCACTCCGTCAAATTAAGCCCTAAGGCCGTATTGTTAGGGCCAATTAGAATCAGCTACAACGTAATAAGCTCAATACTCTAATTTCAGTATGCAGCAATATTGTAGACAAATCTATCTTAAATATATAAAAGGCAAAGGTAACTGACTGATTAACTGACTGATCTATCAACGCACAGCTCAAACCACTGGGCCGATCAGGCTGAAATTTGGCATGTAGATAGCTATTATAACGTAGGTATCCGCTAAGAAAGGATTTTTGAAAATTCAACCCCTAAAGGGATAAAATAGGGGTTTGAAAAATCGAACTTAACGTGAGCGAAGCCGTGGGAAAAAGCTAGTTATTAATATTTTTTGCGAATGTCAATCCGACTGTCTACACGCAGAATGTCCAATTTTTGGATTTTGATGCAATTTTTTATAGCATCTTATGAAAGAGATTTTTTTATCTAGGTATAATCTCAGTCAAGCGTCTATCAATCGAAGTCTAGCCTAGCGTTTGACTGCGATCGCACTTGACGGTATGTAGGTATAGACGCTTGTGTGTCGAAGCATGATCGCAACCTCGCATAATCGAATTTGTAGTTAGCCGGTCAGTTTATATTAATTTAACACATTTCCAATACGTAAGCTCACCCGTGCGAAGTTGGGGCGAGTCACATAATTATTTGACATGAAACGAGCAATTGAATCTAAAGAGCGCAAATTGTAAGCGATAGTCGGCTTGAGCACCAATTACGGCTCTCTACAGCCCTGGCCTGGCCCATTGTAATAGTTTGTAGTACCGAGCAATTTCTAAAATCTTCATATTTAGCTATTTTCGGTCTACATTTACGTGTAAGTACGAGGTTTAAGAGGATTTATGTTTCAGGTTGATGCATCTTCATACCTAATTTCCTCTTGTTATAGAAGATTAACAAAATTCTAAAACATTTTCATAACGTTGTGAACGTTAAATTATTTGAATATATAAAAGTGAAAGATGACTGAAGCTCAAATCACTGGACAGATAGTTATTATGATGAAGGCATCCGCTATGAAGTGTGTTTTTGTGTGTGTGTGTGTCTGTGGCATCGTAGCTCCGATTTTTAGTTTGTTTAAAGGGGAATTAGTCCGGAGTGTTCTTAGCTATGTTTGATGAAAATCGTTCCAGATGGCCGCCGCCACATAATGGCGGATTTAATATTTTTTCACAACTCTCTTAATATGAGCATCAAATTACTAGTAGAATATGATAAATAGAATAGATACATTTCAAATCCAAGATGGCAGCCACCACGAAATGGCGAATTACATAACAGGTTTTACGGAGGTGTTTTAAATTTTCACTTTACTCTTGTAATATTGTTATGTTATTTAATTGAATGTTGAAATTACTAATTACCTACTGATCCACTGATTAAACACTACAATTGCGATCAGAACAATCGAAATTGTGAAAGAATGTTCTGGGATTGGGATCAGAATAATCTGTTTGTTCTGATCCCAATTACTGTACTTTGTGTTAAAATTCAAATTCAAATTTTATTTATTTCATGTAGGCTACGTTGTAGCACTTAATTACGTAATAGTATCTATCATCATATATACTTATAAATATATATATTTAAAACATATTAAATATTTATGCAAGGAATAAAACACGTGTACTGAATATAAATTTATTTTAAAAGCTATTTATCATTATATTGCACCTCGGCATGTCCGCCTTAACGACCGCAAATGTCTGGAACGTTCTAAACGGAGAAATAATCTCAATGCATCGCTCCCACGAGTAAATGCCCTAGAATACCCTAGATGATATTGAGACGACGCAGAAATACTTGTATTTAACAACTCTTAAATTCCAATTTTATGCGCCAAATTAATTCTACATGTAATAAGTAGTTTAATAACCTTCTTTTCTTAAAATCAGGAGTTGTGTATAAATAGAAAATCGGGTGTGCGAAGGTGTTTAAAATATCTGTATTGTTAAACTATTAATGCATTATATAATATTACTAGCTGTTGCCTGCGACTTCGTCCGCGTCAATTTCTGTTATTATGATCGTGATTTTTCACTGATACTTCGCTCCTATTGGTCGCAGCGTGATGTAATATAGCCTAAAGCCTTCCTCGATAAATGGACTATCCAACACAAAAAGCATTTTTCAATTCGAACCAGTAGTTCTTGAGATTAGCGCATTCTACCAAAAAAACTCTTCAGCTTTATAATATTTGTACAGATAAATGTGGCCTCCTTATCTAGTAGAGAAGTAATAAGTAATAATAAAGTTTTGAATATCGAATAGAAAGAATAACTAAGTACTTACACACTTCTTAGTAAAAAATAAGAAATAATGTTTTAATTTCTTAAAATCACAGAATTGACACTAATGCCTTGGCAAAGTCTTTACTCTCCCAAACAGGTAAAAGATGTCCACAATTTCGTAATTTTCACAATTTCTTCTGTGAATTAAACTTAGTAGGTACCGAACAGAATAATATTTTTTAAATGGTACTCTATAGTTGACAAAGAAAAGTTGAAAATCGCTTGAAGTTCGTAAGACAAAGATATCACTTGTTGCATGGACCGTTGGTATGCGTCACACGGCACCAACTTATTCTATCCTTATGTTTTGACAGGAATTTCACTCCAAGATATTGTTTACACGAATTTCGGAAATAGAATCCATTTCAATGAAATATCGAAATCCTTTCATTGGAAGTTCTGGCGTTTATTAAATTTTATAAAAAATTTGACGACGTACCTACGCGACTTCGCCCGCGTGGGTTAAGGTTTTTTGATTCCCGCGGGAACTTTTTAATTTTCCGGGATAAAATGTGCTATGTGGTAATTCTGGGTATGAGCTATCTGCATTCCAAATTTCAGCCAAATCGGTTCATTCGTTGTAGCGTGAAAGAGTAACAAACATACACAAACGTATATACACACATACAAACTTTCGCCTTTAATATACCGAAATAATGAACTGAAAAGGGAAAAGTGTCCATATCTTGAAAACTACTGAACCGATTTTGATGAAATATTTACTGTTCCCTAAATTGAAGTAAATGTAAGTTCCCTCCCTGCCCTATCATTAAGCCACAAGGTGGACAATTATGAATGACTGAAGGAAGAAGAACAGAAGCTATCTATTCTGAAAGAGAGATATACTTATACTAGATAGTGAATTTAACTAGATCAAAGTGGGGTATTCAGCCACATGTTCGAACTTACGTGTGCTTACGTCTAGAAACACCTTGTGATTACGGAGTGAGATGTCTTTAACGGCAGCCTCACTAATTTGCAGATAAGGCTGCTGCCTTGCGGTACCAATGTAAAGGCCTGGACAGATATAGAGCGCAACTGTAAGTGTGCTGCAAGGTGCCACTTAACTTTCGCCTTTATAATATTAGTAGGATAGTAGCATTAGTAGATGTGACACCGCAGCAGAGCCGCATGTGCAACGTAATAATATCGCAATGTATCGTAGGGCTAGTGCAAGCTAAAAAAAAACCCTCTTGCGCTATTTGCATTAACTGTGTACTCGTAATATCTAATTTCATACATCCGAGACGGGACATAGCACGAGGTAGCTTTATGATGTTAAATTAAGATTGTTTTTGCACCGTTACGCAGAAAACTTGCGGGTACGGGTGCATGTGTCCAACTTGCAATACAAAGAAATGTTTGAGAGCACGCTAAAAAAAAACAGTGGCATCGTCGGATTCAAACTTCAGCACCGTAGCTTCTCCGCCCGATTCACTCGGTGATAAGGTTTTATACTATATTTTATATGTTCTACGAGCCGCGGTAAATTGACGCACATAAATATCATCACGCGTTGTGTGTCCAAGTCTTTACCTGTAATAGGAGATTGCTACTATTGAGAGGATCTTGTCTGCATTGTTACGATATTACGTTGACTTACGTCGGGGTTGACGTCTGGAATCGGTTTACAATGGACGTTGTCTTAATGTAATTTGAAATCATATAATTTTTTATCTATACATGTACAAATAAATAAAATTGAAGTGTCTATTTGTAATATCAAAAGAACAGCTTTTTACTAACTGCATACGAAAGTAAATACGGTACTAATAGCAAGAAAACAATTTTTAAAATTTTTGTCTGTCTGTCTGTCTGTCTGTTGCCGCTAATCTCGGGAACGGCTGGACCGATTTTGACGGGACTTTCACTGGTAGATAGCTGATATTATCGGGCAAAATATAGGCTACTTTTTTAACCGACTTTCGAAAAAGGAGAAGGAGTTGTGTCTTTCTACCTCAGTATATAGTCCGTGATTTCTTAACCGATTTGCGTGAATCTTTTTTTTAATCGACATAAAAACTTTGCGAGATGGTCCCATAAAAACTTCGGTTTCCAACTCCTCAATCCTGATGCTGCAGGGATACTGCTCCCCTAAACTGTGGGGATTTAGGAACGCAGACGAAGTCGCGGACGTCCACTAGTTTATAACTAGATGTCCATAAAATATAGTCAATTGACAATCACAACAATGTTGATGGTTCTAGGTTTTAAGTGATTGGTTATAGTGTTGTTGAGGTTATTGTGATTTGGTCTCTGGTCGCAGTTGGTTATTGCGGTGAACGTGTTGCTGGATCATTTGGTTAGTTCGTTCTAATATTTAGTGATTTATTTATCTTTGTAAAATATAATAATATTTGCTAAAATACGTTTACTAGTTCTTTTTGTAACAAATTGCTATAGTACGTTTATCTCACGAAGTTACGGGTGCTTTACTTGTGGTTACGTCGTATATAATTATGCACATTAAGTAAGTGTGCGTGCCTGTCAGGAGCCTAGGTGGGAGCAGGCAAGCGCGAGTAAGCTCTCGCTCACACTTATATACACACACACAACCATGAGCCACACGCCGTCGTGAATTGCAAGAACTATACAAAAAAACATCTAATAAGTAGTTCAAATACTAAGAATGTACTCCGTAAGTAAACTTCGAAAATTAAATAAAGCAACCCTTAATTGCCAAGTGACTTATCGATGAAAGTGAATGAAGTCATTTAGATCTCATTCATTCTAAGCTTCTAACATACCAAGAAAGACTGTATGTAGTAGTCGTAGTTTATTCCACACAAAGTTGCATATTTGTCTACTGTCGACTTAGATACTCCTAAACACTCGGCACTAACTTTCAAGTTACACGGCACATACAATGTTAAAGATGTAAGTTAAGTATATCCTGTAAATTAGCTGTTCGTTGCCATTTATCCTTACTAACCCTTACTTTATTATAATACTAGTTAATGCTCACGGCTTCGCCCGCGTGGATTTAGTTTTTAAAAATCCCGCGGCATATCTTTACTTTAATAAAAAGAAGGATAAAAAGTAGCCCATGTCACTCTCCCGGTTCTCAACTATACCCATGCAAAAAATCACGTCGATTCGTTGCTTTGTTGAGGCGTGAACTCTTGATAGACGAGGCTACCGAGAGGCCAGTTTTTCTTTTTTCTTGTTTACGAAGTTAAAATTATTGTGAATCTTGCATCGTGCCTGCATTTTTACAAAAATACTGAATTAAAGCAGGAATGGTTTTAGTTTTAAATTCTTGAAACTTGAACTATCATCCTGGGCAAGTTGTACCTTTGATTGCGGATTCCAAATGTTTGCCAAATTGCCTGAGCTCGGAGATCCGTGGCTATTATTCAAATTACTACGAACAGAATTTGGTTAAACGGGTGATTTTGTTAAGTTTATTATATCATTTCTATGAAGTTTAAAGATAAATTAAGCAATTTCTGTCTAGTAATAGATTTATAAATCACTTATCAAAAATGAAAATTAATATATTATAACCAGTATTCGTAACTACTTTTGATCTATTCACAAGGAGATAGCAATTGTAAATGATTTTCGCAAACAGGTAAGTACTTTCCTGGAATCAATTATTCAAATAACTAAGTACCTACAGAAAGTTGGTCAGACGAGTAATTTTGTTAATATTAGCTCCAGAGAAGCACACAGTAAAGCTGCTTACAAGTTCCACGCCATAACTCGAGGACACCAGAGAATCGCCCTCGTATGCAACTCCAGACTAAAGTTACTAGTTGTTGGTTAAGTGGCGTTATAGATTTAATGAAAAGACCGATTGATCGCTTATATTAGTTTCAGAGTTACACGATTTCAAACGGAGTAACAGATAAAAGCAAATATTGTAGTCTAGTTGTAGATACACTAGATGTCTAACTGGATCATCGATTTGAGTTTAACATTGGGGAGATTTTTTTACTGCGTTTAGCAGTAGGTACAAGTTTAAGAGTAATATTATATTTATTTTTTATTTTTTTTAATTTAGATTAAACATTAGTTAATTAGGAAGCGATAAAAGTAAGCTAAGTATGAAACATTTGTTGAGCACTTGGATATAATAAAAAATTTCTTTCTTGCGAGTACGCCGCAGAACCGAAGGTCATTGAAATAGGTAGATATGTTCTGGAGGGGGACTAAACACCAGTAACCCAGTACAATATGGAACGAAATCTAGCAAAAAAGATCGGCACAGCGACCACAAGTGGCAGGAAGCGGGTGGATGGAGAAAGCTGGGATCATGTTTTGTGGTAAGCCCTCGAAAAGGCCAGCAGTGAATATAGACTAGGAATTGAAACTTCGGTTTTTTGCGTACGTGAAGACGACAAAAGTTTTCTTTGAAAGTATTTTGTTTTTCGGACAAGGCTACCCACTTTTATTTAAAAAGTGTTCACCATCTTGTAAGTGGTCTTACTTTAAAATCAGCAGTCAAAGCTTTAGGGAAAAATCTATAATCTGAACAAAGTACGGTGGGGCTTCGGTTTTGGCGAAAAGGGAAGAAGGATTAAAGAGGTCACGGGGCTGACGTAGCAGGATTATCCGAGCGGCACCGCGTCAGCCAAGAAATGACGACCTGCTCTTTACCCGAAGTAAGTACAAATAATGGAAGCGAATGAATTCTGAATTCTTTTCATATGCTCATACGATTTTATTCGACATTCGAAAGCATAAATCGGTGAATTAAATTACGTATCATAACATTATATAACTAAGTCGCTTATTACCTATAGAAATATGCTGAAAAACACCACTACATACTACATAGAGTATCTTTACAAATATCACAGGTGCTAACTAACTATATCAAATATATTTTTAAAAAAAATTAGTAAATGCATAGTGCAAACGGAAGATGTATTTGAAACAGAACTTTATCTACCTGTATCCGACTGTAACTCAAAATTGGTAAATAATTTGGTATCTTGAAATATTTGTATATTTATTTTACTATAATATATAATTACTATGCGCGACGGAATGGCATTTACAGCATAATAGAAGTAAGGTTACGGCCAAACAGAGTTTTGTTGACCATCGACAAGTCAATTTTTTTTTAAACATTAAAGATTTATTTAATACAAAAAGATACAGCAATACACAAACAAGTGTCGATAAAACTGCATTAGTGTAAAACTGTGTCGCTAATGCAGTTTTATCGATTTTTCGAATTATTCGAATTTTGATATTTGTCAACTCCAAACCGCTTACAATTTTTTGTTAGATTAGAAGATAATTCAGCAGAAAAATTCATAGGTTCATCCAATCCTTAGTTCCAGTGTGTTAGGCCAATGTATAATTACTCGTGTGGTAGAACACGCCAAATACACCAACCTTTGAACGAAAGTTCGACAGTTGAACGAAATCGCAATTTAGGAGTTTTTGCCATTTTGTTACGAAGCACTAAAAACTGCATCGCTACTTTAAATGCTTAGTTATTATTCTCTCTACTCGTTCGTTAATATTAGATCATTAAAGCCACAATGTTCTAAAACTTGCCTGCTTTCGAAAACCGAAGTTACATAAACAAAGTAAAGTTTACGGTTTTGAACTTCGAACCGTACCTGTGTCAAGTTTACAGGAAGCAACTTTCTATATCAATTAAAAATTTAACAAAGCGTATAAAGGTTGAAGTTAATAAGGATCTTGGTAAAAATACTATAGAAATATACACCTTAGGGCACACCACAGCAGGTATCTAATATTATTTTAATTCTTAATAAATTCTTTTTATTTGTTTAACTACGTACCCATAGAGTAGTAACATCTTAAAAGAAGCCATTCGGCTATGATGCGCGAGAAATATTTTCTACTTTTTGGAGATCTCCCTCCACTAAGGTTTAAATTGCATACTATAACTCGATTCCGTTATACAAATACCTATAAATAAACTACCATAACATGTACATATATTACGTTTGAAAGATACTTTAAAGAGGATATTTTGACTTCGGAGCCGAAGTCAAAATATCCTTTACAAAATAGCGAACGGTGGTATTAAACTGTACGCAATTTTGTAATGAAAAGCAAACAGATATATTATACAAACATCATGCAATAAACATGTATATTAAAGTTACCAATGGACGTATAAATACTCTATAAAATACATAAATCAAACGGAAGTTCACTGTGGTAAAAAATTCCGACTGGAGGAACTGTAAATTGACTTTCGCAATGAATCTCGCAGAGTGTCTACTTATTTATAATTTCCATAAAGCAGGGCTCTTTTAAACGGAAAACAACATTAAACATATTTTCTATGTTAACTCATTCTTCTTCTTTAAAATATTTGTTTAAAGAAAGGTTAAGTAACAAACTAATCCGTTACGGTTCGATAAACAATGAATATAATTGAAAAAAATCAGTTTTAATCTTAATAAATTATTATCAATATGGTAATTGAATATATTACTTTGTATTTACATAATAGTAATATTATGTAAATACCTATGCAATGGTAGATGAGTTTGGCAATTGAAAAGTATTAGGAATGTTATAAAATTTATTATTATTACAAGTGTAAATTAAAAATTTAAAACATTAAATACGATATACTTGAACGTCCTGTTGACCAGTTTTCTCCATCATCAGATTCTCCTCCTCGATCCTCGATCTTTATCTATCTAACATCTACTCATTCAGCCCATTCTAATGAGAGCAAACATACTATATCTGGAAATAAGCTGATAATCTTCAAACGCCTGTGCAGATCTTCATAAATCATAGCTAAGAACCATCTCGATCATGTTATCTATCAAAAAAAAAACCGTATTAAAATCGGTCCATTTGCTAGGGAGGTACGAGGGAACAGACAGACACAGATACACGTCCAACTTATAACTCCCTCTTTTTCCGTCGGCGGTTAAAAATGGTTTCTATATTGTCGTAGGTAATTTTTCTTTGGTTCTTCACATAGCTCTACCCAGGTCGATGACTCTACACATCAGTTATTAACAAACACGTTTTTTTCTCTGTGTATATTAGTTTTCTCATTATAATTTTATATTCCAGGGAGGCTGGTCAACCTTGAACAGATTTTAATATTTAAGTTATAACTCAGCCAGCGTTCAAAGCTTCAAACCACTGTAACTAAGTAATATGTCTCATTTGGTTATAGAGTACCTACGTATTTCAATTTTAATCTCATAGAATATAGGAGAAATAAATAAGATCAATAAAATTTTATACTAACTGACCGAAGTTGTAATATCGCCTCGAGTCTGCTTGATAATGGTTTATTATATTTTGTTAATAGCCTGTACTTGGCTCGGTTTAAAATTTTGATTACGCCGTATCCAAATATGACTACGACCCTGTTTCATATTTTGTGGCGGAGCACAAATAAAGCAGCCAAAACATGAAATCCAATTAGATCCGTATTCGCCATGTTAGAATAAGTTATTATGCAAAATTGGCTTCGTGAATTTTTTCCCTGGAAAACCAGAGCGGTTGAAAAGGAAAATATTTCATTACCCACCTAAATACGAGCGCGCTAAATCTATACGTGTCAAACGTAAAACAGTAGGTAAATAGCCACCAACTAAACACACAATTAAAAACAAAGCGTAACTTCATCATTAGGGGGTAATGGAGTGGTTTTCCAATCCTTTTATATTTTACCACCCCAAGCGACTTTTAATTGGAGTTGTGAGTGTGTAATTTTATTACGTAAAGCAGCCAGCCGTCGGAAACACTGTAATACTCGTAAACCTCAAAATAATATAGAATCTTAAACCACACAGCTGTATATGCGACCGCTGAAATTACGCGATTTCACAGCACAGTAATGAGACACGCTGGCAAAATAGAGCCTATCAATCGGTTTCCATTCGGTTCCTCTTTTATACAAATTTCTGCTTAGGTGATTTCAATCCGTTTCCTTAAAAGTTAAATTGAGGATGAAACCAATAGGATAGACAATTCGGCGAATCGTAAGATCGCGCACATACCTTCTTCGAGAATTCAAATTGAGTGTCGATTCTTACCAATTTAAATTACCGTTACTGATTTCATGGCTTGGAAACATAAATATTTTATCTAGATGTTCTTAGATTGTCTTCTATACCTATTTGTTTACACACTCCTAGTGATTTATGGAAGTTTCCGTCACAAGGCTTTAGATTGTCGAAAAAAAAAATTATAAATATTATATTAATAAGTCTGAATTGGAACTTATTTGAAAGAAATATCGTTCAGCATCAATAAACAAAAAAAACCAGTTAAACTCAAGTCATAACCATAAAGTATTCGCATATTAAATTCATAAATTGTGTTCGCATTATACCTTAAATACCATACAGAATATTTTAATATAGGTACATATTTACATTGTAGGCACTTTAAAATAATTAATATTTTCGAACAGCCGCGATGTAAAAGGGTATTAATTATAGAGATTTTAATTAAAAATTAATGTATATGTAATGCAAGTCTCTTTTTTGGTCTGGTGGGAGGCTTTGGCCGTGGGTAGTTTCCCCCCTGCCAGCAAAGACGTGTCGCTAATGTTATATTGCGTGGATACCGATTATGGGGTATGAGCTTAACTCACTCACTTGCAACAAGTAAGATCGTAGAATATATTTCTCAAAGCAATATAATTTTCACTTTTCCGATCGGTCTACCCGAGCAAACATTACATTTGTCCATATAGTTCATTACAATTCGTATTTAATTGGGCGTATTAATTAACAGATTTCCAATAATTAGCTTTAATTGTAACACAATAAGGTTATCAAATTTTAAATTGGATTTTCAATAACCTAATTGGTTTTTATCGAACGCAATGGTTCGACTCGCATGTGGTTAAAGCTTTAAACTATCCAGTCCTTTCGGTACACAAAACTCGAATGAACTTTTATTTACTATATCCCATAAAATGTCGATAAAACGGAAAACTACCGGAATAATCGTTTTTAATTAAATATATTCGCGTATTTACCCTTCGGATGTATGGAATTTTTCATTTCAAATATACGCACCGGTAGAATTATTTATCTTATTCATTTTCTAGTATCTAACTATTATTAAACTATGTAGCGTGTACGAGTAAATTGTACTCATCTGATAACGTGCTGATTGTTCTTCTTGTTCTATGTTAGCTTAAATTTTTTAACTTTTCTATGATATGAATAAATTTATAGTGCTTATGAAAATATATGACATACCTAATAATATAATCTTCCCAAAAGTTACACAAATATTTACTAATGGCGCTATAAATTTTAAGCTAACCATCGGTTCATAATTCATTTACAGCTCCCCTGAAAACTATGCAATGTTAGTTACTAAATCATCCACGCTATTTTATAGCTAAGCGCCTTTACTTTTAGGTACCAAATTTGCGTGCAGCTATTGTTTCAGGTAAAGGCATGGCGCTGGATTGTGTACCTATTGAAACTAATAACCTGAGGGCTCTATAAAATTTGTCACATGGATGACCATCCATCAAAGCGTAGTGAAGTGTTATGCACAGCGTTAACTGGCCAATGATATTCAAATACGATTATGGTTATATTTATGACCTTATCTCGAATGAAGTCGGCATCAGTTTTACTGTAGGTCTAAATTACACTGGAGAGACAACAAACAATACTGATTTATTTATTGCTGAAAGTACTAGCAATAACGTTACGCGATACGACCACGATCCACAGATATAAAGTCTAACCAGGTAAGCCTACGTCACAAAGTTAATCAAATTTAAATTCAAAACATTTTATTTTGTTTAAATAAATATAATATTATTTCATGAAGGCGAACTTGTGTCTTATGGCACGTCAAGACTCTACATGCCATGCCACTCATACAAATGCTATGCATTCGGTACAAATGCAATAAGCTAAGGATTCTAACGATACCTCATTCATCAAAATCGGTTCAGGCGTATAGAAATTATGGTGGAATATAGAAACTGACATACATACATACATACATACATACATACATACATACATATATACATACATACATACATACATACATACATACATACATACATACATGAACCCTAAAAACAATATACTCCTTTTTTCAGGCAGTCGTATAAAAAAATCGTAGGTCCATTGCTGCCCTGATTGAAAGACATACAAACAAATTAAACATACTTTCGCATATATACCTAGTACAATAATTTATAAGAATTTAGCAGCGACAAGCGCGAAGTACAAAATATAATAGTATATCCCCAAGCTAGCGCATAGTTTATCGTCATTTACCATATTTAAATTTAATTAACTTTCAAGCAGCAATATTACCCTTTGTATTCGTGGGTCAAAGAAAGAAAGGATTTGACAACAAATAACTGCACCTAGACATGCTCGGGGTTTTTCGCCGCATATTAAAATCTTTTTACTCCATTTAAGGCAGACGCCATTTTCCCATTCCGCACTATGAAAGGTGTTGTTAATTATAATTTAAATTAAACTTTTGTAAACCTTTTTAGGTATTCGTAGTAGGTTGATTTACATCTAATGAAAATTTCATATACTTAACTGTACACATAATACGTACTTGTACAGAAAGTAATAAAAGTATCGAAATAAATATTTAAAAAAGCGGCAAGTTGGAAACAATTATCCTATATGAAATAGTTAACTGTTTATAATAATTTAAAGGTTTAATATTAAGAAACCTCACTCAGCTTCAAAAATTAAAAGAACACAGTATTGGTCAAATATATATATAATAAATGGCCATTTAGATGGAGGGAGTTTCTCGCCTTGATGATACCATTTTCGAAAGGATATAAAAAAAGTTTCTTCCACTTTGGCGACAATTGCCTCGCAATGGAATATTGATTGTGCCCGTGTAAATAGAACTCGAATGACAAATCTCGTACTCAAAAAAACCGGTTCCAAACGATTTTTACATACTCGTACGAACTTAAAAAAATATTACACGAGATCATGTTTAAATACAATTAGAAATTCTCGTTAGCTAGAATCTTCTTACTATAATTTCGCTGAGTAAACAGATGCAGGTAATTATCACCTAGCGATAATTACTTGGGAATCTCGTATGACATAATCGTAGATGAGAATTAAGTTTTTGTCTGTATGTAAACATTTTGATGCGATAATTTTATGGCAATTATTGCTTGCGTAGGATTTCTCGAACCGAAACGTGCGAAAAACTCTCTCCATCTAAATGGCCCTTAAAATGTAGTGTTCGGTCTTCCTGTTAGTTAAGAGAAATTAAGTCATCTCAATCAATAAAGAATCATTAACCAAGCATTAACCTCACCTTGAAGTCTTTAAATTACCACCAGTTGTAATCATATCAAAGAGAAAGTAAATATTCGTAAAAGAAAACAATTGCCAATGAAGTTTAATATTATTAAAATTAAGTTAAAAAATTCATTTTTGCATTAAGGTGATTCTGATAAGGAACATTCAGCCAACAATGAAGCCTAGCTCGATTTAAAACAACAAGAGTAAACTGAGCATTCTCTAATAAAGACGCTCGAACATAATCCCCGAGTAGATAAAAACAAGTCGACTCTCGGACGACAAAGAGTCATTGAACAGCAATTACCTTGGAGGCCTCTAAAAAGGTCTTTAATTAAATCCTTCTCCGATGACATCATAATTATAGCGCAAATTGGAACGGGTACCCGCCTGTTTTGTTAACTGCTAGTTGAGAATTTTCCGATTTAATTAATCCAGATTTTAAACAAATCAAAGTTCAAGAGCTGTTTAGGAGGTGTCTTTTTTCAGTTACTGTAAGGCCTTTTTAATCTGCGTGGATTCTGTTTCTAGTAGTGTATTGAGCATAAATATAGTAGTACTTCTTAGTATTGAGTATATGAACCGGTTTTAAAAACTTACCTTATGTGTGCCATTGACGAATGAATTGTACCTATGTGTCAAAAAAGCAGTACCTATTCTGACATTGCCTGTATAATAGGAATGTATAAATCAAAGAATTTAATTAAAATAATCTTTATACACGAACAAAAACAATTTTGATTATGTGTAGTGCTTGCTATCCCATTAGTAATTTCCGTAACACAATTCGAAATAGTGCTTTTCGTCTCAATTCGCTGAGATTCACCAGAACTAGTAACGTTCTGTCTCATTAACTAATGTATCTCGTTAGGACGCAGCTTCTTGTCGTGGGATAAAATTATCTTAAGGCTATTTTCATATAGTGATGAACGCCCTATGACTTCACTTCATATCACTTCATATTTTCATCTTTAAGATTTTTGTAATCATAATTCCAACCTGCGTGGTATTGCAACTTTCAAATATTCTAACCTTTTCAAACAATTAAGACTGGCAGCAAATTGAGCACAATCATTCGAACAACGAACGAATGTTCTTGCGACGTTTATCGCTTGACTGCGATCTCACATGCGATCAGCATTTTCATCAAAAAGTGTTCTAAATGCTGCGATCAGATATTGCCTTGGTTGATTCATTCGTCTCAAGCTCAACCCATAACTGGGCACAAGACTCCTCGCAAATAGTGTTTAGATGACGCTGGCCAACTGCGGATTCGCAGATTTCACACCTTTGACAATATTATGGAAAAATTTCAGGCATCCAGGTTTCCACACTAAGTTTTCCTTCCCCGATACTGCAAGTGATATTTGCTTGCCTAAAACGTACCTACATAGCTCCGAAGCCGAAAAGTCAGAGATGCGTACCTGGAATCGAACCCTAAACCCCTAAAAGTACGCCTCAGTTTTAACCACTAGAATATCACCGCTTCCGCGCTTATTGGTATGGGTTTTGTTAAAATAGAAGAAAAATAAACTATTTTAATAAACTCATATTTTTACGAAATAAAAACCAATGCGCAACGTTGGATATGCCTCGGGCTGATCAAACTACACTATTTTTATTAGAATCCGGGATTGTTATTATTGTAGCTGCCCATGTTTGTGTAATTGTTGAAACCAGATAGCACTAAATACGATTGCGCTCAACATAGTTATAGTAGGAACAAATATCAGTTTCCAAAAGGGCGCATTATCTAAAACATAAACAAAACCGTAACTCAATATTAAATGCAGTGAAGAGATTAATTATACAGCATTATCTAACAACCGTGACCGCGGCCGCCGCATGTAAATATGGTGAATCGGTGCTTACGAATAATTTACCATATTTCAGCTAATTATCCGCGCGTAAGACTTAACCATATCTATCGTGTGGTCCAAGTGTAATGAACTAAAACCAAACAGCGTATCTTAATATGAGAATCTGTCTTCAAAGAAAATCAGACATTTGACCACACAACGACTTATTTTCCCAAAGACTGACGCGATTTGATAACTCATCATCGTTATCATTTTGATCCAATAGATGTTCACTGATGGACATACAATTCTGTGTGAACTGCCTCGTTGGTCTAGTGGTTAGCAAGCTCGACTATGGATGACGAGGTCCCGGGTTCGATTCCTGGTTCGGGCCAAAAATGTATTGGGTTTTCTGTTAAGAAATTTTCAGTAGGTACTAGCCCGGAGTTAGGAAGTCGGTGGTGAGTCACCCCTGTGCCTCGGAGACCACGTAAAGCCGTCGGTCCTGCGCCTGATCTCTTTCCGATCGTGTCGGATTTTCCGTCCCATCGGGCTATGAGAGTGAGGGAATAGAGAGTGCACCTGTGTTTGCATACACACTTGTGCACTATAATATCTCCCGCGCAGATGGCTAATTTCTGTGGAGATTGGCCGCCGTGGCCGGATTTGGTCGGGAGGACATTATTATTATTATTATTACAATTCTATAGAGATTTCTTAAGGAATAAAATGGAATAGAATAATTTTTTATTCAAATAAACTTTAAATATTGGATAGAGTCAGGCGTTACTTTGCGGAAGTTCATGATTTTGTTTTGTTAATCAAATAAACTTTTACAAAGTGCTTTCAAATCGTCAAATGAATCAACCAGCAAGAAACTCGGCGGTTGCTCTCTTAAAAATAAAATAATATGTAATAACAATATTATGTTGTGTACAATTTACGGTTTAATTATGCTCATGTATTACGCTGGACTTGTGCTACTTGTAGAATGGTCGAAACCAAACCAAGCATTCTTAAATCACAACATAAAAATATGAATTCTTTAATAAACGTATAATCACCAAGTGATTATAATAATTTAAAAAAAACACTCTTTAATGTATATTATGTATAATCATTTCGAAACATTTTCGAAGATTAATTAATTACGAGTATTATCGAATGTAACATAATAGATCGGGTTAATTTGAAATATATTTGAAACGAAAAAAGATAATTAAAACAAACTAAACGAAGCGTATAATTTTCCCGATGTAAATGAAAATTTGTTTTCCCTAAAATCAATCGCATGAACAAATTGCAATATTTGCGGTGTAAATTAATAATGTAGCCGTTAAATAAGCCGAACGTTATTATCCATTTTACTCTTAACGTTGTAAGCTCTTTATTTAGTACCCATTGTTTTATTTGCACGGGAATTAAGGATTAACTGTTTTGTTTGGGATGAAAATAGATGTGCGATTGATTTTTATATAGAACTTACCAGCGAATTCAGTATTTTTTGTAACTAATACCACAATGAGGAACTTCGTTATAAGTTAAATCAAGTTAATGCTTTTTTTTAAATAAAAAAAGAATATCAGCCAAGCTGAAGTTGACTAACATACGTATATTAAATTAGGGGTGGAGGATAAATAAGCGGAAAGCTTGTGTTAGGAGTGGTTATGGCAATAGTGCAACGGGTGGGGTTCGAACCTGCGACCTCAGTCCGCATCTTTAGCCGTTGGGCTATTGAAGCTTTAAGTGAGGTTTGTCTCTCTTTCACGCAAAACCGGACAGATATTGATGAATCTTTACAATGTAACAGCCTATACATCAGAATAACCCAAAGGCTATATACCTAATATAGGTTATCCCGGAAAATTGAAGAATTCCAATGGTTATCCCGAAAATTAAAGAACTCCAATGGGAATCGAAATCCCTTAAACCGCGCGGACGAAGTCGCAGGCATTATTAGCTAGTTTAAATATTAGTAGAAAAGGTAATAAATTTTTGCACTCATTAAAAAAAGAAAGTGGGACAGCGGATGCTTAGTACCTAATAGGGTTCCGCTGGCACACTTTGTGTACGGAACTCTGGAAAGTGCCTATACAAAATGCTACAATCTACATTTTGAATAAACGCAATCGCCAGTAACGTACACGTACGAGCAAGCAAAACAATTTGCCAGTCAAATGAGTTTTCTAAAAAGCCGATTAAGCAGAAACTAAAATCAGTTAATTATTATTTATTGAACCGATTTCGGAATAGAGGGAGAATAATGCTTTATTTCCAATATAACAATATTGCATTAAATAGCATTTACTCTCTTGTATTATGTTTTGTTCAATTGTTAATTCAGCTTATGGCTTTTCGTGTTTTGATGGTTGGCTGTGTCTGTAACTAATAGTAATTTGCTAAAAGCTAATAGTATGTTTGTATCTAGTCATGGATTTACGAAACACGTATGGAGGTTCATAAATAGATATATTGATAGATCATTTGTTCACCAAATATCAGGTACAATGTGATGGTATACATTTAACCAGGACTGTAGTGTGAATATTTAAACAATCAATATTAAAACTTTATAATTTAAAATGTCGACCGTTAAATAATCATAAAATAATCAATAATAATATATTTTATGTAAAAAAACCGAGCCTAATAGGTTCATTTAACCGACTGGTGGAAGAATATGTTCAATAAAAAAAGTACCACATACATAAGTCTAAGTAATTATTATTATGTATGAGTAAAAACAGACATAATTTTATATTGATCGTAAAAAATAATTTTTGAGTTTCAAAAATTTAAGAAGTATAACTTTTTCATTGAGCCATTTTCATTTAAGTACTGAATATAATTTAAAAACAGCAAAATCTAGCGTAATATCTGCAAGTTAAAAGTTCTAAGATTTCTTCAGAAAACGCTTGAAAAAGATATAAAATATAATTACCTGCAAATAGAAAAGTGAATCGAATTTCGAACTGATGAACTGCTTACCTGTAAAAAGAAAAATAGTAATTATTAATTGTTAGTAATAAAAGTGTAAGCGGTATAGCCTAGTTGTCAGGACTTCTGCCACTTTTTCGAGTGGTACGGGACTGGATCCCAGGCACGCATCTCACGACTTTTTGGAGTTAAATTATCTCTAGTTTCAACAGTGAAGAAAAACATCATAAGCAAACCTGCGTGTTCTCCATGAAGTTCTCAAAGGTGTGTGAAATCTGCCAATCCGCACTTGACCTAAACCCTTCTCATTTGCGAGACCTGTGATCGGGGGGTTGAAATGATGATCATTATAAAACCATCATATTTTATTAGGTGCAGTACTGGTGCTACTTGAATCTTTTTAAAAGCAATGACAATATGAATTTGCCGTGCAAGTGGCACGGCAAATTCATAAGGATAGTAAAAATAATAAGTTTTTTTCACAGAAGAAAACGTTTCATACTTTTGGAGTTGCATGACCAAGGAGCAACGGATTGACGTCACTTTTTGTATGGATAAATTTTTATTCCAGAAAACTAACTAGCGGCAATTTCCAAACCAAACTCCAAGCGGACAAATCTGCGGGCTAAAGTTAGAATATTAGTAATATGGGTATATATTTGGTTGTTTGTTACTAAGTTGCCAAACGCTGAAAGCGGTGCAATAACAGAAGATATGATTTCCTAAAATCTGATGAAACACTCCATTTCATAACAAACCGAGAGACGCAATAAAAGCAAATATGTGTTCTTCATTGTTCGTGCCAACGTATTACAGTGAAAGTGCTTCAGGTGCAAATACGAGTAACATTTTACGATTTGTCCTTTGTATATGTAAATCTGATTTGACTGCTCTTAAAAGATACATATTATTTATTAAAATCGAAGTAAGAGTGTGAGAAATTTTAAAAGTTTTATTTAAAAACTAATACTATTAATGAAAATAAAGAAGATAAGAAATAGAAAATAAAATAAAAACTATTAATAAGAACAAATCATACGAAAACTAAAAATTTAGTTCGCATTTTAAAAGTTGTTAAATACTTTGTGTTTTTAGGTTGTGTAACATAGTTTTAATTGTGAAATAAATAAATAAAAAATATAGAAAATGGAGATAGCAGAAAAAAGGTCCTAACCGGAAGCGATTACGAATCAAAATTGGTTGAGTTCTCCAAAAAAGGATCGTCAACAAAGTATTTTATGTTTTCAATTCAGAAACAAAGTAGCAGAAACAGAAACGTCGTACAAACGGTCCGAAATAATATCTCTTTAAATAATTCATCGGGTTGTTCCGACTTTAAAGCTTATCCTTGGGTAATAGAAATAATTTAAATTAGATCCATCTAAAGAGTAAAATTTCTTTGAACCCCAGTCTATTTGTATAATATGTTCGTTACATAAACAGAGATGGAGAAACTTTTCTTATACCTGTACACAGGTATTTTGAAATATGGAAAACCCCGACTAAGGAAAATTGGGTGTAGTATCCGTCATATTGATTTTATCTGTATTTAAAATGTGGCTTAGTGTATTAAAAATGTAGCCTAATGTAACCTGCACCATAATTACAAATCGCTTGATACCATACCTTATTCAAAATTGGCTCAGGAGTTTAAGCGCTACGGTGGAACATACGTGAAATAGAAACATACATGGGTACAAACAAACATAGATGTATACCTACAGACAGACTATTTGAAGCACAACGCTTCTTTTTGGCTTTGTCGTAGTTGGGTAAAAACAAACATCAAAACTCACAATAAATTCAAAGGTGGAACAAGCCATTCAAACTAGATAACGAACGAAACACAGTTCGAGATTGTCTAAATTGTGTGGCCTAAGATGCAGCCCTTTCACGATAAGGCCGCCAGATGTCACCGATGTAATTGCGTCGCCTTTGTGCCATTTCTAATGAAAGGTCGAAACTGATATAGCTATCTTTAATCAACGTGAAACTTGGCAGCGCTGGATGCGGGTTGATGTTGCAGCCAAAATTGATGTTATGCTGAATGAATTTTGAAATGAAAATTTTACAATACCCATGGTATAGCTTCTTTTTAGGCTGAAATATATAGAACGCACTCTCACTCAGCTCAGACTCAAGACAGACTTAAAACGAGACAGATTTATATCAGAAGAATATTTTAAGTCTCTTCTTAACTCTTATCTTGAGTCTGAGCTAAGTCAGAGCATGCTCTCATCATTAGATTGAATGATTGTGGCGTTAAAGAATAACAAACATCAAAACTTTAAATCACATTCAGAATATTAATAACACAAGATCCGCCTTTCACCATAAATGTATTAAAAAGCAAGCAAGCTATAAAATTGCCTTGCACAAGTACTATCACTTGCCGTCAGTGACTGTCGGATGTCTTCGTAGTTAAGTTAGTATTAAGTAGGATAAGTTTATTGTTATTTAGGGTAAGTATATTTTATACGTTTGGATGGGGTTGGCTTGCCAGCGGGTAAAAACCCCAAAAAAAAAAAAAAAGATTAAAAAAAAGTACTATCACACGTTCTAAAATTATTGAATCCCTTTAGTAGTATTGCGAATCATACAAAACAATCAAAACCACCAATATTTTTTTGCTCATTTTTTTTCATTGAAAAATGAACTCTGGTGCTTTTATTAATATGCTGATATCACCTTGATTATAGACATCAATAACTCATTACAGATAGAATTATATTAGAATAGAAGTAATAAAATATAAACAATAACAAACCTATGCCTACGGTTCGATCACATAAAATTAATCCGCATAACGATGACAGGGCAGAATTATGAGGAAACTAATCTCTCGGAGACAATACCGCGCTCTATCTTCAGTTTACGACGACATCTTGACTAAATCTACAAATATTTGAACAATCGTCTCACTATGGCAACTATTGTCCAGGTCAAACTAATTTGGAATCCTCCAAAGCCTCAATTCAATTTTGCATAGAGATCATCAGCTAAATTAATTTAGTTAAGCCTTTTATACGGCTCTTTGATTGCGATGTAAATCAACAAGTTTCTAACAAACACAGACTGAAATCAAAAGTGCTTATCGCTTGACGAAATCTTTTATCTGATAAGGGAAATCTAGTCTTGATGTAGTCTTAATAACAAGATAGAAATCAAATCGCAACTTGCAAGAGCAAATATCTGTTGCTGAAAAAACTATCAAAAGAACATTTTAAGTCCCTCCATTAACAGCTAAAAAAACTGTGGTTTTATTTATCCAGGTAAATTTCACATTAGATCTACTTTAACCAACATGGAATATTTTTTGTGATCGAAGGGAAAAGAGCAATCAAGCCACTATGATATTTTTATACATACACTATATCATAGTCAAGCCACAGCATTTTTAAAACAAATGACATTTAGCTCATTAGTTTGAAAAGGCATGTAATTAAACGAGCTTCTATTTAATACCATTATTGGCTTCTAAATTACTAAGTCAGCTTCAACTAGTGGGCCTCTAAAAAATATAATTTTAGCATCTATATTTATAACTTAGCTTCAAACCGTGAACTCCTAAAATGCTTAAATATTAGCATCAAATAATACACCAAATCTTCAACCACATTTTTAATTTTTTTTTTGTGAGAAAAATGAAATAAAAAAATGTTTCTAACTAAATAAAAAAACGTTTTTTTTTTTTGATAAAATGAAATTAAAAAAATGATTGTTTTTAAATTTAACTCAAGATAAATACCTACACATAACATTATAACATTTTTGAAAAAAAAATCAAATTTTTTTTCAACTTTTTTTTTAGTTTTAGGTAGGTTTACGATCCCAACAGAACCTAAATGCCCGGCCTTCGGCCGGGCACCTGAATATTCATGTATAACCCTAACCTAACCTAACTTTAGTTTAAATAAAAAATTATACAAAAATAATTGCAATTAACACACTAACAACAGAACAACAAAAAAAACAAATGCATGTTTTGAATGGCGCTCTCTGATTGGTGCAAATAGCCATAACCAACGAGATCGTGCAAATTGCCAGTCGCATCCGTCTCACTCGCACCAACGAAATCGTGCAAATGGCCAGTCGTATCCATCTCACTCGCACCAAATCGTGTAGTGGCAGTGGACAATAATAAAAATAGTGGCTCTTTATTTGATGCTTTCTTTGGAATATTTTGTGGCCATTGTGAAGAAGCCGAGTTAGTATATTAGAAGCTTCATCATTTTCCCGTTGCTGAGTTATTAAATTAGAAGCTAGGTTTTGATGCCAAAAAATAAATTTTGTTGGTCGACTTATTATATTCCGTTTGAAAAGCTAGCAGTCTTGAAGGCTCGGCGCGCGTGTAAGTCTGTTCCGCTCTGAAGCATTAGGGTTCCTCGGCGCCCATATATCACTTAGTCACCCGAAACCGGGTCCGCGCAAGCGCACCCCACGTTGTATAATAACTTAGCACCGAGGGACGGAATATCGATAAGTGACTACAGCAATAAAGATTTAACTTAATTGGGTACTCTAATGTTTTCTTATTCTTTGTATTTTTTACCCGATTTTACTCATTGAGACCTTCTTTTGTTTGTAGTCGATTGAAAAACCCTTTTAATATTATAAATGCGCAATTGTAATTCATTATGAGCATGCATAAGGCATGCATGGATGTTGTTACTTTTTCTCGCAAAACCTAATGGACGAATTTTGATGAAACTTCACTTACAAGCTTAAGCATCAGAATACCACATATATCCCAGAAAATTAAAGAGTTCCCGCGGGAATCATAAACCCTTAAAACACGCGGACGAAGTCGCGGGCATCATAAAATAAATAAAATATATTTGTAAAATGTAGTTTTCAATAGACACAAAAAACCTAATTATTCCCTTGCTAATAGTTGGCTTTATACCATCGGTCGTCTTTGTAATCAAAAAATAGAGCAACGGATCAACACGATTGTATGGATATTACTGAGGACCTGAAGAGCGCTAGATATAAGCTACTTAAGCTACTTTCGATTCCGGAAAAACAAAGTGTTCTCAAAACTGGCTAAAGCTATTGTAAAAATTTCTCTTTTCAATTTCCTGTGTAACATGTTTTTACTTTGTTCTACTTTTAAGTTTAAGGTAATATTCATCCTTTTTAACAGACTTCAAAAAAGGAAGAGGTTTTCAATTCGTCGGGAATTTTTTTTTTTTCGTTTAAAAGGGCTTTTCAGGTGCTCTCATGGCTATCAAATCAGAATCTGATGATGGAATCTTGGAGAAATCGAGGGAATTCTTCACATTTTAAAAGCACATTTGAAGCGATTTGGATATTTTTTATAGTGACTTGTGCATTTCCTTTAAAAATCGCAATTTTTACCAGGCATAGGCATATTTACAGCATACATTTTATTCTCTATTCCTCATCATATTATTTTGATTTATATAATGAGCAAAATAAATGATCTAGTGAATTAGTCCTATGAAGCTATACTAAAAAGCTTAAAAAATAATATAAAAAATACTTTTTAAAAAACCGACTTCAAACGCCACTGCAAAGAATAAAATAGTTGTAGTTTGTACACGTATGTTAAGTCTATCTCGCATCGGTTTCATCGTTTCTATTTAGACCCGCCCGACTTCAACATTATGTATACAAACTATAACTACTGAAGTCGGTATTTTAAAAAGTATTTTTATTTTATTATTGTAAAACGACATTGACCTTAGACTTTAACAGATTATGTGATTGTGGTATTACGAAGTTGGGACATTAATTTCTCTCCGTACCTAATAGAGCACGATAAGCCTCCGCCCGGTCCTGATTACTATGATGAATAATTAATTATTAATAAGTGCTGTTGGGTCGTCCTTAAAGGTTGGCGGAGGTCGGATGAAACTTCCTTCGTATAAAAATTGGTAGCGTGTTTATAATAATTAAACTCAGCAGCAAAAATCTGCTAACTTGTCATTTTTTAATAATTTCTGACTTTTCGGCTGATGTGCGTTTTAAGTAATCACTTGCTTTAAATGTTGAAGAATCGTAAGCAAACGTTTATAATACCTAAAGAGTTGCCCATAATGTTGTCAAAGGTGTGGTATCTGCCAATTCGCATTTGGCCAGCCTTGTGGTCTACTGTGGATACTTGTGCTTTAGTGGGCTTGCAATGGATACGCCCAAAGCCCAAATAGTATTTCAACTGAAAACTCGTGCGAGTAAACTTTTCGAAAATTTTAATCAAATAGTTTTTTGCCATCGTCGTTCGTATCTCACTGATGCTCTGAAAAATCTATATTTGGGACGTTTGAATCGAGATATTGCTTGTTTACTTTAGATTTACGTTTTTGAAGACGTAACGTAAATACCATCACAAATCTGAACTCACGCTCACGGCAAAATATAATATTTGCTGCCGCGTGTTGTCAAAGGCTTCTGTATGTTTATCGTTATTTATAGCTGTATTACAAGATGTGATATTTCAGAATGGTGCATTTTTATTCAAAGTTGTGTTACGCAAGAGTATTAAAAGATCACTTTATTATTGTGTACTCACACGAGATCATTCATTAAGAAGCTAAGAACCATTCTTGCTTTCACATGAAAAAACCGCATTCAAATCGGTTCATCCGTTTGAGCTCTATGATGACGCAGACACAGGCAAACAAACATAGACAGACAAAACGTTCAGACACTACACTTCCATCTCAAGTTGGCCGCTACCTCGGCTCGCGCTTCCCCGCACCGCTCCTCAAGTCAGACCCGCTTAGTACAGACAGCAACGTACCGCTCGCAATTGCCACTACCAAATTTTTTCAAAATTTTGTTATAGTTACGTTTTGAATGTTATTGTTAACTTTAAATTAATATTATTTATTTTTGTTTGGTTACTATTGTTAGTATATCGTCTCCTATACGATGAGTAAAAAAGGAAGTTTTGCATAGCGGACACTATCAACTATTTTCATTAATGACATTTATTCAAGCAGAAAAAAATAAGAAATTAAAATTTACGCCTTTAGACTTTCAAGATGTCATTGCCGTGAAAAGCATTGCCAAAGAAGAAAATTCCTTCATAGTTGTAGTTACATTAAAAAATTGAATCATTATTTTCTTGTCAACGGTACGGTATGACGTCATTTAGTATCGGTCGACGACGGCCAACTTGAGATGAAAGGGTAATATAACACCCATCCTTTTCCGTCCAGGGTTAGAAACAGCAGTTTTACATAATAATAAGTAAATTAGTAGGTAAATGTTTCATATAAGAGCATAAGTAGCTCACAAAACTTGGTGGTCAAACGAATTCAATGTTATTTAAAACATAAAATGGAATTTAGTTAAATTTTTTGTCACAATAACTTCACATAAAACATATTGTATGCCCCGTTCTGACCTGTTGATTATGGAAATTAAACGCCTTTGATCAACGCAATGCCACGTACTGATTCGTAATGGTATTCGAAAAATTTGCATCATTAAAAGTCAATTGAATTTACTTGTTTTCGTTTGGGCACCGTCGACACGCCTGCAATCAGGACCAATAGTACTTTGGGTGAATAAACGTACTAATTAACGACTGTGTGGAAAATAATAAACTGATGAAATAGGCAAGCACATGAGGGCGCAGGTTACAACATCAAATGCGCTAACATATTACCGACATGAGTAACCTAGCATCGTAGATCTGAAAGTCAGGTGACCCATCTGCTCGTTTGCTCGCTAAAAATATTAAAAAAAAAACGTACACAACAAGACAGAAAAAACAATCTATACATTTAAAGCCTTACGGATCAAATATCAATTCACTAGCTTTTGCCCGCATAGAATTAAGGTGTATGACATCCAGCGATTTTTTGTTTTTCATGTAAAAAGAAGGTATATATTATACCACTGGTCCTCAACTACACCCACGCGAAATCATATCGATCTGTTGGGCCGTTGCCGCGTGATTGAAAGACAAACCAACAAACGAACACACTGTCGCTTTTACAATATTAGCAGGGATTTATCGAACACACGTTTTAGGCTACCGAATGGATAAGATTTTCTTATACACAATCGCATGGCTTGTCTAATGGTCGTAGGTAACCAAACAAGCTGCAACATCAGACTTAAGGGTAAAACAGACTAATCATCAAATAATTTATGATCTGTTTCAGTGCATATATCCACGCATCTTTGTCCAAAGAAGGAGCAAATGTATAACAGGGTTACACGTAACAATAGCCTACCGACACCTTCACAAAACCGTTTTCAGTGAAGCGAATCGATTAAATTTCATATGCTTCCGCGATTCGGCAAATTAGATCGGCACTCCAACCGGTCAGAAGTCGACACCGGGCCCTTGAGCTGATATCACGCTATCCGTCCTCGCACCGATCACGGCTAAATTTAAGAAATGGCGTCAAGAAATTACTTTGTTAAAAGACGGGTTCATTTCTTTTTTTTTTTTTCTTCAGCTGCATTCTTCTTGCGAAGGTCGGCAGTCAGATTTGTACTCGTATGTGTTTCTTGGGAAGCAAAACAGTTCTACAGTACAGTAAAAAAACTAGTCACAAATAATTTTGAATAGCTTTTTTACGTGTAGGATGTGTAGGACGCTTGCTGTTGCAAAAAAATATATATTTAAGTAGTTTTTTTAACCATACCTGAAATGGATGACCGAATAAAAAAGCAGCAAGTAGTGATAAGCGTACAGCTACAGTTAATTTAAATATTTAAATAAAATATCACCAAATAAAAAATTTAATCGTATGTAGTCGTCATACTATATTAAATAAATATATTATAAATTTTAAAAAATGTTTTTCTGTGAGTCAGCTCTAACAATTTTCTGCTAAACGAATTTTCATGAAATCCATTAAAGATAGATTTCCCAGATTTGCTTGCTTGCCGAAAAAATAACCAAGCCCTAGGACCGACCTAATCAAAATGTTCAAAAATATCATTATCGAGCGGGCGGAATCGTTGGTTATATGCTCAAAGAGAATCGTAGCAAAAGTTATAGAGCCGATTTCACCAACGTAAAATAAATCTTATCCGAGCTTAAATTTTATATTTTGGCAGATTTTCAATACAAGAACTGTGAAAACGCCCAATTTATTCTTGGGTTAATGTAGTCGACGTTGGTAAAATCAGCACTTAGTTGATTAATAATAAATACAATAAAAAAGGAATTCATTTACTTGAGCAAGGAACTCTAAAATCGAGACGAAGATTATTCCCTTTTCTCGCGGATCGGAAGCAGATCCCATTTCCTCCGACAACATCAAAGTGAGATAGCAATCAGTTTTTTATTCGAATCAGCAATATTTTGTACGATAGCGACTAGTTAGCTTGCCTGGATCACTCTGTTTGACATTAATTGTATCGGAAACAGAATTTTATTTTATCGGTTTTTAATAGACGTCTTTAGCGAAGGCAAGATTCAATAGCTTTTTTCGCAATCATTTCTGAGTAGTTTCTTAATGAAAAAAAAAATGTTTTACAAGATTTACTGTATTCAGTTTATGCTATATGATGCTGTAGTGTCACTCGAATATTTTCTTTTATTCAAGCTTTCGTATTGGATATAAAAAATACCCTAAAGCTCGTTTTTCCGTTTAATAAATTAATTAAATTTTATTACTACAATCCACCTAACGATCCCAATGAAAATCAAGTAACATTAATATACCGAGAAGTCTAACAAAGCAAGAGAATTCGTGCAAATCCTTAGATGGGTATTATTCCCGAATACAACGTTTCCATCCGCTATTTCCTCTGCAGTCACAGGTGAGATTTATCTTCGGATAATTGGATAAAGAACGCGCTCGCTGAAAGTGATACGGCGTGGAAGAAGTCGAAAGAAAGGTATCGAGATTGTGAGAGGGGTATAATCTGTTTGTTGGGTCGATAGGCCTGATAACGAATTCGTATTCGTGAATCATCTGAATGTTAGCTTATTCGAGAAAATTATTTTTGTATTATTTCTGAAGTGAATTGAGCGTGCCTAAGCACATATACCTACTTTAAATGTTGACAACAGATTATCCTTTCACCTCAATACAATTTCTTATTTGTGCAACTTTCAATTATTTATTAATGGTATTTTACTCTTAGGTACAAAGATATTTAATGAATTCAAATAGCTCGTCGAAAAGATCAGTACCCGAACATGTAGGTAGGTATATCTCGTCAAGCATCATTCTGTTTCACACCTGTTTCATGCTGGAATCCCGTATATAAACGAACTACATTTGCACTAAATGAAGTTTATTGGAGTTAAATAATTGCAACAAAGCTGCCGACAGTCCAAGGGCAGTTAGCCTGTAGTCAGCATGAAGTTCGAGTACAAGTATATCATATGCACGTAGACTGCCGTAGTAGTCATTGACAGTTGCGAAGCAGTTGTTTCAACTCAACTACAACTGCATCCTATCTCCAATTTTACGAAGGTTTACTTCTTCCAGTCCAAAGACTGACATGTAAAAAAAATACTTGCCTACTAATGACGCCCGCAACTTCGTCCACACTTTTAAAAATCCCTTGAAAACCAAAAAACGTTTGCACACAAGATTCCAGCTGTCCTTTGCCTTAGTAAGAATTTTAGTCGTTGATGTTTTAGTTACAAGAAGATCTTGTTGGGAGAACGCACAGCATTAACAAAAACATTATATCAATAGCTTTCCAATGTTTCATTTTGACCAGGTGAAACTCATATATGTTTTATGTGCTATTTCAGTTTCGTGTTTCGCGTGACTGTGAATTGAATTTTCACATTTCATATCGGATTCATACATAGATCGAGGCTTTTGTATATAAACTCGTGTATATGTCGGAATGTTGAATGAAACAGTGCAAAGTCTGAAAAACGCTATCAGAATTCCTGATAGCGGTATCATTTTCTGGTTTTCCCAAACGCAGCTGAATAAATTCTTTTTTACCAGACTATGGCAAAGTCAAATGGAAGAGTGAATATATGTCTATTAACCGTATTCCACTGTAGTGGATGAACTACTCAACTGATTTTGATGAGGTGATCGATTATATTATTATTAACACAAGTCTACATTTCATAGTTTATACGAACAAATTCAATATGACGGATAATACATCCAATTTTCCGTAGTCGGATTACAATTTTTAAACTTTTTTCTTGCTAAGATGGTAGCAGGCTAACTTTGAAGGGGTATGGCAGTGTACTCATACCCCTAATCGGTTTCAACGCGCCATCGTGCCGGAACGCTAAATCTCTTGGCGGCACGTCTTTGACGGTAGGGTGGTAACTAGCCAAAGCCGTCCACCAGACCAGACCAGAGATAATTTAGAAATTAGAAATTCTCAAATTGCCCCCGCCGGGAATCGAACCCGAGACCTCAACACAACGCTCACCACTGCGCCAGGGAGGTCACAATGTGAACGTGAAATGTGACATGTGACATGATTATATCGTCACGCACCGCCTCCATAGCACTTAGCGTTTAGGTACACAAAGTATAAATCCCAACTTGTCTGTTGGTTTGTCTTTGAGTCAGAGCAAGAACGACGTGATTTTATTGCCTGACTAATTATAGTTGAGGACTTGGAGATTGATGTAAGCTACTTTTTATTCTGGAAAACAAACAAATTTCGCGGAAATTTGAAAACCTAACTCCACAAAAGTTATTAAATATATTAATTATCCTCATAATTTACTAGATGAACAATTAATTAGGTAGAAAGGTAAGATATTATTATAATCTCAAACTGCACAAACTAATTAGGTAATAATTAAGCTATATTATGTAATAGCCAAACAATTAGTGTAAAAGTATATACACGTTACGAGATCCGTATACCGACCATCCAACATAAATTTGTATTTCATTAGACTAAGAATATTTAAACAACACCGCGCGGGCCACGTATTTGATAATGCAGAAATTACTGATTCTATAAGTGAGTGAAGCCCCTTCTCGAGTATCTCTAGGAATCATATACCTCCTGAAAGAATGACGTCCCTTCTCGAGTATATCTAGGAATCGTTTACCTACTTACTGAGGGGCTTGACCCCTAGTAGCGATTTGTTGTGATAAAAATGCTTTGCTATCGTTTGAAAGACAAAACTGCAATTCTTTTTTCGAAATTTGATGATAATCAAAACATACCAACAAAACATACACATTTAGTGTGTCCTTCGTTTTTCCAAATAATTTTAAATTTATTATCTTTAGAAACAATAAGAAACTAAATACTTGACAAACGCATATAAAGCAAATGGAGCGGGATTACTGATTACAAAATTTTATTGGCTTTGGATACCTAATATAAAAAAAAAATAACATCGTTTGTATAACAGACACTTAGACTAGACTTAATAAAATACGATGTGTATTTGCACACAAATTAATGTTGATGAAAATCATACATTTCAAAACTCGCTGTAATCAAAGAGTCAAAATTAATGGAAATAATTATTTATGAAAGCTTCAAAATAATTTCGCAGGAATTTCCAGTTTACAAAATGATATTATTATACCTATTATGAGTTTAATGTGATCTTTGCTCATATTATTCTCTTTTACATAACCTATCATTTTGATATCATTCGATAATAGAGCATTTAATGTATTACTAGCTACAAGTAGGCTTTGAATTTTGATAAAATTATGATTGGTAATAATATAGCGCCCAAATTACGCCAATATAAATTTTTTTAATTAAAAAGTACACGTATGTCACATAGAGTTCTACTGTGCATAATAAAATTATAAATTGTTCAATATTCTTGCAAGAAAAATGCACTTTCCACGTTGACCATATACTATTTTATTATATTAGGTACATGTCACTGTAGAAAAATAAAAATAAACTATTTTAGCAACAACTATACGGTAAGAATTATAATTATTATATTTATTTAGAAATTATAATAATTATATTTATTTAGAAATTTATTTATTTATTTCAAATTATTGTAAACTTTAATGACATGATTTTAAGACCTGTTTTTCATTACAAAACATGTAAAGTCTGAATATTTAACTTTATTTGACTGCTAACTTTTCTAAACCATTTCTATTGCGTCCAACAACAATCATGCAAGAAAATGGTGGATTTTATTAAAATATCAAACTCCTTACCTTATCTTTAGTATACAAACACAAATATACAGAAAAAACGTCACACGATACTCGGGCCTTAAGGTACCTATGCTCGCCTTCGTATCACAATGCACTAATCGTATACTTTGATTTCAATAGCCGTTAGTGCAGATGTTCCATTAGCTTACCAAATGTAACTTGTACTGCTATCACATAAAAATATTTAAAAAACATGAAACACAAAGATTTAAATAGAAATAAGAAAACGAACACCAGTGGAAACAACATTAATTGATTATTTATTATTTAGTAAATTACATAGAAAATACAAAGTAAATAAAAAATACAAACACTACACCAATTAGTATTTATTTAGCACAAAAAAATCATTAGGTAGGCAGGAACTTGCAAGTAAAACAAATGCCGTTACAAAATCATGAATTGTTCAACAGTAAATAACGTTATAGTGAGAGATCAACACAATTATTATTAGTAAAGTCAGTGCATATTTCGAAAAACCATTAAAAATCTCAACGAAATATTAAACCAATGCGAAGCCTAAAAAAGTGAGTGGATAAGTGTGACCAAATTCAATTTGAAATTCTAATCGAAAATTCATACTGTAGTACACTGCGAAACGACCCAGAGCGAGTGGATGAGTGATTTAGAAAATATATTTACAAAAAGCCCAAAACAGGGAAGGGTTAGCGTGGCGTAAGAGGTGTGAATAATTCATAGAGATTTTTGATTACCTTGACCATTTCACGTAATGCGACGGTCGGCCACTAGATGCGACGCCAAACCGGCACTTTACGCCAAGCGATATTTAATTCACTTATTTAAACTTTAAGTCTATTTTATTCTCTTCGTGCGGTGTTCAGGATAATAGCGGGCCCTGAAAATTAATTTAAAAGTTAACTTACTCAATGAAAACCTCGGTCAATCAGAGTTATAATATAAACCACGATCGTTTGCTTTGTAGCGTGTTATTTTCTTTTTACAGAATATCCAAACTGTAACTCATTATGAGTTATGGCTGAATAATAAACATCCTTGCTAAGATTATAAATGCAAAAGTGTGACTGTTTCAATCATTGTCTTTCAATCACACAACAACGGATCAATGCATTGACGTACTTTTTCGCATGGATATTTATTGAAGACTTCCAGAGCTCGAAATAGGCTAGCTATCATCTCGGAAAAACAGCGTTTCCGCGGGATTTTTAATAACCTAACTCCACACGGACGAAGTTGTGGGCAAAAGCTAGTACTCTTATATTGGTTAAAATTGAAGATTCAGCTTGCAAAGCTAGTTTTCAAATACAACCGAATATAATACGACGGAAATTAGTCAATCAATATGTGGACAAATCGATGTGAAAGCCCAATTCATTTGAAACTCATTATATTGAAGCGTTTAACCACTCCATTTGATGCAAGCGACAATCACATTAGGGTTGAGCCATTTAATATAAGGAAATTAAAAAGCTGCAACGTTTATGGACAACTGTAGGACACTTCTTAAGAACTTGAGCTCCGTTGTAGGTTAGGTTAAATCGACAGTGTAATAGGTAACCAATTTAGTTGGCTCCGGTGAGGATATCGGCGTTGCTTTTTTTTCTTTTTTTAAATCGAGTTTCAAGTTTGCTCAGTGGAATTAGTTTACGCTGACGTTTGATCGGATATTCCTTTAAAGAAGTTAAACGACGCTACAGCAACGGATAATTCGTGCAACATTATGGATTCCTGAGTATTTTCGGATGTAATCGAACTCGTTTCTGATTTTTAATTGAAGAGCATTTCTATTAACTTCGAACAAGTTGTTGATTGGATTTGTTTCCAATAAGTCTCTACATCGGAAAAGTTTCTCGGTTTTAGAAGTCTATTTTAAACCATCTCTAGAAGGTTCTTTGCTCTGCCACCTTTGATCAAGAATGCACTAGATATGCATATTTTGATCAAAGTCAACTACATTTTATATAATGTCGAGTTTTATGAAATTGTAGTAAGTACCTATTTGTTTGCTCATTATTGGAGCACATTTATTTAAATTATGCCCCATTTGTGGTTATTAATAGAATATTAAGAATATAAAACAATGAAGAAATAATACCGCGAGAAGCCTGAAAAAGAAAAAACTGTTATTAAGGAAAATTTGTCACAAAAGAGCAGGTAAGGGGAAGATACCCATTTCGGCGTCCTAATTACGGAACTTTTGCACAATAAGAGCATACCTACCTGAAAAATTTTTGTACCTCGCGTAATAGATCATCCGTGAACTTAAGAATTACTTGCCCAACTTTCTTTTTTTTACGTACACGTAATTTGGGGAATAAACGTTGTTTAATAAGAGGTGCTTAGTTGTAAAGAGTCCTTTAAAAAGTGGTTCAACAATATTCTCTTTAAAACTTTTTCAATATTAATGACTTATTCTTAGACAGGCACAAATTACGTGTTCCTATCCCTAACAATTGTAATATTAAGATAATAGAAGATGAAATATAAAGAAAGAAGTAGGTATACTCTTCACATTGAAACCGTAAATACGTTTGTATTATAATATGAGCCACTGATCAAATTTACCTCCCAATACCACTTAGGAACGTTCTTAAAATGGGGTTCTTGTTCCCATTTTATATGCCAGGTAATAAAGTATTAACTCACATATTACATTATAAATTCAACGCACACAATGCTTCGACAATTTCAGGCAGGCAGATTTACGCGTAAGAAGTTTAACGGCGTTGGCGCACATTAAAAATTAAAAATCTCTTAGCGGATGCGGTGGTAAATATTGAAGTTAGGGAGCTTAACTAAACAAGGAGCGCTGAGTGGATAAAATCAACGACAGAACAGAGGGAGGTATATATATATCTGGTTTAAGTCTAAATAGACTTCAAGACCATATAGTTAGTAATAATATTATAAATGAGAAAATAGTTCGTTTGTGGTCTTGTTGGTGTCCTTCAATGACGCAGCAGAGGAGCAATAGATCGATGTGGTTTTTGGGTGTTTATAACTGAAGACTTGGAAAGCGATATAGGATACATCCCGGAAAAGGGGAGGATTTCCGCGGGGTTTAAAAACCTAACTCCATAAGGTCGAAGCCGCTGGCAAAGTAATTCTATTAATGCGACTGTGCGTGTATTTGTTGATAGGCTGTCAATCAATGCAACTGAGCAAGGGATCGATTTATTTGCGTCGATTAAGTTAAAGTCGATAAATTAAGAAATAATACTTTTTGCCCGGGAAGCAATGGGTGTCCACGAGATTTTATAACCTTATTCAACCAGATGGAGTGACGGACAAAAACTAGTGTTACATTTGTAGGATAGCTACTCAAAAGGAACACCATTTGTCTGCATTGACCTTTTGTAATGACCAATTTCTATTAAATAGATTCAATGGTTCCGGGAAAGAGAAAGTAAGTGAAACAACTACAAACATTTCAGTACTTAAACGTAAACAAATTAAGCAACGTCAAGATAAACAACTAGACAGTTTACTTTATCAACACTTGTTTTAACTTGTTCTCCTTAACTTCGTTCGCAAGTTTAACCTGCAATATCGCATGCAAACCAGAGTTTGTTTCATTGTACATGTGCATAAGCTTATGCATATTATAGTTTATTTAAATAACAGTAAAATGTTAATAAAGTTCAGACCTAAACCAACACTACGGAGTCTTTGCAGCACACCTCGACTGCGGAGGCACGTATTTCTACTAAGGTAAACGTTCAATTAACATGGGCGTTAGTTTTCATAGCAACGGTCGCAAAGAACAAACGGTTAGCTACGAAGACGTGATTTTACAGGAAAATGTTTTAAACGAAAAATAGCAATTATAGTTTTTAAAAGCTGTTTTGTTGAAACTTACAATACTTCATGCCAATGCACTGACTACAGTAGGTACAGTAGTAGTAGTAAAATGCTTATGTCCCGAAATAATCTTTTTTATCTGCTTCAAAAAATTAAAATAAAACAACTCAACTGCCACTTAATATGCATATAAGCGTAAAGTATGAAATCTAAATGAATACCATATTTTTCACTGAGCTGATAAAATGATTGTAAAAAGCAATAATAACAAGCTATCCTATTACGCTTTTTACACAATCAATAATTGACGTTCAACATATTGTTCCACATGTTGCTTACCACTGAATGCATTAAAATACTCAAAACAAAATAAAAAATATAGCAATAGACAGAGGAAGAAAACAAATGACGGTCAGTGAATTTCGTCAGGAAATACTGGATTAAGTTTAATCCGCTATCCTGTTTGGTAAAGCAGGGATTTTTTTTAAAAGCTCACCCAAAAATTTTGCAGTTTTAACGAATATTAAAAAAATACTGTAAGATTGAATATTATTTACACCTAACAGCAGAGGCTCTTATGAGTAATTAAATAATATAACTCTATATTTGAATATCGATTATTACTCGTAAGTTATATAACTACATCAACAGCGAATGTATTTGTAAGGTAAAAGAGAGACGATATAATGATGCTAAATTTTTAAAATCATTATTATAATTTTATTATTATGTGGCAAAGGAATCGAGGCTATTAAGCTTTAAAACAAAGAAATACTCTCTTATAACTTCCATGTGTCCAGAAGTAGTTCAATATGCAATAACTTAAGCCGAACTTGATGTCCAGCGGTCTCCTGAGTTTTGGGACACAGAAACTTTTGTTTCTCCAAGTCCGTTAAAAAGAGCTATAGCTATCAATTGTCACCTGAAGGCAATAAGCGAGAACAAAACTTAGCTGTTGGGACCTTTATTAGAAAACTTTTATCATCGATATAAGGAGTATGGAAAAATAAAGCTCTCGTACGTGGTGTAATTAAAAGAAAAAACTGCGAAAGTACATAAAAATAATAAATTTGAAGATTCTCACAAAAGGTAAAACCATTAAATACAACTGTATGAGCTTGATATATTCTTCCACTAATACTATATCAATAACATCAGAAATTCACTTATCCGGAAATTCTGAACTGATTTTGACAGACAGGTATTATTCAAGGTCATTGTTCAGGGTAAATATTTATGGTCTTTCAAAAAAAAAACGTTTGTAATTGGAGATAATGCAGTTTAACTGAAACAAAACTGAAACGATCTTGACAAATTTTGGCACACAAATATAATGACTGATATAGGCTTTTTGTCCCGAAAAATCCAAGTACCTACTCCTGATTTTTCAATAAACTAACTCTGCCTAGTAAAAGTCTAGTATCTTGTAGCAAAATAACACTTTTAAGTGCAAATTAGATAGAATTTTATTTTGTTTTGATACGACGAATAAAGGAGGTGATTATAAAGGTTGGAGTTGCAGGATCTCACATGAGATGAGCACTGAATTTCAAGGACTTTATGGATATTGAAGGGAAATCTTTTCTCAAAATTCAAGTCAGCCTAGCTGAGCCTGATAGAGTCAGGCTCTATCAGGCTCAGGTGCATTCAGTCATGGAGTACTGCTGTCACTCAATTCATAAGAGTCGGTAGACCGCTGCGCCCGCCGTATTATACTTAGGTGATCAATCTTTAACGCAGGCGAAAATCCTCAGTCTACAGCACTGACGCAATGTCACCCGTTTATCAGTCTTCTGTCGGATATACTTTGCAGAGTGCGCTCCGGAATTTCACAACCTTGTTCCTCCCCATTCTACCATGGAACTGCAAGTTGACAACCTTATATGGTTGCCATCAACGTAATAACACGATGAGCTTTAGTTCAACGTTTCTGAAACAAACTGCTAAGGTGAGGAACGCCCTTCTAGCTTTCGTGTTTCCTGCCATGTATAATTTCAGTACCTTCAAGCGCACTTCTAGGAAAGCACTGATGGCTTTCAATCATCGTCTCTCGTCAAGCACAAGCCTTACTTGTAATAAAAGCAAAACAAAATTCGAGACACTGCAAGGAAATGACTGATGGACAGTCATTAGCCGAAAACGTCGGGTTCGCGTCAGGTCGGGACGCGCGACGGTTATTGTAAAAGGTAATGTCCCTTTATTTAACGTCGCACCGCAACTAATATTTGGGTTTTTTTTGTGCACGACGTCACTTTTCGTTAGTGAGATTTACGCAGCATTATCTTCATGACAGCAATGTTTTTGTATAACGAATTATTTGCTTCAAAGAGAATGGGAAAGAATTTTCGCCAAAAGAAATAAAAATATTTTATTGTGAATAAAATAAATAAGTCTTTACTAACTGGATTATATTTTATTCGAATCATTGTTACAGAATGTAGGTCCATTCAGTACCTACATTCTGTAACAATTCGTCTGCAATAAATAATTAGTCCTACCCATGTATGCTATTATAATTTTTACATCTACTTTTCCATATAGTAGGTATCACACTATCACACTTCATACTTATAATCTTATAAATATATAAAAGGCAAAGGTGACTGATTGACTGACTGACTGACTGACTGATCTATCAACGCACAGCCCTAACCACTGGACGGATCGGGCTGAAATTTGGCATCCAGACAGCTATTATGACCTAGGCATCCGCTAAGAAAGGATTTTCGAAAATTCAACCCCTAAGGGGGTAAAATAGGGGTTTAAAAAATCGAATTTAACGTGAGCGAAGCCGCGAGCAAAAGCTAGTAATATTATAAAGGCGAAAGTTTGTATGTGTATGTGTGTGTGTGTGTGTGTGTGTGTGTGTGTGTGTGTGTGTGTGTGTGTGTGTGTGTGTGTGTGTTTGTTACTCCTTCACGCCACAACGAATGAACCGATTTGGCTGAAATTTGAAATGGAAATTGCTCATACCCAGGATTAAAACATAGGCTACTTTTAATCCCGGAAAATTACAGAGTTCCCGTGGGAATCAAAAAACCTTTATCCACGCGTACGAAGTCGCGGGCATCGTCTAGTAATAATTTAATATTAAGTACTACTTAGTTACTTTAACATACAATACTTTGCCATATGAGTTACATTATTAATTGTTTATATTTATGTTTATTATACCTCAGAAATTAATATTTTTTATAAAAAGAATTGAAAAAAGCTAGACACTTAAAAACACCGCGAAACGAAATTCTGCCTACCACAGATAGAACTGTCGCCAAACAATAGAAGATGCAAAGGCTACAATATAGTTTCGTAGCGAGCGTAGCACCGTAGCAGGCTACTAATGAGCCTACGATATTGTGCCGCCCAGCCGCCGACCCTAGCTGGCTCTATAAATTGCTTTCATGCATATTTATTTATTCAAATATTATGTATGAATTGAAATCTCGTCCGCGACTACTGAAATATGGCCTTCCGTTGCAAATTGAATCAACCATCAAAATTAGGTTGACATACGAGAAAAAAGTACGTTTGAAATAAGAAGCATAACTTCGGCTCTTGAGCCGTTATTCGAGTACACTTCATAAAGTTGCTCTTTCGAACGGCGAACTTGCAACAGCAAATTTTTCATATTTTGCTCTCTTGACGTTTGAGGAAATTGGCCTTTAATGAGTAAACTTATGCATCGAAGCGTGCACTCATCTTATTTTTGTGATGAAACCATGCTTCGAACGGCCGTAAAAGTTGCAGTTTAATAGATTTTTGATGACCCAACGCGGTTAAATTGTGTAAACGAGATCCAGTTTGCGTATTAAACTGAACAAGATTGTTTCCATAAATCACTGAACTTTATCCTTTTTAGAATACCAACCGTGTTTCCTCAGTTTAAAATCCTTGTGTTTAAGTAATAAACATATAATTAAGAAATTGATAGCTTAACAATAATTAACACAATGAAAAATATGAAATAAATACTTATTAGAAACATTTTTTTAGAAAATTATTTAGCCGCTTGATTCCAATTTTGTTTTTCCATCCTTTAGGAATCTTTAATTATTCCGGTCTTGAGATTTCCAGTCCAAATTGTAATATACTGATTTAATTTAAACCAAGATTCATGTAAAATGTTGGCAACTAATCAAACCAAGCAACTCTTTATCAAACTTCAAACCGCGTCTAGTAGGTATAGGAGCTTGTAAGTTATACGAAATAGTGGACTGTGTCGTCACACACACACATCACACTTACAATTATAAGCGGACGTGTAATTTACTTATTTTGGAAGACCTAAATTTAATAAATAAATAAATAATTATCGATTAGAAATAATCATTATTGCTAACATAAGCAACATTGCAACTAAATCCATAATAATTGGGAAACAATTTGAGAGCTATTCAATGTTCACAAATAATTATAATATAAACGATGCTCACGTTTCAAAGCTTGGAGAACTAATTAAACTCGTTTAGAATCGATATTCAGTTACACAAATATGTTTTGCTTTCAAAAGTCGGAAGCTCATCACAGAAATGATAACATTATATTATAGCTGTGATCGAGTTTACACAATTTGCTTTTTTTCCAGATCATAAAAACACTGTGGTGACCAGAGTAGTTTTAAACCATAGTAAATAAAAGTGGAAGTGGAGAGGCCATGCCTTTCGTAGGATCGTTTGACCCGGAAAGTCCTAGAGTGGATACGACGTACCTAGTAGTAGAGAAATGTCACTTTTCGGTACATTTGACCGTCGATATAAAGGTGTGGTGTCGCTTATTAGGAAATAGCTATGTGCCACAGTGTACATCCACGTTAGTTATTATGATAATGTGACGAATAAATAATTATTTGCACCAAAAAACCCTTTAACTGATATTTATTAGATATTAATAGCTGGAAGCATTAAAAATATTGCTTTGTTCCACTAAAACCAAGCCTGATGTAATATACCTAAAGATAACTTTTGACAGCTTTTCCAACTTTAGTAATTTATATTATTTTTTCATGATGTCTGTGTGTACCTTTACATCAAAGTTTGTTTTGAAATTACCTTATACTCTTCGCTTACTTTATATTATTTAGCTTTGATACATTCGCAATTTAAGTTGTCTAAAACTCGTCAAGAAGGCGGCCGGATAAATTATTTATTTTTTTTCCGTTTCAAGGGGGCGACCTGAGACAGTACAGGCAAAAAATGTAATGTATATTTGGAGACAAAAGTAATGGAATTTTACTTGGATGGTAAGTCAGCACAACATACTGTAATGGTAAATAAATACTTAATGAGATTCAGTGCGTACGAGTATACGGTTAGAGAGGCGTCGACGGCGATGGCGACCAAATTTTATTCATCAAAAAATTTATTTTGAATGCTAAAGAACTTTAGTATTCAAAATAAATTAAATGGCTCGAGCTCTTTTTGGAGAGCTATGTAAAAAGATCATCGAGTCCACCGGGGATCCAAGAGCTGAGAGCTACCTTGGCCAAAGAATTAGTTTGGCCATTCAAAGGGGCAATGCTGCCAGCATCTTGGGTACTATGCCGCGCTGCGGTGACATCGATGAGGTTTTAGGTTTATATTAGTTTTAATTTTAGAAATAATAATTATTATTAAGTAATAGTTTTAATTTAAGAAATAGTTATAAAGATAGAAGTGGGATAGATATATACTAACTAATATTTGAATCAAGAACAAGCGCAGATGACCACTTTTCATCTGAAATCGATTTTTATCATCCTCAGCCAACTTTTAATGGTGACAAGCGGAGACCGATTTTACACAGATTTTACAAGCATGCATTGAAGGATTTAATAATAATTTATTATCTGTTTTTAAAAACTTTTGTGAGACCGAATATTCTTATTGACGAACATCATACATTGTTTTGAAATGTGTGACCTAGCAATAAAACTCGCACTTAGAGCCAGTCAATTTAAAAATAATAATATAGGTACAACTCACTGTTTAAGCCCGACATTCTATAGTGAAAAGTACGAAAATCTAATATTATTTCTTAAGCACATTATGCGATATGCAAATCTACACACAACAATCCGTACACCGATTTTTTTAAACCACACAACGCATCCATTAAAACCGAAACTATACAAATTAATTTAGACTCAGAGCCTCGATATACCTATTTAAATAGATTGTATTATGTCTCCAACTATACTTTACAACATAAAGTAGCAGTTTCCTAAGAACAACGAACAAAAAATAAAACAAAATGTATTAAAACAAGTTAATGGCGGCTAATAAGTTGCTCAGATTTATGTCGAGTTGGCTAACTACTTGCGGAAATTAAGTTTAGAAGAAAACTAACATTTAATTTTGTGATTGTATTACATGTAACAATTGAAACTTCATAAGAAAAGAACACGGAAAGAATTTTAAAACAATACTTTGTTTCTAAGTGACGTAACCGAAGGAGTAAATAAAGAAAAATATATGGTATTTGAATGGGACCAAAATATCGAGCTTTCAGATTGAATTAAATCACAAACGGTTCAGATTTCTCGGAGAAGGTAACTAGAAAATGTGCGTATGTGAATGAGAACCTTTCTTTTGATGTCAATTAAGAAGAAATATTTGTGGCTCTATTTAAAACCAAAGGAGTGGGGTGGCGTCGAGGCACATTTTCTTCTGGCAACTTCAACAGAGCTTTAATGTCTTTAGCATAAGGTTGAAAACAATATAAAAAACGAACCACACTCCTGTGTTTTATTGAGAAAAAAATAATATACAAAAAATCAATACATTTTTAATTAATCAATGAATCATCAATCATCTCAACGCATCGCTGGCTCACTACTCAGCAAGGAATTTCTCTCAGAACTAAGAGTTTAGACCGTAGTCCACCGGCAGGCTGGCCAAGGGAATGGTCTTGAACGACTCAGAAAGGACTTGCCTTTACGCAGATTTAGTACTGAATATATTCTGCCACTTTCTGCGGTGAGGTGGGGTAATCACGTACAACACACATTTACTCACTTCCGCACACTCTTGTAAATACTTAATGTCTCTATGAACACACACTAACTCAAAAGCTGTCACACTTACAAGCTGAACCGTACGTTTGTACATGTACTTCGGCAGAGGGGAATGCGTGCGCTTACCACGTCCCGGGCTAAATGGTCGAAGGGAATGGCCAGACTTTATAGACCTTTAACAACACTATGGAGCACACTCGGGCGTGCAGGTTTTGTCACGATGGTTTCCTTCACCTTTTAAAACTAGTGATATTTAATTGTTCAAAAAGCAAACAGCTCCGAAAAGTTTGCGACACGTGCCTGGATTCGGAACTCCGAATCCACCGAAAAAGAGCGTGAAGTCCTAACCACTAGGCTATATCAAAGCTAAAATGAGAGTAATAATAATGATCTAATAAATACATTCCTTATTCAATAACTTAAGTTGTTCTCACCTTAATTCCAATGTGAATAGGGAAGTCAGAAGCCAGAGCAGGCTGTGGATGAAGGGCCGGCAGTAGCGGCAGGGGCAGAGGACAGGACATCATAGCTGCGCCAACCTGCAACAATGGAGAAGCTTCATGAACAACACAAAATATAGATCAAAACTAATACAAGAGTTCGTGCGTGCGTGCGTGTGCGTGTGTGTGTTCGTGTGTGTAGAGATGTGACGTCACGTTTCTAAATTATTTAATAGATACATTTTAATATATCTCTGAGCGTGGGTTTTAATATGCTTATCTTTTTATTTCGATCTGGAATAAAGTGACATTACTAGGTGTGCACTAATATTCATTTACGAGATTAACTAAGTAAGTCTCATTCTAAACAGCCCAGTCAGTTTATTTGTTGAGGCGTGAAAGAGTAACAAATATCTATCCATCCATACATCCATCCTGACAAACTTTCACATATTTTATAATATTAGTAGGATAGTAGAGAGAAAACGCAACTACATTAAACAAATAATTTATATTCATTTTTCAGTTCACTGTCCGCAGCAGATATCAATCACTTCATTGAAAAACAACTGTTTTAAACGCATAAATTTCACATGTATTTTTCATCGGAACATAATTCACTTACACATATTTTTACAGCAATACTATCAATATCGGGTTAGATCACTGTCGACCATGGACATCTAAATACATAAAATAAAAGAATCTATACTAAACATATATATAATAAAGCGGAAGAGTTTGTTTGTTTCTTTGAACGCGGTAATCCCTGAAACTACCAATCGGATTTGAAAAATTATTTTTGCATTTTTTTTATTATCTTAAATTTTAGGGGACTTTCGTCCGACATATCGCTCTTAGAAGCCGAGCAAAAAGTACGAAAAAACGCCGAGCTAAAACGAAGTAATAGCATGCAGGTGATGCATGAATCGGTGGCCGAAGAGAACCGAACTAGAGCTAAACCGAATTCTACATTCAAAATTCAATAGTTCCTTCGTACCATGTTCGTATCCGAAGTAACATCCTACTTAAATATTCTTATTAGAAAGGCTTTGACAATATTTGTTAAAATGTGTAGCAAAGCTTGTATTAAGCTAAGGAAGTTTGGTATTTAGCACGTAGTGTGTACACAAGGAAAGTTCAGGCGAAATTGGTAGTAGGAGTAACTGCAGACATCTAGGTGACATAATAGATGTACTGGAATGTGTTATTAGATGATGTTACTTTACTCAACTGTAATCTCGAATTGTGTCAGCATATATTTTAAATTTAATTATTATAGTATGTGTAGATTATGTTTATGTATGGATTATGTATATTTAATTTTTTTTTAATCTATTTAAGATAAGACATAATCCTGATTCGCAATATATCAACAGCGTCACAAAAGATAGAAAGGTCTACCATGCTATAGTTATGTAAAACGTTCTAACTGAGCCGATGTTTTAAGCCACCAGTTTTTAAAAAGCCACCAACTTGAAGGTGCGCAGACCACGCACGGCATTGATATAGTTAGAGGTAGAGCCAAACAAGGGCCTGTTGAAGAACCTGTTATTTAAAACATTTTTCAACACACTTGCTCATAAAGTGGCTCCTAGTTCACCGCAATTAGGCACACAATGACACCTATAACTCAAACTGTGACTTTTTATTACTATTATTCACAATGTGAGTTATAGAATTTTTTTTTAATTTTATTGGTTGAGTTGCTTTGTTCTTAAAAAAGTTTCTATAACAAAAAAACCCTACCTATTGCTAAGATACCTATTGCTTGCTCATTTCATACAACTTCGTATTTAAATAAATAATTTCAACTTGTACGTGTTTAATAAATAAAACTGTCACTCAAATATAACTTTTGTTTTTTCTGTAATAAAGAAAACTTGAAATTCCCCATTTTGTACGAGGCTATCCGAGAAAAGCCAAAAAAAAAAGAAACCTCATTCTTTTAGTCTATGGTCATTAAAGGTGCGCGCGCATTCCGGAAAACTGATTAATTTTTCCCGCCATTGCGAAAAAATTTTCACAACTCGTTTTCACTGTTTTGTACCATAATGTCCTATTTTAGTATTATTTTCTTCACAAGTGTGTTGAAAAACGTCGTATAATACACGTGTGTATTGATGATAACCGTCCTCGGCTTTCTTAAGACCCTCACGTGAAGGCTCGGGTCTCAATAGTGCCTCGGCGGTAATCATCAATGTTTCACACTTGTATCATAATGTACTATTATCCATTAAAAAAGCATAACCTACGCTTTAAAAGCTGTATCCACGAGCAAAAGACGCATTGCTCTACTTTCACAGAACTAACAAAAACTAAACTTTTAAACAGTGAAAACAATACAATAAGGTCAGCAGTTCCTCTGTGATATCCGGACAAACAAGCAATTCCATTTACAATGAAAATTCACTATACATTTTATAAAAATAGAATTATAGCTAATGGTTTAATAAGCTGAGAGCTCAAATGTTAACGATAACCTTAGATATAAGATAACAGGGTTAATTGTATTATACCGATAACCTTCTACAGGCAACTTCTATACATCAAAGTAAATGCCTTTTGTTCCACAACTTTTTTAAATTCCTAAAAAAATTTTTTTTCCTACAAAAATAAAAATATTTATTTACCTGTTCTAAATTTTCAAAAAATCTACGAAGCACGTGTCAAAGGGAATGGGCGGCGCGCGGCCTTCACGAAAACCTGGTGGTAGGTACTTAATGCCTCTCCTACACTTACGTCGTCGCCGCGAGAAACTTTTTTGGTGTTCACGATAAACGCTATGTAAGAAGAAATAATTGACCTGCAGATAATATCCGATGGTAGTAATACACATACATCACAAAGCATTTGTAATACGACAGAAAAGCGATAACTTCGAACGTTAATTGTTGTGCGGTTAGTAGACCACGCTTAATCACGCAGATGTGGAAGAGGCATTACATAAAATGACTGTAGAGTTAAAAAAAAATGACAGACTTTTCAACAAAAACTTAGATTTTTTTTGTGAATTTATTGCGTTATGTGAAAAGTCGTTGAACAATGTTGTTGAGTATCATGCATTGAAGTTACATGTTTGGTTTTTGGTAAATTACAATTAACCCTATATATTTACATAGGTTACCTAATGAGTAGATGATAATTTAATATACATAATTTATATAATTAATGTGCCTTCAATTCACAGCTTAACAGAATTGTAAAATGCGTACTTCAATATGAAATGAAATTAATGAAATAATAGTGATCATTAAAGCTCAAAAAATCTAAATAATATAATGGAATCTAGTTATTTGGTGTGATTGGCGTACAGTAAAATAGTAGGTACAATGCAATCAAATTATTTTGATTGTCAATATTAGAAATTATACATTTATGCAGCCTTTCATTACTATGGATTCACATCGATGTATCTTGTACGGTTATTTTAAAATTCGCTGTAGTACCAGAGAGCTGCTTGAATTTCGCACATAGGTACTTAAATCTAGTATACATTTTTCACGAGCTTTTGTAGTTTGCCCGAACGGTGGGCTCTTTGCATATACCGCTGAGAGTTACTGAAATAGAATTTTGCAATCCCGAAGTACTCCGACTGATTTCTACGAATTTTTAAACAAATACAAGTTGTTGGAATAACATCTTTAATACATTGTTGTTTGTCGGTTGAAAGTGTATTTGGTTGCTTGGTTATCACGCCACAACAGAGTATCGAAATGATTTTTTGTATGGGTATAGTTGAGGACCTGGAGGGTGACAAAGGCTACTTACTTTTTATCCCGGAAAATTAAAGGACGAAGTCGCGAGCATCAGTTAGTATATAATACAGCGTAAATTCTTACAAAGATCAAAACATTTATTACAATGTATTTCTAACTGTGTTAGATTAATCAAAACGTTCCAATAAAAAGGTTAACATTTATACAACTTTGAGTCTATTTGAGAAATATGTTAAATAATTTCGAGGGTTCTTTGAATTTCATAGAATATGTCGAGCTATTGTATCCAATTACTGAAAGGCACCAGAATACACCAGCTCCATATGATCTTGTCTTTTAAAGTGATGAAGTAATTATTTAAGTATAAGTTATTGTAAAGCGTGAAACTAGAACTTCGCGGAGAAGGTTCTGAATGAAGCAAACCTGAGGCTGAGTGGAGCGAGCGGTGGATATCACGAGCGAAGCGAGCAATAAAAAGGAACGACGCTGTGTATCTGTTAGCGAAGAGCTTTAGAAATATTTATACCCTTAGAGAGATTTCCGATAAAAGTACATAGGTACGTCAAGGACACGAAGTTTCCTAAAAGGCAGGTTAAGCCGCCGAAGGGCCATTAGTGCTTAATACAATGAACGAATAGAATAATTATCGTAGGATCGAAAACATCGAAAACAATTCAGTTAGCGATGAATTCGAAAAGCTCCGGATAAACTCTGTAGATGTGCTCTAATATTCCGTATGGGCCGGTCCGTTCGTTGAAAAGGTTATGAATAATATATAGGCGTGAATGCAGGCATCGTGCGAGATCAGGGTATTACCCAGGCCGTGACAAATATAAGCGTCGAACAAACGGACAGCCTGACACTGTGATGTTTTATTTGCACGTGTATTTAAATGTGACGAATTGTTTTATAGCGGCTATAGACGAAACATAATATTATGTTAAATAGAACTCTGTTCACCGGCCCACGTTTACCTACTTATTTTCTCTTTGGCCACACGCACATGACGTTCTTAGGACCTTTGCATTTAACTATTGCAAAGATCTAAGAAACCGAGTTCCGAGATAGGAGTTCTGCGTTCACTGTGAACACAGAATTCCGACCTCGGAACTCAGACTTGTGGAAGTGGGATCAACAACCAGGGTCAACAGTAAGAAGCTCTCGGGTAACTTTTAAGTAAATGTAACCTGTGCATAAATCTGTCATTTTTTGTATGAGCGCATCGATAAATGTTATGAGTGTCTTTTTTCTTTAATTTTTAAAAGCTCAAAGAAAATTTGCACAAAGAAAGTAAAACAAATAACTTTATTGTAAGTTTTTAGATTTTATTTTAGCAGTGACCTTGATATCTTAACACAGACAAATAAAAAGAAACCTAAACAATTTCCCCCGCTAAATAATCTTATCCTACTTCCTAGTAAAACATAGAAGATGTTTTTGTTTGATCCTGCAATAGCGCTACGACAGAACTTCGGATCGATTTGAATTTTGAATTTTTGAATACCTGCATAGGTATATTGAGGACCTGGAGAATGACATAGGCTACTTTTTATTCCAAAAAATAAAGAGTTCCCGCAAGATTTTCAAAAAACGGGAAAAAATTCACTGGAAAAAGCTGATTTTCTTTAAGTTGGATGCAAGTAATAATGTAACGTTTTCGGATAGCAAGCTGCATGCAAAGCAAACCAATATGCAACATCTCGTAGCGGGTAGGTAAATAGTTTAACAAGCGCCAGACTCGGTTCGTAAGTGCCATTTATCGACGCAAACAAATCTAATCGACCGCGGTACACTCGTTCGATATCGATATTGAATCAGAATCGAGTATATGTTAGACCGAAATAGGTTTCGTTTCTTATTTAATAGTACCATTGCCGATAGGTATCTGAATGCAGTACAGTAATTTTCATACATATACTACGAGTATTTTAGAGCCCGTAAAACTTATTTACCTAAATAACAGGTTAATAGTTATTTAGCTTATAAGAATAGTTATTTAGCTAGCCCTTAATATTGGTATGAAGTTAGCATAATATGGCAGGCCGTCTAGAAAACTGATGACACGTTTATTTTGGTCCAAGACTTATAAAATTATGTTCATTTGTAAGCATTTTCTTTTGATAATAATTCGTCATCCAGCTAATCTTGGTATTAAATATAACTACAGCCCGCGGATATACTCATGGCGGCATTTCAAATGTGTCTGTGAGATCTTTGGCCACTAAGATTTGTCTGGCTGCTTGCAATGGTATTAAAATAGTTCCCTAAGTATCATGTATAAAAATGAAGGCTTAGGCTATAAGTTTTACGATATTTTTTGCGAACTTTAAAGTGTCTGGCGGAAATTACCGCCGACGGAAAGTGTCTGGCGACATCGATATAATTGGTTTTTAATGATAATCTATCATGCATAAAAATCAGCATTCAGATTTAAAGAAAAGTCACCAATGGTTTTACGTACGTACGTACATACGTTCTTTAAGATATATCATGTATAGATATACATACAAATGATGATAGTATACCTACTCTTAATTCAATAAACACATCAATGCAACTAATAATGTTTTGTTTCCGAGCGAAAATCGTGGCAATTCAACGATAAACTTTTTATGTGACTTTCATGTTGACGTCGCAAATTTTTTGCTTCCGCTAATTGGATGGAATTTCATTGTAGGTACCTAACCTTTTTTTAATTTGAAGGTTTACCCAGTTAGGTTGAAAATGTTTATTTTTACATGAACAATGTGTATTATATAATTTAACAATGTAGACGCATTAATATTTTCTTATAAATAAATTATTCAATTTGAAAATATTTATTTTATTTCTACTACAAACTTCTTACCCTAAAAGCTTTTTTCTTAAGATGTATATTGTATATGCATAATTATATCAAATATATAGTTAGGTACCTACAGTTCCTATAAAAGCTCAATTAATAAATGTAAAATAAGTCTATATTTATATTCCAAAAATCCGTGTAAATTTTTCAAAAAAGAAGTTATGTAAGTATATGAAAACTGACCAAGTTACAAGTTACTTTTGATAGCTTGCTCTCCTCGCAAAATCGTACTTAATAAGTGTGGATTTGCACGATTGCTAATAATAATAATGATAGGCAAAGGGCGCCGCGACCAGTTGCTTACGTAGAAATGTAAAGTACCTTACCTATCGAGTAGTTTCAAAAATTATCGCAATCGATATAGTTCACTGATTCCAAACTTTCAGCTTTCTCATAACGTTGTAGCTCTTAGAAATAGTTCTTGCGCTGCTAGAACTAGTGAGCTTAACTTAGTACATCAAAATAATGGAATTATACACATATTGCACCTAGTAATTGCGCAAAGTTGTTGGGACAACAAACGGGAGTTGCACTGGCTTGAGCTGACTTACAATGGGACTTAGGGCCAGTCTGTTTACAGCAACTTGCTACGCAACTGCACTGATTGCAACTTAATCGTCAACTTGCTTGGAAGAAGTTTGATTCTAAAGAATGCCGCAAACAAATTGTTAGTAGTTTAGATAGCGGAAGATAGATAGATGTTAGGAAACTCACTCCGTGCTTACTTTCTTAATGTTTATATTTTTATAATCTGAGATCCACTTAAATAGAAGTATACAATGGCATTATCTATTTTTACGTAAATTTAATGATTAAATTTTAAAAAAAATTGTTTTAAATTACTTCTGACTCAAAGTTTTCAAGTTAAAAACTAAAATTACAAGTAGAACATCGCAGTCTAAATCGGTTATCCGATCACCGTTCTGAAAACTGATTTAGGTACGTACTTAGGTACAAGGTAGTAGTCCTAACTTAGGCTTTGCGGGGAAAGGGTAATAACTAACAAAATTCATATTCAGCATGTGTAAACTGCAGTTCGCTAAACATCATATAAATAAATATATGGGAATTATCATAAGTCTGAATTCACTATTAAACAAACAAAACTTAAATCTAAAGCTCGACGTGGACTGTGGAATATTTGATTAAGTAAAGTTGAGAATACATCCTATACTGAATAAATCGATAGTTAATTAATTAATATCGGTCTATTCAACACCGACGAAGAACGATAAAATAATTGAAAACCGTCAAAATTATAGAAAGCCAAACGTGCCCCGGTTAATTAATGATTAAAGAATCGTTTATTATAAAAGTACTTTATTTATCCCAACGGATGAATCCATGTTTCACGAATTCGGAATTTGTAATGGTTTTTTTTAATTACTACCTCTATAAAGAGGTGTGTATTAAAAGTGAATATTTTTCGTGGAAATTCGATCAGACTGCATTCGTGTATGAATAAATATTTTTGCGTGGATGTATTTTCATTTTACAAAAGTAAGATATGGTCCATTCAGTTATCCATTTATTAGCACCGTGACTACTCCGATACTCATATATAAAAGTGTTTTTATAATAAACTAGCTGCCCAGAAGGAAAATACCACCAGGAAACCCGCACACCAGAGTTCTTTCCATACTGTTCTCAAAAGTGTGTAAAATTCTGCCTATTAGCATTGGACCAGCCTGGTGAAATGTGTATAACCCTTATCTAAAAGGAGACCCACGCTCAGTAGGTGACCGATGATGTAGAATCTATCTTAACACAATATATTATTATCTTAATAAGAAATATTTAAGAAGGCATTGAAATTGAATATCAAATCACCTACGGAGAATGACCGCGCGACTCCGTTCCCACTCCCCTGAGTAAACCCTCCTAACTATGTGAGAAAGTTGTATAATTATGTCACTGAACTATATTAATTACTTTAATGAATTATAATCTATAGTGTCGCTTAACTAAATATTTCACCCCAACCACAGTGAGGTGGCATCGTCTATTATGGTAATAAATTATATAAATGTGAGTACAACTTACCTATTTGGTTTCTTAAATTTTATCAAAATAAAAATAATAATGAAGATGGGGTAATTAGTTTCAGTGCTTTGTCTATATGTGTATGTCAGTGCATCGCTCAATTGTTTGTATCATCGATGGGTTGTACCGATGTGAATGGGTTTTTTTGTTCAAAAGCGGGTTTAAGTTTTTTATATATAGCATACAATTAATATACATACTTCCACTTATCTAATGGCCTTTAATTTTAACAAGAAGTTAAGTATTTACAGTAAGTGTAATTTTTCTTATGACAGAGTATGAGTTTACCAGCAGCTTAGTAGTATAAGTACTACTTAATGTAACTTTCAACTCACAGATACCAAATTTCAATTTAGACTTAACAAGATAAAGAAAAAGAAAATTTTCCTTTTGCCTTAACCTTTCTTGTCTTATCTCATCAACTATGACAACTAAACAGCATAGCAAGTAATATAATTCGAATTTCGTAAGATAATGAAAAACCTTACCAAATTAGTACATACTTTATTTTTGCCCGCGGCTTCGCTCACGTTGAATTTTTTTCAAACCCCTATTTTACCGTCTGAGCGGTTGAATTTCAACAAAAATCCTTTCTTAGCAGATGCCTACGTTATCTGCATATAGTAGCTATCTGCATGCCAAACTTTAGGTTCATCCTTACAGTAATTCAAACTATGCGTTGATAGATCAATTAGTCAGTCAGTCAGTCATTCAGTCACCTTTTCCTTTTACATATTCAGATAATCGTGGGTATATAAGTGAAGTTACTTATATACCCACTTATATAAAAGTTTATATAAAAAGAAAATGCTAAATCAACTTCCACTTTATTGTATTCTCCGTAATAATAACCCAATTTCTGTTTGCCCTCCGAGTGTTTTCGTCATGCATTAATTTAAAAAGTTATATTGCGGTCCCGGAGAGATCCTTAATGGAATAAGCCCTTTAAATTAAAAACAATTCTTTGTATTTGATTGTTATTTTATTAATAACTTTTAGTAAATACTCCTAATCTTTACTAATATTATAAATGCTGCTAATACTTATTTAGAAACGTTGGTAGAAACGGCCATTAGACTTCTATAACAGAATATTGGTTTTACATTTCATTGGGTTCTATTATGTATTCACATTATTACAAGTCAGCACACCTCTGCAAAGTTGGGGCGAGTCATGGGATAAATTATACTTACTAATGATAACTAGTGGTAGATATAATATTGTATTAACATGATAAATGTTGCGATAAGTTATCCATCTATAGTGTTACGTATATGAGTTGTTCGGAACAAGCAAATCCTCCAAACTCATTAAGATAATTTAGTTGAACCGTTCCGCATAGGTAGGTACGTACTAAGTTTAGCGGTACACAAACTAGAAACTGGCTGTGTTCACTCGGCTTATGACGACATTGTGTTTGGATACACCAGCGTTTACCCTCAGGCCAAGTATACTCAGGCAAACTAGATATTTCAGTTGGCGCAAGAGATAAAGGTAACTAAATGCTAGAAATGTAGCCTAGAGGCCTTCTCTAATAACAGTACGAATTTGATTTAGGTTACATTCCGTTTTAAATTAACAAATATGGTTTCTTCCAGAGCATTATAGGCTTCGTTTTATTTAATTGCTAAGGAAGAGATGAGATTCCATTAAATCTCAGCTGATTGTTGTACATGGAAATTGTGACAAAAACTAAAAATTCGTTACATGTATTTTAAAACCTGTTCAATTGCTCACACAAATGATGGATTTCTTTAAATTTTCAATTGAATAAGAAAAAGACGTTAACAATTATTTATTAGAGATGCAATTAAAATCTATTTACACGGTGAGTAAAATATGGCTTCTTAAAGCTGTTGTTAGCTGAGCTAAGGCGGGTGTGCCATAGGCTAGTTTTCCACTACTGCTCGTTCTTTCGGAAGCTTGGAGCTTTACGTATTTAAGCACAATGGATCCTTCTAACAGCTTTTAAATTTTGTTGCAATTGAGACGGCACATTAGTCCATCATGGTCGGCTACATGTTTAAGAGCTATTCAAAAGCTTTAGTGCTAATTGTTTCAAGTCTTTCTCATTAGCAAATTAGGATAACTATCTTAGTTGCACATTCTACGGGAGATTCTAGGCATGTCGCCAATAAGTAGTACCATCTACATAAAGTGTCTTATAAGAAGCTTACAATATGCACTTAATATGATCGAAGTATTTGTCGATTCCCAGTAAATGTAAATGGAAAATATTTAGAGGGTATTTAATATTGTAAGCACTACTAATTATTGATTAGTTATAAATATGAAAATAATGCCTGAATAGCGGCGATAGCCGCTAGGTCACTAGGTTAGGACTTCAGACCTCTTCTATGCGACTCTGGGATTCGAATCCCAGGCATGCATTTTAAACTATTAAGAGTTATGTGCGGTTTAAGCGATTAAATATTACACTCTTAAAGGTGGCGCTCACTAAAATATGCTAAAAATTATAGTTTGTAAAATATGATATAATTATGTGTTGATGAACCTACGGGGATAATATTGTCATTGATACCCCCCTAAAACAAAATAAAGAAAAAAAATATTAAATTCCTAGTGCGAGTCTATGTCAATCCTGCACATATATATTTAAAAACATGGAAATCTCTCAGATTTCCTCGCGATGTTTTCCTTCAACGTTAAAGCAATTATAACTATATCCCTACAGAGAATTTTATAAGGTACTTAGTTGTTGTGAACTTAAGTCAGCAATGCATCACAGTTCAGTTGTATCAAGTGTATAACCTGTCAGTAGTAAGTTTACGTAGCTCTACGCCGCGCTGCGTCTCTACAGCTTGAAAGCTTTCATATAAATTATGTTCTCATCAACTAATTAAGCGAACTATCTTTGTTGCATATTCCTGGCAAGACCCGAGGGGGTGAGTGTTTCAGTCAGCAAGACATCTTCTACTTACCGGATATGCTATCTTCAGCGCCATTCCTTCATTACATAGCTTGTATTTTCATATACTCGTAGTACCTGAGGGATCCTTTTATTTATAACGCGGTTGAGCCGTCATGTGCACTAAGTGTCGTTTTAGTAGAACGAGATAGCACTACCACCGCATGAATTCTTAAGAGATGCGATCATCGTATGGCGTGTGTGATCAAGCGCACCGAAGCAAGCACTCATTTCGTGGCATCTCGCACCGCACGATATTGAAGCATCACATATTTAATAGGACACCCTAAGTATTAACTATGGATAGTATGATACGCTATCAATTTCAATCAGCACGCATTCGATCAAGTTTGGTTATAAATACTATGAGCCTACACTCAATTCGCTCTCCCCTGGGGACCAACTTACGAGTAGCTTATGTTACGAGAACTATACACAGAACCTAGAGGAGTTTAATAAAATAAAACATAGATAAATAAGTTATGACCCGACTGCACCTATAGTACGTTAGCTTAAGAGTTTCTGGGTATAGCTGAAAAGTCTTAGTGATTGTCAAACTAAAATCATCTTTTCAGCAATACGATAAAAGGCGATTACTTAATTTAAATAGGCCACACATTTTTTATTTATTTTATTTATTTATTTACAGAAACTGGCTATGCTTACAGCTTGATGTCAAACCGCATAGCGAACTAAACTAATAATAACTTACACTTTATAAGTACCTATTGCATCTATGATTACGTGTATAAAGATCTTTTTGTATTCAAGAGTGTTTGTAAGAATTTTCGATAAGGTAATACCTACTGAGTGCCAGATGGTATCAATAAACAGATTTCCATCAACGTTTATGTTCGATTAATTATTAAGGCATTCTCCGCGCAGCTTGGGGGTTCGGCATGTCAATGAAAGCAATTACTCCCATTCTGTATATATAGGTATAACATAGCCATACGGATCACCCATTACTCCCCTTACAGCTCAATATCATCAGAATATATTCAGTTAGATACACTCAGGAAGAGGCTTGCTTTGGTAGAACACTGGCGAAACGCTTTTGATGCGACTATATCGTACATCTTTGTTACCTATAAATGATGGATTGCTTACCAATAGCATGATGGCAGTTCGAAAATATTGCGAGGCTCGATGGGGACGATGTTGCGGTTTAGAGAGCGTAGACCCTCGACTTAAGGTCTATGTTTCTTTGCGTGATATATACCAATTTCTTTCACAAAGATGTAAACGCCAATCGATGTGTCAGTGGTTGATGGGGAAACTTTTCATTTTGGCGATGTATCGGCCCGATTTTGTTGGGAGGAAAAAACAATTTTGTTTCTATTCGAGATCTCATTTTTAACGTTATTGAGTGGGAACTACGAGTACGAAGAGTTTTGTTTATTTGTGTATTCTTTAAAGCATGCTTTATTGCTTGATGGATGGCTTTAGAAAAATATATTTATAAATATACAATTAATAAAAAAATATGCCACCTTCAAAATATATGTATTTAGAGTTAATGACTTTTAGAATATATTTTTATTGATTTTATCAACATATTCTCTAATATGGTTGCAAACAAACGTTCAAAAACTTATAATTCAATTCAATTATAAAATAATTAATAAGTCGAAAAACAGAGGTGGTCTAATTTTTTTGTCTACCATATATACAGCTAATATATTATAATAGTAGATTGTTACACAAGGGACGTAAGTAAGCTATTACAGAACAAGATCCAATTTGGCGCCAGTGCGAGCGCAGCTCGCATAGGGCGCTAATGGATCGCGTGCACCCGAGATATTTAGTCACACGAGCGAGCGCAGCGAGCGAGGGTGAATATAGTTCGAGGGTGTAATAGCTACTTGCAACCGAGGTAAGCATTCTACTTTATATCATTCTTGCGAGGTAACTTTGGACTTATCCGGCAAAAGGTTTTGCATCATTTGTTCTGCTTCAAGCAAACAAAAATCAGGCTCTCCTCCTTTATCATCATCTGGTGAAGTGCTTGACATTGTTGTAAATAACTTAAATCCCTTTACGAACAAACTTCACAAACTTTCAGATCAAATGAAATGCCGCCATTTCCATTTTTTTTTTCGTAAATAGTTTTCCATTTTTTTTTTTACGGCTCTGAGTTCCAAGGAGTTTTGCATAGTTTGAAATGTATGGAAATTAAATGCCGCCATGTTCAGTGTTTTTTTTTTTTTTCAGTAAAAAGTTTTCTTACCATTTTATAAGAAAAGAGATTGTTTACCAAGGAGTTTTGCATAGCTTGAACTGTAAAGTGAACATTACAATTAAAGCATAGTGCGACGTAATGTTGCCTTGAATTGCAAACACCAACTTACAAGGAGACTTTCCACCATAGTAATCCCTAGTTACTGAGCAAGTATGATATAATAGTAGATTGTTACACAAGGGACGTAAGTAAGCTATTACAGAACAAGATCCAATTTGGCGCCAGTGCGAGCGCAGCTCGCATAGGGCGCTAATGGATCGCGTGCACCCGAGATATTTAGTCACACGAGCGAGCGCAGCGAGCGAGGGTGAATATAGTTCGAGGGTGTAATAGCTACTTGCAACCGAGGTAAGCATTCTACTTTATATCATTCTTGCGAGGTAACTTTGGACTTATCCGGCAAAAGGTTTTGCATCATTTGTTCTGCTTCAAGCAAACAAAAATCAGGCTTTCCTCCTTTTTCATCATCTGATGAAGTGCTTGACATTGTTGTAAATAACTTAAATCCCTTTACGAAGAAACTTCACAAACTTTCAGATCAAATGAAATTTTTTTTTTCGTAAATAGTTTTCCATTTTTTTTTTACGGCTCTGAGTTCCAAGGAGTTTTGCATAGTTTGAAATGTATGGAAATTAAATGCCGCCATGTTCAGTGTTTTTTTTTTCAGTAAAAAGTTTTCTTACCATTTTATAAGAAAAGAGATTGTTTACCAAGGAGTTTTGCATAGCTTGAACTGTAATGTGAACATTACAATTAAAGCATAGTGCGACGTAATGTTGCCTTGAATTGCAAACACCAACTTACAAGGAGACTTTCCACCATAGTAAACCCTAGTTACTGAGCAAGTATGATATAAATATAATTTTATCACGCATTCGATTATTACTCTCGCTCAGAAATCAAAGCACCGTCACCAAGTAAAGGAGTGATATTTTTTCTTATTATACTTAAGGCTTATAACTGACTACAGCAAAGTCAAGGAAGGGTATGATTCTTAATATTAAATATATTAAACAAACTAATTGCACCTTTGTATCTGCACTGAGCTTTTTACAATTTCTAATTTATTTTCTAGGATACACGTAGTGATATGTATGTCTGGTATGCTCATTGTTCAATTCGATTACTATGAATCAATAAGTCTACACCGAAATATTTATGATGACATAAACAGGAAGACCGGAAACGGCTAGATGAGTAGTAAGGCTGAGAAATAAGTGTAGTGGCGCTTAAGTCTAACAGTGGACATCCGCAGGCTTATATTAGGATTTAATCGAAAATATAGGGTATTTCCATACGCTTTATCTTATCCTTTTCACCGGGCCATACAGCTGGAGGGTGTGCTATGTTTATGTAAGCAGTGAGGCCGTTTCAAAATACCCTTTACGAACCAAAATGCTTTATGCATTTCACTGATATTCAGTTTGGGAAAAGCATGTGAAGCAAACGTAAGGAGAATACACGTTCCACCTCTACACTGTGAAATGCCGAACGTCATTTTACACTGCGCAGCCAGGCGCAGCACCAAAAACGAACCTCGATTTAGTAACGAACAAGGTATAATCGTCAGCTTTTACGGCTTTTACATCTTAATTGGATATTTGAATGTTGACAAAATGTGGATATTCGTTAATTACAATCGAAGATGTACCATGTAAAAATAACATTTGTAAAAACAGTAAATAAATCGGTCAAAAACAAATAAGTTATAAGCTGTTTTACTGCGACTGTATCCGTCTCATTCAAAAAAAAAATTATGTATGGAGAGTGTATGAAGCTACTGAATCGTGACGTCATAATGCAATAGTGCTTTCTTTTTCTAACAGGAAACTTAAGAGCTCCATATTTTCAGACTAGTTAAGATAATAAAAAAAGAAAAATGACTTTGTGTTATAATATAAAAAAACTTTTAATTTAAGTACATATATATAAAAACATTTAATCAAATACCAAATTGTATTACGCAAACAAATATGAAGTTATATTGCTGTCTACAGCCAGTTTCGCTATGTTTCCGCTTCTGGTTGACAGCAGCGAAACTGGCAGTTCTAACGAACACATTGACTATGCATCTATCGTGTTATCGTTCCAGCGCTATAGTTTCGAGGCGAAGACGTGCTAAAAGCCAAGAGGTAATCTCTTCCAGGAAAGAAGAAAAAGAAGAAAGAAGATTGTCAGGGAATCTTGAAGCTGGCAAGTAAGCAACCCAAACTTAATAATCTTAGATCTCAATAATATCATCGTATTATATCGTATTTACAGCTGAGTAGCAAATTCAGCCATTAATGTTTAATTCACCTGTGGTCTCGATGCTGATCGAATAAATTCAAGTAAGTATTATTTATTTGAAATACATTATTTATTTTAAGGAAACAGCACGGGTTAGACCAACAACCGTGAACAAAAGCGGTAAAAACTAAACGATAGACAAACAATGGCATTTTCATGATTTTTAGAACCGTTTTCATAGCGGCAAATGGCCATACAACGACGTAATAACTTTACATTGCACCGGAATAGGAACTCAAAAAACACCTGTACAAACTGAAATAGAAAAAGGTCTGTATATGAAAACGTATCGTTCGGCTTTGATCACCCCTTTTCAATAATAGAACGAAACTCTGGACCTTTGTGCCGGTTTCGCCTCGGGCGGTCGTACTAACTGTAATATGTGCATTTAATTTACCCACACAAAATATAACCCTTTTCCACTATTGTTCATTCTGGGGGCTCTAATTTCTGTAATGTAATGTGGCCAAAGTCAACATTCACTGAGTAAATGTTAAGTTTTGATTTTAGTTGTTTCGGCTCAACTAATGTTTTTGACATTTAATTAGAGATTTGCTCTTTGATTTCCTAATAATCAATTAGGAGTCTTTAATATAACGTTTCACTGTAGCTAATTTATAACCTGTCTTAGTTTTAATTGTTTGATATATAAACAAATAAATAATGTTAGAAATAAAAAATTGATATCGTTCTCTTAATCGTATGTAGAGAGATTGTACTAAGGTGGAATCCGAGATCCTTAATAGGTATACTCGTAAATCGTATTATCCCAAGAGACCTCCAAATATTATGAAATTCAGGGAACTGAGTTGAGGAATATGTACGCACCATTATGAAATTAATAGAAGTGGTTCTGAACTGAGGGATACCTACGCCAGAAACACGCAGAAACCAGAGCAGGATGTAAAATTACTCTGTAGCAACGAAAAATAGTATACCAATAACAATATAGGTACTCGTAAACTGTTGATTGTTTGTTACTTTCCCACTACACGTTCACTGCAATTATTATATTAATTAATGACGAATATTCAACAGCGAACAAGAACCATGTAACGGGGGATATTAATTAAAATTTAGTGTTAATTGTAAACTTAAACAAACGGCAGGGAGGCCTGTGGCTGCGGCCTGCGGGTCGACAAACACTCCCGCTTTTTACGCCTTTGTCCCGAACCATTATAAATATGGAACGCAAGTATAAAATTAACAAATGGTATATGATATTTTCACCACAATGAGTGTATGTGCAATATTGGTTTTGTATTCATTACAATTATTAAGGACTAATTAATGGTGTCCGCAACTTCGTACGCGTGGATTTAGTTTTTAATAAATCAAGTGGGAATTCTTTGATTTTCCGAGTTGAAAAGTAGCCTTCAGGCCCTTAATTATGCGGTTGATCCGTTGCTCCGTGATTGAAGAACAAGCCCATAAACCAACAAAGAAACTCACTTTCGCATTTTCTATTATTAGTAAGGATATAACTAAGTTGAATTAGGTAAGTACTTTATACTTTTTTTTTTGTTTTAAATATATAGACCAGCGCTTGGCTGCGATCACACCTGATGGAAGAAAGTGAAGATGCAGCCTAAGATGGAACGCGCTTGCCCAGAAAATGCCTATTCACTCTTGATTTGAAGGTACCCAAGACTTTGCACAAGGTAGAGTTTAATTTTCCACGCATTTTCCTTCAAAGAAACCTTTGTCCAGCCGTGGACATCAATCTATTTTATCTTATCTATTTACAAAGATATTTTATCTTTAGAAAGATTTATTTTGAAATGTAATATTCCGCTAAACCAATTCCTTGTTACTCACTTAATCCAGTATAGCTAAAAGTAGCTCATTTTTTATATCTATAAATAATAAAAACAAAAAAAAATACTGATCTTTAATAAATTAAAGATTAGTAAATAAATAGAAATACTTATCTACTATGAATAAAATAATGACCAACCCCTTCAGCCAAGCCATATCAATTCGGTTTTCGGATTACAAAACACAAATAAAAAGGGAAATACAAATAGATTTTCGGAAATCCCTAAAAGGTTCTTTATAATGTTAAGGAATCCTCAAGATAAAGATGCTATATACCTACGTAACTTAAGCCACGGTTACATAGGGACACTCTTCTTAAATAAATAAAAATAATGAAAATAGTAGCTGCCAAATTATTTAGTTTTGGAAAAAACATTGGCAGCTGTTTTCTATAACTATTTATTATTTTCAATTCTCCATTATTTAATTTTACTAAAATTAAAATCATAAATAAAATATAAATCCTTTCTTTATCAAAGTCCTCATTCTAAAGCCATTTTTAATGCTCCCATTAAAATATCTTGAATATTTTTAGGATTGAAAGGTGGCTGTAGAATTTTAATTTTTTTATTACCGATATAATAAAAGTACCTATGCTTTTTATACGTCCAGGATTAAAATAATCTCTGTGCTTTACTTTGTTAAGTAATTGAGAAATAAACAGACATACTATCGGATTTACAATATATTTCGCATTATGAAAGATTTATACAATTTACTACGTAGTGTATAAAAAGTATGGGACGATTAGTACCTACCCAACTAATACGATTCGCTAAACTCATTTTTTTATTTCATAGTGTATCGTTATGTAAGCTCTCCTTAAGTATTACCTTAGATCTAAGCACGTGATCTATCAAAGGCCCATACATTATTAGCATTACTTGATCCGAACAACGGATTTTAATTCAGTTATCATGCTTTGTTACAATATTCTTTGTTCTATTCATCTCTTTTGAAGTCGACTACATGTACAATTTATTCATCGCAAAGACCCTTACAATGAGTAGATGTTTGGTTTCTTCATTAAGGATATTATCGTATATCATAAAAAAAGGAAAGATTAGATCGAAATCATCATCCTCTTAGCATAATGAGGATGATGTTTACTTATTGAGATAGCGCTTATCAATCAGTTGCACTGGTTAGCCAACATAGACTCAAGTCAGTAACTGGATGGATGACCAACATTGGTAGTTCTAATTCCGCCTTCATCTTCTTTCTATTGTCTGTGTCAAACGCGCTGAGTAGCTGATTTGAATGCGTTTTTCTACTTGAAAGTATAGTAGCCAAGAAAACCATCCCATTTAAACCTGGTTCTGGTAAAGTTTGATGAAAATCTGCTCAGCCGTTTAAGGACTATCAGCGCTTTTTCTAAAAAGTGTACAGGTCTGAGTCATTATATTGATATTATTTATTGTATAGTCGCACTAAGCGCTTCGCTTCCTCGTTCCTAATACGCACCGCAAAAATTTGGAATGCCCTTCCGGCTTCCGTTTTTCCAACTATAATGTGGGTGTCTTTAAATCAAGAGTGAATAGGCATCTTCTAGGCAAGCGCGTAACATCTTAGGCTGCATCTTCACTTACCATCAGGTGAGATCGCAGTCAAGCGCTATTCTATATATTTAAAAAAAAAAAAAAAAAGTCTAGCGATACAGACTAGCGCTTGACTGCGATCACACTCGATGCCAATTCAAAATATAGTCTTAAATGGAAGAGATTCACTCCTCATTTACTGGCACCTAAATTAATTCACTCTTAGTTTAATCTTTAAACTATCACTTGGGTACCTTTAAAAGCCCTTTAAAACTAAACTTTAAAAGCCCTCATGTTATAGTTGGAAAAATTAAACTGAAAGAATATTCCAAACTTGAGGTGCAATTAGGATCGAACATAAAATATGAAATAGAAATCCAATTAGATAATGTCGTGGGTATAGTATTAGTATATTCATATATTATGTTGAAACAACCGCGGCTATTATTATCAGTCAACTTTAAATTAAAGCTCATTTGTGCCTGAATTTCAGCAGCGTTGTAAAGATGGGCCAAGAAGCGAACAGCCCGCCTGGGGGCACCCCACTGTGCTGATTTAATTAACAAGATATGGGTCTTTTATAATAACTCTAAAGCTATCCACTTTTTGGAAATATAGGCGCTTTGAAACCTCAAAGCATATTTATACCTACTTACCCTGACGTCCATAAATCTTCTTTGATCTATCGTATTCCCGAAAATTAAGAAGGATCTTCTCCTTATTCATTTTACTGCCAGTACAGCTTTCACACAGTAATTAACTCTAATCTCCAAAAGAAATATTCTCAGTTGACTCAACCAGAAAAAGAAACTCAATTTACTTCGCCTTAATTTCAGCTAACCTCGATCAAACTCAACCGAGTATTTATTAGTTAATCATCAGCCGTTCAATGTGCGTCATATAGTGTAACAATGGCTTTCATGCACACTAAAATTATTATTATTGTTGGGATTTTAAACATTATCAATATGCACTCATACGTCCCATCGATCGCTCGAACGAGATTGCATTCGTAACTTCGTACTTAATCGATTAAATTTCTGATGTGAAATTGTATTGTTTTCATTATCCATTTTGTTCGGGACATTGTTTCCGCTCACGAACCTCGTAAATTATGAACTGTATGTTTTCCTGCAAGCCCTCGGGCCAAGCTTTGGCTGTGTTAAAACGAATTGAAAACCGGTAATCGAATGCGCGCAATGGGAGCTATGTCAATATTTTAAATTTAAATATCAAATGGAAATACCAGTTTAATATTTATTTTACTGTTCCACGTTACATCCATCTCCGTGTCGATTTTAAATATGGCCCAACTTGTTTTAAAACAAGGGCATGTTTTTTTTTTTTTTTCTTCCTCTGTTGATGCGGTCACCATACGCGAATCGAACGAGTGCATGTTAACAAATAATTAAATAATTACGACTCTATGAGGCTTAACTTGGTTTAATAACATAACCAAAATGAATTTCCCCTATGATAGTAAGATAGAGTAATTTTCGAAGAAATTCTTACGTGCAAGTCCGAAGGATCCCCTATATTATTATTTATTACAAAATAATTTGTACAATTCATTTAAACCACAAAATTATTAAGTGCTTAATCCGAAATGAAATAATTTAAAAAAACGCGGACGACGATATTGCAAGCTATAATTTTTATCTTAACAGTGTCGTGTTCTGTGATATTAAAAGAAAATGTTTGTCAGAAGATAAGGTACGTCGTAAGTTTGATGTTGTAAAGACTCTGCCATCTTTCTCATCATCTGACGACGCAGTTTGACGTCGAAATTAAAAAAAGCGTCACAGCTGCTCACCTTAATTAGAATCTTTCGAATTATACCGAGTGGAATATCGTTGGTTGTCACCACCCGGTGCTTTAGGTTAAACTGCGCCGTTGCAAAAAAGAAAACTTTTACGTTGAGCTCGTTACTTGAAAAAGGGCCTTAACACACGGACAGATAGATGGACAACAAAGTTTTTTACACGACTACTCAAAAAAGGAGAGTAATGTTTTCACGTCCAATTCTGGTTCTTGTATGTATTTGAGTTTCTTTATTCCACCATAACTTCTAAATGCCTAAGCAGATTTATTTGCACGTAGGTATATATGGCATTTAAAGCAGTCGGGGTTTTTTGTTCTATTTTTTTTTTTTTTTTTTCAGTATGAGGTACGGGACCCTAGAACTTGACAAGTTTTTAGGACGTAAGTTTTCACCATTTTTTTTTAAATATTTTTAGCGAGCAAACGAGCAGGCGGGTCACCTGATGTTAAGTGATTACCGCCGCCCATGAACATTTGTACTACTAAACCGTTACTAAAATTATTATAAAAGTGACTTAGAATATATGTGTCAGTCAGATCGTTTTAAATATTTTTATGAACCACGCAAATTAATTAGAAATTCGCATGACCAATGTAAATGGTTAAACTACTTGTTCGAATAAAAAAGTTCAACTCCTACTTGAATTGTAGAAAATAGTTTAAAAACGTTCACAAAAATGCTTTAAATTGATAAAACTTTTAGATTTCATGTTCGCGAGCGCAAGAACGTTTCACTTATGATTGCATGGAAGTCAACAGGTGCCGTTGGCGTGCGGCCAGCCTCGCTGCGCTGGGAGTAGCAAATTTAAGTATCAGGTTATATCGGCTATTAAGTTCTAGGCATCCGACCGTTTCAATAATGTAATGCCTGCACTATACTCATACCTTAAATACGGCAAAGTGCAAATTAACATTTTAGCTAGTGAATGCGGGTGGGTTAAGCGAGAGAATATTCCAGATTTGGCATATGGACTGGTATTTTGAATTAAGTTGCAGGTACATCACACTACAGTTTATTGTAACAATTCGCTTTAACATCCTTGTAAGCTACGCTTAGTTGTTGTTGAGTGACGAGAATATAATATGGGTATGGTATGGTGGTCATTAAAGAGTCCCACTCCCAACGATAATGCAGATAAACCTGTGCTCGCATAGTGACCGACTAACAGTCTTGATTTAATCAAGAGTAGCAATATCTCTTCTACATTTGATTTAAAAAAGAAGCAAGTGTCAACTGTTTCAAATAAAATATTTCGGACTCCATTGTTTAAAATATTCTGCAGTACATTTTTACATCACAGTTATCTTTCATCGGGTGAAATGGGGGTATTATTTCCACTGAATGCACCACATGCTGCGAACCGACTGTATCAGTCATCCGAATCGAGTGTAATTAAAACTTCATAAATATATTACGTTTAATCGCACAACTACTGTATTGCAATATTGGCATACAATGAACGGGAAAAGACAGCTCTACGTTTGTGCCATTTATATTTATTAGCTTACTTTCTTCGTTTCCAAATTGTCCACTGGCCAGTTACTTCCGCAATTTCTTGCAGAATTTCAGCTGTGCAATAAATTGCATGTTAATAAACAAAACAACAACTTAAAAAGCTAAAATAAGAGCAGTAGGATTGAAATACAAATCGAGATCACTAGCACAAGAATATTATTAACAGAATTTACGAGAATTAACTTTATTCAACCGAAGATCATTACTCGTACCGATAGTAGAGTTGATTTTATTCTATGACTTAACATACACCTGCACTCGCCAGCCAATATGCTAATTTGCGCGATCTGTCGTATTTCAGCCGTAGTGCAGGCATTACATTATTGAAACGGTCGGATTCCTAGAACTTAATAGCCGATATAAACTGATACTTTTTGCTACTCCCAGCGCAGCGAGGCTGGCTGCAAGCCAACGCCACCTGTTGACTTCCATGCAATCATAAGTGAAACCTTCTTGCGCTCGCGAACATGCAATCTAAAAGTTTTATCAATTTAATGCATTTCTGTGAACGCTTTTAAACTATTTTCTACAATCCAAGTGGGGTTGAAGTTGAACTGCTTTATTTAAACGAGCACTTACTTTATGCTTTACATTTTGTGATGCCATTTTTAAACGCAAAGCAATCTTTAAAGGAAATATTATGGAAAATACCAACTAACGTTTGGTGAATCCTTTTAAGTACGGAAAATAAGTAATAAGAGGCTGAAGCAGTTAACTCAGCCTATAAAGGCGTAATTTTTTTAATTATCCGACTGCGTAATGCCAAGGACGGGTTATGTGCCTTTATAACTGTTTATTCTTATGTATCGTCACAGAGACTAAACGCATGGACCAATTTAAATTATTCTTTCATCAATAGATGTATCTTAAACTTCCTTTGTTACCATTAGCGTAAATAAGGTGTTTGATTGAACATAAATAGCAAACGGAATAAAAAGGGCAAAAATAATTACATCCTAGCATATTTCCAACTCTCATACATCGCTTAAAGGCAACCGCTACGAATGCAAGGCAATGTTCAACTTCTCATAACTACGAGCAACAGTTGGCATTTAGCTACGAAAAGCGAGCCGTAGAATACAGACTCGCGCGGCGGCGTCTTGTTACAAGACTGCGAAGCTTTGTTCAGGTAAAACATTTAGGTGACGCGCTTAGCACGGCCCTAATACCTATTATAAAAATGTGTTTGTATATTGGAATAACCCTCCTTCATGGAGCAGCAATAAAACAAATACGACGAATGAATGTCGATATGACTTTTTGCGTGGATTTTACCAATCAATTAAATTCTTCAAAATCATCTTGAGGTTCACGTGATCTAATTTCCAATACAAGTAGATTCCTGTTACTTTATTTGTACATCTAATAGCTGCCTTATTCTAGAGGTAATTATTTTCTTTTATGACTCTACTAATATGAATATGAATTGAGTGTAAGTTTGGATTTGAACGAGTGCATTTTTAAATACTTTCTTTATTGCTTTCCGTGTACTTCCAACATCTATCACAATTACTTTTATCTTGTAAGTTGGTCTGATAAAAAACTGTAAAACGCTTTCAGCGTTTACATGATATAATTTGAAAGGTTGTCATGTTTTTAAGAACTATAAAACGATTCATTTCAGCCCGGAAAGCCTACAACGCTTTTATATCATGCCAAATATTACAAAAGATAAAGTGTATTTTTTTTTTTTGCTTTTCATTAGAGTGTAACGAAAAAGCGTGTATTTTTAACTTAAATTCCTTTTCCATTTTTATCTTACTTAAATTCCTTTTCCTCGAAAAGAATTTCGAGTGTAAAAAACTGAGATGGACAGGATGACAAATTAATTTTAGAAGTTATAATGCTTACGTTTTATTGGTAAGTTAGTCTTTTATCTTGCTAGACCTCTTGGGAGTCTCGTCAAGTTCTGATGGTCTTGAAAAGTCTGCACTAAACTATTGCGCTATCTGCAAATGTGTTTTATCAAGCAAAACTAATTAATCCGACAGTCTAAATATATAACTTACTGATCTCTAGACACTCTATTTGCTTTTGTTTTAATTAAATTGAAAGTACTAATGTTAAAACTAAAGCAAGTCCAACTGATTCTTTATTGCTTCGACCTCTTAGATACAATCGGATACTGCTACGAATCTCAATTCATGCTCTACGTCTCTACTCTCTATATAAGTATAACAATATCGTAGTATTTGTTAACATCAGTGGAAGTGCTAATAATAATAATATTTACTTGCAAGGTAATTTTTTGTAGAGTAGAACTGAACCTATAATAAAAATAAATTCTTATCAATACCAATATTATAAATGCTTCAATAATGCAGCAACCTATAGGATTTTTTTCAGGGGTATAGTTGAGCGTTTGTAGAGTGACATAGGCTACCTTTCACTCCGGAAAAACAGAGGGTTCCCTCGGAACCTTTTAAACCTAACTCCACGTTGTTGAAGTAGCAGGCAAAAGCTAGTCAACTTAAATAGTAAAATATAATATAGAACCGCACTGTAATCTTTGCAATCGGATAGTACAGAGTAAAAGCCTAGATAAGATAAAATGATAAAATACGAAGACAGATTGTACAATCATAAGGTACAACTGTAGTGCTTCCTTTACAGCACGCAACAGTTGGCCACAAAGGCGCAACGTTGACAACGGATTCTGGCGCGCCGCCAAACTCTTCACGAAGGCCTACGTGCGATTTGTTACCGTGTTTTAGGGTTCCCTAGTTAAATGGAACAATAACCATTGCTAACAGCTGTAAACAAGGATGTTAGCTATTTAAAAACCAAAACCCGACAGGGTATGTATGTAATGTATAAAAATATCTGCGACGCCAGAACTCTGGATCACGAGGCAGAGAGTGCATTGCTCTTACGAGTAAACTTATTTAAAACAAATTTCAAAAATTAAAAATTATTTGTTTCATATAGGCCAACTTGTAAATCTTATAACATGTCTCTATTTAATCTACCGACGATTTGGAAAGCTGATTCTACTGAAAAGAGCCAGCAAGAAACTCAACAGTTGCTCTTTTGAAAAAAAAAAGTTACGAAATGTAGTTTATCTATCTTGTGGACAGCTGAAAAAGCCTCAATAGCCCAACGGGTCAGGTGCGGACTGAAAACTTAAAGGTTGCAGGTTCGATCCCTACCAGTGGCACGTATTTGGAGGGGAGAGAATAACATCAGTCAAGTTCAGCTTGGCTGATATTCTTTATGTAAAAAAAAACTGAAGCAAAAGCAACTTCTTCCAAGATACTTTGTTATTATATATTAATTAATAGATTCACAAATTGTATAATAAGCCTCTACTTATTAAATGTGTCTTCCCACACTTTTTAAATTTGTGTAATCGTAAATCTACCAATTCCTTCGGAAATATGAAATCGTATACTCGACCCCACAAAGGACTTTTGCACTTTACGCCACAGTTAATGATTAGTATCTACGTTTTACGCAGACGGCAGAAGGTGTTACCAGTTTTTGACGGTGTTTACTTAATAGACAATAATATTTAGTTTCACATAGTTGTTTTCTTACGTATGACGTATTTCAAAAGATATTAGAAATAAAAATCAAGTTTCATTTTATTTGGAACCATCGATGTGTCGGTTCTATTCTCACATGACCGATTTTTCCTATGATAGCACGCAACAGTTGGGTATATAAGGCTAGTCGTCGACTGCGGGGTTTGGCACACAGCCAAGCGTTTAAATTGTCACGCCATAACTATGGGAGTTTACCACTAATGTGACAGTTATGTGATAAAAGTTACATCCACAGGCCAACTTTATAACTAAGAAATAGTAAAAAAAACAGCAGAACTTTTTTGTAGACTTTAATAAAACCTCTGTACATCCATTATTGAATTACCTGGAACAAAAAAAAACCTTTTTTTAAACATTTGCTATGATATTTCTTTTACTTAAATTATTAAAACTGTGAAATTTTTGTTACAGTTTTAAACCTGTAGGTAGGTTAAGGTAAGGTTAAATTGGTTCAATGCTCCTTAGGAGGGTCTGTTTGAGCAGGCAGGCTTTGATATATTTTGACTAAAATAATGTTAAAAATCCAAAAATCCAACTAATTATATTCCCTTCCTAAGATTCCTCAGGCGAACCGGCAAATTACCCCATTTCATTATATTACGTATCTCCAAACGGTGTCGAGGTTAAGCGAGCGTATCATTTCACAGTTTACAGATTTTATTGCTCGTCTCCACGTCGCCCTATGCTCTACAGGAATTACGGGTTGACGGATGGCGAACCATGATTTAGCAGAGTTTTATACAGGTTGATTTTTTTGGTTGTGCACAATTTTTTTTATGTTGTATATAAACGAAATTTAATCAAGACGTATTTTTATTTTTTTATTTTACTTCAGAATAGCAAAGTTATCGCTTACCAAAGAGATTCACTTTTAAACATATGGTTAGGGTCACCCTACAAAAGTTATCTATCAGCTGTTGATACATAAGGCGCGCGCGGCGGCCGTTGACCTCTGAGCACGTATTTTAATTTCGTCGATTAGTATGACCATGATTTGCTTATTCTTTGGTCAGATATGGTAAAAAATATATTTCAAAAAAGGTACAGAACTATTAATGGAAATATGTACTAACGATATAGAACCACCAAAAAAAATTTGTGCACTACCTAAAAAATCATCCTGTACATCCATTTAGCTATACGAATAATCTAAAGTTGCGCGGTGTTAGCGAACGCGTATTTTGATTGCTCTTGTAGCAACGTTGCGCGAAATCGCAAGGCTTATGTTGACTTTTTAAGTGTAGCTACATTTAGCAGTCTATCTTTCTTTTTTTTTGGCTTTATCATTCGGTAAGCCGTTGAGATTCGGTCCCGGTTAATCTCACTAAGAGGGTTTTCTTGCTATATTTAAATAAATAAGTTAAGCGAGAGAATATTCCAGATTTGGCATATGGACTGGTATTTTGAATTAAGTTGCAGGTACATCACACTACAGTTTATTGTAACAATTCGCTTTAACATCCTTGTAAGCTACGCTTAGTTGTTGTTGAGTGACGAGAATATAATATGGGTATGGTATGGTGGTCATTAAAGAGTCCCACTCCCAACGATAATGCAGATAAACCTGTGCTCGCATAGTGACCGACTAACAGTCTTGATTTAATCAAGAGTAGCAATATCTCTTCTACATTTGATTTAAAAAAGAAGCAAGTGTCAACTGTTTCAAATAAAATATTTCGGACTCCATTGTTTAAAATATTCTGCAGTACATTTTTACATCACAGTTATCTTTCATCGGGTGAAATGGGGGTATTATTTCCACTGAATGCACCACATGCTGCGAACCGACTGTATCAGTCATCCGAATCGAGTGTAATTAAAACTTCATAAATATATTACGTTTAATCGCACAACTACTGTATTGCAATATTGGCATACAATGAACGGGAAAAGACAGCTCTACGTTTGTGCCATTTATATTTATTAGCTTACTTTCTTCGTTTCCAAATTGTCCACTGGCCAGTTACTTCCGCAATTTCTTGCAGAATTTCAGCTGTGCAATAAATTGCATGTTAATAAACAAAACAACAACTTAAAAAGCTAAAATAAGAGCAGTAGGATTGAAATACAAATCGAGATCACTAGCACAAGAATATTATTAACAGAATTTACGAGAATTAACTTTATTCAACCGAAGATCATTACTCGTACCGATAGTAGAGTTGATTTTATTCTATGACTTAACATACACCTGCACTCGCCAGCCAATATGCTAATTTGCGCGATCTGTCGTATTTCAGCCGTAGTGCAGGCATTACATTATTGAAACGGTCGGATTCCTAGAACTTAATAGCCGATATAAACTGATACTTAAAGGAGGTGGGTTGATAAGGCCCAAAATCCGCCCCTCATACACTCGAAAAAAAAAGTTCCAGATTCCGACAAATTGTAAATGTATTTATATACTTGAAGATATAAACTTTATTTTAATATAAAGTTTAGGTGATAAAAAAAATAGTAAGTTACAGAAAATATTACCCAAAAAGAGAGTGTTTCGTTTACTTTTCTTACATTTTCATACATTTTAGTCGTTTTTTAAGCTTTGATTTAATATTTTAGAATGAGGCGCTCCATGAACCATGGTAAACGTAACTGATAATGATGCTCCTTTTTATAAGCTTTTATATGAGTATTAATTTATTTTGGTTCATGGAGCGCCTCATTCTAAAATATTACATCAAAGCTTAAAAAACGACTAAAATGTATGAAAATGTAAGAAAAGTAAACGAAACACTCTCTTTTTGGGTAATATTTTCTGTAACTTACTATTTTTTTTATCACCTAAACTTTATATTAAAATAAAGTTTATATCTTCAAGTATATAAATACATTTACAATTTGTCGAAATCTGGAACTTTTTTTTTCGAGTGTATGAGGGGCGGATTTTGTTACCTTATCAACCCACCTCCTTTGCTACTCCCAGCGCAGCGAGGCTGGCTGCAAGCCAACGCCACCTGTTGACTTCCATGCAATCATAAGTGAAACCTTCTTGCGCTCGCGAACATGCAATCTAAAAGTTTTATCAATTTAATGCATTTCTGTGAACGCTTTTAAACTATTTTCTACAATCCAAGTGGGGTTGAAGTTGAACTGCTTTATTTAAACGAGCACTTACTTTATGCTTTACATTTTGTGATGCCATTTTTAAACGCAAAGCAATCTTTAAAGGAAATATTATGGAAAATACCAACTAACGTTTGGTGAATCCTTTTAAGTACGGAAAATAAGTAATAAGAGGCTGAAGCAGTTAACTCAGCCTATAAAGGCGTAATTTTTTTAATTATCCGACTGCGTAATGCCAAGGACGGGTTATGTGCCTTTATAACTGTTTATTCTTATGTATCGTCACAGAGACTAAACGCATGGACCAATTTAAATTATTCTTTCATCAATAGATGTATCTTAAACTTCCTTTGTTACCATTAGCGTAAATAAGGTGTTTGATTGAACATAAATAGCAAACGGAATAAAAAGGGCAAAAATAATTACATCCTAGCATATTTCCAACTCTCATACATCGCTTAAAGGCAACCGCTACGAATGCAAGGCAATGTTCAACTTCTCATAACTACGAGCAACAGTTGGCATTTAGCTACGAAAAGCGAGCCGTAGAATACAGACTCGCGCGGCGGCGTCTTGTTACAAGACTGCGAAGCTTTGTTCAGGTAAAACATTTAGGTGACGCGCTTAGCACGGCCCTAATACCTATTATAAAAATGTGTTTGTATATTGGAATAACCCTCCTTCATGGAGCAGCAATAAAACAAATACGACGAATGAATGTCGATATGACTTTTTGCGTGGATTTTACCAATCAATTAAATTCTTCAAAATCATCTTGAGGTTCACGTGATCTAATTTCCAATACAAGTAGATTCCTGTTACTTTATTTGTACATCTAATAGCTGCCTTATTCTAGAGGTAATTATTTTCTTTTATGACTCTACTAATATGAATATGAATTGAGTGTAAGTTTGGATTTGAACGAGTGCATTTTTAAATACTTTCTTTATTGCTTTCCGTGTACTTCCAACATCTATCACAATTACTTTTATCTTGTAAGTTGGTCTGATAAAAAACTGTAAAACGCTTTCAGCGTTTACATGATATAATTTGAAAGGTTGTCATGTTTTTAAGAACTATAAAACGATTCATTTCAGCCCGGAAAGCCTACAACGCTTTTATATCATGCCAAATATTACAAAAGATAAAGTGTATTTTTTTTTTTTGCTTTTCATTAGAGTGTAACGAAAAAGCGTGTATTTTTAACTTAAATTCCTTTTCCATTTTTATCTTACTTAAATTCCTTTTCCTCGAAAAGAATTTCGAGTGTAAAAAACTGAGATGGACAGGATGACAAATTAATTTTAGAAGTTATAATGCTTACGTTTTATTGGTAAGTTAGTCTTTTATCTTGCTAGACCTCTTGGGAGTCTCGTCAAGTTCTGATGGTCTTGAAAAGTCTGCACTAAACTATTGCGCTATCTGCAAATGTGTTTTATCAAGCAAAACTAATTAATCCGACAGTCTAAATATATAACTTACTGATCTCTAGACACTCTATTTGCTTTTGTTTTAATTAAATTGAAAGTACTAATGTTAAAACTAAAGCAAGTCCAACTGATTCTTTATTGCTTCGACCTCTTAGATACAATCGGATACTGCTACGAATCTCAATTCATGCTCTACGTCTCTACTCTCTATATAAGTATAACAATATCGTAGTATTTGTTAACATCAGTGGAAGTGCTAATAATAATAATATTTACTTGCAAGGTAATTTTTTGTAGAGTAGAACTGAACCTATAATAAAAATAAATTCTTATCAATACCAATATTATAAATGCTTCAATAATGCAGCAACCTATAGGATTTTTTTCAGGGGTATAGTTGAGCGTTTGTAGAGTGACATAGGCTACCTTTCACTCCGGAAAAACAGAGGGTTCCCTCGGAACCTTTTAAACCTAACTCCACGTTGTTGAAGTAGCAGGCAAAAGCTAGTCAACTTAAATAGTAAAATATAATATAGAACCGCACTGTAATCTTTGCAATCGGATAGTACAGAGTAAAAGCCTAGATAAGATAAAATGATAAAATACGAAGACAGATTGTACAATCATAAGGTACAACTGTAGTGCTTCCTTTACAGCACGCAACAGTTGGCCACAAAGGCGCAACGTTGACAACGGATTCTGGCGCGCCGCCAAACTCTTCACGAAGGCCTACGTGCGATTTGTTACCGTGTTTTAGGGTTCCCTAGTTAAATGGAACAATAACCATTGCTAACAGCTGTAAACAAGGATGTTAGCTATTTAAAAACCAAAACCCGACAGGGTATGTATGTAATGTATAAAAATATCTGCGACGCCAGAACTCTGGATCACGAGGCAGAGAGTGCATTGCTCTTACGAGTAAACTTATTTAAAACAAATTTCAAAAATTAAAAATTATTTGTTTCATATAGGCCAACTTGTAAATCTTATAACATGTCTCTATTTAATCTACCGACGATTTGGAAAGCTGATTCTACTGAAAAGAGCCAGCAAGAAACTCAACAGTTGCTCTTTTGAAAAAAAAAAGTTACGAAATGTAGTTTATCTATCTTGTGGACAGCTGAAAAAGCCTCAATAGCCCAACGGGTCAGGTGCGGACTGAAAACTTAAAGGTTGCAGGTTCGATCCCTACCAGTGGCACGTATTTGGAGGGGAGAGAATAACATCAGTCAAGTTCAGCTTGGCTGATATTCTTTATGTAAAAAAAAACTGAAGCAAAAGCAACTTCTTCCAAGATACTTTGTTATTATATATTAATTAATAGATTCACAAATTGTATAATAAGCCTCTACTTATTAAATGTGTCTTCCCACACTTTTTAAATTTGTGTAATCGTAAATCTACCAATTCCTTCGGAAATATGAAATCGTATACTCGACCCCACAAAGGACTTTTGCACTTTACGCCACAGTTAATGATTAGTATCTACGTTTTACGCAGACGGCAGAAGGTGTTACCAGTTTTTGACGGTGTTTACTTAATAGACAATAATATTTAGTTTCACATAGTTGTTTTCTTACGTATGACGTATTTCAAAAGATATTAGAAATAAAAATCAAGTTTCATTTTATTTGGAACCATCGATGTGTCGGTTCTATTCTCACATGACCGATTTTTCCTATGATAGCACGCAACAGTTGGGTATATAAGGCTAGTCGTCGACTGCGGGGTTTGGCACACAGCCAAGCGTTTAAATTGTCACGCCATAACTATGGGAGTTTACCACTAATGTGACAGTTATGTGATAAAAGTTACATCCACAGGCCAACTTTATAACTAAGAAATAGTAAAAAAAACAGCAGAACTTTTTTGTAGACTTTAATAAAACCTCTGTACATCCATTATTGAATTACCTGGAACAAAAAAAAACCTTTTTTTAAACATTTGCTATGATATTTCTTTTACTTAAATTATTAAAACTGTGAAATTTTTGTTACAGTTTTAAACCTGTAGGTAGGTTAAGGTAAGGTTAAATTGGTTCAATGCTCCTTAGGAGGGTCTGTTTGAGCAGGCAGGCTTTGATATATTTTGACTAAAATAATGTTAAAAATCCAAAAATCCAACTAATTATATTCCCTTCCTAAGATTCCTCAGGCGAACCGGCAAATTACCCCATTTCATTATATTACGTATCTCCAAACGGTGTCGAGGTTAAGCGAGCGTATCATTTCACAGTTTACAGATTTTATTGCTCGTCTCCACGTCGCCCTATGCTCTACAGGAATTACGGGTTGACGGATAGCGAACCATGATTTAGCAGAGTTTTATACAGGTTGATTTTTTTGGTTGTGCACAATTTTTTTTATGTTGTATATAAACGAAATTTAATCAAGACGTATTTTTATTTTTTTATTTTACTTCAGAATAGCAAAGTTATCGCTTACCAAAGAGATTCACTTTTAAACATATGGTTAGGGTCACCCTACAAAAGTTATCTATCAGCTGTTGATACATAAGGCGCGCGCGGCGGCCGTTGACCTCTGAGCACGTATTTTAATTTCGTCGATTAGTATGACCATGATTTGCTTATTCTTTGGTCAGATATGGTAAAAAATATATTTCAAAAAAGGTACAGAACTATTAATGGAAATATGTACTAACGATATAGAACCACCAAAAAAAATTTGTGCACTACCTAAAAAATCATCCTGTACATCCATTTAGCTATACGAATAATCTAAAGTTGCGCGGTGTTAGCGAACGCGTATTTTGATTGCTCTTGTAGCAACGTTGCGCGAAATCGCAAGGCTTATGTTGACTTTTTAAGTGTAGCTACATTTAGCAGTCTATCTTTCTTTTTTTTTGGCTTTATCATTCGGTAAGCCGTTGAGATTCGGTCCCGGTTAATCTCACTAAGAGGGTTTTCTTGCTATATTTAAATAAATAGACTAGTGCTCGACTGCGAACATAAGTGATCGTAAGTGAAGATTCAGCTTAAGATGGATGAAATCTTGCCTAAAGAATGATTACTCATTCTTGATTAGTCACAAAACCGGAAGCCGGAAGGGTAGGTATTCCAAATAGCGAGACGTTTCAAGATTGAGGAAGTAAAGCGCTTAGTGCGCGTCCGTGGGATGTCTGACATGTATGTTCCCAACAATGGTGTGTTTTTGTTCTTTCCATGTAATAAAAAGCTAAAAAAACTCATAAAGCATTATAATTCACCCGCAATAGATACGACAAATTCACAAAGGAAATCCGCGCTGTTATACAAAGTACAAATAAGTACAGTCGGAAAGTTATTCGACTCGGTCGTTTTATCGGGAATCTTCGGAAAAGTTTTTAAGGTTTGATTTGTAACAACTCTTTGGCGAAAGCTAGAGACACTGGAAATGTATCAAGGATCGCTTTCATTTCCTAAGAAAAACCTTTTTGACCTAATTATTGAGTTAAATAAATTACTTATTAATAGCAACTTGAAAGATGATGACTTAATTACTGAAGAACTTAATTTACATAGGTACTAGAAAATTCAAATTCAAAGTTATTTATTTTATGTAAGCCGACCTGTGGCTCTTATGACAAGTCTCCCGGCTCTACTCCCGGTTCGAAATACAGATTCTGCTGAGAAAAGCCGGCAAGATACTACGAGTATAAAGCAGTAAAATAAAGTTTCGCCTCTGTAGATACAAAATGCAAACAATAACATTGTTTTTAAACTTTCATCATCATCATTATTTCAACCGATCACCGATTCATAGTTGTGCCTAGTTGGGCACAAGTCTTTTTTCAGAATAAGAAGGGTTTAGTTCCTAGTCCTCCACGCTGGCCAATTGCGAATTGACTGACTTCACACATTTGGCAGGAATGCAAGTTGCTCGAGATTTGTCGTTCACCATTTAAAGCAAGAGATATTTAATTGCTTAAAAACATAGTACCTAAAAGTTAGAGGTCTTACTTGAGACTCGAATCCTGACTTCCCGGAGGCCACAGTCTTAAACACTAGGCTATAATCACTACGTTTTTTATGTGCCTAAGGGGCAAACTCAAATTTTTTTAGGTGCTTAATTTTCAAAATCGTAAAAGCAGGAGTGATAAAGTTTCAGGCTCATCCATTTTCTATATATCTGTAATTCGGTTACGGCTTCACGCTCCCAAAGTCTACGCTCCGCTTCGTTTGAACCCCTTAGCTATGTAGAAATTCGGAATGTTTAAAGAGTTCGCCGAACGTTATTACGAGATCTAATAGTAGGGTTTGTGAATAATATCAGAGTTAAGGGCATTATGCTAATTAGTATAACTCTTACATTTACTTTTGTACTAACTTTACAATATAAATTACACTGAAATTTTATGTGCCACAGGATTACGATGAAATTAGTTATGGAAACAAAATTCTAGCATTAAGATCAAAAACCAGAGTATGATAAAATGGAGACTTGATAACAGCACAATTTAAAGCAGATCCAGGATTATCATAACAGAAGAATAGTGCCTGTACTACCAACACTTAAAGCAATTTCTTAAAAGTTTTCATTACATGGCATCTCAAATCGAAATGAATATTGCTCTAAGTGTTGGTAGTATAGGCCTAGGACTTGTTAAGGATTGTGATATGATTAGTTCCAATGAGTATTTTTTATTAGGTACATCACTATACTTAGATACTATGAGCCTACCACCGAAACTAAGTTCAAACCCGATTTTTAAGCTAAATCCAAATACAATAATCTTCGAATGAAGCGTACTCATATAATATCGATCGAACTTCACTTTGCAAGTTCGTTTGATCATATATTGTCTTCTATGTGATTATACAAGTAGCTACGTCGAATAATTACCTTTACCTACTGTAAACTTTGTAGTATCCCATGGCATGCACTACAAGGGTTTATGCTGTTATAAGACAGCAGAGAAGTTAAATTACACAGGAATAAAATTTTTTATTATAAGTACCTTTTTATTGTATTATCATTCAAACTCTGTTTGTGCCACTACGTAAAATACGCTTGCATCAGTCTACGTTGCAAACGGACTAATAAGATAAGCAAATTGGGGTAATTTTTCCATCAATCATAATGCCTGATCGCTCACTGTCTCGTCCTGCAACTTACATCAAAACACTTTTACACAAACTTCGTTCGTTTTCATCATTTGGAGGAGCCGAATATACAATATGCTTACTAATATGCGAAAGTGTTTTTGTGTGTTGGTTTTTTCTTCTCGTCACTTTTTTCTCGTACTTTATGGACAAGTAGTCAATCAGTTTAAGATCATCAGATTTGAGAGGTTCTAACCCGATGTATCATAAACTCTGTATTGTCTTGGGAACTTAATTCCCTGTGTGAATAAAAAACCCGTTCAATGGAAGTAATCCATCATAATGTTTTCATCATAAGGGTTTCATCAACTATACAAAAGTTACGCTTCTGATAATTAAATTACTAAATATTATGTAGATACATGTATACTAAAGTAGTAAAAACAGTACAGTGAGATTGTATTAGATAGCTTGTTAAAAATTTCAAACAACGAAAATAAGACAATCTAATGCCGATTATTTGTAACAAGGAAAACAAGGCCACGCAAAAAACTCTTTGACTCAAGAAACAAGGACTAAAAAAATTAAAGAGCGGAGAAAAATACAAACAAACGAAGCGTAGCTCGATCTATTTTATTAAAGAATTAAGACTCTTTTAATTCAAAAGCGAAAGGGGTTCGACAAAGCGTTTTTTTCCAGGATTTTCTTTAATCTGTGTTTTAGATGATACTAAATTCTGAGAGATGTGTGTACATACTTTTAGTTGATTGTTAAAAAAAATCTCCGTTATACCTTTTGATAAGTTTCCCTTATGCCATTTCATGTTGGACTTTAAGATAATTATTACCTATTTTATCTTTTCTTAATCATAGGCGCAAAACTTAGATATTTAACATGAACTACAACGCAGGATCTGCCTGTTAGGATAAAACTGAGCCCGTCGTTATAGGTCTGTTGGGTTTTAATATCATTAAGAGACAATGTAGCTTGGGACCGGTTGAAATGATCCGTGACGAAAACTCGGCGGTATCAATTTAAAATATTTACCCTTGTTAAATCCTTTGCTGGAAGACAGGCAACCGTGACGGTTTGAATAAATACACCGAAGTAATTAGTACTTTCCTTTTATCGTGGAAGTTGTTTGATTGGTAATTAAATATGTACATGGTAACTTTAAGGTTTCCATGCTGAAACTCAACTTTCACTTTTTATTTCATTAATTCATTTTACATTGTTACGTTTCAATTATGGAGGCTACCCCGCTACCTTGTTTCTTATCTGACATTTACGGTAGCGGTCGACAGGCGCTTCTCTGTTGCTTGTCTATATTGCTTGGTTCAATAAAGTTGCGAGGTGGGTGGCAGGTTGGTGCCCGCAACTTCGTCCACGTGGATTAAGGGTTTTTCAATTCCCGCGGGAACTCCTTAATTTTCCGGGATATTTAATCCTGGGTGAGCTACCTCCATTAAGAATTTTAGCCAAATCGGTAAATTCGTTGGCAACTACGGTTTACGGTCTTCGCGCAGTGTCCTCGCGGTTGTTTCCAAACAATGTAAACGTTGTTGCCTAGCAAACAGAATCCACATTTTTTTAAATATTTTTAGCAAGCAAACGAGCAGGCGGGTCACCTCATGTTAAGTGATACCGCCGCCCATGAACATTTGTAGCACCTGAGGCACCACCTATGCGTTGCCGGCTTTTTAGGAATTTGTTGGTCCGACTAACATACTTGGAAACGCGATGACAGCGCGCGGTGGCCGCAGGAAAATTTTCGTGTACGTTAACCGCATCCTAATTTACTACCTAGGTATATTCAATTCAAGTAAGCAGTTGAATAAATATTATTTCATGTGATATGGTGTAAATAGCGTAATCCCTTTCGTAAGAGCCCCTAAGCGTGCTGTAGTGATACCAGTCATCGCAGCTATTACCGACGCTATTGTAAACGCGAGCATTGTGTGAGGGGATTGGTTTCTCAAGAAAGCGCCAGGGAATCGATTTTAAATTTTCCTGTAAAGAACCACGCAACAATGGCACGTAATACCTGAATCGAACTTCGAAACATGTTCTTAGGAGTATAATTACCTGAAGATCCTATTGGAGCGCAGAAGTTTTAGGAATTGTGATATTTGCCTTTAACATGATTATAAAATACCTACTAACTTATGCCCGCAGCTTCGCTCACGTTAAGTTAGATTTTTCAAACCCCAATTTTATGTCTTTACGAGTTGAATTTTCAAAAATTCTTTCTTAGCGGTTGCCTACGTCATCGCTATCTGTACGCCTTTCAGCCCGATCTGACCAATGATTTGAGTTGTGCATTGATGGATTAGTCAGTCAATCACCTTTCCCTTTTATATATTTAAAAGATTCAAATATATTTGTAGTGAAGAGTTCTCCATATTGTCCTCAAAGGTATGTGAAGTTTGCTAGAAGAGTTCATTCGAGAAGACTTGCAGAGCCAAATGTAGGACTGCATATGAATAAATGAATGAGGTCAAAATAAAGCACATTTTTTTTCTAAATAGGTTCAGAATCTGATATTTAAGCTTCCGATAAAAATCAGTCATACAACGTAAAGTTATGATGATAAGTCATCAACGTGAGGTAAGCTCGTCGTTACAATAAAATAAAGCTTAAACTAACAACATTGTAATAGTTAAGAAAAATACACAACTATTTCCGCGATACAGTGTTACAGACAGAACACTAAACTTTAGTGTTAAGACATCATAACCCCTTTGTAATACGCCATCATATCCACATTTTCATATTCATTGACCGTAAAAATATTTTCTATTTTGCGAGATTGAATTTCGCTAACATTGTTTGTAGGCGTGCCCAGGTAGAGGTCCCACGAAATTTATTTTATGGGGGATACAAGACACGTTCATCTCTGTTATCGTTTTTTGGTCGATACTTACTAAAGCTGTCAAACTGTAGCCCGTCATTTCACATCGTAGCTATTGGGAATTATTTAAGCGAAAGTTCGTTCAGAAAAAAGGATGAAGTTTTCCGGTCCCTTTGTTTAATTCGACGGGAAACGTGTAAAAAAGTCGAGCAAATAAAAATACTTTTTGAGCTTGAGATGGTAGATGTGTTTATGCAAGGAATTTCCTTCGGTCGATTTTCGGGCGACGATTTGGGCTTATTTTGTCTACGACTTAAGCTTAAGCAGGTAGGTATACATTTAATGGTTAGAAACTGTTCGATCTTTACAAATATAGCTTGGTCATTCATTATTCAATCTTATACATCGCTGACGCTTATAGTATACATTAGTTCAGTGAGATAGTTACTATAGATGAGATAGCTATTATTTTTTCTGCGAATTTTTAGATCAGACCATTCGATTTCTGCAAATTTTAGCTTAATAATTTTATTTAATTTTAAGTCCTAGATATAGCACGATCGCGATACCAGGGGTAGGCCGCTCGGCTGAAACGGTAGCCCATAATATATGATCAAACGAACTTGCAAAGTGAAGTTCGATCGATATTATATGAGTACGCTTCATTCGAAGATATAAAAACATTATAGATACTATCAATTTATTAAGTTAATTATAACTTCTTATTGTACCAAAATGGTTTAAATCTGTAACCCGACTAGGACATAGGAAATGGGTTGTAACAGTCGTCATATTGATTTTGTTCTTAAAAATGTAGTCTTTGTCACCCGGATCATTACAACGACTCGTTTGACACCTCATTCATCAAAATCGGCTCAATAGTTTATTCGTTGCGGTGGAACATTGGTAAATAGTCATACATACATAGATAGATTGAAAAAATCATAAACTTCCTGTTTGGTATGTCGGAGTCTGGTAATAAACAAATGTACCCGAAACTATACCTCAAAGAAACATAATTGTAGTGCTCCGATTCGCCTTCAAAACTATTAAGTTTAGATATTATTTTACTTCAAAAGCACTGGATTTGCATATAAACCGGTGCGAAGCTCAGCAAAGCTGTTAGCATATAGACTCATATCATCTAATACTGCTAACACAATTTAACTGTTCACGATGCATATAATATCAATTTATCGTCTATAAGAATATAATTAGAATATATATTATGAAAGCGAAAAGCCTCTATTCTTATGTTCAGTTTTTTCCAAATCTATATATTATATCCTTTCCATCTGAATCCTGGTACAAACTTAGGTTCCTATTATAATATTCTAGAGGTGGCAAGCTACTTCCCTAAAAATATATATATGTATATTTGGATTTCAAGATATTTTATATGGCAAAAAATGGGCACTTATTATTATGTCAATTATATTAGCCAGACTGACCCGACACTATACCGAAGATATCCCGGACGTCAGCCTATACGAGATTAGTATGGCTCTCAAACAACTTAAGAACAACAAGGCGCCCGGCGATGACGGAATCACGGCGGAACTCCTGAAAGCGGGTGGAAAACCGGTTTTAAAGATCTTTCAGCGATTGTTCAATTCCGTCATTCACGAGGGTACGACGCCGGAAGCATGGCACAGGGGCGTGGTGGTTTTGTTCTTCAAAAAAGGTGACAACACTTTGTTGAAGAATTACAGACCCATCTCGCTGCTGAGTCATGTTTATAAGTTGTTCTCGAGAGTCATTACGAATCGTCTCGCCCGTAGGTTCGACGACTTCCAGCCTCCCGAACAAGCCGGATTCCGAAAAGGCTTTAGCACCATAGACCACATTTATACGCTGCGGCAGGTTATACAGAAGACGGAAGAGTATAACAGGCCACTTTGCTTGGCGTTTGTGGACTATGAGAAAGCCTTCGATTCGGTGGAAACTTGGGCTGTATTGAGGTCGCTGCAGAGATGCCGTATCGACTATCGGTACATTCAAGTGTTGAAGTGCTTGTACGAAAACGCCACTATGTCAGTACGTATACAGGACCAGACTACAAGGCCAATTCAATTGCAGCGTGGAGTGCGACAGGGAGACGTTATCTCCCCGAAGCTCTTTACCGCTGCGTTGGAGGACGTCTTCAAGCTTCTGGATTGGAACGGACTTGGCATCAACATAAACGGCGAGTACATCACTCACCTTCGATTTGCCGACGACATAGTCATTATGGCAGAGACTCTCGGAGACCTCAATACAATGCTCAATGACCTCAGCAGTGTCTCTCAACAGGTGGGCCTTAAAATGAACATGAGCAAGACGAAGATCATATCTAATGCTCATGCCTCGCTCCACCCAGTAATTGTTGAGAACTCTGCACTCGAAATTGTAGACGAATATATATACCTGGGACACACAGTCCAGCTAGGTAGGTCCAATTTCGAGAAAGAGCTCAACCGCCGAATCCAACTCGGCTGGGCAGCGTTCGGGAAGCTCAGAGATGTCTTCTCGTCCAAAATTCCTCAGTGCCTGAAGACTAAAGTCTTCGAACAGTGCGTGTTGCCAGTGATGACTTATGGATCCGAAACATGGTCGCTAACTATGGGCCTCATAAGAAGGCTCAGGATCACTCAGCGGGCGATGGAGAGAGCTATGCTCGGAGTATCCCTGCGAGATCAAATCAGAAATGAGGAGATCCGTAGGAGAACCAAAGTCACCGACATAGCTCAGCGAGTCGCAAAACTGAAGTGGAAATGGGCAGGGCACATAGTTCGAAGAGCTGATGGTCGATGGGGTCCCAAGGTGCTGGAGTGGCGACCCCGCACCGGGAAGCGCAGTGTTGGCAGACCCCCCACTAGGTGGACCGACGACATCAAACGAGTCGCAGGGAGTCGCTCGATTCAGGCGGCGCAAGACCGAAGTCTGTGGAGGTCCATGCAAGAGACTTATGTCCAGCAGTGGACGTCTATAAGTTGAGAAAGAAGAAGAATTATATTACTTTCAATGCAATTCAAAATTACTTAAATTCAACGCAGACGAAGTCGCGGGCGACAATTATACCATAATATGCTCTTGAGTACTTAAAATCCGATTCGAATGAACCCTTAAATCTACATTTTAGATAGATAAGTTAAATATTACACTTACAGAAAAGTTTATAGCTAATTAACGATACTTTAAAGTCAAACTTCAGTTAGAAGAGTTTAAATTAACAGTCTTTAAAATAAAGCTAAGGCTATTTTAACTATTTATCCAGTGGCAGAAAAAGTATCAACGACCAACTTGCAACACGACGACGACGTTCTGTGATTTGTAGATGCTGCCAAACTTGGTTTTCTTTACTATGAGCGTCCGCTTGACAGTATAAGCACAGATTACATATTAGTTACTACGTCTAGTGGTTCGAGCTGCTGCGACAAGGTTTCGACCACGACTTCCAGTTATGGTAGAGGATGCGTAGTGCGCAAGGTCCCTTGTTAACGCTAGCACGTGCCACGCCCGCGCCACACCTGGACCCCGTCTAGACTCAAATGTAATTGCTTAAGCCAGGATCCAGCAAGGCCAGGCGTACCAGGTGTAGCTTAATACTAACTAGAACTCTTTGCACCCTTTAATTCCACCTTATACCGAAAAGGCCGAGACTTTAAGTATTGTAATTACCACAGATACATCACATCACACTAATATTATAAATGCGAAAGTTTGTATGTGTATATGTGTATGTTTGTTACTTCTTCACGCCACAACTAATTATGTGATAAGGTAATTCTAAGTAAATGTCTACTAACAGAAATGAAACCACAACCAGCTATTAGATGTTGTCGTGGTCTCTAATTGCACATGACGTGCTCTACTGACTATTGAATTAAGGTTGGAACAAACAGAACGCGATTTGTAGAAGGAATTGTTTGAAATTATTTAAGCTGAGAAGCGCGCGTTGGGCGTGTATGACGAGCTCCATACAACATCTTCTTCATCTCGACCCATCGCCGATGCCGGGCACAGGTCTCCTCTCAGAATGAGAATGTCCAAGTGAGGATTGGTAGATTTCACACACCTTTGAGAGCATTATGGAAACTATCAGACACGTAGGTTTCCTCACCTCTTCGTTACAAACAAACAATAGGATATTTCATCGCTTTGCTTTTTGTGTTTTCAGAACATATTTTTTTCATTCACAAATAATAAAAAAACACTTAAAAATATTTACTTAGTTATTTTTCACTTTCGAAAACAGATATGAGGTTGAGAAAGTAAGGCGACGATTTGCCGCTATTAACCTTTTCAAAACCAAAACTACAAGTTAACCGCCAACAACGCATTCATCCGACAAAAGAATCTATGTAACAAGCTAAATTGGCAAACGGGCTTCATGATGGCAACTTTTGTTTTGATGTAGCCTTTAAAAAGGTGTATGCGTATGCGCGCATTCAGTATTGTCGTTCTGCCGTGCAGTTTACTCGCGGCGCAGTGCCGGCGTGCGTTGTGAGTGTTTCAACCTTTAGTGAAAAATATTGTAGCAGTGTGGCGGTATCATATTTTTTAACCTTATTAGCTAAAAACACGATATGCGCTAATCATTCTGCAAAAAAAATGAAAATTCAGTTACGTGACGTCTCATCATCATCATCATCATCAACTTATGGACGTCCACTGCTGGACATAAGTCTCTTGCATGGACCTCCACAGATCTCGGTCTTGCGCCGCCTGAATCCAGCGACTCCCTGCGACTCGTCTGATGTCGTCGGTCCACCTAGTGGGGGGTCTGCCAACACTGCGCTTCCCGGTGCGGGGTCGCCACTCCAGCACTTTGGGACGTCTAAAAATAGCTTTTCCATCCAATTTAGCTTCAGTGATCTTCAATTAGGAAGATTAACGGATTTAACTAATAGAATTTAATACAATAGGAATGCAGCATTCGGATTAGATCATTAAACCGATGTAATCGCATCTTCAGGCTAAAGGCATATGCGAATAGTAAATACATCAGGGCTGGCATTGTATACATATAATTGTTTTTAATTAATCCTACACAAGATGTCAGTATAGTTATGAAAAGAATAGTATACGGTACATCTACGCCTACGGTATAGGCATACCTATGCCTACCTGCCTATAGAAGAATAGGTACATTAAATTTTGCGACGATATTAGAAAATGTTAAAATAGCCCAGCGGTTAAAGGTGCGGACTGAAAACTGAAAGGACACAGGCTCGAGCCCCACCCCTTGCACTATTGTCGTACCCCCTCCAAACACAAGCTTTTCGCTTATTTGGAGGGTAACATAAGTCAAGTTCAGCTCGGCTAATATTCTTTAAAAAAAATGAAATTCTGTGAAAACGATGTTTCCTGCAAATCATTGGCTTTTTCCACCAAGAGCTTGTGTGACTAAGGTGATAAGCAGATCGATAAGGAGTTCCACGCGTTTGTTTTTATTAGCTGTGTCTTGCTGCGTGAATTAATAATTCAAAGTAATCAACTGAACGTACATCTAACGTACAACATAATTATCGATACATATGTAATATGTATAACATATGCATGTTGAGGATGTAGAACCGTGGGTCCTGCACCTGATTTCTCTACGGTCATGTCCGATTGCCGTCCCATCGGACTATAACGGTGAGATCTATAGAACGTGGTCTGTCTTAAGATAGAGTTAAACGATACACAAATATGCTCTGACATAAATCTGTCTCGTTTTAACTCTGTCTTGAGTCTGAGCAGTGATAAAGTGCGGTCTAGTTTCAGCCTTAGGATGAGGGAATAGAGAGTGCGCCTGTGTACACACACACACACTTGTGCACTATAATATCTCCCGGACAGATGGTATAATCTCCGAAGAGATTGGCCGCCGTGACCGGATTCGGTCGGGAGAGCATTATTCTAACATATGTGAGCCCAGAGCTGCAAAGACCATCAAAGACCGTGATTTGTTTACCCTTAGTTTAGATTAATACTATTCCGTTTGTTGTGACTGTGGCGTCCATTACCATTCATTCGTCTTGTATGGTGCGTTCCTTGATTCCGTAATGGAGGAGACATTCGTGACGTCATTGTCCCTCCGCATTGTACAAGCTGCTATACACCTGCAATCCCTATTGTCCGTCCGATTGATTACAATTCCCATTCACAGAGTATGTAGGTATAGTGTATACTAGTGGCGCAAGGAGCAGCATTATGTAGAGGCTTCAGACTGTATGTACCTATTTACATAGGCTAGGTATAAGCCGATTAATATCACTAATTGTGTTCAACGATCTATACTATAATGTTATTAGCTCGTACCCAAATGTAATGATATGATTTTTGAGTGCAATTAAATTAGTGTTTGTTCATTTGAATAAAGTGCCCAACTATTAACTGAATTGATTGTATTAATCGTTATGCTCCATTATGTATTTTGTGTGGCTGTAAATAATTAATTAGTAAATGGAAATTGTTTATTTGAACCGATACATTTGCGTACGGGTTTAGAATATGTTTATCCCGAATACATAATTAACTCGCTACAATGCAATGAAATGTAATGGGTAGAACAATTTTCTAACAGCATATAATAAACATCCTTACTAACATTATAAATGCGTGCGTTTGTTTGTTGGTTTGTCCTTCGATTACGGTGCAACGAAGCAAAGGATCTACTTGATTTTTTGCATTAGTATAGATGAGGATTGTGTGGTTTTTTATCCCGGAAAAACAGGGGCCCACCACCTAATTTTTAAAAATCAAACTCCACGCAGACAGAGTCGCGGGAAAAAGCTAGTTTATGTTTTAAGAAAGCTAAAGTGAATCCATCTTTTTGTTCTGTTTCCTTTTCACGGCGGATGTTGATGGAATACCGAGATAGCTTGCATCATAAAGATTGACAAAGGATACTTTAAATCCTGGGGAAACAAGAATCCCCAGAGGAGTACAAAAATTACGACTACGAGGATGGAGTCGCGGCCAAAAGCTAGTAATACTTTAAATCCAGAGGGAAAATATTCCTATCAGGATAATGAGATTTCATTTACCTAGGTAGGTAAACCCAAAATAATCATTATCTTACCACTTCAACTTATTAAAACAGACGACAGACTAATTACTTGAAATTACATGAAATAAAATCAAGGTTAGCCTTAATAACAAGCTTCAAGTAGTGGGCCGGGGGAACAGTGAAATTGCCCTTATTTATCGTTAAGCACGAACTCCACTAACTTGTTATGAAGAGTTGGAACTAGGCTCAAAGGATACAAAGAGGATGTTTAATCTACTGTCATGTTTTTTTATATATTTTTTTATGCAAGACCTTGTGCTTAGCGGCAATCATACCTATCATCAAGCCATCATCACTTCAACCTGTGAGTATTGCGATCCATCAAAGGGCACTGATTTCCTTTAAGAAAGAAAACCGTTTATGCTATTGGTTATGATTGGCAGACTTCACACACCGTTAAGAACGTTGTAGAGAACTTTAGGCATGTAGGTTTCCACACGATGTTTATCTTCACCGTTAAAGCAAGTCATCACTTGTTTTTTAATTTCTTAAAATCTTAAAACGCACGTTACTCGGAAAAGTTTGATTTGATTCGAAGCACGGAAGCAAGGAAATCAAAATTTTTACCACTTGGCATCACCACATAACACGCATTCGATGATGAAGTAAGTTGGAAAGCACCAACCTAAAAGTATTCCCTCCCCTTAATGGTAGGTACTCATGCCTACTCATGTTATGATGGGGTCCAACAGGGCATTCTACACTCTACTCTTAAGAGATATATTAATATTATTTTAAGTCAGAACTCCTAATGATCAAGGATTATACATTGACACATAACCTATATGATACATTCAGCACAAATGAATTATGAAAGCCAAAATGAGTTAAATCAAGCAGAATTTGTTTTCAAGTCAAGTCAAGATTTAAAAATCAGAAAACTTAATAAACTTAACATCGATCATAAAAAAAACTTGAGGACATGACAGTAAAAGTTGAAAGACAAATCGCATGAATCCCAACTTACCCCCATAATCGTATAAAATTAATGAACTGACAAATTCCCATCTCCAGCGATAATCTCCCAACTTCATAACTCATCTATTCAATTTCTTAAAAAATCGGGGGTAGCGTGACATTTTTTCCATTAGCAAGTCTTCACTCCGGGGTGGATAAATCGGCGACCTGTTGATCGGGACGTGTGTTGGCGTCTCCTCGCGCGATTTACTCGAGGCCTAGCAAATTGTTCTTTTGTTTACTTAAACACTTCGTGTGGCAGGTGTGCGCCGAGTGAAAATATCCTTCAGCCACGTAGGGGTTTCGGAAAGGGCCTTATATCTTTACGAGTCAGATACGAGATAAACCGCTACAGCGCTACTTATAAGGTACACCCATTTAGTTGTAAAACAAAGTAGAAAACATATTCACAGTTTAGATTTCGGCCAAGGATTTCAGAATTCAGATTTCAATAATTTAAACATGTTAATTTTCATTTCTTTTTAGATGATATGGTGATAAATCCTTCAATCACTGCTGATCTTTTTAACTTCTAAGTGTCGATTTCACCAACGTCGAGTGACGCTTAGCCGAGGAATAAATTGGGCGTTGTGACAGTTTTTGTATTGAAAACCTGTCAAAATATCACGCTCGGATAAGACTTATTGTACGTTGGCGTTGGTGCAATTGGCCCTAAGTGAAGATCAATGCCGTTTTTACCATTTTTACCATCTTTTGGAGCAGTAAACAAGTTCTAGGAATAGATAGATAATTCTATTTAAGGCTTAATCAATTAGAAGAGAATATTATCTAGAAACCCACTAAAATTATGATTGATTCAAAGGGCCATATGCCCCTCCACAATAAGCAATACTACGCAGAGAGAAAGACCATAGACTTTCTTAAAACTTATGATATTCTTTGAAAATATCATTGTAATACACAGAATTTAATTTCTTGCATGAATTATTTACCAAAGGCGTCTGCAGGAAAACTTCTTTTTTGCATTCTAAAATTTCTTCCACTCATTTACCTGCCATTAGCAAAGGAACAAGCTGAAACAAAGGCTTGTCCGCTAGGAATACCTTTCTGACATGAAAGGGAGTAAGAGCTATCGAAAACATCGAATAATGCCTTTTACGGCGCATCGATCACAATAGGGTAGAATCCTCTCTTACACCGTCAAGTAACATATTTGAATAAAATTTTTCATAACACATCGATGCATAGAATGATGCATTGAGGTTCACGATAAAAACTAAAATATGTACGGAGAAATGAACGATGAAAACTATAATAAAATTACAGTCACGAGTTGGTATGGAGTAGTTAAGTGACAGCAATCCACTGAATCTTTAAGAAAAGATTAAGTATAGACGGCATTCAACGAGCGCCTGTTTATTACAGCTTTTTATAAGAAACAAATCAACTATTTTTCTTACATACATAATAGCTTGAAAAAAAAATCAATGTCAAAGGGACCGTTGATGCTTTTTTAATACCGATTATTGTAGGTGCCAAGTAAAGACTACATCGTTGAATTCCAGGACCTAACTCCTCAATCCTGATGCAGCAGGCGTTTTGCCCACCTAAAACTGTGGGTATTTCGGAACTATAAATTGCGAATTGAAAAAGCGGTCGTCGCGGGCGTCCACTAGTATAATATATAATATATTTTCATGAGGTAGTTAGATAACTAATTTGAATGGAAATCGAACTTCGATGCACAAGAAATTATGAAATCGATTCCCTGCATGGGTAACAATATTATGATTGGCACAATATACTACCTTGTCAACGATTACCATTTGATTCCAGCGATAATACAGTAACCTAAGCTTTAATGCCTTCAACGCACGGTAGGTTCAGACTTATCTAGGTCAGTGATAGAGGCGGAGGGAGATCGATATTGTTATCAAAACATTTTTTATACTAAAACTAAAATATTTAATAATAAAACAATTTTGTCCTTAAAGAGAATATTAGCCAAGTAAAACATGAATAATATTCCCTTTTCTCCCCAAGTAAGCAAAAAGCTTGTGCTAGGAGTGAGTATGTACTACTATTGTAGTAACGATACACTATTGTGTAACGATGCCTGGGTATACATTTGTACAAGAATAAAAGTTTAAAAACTGTTACCCGACTGCAGAAAATTGGGTGAAACTTCCATTATATTGATTTTGTTTTTATAAAAAGTACCCGGACCATCATAGCAAATCGATTGAGATATTCATCAAAATCGGCTCAGTAGTTTATTGACTACGATAGAACATTCGTAAATAGTTACTTACATACATTCATACGTTTATGTATGTATCAATTATCATAGTGTACATATGTATGTATGTATATGTATGTACATATGCACATACCTAGACTGTTAAAGTCATAACCCTTCCTTTTGGCCTTTCCGAAGTTGGGTATATCTTTGTTCTGGCCATAATAAGATAATAACGACGGCAATAAACCTAGACGCACATTAATTTTAAGTTTATATTATACGGGAAGAAATTAATAAGTACCTAATAACCTTTAGGTACTAAAGGTCAGATTGCAATCACCCTATGTCTAAGTTAAGTACTAGGAAGTTGTTATGATGACAGTATAGCTATTGATTGTCGCCTATATCAAATAGATACCCAAATAGGCAGTAAACATTGAGTTAGAGACCATAGAGATTCACACCTATCATTCACGTATTTCCTATTTGATTCAGGCATCAAATAGGAAATACGTAAGATTATTAGCATTAAAGGAAACCGTAGAACTTAGAAATATTTTTTAGGTGAACGTCGCGTCGTGCTATACTTTCCGGCCCATTGGTAGAGTCTTCACTTTTAAGGTTCATAAGAGAGACACCCCCACCCCCCCCCCCCCTTCTCTGCGAGGTCGCCGCTCCAGCACCTAAGAACCCCTAAAGATCATCGGATCTTTGAATTATTGGCCCTATATCTAAGTAGCAAAATACCTATAGAAACAACGTAAACCGGTCGAGCGGCGTGCGGAAAGAATGTCCTTTAGGCCATTTTGGGGTAGGTATATCGCCAGTTCTCTACCTCTAGTACATTGCAACTCTCTAACCGGCTATATCAATTAGATACCCAATAGGCAATAGACTATTTGGCTTCCAATATCTTAGTTAAAGTTAATTAAACTAGTCATGTTGTGACTGGGAAACCTAATGGCATTACTGTTACATGTTTGCGGCAACTACCGGAAGCGTCGGCCCAGCGTGGCATCGAATGTGTGAATAATTTATTATGTTGATGTCGGTAACCTATAAGTAATAAGTAATTATCTGCTTATAACGGTATTGTTTCCGTTAGTAAATAGTTAATTATTCGGAGGTCTTAGAGATGTGCTAATTATTATAAGATTGGTAAATTTTGGAGAGCAATTTAATGTCGTAATTTTGTGAATTATAACATAATTTGTTTAGTTACCTAACACTTGTATGTAGTTTGTTTATTTAACTATCTATATGATCTAAAATTCTTTACAAATGTAAATTTTAATGTTATATACAAAAAAAATATTTGAAAGTTAAAGATTTTATATAATCTTGTTAATATATTGGCCAGGCTCTATAATGTAATTTTTATCTTGAATGAATTTTAGCCACAGTGGCAATACTCTACTTAGGCTAGTTAACAACGATGTGTGCCCAAAAAGGAGGGGAAAGGGGAATATTAGTCATGTTCGACATTCTTCACAAAAAACAATTTGACCTGTTATATAAAATTTATTATGCAATTCTATGGCCAAATTATTCCTAACAGTAAGGTTTTAAGTTTCTACAAAGTGTATCAATATCCCACATTAAATAAAGGAGAAAGGTAAACACAAAAACCACAAAGACGCAACCATAATAAACTTTCCAAAAACAGCAAGTCGCACAAATCCAGCGGTGGTCGTAAACAAAACACGGAACAGAGCCCATTTGAGATATTAGCAATCCTTTTTAACTTACATCCTAGTCTGACAAATGATTATTTAGCCGGGAGCAGGTGCTTCCAGTCGTGGTCGTTCCAAGATATGAATCAAGTCGTATATAAAGCAATGGATTCGCTTGGTAGGTAAAGTTAATTCTGTATTCAGGAATATCTTCTACGTTGCAGAAGTTACCTAGTGTATTTATAAAATTAACAGAGCAATTTTTGATTTCATAATCATCATCAAAATGTACATAAATACGATAATTCGAAAGAGCAGTTGTACATCGTTATTATATTGTATTGTATTTATGATTAATATTAAAAAATATTAACACACTTGATCATTTGCATAGTGTTCTTATCTAATAATAAAAATTTTTTCAACACACTTGCTCATAAAATGGCTCCCGGTTCACCGCAATTAGGCACACAATGACACCTTTAACTCAAACTGTGACTTTTTATTACCATTATTCACAATGTGAGTTATAGAATTATTTTTTTTAATTTTATTGGTTGAGTTGCTTTATTCTTAAAAAAGTTTCTATTACAAAAAAAATCCTACCTATTGCCAAGATACCTATTGCTTGCTCATTTCATACAACTTCGTATTTAAATAGATAATTTCAACTTGTACGTGTTTAATAAATAAAACTGTCACTCAAATATAACTTTTGTTTTTTCTGTAATAAAGAAAACTGGAAATTCCCCATTTTGTACGTGGCTATAAGAGAAAAGCCAAAAAAAAGAAACCTCATTCTTTTAGTCTATGGCCAGTGCGCGCGCATTCCGGAAAACTGATTAAATCAAATAAACACCTGAATAGGCTGTATGGTCGTCGATCTTTGCCTGCCCTCAAGAGCATCTCAAGAGGGCGAACAAAAGAACAACAATTATACAATTACAATTAATTTTTCCCGCCATTGCGAAAAAATTTTCACAACTCGTTTTCACTGTTTTGTACCATAATGTACTATTTTAGTATTATTTCCTTCACAAGTGTGTTGAAAAACGTCGTATGATACACGTGTATATTGATGATTACCGTCCTCGGCTAACTTAAGACCCTCACCTAACGGCTCGGGTCTCAATAGCGCCTCAGCGGTAATCACCAACTTTTACACTTGTACCATAATGTACTATTATAAACTCCGGAAAGCTACCCGGATTTTCTAATCTAAACCTCACACGAGTGCCCAAGAAATAAACTTATCTAAAAATACATTTGAAAAACAACCTATGTAAACTGATCTCAAGCAGAGAAGTGCAGGTAGCAAAACGTAGGACAAATTTCTAAAAGAACACGTTATTTTCCAGACGCATCAAGACTTTTAGAGATGTGCAAAAATTTTTATCGATGCACGTCAACTTTTACACATTCATCTAGTTAGTCCTAAAAATGAACAATCCAGGTGCAGATGTCTCTATGTATTTTCTAAATTTTGTTACCTACTAAAGTTTGTCCAGAAAACATGTGACGTAGTAGTCACAAATCACGGCCGGCGCGCGTGAATCATGACGCGCGCGCCGCGCCGTGAGCCGAGTCCGCCCGACAGAAGCCGAGCCGCCCCGCAATGCCGACGCCGCCGGACCGCGGGCTATAAAAGCCCGCCACCGAGCTCCCAGCGGCAGTTCGCCAGTGGCTCTCGCCAGCAGGTGTCGGCTTGATCTCCTCGGGAAGACGCCTGCCACGAGACCACTGACGGGCCGCAGGGAAGCGGCTGCCCGCGCTCCGGCTATACGCCCGGCCCGGCCAGCATCGCCGACCGACCGTCCGCGCCCCGCGTTCCCCCCCGCGGAAGCCCCGTTCCGTGCGCGATACAAACGTGCACCCGCTCGAAGTGTGATATTATTATGATGTAGTATGTAAGCAATCTAGTGTGTGAATAAACCAATCAAAAGTTAGTCGTGTTTCCTTCTGTTTCCGCCCCGATCATGAACATGGTGAGGTCCCTCTGACCTTACCACGTTACATTGGCGCCCACGTAAATAACCCACCGTTCCGTACCGCGTAAATTAAAATTAAATACAGATTTAAACCCTTGCAGTCGGTTCGATCGAACTCGAGTGCGATCGTAAGGGTATACATCTGTCCGGACCGCGAGAAAAAAAAACCGAAGTTTAATATAATTAGATGTAAATCCTTGCAGTCGGTTCGATCGAACTCGAGTGCGATCGTAAGGATATACATCTGTCCGCGCCGTGATAAGTGAAATTAAATACAGATGTAAATTCGTACAGTCGGTTCGATCTTACTCGAGTGCGATCGTAGGGATATACATCTGTCCGCGTAAGAAATAAAGTAAACCGGGAAAGAAACACCGATACACACAATACAGTAGGAGACAGCATTACATACCGACTATACCGACCGTAACCGTAGTATCATTTAACAGTCCGTACCGTAACCGTAGTACTATTTAACCGTCCGTACCGAAAACCGCTGTAGTAGTTTACAGACCGTACCGTACCGTAACCGTTGATATACAAAATTAAATAGATATTCACTAGGGTAAGAATTTAGTAAATAGCTAGCTAGGTAAATAGTAATAGAAATACGTTAACATTTAGAATTATAGGGCAGGGAAAATAATGCCAACGTCTTGGATTTACACATTAAACAAACAGAGACTGACTGAGGAATTAGAAAACCGAAATATACAAATTTCACCTACGAGTACAGTAGAGGAATTAAGGAAATTATTATCGCAATCCATAAAGTCCGAAGAAGATACCCAACAACACAGCACAATGAGTACTGAGAGCGGAATCAAAGACTTCGATAAAGCGATATCCCGATGGAACATCAAGTTTGACTCGACGGGAGATGCCGTAGAATTCTTAGAAAAAATAGAAGAGCTCGCCGAAACATTAGGGGTTAGGAAGGATAAGATTATCCAGGTTATACCGAGATGTCTTAACGGAAAAGCATCTTTATGGTACAGAAATAATAGTCAATATTGGAAAACTTGGGAAGAGTTCACCGATAGTTTCAAACTGTACTATTATCCGAAAAATTACGAGAAAAATCTTTTAGAATTGATTATAAATAGGAAACAAGGAGCTCGCGAAAATTTTATCGACTACTTGACCGACATGCAGACACTGTTACGAAGATATGGAAAATTATCACCGGAGCAACAACTAGAAAGGATCTATGATAACATAAAACCAAATTATCAGTTCTACATTAAAAGAAGAGATTTCAGTACAGTCACCGAGTTAATACAATTGGCGAAAGAATACGAAAAAATAAACGCGGACCGTCACAGAGATATGTTACGTTCAACGTATAGAGATTCTACCGATTACCGTAAAGAAAGCCAACCGGAACAAACCGGAGTAGTAACTAAAAACCGAGAAACTGAGCAGAAACCGGAAAGAAAACCAGTTAACCCGTACTATGATCCAGAAAAGTGCTGTTGGAAGTGTGGAAAAAAGGATCACACGTCTCGAGAATGCCGAAACAAGCAAATTATTTTTTGCAGCCGTTGCGGTCTACTAGGAAAGTTAACTCGAAATTGCTGCGATGAGAACAGTACAGCTAGGAAAACAAAACCGCAGGCCTACACGACGAACACACAAGTGAGGAAAGACAACAGGATATTCATCGAGGTGAAGATATTCGGTGAAAAATACGAAGCACTAGTAGATACAGGCTCAACGAATACCTACATAAACAAGAATATCATGGATCGAATTAGGGAAAATAACAAAGACATAGTGATGAAGTCAAAGACAATCACACTGGCAAATAGTTCTAGAATAAAAACAGATACAGTAACAAACGTCGAGCTGGAAGTAAACGGACAGAGATTGACACATCAAGTTATATATCTGCCGTCATCCACAGTCATGATCTTGGGTATGGACCTACTGAAAAGACTAGGAATACAAATAAACTGGAAAGAAGCTAGAGATAACCAGACCAGCACACGACAATGTAGTACAGAGTCCAGGAGCAAGCAGGACAAGATGAGCGACAAACCGTCAATATACCCGGTATGCGCAATGTCAGTAGAAGAAAAAGACTGGTATGCAAAAAAGTTAAATAACGTAATGAAGAACCCCGAAACAGAGACCGATTACCGCATACAGGATGGGAAACTGTACCGAAGGATAATCAACCCACGATACGGGGGAAAACTAGATCCGGCAACCGAATGGAAACTATGCGTCAGCAACGCCGATAAAGGGAAAATCCTCGCACAAAACCATAACGAACTTAACACAGGTCACTTAGGAACATCGAAAACATTTAACAGAGTAGCACAACGTTATTACTGGCCAGGTATATTTAGAGACGTAGCAAAATACGTGAACAAGTGTGAGATATGTCAAAAACATAAGACCGCACAGGAAAAGAGACCGGGACTTATGCACATAAGGAATGCAGAAGAACCATGGCAGGTGGTAACAACCGATTTAATAGGACCGCTACCCCGATCGTCAAGGGGGTATCAGTGGATCATCGTTTTTCACGACAAATTCACCAAGTGGTCAGAAATAAAACCGCTGAGAACAGCAACCGCTAGCGCCGTCGTAAACGCCCTAAAAGAATGCATACTTATGAGGTATGGTGCAATAAAAACTTTACTCAGTGATAAGACGAAGATATTCACAAGTAAACATTTTACAGACACACTGACTAAGTATGGCATAGAACAAAAATTTACCGTACCGTATACATCACAGTATAATCCGACCGAGAGAGTGAACAGAACACTTGAGACCATGATAGCCGCGTTCATAGAAAAAAACCATAAAAAATGGGATGAGTACTTAGGCGAATTCAACTTTGCGTTGAACACGTCAGTGCAGGAAACCACAAAATACACACCCGCATTTTTGTTGTTCGGAAAAGAACTGAGAAATTTCCATGATGAAAATCGATTACCGACACCGGCTTTGAAAGAAAAGCAGAAACTCGAAGAAATATACGAGATGGTTAGAAGTAACCAAAGTATATCATCGATGAATCAAACACGAAACTACGATAGAACAAAACTAGAATGGAATCCGGACATAGAACAACTCGTACTTAAACGAGATTTTCCACTCTCGAACGCAAAAACAAATAGTTAAAAACGATATACACCACCCGACACCGACCCGACAACAATCTAGATTAAAATTTTTTTTTGATTTAAATTTTTTCTGTGATGTTTGCAGGCAAACATCTCAACACCGAAGGGGGGAGTGTGACGTAGTAGTCACAAATCACGGCCGGCGCGCGTGAATCATGACGCGCGCGCCGCGCCGTGAGCCGAGTCCGCCCGACAGAAGCCGAGCCGCCCCGCAATGCCGACGCCGCCGGACCGCGGGCTATAAAAGCCCGCCACCGAGCTCCCAGCGGCAGTTCGCCAGTGGCTCTCGCCAGCAGGTGTCGGCTTGATCTCCTCGGGAAGACGCCTGCCACGAGACCACTGACGGGCCGCAGGGAAGCGGCTGCCCGCGCTCCGGCTATACGCCCGGCCCGGCCAGCATCGCCGACCGACCGTCCGCGCCCCGCGTTCCCCCCCGCGGAAGCCCCGTTCCGTGCGCGATACAAACGTGCACCCGCTCGAAGTGTGATATTATTATGATGTAGTATGTAAGCAATCTAGTGTGTGAATAAACCAATCAAAAGTTAGTCGTGTTTCCTTCTGTTTCCGCCCCGATCATGAACATGGTGAGGTCCCTCTGACCTTACCACGTTACAAACATACTAAAGCAAGCAATAATGACAACGAAATATGAATATTTGGCCATATACCAAAGCTACAGCAATCTATTCTTCATTATTATAAGAAACTTACAAAATATGAATAAGTTTTCAATGATCATTTGCGATGAACTATATAAGAATACCAGAAAAAAATAGTTACACTCAGTACCTTAATAGTACCAAAGTAAAAACAAAAAGTTTCGTCTTCTAAGAGTGAAAAATAGTCGTGCACATAGGCTCTAATAGGCATATCTAAACTACATACATACATGTTTATTACATTAGTCTTGTGCAAAAGACATTGAACATACGCCCATACCAGCGGGACTATTCTCTATCTTAATAGCTCACCCCCACATTTTGCAAGACAATAAAAGGGTTAATAAATTCTTAGTTTGCAACTGTCCATCATTTTCCATAACCACTGGAAACTTTTTGGCTTTGGCCATGTCTAGTTACCACCCTACCGTCAAAGACGTACCGCCAAGCGATTAAGCGTTCCGGCATGATGGCGTGTAAAACAGATTAGGGGTATGGGTTGAACACTGCCATACACCTTCCAAGTTAGTCCGCTACCATTTTAGACTGCATCATCATTCGTGACTTACCATTAAGTAAAATCGCAGTCAAGAACTATATTGTCATTGAATAAAAAAAAGCCAAAAATACAGCATCTGGATGTGTTTGCAAGGGCTGTTATTAGGGTAACTCTGGAAATCCCAAAGTGGTATCGATAAGAACGTACAGCACTATGAAGAAGGGGCGAGTAAACGGGCGGACGATTAGCCGTGGTGTTTCTGTGGGCGCCCTGGAAATAGAAATAAAGGCCGCGTGACACGAACGCAAGCTTTGCGCAATTCAATTTCGCAAGTAAACTTGACCATTTAAAGCTACTTACTGATAATAACATTTAAGACGAATTTTCTTTGTTTTAATAAGAAAATCATATTACATAACCGTAATATCTTTACTATACCTACTTAATATTATAAATGTAAAATCGTGTTTGTTGGTTTCCCGGAGTAATAGATCAACTTTTTTTGCATAGGTGTACTTGGGGGCCTTGAACATGTACGCTACGGGGACGCAATTTTTAACAAAACTTTATAATCGTGATGCCTTGACCAACAGACAAGTTAAATGATTGCTTAAAGTTTGTCAACGTGTAAAATAATGTCAATATAATTAAAAAGTTGTTTCGAAATCACATACGAAAAGAGACAATTTCATTGCATTACTTTGTATCTAGACCGTCTACACGCAGAATGTTCAATTCGCAAAATGGTCAAAACGTAAAACGTTCGGTGTACCTACGCAGAAACAGATTTTTTGGCCTTACTTAAAACAAATTAGGCATAGGTGTTTGTGTGTTTATTTATATGTGTATGTGTGTGTGTGTGTTTGCGTATGTATTCATGCTGCTAATTTAATTTCTATCTTAGTATGATTTATTAAAGAAACCGAAAAAGCATTATTACATACATATACATTATTGACCGTCATATTATTTACATATAAATAATAAATGTTTGAAAATAAAACAAATATAAACAAAAATAATAACTTCAGCGAGATTGAGCATTGACGTCATGTTAGTGGGCGTAACACATCGTTGATCAGGGGCGATGTTATTGGCGTACCGCCTACCATCGAAAAAGCTGATTAATTGCTCTGATTGACGTAAACAGTATTTATTAGTGCACAGCACAACGACCAAAGGAAGGGTCCGAACCGCACAGTTAATATGATTTAATTTTACGAAAGTGAATGTATCTTTTTTTAAACAATAAACGTCTACGATATAAAAGCCATAAATTAAAAACTCTAAACAAACTATAATTGCAAGATACCGAAATAAAGAATAACTGAAAAAGAAAAAGCGTCCATAGCTTGAAAACTTCTTAAACGATTTCGATCAAATCTTCTACTACAACTAATTCTTCTTTCTCCTCCAAAGTAAGCGTAAAGCTTATGTTAAGTGTAACGGATGGAGTTTGAACCTTTCGAATGTCAGCCCTCACCTTGCCCGTTGAGCTATTGAGCCTGTTATTGTTTTGAGAAAACTTAATCCAGCATACTTGCTCGTGCAAAGCGATGTTCCTACACAATACAAGTTACGTTTGAACGTGACCGCCTTATTCATGCAGATGTCCCCTGTCCCCTCACAAGAAGTATTCACCTAGCGTCCAAGCGTTCCGTATTGAACACAAACAGAAAGCCTGGGCTTAGCGAACATTCGGTATAAACATCACGCCACCGCTTAATAAAGATTACGGGATTATGGCAGCGAATGTTCTGACATCGCTTGTTAACAAGGAACTTGAAATGGAAAAATATGCGTTATAAATTTCCCTGAGTAGCCTTGATAAGGATATTTTGTATTGAGCTTAAAAAATAAGAACATTTCAGGAAAAAAAAATATACCTATTTCTCCATTTTGTTAAAAAAACGGGCCGTTCTCACACGAAAACGTATTTATAATCGAACTAGCTATTATCCGCGACTTCATCTGTGAAGTGTCAGGTCTTTTAAAAATCCGGGGGGAACTCTCTGTTTTTCCGGGGAAAAAAAGTAACTTCCGTCACTCTACAGGTCGATCTGTTGCTCCGCTACTGCATGATTAAAGGACAAACCAACAAACATAGATACTTTTATATTTATAATATTACTAAAAATATTGTTCCAGTTTTGATTAAAATCGTTCTAGGTGATAAAATCATGACCCACATTACACCCAGACAAAGCCGAGGAAAAGAGGCAGTTAACTAAATAAGTTTTGGTCAAAACGTTTCGTAAAGTTACAATGAAACCTAACAATGAAATGATTTATGTGAAAGAACGCACTAAAGACCTCATTTTTTGATGAACGACAATAATTTACGTCCCCCTCGTACCCAGACGTCTGTCTAAAGTACTCAACTGCCATAATATTCATGGAGAAAAATCATAGTTTATGACTCAAGATCTTTCCCCTAGAAAGCTTCTTACTTTCCTCGGAGAGCTGCAACGCATAAATATTACTTACACTATAAATAAATTTCATTTCATTATATTGAATAAGCGGACGCCTCCGCACAAAATTCTTAAGGAAGTTTAAAGTCTGCGCAGACTTTAGTCAAGACTATCGAATTATATTTTTTGCTATCTTACAAAAGATAAGCTCTATTATATTATATAGGTTAGTGCTACAGGTAAGTGTGTATGTAAGATAAATGTATTGTCTAGTCGCAGGCCGTGGCTAGTTATCAGTTATCACCCAACCTTCAAAGACGCCGCCAAGCGTTAGCGTTCTGTTACGATGGCGTGTAGAAACCAATTAGGAATATAGATTGAATATGAACACTCTCAAACAAAAACACCTTCCAAGTTAGCTTGCTAACATCTTAGACTATATTGTCACTTACCGTAATATAACATCGCAGTCAAAGGCTATCTTGACAGCAGATAAAAAAGTGTACCCCACATAAATTTTAAATACCGATTACCAATTTAGTATTATATATCTAGCTTAGTACAATTTAATGTATAATAATTAATAATTATTATTTATTAAGATAAACTGATCAATATCGTTGGACGTTATCGTAATCAGTTGTAACGGGAAAAGCTTCCGAAAATTTAAAAAAAGGTAGCAATGAGTGGTTTCAAATCAACTTCATCGTGAATCAGTTTTTGGGTGTCAAGGAGGATTATTTAAATGCATGTTTACTGGCAGTGGTAGAAGTTTTAAATGAACATACAAAATCTAGGGTGAAGCCAAATTGTCTTGTCTAACGTCTAGGCGTTCAGGACAAGCATGTAACGCTGAAGCGATTACAGCAACCTTGTTGCGGATATAACGTTTAATTGCCAATTATTGCAAACTAATTCCATTAAAGGAAGTTTACCTATAGGTATTATTACCTGAGGGTAATATAGGATTGCGAATCCTCAGATCATTAATATGTTAAAATAGTACATAATATGTTAATGAAATAATTTATCATTAGTATGAATTGTTCAATATTTAAAATATAATGTATGAGTATTATTATACCTATATAATACCTGTAGAGTAAATAGAGTAAATAAACTAAAAAAGAAGTGGTAGTCAGTTTCCCTTACTACATTAATAGATAATTTGATCAAGGCAAAACTTCCCAATTTTAACATCGTATACTACTCACCGCAGAAGCAAACTTTATCACATGGAAGCTCGGTTCGCCTCCGCTTCCTATTTTACCCGATTATTTCTTCCGCGTACGTGCAAAAGGAGTAATCAACTTTCTTCTGTGGTGTTCCACAAAACCACGATATGGGGTTATTCAAAAGACGGGTAAACAAACTTCTACAAAGTTACCGACGCACTGGCGCTTCTTTTGATGCTGCAGATGTCCTTGGACAAAGGTGAAGACGACTTGCATGTCCTACTCACGAATGAAAGAATAAAGAAATAATAATATAAAAAATATTTTAAAAAAACCGACTTCAAACGCCACTAAAAAGTATAAAATAATACCAACCAATATTGCTAAAGGACATAGCAGAGATAGGTGATGCAAATACTTATAATGTGAACTCTAAAATACATATATAAATAATAAATAATTGAATATACGTACATATAAAAACTTATACTCGGCAGGAAAGGCATTACATTCCGAACCAGTGCAGGTAGATTCATTGACGATTCAAAAGTGCTTGTAAAAGTTTATTTGAATAAAAAATATTTCTATTTCTATTTCTATTTCTATATATTTCATCCATCTAATAAATAAAGTTTTATTTTGCGTTGTTGTTGTTTAATGCAGTTTTTAATTAATTATTATATCTACTGGAACCTTGCAACATTAGGTACCTCTAGGTACGAGGACCGCCTTTAATCCTCCCATGCCCTCGTTCAGCACCAAACAACAAAGGTTTTAAAATCAATCATCACAGCCGCAATCCCTTACTCACACAGGCCTGATAACATTAAACGTCTCTAAGGGGCAAATCCGCATACATATTTAGACAGGTGCCCGCGTCACATCATTTTGAAGAGGGAAAGGAATTAGGATCGAGTGATATAGAAGCATTAGGAGTTAGTAAATCAAATAGGTAGTTTACCTGTTGGCGTTGCCTCGACCAGGTACTTAAGAGTGAGGCGAATAAATCAATCATTCAATAAGCGGGCGCCGACTCGGAGCGATTTGTCAAGTGTGGATTGTGGGGTGGCTAGTGTTAGATGCGATAGTGAATTTCAAAGAGTCTTTCAAAGTGATAGAGCCACATTGATCGTCAATCAATGAATAAATTAAAATCATTTTGGAAGATGAAAAATACATGAAGTACCTACTCGTGAACTATAATAATGAAAAGGCGCAATTTAAGCAAGTTGTTTGTGTATGATATATTTTACATTGGCGCATAGTTGTTTCCAGACACTGAAAGTGTCCAACCATAATCAATAGCAATAGTATAGAATAGACTTTTTCCCAACAAGTACATGAGATGGGCAAGAGTGTGACGAGTTCGCTTGAGAAATGAAGTAGATTATAATAATGAAATCTCTACGAGCTCTCTAATGAAAGGTCTACGAGCTACGTGGGTCAGTTTCGTGTACCACATGCGAAAAGAAAATAATTTACTTAAAAAAATATATGCAAATGATAAGCAAAGTATATTTTCTAGTTAAGTCAAGTCGAGGCCTAACCAATCAATCACCAATTCTGTATAAATTACGTGCATTGGCACCTTCCTATCAACAAAAAGTCGTCAGTGGGAGGCGATCAATTACAATGTTATTTACCTAGGTGTACTTAAGTTCGCAGGTCCCATAAAATCCTCAAGAATTATTCAATTTGCAGCAATAGCTTTAAATCGTGTCTAATAGTAAAGTACTATATTGTCGTGATATTATAATATATCTACTCACATTAAATTACACATGAAACCACTATACATGATGCTTCCCGACGTAGATCGTCGAAGCATAAACCGCAATCCATTTACGTGTATTATCAAACACTAGTGATAAGTGATTCGAATTCACTTGAGGGTGATGTGGTCTATATGTGAATTATATGCATCGCAGATTGCGTTTGTTTGATGATATTGGTTTGGACGGATGACTTTCGCCCAAGCGACTTAAGATTTTTCCGATTGCGCTGATTTTCTTGCAGTCTTTATACACACAATAGTTAGCAAGCTTATGCCTTAGTACATTAATCATTCGCGTGCGTTATTGAAAAAACACTTTCGTTTTGAAAAGAGCGTCTGCTGAGTTTCTTGCAGACTCTTCTCAGCAGGATTTGCTTCCGAATCGGCGCGGTGATAGAGTCGACTTGACCTGTCATCATAAGAGCTAAAAGTTGATTTACATGAAATAAGTAATTTTAAATTTGAAGTTTACAAGAGTTTATAAGAGAGAGCTAAATATATTATGTTCAGGATCAGTAACCTAGTCGATTGTAATAATTTTTTAACTATGCCATTTTATACCAAAAATTTAATAAAAAGTGGTTGAAAAAGATGAAACAAATTTAATGGGTCGTGCTTATTTGAGAAATACTATGCCATATTTGAATTTCGTTTTATTTGCAAGCCACCATCCATTATGCTGAAAGCCTGAGATTAGCTTTATCCTTCCATTACAACGCGGTATAATCCTGCCAAAGGCTATGCACTAATTTAATTGAACATGTGTAACTTTTATGCTCGATATAGTGTTTTAAATTTACGTACATCAACGTACATAAATCATTCATATCATTTTCCACAAATACTTTTAAAATCAATTCTTGAATATTTTAGAACTGTTACCAGTTAAATGAGGCCTTGCCACAATATGTAAGCGCATATGCATATATAATATACTTAATAAATAATTACACCAAAGTACATTATCTACCGCATCAAAGTTTAACAACTGTATGTTTCACTACACATCTAACTTTGACATACCTACGTTTTCCGACTTCTGTGATTTCAATACCTACTGAGTTACTGACATTGGATATGATAAGGCCCTAACCCACAAAGGATACTAGTTTAAAGGTCCAGGATTACATAATTGAAATTGAATACTTTTACGGTATTTGAGGCCTAATAAAGAATCTCTATTAATATTAGGTAATATCAGTTTTCGAACTCAAGTGATAATGGTTTCATCAGGGAAATATGTGTATTGTGTATCCATTTCCTTAATTAAACATTTAGCTGTTTCAAAAGATAAAACATGCTGTTTTTAGTTCAAAAATAATAAAACCTATCGATTCGTTGTTTATTGTTATATAGATACCTAATGGGTATTATAACATTTCATATCCCGCCGGGAATACGCCGCGGGCGGTATTATTTTTGTTTTAATATCATTTTTGGCTCGATGATTTTTGGTTTACTCACTGAATGCATTGAAAACACATTTTAATTAATGATTCAACTTCGTTATATGTGGTCAATTGTATTATAGAAAGCGTAAACGTATATACAGGTTGTCATCGCATCGCGTTCATTGCATTTGGTGAGAGTTATACCAATAACCAAGTTTTGTAATGCAATTATTACGTCCTATACTTCAACTAGGTAGGAGCCTTGTTTTCCACTAGGCCATTACTGCTAACACCCTCTATTTTCCAGAAACATCAAGCAATACGTGTCTCAAACTCACAAATCCTACAAGAAACACAATGTTTATTTTTTTGAGGAGTCGTAGGATCTTTATGATAAAATTCCTACCGTATACCTCCACCGATTTTTCAGCAGATAGCAGCAATGAGAGCAGGTCGCGGGTTCGATCCCGGGACCACCTCTGACTTTTCGGAGTTATGTGCATTTAAGCAATTAAATATCACATGCTTCAACGGTGAAGGAAAGCAACGTGAGGAAACCTGCACGCCTGAGTTTCTCATAATGTTCTCAAAGGTGTGTGAAGACTGCCACTTTGCACAGGGCCAGCGAGGTGGACTATGATCTATAACCCTTATTTGAGAGGAGATCTGCACTCAGTAGTGAGCAGTTAATGGGTTGCTGGTAATGACGACACAAGTTATCAACCTTCATGTCCTATCCTAATTTTATTTTATGCTGGAATTCTTTTTCAAGAGCTACTTTCATTTGCAAACAAGGCCCGATTATCCACAGATTTGCTACAAAAATGATAGGCAAATAACAATATTTCAGGCAAACAAGTTACACGTCCCTAAACTAACATCGCTAAGGGCCCAGGGGTCCTCTTTTGCGAGCTGGTTCTATATTACAGTTGGTTACGTCGACGCTAGACCATCCGTTATTTTTGCCTCTACATATTTTAATGCCCCCAAAGGAGATTTCTTTACCGCCCTCTTAACCATTTCCAAGCCATTGGGCGACTCGAATGAAACATACGGATGCAATCTTCAGTTGCTCTGAGCAATCCATTAGGCAACATATTAATTCTCTAAGCCGTATTACGAGTATTATGTATAGTTTTCTATTATGTTTTCACACCATCACACTAATATTATAAAGGCGAAAGTTTGTATGTTTGTGTGGGTGCGTATATGTTTGTTACTCCTTCACGCCACAACGATTGAACTGATGTGGCTGTTTGGAGTGGAGATAGCTCATACCCAGGATTAACACATAGGCTACATTTTATTCCAGAAAATTAAAGAGTTCCCGCGGAAATTTAAAAAACCTTATCCACGCGAACTAAAGTCGCGGACATCGTCTAGTAATGACATAATTAATTTAAAACTAAGCAAATGTCCCAGAAATCATTTATACCAATGACAATATTAAATACGTAATTGTTTAAACAGCTGCTAACAGACATTTATCTCAAAGCGATGCCAAAGGGATCATAAGAAATGCACGAAAAACCAAAGAATACCTACAGTCATTCAGTATGCCTACGCAAATATAAATTAATAACAGCTGACACCGAAAGCGATTGGGACGGATGTAGTAAAACTGTGTAAGCCATAAAAAAATTCTAGACACTACGGTTTTTGTTCCTTATGCCAAAAATATATACCTAACTAGATTAAAGTTTTTTTAATTCCTGCGAGGTAAATTAATTTTCCGGGATTTTTGTTTTTTTTTTTAAAGTTGAATTTGACTTACATTCACTTCTCCCGTCCAAATAAGCTTTTTAGGAGTGGGTACGAATAGAGGAACGGGTGGGAATCGAACATGCGACCTTTCAGTTTTCATTCCGCACTTTTAACCGTTACTATTAGTACTATTTTAGTGTTCCGTAGTAAAATTAAAAACCGACCAATGCGAGTTGGACTCGCACACGACACGAAATAAAACAAAAAAAAACACCGAAAAATCACGATTCTTGTATGGGGGGGGGGGGGGGGGCTTTATTTTTTATTTTATTTTATTTTTATTTTTTGTTGTTATAGCGGCAATAGATATACACATTTTGTGAAAAATTCAAGTATCTTCCTATAACGGTTCATGAGATACATCCCGTTGACAGACAAACTTATCTGTGCCTAGATAGTAATATTCTTAAATAAAAAGTATAAGCTTCATAGCTTATCTCCTGTGCATTACAAAATAGTGCCACAAGTGCTTAAGTACCAGAATTTTATCGGATAATTGATTCGATTGAGTTGAAAATTAGTTTTATTTGATTTTGTTCTATCATCTTCTGGTAAAGTTATCGACTTGTGATGTAGGTACTATTAAATGAGTATAACCTTGTATAACTCACTCAACTACGCAGTGACATTTGTCCAGTGCAGCTCTTGTAATATGTTTTGACAAATCAATATCTCGTATACTTTAGCGCAAAACAGCCTGGCAACAATCACAGGCACAGCACTGAGCACTGAACAGAGCATACGACGAAGAACTCTTGTTTCGTAGCTATATCGTATTAAAAATCCATAACTCAGAAGATGCTACTTAATTAATAACCAGCAGTAAGGTTTAATTTTGCCTTCACTTCCCAAACTCACCTGCAAAAGCAATTTCTCGTCTGATTAATGTAATCTCAAGAGTTAGTAAAATTGCATAATATTAATTTTGTTCTTTAATTAAAACATGCCTTAGGTTGAGCGCCATGAAATTCTTTGCCTTTGTCTTATATCGGGAGAGTATAATATCCGTAGATGACATCAGTAGGTATGTTGTCGTAAGTAGGTACATAGTGCCAGAGGGCCCGTAGGAAATGAGGTGTTATATTGATTAATGCTGAACATTTCTGAGTCATTTTTTCTTTAGGTTACCTACCTCGTACACAGGTGTCAAAAGCTTGTTTATTTACTATTTAATATAATATTGAGATTTATTTTACAAATTCTCGTCCAAATCTTCCGGAAATTCTTTCATTTCATTCACTTGGCGTCACACATTATTTAAACTTAAGGTTCCAATTTGTCAGTCCTGATTCTGAAGAGGTCTGAGAGAGAGAGAGAGAGAGAGTGTGATGACGTCCTGATAGAGGATCGAAGATCTATTGAATAATAACACAGGCCTGCGATGGTTTTCCCCTTTAAAAACTAATTAGCAATTTGGGTAGGTATTAGTTACTAAGCTACGAAAAAAATAATAAAAAAATTCCATCACGTAAGTTTTCTGAGAAAATGAATTTTCATTTTTCTTAGTATTACCGCGCATTACTAGCGTTAACTTCCAATTTCTTTAATAATAGTGCATGCTTGTAGAATTGATGACATTTAAGTATTCACCTACCCTCATAAGTCATTGTTTGTCGTGATTGAAATCATATTACAATACATATGTATCAACTACTAGATGATTCCCGCGACTTCGTTCGCGTGGATTAAGGTTTTTTATTCCCGCGGGAACTCTCTTATTTCCCAGAATAAAAAGTAGCCTATGTGTTATTCCAGACTATTATCTATCTCTGTGCCAAATTTCAGCCAAATCGATTCAGTCGTTGCGACGTGATTGAGTAACAAACATACATAGGTAAATTGGATGATACGATAGTTTTGTGATTTAATTCTGCTACCTCCACTTCATATTAACTTAGGTATTATAAAGCCATTTTTAAACGCACTAGCTAAAGATGGTACCTGTGTTAATTACTTTTGTGTTTTTAAGCATTTATCGGATTCCAAGATCAAAGAAGGCATTTTTCTTGGGTCTGAAATAGGGAAGCTCATGCAAGACGCTACCTTTGAAAAAAATCTTGAATAAAATCAAAGATAACGCTTGGAATTCACTTAAAGATGTAGTCAATTTTTTTTAGAAAACAGTAAAAGCCCAAATTATGACAATATAGTGAGTATTTTACTCAGCAACTTTCATAAAGTGGGTTGCAATATGAGTATAAAGTTACATTTTCTGCATTCTCAAATTGACCCCTTTTTTGAGAATCTTGGGGCTGTAAGTAAAGAAAAAGGTGAAAGCTTCTACTAAGATATTAAGGTCATTCAGAGCAGATACCAAGGAAGGTGGAACCCAAACATGATGGCAGACTACTGCCAGATATTGAAGAGAAATAAACCTGATAGAAAGCATAAGAGAAAAAGATGAAATAAGAGTTTTGAAGGAAGTAGAAAAAGAAATAATAAGTCTTTTTGATTTATTTAGTCTCTTTAGCGTTATTTTTAAATAATACAGTCGGTTTTTTAAATTTTAAATTCGTTAATTTTTATTTTTTTCATGAAGTTTGTTAAAATAACCTAAAATATGCATGTCATCTGATGTCATCAATAAAAAAAAATCTCGACGTGCTAGAAAAAAATGAAAGATGTATTTTAGTTTACCATGCCTGGATATTTAAAAAAATAACATAATTATTGAAAGGGGAAAAAAAAAGTTAAATTTCGCAGGCCTGTGTAATTAATTAATTATTCAGTGATATAACAGTAAGTTTAATAAAACGCTTAAATAATAAAATTAAGCTGAATAATTTCTATGTTAATTTACTTGTTAAAAATGAAATATCTTTGATATATTTTTTCAAACATTTTTTGCCTTTTTCATTAAATTGTCTGTTCCAATAAAAGCCTCCTAAAACAAAACGATATCAAAGAATTTCATAATCCCCAAATGGAGGTTTGTTTAAAGGAACGAAATTTATAACGTTATGCGCTTTAATTAACCTTTGACGAAATTAATCAGTCATGAAATTGCTTTTGCAGGTGACGTTGCGAAGTGCAAGCGAAAATGGTTCTTAGTTCAATTTTAATAAATAAATAATTACCAACATTAATGCATGTTTGTGATGATGGCAAAGAATTGAAGGGGCATTTAATTAAAATACCGTCAAAACAGTATAATAGAGATAAAACGCAACTTTTTTTAGAGCTATTCTTTGACTGAAATCTGATTTGGATGAGAATTAGTGATGCTGTCCTGTTTGTATCGATGTAATCGATGCAAATGGCACAATTATTCAACATTTAGAATAATAACTTTTAAAACAATAACTTTTAAAATAATAAATAGTTGAAAATTGAGACATTACCTTTCAAGGATATGCATGCAATTATAAAGAGCGTTTTTTATAAATTACAATATTATAATATAATTATTTAGTTCAATAAATTATAATCATTTAGTTGCTAGATATTGATCTAATTTTATTACTAGCTGATGCCCGCGTCTTCGTTCGCGTGGATTAAGGTTTTTAAATCCCGGAAACTCTTCTATTTTCCGAGATAATATATAGCCTATGTGTTAATCTTGGGTATGGGTTATCTCCATTCCAAATTTCAGCCAAATCAGTTCATTAGTTGTGGCGTGAATATGTAACAAACATACACGAACACACACACATACAAACTTTCGCCTTTATAATATTAGTGTGATTTATTCTTTGGATTGAATAAACTAAGAAACTTACAAATAAACAAAAACATTTAAAAAATATATTATTAAATACATACATCACAAAATTAAGCCGCAACTAAAAAGCACAGGGAATTCCGGTTGATTATGAAAAGAACTTAAGTAATGTCAATCAACAGAAATTATTAAGTTAAACTAATTGATAAATCTTCAGACCTTTTGATTAAAATCCACTGAATTTATTTACAGTTGAATTACAAAGTTTACCAAACATACTGCTACCGCCATCTCTGAGTATTCATCCGAACTAGCAGAACGTACGAGTTGTCGAGTCAACGATGCCTAGACAAGCAGCATATCTGCTACGAACCTCTGGAAAAACGATTCTAGCGCCAGCAGCCACTGGAGGAACTAATTTAATAATTTCACAATTCATATATATATTTTTTTTATTTTCATTAGTCATTATTATGTTTAGCTTACGTTTCTCTTTTTCTTTTCAGCAACTTTCAATTTTAAGTATTGTACCTGAAAATAAAACGAACAGTTATTAATAAATACTTAATTAATAAAAAGCATTAAATATTATAATGCTACTAATTTTACAATTTAATATTACGTATTAACAAAAAAACCCTTTAAGATTAACCACGTGAAATTGTAAAGTAGGCTAACTTGTCACCGAATACTAAAAACAAATAATATGATCTTTTTGTTGTAATAATAGAAGTCTTTTCAAAGTAGGTAAGTACATAAGAAAAAAAAAATCTTTGACCGATTGTAATGATGCAACTATTAAATGCCATATTATTTAAACGACGAAAAAGGGAGGTTCTCAATTCGTCGCGTATATATATAGATATATAATATATATTTAGTAATAAGACAGCATTTTATCACCCTCAAGGTTCTTGGTAAGTACTCATAATATTATAGAAGTCAGACTTAAAGGTGCAAAGAACCCATGGAAATATTGTAAAAATAGACAAGCTTAGGACATCAAAAACGCAGCTCTTAACCGCACGCTCCGGAATTTCAGCACCCTCACACAGTTCCTCGTATGAAAACTTCTAGAAGCCATGATTGACACGATTCCATCGCGTGTGTTCATTTGTCTGTTCAAGCCATAAGTTAAGCATGCACTAAAAGCTCACTGACTGCTTCTAATTAATATTCTAGCCAACAACGTCCGGCTGGGTCAGCCGTCGCCATCAAATATTTACACCTACTTTTTATTTCCGACTGTTGGTTCATACCTACTTCGTTTGTATATAATTTTTTCCCTGTTAAAAATGTAGCTACCTATTTTATGTAAAATTAATTAAATTCAAGAGGTTAAATAGATATTTTAGCAACAAGCGAGCAAAGTTCGTTTCGGTTGCGAGTGCAGGTTTGAATCACGAGCAAGTGAAGGATTCCTTTTCCAGTTAGAATCCTGAAGGATTCTATTTACGAGGCATCTTTTTGAAATTTCATCTCTAAAGGGAGAATTATAAAATAAAATCGATGCGAGTTAAATCACCGGCATCAGCTAGTTCATAGTAGAAAAAAAAGTTGAGAATCTGCACTTTCGCAGTGCATTACAAATGAGTCTGTAATCTCCACACATTGTACTTACGAGTACATGATAGAACAATAAGTACGTACGCTATACGCTTACAACTTATGCAACAAAAGCCCGACTGCGGTTTTGTTCATGATTTAGAAATTAAAAACCTCTAACGTGTAGGTGCCTTGCTTTTATAATTTGCACAAAATATGAGAGAGGAGACCTGAAAAAACAAAGGGTTCCCAACGGCTTTTAAAAACTTAAGTCCACGCGGACCGATGTGGTGTGCACGCAAAAGCTAGCGGTACCTAGAACTATCAACAAGTGTACATTGAAAATTTAAAACACCCCCGAGATGTGAATCTATGGCCGGACTAAGTATTGTATACCTGACATCCTGTTACCTAATTTTATGCTCCATCTCAATCCTGATCATCATCTATCAAACATCTACTCATTGAGACCAGTCTAAAGAGATCAAACACACTATATATATAAGTTGCTGAGGAATTGGTTAACCCGCAGACTACTTGATGCTGCAAAATCAGGTCAAGGTTACTATATATGCCTCGGAAATAATCCGAAGATACAATATACCAAACAAATCAGTCGCACCAGTGAAAGTTTGTAAGGCCCTTTAATCAATAAGGACATGAGCTGATAATCTTCAAACGCGTACACCGATCCTCATAAATTATAGCTTAGATCCATCTCGATCGCGATAGCTTTCAAACAGGAAAAAACCGCATCAAAATCGGCCCATTCGTTGGGGAGCTACGAGAAAACGGAGAGAAAACACACGTCAAACGTGTAACACCTCTTTTTCCGTCGGGGGTAAGGTCGCCAATACACCAAGTATGTGTGCAATGTTGGGTGTCGGGGCACGTGTGTGTGTGTAACCAACCAATACAATCGCTTCGTTTCGAAGATCATTAAAATCTTATCCACCTGACCTAAATGAAGGGAGAATTTAGCGAAGGTAGAGCGATATTCTTATAAGCGAGGTCTTGTTTTTATGTTTTGAGTGTCTTGTGTTATGTCGACTGTTCTAGATAAAATAATGTTGAAGTTTATAAAAAAAAAATTGATACACAGTTTCATTGTGCAAGCGATTAACTTGCAAATCTGGTGGTGACAGGCGATCACGAAAGATTAAACGCATTGGCAGAATATATGCGAGCTAAAGCCGATATACCTACCTCCTGTTTTTTATAGTACGTAGGTACTGCACGGATTCTGTTATCAATAAAATCAGCCGAATACAATAAATAAAAATCTAACAGTTTTTGTTTTGAAATTGAATTAATGTATTTTTACACGCAACAATTTATTAATAAACTCTTGTCTATTGATATACAAATACCTACTCCTTAAATGTATAATGTAAACCTATTGCGTAAAACTGGATGTAACATCTGCCATATTGATTTATTTCGTACCTATAACATCTAGCTTTTATCACCTGGACCATAATAACTATGCCATTGACACTTCATTCATCAAAATCGACTCAGCAGTTTAGACGGCACAGAGGAATGTACGTAAATAGAAATATACATACATGCCTACATGGGCTGATAAAATCATAACCCTTCCTTTTGACTTTGCCAGTCTGGTAAACATGTGAAAACGGGATTATGAAATAATTTTACCAATGTTCATTGTTATTTTGGTGAATATAAATAACAATTAACACTATTATTGTGGCAAATGTTAATGCAACGTCAAAATCTAAATATTTTACGAGGTTTATTCAGCATGCAGCGTTGCAGCCATACGGGCGAGCAGCGCAAGCTTGCGTGTCGGCATTGTAAACAAATTCTGCTGCGTACTGTTTACTGCTCACTCGCTACCCACCCTGCTGAGTCCATTCGGACACCGTATATTTACACCATATATTTTGGTGGTGGATATTATGATATTGAGTTAATTATAAATACAAACTAGCCGCAGCTTCATCTGTGCGGTGTTAGAAAAATAAAATCCACGGAAACCCTCTGTTTTTCCGGGACAAAAGGTTTCCTATGTTATTTTCCAAGTTATCAACTATACCCATACAAAAAATCAAGTCAACTGATTGCTACGTTGCTGCGTGATAAAACGACAAAAATAAACACACTTTCGCATATATAATATATTTAGTGAAAATATAATATGGACCAAAACAGCTACAACATTGCTCCCACACAGTTCTGAAGACGATCGCAGTCATTTATCACCTATTTTACGTTGGTTTTTCTTCATGGTTATCAATGACATAAACATAACATAAATAACATTCCACTAAAGCGCGAATCAGACTCACGCATCGGGGTTCTATACATGGACGGAATATATTTGGTAAAATTTTCGTCATTTTCAAAACCGTTTCCCTTTATTTGGACCACATAACTGTTAATTTGTAAAGGACTATTGCTGATTTCTAAAAACCTGTGGCAGTTAGTATCATACTTTTCCTGTTAGCTAAACCCGTATCATAAATTGTTTATTATTTCACACTAGCTTTTGCCTGCAACTTCGTCCACGCGAAGTTAAGATTTTCAAAATCCCGAAGAGATTTCTTTCTTTCCTGCAATAAAAATAGCCTATGTCACTCTCCAGATGCTCAACTATACCCATGCAAGAAATCGTCGCAGAACTCGTTGCTTTTGTTGCATGATTGAAGAAAATACCAACAAACAAACCTATTTTTGTATTTATAATATTAGCAAGGATTGAAGATCGATATCTAAAATAATATCAATTTCGTATTCCTTTTTTACTAAGTCTATTTAAAAGTTATTATCCTTTGACGCAAAAAAGTCTATACACGGAACTCTCGACATAAAAGAAAGTAATATCATATCTTTTTACATAACGTCTGGAATTTACAAGATCACAAGTTCTGAATATAGAAGAAAGCTTTTTTGGCTTTTCTTATTTTATTACAGGTTTTTCGCGCTAAAAGTCGGCACAATGTATTAATGGCCTAATAACCAGTGGTACATTCATTTAACGATTCGAAAGCACTTAGTAAAAGTTTATTTGAATAAAAAATTATTATTATTCTATTCTAATATAAAAAGTTTATCAAGTTGCATCCTACGTAGATAGGAAATAAATATGCATATTGCAAACGCAGTAATTTAGAGAGGATCTAGTATACCATGCTCAAACGCAGCAGCTAACAATTCCCCAAAACGTTTTGCAGCATCAATGTAATTGCAAAGTATCATGTGTGCTTTTGTCCTTACCACACGTTACAAACTGATAAGAAACTGATTGACAATTATTGTTCCTTTGGCACTACAGCGTTTCGCAATTTGACTGCTTTATTGAGATAGGTACGGTAAGCATATTTTGTATAATGATATATACTGTGATAGAAGATACAGGTATGATACAAGGGTTACAGTGAAAGTGTGTGCGACAACTATTATTTAGGCAAGACTATAACTATGGGAATATGGTTATGTCATAACTTCCGTTGTCGTTGTCGTCGTACCGTACCTGACGAAGATAGGTTTTTTTTTAAATATAGCGCTTGTCTGCGATCTCACCTGATGGTAAGTGAAGATGCAGTTAACTCTTGATTTAAATTTAGTTGGAAAAACGGAAGCCGGGAGGGCATTCCAAATTTTTGCGGGGCGTATTAGGAACGAGGAAGCAAAGTGCTTAAGCGATTTTATTGAAATATCATTTTTGAAATCGCCTTATTAATTATAGAATTATCTCTTGTTCCAAATCTTATTCTTTAGAGAAACAAACTCGGAACGTAGCCTTGTCTATCCACTTGTCAGTGTCACGTCAGTGCAAAAGGCGAGGAAAGGTTTTCATGCGAATTATCATAATAAGTATTCATGTTTTAAATATTTTATACAAGAATTAAGCGGGATTATTTAAAAACTAACGTTTTTAAATAATCCCGTGGAACCCCTCTATTTTTCCTATGATAAAAGGTAGCCTATAATGTCACACAAAATTCCGGTAGACTGGACTAAATCTACTATAGTTCTAATTTATAAAAAAGGTGATAAAAACGATATTGGAAACTACAGACCGATAAGTTTGATGGCAAACATATATAAAATTTTCTCCAAGATATTACTATCAAGAGTCTCTAGGGTGTTAGATGAGAACAAACCCAAAGAGCAGGCAGGCTTCAGGACAAAATTCTCGACCGTAGACCATATACACACAGTAAAACAAATATTAGAAAAATTTAAAGAGTACAACTATGTATATTATTTAGGTTTTGTTGACTACAACAAAGCTTTCGATTCGCTAGAACATGATGCAATATGGAACTCTCTCAAAGTGCAAGGAGTTCATGGAAAAATAATAAATATTTTAAAAAATATATACTCCAAAAGCACAGCTTGTGTAAAATTGGATAAAGCTAGCAACGAGTTCCCAATAGAAAGAGGAGTCAGGCAGGGAGATCCTATATCACCCAAACTGTTCTCAGCCGTATTAGAAATGATATTCAGAAATCTTGAATGGGAAAATGAAGGATTTAATATAAATGGGGAAAACCTAAACCATCTACGATTTGCGGACGATTTGGTACTATTTTCCGAGTCTTCAAAGAAACTAGAGCGTATGCTACAACAATTATCAGATGAAAGCGCTAAAGTAGGCCTCACAATGAACGTCAACAAAACTAAAATAATGACAAACTCAGATAGAAAAGAAATCAAAGTAGATGGTAAAACAATTGAATATGTAGACGAATACGTATATCTGGGGCATCTGTTATCAATCAAAGACTGTATGACAAAAGAAATCGACAGAAGGGTTACGAACTCCTGGAAAAGATATTGGTCGCTCAGCGAAGTGATGAAGAACAAGCATATTCCCATTAAGGACAAAAGAAAGGCGTTCAATACTTGCATCCTACCATGTTTAACTTATGGATCACAAACATGGGCTCTAACCGAGAAAAATCTCACAACATTAAGAACTTGTCAAAATTCTATGGAAAGAAGTGTTATAGGTGTTAAATTGAGAGACAGAATAAAGCTGCAGGACATAAAGGAAAAAACAAAATTTAAAAATGTACACAAAATTATCAAACAACAAAAATGGCGATGGGCAGGCCATATGATTAGAGACAATTATTCTGAAAAATGGACGAAAAAAGTGACAGAGTGGTACCCCAGAAATGGAAAAAGAAAGAGAGGCAGGCAATCCAAAAGATGGGATGACGACATACGAAACTTGGTCGGAAGTATGTGGACTCGTTTAGCCAGGGATAGGATCATATGGAAAAGTTTAGAGGAGGCCTATGTCGAGGGACACGCAGCAAGTTAAAAAAAAATTTAATATATTTAATTTATTCAAATGTAACGTAATTGCTGTAATAAAGGCTATTTTTATTTTTATTTTTATTTATTTTTTTTTTTTTTTATAATGTCACTTACCAAGTCCTTGAAGTATCCTTGCAAAAATCACGTGAACCAATTGCTCCATTGCAAAGGATAAACCAACAAACAATCACACTTTCGCATTTATAATATTACTGAAAAATATGAATTCTAGCGCGGAACATCTCCATAACATAATTCAAATGCAGTACATTTCATAATACCAGTGGCCCGTTAAATTACAAGTAATGTCGGAATCCCTGCGCACGTCATGTTCCCGTCCTAAATACCTACAAAACGCCCATAAATAATGCAGCTCTAACAGTGACGTCAAGCACAGATCCCGTTTGCAAACGAGATCGCATTTGAACTATGTGTTATAATGGCTTAGTTTGTTTTTGACGGCCTATTAAACCCCATAATGAATGGGAACAGACGGAGAACAGCTGTTATGGACATCAAAAATACCTACAGAGCAACTGCTGAGTTTCTTGCCAGCTCTTCTCAGCAGAATCTGCTTTACGAATCGGTGACAGTCTTGACGTGGCGTCATAGCCATAGTTTGGCCTAAATGAAATAATAATTTCGAATTTTTAAATTTTATACTCAGTAAAGTTTGTTTGTTTGTTGTCATGTCACTATCATATTACAATTTGTTTGCAAACTCAAGAAGGGTGCAAGGGATCATTGACCACCAAACCACTTAACATCAGATCATCCGACGCTCGCTCATCTTCCCGCTATTTATTTAAGAAATACTCATACATGTATAATTTAAAGCTTGAACCCTTGAACTTGTTGAACTTCTTTTTAAAATCTACGTCTTTTGTGAAATACCTAGTAACAAACTGAGTAATAATATAGTTTAAGATAAGTTATAATTATTTTGATCAAGATTATATATTTACTTTAAATGTAAGAAACATTTAAAGTAAATATATAATCTTATATCATATAGCTGAAACTATGTAAGTACCTATTATGTATGAAACAGTATTTACATAATATTGTATTTCTGATACAGCTTCACAAGATACATGAAACTAAATAATGTTGAAAGCTGAAACGTATCTTACCAAAACGAAGAGCATCCCAAAAAGCAAAGTGAGTAGTATTCTTTGACAGTTACTGTATGGAAAAATAATAAAACTCACGATTTGGGATACATTTGGGACACTCTTAATTGCAAAATGCCCGTTTTCATCAACCGCACCTAAATCATCCCCTAAGCAGTCTCTTTACATAGGTAGCCCCTAATACAACCCCTTCTTGCTCAATGTCATTCCCACCTTTAGATGTTCCCTAAAGGTTCGTGAAAACTAAATTGACAGAAAATATCACCTAACTTAGCTTAGCCCGTAAAACTTAGGGAACGTTAGTAAAAGATGCTTCTGTGTTCGACCGTTTAAGAAGCAGAACATATACATAAGCCTATAAACATTCTATGTTTTAGCAGGTTAATAAATAATAACTAACACTACGGCATAGTGCAGAGGAATACAAACATGTCACACCATAAATACAAGCAGAGGCGGCGACAACCCTCTCAAACTAATATTAGTTTCCCGTTTCATTCACAATGTTGTAAATCTGCACTTTACTGTTTTGGCAGTACTCGGCGACAATTACAGCCACCTATATTTCTCATATTTTTTTAACTTGGAATCGATTTTCATTTAAATTTGGGAAGCTCTTTGAAAATATTAAGTGGAGTAGCGGTCCCATCTTCAATTACATTAATAAAACGAATTCCTATGGGAATTACGAGTATTAAATACTAATAAGTATTATAATAAAAAGGTAGAGTAAGGGTTTCTTAAACATTTCACACAACTCAAGACATTTTTATTAGGGCTAAAAAGAACGCCGACGATTTCGGTGTCGACACACACATTGAGACACACGATTCACACATTAATAAATCAAAAACTCGCAAATCCAATCTAAAGTAATAAAGTATTTAATAGAGATTCTGAGTCCAAAGGTACATAACGAATTTCATAGTAGGTAATTGTGTACAAAAACATATTCATCATGTTGACTTGGTTATATTTACCCGTTCAAGCACAAGCCATTGTAAACGAGCTCAAGGTGAAATACTGAATAAGTCAAGTTCATTGAACGTAAAGGCAGGGCATTCCGAAGGTTTCCTGTCGTCACTTCCTAATGGCATTGCTTGTACGTTTAAGCCTTGAGGTGAATCTTCATGCTATCTACGTACTATACGTACCTAAGTAGGTACATTTAGTAATAGGTGATACTTTGTTATTCGTATATTTTTAGTGACACTTCCGACACAATTTGCACTTGTCCAGCTGTGTGAGTGTCTGTAAAGCCTAAATTAATGCACATTTTAACTTCAAATATGTAAATCTTTGGCCCAAAACCATTACATACAAAGTTATAAAAAGCTTTATTTGAGGAGGCGCACATGCAAGCAAATGCAAAAAAAATCGTGAAAAGTAAATAAAAAAGAACTTTTTTAATAAAGCACAAAACTATTTTTAGTTTTTTTTACTCCAGAGCTTTCATGATTTGGGGGGTCAAAGTCAGCATTTTTAGACCAGCTTTTTCCCGAAGACCGGGGTCTATCTCAAAAAGCAGCTAAGATCACCACTCTCCTTGCTTGTATACGTATACTATACTTGCGTACAAAAGATTTAAGAATGGATACAATAATATAGACTTACAAAAACCAATGCATAGACATATCCATTTCGAATATATTAGCCCATATCAGGAAACGCAATAAACATCTTATTTCAAAGGAACATTCTGATGCTATACTTCTGCAATTTCATTTTTTGCCTGCGTTGTAACTAAATTGTACTAACTTTCACGCTAAAAGAAAAAAAAAATAGGTGAAAGAAAAAAGCAACGTAAAAATAATCGCTTGTTCGCTTTAGGACAGATTCGCTTTACTTACTTCTAAAATTGTAAATAAAAATACTTCCACCGATTTTGTATTTATGTGTTAGTAACCCGTAAGTACATAAAAGATAGCAGATATAAAAGTATCATAAGCACCAGCACGAATTCCGTAGATACGAGAGTATGCTTGCAGTGGAAATACTCGAATCTAGATGGAAAATTTAAATAGAGCGCAAAAAATATACATTTTTAAAGAGGAAAGAGGTCAAAACTGTAATAGAGACAGACGGTCGTGTCAAATGTGTGGTTTCGGCGGAACAATTCAAAGTACAATGATTCTCGTCGTCGAGTAAAATACCTACCGTTTTTAGCTTTCCGAACAATGAAATTTTAACAGCTGAGTATTAAAATTTAGTGCAGTGCATTTAGCAATAAACCAGAAAAGGGCCATAATTGCATATTCGAGTCACTGTGTTTTACATTTCCGTAAATCATTACATATTTTACTTGATGGGTTAAGTAGCAACGTTTTCAGTTTTCTTGTAATTTCTGCTAATATATTCAAATGCGAAAGTGTGTTTTTTGTTGGTATATCCTCCAATTGTGACTACGGCCACGACAGTGACTACGGCCAAAAGCCGAAAATAACATAAATTATTCGAAGGGGGCGCTCTTAGAAGTAGACGGGGGCCTATAGTTCTAGGACCCTAATGAGAGGAATAAGAATACAAGACCTTAGTTCTGGGCGAACCACTAGTTATCTAACATTGAGAGGTAAAATCCCAATTTTACTGGGGTACAGGATAAATATAACCGTTTGTACGAAATCGTTTCAAACATAAAGTGTTTATCAGCAATTAAGCGGTTATTTGCAAGCCCATTGGTTTAGAGAGGAACTACATAAACGCTTGTTTTGCCATCAACTTGCGACTGTTGGCGACGATCCAACTCTTCTAGCTGAGACGAGACCTTTGCTCTACACTAAATGGAGGGTTTTCGGAACATGTTTAACCGTTGTTGATCTAAATATTCAACTAAAAAAAAAGTATTAGTACGTGCCTAGTATTAGTACTAGTACGTACAGTTCCTTATATGTACATAAAAAATTAAAAAATACAGTTAGGAGCCAGGCGTTGTAATAGAAATCCTTTTTATTAGAGTTCATAGGAAGTTATCTTTGGTACATTACACTTAGGCGAAACATCACAACGCGAATACTTGAACTTTGTAAGACAAATAAATGGCCGTACCATTTAAATGTACCACGTAAATGGCTAACAAGCGTATGTACCACGTAAATGGCTAACAAACCTTTGATTAATGTTTTATTAGGTAACGTCGGTACTCAAAAATTGTTTTTTTTTTTTTTTAATGTAATTATAGTAATACCACCTACCCGCCCACGAATATTGATTTTCTAATTGAAATTATCTACCTACGTTTACAAGTCACGGTCCCGACCTCTCCTGTAGATCAATTTCTTATCTTCACTTCTTGTAATAATAATGTCCGCCCGACCGAATCCGGCCACGGCAGCCAATCTCCACAGAAATTAAACATCTGCATGGGAGATATTATAGTGCACAAGTGTGTGCGCAAACACATGTGTACTCTCTGTTCCCTCACTCTCATAGTCCGATGGGACGGAAAATCCGACACGACCGGAGAGAGATCAGACGCAGGTCCGACGGTTTCCGAGGCACGGGGCCGGGGGTAACTCAGCGCCAACTTTCTAACTCCGGGCTAGTACTGAGAATTTCTTGACAGAAAAACCCAATACATTTTTTGACCCAACCCGAGAATCGAACCACTAGACCAACGAGGCAGTACCTTTACTTGTAATAATTGACCTTTGAATATACGTTAATATGTAATGAATCCGTATAACTATACCTATAGCGATATCGTGTGACGTTCTACCACCTAAATGCATTAAAATAGTAGATTGTTACACAAGGGACGTAAGTAAGCTATTACAGAACAAGATCCAAATTGGCGCCAGTGCGAGCGCAGCTCGCATAGGGCGCTAATGGATCGCGTGCACCCGAGATATTTAGTCACACGAGCGAGCGCAGCGAGCGAGGGTGAATATATTCGAGGGTGTAATAGCTACTTGCAACCGAGGTAAGCATTCTACTTTATATCATTCTTGCGAGGTAAATAAAACATAAGTAATGCAAAATCCCTTTACGAACAAACTTCACAAACTTTCAGATCAAATGAAATGCCGCCATTTCCATTTTTTTTTTTCGTAAATAGTTTTCCATTTTTTTTTTACGGCTCTGAGTTCCAAGGAGTTTTGCATAGTTTGAAATGTATGGAAATTAAATGCCGCCATGTTCAGTGTTTTTTTTTTTTTCAGTAAAAAGTTTTCTTACCATTTTATAAGAAAAGAGATTGTTTACCAAGGAGTTTTGCATAGCTTGAACTGTAATGTGAACATTACAATTCAAGCATAGTGCGACGTAATGTTGCCTTGAATTGCAAACACCAACTTACAAGGAGACTTTCCACCATAGTAATCCCTAGTTACTGAGCAAGTATGATATAAAAAATATAATGTTCTATTAGAATTTCGCTAGCATAAAATAAGTAACATTCGCAGGTACTTAAAATCATATAGGTGTATGTCTATTATCTACTGAGCTAAGATCACAAAATGTACATTTTAGTAAACTTCGCAGGCTACACGAATGTTTCAAGGCTTTAATATGTAAGTAGGTCCATTAAAACTTTGGAAATACTTAATGAAATATTAATAAATCAACTTTTCATTACTTAAATATTTCTTACAAGTATATACGTATTATCAAAAATAGGTACATAAAAAATTACCTATATACATACGCATATATATACGTTTCCTATAATATGTTTATCACACGCTATACATATGTAATGAATGTTGGGACTTGTTACTAGGAACTTGTACACTGTATGTTTCTAAACAAGTTGCAAAAGTATTTGATATCAATATAAAGTAACTACATACAATGAACATGTAATAGAGGATACCGTTTGCGGACAGGGGACCTGAAGCTTTGAGTTAATATAAACAATAGAGGATGCAGACCTTAGACCGGAGAGAGATCAGTCGCACGACCGACGGCTTTACGTGCTCTCCGAGACACGGGAAACCTAATGAATGATAAACCTTAGGCGACTATTAAATATTTTTAAATAAACTATAAAATAAATATAAAGGCGAAAGTTTGTATGTGCATGTGTGTGTGTGTGTGTAAATATAACTATACAGAAGCATTAAACTCGAAAAGTTTTGATCCAGTTCCGTTTCTCCATCGAATTATTTTTCATTGTCGCTTCGGTTGGCCGGCGCCCAACTTTGCTTTTACGATTATCCCCATTTTATAGTTTCTTGTTTATAGTTTGTGTAAACGATTGACGTTACGCCCAAGCAAACAGCAACGCGTTGATCAAGATTCCCCTCATTTTGATTTATCTAGTCATAAAGTGAATATTTAATTCAAATCATTACTTATACATTGTGTATTTTAAAGCTGCAGACATTGTATCGTAACGTAACGCTCGGAATAGGCCTGCAAGGCAGTAAACTGCATACCTAGACACGCATATCGGAAATGGAGCAGCCGGTACCGAATCCACATACTTCTGCCGTCTAAGCGCCGACGTTTACTGACAAATACCGATCTACTCCGATGAGCGCTTGTAATCGCTCCCTTGCGTTTCCCTTCATTTCCCTGCTTTTACCTGGCTGCGTTATATAACCACATCAGCGCCGATAAACGCCTTTTAGATCGGCGCCGGTTGCTTGCTTTATAAACAAAAGATGCACCTTTAGACGAACTGGAAAACCTAGGATGATACTTCAAATCTATATCAATATAGGTACTACGTTTATGCAACGTAATCCACCTTACATACATTGTATACCTACACATTATAGTGTAAGTAAGTTAAGTGTGCCATATTCTCACGATAACATTAAAAGATATTGTTCTTTCTTCTAAGAAAATTCTGACTTGACTTTTGCTTAGATTATGAATACTGCTAAACCAATTTGAAGAAGCAGAAGTGGATATTTTTGAGACATCATTGTCTGTGATATGGAGAGTCAAATCACGAGAAGCTCGAAGAATTTTTAAATGGTTTTCTTTGTGCTCATTGAAATTCATAAAGTTCTTTGTTAAATATTTATATCACTACTCCATTTTGTGGTCGACAGCGTATTCAACGAAATGTATGAGCAACGCTTTTGTTTGCATTATGAATAGTAAAGTTGGGATGTCTTTTAATCGTTTTAACCTTTCTGACGCTGTGATGCGAGTATTCGGTTCGCGGGCGACTCGGAAATCTCTTGATTTCAAGAGTCAATTTAAATATCAACATACTAAGACGTGAATTAAGTATTCAGTTAACATGCGTAACGTACAACTACTGTGTTCGTCTCTGAATCGGTAATTGGTATGGATGAAAAAGAGATGGAACAACTCTCCGTTCCTTTCCCGACCATAGTAAATGATAGATTTACGCGCAGTTAAAGTAAACTTGATAATACTAGACCGCTATTCGGAATATCCGTATTCTAAGACATGTTTAGAGTGGAATTCGGTGAATACTTTAGAATAAGAGGCCTACACGTAGAGACATATATCTTATACAGTACCTGTAATATGTGCTTATGTTTCAGTGAAAACCCATAAATATAGATAAAAACAACTATAATGCCTTTAACACACCGCCGCCGCGAAAGCTTACAAGTGAAGCCGCTGAAGTAACGCTATGCCGTTGCATGACAAATCCAAACATAATAAAAAGCTCTCGAGATCTGATTATGAATTTTCCACGCAATTCCAATGATGTTTTCAGGCTGTCACTTTGCTGTTTTGCGGTAAAGGTGAGCTAGGAACCCGAGTTCATCAACAAAATCACGTGAGAAAGAGATAGACTCATAAAATCACTGCGTCGAGCAACTACGCGACGGACGAGACTGGGCGTTATTTAAGCGGATTCGTTATTTTATTTCGTGGTAAAGGTCTAAAAAAACTGAGTTACGTAGAAAGCGGCTTTGTACCGTTTGATAAATCAGAGGATAGTGACGACTTGATCCATACGCTCCTATTTATCAAAGCGTAACACCAACGTTTATATCGAGCAAACTAAAATGGATAATCGTAAAAGCAAAGTTGGGCGCCGGCCAACCGTATACCAACAATGAAAAATAATTTAAACGGAGGAACGGAAGCGGTACAAATCTTTTCAGGATTATTACTCTTAGTTATATTTACGTTTGAGATGTTGATGCAGTCCAAATATTTGTATGGACCGCGACTAGAATCACGAAGTGCATTGTGCGAGGAAAATTGTTAAAATATTGTGCTTATACAATGAAGAGTTGCATAAAAGAAATATTTGCCGGTTCAATGATATTCAGTACCACAAGTCTACAATAGGATATCATAAAAGATGGATTGATCATTTACTATTTCGTACCAAATCATTAAACATTTTATTCAGTGCCCAGTTTTGTCTATCTATATTATTATGAAGGCGGTCAGAGCATGACCTTTGGACCCACACAGATATCTAATTAACCCGATTTGTAGACCACATAGGAATGGAGTACCGGGTGGGTTGCTTCGGTGAATGCTGTTTAGTTTCCTTTAATAAATAAAAATGAATAAAAATAAATAGATAATTATATACTGTTTACACCGCGAGTTTAGCCTAGAGGCTAAGACTTTAGCCTAACTTTGGGGGGCTCCGGCGTACGAATCCCGGACATTCGCCTCTAACTTCTCGTTGTTTCCGTTGAAAGCATTTAAACATCACTTGCTTTACTGGTGAAATGCCTGTAGGTTCACCATTATGAAGTTTGTCAATACGCACTTGGCGAGCGAGTCAGAGTCTAAATCCTTCTCATTGTGAGAAGAGACCCGTGCGCAAATAGTGGATGAGTTGAGATGATAAAATTACTATTAAAATTTTTATGTTTTCGTATAGTATTAATTTCCTTTGTGTGTATATTAAAGAGTTCTTTTACTAAAACATGAACAAATAAACATTATCTATTTATCCATTAGAAGAGACAACAAGCAACGCAGTGACCCTCTTAATGACTTTAACAAGATCCGTGTTTGTAATAAAAGTAACAGAAGAGAAATAAATCCTGCACCTCTAGAGGTATGCCCGCTTTTTGTTGGACAATATCGTCTAAGCGCTCATTACGTTAATAAATAATGAAAATGGTATTGCTACTTACTTGGGTAACAAGTTTGTTAATTATTTATACACATGTTAACGCTAATGCTATCAATTCGGAAGTATGTATCAAGCGGCATGTAGGTACTATACCTAATTCATTAATCATTATAAATTCAGATGTGAACTGTTCTAGTAAGTAAATAAAACGTGTGTCTGCGTATTTATCAAAATTAAAAACTATTATATCAGGCATGCTAAAACAAACTTCTCGTTTACTCTTCAACCATACAGTACACAGTAAAGATTACAGCACATGCTAAGACGAGATACGATAATAGAGCAAGGGGTGCTTTAAACTTTCGACCTTTCAAGAGGATTTCAGTTCACTCTCTTCAATTAGTGTACCTACTTATATCCATTGTTTCTTTTTTTTTTTTTTTTGTTTCTTTTTTTTTTTATTGCGTGATTGTGAGTTACAGTTAAGATCTTACAAAAATGTCATTAGTCTAGGTACATGTCACAATCTGCCATTCTTGGCGTGCAATGTTAACAATAATAAAATTACGTCAAAACAAATTGTGATAAATGATTAAATTATATAAGAATAAAATAATAAGCTAAATGTCACAGGAAAAGAAAAATTTAAATGTCAATCAAAAATTAATAATATATACAAAGAAAATTGGACACTAATAGTAATATAATTTTTGCATAGCTTAAAAGAACTAAGCGCACAAATAGACGGATACAGGTAGCCGCAAATTTTTATACTACTGAGATATAGAGAAGAGATATGCAAAAAAAATCTTACGCAATATTTCACAAATGAGGAAAATCTAGCAACAGAAGGGTTGGCTGTGATAAATCAGTTATAGCATCTTTCCACACGTGCATTATTTGTTTACTAATCTGACTACACACACTATAAGTATTATTGCAAATACATGTTTTAATCATATATTTTTCACAATAAACCTTAATTCTTCTCTACAAACTGAATCCCGTCAAACGAAAATCTCAAATAGGTACTGAAACACGCAAACTCTGTGAAGTCTAATAAGGATTTAAGAGATTTCAACTAGCAACCTCAACCGCAACAACACAGAGCCCGCACAAAACCGAATGCCTTAATTTAATATTAGTCAATTTGGGCCAATTTAATTTCGCGTCCATGCAGTGGCGGCTGGCAGCCACACGATTTGTTGTTTTGGAACAAATACTCCACACAATTTTAGTGTTTCCACCGGAACAATAACGGCTATATTGGCGTAAACAATTTATACACACTGTAGCTGTGTGGTAAATAGTGTTTTTGTATTCCATTGTTAGGTGAGAATGTGTATCAAAAAAAAATAACACAAGTTTCCATCAGCCAATTGGGTATTTGACTGTTGTCAAAATGTGGATATTCATTAATTGAAATCGAAAATGTAACATGCAAGAATAACACTTGTAAAACTAGAAAATAAATCGGTCATAAAAAAATAAGTAATAAGCTGTTTTACTGCGACAGTATCCGTCTCTTTCTAAAACGATATTTTGTATGGAGAGCGTGTGGAGCTATTCAATCGTGATGTCAAGTTGCAATAGCTCTCTTTTTTTTTAACAGAAAGCTTAAAAGCTCTATATTTTCGACACTAGTTAAGATATTAAAAAAAGAATGATGACATTGTGTTATAATATTAAAATCCTTTATTTTAAGTACAAACATCATAAAAAAATTTAGTCCAATACCCAATTTAAATAAATAATATAAGAACAACAAAGGATTTCCACCTATTATACTCAGTTTAAAATCTCTTAATAGATAACATGAAAATCTTTCATTGATTAGGGTTAATAAATGATGTCAATTTACAAAAATTAATAAATAATCCGTTCATGCGCGTAGGTCGAAATCCTGAGGTAGATTCCCTCTGTTAGGTATAACCCTCAAAAATGTGTATGAAGTTTTCCGACAATACTAGTTATTAATAACTTCAAGATTTTTCTAATATGTATATTTATATGACAAGAAAAACATTCCAAGCAGGATAACCGTGTACGTAACGGATGCCCATGTTTTCTGGATCCCACACCGTGCGAGTTAAAATTGCAATCCGCAATAGGGTTATTACGGTGGGTACCGTAAATATATCTTGTATTCTTCGCAATCCACCGGTGGTCAGTCTTCAACTGTGTTTTCTAACCCCAAAAATACCTAGGCTATTTCGTTAAAATAAAATGAAGGTAGGTACACCTTTGAATCTGTTGAGGAAACGTCCAGCAAAACCCGGATACATGGAAACCCTAAGTAGGTATATGTATAGTCGCACCTATCCTGTTTACATTCTCGCGTCCTCACTCTGCTGTTTGGTTGGCGCTCCCCGAGCTTATTATTAGGCGATATTACTATAATTAATCGGCTTCCATCGAGAACAGCACTATCATGGGATGTAAATTATAGTTTAATAACAGTGTACCTACACAAAATTACATTTTCTCCCTGTTAGTACAGCACAGTCAACAATTCACTGCACTTTTATTATAATTTGTAAGCTATTGCATAGTTTCTATCGCGGGCCTTGAGCGTGGAGACCGAATCCATAAATTCCGTAACGAAAATAACCTGACACGGGACTCCTCTCACCGCTAGATGGCGTTGATAAAAAATGCTATGCAATAACTTTACCGCGGCAGTCCCCGAGTGCCACACGTCTTTTTTTTTTCACTTAGTGATAATATTGAGTCTATTTAATCACAGGAACATCGAGCTCTATGTAGGTACATCTCCCGTTGAGTGACTCTGAGCTCTCTTATGGGGCTCGTAGTTCCATCAATATTAATTAATTAAATATTTAATAATATTGTAACGGAAATGCCACTACCGAAAGTTGGTAAAACCTCTGAAATATTAAATGAATATCAACATAAACATTTTCCATAATTAATAACAAAAAGTGGGCGACCCTCATCTTATTGGCGATCTCATTAAAATCAGGAAGACTCGACATTTACCGCTCCATTATGCCTTGTTTTTTTTCCACTCCTCTTGATTCCAAACCCTCTCGAATTATTTATGAATTGAAAAGAAATATACAGGTAATCGAACAAAAAGAAGAAGGAGCGCTCTTTTAGGGTAAGTAATAAATCAGAATTCAGAATAAGTTCCATTTTGTTAAGGTTACATGGAGACTCGTCATTTCAATATAGGGGTTAAATACTACTCTCTGCTGCGGGCATATTCGAGGTGCAGGGACTTCTACTATTGGCAATTTATCGCTCGTATACCATGAGCGATCCAGTAGTATGTGATTGTTTTTATCCAAATGGATTTTTAAGCTATTGCATAGCTTCTATCGTGGGCCAGTGTGGAGACCGAATCCAGAAACTCCGTAACGAAAATAACCTGACACGGGACTCCTCTACGGTGAGCGGCTAGATGGCGCATTTTTTATCGGCTCACCGCTAGATGGCGTTGATAAAAAATGCTATTTAATAGCTTTACCGCGGCAGTCCCCGAGTGCCACACGTCTTTTTTTAATACATTATAGGTGCGCGCAATTTAATTGATTTGGATTATAGCATGTCCTGAGAATTATATGGCCGACTACCTGTGGACCCATCGGCTTCTCTCACCAGTGGGGTTCAAGGGGAATTCGTATTTTCCCTTAGACCAACTGCGTTAGAGTAGGAATTAAAGGTATAATGTTTCCTTAATGTATCTTTTTATACAAAGACCAAGAAGAACAAAATATAATAAAGAGGTTTTGAGAACTTCGACAAAGAATTCTTTTCATTCAACATTTCACAATGGTATGAATCCGTGCCAAATTCTCAATTAATAGTGATACCTACTAGAAATAACAGCATTTGCTACGATCGGAATTTCGACAACTTTATGCGTACCATTAATTAAAATGAACCATTAATAGGGTTGCCAACCATTTGTAAAATCTCGATTTTATATTTCTGGTGAACACAATATGTTGATGGTTCGAGCGTGTTTTGTTTCAATAGCATGAAATAATTTAAAGTGATGTTAGAAAAACATAATACTTCAATAATCAAATTAAGTCATCCAAAATAATAATTATTTTGGTTAATAAAATACTGTTTCTAGAAAAAAAAACATATGTTGAAAAAAAGAGTTACAAAGATTTAAAAATTTTGTCGTGACCTTCTGTTTTAATAAACCATTGGGTAAAAAAGTATTCTATGTCAACTATGTCATGCAAAATAACAAGTCAATCATTGCTCCGTTAATGTATGATTGGAGAACTAACCAGTGAACAAGCTACTGGAGAACTAACTAGCACAAGCTTTCCGCTAATTTGGAGGGGAAAGGAGAATATAAGTTAAGTTCAGCTTGGCTAATATTCTTTTTAAACAAAAAAAAAATGTAACTAGGAACTTAAAAAAGAATGTATGTAACAAGTATTAACTGCAACTTAATATATTGAAAACCTGAGTTCAATTCGCGTTCATACAGATTTTTCAAATCAAAACAACACTATGCAAAATCATCTCGCATAAGACGTAAAACAGGCTAGTAAAAAAGGAAATTGTAGTCTTACAGCCTAGCACCGACAAGTAGCACTTGCGAAGTAATTTTCGCCCAATTAGATGGCTGAATACGCCGCGTCCGCGTCACTGAACGACGAGATTGCTTCCCTTCCACCTTTATTCTTATGAATCACCCTCTAACTCTACAATCCAGACAAAGTTCTTTTATCATCAATCTTTCAAACTGATACAATATATATACATCAGAAACACGTAAAACAATTCATTCATTGACAATTTTATCGCCGAATAATGTTTTACCGAAGAATAAATTCGACGTTTTCGATACAAAAACTGTCATAATGTCAAAGTTCCTCGGATAGACGTTACTGGGCCGTGGTGAAATTGGCAAAATTATAAACTTTCAGCTGAAAGTCAAGTAATTAAATAGCTTCGTAGATATTGCTAAAGATTTTGTCAAAACAAATCATCTACTTGAACTGGTAATTAAAATGAATGCCTGCCTGATATAACATTTTGAAAAAAAAAAACTAAGAACTTTTTTGAAACAAAACTTTTTTAACTGTCGAACCATATTTTATTATAAAGATAAATTGGAATTTTAACGGTAAAGGAAAATATCGTGAGGTAACTTTTTTTTTTTTTTTGCTTTAACTTGCACGCCTTAAGACTTCTTATACGTTATAATGTTCTCACAGTTGCTTGAAATCTAATGAGTTGCTTGAAATAGTCCGCACTTGGCCTGCGTCGTACAATATGGTCTAAACCCTTTCTGAGAGGAGACTCGTACCCAGTTGTGAGCCAGTGATGGGTTGATGATGATGATGGAGGATTTTTATAGTTGCTAATAAAAAAAATTAAATAGGGAGGTACAGCCCTAGGTCCCAGCTCTACACAAACTAAAAATATACAAGAACAAAGATAATCCTCCTTCTTGCGTCGCATTCTCATTACTGAGGATGGTGGATCCTAGATATAAGCTTCCTTATTGTTTTTTCCATAACTACTGGTTCTCCACCTTGAGATAAGAACTTGATCGGAGATCGGAGAGATCGGACTTTTTTCATCTGGTCTATCCAAATGTCTTCGAGCTTGCCGTTTAGCATGAGCTTTTTTATACTGCTCGCATCTATACGAAGATAATATTATATTATAATCCATAGTTAATTTATTTTGAATACGTAAAATGACGAGTTGAACGCTAAAATAAAAAATATACAATATAACCTCGATGAAAGCAAAGTCATTGACCGCATTTAAAAAGTTCTTTTTTAAATGACATATTTTAAATGAGCCATTTGTTGAGATCCATTTGTCAAAGTATACAGCTCCTTTTTAACTAGACTGTGGATTACCGTGCACCAAAGACATCACAAAGATGGCACGCGGCAGCTGTTTGAATTAATTTTATCTAGCCAAGATGTGAATGTTAGAATTTTTCACTCAAAATAACGCGTCGACACATAAGAACAGTTGTTTTTAAAACAATATGAATTGGAGACGATCATATAATATTTAAACCGTTTAGATTTCAATAACTTCGCAGGCTTTTAAAGTTTCAATATTTAGAATTTTACAACTTAGGGATACTTAAGACCAATCATAACATCATAACATCATCACCTAAGAAATTGTGACGTTCTAACAGTTTGTATTCTTTCATTTTGTTTTAAAAATTTTTTGAAGGGAAACTTTAAATTTCCGGAAATAAGAAAACTAAGTCCGTAAGGACCTTACGCGGACCAAGTCGCGAGCACCATATTATTTTAGATAAAAACAATCCAGAAGTAAGAAATTAACTGCACAGCGAAATATACACGCTACCGCCGTGTCTTGATTATAAGTAGCTGATGCCCGCGACGAGTGCGCGTGGATTTAGTTTTAAAAATCCCGCAGGAACTCTTTGATATTCCGGGGTAAAAAGTAGCCTATGTCACTCTCCAGGTCCTGTAGCTCTGTTGCAGCGTTATTGAAAGACAAACTAACAAACCAACAAACCAACAAACAAACACTTTCGCATTTATAATATAAGTAAGGATTATTTCTAAGCAATATTCTTGTCGTCGACCTATTCAGACAGTGACAATTAATTTTCTCATGCGTTTTAACAAACAGTGCATTTCTGCCAAATATCCCGAGAATGTCTTAAACACTCCCGAAATATCTATCATAACTCAAATAGCAATATTCAAATTTTATAGCTGTTAATTGTTATTTAGAAGATTTATATTTGTGGCTGGGCATTGAGAATTTAATTCGTACAATTGTGACCGTTATTATACGGAAAATTATCTATAATATAAAAATGAATCGCAAAATGTGTTGGTAAGCGCATAACTCAACAACGCCTGGACCAATTTGGCCAAATCTTTTTTTAAAATGTTCGTTGAAGTTCAAGGATGGTTTTTACGGCGAGAAAAATTAGAATTATTGCTTGAAAAACCCTAAAAATAGCCCTTTTCTTTTTCCCATACAAATGATTTGAAACTAAAACGTAGTCAATTTGAGCTTTATTGCTATGGTATAAAGTTCATATTAAATTACAAGCACTCACTGTTGTCTAAGCAATGTAGGTATGTAGGTGTGTTCCTAACGTCAAAGATCATATCTATCAAAACAATGTGCGTGTGTGCGTTGGAGCACAGAATACATAGTTGGAGGAGTTTAATGTCGCGTTCCGAAACTCGCGTTTCTTTTGTATTAGTTTCGGCACGCGAGATAAAATGCATCAGTTTCCACGTCATTACATCAGTCAAACAAAAAGCGAAGCATCGGTGAAAAATGTCGCAAAAACGGGGAAAATTATCCATATTTAAAATCTTTTAAAAACTTCTTAATCGCGATCATAATAATAGAAATTGACGCGGACGAAGTCGCGGGCGTCCGCTAGTCTAATATATAAAAATGAATCGCTTAATGTGTTGGTAAGCGCATCACGCGTGAACGGCTGGACCGATTTCGCTAATTCTTTTTTTATTGTGTTTGTTATTGTTAGGAGAAGGTTCTTATGAAAGAAAAAATTAAAAAAATTGCGCGGAGAATTAGAAAATTTAAGAAATATTAACCACCATATTAAATTATTTCTAATGTAACCGCTTTTACAATTCAAACTTTTTTGATGTAACCTTATGGCGTTTGACATAACATTGACAGAATGCGTGCTGCCAATTTCCTTATGGCGTTTGACATAACATTGACAGAATGCGTGCTGCCAATTTCGTCAAAAGAGGATGTGAAAAAACTTAAGACAGGACAACGTCTGTCGGGTCCGCTAGTTAAACTAATATTTTCACATAGTATTAGTAGTTTTTTTCCCCATACAAAACCTTTGTTAAAAGCTGTTGAAAAGAAACAAGGCGTTGTGAGCTATAGACTACTGGCCCGGTCCAAAAATGGATGGGTCATATGAACCACCAGGTGACCTATATAGGTCGATATAAGAGCATAAAATAATACGATTCAGCACTATGCCGTCACTTGTAAGCTGTCCAACTGAGTGCTGGTGAGAATTGAAAAATGCAGGTAGAGGGAGTACATTTTGGTCATATATTTTTGTACGGCATTTTTACCATCGATAGATCCATGAAAAATAATAAGATAGCGCGCAGTGCCGTACAAAAATGTGGATCCACAAAGTCGGTAAACTTTTTTGATTTTCTGAAAATTTCCAGGGTAAATTTGGTCATTTGATTCTGTACGGCATCAGCTTCATACTGTTTCAATACAGCTTCTAATCCATTATTCCGCAACGCCGTACAAAAATCATGCGACAATGGAAAAAAATCGAGGGTTGCAACCCCCTCTCTTTTCGTGGTCCAGGGGGTGATTTGATACAACATAAAATTAATTTATTTTGAAAGTATTTTATGCATAGATAATATTTTTTTACATGCCGTACATTTTCGTTGGTCCAAAGTTTTGTAGGGGAAAAAAAACTCAAGGACCTCAACCCCTACAAAACTTTGGACCAACGAAAATATACGGCATGTAAAAAAATATTATCTATGCATAAAATACTTTCAAAATAAATTAATTTTATGTTGTATCAAATCACCCCCTGGACCACGAAAAGAGAGGGGGTTGCAACCCTCGATTTTTTTCCATTGTCGCATGATTTTTGTACGGCGTTGCGGAATAATGGATTAGAAGCTGTATTGAAACAGTATGAAGCTGATGCCGTACAGGATCAAATGACCAAATTTACCCTGGAAATTTTCAGAAAATCAAAAAAGTTTACAGACTTTGTGGATCCACATTTTTGTACGGCACTGCGCGCTTTCTTATTATTTTTCATGGATCTATCGATGGTAAAAATGCCGTACAAAAATATATGACCAAAATGTACTCCCTCTACCTGCACTTTTCAATTCTCACCAGCACTCAGTTGGACAGCTTACAAGTGACGGCATAGTGCTGAATCGTATTATTTTATGCTCTTATATCGTCCTATATAGGTCACCTGGTGGTTCATATGACCCATCCATTATTGGACCGGGCCAGTAGTCTAATCCTTTATTTTTCGGTCGATTCGGTGTTTGAGTCTTCATGTAGGTAGGTACTCAAAAAATTCCAAGTACGCACAAGACATAAAACGAAAAAGTAAACAATCCTGAAAAAAATAGAATTGGTTCCCAAATGTTTCTAATCAAAGGCGCGAACAGCACTTAGGAGTACCACAATATTTGATGGTGCTTGAGTCGTAAAAATGAGTTAAGTGCTTACTGACAGACGTTTGTGTCAACAAAGAACATTTTTTTTATCGTCGGTTTAGATCTTTGATCGGAAGCCAACTCCGTGCCGAATTTAATTATTGGTAACAGACTGTAATCAAAATCAGGAACACTAATAAAATCACTTCGAAGTTGGTCGCATTCCAATAAAGATAGGGAAACATGTACCTAATGTTTTTTTAATTCTTGTGATAGTTATTGCTTTTAGCTAATTTGAAATTTGTTTTAATTGAACCTATTCAACAGATATCTGCTTTTTGGATAGTGCAAACAGATACCGACAGCCGGACGCATATCTTTAAGGGTTCCGTTTATGTACTCCGTTCATTCATTTTCACAGCTCGTAACTATTTTGAAATCATAATCTTTGTGCCATCGCCAATCATTACGAAATATAATCGTAGGGTTTTAAAATTAATATTAAATCAAATCAGACTTTATTACTTAAGAAGCACTCATCGTCGTCGTCAACCTGCTGGTCATAGGTCTCTTGTAAAATCTATTACAAGCCGAGATTTTGAGCCGTTTGTATTCAGCAGCTTTATACGAAACAATTAATTATTATTATTGGCAAAAGTGGCTACCGGCAGGGCATAGTTTGAAGAGTTATTAACCTAAGGATCCAAAGGACTTTTAATAGCAACTTTGCCCAAGAAAGCGCAGTGTTATGGATACTAGACTAATAGATAGACGGACGATATTTAAAACTCACATATGTTATAAACAAAAAGACGTTTTGTGAATGAGATAGAAAGATTTCAACAAGACAATATTTTACTGAATGCATCAGACATAATAGCATAGCTTGCAACCATCTCGGAGCGTGTAATGTCCAAACGATGCCAAGTCGTAAACATCGATATGAACATCCTCCAGCATTACGCAAATTACCGTTTCACTTTGGTAATATAGACTATAAAGTTTTCATGCAGCATGCCGTAAGTCTAACACTTAAATCATGTCTAGATATTATAGTATTAGACCATTATGTGCAGTCATTACACTATTCAGAGCATCGTTAAAGTGCAATGTTATTTAAGAGATGCGTAAGACTAATATCATAAGTTTTCATGAATGTTATGAAGTAACACTTAAATCACGTCCAGATTTTATAGTAATAGACCGTTAAGTGCAATGAATACAATATTCGAAGCATCAATAAAGAGTAATGTTATATTTATGAGATGCGTAGGTATTTCGACTTACATCATAAGTTTTCATATATCCATGCTTCATGGTCTAACACTTAAATCAAGTCTAGATTTTATGGTATAAGACGATAATGTGCAATCATTACAATATTCGAAGTATCATTAAAGTGTTGTAGAGGTTAAAACGAGACACAAATGTGTTCTGAGATAAATCTGTCTCGTTTTAACTCTGTCTTGTGTCTGAGTTGAGCGAGAGTGCTGTCTATAGATTTCAGCCTGAGAGTCCATCAGAGTTTCAGAAATCATCTGCAAACCGATTGCGTTTTCTGTTTCTGTTAACCAATCAGAACAATAGACGTCATTTTGATCAATACAATGTGTTTCATTCAATCCCGGATAAATAAAATCCCTGTTAACCGGCAAAGCTTTGACAATTCTCTGGTGCTCTAGTCACGTAGCACCAGTTTGCTCGCTCCTTCCATTAGAAATGATATTTATAGTTGTAACATATATACTTCATCGAGTCGAAGGCAGCATGATCAATCTGCGACAATGTTTTGTACTTATCTTTAAATATTTTAGATTGCAACAGTATAAGATAGGAATTACGAGCGGTTATTTTATTTATTTAGAGAACCGGAATTTGTTTTTTTTTTAGAAACTGTAAAATGATTTTGATATCCCAAGTGGGATATCGTTTTGTAAACGTGTAATTTTTTATGTTTGAGACGGATAAGTGAATAATTAAACTGAAACAACCGAGTGTCCTGCTTCCAAAACACATAACTAACCTCGAAAGCTATAAATAATTAGTTATTATTATTGTTGTAGAGCTACGTACGTAACGTGTACGTAAGTAAAGCTAAATAGAGTATGAAAAGGTACCTAAGTTTGTTTTAAAATTAAATGAAGCGTCTAGTAATCCTCTTATCATGAAACCAGGTCACTTGCCGCCTCGCTTCTAGATTCTTTGCTGCGAGTAAGTACTTCTATAATTACTTTACATAGGCATGTTTAAAGACGAATCTAAGTAGATGAGTAAGTTAGTTGGGAGTGTAAAAGGATAAGCGTCAGTTAAGTAACACTAATAACCCGCTTAGTAAACAGGACAGAAAAATCTTAAGTTGCGACTGTGGCACGCAAAAGATGGTAATGTGTATCAGTCTATGACTTAACAGTCGGGACGCATTAAAAATCTAGATCAGTTCAAATTTTCCCAATAGTGGGTCCCAACTGTTAAGTCATATTATTTAAGAGTATTCTAGATTACTGGACTTGTTTTTGTCCTTTTCAGTGTCTATTTACGCAATCGGGTTTTTGATTTTTTAAATTTAATATTTTATTTTAGATATGGTTTTCAAACCGTTTAAACTGTGATTTAAATACACACACAGTCGCAAGAAACAGTCACTTAATTAATATTAACTAGTTATTACTTGCGATCGTGCCGGTGTTAACTTAGTTATTCTGAGAATCCGTGGGAACGATGAGAGAGAACTCTCTGATTTACCTAGTCAAATATCTAATAGTATCTGTACGCTAATAGCTAGGTATATCTATATCATTTATCATCAAGATCGGTGCTGCGGTTGAGCCGTGAAAAGATATCACACAGACACACGCACACACATTTATAATATTTGTAGCTATGAAAGAATGGACAGTTCAATATTCATGCATATTCTAATCATACAGACATTGAAGCTGTTAACATCTCCGCCGCAAAACCGTACCTACCAACGGAAAGAAACTATTCCTTTCATTCCGTTGCTACGACGGCAAGCAACAGGCCGTTTTGCTACGGGTTCTTCTTCAAAATTATTTATTTCATTTAGACCAGTGATTCCCAAAGTGGTCCAGGTAGACCCTTAAGGGTCCACAGGAGACTCGACAGGGGTCTACATTGGCGTGAAAAAAAAAGGGGGTTCATAAGTTGTAAGTAGGTAGTGTTCCACGAAAAATCTGTTTCAACAGTAAAGAACAATAATCTTGGCTTGGCTGGAAATGGATCAGATAGTTTGTTTATTTAGCATTAAATAATTTCATTTTCATTATCACTCCGAATTTAGGGATGGAACTCAGCCGATCGTTATATCTAATCTTCACTTTTTTTTTGAGTTTTGGAGAATATATTAGAAATGTAGCAGCAAGAGATCCACTGAAACCACAAACTTTTTGAAAGTGGTATACGAGCTACGATTGGTCTCTGATTTATGTCAACTTGTGGCTCTTATGACACATCGAGACTCTACTAATTGATCGAAATGCAGATGCTGCTGAGAATAGATATCACTTGCAACGTGAAGGAAAAGAAAGGAAACCTGCATGCCTGAGAGTTTTCTCTCTCACTTCCTTCTCTTTAGAGAAGAGGCAGGGGTTGGTCGGCAATGGGTTGGGTTAGAGGGATAACTAAACAAATATTTAACGAAGATAGTAGGTACTCAGTGTTTATAAAAGTTTGTTGTGTAACTCAAGTAACTGGGTTGTGAAATGCTTAAAGCAACAAATCCCGTTTTAAGTGAATCAGTAGTAATCCTCTTAAGTGCGAGCCGAGTCATTTATAGCGACGCTTCTGTTAACAAGTTCACGGTACTTTAATAAATGTAGGTTACATCTATTTATAAATGTTACAAAATATAGGCTTGGGTTTGACGACAATCTATACTGGAAAGCATTAGTGAGGTCTTTGTTGGACTGCGCTTGCCTAGAATTTCAAATTGTTGGTGGTAGGAAACACGTGACGCTGTGAAATGTTAAGTAAAATAAAAATGGTTTCGTATTATAAAAAGAGCAACACTGTTTTTTCTAGAGTTGAATAACTTAAACAAATGTGGTTGTTTGTTTTTCACGCCTGTAAGTTGTACACCTTACTGATTACTTATCGTGCCGAAAGAATCTTTACTACGACGATATGATAAAACTAAATTAATCACAAATATTATGGATATAAGTAATCGTAGTAGTTTCAAGTTACATACGTATTTTCTAATCCATTGCCTGCGAGGTATTGGGCGGCGTTATAATATCCAGTTATTAAGCATTTTTGTTACAATACTAGATAAAATACCTATCATTATAATTAATTTTGCCATGCTAAAACGCTTATGTTGATATACTCGTAGTAATGGATTAGATTAAACAATCATTGTTAGTACCTATTCCATTTTCTGAAATGTACGCAGATTTTAGTTGTATTTATTTTAGTTCTCCAAAACAAAGAGAATAACGAGGTTTTGTGAGGTTTCATATTGCAATATACAACTCGGTATCATATTGAATCGGTTATTTAAAGCTAAAAATACATGCCTCTATTCTACGAATACCTATAATTTTAGAAAATTCAAAAGCTTTGTACATTAATACAACTTATCTGCCTATGTAAATATCTAAATATACTCCGTGTTTTTTTAGCTAAAAATATCTTTGGCTCCTTTATCCAAAATAAATTCCTTAGTCATAACAAAATTAACCAAAAATGCAATTGACGAAAGAGCCTTTCGGACCGGCCAATTAATTTACTTAGGGATATACTTTAAATGTCCAATCATTGTTTAAGACACATGTATATATCTGTCTCTGAACACATGCTTCATCATCAGACACCCATGAACGGTTCACCAGAGAAGGGTTATAGGCCAATAGTCCACCACGCTGGCTCAATGCGAATCAGCGGACTTCACACACTTTTGAAAACCTTATGGAAAACTCCCATGTGTGCAGGTTTCCACACGATATTTTGCTTTACCATTGAAGCATGTTATATTTAATTGCTTAGATTAACATAACAATTAAAATGGCTTTATCAAAGTTTTGATTTTCCAAGACTATGGTGAGCGACAATTTTATTAGGAAGTTTACCACCTCATTTTTGGTAAAGTATTGAATTCTATAAACAAGAATTGTAAATAAATTCCACAGACAAGAAAATTACGAAAGAATGGAAAAGTATGTTACATTTCCATTTACGCCCTGAGAAAGACGAATCTTAAAACAAATCCGAGACTAACTTTTCTTGAATCAAGTTGTAGCGCCTCACTAACAACAGCTTTTGTGTAAAGTTTATACGCTTCGGCAGCTCCTGGCCTTTCTTCCTTAATTATGGTACTACAAGACTAGCTTGAACCTCGGCTTTCACCGAGCCCAATAAATTTTATCACAAAAAAAGGGTTCAAAAAACTAACTGCATGCGGACGAAGATATGCGGCAAAAGCTAGTTGGACATACGTTACCATTTATACAAAGTTATTACATCACTACATAATATAAGACAAAGTCTCCACCGAGTATCACGCTGTGCGCGATAATATCAGAAACGATTGTACGGATTTTCATGTTTTAAAGATTCGTCAAGAAAAAGTAAACGTACAATTTGTAAAGGTTTTTCAAAGCAAGAAATAACAATGTGGGTTTCACCAACATTAAGAACTTTACGAAGAGAATATTATGGAAAAGTCGACACGTGTGAAACCGAGACGGATCAAATAGTATGAAAATAATGTTGTGCACTTGAAAACGTAACACAAAAGCGTCATCATATTTTACACAAATAAAACGCTTGTTCGCTTTAGGACAGATTCGCTTTACGACAGATTCGCTTTACGGCAGATTCCCTTTACGGCAGATTCGCTTTACGGCAGAAGTACAGTGAACTCGAATATATATAGATAGATTTTTGTTTAAAATTAATAATACATTAAACATTAATGCTAATAGATGGCGCTGTATTTACTATCGGTCAAGTCTAAGTCAGCCACAACCAATAAGCCTCTAAAAATACTATTTTAGCCACTATATATTTTGAATATAAGCTTCTAATTTCATAACTCGGCACCTTTAAAATTTAGTGAAGCTTCAATAATTATAATTTATAACACATCCTATATTGTTCTATCATCAAAATGTACCTAATATTAGCATCAAAAAAAAATTCAATTTTTTTTATACTTACTTTTTTTTGTAAGCTTTAGGTAGGTTTACGATCCCAACAGAACCTAAGTGCCCGGCCTTCGGCCGGGCACCTGAATATTCATGTATAACCCTAACCTAACCTAACTTTAGTTTAAAGAAAAAATTCAAATGACGGACAAGTGCAAATTCACTCAAGCAGACTCGGAGACCTCGCTTCGCTCGGTCAATAATAATTATATAAAGGAAAGTTTTCCTTGGAGAGGAGACCATATTTTATCTCGACCTGTACAATTTTTGCCGTAAAGCGAATCTGCCGTAAAGCGAATCTGCCGTAAAGCGAATCTGTCGTAAAGCGAATCTGTCCTAAAGCGAACAAGCCAAATAAAATTGTTGCAAGAAAGTTAGTGTGGCATCTTAGAAACATCAATGGCCCAACCGTAAAGATGCGGACTGAAAAATGAAAGTCAAGGGTTCGATCGCTATCCGTTGCATTATTGTCGTAACCACTCCTAACAAACTCCTTATTTCGAGAATATTAGTCAAGTTTAGCTTGACGTGACCTCAAGGTTATTCTTTTTTGAAGAATAACCGTGAGGTCACGCTCGTTTCGTGATTTTACATTTTTTTCTACTTACGTATCACGATGATAATAACTTGCATTATCCTAGAGAAACAAGCTCTATATCGATTTCATTTTCTATACCTAACTTGAAAAAAAAAATTATACTAATTTTCCAACCAAAATAATCCCTCAAAACATCGGGCACCTCCAATGTGAAGAGAACTCTTAGGGCACCGCGTTCGAAATAAAATTACCACGAAAATTCCATTTTTAACAGCAAACCTCGACAACGCAAACTGTCTGAAAGAATCTTCTGAAGTTTGGTAACCGAAAGTTAAATGGAAAAGTTCGCTATTCAAATTGACAATCTCGACAAGAGGGACAAACCCATCCGTGGATGAACAAAAATTGGTTTCCGAGGGTTGTAAAGTTGTATCAAATAGACTGGTGGGATAGACAACATTTTAAAAAAATTGGACGAACGAACATCTCTATAAGAGATCTCCTTTTGAGAAGACTTTTGGAAGTTGAAGAGATTGAGAGAAAAGAAGAATCCATAAGAGACGTTTTCATTCTAGGTAGACATATCTTCAACTTTTATTATGGCTTTATTTCATCAAAATCGGCTTTCGCAAAAAATTACATCTAATTTAAAATTTTAGGAGTCAAGAGCTCAACTTAGTTCTCAGAAAAGTCAACTGACAACGCTCCGCTCAAACTACTTGCAATACAATTCTTAACAGTCAATGGCAACACGCCATGTGGCAAGTACTAAGTTAAGATTACTCAATCGAATTAATCTTTTGATACACTATAGCAAATAGAACACAACTCCCCTCATGTAAGATTGTTATTACTCTATTACGCTTAAACGCTCAAACCATTATTATTGTAATGGATCCTACTATTTCGATGTTCGGATTAACACATGAGTTGCTTTGATTACAAAACGTTCTATGGAAAATTTTTGATTTACTTTCTGATTATAATAAAATCTCAACAACGAAGGACACTGAATAAAAATCTCTTCTATGTAATATTTAGGGTTCCATAACAAATGTTAAAAAGAAACCTGAAGAAAATGTGGCTTCGTTCCAACTTCGTATTTCAGTAACTACTTAGTTGCTATCGACTTTAAATTGGAATACTTAATATTTTTATTTACTTTAATAAACCTGAAAAAAATGTACCAAAACTATTTTTATTTTCACTGTAAAAGTTGCTGACGAATTAATTTACAGGTTCAAAAATAAGTTTTTACTTTAAATTGAGTTATTATAAAAAATTACTGCAAGTAACATACCATTCCCACCTAATCTTAGAAGTTTTCAAAGCGTTATTTGAATTATTATACTTAAATAACAAATAAACTTAAGAGTAGACTTGTGGCGGTCCGATATAATTTAATCAAGTAAGTTAGAATGTATAAACGTTTTTTTAAACTAATATTCACGTGAAGTCGTCAATAACAAATACTTAACCAATCATTTCATAACAAACTTTCATAATATACGGTCTACTTTCAGTCTTAATAAAAAAAACCGCTACAACTGTGAAACAGCTTTAAGACCTAAAAAAAGAGAAAAAACTTTTAACTGAACTCTAGCAATCACGACTTTGAAAAATTGTTTACGTAATTAAAAATTCGAGGCTAACAGAGTTTGGACTTGTGTCGGTGAACAGCTATCTAAAAAGTTTCCTAACAAAGTTTTCTAAGAGTAATTTATTTCCATAATCTTAATAAGTCATGGTATATTAATAGACCATCAATTTAAAAAAAATAGAGTTGTTTATATAATGTTATATTGATATTTTGACAGTTTTTAACCCCCGTCGGGAAAAGAGTGTGTATCTGTGTGTCTGTATATATGTGTATCTTTGCATCTGTGTCTATTCCCTCTTAGCTCCCTAACTAATGGACCGATTTTGATGAGGCTTTTTGTATTTGCAAGCTAACGTGATCGAGATGGATCTAGGTGTGGTCTCACGGGTGCGATTGATTTGAAAGGTATACTGTAACTTCGGATTATTTCTAAGATGGTAAGCTTGAGCTGATGCTAGTCCTAGTCTGCAGGATCCACAACTCTTCAGCAACTCACAGCAGATATAGTGTATTTGGGCTAATTAGAATGGTCTCATTTTGTAGGTATTAGATGGACGATGATCGAGGATCGAGGAGGAGGAGGATCTGATGATCGAGCAGAAAATTGGGTAACAGGATGTCAGAAATATACATATACAGTCCGGTCGTAGATTCACTTGTCGGAAGTGTTTTAAATTATAGCTGATGCACAGATAGGTACACATCATAACACCCCTCTTTTCCGTCGGGGGTTAAAAATAGGCATCTTCTAGGCAAGCGCGTCACACCTTCACACCTTAGGTCAAATCATCACTTTTCATCAGGTGTGATGGTGGTCAAGCGTGTGCCTATAAAAATGTATTAAAAAATACCCTAAAGTAATTCTAAATACATATAAGTTCTCAACATATATTATTATTTGAATTTTCGTAAACTGCAAGTACTTACATTTATGGCTCGCATCCCGGCATTGAGTTTATGACTAAGAACTCCGTATGGATTTCAAACTAGTCGGCTCGACCCAATAAATATCATACGTGAGAATTTCCCGCATAATTTTATTTGGAATATGGATGAAAAGAGTTTTTACTATCCCCTACACATTCTGTCTCCAAACAGAAATATAAAGTAACTTTTCATGGGCAAATAACTTGAAGTATATAATCAATACTCCCTGGCAAATTAAGATCTTATATACTGCATGCATTATTATACTATTGCCAAATAATAATATTATAGCTACATAGATACATATAAAATTAGCTTATACACTCACTCAGAAACAGATTAATTATTATATGTATTAGAAAGAGGGTTTTAGATCGTTCAACGCTATCCGGTAAGTTTTTGAAAGTAACTTCCAAAATAATGACAATCATACTTGAGAATTTAATTATCTCTAGGTTTTATTTAAAAACACAATATTTTATGAGCGATAACTTTTTTTAACCTTTTGCACTCAAATTATCATTAATTAAACATTAAAGCGATAAGGCCGCCCTTAGCATTTTCTATTTATTTGTCTACTAGCTGATGCCCGAGACTCCGTCTGCGCCGTTTACTTTCTTGAAATCACGCGTGAACTCTTTGATTTACCGGGATAAAAAATAGCCTATGTCACTCTCCAGGTATTTAACTATACCCATTGCCCATCCAAAAAATTACGTCGATTTGTAGCTCTGTTGCAACGTGATTGAAGGACAAACCAGCAAACAAACACACATTCGCAATTACACTATTAGCAAGTAAGATCTATATAACACATCTACATCTAGTAAGAAATAAGATATTAGTAAGATTCCAATTTCAATTTTATTTGTGCAGTAATAAATCTTCTATCTATATCAAATTACTATGTGATTTCAAAAAGACAAAAGTTTGCTTGTTCCTATAGGTAATAATAGCATTCAGTGCTTCCGTATAGCATATTGTATTTAAAGCTGGACGCGACTGAAGAGTCATACATCATCGCAACAATGACATATCCAGAAATAACTACACTTAATTAGTATCGGTAGGATGATATTGATGTATTTATTACTTGGACCAGCACCACAGCTGGTCTGCAAGGAAAACGTATATTATATCATGGCATTGATCAGTTGAATAATAATTAGCAGTCATCATCAACTTCTTAAAATGAACGATAAACTTATAATGTACTAGACGATGCCCGCGTCTTCGTCCGAGTGGATTGAGGTTTTTTGTCAATCCTGAATATGAGCTAACTCCATTCCATTCCATTCGTTTAAGTACCAAACTTAACTTAATATATTTTATAATCATGTAAACCAAGTAAGCTTACCGCGTATCACTAACAAGTTAAACGGCAATTAACTAAGTTTAAGTAACAGTTGCTAAGCCGTGAGCATTTAATTACATGACGGCGACAAAGTTTCGAGCTCCTACTAATTTATTATTCGCCAACGTTACCGTTGGCACTCGAGCGATGATAAGTTTTGAACACTTCATTTCTGGATTAAAAGATTAAATGTAATGCATAAAAGACAAAAGCAAAGCTGAGGTGGCAATGGATGAGGCACAAAGTTCGAAGAACGGTTGGTCATTGTCGGTCTCGCGCCAGAAAGCGCAAGTGTTGGCAGAGCCCCACTAGGACCTAGGTGGATTGACGACATCAAACAGGTCGTCGTCGCAGGAGTCGCAGAGCCGCTGGACACAGGAGACGCAAGACCGAGGCATTTGTAAAAAAGACACAAGTGTATAATTTAATAACTTAATAAAAAAGCTGAAACACTTTGAGTATATAACCAACCTCAAACACGTATACATTATTTCAATTGTAAGAATTTGTGTAATTTATTTTTTTCAAAAAGAAAATAATTTGAAAACTTATAAACCTATAAGCACGCAGGTTTTATAGCTCGTTCCTAAAAACATATTTACCTTGTAAGGGTACCACTTGCACATTGCATGTGTTTTTATTAATTTTTTTGAGAAAAAGCAAAGTTCTAAAATTTTTGCAATTAATCAGATTACCGATTCTGAACAAACCATTTTCAGCTTTCTCTGCATAAGCATTCTCTACTACAAAAAACTCTACAAAACTAAAAGTTTATGATAATTCATAAGTTCTGTACGAATCCTAACTTATATAATGAAATATTCACCAAACCTAATGGATATATAGGCTGCCCATGTCACAATATTTTTATTCCAGCTAAGCCGGGCTAAAAATATTTTCTGCTTCAAATACTTCATGTACAATACAGTGAGATAATATGAAAGAAGAAAAATAGCGGAAAGGAATTGAGCCAGACCGCTACTAAGTGCGTACGAGACTTTCTATTTTATTGAATTTTCCGCTAAAGTTGCTCCAACAATATTATGTACTCACGAAAATAGTATTGTGGTAAAACTGTTGTGTGACAAAATCACAAAGTTTTCTGAAGATTTAGATCTTAAATGTCAAACAGTAAAGTATGGTGAAGTAAATAAAGTAATAATCTATTAATTAAGATAACATACTGAGCAAAAAGCATCCAAAAGCTCGTTTGTAAAAGAAAACATAAAGTTATATCTCAGAACTCGGCAATACAAAGTTACAACCGATCCCATAAAGTTGACCAAGTTATTTTTAAAAATTCGTTTACGAAAAAGTCATCGGCTAAAAATCTAGTTTATTAAAAGTATACAAAATAAATGTTTGCTACCAAATTACTAGAGCAGCTAACTTTTCAACAAAAAGCAACAAAGGAGAAATCGACGGAGAACCTATCAAAACTTGAGAAAATTCAATAAAGGCACTTGGAAAGTTTGTTAAACCGAGTAACGGGAATATTCTTATAAAAAAGACCCTCAATTTGTGTCGCCGGTAAAATAAAAATAACGAGGACCCCGATGCCTCTGAGGTAGAATCGATTTTACCAAGTTCGCAAGTTGTTGGTAAATGTAAATGTTGTAATTGTTGTGCATGCAACTTTCATTCTTTAATTCTTCGGTCTTGTAATCGGATGTGTCAGTAGACGTACCTGTAAAGAAAAAGATATATCTTTAGTTGACATTGTGGCTAACTCTCTTAAACACAATCTCTACACCTAAGCTCTACACTAAAGTAAATTGACAGGATTAATAAAATCTAGTGCCATCCTTTTCCACAGGAAACATAATGAAAGAGATAGCGATAACATTTTGTAAATTTGGCCAAAGGAAGATTTTTCAGAACAAAAGAGCTGTATTATACTAAACTAAAAGCAATGGCATGAAGTGACTAAAGAGAAGAACAGCATTAGCTTGCTCTGGAAACTGACTTCTGAAAAATCCAAGGACAGAATGAATGTTCTTTTCACATCTGCATAGTCTGAATATTTATACGTCAAAGTTGCAGATGTCAGTGAATATTTGCAGACAGCCAAATCAATACAAACAGGACAAGCCAAAGCTCACCCGAAGCAAACAATCATGTTCTTGTGTCAATATTAATATTACATAGCTTACATCTGACTTCTATGGTCTAATATAGTAACTATTACGTAGATTTACATTAAAGAAGTTACGGTCCGGTCGACTGAATTTTGTATGGGCACGTGAAGTAAACGATGAGATCTTTTCTATGCACACTTGCATTTTTCTATGTCAATGTGTCTCTGCTACTCAACAGCCCCAAACACTTTTAAATTGCTCAACTGTTTGAGGGATAGGCTGAACTACATAATACCAGGCCAGGCGCACTCCACATTTTAGCTATAAAGCTACAAATACCTGCTGTCATTCCGTCCCGATGGGCTAACTCAATGGGCTAACGTAGTGCGAAGGGATAAGAGTAACGTGATAGAAAGACAGGCAACTTCTATGTAAATATCACTGTAGGTAAGTTTTTGCAACCTGAATTTCACTTCATTGTGTGGTAGCAAGAGTCATTATTTATTTAAATGAATTTGCGGAGTGAATCTTCTGCACCTGTAATTCTATTTTGGGTACGAAGTGTCGTACTTACATATTGTTTAATATTCTTAATAAGTTCTTACGGCGAAGGGCCCGTGGTACCTATAATAAATGCGAAAGTGTTTCAATCACGCAACAACGGAGCAATAAATCAATGTGATTTTTGCATGGATATATAGTTAAAGCCCTGGAGAGTTACATATAATAAGCTACATTTTATCTCAAAAAAGCAAAAGGTACTCGCGCGGTTTTTAAAAATCTAGCGCAACGCGGACCCCGATTTAAAATATCTACGCATTCTACCTTCTTTTTATCAAATGATTAAATAGATTAGAATATAATTGAATACTTCAGATAACCAAACTTTTCCGAATATAAAAATAATAGATAGAGGTAATAATAATAGGTTCAGGTATGAAAACGTTAGCTAAAAACTTCGCGTCAGTTGTCGCGAATCCGATGCTCAGAGCCGACTATTATCATTAATCAAAACAAGGCCGTGTGGTTTAATGGCAGACTAATTACAGTTCGCGTATCACTACACACTACAATCCGATGCCATAATTATGGCAAACTCGTCTGCTCAAAACGCTCAATAAAGGGTAGTTCGCGTTGCACAGTTACCTGCAAGCGTGCCTACTCCTGCATTTAGCCGTAAACTGATCTGCATGCCGGCAGCACTACCTTACAAACCGTATTTTGTGTATTCCTGTATATTACCTATTACCTAATTACATACAAATAAATAACATAGAAGTAACATAGTTTCAAAATAAATACCTCTAATAATGTCCTCCCGACTTATTCTGGCTAAGGCGGCCAATCTCCACAGAGATTAGCCAGGTGCTTGAAGAAATTATAGTGCACAGGTGTGTGCACAAACACAAGTGCACTCTCTATTCCTTTACTCTCGTAGTCCGATGGGACGGAAATCCGATACGACCGGAGAGATCAGGCGCAGGACCGATGGCCTTACGTGCTCTCCGAGGCACGGGGGTGACATACCGCCAACTTTCAAATATGGTCAACCGTTTCGATGTCATCATCCAATTGTATCTATATCTATTCAATGTTGTTGTGATTATTTTTACGGCACTCCCATTTTTAGCTCTAAAGTCGAGGTCGTATTAGAGGTCACTTCTCACTTCTGTTTAATTGAATGCTCATACATTAGTTTATGCACGCAATAAACCACGGTGCTACAATATTCGTGACCACGTGAATTACGTACATTCAACGTTGTAATTTGCAAACCCGGATGTTTTTGTGAAAACTAACTTTAGCCGGCGATTTCATCCGCGTGGACCGTGGAGTTGAAGTTTCCTGAAAACTCCGTAGGAAACCGTTATTTTTCGGGCATAAAAACTATCCCAGGTCACTCAATAGGTCAATGCATATAATCAGGTCAATCTATTTCCCCGTTTTGCCGTAGTAAGCAAGAGAGCAATAAGTCAGAAAAGGCGGTTTTTTTTATTCGATGACAAGATAGTCCTTGATTGTGATCTCCTGATGGTAAGTGATGATGCATCATCACTTACCATCAGGTGAGATCACAGTCAAAACTAGGTTAGACTGCAGTCTAAGATGGTAGCGGTCTAATTTGGATTAAACCCATAGAACCCTAATCGGTTTCTACACGCCATCGTGTCGGAACGCTAAATCGCTTGGCGGCACGTTTTTGATGGTGGTAACTAGCTACGGCCAAAGCCTCCCACCATACATACCAACGCGAAAATAACGCTTAAACAATAATTTTCTTGTTTTGTTTGTGAAAAATTATGCACTTAATTTTTAAGTTGATGCAAACATCAATATAAAAATTTCTGTTTTATTTTACGAGTATGTAACATACCTACTGCCTTCTTGCGTACCGTAGCGTGGTCGTTGAAGGACAAACAAACACAAAATGGAAAATAATATCACATTTCCGATGAATGAACTGCTCGTATAGATGCCTCATGAATAAACAACTTAATTCATTAAATTATACATAATTTATACCAAATTAAAAATTGCTCGCTCTTCTATTAGGAGCAATGCAATCAAAGTTTATAGTGCAAGAAATTATTTATTTATACGAATCAAGCTTCTCCATCTCCAGACGGTTGCAAAGAAATGGAATCTTATAGACTTCCAGCGCCCTGCAGGCTCGTAAAAGAGGTGATAAAAGAGCAAACAACCAACCTTTGCGCTTACCTTCGAATGCCTTTGTTTACGATCGGTTATCCAGCGAGCGGCATATAAAGATGCCGCCATCATATTTCCAGGGAATGAGTAAATGCATTAAGCCATTAAGCAGAGATTTACAAGCTATTTATAAATGCTGACCATTATTTACAATCACGAATATTATTGTGGTGTTATAATAGGTGCCTCTTTAATGAATGATTTTAGAATAAAATTACTATTAAGGATTTAATAGTAATTTTATTCTAAATTCAAATCTTTTGAAATAACTTAGTATTAATAGTTTTTTAATATGTATTATCCATGTGCCTATTGAGAAATAAACTGCATTTTTCAACTTACGCACTTGCTTCGGGAATTAAAAATTCAATTACCTGCTTCATTATTAGAATAGAATAGAATAGAAATAGAATAGAAATATTTTTTATTCAAATAAACTTTTACAAGCACTTTTGAATCGTCAATGAATCCACCACTGGTTCGGAATGCCTTTCCTGCCGAGAAGAGCCAGCAAGAAACTCGGCGGTTGCTCTTTTCAAAAAAAATATAAAAATTTTACAATAGATAATGAAAGCTATGCTATGTATACAGTGCTTCCACAATAAAGCCTCAAAAATGCAAAAATGCATACGTAGGTACACCAATCCAACGCATGTCAAGACGGGCAGTCAGAGCAGACCCATTCCCGTTGGTGGCACCCGTTCACGAGCATGACGCAAGATCCAGCCATTGCTTCGCTCAACCATATTTGAGGGAACGTAACAACCCGCACCACACGATTATTATCAAGAGACTAGATTACGAGGTTGATTAGTAACTAGCTAACTAAATTAACCGCAGAGAGAATTTATAATTGCCTAATAATTATCTTACGAGTAAATCCCTAAAAATAAGTGGGTACTTACCTACCGATTATATTTTAGCTTATTTTAGGGCTTAGTTTAGATCCCGGGTTCATTTCTGGCAGGTGTAATCAAAAATAACTAATACTAGCTGAACTTCTAGCCCGAGACTTCCGCGTCCGCGTGGATTTAGTTTTTAAAACCCTTTGATTTTCCGGGATAAAAAGTAGCATTTGTCAATCTTCAGGTCCTCAACTACACCCATGCAAAAAATCACGTCGATCCGTAGCTCTGTTGCAGCATTATTGAAGGACAAACCAACAAACAAACACACTTTTGCATTTATAATATAAGTAAGGATTAGTAAGGATCGAATATCTAAAATAAGATGCTGCAAAATTGTATTCTAAATCAAAAAAAAAACTACAGCATCAAGTAACTAGGTCTAACAATAGTTGGTGTTTCAGGAGCAACTAAAGTATGTGCATAATTGCTAAAGTTAAACGATTGACTTAGGAATGGGATCAATGCAGGCGAACTTGCATCGAGGCCAGTAGGTAGTTGCAAACCAAATATGTCTGAAATACTGTTTCCATTTCTATTTTGGTCGAGTCAATCGAGCCTAAGCTCGACCAGCATAGATCTTGTAGTAAGCTCTTCTCAGCAGAATCTGCATTCCGAGCCAGTGGTAGAATCATGATGTGTCATAAGAGTTACAAGTTAGCCTACATGAAATAAATAATTTAAATATTGAATTTTTTTGAATTTTAAGTACGATTGTGAATCCATTGTTAAGGTATTAAAATAACTTAAATTTTAATGTCTATTCAATCAAATTTTTACAAGCTTTTATCTAACTTGCAATGTGTGTATTGTACAACGTGTAACGTTGGGAGGTCGTCAATTTTGTATGGGAGGTCCACATTTTTACACACGTAAAAATTTGGACCTCCCATACAAAATTGACGATCCGCTGATTGATTTACTATGGGAGGTAAAATTTTTTTTTTTTTTTCATATTTCGACCTATGTTCCTTGGAGAAGGTTTTTCAGTTTCATGAGCACATTCACCTCCTTCAGGGTTGACCCACCCTTTTGTTACACGTTGTATATTTCTTCAGGGTCAAATCTTGCAAGGTGAAAAAGAACCACTTCCCAGTTTCGAATTGAGCTGTGCATGTAAATATATGTAAAGCGGATGACAAAAAAAAGTACTAATGTTCTTCATTCCATTTTTTGTTCTGGTTAATAGGGAGTGGCTACTCCTCGAACGTGATTGGTTGGCAGTTGGCACTCGCGTCAAAGCGAACCGCGGGGAACTCGCGGTGTTCATTGATGTAATATTCAAGCGCATTTTCGTTGACGCAAAATATGGCATATCCATATATATACATCGATGATTCTGACACGTTTTTGAAAAATTGTAGAACGAACGATAGGAATATTATCTCAAAATCATACATCATCTTGTAGTTACGGTTGTCTGAGTTATGAGAGCACTGTAATTAAGCAGAATTTATCGTATTAATCAAACAGAAAATCTCTCTGTCTCTCAATCATAAATAGATCCAGCCGTCGGTCGGAATAAATAATAATTTAAATAATAGCCACTTATTTATCATTGGTGACAGACATCTGCCAGAGGAATATCTCGATACAAATAAAACTGCCCCAAAGTCTGTTTGCGAAGCGTGTCGGAATCAATGATCGTTTATAATTAAATTCCTTCACGGCAATTTCTTCTCGCCTTGACTTAAATTTGCTTAATTAAATATCGATAAGGATCCGTACCTCCTCATTATTTTGTGACGAATTCTAGACGTGGCTAATGTAGTCATATATTACGAATTCATTTAAACCGATGGTATGTACAAAATGTACACCATGTGCACTGTATTATGTGCGTCGAAGTCTAATGGCTTCGACACACACAATGCGCGATGTAAATGTGTCCAAATGTGTGTGTAAAGGTATACCTAATTTACAAATTGATACTACATAATACAAACTTTTGTTCGCACTTTGCTAATTTTCAGAACCGAACACCGAGTTTCGTGACCGTACTAATGGACTTATCTGTTTCGCTATTCAAACATTCATAATACGCAACTTCTAAGTCAAGCCCGTAATTGAAAGGATACCTTTTTCGGGATAAATAATTCACACGGCAATACCAATTTACATTATTCTTTAATGTCTGAGTAATATACAGTAGAGATTCAATTGTGTGTTAGAGAGCACTTTACACTCACATCGAAAAAGAGGTGTTGCTTCGAGAGATCGTAGAATGACACTGACGCCTCTCGTGAGATCCTCTTACGAGCTTATTCGCATTTTGACTATGAGATTAGAAAATCAAATACAATGATCCATCAAACCTACGAGGTTTCCGTTGCCGGAATCAATATCCTTCTAGTTAGCTTCATTACTATTACTGAGTAACTATTTAGGTTACCTAAACAACTCGTTCGGAAAATCACACAACGGAAACGTCTACGCTCAGTTTAATTTCATACGCCTACTTAGGTAATGTAATACGTGTTTATTACTCCGCTAGACAGTAACAATACAAATGCACTGTGAAGAAACTGAGAAGTTTTCTTTGACCTAATTTTCAGAGTCTAAGAATAAGTTTATACTTACAAACCCAATGCAAATTCCCGCAATTTCGAAGAGTTCGAAGTTTGAACGCACTTAATATATTCATAAAAAACATAACCTTGTCAACTTTCCATAATAAGAGTCGCATTGAAATCAACTAAGAAGCTTTTTATATCAGTTGAATCGTAAAGTCAGAAAAGCGCGTATTGCGGCTTTGTTAACCGACTATTTACACTTACTTTTTTACTACCCATGGGAATCCTATTTTTTTTTCGGCATAAAAAGTAGCCTAAATATGTATGTATGCGTAGTAGTAGTATTTAGGTATTTAACTATTCTTACCTAAATTACTTTCTATTTCTATACGGAAGAGCGGGACATCCCGGCACAGGTATATCTAACACTTAGTTAAAAGGATGTCCCAGCGACGGATTAATGTTTTGGAAACTTTTTATTAATAAATCATTTTCCATTTTTCATATTGCGGTGTGATTGAGGGGCAAAAAACACACATTCGCATTTAAATATTAGTAAGATAATATAATATATAGATTGTAGCTACAGTTTGGCCACACAATACACGATGACGACTAGTCTGAGCGTTGGCCAATAAATACACCTCGAGTCACGGTCACCGCATGCAACAAGTTCTCGACTCGCGCCATTCAAAAATAAAGTTGCGTTGCGCTGGAATCTCTCAATGGAGCACAATTAAGATTCCCCGCGACTCCGACGCGCCTTCATGCATGCAGAGTACATCCACCCGCCTGCGAAACGCGGCTGTTTCACAAGCGACATAAATCTCACTTCACACCGTTCCGAGCGACGCCGCAGTATTTTGAATAAAAATAAAAGATAAGCCTACCTAATTTGGGATTCTCGACCCAATCTCGAGGGCTGCATGACCTAAATTTGCAACTTCGTCAAGCCGTTTCATCGTTTAACGCCTCTCACGTCACGAACTTTCCTATAGCACGGGCAAGTGATATCGAGTCCTTTTGTGCTTCCCGAAATGAAACTTTATAGCGCTTTGCATGGAGTATAAAAACGGCAGGTGCGAAAAAGTTTTACTCAAAAGGATTTCGGTAGACCGATTCAATGTCACGTTTTCACAATTTCATCCGACGATGCTTGTTTATTATTTATGCGGAGAGCCTATCCAGAATATCAATAAGTCTCGATAAGACTCAAAGCATGAAAAGGTTAAAATTCAATTTCAAAACCTGAGGCGATAATATCTTCCCCGCTTAGAGATTACTTCTTACTAGAAAGTACTCGTATAAACCTGCTGCTTTCTACGCAACATAATTTGTTCACTAACTTGACTTGATTTTCCTAATTTTTTGTTGAAAATTTTAAAACTTATTGCATTTTAATAACTTATTGAAATACTTTAAAAATAACCTTAATACAATCTAAATTAAATAAAACTAAAATAACTAAATCAACTAGCCGATGCCTGCGATTTCGTGCGCGTGAATTTAAGCTTTTTAATTCCCGAGGATACTCTCTTATTTTCCGGGATAAAAAGTAGCCTATGTGTCATTCCAGACTATAATCTATCTCTGTGCCTTTCAGCGAAATCGGTTCAGTCATTGCGACGTGATTGAGTAACAAACATCCATCCATACATCCACACTTTTGCATTTATAATATTAGTAGGATAAGTATTTACATGAATTAATAGGTAATCTGAATCCAACGAGATCAAATAGTAAGCGTATGTTGGAAATATAAATTTAAACGTATCCTTAAAATTAACGCTGTATTCATTTATTGTTATTTTCTTGGTTAAAATACTAGACTGTATCAGAAGTTAGCGAATTCTAGAAACGTAACGCAAACTACAAACAGAATGATTGTGTTTAGGTCGAAACAATGGACTGACGCGTGTACATGCATTTCAGAAGCGGAACAATCAACGATTAAAATGTTTATAAATTGTACGCCGATATGCAGCCAGTTGAGCTCATATCGCTATTTCTACTTTGGTTTGTTACTGTTTGACATTTATTGCTTTTCATTTCTCCATCAATATGTTTGTCGTAAGCCTGTAGGCCCGTTGTATCATTGAGTGATAGACCATAAAGATACAAACCTTCATTGTACGGGTATATGCAGCGCCCCCACTTAATTTGTATAAAGACGTAATGGAACAAAAAAAATATGTTTTAGTATTTTAATAGTTTTATATTATATTATGTATATATGTATCAATATATGATAGTATCTGAAGATAACCAGTTACACCAATGATTTGCGCTGAGAGCTCCGCGACATGGTGTGCTAAGAATGGTGAGCGATGAAGAGAGCTATGTTGGTTATCTTCGTAATTTAATCAGAAATGAGGACTTCCTTAAAAGAACCAGAGTAATCGAAATAGCTGAACGAGTTGCAAAGTTAAAGCGGCAAGGGCAAAATAATTCGAAGAATTGATAAACGTTTGGGTCCCGAGGTATTTTTAAATGTTTTTTAAGAAGGGTTTGAGCACTTCGTTCCTTCGTCATCACATCACACCGTCCGTGGCCGTAGCATAAAACTGGTCTACACAGTCAGGCGCGATTCCCGAGAGGTGTGGGTTCGATCTTCACCAGTCCCGCAATTTTCGACATGTATTTATTTATTCACATATTTCCATACGAAATACAACACGTTCAATCTGCGCCTTAAACCTATCAAAACACTTTTATAAAGCATTCTTGCTTTCTCAAATGCTGAGAAGGCTAGAGGGCTATCCTTTTTCACGCTTCTGTCCTATTTATAAGATTTTGATTTCCTTTTCCGAGAACGTGCTAGTTAGTCACACCGGAAAGAACAGCGTTGGTAGACACTTGACTCCCACATACACAGACAGAATCGAACGCACACGGGAACGGGAATCGCGCGGCGCAAAATCTAGGCGTGTGGAAGTCTCTACAAGAGTCCAACGTTTAATAGTGGACATCAACTATCAGTTAACGAAGAAAATTATAAACTTTCTCTCCATTATCCTTGTTACAATAAAATTAGCTGCGTCATATGAGATTAGCTTGTGCTCGCGGCTTCGCTCAAGCAAGTTCGATTTTCCACTTGACTAAAAGCACAATTATTGCTTCTCTTGCCCACCAGTCAGATTGAGGCCGTTTAGCGAGACCTCAGTGCCTCTAATACATAAGATATAGCTTAATTTGTTTAGGTATTCGTTACATCTTTGGTCTACGTAAGTTTGATCATGTTTCACAGTACCTATCGTGCCCAGTTGAATTGGCTACCAATCCGATCCCGTAGTTTACACGCTCTTTCTCTCCTATATTCCATTTTATACTATTCTCAAACGCCACCATATTTGAAAGAGCGATTCAATTTTTATGGTAGCAATGTTCCTTTTATTTACGGTCTCAAGAAGATAATAAGTTAGAAATTCTTCTGAGTCGTACGTAGGCATAATGGTGATTTCTTCACAGTGCAAGTGGTAAAGCTGTGGAACGCGTTACCTGAAGACATTAGACGGGCCAAATCAATAAAATCTTTAAAAGTCGCTTAAAAGAGTTTTATTTGTCAAATATGCCATGAATTTACTTATATGTAGCTATATTTTGTCTGTGTAAGTTTATACATTTTTTATATATTATGCTTAAATGTATATTAATTATTATTATTATTTAGGTATTATATGTGTATATTTTTAGTATGTACTTTTCATATAATTCATACAAAAATTTTTCTACTTGCCCATATCCCTCAGTAAATTCTTTTAAACTTTTTAAGGTTGTCTGGACGAAATCGCTTAAAACAATAAGATCGCGTTTGCGCACCGTACATTAAGTAACTATAAGATTCCATTGTAATCTCTTGTGTGTAGAAATAAAGAATTTTCTATCTATCTCCTCTCTGCGTTGAATGGAAAATGAGCCGTAGACTTTTAGGCACGTTTAATTACATTTTAACAACTCCAGCTTCGTCCGATACTTGTTAGTAATGACTTTTCACTAGTGAATTTGCATGTTTAATTAACATTGTACAAATTCTCCATTTAGGAACTCATTGTAAACAATAATGTAATTGTATGTATATAATGTACATTTAAATGATAGTAAACTCTTCGTTTTTAGAAGAGGTTCAATAGAATACCACATAGGTATAAAGACCTATTTACATTGATCCACGCTAAAACGATGGGTTAAAATGTGACTGGCGACAGAGACTCCGACCCGTCAGCTTCTTGTGAAAGCAAACCAATCAAGCTAATTTCATTCAAGAGTATCACTCTAGAAACTAAGCGACTGTGTCTGTAGTTTGCAAGATAATATGTTTGAAAATATATATTTTCAAAGTTAAACAGGAACAAGGATTTAGGTATATACAAATATTAGATACTGAAAACTCATACCTATTATTTTCAAAAATCTGCTGATAGTTCAGGATTCATGCATGCCTATTTCTAGACCAAATCACACCGTCCGTGTTGTTTGAAAATAAACACTTCCTTGCTAAAGGCAATGCCTCTTATTTTGAGATTAACTTCCAAGCTTTTATTTCTGTCATTTTTATAGGTTTTTATTTATATTTTTTTTCTGTTGCACTACATTGCAAATTTTTGGCACGAGTGCCCCGCCTACTTTTCCGTTATACAAGGTGTTTGTTAATGTGTATAACTTACCAGCAACCACCCATGCACTTTGACCCCATAAACACAATGGCGGTGGTAAAAAGTGAAAATTAATTATCAAAAACTTTCATACAAAATTAATTAATTAATTAACAAAAAAACATTTTGGAAACCCTAACTGAAGACATAATAACAATACGCCACATAAATCCCTTTCCGTAGTAGTAATTCCAAGAATGACTTTGACCGCGCCGCTCGAGGTAAAGGCGAGGCTACAAGCAAGACTTGCGGTTGCGTTTGCGCAACGAAAAATTACATCGCATAGGACATAGTACGAGAAAACTCTGTCCATTAGTTTAGTTTCTAATGAGACATGGACCGCACTAAGTACTACTTCTGCTTGGCTTAAGACGCATCAATCTTCCGTTGGTTTCTCCCAAAGGACAGGACAATCCTGAATCAAGTAAATCAGATAATCGATATCGTAATTAATCATCTTGATCAATTAATCAATCATCCGTTTTTACGGTGCACAGCGGACATTTCCACGGTGCGTTGTGGTCGCTACGTCTATGATTTTTACAACGCGATGTCGCACTCCAGTGAGGGCTCGCCCTTACGGTGTTCGACGTACCTATTTAATATTCAAAGCACGTACGCGGCTTTGGAAGGGGCCGGAACTAGAGCGGGGAATTTCGAGCACCGGTGAAAATCACCGGTGATTTGCCATTCTCCGAAGATTCATCGGAGATCTCCGGTGAATTCGAATACAGATTTAGCATCAATTAAAATGTTATTGACTGTTAATGTTCTAGTACAATGCACAGGAATTTTAAGCGCATCGATATTGTGTGAACTCAAAATGATATTAGATGTATTGTAAAGGTTTTAAATAAAAAAAATATTAAGAAAAAAAATATTTTACTTTATTATGATAATTATTATTTAAGGAGGTAGGAAATAATGATAAAGTAATTGTATTTGAATAAATGTTATTAAGTTAATAATTAACAATGTTCCTCAACAAACTTCTTTTTATTTAAATTAAATTACTTGAGTTATGATTCAATAATAATCGGTTAAACACCGATTACTTTCACCGGAGAGTCACCGGTGATTCTCCGGTGAAAAATCACTTCTCCGCGCCGCCGGTGCAAATCACTACGCCGGACACCGCTCGCTTTCGACTACAAATGCTAGTAATATGCTTGCACTGTACTGCAAGCGATAATAATAATTATTGTATCGTTTTGCAATTGATTTATTATTAAAAATATCACACACATTCATTCGTTCATTCACATACAGTCATTGTTAATCAAAACCACGACGCGAGATATTAATTACCTGCAAATAAAGAGGCGGCAGTCACTTTATGGATTACGTAGGTACGGACTTTAACTTATGGAGTCCGAAAGTAGTCGGGAATATTCTTGCAAAAATACGAGATTTCTAATCGGTTTTCACTCTACTGAACAATACTACAGGTTTACAGATTTAATTGCATGCCGATTAATGGTTAGGTATCGCATCTGGAATATTTTATCGCAACGTTATAGCATAGCAAGTAGTACGTTGTAGGCCTACAAACATCCATTCATAGTTTTATCGTTGGCAGTTCATTGCCATTGAATCAGCTGTTTGAAAGGTTGCCACCTAAACATTTATGGTGAATTTTTGAAGTCCTCATAACTTGGCCAGGATATGAGCTACACGTCTCATGATATTTTTTCATGTATCTATACACCGACCCCAACTTATGGGTTTCGGTAGGATAGGGACATTAACTAACACCTTGTATATTGATACAAGATAAGTATGAATCGCACAATAGATAAATAATATGTAATTTATTTCAGGAGTCATATTTTCAAGTGAACTGAGACAATGGTTCAAATAACTGTAAACAGATGTCAGGTAAGCAATTTCCCCTTATGTGCTAAGGCTGAGGCGTATTTTATAGTTTGTTATGACTGCATACCGTCCGTGACGTGACACCGTCTCTGACACCGTTATTTAAACCTCGAATGAACAAATAACACACATACGTACGTAAATGAAAATTGGAATGCGAAAGTACCTATGGTCTGTCTGTTTCTGACTTTGAACTGATATTGGCTTTTTTGACACAGAGATAGCTCAACTCGTATTTGGATAGGCCCTTATTAATCGGTTAGTTTACTTGCAGATGCGGAAATAGTTCCTTAATGTTTCTTACTTCAAATTATAATTCCGAAATTGTGTCTGCAACAGCTAGTATTTTATAAGATATTTATAAAACAATTCAGTCCACGTGGACAAAGTCCTAGAAAAAAAGTATAATAATAAGTAGTATTTCATAAACAAATAAGTAGAGGACTCTTGAGGCATAAGCGACATAGTGAGCGGCCGTGAGTACCTACTAGTATTAATATAATGGCAAGCTTTCTCACAAAATATACAGCTGAGTTACATAACTAAAGATTTTTTACGCTTCATCAGCGGTCCTACCTAATTTGAAATTTTTGCCTGAAAAGTTAATTTCACTCGAAACAAAAATAGTTTTAACAAACCATCCTGTGACCCAGCATTTACGTTAAACACACAAAAAGGAGGCTTAACAAAAACTACCCGCCACGTTTTCTGTATTTAGCCGGGACCCGCTTTTTGTTCCGATGGTTTTTGTCAGACTACAAATTTTCACCAAAAACGATTGCTATTTGAGCTCTACAAGCTGAACTGACATTTCAACAATTAGGTAGTTTAACTTTAACTAAAGATCATTATTTAATTACCAAATATGATAGAGGTTGAAGACATGTATACGTAGGTACGTTATACCACTTAAGTCAGACATACGATGCGCGTCGAAAACATGACCGACACGGCTCTTAGAAGACGTAATGCAAGAAAATTCATAAGGCGTAACTGCAATGCGCGGTATAAGACGCCGTCTCTCAGTTCAGTGTGACGTGCGCTGCGTTCAGTCAGGGTGACGTTCCAGTCATCTCGCTGTGTCATTAGCTTTATGGCTTTAGCATAGTGCCTGCGCCATATCACGAATGCCTTACAAGTCTTTGCAGAATTATTTAGAGTGGTATACCACCTAAGACAGTCCCTTGATTGAGTTAACGTCGCTTCACCAACGCAATCAATTTAATAAGATCACGAGTCACGATACCTAGTAACGCCAAATGGCTATTAAACTAGCCATTTAACTGTATAATCCACTCATACCTAATACCATAATTATGGGAATAGGTATGAGTGAATTATAATTAACCACCATAAGTAATTAGTGGTACGAACAAAAGGGCCTTGACAATAATATATTCACATGCTAATCTTTCAAAGAGCGGTCATCCTATTAAGTAAATTTCGCACATTTATTTGTAAGGCTTTAAACCTGCGTGCAATATGCATTTATTTGCATAATAAACGAGTAAGCGTTTTCCCTCATCCTCGTGTTTTCGCATAATATAATGTAAGAGTGCAGATATGAGGTTTTGTTGAATACAAGGTAAATGTACCTAAAGGTACACTTACAGTGCACTTCGAAGGCAGCATAAGTAAAAATTCTGCTTCTAAAAATCTAAAAATGCTTCTATAAAAAGAAAACGCTTTTTTGCTAACAAAGTGAATATTTCATCCGAGATTATGAGAGCGTACAGTGGCGTACAATATTGATGATTTACTCTGAAGTTAAAGTTGTAAAACTAATCGTTAGCTATTTGGCTAATTTTAAAAATCTTAATTTAAAGAGGTATAAAGGAAGAATTATATTTGGTGCTAGCTACACTTTATTTACAAACATGGCGTGATTATGGTGTTTCAATTTAATAGAAAAAATAAATAAAGAAAACAAACCACGATTTCCTTCAAACAATTAAGTTATCGGGCGCTCCGCTTGCTGATAACATCGGACTAACACACAGAGGATGGTGTTAAACTACATGCCACTGGTATGTAGTCAGACGAATGCGATAATGGAAACTATATTGGGATAAACTAAAGCTGTAAGTACCTACTTGGCTTATTTTTACGTAGGTACTTCCTGCATCAATCATATTAGTCGCTATCTACTTGAATTCGCGTTTGAGAATTTCCTGGAAGATTTTCATAAATTACCGTAATTTTCTTGCTCACTGCTTTTAATAGATAGGATGCCTATTAAAAGCACTGAGCAAGAAATTTACAAGGCTCTATTTCCTTCAAACAATTGCATTATCGGTCGTTCTGTTCGGCGACAACACGGTGCCAAGTGCACCAGCAAATCGTTAGGGAACGCTTTACATACATAACACATATTATATTATGTAAATTCACTTTGAATGATGAACGAGTATGTACTGACAACGATGTGTAGATACAGTTACAAACTAGTACATTCCCACGACGTCATATGTATTAATGTATTGAATAATATTAGGTGGGTATTTTGTTGGCTTTCCTATTTCCAACCAACTTATTCGTAGCTTGATTTTTGTGAAGAAAGCGAATATAAATACAGCCTCGATTTTTTTCAAATATTTTAGGCTATTTTAGATTTTAATGCGAGTAGTTAACTTGGTGATTTCTATGTACATATGTGTGTGTGTGTGTATCTATTTACGAACTTTCCAACGTAACGAATAAACTGCTGAGCCGATTTTGATAAATAAAGTGTCAATCGATTCGTTATGATAGTCCGGATGGCATAAGCTAAATTTTACACGCACAAAATAAATATGACGGACGTTACATCGAATTTTTCGTAGTCGAGTTACAGTTTTTAAACTTTTATCCTTATTGAAACATTATTATAATAAGCTCTAGCTTAGCTATTAGCAACCTCTCAAATAAGAATAACATACTACTAACACTGCTGTCTTATACCACTAACTAAATATAAGCTTGATTTATACTAACTTTAAAGAAAACAATAGATTACTAAAAATATTTAAACAGAAAAACAATAAGTATTTTAATTTAGTCAATTTAGTAGCCTCTATTTTAGAACAAACACCGCCGTAACAGGTAAAGGCCGAAAACAATTTTCTCACTTTATGTTAGCATAATATAAAAGGAGTTACCAAGCCACTATTTTCTTCACACAATTTGGTTATCGGTTGTTCCGGCGGGTGATAACATCGGCGCTAAGTTGTACAAACAAATCGTTTCCGACTTACAACCTTGGCTTTTTTTTATTAAATATAGAAGAAGAAGAAGGCTAGTGTTTGACTGTGATCAAACCAGATAATAATTGTCTAGAAGGTATCTTAAGGCAATTAGTATCAGTCTAGACTAAAGGTATCTGAGTTGGGCGGTTATGCGCTGTAAGTAGTAAAAATTAAAAAAGAAGTTTCAATACTGAACCAATTTACTTTTAAATATAAAAAATATAATGATGTCTGTAAAAAACATCAAACATGAAATTTGAACTAGGTAGGTAGGTGACAATAAAAAATCTATAAAAAATTTAGTACACGCCTACAAGAATGTGAAACATCAAACAGCAGACAGCCTGTAGTAATTCCGAGATCTTGTGATAATAATATTATTTTCAGAAGGTACCTACGTGCTTTTTTTAAAGTCCAAACATTTATGGCGGATGTCTGCCGAAGTTAGGGGTCGTTTCGTTTTTATTGCACAGCTGGTTTATGAAGTGTAAAGCTGGCTACTAATGAAATGGCGTTTATATATTTACAAATTCTTCTTTTTTAAAATGCATAAAAAATAAAATTGTTTCAACAATGTATATCGCGCCCAAAGTAATCAGGTTACACTTAAAAATTAAATTTTCGTACATTTTTTTATTAATTTCTTCACTGGCCTTTGCCCTTTTGTTTTTTAGGTTTTTGGAAATTCTTCGGAGTCCGAAAGAGCTGGATTCGTGTTCCGCCCCAAAAAAGTAGTATTGGTAGACCCTTAGGACGCGTGAGTAAGATGTTAATGCATTTACTGCAATATTACCTGTGCTCTATGCCCACCAACTTCCACTACGTGGAATTGCGTCGCTTGCGCCGATTGACGACGCGCGTTTACAACGAAAATACTTATTTATCATACCATGTATTAGATTTTAGTACTTATTATGTCTTGAACTAAAGGTGGTCCATTAGTCCAAGTCAAATTGAAGAATAAGCGTTAACTTATGTCAACTAACTATATAGGTATCTTCTGATTAGATCTTAACCTAAAACGCATAAAAAAAATGTATTACTCAATGTAGTTTAATAAAAGCTGAACACCAGCGAAACTAGGCCGAGCGATCTTAAACGCTAGTCTCTTCCGCTGACATAATTATTTTGCAATTAACTTTAATAGTCTATGTATGTACTCGTACTTGTAAACCTACGAGTATAATTATGTGGTAGTTGCGGCAGTTGCAACTTTCAATAGAAGTTTTTATTGCTAAGTTAAATTATATTTACTGAAAATAGAAATACCAGAAATAATATTAGGTACGTACTTTTATTTTTAACCGACTTCCATAAAAGGAGGTTCTCCATTCATCGGAATCTTTTTTTTCGAAAGTCGGTTAAAAAAGTAGCCTATGTTACTCCCGATAAAATCAGCTATCTACTTTTGAAAATCCCGTCAAAATCGATGTAGCCGTTCCTGAGATTAGCGGCAACAAACAAACAGACAGACAATTTTTTTTTGTTATAAGTAACAACGTAACGTATTTACTTATATATCACACCACACACAGAAAAAAGTAAACTTAACGGCAGGATCTCCGAAAACAGCCTGTTTTGGATTCAATAGTAAACAATCAAATATTCATTGTTTTGATAGGTTAAAAATATATGTTGTAGATTAATACACGTTCTAATTTATTTTGCCGTTCAAAAGTCCATATTTTGAACTTCACTCGATGAAATAATATTCCGAAAACAGTGTAGTTTTCAATTGGGTTTCGGTTGTATGTGTAGTATATCAAAGTTAAACTAAAAAAAAAAATTACAAAAAATAGGCAAAAGCTTCTAGAATAATATTTTGCCGTTAATTTTTCTCTAAAAAGCTTTCTTTTTTTTTAATCATGACTGGTTTACTTTCTTTATAACAAAGTGGCTCGGGCGCCTCATTTCAGTAGCTCGCAAGGTATCATCGAGGGAGGACGTATCGCTCTAGCTGGCTCACTGCGATCCCCGCTGATCAGACGAACTATTGGAGTATTATTTATTTGTGTTCACTTATCATAGATAATCAAAATAAAATTAGTGTGTAAATATTATTACCTATTATCTTCTAGTGTGTAAATCTTGTTATGTATTATTAAATCTGTAAATATTAATGTAAGTTAGGTACTCTTATAGTAAATTAATTAATTAAGAATATAATAAAGTGAAAATATGGGGACTAAAAATAAACAAAAGAACAAAATATCCAGATTTAAATTACGAAAGCTTAGACAAAATATAAGGTAAGTTTGATCCTTCTAATACAAATGTTGTACCTATTCTGTACCTTACCTACTTTATTTTTTTTTAATTCTTGTGAATCTTTGGACAGACTTTCGAAATCGATCTGGACTCTCGAATTCCCTGCACTTGAGAACCATTGCCAAAATCAGAAAAAAGTGGCAGCCATTTTCTTTTTTCTCGTTATGGGACCAATTCCTTTCAAAATCGATATCTGGAGATCCCTGTGCTCATAAAGGAGAACCACTGCCAAAATCAAAAAAAGTGGCGGCCATTTTCTTTTTTCTCGTTATGGGACCGATTTCTTTCAAAATCAATATCTAGGGGTCCCTGTGCTCATAAAAGAGATAACCACTACCAAAATTAGAAAAAGTGGCGGCCATTTTCTTTTTTCTCGTTATGGGACCGATTTCTTTCAAAATCGATATCTGGGGATCCCTGTGCTCATAAAAGAGATTACCACTGCCAAAATAAAAAAAAGTGGCGGCCATTTTCTTTTTTCTCTTTATGGGACCGATTTCTTTCAAAATCGATATCTGGGGATCCCTGTGCTCATAAAAGAGATTACCACTGCCAAAATCAAAAAAAGTGGCGGCCATTTTCTTTTTTCTCGTTATGGGACCGATTTCTTTCTAAATCGATATCTGGGGATCCCTGTGCTCATAAAAGAGATAACCACTGCCAAAATTAGAAAAAGGGGCAGCCATTTTCTTTTTTCTCGTTATGGGACCGATTTCTTTCAAAATCGATATCTGGGGATCCCTGTGCTCATAAAAGAGATAACCACTGCCAAAATTAGAAAAAGTGGCGGCCATTTTCTTTTTTTTTCGTTATGTGACCGATTTCTTTCAAAATCGATATCTGGGGATCCCTGTGCTCATAAAAGAGATAACCACTGCCAAAATTAGAAAAAGTGGCGGCCATTTTCTTTTTTTTCGTTATGGGACCGATTTCTTTCAAAATCGATATCTGGGGATCCCTGTGCTCATAAAAGAGATAACCACTGCCAAAATTAGAAAAAGTGGCGGCCATTTTCTTTTTTCTCGTTATGGGACCGATTTCTTTCAAAATCGATATCTGGGGATTCCTGTGTTTATAAAAGAGGTAACCACTGCCAGAATGGGAAAAAGTGACAGCCATTTTCTTTTTTCTCGTTAAGGGACCAATTTCTTTCAAAATTGATCCCTGTGCTCATTATAGAGGTAACCATTGTCAAAACTAGAAAAAGTGGTGGCCATTTTCTTTATTCTTGTTATGGAATTTATTTGTTACGTTCCCTTATTGGTTGAGCGAAGCAACGGCTGGATCGTCATGCTCGTGAACGGGTGTCACCAACGGGAATGTTTGTCTACTTTCTGGTTAGTACAGTAATGTGGAGCGGAGATATCGAATTTGAAAGAATTTTATCCAATAGTAAATAATGATAAGAACGCCTTTTTAATATTTGACTAATGTTTAACTATAGCAAAAAAAAATATTACTGCCACTTTTTCTAATTTTGGCAGTGTTTATCTCTTTTATGAGCACAGAGATTCCCAGATATCGATTTTGAAAGAAATCGGTCCCATAACGAGAAAAAAGAAAATGGCCACCACTTTTTCTAATTTTGGCCATGGTTACCTCATTTATGAACCTAAGGAACCCCAGATATCGATTTTGAAAGAAATTGGTCAATTAACGAGAAAAAAGAAAATGGCCGCCATTTTTTCTAATTTTGGCAGTGGTTACCTTTTTTACGAGCACAGGTATCCCCAGATATGGATTTTGAAATAAATTGGCCCCATAACGAGAAAAACGAAAATGACTGCAACTTTTTTTAATTTTGGCAGTGGTTACCTCTTTTATGAGCACAGGGATCCCCAGATATCGATTTTGAAAGAAGTCGGTCCCATAACGAGAAAAAAGAAAATGGACGCCACTTTTTTTGATTTTGGCAGTGGTTATCTCTTTTATGAGCACAGGGATCCCCAGATATCGATTTTGAAAGAAGTCGGTCCCATAACGAGAAAAAAGAAAATAGACGCCACTTTTTTTGATTTTGGCAGTGGTTATCTCTTTTATGAGCACAGGGATCCCCAGATATCGATTTTGAAAGAAATCGGTCCCATAACGAGAAAAAATAAAATGGCCGCCACTTTTTCTAATTTTGGCAGTGGTTATCTCTTTTATGAGCGCAGGGATCCCCAGATATCGATTTTGAAAGAAGTCGGTCCCATAACGAGAAAAAAGAAAATGGACGCCACTTTTTTTGATTTTGGCAGTGGTTATCTCTTTTATGAGCACAGGGATCCCCAGATATCGATTTTGAAAGAAATCGGTTCCATAACGAGAAAAAAGAAAATGGCCGCCACTTTTTCTAATTTTGGCAGTGGTTATCTCTTTTATGAGCGCAGGGATCCCCAGATATCGATTTTGAAAGAAGTCGGTCCCATAACGAGAAAAACGAAAATGGCCGCCACTTTTTCTAATTTTGGCAGTGGTTATCTCTTTTATGAGCACAGGGATCCCCAGATATCGATTTTGAAAGAAATCGGTTCCATAACGAGAAAAAAGAAAATGGCCGCCACTTTTTCTAATTTTGGCAGTGGTTATCTCTTTTATGAGCACAGGGATCCCCAGATATCGATTTTGAAAGAAATCGGTCCCATAACGAGAAAAACGAAAATGGCCGCCACTTTTTCTAATTTTGGCAGTGGTTATCTCTTTTATGAGCACAGGGATCCCCAGATATCGATTTTGAAAGAAATCGGTCACATAACGAAAAAAAAGAAAATGGCCGCCACTTTTTCTAATTTTGGCAGTGGTTATCTCTTTTATGAGCACAGGGATCCCCAGATATCGATTTTGAAAGAAATCGGTCCCATAACGAAAAACAAGAAAATGGCCGCCACTTTTTCTAATTTTGGCAGTGGTTATCTCTTTTATGAGCACAGGGATCCCCAGATACCTATCGATTTTGAAAGAAATCGGTCCCATAACGAGAAAAAAGAAAATGGCCGCCACTTTTTCTAATTTTGGCAGTGGTTATCTCTTTTATGAGCACAGGGATCCCCAGATATCGATTTTGAAAGAAATCGGTCCCATAACGAAAAAAAAGAAAATGGCCGCCACTTTTTCTAATTTTGGCAGTGGTTATCTCTTTTATGAGCACAGGGATCCCCAGATATCGATTTTGAAAGAAATCGGTCTCATAATGAAAAAAAAGAAAATGGCCGCCACTTTTTCTAATTTTGGCAGTGGTTATCTCTTTTATGAGCACAGGGATCCCCAGATATCGATTTTGAAAGAAATCGGTCACATATCGAAAAAAAAGAAAATTGCCGCCACTTTTTCTAATTTTGGCAGTGGTTATCTCTTTTATGAGCACAGGGATCCCCAGATATCGATTTTGAAAGAAGTCGGTCCCATAACGAGAAAAAAGAAAATGGCCGCCACTTTTTTGATTTTGGCAGTAGTTATCTCTTTTATGAGCACAGGGATCCCCAGATATCGATTTTGAAAGAAATCGGTCCCATAACGAGAAAAAAAAAAATGGCCGCCACTTTTTTTGATTTTGGCAGTGGTTCTCTTTTATGAGCACAGGGATCACCAGATATCGATTTTGAAAGAAATCGGTCCCATAACGAGAAAAAAGAAAATGGCCGCCACTTTTTCTAATTTTGGCAGTGGTTATCTCTTTTATGAGCACAGGGATCCCCAGATATCGATTTTGAAAGAAATCGGTCTAATAACAAAAAAAAAACTGAACAAAATATGTAGTAAGTAAAATATTAATCGAACTTACTTAATACCTTGTTTGAGCTTTAGCAGTTTAAAACTGCATGTTTTGTTCTTTCTTCAATATAAATATTTCATAAACCTTAGAACTGCCCTACTGTTAGGTATCATAACGACCGTAGCAATTAACATTGTCGGATCTACATTTTAGCGATTTTCATTTTATTGCATTAAAGGTCTTAGAATAAGAATAAAAAATATGCTCCCACCAATTATTTTAAAATCAACCATCCATCTTTGGTTTTTGCAAGTGCAAAATGTAGGTACACTGACGATTCTTCACTTTATACATATGTATTTGAAACTTTGAACGGCCGTACCCTAAAGTAGTGATTTTTCACATACGACTATGTTAATTGCTGCGGTCGATAAGGTTATTTAATCTATGACGTAAAATTTGCGCTGCGGCGGGGTTAGCGAGTTCATTTGATGAGCGCGAGCGAGACCTCACCGTGCGAGGAACGAAGTGGCTCTAAAATACCTACTGCGGCCGAAGATCGTGCCCTTAACAGAATATAATTATGTCAGAAAAAAGGCGATCTTATCGCTAAAAAGCGATATTTTATTTATTTATCAAGCAAGTTTAAATCTTTACTCGCCATGAGTACATTTAAAAATTCCTACATTTTAGGCATAGGTAGGTACCTTCCTGCGTAAGGTACTTAGCCTAAGTACTGGTAGAAAGTAGTGTAGTAAATGAAGTTCGTTGATAATAATTGTTAAATGATTAAGCACCTTGATGAATATATTGTAGCAGTTTGTCATCGGCTCATGATTGATAGTGGCAGTAATTAATTCCTCCGCTGCTGTTAGATGACAGTTCAGACACACAGGAGTGCCGCCTGATAACGCTTTCTATGGAATAAAGCTGACGCGTACTTAGGCGTTGATAGCCGACGGTCTAGAGTTCTGAGTTAAGAGTTCTGCCATCCGTTGTCAAAACAGGTCAAAACTGGCCAAACCTACATCGTATTAATATTATAAAGTTAGGAGTGTGTTTTTTTATTGGTTTGGAATTCAGTCACACCCATATTACACCACAATAGACAGAGCTCAGTGATCGAAATCGGTGTCTTTTTTAACTGACTTCAAAAAAGGAGAGGTTCACAATTTGCCGGATTTTTTTTTTCATGGATATGGGTAATGGGTAGAGTTGGGGACCAGTAGGGTTTAAGATTCGCGCCACGGGAAAATTTTATCCACACGTAGACATATTGTTAATAAGCACACAAGAAGCCTTAGCAAAACAGTGGTGATAACTGTTCTGACTCGAAATAGTTAAGTGGTATCAAGCTTGTCTGATAGTATCTTGTGCCGCTTGTGATTAGCAGCTCCATGCCTCCTTGCGATTCGATACACTCTTAGAATGCCCAGCCGGACACTAAATACTTACTAGTAGATATATTGAAGCTGAAAATTAATTCACTAATTTACTCGCTAAAGCTTAGCATATAATAATCAAGTGCCAGCGCCCCGTGTGTCCAAACTGTCAACTTAACAGCGGAGAAATTAATTACAACCGTTATCAATCATGTTCCTGTATAAGTTTCAGCTTCCGGTAATGCGTAGAAGGCGTCAACTCTACACTGAACGAAGTTAACAACTTCTAAACCTTAACAAAAGTAAGCATTTTAGTAAGTAAAATTGTTTTCTTTTTAAGTCCTGAATATGAACTATTCGTAATTAAGTAGGGTAAATTTATACCTACAATTAACAAAACTTACTTCTTGATTGTCTCAAAAATTAATTAAACTAATATGTGCTTGACACTGTTGCACAATAGTTATATTATGACAGTCGTTGTATGCAAAATCATATATTACATACCTACTACAGTTATGACTGTATCGATGACTGTAGTATGTAATGTTTGTAGTTTCTAGTCTCAGTAATCTAAAACTGATGTATGACAAGTAGGTATGTAAGATGAAATCAAGGTGTCATGAGACGTCAAACTATTAAATTAACAGTGGATATTAATTTCAAAATCAAGGATTTATGTGCCTGTCCGTTGATGTGTTACAAAAAGAACCTAAATGTATTGACAAAATAACATACATTAACATAATTCAACTACATAATTATTTTAATAAACTATAACCGTTACCAAACTTGCAGTGTTATTTTTTTTTATAGTACTAAACTAGGTTGTATAGAATTGACATAGAACATCAAACTTTAAAGAAATTGTATTCCGTTTTACAAATAGTAGGTACGTAAATAGAATTAATTGCTTAATTGATTTAGGTGCAAAAAGTTTGCGATTCAACAAAAAAATCATTCATTCAAAAGTTCTGATCCAAAATACGGATCCGTTTCAGAGGACGACTTTTGAGTTTTTATTTTCGAATCGGCCGCTGTATGCCAATTTAAATTATCAGCTGAATCGGTTCAAAAGTTATTGAGTTACAAAACGGCTACGGATGAAAGAGACTTCGCTAATTGGGTTACCTCCAATAAAATGAACTGTTTTGTATTAAACCAGTACGATTTTTGACTCGGTACGAAAACGACCATTAAGTAAATAAATAAGCGTTTGCAAACTGTGCAGATGATAATAAAATAAGGTTTATCTATGTTGATTGCGGTGATCTGTTTCTAAGTATCTGTCTAATACTGGTATTGCTTGTGAGGTATAGTAGGGTTGATAGGCAATGTGCGGCTCCAGTTGAATCTTATATTTTAACCCGCCTAATACTGAACAGATGTTTTATACATAAGAGTAGTCGAAATAACTTAAATATATCAGATAAACAATAAACGATAACATCAAAAGTAGGATAACTTATAAAAACGAGAAAAGAGTAAAAATAAAATATATACAACCAACAATGATATCTGAAAAAGAAAATATTTGACATAATAAGTACAAACAGCATTTGTCATTTATGTAACATCGACAATCCGCGCACTAATCAATTAATAATAAGGCATACATTATGAACGCCCTAAACAATAGAGCACGACATAAATTATTTATGGGCACAGCTACATTGCCTTGATTAGGCTAATGACAGTCGGTGGCATATGGGAATCGATATAGCGGTTATAAGCTCTGCGTGTGTGACATCGGCAACAACAAACACACTATTTGTAAAAGGTTTATTTCAGGCGGTATTTTTTCAACTACGATAAAGTAGATTGACAATTCACATCTAATGAATTGGCTACTTCTGCTTGTAGCAAATAAATAATTTATAATAATAAAAGTTTAAAGTTCACTAAAATCCTCTCGTCAAAGACTTCTGGAAAATATTCAAATGGGTTTAAAAGTCAATATCCTGTCGAATATTATAAATGCAAAAGTGTGTTTGTTTGTTTATTGGTTTGTCCTTCAAACACGCTGCAAGAGCTACAGATCGACGTGATTTTTGCATAGGTATAGTTGGGGACCGGGAGAGTGGCATTGGCTACTTTTTATCCCGGAAAATGAAAGAGTTCCCGCGGGATTTTAAAAACTAAATACACGCGGACAAGGTCGCGGGCATCAGCTAGTCCCTCAATAAAAATAATTTTGATTTTCGGTTTCTACGCGCCATCATGCGGGATCATGCATCATCATGAGCAACCCACTAAGCGTTGGTCTCCTTTCAGAGAAGGGTTTGGAGGATCATGAAGGAATGACAATCATCATGAGGGAACGGTACATCTTTGAAGGTAGAGTGGTAATTAGCCGCGGCCAAAGCATCCCAACGGACAGAAAGTACTTTTATTATATGTGGATACTAAGACTTACATATTATGTGAGCACACGCCACAGGAAACATGAATAACAAGTTATTCTATAGTTAGGACAGTTAGTCAAACGTTAATTTTAGAAGGTATTCTTGCCAAAGGCGGAATGGCAAGGGACTGACGTTACTCTCGCAACTATTTTTAGGTTTCCCTAACAGTATAACTGAATATAATTAGTAAGTTAATATAATATCTGCATCGATATACCAGGCTATATTAAAGCTCCTTTAATACTTCTACTTATTGGCAGGGCTTGTCCGGCTTGCATGGGCTAAAACAACCCTAAACCGGAACAGAAAAATCGGCATTTCAATCCCCATCCGTTGCACTATCGCCGTAGATCCAACTTCTTACGCAATACTATTCTGTACGCTTAGCAAGTAGGTCAAAACTATATTTCATTTATTTGTTTACTTATTTTATAGTCCAATTAGCACGGCAGTGCCACCTACACTAATTAGACGAAACACAAAAAGCAAAAATTCATGTAGACCAACTTGTAACTTCTATGATACATACTCTACCATCAGTTCTTTCTTTCGGTTATCATTCATTCTTCGAGTCGAAAACTGAACCAAACCGAGGCATTCTTGCTTAATTTAAATTTATTACATAGCTAACTTAGTTTAATTATAATAATTTAATTATAACTACATGCTAATTCCCAAGCTAATAGTAGCTAACATTGATTTAACTTAGGTGCCTCCCGCAAGCTATTCTCGAGGGACAGAAGTCCACAATAAGCATCAAGTGTATGATTATTTACTCCAGGATGTGACAATTGGTTTATATTGGCTATAACAGACGCGCCCAGTAATAAGAGCTCGTTGAACAGATCTTCATCTATTTTATTGTCACAATGGCTCCGATGTCTCCAATACTTATTGATTAATGAATGTATTGAACCCACAAATAGAATGTTTATTCGGACCAATGACACATTTGGTTGTTTGATATAACACCAAATGCATGATATCAAAAAATACAGTAAAGATACGGTAAGATTGACAAGTTTAGCAAGTAAACATTCCTAAATATTATATAGTATTTAAACACCACACTGTGGTAGGATAAAAGCATCTAAATGTATGTACAATCTTGACTGTACTGTATTCACAAATAAATGAATGAAATATGAATTAAATGAATTATTTTATGAATTATGTTAAGATTAAGTTCAATAAATGGCTCAGGATTTCAATATTTACCTATACTAAAAATTTAATTTGTCTCTACCTGAGACAATTTAACCAACTACAGTAAAGTTTCGGAATATGTAATCTGATAAATCTGACATCCTATTAAATAGACCACCTTCTTCGTCTATTACCTTGATCACTCAAGTATCATGTCTACTAACATTCGTCCAAACATTGATGTCGTCCAAGCTAATCCTACGAATTCAGATTCAGAGAGTCTACACTCAATATGGTTGACTTTCTGTAGCTACGTACTCTAACATCAGATTCCTTCAGACACACAAACTTATAGATAGACAGACAGACATTGATACCAAAATTTATATCACCCGTCTATTCTGTAAGAGGTTAAAAGGAATCCCGCAGGGTGGAACAATAGGCATTGAGAGCTTGTTTATTAGTAATGAGATACTCCACGACATAGCAATTGGTTAATTCCAGACGTCTACGTAATACATACAATATAATAAAAGCTCATTGAAGATACATCTATTGATATTGAGCTTTTGCCCACGAATTCGTCCGCGTGAAGTTAGGTTTTAAACACGTTTAGGTTTTTCCGTAGGAATCCTCTGTTTATCCGGGATAAAAGGTAGCCTATGTAATTCTCCAAGTTGCTGCGTGATTGAAGGTCAAACCAACAAACAAACACACTTTCGCACTAATAATATTAGATCTAGTCTGTCAATTTTACATCATTTCCGGATCGTGATCAACATTATGACGTGAATCGTCCCTTTGCCTCTCTGAAGTGTCGAATAGTGCAAAAGGTCGTTCCTACTACCTTCATCAGTTGTCCCTAATTCCTTGGAAGTAAGACAGTTTAGTTTTCGTGGCGACCCCCCTCGGGCTCGACCCTCGACAATCATCGCAGTCATGTTTTATTATTCATCTGAGTACCTACTTTAAACTGACCCGATTTGTTTAGATAAACAGTCATATTCAAAGGGTCAGTTGTATAATAAGATGATACGGGAAACGGGTATCGAAATGTGAAACTAAATAAGAACCTGTTCTGTATAGCTACAATTAATCTTATCTCACTCAATCATTGCTAGCTTATTACTGGGCACAGATCTCTTCTTCAATGAGAAGTTTAGGCCATAGTCTACTGTGTTGGCCATGATATTAATTTAGGTTATAAATAGATACAACAGAAATGGTGATATTAGTATGAAAAAGGCAGGTTTTGTGTCGAATACTAATTTAGCTACAAGCTATATTGTACATGGAAAATCTATTGATTTTCAAATTAAAATGCAAGTTCGAAGCTCTAATTACAACATTGTGTGAGTTGAAATTCTGTTTTACTATGCTCTAGCCACAAACATAATGGTCGTTGAAATCAGAGTTTTTAGAAAGGATTTATCGAATGAATGAAAAAAATGGCATTTACACGACGCGACTCATAGGTACCTATGTATTGTAGATCAAAAAAAACTATGAACTTATTCGCATATTTCACAATTAGGACTAATTTTATAACACCTCATATTTTAAAATCTGTCACACCGTTTAGACTACAGAGCGTGCCAAAGAAATAAAACTATACACATACATAAAAATATACACACAAACTCCCTCCTTCGGCAGACTGGTAAAATTCGCACAGAGTTAAAACACAAAATTTACTATGCGGTAACTCTGAATGATCGCCGGCAACAAGCTTCAAGTCATTGAAGTGTGACATGTGAATGTGATTCACGGATATGACTTCCCAGCAATGAATCACATGTGTTTATATCATACATCAAAGATATTCTCAAATGAATAGTGCATTCAACTTGTAACCATCTGCAAGGTAATTTATATCTTGAAATGTATCACGCGTTTTCACTTCATCAGATTTTGTAACAGATACGCAGATGTCATACCAAAACTAAAAATCATAGAATTTTGGTACAGAAATTCAAACCTAACCACATATTATGCAACAATTACTTGATTCTTTACAAGTGAATGTTATGTTTCCAAACGATTTGCAGTAAAAAGACAGGCTATCCGTATATTTCTATAGCAACGCGATAGAAAATATTGCTTGGTAATACAATTTTGTTTCAGCAGTAAATCAAGTACTAATGGTATGTACTAGCATCGATTTAGGATTGGTGCGCTTAGGAGCGTAGCGGAGACCTATCCTAAATCTATGGGCACTAAACTACTAAAACTGACTTGAAAAAAGACACGCATACTTCTTCTTAGCGATAAGGCCGTCATTTGTGCTCTCATTTATATAATTTATTTAAGTTCACTTTATTTTTTTATGTTTCTAGTGTGGTGCACAATAAAGTTTATTCTATTCATTTCATTTCATATTCCAATTTCTTTTTTTCACTCCCGAATAAAAATTACTCCTGCCTGTCATTTCACTTTATATAAAGATAATTTATAATTCATTAGAGCCAGTACGTAACTATTTACTTACAATATGTGACGAATAAATAATGAGTTTGACCTACACACGACTTTGATCGATCAACAATCATAATGTCTACCATGATTCCACGACATTTATTATTTTTATAACTAGATGGTGCCGCTACTTTGTCCACGCGTATTAGTTTTTTTTTTAAACCGGTTATTTGCCAAGTGCGATTCTTTGATTTCCGGGTGAATAAAGTAGCCGATATCCGTCTCAGGTATTCAAGCTATTTTGTCACGACCGGTAGTGCTCGATTAGACCTGTTCAAATTCTTTTACTCATTGTATAATCTTGCGTATGAAAATCCCCTTCAAATCGGTTCAGCTTTTCCGAAGACAAAAAAGACAGTCGTGACAGAGACAAAATTTTTTATTTAAATAAATCATATGTGCTTAATAAGAGGCCGGTATTTCAAAATAACAGACAGACACTTTAATTTATATGCATGAGATATAGATGTTCCTTGAATTGGGCCACATTTTGACGTGTTTATATTAGACCTTTGAGACACATTAATAATGAATGTTATGGATTAACGCATCGTTATATTAAAATGTACTAAAATAAATCTTTAATAGCAAAAATTATTTAGCTTGATAAATGTCAAGCTAAATAATTGACATTTCAATCAAATTAATCATTTGACAATCATATTAATTGACATCTGTCAAGCTAAATAATTTTTCTGACAAACAGGTCGCCCTTTCGCTCGCTCTTTCGGAAATTAGGTCATTAGGGCAACAACAATTTTTAATTTACTTCATAGCTATATTAGCATAAGACTGTGTCATGTGACACTACAAAAGAATCTTATGCTAGTTAGCAGTAAGTACGCATTATCAGGTTTCACACAATTATGTGCCGATTGGTAGGCCGATTGTCATTTTGAGTTGATATATTTACACACTTTCTCTATTCTTCTTCATCTACCGGTTGTTGTCCACTGCTGGACATAAGTCTCTTCTCATTATTTACAACGCCAGTCTTGCTTCAATTCGTGTTTATAAGCCCAGTTATTAGGTACTGTAAGTTATTAACATTAAATAAATGGCACCAGATTTTTCACTTCGTTAACCACGGAACAATGTAACAAGAAAATACAACATTGATCGTTAGCCATTTTAAATTTTTAACATTAAATAAATGCCACCTCATTTCGTTAACCACGGAAGGATCTAACAACAAATCACAACATTGGTCGTTAGCCGTTTTAAGTTATTAACATAAAATAAATGCCACCACATTTCGTTAACCACGGAAGAATCTAACAACAAATCACAACATTGATCGTTAGCTGTTTTATTTGCAATCAATAATGCAATTTGCTATTAAACGCGGTATCCGATATCGAAGATGTCCGAGTGAGAATTATGAGCCGATATTTCATTGGGAGGCGACATATTCTCTCATCTACAACTTAGGGTCATAAATATCTGGGCGAGCTACGCTTTTCGACGATGGCAAGAAGCATGTCCTGAATGTGGTTTAGCTAAGTTATAATTTATTAGTTAAGATTTAGGCATTTTGTTTCTTTTATTCGATGACCTATTTTACCAAATAAATACTTACTTTACTTTACTTTAAGATAGTCCTTTACTGCGATCTCACCTAATGGTAAGTGACGATGCAGTCTAAGATAGAGATATTAGTTAGTAGAGTTGTATCACTAAAATGGTAACTCAACTAACAACTCCGTCTGAGTACGAACCCCTATTTTTTATAATTAGTAGCTTTACTATGGAGTATCTAGGCATACGTACAATTTTACATACTCGTAAATAGTCATTCTTAAAAAAAGGTTGAAATAATTTTGAAAAAATTCTATTATTTTTTTCGAGGTTTTAGTATAGGTAGGCATAATAATGTGATCATATAAATTACAAACTAACTTAAACAAGCAACCGTAATATTTTATTCGAAAGATTCTTCAATATTTGCGAAGAGAAACACAAACATCTTTTGACTACAAAATATGAAAGTGGAAAACTATATAAAGCACACAGCGTAAAGCTTCAGTTCACCGTGAGTAATTCGAATCACGTATCTTCCATAAAATATTTTACCAGATACCATTTCACAGTGTATGTATGTCTCGAATTGGTAGTTCAATTTCAATTACATTTCTAAGACCTGCATCTGGAGCCTTTACCGTATCACATAAAGGATTATATTTTTTTGGACTGAGAACAGCGAATGGATTATAACCATATATCATACCGTTTGAGTTCAAAATGAGTAAATCGAATCACGTATGCTCCATATCATATAAATGTAACTTTTAGCAGGCCCCATTTGAAAGCTTCGAGTTGGTATGTTCAGTTTCAATTGAAGACTTCAACAAAGATATAAGAATGGACTCAAAAATTGTTTTCTACTAAAACTGTATGATCGCCACTGAATTTCGATTAAAAGCAACTGAGTTTCGGTTCAATATCAGGAAAATAGATTTTAATCTTTCAAAATAATAAAAATGTTAACTACTGGGTACCTATAACGAGTACACGACTCGTGCAGTTCACTATATATATTTTTCATAGAAAACAATTTGAGTAGGTATTCTCAGGAGCGACCTCGTTGCAATTCTGACCACGTGACGCCTAGAGTGGTCGGTCGAGCGACAATAGTTTAGGAATCGGTCCCGGTTAACACTTATTGGTCCATACGGTTCAATTGATTTAGCTGGCAACATTCTTTCTGATACGGTTCAATTTAGTGATTGCTTTTAGCTATTTAAAAATAAACGAGAGGATGGAATTAGATAAGAAAACTTAAAGGAAATTCTCGCTTAAGCTTTCTTGACTTTGAGGCTCTAATATCCATAACAACTTATTTGCAACTATATCTAGCATCTATTTTTCTCAATTCGATAACAAGATGCCGACGGATTTTATGCCGTAAAAGCTTAAAACATTTTTTTTTTTAAGAATATCAGCCAAGCTGAACTTGACTGATGTTCTCCTCTCCCCTCCAAATAAGTGAAAACTTGTGTTAGGTGTGGATACGACAATAGTGCAACGGGTAGGGATCGAACCTTTAAGTTTTCAGTCCGCACCTGTAACCGTTTAATTACCGTTTATTTTAAATGCTCATGTTTTAAGGCGTCGATATTGTCGACTTGCTAGAAATATGAGTCTTACTTTTAGTCTGCATTTTGAATTCTGATCTAAATTATTAGTTGATAGGTACCTACTTTATATAAAACTTTAATTAATTTGTCCATTCGTGTTGGAAAATAAAGAGATTTTATTTTTCATTTTATGTAGATATGTATAAACATATATTTATACATACCTGAAAGTATGGTATATAGAGATCCACACTAATAACAAAAAAAAACGAAATATAGGAATGTGCACCTTTGGCTTTGCAACCTTTGGCTGAGGGAACGACGCCTAAATTGGAAAATAAATACCGGGTTTAGCACTGAATATTCCGCTGAACATGAATTTATGAATTTTTAATAAAAACTAAATTTATGAACACTCTCATCGGAATCATGAATATAGCCTCATACAAAATTGATTAAAAAGATTAACGACGCCGCGAACGGGTTCCGTGAAAACATTTTCTATTCAGACATTTAAAATTTAATAACAAGAACTCCAGAAGCTGCAAATAAGTATACTTGTAAGATCTTAATTTAAATTAATTGAAATAGGTAATGAACGAAATCTAACGCCATGTTTTAAACATACATAAGAAAAGTTACCTAATTACTCTAAAGTCTATGGGATATCAGGAAAGCTGAGGTTAAATATCCTTATTATTACAAATTCGAAAATGTGATTTTTTTGGTTTGTCATGCAATCTCGCAGCAACGGATAAACGTGATTTTTTTGCATGAGTACAGTTGAGTACGTGAGCGTAGCATAGGCTACATTTTATTCCGAAAAAACAAATGTTTCCCGCGTGAATTTTTAAACCTTTACTCCGCGCGGACTAAGTCGCGGTCAAAAGCTAGTGAATAAATAAATTCGAACGCATTTCCAAACGACACAAGCAGGCATTGTGGTGAATGGGGGGGTTATCGACCACAAATCGACGAAACGACCCGTAATCAAACTTTCCGGAGCCCCACGGATTAGCTCCTACATTGTTTATGGATTTAGAACCGACAGCGCTGATCTCGCTAAGCTATTAATGTAAGGACATCAAGAGCTTACAAGAAGAGCAGTATACTCGCATATCCTTATGGATGCGAACTACTCCATGACGTGCTAAATGTAATATTCATAATTTATGTAATAATGTATAAAGTATATTATATTGTTGTATGTATGTATATACCATATGATGTCCGCGACTTTGTCCGCGTGGTAAGGTTTTTTGATCCCGCGGGAACTCTTTAATTTTCCGAGATAAAAAGTAGCATATGTGTTATTCCAAAAATTTGGCACAGAGATGGACTCTGGAAAAAATTTCAGCCAAATCGGTTCAATCGCTGCGGCGTGATTGAGTAACAAACAACCAAACTTTCGCATTTATAATATTACTAATAGGATAACGGTGGCTGTTTCTTACACGAGTTTTAATATCTTTGGGATTCTCACCTTTCTCGGGTCATACGACATTTGGCGCAGAAATAGTTAGCGTCCTGTAGGGAAACTCGTGAAATCTCATTCAAATTCACGAGTAAATGGGTAGACTAAATTTTCTCGTGGCGCGCTGCTAGCCCTACTGGTGATAATTAAGCCATTTTATTAATTTAAACGTTAACTTTACGGATTAATTAGCGATATAAAATATCTTGTAATTCTTAGGCTGAAGATCCGCAATCAGTTGCCTACCAATTACAATAAATCAATAGCATAAATTACCTTTACAATAAATCAAAAGCACAAACTACAAGTAGTATTATTGATCCGTAACAGGTTCGTTTAACACTCACGTCTGCTCATCAGGCGAAATAAGTATACATACAATTTTATTACATAATAAATAAGTATATTTATATAATATTTATTTATTGTTTATCGAAAAATATGAGCAGTTCAATAGTAACAAGCTTCAAGAGTAATCGCAGGATGCATTGTTAAATATTCTGTAAAAAAAAAAACAGGTTGACTTGTAAAATGCTGAAAGAAATAATATAAAAGGCTTCTGCAGAATGAGACACGCTCTAGAAAATAATAACTGTTTCTGTAGTCTGTCAGATTTTCGTGAAAACATGTAATTTAAAAGTAAGATTTACATACAAATCTTTGAACATGTGTAACTTAAAAACAATATAATATTTTGTTTATATGCTTTTGGTGCTTATGGAAATCTAAGAAATGGCGCAAAACACAGACACTGAGTTTGGCTAACATTTAAATGAGAACGAAAATCCGCTTGTATAGGGTGCGCTCGAGACACTAAAACTAAGAGTACCTACAAAAAACATACGTTTGTACAATAAATATACATATAGTATAGTATTAAATAAGACTATCTTTATTATTTTTCAATGTTACAAAACGAAGTGTTTTCAAAAATTACCAGTCCTAGCAACAGTCCTTTTTCTATTTTTAAAATAATATCTCTAAAGCTTCCCACATTTATTTGATATCACCATTTGTAAACATATGATATAGGAAATACATAAACTGACGTCGCTCAGCGCCCGCATAACTGAGTTTCATGCGAACTAGGTCTTGACAATTGATTCACTCACTTGTAAGTATACAAACGAATAGAATCTCCAGCGCACTCAATTGAGTGCAATGAATTTGACCTCTGTGTGACAATGGGGACGCGCAAACTGCACTGTGTATCCATTAACGGCCCTGCTGGCTATCTTAAATTTTATGTTGCATTTTGAACCCCAATTTACGCAGATATACATTATACAGTCTTATTAATATTATAAATGCAAAAAATGTTTTTTGTTAGTTGGTTTGTCCTTCAATCAATGCATCGGATGACGGATGAACATTATTTTTGCATGTGGATAGTTAAGGACTTGGAGAGTGACACAGGAAAAAAAACAGAGGGGACCTGCGGAATTTTGAAAAACTTATGTAACTCCACGCGGACGAAGACGCGGGCAAAAGATAATAATGCCTGAACTTAATTGACGTGACAAAAACCTGCTATCCTTTGCATCAAAGGTAAAAGGGTAGCGTTACATTTAGAGTTGACACTTAAGTTGAATTTTGAGAGTTATTGTGCTACGATCGGTCGTAAGATACCTACTATGTTTTTACAAAAGCTTCGTCGCTTTAATATAAAAATAACCATGGTTCGTAATATCACATACTTTCTAAAAATAATGATCTTGTGTCACAGAAGCACTGTGGATACTTCAGTTCCTTTTAAGAAAATGAAAATACTATTCTTTTGAGCATAGTTTTACATAAATGTTAAAACCGTACTTCAGCATTCATTTATTCAACTTGGCTCTTAAATAAATCGGACCACGCCGTGTGAAATGCTTTTCACAAAAAAGGGACTGACCACTTAAAGAAAATCACATAATTGAAGAACAGTAAACGATGCGTAAAGAGGGGGCAACCCCTCGAAAATAATTCTCAAGTCGGAGACATGCCCTCACCGAAGGTCACCGGAAGGGTCCATACATCATAAATGGTTCAGAAAAGATAAGGAAGTTCTTGACAAGTGACTTCACCCATTGTGCAATATCCATATTGATTTGTACAAATAATATACATATCAATGTAACTTATCTCTCTTAGTCTTACCGAAAAAGACTTAGGAAAACCAAAACTCTATATAGAAGGACTCTAGTATTCAATAAATAAATAATCTACACATAATATTATAAAGCTGAAAAGTTTGTTTGTTTGAACGCGCTAATCTCAGAAACTACTGGTTGGAATTTAAAAATTCTTTTTGTGTTGGATAGTCCATTTATCGAGGGAGGCTTTAGGCTGTATAACATCACACTGCAACCAATAGGAGCGATGCATCAGTGAAAAATGTTGCAAAAACGAGGAAAATTATCCATACTTGAGGGCTTACGTTGTGTGCGCTGCGTAAACGGTTCAAGTTACCTAATAAATATGTATGAAAGAATTATTACTCTTTAAACGATCTAAAAAAATGTTCGCGACAGTATGTCTATTTTTTAAGATTGACTCATTATAACCTTTTTTATGGTAATCAAATTTAGTCGAAATAATGAATTATTACCAATTATTTGCCAAAGAGTTTTATCAACATAACTAATCGCGATCATAATAACAGAAATTGACGCGGATGAAGTCGCGGGCCACAGCTAGTAATACTATAATCATATCTTCATGATAACACTAGCGCCGAGCAAGCCAAGAGGCACAAATAAGAAAATCTCGATACTTAGTAGTTTCTTATTTGTGCCTTTTGGTGTGGAGATCCTGGGGTCGTGGGACTCGTGGGGCCCGGAGGCTTGAGCACTTTTTGTAGAACTAGCAAAAATGGTAATCGAGTCTACCTGGGATCCAAGAGCTGACAGCTACCTTGGCTAAAGGATTAGTTTCACCATCCAAAGGGGCAATGCTGCGTCAGCGCGTCTGATTGTAGGCGTTTATTATACCGGAAATATGTAGGAAGAATTCAGCGATTGAATTTGCTAAATTGACGTCCGCGATTTAAATTCCCGCGCCACAATGCTTTTATCGAAACAATAATTCAAATACGAAATGAAATCAAGGTTACACTAAGTGTGTAATCTTGATTTTATGTCGTATCCGTCTCACAATGTTGAACAGTACATGCTATTTTATAAAATCCGAATGTTTTTTCCATTTTAATGATGATGATGACGATAGAGATAGTGGTAGTTGTTGTGCTAATGATTATGATATCCACCAGTCCACTTTCGGCCACGGCGACTACTTGTTAAGAACTCCTAATTTGTTTTGCGGCTCTAATATTCTGCCCTTTTATGACCTAGTTCAATTTTTGCTGCTTTACTGAGCATTGTGAACACTTAGTCAAGTATATTTTTTGTAAGTATTTTCGTATATTTATTTAGTTATTACAGTTTATATATTTAATATTAATTATAATTAACAGTAAATCATAAATCTTAATAGTGTTTTCTGTTAAAGAGTAGGTACGTTGACGTAGTTGTGTCGCCTATATTTGCATTGCATACCTATTACAGTTATTTATTACACATATCTAGTACAATATGTATCTTAAATCTTAAATGAGAAATAACTCACTACTATAGATTTTTAATTAAAAAAGAGTGTTTCTGTTTTTAAACATCATGATGGTGATATAAACATTAAGAGCAAAGTTTGAATTGATTCATTTATGCCAAATGACAATCTACGTGTTTTTGATAACGGAGCGTTACGGAAACTTATTTGTAAACAATCGTAAATTCAGAATATTACAGTTGTTTGTTCACAAACTAAGACATTACTTGAAGCGATTCAACTTTATCGAATCAGTAAGATAAAGAAATCGATTCATTCCAGTCACGGAAAAACTGGCTGCGTTTACATAATTGTCGTTAGCAGAAGGCGAAAGATATATTTAGAAGCTCTGGTACACAGGTTTTACTCGTTAGTATCTACACTAATGACACACAGAAAGTGGTTTTTGTGCAATACTCGGTCATTCGTCTTCGCCATGTGAAGACGATTCAGTGACCTTAGTAGTTAGAACATGACACCAAATTAATGGAATGTACGTCCTACCTCTCTCTTAGATGAAATTCAGGGTACTTAATGACATCTTAACAGTACTAGCCTAGCTCCAAAGTTTGACAGCTAAAATGTGATGATCGCGATCACTCCCAATTAGCTGAAACTCACTTTTTTAGCTTAAATATTTAGTCGTAACTGGCAAAAGTACCTATAACAGCTTTGGCCACGAGCCAATTACTTTGATAGCCCCTGTAGCCCCCCTAGACTTTTAAGCTTCATTGGGGCAAAGTTATTTACTGACGAAACGTGGAGACTGTACACGTATAAATATAATAATTTACAAAATCTCAATAAATTGCGTAAATTCAAAGAATTGGCAGAACAAGAAACTTTTCTGCTCGGAATACTATGAATTCATTTTCAACATTGGATAATATTTTGAAACAAATACCTATAAGAGTGAATAGTTGATTAGAGCCTCAATAGCGCAACGGTTAAAGTGCGGACTGAATACCGAAAGGTCAAAGGTTCAATGCCCACCACTACAGCACTAATGCTGTACCAACTCCTAGCACAAATGTTACGCATTATATCTGGAAGTGAGTAGGGTATATTCAGCATGGATAATAAACAGTGGACTATTCACGTTAGTGACCTATGAATTACAATACTCAGGCAGCGCATTTTTCTTCACAATCAAAAATTTAAATGAGCTTCCGTCGATCCGCGACCCAAGGGGGTATTTTTTCTCTTTTAATGCCATTTTCGGCGGTATTACTCTTAAATGAATATTCATTCAGTGCGAAATCGTTTAGAGATATAATAGACTGAGGTTCATATTAGGGACGCAATGAATTATGGATGTCGGTTTCGTATGCAAAAATTCTTTCTCGCGTCAATTATATTACTATTTAAGTTTAAAAATAATTGCTCCAGCAATTAAGAGCTAAGCCGTAATGAAGAATGGCTGGGTAATAAAACGCGGCGCGTCTGGCCTATGATCATCACAGGTGAAAGATAATAATAATGACAAGCTTTTTAATCTCCCACGGAAAAAGTGAGGTTTTATAAGTTTGACGTGTGTATCTGTGTATCTGCTTTCTGTCTGGAAGGACCGATTTTGATGCGATTTTTTCAGGTTGAAAGCTAACGTAATCGAAGTGGATCTTAGCTATTAATTAATGGATATTTGCTCAGGTGTTTGAAAATCATCAGCTCATATCCTACTTCATTAAAGAGTTTTACAAACTTGCATTGGTGCGACTGATTTGAAATTTGGTCTGTTGCTTCGGATTATTTCCAAGGCATGGTAACCTTGAGTTGATGCTGCGGCATCGAGAAGTCTGCGGGATACCCAACTCCTCAGCAACTTACAGCAGATACAGTGTTTATGGGCTCATTAGAATGGTCTCAATGAGTATAGGTCTTAGATGATTATTATTATACAGCATTTAACTGTATAATCTCTTGCGTCACGGATCGTATAATTGAATGTACATTGCATAAAAATATGAAACTAAAGTGGAATATTAAATAAGTAATAGAAACTTCTTAAACAAACTTTCATGAAAAGTTAGATAAAATACTTATCTGAATCTAGGTATTTAATATATGACATACCAACAACTTAAACTGTATGAATCTTTTTACCTGAAACAAAATCAAAAAGGATTATTATTAGATGCCGATTTCCCAATTTTATCCTACTATCCTACTTAATATATAATATTATAAATGTGAAAGTGTGGATGTTTGGATGTTTGTTACTCAATCACGCCGCAACGACTGAACCGATTTGGCTGAAATTTGGCACAGAAATAGATTATAGTCTGGAATAACACATAGGAAAAAACCTTAATCCACGCGAACGAAGTCGCGGGCATCAGCTAGTTATTAATAATATAAATTTAACAAAGCCAACTTGACCAAATCTTAATTTAATTTACCAATCTCAGTATAATCCACAATACTTTTGCTTAATTTTCCAAAGAGAAAAAGAAATATATCTCGAGGCATTCCGAATTTATAGCACTAGAAGTCTACAGTCGGTGTAAGTAGCTGAACTTGCCTACTTGAAAACCAGAAGAAATTCATTTCAATTTGAGCTTTCTACATTAAAGTAATTACAAAATAGTGCTACTTTTCAGACTCTAGCCATAAAGAGTAAAGTTTATTACTAGCCATATATACGTTATTATAGCCAGTTAGTTCTTTCGGTGCGTAAAATGTCATTTAAAATTCAAATTTTTCACATAATTTACGGTACGCACATTTTACGATGTTTATTTTATGAAATAGCTTCTATAAATATGGCTGCATAATTCTATGCAGCCATATTTATAGAATAAGCATTTACACTGGAGACCAACATTTTATTAAAGATGTAGAACTGTCTTATTATTGATTCATTTTGTTATCAGTCTGATAGTAGGTACAGCGAATTTTCTCACGTTTTATAAAATATTTTAAACATATAAAGATTATTATTTAGAATATATTATAATTATGTCATACTAGCTTTTGCCCCCGCGACTTCGTCCGCGTGGAATTAGATTTTGGGGTGGAATTTTCAAAAACTGTGACACACGTACTTCTTTATTTTTAACTGAAAGCTCAAATACCAACTTTGATGGAAACAGCTTGAAAAATGACGGACTTTCATATAAACTTCCATCCCCTATTTAAACCCCTTAGGGGTGGAATTTCCAATAATCCTTTCTTAGTGTGCGCCTACGTCATAAAAGGAACCAACTGTAAAAATTTCAAGCTTCTAACTTCAGTAGTTTAGGCTTCGCGTTGATATCTCAGTCAGTCAGTCAGGACTTTGAATTTTATATAAGTATTGAATTTTATATTAAAAATAACAAAACACTGTTGGTAACGCGATTTTTGTTTGACTGATGTAATGATGTGGAAACTGATGCATTTTATCTCGCGTGCCGAAACTAATACAAAAGAAACGCGAGTTTCGGAACGCGACATTAAACTCCTCCAACTATGTATTCTGTGCTCCAACGCACACACGCACATTGTTTTGATAGATATGATCTTTGACGTTAGGAACACACCTACATTGCTTAGACAACAGTGAGTGCTTGTAAGGAGGATGGGCAATTTGGGTCCCTACTCCAATAGCAATCTATGTAGTGTCGATGAATAGGTCTTAACACAAGGAAAAATATTTATTAAGGTGACTTGTCTCAAATCGTTGTACTTTTTCCGTGAGACCGCAGGAAACTTCCCCCTATCCAAATCATTATTTTAGGTGAAATCATGTCCGGAGCAGTCCGGAGAGCAGCGGAGTGTCAGGAGCGTTCCCTGCGACTCATTTCCAGTAGCGGGGTGGGGGCGAGGAGAGGGCAGGGAGCGCGTGGGCACGGTAGTTCGCACCCCCCCCCCCCCCCCCCCGCATGGTCACTAAATGACGTGATTATAGACAGTAATATATTTTAGTGTTAATAATAAAGAATACTTATAATCAAAAATAAATGACATTGAGTTAAAATAATATGTTTTCTTTACAATCAGCAATAGTATCCCATGCCCATATCATAATATATTTATATACGTATTTATTATTAGGTAATTATTTTTTTTTTAATTCAAAATAATGTTTTTGGTTTATTTTCTCTGCAATAGTGATATTATATCAGGTCTACATGTTATTTTTAATGACAAAAATCAACTGACTTATAGTATATATTATAAATATTAAACACCACATAACTCGATTAGTACAGCGATTGGAGACAAGCGACCTGGTAATAATTGCTCTTTATAAAAAGACCTTTCCAATGATACATAAATGATGTCTATTGGAGCGGGACCCAACTTCCATACATTTTTGCCCATCCTCCTTTAATATGAACTTTATACCATAGCAATAAAGCTCAAATTGACTACGTTTTAGTTTCAAATCATTTGTATGGGAAAAAGAAAAGGGCTATTTTTAGGGTTTTTCAAGCAATAATTCTAATTTTTCTCGCCGTAAAAACCATCCTTGAACTTCAAGGAACATTTTAAAAAAAGATTTGGCCAAATTGGTCCAGGCGTTGTTGAGTTATGCGCTTACCAACACATTTTGCGATTCATTTTTATATATTAGATATATACAGATAAATGTAGTACTCGTACTTGTATATCTACCCTACTGTACGTAGAAGTTGCAACCAAAAAAAGAGTATAGCGCTACGTAGTTCAAAATCATGGATTTTTCTCGAAATGACTTTCTCTCAGACTAACTAAAATGTTTTAACATATTTTTACCCTGCTATTTTCTGACTAAGCTTCTTGGGGTGTGTATATTATTACAAAGAAAAATAAATTACCTTATATTTTATCTCCACCTGTCTAAATAGAGCATAGTTGAATAAATCTATTTCTATTTCAATCACGTGACGTAGAAGTGTACACAGTAGTCAGTTATTCTACGATCGTACTCGTTTATCATCATAATATGAGAACCCATTCGCTAAGGTAGCACTTGTTTTTTATCAACCGACTCGCTTTTTTTTTGTGGCTTCGCTCAAGTTATGTTCAATTTTTCAAATCTCTATTTTACCTTCTTACGGGTAGAATTTTCTAAAATCCCTTCTTATCGGGTGCCTACGTCATAACAGCTATCTGTATGAAAAGTTTCATCCCGATCCGTCCAGTGACCTAAGCTGTGCGTAAGTCAGGCAGTCAGTTAAGGTCAAACACTGCGCTTTCCGTTGCGAGGAGCAACTCCAGCACCTAGGGACCCCATCGGCCATCGGTTCCTCGAACCAAGTGGCACTTATCGTCAAATAAAAAAGTAACTTCATCAAATTATATATATAAACATCTTAGTTAAAGTACTAACTGAATTCTTGTTGACTTTCGACTTGTGAACAGAAATTGAAAAAAAAAAAATTAACCGTCTAGGCGTTTCCCCTGGAGAGCGGAGAAAAACGTTTCTTATTACCCAGCAAGTCGAAAGTGAGTATCCATTGTTGAAAGTTACAGTTTTCAATCTTGAACAACTTAGTTCATAATTCAAGCTCTAGGGACTACGACCACGGCTTGTTCAGAATTTGTGAGTTCGTGTAGTAAATTTTATTATTATACAAACACAAACAAACCGTTGTGGGTTCGTCGCAGACTGTGGACACGCAAGTTGTCCTCTAGCTAGAGGGCAGTGTGACAAGTAGATAGCTAATGAGCATACAACTTTACTTTTTAATGTTTGAAGAATGCTGTATCGTGACTACCTACAGCACGAAGGTGCCCCAAAAAACTGGAATATTTCATCGTAGGTAAAAGTAAACATTCGTGGTCGTCAGAACAAACAAATAAGGAACTCGTGCAGGAATACCTACTTAAGTTTTAAGGTGTACATGTATTATTCGTCTTTTTGAATTCTTGGTGTACTCTACAAGCATGCTGTGCCAATGTAATAATTTACTTTTAACGCACAACGAAGTTGATATTTTTCTATAAATTAAATAACATAGAGTATCTACTTCTGTATAAATCAAGACTAACTCTAGTAATAGTGTTCCTATTCGAAATTTGTGGTTTATATTAATTTGAATGATAAATGTAACTTACTCTACCATCAACATTAGGTACAAAAAAAAACTTTTCTTTTCGCTAAATGTAATTATTTTTCAAAAAAAAAACCATAGAATATAATAGCAGATAGAATGTCTACTAGCCATGTACAAGTACCTACCTATAAACTTAAAAATTCTACTAATTACCCATTGATCGTAAGCTATTTTTAGGTTTCCGTAATTACTGCTTGGGACTATAAGAAATAAATCGTTTATATATTTAGTACTGTCTATGTACAAGTTCAATATATAACATGAGGCTACATACGCCGAGTAATAGCTGTGCAATGTGCATCCCCAATAGAGCAAGAGCCCAGGACGGCCAGACCTTCGTTATTTTATAAAAGCTGAAAGTTTTTCTGTGCATGGCCCCTATACAGGTGAGAACAACCAGCGACTATGGAGTTTGGGTTGTGGTTACTTTGGCAGGTAACAGATAGTAAAGGTACACAAAATAGTACCTAAGTTTCGTTAAAGTATAAAGCTCAATTTTTTTATATTTTCTTCGGGATAACTTTAGAAATCTCATCGTCCATTGCCGGACACTTATGACAGTTTCTTCCCCCTGCCGGACACCACTAAACTTTAATAAATTATAATTATACTTTCGTTATAGTATAAAAGCTAAATTTTATATATGTTACTTGGGGACCTATAAAAAAATGTTACCTCAAAAGCCGGACAGTTTTGATGGTTTTTACACCTTGCCAGACACATTGAAAGTCCGCTCTAGGTGCGAGCGCGTGGTTATAACTGTTCAACCGCGGGATTCCCTTCGAGAAAGATTTAAAGAGATAGGCATTCTTACAGTAGCTTCACAATATATTTACAACAACATAATATTTGTCAGACAAAACATTTTGAGTTACAAAAAAAAAGGATGAATTATCCGATAGACCAAGTAAAATCCAAATAGGCTCATGTTTCCTGGGCTGCGCCTCAAGAGGGTCCAAAAGACATTTGTGTGAATGGGCGTGACGTTCTACAATAAAATTCCACAATCAATCTTAGACTTGCCTCACACAAGTTTAAGAAATCAATTAAGTCTGCTCTCATGGAAAAAGCATATTATACAAGACTATATAAATGATAAAAAAGCGTGGATATAATTCGCTCCAGTGATTCATGAGACAGTAATAACTATCCTGTATAACATGATTCTATTGTATTCTGTTCTACAGTGTTTCCACTTTATTTGTGTCTCAGTCATGTCTTAAAATGAGTATTTTAATATTAGTATCCAATTCGATGCCTTAACATGGGTAGCCTAAGTATGTCATGCTCTCTTTAAACATTTCTGTGGTGGTGTCCTGTGGTGCGAGTTCCCTCAAATATGGTTGAGCGAAGCAACGGCTGGATCATGCGTCATGCTCGTGAACGGGTGCGACCAACGGGTGTGCTTTCTGTCTGCTCGTATTAACTTGCATTGAATTGTATTTATTTGTAATTGTATTGTATTTATTTGTATTTGTATTGTATTGGACTTAGGAAACTTCATCATGGAAGCACTGTATATATAGCATAGTTTCATTACCTATTGTACAAAATTTTTTTTTGAAAAGAGCAACCACCGAGTTTATTGCTGGTTCTTCTCGGCAGGAAAGGCATTCCGAACCTGTGGTAGATTCATTTACGATTCAAAAGATATAGCTTTTATACTATAACGAAACTATAATTATAATTTACTAAAGTTTAGGGGTGTCCGGCAGGGGGAAGAAACTGTCATAAGTGTCCGGCAATGGACGATGAGATTTCTAAAGTTATCCCGAAGAAAATATAAAAAAATTGAGCTTTATACTTTAACGAAACTTAGGTACTATTTTGTGTACCTTTACTATCTGTTACCTGCCAAAGTAACCACAACCCAAACTCCATAGTCGCTGGTTGTTCTCACCTGTATAGGGGCCATGCACAGAAAAACTTTCAGCTTTTATAAAATAACGAAGGTCTGGCCGTCCTGGGCTCTTAGTCCACAAGTGAAACCTTCAAATCGTGTCGTCGATAGATAAGCGACTGATGGGCTTCACTGTGTGCACCTATTGACAGCAAAATGAATGAAAAGAACAATTAAATAACCGATTTATAACCTCAATAGCCCGATGGTTAACATGCGGACTGAAAAAGTGAAAACTGAAAGATCTACGGTTCGATCCCCACCGGTTGTAGATACTATTAGTATATCGCACGCGCCACGCACTCCTAACATAAGCTTTCAGTTTATATGGAGGGGAGATTAGAATATTAGTCATGATCAGCTTTTCTAATATTCTATTAAAGAAAAAGATACCGAAAAAAAGATACCGGACGTAAGAAAAAGATACCGAAAAAAAGATACCGGCCGAATTATAAATTCGGCCGGTATCTTTTTTTCGGTATCTTTTTCTTACGTCCTCCTTTTTGGAAGTCGGTTAAAAATTAGTAGAGTTTCGATATACGAAAACAGGTTGTTTTTCTTTGAGACTAAAACACTATAGGTACTTGCGGCGTAAATATTTTCGCCGAAAATTTACGATCCTTTTCAACGTAAAGACCTTAACACTAGGGAAAGTGCTACTTGTTTCGACACAATCACTAATAAATTATGAAATTAATGTAGCTAGAGCTACATTTTATGTTCTATAAAATTACAACTACTAACAAGAAGACTACTGGAAGAAGTCGTTGATTATCACGAAGTTACAGACACATACAATCTCTCTTTGCATTGAAATTCTCATTTATGAAGATTGAGAATAATTTTCAGAAACCACATTGCATTGCAATAGCTGCTAAGCGTAGTAAATAGTGCTTTCAGATTCTTCAGCACATATTCTGTCAACACGGTTACAGAATACGCAAAAGTCCTCTTACTTGAATTGAAACATCAAAATTTTTACAGAATTTCCCCTTAATGTCGAAGTTAAAATCCGTAATTAGAATAATTGACACTAAGACAGCATTAATAGAGCAATTTAATATGAGAAGCTTAAAATTACTCGTGCCACGGAAGATCAAAACCGCTCCGTAAAATATAAATAGAACAGTTATTCCCAAATAGCGTTATGAAATCTAAACCGTCTTATCTTTCGGGAGCGTTTGATGGACGTTTATTCAGCACAACAATAGCGCGATATAGCGAAAATTTTCAATTAAACAAAACAAAACGTCGCGGAGTATTGTCTGGTGCGGAATCCTTAAGGCTTGGACAAACGCACGATCACGCTAGAACGTAGAACTTTATAATGAACTCACGAAAATTTTTAATAGGTATGTACCTACAAAGAACTCTATCAAGGAAGTCACTGCATTTTAGACATTTTTTAATTTGAGACTGAATCTAAATACATAATATCTAAGCTATCAACTTCGGTACTGAGTCGTATCTGAAACGATGCGTACACAACTCGAAACAAGTTGTAAAAAAACTTTACTGTCACTCAAAGATTCTAAGATGAAATAATAAAAAAGTAAAATAAGCAAGGAACTAAAAAATCTAAAATAAAGAAGATCATTCAAATTTTTCAAATTACTTTCAAACTAGTTATGAAAAAGTCAAAAGTAATGAAAATTAGGAAAATGTTACATAAACAATAATTAAAATAAAATATTGATACATTTCAACATTAAAATACGAATATGGTTCTCATTGTACCTCAACGTTCTGTGAATGCAAAATTAGTGTGCTAATTTTGTGGCATCAGCAAAGTCCTCTAAAAAATACAACAGCAATCTCCACAATGAACACCTTGCCGATGCAAGAGAAGTATTCAGTTTTAATTTTCATGTTGCAGGTTACCATCGCGTGTTGCCGTATCGCTTTGCATTTTTCCTAGCCTTTAACGCAGCGAGCGACTGGCGTGGCGTGGCGGATGTCCGCCGGTTGAATGGCGGTATACAGAGCGGGTGACGTGCAGCCCACGCTCTGAGAAAGAGTTTACCGTGATATAATACTTGCAAGTTTTAAATAATGCGCACTCTAGTAGCAGTCCAAACAGATAAAACTAAATATGTACTAGTTACGTTGTGGTAGTAGCGTATTAGAATGAACATTATATTTAGGTATTAGAATGAACTGTGTAATCTTTAAATTAAAAAGAACACAGCGTCAAGGCTACAGTTATAAGGCAAGTAAATTGCTGTTAGTCTAGAAGAAACAAATATTTATTAACTTATCATAAATAATAGTCAAAACGTTTTTTTAATTTTGTATTCAGACGAAAAATTGTACCTCAGCAAGGGACGCTTTAAGCTTTACTCAAAAACCTAAATCAAATTTTCAATATACTGAAATCTTTTACATCCGGGATTTAGAGGTATTCCCGAGATATAATCGGCTAACATCGATATCGTTTTACGAGTTCATATCAGGATCGATTCCCTGATATCTACAGGCCTGATCTAATTGTCGTCAGACATTCTTAGACGCCACCGCCGCATGATATCGCTATAATCTCCGCCATTCCGAGCGTAATGGCGCGAGTGAACTTCACGCCCGCTTTTGAGGTCACTTCTCTACATAAAGTGCTACGCGCTGGAAGTATTGCGATTTCGCTCTCTAATAAGTTTTCTTTAATTTTATAATAAGCAATGACAGTCTACTTTTCAGATGGTCCAGGTCTCGATCCCAGACAGTATCTGTCGCATCTCTGACTCTGAGGAGTTATTATGCATTTAAGCAATTAATACCTGTAACTTACTTTAAAGGTAAAAGAAAACCTCGTAAAGAAGCCACAGGGCTTCTTTACGAGGTTTTCTTTTCTTTCTTTGAGAACAGTCTCAAAACTGTGTGGAGTCTGCCAATGAGCACTTGACCAACGCGATAGCCATAACTTTTTCCCATTCGAGTACATTCAAAATGATTTAATTTTTTTTTTTAATAAGTGTCAAATTAGCGTGAAATCAATGTAAACTCCGCCATTCTGGGCGTAATGGCGCAATTGAACTTTACACCAATTTTGAGGTCACTTCTTCGCAAGCTGAGCAAACGCGCTGAAAAGTGCTCTAATTTCGCTCGGTAATTTCAGGGATATTTCTCGTTAGGCATTCTTAGGCGCCGTCGTCGCGTGACATCGCTGTAGAATCTCCGCCAGTGCGTGTTATGGAGCGAGTGTCACTCCTCCGCATTCTTTATAACCTACGACCTAGAGACTTATCCCCTTTATCTTCAACTAGCTTTTGCCCGCGACTTCGACCGCGTGGAGTTAAGTTTTTAAAAATCTCGCAGGAACCCTCTCTTTTTCTGAGATAAATGGTAGGTATGTTCTCGCTATATATGTGGTCTATGTTACTCTCCAAGTCCTCAACTGTAGCAAAAAATCACATCTATCCGTTGTTCCGTTGCAGCGTGATAACGAATAAACAAACGAGGCAGTTACTTCGAGACTTTGAGGTAATTAAAATGATAAAAATATTTTAAACGAAATTAAACTTATTCTGTTCGAATTTTAAGATTACAATTTTACTTTAAACTTTTGTTCCGGAAAAACAGAGGGTTGTCGTTGGAGTTTCAAAAACCTACTCGTAACTCCAATCGGACAACGCCGCTGGCAAGAGCAAGTATTGTGCTAGTATAGTATATTGAGAAAATAAATAATCGTTTGAACAGAATAAACACTAACATCCTGTATATGTTGTAGAACTGGTTTCAATAGTTGCACAATAAATAAGACATGTGTATTGTGTCTCGCCAGTGAATATGCGATGGGCGATAGAAATCTCGACGCAACCGGCGAACGCGAGACTGGGAGTACGTATCTCCCCTCGTTTCCTGCGTACGTAATAGACTCGCATTTATATTCAAACGTTATAATATAATATTCAGTGTAATCCTGCTCCAAAGTAACGGAGTTCTCAATACGATTCCCATCAACACTATTTTATTTTTATAATGTACACAAATACCATATACAGGATTGTAAATTTAATTATAATACCTAATAAGGTACCTATTATAATATATATGTTTATTTGTTGGTTTGTCTTTCAGTCACGCAGCAACAGAGCAACGGATCGGCGTGAGTTTATGCACGGATGTAGTGTATCCTGGAAAAACAGCGGGATTTTCAAAACCATGCGTACGAAAAGTGAGTAAAAAGTAGTAGAATGGGTTTTCATAAAAAAATATCCTTATTATATAGGCTAACTAAGAACTTATTTAAGTAATTCGTTGAGTAAATTATCTAGTTTTATTTTTTCCCACGGTAACTATTAATAAAAATACGGTGCGCATATTGAATTTAATTTACATAATTTTCGCTATCGACATCTCGAAGAATCTAAAAAATGACACCCATACTTATATATTTGTACAAAAAAAGATACCTATCTAATAGCTGGAAATATAAGACGGTAAATATTTTTCTGTCGTGTTTATTAAATGTTGTGTAAATTTCAAGAAACAGTAGGAAGCTGATACGCAATGTGAAAACAACGTCACGGTGACGGCTACAAAATCACGCAGGGCGTCAATCCACCGAAAGGGAGCACTATTTCGGTCTTCACCTACTGCGGTCTCCACAAACGTTCTTTGAAATTTTAATCGTTCCATTCACCCTGTCCTGATGGCACACTAGAGACTTGGCCATGTGTTTGGCGTGGATATACGTAGCACTTAAGGCCTGGGCACACGAGCGCGACAACATAATTTAGATAATTATAAAAAGACGTGTGATTGATCTATCAACGCACAGCCTGAATTCCTGGAGTTAGAAGCATGAAATTTTGACAGCTTAGATTCCTTGTATCACGTAAGCACCCACTAAAAAATGGTTTTTAAAAAGGACAAAAAGGCAAACCCTCTCAAAAACAGATGTCCCAAATATGCAGTTGGACTTCATAATGATTCAATTCTAAATTAAGCCCTAAGGGGATTAAATAGGGATTGTCTAAAATCATAGAAGAACTTCGCATTAAACGTGTAGGATTTCTAAAACAAGAAACTGTAATATGAAGTTCGTCACATGGCTCCTGCGCGCGCTCCGCGACCCAATAGAACACGTTACGCGACATTGGCACGAATGTCATTTAGGACACCGATTCCACACCTTATGTTTGATCGCGGGTACGCACGAACAAAATAAAACATAATGAAGCACCATTTGCTTTGATAGTACCTAAATATCATTTTATTATTTGTATCACGTATTAAATGGCATTTTGTCTTCAATATTCATACAAACATTGTGGCAAGTGGAGCTTTTAAGCTTTACACACTCACATTTCAAAACCCTAAATCATTCACGCGATTATCGCCTAACGTCATTTAGGAGGCCGATTCAACACCTTACGTTTAATCGTAGGTTCTTATGAATAAAATTGGTGCGAACTTGCGAAGTTTACGTCATCGCATTCTATTAGTTTGGGGCTGATTGTTCTACAACTTCTAGGTGCTACGTTCGAAGCGACGCTGCCGTCACGCTTAGTGTCTATCCAAACCTTTAAAAGGTAAAAATAAAGGGTTTTGCGATTACCGAGCCCTTTATGCGTGTTGCACGTGTTTAAGTCATCTGAAAGAGAGCACTTTATGAGACGTTCGTATATATATGTATTTGTATGCCAAAAGGGTACAACGTCGGCATTTAGGGGATTTAAAAGACTTGTTGAGTGTATTTTTTAAATAAAATCTTTAGATCCTTTAACAAATACAGGGTCCTTCGAAGCAATTCATACTCTTAGTTATTTTGTGTGTACTTCATTTAGAATGTATTCTTCACATTATTGTACCTAGGGGTACTGAAATAAAATCTTGTTTATTTCACAAGGGATTCCATTTTTCTCTAAAGCCCATACGTAGGTTTAATTTAAATCATAATGAAGTCCAACTGCACGCATATTTGGGACATCTATTTTTGAGAGGGTTTGTCCTTTTGTCCTTTTACGTGACAGACATTTAACAATAGTTCATAGTTTCAAATGCTGCCGATAAAGCGTGAATTGCCCTTTTAACGTCAACCCTCTAAGACACCTTTCACTTTAGTCAGAGATGTAACACTACTGCGTTCATTTAAATAACGAAAACAATAACTAACTTAGGTTTTAGCTTCAGTTCGGAAATTATCTGATATCGGAGTAAGTTCCTTTTGTGTGTGGCGACACGCACTGTGGAATACGTTTGTTCAGCTGTAGATACAAACAAGCTAATGAACATAACTATTAGAATTTCTATTTACAGTACTAAAGCAGCTAAACACATGTACATGTTTCGGTCACCTCTGACAAACCAGGCGAGATCTATAATAGAAGTTAAATTCAACAAGGATGTGTAAAATTAATAACCTCCTTTGCTTAGCAATATTTGTTTACTTAACTAACATTATACAATGTAGTCACTCTCGGTGTCTGATGTGTTACCTGTATGCTGCTTTAATATTTAAATCTTATTTACATTCACCCCCAGCGCCGCGTCGCTGAAAATGGGTCTTAACTAACACTAAAAACATTCCGCCCCTGCGGGACTATTTTCGGCGCCCCTCTGGAACTGTTAAAATAGAATATCAGCGACCCGGAATATAAAATTCAATAAGTAGCACGAGGTTGGTACTTGCCTACAAATAATAATAAGCCAAGAGACCACAGGTACTAGTAATACTTGTACATATGAAGCAAAGAAACGCTTCCATCAACTAAGTATGACACTAATATTATAAAGGCGAAAGTTTATATATGTGTGTATGTTTGTTACTTTTTCATGCCACAACGAATGACCTGATTTGGCTGAAAATTGGAATTGAGATAGCTCATACCCAGGATTAATACATTGGGGCAGGCGACAGAACGATGTTCCTAGTTTTTCGCACATAAAATACCGTATAAGTCTGTTAATCTATTCTTATACCCATATCCTGTATTAGGTACTAAACAATTTCAACGAGAGAGGTTGCTCTATTAGTATATTGACTCTCGGCATTAGACCTACTCGTACAACGTTGAATCGTTAATGATATTTCGATGTAGGCAATATCAAGTAGGAAGGCTATCTAAAGCTCACGGAAGTTCACACTATAAATACCTACGAGCTGATGTTTTTGCTTCAGGTCACGATTTTTGAGATCAGTTTAGCGTCTTATTATCTTTGAAATCGTGATCGTATAGACTGGATCCGTTTATTTTTATGATATCATCAAGGTAACCAGTTTTATTTACGTGTATTTAAATCATTAATAACTAGGAGTTTTACTTTGAAGACTACACACAATATTTCATATACATAATATTTCTTCGTATTATAAAACTTTTTAAGAATAGGCATGTTAAACAACAGACCAAACGCAAAATAGAATATTCTAGATAGCTTCTCTGATACCTAACCTGGCTCTAAAGCTATCACACCTGTTAATAAAAAGAGGGTTTTGTCCAAAGTACGAATATGCACTTGCTAACATATAGCTTCATTACGTGTCATTAACTCACTAGGCCACGAACAGCCACGAGCTTTTGGACCAAAAATACTTTACGTTTTTACCCTCACCCTTTTATTGACTATAGAAGCATTGGACCGAAACATAACGAATGTTTTAACAGCTTCGCCCGCATAGTGTCCATTAGTTGCGGTCTGTAAGAATTCATAATATTTCGTTGATAATAATGTTCTCCCAACCATATTCGGTTACGGTGACCTAAACCGGTGGTAGATTCTTGACTTGTCGTAAGAGCCACAAGTTGGCCTACATTTAATTATAGTGCACAAGTATGTGCGCAAACACAGGTGCACTCTATACCCTCAATCTAATAGTCCAATGGATGTGGAAGTCGGTATTGGCTTTGCGTGCTCTCCGAGGCACGGGTGTGACATAGTCAACTTCAAACTATATTTTTGGCCCGACCCATTAACCAACTCCAGGACCTCGTCTTCCACAGTCGAACATGTTAACTACTAGATTAAAGACGCTGATACAGGTATCCAAAGGGGATTCCGACATAAGAAGTTGTATATTATGTCATGTTACGCCACTTCGCGTCAATCGGCTTTAGAGCTTACTTAGGCTCTTAATATTTAAGCTTCGTGGATCTAGCTATTAGGTACGCAGAGTTTTCTTTTGCACGCATATCTTTGACATAATACAAGAGGTAAATGTAGTAATGGTAGGTAGTAATGGATAGTATTTAGTAGCTCTTTGTGTAATGATAAAAACAAAATAACAAGCAACTTTAAAACGATTAATCCTGAGAAATAATACAACAATGGTTCGTCTCGCATGCTACAATGACAAATGGAATCGCGTGCAAAACGTAGCTTGTTGTACTTTTTATGTACCACCATTACTCAAAGGTATGTAGCGTGTTGGGCTAGCATGTCCTAATCACTTTAATTACCAACATTTTCAGATGTCATTTTACATGTCGTGGTACTACTCATAAATATTAAGGTTCAATGGCTAAAGGACAGTTATTATACCAATACAGGCGAATATGCATCAGATTCTTTTAAATAAAATCTTTTCTCCCTACTACTATTATTATTAATCCGAATGTGTGTGTTGTCCTTCCACCACGCAGCAACGAAGACACTGATCGACGTGATTTTTTGAATGGACAGGTATTGTTGGAAACCTGAATAGTAACTTTTTATTACGAAAAAAAAAAACAAAGGGTTCCTGCAGGATGTTTAAAAATCTTACTCCACGCGGGCGAAATCGCGGGCAAAAGTTTTTTTTTTTTCGATGACAAGATAGCCCTTGACTGCGATCTCGCCTGATGGTAAGTGACGATGCAGTCTAAGGTGGTAGCGGACTAACTTGGAAGGGGTATAGCAGTGTAAATTCAACCCATACCCCTAATCGGTTTCTACACGCCATCATGCCGGAACGCTAAATCGCTTGGCGGCACGTCTTTGACGGCAGGGTGGTAACTAGCCACGGCCAAAGCCTCCCACCAGACAAACAAACCAGACAAAGTTCTAAGTATAATAATTTATTTCGTATATCATACAGTACTTAACTTTAAGCGTCTTCATTCCTTATCTATAACCTTGACGCGTGCAATACAATCTCCCTTTTACCGTGAGCAATCTAAACATAGGTACGAATACGCAAATTAGGCCAAGTCAGTGAATTGTTTACATGCGATATATTATAACGAAATAAATTCTATACAAATCTTTAAATATTTTATATATCCTCATTCCTCAGTCAATATTTACATATATACATATTATGCATGTATTATATGTAAATATTAACTAAACTACCTTTTATTGGCTGATATTATTGTTGATTCCAAGTTATCAAGAACCTAACTCAATCAAATAAAATTTGTTTGCCAAAAAATCTACCTATAGTTACTCTTTTAAAATGTCGCTTAAAATATTTTTATTGAGACTAGATACAATCTAATAATTGCAAATGTTAGGTGTTTGTGAATAATACGTAATAAAAGCTTCCGAAATCATTGAAATCGAATGATTTTCACCTCTAAAATCAATTTATAGACATTCCAACTCGTCTCCTCAGCCGATTCGTTTGCGCGCCTGAGTGAAGGTTGATAGAGCTAATGGGTCCATGTAAACCGTAGGCAAACTTAACTATGATTATATCTCTGGTTAAGATGTGTAACATAGTATAGAATACATAATATGTTTGGAAATGACATTACATATTATAACATATACTTGTATACCTTATACAACTATACCTTGTACCCATATTCGAACAAATAAAAATATCTTTATCTTTATTTAGCATAAATTGAGAATTATTCGCTATGTAGGTATAGCTTTATTTGGAACGCTATAACTAATATTAGGAATATTTTGTGTACATAAAAACCCCACAATATATTTTCCGACCAAACTAGTCAGTTCAGTAAATACTTTAAATTCGGGGCGACGCGACGCAACGCACGCTAAGCACATAGCAACGCGTATACTCTGTCAAAGTTAGAAACTTGGAACATAATATTGTTCTATTGGTCAGGTCAAAAAGTTTCGTATAACTAGTTGGAAAATCTATTGACGCTTAAACTGGACATCTAGCAATTTGTGATCACCGTACTTTCGAAAAAGAAGATCCCCTTCGACATATAGTAGTACATGCTTGTAAGTTTAAAAAGGATGTGCACGAAGTTATTGAATCGGTACATTTATGTCCTGTTTTGAGATTCATTCAGAAACTAAGAAATAAGACATGGCCTTCGAAGTTCGACTTCCAGTTAATTTCTTTAAGGCGAATCTTGTCTAAAATGCTCGCTGTCATCGCCTGTTCCATCGTTTCACGCTCAATCAGAGCGACAACAGCTGCTAACGTTTTTGAACGCAAACCGTAGTTTATTTTTAGGTTAGCTTTGTTTGTTTACGTATTAATTCGGGAAACACGTGGTCATTTGCTAACGAACGCTCGGAATGGTTTTAACTTTTCGGTCGATTATTGTGTTGGCAGTCATTGTTATTCCATGTAACCAACAAGCTGAAGTACGCGACTTCGTCTGAGTGGATTTCCTTTTTTTAATTCCACGGGTACTGCGGATTAAAAGTATCGCAGATCCCGCCTCAAGATACGAGATAGCTCCTTGGAAAATTTTATCGTAATCGTAGGCTTGAAAGGGTAAAAGACAAAGTTACTTCAGCATGTATAGCAATAGTTCCTAAGTACAGAAATCGAATAAACCTCACTCCATGCAGACGAAGTCGCGGGCAAAAGCTCTACGATAACCGTAAGTAAATTGAGAAAAAGAAACTTTTCTCTTAAATTTGAGTCGTATGCGGAAGAGTAGTAATTTGGGAGCCTACCGCAATATTGTCCTAAGTAAACTGAAACTTTTTGTGATTAAATTAAAGGGCATGAGATAAGACCCCAAAGCAATGATATATTATAATAGAGTAGTAAATAGTAGACAATTTAAAGCGCAGGGAGGAATTAAAAAATTGGCAACCCTTAACATAAGTTAATCCACACGGAACTAAGTTAAAAATATCTGTTTTGTGGCAAGATTTCAAACGAGGCCAAATTGTAAGCGCGATTTTCTATACATACCTACTCTTAAGATCACAGAACACTCTTTATTCTTGAATCCAATACAGCCTCAGAGGAAAAGTATTCATTTCCAATTTCAAAAGGTTTTCATTCGCTCTTGCTAGTTTGTAGAGTATTTTTAAGCTAATAGAGTTTTATATAATATTATGTACCTAGGTACGTTTCACTTCTTAGCGTTCTTAAGGGCTCACTTTTCACTCTATTGATGGTTTTTCAATCAACGAAATTAGACATCATGTTTTATATGGCATATCCGGAACCTTGTCTATACAGACCGTAAAGATATCTTACGTTTATGATACAGACAGGCTGCGGTTAAACTGCAGAGTAGGTACCACTTCAGATGAGGTTCCTTACAGTTGACACGAGCTTACTACAATTTTGCATTCTACTGACAGCCTGAACGCAGCCCATCTGTTTAGACTCTAACGTGTGAGATTGAGGTATAAAATACATGTAGATACAATATACGTACCTACATAATTATTAAAACAAACTAGAACATAAAATGCCAATCGTATTGTAATATCTCATTCTTCACCGTCGTGTTTTTATTAATTTCTTAAAAGAACTCAACCATTTCTATCAACAAACTTGATTTCCAGTTTAGCGAGAAATATAATTATAACTTGATACGTATATCATAAATGCTATACATAGGTAGGTTCTATATGTTATATGTATAGGTACTAAAATATTAAAAGACCAATTATTATAGATTAAGAGTAATTTACAAGCAAAAAATTTGGACGGACAGATAGCGGAAGCTAAGTTAGTAATAGGGCCCCGTTGGCACCCTTTAGATTTAGATTAGAAAAAAATATTTTTCTGTGTTTAAAATCTTCTACCTCTAAATATACTTTTGAAATTTCGCCTTACTGACCGCTCTTAAAATATAACATCCTTTATTCAAGTTTCAATTGAACAGCGGAGGCACGTGACCTTCACCTTGATCATGATGCGTAATCGATGGAATTGTTTATAATAATTATAAAGAAATCCATCCATATCAAACAATATTAGTCTGAGCTTATAATTATTATAAGCTCAGACCAATATTGTTTAACATTATAAGTGTATATAAATTGTACTAGATATCTAAAGTAGTTCACCAAGTTCATTTCAATTTTTAAACAGTCGTTAAACTCACTCAAACGCTCGACAAATAGACAACGAATGTTAAAAAAAATTCTTATAATGTAAGTCCAATATTGGTCTGAGCCTATACTAATCGTAAAAAATTCCGTCGTGTACGCATCCATTACACCTGCGTGATCAAGGTGAAGGTCACGTGCCTCGCATTAACCGAAACACCGCGAACCAGTTCGAACGTGGAAATGTCAATGTTTAATATTGTATTCCCGCCATGCCGGCCATCTTGGATTTAGGTTCAACCGGTTTGGGATGAGACGCCAGTGGCATTGGAATGTCTCTTTTATTGGATTTCTTTTGACTGTCACAGCTGTATGACGGATTGTCCCAAACGGTCATAACATCGGCAATTCTTGTACCCCCTACTGCGTCTCGTATTACCTTTGTCATGATGTCTTTCACTGGACCTCTGAAAACGAGTTGTTTCAATAAAAGACTTCAGAATCTGCTCTTTAATAACCAAAAAATAATTAACAAACATCGTTGTATTTTTAAACTGAACTTTTATTTTATTTTCTCCTTTGAGTTAATAAACTTTCTAAGTTTCAAAACGCATCGGTAGGTCATAATTCCTCGTCTCTTGTGAATTCTTAATAGTGAAAACAACAATTCAAAGTCAATTTTCAGTACAACAATAGCAACTGTTTCAGAGACTACAGTAGCGGTGCGATTTCAATAACACGTAATTTAATACTTTAACCCTCTTCCGCTTCTGAAAGAACAAAGCCAGCAATTAAGGTTCATAATCACCGACACCCCTATAATTAATACTACAGAAATTAAAACTCCTGCAATAAGCGTGCAGTACACTAGAGGCACAAAAAATACACAATCCAAGCTTTGTGCTGTACCGAACATTAATTAAGACGGAAGCCTCAGACGCCGAAAGGTCTCAAGACAAAATCGAAGAACTGGTCCTTATGTACACTGAACAGAAGTCGATTTCTATCAAGCGAATTGATCAGTTTGCTCGGAACACATTGTGGTTTTAGAAAAGGTCGGCATTAGCGCCAACAGATTTTCAATTGGACTACAACCGTTTATTGTCAAGTAGCAGTTGCACGCGACTTTGGCCGCTTGCAGATTTTTGAAAATGCCTGTAAACTTCCTGTAATGTTGGTAGAGGGTAACCTCTAGTGCGTCTAATATGTTTAACCACTATAACGCCTATGTTGTGCAAATTCTTTATGCGAAGTACTTGTCTAGTGGATATAGTGTATTTCAGGGTCAACTATTTTACAAGTAGGTATAACGCAAGTGACGGATAAAAATTAAGTATAATAATGTTGGCGAAAGCTTCAATTTGCAAAGCTTATAAATTACGAGGGTTCCAAACGCACCCTGGTTTGAGAAGCATGTACGTTTGGACGATCTTCATTGAAGATCCTCCAAATTTCAAATGTCTTAAAGGTCACAGGTGGATGTACGTTGTCTGTCAGTTAATCGATCATAGAAATATACTTAATACTTGCTATGCTTAAAACTGCAGAGGTTTTAAATTACGAGGGTTTCAAACGCGCCCCAGGTTGAGAAGCACGTTCTCAATCAAATGTCTAATAAGCCGACTGGCGGATAAGCGTTGTCTGTCATTTAGTCAATCACAGAAATATTTTATATTACTATTGTATAATATATATAGGCATAGTTGATGATCAACAAGAAGCTGTCTAATTTCAGCTCCTGGATTCAAAGTTTACGTAGGAATCGCTATAGATAGGACAACTGCGTATAATATACATAGTTTGATAGTGTCAGGGCTAAAACAGCGAACGAGTTACTAACGAGGGGAAAAGTGCCTATTTCCGAGGCGTAATGACCGCCGTGACAACCTCCGTCACCCGGCCAAATGCAGGGCGAGCCTGCCTGCCTCTTAGTTAAATAACCTAATATATATAGCTATGGTATATTTATTTTTATAAATAGTTTCTGCGCGCGATTTCACTAGGCGTCCGGTTTTAGAAATTCCGCGGAAATCTTTGTTTTCCCCTTTTCACTGGCCATAACTATACCCATGCAAAAAATCACGTGGATCCGTTGCTTCGTAGTTAACGGATAAACTCACAAATAAACACACTTTGGCATTTATAATATTAGTAAGGAATTATCAGACACAGTTCAGACCTCGCCTTGTTTTTCGTGCAACATTTCGATGTTTCTTGTGTAACCTTGTAGATACCGACCTAATATTGGGTACAAAATTGAGTTTTAATAAAATTAAAGCATTTTATTTAGTAAACAAAATATTGTAGACTTTTTTACACGTAGCAAGTCCTCCTATCACTTAATATCTTCTCGAGAAAAAAATTGGTGTGATTTTGAATCAATAAGATTCAAGAATTTTCTCCAAGCATTAATTAGTACATAAATCTTTATAAACCGATTGGTGTTATTCAACGTTCATCTTAGAAACTTTAAATGATACCTCATTATAATAATAATCATGGCGAAAGGTGAAAATCCGAAATGGTCAAAATTTATCACAAATCAACGATTTTTATGTAAATCTGTGGCCTTTCTAATCAACAGATTTTATAAAACACTTGTATTTCATTGGAGTTTGGTATTAATATTGTTGATGTCAATAATATTTTACCTACCTACGTTTTGTAAGTAAGAGAGAATCAGCAGCGAATCCTTATATGTATTCAAATAAAAAAATAATAAAAACAAAGAAGATACAACGATTTAAACTGGACGCTTTAAAATCGACGCTATTGGTTTGGTCCCCTGTCAGCGGTGCAAGATTTATTTAAAAAGTTCCGTATAGACGCCCAGGGCACGTTGTTTTATTTCCGGAAAAAAGGAAACTCTCCGACTATCTATCGGATTTTTATTTCAAATTGTAATTTTAGTTGCATGGTTAATAATTATTATTGGTTTAACTCTTCTTCTTCCTCTTAGCGTTTGTCCCGGCTTACGCCAGGGTCCACTTTCCTGCTGAGCTTTTTCCACTTCTAAAGCGTCCTCCCGTCGAAGTCCGTTGGCACGTACATTTATGTCTGGACGATGTCAACCCACCGTTTTTTCGGCCAACCTCGGAACCGCTGGCCAGGAACGGGCATATTAAGGATGGTATTATTGGTTTACATAACCCATAAGCATTCAAATACTAACAGGCACGAGTTGGCACATCCCGCTAACTTTACTCACAAAACGTACCTAAAAATGCAGATATGTAATCATTACGAAATTGTGAGTTATCAGGAGGCGCAAATCCGATAGCATTTGAAAAGTTTTATCTAAGATTGACTGCAACGTCAGTTTAGAAAAGAATAGCTGTATTCATCTCAAGAAATTACTTTAAGCTTCGACGCAGTAGTTTCTCAAAATCAAGAGATTTTGGAGAATTTTCGTAAATATCGCTTAACTCTAAAAATACTTAAACTAACTGAAACTGCAAGACTTTATGCAAAGTATGATTAACTTAACATAATAATAATATAATAGCCAGGTAGGTTACTAATTATGCCAACTTCATAGCACTTAGCTCTTTAAACTGTACTGCACTACGCTACGTTATACAGACTTGTTGACTTCAGAGGCGTTCGTTCAAAAACTTGAATGCACAACTAGCCGAGTCAGAGATGCAAGTAAGTACCTGTATAAATAATTATAAGTTTCTTCTCTCTAATTTGTGGTATCGAATCGTTCAAGTCTTTTGCTGTCTTGGATTGAGTTTTAGCTAAAGCTTATTACGAACTTTGTTGATCTTCCAGTATAGTTGTATATTAGGTACCAAGCGAGATTCACAGTTAAGTTTTCTCACATGAAGTAGCTAGTGGAAATGCTCGTAAATACGTACTAAAGAAAAAATCAGGAAACCGTTTCAACAATAGAACTGAGCTAATATAGAGTTCTAATATGGCGGATCAAATGAATGAATCGGAATGAGGGTCAAAACGCTGGGGAAAAAAGGAGAAAAAAATATATCAAGACTGATTTTAAATGTAAGGTAAGTATTACAACGTACATTCTGAATATATTATAATATACTTACCTATTTATATTTTATGAACAGTATAGGAAACATTAACTTAAGTGGTTATATTCCCAAGAATTGAATTAATGAATAAATGAAATTATTAATTGTACCTACACCAAATAAATAAACCAAAGCCGGCTAATCTAACATTCCTAAAGTTCCGGATAAATAACTCAATATGCAAAAGTACGAAGCACTTTAATGCAATCTACCTGCAAACTAGTAATAAAACTTCCCGCTCCTCCAGAACGATTAGCTAGCGAGCCGATGCGCCGATATCCCCTAACTTTCTTGGAATGTTACGAAGATCCAAGGCCCTTGACCCGTAACTTTCTCGACAAAACCAGCGATAAAGTTTTAACTTTTCCAGTTAGCTTCTTGGTATGCAAACTTACCACATATACCTACGGGTGTACCTATTAGACCTAATTCTGTTCATGCTTCTTCGTATTTAGTAATTTCATTCATTAAAAAAAAAATTGAATATTGCTATGATAGCCATAACAGTTTTGTAGGTAGATTTAAAATTAAAAAAGTATAAGGAATAAAAATAAATTGAAAAAAAAAACTAGATTGCAATACTGAAGGAAAAAATTAATCGGGTGTGAAATATTTATGATTATGCACAGACTTATTTTCCATTGCTAGGAAAACAGTATATAATTAAAACCCCAAAATACTTTTCTACACAAAACTCTTCTTTGGATTTATTTTCTGTTATTCTACTATTTAATTTCTATTTTTTTTTTATTCTATATTTTACAAATTAAATAAAATCCGCGATAGTATACAAAAATTGTATATTTACAAAACATCATATAAAAAATATAATTTATCATAGTACGCATATTTGTATGAGAGAAATGTAGAGAATCTATACTCTATATATTTAGCAAAAACTTAACGTGCAAAAAGCAATTTTCTCTTGTTTTCTAATCTCTAAAGCAATATCTTCAAAGTAGAGTCTAGATTCCAATTTTAAAGTGTGACTTGATTAGAAATAAAACTGCTGATCTAAATTTTACGAACTAATTTCGACTTCCTCTCGCAAGATCGATCAATAGATAAAAAAGCGAGACCTAATCCTTAACCCACTCTTGACGATGAATCCACTGACGTTATCTTCATCTTGGAGATTAGGTTCAATATTGGATGAAAGTGGGGCTGATTTTTTGCGACTAGCCTATAAAGGGCGTCTTAAGTACAGAAACCCTCTATAATCGTGAAGGCAGGACCCTTTCCTGAGGTGAACACTTTTATATGCCCATCAAACCTTACGAGTCTAATAAAACACGATTGTTTTCCATTAACATAGACGTCTGTGTACGGTTTGGCGTGAAAATATTTCATTATTTACGTGGCTACTGGCACTAAAACATGAAACTACACCTACCGCAATAAATGTAGGTGTTTTGCCATTGTAAAACTGAAAAGTTGTATAATAAAAGTCAGAAGGGTAAATGTGGCACTGCAAATTGGCCGCAAAACAAGCACAATTTCAAATTAGTATTTCATGAATAAACAGATAATTTCATATTATAATAATGAAAAAATCATGGCGATTTTGGAATTTTTCACCTAAAAAACTACACAGTAATTACTAAAACAACATTTGTTGTAGCAGTGTTTAGAAAAACTTGTTATTGTCAAGAAAATATTATTATTTAGATTAGATTATTTAGATTAATGAGTTAGCTACGAATTTAGAAATTGGCCTATTTTATTAGTATTTGATGAAAATATAAGACTAAATGGCTGGATAATGTTGACCTGCACATAACGAGGAGTCTACTTATTTTTATACTGTTACTTATTTAATGAAGTGCCGTAATACTACTTTTAAGTATAATTATTAAGTGCACTGTCACAAAAGTAGGTTAAATTGTGATCAGCCAGTATTCATCAATGGGGTCGTAGCGCTCAAATAAAATGAAATCTCGAAAACGGCCTGCGGAAAATAACAAAAGAGAAAAAAGCCTGTCTGTTTAAGCCTCAGCGACACTTTAATTAAAAACAAATTGAAGAAAAATATACGAAGGAAAAGATTTAGTTTAGCAAGAGGCAATATAAGTCAATTAGGAAGTTGGAAAAGAAATTAAATCAAGAATTGGAAAAAGTTTATAACACAAGGTATTTTGGTTAAATAAACGAATAAAATAAGATATATTCGACGACTTTTTTGGCAATAAAAATCGTTTTTATATATATACAGAAGTTACTATAAAATATCGGAACTTCTTTACTAACATAAGAAAATAGATCAGCAACCATTACATATACTTTTGCAAACCGAATTAACAACTTCCTTACTTAAATAAACAAATCCAAAAACATGTTTCGAACAAGCCGACATTTAAGCCGATTTCGTACTCTGACAAAATCGTATAACAAAAAAATTCTTTTCAAAAAACCGACTTCAAACGCCACTACAAAGTATAAAAATAATTTTATTTTGTACACGTTTGTTGAAGTCGGGCGGGCTTAACTAGAAACGATGAAATCGATACGCGATGCCCGCCCGATTTCAATAAACGTGTCTCTTATATGTCACCATAAGATAAGCGTCGCGCATCGATTTCATCGTTTCTAGTTAAGCCCGCCCGACTTCAACAAACGTGTACAAAATAAAATTATTTTTATACTTTGTAGTGGCGTTTGAAGTCGGTTTTTTGAAAAGAATTTTTATTTTAATCTTTTTAGTGTAGCTTGTTCCTGCTCTCTTTCTCCCCTTCCTCCAACGCTACGGTACTAATGTAGTTCTACAATTGGTACCCACAGTACTTATTAACAATACAAAAGAGCTAGGCCTAGGAGCTCCATGATGTAGTCCATGGTTGGTACCAAAAATATAAATTCGAAAGCATCAGTTCGTAATTCCTCCAACTCTGCAGCATCAGGATTGAGGACCTAGAATCTTGAGCATTATGATGTAGTATACGCTTGGTACCAACAATATCAATTCGTAAACGACAGTTCCTAAATCAGTTTAGGTTGGCAGTACCCCTGCAGCATCAGTATTGAAGAGCGAGGACCTTGAATTCCACGATGTAGAATATGCTTGATACTAACAATATCAATTTGCAAGCGAAAGTTCCTAAATCCTCACAGTTTAAGTGGGCAGTACCCTGCAGCATCATGATTGAGGAGCTAGAACCTAGACCTCGATGGAGTAGTATATGCTTATTACATAAAATAACAATTTATGATTAGCAGTTCCTAAATCTCTACAATTTAGATGGGCAGTACCCTGCAGCATCAGGATTGAGGAGCTAGAACCTAGACCTCGATGGTGTAGTATATGCTTATTACATACAATAAGAATTCATGATTAGCAGTTCCTACATCCCTATAATTTAGGTGGGGAGTACCCTGCTGCATCAGGATTGAAGAGTAGGACCTAGAGCTCTATGATCTAGTATATGCTTAGGCCAAGCATACCAATTCGTGAACGACGGTTCCTAAAGTCCCATAATTTAGGGGGACGATACCCCTGCAGCATCAGGCTTGAGGAGTTGAAGGTAAAAATTTTTATGGGACCATTTCGCGAGCTTCCTCTGTCTATTAAAAAAAAAAATCTCGTGAATCGGTCCAGAAACCTCGGAGTAATCGGTGGACATACATAGAAAAAAAAAAAAAAGATACCGGCCGAATTGATAACCTCCTCCTTTTTGGAAGTCGGTTAAAGATTTACCTACCTCACAATCTTTCCCCAAACATCCAACTCCAACAATTGTACAACTCATAAAAGAATTTACGTTTAGAGTGTTGTTGTTGAAAAAATTAGATTTTCATAACACTCACATAAAAATCCAAACAAAAAATGAGTCTTTTACTTAATATTATTCAAAAGTTTTCCATAATCGTTTTTACATATTCATTGAGATGTCAGGGTGCGTTTGAGAAGCGACGTCTGTACGAATTTGAATAACAAATGGTTGACATCTGCATGGTTCTAGCAGGGATTTCCACGGTATGAAAACTCTGATTGATATATTATATAGCAATGACCGTTACGGCCATCACAAAGTGTAATAACTAGACGTCACATGCTCGTTAAGCCAGAGTTAATTGTTCTGTGCCAATGCATTTAAGCCAACTTGTACAGGGTCCTATAATGGTTGACTTCAGTGTAACGTATTTTGATACTGCTGCGGTTTGATATTCATGGAGCCAAAGGGTGAAAGCGCTATTAAATAGTTTCCATCCAGTAATTTACAAGACATTACAACAAATTAAGACTAAAATAAGACTTAGAAACATTCACCATTTACATCATTAATGCTCCCTGATTGCAAAACTTCAGTCTTTGTTAAGACAACATTAATAAAGTTTAAAAGAGCAATAATTTATTCAAACCAACTGAAGGTGACTGTTTTCGCAACGTCTCCCCTCCGTTTGTTTGGGTATTTTAGACAAATGCTTGTAATCATAGAACCAACCTCCTTCGGAAGTTTAACTTAAGCTGATTTTTTTGTTGTTTGTTGTAAGTTAAAGGGATATAGACAAAAATGACTTGACCTTAGGTACAATTCTTACTGATATCCCTTGTTAATCTTATAATGCGAAAGTGTGTTTGTTGTTTGGTTTATCCTTCAATCACGCAGTGATATTTATTGCTTTATGGGGTGGATCCACTTACTCGTAAGAGAGAGGTGCAGGTATTTGTGATAATCCGTAAGACTACTTACTATCCGATATCCTTACTAATATTATAAATACGAATGTGCGTTTGTTTGTCCTTATACTATGCAACAAACATTGAAGATTTGGAGAGTGGCACAGGCTACCTTTTATTTCAGAAAATCAGCGGGTTCCCGGGGGACTTTGAAAAAAACTCCACGCGAACGAAGTTGCGGGCAAAACGGCTGCCCCATTTCAAAACCTAGTGAGTGTGATTGACAAAATTTTACAGGAGACAAAAACATAGCAAGTAATAAATATGTCCAATAAAAGATTTCAAAGTAGTTTATTTATGAAACATTAATTCATCAACAGATACTGAAGAGTTCAGAAGAGCTACCACAAACATGTTTTTTGGTCTTCTGTAAAATTTTGTCAATCACATTTACTAGGTTTTGAAATGGGGCAGCCGAAAAGCTAGTGGTTCATTTTAAGTTACTTTTATTATTTGTACAGATGATTTGTAATGCTGGCAGGTTTGAAAATAGCAACCTTGCCAAAAGCCTTATTAGTTAATGAAAGTACCTAATGTAGTTAGCGCAAATGGAATATTATTATCCTGACTCAGTTATATTTTTTGTACCTTTGATTTTCTAGTGTACCTAATGCTAGAGTCTAGACAAACAGCTTAGAGGTCATCGATCTGCATCGATACGATATTATTCTGCCCTTACGTCACCGGTCGCCAGACGAACGCAAGTCGAATAACAATGACGGATGCCCAACGGTCAGAATGATAATTAAATTTTCCACACGCTCTATTCTCCGATATGGAATTCCGAAGGCTCGAGAAACTATATAACTATATTCTTCGCTTGTATTTATTGACTCTTGTAAGAAAATCACGTTCACCTTGGATGTGATATTTTAAGCTAAAATGTCTGTACGTGCATCATTAAGTACCTACAGATGTCAGTCAGAACTCAGAACACTCTTCAAATATCAAAAATGGTTTTTTGAAAATTCTAAAGTAGTTTGAGCTAGTGTATTTGTCAAAACTGTTTTAAGAGGTGAGTGAAAATCTCAAAGGAAGGCACGTATAAAGTTATATAAACTAAATCCAAACACCCAGACTCCACGTAGTTTTGTATAGGGCAATTTAAAGAGCGTCTTTTGGCGTCATTCATTTAAAAAATGTTCCATTTATACTAACACTCTTGACTAACAATCTCGGTTAAAACAATACCTAAACTTAAGCACTATTTTTCAGTTAAAACTTCTTTTGAAGTGCCTCTTTTCCGAGATTGGAACAGACATAATATTATGTATTATTTACGCGTAAAAAATTATTCACTCTAGTTATAGTAGCCACTTGCTAAATACTTAAGGCATAAAATTAAATAAACTATTTTCTTTACGTATAGTTTATTCAGTGTTCTATGGAGATCGCTAAGTAGGCACTTCCGGTATATTTTAAGATAAAATATTTCTCGAGGTAGAGTTCCTGTACGATGGGGAATTCTCAAGACACCGATTCATTTTGAGGTTACTGGAGTACTAAGTCATAATAGAACCGTAGGAAAAATATTGTGGGAATAATAAAAATATTAGCCCCGAGTTTTGTAAAAGCGTTCCTTACCTATTATGAAAATAATTTTGGTGATGTTGATATTAATATGGCTTTGGATAAGTTGCGAAATAAATAACATTCTATTTGTAAGTGACATTGTGAAAGATTTGCGCAGGAAAATTTCTGGTGGTTTTCAAGGCACGAGCAGTGTCGAAACATTACAATTGTGATGACTCTTTAAATTACTCATTTACTACAGTTACACAAAAATAAAAAAGACCTACGGGTCTTATGCAAATGAAGGAGGATACTTTGTTGTAGGTATAAATATACGAGTATTAGTTGTAGGTATTTGAATTATACGTAAGCAAAATAACAAATTTCGGAAACTTTTAAATGTCGGTAAACAGTAAGCACTTTAATAAAAATATAAAATAGTATAGCTATGTGGCACCTCTCGTTCCAAAAGAGCTCCGTGGTAATATGGGCCCTTTTAGATAGATTTGTACATATCGAAAATTACAATGTGTCGCTACAAGATGTCGCTAACAGTTACTTGTAAATACATACATATCTTGAACGAGCCTTCTTACCTTCTACATACACATAATTATGTGTATGTAGAAGGTATGTAGGCTGTATTATATTATCACTCATTTTTGCGCTGACGGGCATTTGGACCGCAACCGTAGCACTTAAAGGATATAACCAACCTGTGGCATGAAATTGTCAACATACTTAGGGCGCGATACCCGAAAAATCTATGTTCGATTTTTTCGACCTCGTAAATTACATATTAGTTACACGAGACATGTATAACAATTCATTTTCATATTATGTACATATATGCCTGTGTAATCGTATAGCTAGGCTTTATTGATATAAGCTGAGAAGCTGAGTCATACAAAATCCTTTGCTAAGCCTATCCCGACAAGTTATGAAATACACAAGCTAAGCGAAGTAGTGTTTAAACTGTGCCAAGGATGAGCCGTTAAAGTAAATAAGCATGAATTATATATTGCAACAGACTTGCTTACTTGGAGCCGCAAAGAGACCTTTTAGCAACTAACGTTGTCTAAACAAACAATGTACCTCTGCGAATATTACATGCATTTTAAAACTAAAAAATATGTAAAAAAATCATTTTCTGCGATATTTAATTGTGTTCTTCAGACGAATGAAGAATAGTTGATTAAATTACCTATTAAAAATAAAATAAAAGCGGATTTTACGGATATCTTTAGGAATATTGTGAAATACTTACAACTTTATTTTCTGTTATTTCTGTTACAAATAAATACATATATTAATTCTGAGAGAGAGATGAATATGAAAACATAGGAACTGAAAACTGAAATAATAGGAACTGCGCTACGGCCGGAAACAAAAAAGTAGTGTATCTCGCGTCATATGTTTTAATACCATGATATTTACATGGTTTTTACTTTTATTCCAAAAATGTAAAAAGAACATGGTGTAAAAATTATTGCAATCCATTAAGTTATCCTTTGATTCTGAACAAACTCTAATTATAGGTATATTTCAACTTTCTCGTAAAAAAATTGTAATGTATATAAAACAGAAAGCCGCAGGCATCAGCTGCTGTTCCAAACAAAAATGCCTTTCGAGTTTCGAGGGGCCAAATCTTCAGTCTTATCTACCTGAAGAGCAAACGCCGCAATGTCGTGGAGTGGACGCCCTAAGAACGGATATTATTACGAAGGGCTTTATATCTCTCATTAAAAGTACCTACGATATTATATTTTGTAAGTCACATCCAAGGTAAAGGCGGTTATATTGTACATGCATTAGTTTTTTAATTTAAACAAAAAACACATAAGCATGAATGCATAAATAATAATTGTTGCTCAGACGCTTTCATTTTAGCGCCTTGTTTTCTGTCGCTTTGATGTTACTATAGCATATATGTTGTTATTTTCTATTAAAAAAATATTGTGTAGTATACGGGACACTTTGTGCACGAGTCCGACTCGAACCAAGCCGGATTCTTAGTAAATTTCATAAAAAAAGTATTCCAAGTTAAAAAAAAAATAGTTAAACGAAATAGATAGAACTTTTGACATTATTAGAAGAATTCAACGTTTCCGAACCGTGTAACCAATATGAGGGAAGCCCAACGCAACGGATACATACGAATATGTTCACGGGCTCACTCGGAGTTACTAACACTGGCAATTCATTTTGTGAACTGAATATATTATACCTACTGCGTTAAGAAATAACAAACCCTATGACTGCTGCGTATGGGTGAATGTTGGAACAAGGTGTATTTGTCGAAATAAGTGAGAGACTATTCTATGCAAATCAAGCTGCTTTCAATTCTACAACCTTCAGCATAAAGTGCAAAATTGATTAACAGGGGTGAGGCATTTTTACAAATCCCAAATTGCGCTCACACGGTAAGGCTTGCGATAAATATGTTCGGTGTATTGAAATCCTAACCCCGTCATAAAGATGCTAGTATTATGTAATTTGACTCTTTAGCCTAGTTACTTAATAACTTCCGATTTGACTAAGGTTTGGTTTGTAAAATAAGACCATTAATACTCTAAAGCCTGAGTTCCCAAAGTATGGATCGTGCCCCACAGGTGGGACGTAAGCGAATATTGGGTGGGGCTGAGGCCTGCAAATAGGGTAATTAACGAAATAAATTGGTAGCATCAAACTCATTGCGAATAAAGTTACTGAAATTGAAGTTGATGCTAAAATATTTATAGTGTGATTAGAACTTTGGGTCGGAACTGAATGATTTTTCCTTATTTCAACAGTCCTTCATTTCTATACTTATGCCCCTCAAGTGAGTCCCGAATTTGGATCTTTTTGTCGTGTGTATCTATGTTTCTGTGCGATTTTGATGCGGTTTTTTTTTGTGTTTCAAATGGGGGGAGGGGGAATGCTGATGATGGCCACCATGAGACAACATTACGCGGTGGGTGATAACGCACACTGCACTGTAATGACGATCTCTCTGCAATGTTGCAGGGCAGTTCCGCTCAGTCCGTAATACTGAAAAAACTAATAGCTGCACATAAAAATTTCCTTGCAATAAAGATAAAGAAACTCTTGTGGTGACCAGCAACGTGTTTTATACACCCATAACCATTGCAAAATTGATTTCGATTTTATGGTTTCTGCTCCCCTGAATCCAATCATTGTTATCGCTTGTGTAGGATATTAAAATGTAATGAGACCAAGCACTTTAGAATGTTACCCAAATAGGTATCCATCGACATCGAAGCTCTTGTGACAAAAGAATTATTCAAACCTGAAATCCTCGACTCATCAAATTGTGAATGGTTAGCGAATTCGAACAATCGAAGTATACTATAATAAATTTACCTTCAACATTTCTGAAGACCTTTTAATGACAAGACATGAAATGAAGGTATTAATGAAAAATATATAACAAAGAAGTTGAATTAGGATTGAATTTGAAGGCATAGGTAATGAGGAGATAAATCGATATTGGGTAAAGTTTTAGATCTAGAATGATAAAAAATAGACTAACTTTACAATACGATTTAGAGTAGGTACTCGCGGACTTAAAATTTCAAGTTGGATAACTAAATCGCAGAGAAAACTGAGCACAGTGGCCTGTTAGTAGCTCGCACTTCTTATCCAACTAAATCGTATTCGGCGAAATTCTTTCCTATTACGCACATAGTATGGTTGACAATTATTGTAAAAGTAGGTACGCAACTTAGTTGTACAATAATCGGCCAAGTTGAAATTGTCTATCCCCGTTCGCTCTTAAGGAAAATCGCGCTAGAAAGTAGGTATTTGCCAACACTTTCGGTCAACAAATTCCGCCAACAAATTGCTTGAGGTTTACAAACTGCGAAGACGATGTAAAATGCATATTGTGTCCAAGCAAGTGTGCGTTGAAACATGCTTTATCGGTAGCAATGTCTCGATACATTATTAGCCTGACGCCTTGTACACAACACTTACTCATGGATCCTTGCCAGACACCGTGGCGTATAAGCCACCCGCTGTATTCTGAATCATATGGCAATAACCACAATCTGGACACTGGATAGCTCTTAGCTAACACTTAGTACATAACGAAACTCTTTTTTTGTAACATATTATATAACGAAAAATGTAACCAAAAATTTAAATAAGCACTCTTGTTTTTCTTCTCGCTACTGTTTGTTTAAAAACTTTTTAGCGTGCATGAAACATTAGGCTTAGAGCCGGAGACCTATATCTAACTATTTATGTAAAAAAAAAATTATGTTGCCATCAGATTCTGGTTTGCAAAACGCAGTGCAATCGCAGTGCTTACATTATTTATTATACTTTTAGATTTTTATGACAGCATACAAACCAATTTCAATCCGCTTACACATAGCTTAAACATGAATGACGAGTTAAAAGGTTTTATAATACAAGGGCTGTACTTCGAATGTTGTTTTATGTATTTTAAAAAAACTGCATACCTAGTTATAGTATTTTTGCTTTAGTATATATCCATAGTTTATCATGAACTAATGTATATTAGACTAGGAATCCATATAGGCATTTGCAACAAGAGTTTGCAGTAGCAGTTATATCGATCATGCGGTCGTGCTGTCCCCGAGGGCAAGCGCTGACAGTTTTCCGCGTCATGCAGTTTGCTGTCTGCTTCAAGTGCTACATTTCATCCCCAGTGTGAATTTAAAACAGTTTTTATTATGATTCTCTTTCCTACGCTACAAAGCAAGGTGTCGAAATGTGAAGTCTATCTATATTTTTTCTTCATATTTTGTCTTTTATGTTGTTTTATCGACTCCAGCATCGAAAAGTTCCAGTTTCGAATTGGACAGCTGAATCGAAATGAACCCTCTTTCAGTTTTGCTTCTCATTTCGATGCAGCTCGTTATATGGTAGCTGCATCGGTTACCGCACGAAACGCAGGATTTTTAAAAACTTAATTCACGCCGACAGGACCTTTAGAATGGGCTGGTATTTCGATGACCTGGAATGACATATTTTTATCCCGGAAAGGTTTTGATTTGATTAATTATAGATTAATTTTATTATTGATTTGATTTGAATATTACTATAAATTAACTCCCGTTATACATATACATATATTTATTAGAACCCTATTAGGATACTATGATACCAGTTCATTGGTGTAGTAGTTACCTGTTAAACGCGTGTTATAAAGGTTATATCCGAATAGTAACTTCGAAAATGTTAAGTCGCATATGTATGTAGATATAAATTTTCTCCTTTCCACACTTTACCAGCATTTGAATGGGAAGAGCATAAAAATAAGACAAGTAGCTGTAGGCGGTAGAGTTATTGATCTTGCACTTGCCCGCTTTTTCTGGTCTGCGTTTTAAGTCCCATATGCATAAAAATATGATACAAAAAATTCATGCGACATGAAATGGCATATTTTTAATTTTATGGAAAAAAATATTTTAAGTTGATATAATATTTAAATATAACATGCGCTCAGCATCGATTGAACGAGTACTTAAACCCCTTAACTGTTTTAGTTCACTAGCACCACTTGTTATTCCTTAAAGGTCAACCTACACCTGACACGTGTGTAAACCGTTGTAGACGCATCATTTTCCGCTAGTGCACGCGTACGACGCTAACTACAGTTCACATGCAGTTCGCGTGGTTCCTATTGCTACTGAACAGTCATGCACGTGAAGTTTTCGTTGGTTACTCACTCAAGTATTTGCTCAGTAACTGAGAATTATCTCAGCAAGTGCACACAGCTTGTTAACATCCGCAATGTTATTTTGATGCACGTGGGCGCGAAGTTCGTGCACGTGCGCAGGTGTGTATCCACCCTTTGCTATATATTTTTACTCAATTACGATATTTAATGATACAATGTACTGATAAGTTTTATCGCTGTTTTTGAGACAATTTTTAGCCTATGTAGCCTAACGATTAAAGGGACGAACTGAAAATTGAAAGGACGGTTTGATCCCCACTCGTTGCACTATTGTCGTACACACTCCTAACACTTAAGCTTTCCGCATATTTGGAGGGAAGAGGAGAATATTAATCAAGTACAGCTTGGCTAAGATACTTAAAAAAAAAATTGTCCTCCGATCTTGGTATTTGCGAATTCTCAATGCCGACTAATTTAATTCCATTTGCCAAACTACTAACTTGAGCAACGGAATGTGAAATGCATTACGCATACATTAGAGACAAGTAGATATAGACTGTTGTTATCGATCATGCGGTCATCGTGCCTCCAGGGACAGCGTTGACAGTTTCCCGCATAATGCTATTTGCTATCCCTGTTTCAAGTGGGTTAGTTAGTTAGTTAGTTTTTAAATAATTTAACACCTACAGATTTTTATATTGGTAACCATAGAAAAATGAATTGAGTATAACTTCAATGCAAAAAAACGAAAAAAAAAGAAGGAAGCAAATCAAAAGATGAGACCCTTCCTGTTTAAAAATTGCCTGCAACGTCCAGATTCCTAGCAGTTAGACTCTTTTGAATATAATGTTATAGTTTGACTTGTAATCTCTTTATTGGGTAGTTCAGACAAAACCGTGAGTTCAGTTGATTGAATAATGGGCGACTTATGTAAGCATACAGCATTAATATAGTGATGTACGAAGGTATAACGTACACCCCTCATCATTTCCTTCACTAAATGCAAAACATACCTATTTATTAGACAAATAGGGTTGTACCTATATGTTAACTGACTGACGGTTTTCCTTATCTTTCCGTCTCAAGGGCTCTACAGAACAGCCCTTACTATCAAGCATTATGTTTGTCTGCTTAATTAACTCGCTTTATAGGACAATTCATAAGATTTAAGGTACAGGGTTGGCTATTGTAATGTTAATAGTAAATCTTCAACAACAATAGTATTTAGGAACATAAACTAATTAATTGTGTGATGCTCTCTAGATAACATTCTTACAGCACCTACGTAAATAAGTTAAAGAACAAACTTAATTCTGGTACGGTTACTAAATAATATAGATACTGCACTAAATATGAAACTTTCCGCATTCTGACCTCATTTGCCAAGTCATCACGTTCCTTCGAAGTTAAACTGAACTATGATTGAACGTAACTTGTAAATTATTTAACAGTTACCGTGAAGATGTTAATATTTAAGAAAGCTTAAACTCTGAATAGCTAAATGGTATCGATTCCATTCCCATTTCTATTTGCGCCGTCCCAAATTCCATTTATAGATCGCGTAAACCTAAACAGCACTGCCTTGCCTGACATACCTACGACCTCGGCCATACAACTATATTTCACCTCGAAAAGCGTAATTTAATTAAGAAGAAGATTACATTCGCGCCAATTAATGAAGGCTCGTGCGGTATGACCTCGTTCTTCAAATTTGTTCACTTTTTGTTTAAATTCGTACAAGTAGATACGTTTCTACTGGTACTTTCTTAAATATTAAAAACACAGAATATCTACTAACTTTCAATGCGGTACTGTAAACTCATATTTTAAAAGTTATTATTATTTAACTATTTTTGTATGTAAATAAATATCCAGATATAAATAAATAAAATTGATGTGAATATCTGCGATTTCGATATTCTGGTCCATATATTATAATGTCTAGGAATAGAATTAGGTATCTATACCTACAATTTTATTTTTAAAAAATCGGCCGAATATGTGTGTAATAAATTTCACTTTTTCAATCGGAAATGTGTTAAATCTTGGGATATAGATAAGTTACAGCGGGTTAAGTTGAGTGTCTTTTTGGAAGGTACATGAGCTACGCCAGAAAACTAACTTCTGGCTTCGCGCTTTACAATATCTTTACAATATTTTAAACATGTAGGAAATACCTTTCACAAATTATATTTAACACATTTCCTTAATTGGTTTGGAATTGGATATGTTTTGTGCATTTCCGGTGACGTATACAATTATTCATGAAGTTCTTATAAACTGTGAAATCAGCCAAAAATCCTACTCAGAATCAGAGAAACAAGTCTGTTTAAATTCCAGCGTAACTTTGATAGCGGAATTACAACAGTGCTAATTCCTAAGAGCAATTCATTCATTTAGCAATTTGTATCTATTTAGAGCGTGAGTAAAGGCTCAATAGGTGGTCGTAACAAGGATTTAACGTCTTAGTTCCCAGTGGGAGTATGATGTCGGTTCCCTATTTCGAGAATTTTACCGAACATTCCAGTACAAATTCCCGCCAAAGTTTTGCTTCAGCGACTTAATGGGATAGCGATTCCCATAAAACACTGTTGAACTCATGACCGAATTTTGATAGGAGATAATAAGGAATTTTGTTATCAACTCTTCTTTGTGAAATTTTCAATTTATCGGCGTGGAAACTTCCAAAGATTAAATTTATCTTCTTGTATCCCTTTGATGGTCATTGGATCTTTAGAAACGAAAACTTTACATAAATTATTTGCAAAGTTCTTTGTCTAATAAAGCTTATTAATTTTAAAACATTTTGTTTTGAAAAGAGTAACTGTTGAGTTTCTTGCCGGCTCTTCTTAGCAGGATCCACTTTCTGAACCGTTGGTAATCTTGATGTGTTAATAATAAACCACAAGTTGGCCTACAAGAAATGAATAATTTTGAATTTAAATAAAATTAATATTTTGCTTACTTTTAAATAATTATTTATTTTAACTCATGCTGTTGACAAATTCGATTTGCCAGGTTAACTAAAGAACAAAGATTGTATAATTTTATTTGACTTCGCTATTAGGAAACCGTATTTCCGGTACTCATTTGCCATAATTTACTTCAACGATATTTTGTGGTGTCAGTTCATGTGGTCATGTTCGTAACTGCCAGCAACCATGGCCCCGAATGACCTAAGACTGCTTGATGACATCATCGTCTTCAAATCGTCACATCATCAACACGCGGAAGCCATTCCCAACCGCTTACCTAACTTCATATTATTTGCACGCAACCAATAAATAATTGCGTTGTGCTAAAGGATTTAAATGATAATGCCAAGATACCTAACGATGGAACACGGAACTAAGACAAAAATAACAGTTTAACTAGATATATTCTTAAAATATATAAAAAACTATAGGTAAGTAAATGCTTTATCATTTTATTAGATGCTGATTGAAATACAAGTTGGTGAAAACAATTTACGCTCATCAGAAATGTCTCGAAAACTTGTAAAACCACGCTATTTCATTCAGATAAAATTCAGATGTTGTATTAATATAATTTATCACGACGTATTTACGTGAAATTTTATTTGCAGCAGCAACTTTTAGCTGTGGGCATGAGATATTTTGAACTATATTTTATTAATCTCTATTTTGAAATGCAAATTAGGCCCGTTGACACGAAGCATAGGGTAAAGATGCCGAATATGAGATACCATTTACATATTCGGCCATAAAAAATAAGTTATTGCCCTAATGACTATGAAAATTATTTATATTCGATAAGAATTTAATGAAGTTTATCCTTGAAAGACCGTTTAGTGCTAGGTATAATAGATTTTTTGTTATAACAGATAATATTAGAAAAGTCAGAAATTACGTCTCAGGGAAATGGTCTCCTATTATAAGATACCAAGGGTTTTTAATATGAGATAGTATAGATTTAGAAAAAAAGAAAAGAAATCAATTCAAAAAAAATTTTTATTGGCGATATTTATTAATCTACAACATCGTACTACTAAATAAAAAGGTTTTAGTAACAACTTAATAATATATTATCATGTGCTTGTGCCAAGTGCTTGATGTTCTTCAGATGTAGATGTAACCCTTAAAATCGTTAGTCCAGCTTTACAATATTTTCCTATTTTTGCTTCTAAATAGTCAGAAAAAACTGGAGGTCTTCCCATGAACCTTGACAAATACTTCTGCATTAGCATCTTTTTTGACATAACGTTCTAGGATACTCTTAGGAACATCGAAAGTTTTGACGCTATTAGGTAACATATTTGTTTGCTTTGCACTGCACTCACGGCCCATATTATGGCATCGTGGTCCTAGGACTTCTTTGATCTAGAAAAAGAGGTTTTTAAATAGTCGTATTTCTATACATCCTAATATGAGATATCTCATTTAAGGAGCCCCCACGTGTCTCATATTAGGAAAACACCCAAATTTAAAAACTAGGCTGCCTATTATTTATTGACGAAGAAAATACAACTAAACTGCAAATGCATTGTAAAATTAATCATATAACTGATACAGTGACTGTAAATTTAAATCATTTAGTGTGACTATAAAGTTGTAACATACCTCGTTAATATTTGGTGTCAAAAATCGGGTTTTGTGGTTTCGTAAAAACCCGCACGTACACAACCTGACTTCGCCTCGAACTGGGAAGCACCAACGCATGTTTCGGTCTGTTGCCACGTGGCTTCTGGTGACAGTATCGCCAAATAGCTGCGGCGATTAGTTTCGCCAAAACCTAACTATCTCATATTTGGCAACCATCTCATATTCGGCATCCTTACCCTATACTTAAGAGTTTCTTAAGCATATTAATTATATGTATAATGTATATTCTAATTCAATGGTACGCTCTTCTATCGAGGCTTAGCGATCAACTAACTTTCTTAGACCCAACAACTCTGGATAATGTTCATGTTTGTTGAATCAGATATTTTAATGAAAATATTAGCTGCTACGAGCAAGATTAACTAATTATTTTTGCATCACTCAGGTTGGGAATAAGTACGTAACTAAGTTACTAAGTATGGGTTCCCTGAAGTATCTTCTTTCATGGTTGTTTACGAGTACAATTATACATACATACAGGTTATACTTACCTGTTTGAAATGCGGTCCTTTTTGAATAAAATTGTAAGCATTTATGCTACATCTAAATTACGCGACATACAGATAGAGCTGGTAGAAACTTCGACATACGCTATTCACACAATATTAATGTGACATGTGGTCTGTTTGTTGGTTTGTCCGCAAAGGAGCTATGGATATATTTTTAGTATAGTATCCTATGCTACAAGCATAGGATACTTCTTATCTCCTACGGGATTTTCATAAATCCAACTCCACATATCTCGGGCAAAAGTTGGCCCTAAATATTTAAATCAACGCGACGATGATTTCATACCAAGGACAATTCAACAGGCAAATAGTAGGTTACAAGTAAATTGCTGGAAGGAATCATAGAGCAATGAATCGTGCGGCGTGACCTCGCCGCGTCGTGACAGCGTTCATTAACAAGGCTATCGGTTATAATCAGAAACGTTGTATTACATGGCCCTAATGATATCAGTCATAAGAGACCTTAGCGGCCACGGCTACCAGTGCCGCAGCATCCAGGTACAGTATTGTTACCCAATACGCATTACGCACTTGACTTCAATGATTTACTTCGCCTCACTTTGCTGTTCTTATGAGATTTTGAGAATAAGGTAGCAACTACGACAAAGACTAATTATTGTCGTAACCGTGTAGTGCGTAAAGTCCCTAAAACACATACCTTAATACTCGTAATTAATATCATTTGGCATTATTTTTATTATGTACATACAAGTACTTATTACGGTCATATCATCATATTGTAATAGAATAAACTTATGACCTCTTATGACATATGTCGTATGACACCACGGCCCAATGGTAAGAAACAAGATAGTCAAGTGAACAAACTATTTACGAATTTCACCTAAGGAAAGAAAGAAAGGCAAAGGACATTAATTTTCAGTAGTTACAGTTACAATGGAAATAGCTAAAGTTAAGCTTTCAGATCTAATAGGCTAATGGGGTACGGGTATACACGTACATAAATATACAAATAATATGTAACTATACCTAATCTGAATAACACATCTCATCCCATTTCTCTTTTGTTATTCCAACGTACAATATTGAAATAGACCCATGTTATCAACTGGAAGCCCATATATATAGTACACATACTCGAGCAAGAATTTTTCAAATCAATTTGTTCAGAGGCTAACAATAAAATGTAAAAGGTCATTCCTGAATAGACCGATATATATTTATATTTTTACCTCGGTATTGGGTCAAGTTTGTATATACGACGAGTAACTGGGTAGTAACTAAGGCAAAGTTTATTTTAACAACACTTTCCTCTGGCACTTTCCGATATTGGGCGTCTACGCAGAAGAAAAATAAACATTTAGAGCTGATATATTTTGTTGAAAACCCTTAAGACGGCAGCAGTATGCCGTATGAACATTAAACCTACTGAAACCTACTCATGATTATTATAAAGTATTCTTGCGAGTATGCTTTTGCAATTAATATAAGTAAATTAAACTAAATATTAAAATTAATAAACTTTAAACTTATCTTTGCTAAAGTATTGCATAGATTTTAAAACATGCACATACACTATTCATTAGTGAAGTTTTGCATCTAAACAGTAGTAGCATGCTCATAAGAAAAACTTTACAGACCCGCTCAAGAGACCAGAGTAGTGGATACTAAAACTATGAACAAGCAATCAAAACTTCGAATATCCCATCATGTATAATAGGTATAGACAGAAAATCTTTATTGCATTCAAAATAACAAAAATATACATAACTTTAACTAAGCATGCAAATCTCTATCAGGTAACCTTTAGTAGCCTTTAGTACAATGAGGAAGATATACGACATATATGGGATTCCGACCAAGTTAACTATTTATTATTATTTCCCTGACCTTCCATGAACTACTCTAACTACACGAGATTAAGAATGTGTTCAAATGTGCCGCACTGTAGTAAATTTACGCACAGCTTCTGGAAAAAGAGACAAATGCATTAGATGCACAGAACGCGCAGTCCTGCGCAAAATGCGCTGCATTGCTCACTATTTTTTTCAAATCTTGCCTTTGGTGCAAAGTAAAATAAACGTTAACAACAAAGTAGGCGTTACAAAATTCATAATATGTATGACGATATGAATTATGATGTTTTAGACTCAAATACATCTTTGAATTTCGTAACGGCGACATTGTTGTAGGCTGGTTTTAGGTGCTTACTTTTAAAATCTTAAATACGTGGGACTCTGGATCTCCCCTAAAGATTCTTTAACGGAGGTCCCACGTGACTGAACATGAAGAGCGCAGTCCGCAATTATTGTTGATCCGTAAAAAATTTGGGAGAAATTTTGAGATAAATGTGCTTCACAATTTTATTATATTATACATGTTGGCGCGGATATCAAGATGTGTGGATGTTATAATGGATCTATTTCGAGAATATTTTAAAATATAATTTAGTTTTATATAGAATGTGTGAAATATTGCTTCCGCTGGCCTGTGAGCTTTTGTTTAAAGAAAACGAAATAAACGCCAAATAGTTATGAGAAAAAATTGGTTCAACTCAGTTCAACTGGTTATAAGATTATTACTATTTTTCGAAAAAGACAAAAAGAACCGATTCTCTTTTACATTAAAATTGACTTTTGAACGATTGTTTAGTTTTATCTTAAAATTAAATATGCATAGAAATATTGCTAAAAAATTGCAGTGGTCTGCGGCCAATTTTGTGTATCATACCTACGTTACCATAAGATACGAGTACATCTAAAATGTAGAGGAACTCCCATCTTAATTGTAATATTTGTAACAACATTGCGGAAAATAGGTACGATATTTTATTTCTCCGACCTAATTCCGTTACCAATTTAGATCGTTTTCTGGTTTATTTACAATCTAAAGTCTGATCACGTCTGATATCTAAGATGCTCGCAAGTGACATGTCAAACATGTTAAAGTGATAAAATTGTCAATTCTTATCTTTGATATGTTGTCAGGTGCCACACAATTGACATATGGCTAATTTATACTACAACGCGCCGCTTTGATAATGTGAGAACAGTCTTGAATTCCGCTCAAGGTAAAAAAAAAATAGTTTTATAAAAAGCATTTAAATAAATTATACAATTTGAACAGCGAGTCTTCTTTTTTCTTGAGGACAGTAGCATACCTCGGCCACCAAATTAATATATGCTGAAACTCCGACATGATTTTTCTGTTTTATTACGGAAGCAAAGCTTTAGTACAACCTCCAACGTAAAACAAACAACGAAATCGGAAGCGAAGATGTGACTAGCGTCTGAATACGCAGAGCCATAATCGCTGGGGAAAAGTTCAGTCATAATCAAATCTCTTCCATTTCGCTTCTGTTTCGTATCTCATATAAAACTGCAGCTTCGGTGGTTTCGCTGCTGCTTTGCTGGATTTGGGACTATTAATTACTTTAATGACCTTTTTTCAAGGGGGAAAAAATAAGAAATTAAAAATTACGCCTTTCGACTTAAAAGAATATGTCATTGCCATGAAAAACAAACTTCCGTCACAGTGGTGGTTACAGTAAAAAAATACAATTATTATTTTCTTGTCAACGGTACGGTATGACGTCACGTCATTTTGTAACGTCGACGAAAGCCAACTTGACGTGGACGGGTAGTAGGTATGTAGGATAAATAAATTAATAGTTTATTAAAATAGTATTTCATCAATAGAATAAATAAAGTTCATTTTTCAATTTTGAAAGCATAAGCGAAAAAGTTACGCGTTTGAAATTACTGCCATATGGTAACTTCCTGTGCCTGGTCATTCTTGAATTGAAAATAATCGATTGTTGGACAGGATCCAACGTTTTAGACAATATTCTTGCGGCTGTCCACTATCAGAGACGGCCATTTGATCCGCAACGAAATTTATTCTAATTTTAGAATCTGACTTGCCTAGTTCTTTTGCTGATGACACATACGAGTTCACTACAGTCATGTTGCGTAGGAACCTTTGAGTATTATATTAATACTAACTAGCTATTACTAACCTAGTTATGCCGTAAACTCTTAGCTATGATTCAATAGCTTTAGAATCTTTACCACAGCAGTAAAAGATATTTTTAAATATAAATACAAAACTAAGAGTAGGTAGAACTACTAGTTTAAAATTCAAGTTTTCATCCAAACGTAGTTTTATATAGTTTTATCATTTTTAGTTTTTCACAGAACAACAACAAAGAAACTTCGATACATCTCTTACTCCATTATGATTGCAAAGTTTGATATAATTCCGACAAGTAGTTTCAAAATCAAAACAAAAACCGCGTTAGTAAGGAAACTCGACTCAAAACTATATTATATTCTTTTTAATTTAGTTTCACGTTCCGATTTTATTTTAATCACAGACAAAAGAACCCCAAGAACCCCTATTACAATGCCACTTCATAACCTTGCATTGACAATAACATCGGGTATTTGTACAGCGACGCACAGTCGGTTAGGTTGAATTATTCAAATTGGTAAGTGTCTCTTGAGACGGTAAGTGAAGGTCACTCCATTACCTACTATCCGTTTCTTCTAGCAACAATGCTCGTACGTTAACCGTTACGCCTCGTGAAACACAAGGGCCGGTTGCACGTCAGGCTGTTAAAGTGACCGTTAAGACTTAATGCCCCCCGATTACCAAGCAAAATTTGTTACTTAAGTCAAAATTCATACCACCACGGTTAAAGTTTAAAGTCTTTTGATAGAAAGTTAGCACAAGCGCAGAACTCGCAGCGTCAAACCCGCCGTATTTATACTAATAGTTCAAGATGGCGCGCCAGAGGGCGTCAACAAAGTCAAATATCGATTTAATCAATCTACCTTCATTAAATAACAGATCCATTTTAAACATGAACCTTACAATAATAATTTTATATTTAGGACTAGTGGACGCCCGCGACTTCGTCTGCTTCTTCAATTCACAATCGACAGTTCCTAAATCTCCACAGTTTAGGGGGGGCAGTACCCCTACAGCATCAAGATTGAGGATTGGGAAACCGAAGTTTTTATGAGAGCATCTCGCAAAGTTTTTTTATCGATTAAAAAAAGATTCACTCAAATCGGTTAAGAAATCACGGAGACATCGATATACAGAGGTAGAAAAACACAACTCAGCAACGTGGAGTGACATTTAACCGAGGAATAAATTGGGCGTTCTGACAGTTTTTGTATTGAAAATCTGCTAAAACATCAAAACGCTCGGACAAGACTTATTTGACGTTGGCGAAATCGGTCCTTAATGCAGTTTCTAAATTAGATTTATCAAGATATCTTTATTTCTATAAATATGGATTAGATTAATCATTCACGCTAGCCTCCGATACAAATAGAAGCGACAGCCGCAATTATTACTGATTCTAAAAATGGTAAATGCCTTCTAATAGTTAAGCATCTTTGTTCTTAGAATCTTTATTCTGAACCGGTGGTAGTCTTGAGTTCTCATATTATTAACCATACTTATGTAATTCCTTGTATGTATTACAAATCATACACGTTTATGCGCGCGTACAGTGTGACGTCCGACGCCATAGTTTTCGACGCAAGACTCGCAAGCCGTGTTTTTGACGGGCTTAAATTGCGACTATAATATCATTAAGTACAACTTCTTTATTCCTTGACTTTCGTCACAAAGCGAAGGAAGATTACACAAACTCGACAAATAGGGATCACCTCTTATCAGCACATAAACCTGTGTTGATCTTATTACAACAAACAGTTAAGGATTATGTTCTAGAGCTCACTAATTACAGTTAACCTCCTTAACAACGCCGGTCCTGTTCAAACAATGCGAAACTGGAGTCATCAAATCCGCGAACACATTAGAATAAACTTTTAGGGACGATCCATATTGTTGTCATAACTTAAAAGATCGTGGGACCCTAGCGGCTTAATACCGTCTCATGGTCATAGTTGTCAGCTTTTCGTGACAACTCACTATTTGTGATTTATGTGTGGGAAAATGAATAGTCCCAAACCGAATAACTCTACATATAATGTGACATTAAAATAAACCACGGCCTAAGTTCCCCAATGCGGACACAGTGCGTGAACAAACCTTCACAGAATACGCAGCTCTGCTTTAAGCGAAACGAGCGATGCTGGTCTTCTACCCATGAGCTCCTACGTATCTAAATAAGCCTTCAAAAGCATGAAAGACGATGCAGTACACAAGACATAACACTAAACCTACCTGGTATGATACCACTGGACGGATTAATCTAAAAGCCAGGGTAAAACGCAGCCTCAGTTGAAGTATCAACAAGACAGAAATTGAAATAGCTCAGCAACAAAGCTTCGAGGCTCGGACCTCAACGAACCCACGTCAAGCGGAAAAGAAGTAAACAAATAACTCCAACGTGTTTAAATTATTATTATCTACTCCATTAACTACTCTACATACTCAGGTTGAGATCTGTAGAGCATTGTCTGACATCGGATTCAAGAAAGTTAAAACGAGACAATATTATGTCCTGACCATAAACAGTAGTATTACATACTACCCTAACATAAATCATCATTTTAACTTCAGTTTTGATAGGCTCAACACTATTTGCCATGCATTATAGTGGGAGTGTAATACATAGATTTCAGAGTTGTTGTTACCTAATTTGGTTGGTGATTTGTCGTTTGTATTTTAATACCGCAGGCAGAAGAAGCCATCTGTTTAGAAATATAAAACGATATATATTGTTACATCGGATCCACGATAAAACTTAATTCCTTTAGGCTATACTCTCAGTCTGCAAAACCAGCGAGACGTTTAGAATTTTAAATTTTCAATAAAACTTGACGGAGAGTTTCTCTGAAATACTTACTTTATTTAAACGGAATTTCAAAACTTACACCGTCAAAAAGTCTAAAAACGTGACGAGTATTCAAATGTTAATTCCGTTTCAAGCCTGAAACACGCAACGCGGGACGGCCACGCGCTGTACTCAGAAAAGGTTTCAGCGAGCTAAACTTAGCTCAGCTTACCGTGTAACGAACTATGCGAGCTTAAACATGTAACTTGAAAAAACGTAAACCTATGTGCCTAGCGACAAGGGCGTGAAACTTATTTTAATTTACCTTAACTGGAATCGTTGGAACTGCTATGCAAGGGTTTGGTAGATACTCCACAGGAGAGAAAACTCTCTTAGCTTAGCTCTTTTTTTTCTTAATTCAATTCAAATCCCAATCAGTAGCTTTCCAACTGGGCGTGTGTTTCCAAGTTAATCAACGTGAGTTGATGGAGAAGGCACGAAGGAGATTGAGCGATGTAAGATGTTGCAAAACTTTTTTCTCTTTTTTTTTTTTTTTGGAAATTTCGTCAAAGCTGACAATATCACCCCCGTAAGTTCGACAACACATAATTTAAACATAGCTTACCTCTCTATTTGTCTTCTCTATCTCTATTATTACGAAAAAGCCACTTGCTTTCGTTAAATGCAGTGTCTTGCTGCGCAGATAAGGCGTTGCTTTCGCACTTTGCTTCTACATGTTCATTCTTTTCACGTCTTCAAACAAAAAATGTTTATGTAAGTATTTGTGCAGACAATGTGACCGGTTAGATAATTAATTTGTTAAACCAAGCATATTCAAATAGTTAAATAATGTTAATTAGATAGACGTCAAATACTCGGTCTTTTTTATTTGACTCTACTGAAATCTTCAATACAACGTGGTACTAAAACACACATAAACATACACTCTTTATTGATTTAAAGCAATAATGCATTCTACCAAGTTCGACTATATTGACACTTGGAGATTGCACGTATCCTTTGCTTTAACTTAACCCGTGCCCAAGTGTAACCCAAGAGGATTGTCTTCGGCTTTGAACAATAAATGTTTCGTTGGCTATAGATTTGCTAGAATGTACGCGACAGAATACCTTTCTGTTTTAAAACTCTCTATCGCCTGTAGAACTCTGGTGACCTGTTGAGTAATGAATAATTTTTCAAGTAAAAAAATATAGTATCAAACATATTTGTTTTGTTTCTTTTACTTGCACCCAGGGCTGAGATGGTTTAAAACACTTAAAATTTTTGAAAATTCGAACCTTAACGAGGTAAAATAGGGGTTTGAAAATGCCGCGGGCAAAAGCTAGTAAATAATAAAATTATTAACCAAAGTGAAGCGTTTTTTTCTTAAAGCAGTGTATCTAGAAGTAAAAACTAAATAAAATGCCAAATGCGAATTGGACCCACACACGAAGGTTTCGTATCATCGTACAAGATTCAACATCAGCTATTATTAAAATCGAGCAAAAACCTCTTTAATTTTGACCTTTGTTTATTTTTTATTATTTTTTGCTATAGCGGCAATAGAAATAACATTTCAAGTTTTTGCCTATTACGGCTTATGAGGTAATAGCCCACAGTACCAATTCCGTACCCAAAGGCAAACCTTGCACTTGGTAACCTTTGGGTACGGAACCCTAAAACGCGTAAAAATTAAAATACATAATTATTCTGAAATAATCTGACTTTTTTAGTCTTTATTACCAGCGAAGTAAGACTACGTCTGTTCTACGTCTGCTCTACGTACTCGTATCGATACGCGCCGGTGCGTAATATTGCACACCGCGTCACGGTCGCTACCTCTTGGTTTTGATACAATGCGTACCACACGTGATTTAGAATATATATACCACACGAACATTACCTCTCCTTTGGCGGTCTCCCTGGCACAGTGTTAAGCGCTGTGGATTTAAAGTGGTAGGTGTCGCGTTAGGTTCCTGTGGGAACAACTGTTCAGACTAAGTTATAATAGACATTGAATCAATGAAAACCTATCATTATTCTTTTTTTTTCTATTCCTTATCATGTTATAGTCATAGTCTTCCTCATCCAGCCGCTTCCCTCCACATATTCCTTTCCATTAACGTCGATCCAACGTACTAGAAGGCGCTTCACACTGCGCTTGCTTGAGCGCAGTCTCCACACTAGAACTTGCCGGCTCCAACGTTCATCGCTTTAAACAAAAGCAGGGCATACCCTTCGCTACTTCAAATTACTAATCGTTTTGTTGGTTATTTGTATTCTTAGAAGAGGTTGAAGACCTCAATTATGTGTTCTTAGAAATGCTTGAACCCGCGTATCTTTGAAACTTTATATTTATATGGAAAGTGGAAACCTGACAAACCGAAAGAACAAATATTAGCGTTTAGAGCAGCGTTTATTGGCATTGACTTTGGTATTTGATATTCAAACTTCGTTTATGTGTCGCGCTTATAAGCGCTTGAGGGAGACTTCTCCTCATAACTCGGAGCTCATTAGTTTGATGAGACAAACACAAAGTAACACAAAAAGCGATGATTAAGATATTGGGCCTTCTTTCTGGGGGGTTCGGGGTTCGATCCCAGCCACGCATTTTTTTTTAAGAATGCGAAAAACTGCGTTTATGTAAACTCGCTTTAACGGTGAAGGAAACATCGTGAGGAAATACATGCCTGAGAGTTCTCCATCATGCTTTCAAAATTGTATGAAGTCTGCCTATCCAAACTTGGCCAGCGTGGTGGACTATAGCCTAAAACCCTTTTAACTCGAGAGGAGACCTGTGCCCAGATGTGGGCCGACAATAGGTTAAGATGAGAGAAGTAACACGTTAATTAATTTCATTGCACTTGAAGGATTTATTTTATATGTTCCTCAAAGCTTTACTTGTAACCCAGGAGGATTGTCTTGCGCCTGTGAACAAACCTTGTTTCGTTGGCTACGGCTTTGCGAATAAATGCGATGCTGAATATATTATCGAGCGCATTATGTACGTCTCGTTGGAGACGTATCTCCCGCCTGCAGAATTCAGATGCACACTTTTGCAACTTCATCCTAGCTGTTCAGTCCTATTGTGTTGCATCTTACACCATTATCGGTCGACTACATAATACTTTAAAACTTTTTTGGGCTCGTTCTGTCTCGTATTCATCACTCTATAGCTATTGCGCGCGACTCGCGTCCGTTTAGAGTTAGGTTTTATAAAAATGCTTTTGTTTTTTAGGAAAAAAGTAGACCATGCCATTCTCCAGACTCTCAACTATACCCATCCAAAAAATCACATCGGTCCGTTACATGATTGGAAGACAAACAAATATGGCTTTGCATTTATAATATAAGGATTGCTGAGGTTCCTCAGTTCCTGACCCCTTTTTTAAAATAATTTTCTTTGGATTTGGTTTGATAGATAACATGTTGGATAACAATGTTTTGAAACAAGACACCTCAACTTTGATTTTGAATCAAGATAGCATTCTCAATTACTGTAATGACGTTTTTCATTTAGTTAGGTAGTTTTTATTTCTTAGAACCTCTTAAGTAGGTATAGCATGCACAAGAAGTTATTGCAATTGATTGCAAGGGACTGAAGGGTGTGTTGGTCGTTATTAGTGTACATAACGCTCATGTTTGAAGAAATCTGTCCATTTAACACTTTCTAAAACAACTAACTAGCATGTCTAGTGCCTACATACAATAGGTAGGTACATTGAGGTGAGCAAATAAAGCGATATCTCCTCACCTGCATCCGCATCTCTAAGATAAACGCTAGTTTAGAATTAGTTACGCCGAAACAAAGTAGTGGTGTTGGTAAAATACTCGTATTTTGTTTCTTACTTTTATAGTAACACTGTGTTTTATTACTTAGTCTCTTACAGAAATGCATCGTTCATTTGCAGCTCTATGAACATTAGTATCCATAGGTCTATCGTATCTCAGTGAAAATATTATTTAGATGGACTCTAGTGTCCAAAAATAATAGTCTATGATCTAATTTTTTAACACCAGCGCATGCGCAACGGAACTAGCTGCAGCGCATCTCTTACACGCAGACTTCGCAAGACTTCTACATACTTCTATTAAATTGAAGGAGCACTTTGCGCCTTTGTCGATGAGCTTAGTATCTGTCCTAGCTTTTAGATTTGAAAGCGTCCTTCATAAATAGGACCATGTCTTTACAAAAACTCAGGCTCTTAATAAACTGGTTTCCTAGTTAACGTTTTTTGACAATTTGTCTGAAGCGACCATGTTATGTACTCCTACTTAGAGAACTCACCTTTCGCTTGTCAGTGACAGCGTTAATTAATTACCGTTCGGCCTCCCTCGCTGCAGAATTAGGGACGCCACACACTTAATCTATATATTGAAGCAAAATTAGCCAGTAGTCGAAATAATTTAACAAATTGACATACAGAATCCAGTTCCACGATTAAAATTATTTGAAATAGGTGATAATTTTTTCTAGACCAAATGACTAATAACTTTTTTCAGTTTTGGCAGTGAGCAGGTTATAGTGGCTGAGGCAAACGCTGTCTGGAGACCAGTATCGGTAAGCGAAGGTATATAGGTGGTTTAACCCAAGCCCGCTGGACAACTAACTTCGGAAGGCACTTGATTTGAAGGCACAAGGCAGTTGATGGATGAGCTCTACGTCCACCAATTGGCTGGTGGATGTTGGATATAAAGGTCATAAGTTTTTGACTTCATATTTACCCGCTGAGTATTTTTAATAAATTGATGGGATAGTTATGCCAACCCTGAAAACGCTTGAAGTTAGCTAGGCATGGATAGCTTCCCTCCTAGAGTTTTGATATTTGACGGGAGTCGACTGTAAACTACAGATTGGGTTTCTGCCAATAGCAGTGTTTAATGAGGCGGGGAGCGCTCAATAATATTTTTAATTAAGTTGCAATGTTCAAACACTGCAACAGATACATTAAACATTACATTACTACTAAGATTGCAGTTGACAAAGTTTTTTTCAAGAAACGGGTGATTGCTTCGATTATTATCTTATTTAACTATAAGGCTTAATACTCGTGCTACCTATCTGCTTCTTCATCTGCTCGATTGCCATAATATTTCCATATCGATGAAATGATACGAGTTTCATAAAACATATCGGGCTCGATGATTGAGAGAAGCGACACACGATCGTCTTAATCGATCGAGATAATATATGACTCGTTTGGATGTCCGATTGAAACTAGAAGAAGCATCTTACGGAATGGAGTGGGAGATGCAAATCTTTTTTGACAACATCTGAGTTGTAGCCTTATTTACTTAAATATGTATTACTTTCATCCGTAAGCCAAAATAAATATGGTTGACTTCTTATCAAAAAACGCTGCGCCTCGGCTCTACACACGGGCGATGGACATTGCTAAAGGAAATCAATGAGTATAATAATAAAATGTTCAAAAATGATTTCCTAACTTTACGAAGCGAAGCGAACTTTACTAAGGTAAATTAATTAAATAGCTAGTAAGTTATGTAACGAATACTTGACTTAACTCCGAATTATGAATTTAATTGGTTAATTTATACATCTAAAAACCTTAGCTTCTACAAAGAAACAACAAATCAACAAAAATAAATTTTCAAGGTCGCATTTCATAACATGCTTGTTAGCAAGGAACAAAATGTCTAAAGTGCTTACAAATATTATTACTTATATTAAGTGAGTTATTCAAGCAAGAGGTGAACGTCTTCCAAATAAAACAAGGACACATTATGTATTTATTACTAGCTGATTTTGACGACCTCCCTGGCGCAGTGGTGAGTGCTGTGGTCTTATAATTGGGAGGTCTCGGGTTCGATTCCCGGCGGGGGCAATTTAGGAATTTATAATTTCTAAATTGTCTCTGGTCTGGCCTGGTGGGAGGCTTTGGCCGTGGCTAGTTACCACCCTACCGTCAAAGACGTGCCGCCAAGCGATTTAGCGTTCCGGCACGATGGCGTGTAGAAACCGATTAGAGGTATGGGTTGAATTTACACTGCTATACCCCTTCCAAGTTAGCTCGCTACCATCTCAGACTGCATCGTCACTTACCATCAGGTGAGATCGCAGTCAAGGGCTATCTTATCAACGATTAAAAAAAAAAAAAAAAAAAATATTAGCTGATTTTAATTTATAAAAATTCTTTGATTTCACGATATTATGACTAATAAGCCTACATATCCGTCTATATACGTATATATATTTGTGCCCAAACGAAAAATATATAAGCTCAACATTAGCTCAGTAAAGTTACATAGTAGTAGAATATATGTGTAGTAGTAACACAGTTATCCAATTGTAGACGTGACTAATAATAATTAACAACAAAAGCGATGACATAGATGACATATTTAAGAACTATAGAGTAGGTACTCGTACACACATTGATCAACACGGCATGCCCTTCGTGGAATGTTAACCTACAATAACCACTATATCAGTCATCGAATAAGGATTACTTCACAGAATCAGAACACAGAAATCCTGCTCACACAGCGAAGTAAAAGTTTGGGAGGATCAGGAACACGTTTTAGCTTCCATAGCCCAACGGTTAAAAGTGTGGATTGAAAACTGAAAGGTTCAATTCCTGCCCGTTGCTCTATTGTCATACCCACTCCTAACACAAGTTTTTGGAGGAGAGAGGGGAATAATAATCAAGTTCAGCATGGCTAATATTCTTTCTCTAAAAAAATTTGTATGTTTACTTTCCATGCGTTTCCATTAATCGCATATGGTTTTTATTGGGGTTAATATTGCAATGGAACCTTGAATATTTTCTTGATTTTGTTACTTAATCCTATCCCAGACAACATTACACCTAAATTAATCATTCACACTAACATAAAAAATCGATCGATGACGTCAAGAAGTAAACTTCAAGTATGTCTGTGCCGGGATGCGAGCGGGACGGGCCCAGATCCGGTCGTTATGCCCAATCGAAACTAAACTATTTTTATTGCTCTTTATGCTGGCGCAAAAGATATTTTAATCGGGTTTTCGGTAGATGGTGCCCGATCACATGATGACGCAATCTGGGATTTCGAAACTAGTATTACAAGTTCTAGTGTTTTCTTTTTATGTATTTATTTTAATTTTATTGTTGCGGCCGAAATAAGCGATTATAAAGGCATCTAGCTCCTATTGTACCTACGTAGTGATTATACTATACTCGTTGGTACGGTACGGTACTAATACCTACGGCCTGGACAATCTTTTTAAGCCCTTGTCTAACACACGGCGAACCGAACACGTGGCGAAAGAGAAACGAAGCGGAGGCGACGCGCAATGGTGAGACGCCATAGTCTCACATTTCTGCCATTTTCAATGCATTTTTATAGTCTTTATGACGTGTATTATACATTATAGGGTATTTTTAATGCATTCAATTTTCTCGGTGTCCATTTTATCCACATGTCGAATAACTTGTAAACAAACACAACCGGTACGCTTCGCTTTCGCATCGCGACTCGCATTCGCTTTCGGTGTGACGTCGTTCATACAAAGTCAGCTAAGACAAATATATCGCTCACGCCTCGCTTCGATTCGCTTTAGATTCGAGCGACACCGTACATTATAAAACAAAAACGCTTCGCTACGCGTTCGATTCAACGTGTGTTTAACAAGGGCTTAACTATTAAGATGTATCCTATGTTAAAAATAAATTATTAACTTTCTTTCTATGAGTCTTCGAAAATAAATAAACAATCCTCTGTTAGGTCCTCTGTTAGTTTTGAGTTTAATAAACATTTTAAATTATCGACTGAAAAAAGTGCTTCAAATGTTTATGTCGCACAGTTCATTATTTCTTACAAACTGCCGTTCTATGCGCGCGTTTTGGCTTTTGACGTTTGATAAAAAATTGGTTGTTTGATTTGTTGGCAACATACCTAATGTCTCTAACATTTAAACTAGATACAACATATTATATTTTATGAAAAACCAATGGTTTATGAAGAAACCTACTTACGTTTAGCTGAAATAGGAAAAAGGTTAATTTAGACGGAAACAAACAGTGACGAAATACCATAGTCACTTGTGCGGTGGAATAATAATATGCTCTAAGATTATAATGGATCACTTGATTGATTTTAACTTACAAAAATACATTAAAAAACTTTTCATACATTGAACATTAAATTCTTTTTAAAATCCTCGCCTGCGCGTCGGGATTTAAAATTGCGCCTCGACTGTAATTTTCAACTTACCGCACTTATAACATTAATAACTGTTTATAGTCAAGCAACATAAATCACGATGCTCGCTTCTCTTGGATAACTTCACGTTGTTTACAAAGCTAAAGGCGAATGCTATAGTAAATAACTAAGTTGCGAGTGTAGTATCCATGACATTTGACCTCACAAGTGAACGTATATTTTTCAACATCTCAAGATAAATATGTACCTAACTTCTTGATCATCGATGATTATTTTGAAATTATCGTGATCTTCGCTTGCTTAGTTAATAGACATACCTATGAACACCGACCTCTATTAGTCTAGTACACCAGACAGGTTGTCATTTAAAATGACAATGGATTCTCTTGCTGATTTAAAGCTACACCGAAGGTCTTGGGAACTAAAAACATAAATAGGTATATCTTCATACAACTTTATACAATGCACATTATACTATTATAAAATTACCATGATAGCATGGCAAAATTTCAAAGTTGACAGTTATAGTGATGCACTCTAATCAAATTTTCTCAATATTTTTTAATATCGAAAAAATTTACAAAAATTATGAATTCAATTTTATAATATCCAACCATCAAATAATTTCTATCATGTAGTATCAATTTGTATGGGTAGACGTTCCTGTCCACTGATCAAGTAGCTAAAAAATAGAATTTTTTCCGGATCTTTTTTTTTTATTAAAAACTAATATTTAACTGAAATTTTGGTTTAATTTCTTGAGGCATTATTTATTTATTATATCCATTACTTAACCTATTACTTTCGTTTGTAGAGAGTAATATGCGTGAAACGGAAAATTGGGAACTGTCTCTCATATCATAATTCATGATATCTCGAAATAAGTAGTATCTCCAAAATAAGTAGTAGGCTTTAATAGTACCTAGTTAGTAGATCCACGCACCTTCGCTATCACTTCTATAAGCAATCCGCGCCAAAATGACGATATTCAATTTGCTTCATTACAGGTCGTCCAGGGTACTAGTATCATAGAGGTCAGTACCACGAGGAGCTAAGCTATGTTAAAGTACTTAAGACGTTAATTATTTATTAATTATTTATTAATTATATAAGTATGTTTCTTCCATAGCTATGAACATACACACATATTAGTCGTCATTCTACCATCGTAAATAATTACAGCGTAGTTACAACATCGAGTGAATATTTAAAGAAAAAAAACATCCAATAGGCATTTCTGATTTCTTCACTTTTTATTGGATCTTGTTGAAACAATGGTTTCACCTTTCCCACCTTTTATAATCAGTAATCACTAATCTATAGGTACAAGTAACTAAATGACATGGAAATTGAAAGGAAATAACTAACTAGCTAACTAATAATAATTAATTTAAGCTTCAATAGTCCAACGGTTAAGGTGCGGACTGAAAACTGAAAGGTCGCAGGTTCGAGCCCCACTCGTTGCGCTATTGTCGTACCCACTCCTAGCAAGCTTTCTGTTTATGTGGAGGTCAAGTTCAGCTTGGCTAATATTCTTAGAAAAAAAAACATTATATTATATACTAGTTGATGTTAACATCCAGTACATAAATTAATTATTATAATCAGGATGACCACGCAACAACTGGGATTTGCTTAAAAACCTTCCAAAATAAACCCGCTGAAGGTAAGCGCATTATGCAAAACTATCGTAAAAAATTAATTTTCAAGGTAGCTGAGGTACATTTTAATTTGTTTATTTTAAACATGTAAATGGGCACACTACGGTGTGCTCGTGATATTACACTGGGCCACAAAGATGTAGGAGGCCTCAAATATTTACGATCCTTAAGTGGTAGACAGTTCATTAAACCCCGTACCAGACGATTTTGAGCCTTGACTCAACCACGCTCGTTCGATAAAGGTGATCACAGACTGTGGCTGTTAACTACTTACGACATTTCGCACCTTGAAAACAAAAGTGGCGTTTTACAAAAATTGAAATTTTTCAGTATGACCATTTAAAGTTTTGACGCAGCATTTTTGTTCAATATCTTAGCAAATAAGTGAAAGAAAAGAATGCAATTAATTTCATTTATCAGTTTGACTATATCTATGATAATTTAAGTTGTGTACTCAAAACATGCCAGTAAATTATAGAGTTAATTTAGAAAACATTGTTTAAAAAAAAAGTTTCACATAGTGCCACTTTTGTTTTCAAAGTGCGATTTTATCGCGGACTGAAAACTGAAAGGTCGCAGGTTTGATTCCCACCCGTTGCGCTATTATCGTACCCACTCTTAACACAAGGTTTCTGCTCATTTAGACGAGAGAGAAAAATATATAACTTAAGTTTGTCTTGGCTAATATTTTTAAATAGTTTCCATAAACCTTTAAGAGAAAGGTGGAAATAACATTGGACATGGGATTTTATTTAGTCGCTAGCTACATAAAAGGACTCCTAATGGTCCTACTTAGGGGATGCTTTAGGTATGGTTGGTGAAAACGGGCATTAGACTTGTATAAATTAGAGGAACACGAATTGCATACAGATTTCCAAAAATTGTGTTAGATTATTATTTGTTTTTAAATCATAGTCTCGTTGTCGTGCCGTTAATCATATGTAGTCGTTAAAACTAGCTAGCCTTTCGTTAGATAAATTTTGCGATCTATTTAACGAAACGTGGTGTTCCACTTAGCGTAATATGCGGTGGACCTTAACTTTGTTTACAGGAAAGCGTTTCTATTTGCCCGTTTCATTAAACCTTCGGTTACATGACAAAATATCTCGGTTTTAGGTTCCCAGCTAGATACTTAGATAGGTTGAACAAGTTATTTGTTAATCGCTATGAATATTTAGAAGTGATTTATCAAATATGAAAAAGTAGTAAACTATAGTTACTATTTCATCACTTGCATTATTATGTGTAAGTTACATTTACGATTACTATAATAATTTATTAATTATATAAGCATACAATTGAATAATAAATAATTACTAAAGCAACTATATACTTCATTGATTAAGAACCCTTGTAGGTACATAGGTATATCTATACCTAAGTTGTAACCTATAAGAGTTGCGGGATTGACAAGAAACGCATGACAAAACCGTTGGTGGATTGCAGATAAGCTGCATCAGTCATTGTTAGTCCCAAACGTAGTGATTGGTTAAATTGGCATTGTTGTTGCAACAATGCATTTTAGCGTATAACGATAGAGTGTCACCCAATCAGAGATAATTGCGATCGTTCACTGTAGCAATCATTTTCAGACCGTGGGCGGTGGGCGTAAAGATTTGTACGTAGGAAATACGAATAAAATAATAATAAGTCAAATGTGAGTCGGACTCGCATACGAAGGGTTCCGTACCAAAAAAAACACCGAAAAAACACGTTTCTAGTAAGGGGGGCTCCCTTTAATTTTTTATAGCAGCTACAGAAATACACTTTTTCTGATCTATTACGGATCATGAGATACAGCCGCTGACCGACAGAAGGAAGGACGGACAGCGGTAGCTTAGTAATAGGGTCTCGTTGGTATCATCGGGTACGGAACCCTAAAAATCACTAGTGCTCCATTCTTTAAAACGTTGAAAAAGGGTAAAGCTAAAGTTTGTAACTGTAAAGAAACATTTTTATTATCTTATATTTTTATTAATTCCACGTAGCCCAAACGCCTTTTTTTAATTAAATCAAAGGAAGTACTTAATTAACATTCTGTGATGTGGGTGTGAATGATTTTTCTTTATGTGCCATTTTCAGTGAGTTAAAAATAAAAAGCTCTTCGAATAAACTCCTCTATTTTATTTAATAAACTATGAATATTCGGACCTATGAAGGCTTGACTCGCTAATGGATGTTAATGGTAAACGTGAGTTTAAATTAATTAATCGGCTTCGTTAATGGTGTGAGGTTTTAAAACAAAAATGATTTCGAAATCGGATCAACTCATCGAGCGAAAATTGTACATGTAGTTAGCTATTAAATATTCTGTATGCCCTTTTTGAAGAGTTATTTGAAAAGGTCATCGAGTCCACTGTGGATCCAAAAGCTACCTTGGCCAAAGAATTAGTTTGGCCATTCAAAGGGGCAAAGCTGCCAGCATCTTGGGTTCATGCCGCGCTGCGGTGATACCAATGAGGTTTAAGGTTCATATTAGTTTTAATTTTAGAAATAATTGTTTAATTAATTATTTTTATATTTAAATTTAATATTGGGTATTTATTCTTGTATTTTATTCTAGTAATAAAAATATATTTTGTATTGCACATAATTAATTAATTATTAACGAATTGACTGCCGTAGGTAGGTACTTAGAGTGGCTAATATTTCCTCTCTCTTTTAGATTACTCTGATAGAGTATAAGATTTAAAAATGTTTACTTTCAGAGTAATCTAAAAGCTACATAGTACATAGTGTACTCAGTGACAGCTCATTTCGAGATTAAAAGGATTAAATGACTCCAATGAATATAATTAATTAATAATTAATTAATTAATAATTAATGTCTCATTCCAACCCTAAAAAGTTCAATTTCACAGTCCACAAGCAGATTGGGGAAAATGAAAAGTTAATTCTAGGCTGCTTTTCATACCCTTCAAACAATATTAATTAATTTTACGAATTAAAAAAAATGTTATCCACGTGCCAGAGTATCAAACCCCAGACTCCCGAAAAGGAGGCCGTAAGTCTTAACCATTAGGCTGTCAGCACTGTTTTATGCTATAATAGTACATTTAACTGTGTAAGGTAAATAGGTATGTGCTTACACCAAAGCAAATTAATATAATAGACTTAGAAACCGTAACGAAAAGTCAAATTCTTACAGGATTGCTCTACTTACTAATTAGCTTCGAGCAAATTTGGCAACTTGTAAGTTTTCTGTATTATGTTAAAAGATATAAATAGGTAGCTCTACATTTCATGAATGGAGGTATGTATAGAGAAAGTAGGTACTTACCTCAGTAGGTACTAATTAGTAGTTATATTCAACGATTCATTTTTTAAAAGACCTTTGCCGATTTCACAGTTTGAAAGAAATACCTATTTTAATACATGATTATTAAGAAGTCACTTTCAAATCGTTTGCATAGGATACATATTATTGGAATGTGAAATTATTCACATATATGATAATCTTCATTCCAAACAAATATTCAAAATTTTATAGTTATTATAGGTAATAATAGGAAAACGATTCGATAAAATATAGATACCTACCTACAATACTTCAATAAAATAAAAAATTATAATTAATTTTGGATATGGAAAAATTGACTAACGGATTTACCGATATGATCGATTTTTGATAATCGTAAAATCTTTAAGGAACAGAAGTTCGCCACTGTGGATCGTTTTTGTCGATCGATAAATCTAGAAGCGATGATTACCTTTGTTGGGTTTTGAGTTTTGACGATTTACTCGTGAGTGAGATTAGTGCCCACTTGCACCAATCCGCTAAATAGGTATATTTTTAGTAAAATTTTCCATACCTGTCCTTTTCTTGTTAACTCTGAAATGACCTTGGCAAAAAGTGACAGCATTATAAAATTTAATTAAAAAACAAGGAAATTGATCAAGACGACCTTAATATCGATCTTCAAAATTGTGTGTAGTATCCCGCGCATATCGCAGCGTTGTTCATCGAGTGCGGTGTAATTTTTATAAAGGTGCCAATGTTTGATTTTGACCTTGATTTTATATACTTATATTTTTGTTATCAAATCAATAAGAAGCTAACAGCTCTTATTGATCGTCAAAACACAAGTTACCTATCGAGCGAGAATTACGATCGTCAGAAAGCGATAATAGACTGGCGCCCTAGCTTCTTCATTTTAGTTGGTTCATTTTAGCAAATTGGTTTTATAGGTAGGTACCTATGCGTTATGGTAGCGCTCGCTGTATCAGCGAGATGATGTGATTCTTGTGGTGCCTTCTTTATTTCAAATTTGAACGTAGGCATATTCTGCGACTTAGGTAAAGAAAGGCCTATTTCATTGGCGTTCACAATGATTTTTCGTCGGCGAGATGTACCTAGGCGAGATTTGGTGTAAGTAGGTACATACTACACACTCGTATTCCTCGTATTGTATAAAAAATTGCTATATTATATTTTAATACATATTTCTGTTGTAGCAATCTCTAAACTAAATTGACAGCTCTATAAAAATTCTTTTCAAAAAACCGACTTCAACGCCACTACAAAGTATAAAAATAATTTTATTTTGTACACGTTTGTTGAAGTCGGGCGGCTTAAACAGAAACGATGAAACTGATACGCGATGCTCGCTCGATTTCAAGAAACGTGTCTCTTATATGTCACCATAAGGTAAGCGTCGCGCATCGATTTCATCGTTACTAGTTAAACCCGCCCGACTTCAACAAACGTGTACAAAATAAAATTATTTTTATACTTTGTAGTGGCGTTGAAGTCGGTTTTTTGAAAAGAATTTTTATTTTAAGCTTTTTAGTGTAGGATTGAGGAGCTAGAACCTTGAGCATTATGATGTAGTATATACTTGGTACCAACAATATCAATTTCTAAACGACAGTTCCTAAATCCTCACAGTTTAGGTAGGCAGTACCCCTGCAGCATCAGTATTGAAGAGCTAGGACCTTGAGTTCCACGGTGTAGAATATGCTTGATACTAACAATATCAATTCGCAAGCGAAAGTTCCTAAATCCTCACAGTTTAAGTGGGCAGTACCCTGCAGCATCAGGATTGAGGAGCTAGAACCTAGACCGCAATGGTGTAGTATATGCTTATTACATACAATAACGATTCATGATTAGCATTTCCTAAATCCCTATAATTTAGGTTGGTAGCACCCTGCAGCATCAGGATTGAGGAGTAGGACCTGGAGCTCTATGATCTAGTATATGCTTAGGCCAAGCATAACAATTCGTAAACGACGGTTCCTAAAGTCCCATAATTTAGGGGGAAAAAACCCCTGCAGCATCAGGCTTGAGGAGTTGAAGGTAAAAATTTTTATGGGACCATTTCGTGAGCTTCCTCTGTCGATTAAAAAAAAAATCTTGTGAATCGGTCAAGAAACCCCGGAGTAATCAGTGGGCATACATAGAAAAAAAAAAAAAAAAAAAGATACCGGCCGAATTGATAACCTCCTCCTTTTTGGAAGTCGGTTAAAAATAGTTCTATCTTTATCACTGTTCCTTGTGGAAAGCTTAGTTCAGAGATTTTGGGCAACAGAAATTTTAGTGGTCTGGGTAGTTACTAGATCTCTCAATTCGCAACCTACGTAGGTATGTACCTACTCTTTTTCAAAAGAGCAGGCTCAATATAACAATGCAAAACAAGGTTTTTTGACTCGAAACTACAGCTACCTGTACATAAATAATCATGTATGGCAGGTCCATTAAATTCTTAATTAAACTTAACTTAGCTAGGTAGGTACCTAGGTAAGTACCTGAGTAATATGTACAAGCTTTTTTATACTTAATGAACTTTAATATTGATATTACCGAATTCCAGGGATATTTTAAACACCTAGCGAAATATGCGGTCAGATAAATAGACCTTGTAACCATGTAATAAGAACATGTTTCCAATACGCTTACCGTGCGAGGGAGAAATAAAACCGTGGATGCTGACGTCATACCGTAGTCAGATCCGAAGAAGCAACTGGTTATGCACAAAAATAAAAGTGACAAAGAAGACAGGTTAGCTTAGCCCGACAGTAAGCTATAGGACTCGCTGTACGAAGGTACCTACTTAGCGTGTTTGTATACCTACCTTGGAAAAACCTCAACTGTGTTTGCCAAACCTTGGTGCTTGATATTATTGTTCAACAGTCAACACTCAACTCACCTGAGAAGAAGAGTTGCGCGCGCAGCTAAAATCCCTGATTCCAACAGTTGAACGTTGCTCTCGATTCAAATTTGAAATCCCAAAGCTGAAGATAACGGATGTCGCAATAACCGACAGGTGCACTAGGGATATTCCAATTGAACTAGAAGCGGTCACAACACAACACGTTTCACGTTTGTTTATAATATTACGATCCACTCGTTAATAATTCCGAAGGACCCCACTGCGCATGCTCGCGGAACACGCGCCTTTTTCGAATAAGGTTATGTTGTAAGTTATAGGCACTTCAAGACTTCACTTCACTCAACGCACTTCCAAAGTTTCCGAGTAGAATCCAATTGGAGGCAATCCGCGTGAACTTTTATCCAGCGCGAAGCACTTTATCGGCTGGAAACCACCGTGATCCGTCGTTCCACAACAATTCCAGTATTACTTTGAAATTCCAACAAACTTGACGCACTTTTTTGACGATTCGCCGGCTCTACCTGCGGCAAGTGAAGGCCGTATGCGTTATAAACACTTGTAAAGTATAAACTACGGAACCGGTAACAATTCAATTCCGCACGTGACACTGTCAATACGAAACCGATCTAAATAACATCAAAACTCCCTAGGTTGCGTCGATACTTCTCACTTTTAATGTTACGGGTCTGAGCGACAAATTAAACGAATAGAAAAGAAAATAAACGAAGAATACTAAAGTCGGCGACTGCGAAGCCGAGCGTCCGACACTCCTGCTGAGCGCTGTACTAAACGCGAGAGGCCATACGACCCGCCCCTCCCCGCGCCGCCTCTTATCCCGCCCGCGCCCTGCGACCCGCGTTCCGACGTTCGTATGGGAAATAAACTTACGTTGAAAAATTTTTGAAATTGTGAGTGCATATTCGACCGAAGTAGAGTCGTATGTGAATACTATTCGTATGTCCCTCATATTTGTTCAATATTAATTTGTAGGGACGATTTGCGATGCGGGCGGGTCGCCGGCGGCGAGGCGTTCAATTAATCTGACAACACGTGCGTGATGCACTGAGCGGAGGGTTCCGCACAACACAGGACGCTTACCCATTATTAAATCCAGTTTTTGTACAGATTAAATTAGTTCAAATTGAAATTAAATTAAGTATAAGTAGGTAGGTATTATATTATATGTACATATATTGAAATTACATTGGAAACATGGTTACTACCATACAACTAACTTTGGAATCATTTGTCTTATCGGTAGACACTATACCAAGCACTTATTGGTAGCTATTTTGTAAATAATGAACTTAACCACAACTTTTTCTACGCACAAAGCACAACTCACACAGCAGCCATAATTTTCGAGTTTAAAAGAAAAAATCATACTTAAATAAGTAGGTAAAGCTAAAATGACATCGGAAATTATAACAAACATATTCTAGTACTTACTTACAATTTAAAAAAAAATTTTTTGTAACCCATGTATACCTACATAATAATTCAATGTTGTAACCTACTTAATAATTAAAATATACGTACACGCAACACTGTACAGTGTACAGGGGTCTGTATATAAAATTCATGCAGGTAAATTTTACCTTTAAAATACACCCATTCCTTTTCAAGTAGGCATTCTTTATTTTTTTTGCTTATTTTGATTACAAGCGGGGTCCATTTTTTATGCAAACGAGTGTCAAAAGTCACATGACCCAACAAATTTTTTAAGCGTGCCGCAGGTAGAGATTTTTTTACGCAATTTTGATGGATACTCACGCGCTACTGAACTTGAGATTCAGATGAGGGAATTAGGCTTGGGCAGATAGAAAGCGTGACAACAAGGAAACGTGTCTAAGCGGCTTGTAGAAAATAATATTAAAGTTGGAAATGGATCTGGCAAAATTGATACGAATATTCGACTCACTACAACGTATGTGAACACTTTGCTTGGATTTTGTATAGCCATTGGCCATACAAAATCTAAACGCCCGGTTACCAACAAGTTTTAAAGCGTGCTGCAGTTAGATTCTTTTAAACCGCAATTTTGAACCGCAATTAACTTAATGAGGAACTTAAGACTGACAGAAAATAGCGAGATAGCAACAACTTGGCAAGGAAATATCTCCAGTCTTCCAAGGACTTGATGAAGGTGTTTATAATGTGGAGTGCGCGCTGGTGACAAAATAATAGAAACATACTTAGTTGATTGATTAACGTAGGGGCTTCTTAATAATCTACGATTAGATAGATCCTTCTACACGTTAGTCCCTCGTTTCGAGTGTTTGCCTGAATATCATAAGCTACTAAAATAAGCATTAGATAATTTAATTAGACATCAATAGTGTATATTAGGTACGTGTATATTTTACGTTTTCCTCACATGCTTACATAACATGACAAATCCGTACTTGAGGTACCCACATTACTTTTTGTTAGGTATTAAAGTTTCGCGTTGCCAAACATCCCGTCTCTGCTTGTTTGAGTAGTATTCTAAGCAACATATTTTATTTTCTTATGAATACGCTAAGGCTTTTAAACCTTTAATGTAAGAGCACAAAGTATATACAAACTTAAAAACAAACAATATATAATAAAGTATATCCACACATTGTTTAATTGGATTAAGCCCCGTCCGATAAAATATACTACTTCCCCATTAAAAGGCAAAGGGATTTAAAACCAGATATAATATCAGAAGTATGGAGGAAAATATTCTTTGAAATGGAACAGTTTCCGAGGCGCCCGTCCGCCGCTGTCAATTGAGTTGACGGTGACTTCCGAACTCATTGTTTTGTCAAGCTTAGCTCTGGCCGATATACTGGGAAGCTGTTAGTAGCTGGAAACCAAGCTTCATTTATCGATAGCAGTTTGATAAGCTCATGGTAGGAAATTCGTATTTCTGGATGCTTGTGCACCAAACCTGAAATTACGAGTATGTATTGGAAAAGAAACGATTTTAAACTCGAACTAGATTTATGACAAAATGGTTGCCATAATGGGCCTCAAACAAGATGGTTCAGCGAATGATGGGGAGATCTTTGAGTAGCACAGCGAGAGCATTGAGTAAATCCGTAAGAGAATCAGAAAGACTGACAGGTCATCGAACCACGAAACTGAAGTGGTATTCAGCCCGACCTACTATAGAGAAAAACCGATAGTCTTCAGGTGATCGAATAGCGACCATGCACAGGTAAACGCAGCATTCGGAAGAATCCCCCCACTAGGTGAACGAACGATCTCAGATTTGTCGCATTATCTTTTTTTAATTCCCACATAATTATCCTAAATAAAATTATATTTCGAACCGGTGCAAAATAGCAATTTGGTTAAAAACTGCAAGAGTACTGCGTGTTCTTTTAGTCTCAATGCATTTAAGCGACTAGCAAGTAGCATATTGACCAAAGCTAAGTGCGACAAAACAATGAGTTCGGAAGTCGACGTCAACTAAATTAGCAGCCGTAAACTCTCTTGGAAACTAGTCTATTCCGTTTCAAAGCGTGTCTTTAGTCTTCTGTTTTCATCATCATTCTAGTTTGCATTATGAACAATTGAAATGAAAATTCAATAGAAAAGCGGTTTCATTCAAATTCATTCACATCTAGGTACTTATACACAATATTTGGATACTTACGTGAAATCAATAGGACTGCGCTGGGTTACCATTAACCTGAATCAGAAATGGGAAGTTTAATGGATTTTGGATTTTTATTTTGGTTCAAGATGCGAGCTCACCTGTTGGCAAGTGACAATGAAGTCTACATGGTAGTGAGCTAACTTGGAAAGTGGCAGGTATTGCAGTTTAAATTAAATCAATACCGCTAATTGCTTGGCGGCACTTCGACGGTGCCATGCACGGTGAAAGCCTAGAGGGCCAGAGCAACTTACTTACTTACTTCAGTGGCTCAGTGACCCAAAGAGTATCTTGCCCTCCGACAGTAGAATCTGCCACTTATGCCTGTCCTGTGCTGCTTCACGCCAATCGGGTCTATTGACAGCTTGCAGGTTTTTGCTCGCTTCGTCCAACTAGCGGTACCTGGGCGTTTTCGTAGTGGGAGACCCAAGAAGTTATGCTCTCCTTTAGCATTAATGTCCAGGATTCAAAGCCGTATATCAAGATTGGTTTGATTACAGTTTAATCTTGTGATCTTATATTTTTTAGATACAAATTTTGGTTTTCCGGCTGATGATCCCAAATACTAAGATTTTATCGAAAGCCGCCGAGTATCTTAGGATATGATGGATACGGATATCTATTCCTTCACTCCTACTATTAGTCACCGATAAACTAAAGCAGACCAGAGTCATTTCAGAAATTTGTCCTCGCTGGGAATCGAACTAGAGGTAGCTTTAAGATCACAGGACTCACCATCAGGAAGGTCGTCAAATACTTGAGAAACTAGACACTAAAAACTTTAGGAGTGCAACCTGACAAATTATTAAAAAAAAAATTCAGTAACCATGCATCCTAGATCATCGACCAGTTTGAGAGCTTACACAGGTCAAAAAAACATGTCAATAAAATAAAAAAACTAACATTGAAGTCTGCAACATAAAAAATGGCACCCGCAGGAAGTATCAAATGGTTTGGTGAGCGTCTCAAGAGTTGCATATATTACATAAATAACGTCACCCTCATTAGTCCGTATCGTTTCATCTTACGCTTCTCGAATCGAACGTTTGAATTTGAGACCTACTAAATTGGCTTCTCCAACGCAATAAAATATCCGTCGAAACCTTGAGCGAGGTTATTGAGGATGAGCTTACGATATAATTTGAAAAGCATCCTTTTCCATATGCCTCAAACATAAATAAAAAGCTTACGCGTGGAATGTAATTCGTTCCAAAATCCTTAAAATTGAAAACCTTGTCCACTCATTTGCCATTTGTTTATTATGACTCTCCCGTAGATGGATCCATTTATACCGAAATTAACGATGATCGCGGAACATTTCGGGCTGTTACCATAACTAATTGGTAAATCTTAGGTTTTACAGGAAGATCTTAGTTCGAGCTCTACGAGCTTTTACAATATAACATATAATATACTAACTAGTTGATGCCCGCAACTTCATTCGCGTGGATTAAGGTTTTGTAATTCCTGCGGGAACTCTCTTATTTTCCGGGGTAAAAAGTAGCCTTTGTATTATTCCACACTATAATTTATCTCTATGCCAAATTTCAGCCAAATCAGTTCAGTAGTTTTTACGTGAAAGAATAAGAAACCATATCCATCCATCCATAATTACAAACTTTCCCGTTTATAAATTAGTAGGATTTTAAACAAAAAACAGTGAGTATAACCTAAATAAATGCCTGCGTGTAAATAGCATTTCAAACTTTTACATTAGCAACTTAACATAAAATTATTTACACTAGCCGCAAAAGACAAGAACAAGCATAATATAATATAACATAAATGGAATGAAAACGGAAAATTATTTTAGTATATTGGAGAATTTATAACACTTTACGTAGAGTTTCTCAAGTTTTCGCGAAGCAGTTAGCTCATGCATGTTTCCTCCAAGTGACTCTTGAACTATCTGTGTTACAAACTTACAAATCATTAAGACTGAGTTGAAGTTCAAAATAGTTTTAGCTTCTATATAAAATACTTAGAAAAAACTAAAAGTAAAAAACAACTTTATTAAAACAAGCTTTTATTTAAATGGGCTAAAAAGAATAAAATAATCTTTTCTTTTAAAACTTTTACTATCAACTTGTTACGTCATTACACAATTTATGTGATATAAAAGTTTGTCGCGAGATATAAGTACTCGTATTTACTTAGTTTGAAAATTTTAAAAATTAAATCAATCAGATCAAGTTACTTAATTTCCTTGTTTATCTACACAGGTAAATCTCGCGACAAGCAGCAGCAGAGCAGAGCCATCGAGAAACTACAGAGAATCTTCGTAGTTTTCAGATTGGCAATAGTAATCGTTAAGGGGGGGCTTATTAATTTGCATCATTTTCGAATATCATAGTGCTGGTATTTGTCAAATTAATATATCAGAGCCATTGACGTATGCATTTGAAGATCTCAGTCATTCATTCACTGAAATCGGAGCAGAATATTCATTACGCAATAATTTTCAACCAAGAGAAAATCGCGATGAAGCGCACATAGAGGGAAAAACTGCGAACTTCGTTTCACAAACAAAGCGCACGCCTGAAAGGGGCCTGTGAAAAAACATTTTCATTGTGTCTGGGACTCGCTCGATTTTTAATCTCTCCCCGCGTCCCCGTAACTTTATTGTGAGCTTTGCTGAATCTGTTGGGCTTGCTGCCACTAAATCGACAGTTATCCGCCTTCACTGAGATACCAACATGACTAGGAAATCAACTCGTTACCGCGCGCCATCGTACGCATCCTCGCCTTGCATGAGAATTTTCGATAGACTTGGAATTCAAATGGCAGCAGTACCTATTTCTCAACGCGCAACTTCAAAGCCAATTTCTAGATTTGCTCGTATATCATAATATTATTTTATCAATATTCCTTTCATTTCATATTTTTATATAGTAATGGTTCATCATTATTGTAAAAAGGATTAAGTATTTATATAATATTTTTTTTAAATTGTTACATAAATACTTTTTTGCATTGCTTTTAATATTTCATATTTTAAATTAGAATGAAATCTAGCAATCCGCATTCACCGCATTCACCGCTCTATATAGTTTGTTTCTTGTCTCTTCACTTTTGTTTCAGCCTCAATTTTGTAAGGCATAACAAAAAAGATCACATTCAAGTGCTTAAATACAATATGTAAGTAGAAGCCAAGGATCCACATGATGTCCCATGTTTTATTCATCGCGTACAGAGATACTGTGATGTGAACACATTTGAGACGCAGTCATACATTGATCGGCGTTGTATTGAATTGTTTGTGTAAACAATACACATTGTCTGTCTCGTGAGGTAAATGGGAGCGAAGGAATTGTTAGGATAATACCTGTCATTGTGACGTCATTATCGAGCAAGACGAACATTTTCATACATTATTTATGCTTCCATTTGTTGGTATGAATTACAATAGGATAAGAGGTTCCCGCTTTTTTATTTATTTTAATTTAAATTACAACTGTAAAGTTGTTAATTTTAATTACGGCTGTTATTTATTTTTAACTATCATTGTTTCCATGTCCTAAAAAGAACAAAACTGATTGCCTTTCAGTACCTTAACCGTCAAACCACAAGTCATACACGTATGACTTACGACATTCATATTTATCGGTGAGGACGAATACCTAAACACCCGGAATTCGTTGATACTTTGAAAATTTATTTCAACAAGTAGTGATGCTTTAGCTTACGAGTTATGAGTAACAAGCAAGTAATTCTAGTGCAAAAATATAAAAAAATGCAATTTTTGTAAATACTGGATGGAAGCTATCATTTACTATTTATGGTGAAAAACGAAAATTATATTTTCAGCGAAAAATATCGGAGGAAAAAGTGTCGAATTATTACGAATATATTTTAATAAATAAAATAATCAACGAGTATTTAAAATTAGCCGATTGTCAATATTAACAATTCTTCACAAATTTTTTAATGATAATAATATAATAATAACTACCTAGTAAGTATTCCGAGTAAATACTAACACAAAAATATGTTTTTCTAATAACCAATGTGCAAATAAGGCTGAAAACTAATTTCAGAGCACAGCGGTCACTAAATTGGTTTTGCTTTTTACATTATGCAGATTTTACTAACATTGAAAGTGGTCATTACCTAGCTTAATAGGTTTTCTAATGCGATAAAATGTATGCATTTTGAATTTTTCAGTATTTATTCCCTCTTAATACTATAATTGCATGTGTGGCTTTAATCTATCATATTGAGACTGCACAAATGCAAAGTATAGTATTTTATTTTACACCCGCTGAGTACCTATAGTCTGATTTTTAATTCGGTCGAATTCTGACGTTTCTTGGTGTTACCAGACATAAAACAGTTCCCATAAAAAAGTAACAAACTGAAATAAAATATAAATTAGGCTCTGGATTCTAATTTCTGAATTTAATTTATAAGAGAACTAATTTTGCATTAAATTGTTCAATGATAGAATACTTTTTATAATTCAAGTGAAACACTTTATTAAAATTCAATGTTGAACATTTACTGCGGGAGAAAAAAAAATCAACAGGCCATACCAAGGTAAAAGTCATGTTTAACTAATTATTATTATTATTCAGAGAAAGAATAATAACGGCGATAACGTCGATTCTTTCGTACCAAAATTATTCTGATTGTTATAAACCAAAGATTTTAGACTTGATTCGTGGTGTAATGAAAATTAAAAAATTAAAAATTATTCTTTATAATTAAAGACATTTTTATGGTTTTTTTGTATGGCTATAATCAGAGAACTGAATAGCTATTAACAAAGGCCATTTTCACGAATACTGGGCAGTCTTCTTCTTCTTGTAGCGCCGTCTGCTATCGGAGGTTATCAGTCATTAAGGCTATCTGCACTTTGGACGCTTCAGCCATGATTGACATATAATCATCGATTTATACATATAATTTATATGTCAATGGCTGCAGCCTTTAAAAAGAGCAATCTACACAAAACTAAATCCACGCTGACAAATTCATAGAAAAGCTTCTTCTCTAACATAATATATGTATTTGAATAGAAGCTCTTAAGATTTGTTAATGCCTTTGACGAAGTTAAATGACTAAAATGATCACAGAAGAGGCATTACAATCAGTACAATTAAACAAAATTCCATCGAATTCACCGCGCTTCTAATTAATCGGGTCTATTATTCAATGCTGAAACTTTCAACGCGGAGGTAGAGCGGTTAGTTATCAAAATGCAAACGTCACGTCGTCCAAACAATCGTTATAATATTTGAGTTTCATTAGTTGAATGCGGATTTTGGTTGATTTTATTCGATGGCAAATTGGCGCATGACTGCAATCTCACCTGATCGTAAGTTATGTCTGATGTTGATAGCATCCTGGGACTCATCAATTTTTTTTTTTCCAAAGAATATTAGCAAGCTAAACTTGCTTAATATTCTCCTCTTCCCTCGAAATAAGCGGAAAGCAGTGTGCACTATCGTACTCACAGAGCGTGGACCAAATAAACTAAAATTTCAATTATGATGTTTTTCTTATTTCGTAGCTGGTTACGAAAAATAGTTACCAACGTGGATGGAAGGTATTTTTATACTATTTCCTAAAGAGAATTAATTTGAATTAACTCACATTAAATTCAGCTTTCTCAGAGATAAGATCTATCTTATGTGAACATGATAAAATGAAAACTCAGGAGCTTTGGTAGCTGTTGAATCCTTCGTATTTTGGTGAAAGGCCTTGTTTGCCCCTATCTACCCATGACTTATAATTTCTCCATACCAGCTAGCTACCAACAAAAATTTGTCATCGAATCGGCTGATATGATGCCGTGTATAAGGGAGAGGGCAGATTGGCTACTTTTTGCAGCAGCGATCGACGTTTTCGCTTATAAAAGACGTCGAATCGCTGACCTTAGCGTCTTTTAGCTGCGTATCGAACGCTTTTGAGTTGCGAAAACGTGATGCAAACGCAAAAACATCAATCGCTGCCACTAAGAGATGACAGTCTGTCCTTTCCCTAAGCCAAAATCAGTTGCTTAAACTGCAATATTGCTGATTATATGATCAAATGAGGTCGTTTGTGAGCGTCAATCGGCAGTCGAAAACTGTGGTCAGAATGTCATATGTAATGCGTTGCTGTTCAGTCGCTATATAACGTTGTATTGCATCCGAGCACAATATACCTATAGGGAAACCAATATGGCCCGAGAGCTGATGGGAAATTTTGAGGAGGTGATTGATAGAACTGTAACTTTCGAGAAGAATGGCAAACTACAGACCTTCTAGTTGAGGCAGGCAGTCTTTAAGAAAAAGTTCTATAAAACTCAGTTCACAAGTTTATTCATAGTTAAGTAATAATTCGTAAACTGTACGATGCCGCATACTAATTTAATCGATTAGGGCTTAATTAAAAATTGTTATTTATACCTTTTCCAAGTTAACCAGCTTCTATCTCAGACTGCATCGTCACTCGTCAGCATCAGGAGAGTTAGCAATCAAGTTCTATATTCGAATAATAAAAAAACAGCTCATAGCATCTCAAGCAAGCATAGGAATCTGCATCCTGAACCGATGGTAGAATCGTGACGTGTCATAAGAGCTATAAGTTGGCCTACATGAAGTAAATAATTTTGAATTTTAATTTGCATCACTTCAAACTCAAAGCTTTTAAAAAGCACTTCTTCCAAAGTGCCCTCAGCTCTGCGGCCAAAATACTGCACCCAGTCGCTCGGATCAACTTTGTTTAATAATGAACGCCGACCAAGTCTATCCAGCGCAGCCATGTTTTGCATCCGGTGTTACGGATTATGAAAATATTTTCCATTTGCCTCACCAATACAACACACCTTTTGCAATATGAGTGTGTTTATCTAGAACTGTAACCTCAATTATTTATCTTTAACTTTAAACTCACTAGATAATCGTATATAAACGCTGAAAACTGAAGTGTTTCTAGAGATTATTTTCCTAGTAAAAGATATATTGAAAAAATATCAAACTACCTAGCTTCACGCGGACTGACATATCGCGTAGGAAATCGCGGGCAAAATCTATTAAACAATAAACCTTACATTATTTAAATAACCGATCAAATGTGAGTCGGACTCGCATAGGAAAGGTTCCGTACCAAAAAACGCTGAAAAAACACTTTTTTAATAGGGGAGCCCTCTTAAATTTTGAATTTATTATTAATATATCTTATAGCGGCAACACATTCTCTGAAAAATTCAACTCTGCCTATTATGAATCATGAGATAGAGCCCGCTGACAGACAAACGGACGGATGGACAGCGGAGGCTTACCAATAGGGTCACGTTGGTTACCCTTCGGGTACCGAACCCTAAAAAGCGTCATGGCTTAAGCACATGTTTTAAGAAAATTATGAGTTTCACTCAGTGGCACTTTTCGCGATGGAAAGTTATGAATAAAACATTTTGGACGGAACGTCTACTACTACGGAATGTCTACACGTATATATAATATATATACATACTCTACATAGCGTACTTCACACGAAGTTCGAACTTTTTTCACATTTGATGGATTCTGTTTATTGCACCTGTTAGGCTTCCATTACATGATAAGTTTTTCGGTCCCTGTTACCACGATATCGCTCCGACTGACGGATAACCTGCCTTAGGAAGTTAGGATGCAATTTTAACCCCAATAGCCCAGCGGTTAAAGGTGCGGACTGTAAACTAAAAGGTCGACGATGTGATACCCGTGCTACTCTACTACTGTACTATTGCCGGAACCACTCCTAACACAACTTTTTCTACAATTTGGAGAGAAAAGAAGAATATCAGTCAAGATCAGCTTGGCTGTTATTCTTTAAAAAAAATTGGATAAGTTCAGCTAATATAATGTATTGTTATAAGGAAAATTGCCATTGACTGGTGTTGATTCGTGGTGTTAATGTTTTCAAAGGAACACTTTCCGGTGATGCATAACCTATCGACTATCGTCGTTTGGACCCCTAACGCATACCACCTTTAAAATATATTTCAAGTTTACAGTAGTTGGGGCGGTTCGGACACCTTAGGTGATATAAAATCTAACTTTATAGTTCGATTTACTTATGTAATTTTTGAATTAGTTATGTGATTATTAGTTAAGTACTCATTCATTATATTGATGGAGTTGACATATCCAGACAGATTATTATAAAGCATATTGTATTAATTTATTTAAATTAAAAACTTTTATTTTATTTTGTATTCTATTCAAATCAGATAAATACACAAGTACATAATAAGAAACCATGTCATACCATTCCTTTAATCTTATTATATAATATAGCATTTAAGACATTACTTATGCAGTCATTGAGCTGAATAAAAAGCCCTTTAGGAGGAGATAATATCTCCATTAAAGCCTCAAAGGTGTATTATACATAGGTATTGATTGATATTTATTAGAACCGGGAGAGGCAATTCGCACGGGACAGGTAATTTACGAGGCCCAGCCACCAACTTGCCTTATTTACGATTAAATAAAATAGGATCATTGTATTATTGGTGAAAAGGAAACCTCACGTTACCGCAATACCGTAGGTGTTCCCTGTATCCGATATAATAATATGTTTGTATTTTCACCGTATTTCTACGCGCTTAGATGATTCATGATGTACAGTCAACCACGCGTAAAAAGTAGCATTGTCATTATTTTGGTACTGCAAGAAATCACGTCGAATTGCTATGTGATTGAAATTTAAACCAAGAAACCAAAGACGTCATGACGTCTTTGCAAGAAACATACCTGCACGCTTTCACATTAAAATATTATCAGTAAAGTAGGAATTGTGGATCCAGTCGGTTATAATAAAACAATAAAGGTCATCGAAATTGATTGAATTAATATTTGACAGAGTAGGTATCAATAGAATTGCACAATGATTTACGAAAGAGCAATATATTTTTTCCCGTAACGTGATTTTTAGGTTGATCAATCAATAGAGTTACTCATGGTAAGTACGAGTAGAAGTCACACAGAATTTTGAGACACGAAATTCTATATTCGTATGTCCGTCTGGCCTGGTAACTTATCATTTAAGTATTTTCTGGTACTGACTGTACTCAGATCTGAATAAAGGTAGGTAAGAAAAAGGTTCATGTTAAGAATATTTTCATATACATAATATCAATACAATCAGCTATGCAAGTACTAAGTATCGTAGAGAGCTATGAGTAAAATTAAATAGACTAGACCACCGACAATAGATTGGCACAAAAATATGAGTAGGCAGGTAGCTACATCTACCTATAGCTCATCTACTTACTTACATACTTGCTCATACTTATATACTTGGTCATCTTTTTTATGCCATACCAATTTTTCGTTGTTCTGTCTAAGATCTAGATGAACTAAGAACTGACACAACAGAAAAAATTTTTTTATTATTTTAAATGCTATAGTTACACTTATGACCCTTGAAAAAAATGGAGATTCCATTTTAGCGTTCTTGCTTCTTGAGTTAGCAAACAATATACCAAAGTAGTAAATTCTAAAAGAAAGTATAAGTTATAATTTTTTGACTTGTCTTGACAAGTAATCTGGTCCTAAATTATGTCCAGGGTCTGATGATGGAGCCGGAAGGCGGAACTGGGAACTCTGTAATAAATCGGCGTAAACCCATCGAATTTGGGCTTTCTTCGTTTGTCTTGATCAAGTATTCTGGTCCTTGATGACATCCAAGGTTTGATGTTGGAGTTGGAAGGTGACTATGGGAACTGTGTAATACAACTGTGTAATAACCTCATCGAGTTTGGACTCGTTAGATTCGTCTTGATAAGTAGATCTGGTCCTAGATGGTATCCAGAGTCTGATGATGGTGATACCTTGGAAATGAGCTATGAAAACTCTGTAATAAAACAATGCAATCATGAAAGCTGGTAATAATTTTTTTTTTATACTTGTTTCATTCCTTATATGCAATTCGGTGAAATTCTCGACTCAATTCGAAACTTTACTGTCGTATCTATTAAAGTGCTAAATAAATTCAAGAACCGTAGTGCAATTAGACTAAGTTCTTTGACGAACTTGCTACTGTCTAATTGATCGGATGCATTATTCATTAATAATGAAACTTCAGAAGTGTTCCGTACCGTTTTCATGTTTCTGTTACTATGTTAGCAATCTATACTAATATTAGAAGGAGGAAAGATGCCTATGTTTGTAACGAATTGGCTCAAAAAGTACTGGATCGATTTGGCTGAAACTTAAAATGAAGATAGATTATACCTTGGGTTAAAACATAGGCTACTTTTTATCCCGAAAAAATTATAGTTCCTGCGAGATTTTGAAAACTAATTCCACGCGAACGAAGTCGCAGGCATCAGCTAGTATGTTAATAAACTGTTATGTATAAGTAGGTATGTATGATTATTGTCATATTTATTTATTAGAAAACTAGTTGATGCCCTATTAGTGTATTGAGGTTTTTAATTCCCTCGGGAACTCTCTTATTTTCCGAGATAAAAAATACCCTATTTCAAACTATAATCTATCTTTGTGTCAAACAGCCTGCGTTGCGGCGTGATTGAGTAGAAACATCCATGCATCCATCCATCCATACATCCAAACTTTCGCATTTATAATATTAATATGAACATATTTGATATAACATAAGAAAGCAGTAGACAAAAATAGTTATTTTTATTTTAATTACTCTCCTGTAAAAAAGTGTAATTTTGATTGGTAGATAACATATCGCTCATTTGCGACAAGAGTGACATAATTCAAAATCGACGATGAGTTAATTCTCTCGTTAGAGTAATTTTTTGTGGATGCTGCGGTCTCGATACAACACAGCGGCCAACAAAGCGACAGAGCATTAAGTCACAATCTCTCGCACTCTTATTTTTTTGTGCTTCGTAATGTTGTTTTTATAGCAAAAAGTATAAATTTTCGACACTAAAATTTGTGAATTTTGAGTTATGTCACCCTTGTCGCAAATGAGCGATATTATGGTACTTTTGAATTGAAGCAGCGACATATTTGAGAATAATGTGGAGAACTCTCAGTGTTTTATTATAGTCAGATGTTTTCCTTCGCCGTTAAAGTAAGTGAATTTTTTGTACGTAACTCCGAAAAGTTAGAGGTAAGTAGGAGTAGGAGGTCATCTTAGGCTGCATCTTCACTTACCATCAGGTGAGATCGCAGTCAAGCGCAGTCTGGTAATGAAATTGCATCGCCGCACCGGATGTTTGGTTAGTCTTGACTCTGTACAGTTTGCGCGCTTTATCTGTAACATGAACAGAATAAACTCATATTTACGCTTCTCTGTATTACTTAAGCAGTTCTGAGTCTAGTCTAATTAAAATTTACGCCATAAGTGTTCAACTGTTGCAATAAAATTTAATGCAATATTGTACAGTTACTTGCTTAAGTATATTTTTAATTCAAACTTCGCATGTTATGCCGTAATAAATACAAATCTTTTAAATGAAGTAGGTAATTGATTAGTTTTAAATTGCTTTTAGAAATGTGTGATTATAAAAATGACTAAGTAACGTCTGAGAATTTGTACATACATGTGATGTTACTATTCACTTACCTTGATTGGATTATGAAATAATACTTGGATATGTGTGATAGTTAACCTCACGTTCAGATGGTGGTTTGTCTGACGTGTTGTGGTTAAGTTGATTAGATGTGAGGACAGGGGCCGTTATAGGGGCGGTTGGAGACAGCTTTAGGTAGGGTTTAAGCGTTTTTTTTTTTTGAGTTTATAGGATATTTAATCACATAATATGTGGAATAAATATCCACAATTATTATCTGTCTGTGTGGTGCCTTAATTGTGACATAATTAAGACAGAACAGTACAGTTTATAAACTTTTAGTTTTTTTTGAGCGAAGGCTTTATGGATACCTACTTAGAAGGCGGATGTTCGCATACAATAGGTAGGTAAATAGGTAGGCTACAAAAAAGACTTTTAAGCGGCTTTTCAACAACGATGGTTGCAAGTAATACTTTATTTGATTATAAAGAAAAAATACCGACGGTAAAGGAAAATGAAACAGAATTTCATAAGTCTCTAAACCGATTACTTAGGCATAAGACGCGGTGTTCATGTCTTAAACACATTGAGGGCCGATGAAGCGTAACAGAGCAATATGGCTCAGCATAGGTGATATTTTTGTTTAATACCAATAATAAATATAATGTAACTACTTGAAAGCATATTATCTAGCTAACGCTCGCGACTTCGTTTGAAAAAAATATACCATTCGTAGTTCGTTTATCCTATACGCTTCTCCAAGTTTGGTGAAGGCGTGTGAAGGTAACCACACGCCTTCGAATGTAAGACGGGCTCATAATTTCATATTGTAGAACCCAGCTCTGTGCAAGTTCCAGACGTAGCTAACTTTAATTGAAACATATTTTGTTTCTACTTCAAAACATGGCTTTATGATACAAGAAAACCAAGACGTTGCTCACTTGAAAATTCACTTAAGCGCTTGAAACATTGTATTAAAATGGATTTACCGGTGTAAAATAATAACAAAACATTGATAAAAAGTTTCATTTTCAATATTGAAGAAACATGTCAACCTACTTTGATTTATATAGAGAGTATGTACGTTAAAAATTTAATTACTTTCATGACTTGCTACAAGAGGGTTAATATGTCCAGTTGCTTTCTCAAAATAGTTATTGGAGAGCGATTGATATAGGATAGGATAGGAGTATAAGTCTTAGTTTTGTATGAAATAAATGACAAAGAAAAGCCAACTCTGATATTCCACATCGTAGCACGTTCACAGATCATCGCATTACCCACAAATGTGGAACAACGTAATTAATACAAACATCTCTTTGTTGTGATCGCATTGTATTTAGCGCGAGGATATATCGCGCATCCAGCATTACCCATTCCAGTGAATTAGATTTTCTGTAGTTACACGCAAACATCTGACTCGAAATAAAGTTAACTACCTAGATATACAGGCTATGTACTCGTATTACTGTTTATTTCACTTTAATTAAATGCATAGAGCGCGCTAATTCTTACATAGGCTCACTCTATAAAACTTACGACCATTCGGATAGTCGCGTCGCGTCGTATAGAGAAGGTACGTCACAGATCTTCGCATTACCTACAAAAGTAGGTACGAAACAACAAAGTTAATATAAACTTCTCTTTGTTTTAATCGCGTTGTGTTTAACGCGAGGAAATATCACACATCAAGCTTTTCCCGTTAAATTTCCTGGAATTACAGGCAAACATCTTACTCCGAACAAAGTTAGATACAGCATAGTGTTTAGAGTGAGTTAAGTACGTAAATAGTAAGCTTGCACGGGCTGAACCTAAGAAAGTAATGCTGACATTAGAATAACGCTTAGGTAGATATAATTTGTAGGTCTCATTATAATTATTTACGGCTTTGGGCGTGGCTAGTTACCACCCTACCGTCAAAGACATGCCGTCGAGCGATTTAGCGTTCCGGCACGATGGCGTGTAGAAACTGATTAGGGGTATGAGTACACTGCCATAACCCTTCCAAGTTAGCCCGCTATGCGCCATCGTCACTTACCATCAGATGAGATTGCAGTCAAGGACTATCTTGTCATCGAATAAAAACAATTGAATATCTACCTACTCATTTGAATTGTTGAATTTTTAATAAGGCCACTATGTAATTTTATTGTTTTCGATCCAATAAGTGAAATTAATTCCTATTTTATATACGAGAAAGGAGAGACGATACATAATTTTTAAATTATTTATTTACTTACTACAATCTTAATATTCAGTTCGTAGAAAATAAATGTGGTTACCTATGACTGGTGTTTTAATTCGTTTCGTTTTAATCACTACTAGGTACAAATAAACCAAACAAATTATTTATTATTAGAATCAAGCCACAAACTACTTCAATAGGACCTGATATATTGACAATTTGGTATCAGGAGCTGTTGACGTCACAGCGCGTTAACGCCACCAATTTTACGAGCAATATCACTGAATAATACAAGGGGAGGTGAACAGGGTGGCTATAATGCCCTTATATATTTATTTGCTTTGGAGGAAAATTCCTTCATTCACTAAGAGATTTTGCGTGTTCTGCATATTCTGGAGTCAAAGTAAAAATCTGGGGCCTTTTACATAATGGAATAACCGAAGCAAGGTAATGGGGGATCATTTCGGTCTAGTTTAAATCGTATTCGTTAGATAAATACATTATTACCCGACTATGATAAAGCTAAAAGGAGGGGGTCATGATTTTAGCAGTCTATTCAAGAAAAGGTTACAATTATTTTGCTATAATCCGCTAACAGAAAAATCTGTATGGTCAAACATGCAATGACAAGCTAAGCGCCGCTTACCTCCCCAACCAAGTAAGAAAGCCAAGTTCCCAAGCAAGCAATGCCACCACTACAAAAGACTCTACTACTACTATACTACTCTCAAAGCACGTTTCGCCCCGACACCGAAACATCCTCAGGAGATGTCAACTTTACAATGCTATATTGTCTAGTGACAATATGAGAACGGCTAAAATAAATGTTCCCGTGCGAAGTCGGGTCGTGTGAAGGATGACTCATGAGCAAGTTTCGGCGTTTAACCAAATCAAACCGCTAACTATAAACTTTATTAAACTTTGATCCAAACTCGGAAAACTCATTGAACAACTAAGTAAAAACTTATACATACTTAGATTAACTGTGCTATTGTATAAATCATCGTATTCGTCGTTGAGTTGGCCTTCGAAACTTAATTGACACATAATATATAAGAATTACATAAAATAATGTATAATCACTGATGATATGACATTATTTATAAAACCTGTCATCACCGCACATCTTTTTTTTTTTTGGGAAATCGCATCTGTCAGCATCGATTCACATTTTATTTCTTGGGAATGGCTTTCAATCTTCTTTCAATAGAAAATCTTATATAATTCTTCAATAGGTAAAGCAAATTTCCAATAGATAGAATAAAACGTAAATTGACCCTGATAAGTGAGAATTCAACATCACATCCAATTTGTATCAAACTAGATACAGTTTTTTACCCCCGCCTACCTATTTTTATTTTACCAGTAATTTTCATACTGTAATTCTTATGTGAATGTTAATGATAAAATTATTCAGTCTCTCTGTTTGTTATCATGTCACGTCTAAAATACTGTCAGAAAATCCAATGAAATTTGGAGAGGAGGTAGCTTGCATCTTGAAAAAAAAAACTTAGGATATCCCAGAAAATCAGAAAGTTCCTGCAGGATTAATAAAAAAATCCACGTCGACAAGTTGGTGGTCACAGCTAGTAAAGTCTATATCTTATTAATATAGTAAATGCGAAAGTTTGTGAGGATGGATGTAGGTATGTTTTTTACTCGTTCACGCCATAACAAAAATACATTTATATCCCGGAAAATTAAAAAGTTCCCGCGGAAATTAAAAAACCTTAATCCACGCGGACATCATCTAGTTCAGTGTTTCCCAAAGTGGTCCAGGTCCACCTGGTCCAGGGGTCCACCCCTAAGGGTCCACGGAGACTCGACGGGGGTCTATGTTAGCGTGAAAAAAATAGGGGTTCACAAATTGTAAGTGATGGTCCACGAAAAATCTGGTTTCGATAGTAAAAAACAATAATGTTGGCGTGGCTGGAAATGAATCAGATAGAGTGTTCATTTAGCATTCATTTCTTTTTTAAAACCTCCCTCAATTACAAATTTAAACTTGCATATTCGATTTTCCATCGTTAGGATATTTGGGAATATAATAGAAATGTAGCATCAGAGGGGTGCACCAAGACCAGTAAAATTTTGAAAGTGGTCTACGAGAAAGAAAGTTTGGGAACCTCTGATCTAGTTAAAAATATGCTTCATGGTGATATTTCTCGCAGTGCGCGCTAGAAGTGAAGCAGAGATTATCATATAAAATTCTTGGATCTTCGAAACATAAATAAAATCAATTTTGAAACAAATTCTACTTCATTGATTTTAACATTAGCTGTTTATAATTGAAATACTGAACCGTTTGTAATTGAATAATTCAATTGAAAACCATTATCTAACATTCAAAGAGCACTTGTCTTTCCACAAATAAGCTCCGATTTGAAAGCTTCGTCTCCCACAGCGTAGATAAACGTATTTCGCTTCATTAACGTAATTAAATTTCGTAAATTTAGCCTAAAATTAACAGTCTGATGGAGCTTCCCTTAACACATGGATTTATAAAGAATTCGAGATAAAGTTGGAGGGTATGGAACGAGCTCTATTATTTTATTGAAAATCATTATATTTTCCTTAAATCCAAACGGACAGCTTAAGATTTTGATTAGTAGAGCAGGTAGAGTTTAAAATCGAAAGGGGCATTTGAAAAAAAAAACAAATTGAGCGTATTATACCTACTGATTTATAAAATCGATCTCATTTTTAGAGTGCAATTACGTGAAAATAAGGGGATACGCATAATACTGATAACTTCATGATTTTTAAAGCTAACTGATTGACTTGGGAAGCATACAAAAGATTCCGGATAGCAATGTTTTTATTATTTTAATCATAAGGCAAAAAATAATACAATATGAAAGTATTGTCGTGCAGCAGTGTTGCCATCAAAGAAGTACTAATTATACGCCAAATTAATACGAAGTACCATCGCGATAGTGTTTCTGTTTTGATGTTTTCGTAACAGTAATATTTTACATTTATTTTATGACATATAATAAATTCCACGTTCAAACAAAAAAGTAGTCTCCGTAGTTGTCGCTTCAAAGTCGGTTCGGCCCAGTAGCCCAAAGACCGGCATTCACGCGCATCTCCTGAGAAATCACGAGAGGTTACTCAGCCTCCCCCTACCTGAATACTTACACAGCTATTGTGAGAGTCTCGAGACTTGTAATGAAGGTACAGACGGCCTTTTTCAAGTGCCTTATCTGATTTTCAAACATGTGAATTTAGGTCGTACGGGGACTATTCTGTATTCTGACTAATATTATAACTGAGAAAATGTATTTGTTGGTTTGTACTCAACCACGGAGCAATAAAGTAAATTCTTGAATAGTTATAATTAAGGATTTGTAGAGTAATATAGGCTAGGTACATACTTTTTGTTCTAATAACAAAATGATGATTTTTAAACCCTTACTTCCCTCGGATAAAGTTGCGAACATAATCTAGCTATTAATATAAGTCATATACTGCGTTTGTAATAGGTATGCATTCATTAATTTAATGTAGGTACTATGGAAAAATTATAATTTAGAATACTGTTTTGTGAAAAATAGTGACCTACGTTAAGTAAATGTCAAATGTACATCGGATGGTTATAGTTAAGTCCAGTTAGGTTAGTGTTAAGGTTAAACTTGCTCTTAAAAAACCAAGCAATTTTGGTTCCATAAGTCAGCTTTCTACAATAAATCCAAAGTTGAGGGTCAAAATTTGGTAAACATAAGAGGGCCCTGACATTTCCAATCCAAAATAAAATTGTTTTGTGAAGAAAATCATGTATATTGTTATGGTACCTAATCCGCTGTGCAAAAGATCGCTTAACAAAACTATTTTACTAATAATAAAGTAATAAAAAAAATAATAAAAAAAATTGAAATTCAGTTTGAATTGAAGAAAATAAATAATATCATGTTGTATTAAGATATAGTAGAAGACACAGAAGATGTATGGGAAATAAAAGCGGGGTAAATGATTTTCTTTGTTCCTAGTGTCCGGGCTCAATTGGATTTGCTGCATGAATATCTTATAGCGAGCGAGGCTACATAATGTATGTGGCAACAAAGCCTGGGGATAACGTGAAATACCCTTGCATGATTACTTTCCGATTAGCTAATAATTGATTCTTCTTTGTGGTTTGATTAGTAACTTTACTGAGCAAGTAATGCTATTCTTCAAACACACGAGCTCTTTCAACGCTGATGCAGCGGCGAAACAAAATCTAACACTTCAAAATCTTTCAGATCAACTCTCTTTTAAAGTCATAAAACGCTAAATCGTTTTGAAAATATTTATATTATTACTTAAAAATACTTTATTTTTTGCAAAGAACGTAAAATTAGGAACGAAGTTTTACAAGTTACATAATATATAATTTCACCCTTACCATAGTTTATGACAATACTACATGTTTAGTATTTACGAAATCTTTCGATTGTTTTTTGTACGAAACTAAACTAAATAAAAAAGTTTTTAACATACGAAGGTGCCTTACATAAATTATTATTATTATTTTGAATACGAACAAGTGATAGATATTTATTTGTTTTATCGCACATACTTAGCTCCGAAGTCAGATTTTCTTGGAATTCGAACCCCAATCAGGCCTCCTAAAAACGAGGCCGAATACTTAACCAACATCGGCAATAACCGTTGATAAAAAATTCATCATCATCATAGCAACCATCAACGGCTCACTACTGAGCACAGGTCTGCTCTCAGAGAAGAGCTAATAGACCATAGTCCACCACGCAGGCCCAATGTGAATTACCAGACTTCACCCACCTTTAAGAAAATTATGAAGAACTCTAAGGTGTGATATTTTCCTTTACCGTTGAGGCATATGATATTTAATTGCTTAAATGCTAATAACTCCGAAAAGTCAGAGGTCTCCGAGATCGAACCTGCGACCCTCCGAATAGGAGACAACAGTCCTAACCACTAGGTATTACTAGTTATTGATGAAAAATTGTATGAACCAAGTTTTACCTTCGCATTTACGCTGTTTGTGGATCAGCCAGTTGATATTAGCGGTGGTTAAACATTTTAAATCGCTTTCCTACTTTGTCGGGGATTTTCGTATACCGTAGTTCTGATTCCCGTTAGCTCAGCTCGGATCATAGACTCCGGTCTGTGGCAGACGTGCTTTGAGCAGAAACTAATTGCAAGAGAGCCATACAACATCGATATAGAGTTATTGGAAGGAATAAAATTACTACTTCATTACTAGGGGCCGATTTCACGAAGTCTTAGTCGAGCGTAAATTTGATATTTTGGCAGATGTTCAATACAAAAACTGTCAGAACGCCTAATTTATTCTTAGGTTAAACATCACTCGACCCTTGGTGAAATCAGCAGTAAGGAATTTTAAATTTATCTACCTTCAAGAGGTACTCGTGGTTTGACAAGACATGCAAGATTCATAAAGTGCATCGAAGGAATGCTGCTAAGTTCAGCAGACAAAATCATGAGACCTGTGAGTTTTTACGGCACGCCCGATGCTGCTGCTGTTTTCAGAAATCGACGTTTTAATAAGCCTTGAGATGCCTGGTACAAAAGAATCATCAAAATCGTACTATTCTGTGAAACGTTATGCGTAGGACATAAAAAAAATATACACGATGACTTGAGACCCCGTGCTTTTTTCGTCGATTGAAAACACCTGATAATAATTCCAACCGAACAAACTGTCAAAGAAACTAACTTGAACTACTTGACTTTACGCAATTGTGTACAAGGGGCAATAAAACAGTTAAAAGAAGTAAATAAAACAAATAAATAATGTTTATCTTTCCAAAAAATGACGTTTTAGGACGCTTAAACCATTCATAGAAGTACGTTTGGGTTACGTCTCTAATGGACATGACCATTATCACCCTCGTACCCTGGCCCTAGTCCCTATGTTAGAGGCCGGAAACAACACACATCATAAACGTACCTCGCACTTGCTTACCGCAACCGTCCTTATTCCTGTCACGTCTATCTCTGTTTGTATAATAGTAACATACCGTGCATAAAAACTAAAACAAAATACAATGTTAATATTACAGTTTGAGCTTTAGAAAGAGATATTCGGCTAAGTATCGTCTTTGTCACACAAAACAAGACAATGTCTCAGACCTATGAGTGATATGAGTCATATTCGGCGTGCGCAATCTCATGCCATTTTTAAAAGGCTCGTCAAAGCACACTTCTTTCCTCCTTGAACATTCTCTTTATTTCTAATAAATTAATCCTTTAATGCTACTGGGCTAGTAGCATTAAAGGATTAATCTTATTCTTTGTTTGCTCCGGATCTTGTATACAGTGTATTTTATTCCATGTTTGTATATGTAGGTATATATATGTATGTATTATATGTATGTCTTTATTATTATTGTATTATATGTATGTATTTATTATTATATATTATATTATTGTATTTATATATGTGTAGGTTTTATGTATTATCAGGTTTTTTTTTATTCAGTTATGTGTAGTGTGTGCACCCTCATTTTCTATCCTGTCATCATATCCACCTTGCATCATGGTTGCCTGGAAGAGATCGCTCCTTAGCGATAAGGCCGCCATTTGTGCCATCATTTATTTTAACTTAAGTTATGTTACTGTACTTATATATGTTTCTGTATTTATGTGGTGTACAATAAAGTGTATTCATTTCATTTCATTTCATTTCACCTATGAGTGATATGAAATATCTCACTCAAATAGAGCCAAAACTGACCTCTTGTCCGGTTTTGGTACTCGATGTGTAATATTTATAGACGGGTACTGTGGATTAAGTACTTAGAACTAAGAACCTAATGTTCAGAACCTTTAGATTAAAAATCAAAATCGACCAGCATTATCAATATCTATGTGCAAAGTTGTGGTGGTAATGTTTCCGAATAAAGAGACTAGTCAAGTAGTCATCATAGATTTTTGAATCTGCATAAATCATATCACATCTAGTCACACATAGATCTTCGCCAGAGACCCCTGGATTAAAGCCAACGAAGATGTTTGCTATACTCACAAATAACTACTTAGGTCCGAGTATTCCGTTTGCAATCCCAAAATACTTGGTCGTTGCTCAATAACTGATAGCAATTAACCGTTCTGCGAGATTACACCGTCAAAGGCTTGACATTGGTGATTGATACAAAGCCAATGTCTATTAAGGCGAATCTGGCGAATGAAGTAATCGGTTCTCATCCAACGTGGCCACATGACATCGTCTATTACAAGAGCCTTATTAGAACGTGATAGGGATCACAATGCTATGTTAAATTTAAAGAACAGTGTCCAATATGACTAAAGGCTTATTCACATGCAACGTAGCAGCTTGAAGTTGTAGGAAAAGGGACTCAATGAAGCCAAATTCGCACAGGTAGTGTAACACCCTGCATGTGATAAATAGTCAATGGAGAAGTTTCATGTTGTCGATATTATAATATTGATAAAATACAAATAAAATATAGATTAAAAAGTGTGTCTACACCCAAGCTGCACACTCACTCAGCTCAGATTCAAGACGGGGAGAGACAGATTTCTCAGGAAATATATGTGTCTTGCTTAAATGGTGAAGGCAAACATGGCAAAGAAACCTGCCTGCAAGTTCTTCATAACATTCTCAGAACTTCAGATTGTCAGATCAGCTTGGTGGACTATGGTCTAACCTTCCCATTTGAAATGCCAATAGTGTGCCCACTTGTGGGCTGGCGATGGTTTGAGGTTAATGATATTTATGTCTCGATTTTACTCAATTCCAAGTCCCAGCCAAATCTATAGCTCTCAGGCTTAGACTACGAGTATTTACGTAGCCCATAATCGTAGTATTACTCAAGAAGACACATTTCATTCGACACGAAATTACAGCTTAAGCTGGGTGCATACTTTAGGAAGGCGAAATTGAAACACGTTCAAGTTCACAAGTCAGAGCATAACAAAGCCCTCGCCGAGGTGTAATTGGTAGATAATCCTAGCTTTCAGATACTGCTCCCTACACGTTCGCTATACGACCAAGTTTGTTCGTCGCTTTGTGATGTGTTTTAGTGGTTAATTTAAAGTCGAATACACATCCATACCAAGAATATCGTTACTTATCTATACATCTATACACCTACATATACTAGTGGTTCGCCCCGAACTGAGACCTCGCGATATCCCATAATTCCCAAAAGTTTTAATTATAAATTGTAATAATTAACTTTTAACATTAGACGCAATAAAAAAAAAATAGTTGACATAAAACTGTTTTACTGACACAGCGCCATCTATTAGCATTATAGTGAAGCTATTACATAGCTTCACAATAATGCTAATAGATGGCGCATTAAAATTAAATAATTTCGTTTCTTTATAACATTTATCTAATTTTAGTATTTGTTGTTCAAGTACAGGATATAACTGAATTTTCAACCAAGTTTCACGTTCTAATATTCAGTAATTCAGAAGTTATAGGGCTCTGACAGACATTTAGACGGACACTTCTCTGTCTAGTAGGCAAGCGCCCTAGTTGATTCAGAGAACTCGCTTCGCTCGTTCAATAAATAAAATTGACGTGTCTGTTTGTAACGTCAAAGCGCCTCAATAGCCCAACGGTAGTAAATACGGTACTTATACAAAAAACCATTTTTAAAATTTTTGTCTGTCTGTATGTCTGTTTGTTTGATGCCGCTAACCTCGGGAACGGCTGGCTATTTTAATCTAATCTATTCTATTCTAATGTGTATGTGGAGATCATTTTATTGTAAACTTGAAGTTTTTAATAGAAGTGTTTCGTTTAAAAATTCTATCTATTCTATAGATTCTTAAAAGTTTATAAAAGTAGAAATTATCTTACAGCTGTTCCTTTTAATAGTTCAAAGGTTTTATTTAATCCACAATTTATTTTAAAGTCACCAAGAAATCAGAAGTCAGATATTAAAAGACATTCTTCAGTATAAAATATTACCTGAAATATTTCAGAAGAACTTCACTCTTATATTTTTGTGAATCCAGTATTTTTAAGTTACAAAAGTTTGTAAAATAACAACTTTGAGAAATCACTATACGAATTATATAGATGCAAAGGAAAACAAGCCTAACTTAGTCATCGTCATGATTACCGAACCCTGGTCTCTGAGTTGAACTATGAGACCAAATCACCAAATAAAGCAATAAAATTCATCAAACAGCTTAAGACAAGTCTTAAATATTTTAGCATAATATAGATATAGAGAGGAGTGGAAATATTTCCGCCAGCGATCACTTGCTTATGTAATTTGGGACACTAATGTTCTTTTTACGAGTGTTGCGTAGAACAGCTTTGTGCGATGTGGGGCAATAATAGTGTTGTGCTATTGAAATACACCGGACCATTTATGTCCCGATTGAAATATAGGAAGCAATAAACCTAAATCCCCTAGTTTCAGGCACTTGTCGTAAATTTTGAACAAATGTAAGAAAGTTGTATTGTGTACGAATACATTCTATTCACATACATTGATTTATTGATACATTACATTTTGGAATTTTACAATATTACAAAATTATATACATTACTTACTAGGTTTTGCCCACAACTTCGTCCGCGTGGAGTTAGGTTGATAAAAACCGCGCTTTAAGCCGGGAAAAAGGTAGCCTATGTCACTCTCCAGTCTCCAAGTGACAAAAAGTGAAAAAATCAAGACGTGCCTTGTCTCATTGCAACCAAATCTTGTATTACTTTCAGCGACCAGACTTGAACGTATATGCTTCTGCGACCAAATACGACTACGGCCACGACCATGGCCGCGTAGTACGCAAGGTCGCTAAACTTGAGAAATGGTTTATATTGATTTGTCATTCGTCTCTCTTCGAGATAAGCAAAGATCCATGACCATACAGCCTACTCAGATGTGTCTAAGTTCTTGAGTATATTAGTATTTAGTTTCTTATTAAAATACCACAGAACAATAACATACAGGGTTTAGCCGGAGTCCGGCGCACCGGGGTCGGGCCGGCTGGGACTGTCATTTGTCATCGGAGCGGCGGAGCTGACGGATTCCAATTACCCTAACCCCCTCCCAAGCGGACCGGGTCACGGAATAACTTTTCTCTAATATTTTGTAGGTAATTTGTAGTACACTTTACTACATGTACATAATTACGTAATGTTGAAGAATATGTTGCTTTTAAATCTTACTTATATTGTTAATGTGGAAGTGTGCTTGTTTTTTGGTTTGTTCATATATCCTTCAATCACGCTGAAATTGTACTATGTGCCGGTGTGACTTTTCACATGGCTACAGTTGAAGACCTGTTCATTAAATGATTATTAGCATAATAATGAGTAAATAACCATAGTATATAAGAGCCATCAAAGCTTAATATCGTAATATATGTATATTGCATGGCAATTTTGAAATCTTATACGTGCACTTCATTTTATGTATTTAGTTTTCATGTATTTGTTTTACTTATTCCTAAAATAATTTAGATTTCATAAAAATAGCCTCTAGATCATAGACGAGGTCAATAAGTAATAAATTGAATTTTATTGGTTTATATAATTCAATTTGATACACCATTCCAGTGAGAATTACCGTGTTGAAATGAGCAAATACACATCGTATTGAAGCTTGATAATTTTTCTATTGGAAAATTTTCTTAGCTAAAAATCCCGTGGGCTCTGAATAAATCCTCCAGAGGTAGAACCAAGCCAGTCCAACCAATAACATCCATCGTCTCCTCAGCCAATGGATGTTATTGAAACATTTCATTGTCTCTGGTATTTTCATACCGGTTTTGTGCCACTTATATCCAAGAACCTGATGCCCACGACTTCATTCGCGTGGATTGAGGTTGTTTAATTCCCACGGAAGTCCTCTTATTTTACAAGATAAAAAGTAGCCTATGTGTTACTCCAAACTATAATCTATCTCTGTGCCTTCCAGACAAATCAGTTCAGTTGTTGCGGCGTGATTGAGTAACAAACATCCATCCCTCCATACATCCATACATCCAAAATTTCGCATTTATAATATTAGTAGGGTGTCGCTGTCGGTGTAGGCGTTCTTAGATAACTAAGCTTTTCGATGTGGGCATGCCATTCTAGCAGATTGGGTTTTAAATGGCCTGGCCCCTCGGAGGTATGTGCACTCTCAGTACCACGTCTTCAGCTTCGCAACTCGTTCGCAACACATACTAACTAATAACTTGACCGATGCGAAGTACGGTACCTATTACTTATAAAAGTTATTCAGTAATTTGCTAACTTTTATGTTGGAGAATAAATTAATGTGTTTAAAAAATGCTATGTACATACTAATATTCCGAAGAGTAAAAAACTTGTATTTCAGATTATATTGTTTGTATTTTTTAGTACCTAAAATAAAACCTGGCTACCAAACCTCCATTGTTACAAACTGAAAATATGATATTCGTATGAAACGTTCATTCGTTTTTATTTTGTGGAAGCAACGAAAGCTCATATAATACGACCAAATAGCGTGGTTTACACCAGCAACTTTTCCCGAATAAAAGTTACGGCGCGAACGCAAACATTCCGCCCATCTGGACTATTTCGGCGCTACGTCACAGAATACAGATGACAAAATATGATATCCAAGCAAACAAGAATGCTGTGAATGTATATGTTTACAATCGTAGGTACATTGGCATACATGCATAGATTTACCTGCCCGACCGACGGTTGAACATAACACAGTAAGAAGTTTAAAATAAGTACATGTGTCTAGCTACGTAAAATTGATTCATAAGTATTTGCTTCAGTGAAATTATTGCGAGGCTAACTTGTAGAAGTTGACTTAAAATGTATAAGTTTTTAGATTTACTCAGCATGACTAAAAACCTAATATGTCTAGTGTCTTGGAGAACTTGGAAAAGTTATTAGGTATATTCTTATTATTATATAACTTCGATCACAGAAAAAGAAGCCTTTATGCACACCTCTCGTCTATGCAGATGCCTAAAATATCAAATAATAATTTTATACTTATCAAAATACATTAAAAAAAAGATAGGAATTGATAACCTCCTCCTTTTTGGAAGTCGGTTAAAAAGATAGTATAATAGAATTAACAAGATACATTTCAGTAAAAGCTCAAAGTTACAAGTAACTAACTTTAACTCAGTACCTAGATTCATTATAGAAAAAAATTTATGACCCTTATTTATCAGGTTAATGTTTTCATGAACAATTTGAAACCAAATCTGTGTAAATAAATTATAATAATCTTCCTTAAATTAACGTTTAAATTTTCATTGTTTTAAGCAATGTTCAAGACGGTAAACTTTTAATGAGAACAGAGGGAAATTTAATAGAATTTTCTTGAGTTAAAACAAAGACTTTATATTATAATAATTTTATGTCTCATAACATCTCTAGAGATACTTCATACAACTTCGTATAGTATAGGGGTAGTTTAGCAATTTTATTAATAAATAATAATAGTATAATTTTAGCATCTAGTAGTGTGGTAAATTTTAGAAAATCATCCATATTGATATTAAAAATGCGGTTATAGAGTAAGTATCAATAGTAATATCGCCGAAAGAATAGTTATAAGACTTGTTTTTTGAAGTCGAATAAAAATCTATTTGCTTCTGACTTAGCGAATTGACGAACGAACAACTCCCCGTCGAACGCACCGCATGCAACGAACATTATTAATAATACAATTGCTTAATATCAACATAAAATAGCCAGATAGATGTGTGATCAGTTTAAGACTGAAAATTTTTTTATAATGTGAAAACAGTTTTAGTGTAACACTAGAGTACAGAACAAATAATGGACAGACAGTGGATCGGGTTGCCTCAAAACGCATCGCTCATATCGCTCAGTCCACGACGCGACGGCTTAAAACTGCTACGGTGGTAAATAAGCTGACAGAACAGAAATACCTAGATGCGTTGACTTCTTATACCATATTTTACCCAAAGCCAAAAAGAAGAGTTATGATTTAAACAGTATGTGGCTGTTTAAGTATATTCCACCAAAGCGCCTAAACTACTTATCAGATTATTATTATGGTATGGGTGACATAGGGCACCTTTTATATGAATAAAATCAATATGGCAACATTACAAATTTTTTTTTGCCATTTGATGACGAGCTATTGCAAAGGGCAGTTCGGACTAAGTTATAATATCATAGCGTGATTTTCTAACCGCAACTTCGTCCACGTGGAGTCAAATTTTTTAACCTAATATTTTTTCTTTTAATTTATGCAGTTAATTATGCACTCCCCACTCTCCACCTATTAGAATATCACACCCATATTTTCATCTTCTCTATCTTCATTACTCTAACAATAAACAATCGTTTATTATTAGAGTAATGCTAACGAACCTGCCTGCTCGTTTGCTCGCTACAAATATAAAAAAATATAAAAAATCTAGTAAAATTATATCTTTTTGAAAGTAACCCTGGAAAAATTTGTATGTTGTAGGGAAATTGTTCTCTCTTTTACTAGATCTCCTCTATACAAAACTAATCGCTCAAATTGCTCTATCCACTTTACTACAGTGTTTTAAACAAGGTTTTAAAAATGCCAACAAACTTCAACAGGCAATTTCTTTACATAGTTACAAACAACTTTTGTTCAACGACTTTTTAAAAAAGTTAATAGGTGGCTAACAAAATGTCCTTACTTTTCTTATAAAATAAATTAAGAATCTTATAAAGTCATTGAGAAATAGAAATTAAAAATGAGAGCAAATGCTTGTACAAAAACTATCAACCTTCAATCTTATTCGTCAATTAAACAGTATTGGGCGAATATAATCAAAAAGGTCATACAGTATTTTTCTATTTCTATTGAAGTTGATTTGAAGTTATCTGTAAAAAGTTGTTGGTATTTTTCCTCTGAGCTTGTATGTTAAAGATCACATAATTCTGCTGCAATTTACATATAATATGTATTGGTACGACAGAGATAATAAATAAAGAATGCACGTTTAACGGCCTTATGAATTACGAAATAATGACGTATTCTAACCTTACGGTAGTAAATTATGGTTTATGTTATTAATTAAATAAATTCAAACGCTCTGTCTCCACACATGCCTTGTTCTATTTGAGCGCATTCAAAGTAATCCGTGCGTGCATTTATAAACAGAGTTTTGTACACCTGAGTGAAATGAGTCGGGTGCAGGCAGGGATGGCAAACAGTTAGTATACCTACTTAGTGTGGCCTATTCTTGGATTTGAATTCGTGACGAAACCGGCATACCTTGGCCATAATCTTGTGAAAGGTGTTTTTTTTATTCGATGACAAGATAGTTCTTGACTGCGATGTGGGCTAACTTGGAAGGGGTATGGCAGTACACATTAGACCCATACCCCTAATCGGTTTTTACATGCCTTCGTGCCGGCACGTCTTTGGCGGTAGGGTGGTTGCTAGCCACAGCCAAAGCCTTACGCCAGACCAGACCAGAGACTTTTCAGAAATTATAAATTACCAAATTGCCCCCGCCGGGAATCGAACCCGAGACCTCCCAGTTATAACACCACAGCGCTCATCACTGCGCTAGAGAGGTCATCGTGAGTGAAGTCTGTCAATTTGCATCGGGCCAGCGTGGTGTCTTTACTCGTATGGTACTAGTATGGCCTGTGATCCTTTTCTGAGAGGAGACTTGCGCTCATTAGTGAACCTTTGATGTGTTGCTGATCATAATGATTCGGGTAGGCCGTAAAATGAGATTTTATACATAGATATATAAGTATAAAAGTTCCAATGCATTTATTCTTAGAAAAGTTATCCGAATTGATATTATTATACCCTATTTATTATTATATACACAAATTACCTATAAATTGTCTTGTATAGGTTTCGACATCCCTGAGTGCATGCATCCGCAACTGGCATTTTCACTTGTATTCGTTGAATCCCCGGAGCATAGATAAATTATATGTATAAAATGGAGCGAAACATTTGTATTAGGTAAAGTATTATAATGCTAAATAAATTATCCCAAAATTTTCATGCCTCTAAATCCAGTTTTTTTTTTTTTTAATTTGAATGGTTCACGAACACATTCAGAAAGAAAGAGTTACTTTTAAGAATATTTTTATTTGTCAAGGAAAAGCAAAATAATTCAAGTAGTTTAATCTTATTGGATCAATAAGTACACGTAACTTTGTACGGTTATTTTTTTTTTATTTAATTAGGTCACATTAAAAATGCATAACAAAATAATTATTAGGAACTCATAGTGCCATCTAGTTTATGTTACTTTTGTGATTATGTCAAACCAACGTCGACGTGCTTCGAAGAATTTTACCTAGATGGCGTTTACAGCACAAATAGAGCTGAAGCTTTACAAGAGAGAGCTTCGAAAAAATTATGACAATTTTTTTGTACCTAATTATTATTTCAAAAAGCTGTTGCCCACAACTTCGTCCGCATGGATTAAGGTTTAAATTATACTATTTCTTCATACGAATCAAAAATCGAGCAGCTCTTATAGGTAACAGATAAGAATAAAATTGTTTGGAATTAAATAGGTAAAAAGATTTAAGACAACTTACAGACAATTTTGTCAGTGAGGCGACCTGCAACAACCTTTATATTTGATGTAGTTTAAGAGTTCTCTTAAAACTACTCCCTGTACCATATATACATACACTATATCATAGCCTGTACTTATATTTTGTTTATCAGCTACTTGCGGGCACTCGAAAGCCTGTTGGTTACGTTAGTTTAATGGGTACATAAGTAGTTCATAAATTATTCAATGTAGGTAGGTAGTAGTTATCAATTTTGTCCATAGTTAATTATGCGATAAAGCACAAAAGAGCGACTTATAAATTACCAGCAGTTTACATAAAACATAGCAAAGACTTGAAAACCCAGCGCGCTGTGTTCACGGGCGTGCGATCAGTCAACGTCAGCCAGCATTGTTAGTACGGACTGTGCAGAATGGAGCGAACTCTGCCCGCGAACTGAGGGAACTTTTATAAAATACTACCCGACCGTTGCCCGCGTCTTCGTCCGCGTTGATTTAGGTATTCTAAAAATTCCGTTGATCGCAGATTACCCGGGATTAAAATCCTATAAGTACCCGAATAAAGCATAAGTACAGATTAGCTATTTCTTTCTTTCGTTAATATCGGTTCAGTAAAAAGTTAGTCAAGTTATTGAGTAAAAAGTTATTAACCCATCAGTCGGTGCCCACGACTTCGACAGCATGGATTTGAGTTGTTCAAAATGTCGGGGGGGCTCACAGATTTCCCGAATTAAAAAGTACCTACCTATTTTCCCCCGCAAGTAAGCTGTATCTGTGATTAAATCAAGATCAGTTCAGCAATTGAGCTGTTTAAATATATAAGATACGGGTTTTTAAGTACCTAATAAGATACGGATCTTTTACCTTATTAATTTTGAAATCTAAAAATCCGCCAAAAAAGTAACGGATACGGATACGGATATCCGGCACGTCACTAATTCTCATCAAAAATTTTTAGTTTTTTATTAGTAATAATAGTTTTTTATTAGTTTTTTATCAGTAATATTATTTACGGGATAAAAATTAAAAGGAACATAAGCAGTGATCTAGGCAGGATTACTCCTTGCATAATTTTTATTTTAATCTGTAGTTGGATTAAGTTTTCATTCAAATAATCTTATTATGAGCTTTCGATCAAATTATTTGATCGAAGTTATGAATTTATTAACAGGTAGTTTTTTCAAATCACATACCTATAGACGCTTCAATTTAATTGTATAGTAGGTACTTACCTTGACACGCTCCATGCCCCTTGCCGGCTCACCTCAGCACTGACCGCAGCTCACAACGCGGTGGTGAAACAAAAACGTTGGATTTGATTTATGGCCCTGATTTAAATAATGAGAAAGCTCCTGATAGTATAAAGCCACTGCATATTATGAAATAATGCTGCAGTTCTTCTCATAAATCCTTAAGCGCACCTTAGAAGCTTAATTAAAAATTATAATAATGCTAACAGATGACCGCAGTTTGTATTAACTCGTGGATGATGGGAAAAACTATATGCTATAAGACTAGCCACAAAATTAAACCTCGTGACAGAACTCTTATCACTGAAAGGAGTTTTGGGTGATTGAAAATATTATTTTTGTTGAAAATAAACAATCCCTTGTGAAAAGGGATTGTTTTTTTAAGGGATTTATTGAGATTAACTTCCAAGCTTAAGTTTATTTATTTAGAAATAGTAAATATGGCATTTTCACGGATTTTTCTTTTTATTTTATTTGAAAACTGTTGTAAGTGCCTACTGTATACAATGATATTCTTTATTTATTTTTATACATATATCATTGACCGTATAGCGAATTTCCTTTCTTTCTGCTGATAAGTATGATGTGAAATATCACAGAAATATATATAATTATATTTTTTATATAAATATTATGCTTTTGTTTTTCCGGGATAACGCCAACTATCCTATGTAAAATACATCGATGTAGCGGTTGAACTAAAAAGTAATAAAACATGCTAGGTATGATCTAAACCACCTAAACGAGTAAATAAACAACATTACGAGTTTCTAAAAGTAGGGACATAAAATTGGTAGGCAGATATTAATAAGTCTTTTTGTGTACGTTCGTAAGCTTATTCCGCTATTTTGTGATCGGCTTCAACAAATAGCATTTTTCTGTAGCCGCAGGCAGTGGTTAGGTATGGGTACTCTAAACGGTTTGCTTCTGTCTTCAAGACCCCTACCAGTGTTTCATTTGTTTATTTTAAAAACGTTTTAAAACAAATTCTAATTGTATTCACGTTACCCTGACCGTTTTAAACCGCCTAAACCGTGTTATAATAATTACCACCACTAGCTTTTGCCCGCGACTTCGCTCACGCTAAATTCGAATTTTCAAAAATGTTTTCTTAGCGGATGCCTCGTCATTATAGTTATTTCTATGCAAAACAGTCCTATCCGTCCAGTGGTTTGAGCTGCGCGTTGATATAACGGTCAGTCAGGCAGTCAGTCAGTCACTTTTTCCTTTTTAAATAAATTTTAGATATGATGTGTTTGGTAACTCACAGAATCAATACCAAGTCCCAAGGTACTCGAATACACAGTACAGAAAACGCGGCGTTGGAAGACAACTGTTCAATGTCAATGTTTCCGAAAAGTTCGCAAAGTTTCATGTTCTATACTCATGAACAGAATCATTACTGACATTCCTAATCAGGCTGAACCTTCAACTGAAAGTTGACTTTGGGATTTCAAATGTAAATAAAATCACAGAAAACGTTTTGAGAAACGTCTGACCGACGAACTTACCCGAGGAATAACGTTGAAGTTCTGACATTTTTTATTTTGAAATCTCTTAGAGCTGACAATTTCTTCATCGGGTAAACATCGTTGTATCGGTGTTGGTGAACTTTTAGGCCTGAGGGTGTTAAAATTTATCGGTTGCCGAAGATAATAATATTAAGAGCACGTGTAATGGTAAATCTTCAGATGCAGATTTGATTTTACAACAGTAGATCAAGTTTTTAGTATCCGAAAATAAAGGCAAAAATTACACCATATTTCCAAGGGACGATAAAATAATATTTGTTTGAAAAAAAAAACGCGACGTTAGGTCTAACCAGTTTGCATATATTTGATATATTACATATTATAGAGCCATTTTTATATAAAATTCCTATACATATTACTAAGAAACGATAAAGCCATTTTTTTCTAAATGAATATCTTACGAATTATTACATTACATGACGTATTTGGCGCTTACTACACTCCTACACGCTAGCATCTGTTGCGTTTCACACGACAGATGCTAGCGTAGATTTTGGGTAGGTATGTTTTATTTCGTCTATAGCGGAGATTTTTTCTGACATTCTGAGATTCGAAATACAAATATTAGGGCCGGCGCGTCGTTACAATAGTTGAATGCAACTTTTCAATCGTCAGATAAGAGGCTTGCGGTGACGTCGCGATATTTATTTACCGCAGGCAACTTGCTTTGTGGACAAATAACCGTATTTATTATTCAAAATTGTTTCTCTTTACTCTTCCTACAAATTTTAATAAGCTTATGAGTTTATGGAATATTCTTTGTACATTTATTTAAATGGAATAAAACATGCCCCTACGTCTACCAAATGACACCCACATCCCGTACATAAGTACTTCGGCTTCATGAAATGTCTCACTTTACTGACTCAATTATAAAATTTATATTAGGTAATATATATTATAAACGTAAATCTGTCTGATTGTTAATTGCGCTTCACAATCACAACGAAATTGACTTATTTTATTATGCATATCATAAAGTATTTAGTGTTAGCGAAATATTGAAATAGTAAAGATATACAACTTTAATGAAGGTAGTTTGACTAAATCGATATTTGACTTTGTTGACGACGTAGACGCCCGACTGACGCCGACTTGAACGGTATAAATACGGCGGGTTTGACGCTATGAATTCAGTCTCTTCCAGAGGCTCATTCGGCTATTAGATGCTCCCGCGTCTAGGTCGTTGAATTTGATTAAGGGATTGCGATAGCAATTGCGCCCTAATCGAATAAATATTGCCCAGAGGTTTAGATGTGTGTAATTGATTAAATAATATTGGTATAGGTGCAAGGTCCTCATTCCATACTTACATATTAAACTTAGGTATAATAAAATATTGTGCGTGCGTCAGCGTTTAGACAAACTGCAAAAACGTGTTCTAGAACTTTTTGTGGGGAAACGGTACATCATAAAGTTACTTTTCAGCGCAATCAAGGTAATTACCTGAGTAAGTCTAGTCGTTAGTAAGAAGGGAAACTTTATGTAGAATGTTGGAAATTTATACAAGAAACCGTTTGCGGTCTTGGAAAACGGTGGGCGATGTAATATTTTAATGATGCAAAAGATGTTAAAGAAACTCGAGCTAGAGTTAATACAAGGAAATTATGTTATAGCATAATGCAGAACTGAATAAACTGGTTACTGGTAACTGGTTAGGTACAATGGATTTTTCTGCTTTAAATACAAAGTCCTGCAGTACTCAGTAACTATTTTAGGTAGATACCTACCTATCTAAGAGCTACTAAAGTAGATAGTAGATATCTATTGAGTTTATAATAGGTACCTACAGTTAACAATACTACACACTAAGATGTACTTTCAATGTAGGTAAATAATAATAAATATAGGAACAAAAGGGCGTTTTATTAGTCCTTGACATAGAGTTGAATTCAAAATCGTGAAAACGCCCAGCGGTCGTTTTAGTTATGTCCATCGATATATACTTAAGTAGGTAGGTACCTACAAGATATGGCGGCCCGAACACTTACAATCTAATTATTTAATCACACGTAATTACGTAATACTAACTCTACTCGTTGGTCTAGTGGTTAGCAAGTTCGACTGCAGATGACGAGGTCCCGGGTTCGATTCCCGAGTCGGGCCCTAAAATGTATTGGATTTTTCTGTCAAGAAATTCTCAGTATATTAGCCCGGAGTTAGGAAGTTGGCGGAGAGCACGTTAAGCTGTCAGTCCTGCGCCTGATCTCTCTCCAGTCGTGTTGGATTTCCGTCACATCTGACTATGAGAGTGAGGGAATAGAGTGTGCCTGTGTTGGCGCACACACTTGTGCACTATAATATCTTCCGCGCAGATAGCTAATCTCTGTGAAGATTGGCCGCCGTGGCCGGATTTGTTCGGTAGGACATTATTCACTAAGTGAACTAATATACTTTGATAGATACATAGATAGAAAGATAATTTCTTTTATTTTTCCACAAAACCTGTATCTCACATGTTTTGTGCAAATAAATTGAATTGAAACATTTACAAAAATTCGTTTACCAAATAAGTCAATTGTAACTTTAAATTGTTTCTTAGGTCTTGTTGGATTTTCAATTCACATTTTGTTGTTAAGTTTTATTGCATAAATAGCACCCAACCGTACGTCGCATATGCCTAAGCCGCACTATAAAGTGCACGGATTCAGTTCAGTGGAACAAAGTGAGTGTTCGAAGCGCCATATCTAGTACCTAGTATATATCGATGGTTATGCCCAAATTATTCTGTAACGTCAGCCAAATACCTTCTTAATAATTCACAAGCCGTAATTGTTTCCTTCGAATCTGGGCTTACCTAATAGTTAATTATGGACTAGGTATTTCGGGTTTACACTCCGATAGTTTTGCCAAAGTTATAATAATACAGTAGGTAGGTCGTGTATACCCACAGAATACCTAAGTAAACATCATGTATTTAACATGAACGATATTACTATATACAGCAGTGCTTAGGCATAAGTTTTTTAAAGATTTCTAAGCATTTTATTACGAAGAAGAAGCTTGAAGACGACTTTCTAAATTTTAATATTATGTAGAAAATCTTCTTTCATTACAAAATATAATATTTAAGATATTTTTTCTACATGGATAAAATTCAAGAGCTTATTAAGTTTTTTTGACTGATGTCGACTACGAGTAAGAGCCTAGGAAGCCTTGTTTTATTCAACTTAATTATGAGCTTCCATTTTTAGAAAACGAACAGTAGGTGCTTACTACAAAGTCTGCCAATTTGTTTAATCAATTTCAAAAAAATGGAGGTTATTATCAATTTGATTATATTGAAGGCGGTTTAATTTTTCTTAAACGAAAGCTTCTTCTAACTACAGTAACTACTTTTATTACTACTTCTATTATTATGAATCGAATATGAAGGGTTTAGACAGATTGATAAGCACACATTTTAGAACAATATGAAGAACCCTCAGACATGCAGATTTTACCTACTATAAAGTAAAAGTATAAGTAAAAGTTACTTACTACTTATAAAGTAAATGAGACCTATTAAAGTATACGTACTAAATAACTAGATAACGGAAAAACTAAGAAATCCGGATACATTTTGTTATATCCCGGATAAACATTTACCAAAACAACCCGAAAACTAGACATGAACTCCTCATGAACAACGCATGTCTATAATTATGGTAATGAGGTTAAACATGGCTACGTGAGATTTGGTTAAGCCACTAAACACGTAGTTTCACGGTGTAGCCTCGCAAATTAATTAGCTGATTCGATTTACTTTGGGGCATTATTGTACAGCTAGTTCCTATTGTCAGGGTCTATGCGGATAGTCTGCGATCGAACTGTAGAATTGCAGTTTGTATTTTGGATTCACATCCTCGTATCCAACAACAACGCAAACACAGAACTTCCAACTCAATTCATCGCCGACTTACTGGGCACTAGTGTTCTCTGAATAAGAAGATTATAAGGCAATAGTTCACCACGCTAGCTAAGTACGGATTGGCAGATTTCACTGAGAATATAGAGAACCCTTTGGCATGCAGGTTTTCTCGTGATGTAAACCCATCACAGTTAAAGCAAAAGACACACGCAACTCCGAAGTCAGAGATGCGTTTCTGGGATTTATAATATTATTTCAGACTTCACTTTCAGACTTTCTTTCAGACCTAAAGTCCGTATTGTGTTAGTAACAAATAACTTATTTAGATAAGTCAGTACAGTATGTGATAGTAACAATTATTCATTCTATGTTAGTCCTTATACTCTACCGGGTCACCAGCGTACGCGCTGTGTCGATGTTCACTCCATACTAGCTCCTCCAAAGCTAGCAGAGTTCATACGGAACTCCCAAAAAGGAGGCTGTCTTCCAAAAAATCTTAACTAGTAAGCTATCATCACTTCATGAGTAAAAATTATTTTTACTAATCCTTACTAATATTATAAATGCGAAAGTGTGTTTGTTTATTGGTTTGTCCTTCAATAACGCTGCAACAGAGATACGGATCAACGTGATTTTTTCATGGGAATAGTTGAGGACCTGAAGAGTGACATACTACATAGAGTTCCTGCGGGATCTTAAAAACTATACGCGGACGAAGTCGCGGGCATCAGCTAGTAATATTGTAATTCTCGGTCTACGAATATTCTTGAGAGAAAAACCCTACACACCAATAATGTACACAAAGTGCAGAATTTTGTTTGGAGCTTTCAAGTAAAGCTAAAACGAATAGCATGACTAGGAGTAGGAGCGTTCAATTTTTGGTCATTGTTCATTGTATCCGTTTTAATTTTGAGCGCAAATCATCGGAGTGGGCGGTTGGCGAATTGTTTGCCAAACACAAATACGCCGGGCCAATTCCCGCCATTGTTAGAAATATGCTTGTTTGTTACAGTTCACTCTAGTGAATTGGCTATAATAATGAATGGCTTTATAATAGCATGATACTATAAACAAAAAGCTCACTCTCAATTTTGGTTTCATGGTATTAGCTAATGGTCCAATTTCACATATTGGTAGAACTGTGTTACGTTGTATATATAGGTTGTCCTGTAAAACGTTACGATCCTGTCAGGGGTTATAGAGGAGGCCAAATGCTATCAAATGAACCCCTAATACCTAAGATCGAAAATGGTTCGTTTTTGAGTTATTAATTACTTTTGTGTTTTTCCGAAAAAACGTGGATTCACAACTTTGGTTTTTATCAACTTTTTTTTTATTTCTGAATAGCCAACATTCCAACACTTAATAATCAAAAGTCAAATTAAAACAATTTTTAAATATTTTCTAATTAGGACTCCGAAACTCTTTCTTTTTCGTCTGAAAATTTCTACTCTAGTGTGCAAACAAAAATGCTATTTTTCTAAGAAAAAACACTACGGTCTGCTTGGCCTGCAGATTATTTTAAAAACTTTTACATTTTATGAGCTATCCATCAAGGGATAATACCTACCTAATTTGGAATAAAATATTAGAAAGTAGCACTACATGACATACATTTTTCTTAATACTGAAAGAGGCAGAAAGTCGTGTATTTCGTTTTGAGTTTAAAAGTATTTAAGTCTGTGATTTAAGTGAACAGTAGGTAAAACTGCGTCAGCTATGCGAGCTAAGCTAAACTAACTTAGCTTAGCTCTTGGTCTGCAACCCGCTTAACTTGCGGTACGCTAAGGGAATCCCTTAGCGTACCTACCGCATCATCTAACTTTACTGTTTAGACTACAAAAGGCGGATTTAAATATATAGATAAGTGTTTATTTTTATTATTAGATTTTTTTTATGCGAAATAGGCTTGCGCTTGACGACAATCAATACTGGATAGCACTGATGAATTCTAGGTTGGAGCGCGCTTGCCTAGAAGATGCCTATTCACTCTTGCCTTGAAGGTAGGTACTCAAATAATAAGTGGCAGGAAACACGAGATTCATTTTTATAATAAAGTTTCTGCTTGTCATAAATGTATATGATATAGAAACTCGAACCAAACCTTATTACTTTAAATATACATTTCAATTAGGCGAGTTTACTTTTGAAACGGAAAATTTACAAAGCTTGGAGTGGCCTGAGGGGAGCCCGGTGCCCGGTACGGTGCAAACTAAAATAGTTACCCAAAGCTACACAACTAGTTTTGAAAGCTACCTCCAAAGCTCTACATTTACATCCGTGCTTACATACCATTCAAAAAAGAAAACCGAAAACTTAGTCATTACCCTTTTTGTTTTCTTTTTTTTTATTCGATGACAAGATGACAAGAGTCCTTGACTGCAATCTTAACTGATGGTAAGTGACGATGCAGTCTAAGATGATAGGGTGCTAACTTGGAAGCGGTATGGCCGTGTACTCATACCCCTAATCGGTTTCTACACGCCATCGTGCCGGAACCCTAAATCGCTTGGCATCACGTCTTTGACGGTAGGGTGGTAACTAGCCACAGCGAAAGCCTCCCACCAGACCAGACCAGAGACAATTTAGAAATTATAGATTCCCAAATTACCCCCGCCGGGAATCGAACCCGAGACTTCCCAGTTATAAGATCACAGTGCTCACCACTGCGCCAGGGAAGTCGTCAAAAATACGATGGACGGACGGACGGACGGATGGATAGATGGATATTTGTTACTCAATCACGTCACAACTACTGAACTGGTTTGACTGAAACTTGGCCCAGAGATAGATTATAATCTGGAATAACACATAAGCTACTTTTTATCTCTGAAAATAAGAGTTTCCGCGGAAATTAAAAAGCATCAATCCACGCGTACGAAGTCGCGTGCATCACCTAGTATGGAAATAAGTATCTACATAATATAATTAGGGTTCCCTATTAGAATGCAAAACTAACATTCGATGTTTTAAGAAATAGCACTTGGGTAATGGAAAAGACCTAAGTAAGCAGAACGTTAAATGAAATCCAAACTGCAAATAGAGTTAAAATAAATATAACCCAAAGACAAAGGATCCTGGAATATCAAGTTTGAATGGGGTAATTTCTAAAACGTGAGATACCTCTTTGCAGTCTTTGGATCATTATTACTCATTAGATACGTATTTAAAATAGCATCGGCAGGTATATATGGATGCAAAAGGAGAAGGTTAGTAAATAGAACATGTAAACTAATCAATTAGTAATTTGGCAATCATTACAGGAAGTTGCATACTTAGAAGTTTCCCTATTAGGTATCACGTTACTCTAGTTAAGAAACCAACAACAAAGTAAATAAAAGTAGGGATATCTCACATCCGTGAGCGACTGAGCTTGGGCGAAGATAAAGAACCAACTACAGAATTATTAAAATAGAGCTGTTTGCAGCGGTCTCAAAGTCGTCGGTTTGCGGACGCAAGAAAGTTGTGAATTTCATCACAAAGGACAAAGGCTCCGGGCCGCGGGGCATTTGCTCAGTTTGCTCAGCGTACGTATTTGTTCGCGCCTTATTAAACATGAAACAATGGCCCAGGTACATCAAGTGGGTCCTGGGAGTGATAGGGCCCGTTTGTGTTATTGTTTCCCATCTTATGTTACCTACTGCTTTCGTGGACTCGATACGCATAGTGTTTTGAATAATGTAATATTTGGAGTACCGAATTATATAAACCACTGCTGGCCCATTACGGATACAGGTCTCTCGAATGAGACACACACACAGGTATCTCTAGTTTATGCCATAGTACACACGCTGGCCAAGCAAGGGCAGACTTCACACACTTTTGAGAACACTATGGAGAACACTAAGGCATCAAAAGTTTCCTCATTATATTTTTCTTCACCGTAAAGCAAGTGATATATTTTTAATTCCTTACTACAAAAAATTAAAAGAAGAGGATCGGAGGTCTTAATGCTTAAGAGTCCTTGGCCGCCAGGTGCTGATTTGGACGTACCTTGCTATTGGGTTTATGCTTCAGATATTATGATTATAATAATAAAAAAAATTACATGTTATGGATCCAACGCTCCTCACCGGAGTAACGAGAATAAAATTTTTATTTTATAAAAAAAATGTACTCAAATCGGAATTCTCGTGAAGGACGTTTACGATTTTTACGCTTTTGAGTGAGATTGGAACACAAGATTTATCCATTAAAAACTTTTATAGGCAATTTATAAAAAATACCACTAATATAAACACATTCTCTACTCCGGAGTAAGGAGGCCAGTTTTTATATGTTTCATACAATATAAGTAAATTAAAAATGCATAAAGGTATGCCCGATTTTTGCAATTTATAAGCATTGCAATAGTAGGTATTTCTCGAAAGTTATTATCTTTTAAGGACTAAAAAAAATAAGGTGTAATAGTTTAGTATTCGTTGAGCTTAAATTAAAAAAAAATACAGTTCTATTTATTGAATTTCATACCTACATAAATTATCAAAGTATCCTCTAATTCACGATTGAAATGGCACAGCAGACTGTAAGTCCGGCATACCGAGCTCAGCGCTCTTCGAGGGTGGACGTGTTGCTGAACCGGGCGGCACTTACGCATGTGTGCGTGAGCAACTAAGTTATGTAAATTACGAGTTGTTAACAATACATAGCGCGACCGACTCGGCTTTTTGAAATGAGACTTCCTTTTTCATATGTAGTTTAAACTAACATTATCTTTTTTATTTAAAAGAACGTTAGGCAGGAAAAATGTAGTACTCATATTGGATGTTATTTTTAGAAATTAGAATAGGGAATTTTGTATGTACTCAAAGTAATTTTTTTGTAAAATAATGTGAAGTCTTAGTGGCTGTGTTAGGCAAAATAATTATAATGTTAAAAAATGGCTATTAATTATAGATTATAGGTACATAAATCATTCTCAAATCAAAGTTCATCAATAATAATATACCTATTGATATTTTTTTACTATTAATTTTTTTATTGCATAGATTCCTGAAATTCCATCGCATATTAGCATCTATTTTAGATTCACGTGCTGCTTGTAATGAAATTATTTCTGATTCAATTGTAATTTGATTGATAAGCAGAAAATCCCGCGGGAACTCTTTAATTTTCTGGAATAAAACGTAGCCTATGTCACTCTCCGTTGTTTGTTCGTGGATTCGTTGCTTTGTTACGGTGTGATTGAAGGACTAACCAATAAACCAACAAACACTCACTTTCGCATTTATAATATTAGTAAATTAGTAAAGATGTTGAATTAAGAAATTAGTATGGTAAGTAGTTAGGTCTTTGACGGTAGGGTGGTAACTAGCCACGGCCAAAGCTTCCTACCAGACCAGACCAGAGACAATTTAGAAATTATAAATTCCTAAATTGCCACCGCTGGGAATCGAACCCGAGACCTACCAGTTATAAGACTACAGCGCTCACCACTGCGCCAGGGAGGTCGTCAAACTTGCCATTATTAGGGCTGATCTACACCAGAATGGCAGCGGCCGGCAGCGGCGCGGCGAGCACTTTCAGTGTGAACTAATTTTAAACTTTATCTAAATAATTGCTAAAGACCAATATCGCTTGAAAAGCTCAAAAAGGTCACGCGGCCACACGCGTCAAGCGATACTGGTCTTTAGCGATGATTTAGTTAAAGTTTGAAATTATTTCAAACTGAAAGTGCCGCACCGCTGCCATTCCGGTGTAGATCGGCCCTTATTGATAAGAAAGATAGCATTCCAAACAGTGTTCAAACAATATGGTCTGGCCAGAAAATAATAAAATCAAATATGACAAGGTACCTGCAAAGGTTGGGGCGTTGGGCACGTGCCTGCTCCAGTCCTCAATTGAGTAACAATAACTGTTATCATAAAACTTTAGAGACAATGTTTTATGGTTACCCAATTATTGGAATTTTTTTTTATTTTGACTAGGCCGACAAGTTCTAACTTTTTTTGGTTCTATCTTTACGATGATTTAGGTTTGTAAAACTATGTTGAGGTAGGTATTCCGGGATGCAATGTATATCTTTCGTCAAGATGCAAGTTGTCACAAAATTTTATTGAATGACGGATTTACCTTTTTATAGTTATTGTAGTAATGATATGAATTGATTTTAAAATTTTGTATTAATTGATACAAATAAATTATAAAAATAACTAGATAGGTATTTATTGTTATATTAGTTTGTGCCTGCGACCTCGTCCGCATGGACTTAGTTTTTTAACCCCTCAGAAACGGCATGTTTTTCCGGAATATTGAACCTATTTCACTCTCCATCAATCTCCGTCGATCATTTGCTACGTGATTAAAGGACACACGAACAAACACAGTTTCACATTTATAATATTAGTTATTACATAACCACCTATTAAGTACCTACCCAAAAATATAACGAAATATTAATATCAAAGTAAAAGTAAGATCTTTTGTTACACCATTCGAAAATTGTACAAAGTATCAAACTATCTTCTCCGAGATACAATGGTGTACCGCGCTAGCGTGCGAAAGCTGTTTACAGTCGTATTGTAAGCGACACGCACACATTCACAGTTCGGCCCAAATCCGAGTTGAGCTGAAAAAAGAAAGGATTCTTAACCACTGAGTTATAAACAAAGCTATTGTGAAAATGCTTAATTATAAAGCTGGAAAATTATGAAGTAAAACTCGGAATAAATGTTGTATGGTTTTTAAAAAACACAGTATATTTTTCTATCCTCTTAAATCAAAGCTCCATAAAACATTTCCTAAAAATCCTTGTTAGCGATATATTGAAATAGTAAAGATATACAACTTTAATGTAGGTATTGAAGGTGGTTTTATAAAAATTAGTAGTAGGTAGTTTGACTTTGTTGACAACGTAGGCGCCGGTCTGGCACCGCGCCGTTAGTATAAATACAGCGCTTTGGACGTTATTAATTCAGTCTCTTCCAGAGACTCATACGGCTATTGGATGCTCCCGCGTCTAGGTCGTTGTATTTGATTAAGGGATTGTGATAGCAATCGCGCCCTAATCGAATAAATACTATTTGTTAGTTGAGTGTAATTGATTAAATAATACTTGGATATGTTTGATAGTTACCCTCATGTTCAGATGGTGGTTTGTCTGACGTGTTGTGGTTAAATAGGTTAGATGTGAGGACAGGGGCCGTTATAGGGGCGGTTGGAGACGGCTTTAGGTAGGGTTTTAGCGTTTTTTGTGAGTTTGATATCAGAAGTGGGATAAACACGTTCACAGTTCAATTATTATTGCCCACATTAAGTTTTTGTCAGTTTAAAATCAGTCAAATTAAAACGTAAGAAATTGCTTATTTGGATCGTTAGATAAAGTCAGGTTAGACCGAGCACGGATAAGAAAGAGGGTTGATGGGGAATATTGCATCATGGACATTAACATCTTATGTTGCATAGTTTAAATTTTGAATAAATGAATTTGAATGAAGAACGTCACATTGGATTGCGAGCGCCTGAGCTTAAGAACGAACTTGGAACACTTAAGTGAGCGAAATGTTCTTTAAGTGCAAGTGGTTTTCAATATGACACATCTGTCTCCTAAGTTTGGCAAGTTCCCTTAGGTGGGATGGTCATGTTGAATGAGTTCCGGGGTCGCATGATGGACATTCTTCAGTAACTTGGTACAGTTAAGGAGGTGAAATGTTAAAAAGTGCAAGTGGCTAGTTCCCTTGGGTGGTATGGTCTTGTTCATTGAGCTTCAAAGTCGCATGATGTAATATTCCGATGAGTGTAGAATGATTGATGAGACTCGTGGGGTGCCCGGGGCGGTCACCATGTAGGATGGCCGTGTTAGCGATATATTGAAATAGTAAAGATATACAACTTTAATGTAGGTATTGAAGGTGGTTTTATAAAAATTAGTAGTAGGTAGTTTGACTTTGTTGACAACGTAGGCGCCGGTCTGGCACCGCGCCGTTAGTATAAATACAGCGCTTTGGACGTTATTAATTCAGTCTCTTCCAGAGACTCATACGGCTATTGGATGCTCCCGCGTCTAGGTCGTTGTATTTGATTAAGGGATTGTGATAGCAATCGCGCCCTAATCGAATAAATACTATTTGTTAGTTGAGTGTAATTGATTAAATAATACTTGGATATGTTTGATAGTTACCCTCATGTTCAGATGGTGGTTTGTCTGACGTGTTGTGGTTAAATAGGTTAGATGTGAGGACAGGGGCCGTTATAGGGGCGGTTGGAGACGGCTTTAGGTAGGGTTTTAGCGTTTTTTGTGAGTTTGATATCCTGTCCTGTAAAACAATATCGAGCATTTTTCATGTGCAATCACGATATCGATCTACGCTCTGTGGTCGGCGCGGCGTGCTAGTTGATTTTATGGGGAATCAAAAAAGTTTTGAGATTATTTATTTCTAACCTTGCTCAAACCTTTTATTAAATACGTAAAATATTATTTTCCGTTGGCGATAAAGTTGGAGGTCCTGGGTATGTAGAAGCATTGTCCTATAAAGTTTCGATATCTAGTTGGAACCAGAAAAGCTAAATCGGCCTCTGCTTTATAAGCCGATAGACCTCCACAGCTGGACTTTGTCTCTCGTATAGATTTCCACATACCTTGGTTTTGCGCCACCTGTATCCAGTGGCTCCGTACGACTAAGGATCATAAAAAATGAGCAAAATTGACACTAAAATTCAGCTTGTGTTATAATTACATGGTTTTTCTTCTTCATCTATCCAAGGGCTTATGAAGAAAATGAAAATATTTTAAAAATATCAAAATAGTTTTTGCGCGCACAAACAAGTCACATGCTTGCCCAAAGTACTTACTTAACACTCGAAACTCTTACGCACCATCTCACTCACATACTATTGTATTATACATAACTATACTTATATATATAACTTTATACCTACCCACTCTTATTGTTTAAGGAATGTTGTATCCCTGGAAGGAACTATCTTCTATCTTCTGAAACACAGGTTTCACAGGGAGCAAGAATTTTTTTTCAGGAGGGTTTTCCAAGACTGCAATTCAAATCACCCCGAGACTGCAATTACATCTATCGGTCTTTCGACTGAGCCATGCGCTTAGGCTATTGCCATTTTCCCAGGTACGTGATAATGATAAATAACCACTGACCGCTTTTGACGATTCAATGCATATTAGTGACCTCATTTCAGTAATGAGAGCAGTCCGCAAACACACGCTGCTACCGTTCCACTGTTTATCTAATAAGTGAGAACATTTGCAATCAGCAACAATACGGTGGAGCTGACCTCCCATTTGCGGTCCCGGTCGGAATAACTATTGAATGTTATTTGCTATCGAAGGAACACTATGTATTTGTTATCGGCCGGCAGCGTAGCCTAGTTGCGCATCCTATATCTCACAGTTGCTCTGATTGTTTTAAAACTTATTCTAACACTTTTATCTTGGTATGTACACATCTATTATTGAAATAATCCATACTAACTGATGCCCACTACTTCGTCGGTTTTAAGGGTTTCCTGATTCTTGTGGGAATTCTTTAATTTTCTGGGATAATATATAGTTTATATATTATTGCTATTCTGATATATATAAGCTATTACATTGTGAAATTTCATCAAAATCCGTCTAGTAGCTTTTGCGTGAAAGAGTAACAAACATCCATCCATCCATCCTCACAAACTTTCGCATTTATTTCGCATATATTAGTTCTACAAGTCCTATTTTGCAAGTCTGCCATCATGCAGACTTGACGGCAAACTTGATCATATGTGGCCTCCCTTAAATGTATGTCTGTTGAGTCATGAATGTGAATACGACATTAACTTCCAGAGTAGTTTTAATTCAGTTAATCCAAAGAAGTCCAAGTGCCAGACCTAACATAATCTTCAAAAGTATTGGATAGGTAATCAAAATACAAGTAATTATGTAATTGGTTCGTAACTATTTTGGATGATAATGATATTAAATACCCTTGCTATATTAATTAATTGATGTTTAAGCAATTAATGTTAGGTATTAATACAGTAAACTTTAATTTTGTAATGCAAACAGTCATTACAGAAATAGGTACGCTAATATGCATCGGCACAATCCGCAAACTAAGTTTGTTGTGCACACACCAACTCCGCTCTTTATCTAATAGCTGAAAACATTTACCTTCCATCTGCAGTGCAATTCTCTGAATATACCTAAAACGCTCTCAGTGCTGACATACTCGTAGCCAAGATAATTTGTCGTAAAACTTTACGACCTTATAACCCTAATCGGTGTTATCCACTAATTAACTTTATACCGCGATTTCGTCCGCGTGTAACTCGGTGTTTTTCCGGGATAAAACGTAGCCTATTTCACTCTCCAAGGACTGAACTATACCCATACAAAAATCAATTTGATCCGTTGCTCCCTTCTTGCGTGATTGAAGAACAAACCAGCAAATGAACACATTTGCTCATTTGTAAGGATAGGATAACTATTATTATAATACAATACGCAAAAGAACGGGACTGACTGAGATTTTGAAAGTATCCAAGTCAAAGTAGAGTTGGCAGGGTATGTTTGTAAAACGACAGATAACCGATGGATTCGTTTGGACAAATATGGGAAGGAAACCATCCCGCTGGTCGGATGCATGTGGGGAAACTTTGCGGAGAAGACTTGAATTGATTGTGTTAATTACTATTATTATAAGTTAGATTATCTTTTCCGTCAGAATCAGCAAACAAGTCGAAATTGACGAAAATTCACTTCGTATAACGATTTGGTCCATAATGTTGACAGTTCGATTCATATTAGCGAAGCAATTTCAATAATGAGCACAACCCACAAACATTTGCCGTATAGCGCGCTCCGCTGTTTATCTAATAACTACAAACCTTAGCAATCGTGCTGATTGCGTATGTAGCAGCACGATAAAACTTCCCTCCCATTTGCCGTTCCGATACAAATGGCTATTGGGTATCTCATACCTATGGAAAATCTACTAAGTATTTAGATTTCTATACTGGCAAGTGTGTCCAGAGCGATATAACAAACGGTTCGCCACTAGTTCTCACTCCAATCGAAAGAAGATTAAATTGTGTTGGATTGGTGTCGACTTGTCGAGTCTATGTAATATGTGAAGTCCTTTTAAGAGTGATTAACTTACAAACCACGTCGACAGTGAAACCATCGGAGACCTTGTACCAGATTTAGGCATTAATTTTGCAGTCCAAAAGCAAAACGAAACAAGCAAAATAAAATATTCTATCAGCGAAATCCTCCGGTCCATAATTCACTCAGAGAGGTGCGTTCGCGGCGTGGCAGGTGGTCTTAATAAATACGAGAATGGGCTATTGCCGAGTTAGATAATAAATTCAAGAGGCAATCAACGCTACGGGAGATGGTAAAAATATTAATAGCGGAGAAATAATTACATATTCATGACTTCCATTGCGCCCCGACGCCGACGTCCTAGCCACGAAACGGGCAGAACTAAACCCTAAAGGGTTCGCTGGTGTAAAAATTCATCATAACACTTTAATTAGGCATTAATTTTCATTATTATTTTATTTTGTCGTTATAGGTGTGACAAAGTGAAAATTAATGGTATCAAGGGACCTCGCGCAATACGCGACTATGACATTACAACACTGACCACTAGTGTCCGCAGCGTCAAAATAAAATATTGTAACTCCACATCGACCAACTGGTTTTAAGAAGTATCGTGATTAGTCGTCGCAACCTAATTAGTTGTGTCTGAACAATAGACAAGGTCCTTAGAGTCATGGAATGAAACAGATCGTGCAAAATCTATTCAAGACATATTTCTATTCGTATTTCAGCATTCCTTCAACGATTTGAGTTAACTTAGTACCTTCACTATCGTCTCAATCATAGATTTCCACTGCCAGATAGGTACAGATATTTTGCAGACATCGCCAAGAACACAATCCTTTGGTGCTTGTATCAAGAGACTGCCAGCGACTAGCCTGAGTTTGTACTACCATTCGAACTAGGGAGTGCGGTGTCACAACCTTAAAATCTTTCAATAATACTCCACCCTCTAGCGATGACTTCAAGTATCTATACATGCGAAACGCATTTGAATCAGTGTTACCAATTGAAGTGTGTAAATCTAGATGAGATCTAATCAATCTCACGGCCATATACTCCAGTAGCGACGACTTCAGCCGACCACAAATACAAAAAGCATTCCTGTATCAATGTTCCAACTGAATTGTGCAAATCTAGATGAGATTTAGCATCAGCGCGCCAAAGTACGCTCGAATCATCACGCTCGTAGTGAAACCAGCTCAATCATCAATCAATCGTTAATCCAGCTATATCCATAGAATGAATCGTCCGCGCACGGGGCGGGTGCCGGTGCATCGCATCGTAATAGGCACAGCGAGCCGGCGACAATGCCGCAATCGGGCTGGCAATCTGCATAATGGATTGCTCGGCCGAACGCGCCGTCCGGTCGCTCATTCAATTGTCGCGGTCGTCGATGTGTGCCGATGTGTCGCCCGGTTATTACGGAGTACGGAATTAATAATTTCATACCGAAATGACGCTTTAGAAATATCGTTCTATCGACTTGCTGGACCTGCTTGTAATAAGCATACAGGGTTAATTTTAAATTACCAACCTCTGACAAGCAACTTTTATACGCCATACTAACACATACAATCAGTAATCACTGATCATGTTCCCTTTTCACTGTAAGTACATCTTTTTTCAAAGCTAACTCTTCCTCATATTATGCTTACATACGAGTACTTAGGGGCTCCGAGCTGATTAGTGACCAAGTATTTTATGTTATGTTCACACTTTCAGATTTCGAAAATTTAAAGTAACATCTTTGCATAACACCTACCTACCTATGCAGTATATTATATACTCGTATCTGAACTCACTCAATTCCCAGAGAGTCTAATATTGCAAATGACTTTACAATTTGTATGAATTTAGAATTTATCTGAATGCATAGTTAGGTGACATTGCAGGTGACTGGATACTGTGCCGGCCGCGGCCCGGGGGATTTATATGCATATTTGACTACGTACCTGCTTTGTCATTTGACGGTTCTACTACAAAATAGTAATCTAAATTAGTAATTTCAGCGACAATAGCTCAGAAGTCAAGGCGCAACGTGAAAACAGAGAATTCGACGTGGGTCGACGGTTCAAATCCCCACAGGTTGCACTATTATCGTGCCCACTCTTAACACAAACTTTACATTTATTCGGAGGAGAAACGGGAATATTAGTCATATTTAACATGGCATACTAAGTTTATCAATAAAAAAATCTGTTTAATATACTCGTAGCTAATCTATACAAAAATAAAAAATAAAACTTTAAAAAATAGGTATCTTGTCTTGATTGTCTTTGATTTTAAAATAACTGTCTCTTATTAAGCTTATATGCATCGAAATATGCTCGAATGGATATTTGAACGACTGCATAACTCAAGCACAAGTTGTTTTTGTGTGTCAATCTGTCTGTGGATCTGTCTGTCTGTAATGTACGGGATAATCTTCAGAACAGTTGAACCAATTTTGACTGAAATTTTAGAGGCAGGTAGAGGATTACGTTAGTAGTCTCATAGGTTCAACGCATAGTTTAATAAAAGATAATAGTAACAATATAATAATTAAATATTATTAATTTTAGTAGATATATTATCCTCCATTTTGTTATAGGTTTGGGACCTATAAGAAAAGGCGAAATCTATAGTATATTTGAAGAATACAATTTTTAGGCAGGTTAGGTTAGGTAACAGGCTACGCCACAGGTAATAACTTAATACATTTATAAAGGAACTATATATTAAAGGAGGTGGATGAGTTATGTGGCGACCAGCAGACCGGCGCAGAATGAACAGCTATAACATTACCTCCAGCCCTGACCTGCGCTCGGAGAGCATTTGATTTATTGCTAAGTGATATTCTTTGCCTGAAATCTTAACATATACCTATAACAAAGTCGGGTTTGTTCGAACACATAACTCTAGAATGGCTGAACTGATTTTCATGGTTTTTGATTTGCTGTATTTATCTCCGTCCCGAATAGCAAAATAACCAAATATCGGAAAAATATACAAAAAATAATAATAATTTTGTATGGTTTTTTGATGGCAATGAAAGTAAATTTTTGGCCCGGAAACCTAAGTCACGCGGACGAAGTCGCGGGCATCAGCTATTTCTTAATAAATGTACCTACTGAACTACTTTAAATTGCTTTAGATTATAAAAATTAATTCCCGGAGATAGAGCAAAAATGGTGCACAAAAAACCAGCTGAGGTGCTAATAGTGCACTTTGCCTGTTAAAATTCACTACAATATGCACAATCGCTCCATTTGGCAGCATACATGGAATATCAAGTAATAGTGACATGTAGCTCTCAAATTTCCATTTGGCTAGCAGCGTTTAAAAGTCGTGAAAGGCTCCATTGTTCTGAGGCCATTGTGTTTTTCCATTGACCGGCCGGCTCCGCTCATACGCTCGCCCGTCGCCTCTTTACTGCCGTCAATTACGTCTGGATTCCGGAAGTTGAAGTGTTGGATTTGATACTATTAAAAAGCTTTCCATCACATTAGCCTGAACACGTCCACCGCTGGAGCTTTGCGGTGGAAACACAGACCTCCGACTTCCTCATCCATCCACTAACCGCCACCTTCTTGAAGTCATTGGTGTATTGGGCGTGAGGAATGAGGAGTGAGGACCAGTGAGGACGTTCTGCACTTCGCTTTCTGGGACGCGGTCCAGGTACACCCCAGCTCACGTTAGCCGTTGGACAAACTCATAGCCTCAATAGCCCAACGATTAAAGGTGCAGACCGAAAACTGAAAAGTCGCAGGTTCGATCCCCACCGTTGCACTATAGTCGTACGCACTTATTTGGAGGGGAGAGGAGAATATCAGTCAAGTTCAGCTTGGCTGATTTTCTTTTAAAAAAAAAAGATCAGCCCACTGTCACTTCAATTTGCTTATTTTTGGAACAGTTCTTTGTTACGTTAATTCAGATTTTATCTTCAGACAGGAAATATAGCTCGCTGAACAACTTTCAAAAAAAGGTTTAAGAGTATTTTTTGAAAGAAAATCTAATTTAATATATGTAGCAAATATAACGAACTTTCCTATCTGTATAAAATGTTCATTTCAAAGGCATTTTGTCTTCATTTTGTGCTTTATTTGTTCTTATATAAGAGAAAATATTTTGTTAATAATTAATGAAAATGTAGACAAGTAAAAGTCGTTTTAAAGGTATAGAGACTACAGTTTTATTTTAAGAAGAACTGCTATAAGTGGGACCGCAACCCTGGCACTGAATACTAGCATACCTTCTTTGCAATGCTGTTAAATTTTCCAACTGGTTAGCTTTACAAAGGTTTGGGCAGTCAACTGCTAACGAGCGCAGCGTATCATTCGCTTGCAGTGTGAAATCCGAAGTGCTCCAGCCTCTGTGGCTAACGATGTGATTTCATTGTTTGTAGCCTTAGCTCTCAAATCACTGGGTTTGCTTCATGACTGTGAATTTAGGGAAATATTGATAAATGAACTCTCCCTCTGTGTGCATCGTATTCCTCATTGCTGAGGGTTATATTCGTAACAAAGGAAGGTTTATTTTGGAATAATAAAATAGCAAGGTTTCCAGAATAAGTTTTGAGTTTGCATTTTCCTGAAAAGCATGCGTACCTAATTGGTAAACTATTTGAACGCTTTTATACAGTAATGTTTCTAGCAAATACCTTTGTATAAAAGATCTGTCTTTGCCTTAAAACATAAAATAAACTTCGTTAAAAGTTGCAGTCAGTCGTTTTTATGTAATAAAATAAAACAAACTAGTTTCATTGAGCAAGCATTTATTAGGCCTAACTAAATTAGTTGAACACATTAGAATGGCGGGAGCCATACTTCGAAGCTCGAACCGTACTCGAGTTTCTTGCGTAGTGCGGCCTCTAAAAACGCGTCGCGGCTTCCGTCCCGCGGCGCGCACTTGTCCCGCCCGCCCTCGCGAGCGACCTCGCGCGCCGCCCGGAGCAACTTTGACACATGAGCCACGCTTTCACGCGCATCTTCTATGAACAACTGGAAAAAAATGTTTTGTTAATGACATCGATAATTTCGTAAGTATTAGCAATATACGAGTATGTACTGCTCGCATAGTTGAGATTATGGATTTTTATTTTATTTTTAGTTCAAAATATTGTAGAGATGTTGAATTTACAAAACGTCTAAATAGTTATCAAACAAATTTTAAAAAGATCTAAATATGAACATAGTACTCAAAATTAGTGTCAGATTCAAAACATAATACGTCAATAATACGCTACCTGATCGTCCTTAGGTAACGCGTGCGGGTATATCCGCACCCACTGGCCGACGCGACCGATCCCGCGGTCCCAGCGCACGCCATTGCCCCACGAGCACGCGGTCAGCATGCGTCGTCGAGACGCCGCCGTTGCGTAGCCGCCCCGCCACGTCTCGTCCACTGAATCCGTGGATGACGTGGCCATACTCGTTGTGGACTTAAAAATAAGTTTATTAACGTAAAGCTTAATTAACTTCAACTCAACTAAACTACGAAATTCATCCCTGTAACCCAACCTGTAATTTTCATGACATGTCAAGATTGTACCACTGGTTTGGAGTGCAGATTCTGCCAAGAGCCGGCAAGAAACTCAGAAGTTGCATATTACAAAGTAATAAGTTCTATCGCTATCTTGTGATCTTGTGCGCGTTCTGGCACGATGGTGTGTAGAAATAGATTAGGGGTAAGGGTTGAATGTACACTGCCATACCGCTTCCAAGTTAGCCCGCTACCATCTTAGACTACATCGTCACTTACCATCAGGTGAGATCGCAGTCAAGGACTATCTTGTCGTCGAATAAAAAAAGGCTAGATGGGATGCAAGCCACTTGTTTCCATGCTAGTCATTAAGACTAATTAGAGACGTGGTGTTTTTCATACACCTCCCGACACTTGGTCCGATGACCTGAATATTTGACTCAGCGTAATGTGCGTAGCAATACCTTTACTTTTTGTATGAGCATATCGACATGACAGTTTGGACAACCCATATGGAGTATAGTACGTACGTGTTTCTACATTATTATTGCAACACTTGTCACTTGAATATAAACGGAAAATATCAATACAAACTTCAAACTTTAATTTCTCTGAAAACTCACCTGGGATTCGAGGCCGTCACAATTCATTTCAGATGAAGTCTTGGACAATCTCCCCGTTTGAATTTCCTTAGGTTTTTCAGATAAATCCTTTTACAAAAGTATTCATAATTAGCGAAGGAAATCAAATTACACAACATAATATGGGTAATATTACTACTGGTAGTAGGATTTGGACACTTGCAATAAACGGATATTTTTTGGTCTGGAGTCCATTTATCTGGAGGCCACAACTAAATTCCTCTATGTGCCCAGCCATAATTAGACCAAAAGTTGCCAGACAAAGGGTTCACATAGAAACATCCACTAAAACTTAATTAAAGCCCTTTTTATTCCACCTTCACCTTCTACTACGGTGAAGGAAAACTGCTTACGGACCTTAGAAGTCTCCATAATAAAAGTTAGTAAGTGGTGAACCTACATGCTTCTCTGTGAGGAAACCTTTGCCCAGGCAAAGGCAAGGCAAAGGCCTGAGCAAAGGTTTCCTCACAGAGCACACTACTGGTAGTGTGCTGGCGATGGGTGCTGTGCCCGTTACTCACAGTCATGGAGCACCGTTCCGGCACGGGTGCCTGCAGGGTGACGCAGTGGATGGGCATCGCACGTCGCCTGCGCACACGCCGCGCTCCACGACGCTGCCCCGTCGCCATTCTGGACGGCGTCTTTGTTACGCCGCTCTCGTCTTCTGAACTGCAACTGTCATAATATTCAAATTATTTTTGTTACACACCTTGTTCTGTTGGTTGTTGTGGTTGTGGAGTCTACCGTCTCCACAGCGTTCTTACTGCTGGCTGGCTGGCTAGTTGGCTGGCTGGTTTTATCTCCTATGTTCGAAGGCGTTCTTTGGAATGGATGTTTTGAATTCCGAATGTTATTAGGAATTGTAAGTTTTCCCCTATAGCTAGTGGTTAGCATGTTCGTCGCTTGATGATGAGTTCTTGGGTTTGATTTCTTATCAGACCAAACATATGTATTTAAGTATTGGGGTTTCCTGTCAAGGAATTCCCAGTACTAGCCCGGAGTTGGGGAGTTGCCGGTGTGTGTTGGCCCCGTGCCTCGGAGAACACGTCAAGCCGTCAGTTCTACGTCGGATCTCTTTCTTCTGACCATTATAGTTGGCATTAAATAGTATTTCATCAGTGAAGGAATAGAGAGTGCACTATAGTCCACGCAGATGGGTCATCTTTGTAAAGACTAGAAAGCCGCCGAGGCCTATTTTCCGCGTAGTTGGTTTGTCTCCAACTCCATTGAGATTGGCCACGTTGTCCGTTTGGTCGAGAGACGATTATTATTTATTATTATTACCTATTTATGTGAGGTGTTGGTGGTCCTTGAAGCAACGACAGTCCCGTATGTTTCATCGGCAAACCCAATAAATCAAATAACTCGTGAAGCATTGGTTGTTTCACGATGACATCAGCCTCGCAGTCCGCCGCTAAAGCTGGAGATAAGTTTACCTGAAAGTTTTCTTTATTTAGGATTTAGATTAGACTAGACGATGCCCGGGACTTCGTCCGCGTGGATCAAACTTTTTCAATTCCCATGGGAACTCTGTAATTTTCCGGGACAAAATGTCTAGCCTATGTTTTAATCCTAGGTATGAGCTATCTCCATTTCAAATTTCAGCCAAATCGGTTCATTCGTTGTGGCGTGAAGGAGTAACAAACATACACACACACACATACAAACTTTCGCCTTTATAATATTAGTGTGATGTGATTATTTAGATAGAGATTAGATTATTTCCTTTATTTATCACAATAAGACTTAAAAAATAATATTCAAAAAGCAAAACAGCAGATTTAGGTATGGGCATTGGGAAGGAGACAAAAAATTTATCCCCAATTTTATCCACTGACAAGAAATAAAATTATCTTCTTCCTATACTAAAGCATGGCAACACGGAAAAGGACAAGTATATTCGTATTTGACATTGTTTAATCTCAAATTTGGATTTTATTTCCACCGCTATGCCCATGCTCGACGGGTGGATAGGATAGATTCATTTTTTCCTTTCCCCGTGGATAAAATGTTCTCTGCCCATGCTCACCTTGCAGTAGGTAAATGACGACATTCGTAAATTAATTTGTCAACTTTTCACTACCTCGTGAGTCGTGGTATTTCGAATTGTGTAATTTAAAAATATTCTTTCAATCAATCAACAGCCCAATGGTTGGAGATACGGACTGAAACTGTAAAGTCGCACGTTCGATGCCCACCCGTTGCACTGTTGCCGTATCCACTTCTAAAGTTCTAACACAAGTTTTTCGTTTATTTGGAGAGGAGAGGAGAATATTATACAAGTTCAACTTGGCTCTTATTTTTTTTAAAAAAACTACGCTAAAAAAACTAAGAGCTAGTTATAATAGCTTGATTTTTTTTAGGGCTAAACTACTTTTTACTTAGGTAAGTAGGTACATTTCTTTTTTAAAAGAATACCTATTAGCGAAGCTGAAGTTGATTAATATTCTCCTATCCATACGACAATAGTGATAGGGGTGGGGTTCGAACCTGCGACCTTTCAGTTTTCAGTCCGCACCTTTAACCGTTGGGCTATTGAGGCTTAAATTAGGTACATACCTCAATAAGCCACGGCTTCAACGCATCATCGAGTAGCACATCGAACCCGTAAAACTCGAAGCAGTTCCTCGCCGGGGGAGTCCCCGCGGCCTGCGCGAGTAGCGTCAGGGTGACCAGCGCGCGTATCCGCTGCCACACCAACCACTCCATCGCACCCCATCTACCGACGAGCGCGCGCCTCACTTGCTTCAGCGTCCACTTGCAACCTGACGAACATGTTTTAGTAACGCCATCTATACTACGGGATAATCGAATGGAGTACCTATTTGAGTTGGAATAGAGCAGCAGAGTAAAGGTTAAACTTTAAAGTTTAGAGGGCGTGGGCGTTGACAGACTAGGCTACCTAATTATATAACATGAAAGTTGTGAACAGTGCGACAACGAACTCCATAAACTTTTATCCGTTTTCTTTATTTTTTGTGGCATTATGAAAAACTAACTACCTAGTATCTATACTGTCGTGATGCTGTATTGGTTCGCCACACACAACAACCATAGACAATATTGAAGTACTTGTGCACAACTTTAGAATGCGAGGCCCCTTGCCAAGACTATCTCTACGATTCTAAGAATATCACCGGTGAAGTGATTTTCTCCAAGTCCCATCCGGGTAAAGAAAGCCTTCTCCGTGCTGGAATCCTCGCTTTTGACCTTACTACTAATGGAGAAGAACAACAAGCAAATCAACAAATAAATCATTTTGAATTTTTTTGAGAGTCTCCCGTAAGCTTCAGTAAACACGAATTTCCAAATAATCACAGTTCGGTATCGGGATGGAAAAAAAACTTTTCCAATATATCTTACAAAAATGCAAGTAGCCAAGGCTCCGATATTCATGTTTCAGGAATACCAGCAAAAAATTCAGAAAAATATAGTATATAAACATCTTAAAGTATAATGCAAAAATCTTTCGTCACTTAAAAATACCTTACCAACTTTACGTACTAGGACTAGACTAAGGTCTACTTGCAACAATCCGCTAAATATATTTAAGCAAAATTTTGCATGTCTGTTCTTTTCTTGTTAACTCTGAACTAATCTTGCCAAAAGTAACAAGAATATTATGAACACAAGTACTCGTAACTTACCACTGCCTATCCTGTCCTTACATTCCGCGTACCTGGGACCGGTCTTATTCAATGATGAATTCGTCAAATGTCTGTATGGATTATGTATATCAGATAGAGTGTATTTATCCGTTCCTGTAAACAATTATTCACAATATTTTAGTTATTTACTAGCGATCCGCCCCGGCTTCGCACGGGTAGTAGGTAGAGCATTATTAAGCCTATACGTGTTTTTTCTGTCGTAGGGTCGCATCAGCTTGTTGTAGGTGTGAGATCCGCGGGATTTTTGAAAATTCAACCCCTAAGGGGATAAAATAGGGGTTTGAAAAATCGAACTTAACTTGTGCAAAGCAGCGAGTAAAAGCTAGTTAAAATATATTTACCGAATCTTGCCAATCCTTCTGCATACATGTAAGCGGTCAGCGGCCTGTATCCGGGCACGCACACATATAGCCGAAGATCGAACTTGTATCCAGCGACCAGCAGCGGCCGCTCGATGTACCGCTGCACCACCGCCGGACTACCGCATCGCATATCACATACACTCTGGAAAAAAAAAGTTTTATGAATAGCGGCCAAACGTACAGGCGGATCAATGTTAAGTGATTGCCGCCGCCCATAAAAACTTGTACGAGTAGCACCAGAGCCACCACCAGTGTGTTACCGACTTTTCAGGAACTTGTTGGTCCCTTTAATAAACCCATGTTGTTATTTAAGTGGGAACACCGTCGAAGCGAGTTGGGATGGGGTATTTAATGTACGAGTACGTTTTATAACATTTTCAATTATTACTAACTACTACACTACTTTTTACCCGTGATTCTGTACGCATGGATTCTGTTTTTCTGGGATAAAAACTAGCCCATATCAATCTACAGATCCTCACCTATAATCATATATAACGCGATCCGTTGCTCCGTTGCTGCGTGATTGAAGGAGCAACCAACAAACAAACATACTTTCGCGGATATTATATTTTAAAAGGCACATTTCCAGAAGCCTTACGAGAACGCATCTTTTTGACACTAAAATCCTACTAAAAACTAATATCACCTCCACCTCCCCTCCAGCGATCCCTTACCACACATTTAATTTATAATGACACTCATCGAAGCCTAATAGCAATATTTATTCGATTAAAATGCAATAGGCTAAGTGCGAGTCGGACCCGCACACAAGTTTTCTGTACCATCGTACAAGACTTTAACACCAACGTTGGCACCCTAAACCCTTTGGGTACGAACCATAAAAACACAGACGCTTCATGAATTAACGATACCTACTTGAAGTTGAAACTCGTAAAATTCGCTGATACAAATATCAAATAAGAAACTTCGAAGTTCGAGCGTACAACCTTAGTAAACAAAATTATGTATGACTGTACAAAAGTATGTGGAGATACGAGTTGTAGTTTCCTACGAAACATTAATGTAGGCTGCACGTAAGAACTACGTAAGGGCGTGTACACATTGAGCTCAGAGTTTGCGACGTCTAGGCTTACTGTGAGAGCGTCCAGAACTAGAATTTCATGGAGCCCGCGACATCATCCGCGTTGATTTTATTTTCTTCAAATTTATCGTTAGAAAGCTCAAGCTGTTACAAAAAGAACTTAAAGTCACTGTTCTTATGTACAAAATACAAATGGTGACTCTATACATCTTATAATTATATTATATAAAAATCAACTGTTGTTCTTTAGTCTGGCTAAAACTCAAAAACGGCTTAACCGATATGAATAATTCTTTTATTATTCTGTTCTCGTTGTTTTATTTATTCAGGGCCGGCTGGTTTAAAAATAAAAAGAAATAGCGAAAATCCAAAAGAACAACTGAAAAATCGTGCGTCATGAAAATCTTCTTAGGCAGACTGTTATAATATAGCAGCGCTCTTTCAAACTCATAACTTACACGTATGAGGCTAAAATCTAGTATGAACTCTGTGATTTGCGGCTAAATGTCGCGTTCGGCCGGCACGGTAGACAGGACGCCACTTACTGTGAGTATAGTGTGAACACACCGTAATCGCGTGTTTACACGTGCTTACTTTAGGAATTTAGCCCAAAACTTGTGCACTCGGAAGCGATTGCAAACGTGCTCGCTCGCAGTCTCGTGGGTTGTAATAAGTATACCGAGTGTTTCACGAGCAATGTTATTCATATTTTGTCATGGAAACTTGTCAGTGTCGCGTTACAATCGTCAAAATAATAAACAGATGTATTAAGTATTTTTAACTTTGGTTGGTTTGGGAAATCTTAACTATACCGATTTTATTAATATTCTCGTTTATCGCCCGTGTATAACCAATCCTACCAGTTATACCAGTTTTTTGTTTGTAAGAATATCTAGTGCTTACCACTTTGTTCAAAAACTTTGGACCGATTTTAATGCAGTTTCTTAGATTAAAAAGTTAAACTTTTTTTTTATTTCATATTTATACGTTATCGAAAGCCGATATATATTTATAAATTAAGCCTGAATAGCCCAATGGTTAAAGGTGCGGACTAAAAACTGAAAGGTCGCAGGTTTGAATCCCACCCGTTGCACTATTGTCGTAGGTACCCACTCCTAACACAAGTTTTCACTTATTTGGAGGGGAGAGGAGAACATCAGTCAAGTTCAGCTTGGCTAATATTCTTTTAAAAAAGAAAAAAAAAACAATTCTCCCTGATTGGCTGGTACTCTCCCGCTATTGGTTAAAGTGCATTGATGCAACAAGAACGCCATAAATTCAGCCAATCGGAGACCATTCCGATCGTTACACTGATGCAATCATTTTTAGAAAATACCACTCTAGTTAAGGGTTTACTTACCCTGAAGAGAAAGATCCCCCGACCCTGGCTTTGTGCTACCGGCTTGTGTATCCACACCACGTTGGAGCCAGCATCTTCGCCTCGTCTTAAACGGGAACACTCCGAGACCAACTTTGCGTATTCCAATGGTAAATGGAAGCAGGGTGGGCTGTAAGGAGAAATGCATCTCTTCAGAACTTCAATCTTCAACTGAATGAAACGTTTCATAGGTTGACTCATTTAACATTATGAGTAGTATTTTTAAAAATAAGAAGAACCTGAGTAAAATAGGTACCTACATAATATTAGTATTTAATGGAGATAATAGTTTGTGGGTGTTGGCGTTGGGTTGGACATATAGCCGGAGCAAATTATGAGCGGTGGACAACTGGACAGAGAAGCTACTGCACAGGGGCCCAAGTCTGCTATTGCAATTGTAGTTCAATTGTCTATCAATGACATTGCAATTGCTACTTTTAGCAATTTGACTTGGGGCCCAGGGGTTCAATTGTCTATCAATGACATGAAAATTGCTAAAAATAACAATTGTCATGTCATTGATAGACAATTGAACTACAATTGCAATAGCAGACTTGGGCCCCTGGCACGGTAATACGAGTATTATGGTGACTACGCGGCGAGCGCAGGCCAAGAGGCCGATCGCGGCGTCGCTGACGCGATGGCATCACAGAGATGGCGGGGACTATACCTTTACGAGGCTGGCGAGAAATAGGGTAGAATGGAAAAGGATGGAAGAGGCCTGTGTCAAAAAATGGGCGATCCAATGAACCAAATATTGACACCATTAAAATAAAAATTGAAAAATTATATAATGAAAAGAAAATGACGACAAAACATATTATTTTGACAAAAATACGACGTTCACGTAAAAATAAATGATTACGCACCTAATTGCCATTAATTATTATTTATTTATCTTGTTTGTCAATATTTAAATTAAAAGTACTTCTTCGTTAAGAACGCATGTCATTTTACACACTGCGATAATAACGACGCGACAGAAGTACGAAGTATATACGATAATATTGATATAAGGAAGGCCCCATACGTTCAAGTTTGCCGTCAAGTTTGCATGATTCGAAAAAAGGATCGATACCTGAGTAGTATCGATACTTTTGGTTCGATACCTAGGAAAGCTCCCGAAAGCTGTTCCACTTCATTGAGAGAGATAACGCTATTATACATCAGAAAGAGAATAGTATAGACCGCTAGAATAGTCCGCTGTCTTACATGTGAAACCTAGTGATGAGATAAAAGTATCGAGTAATTGGGAAAGTACCGTATGTGGCCTCCCTAAAATAAAACTAAGTATGACATTGAATTTTCCCAGAGAGCGGCACGCGATCCGCGGTACCACTTGGCGTAATTGCCAGGAAAACACGATTCATTAGTATACCACCATAATTTAATATTACCTCGAACTTTCACCTTCGTCCCAACAGGAAGAATTTCTTGTTTGACCTTTATAAGTGAACTTCTCTAATTTAATATCACCGACGTATTAATCCCTTGTTGGTATTTTAAACTTTGACACAGACCTTCGTAGTTTACTTAGTTATTGCAGCTTTATTGGAATGACAATATCGCGTTTGCTTCGTTGGAATAATAACAAATTAAATGTTGCCTAATGCTTTGTATTGTTGGTTTCTTGTTTACCTACTGATGATCTACTTTTAAAATACAAGAATATATATAATACTAAATGTATAATAATATTATGTATAATAATACTAAATGTACCTATAATCAATATTTTACTCCCTTCTCTTTATAGGGTTCCGTACCCCATAATGGAAAAATGGAACTCTATGGGATCAATTTGTAGTCTATATTGCCGAGCGGGAAAGCTTTTTTTCTAGGTAGGTACCTACATAATATTAAGTTTGAAATTTTTATACTGAGTACTTTTGATTTATTAAGAAAAATGTAATTTCCAAACACCTTTATCAGGGAAATATTGTTATTACAGAAACAAGAATAAAAAGATTAAATCTCAAACCGACTAGGGAAAATTGGATGTAACAACCGTCATCATAATGATTTTGTTCGTATAAAATGAAATCTATACCGGACCATAATAACGAATCAATTCTGCTTAGTAGTTTAGGCGCTACGGTGGAACATACATAGGTACATCCATACATAGACTGCCAAAATCATACCATATACATAATAACCCTTGATTTTGGCTTTGCCGTAATTTGTTAAAAAATAATAAAATCAGTGTCTCGAGTGCATGCGAGAGTTTGTCCAGCTGTGGACGATCGGTTGATAAAGAAAAAGAGAATAATACAAGTTGATGCTAATATATTGCAAATTTTCATACAAAGCTTAAAATTCCTGTCTGACGTTTGAAAAAATGAGTTCTGTTCCGCCGAATCCTACAAAAGAATTACTAGATAATATCGTGCTGCACGCAAGTAACGCGTGGATTCATTCAAATTTAGCCAATGACGTGGAGCGATTGACTCTTGCCCCAAAGAAAATACCTATACTGCATTATTTTAAAAAATTGATCGCCTTTATTGCTGTTGTAATACGGTCTACTCTAACGCCGGTGTATATAATAGCATCGACAAATGCCACTATACCTACCGCTAACCGCTACCTAATAGCTTGATATTTTTGTATGTATTAGGAAGTTTCCTTGCCGATTGTAAAGTTAATTCCGTGACATTTGGTTTTCATTAAAAGCAATAAACCTGTAATCGCTGTTTAACTTTGAGTTTACAGACATGGGTATCTAACTAGCTGAAGATTGCGACTCTGTCCGCGTGGATTTTAGAGTTCCACCATCCATCCATCTGTCCATCTGTCTGCGGTTCAAAGGGACTATATAATAAGAACTTTAATGTAATTTGGCATGGTTACACATAAAATAATCATGCATGAAATATTTGTTTTTGGGATTCCTTATCTACACGTAAAACGAGGATGATTTTTTATTCGTCTATACACGGTATTATTTTATTCCCCGTAAACCCTGAAGGAGGTGAATGTGCTCATGAAACTGAACAACTTCCCCAAGGAACATAGCTCAAAATATGAAAAAAAAATGGGACCCTCCATACAAAATTGACGATTAGCTGATTGGTTTATTATGGGAGGTCCAACATTTTTTTTCATATTTCGACCTATGTTTCTTGGGGAAAGTTGTTCAGTTTCATGAGCACATTCACCTCCTTCAGGGTTTACGGGGAATAAAATAGCACCGTGTAGAATTTTTCGTTAGATGGGTCTTTCAAAAATATTGGGGTATAGTATGGAAATTTTTATTAGAGTCACGTGAGTCGCTTCCTCTAGCAAATCCTCTATTGTCATGCTTATCACAAGCTTTGGAGGGGGAAAACAGAGGAAAAAAGAAAGCATCAAAAGAATATATAGGTACCTACTCAAGTTTTCTCGAATGCGGAAATCAATAATGTATTTGTTTAGGTAAGCCTGCCGAAACAAAAATATTGGGGTGCAAGTACCCCCTCTACATTTTACAACCTCCATTAGAATTCATGATTTCGCGTGTTGAAATTTTTTTATTGCTTTAAATTGGAAGATTCATGATTGGTTTATTGACTAATTCCTATTAGTAATTTTAAATTCGTATTAAGCAGAAACGCGATGGTAAAATTTAGCTACTAAAGTTATGACAACAAATATAAATTACGTTTAGGTATTTACAAATATATCTAATATCACTTTATTCAAAATGGCTATATGTATAAAGAAAAAAAAAATGAAAGCCTGTCTGTGATTTAGAAATAATTTCCTCGTATTTTATTTGTAACAGTAGATAAATGTGTCCCTTTTTACGGGTAAATCTTCGGAACGGCTGAATTGATTTTGATGGTGTACATAGACTTCATATGCAGCTTGTCGAGATTCTTGTACTAGCGCTACCTTTTCTTCACTTAGAACCTTGTTTATAATAATAAATATGGACATCGCTGATCGCCGTCGCCTTTGAGAATTAAATAATACTAATGAAGTATTGATAATACTAACCTAAAATCGTAAATTGATCCATAAATCCTTCTCATGCACCGGAGTAAGCGAGACAAACTGTCTTTTCGACAAATTGAGCCTCCTTTTGGAATATGATTCATGAACTGCAATGAAACAAACGAATATTATTAAATCAATCGTTCGATGTAATAAGGTCTGGTATATAATACTTATTGTACCTACAGATCCAAGTCAATCGGTGCAATATGATACGCTTGCATAAAACTTTTGCGATCTAAACTAGCTTATCTTAGCTCAGCTCACGTAACTGAACATTCAAACAACTTTACAAGCTAAAATATTGACTGAAAACTAAAATAACGATGACGATAACTCTTCTTTTGTTTATCCTGTAAATAATAGCCTATCTCCTCCTGGTCCTCAACCAGGTACATCCATGCAAAAAAATTACCAATCCTTAACTCTAAATCCTTAACTCTAAAAAAAAATATCAATCCTTAGCTCTATTACCATGTGATTATAGGACAAAATACAATACTAAAATTGAATACATAGCCTCGGAACCATGGAAATTCAATGAAACCAAGTAAATCGGAAATACAATTCGAGATCTTTGCAATTCCAATATAAGATACGGTCTATTACGAAATTTTGGCTTTACGAGTGAGGTAAATAATAAAAAAAGTGTATGAATAAATATTATAATGTCAGACACGAGCATTGGCTGTAAAACTATCAATGTTTGCCACAGCGTCATAACCGTCATAACGTTTGAATAGGCGTAAGCACGAGAAATCTCAATAGAGAACATGAATGAATATATCTAACAACAGTAAAGCTATAATACCTATATATTTCTGTGAATATTCACTAAAAGATTCAGTAAAAGAAATTGCATTCAAGACACGGCTTACCAGGTTTTTTTATTTTTTAAAGAATATTAGCCAAGGTGAAGAATTGACTTATATTCTCCTCTCCCCTCCAAATAAGCGAAAAGCTTGTACTTTCTTTATTAAAAAAGTTTTATAAGCCGCACCACTTTACCTGCCAATCTCCTAGAGCCTTGTAGGAAGTAGCTGGAAATGCGCTGTTCCTCCACCAGAGATTCCATTTCTCCTCGCCGCCAGTGTAGCCCTGGTACAAACGCCAACCTCGGTCCGCACAAACCTAGTGAAAGTGTTAGACGCATTATGTTAATTAACTATTGAAGTACCTACTGTCTGAATGTGAACATGCTTTTGAGTACGAATTAAGGTTCTACAGTGATGCTTGTAAAAAACTTCGTATCAATACCATAAAATAGAAATCGTAATAAACATAATTATGTATGCTGCATCGTAAGCTCCGTCTCTTCATCATCTCTACCGATAGATGTCCTCTGCTGGACATTGGTACATAGGTCTACTGTAAAGGATCGCCACAGAATCCACGCTCACGTCACAATCTTGTGCCGCCTGAATCCAGCAGCTGCAAGCGACTCGCTTTAGGTCGTCCGTCCAAAAAAATGGGCCTCACGGCGCGAGGTCGGCATTCCGACACCTTGAGACCCCAAAGTCCATCGTTTCTTAAAACCATGTGTCTCGTACATTGCAACTTCAGCTTTGCGACTCGAGAAAGTATGTCGGTCTGCTTCTCCTACGGACAGACAGACTAACCTCCGTTTAAAAGGAAACGATAAGAATGAGTTTTATGAAACTACCGTACTAGATAATCCCACTTTCATCGTAGATTTGGATCATCCCTTACGAAGAGATGATTGCAGTCAAGGGCTAGGTAAAGGGCAAGTAGGTACAGTTTATCGTCGAATAAAAGAAAAAGGTTAAAAACAAAAGCAACCACTAGTTGACATCGGTCTATCATTTCCGTTCGATAATTTCGATGCTACAATAAATAAAAAAGCACACGATACATTTACCGGGTTTTTGCGAGGTCGGGGGTTAATAATTCATACTTTTAAATTTTAAAGTACTTGTAAAATGTTGTCAGAGAAGTGATTGATAGTATGTGCGACTTTCAAACAAGTTTCCTTTGTTACAAAGCATGTACATGGTACCGTTCGAGACATTCACTATGCACCCTCCGGTCTTCCACTGTAACTTACACTTACGGTAGTAATGCTCGTTTTCACCAACCATACCTAAATTATTCCCTAAGTAGGAGTCTCTTTACGTAACCCCTAAATACAATCCCTTACCCAATATCATTTTCAGCCTTAGGTGTTCCAGAATGGTTCGTGCGTAGGTAATGTTTGTATGGTTCGTGAAAAGGAAATTGACAGAAAGCGTCACTTTACTTAGCTAAGGTAGCACGTAACAGTTAGGGAACGTTGATAAAAATGGGCATTTGAGTATGTACCTAATACTATGTTTATGAACCTACAGTCCTACACGTGTAAACTCTATACAGTCCCTGATGTCCCTTTACAGTGTAAAAGTAAAGCAAGCTTTGGGCCACCCCTTACAAACTAGAAGGGCGTTTTTTACAGTCTTTGGTATCACATGAGCTGATGTTCACCTTCGTACAATAAAAATTAATTTGTACTTGTAAATATATGTGATTAATTAATATTAACATAATTTATCTATCTATTTGTTAAACGTCCATTACGTAAGTCTCTAACTCACTTGTTGATTGGTATCTTCACGCGCAACTTTATCTTTTAACGGTAGGTATATATTTGCAACTTGCCTAACAAAACTTACCCTTATCAGAAGACTCGGTCCTGAACCGTTATCGTTCAATCGGTAAATAAATGGTTCATCATTATCGAAGGGCTGTGCCATTTTCCTTACTTTTATCTACCTGAAATATCACAGTTTGATTAATAGACAGTTTTATTCAGTAATCGAACTAGTGCCTAATTGAAAATAGTAAGTTCAATACTTACAAACTAAACTTGTTAAAACTTCATGCCATTTCATATCGCAGCTTTATTACGAGACAACATAAGGTTTTGCGTACGCGAATGTGTAAATCGCATGCCACGTCGTCGTAGTAAACGCATGACATTATTTCATATTTAGAGCCTACATGTCGATGGAGACACGTACTCTGTTTACGTTACGTTCAAGTTCCAGCACGTAAACGTGACAGGCGCTCGACTAGTCCGCCCGCGCGCCCGGTCGGCACTGTTCCTGCGAACATCAAAGGCAACCCCGTGATTTATAACTAAGCTTTCGTGACACACCGCTTTTAGTGAAATCAGTAACTAAGTAAATTCCTTCCGTCGGATGTAATGACATGGAAGTTTTATATTTGCTCTATGCACCTGTCATATCGACCTAACAATTATAATACATTAACATAAAGTTGGTCAATTTTATTTTACCTAATATAGGGTGATTTCGCCGGTTGGCGACCACTTAGCGTGATATTCAACTTTACGTCAATATTTAAGTATGTTGCACCCATAGCACATGTATTAAAGTTATATGACGGGGTCCTAGATATTGTCAAGTTATATTTAAAAGTAAAAAAATAAGAATTACAGTTATGAAAACATTTTAAATTGAATAAATCTTAAAAACTATGTGAAATGCTAGTTGGCGACCACTTTTGCTAGTTGACGACTGCCCCCTTATCTAGTTGGCGACCTCTCGATTTGCTAGGGAAAACTAAATTTGATTAATTAAAAATAAAAAAATATGAACGTGTTAATGTTTAAAAAATAATTATTATTCATGCTTTATTATTCATACATTTAATAAATTATTATAACACATTTTTTCATGAGATCGAAGGTACACTTTAATATTCAAGCTTAAGCTTAAATGAATCTTAGCAAGTATAATACATTTTCCTACACAAGTACAAAATTAAAAATATCACTTTAAACAACAGTTACAAATGTTTAGAATCAAATCATCAGATCATCAGATCTCGGGATGTTATACTTTTTACATTTTTTTCTAATACCGTGTCCTCCTTCTCTTATATTTTTAAAGCACATTCCAGATCTCTTTGGGAATAAGCCGGTGTTATTTTCTAATATGGTTTGTGGAGGACATCTGTAATGAAAATATTATATATTAAACACCTACATTATGCAAAAAACAGATAAGATTATAAGTAGTGATTGCAAATGGTCGTAAACCCACATATTAATTTGCCCATTTTTAGTTGGCGGCCACTTGATACCCATACATTTTAAGATGTTTTATAATAATAATTTGGTGGTCGTAAACTAAACGATACACGGATAAAAATAAACAAATGAAATTGAAAGTGATTAAATTCCGAATTAGATTTGTAGTCTATAAAAAATAAAAATAAATGTTTTTCTTTCTAAATGTCTATTGGCGGCCAGGTGGTCGCCAACTGAAGTTATTGGATAATTCCAATTTCAGTTAGCGACCATTCAATTTTTTTACCAGATTTTGTATATTACATGTAATAAATGTACAAATAACGTAAAACATATATATATCCACTTAATAGAACATTAAAAAATTGAATCAAATAAATACATCACGATCTACTTACCTCGAACGCATCATTTACTCACTATTTTTTCCGTTGTTTTGGGAACATGTACGCGCCAAAAGTATGAGCGGCGGAGTGAACTAAGATTTGTTTGCTTTCGGGTAAACACAAAGCTGCCAACTATTGTAGGTAAAACTAATAGATCTATCCCCCTCTTTACTTAAGTGATTTCATTTGGAAAAGAAGGATAGAATTCTTATTTTTTTCGTTTTAATGCAGTAGGTCCTGTTAGTGGTCGCGTAACTGACCCTGGTCGCGTAACCGGCGAAGTCACCCTACCAAAACTAAACGTTATTACTCATTACATATTTATTTTGTTTTGTGTGAAAATAGTTTGTTCAGAAACAGAGTAACCTAATCGATTGCAATATTCTTTGAAGCATTTTACTTTCAATCCCAAAAATTAAAAACACGCAAAATAAAGATACATTAGGTACTTTTTACTCACACTTAGATTTTTCGCGAAATTTAGATTTTTCGCGAAATATAAGCTATCAAAACTAGCTTATAACTTTGTCAGTTTTTCATTTTCATTGTCGAAAAAAATTACACAGATTCTCGTGTTTCAACTTATCTATCAACAAAAAAAAAGTTGTATAAATACTTAACTGAGGGTCCTACGTATTCATAGTTTAAATGGAAATTCCTTCTATAGACTTTTGGAATAATTTTGGATTTGGAATCCAAAATTCCACAAGAAAGTCAATTGGTAAATAAAATTAACAAATCGGCATATCGTCGGCTGATCGTCGGGGATAGTGCAAAACCGCGTCTGTACATTTGGTAAAAACCGCGGATCTACTACTAGTCACAGTTTTACACGGGAAGTTTAAAACTTTATAAACTTCTTATTTCTACGGCTATTGGGCTAATTTTTACGCAGCTAAGTATTGATAAAAATCTTTTAAACATTGACCTTTTAAAATGATTAATTTAACGTATGAAAATGGATTTTAACGTACTAATGCTGGTTACGCGGATTTGCACTATCCCCGACGATATATCTTACTAGCTGTTGCCCGCGACTTGGTACGCGTGGATTGAGATTTTTTGATTCCCACGGGAACTCTCTTTGTATAGACTATAATGTATCTCTGTGACTTTCGGCAAAATCGGTTCCGTCGTTGCGGCGGATTTATAATACTAGTTGACTAGTTGACTAGCTGACTAGCTGACTAGCTAACTGACTAGCTGATGCCCGCGACTTCGTACGCGTAGATGAGGTTTTCTAATTCCCGCGGGAACTCTCTAATTTTCCGGGATAAAAGTAGCCTATGTGTTATTTCAGACATATATATGCATGGCAATATCGAAGTTTGTTAGTGGAAATAATTTCAAAACATGTTCCACGTGATTATAGATAGAATACTTTTGAAAACATATAAAATCATAAACGAAAACAGACGTACCTTCCTTCTAATCTTGAATATTTTGGATTTGGAGTACATTTGGGGTCTTATTCTTCGTTCAGGTGTTTTGTAATATTTTGTACTTCAACTGAAAATACCTACCATATTTGTATGCAGGAATCGGAATGAAATGCTATCCGAAAAAGAGCATTTTAAGAACTTCTTTTCGTGTAAATAAAAAGCATAAGAATAAGTTATGGAGCTCTGTAAACTTTGTTTTATATTTTTGGGGTTATAAATCGGCCATTTATATATTTCCTGACAAATACTAAATAGGTACCTAAAGCTTAGAAATTACATTAGAATTAAAACAAGCACTAAAATACGCCAGTTAGCCAATTCGAAATCGTTTATCTTGTTTATCTTTCGTAATATCGCGATATCATGACAGGCTAATCTTGCTTTAATCACCCGATTTTGAATCAATTGTCATGAATCAAAGAGATTTAATGTCAACAATTTTATTTAAATGGTTGTAAAGGTATATTTTCATTGATCAAGTGACTGTCAACTACATAGCTGGCAAGTTGTCACTGGCATAGTTGTTGCACGGCACTGTTTCGAGTCATTCCAGTGCTATTGGATAGGAATAGGTGTTGAGAATTCTGCACCTTGCACAACAGGCGACAAGATGGTGTTGCGTTAAGGAAGTCCTTTCCATCTCGCTTCTTCTGTCCAGGAGTTATTCCACGCGCTGTCTGTCCTTTGAATCTAATATGTTCGTGGGCTACAGCAAGTTATTACTTTCTATCTAATTTATATACCCGTTTTCACCACCCAATAGGTACCTAATTCATACCTTTTAAGCCGGAGTCTCTTTACGTAGGTTACTCCTAAATACAATTCCCTACCCAATGTCATTTTCACCTTTAGTTGTTCCTTAAATGTTCGTGAAGACGAAATTGACAGAAAGCGTCACCTAACTTAGCTTAGGTTTAGACCTAAGCCAAGTTAGGTGACGCATAGCCTTAGGGCTTAGGTAGCTCGTAAAAGTCAGAGAAAACGGGCATTAGTCTAATAAACTAAAGATTTTAGACTTGATTCGTGGATTCGCTTTGCGATAAAACTATACAAGTATGTACCATTGTAATTTTTTTAGTTGGAATTATCGATATTTCGATCCAATTGCATGGACCGTGGTGGACGAAAACAATTACCTACCGTGGTACATACTCGTATGTTTTATCACAATTACTCGTAGTCTAGTAGTTTTGAATTTAAAAAATCCGATGACCGCTCACCACATTAGCAGTCGAGACACGTAAAAGCTATTTGAGGTGTATAAGTAGATTCACTTTTTATTATCTTACTTACCTAAAGTTACTGTTAAGTTACAAATCATTTGACCTTAACCTACTCAACTTGTAAGATGGACTATAAAAGAGATATGTAATAAACACCTGTAATACTCCTTCCCCTGCACTGCCAATACCCCTTCCAAGTTAGCCCGCTACCATCTGAGATTGCATCGTTACTTACCATCAGGTGAGATCGCAGTCAAGAATTGTCATCGAATAAAAAAAAGGTATAATACAGAACTTTTTTAAAGTACCTACCTAAATTTTTGGCATAGCTCAAAAGCAACAAAATTCGTCCACACTCAAAATATTTCCTTTTTCTTTAATATTCTAGAGGTCTAAAAATAAAAAGTAGAATCTTAACAAGTGCTAAGTGCTAGGTACAATAAAATTATAATCTCTAAACAACCTTTCGCAAGTTCGCTGCTATGAATCGAATTCACAATCTTACCATCTATGCCATATCAATATTGCCATCTTTTATCGAGATTCAGTGCTTTTGAGGTCATCTTGATTCGTGATCGAAGTTAAACAACTATTATTTATTGAACACTTACAACTAAAGTACCCAGCCCCTAATATAAAGAATAGGCCTACAGGCGGTGATTCTCTGACCTCAATCGCTTGTCAGAGTGTATAACGCCTTAGATAGACTATAAATAAACCCGTAATCTAATAATCTAAGCCCGTAATCTACGTATCCCCGTAATCTGACTGACTGACTGATTTATCAACGCACAACTCAAGCTACTGGGCGGATCGGACTGAAAGGCGTACAGATAGCTTTTATGATGTAAGCTAAGAAAGGATTAATGAAAATTCAACTCCCTAAGGGGGTAAAACAGAACTTTGAAAATAAAGATCGAACCTAACGTGAGCAAAGCCGCGGGCAAAAGCTAGTTCTATTTATAAATAGAACTATATAAATTATATATAAATTTATTACAGTAAATAATAACAATTTGATGATAAAACAAGCGCATGTAATTGCTGTTATTAATTCCTACAACATAATTAGCAGCTACGATACTCAGGTAAATAGTTCGTAAGTTATTGTCAATAAAACGTTCTCCACAATGTCATTATATGAATATGGGGAAGTCATGTTTTGAATACTGGATACTGAACAAATAATTTTAATATCTTCAACAAAATTAGGCTAAAGTGTAATTTTAACGATTTATTTTATATTAATGCGAACTGCGAATTGTTTTATTCGAACTCGCCATCCTCAACATAAACGCAAAGTTTCTTGGAGGATGGCAGATAAAATAATTAAAAATGTATTGTTGTATAGATCTTGAACAATAAATTAAAAAAAAAAAACTTAAACAAGACTTAAATCAAGTTTCCAACTATTGGTTGTAAACCAACTTTGCAATTCTAATGTGGTAAACAGTGGTGCACTGGTGCAGCTAGATAACCAAGGGCCCTGGGGCAAACCAAAAAATGGGGCCACACTGCTATCTAAACTGGTTAGGTTTTATCAAGTAAAAATATTCACTATACACATACTTTAAAAATCAATATGAATGGTACTAAAATCAAATAAAACTGAACCACTATTACCAGTACTAAAAAGTTTATTTACATTAGCTTACTTACTCCTGATACAGCATTAATTTTTTAACCGTTCTCGAAAAAAAATCTTGACTCGAATTCACAACAAAACGCACATCGATAAATAATAAAACGCACATATCGCTATCCGTCAAATTGACAACACTGCTAACCCACAGAAAGAATTTAGGGGAATTCCCTAGGTATAACTTTCGAATTTCTCTCAACTTTACGTTACCATAATTAAAGCCGGGTTGCAACCTGTCTTTATTTTGAAAATGGGAGAAATTTTCAAAGGTTCAGATCGATCGAGATTTTCTGGTAAGGATTCGAGGGCCCCCTGAGCTTGAGGGCTCCAGGGCACGCCCCTAGGTAGCTACGCCACTAGTGGTAAGACAGATCTAGGTTCCAAATTGATTTTTAAACTACTTTGGTATGGAAAATCGAGTTTACGGGAAATTGTTAAGTTGTTGGGATATATTTAAAATAAGTAAAATAGCTGTTATAATATTTACATATTAACTATGACCACAAACAAAATATGTTTTAGATAATTTTTAAGCAAGATTTTTCATCCATCCGTGCTGGCTGCTACTATTTAAGATTCTCTTCCAGACTTTCTTTTCTCCACTTTTACGTAATATCCTTCAACAGCTTTCATCATGATGTCCAGCTTAACCCGTATGTTAGGTATGGGACCTTTCTCGGGTTCTCCTATGACTTTAAAATTTCGTATTATCGATGTTAGAGCCGTCTTGATTGACATCAGGGCGTATTGGTAACCTTTAAATATAAAGATAAAAGAATATAAGGCACGGAATTCAGGAATTCGTTTTGGCTAATTTTTATTCGACAGTCCAAAATTATCTCAATGTACTAATGCATAAACGTATTATTTTTTATGGGTCTAGGTTCCGTAAACAAAAAAAAAGTTGAATAGCCCAACGATTAAAGGTGCGGACTGAAAACTAAAAGGTCGTAGGTTAGGAAGGTAGGAACCCCACCCGTTGCACTATTGTCGTACCCACTCCTAGCCCAAGCTTTCCGCTTATTTGGAGGGGAGAGAAGAATATTAGTCAAGTTCAGCTTGGTTGATGAATAAAAAAAAACTCCTTTCACAGTAGTAAAAAACTTCACCATCACACTCACCTACACAATTTCGTGGGCCATTACTAAACGGCATGTAGCTACAGGCATGCTGCAAGTTGAACCGCTCAGGCAGGAACCGGTCGGGGTCGAAATGGTCTGCGTCCGGACCCCAGTACTTGGGGTCGCGGTGAGCTCCAAAAATTGAGACGACTATGCCAGAACCACTAGGAACAGTCAGACCTGAGTCAGCTAAAAGATTGATTGTGAATTTAGATAGTAAATTAACATTAATTTAAATTTTTGTATCACCATATAACAGGTACCTATCAGTTTTATTCATGATTGTTATCTTGTTCAATTAATATGTATATTTAAGATTATTTATTAGTAGCTGAGGCACGCGACTTCATTCTCGTGGAATTTTAAAAATCACTTTCCAAGTCCGTTGCCCCGTGCTGCGCGATTGAAAGACAAACAAACAAATCAAGAACACAACACAACACACTTTCGCATTTATAATATTAGTAAGGATAAACAGTAAATACCCAATTATTACAGAATTTCATTTCGACACTCTTAACTGACGTATTCTTATTGAAGAAATCTCTTTCGTACCGTGTCCCTTATGTTCATCCTTTTAATTGAACATGTTTTAGTTTTAAGTTCTTGGTTCATTAAAAGCACATTAAAAAGAATGTTAATATTACAACTGCAGCATCAAACTTAAGGATTTGGAACCCAAAGTTCGACGACAAAGCCCACACCCATATCAATTCACAATCATCATTTATCTCAGGATGTGCGATTCTCTAAAGATAAATGCTTCAGTTTGGCGATTGCAATCGCCTCTGATTGGCCGCTATTAGCTAAAATGCATTGTTGCAGAAAGAATGCGATAAATTCTGCCAGTTTTGCCAAATTACTCTGCAGCAACGACTGATGCAGCTCTTACAGAATCGACCAGCTGATCTTATTATCTTGAAATTTTCTTTCACCAGAAAGGACTATACAAAAATTGAAAATATTTGTAGAGAATTCCTATCAATGTACCAAAACATTGCAATTTATCAATATCAATTCACTTCATACACAATTAAACTCCTATTGCTCCTTTATACGATTACGTCACTTACCTAAGCTTTTACAAGTAAAATCAGTTATGTTTTCATAAATGAAACTTACGTAATGTAAACTCCGTTTCGACTTTGCGAATAATGAAAGGCACTGGTGGGTACAATCTTAAAGACTCCTTTACCACTCTATCTAGATACTTCAACTGAACTAAATCATCCTTAACTAACGGACGATCAGAATCTCCAAACACTTCTCTTATCCTAAAATTAAAGGTACACAGTCATGATATCAAGTAACGATTAATTTAACGATTATTATACCTAAGTAGTATAAAATCTCTGTTTCGGCCTCAATTTCTGCGTTCAGCATTGTAAGCGTTATAGTGTGGTATTCGTAAATTGTATTTGCTGAAGTTCACGAAATCCGCTTGGAATTGATTTGTAACAAAGTGTTTTTTTTTTTTTTTTTTTCGGAAAATCTCTCCTTAATGCATTTTCAGGTTCGACATCATCATCTTCATCAGCAGTATCATTATCGTCATAATCTCAACTGATCGTCAGCCAACTATTACGAGTATAACTGGGAACCTAGTTTTCTCTCAGAGTAAGTGTTTAGGACTAGTCCACCACCCTAGCTATTGGCGGCTCAGAGAGCTATCAGGCGTGCAGGTTTCCTCAAAATGCTTTCCTTAACCCGTTTTGCTGCTGTTACACAAATACGGTTACGCGCTGTGCTTAAAAGGCTTTTGAGAAATTTACGGCTCATAGTCCTCAGCTAAAACAATGATGGTATACTGGCATATTAACGTACAGTTTAACTTACTCTTCATAAACTTTTTCCTGAATCTCTGGATATTTTCCTAATAATATAAGGGTGAAACATATACAGACAGAAGAAGTATCTGTGCCAGCGATAGTTAATGTCAAGATCTCTTCACGGAGTTCCAAATCTGTGTAACCCTTTTCACCGCCAGATAAACTGATTAATAAATCAAGAAAACTTTTCCTTTGATAACCACCTAAGTCTGTAAAACATATTTTATTATAGTGGGAGCTTTGTCTTGGACTTAAGATAGAGTCCAAGTAATCCTAATAATAATTTATATCCTGATAATTTTCTAAAAAATAAAAATTAATTGTCGCATGTCAATGCAAAAATGACATTTTTTTTGTTATGTTCGTCATTAGTAGGACACGGTTTGTATGAAAAAAAATTGAAAAGTCGGAAATTTGGATGATACTCATTTTCTTCATTACAATATATTACACCTAAGAATTTGTCAGCTGATAGGCTGAAATCGCACTCTTTTGGCTTGAGTCTGAACAGAGTGAGAGTGTGGTTTCAGGATTTCAGCCTATCTCGTCTCAGATCCAACTTAATAAAAATAATGGTATTTAGTGTAGCGCAGTATCCATCGTAAGCTAATAAGCCAAGTTCTCGGAAAATATACGTATTATGACATTCTAATTGTATTACATACACCACTGCTGTTAAAAATTAGCTATTTTCATAAACACGTACCATAATGACTGTCTGCTTCGGATTGACTCTGTTTTTCATTCTTTAACTCATCCCTTTTCTGTCGGATTACCTGAACAAAATTGTAACATTAAAAATCTATTAGTTCTAATATTGTACTAGCTAGGCAATCTAAATACAGAAATTATTGTCGACGCTAATTTCATACGCTAATTTCATAATAAGGCCTGCCGCCTGTATTGTTATGGTGCATGTACAGTCAAACGGAGCAAATATATTTTTGCCTTGCCTTTATTACGAGACGACGCGATAAAATTATCGCATAATCTAACATTAATCTTATAGGTTTACTAAGCACGCATCCATTTCAGTGAATAGATGCCCTAATGTCGGGGTCGTATACATCGATCACGCGTAGTTTATTGTACTTAGAAATCTTGGTGTGCGAACGACGCGGATGAACGCAACCGATATCAGCGACGAAGGACCAACAATTTTGCAGGTCAAATTACCAACCAGTTTTTTTTATTCTATGACAAGATAGCCCTTAACTGCGATCTCACCTGATGGTAAGTGGTTTTCTACGAATAACGTACCTGGTCCGTAAAATCGTGTAGAGTTTTAATACATTGCTGATGTTTGGGGTACTGCGGGGATAATTTGAACAACCAGGCGGGTTGCAGCCACAAGTGAAATATTCTTTCACAGACGATGTTCAGAACGCTGGACAGGCTTGTCAGGAACGGTAAATTTGCGTTCGTCTGCGCTTTTACCTTCACCCCCATTGCTGTTTCTGAGAATAGAAGCCAGAGGGTATTCCAATATTTACAACAAAAAAAATAGTCCTTATAAATCGAACCATGACCGCCGACTTATCGTAAGCGACATTTTTACCTAAATTGCATTTTTTACTATAATAAAATATATATACTATTATATATTTTTACTATAATATAATATTTAAAACTATAAAGGACTGGAGCACGTCGATATCTCCCGAGAATATAACATGTTAACTTCAAATATAGGTATAATATAGGTATAGATAATATGGTACTTTCCTAGACAATGTCGACATCCTTTATAATTTAACACGTTAACTGTCCAGACAACAGACACAATAGTTAAACAATAACCATGCTCACATGTGATTCATGGGACAGGGAAAGGGTTAATATATAGTTTGTAATAAAAAAACTCAACGTTGGTAAAAATGTCGCTTACGATAAGTCGGCGGTCATAGCTCGAAATCATCTAGTAAGGATATTTGTACTAATCACTACTTATCCTTGCTAATAACATAAAACAGCGTGCGCCCGTGATTTCACCCGCGTGGAGTTAAGTTTTATCAAAATAATTATTACTATCAATCAAGTGAAAAATACTATTTTAGCTCAAGCAACCCGTAAATCAAAGTCTGACTTCGCGTGTACCATTAATGGTATTATAGACGTAGATAAATCAACGTTGAGCGAAACGAACAACATTAACTTCAATATACTTTAATAACTTCAATATCTAAATATATAAAAGGCAAAGGTGACTGACTGACTGACTGATCTATCAACGCACAGCTCTAACCACTAGACCGATCGAGCTGAAATTTGGCATACAGGTAGCTGTTAGGACGTAGACATCCGCTAAGAAAGGATTTTGGAAAATTTCAACCCCAAGAGGGTTAAATAGGGGGTTAAAAAATCGAACCTAACGTGAGCGAAGCCGCGGGTTAAAGCTAGTACTTTAATAAAACAACAGTTTAATGTCATACGTGTGCCAAAATCCTCGATCACAGAAAAAAGGCCAAAATCTAAATTACACATCATGTAGGTACAGTACACAAATAAGTAAAATTGAAGTTTCTTCGATTTCAAAATAACTTTTCGTAGGGATCTCTAATTTTTTGAAAATATAATATAGCCTATGTTACTCGCTGATGATGCTTTTTATTGGCGAAAGAATTTTTAAAATCGGTTTAGTAGTTATTGAGTTTATTCATTACAAACAAACTTACAAACAATAAAAAAATTCCTCTTTCCTATATTAATTATATTATATTAATTTAGAAAACCGAGTCTATTATGTTACCTACTTCCATAGTATCACTGTTGTCACTTCATCAGGCCATAATATTATGCCTATTAGTTAACCAACATGGAATCAAATAGTTGCATATAATTATCTCACAAGTACTTTACTAGTATATGTAGGTACATAGTAGGTACCTAATTAACAGTTTTCTTATTTAACTTTAGATATATTATTTCTTTAATTATGTCAAGACCATGAGGTCTAAAGCAATCTTGCTTTAATGCTCCAAACTTTCCTCTTCCTTAAATACTACTTCCAATGTAAAGAAACTCCAATAGACGAAGTAGATATTGTCCCTTTACAGCTTCAGCAAATGTTACCTACCTATGCGATCACCATAAAAAACATACCACACACGGAATCCAAAGAATAAGTTGATATAAACGGCCACAGGTTGAACGGTTCTGTTCCGCACATACTAGACAATTTTTCCTTAATCACTTGGCTTTGTTCTGAAAATACTTCGACGAAGGTTTCAACAATTTTTGGACTGAACGATGGCACTAGAATTTTTCGTCGACGTCTCCAAATAGGAACTAAAAAATAACCATAATTTTGTAAATTATGAAATTATAGGTACTAAGATTTTATCTAAGGAAATCATTTTACGTTATCTTGACCGAACTTTAGCCACGGCAAACTATTTTAAACAGAGGAGCCTATATTATTTACAGCCGATTTCACCAACAACGTCGAGTAACGTTTAAACCGAGGAACAAATTGAGCGTTTTGACAGTTTTTGTATTGAAAATCTGCCAAAATATTAAAACCCTCGGATAAGATTTATTTTACGTTGGTGAAATCGCTCAATTCTACCAAAAATCACATCTTCAGTAGATCAGATTAGATTTCATTAAGTATTTCAAAATTGGAGTAGGTAGGTACTGAACACTTTTTGAATGTCTATTTTTGGATGACAAGATAATCCTTGACTGCGATCTCACCTGATAGTAAGTGACGATGCAGTCTAAGATGGTAGCGGGCTAACTTGGAAGGGCATGGCAGTGTACATTCAACCCATACCCCTAATCTATTTCTCCCTCCATACAAGACTAGAGACAATTTAGAAACTATAAATTCCCAAATTGCCACCGTCGGGAATCGTACCCGAGACCTCCCAGTTAGGGAGGTCCTTGTTTTACAAGTACCTGTAAAAATATTATTATGGAACTAACGTAAAAGTGATATTTTTCTCTATCTCTTACACCCTTTCCCACCGCCTATGGTCACTAGTAGAGATAGGTCCCTTATAGAGTTTCCTTGTCCAATGTCTTTCCTTGTCTTTTTTTACATTGTTGGGTACAAAATAAATAAAATAAATATTAAGTATTTACTCACCAGGTGCAAATATACCACCGTAACCAATAATTTTTTGCATAAATCTATGTAGATCATCCTTTTCCATGCACGTTTTTAACACCATTTCCAAGTCCACAGGATTTTCTACGACTGATAAATAAAAAATAAACACTAAAATATTCGTCATTTTCTACTAATTTCGTCTTTTCAGAATTCCGTACCAAAGTGAAAAAAAGACTTCTTTATCGGTGTATCACATAATAATTTCAGTAAGTATCTACTAATAACATCAATTTAAATAGGTTTTCAGATAGTTTTCAATAATTTAATTCAATCCTACTTCCTAGTTCCTAAATTATACTACTAATATTATAAATAGCATAGAACAGAAACATTATATAAATGAGCGAGTTATTTTCGATCAAGTGAATGTTATGACAAGGAAATGTTTATTTTGTTTATAATTACGTTTATTTAGCGACAAAAATTGACGTGCATAGTAGGTAGGTACTTTCTACAGACGAATTTAGATATATGGTCCCAAATAAAAGAGTTTTTTGAAGCGTTAGAATTTAACCATCTATACAATTCCTTATAAGGTACGGAACCCTCGCTGCACAAATGTGTTCGCACTTGGCACTTTTTTGAATTTCAATTACAAATTAATATTTATTTTAGGAAGACTAAAACTATTACTCACTTAAATAAAAAATGTGATTAAGCCAGCCCTTAATTACACCATTAGTCTGCATTGCCTCATAGCTATATTCTTTTAATGTCGTCATTATGTCTGAAAAGATAATACTTAATCATAACCTAACGTAGATAACGTTTTAATTTTCATATATTTAATTTAAATTTTTACCTACCTTCCGTACTCCCCGATAGTTTATGTGCTACGCCAATTACCGGCAACGCGTCTTTCGTTTGTGGAAATTTCGAAGCCAATTCATACATTCTCCTTCTTCTGAACCTAAACTGTGCTGTCCAGAGCACTAACACCACTAATAGCAGCCACAAAATCATTTCGCAATTCACTATAGGATTTACTAACGTCTTAGAGTGTCTATACGAAGACTAGGTAGTTCTCGCGGAGAATGAATGAGCGTAACAACTAGACAAGCAATTTGAAACGTATATATGCGTATTAACATAAAAGAATAGCGCTACGATTTATATGGACATTTTCCTTTGACCGCGACGGTTCGCAAACAAACTGAATATATGTACCTAGGTACCGGCCTAGGGGTCGAAAAGTTCACGGCATAGGCGTGCAACCTTCAGAGTCGTAGGAAAAATTGGCTTATCTCAGTTAGCTACTTGTTATTCACCGTACTTGGTGTAAATTCTACAAACGTCATCTAGCACTTGTTAATGTCCTGTTCGGTACCTAGGTACTGTTACCTACTAACGTAAATCATAATAATTAGGCATTTATGTAATTAAGACATTGTTGAAACGGTTAAAATAATAGCGTAAACGTAACACGTTAGGAAAAGCCATTATAATTATTTTAATATTGACACAAACTTTGCGACTTACGATTTCATTCATAGAAAAGTTTCAGTGTTTTATGCAACATGCATACATATTTACGCCCGCCCAACGAGTTTTAGATAAAGCAGGGGCACGAAAATTAACATATCTACCTACTAACCGAATTCAATCTATGAAAAGGTCATTTATATACTTAGTAATTTTTAGTTTATTTTTTTGTTTATTAGTTTATTAGCTACGTAACCTAATATTGTGGCCGAGTTCTCTTTCGTTCCCGCTAAAAACATATACAACATATCGAAAATGGACATGGATGAGCCCCGATGGTTCCACGAGAAATGAGATAGACTTCATCATGTCGACCGAGCGGCATATATTCAATGATGTCTCTGTGATCAATGGGGTGAAAACCGGCAGCGATCACCGTATGGTAAGAGGCACATTGAATATCAACGTACGGCTGGAACGGGCTAGACTGGTGAAGTCAACTCTCCGACCTACTCGTGCCCATATCCAAAACCCCGAAAACTTCCAACTCGAACTCCAGAACCGATTCGATTGCCTAGCAGATTGCGATTCTGTGGACGATCTCAACAACAGGTTTGTGGAAACTGTCCATACTGTGGGGTCTAAGTTCTTCAAGACCCATCGCAGTAAAAGAACCAAAAAGTTCTCTGACCATACTCTCAAACTGATGGAAGAGAGACATGAGATGAGGCTTCAGTCGTCAGCAGACGCGGATGCATACCGGCATATTAATAGACAGATCTCTAAAGCACAAACTCGCGACCTTCGTATCTTTAATACCGAGTGTATTAAGGATACTATTGAGCGGAACCGAGGCTCCAAAGTGTTCGCGAGAGATCTGTCTATCGGACAGAGCCAGCTGACGCGGCTGAAAACTGACGACGGTCGTCTCGTTTCTTCTCGACCTGAGGTCTTGGGAGAGGTCGAGAAGTTCTATGGGCAGTTATATACCACGACACAGAAACCTGTTGATGATTTGGCCAAAGACCCCAGAGCCAAACTGACCCGACACTATACCGAAGATATCCCGGACGTCAGCCTATACGAGATTAGTATGGCTCTCAAACAACTTAAGAACAACAAGGCGCCTGGTGATGACGGAATCACGGCGGAACTCCTGAAAGCGGGTGGAAAACCGGTTTTAAAGATCTTTCAGCGATTGTTCAATTCCGTCATTCACGAGGGTACAACGCCGGAAGCATGGCACAGGGGCGTGGTGGTTCTGTTCTTCAAAAAAGGTGATAACACCTTGTTGAAGAATTATAGACCCATCTCGCTGCTGAGTCATGTTTATAAGTTGTTCTCGAGAGTCATTACGAATCGTCTCGCCCGTAGGTTCGACGACTTCCAGCCTCCCGAACAAGCCGGATTCCGAAAAGGCTTTAGCACCATAGACCACATTCATACGCTGCGGCAGGTTATACAGAAGACAGAAGAGTATAACAGGCCACTTTGCTTAGCGTTTGTGGACTATGAGAAAGCCTTCGATTCGGTGGAAACTTGGGCTGTGTTGAGGTCTCTGCAGAGATGCCGTATCGACTATCGGTACATTCAAGTGTTGAAGTGCTTGTACGAAAACGCCACTATGTCAGTACGTATACAGGACCAGACTACAAGGCCAATTCAATTGCAGCGTGGAGTGCGACAGGGAGACGTTATCTCCCCGAAGCTCTTTACCGCTGCGTTGGAGGACGTCTTTAAGCTTCTGGATTGGAACGGACTTGGCATCAACATAAACGGCGAGTACATCACTCACCTTCGATTTGCCGACGACATAGTCATTATGGCAGAGACTCTCGGAGACCTCAATACAATGCTCAATGACCTCAGCAGGGTTTCTCAACAGGTGGGCCTTAAAATGAACATGAGCAAGACGAAGATCATGTCTAATGCTCATGCTTCGCTCCACCCAGTAATTGTTGAGAACACTGCACTCGAAATTGTAGACGAGTATATATACCTGGGACACACAGTCCAGCTAGGTAGGTCCAATTTCGAGAAAGAGATCAACCGCCGAATCCAACTCGGCTGGGCAGCATTCGGGAAGCTCAGAGATGTCTTCTCGTCCAAAATTCCTCAGTGCCTGAAGACTAAAGTCTTCGAACAGTGCGTGTTGCCAGTGATGACGTATGGATCCGAAACATGGTCGCTAACTATGGGCCTCATAAGAAGGCTCAGGATCACTCAGCGGGCGATGGAGAGAGCTATGCTCGGAGTATCCCTGCGAGATCAAATCAGGAATGAGGAGATCCGTAGGAGAACCAAAGTCACCGACATAGCTCAGCGAGTCGCGAAACTGAAGTGGAAATGGGCGGGGCACATAGTTCGAAGAGCTGATGGTCGTTGGGGTCCCAAGGTGCTGGAGTGGCGACCCCGCACCGGGAAGCGCAGTGTTGGCAGACCCCCCACCCGGTGGACCGACGACATCAAACGAGTCGCAGGGAGTCGCTGGATTCAGGCGGCACAAGACCGAGGTCTGTGGAGGTCCATGCAAGAGACTTATGTCCAGCAGTGGACGTCCATAAGTTGATGATGAATGATGATGAAAAAACATAATTTGATGATCAAATAATTAAAGTACGGATAAGTCTTGCCCGCTAATCATTCTTTGTTTTATTTTGTAGTAAGGTGATAGTGATAACTATTTTCGACAATTTAAAGCTGCGACAGTTTCAAGCGCGTCATAGTTTGAGGAGCCCAAATCAGTAAGTCGAGTACCTACCTACTCTCTGAGGCCTAATTATATAGACTCAGAACTCGTGGCTCTCATTAGTTAGGCCTTAACTTGAGCTAAACATAACAATAAAATATTTAATTGTACCATACTACTGGCCCTTTTCCACCTGATAATAATAGGATGGCGTCAAGGATGGGTGTCACATAGGATGGTGTCAAATTAAACAGATCTAATTTACTATAACTAGATACTGTAAACGACACGCGCGTCTGGTTTTCCCTAAGAACAAGGTCTTATTTTCTGTGAGAAGGTACCTAAGCAGGTATCTACTTTGTCCATGAGCCTTGGCTCTACTTGTTATAGAGCTACGTAGACGTTCTCGTAAAAACTTCTAGCATCTCAGTGATATATATACCTACCCAAAACCTACTTAATATTATAACTTTTGTATAATAATAAAGTATTTAATTACATGGAAATTATGTACTTTTGGCTGATTAGCTTATATAATTACTAATATATATGAAGTGAAATTTCATTTTGAAGATTTGTTCTGCAGTCTATATTAAAATCTCCTACAACTAATAAACGCCCTGCAGGATTATAACTATTACGGTGTATCGCGATGTCTATCGCAATGTTTTTTTGCCACCTTGGTGATATATACCACAATCAAGCGGACATCGAATATTTGAAACTGTACGCACTCACAATGCCCCTTGGCAGGGCCACGGCTATCTAGGTAATAGCTGTCACGGGATCCGTCCATCATTCTATCTCTAAGATTTAGCTTTAAATAGCCGATAGATCTCCAGCATGGATTTGCATTCATGACATCTGGACCGTTTATTCTGCACACCATTTTGAAATCTGTAAGATCAAAATTGTCATTACAACATCCCCAGGTTGCACCAAATAGTACTACGTGAGATGAATTTACAATGGGATCAGAAACGTCAAACGATATGTAAATGTTTGCAAATTGAGTCCGCTAAGAAATACGAAGCTGTTTAGATACAACTTTAATTTAATACAGAAAAGAAAATTAGAAACGCATGCATGTCATAAAAATTGTGGTTGAAGGAAAAAGCTATCAAGAACGGGCAGTACTTATCCATTGTCCGTCTCCAGGACCCTTGCTATCAATAGCCCAAGGTTCAATCTCCACCCGTGGTACCACTATATAAGTAAGGAGAGTATAAGTCAAGCTTGGCTAATATTCTTTTTTAAAAAATGAAAAATAAATTTAAAAAAAAAATTATCAAATTAGAGTAGTTATACATAAACTAAGTAGGAATGTAAATATATCAAGCTTTGACTCGGTAATCAAAAATACAATATATTTTGTTTTTTCTCATAAACTAAAGAAACTTCATCAAAAAATTTTTTGTGGTCGAAGTAATGAACCAATTTTGATGATTTTCATGTATCTATACTCAGATGCAAACAGAAGATCAGATCTCTGTGTCAGCCGCAATCAACTTAACTACGGGGGTCAACTATGCAGGCTTGAGGTTTTTCATATCATAGTTAATTATAATACTTATGTCAAGTGCTATAATTCCGGCAACCAGTCATTTCCTTAACTATGACGATGCTAAAGCCGCACACATACAGACTTACAGAGAAAAAACTGAACCTTTATAGGCTCGCTCCGTTGTCCGTCTGTCTGTCTGCGTGTCAAGGCCCTTTTCTCAGAAACGGCTTGAGTATATTTAGTATAAATTTTAAGCTTATTAGGTACACTTTAAATTTGAATGCAAAGGTCAATGGTCCTTTAATAGAAAAAAAACTTGAAATGTTCACAACTTTAAGTAGGTACGTCAAACCCTAGTGTCTTGCACAGTTGCACCTCTAATGAAATATAACGGGTTCAAATCTCGGTTGGCCAAATAGACTGGAGCACAGGACTGGAGTATCTCAAATCTATCAACCTCATAAAAAAGGGGCCCCGCTGGATTAACGCCGATTTTAGAGGCAATTTCACATTGGATCTAATCATTACGAGGTATCTACATTGAAAACTCTGGAAGTTCATCGGTTTCATTTTATTCTATCAATCTTCTAGGGGGGCGGGCTAGACTAAAGTACATCTAGGTACGCAGCGACTGATCAAGAGTTCTGACCGCCCTAGGCTAATTATAAGGACGAGCCCCCGCCAGGTGTGTTACGGACGGCCTACAAAGTAGTAAGTGAGTAGAGAAAAGGTTTTCAATCGATCTGCAATGATGCTAGATTAGTGCATGCGAAGACACGATTTCAGCGCGCCCCCCTGATCCTCGCGCCCTAGGCTGCAGCCTAATTAGCCTAAGGGTTAATCAGGCCCTGTAGGTACGCAAGAGCGATATTAAGTAGTAGGTCTACTATGGTGTCGTTGCCTTGCTTATGCACCGCCGCTTCCTACAGAGGCTGATTGAACACTCAAGAGAATAATCTCCGTGGTTGAAAAAATTTTGGTAATCCACGGTGCGGTGCTAAATATTACAATATAAGAAATTGTCAATATAAGAATAACAATAATTCTAACTTGCAACGCCGCACCATGCATATTGCAAGTCATGATTTTTACGAGTATGCAATATTAGAATTGCAGTTTTATTGACCCATCAATACATACAGCATTGTACTGGAAAAGTAAATTATGGCACCTATATATCACTAATCGCTGATCGCTAGATAAAACAACTTTATGATTATACCTAATCATAATTAATAAAATATGTTATTCTCCTGTAATAAATAACCGCAATAACGTAGAATTCCTCGAAAAGCACCAAAGCATACAAGTAATTACCAGTATAAAACTAATAAAACTAGGTAGTTGGACAATTAACTTTGTGACACCTAGTTATATCTCTAGAAAATTATCGTCATGATCATCTCAATCGATTAACGGCCACTGCTGGACATAGGTCTCTTGAAATGATTGTCACAAGACACTATCTTGTGCATTCAGAGGCTGCCAGCCTCGGCTTTCCACCTAGTCCTAGTAGTTTCCGGTGCGGGGTCGCCATTCCAGTACTTTAGGACCCTAACGCCCATCGGTTCTTCCGAGCCATATGAGCCAAGAATATTAACTAACTGACAAATTCTCAACTGCCTACCGCAAACAAATTTTTTAAAAGTTTTACCTGAATTTTTAGTTGATAGTAGATAATACCTACCTACGTGTAGGTACCTAAGCAGGTGCCTACTTTTTTATAATACATAGCAAGGTTATATATGTAAATTATGAGTAACTATGCTTGCGACTTCGCAAATAGCGTTGGTCACTTCTTGTACACCTAACTACCTGTCTGTGAAAATCGCTTCGGCCATTCCGAATTTCAAGTCCAAACAGATTTAGACAGACAAAGTTTTTGAAGACGTTTAATTGGGTTATGCTATCGTTTAAATATGAGCATAATAAGAATCACATACATATATTTTTTGTCATAGAATTATTAAATATTCTTGTTTCTAATGTTTATCCGTAACGAACTGAAGTAGGATTACAAGAAAAGTTGTCACAGAACGTGCACCCTGAAAGAGAAAAATAATAATAATTTAATAAATACATTACATAAACAAAATATGATGGATAATAATCGAAGTTGAATTAATTATTACTATTATTAAAAAATCCTTACTTCTAATACCATTACGTAATCCAGCTTGAACAAACCATACGCTGTAAATGATGGTTTTTGATGGAGTATTTGTAGAGACAAATTAATTGCCTAAAACAAGCAGTAGATATTATGTATAATGCCTAAATAACAATTAAGTAGGTAACAATAATTTAATGTTGTGTAGTTTACCTCGGTTTCTACCGTATTGCCCAAACCACTATTTATTATTTGGTGTATTATTTGAGGCGTAACTAGAGCCTGAAAATAGTATTACATACATACATTATACTAAATATATCTACTTAGCACTAGGTATATAATATTATAAGTGTAGAAAAGCAGGCTTACCTCTCTTACAGTTTGCTCGCTGAAATATATACACACCAGCATAACGCTGACAGCATAACCAATTTGCCAGAAAACATAAATTAAGAAATCAATATATTTCTCGGGCTCGTGAAATAAACCTGATGCTGTTGCCTCCATAAAATAGTAGAGATATAATATCGTAAATAGTAGAGTCATAAACATCATTATTAACACCACTAGCCCGAATTTATTGTTCGCCGTTTCGGTCGCTGTATACAACATGCCATATATTCTCCCGCATGCCTTGATCTTCTTGCACAGATATGTATCTTTATTAGAGGCAGGAACAGTTTGTTGTTGTAAACGAAATTTAAAAAACTCTGTAGATGTACGTAGTCTTATCGAATTGAGTGCTCGGTTTACGTATTTGTACCTCCTTTTTAATATTAAAAGGTATGAACAATATTGTGCCGTTATTATGAAAATGATAGCGTCCAAGAAAAGTAAGCGTCAAGATGACTGACCAAAGTGACCGATCAGCGTCAAATTTTTCCAGCATTTAGTACCTATTTAGTACTATTTAATACCTTTGTTTAAATATTTGGTACCTCAATAGTAACACAGAAATTTAATTTACTAAGTGGTCAGCCATCTTGACGTCAAGATGACTGACCACTTTTGAGTTTTCCCATAAGGGCTTAGTATTGTGCATATGTTTCTGCACTATAATTTAGTACCTATTTGGTACCTACACATATATTTTTTCCAGAATTTTTTGACAAAAAATAAAGATTTTATGAATAGATCAAGTTTTTCTATACAAATAACACTATGAAGTATGCAATGAGAACAAAGGGAAAAACTGCCAAGTTTTCACTACAGATGTCGCTCGTAATGCTCAGCCATGAATAAACGAATAAATCTTTATTTTTTGTCAAAAAATTCTGGAAAAAATATATGTGTAGGTACCAAATAGGTACTAAATTATAGTGCAGAAACATATGCACAATACTAAGCCCTTATGGGGAAACTCAAAAGTGGTCAGTCATCTTGACGTCAAGATGGCTGACCACTTAGTAAATTAAATTTCTGTGTTACTATTGAGGTACCAAATATTTAAACAAAGGTATTAAATAGTACTAAATAGGTACTAAATGCTGGAAAAATTTGACGCTGATCGGTCACTTTGGTCAGTCATCTTGACGCTTACCAAGAAAACCGTTTGGAATAGTTTTTCACTTGGAATGCTCGTGCCTATATGAAGAGAGATCCACACGCTAAATATTCTGGTTCCACTAATAGAAACTTGAATGAGTAATAACACGAAGGCTAAAAGTAGGCTACTCGAGTAAACTATCGGTTCGCTCAAGGTTTGAAAAGCTTTATCTATTTCAATGATCAACTGGATGTCTTCAGTGCTTCCGCTCAGATCGAAAGGTACCTTCCACATTGCGTACAACATGAAAACACAGGCGGTAAATCTTTCCACGTCATCCCCATAACGATCGAGTCTCGTATTATAAAGGGCTCTTAATATGGTCTGATCTTCTATGCTAATTTTGAAAATGCAATAGAAATATAATGTGTACCAAATAATAAAACTTATGAAACCAAACCAAGTAAACGCTGGAACAACTCTCCTCTCGGGCGTACATTCTATTGTTACTACCGACGCGCCAGCACATTTTCTTATGAATCGAATAAAATAAGCGGTTTCCACGATGTTTTCTTGTCGTTTTGACTTCAGAATTGAATTTAACATTTTAGTTATATACGACAACATTTCAATAAGGTGCTTTCTTCCCTTCTATAGAAGTTATGCACCACCTCTTTATGAAAGTTTTAGTGTAATGAAACACTTATGATTTAAATTGTTTTCATTACATAAATTGCCTTACCTACTATCCATAAAGGGTCAATTTATGACAACTATTATAATTGCTCCAAAATAACGATTAGGCTGACAGAAAATAATATATCAACCTTGTTCTTTCCCTTGAAATTTTAAACGTTTTTTAATTTTATTTATACTTATGATGATTTGATATCTTGAGAATTTTCATATATTTGCAAAATTGGACATAAGTAACACAACATCACACAACAAAAATAAAACAAGCTATGGTATTCGCAATTATCCAATGGATAATTAATTTTATTTCTCTTGAAAGTCCACATTCACAGTCCATTTTGTGATAACCTTCAATAATGAACATCATAGGCATTATGTATATTGTCCAGATTAACAAATAAACGGAGGCATATTATATACACAGGATTTATAGGTATTGAAATTCTTTTTGCGACTATTTATAAGCACTATACAACTTTACATAATATTGTGATATTACAAGCGCTTTAGTATACTTACATTATACTTTAATATAATACTATGATATATCTCGCTACCAAAAATATAGTAATCGCAATACAACGTGCTTTTGATAACTAAAATAGGTAAAAAAAACTTACACAAAATAAATTGTGCTCCTTGTAATAGCCATCACAAATTCTAGTACATAAGAGAGCTTTTCTAATTTTATCTCCTAATAATAATAAGAATAATTAATTCATAATAACAGGTCTCATTTGCTTCTTATTTTGACTTAAAAGTTGAAATTACATACAATTATCTTAGAGATTATGTTAGCGGCATAACGTTGAATTAAGAGTTTCCGATAAGCTCCGAGCTCTCATACAAACACAGTTTTTTGCTTTAATAGAGAAACTACAAATCTGATTGATATTAAACTTTGAAATAAGCATAAGGTATATCGAAGTTTGACATAAAAATTTTTTGGGACACAATAAAAACAAAAAAAAAAATATTTTAATTTTGTAAGCATTCCTTATGGTAACTCGCTCCAATTTTTTTTTTTTGTTTTATATTGTTCACCAAAAACTGATTTCGAACCTCCCTATGTCTCGATATATTTGGGAAGTTTTCCAACATCCGACATTAGGTTCTAAATTAAAGCAAAACTACGTTAGTATGAAAGCTCGAGCTTTCGAAAAACTCTTAACCGTAGTCTTAACCCCATTTATTACGCGAAGCAATAGCTGCAAAGGTCATATTTTATGACCTTTATACTTCATAGGCATTTCAGAAAACATAAGATGATAAACGCTTTAACAACAGTACGTTCTAAGTTTTAAAGTTTAGTTTAAAAATCGGCTACGACTACTGCTATTGTTGTTTTAGGTAACTTCATGATGGTCGATGTCTAAACTTAAAATCAGTACATACAACATGGGACGCATGTACTGAACTCTATAATATAATTAATCTATGATTAACGCTGGACAGGTTGCTACTGTATGTTTCTTGGACTTATTTGAGTGACGCCATTTTGGCGCTGTAAACAGTTACGAATGTCCAAGGAACTAAAATAGGTGAGGACGCACCAGTTGACAAATGATAGTTAATACTTTTTGATACTTGCAACATCTCTATATTATTAGTTCCAAAGACACTCGTATGTCAAATGTGGCGTTTCAAATTGATCCATAATTTAAGCTGCCATTTGTATGTGGTTAATCATAGATTAACTATTAGAAGTCAGTGGACGCATGTCTAAACAATATAAGACCCGAGACTCTATAATGCTTCGATTGTTTATCGAATTTCCTAAAAGTAACCTATAAATAAAAGCAAAGTCTGAGTCTTCAAAAGTTTTCATTGATTTCAAATTGGTACTTACTAGGAAGTTCATACAAAAATGTCTGAACTAAATTGACCGATCTAAAAATAATATAACTATCTTTCCTTAATGCTACTGCTCCATCTGCATTAATGTTAGTGTTAACGGCTGCGCTCAAATGGATTAGCGCTTAGTGTCTAACGTGATTAGTAATATTTCCATTTCCATCTGCGTAATGCCTTTATTATCGTGTTAATTTACGCGTTACGGTGCAGGTGGAGCAGGGGCATAAGGGAATATTTCGATTAGGGTAATACTATTTGTGGACCTGTCACTTTAGAGGTTTGTTTACAACCAAATCAGCGTAACAGCACAATAGGGATGCATCGAAGTATAACTCTAAAAAACAGAAATTTCTAACAAATTCCGCTCAAAACAACCAATAAATGTGTGAGTGCCATGGCATTATTTTCAAGTTCTGGTACTGATAATTCCGTATTTAATGGAGATGAATTAATATGATACTCTTTCACAGCACAGTACGTATTTTTTTAATAATTTTCTGTGACCTCTTATTTAACCCCAATTTAAACCACTTGCATTATTTCCTATTGTGCTATTACGAGTTACAATGTTATGAAAAATTAAATTTACAACAATGGATGTCACATGTAGCAATAAAAGCTAATCGCACAACGTGAGTGTTTAATTACGGTAACATTGAATTACGTGTTAACTAATATTGCCACATCAAAATTGTGATGTCTACCATCTATATATTATTATCATAATAATTATTACGTTTATATATGCATTTCATTTAAATATAATTCATTGAAATATTTATTTTCTCTAAGCTATATCGGCATTGTAATCTCATAATATATTTTTGTCGCTTTGTTTTACATATAAACTTTAAATAGGTAATGTAACGTTGGTTACTATCGAATGACTTTATATAGAATGGTGCGATCTGCAAAGAAAGATCTTCGAACTATATACTTTTTTATACTGTCTGATTGTGGTATTGTAAATAAAAAAGTAATTATTCTTAGTGGTAGGTCTCAATCACCGACTTACTATGATACTAGTATGTTGTACAAGCCGTCATATAAAATCATAGCTGGAGCTACGATCACGCCTGTCTAAAAATTGAGATTGGCCGACACTCTCGCTGTTCTATAAAGCAAACGGAATATTTTGGTCTCGTTCAGTGTCGGGAATTCATTTTTGATAGTACTTAGTACATACAATACTAAAATTCAGCCAATTGAAATTGTAGCAATGACTGATGTAGCTTTTCCGCAATCGGCCAACTGTTCTTCAGACGATTCAAGGTGACCCACCGAAGGTCCTTTGCCGTTCCCGAATTCAATATTTCACTTATAGTAAACCTTCGCTCTCACTCTCACACTTTCTTCTGTGCCTGTTAGCAGTCAACGCTAAGTTGTGAAATTCAAGTTGCTTCATTTTGAAATTGCCTACAGCATACTAGTATGAAAAACTTGAAATTAAGATTGTTATATTTGTTATAAATTTAAAAATATTATGACTACAATAATACTTAGGAACATTGTAGCTACAACTGTTTTTTTACAATTAACTCTCAAACCGGACAAATATAAAGGTAGCAAATATTTTTATTAATTTAAATAACTTGATCGGAACTTGGAATGTAATGAAACTTAAGTTTCAAAGTTATACATTAAAATAATAAATGAAAATACATTAATACAAAAATATAATGTTCAAAATAAATTGGCGTAGTAAAAATAAATGAAAAGCAAAATACGAGTATATATTATAATATATTGTGATATAGTATCATGTTATATAGCTAAGTTTTCTGCGCTATGATTTTAGGTCTCATTTATTTCCTGCTCCTCGTTCTCTAATTTATTATATGAACCATCATTGCCAAAGTGACTCTACTAACTACAGGAAATAAATAACAAGATATGAGTTTAAATAATAAACTCATTGTAGTAATTCTATCTGTCGATCTGCGTCCGAGTGCAAGTTTTTTGTAGTAATCACGTTCGTAATGTAGGTATATCAGCCATTTTATATGGACGGCCTAACGTCTTCATTATACAACTCCAAACAAAAACAGTTTAACGCAACTCCGGTGACACGTTTGATAACTTAAAAGTTTACTCCTGGGCCTTAGAAAAATAATCTGCATTAAATGCGTATGCCCGTGTATCATTCTGTTCAACATAATATGTAATAGTTTTTTATTACAACCCCAAAAATATTTTTGAATAAACAAACAAGTGCCTAGGTTTTTCACCCTGTACTATGATGTTTTTTTAACATGACTATAATTTATTCTACTTCGTTAATATATATGTAATATATTTTGTATCTTGAAATACTTTACAAAATATAAAACTTATTGTATATGTCAAGTATTTAGAGGTTGATGATAATATTTTGCGACTTTTATAAAATAGGTTATCAGTTATCACATTTCCTGAGAAAAATAAACAAGTATGGTTTATTTATTTTTTTTTGTTTTTGATTTTGCTAATGTGTAGATATATAGGTATATATGTAATCTTTAAGTTTTTTGAGGCACTATTACAAAGCCAAGCCTGTTCAAAACTTACCTTATCCTAAAGAGTTAAAAATAGATGTAAAATATAATTCATTGCAATAAATGCATTTTCGTGATAGTAGCAATAGTGGAAACATATTGTATCGAGACATAGAAATATCGAATAGTGACATTTTATAACTAATAATGCCAGAAACTGTATTACATATATCGTGTCTTAATTTATTAATTAAAAGTTTGGTCTGCTTTAATATTACTTTCCTCATGTAGGTATTAAGTTAAATAGCTGTATAGTAGGTACCTACACAAATAGAATTAGGTACTTATTTATTTATTTCTTTTTTTTTCTTCGTGTGATTTCTATTCATCTTCATTTTTACCCGTCTTAAAATACTAGCTGCCGATAGTGAAAATTTTAATAACAAACGTATTTTATAAATAAGCGAGCGCATTTATTTTATAATTCGTAATTCGTATTTTAAATAATTTCGAGTTAATAGCGTAAATGTTCCGAGCTCATTTTAGGAAACCATTAACTTTAAGCTACCTTTTAACTTTTAATAGCCGCCTAAAGTAATGAAATGACAGCCGCAATTATTTTATGTTATATTTTATCATTAACCTAGAATTTTTGATAGCACAGTATACGTTAGATCTAAATAAACTATGTGTAGAATGTTAGTTATTCAATAACTTTGGTTCTTTCAAAGTAGTATGGCAATATTTATTTCAGTATTTTCACGATATGGGGTCTGGATAATAGAAAATACTAATTAATTTCATTCCTAATAGAGAGCAATGACTAACGCTGTTGTCTATCATAGATTGTGACAAATTTTTTGTGATTTTAGCCTCTTAAGAAGTACACGCAATGCAGTGATGGTTTTCTTTCTGCATTGCCTATTTTAAATTATAATAATACCTACCTAATTAATAGGAAATGAAATTGCTTTTGCTAGGCAATCAATGAAAATATTGATGAGCGTTATAATATAATCATGCAATATCGCTTGGTATCAAAAAAAAATTAAAATTATATAAATTACGTACTTTCAAATAAGTACCTACTCATTGAAATACACTTTTTTTGTAACTTTTAATCTGCACTGTGTTATTTTTGTGAGTGTGTGCGTGTGTGTGTATGTGTCGAATTTAGTCCCATCTAAGATAATATTCATATTTATGCACCTTGCTTAAATACATATATCTGAAAAAGTTTGGGTCCAGATAGACAACAACTTTATTCCAAAAAAGACACTGAGTATAACTAAACTTATAAGACATATTCGTAAAGCTTTCAATGCAATAAGCTGGAAATATGGTTTTGTGATGTATTTCTTGATAAAGCTACTATATTCATAATATTTAAATCATATAGATGCTTGAATTCATCTCATTAAATTATTTAGTTTGATAGCACGCATTAAGGCGCAAAAAAATGCGCTTACGCTCGTAAAAATGTACTTAAAAGATAAAAAAAAAATCTTAACTTAATAATCCGCATTATATTACACGCAAATAATATAGTAACTAATAAAAACAAATAGGCAATCGTCCTCATAACAACTCATTGACGGAACACATTGCACATACACTTTTGTAAAGCTCAAGTCTAAATATATTTAAAATCACATATCATTAAATATCTTTGGATACAACCAAAATAAAATTATTTATATAGCGTACAAAAATACAAAAAAATATACAAGAATGTCATTATGTCAACCTTCAATTATAGGAAGTTTCATAAATTGTCCGTACACCAGACGTTGAAAACCGCAAATTGCCCACGCATTGATATAGTAATAGTATACATACGATTTATATTGATATCCAGGAAAAAGAGTTATCGCCTAAGTCTATTTGCACTAAAGGCTTGCATTAGATTTCTTTATAATTAAGAGAAGACTTGTACTTAAACGCTTACCAGAAATGCACTTACTGTCAAATCCATGCCTAAAAGCATAGAGCATGCACGTTTTAAAGGCGTATCCAGGCGTCAGAATTATGGATACGTGGAAACTTTTCAGCCCACTGTACACTGACATAAATATTATATGTCACGAAGGAATACATAGAATTCAATCATTTATAATAGGTACATAATTGTGCATGAATGTTAAAAACGTTATTTTTTTTGTAATGAGAAAACAAAATCGATCACGCCGTGGATAAAAGCTCAAAAAATGAAGGTAATAAAAAATCTCATACCTATAGCTATATTGATTTCAAATATAAGTCACAAAAAAGTTATTTTATATATGTGATTCATTCATTCACACACCAAATATTTTTTTTTCTTTTCCAGATTCATATAATATGTCACTTAGAGTAATAGGGATCAGGGTATCAAGATTTCTGTATTTCGAAACGAGACTGAGTAGATATCGGATCAGATTTAACTCTAAGCTACTTTCCACTAAGTAGTAGGCGTAGAGGTGCCTAGAATTCGCAGACTACCTTCATAGTCAGTGAGAATTATTTATTTGGAACTATTTTGGTAAGCGTTTAAATTGTAGCCTTATGAAAAATAGGTAATCTAATAAACATTCGCTAGAAATTGTTGTTACAATAATTGAGATTCAATGGTCACAGCAGATCGTGCACATGAGATGTATCGAGATTGGTGATAAGGGTCTTCATGAAGGTCATTTCTTTGCGCGCGTTCTCGAGAATGACCCGAGGGTCCTGCGAGGTGCAACGGAGACAGTTGGGGGCGAAAACCATCGCCAGATTAGCGGAGTCCATTTTGGTTTGACTTACCACTTCCGGTGCGCTGAACTGTTGCAGAAAACTTATTAAATATGTAAGTACCTGGAAATAAATTAAATCTCTGAAATTTGATCGCCATAAACTTGACATGAATGTTTTGGTAAGTTTTATTCATTTTGAAGTGAATAATCTGCTGAGGCTAAGGAGAACAATTAGGATAAGGATAATTGTACAACGTGTGGAAATCGAACCGTTGACCTTTCAGATTTCAGTCCACACACTATTGAAGCTGTTTTTGCGATAGATAACATGATAAAATGTGTTTAGTACTGCAATTTATGATTTGACTTACATTAATTATTATTTAAAGATGTTTGCATATTAGGTTGAGATTAGCAGCAATGATAGATTTGGAAAGAAAGGCCGATAAGGAACACTCACTAGTCGGTTAAGCGACGGCAGCCGCTGCAGCGCTCGCGTGCACGCGGCAAAGTCGCTGCCCGCCGCGACGCAAGCGCCGTACAGCGCGTCGGGGATCAAAGGCTCGTACAGCTCGCGATACCAGAGTTTGAGAAGGCTTGCGGGCGCGTGAGCATCTGACAAAACACAGACAAAATAAAGATCCAAATGTCACATACATGTTTAAATCGGGTTCAAATATTTCTTTCACTGACAGTTAGCCTGGAAATACACGTCAGGTTTTTTCATCCGATTGTCTGATCCGGTAGCCTGATCAGGCTACCGGAAGGCGTTGAAGCCATTACTTTGTATGAACAGTCAATACACGTCCGATCCGGTGGCCGGATCGGACGTCCGAGCCGGAAACGGGCGCGAGGCGTTTCCGATTTTACTGTCGGTCCGATTGTCTGAAGGCGCGGTCTACATACTTCCAGTATGAGACAAAATAGACATCCGGTTACTCCTTCCGATTTTGCCAGTCAGGGTTCCCAACTTAGGGCTTTTAGCCCTAGGGCGGAATTTTGCTTATTGGGATTTTTTAGGGCCCAAAAAATCTAGCGCTGACACTCTGTGGACGCATCGTTGTGGTTCGAATAATGGGCGAAAATTATGAAAAAAAATAAAATAAAATAATTCATAATAATATTATTATTATTATGAATTATTTTGGATGTTTTAAATAGAAATGACTCTCAGTAAGTCTTGTCAAATTGATTGGATGAATCCAAAATAGCGACGTTTTTTCTTCTTTCTCTTTCCTCTCTTTAAAATTTCTGTGGTGGTGTCGTGTGGTGCGGGTTGTTACATTCCCTCAAATATGGTTGAGCGAAGCAATGGCTGGATCCTGCATCATGCTCGTGAACGGGTGCCACCAACGGGAATGGGTCTGCTTTGACTGCCCGTCTTGACATGCGTTGGATTGGTGTACCTACGTATGCATTTTTGCATTTTTGAAGCTTTATTGTGGAAGCACTGTATACATAGCATAGCATTTTTGACGACCTCCCTGGCGCAGTGGTGAGTGCTGTGGTCTTATATTTGGGAGGTCTCGGGTTCGATTCCCGGCGGGGGCAATTTAGGACTTTATAATTTCTAAATTGTCTCTGGTCTGGTGGGAGGCTTTGGCCGTGGCTAGTTACCACCCTACCGTCAAAGACGTGCCGCCAAGCGATTTAGCGTTCCGGCACGATGGCGTGTAGAAACCGATTAGAGGTATGGGTTGAATTTACACTGCTATACCCCTTCCAAGTTAGCTCGCTACCATCTTAGACTGCATCGTCACTTACCATCAGGAGAGATCGCAGTCAAGGGCTATCTTGTCAACGATTAAAAAAAAAAAAAAAAATAGTTTTGTTACCTATTGTAAAAAAAATTTTTTTTTGAAAAGAGCGACCGCCGAGTTTATTGCTGGCTCTTCTCGGCAGTAACGGCATTCCGAACCAGTGGTAGATTCATTGACGATTCAAAAGTACTTGTAAAAGTTTATTTGAATAAAAAATATTTCTATTTCTATTAACTCGTCATCCATCTTCTTTTCTTCTGCTTTGCTCCAAACGCAAGCACTCGGGATGATAGCTCGGGAACGACTGAGTTCAGAAAAAGCCTGACGGAAAAATCGGATGTGTATCGAGTAAATACGATCCGGTTGCCTGATCAGACAATCGGAAACAAAATCGGACGTCTATTGCCAGGCTTAATTACACACATAATTTCATAAGTCCCAATTATAATACGTGGGACATACAGTACGGCGTTAATAATGTACTTGTTTGACTGTGTCTGGATCGTAAAGAAAACACCGTAGATGTAGTTCGATGCTTCAATCGTAGACGAATAATAAATATTGTCAAATGGCGGCCACGTCCTTCACTCGCGCCTACGGCGCTGGACCAGTTTTTTTTTTAAATTTCATGAGAAGATAGTCTTTGACTGGTATCTCACCTGATGGTAAGTGACACATGGTAAGTGATGCAGTCTAAGATGGTACCGGGCTAGCTTGGAAAGGGTATGGCAGTGTATATTCAACCCATACCCCTTATCGGTTTCTACACGCCATCGTGCCAGAACGCTAAATCGCTTGGCGGCACGTCTTTGACGATAGGGTGGCAACTAGCCACGGCCAAGCCTCTCACCAGAAGAAGAAGTTTTTTTCCAAGCCGGAACACCTGTATAAATTCCAGTAACACACCAGTTAGCATAGAGGCGTCGGGCAGTTCCCAGTTGTCGATCTTGGCCTTGAGGGCGTTGACCTCGTCCACGTCGGCGGAGACGCGGAAGATGCCCTCGGTCTCGCGGCCGTTGAGCGCCAGCACCTGCTGCGACAGCGCCGTCTGCACCCAGGGCAGCTGCCGCGCCGGGAAGCGCTCCCGCTGCAGCGCCATCACCTCCGACAGCGTGTTGCCGAACATCGATTGACGGAATATTTGGATCTGTACAAAACGTTTTTTTTTTATTCGTTGACCAGATGATGCCCGCGACTTCGTCCGCGTGGATAAAGGTTTTTTGATTCCCGCGGGAACTCTTTACTTTTCGGGGATAAAAAGTAGCCTATGTTTTAATCCTGGGAATGAACTATCTCCATTCCAAATTTCAGCCAAATCGGTTCATGCGTTGTGGCGTAAAGAAGTAACAAACAAACATACACACACACACACACACACATACATACACTTCCAAACTTTCGCCTTTATAGTATTAGTGTGACAGTCCTTGACTGCGATCTCACCTGATGGTAAGTGACGATGCAGTCAAAGATGGTAGCGGACTAACTTGGAACGGTTATGACAGAGTAGATTCAACCCATACCCACTATATAGATCATTTCCACTAAATGGGTATACTTATTTATAGTTTGATCTAGTTTGATCAATCTAGCATTTATTCTATGTCTATGAATAAAATATGATCAAAAATCCCAAATTTACCAGGATTATAATTAAATCTAATCTTTATTTTGTCATATTCTTTCATCGACAATCCTGTATTCCATATTCTGTATTTCATATATTTTACATATTCAATATGTAAAATATATTTATAACTTCGATCTGTATTTCACCAATATTAGAGCAATGCTAGAATCTAGATATAATATATGTATATTATGTACTATATTGGATCATGCTGGGATCATAATGGGACTTTTTAAAGTACCAGCAAAGAACCTCTGTTAATTACTCAATGAAAGAACAAACACATTGGAAACAAACTACTAAGTAGAATAATATATTATTTTAAATTATTTGACAACAAAATCAATAAAAAGAGCTGAAAAACAGTTTCTACTGCACTTAGTACTAAATAATTTCTCACTTAAATAATTTCTGAAGATTAAGGGAAAGTTGCCACTTACTCTAGCTTGATCAATATCTTCAGTACTGGGTTTACGCGGCGGCCTTTTCCCACCAAATCCTATTCTCTCCAATCGTTTACACGCTACGCTCGCGTAGTGGGACACTTGGACGTGAATCGGCCATTTTCCAACCTAAAAATAATAAGTATAATAATTTTTTAAAGTACCTGATAGACCAAACTTCAGTCAGAAAGTATTTTTATATCTACCTTCATAATATGTAAATGTATGAAATAATAGACACTTGTTTTATAAAATAAAATAATTATTTGCGTACGTTTTGCGTACTGCGTTACTTACTCATTGTAATCCTACTTAATATCATAAATGTGAAAGTGTGGATGTTTGGATGTTTGTTACTCAATCACATCGCAACGCCTGTACCGATTTGGCTGAAATTTGGCACAGAGGTAGATTATAGTCTGGAATAGCACACAGGCTCCTTTTTATCCCGGAAAATTAAAGAGTTCCCGCGGGAATAAAAACCCTCAATCCACGCGAACGAAGTCGCGGGCATCAGCTAGTGTCTTTATATACCTCGGGAAAGCAATCGGCAAAGGCAGGGTCCCGATGTCGATTGACGTAGTTGGTCAACGCGGGCTGGAAGGCGGGCGACGGAGGGACGAAGGCGAGGCACACTGCCAGTAGCTCCCATCCCCGGAGGAGGGAATCTCTCAGAGGATTTTCCGTTGTTTGTCTACATAGTTGGACGTACAGCTCATCTCGTAACCTGTGAAATTATTATATTAGTTCTTTTAATCTTTATTTTCTGTCAGTGTTTCACCACTTGGTGATTATATCGATCCTGTATAGGCGTAAAACAAATCAACCCCTGCAGCATCAGGGTTGAGGAGTTGGAAAATCGAGATCGCCAACAACAAACAGACAGACAGACAAAAAACTTAAAAATTGTTTTTTGGTTATAAGGGGCCGTTCAAATATTACGTAAGCAGATTTATTAATATTGTTTACCCCCCCATCCCCCTTGCCAGCAAAAGTAAGCAAAGCTCGGCAAAGCGGGAATCCCCGAAAATGAGTTTCGTTTTGAAGCATAGACAATGTGAGGGTTGCCATTCGTGTAAAAAAGTAAATAACTACCGATGACGTAATCATCATCTAGACTCCCCTACCCCCCCATGTCAAAATAAGCAACACAAAGACACCCCCCCCCCCCCCTCCCCATAGTTACTTGAACAGCCCCTAAGTACCGTATTTACTTACATTTAGTAAAAAGCTCAAATACGCTATCGGTGACTCACTTCTCATTGGCGAAGGTGGCGTGCAAGATGTCCTGCGCCACGGAGTTGAGGGTCATCCCCGGGCGCGCCTTGCGGTCGCCCATGTAGATCTGCACCAGCCGGAACAGGTCGATGGCCGCCTTCTTATGCGCCTTGTCCCACTCCGCGCCCACCATCGGCGCGCTGATGGACGACGAGGTCCACGAGAGCATATCTCTGACCGACGCCTGTCAAACCGACGCTTTTCAAAGCTTTTTGGCATTTTTTTTTTTAATATGAACAGCGGGCAAACGAGCTGGCGGGTCACCTGATGTAAAGCGATTACCGCCGCCCATGAACACTTGTAGTACCAGAGGCACCACCGATGCGTTGCCGGCATTTCAGGAACTTATTGGTGCGCCCCTTGAATAACCCCATATTACAATATTAAGTGGCATGACACGTAGTAGACATTAGTTAGGCTAGATTTTAAGTACCTTTGTATGTGAGTAAGTCTAGTGTATTTCTTCTTTGTGTATGTCATGTAATGTCAATGAATAAATAATATTCTATTCTTTTTGAGGGAATTTTCACAAGGAAGGTTTTTAGTTATAACCAGCCAAACCAGAAAAATCTGTATGGCACAACATGCCGCTCACGCTGTACACTGCCGCTCTTTTTGTTGAGTTGTTCCTGCATTGCCAACTCAACACCAACACGGAACACCACACAAGCCCAAAAGACATAAGAAATATCTTCAGATGTTCTGACACTGTTAGTAAAAGAATTTTGTTTTCTCTTGGATGTCGTAAAACTCCGTAAAGTAACACCTGCTTATAAGCAGATTGGATAGATCCGATAGAAGGAATCTTATGGCTGTTTTAGACAGCCATTAAAGTCTTAAGCTAACTGCTTAAGAAGTCATCCCAAGTCACAAGATTTTTTCTAACAATGGCCGAATACTTTATTATGAACTAAGAAAAAAGTGAGTCATCTGTTTTTGATATTGTGTTTATACTTGGACAATTCAGCCGGAACGTGGCAAACGCACGCATTCCCCTCTGCCGAAGTACATGTACAAACGTACGTGTTAGCTTGTAAGTGTGACAGCTTTTGAGTTAGTGTGCGTTCATAGAGATATTAAGTATTTACAAGAGTGTGCGGAAGTGAGTAAATGTGTGCTGTACATGATTACCCCACCTCACCACAGAAAGTGACAGAATATGTTCAGTACTAAATCTGCGTAAAGGCATGTCCCGGCTGAATTGTCGAAGTGTTTATACAACCAATTTGGCATTAGAGACTCCCTGAACTGTAAGAATAAGTTTCAGTATTCAGCTAACTCACCTTTCTCCTGAAGATGCCCTTATTGAAGTTCAGGTTGTCCTTCGCGAATATCTCGATGTCCTGTTCGGGGGGCGGGTGCGGGGTGTGCAGGTGCAGGTTGGGCGGGTGCGCGCGCACCGGGCTGTACAGCGCGCCCTCCGCCCGTGCGCCGCTCGCCTCCCCCGCCGCGGCCGTGCCTCCCCCCAGAGATGAGGTCTGCACCAAAAATAATGAATGAATGAATGAATATACTTTTATTGTACACCACACATTAAAATAGCTAACACAGTGAGCTTAATAAATTGCATACAATTTGGCGGCCTTATCGCTACATAGCGATCTCTTCCAGGCATCCATTAATTATAACTTGCCTGTGGAATACTCGTAGAATAGTTACTTTTTTCAATAAAAAATATTTGCCACGTTAACATGAATAACATTTCCCTTTCTATTCCAGATTAAGCATAAAGCTTGTGTTAAGTCTTTTTCCAGGCTGGCATGACATGACATGACAGACTTTTACAGGCAGGTAGAGGAGTATTCAAGGTTTTCTCCTCATTTTCTTATGCTGAAATCAATTTATAGAGCGTGCGTCAAACTTAAGATAGAGGTTAAAACGAGACACAAATATGCTCCGACATAAATCTGTCTCGTTTTAACTCTGTCTTGAGTTTGAGCTGAGGAAGAGTGCGGTCAATAGATTTCAACGTATGTGACTACCCGAATCTTTTTCAAAGGTGTTTTGATAAAAGTTCAACTCACCCTGTGTATACCAGGCGACGGCTGCCGATCGCGTTCAAACCCAACGAAAGTATTGTAGTAGGAAACTCCATGGTTCATATACTCCACGTCAGGTCTGTGTGCGTACGTGTGCGGCAAATACACGCCGGAGCCGTCGTCGTCGTCCGGTGTCCGGGCGCCTCCGTCCGACGATTCGTTGTCCGGTTCGTGTCCTGACAAGGAGCGGGACTCGGAACCGGAACGCGACCGCGACGTGCCGGACTCGCCGTCTGATTCGGATCCGGCACCGTATCGCCCGCGACCTGATTGACAATTAAGTGATCCTATAAGGGGATTCTTTCATTCTTTTTCGATTATAAATAAGGGGTCGTTCAAGTATTACGTAAGCACTATGGGGGGGTGGGGGGATTTTTGTTTTTCTTTGTTAGAAGCCAGAGCTCAAAATGAACGCACCATAAAGTATAGACGTCAATCAAGATTATTTGTTCTGACACATATTTGTCATTACCACAAACATATAAGAGTAAGCAGACCTAACATAAGAAAAAATTGGCGTTCCAATTACGCCTACATACAAATCTCACGCACACATTGACAGTAAACAGAGCCGGACTTCGAAAAGCGAGGTTCAGGGAGGTTGAAGGGACTGGAGAGTATTTAGTATCTGTGATTTGAAATAATATGGAAACTACGGAAAGTTACCATCAAATTGAAGGTTAAACCCTTATTTTACATTCTGTAAACTTAATTCTATAAATTAATTCTTAATTATGAAAATGGATTCTAATGTGCTAAGTTTCGCGGTTTTGTAATCAAACAAGTAATAATGTTACAAAATAATATTTAATAAAATCAAAACAAAACATGATTTACAAAATCTACCTAAAAGATATATCTATTAGATAAATAAAACAAAATCAAAAAGCAACTTTTTCTCTAATATCTTTTAGAAATACAAACATTGACAATACGATAACATCAACAGTAGTTTAATTAACTCTTACATTCTATTCAGCCTGTATCACTCATTTCAATAACCTTATTAGAATAGTATTACACATTTTAAACTTATAAAAATAACAAAATAAACCATATGTCTCAGTCTTTTCAATAACGTAATAAGGAATAGTATTATTCTATACTCTTTATTAATAGTATTACTAGGCTGTAAATTTTGCAAGTCCATCAAAACTTGATCTCCAGCAGCTTTTCTTTCTACTGAACCTTTTACTGATGATGTAGACATATGCTGAAAACAAGAGTAATAAATTATCAGTTGTCTAGTATTAACAATTTAATAGGTAATACAAATAGGTACACAGCTATATATACAGGGTGTCCCACGGCTATGCCACATGGAGGGGAAGTACCTTAAATATTGTAGATGGAACATTTTACTGAAAGAAGACTTCATTTCAATTTAAAAAACAATTTAAACTGCATTCATAGATTTTTAAGTAATTGCCTGGTTGAACCGGGACTCGAACCCGCTAAACGAGAAAAAAAATTAACCTGTATTTTTATCATACCGATCGGAAGGCTTCATCATAAGGATTATTTTTTGTTAAATAACATAGCATTACACTAATATTATAAAGGCGAAAGTTTGTATGTGTGTGTGTATGTTTGTTACTCCTTCACGCCACAACGAATGAACCGAATTGTCTGAAATTTGGAATGGAGATAGCTCATACCCAGGATTAAAACATAGGCTACATTTTATCCCGGAAAATTACAGAGTTCCCATGGGAATTGAAAAACCTTGATCCACGCAGACGAAGTCGCGGGCATCGTCTAGTGAGAAATAAAAGGAAGACCTTGAATTTTAGCCTTTGATGTAAAATTTTGTTCATAAAATTGAAAAGCTGACATTGGCGTATCAACATGTCCTTCAATCCCGCTGCAAACTGTTGCAGCGGGATTGAAGGACAAACCAAAAAATCAACAAACAAACACACTTTCGCATTTATAGGTAATATAAGTAAGGATTAGTAAGGATAGTAAGGATCGGGAAATGATGCGTACTTCTCAAGTGGGTACTCATTAGTAATAGTTCATGTCAGTTGTATGTCGATGCGATACGCCAATGTCAGCTTTTCATTTTTATGAACAAAATTTTACATCAAAGGCTAAAATTCATGGTCTTCCTTTTATTTCTCATGCTATGTTATTTAACAAAAAATAATCCTTACGATGAAGCCATCCGATCGGTATGATAAAGATACAGGTTAATTTTTTTTCTCGTATAGCGGGTTCGAGTCCCGGTTCAACCAGGCAATTATTTAAAAATCTATGAATGCAGTTTAAATTGTTTTTTAAATTAAAATGAAGTCTTCTTTCAGTAAAATGTTCCATCTACAATATTTAAGGTACTTCCCCTCCATGTGGCATAGCCGTGGGACGCCCTGTATATGGGTATAGCTGTCAATATTTACGTTTAAATGGCAAGATGTTTTGGGTTGGTACCTAAATATAAGAACAACTAGAAACTTACTTGTAATGATGAATCAAAAATCATTGGGATTGCATTAGAAGTAAGGACGGTACGAAAACCACTGCAATCCACTAAATGTGCTTCAAAATGTTCAGAACATAGCACACTCGATGTTTTGTGCTGCCAATTTTTTTTATTCATCTGCATCAACCAGGCATTTTTTAGATTTTCATCCTTTGGAAAGCTGAAAAATGATTTAATTTTATAATTTATCCTTACTTTTATAGAAATAGAAATAGAAATATTTTATTTCAAATAAACTTTTACAAGCACTTTTGAATCGTCAATGAATCTACCACTGGTTCGGAATGCCTTTCCCGCCGAGAAGAGCCAGCAAGAAACTCGGCGGTCGCTCTTTTCAAAAAAAAGTAAAAATTTTACAATATTTAATGAAACTATGCTATGTATACAGTGCTTCCACGATTAATTTTCCTAAGTCCAATACAATACAAATAAAAATTAATACAATCCAATACATCTTAAAACAGGCAGGCAAAAACAGACTAATTATTTAATCAAAATATACCCACTAAACAAAACTTGCGCCTGAATACGGCCCTGTCAAATTGTACAAGTATATGAAACGACAAACAAGATCCTGATATTAATTAATTGATAAATATTGCAACAGGAATATACTAGAACCAAAATTACTATAACTGTCTACGAGTTTTGCGTATATAATAATTAGGGACTGCTTCTAAAATGCCGAACGATTATTAATAATCACACAGTAAGCATATAACCAAATTACGAGTCTATAGCACATCAAAACTTACCGATGAAAAGTAATTGCAGGTGTTTTCCTATACGGAGAATTGCCACACAGAGGTGCACAACACTTCACCATTTTATTTCAGAATTTTTGATTCTTTAGACTCGATTTTAAAGCAAATTTAAAAAAATAAACAACTCGCAGGTTATGTTGTTGTTTTTGACAAATTGACATATTGCACCAAACTGTTTTTATTTGGAGCTTACGAATTGCCTCAAGCTCAATTATGTCTATGAGTGCGTAAGTGTTGCAACAACAGAAGTAAAAGAGATAGAATCATATATTTTTTGTTGGAGAGAAGCAAGCGAAGATATTATTTATTCGTTTAGATGTAGTTGTGAAAATTATGTTAGGTCTGCTTACTCTTATATGTTTGTGGTCATTACTCACTTTTTGTTTCGTTTGCCTTGTAAAGTTTTGTCTCATAATACACTCCAAGTTTTTTATCTCAGCATTTTTATTTTATACTGATTTCATACAAAATATATAGTAGGATTAAATCCTTTATTCTTATTTTGGATGACATGGGGGGTAGGGGAGTCTAGATGATGATTACGTCATCGGTGTTTATTTATTTTTTCACACGAATGGCAACCCTCACATTGTCTATGCTTGAAAACGAAACGCATTTTCGGGGATTCCCGCAAATGATGATACATATAAGTAAATTATAACATTACAATTATAATATTAAAAAAAATATATTTATAATTGAAAAATGTTTACGTAAGCATAGGGGGAGGAGGTAAGGGGGTAAGAGCTTTGCTTACTTTTGCTGACAAGGGGGATGGGGGGTAAATATTTGTAATAAATCTGCTTACGTAATATTTGAACGGCCCCTAAGGGATTATTTGATATAGCAGCATACTCACTGGACAGCTTCGCCTGTTGTATGATGTAGTCCTGCAGCGGCAGCAGGTGCTGCATGCCGCGCAGGTCCCAGTTGCAGTAGAGCGGGGAGCCGCCGCCGTCCTCGTCCTCCTCTTCACCGTCCTGGAACTGCTCATCTTCCACTGGCCTCTTGTGCCCTGCTCGAAACACAAGCAATCAATCATTTTGAACAGACTATCAATATTTTGACTGATGTTTGATGAATAGTCTGTTTCAAAAGTCGTGTCCAACAAGTGAACTAACGCTATTAATTGCGCTATTGTATTCCGCTAAACAAAAAAGGTTTTATTGATCGTAATAAGACAGCTGCGCCCTCCAATTCCACGAAGATTCTCTTATTGAACAAACTATACATTAATTTTTATTACTAGATGATGCCCGCGACTTCGTTCGCGTGGATTGAAGTTTTTTGATTTTCCGGGATAAAAAGTAGCCTGTGTTTATTTTAGATTATAATCTATCTCTGAGCCAAAATCACTTACGTCGAGATTTCGTACGATCTCGCGGAGCCGTTGTCCTCTCAAGGCGTTGGTTGTGCTTCTGTACGTTGGGCTCCGTTAGAGCCGGTTCCAGGTTGACGCATTTTAGCTTGTAGTTTACTGGACAAACAAATGAAAACTCACAATTGAACATCCCAATGGGATATGTGAGATTTTTAAAAAACTTACTCTACATGCATGGTTGCTGGTAAAAGCTATGCTATATATTCCATACAAGATCAGCTTTAAAAATTTCCTGGTCGGTTCTACCATTGTAATCTTTAAAATTTAAAAGTAGCCTATGTATTATTTCATACTACAATACATCTCTGTGCCAAATTTTAGCCAAATCGGTTCAGTTGTTGCGGTGTGATTAAGAGACAAACATACATCAATCCATCCAAACATTCGCATTTACAATATTAATAACATAGGATTGTAATTTGCGTGTACCGATGGAGTTCACATAAAGGTCACCTTTAAAAGTCCCTTAAAACGATAAAAATGAAAAAACCTATAACATAGTGTATGTAAAGGTTGGCAATACTGCTGTCAAAGAATCTGTGGTGCTCTGTGGCTATCTGTGAAACGGAGTGATTATTCTCTGTGGTATTCTCTCTAATAAAATCAGTGTCTCATATTGTATCTAATCAATTCTGTTAATTTAATAAATAATCGAGAAAAATAAATATAATAATTATCGAAGGCTATTTTAATTCGAAAACATCTTAAACACATAGTATAGGATGTTTGACTGCCTCGTTGGTCTAGTGGTTAGCAAGTTAGATTGCGGATGACGAGTTCCCGGGTTCGATTCCCGGGTCAGGCCAAAAATATATGGAGTTTTTGTTAAGAAATTTTCAGTACTAGCCCGGAGTTAGGAAGTCGGTGGTGAGTCACCCCCGTGCCTCGGAGAGCACGTAAAGCCGTCGGTCCTGCGCCTGATCTCTCTCCGGTCGTGTCGGATTTTCCGTCCCATCGGGCTATGAGAGTGAGGGAATAGAGAGTGCACCTGTGTTTGCGCACACACTTGTGCACTATAATATCTCCCGCGCAGATGGCTTATCTCTGTGGAGATTCGGTCGGGAGGACATTATTATTATTATAGGATACTAGACGATGCCCGTGACTTCGTCCACGTGGATCAAAGTTTTTCAATTCCCATGGGAACTCTGTAATTTTCCGGGATAAAATGTAGACTATGTTTTAATCCTGGGTATGAGCCATCTCCATTCCAAATGTCAGCCAAATCGGTTCATTCGTTGTGGCGTAAAGGAGTAACAAACATACACACACACACACACACACACACATACACATACAAACTTTCGCCTTTATAATATTAGTGTGATGTGAACAAACCGGCGGCGACGTTATCCTGCTCGTTGGCGGAGGAGAGCCTCATGAAGTTGTGCGGGGGCTCGTGCGGCGGCGTGCGGTGCTTGCTGCTGCTGCCCGACGACACCGACGTCTTGCTCGACGTGTACCGCTCCGGCTCCGCCTGCTGGCGTCTACGGAAAATACTTTATTTTTTATTTTTTAAGGTGCACAATACTGTAGTACATTATTTTGATCTATCCGCTGGATCTATCTTGTAGGGTTCGGCCAGCGTTTGCAATGTAAGCGCACAGAAATGTGTGTAATTACGGCAACACATTAGAAACCTCTAAAATTAGCAGTGTTTCTCTACTATATAATGCATGTATTATACATATAAACCTTCCTCTTGAATATTGTTATTGTGATAGTAAGAGATCTAAGCATATATAGAAACAGACAGACAGCGTAATGCGATTTTGTTTAATACTATGTAATGATTTAAGGTGTACAATACTGTAGTACATTATTTTGATCTATCCGCTGGATCTATCTTGTAGGGTTCGGCCAGCGTTTGCAATGTAAGCGCAAAGAAATGTGTGTATTTACGGCAACACATTAGAAACCTCTAAAGTTATCAGTGTTTCTCTACTATATTATGCATGTATTATACATATAAACCTTCCTCTTGAATCACTCTTATCTACAATATTAAAAAAGACCGCATCAAAATCTGTTGCGTAGTTTTAAAGATGTACCTAAGCATATATAGAGACAGACAGACAGAGTTAAGCGATTTTTTTTTTATACTATGTAATGATACTGTGTTGGTCTCGTCAAGTAATTACCTAGTGAACTCCCTGGGTGGATGCCAGCTGGAGGCATTGTGTCGCAGATCGAGACTGGTCTGACGGAAGGGCTTGTCGACGCTGTACACCGCTTGCTTCTCCGGATACCGCTCCATACGTTCCAACTCCGCTAGCCGTTCCTTATCTAGATGCCTAAAGAAACAACAATAATAATTTATGAAGAACTTCACTTAAGTCAGGGATTTCGACAAGATAAGAAATGAAAAAACTTCCGAAAATTCTTAAAGGTATTGCTTTTATAAAAGAGCTTTCTTTATTCGAGCGGTTGTTTCAACGATTAAGATACCTAACCGCAATGACAAGATAACCAAACTTTGTGATAGCCTGGCCAGGATATTTCCACTGGTTGTTTTAGTGCTTCAGTTGCTGCATTGCCGAACCATAAAGGGGCGACAAAGGAGATGACTCGTGTTCTAGTTTATTTTATTTTTGTTTCATTTCTTATCTTTTTTTTTAAAGAATATTAGCCAAGCTAAAGTTGACTAATATCCTCCTGTCCCCTCCAAATAAGCGAAAAGTTTGTGCTAGGAGTAGGTACGACAATAGTGCAGCCGGCGGGGTTCGAACCTGCGACCTTTCAGTTTTCAATCCGCACCTTTAGCAGTTGGGCTATTGAGGCTTCATATGAATACATGGTGATCTTAAATGCTATCCTATGCAACTAATATATAAAAACTGTGTTTTTTTTTGGTTTTCTTTCAATCAACAAACTATGAATCTACTTGTTTTTAACATGGGTATAGTCGCATAAAAGCTAGTCCATTAATAAGGCTATACGAGCTAACCTGTCTGAGAACCGTTCCCGCGCGTGCCGTGATAAGTGCTGCGGTCGCTCCAGCGAGTGCAGCGCGCGCGCTCCTTCCGCCGCCAGGGATATCGACGACACCAGCGAAGGACGCGCTGCGCTCGCCTACGCGTGAACAAAAAATACACTTTAACATAAGGGGCCGTTCAATTTCATGCTTAAAGGATCCATTAATAGGCCTAATGACAGTAACCGAGAATCAATGAAATTATGAATTTTTCTCATGAAATAGGATTCATGGATTATAAAAAACGAATTTATTTTTCTATTTTATACGAGATTGATATTTATTATTATATAAAACTAGATGACGCCCGCGACTTTGTCCGCGTGCATTAGGTTTTTTAATTCCCGTAAAAACTCTTTAATTTTCACTTTTCACATTTCGATCCAGTTGCATGAAACGTGGTCACGACGGAACATTAAACCACGAATCAAGTCTAAATTCTTTAGTTTGACAAAATACTATCAAAAAACATAGGTTCAAAATCGGTCATTATGCCTATTTTTCCACAGCAACACTTAAGTCGCGTGTTATGTATTTCAAAGTCTATCCTTAACTAACATAACAAAATTGTATTTCCTGATATTGTGTTTAGAATATCTAACTGACCCTAACGAACCTGTAAAAAAGGCGTTGGTTGCGGCTTCTGCAGCGGACTGCTCGGACTCTGTGGCGATGCCGAATCGCAGGACGAACCGCCGGCCGATTGCTGTTTTAGCTGTCAAATAAAACAATCTGTAGAATCTATTTTTCCTTAGTTGTCTTAAACAGTAAACAAGTATTTTCCCAAAAATGCTTAACCGACGCGCTAAGCACAGCGAGCAATACGCTTTTACTGCAAACTAATAATGAAACCGTGATATAAGTGAAAAACCAAACTCTAAAACACTTTTCGCCGAAACGTTTTCTATGATTTGTTTACTTTTTAAGACAGCTAAGGAAAAATAGACTAATTGTTTTCTTGACAATACACGATTAAGTTGTCAAATGTCATTGCTGAAATGTCAGTGTTCTGTCAATCGATATTTTGGAATATTTATTTATTTTGCAATATATTGTCTAAAATACTCAAAAATTAATTAAATATCACCAAAACTATCTGTAGTTGTACTCCGTAGGTGGGCAATGGGCATGGGTACCTTTTAACAAATATGTTCCTTTTCTTCCAGCATATTTTTGATGAAACAATCATTTAATCAAATATTATACCTTACGTCTCGTTAACGGCGTACTTTCGACGGACTTGAAATACTTTTCGTGCATGGAATCGTCCGAGGCGTCCTTCCGAGGCGATATGAAACTACCGCTGCGGTTGAGACCTGCAAATAGGTACAACAATAACCAAAGAACTGTTATACAAAATTAATAAGGTCTCATACAAGGTTTGAAAGTCATTTAGATTAGGCGAATTTTCAACGTGTGTAGCTCCTTAATTATAAACGAAACGTCATACGCCTAGAAAAATCGCTCATTTGCGACAAGAGTGACATAATTCAAAATCGACGATGAGAGACATCTCTCGTTAGAGAGTAATGTTTTGTGGATGCTGCGGTCTCGAAACACAGCGGCCAACAAAGTGACAGAGCATTAAGTCACAGTCTCTCTCGCTCTTATTTTTTTGTACTTAGCGTAATGTTGTTTTTATTGCAAAAAACATAAATATTCGACACTAAAATTGGTGAATTTTGAGTTATGTCACCCTTGTCGCAAATGAGCGAAATATATTCTCGCATAAACCAAACTAGGTCAGCCATACTCTGAGCGGTTCGAGAATTATATAATTCTACTTTAAAAAAAGATGTTTTAAACGCGCATTTAAGACTAGCTTGTTAAGTAAGTACCAGAGTGTGGAGACCACTTGTCGGGCTCGTGAACAGGCGCGGGCTGCGCGGAGCTGCGCTTCCGCAGCTGTGGCGTGCACGCGGCTGCGCTGCACGGCGCTGCGCTCAGTTCCTAACAATTATAATATTTTTTTATATTCAAGGAAAAAAGTTGATACACATAACCAACTTATAACACATTATTTACTAGGCTAATTTTGTAACCACCAATTTATTGCACATACTTCTACATAGAAATCATCAAATAGTTCTTTTTTAATCAGTCAGATGTCAACTGATAAATACTGTCAGATGTCAAATGAATTACATAATTAATTCATTGTGAGACACCATTTACATTATAGTTTAATGCATATTATTTATTAGCTTCAATCAAAGAGGTGAATTTGGTGAGATTCATTTGCACTGATCGCTTCAATGTATTTATAATGATTGATGGGAGTATTCAAAATGATGAGACCGGCGAATACGTTATTCAGTCTACTTAGCAACGTGCATGGAATATGCCTCTTTGACCAAACCTTATCTTCCCGCTTACCTGCTTGCGCCGCTGTTGCGCACTGCTGATGCTGCTGTCGGAAGAGCGGCCCGAGTCTGTATGCCGACATAGCGCCGTCGTGCCGTCCTCGCTCAGACGCCCGCGCCTGCTCTCGCCGCTGTTCCTACAGTTGACACCACTACATACTATTAATTAACAACCCAGTTAATCATGTCTATACTTTAGGAGTGAAATTAAATGACTGGAGAAGATCATAGATAAGTTAGGGTTACAGAAGACACAAAGTGCATCTATTTGAACAAACCCCACACCATGATCGATAATAATCCGTATTAAAATTATATCATCATTAATAAAATATTGAAAGTATAGTAGAAGCTTGCATCCTTAAAATCTTGTCGGAGCTTTGTGATTCGGGACATACAAACTTTACTTACAAATCAAAGAGTTCCTACAAGATAAAAAAATATATATATGTTTTTATCAATATAAAACTTGTATAAAATATAATGTAACAATGTTCAAAACTCAAATCAAAGTCCTTTTACAACTTAAAAAACATATAACATTTAATAAAAGAAATAGGTAGGTTCTTTTTTCGTGGACTGCCGTTTGGAGTTTAGGATATACCTATTGCAATATATATTTACCTATGATGGTAATGGCCCCTCCTTGTACGCACAGGACTAGTTTGTGTTATGGTAACATTCTTCGTGTTGTTTGGTGAAAGTTTACTGACACTGGCTGCAATAGCATTACCATTGCTACTGATTGGCTCAAGAGTAGAGGGCACCTACAAAAACATATCAAAAAAAAAAGGAGATTGTGTATGTAAAATATGGCTAAAGACTACATAAAACAGAGAAAATACAATATAAACAGTAAAACACTGCCACTTTTGCACTATTGCAAATTCCCCAATATCTGTCAAGTAACCATAACGAACCATGACCACCGACTTACAGTGAGCGTCATTTTTTACAAAAAAAAAAAAAATTATTACAAACAATATTTTAAACCATAAAGGTGTAAGGCACATAGACATTTCTTAGAAAAATACCATATATTTGTTAATATGTTATATTTTTGGGAAATGTTGACATGCCCCAGTCTGTTATAGTTTAAATTTAAAATATTGTTTGTAATAAAAATACAATTTAGGTAAAAATATTGCTTATGATAAGTCGGTTGTCATGGCTCGATAGTAGCATATTTGCTGTACTGGACACTAATTGACCTTGTGAGGAATATCATATTCATTATTATAACTAACCTGTGGTGCTGCTTGGTTAGTTTGGGTGGATGTTTCTCGCCTCTTTTGTGGATCTGTATTTTGTTTTAAAGTCTGTAATTTGGCCAATGGTATGATATCACAATCAGTAGGCCTGTGCCAAACAGTAGTCTGAAAAAAGAAACAATTTGTCACACATAGTAGAACAGCGGTATTTTTTATTACACAAGTACAAAGTTTTGAAAATGAAAGTTTACGATTTCTGAAATATCTATTGTTTTGAGACTGGCTGTAGATAGTTACCAGCCTACAGTCATAGATGTGCTGTCAAGCTATTCAGCATTATGAAGTGCAGAAACAGATGGACCCCTATCCAAGTTAGCCTGCTATATAGTTTGTACATCTGGTGAAATAGTGAATCTATAAAATAAATTTTTGATACACCAATATAATATATTGAATAAAATTACCTGAGTTGAAGCATTATAATAATAGAACCTATGTGTATTGATATCAAACAGCTCCCACCATTGAGATGAATCAGTGCGTTTTACTTTTACACCCTGCAACAAATAAATGCTTCTAGGATCTATTAAAGTACTAGTATTCACCCACAATTGAAGGTGTCTGCTGTTGCAACATAACCATAATTTTTTTACACGACTTTCACTCAAGAGGATTATTCTACTGTTTGAAATTTCTGAAGATCCAGCAATTTTATTAAATTTCAAATTTTGCATTGAAAGCATAATACGGTGCAGATTGCAGTATGTATTTTTTAGGAGAGAAGCCTTTGGTTCTATTCCAATCTTAGTTAGTGATAAAAAACAATTATTAATGTGTACGTTTAAGTCAAAGGCAAGAAAACGTAATTAAAATCATTGAAATTGTAAATTCATAGCTATCTATCTAATCACGCAAAAATTACACATCCTAATATAGAAAGTTAAGTTAGAACAAAACTACATAGTTTTGTTGGTAATGGGTACAAATATTAGATCTTGTTAAAGGGACAATTCAAATATTATGTAGGATTTTGGAATGAAAATTAAACAGTTACCTCTGGAGGATCCCAAACACATTCGCCAGTTGTTAGGTTAGCATACATATGTTCCTTTGTCTTCGGTTCTATTATCTCCACCCATTCCACCCTGGAATAAAACATCACCAACTTTTGAGTAAATCACAGCTATACTACTGCACTGTAGCAAACTAATTCAGGGCGTGACATTAGTGATTTCCGCGTACTTTATTGATTTTGCAACTTTCGAACAATTTTCGGAAACGATTTGGGATCTGTTTTTAAATAAGTCACACGTAACTAATTAGAATTACCTTTCAGACGACATTGTGACAGTTTGATGATGTATTTTTTCTACTTTATTTAGGCATTATAATCCATTTTTAACTAAAAACCGAAAAAGTTAGAAGAGAAATCATCCATGTTGAGTGTTTACTTCACCTCACAGATAAAAATCAAAATGACAAATATTTCAGGTAGAGATGTGCCGAGTGAGGCTGACTCGAGTACCGACTCGAATACTTAATAGGTACTCACTACTCGAGTATTCAGATTATAGGATTCGTATACACGGTATTCGAATATGGGTTCCGAGTACTTTACGATATTCGAATCCGAATTCGGTTACTCAAATTGTGTCTCGAAAATATTATAAAGTAGGTTACGTACGCGAGCAACACGATTGAACTATTACTATCTTCGGCCGAGTGTATGAAAATAAGAAATTCCAAACATTGTTTTACTATTTACATCTCAAAAAGATTCGAGTCTTATTAAGTTTTCGAATACTCATTTAAATATTCAAGTATCTGTCCGAGTCCTCTGATTCGAGTACTGACTCGATTCTTTTTTTAACGAGTACCAGAATACTCGAATACCAATGGTAGCCAACTTGGCACATCACTAGTTTTCAAGCATTAATTTGTAAGAGTTGGCAGCATTGATATACAGGATATAAAGGATAGGTACCTATTTGACACAAACATGTAAGAGTAGGTAGGAATTTGAAGAAAACTTGAATCACAATAGGTACCTACCTACCCACCTGCCAACTAATTCAAGTCGTGAATAAGTACCTACCTACCTAATAATGTATAATATAATTAATACACAAATTAATACCAGTAGAGTGACCGACCCAATTACTAGCACTTTAAGAGTTTATCCAATTTCAAATATGTTTTTTAAATAAAAATCTAACCAAATTCTTTAAATATTTGTGATCATAAGGTTACTTGTTTAATAATATATATAATTAAAGAACTTTTTAAGGAATTTTTTCTTAAATCAACAAGAATTTGAAATAAAATTGAAAAATGACCCAGTCCCCAATTATTCACACATACCTACGGGATTAACTACTGGTAAGTACTGACTGGTAAGTCGATCAGCCAAAATGGCTGAAAACTTCAGGAACTCCAGCTGACAATTTAAAAACCACAAACAGAAACTTATATTTTAATCTTTTTTGCAAAGGTGCGAATAAATTGGTGCAGTGCTAGCTATTGGGTTGGACACCCTACGGAAGTTGTTCTCCCCAAGAAATAATACTAGATTAAAAATGCAGCACCCACCTACCTATGTAAAGTTCCAAGTTTTTATACTTTAAGCATACAGCTACGTTTAAGCACTTACCTACCTACTTAGTAATTCCACGGAATATATTTATTTCGCGTTCTTCTTTCTTCTTCTTCTTTTCTTTGTGATTAATTGAGTTACATCACTAGTACGTGTTAAATTCATGTCAATTGTCAATAGTCAAATTTCAAACCAGAATCTGTGTTTCAAACTTCAAATTCCAAGAGACAAGTGAATAGTGCAATCGCGGCATATATGTAAATTATTGTAATTTTTCAGTATTGTTTCTTCAAAAAGTACTTTAAATAGTAAGTAGAACCTATATATAAAATTCTATTTACAGTTGCAGTCTCAGTATTTGGTCTTTTATTCAAAATCTCAATGTTGCGAACTCTAATTAGTAACCTACAGAAATGCCGGCGCATTAAATGTGCTGATTCATTTAATATCAATAAAATCAGACAGCTTTCATCAGGAATCTCTGAGACAAAATTCGTTCAACCGTTTAAATTAGTTAAGGGTCTGTATTAACTAGTATTTTCTTTTCTAATTGTTTAGTTTTAGAAAACAAAATGCACACTGCCTACTTCCTAACTCCGGGCTAGTACTCCGAATTTAACTGAACACAATACATTCATTGGTCAAACCCTGGAATCGAACCCAGAACCTTGTCATCTGCAGTTGAACATGCTAGACCAACAAGCCAGTTATGAAGACAGATTTCAAAACTGCAGTATAGAGGCCTATTACAGGATGGGCACTTATTTGGGCAAATTTTAAACCTTTATGTTAGCTATTTCTTGTTCTTTATTAGAATAGAATATTTTTTTATTCAAATAAACATTTACAAAGTGCTATTAATTCATGTTTATTTACTTTAATTATTTAACTCCGTTAACTTTTAATAACAAAAGGTATTTTTTCAGCCATGGAGGATAAGTCAATTTTCCTTTTGCCCAACAACCAAAGATTTGTTGAGCTGGACAGTTCACAAGCGTTTACAAATTTAACAAAAGAGGAGAAACTGTATGCTCACTATTTAAGTCAGGTAACTTTAATGCATTTTGTTTCATAATATTATTTATAAATTAATACTATAAAAGTATAAAATATTAAATTATTATTATTAATAATAAAACTTATCCGCTGCTTTGCGCACAATTATCATATAAAAATTAATCTGAAATGATTCATATAAAAAAAATTACTTATTTTGCTTTTTCAGAATTTTCAGCTGCTCTTATGGGTTTTCCCTATTTATATATTTTTTTTCTAAACCACCCCTTTATTAAACAAAACAAAAAATATCAGTCAAGCCATTTTTGAGTTTTAGCCAGACTGACGAGCAGCAATTGATTTTTATATAAATCAATCTCTCTATAATTAATAATAACCAGAATAATGTTTCTACCAAAATATTGATAGTCATATTTTTTTATAAACTAATAATGACACACAGTGCTTGATGTGCCAAGCCAAAGCAATGTGCAATTTTACAGTTTCTAAGATTGATCTTATTCAGTAAATAAATATTATTCAACAGGCAGCCTGGAATGGTGGACTCATTGTGCTTATTCAAACAAGTCCGGAATCCCCGAGGATCTTCTCATTGCTGCATAGAATATTTATTGCAGAGCCCCTGGACAACTTAAAAAAATCTTCCATTGCAGCAGGGGTGTCAGAAGATGATTTTCAGGTAAAATTTTGTCTGGCGGAAGGGGTTGCCCGTAACCAGTTACTGTCAAAGATATGCTGTCAAGTGATTTCAGATTTTTATTTACTTGAATACATAATTAATGAAAAAACTTATATTAGCCATATTAAACGCAAACTTATTCCAATTTCTCCTGCAAAATAAAATGTAAGGTATGTGCGTTGTGCAATGCAGTAGCAGTCCTCTTGTTCAGTGAGCTATGTAGCCTCTAATATTTGTAGTACCTATTTTTATTAGAAACAATGATAAGCTTAATAAATATATGTAATTGACAAATATGTACTATGAGAAGCTTGATAGTAAAACCACATCCATATTAGATATTAGGACAAGTTTTTGTGGTTTGATTTTGTTTAAACTTATATTTACAGGAAACATCTTTAAAATTTAACCTATTTATTTTATAGTAATTATATACCAATCACACAGTATTCAAGCATACATTATAATATACACTTATAAATGGATAAAAAATTTTAGTGTTTCAAAAATATTTTATGAGTGCAAATTTTATTCTTGTTCAGCATAGCTACCATTACTTCTCTCCTCCTTCCCTTTTTATGTAAATAAATGTTTTCTTTTTTTCTAGGCATTCTTAGTATATGCAGGAGGATTGTTTGCTAACAGCGGTAATTATAAAGGGTTTGGAGACACGAAATTTATCCCAAATCTTACAAAAGAGTCATTTGAACTAATAGTGAAAGCTTCTAAAGCATACGAAAATGACGGTACACATATCACCAAGTTGTGGGAAAACACAAAGAATTTTATGTATAGCATCGCGTCTAGATTGACTAGTCTCGGCTTAGCCCCTAAAGTAAGTGTTTTTAAGAACAATTAATTATTTTAGACTTACCAATTTTAGAACATGCCTTTCGCCACGAACGAAAACCTCTGAGTCACATCCTATGACAATAAAATTGTATACCTACCTTGTTAACCGTCTAAGAACATAAAAAATCATTTTAAGTAGTCGTTCCTAGCGCCAGGGATATTATGGTTTACTATCTGCTAATGAGAAAATGTACCACAACATATTTACAACTTAGTTGGAACTCTCGATATTTCGATCCAATTGCATAGACTGTGGTCACAAAGGGATGCATATGACATTGAACCATGTAAAAAGTCATATGTACATTCTTTAATAACTTAATTCTTGGTGGTTGTCAGTAGATTTGTCTCTGGACTTAATGAGTTATTTTTTTAAGGGTGTCACGACATATTTCTCGAGCAACTGTACTGAAGAAGATTCAACTCTTGTGAACGACTGGATGAAAACGAAATGTATTGAGGCGTACATTTGCCGAACGTTCAAAACTGTTGACGATGATGGCTGTTAGTATAGCTACATTACTTAATTCTTAGACCAATTTATTATTTACCATACTTATTAGGAATAATATCTTGCTGCAAGTAGGGTAATAAATCATATTTTACTTACACTTAAGCTTATCGATAACATTATTAATACGCGCGCTGTACGTGCAAGAAAGCGCGCCATATATTCCCACTCATATGTTTCATCGCCGCACTTGCAGCAAGATTTTTGTCCCTAGAAAAATTATTTCTAACTAACCTTTGATTGCGTAGTATTTCTATTGAACCCTAAATACCATTATTATATATTTTTTTAGTACCCTTATATACCATACACTTCGCGAGTGTCGAAAAAAGCTCAAAACCGCCACTCACGATGGAAAAAGAAAAATATAAGAACGCATACTTCCGAGTAACACGCGGAGACTACGCGCCACTACTCGCGCTAGTTAACGAGAATCTCAGTAAAGCCGTAGAGTATGCAGCGAACTATAATGAGAAGAACATGCTTAAACACTACATCGACAGCTTTAAGGAGGGCGACTTGAACGAACACAAGGAGGGAAGCAGATATTGGATCAAGGACAAAGGGCCGATAATAGAAACGTTAGTATTAGTATAATACATCTTAAGTCCTTATAGCCCAATGGTTAAAGGTGCGGATTGAAAAGTGAAAGGTTGACGGTTCAATTCCTGTTGCACTGTTGTCATAGCCACTCCTAACACAAGGTTTACGCTTGTTTAGAGGGGCATACTAGTCTAGTTCTGTATGTCTAATATTTTTCAAAAAAAAAAAAGTTTAGCTGTCTCAACACTTAAGTGCTTAAGGCGTTCTAAAGTTTGCATTGTGACTTATGTCGCAGTATTATTGTTTGTTGTAGGCAACATGCCCTATGTGTCGTTACTTTAGCATACCACAGCTTGTCGCTAAAAAAATAGATTTTTCAAAAATCTATTTTCTTAGTCGTTTTTCATATAAGGGATTTAATACATTGCTGTCAAAACTAGACTTTAGCCGCAGGCAACTTGTTTAGGTTGCTTTTAACAGTAATAAGGCGGACTTTAAGTGAATATATTTCTTATCGAACGAATAGATATCAAGGATTCATAGAAACCTATCGAGACCCAAGCGGGCAGAGAGCAGAGTTTGAAGGTTTCGTAGCCATGGTCAACAAGGAAATGTCCAAAAAGTTCGGCCAGCTCGTGGACGGCGCAGAAGGGTACATCAAACTGCTGCCCTGGGGACGAGATTTGGAAAAGGACACCTTCCTACGGCCAGATTTCACCAGCTTAGACGTTCTTACGTTCTCTGGTAGTGGAATTCCAGCAGGCATCAACATACCTAATTGTGAGTATAATATTTTTTTGTTTCTAGATGCTACTATTATATAGATTTACATTAAATATTACTAAAATTGTAAAAAGTGAAGTTTCACTATTTTGGATTACGCTTGTTGTGACGTCATATCCGCGTATAACAACAGCCGTTTATTGGTCGGTGTGAGGAACAGCTTTCGACAATAACGACAAACAACGTGACAAATTGGTGTCGCGTGTGTGTGGTGTTGCGCGTGACGCAAAACTTAGAAATTCTTCTTTTTTATCAGCCAACTGTCCCTTGCATAGACTTCCACAGACCTCAGTTGCGTCGCCTGCATCCAGCAGCTACCCGCGACTCGTTTTATGCTGACGGTTCATCTAGTGGAGGATCTGGAAACGCAACGCTTCCCGGCTTCTTAAAATTATAGCAAAACAATTTTGTTTTTCCTTGAATTTTTTGAACTATTTCATTGTTTTCATTTTGACGACCTCTCTGACGCTGTGGTCTTCTAACTGAGGAAGGTCTCGGGCTCGATCCCGCCGGGATCGATCGGGGCGATTCGGAATAATTTCGAAATTGTCTCTGGTCTGGTGAGAGGCTTTGGCCGTGGTTAGTTACCACCCTACCGTCAATGACGTGGCGCTAAGCGATTTAGCGTTCCGGCACGATGGTTTGTAGAAACCGATTAGAGATATGGGTTGATTGTACACTGCCATACCCCTTCCGAGTTAGCCCGCTACCATCTTGGACTACATCGTCACCTTCCATTAGGTGAGATCGTAGTCACGGACTATCTTGTCATCAAATAGAAAAAAATATGTGTATGAACTTAAAATGGTTTTCTAGACGATGAAATCCGTCAGAACGAGGGCTTCAAGAACGTGTCCCTCGGGAACGTAATCCCGGCCGCGTACAAGGAGTCCGTCATCCCCTTCCTCAGCGACGCGGACAAGCAGCTGCTCGAAAAGTATCGCGTGCCTGCGTTTGAGGTTTTCTTCTTTTTTTTTTTTTTTAATGAAATGTTCTTTACGCTTTCCGGGATAAGAGTAGCCTATGTAACTCTCCCGGTCCTCAATTATACCCATCTTCTTCTTCTTATAGACGTCCACTGCTGGACATAAATCTCTTGCATGGACCTCCACAGATCTCCTTCTTGCGCCGCCTGAATTCAGCGACTCCCTGCGACTCATACAAAAAACCCATGCAAAAAATCATTTCGATCTGTTGCGGCGTGATTGAAATACAAACCAACAAACAAACACACTTTCGCATTTTTAATATTTGTAAGGATTTAACATTATTGTTATATTGACAGGTACAAGTCGGTCTTCACGAGTTACTCGGCCACGGCAGCGGCAAACTGTTGCGACAAAATGCAGATGGGACTTTTAACTTCGACAAGGACAAAGTCAAGAACCCTCTCACAGGTAATTTGTTTTGTATATTGTACCAAACATAATTAAAAATGTAAGCATATAATGTATACTTTTTAAGAAATTATATCATATAAAATTAGCTTTTGCCTGTGGCTTCGCTCACATTAAGTTATTTTATCTCATTAGGGGTTGAACTTTCAAAAATCTGTTGAATTTTTTTTGCAACGGTAGCAAACAATATATTCTATTTTTTTTTGTTTTTAAGGGAAATTGATTGAGTCTTGGTACAGTGAGGGTGAAACTTACGATAGCAAGTTCACAACACTTGGCTCCGCCTTCGAGGAATGCCGCGCGGAGGCGGTCGGGTTGTACCTTTCGCTACAACCGGAAATATTGAAGTAACTACATACAATCTATTTTTCAGAATCATAATATCAATCAAATCAGTCTGCTTCAAAGTTCGATTTTTAATACACCTATTTTACCCCCTTAGGGGTATGTATAAAAAGAGGTGGATATGTTCCAAGCGTGCGGTAAATGAAGCGCGTAATGGCAGATATTTGTCGTAATTTGTCATGTCATTTAACAATTAATTATACTCTTCGTCGTTCGGAACAAGTTTTTCGCTTGTTTTGTGAGTATATAATTCATCACTAGTAGAATATCATAGCTTACGGGTTGAATTTTCAAAAATCCCCTCTTAGCGGATGCGTCATAACAGCTATCTGTATGCCAAATTTCACCTCGATCCGTCCAGTTGTTGAGCTGTACCTTGATGGATCAATTAATCAGTCAGTCACGTTTTCCTTTTGCATATCGCTCATTTGCGACAAGGGTGACATAATCCAAAATTCACCAATTTTAGTGTCGAAAATTTATATTTTTTGCTATAAAAACAATATTACGCACTCTGGCCACTGCGTTGTTTCGAGACCGTTAGCATCCACAGAACATTACTCTCTAGCGAGAGAATTCTCTCGTCGTCGAATTTGAATTATGTCACCCTTGCCGCAAATGACCGATATTATTAAGATAAGAAGATATACCCATTGTGTGTTGCGTGTGTCGTATTAGACTGTTCGGCTACGAGGGCGAGGAGGCGCAGAACGTGATCTACGTGAACTGGCTCAGCCTGTTGTGGAACGGCGCCGCCAAGGCCACCGAGATGTACCAACCCTCCACCAGCACTTGGCTTCAGGTACAAACAATGTTCCTATTTACTTGACTATGGCAAAGGCAAAAAAGAGGATTACAAAAAAAGAGAAAAATCCATTGATTATTATGGTCCGGTTATATTTTCATCATCATCATCAGCAACCCATCAATAGAGAACATTATTCAGAACTCTCAGGTGTGCAGGTATTCTTACGTTTTTCTTCACCGTTAGAGCATGTGATATTTAATTGCTTAAACGTACATAACAGCCTTGCATGTCGCAAAAAACCGAGGCACATGGCTTGACATCAGCTACAAAAGAGTCCTTGGTGGAAGGGGTCGCGACCCTCAGTAATGGGGAACACGACGCAGAGAGAGAGAGATAACTCAGAAAAGACGGAATGCGTGTCCGGAATCGAACCGCGAATGAGATAGACCGCACTCTCAGCTCAGATTCAAGACAGTTAAAATGAGACATTTAAATCAGAGCATATTTGTGTCTCGTTTTAACCTGTACCTCGAGTCTGAGCTGAGTCAGAGCAAACTTTGTAGGTTTCAGCATACGTGTATTCAGACTATAATGTGGCTGACATGTACCAAGGTATAAAAGCACCAAAATAAATAAAATAGTTAATAAGGTTCTGTTTCCAGGCGCATGCGAGGGCTCGTTTCGTTTTGATGCGGTTGTTGGAGTTGGAAGGGGACGGGATGCTCTCCGTTACTGAAGTGGACCCCGGCAAGAACCTACTGCTCACTTTGGACAGGACACGCCTCGCTACCGACGGGAAGAGGATTATTGGTAACTAACTTTTGTCCGCGGCTTTGCCCCATTTTACCCCCTTAGGGATTGAATTTTTAACAATCCTTTCTTAGCAGATGCCTACGTCATAATAGCTAACTGTATGCCAAACAACTTGATCCGACAACTGGTTTGAGTTGTGCGTTGATCAATCAGTCAAGTCAATACTTTGATACCTTTTCCTTTTATATATTAAGATACGATTTTTTATTATGGTTCGGACGACGTAGCCTACATTTCATGCGAACAAAATCAATAGGTATGACGGTTGTTTTATCCAATCTTGAAGCCTCAATAGCCCAACGGTTAAAGGTGTGGACTGAAAACTGATAGGTCGCAGGTTCGAGCCTTTTGCACTATTGTCGTACCCAATCGTAGCACAAGCTTTTCGCTAACTTGGAGGGGAGAGGAGAATATAAGTCAAATTCAGCTTGGCTAATATTCTTTAAAAAAAAAAATCCGTAGCCGAGTTACAGTTTCTCAACGTATAACTTGTTATGCAGGCGATTTCCTGGTGAAGTTACAAACAATAAAGGCGACCGGGGACGTGGCGGCCGGCGAGCGTCTGTTCGACACGTACAGCCGGCTCGGCGAGCCGTGGGGCCGCTGGCGAGACATCGTCATGTTGCACAAACAGCCGCGGAACATATTCGTGCAGCCCAATACTGTGCGCAAAGGTACGAACGACGTACTGATCCCAATCCTGTTTTATCTCATACTTTTATAAACTATTTTTCCTTAGTTATCTTAAAAGGTAAACAACTAACTGGTTTCTCGCAAAATGTCGTAAGAGATGCGTTAAGTACTGTAGGAAACCGTTCTACAAGGAAAAACTAAATTTAAGAATGTTGTAAGCGCCCGGCTGTCTGTTATTATTCTCTGAAATGTTTTTTGCGTCTTATTTAACTTTTAAGACGGCTAAGTAATGCATATTAGATCGCTTCCTCACCGCGAGATTTTTATATTTACACACCCATCTTTTAAGCTTCGTAGTGACGTCACACATCTATGGAACCCTAACTGCCTTAACTATTTTTGAAAGCTTACATATCAACTCGTTTTTCAACTCTTGAATGGCCTCAAAGTATAAATTATAATAGAATTGTTAAACCGGCATTGTCTATCTCGCTCTCGTAAGTTTTTCACCGAGCTGCTAGCAACACACGTATGTAGAATAACGGTTTAATATTTCTAAGAATATCTTTATCGTATCATCATTATTGCCGGTCGTCTAAAGCTATTCGGTAAGAGGAGCAATTCAGTTTGTCAAAAATATTTTACCACCCGCTTCTGAACCAGAATTTGGAAACTATAACTTCATTTGTTTATTCTCAGGGGATGACGTGGAGCTAAAGCGTTACCCGGCGAGTGCGGAGGGCATGATCGCAGCGTACGTGGAGCGGTTCCCCACCGCGCGGGTCGACGATATCCTCGAGCAATTAGCGGAGGCCGACCACAAATACTTCGTGGAGCTGCAGCAACTTGCAGTCTGAAAATCCCAGTTTCTAGTTCTACCGCCATTTCTGATAATAAAAATGTACTATTTTGTATTGAAATTTTTATGTTTTAATAAAACACTTTACCTCTGTTCGCCCGTTTGAAATTCCAATATTTCAAATATTCTACTCTACTATGAGGAAACAGGTCATTTTACTATCTTCTATAAGTCCATTTGGCGATCGACAATTAGTAAGAGGTTTTAACAGATTTCTTAAAAATTAATTGTTAAAACGTCTTCATTTGTTGATTACACATTCAGCGATCGTAAAATGTCATTTTGTTAAAGGAGAAGAGTTTAGAATAAATAAAAACCAACTTTTTCAACTATAAATTTATTCACATTCAATACAAAACGTGTGTGATAGCAATTATAATATTCAAAACAGTTCGTATTAACTATTAATACAAAATATTATTAATCACCACACACTAATAAATAATAATCATTAAGATTCTAGAGTAATGATAAAATTTAATAAATAATAATGAAATAGAAAATACAAAAAATGAGTCGTGATAATATTATTGCTTTATAGAAGCCTTAAACGGACTAGTTTTTCACTGATAATTATTATTATTATAGATGAGATAATGGCAACAAATGAAAAACAGCAACTATTTGTATTTCACTTAAAATACTGATTGTTTTTAACAAAATATATTCTTTTCACTCAAAAACATGCTATTTATATATTTATGTAAACATACATAGTAAATGTGACTGTAACTTTTTTGTATAAATATAAGAATTATTCCTAAGAAAACCTTCAACTAAGCACCATTCTATTCGATTACTGTTTCAACTCGACTGAGCAGTCAATACTATCTTGTTATAAACATTTAAACTTAAGAAGTGACTTAGTTTACCAACAATCGATATTATCTAAAATAATCAAAACTAAAATTAGACAATATTGAGTTAAAACATTTGTGCAAAAACACTAAAATATATGTTGCGTCATATTCATTTCAATGAACCCGAGTATCAAATCCAGTTGCTTATGTTAGCAAGGCACATAAGATCAATTCACATTAAAAGTTTCAAAAAATTTTATTCTTGCAGAATATTGTTTTGTATAATTTCTAACTGCTCTTTAAATTAATAAATAATCCAGTCGATCATAATTTTGCTAAAATGATTCATTCATAATTTTCTAAAAATCAAAATACATTTTGAATATAACATAGTGTTGCCACACAATAGTTATTTTTAACGTGTTAGTCTAAAACTAACTTCGCGAATGGAAAAACTAGAGGATTGGCAAGAAGATTGCAGTCTAGATGTAGTCGTTAGTTATACTTTTATAGAAAAGAAAAAATGTAGTTTCATGATTTTCTGGCCTTAAGACAATAACAGCTATTATAACGATTCGAGGAAACGTCGATTTTTAAAACTACCTGTGAATAGCAAAAAGTTTTTAATCGAAATGCGCAGTTATGAAGAAAACGTCGAAGTCAATAGTAACATCAGTAGCGCCTCTCAGTCAATTTTCGGAGAGCGTTCTGAACAGTCGCTTTCGCCTTTAGGTGAGAGATGGGATCTGAAAGTGAAAAACCGTTCTCCAGTTCATACAAGATAATACATAATAATAATCATTTCTGTTTGACTCAGTGATGTTTGTAATGGTAACAATGTGCAATGAATTTTACAATCGACAACGTTAATATTTCTACAAAATGAAGTTGTTTCGTTAATTCTTGAGGTACTTGTGTTTTGAGCATTTGTAAAAGTTGTGATATCATTAGGTGATAATAAAATTATGTATATATTGTCGATCAGCTACAATAAAAAAAACGTATTTTATAAAATTTACAATTATTTATAAGATACTGTTTATTAAAATTGAAGCATTAGTGCCTTAAAATTTAATTCAAAAGCCTGAAGCGTGCATAGAGAAAATCTTTTGCTTTGGAAAGTTATTTATAATTATTTACGTTACATGAAATAAACGGTGAAGTAAGTATACACACCTAGGCACTGGTTCCTTTTCAGAATCAGATTTTCTTGTAACGCTGATTGAAATCTTTCTTTGCCTTATTTTATCCAGGATATTTTCGGGACTAGGCTCCTTTTCACTTTCTTTAAGTATAATTGCAGAGTTTCGAGTTCTCTTCGGTCTGTAAGTTGCATAACTCCCTGGAGAAAATAAGGAATTGGCTCTATTGTATTTGTGTGATTCTTTAGAGAGACCGAAAGATTGATCTTCGCTGTTATCTGAACTATCGAATAAAGATTTCGTCCTTGCGTATCTATTTGAGCTATAGGAGGGTTGGTCGCTATCAAGATAACTTCTTCCTGGATGCTTCCTAAAGTCATTTCGGTCGAGTGATCGATACATATCTATTTTATCATTTATTCCATCGTATCTCAAACTGCTCCTCGAGGTGGGTAAATCTGTAAGTAAAGACCTATAGCGTTCTGTAGACGGGGACATGTCTGATCCGATTGACAATCCAGGGGACAAATCATAACTCCCTGGTGAAGTCGGAGACCTATCATATTTTGAATCATTTGAATGAGAATGTATTCTAGCCAGAGGATCGTATTCGGTAGCTCCAGGACCCACTAAACTGCTTTTTCGCCTTTGTTTCTTTTCATTAAATCGAGGATAAAAACTTTTTCTGCGTATTCTATCAACAATATCCTCTTTTTCAGGAGTAATAGAATCGAGACTTCGCAAAGGTAAGTGGTGTGTTGAGCCATCCGGTAAGTAATATTTATCCTTGTCACTGGACTCTGATTTAACTTCGGGATAGGAATATGTTGATCTGCTTCGTGATCGACTTCGATTTTGCAGCAGTTCAGATGAACCTTCTTGGATGGAAGAATCTGGAATACTTCCATTCTTTTCTAGTAAACATTTTTTTTCAAAGTTGTTCTCGACGTCAGAACAATTCATTATTTGTGGTTCTATCACAGGGCTTGTAGGAACAATTTTTTTAACTCTTGGCAGTCTAGAAAAATCTAATTTTAAAGGATTTTTATTATTCTTGGAATCATTTTCTTTCTTAACTTCTAAGAGATCTTCATTCTCTCCTTCCGCATTACCCTCGTCGCTTGAGGTTCTACTGTATCTATTTTTACGACTTAAACCGTTTAAAAGCAGTGAAGTTGGCCTCTTGGGTTTTTCTTCAGAATCTAAATTATGTACAACTGGATTATCATTTTTATGTAAAATTTGTTTAAGAGCAACGTTTCCAGTTTCTGTGTCTGCTTTTTCCACAGATTTAAAATTTTTTTCCTTGGGCTCAAACTTCTTAAACAGACCAAAAACTTTAGATACAGTCGTCTTGTTTTGACTATTTTGACTCTCTAAGGCCGCAACGTCAGTTACCGTAACGGCTCTCTTAATTAAATTAGATTCAGTCGGAGGATCAATATTAACAGGAACAGAATTTTCTCTTTGGGTGCGGTTTATTTTCATAGATTCAATAACTGCAACATTATTAGAACTTTTTTCAGGTGAGCTTGACTTAGCAAGTTTTTCTAACTTTTGACCAATTGACTGGAACATAGACTTCTTTTTAGGAGCGATATTTTTTGTGTTTTCGTCACACACTTTTTCTTTAACTTTTTTTGTCACCTTTTTCTTTTCATCTGTTGATTTGGCGTCACTTGCATTTAACTCAGTCTTTGATTTTGAAGATACCTTCTTTATTATTTTCTTTTTAACAGTTCCCTTTTTATCATTTGATTGATTTTCCGAAATCGTTGGTTTTATTTCTTCCCTTATAATTCCATTTTTAGCACCTTCAGAGTCGTTTTTGTCGCTTAATTGGCTTTCAACTTTACGACTTTTTTCCGTCTTATCATCGATTCCACTGACAACCTGATATTTCCTTAAGGTCAATGTAGAATCGATTCCTTTTTTGCTTTCTGATTTGGCATCTACTTTTTGATCGATTAATTCTACTTTTTTCTGTGAATCCGACTGCAAAACTGAAGCTTTCGCTTTTTTTGGTAAAGTTATACTAAAACTAACTTCTACGTCAGTTTTATTTTCATCTTGGATTATTTCTTTAGACTTAGTTTCATCTTTTTTGATATTACGATTTACATACACTTTTTCAGGAGAAGGGCTACTTGTAGGATAACTTTTCGGCCTTAATAATTTTGATTCTCTGTGTAATTTCTTATCGTCGATATCATTATCAGGATTTTTACAACTTTCTAAGGGAACGCTTTCTTTTGTATCTTCGTATCCATCAAAATTTTTCAAAGGGTAGCTTTTAGGCCTGATCATTTTTGAATCTTTGTTTAAAAAGTTATTACCAAGACCAGATTTTTGCTTTATAGCGTTAAGTTCATCGTTTTGGTTGTGTTCTGATGTTACAATATTAGAATCTAATGTACTTTCTTTTATGTTATCTAATATAGGGAAAAAGGGTGTAGTAGATCTACTACGATCTTTTAATAATAAATTACCTACAGGGGAAAGACATTTTTTCATAACATAATCGTCTTTGAACCCAGGGTCGTCAAGCGTTTCGATCGGACTTTTAGGTGTCGATTCTAAAGTTTTATTTTTCTTATCTCTAATTTCTTTTAAAATTTTCTGTGTTTCCAATTCTTTCTCCTTTTTGTGTTTGGCATATATACTATCATCCACCGACGTATCAAAGAAGTCAGAACGTAGAAACCTAGATATACGCTTTTTAGAATGGTCTCCAGTTAATCGTAGAGAGTGTCGTCTAAATCCTAAACCTGGTGTGTTATTTATTGCAGGTGATCCATAAGCTGCAATGTAACTAGGTTCAGAAAGAATACTACCAGTGTCCGAAGAGTAAGAATCATCTAAGGATAGATTTCTTTCGGGTGCCAAATATTTACTTAATAATGGACGGTCTGGGTTTCGTCGGATACTACCGCTTTTAGATCCAACGGACTCTTTAGTGAATGATTCCAATTTTGTTGATCCGTAGTCGAAATCCGCGGTAGAAGTAGGAGATACAGATTCCCTGGAGAGAGTTGACCGACGCCGGAGACGAGGCAGAGTACAAAATTGAGATGCAGAAATAGGAGAGTCTTCGGATTTAAATCTCGCTATATCCGTAGGCACAGATAGCACTTCAGGAGAACTGACGCGCGTGGAAAGAGTTACTTCGTCGGTAGGTCTAATCTCTTCAGAAGATTCTATTTCTGCGGAATGTTGAACTTCTTCAGATGTTTTCATATCAACTTCGGAATTGTTGTTATTGGGGAGTTCGAATTTTTCAGGAGTTTGAACGTCAACACTGGCATCTACTTCTTCGGGGAGATCTATTGTTTTGGATGTTTGAACTTCGATGTCGGTATCAATTCTTAGGCGGTCTCTTTTAGTAGTAGTGGAGCGGTCTATATCGCTGTCGGAAGCGATAGGGTCATTGTCGTAGTCTGGCGGCGGGTGTTGCGGGTGTTGCGGGTGTTGCGGGTGCTGCGTGTGGCCGGGCGGCGCGGCGGCGTCGTCGGAAGAGCGCGCGGAGGCCGAGTGGCTGCGCGCGTAGGGCGGGCGCGCGGCGGCGGGCGCGGCGGCATGAAGGGAGAGCGTGCGGCGCAGGCGCGCGGCGGCCTGCGGCGGCAGGTGCGCGAGCAGTTGCCGCTGCAGGCGCCGCGACAACGCCGGCGTCAGCCCCGACAGCGCCTGCATCTCGCGCTCCGAAAACTCTATCGAACTCAGATCCAGGTCTGATAGATCTAACCCGTCCGCCGCATCCGTAGTTTGCGAGGCTCTCGTTTGGTGCTTGACGGTTTTCTTACTATTACCTGTAATTCAATCGAAAACACACGTTTTCCATCATGCATGACGTTCGCTAGGATGGTATATATACAGTGTCGTCTTTCGTTACATCGATGGCGAGTCGACTCGTTAATGTTTTCGTTTCCGGTAGCGAACCGGCATGGATCATGATAGTATCGGTAGATATCATATATAGTTACGTTATTGTAAGATGCGAAACACCGATGCGACTAGCGAAAAGTTAAAAATTTTAGTTTTAGTAAGTTTTAATTCAAACGTTAATTCCAAACGAAAAGCGAATATGCAAAACCATAAACACAAATAAATGTATATATGCATTAAAATGTTGCTTTTCGAATCAAAAGTGATTTACCAGAAGGCGTACTAAATTAATATTGCATCAGCTATTCAACGTATCGGAGGCATCCGTACTGTGACAACAGCCGCAACGCGCGATGCGCAACACAAACACAAATGAGGAAAATAAAATAATAGTTTAGTACCTATTCCTGCGTGTCGTTTGTGGTGGGTTTGTGGTCGGGGCCGGTGCCGCTGTGAAGTGTAGATTTGGTCGGAGCATGCAGTGTAACGCGCAACCCAACTGCAACCACACCAACACAACCTCACTAGCGCGCGTCCTCCGCCCGCCGCCCGCTCCCTCCCGCGCCCTCCCGCCCGCGCCCGCCGCACGACCTACTCCGGCCCGCGGCCGGCGCGAGCTAGCGCACATTCTACTACCACATACCACATCGACTATCTACATCTTAGCCAGTGAATGTTTCCAAACAAATTAATTAACTTTGGGAACCGTTACAGATTTGGATCTCGAGATAGGGATGTAACAATTTAAAATAATAATATCTTCTACTTCATACAAACAATACTGCATTGCCTCGGCTTCGATTATGCGATGAGAAAAAAAAAATGCCTTTTTTGAACACTTCATGCAATTTTGTAACTACACAGAATGAATTCATGACGATCGAGAGCGATGCAACATTTTCCTGCTAATGTTAGCGGGTAGGAAAAGTCAAAAACCTGCACAAAGAATGCTTTATGAAAACAATATAAACACTACAATGCAAAAAAAAGTTAAATTTAGTAATTGTATGTTAATAAATTCTAAAATCACACAGAAACTGTAACGGACCACATCCATTACATGATCCATTACAGATTCATGTTAAAAGAAATCCTACGACAGAAAACGTCACTAATACCCCGATGCGTTCTAGATTCAAAATTGGGAAATTTGTCTATGAATCGCGGGAATTCGATAGTTAATCGATTTGTTTAGTGGAAGCTAGCTGATTTGTGAGTGCAGTCGTGCGGAGCGTTGCTACTGGTAGTGACATGAAACGCTCGATTTTCGTGAATACTGTACATGATGGTATCCGGGAAGTTTATCAATTGTCTTTGAAAACGGAATGAAAAACAAAAAACAAAAATTGTGCTTGTCATTAGTTTCCCTGTAATTAATATTTAAGGAAAGGAAACAAATTTTCTTCTTAAACATCAAAAAAATCAACAAATATAAAAATAAATGGTTTGTAAGTTTGTTGGTTTGTCCTTCAATTACACTGCAACGCGATGATATAGATAAGGACCTGGAGAATAGTGACTAGGCTACTTTTATCCCGGAATAAAAAAGGGTCCCGCGAGATTTTTAAAAAACCAAAATCCACACGAACTGCTTCGCGTGCAAAAAATCTAGTGGCATGGAAAATATTCATAGAAAATCTTCAGAGTCCTTCTACCTTTTCGATTATGTGCTGTCATTAAACCTTTTGAAAATGTATACTTACTACAATTTATATAATAAACAAAAATGATGACAGCGAAAGCGAGTGCTCCAAAACAGTGCAATATTCACATGTTGGCATGTACAATTTCAATGTAGCGTGCTCACAACGACCGAGGCATATAACGTGTGACCCGAGGTAGCCTAATGTATGAAGCGATAGCGGGTGATATTGGCAACGTTTTCGTCGTGAGTGTCAAGCGAGTGCGGAAGCGCGCGGGACTCACCTCGCGGCATCGGCGAGCGCGCCTTGTTGAACATCGAGTCGAAGGGCGCGTGCAGCTCGCGGGAACCCCAGCCCTCGCGCCTGCAACACGCGACACACAAGTCAGAACGGTGTCACACGCAACGGTGTGGGAAGGCAGATGTGTCATCGGCACGCGGGGAGCGAGTCAGAACGGTGTCACACGCAGCGGTGTGGAAAGGCACACGCGGGGAGCGAGTCAAAACGATGTCACACGCAGCGGTGTGGTGAGGCAGGAGTTTAATGTTGTTGTTTATAATATTGCTAACGACTCAGTCGCGGCACTATATTAAGCGACGGAATTAAGACGGTCACGCCGACCAACTTAATTCAGTCTTATCCCAGGACAAACCCATCGGCTTATGACTACGTTACATTTGAACCGACGATGGTAGACTTATAATAATTTTGTTAATCTTTACGGAATAAATAAGTGCATTGATATACAGTCTAATAGTTTAGTGGATGCCCTGTCTCCAAGAATAGAGCACTTGGCGCCAAAAAAATATTGAGTTACACAGGGTTATTTTAAATTACCAACAACCTTCTACGAGCAATTTCTATACGTTATACTTAACAACATATTTTTTACATAATTTTGTGAACTACTGTCTATAACTAGGGTTTTTAGAGATTATTTTACTGTTGACACAAAAAATATTTGACTTCTACATTGTGCTGAATTGCATGTTACACGACGTGTGGTATCGCAAGTGACATAATCTATTGTAACAAGTGACATTTGACAGCGCATGTATTATAATATAGTGTCATCGCTTTCGCGGGTGTGCATAAAGAGACTACCTAATAACATAACTCACGTTTCCGACACACTTCTTTTGCTTTCCATGTACCTATGCGTGCTGCGTGTAACAAAAATGAGGAATACTTTACAAATGTGACAAAATCAATAATTATGACAAATTAAAAAGTGTTAAAATGAATGAAATAAAAATATAACGTCGATACTTACAACAGATGTCTTCGTGGCAAGTGAGGGCTGCATGCAGAAAATATATTATTTATTAGTTGGTACATGAAAAAAAGCATGTTAAAATAAATTAATTATAACCTGAAAAAAGTAAACAAAACACATTAAATGTCTAAATGAATATGGACAAAGTTAGGTCAACTCGATTTAGTCTGTGTTTACGTTTAAGCTACGTATTCACTAAGCAACAATTGAGGCGCTACTTGTTTTTAAGTAAAAGTTTGACATCGTCACTCAGCATGTTGAACAGCATTTTGCAAGTCATTGGTTTCCTAATGAATACATGGCTTAACTTGCAAGCGTAAGGACGAGTGTGGCTACAAAATATCCATCATGTGAGGTAGTTTGTGAGGCTTTAGGTATAACTTTTATGCGTTTCCAAAAAATTTTCGCCACGCTCGTACATGCTAGCTCTACGTGAAACTCTAAGCCCATTTTCACATGGCATAACCGAAATAAAACTAGTTTTAAACTGATGCAACCGAACGCAAAAACATATACAGCAATTGCACACGGAGCAACTTCTCGAAAACTAGTCACATCTGCGATGCAATTGATCTGCATTGCAGAACTGATCCAATGAAAACTGATCTTGCCGTATGAGAATAGGTTTAGAGTTAAATATTCTCAAAACTGGTCATAATATGATGGACTGAGGGTGTATTAATATGAATATTTTTATATGATAAAAGCGATAGTTCTTCGCTTTTTATTTTAATTAATTCTATGATAATATGATTTTGAAAGATAAATTTTGAAGCGCCCACCTTTAAGTTAATATTTCAATGATAATTATATCTCAATTATGTAATAATATTAGGGACTAAGTCTTTGATGCCAAAATGTCTGTTGAAAAAATATATCGTCGGCTTAATTATCAAACTACGTATCTCCATTTGGTCAAACTTTACAGGAGAACGGAAAAACTTTTTTACTCCGTACCTAACTAACGATAAAAACATAGAAAAACAGCTTTATTTACATTTGAATTTTAATGTGCTTATGTTTGTTGTAATTATGATTTATTATCTGTTATGATGATTCAATAAATGGACTTAAAATATTAGGTCAAAATGGCGTCGGCTTATGCCGTGGTATTTTTATTTTTTGTAAATAGCAAAAAAACTAAAAACAAGTGGGAGATACGAGTGATTCCATCATGTTCGTTACCGAATTTTACACTACATGGCGTCAAAATAAAAAAATCGGAAATTTTGGAGTTACGAAGTTTGATAATTAAGCCGACGATATGCCAGGTAGTGTGACGTAAGTTACAATTAATGGCAGTTAAAATAAATACACCCATAAACATTAATGTCGTCAGATGAAATGTAACTGTTTTTCACAGCGGTATGGTTCATGAGTGTCATCTGGCCATGAACTGGAATATTAACACATAAAAACTAATCAATCTTGAAATGAGCAGATATACCTAATGAATATCAATCATGGATAAAGTCAGTATCTACGAGATGATTATTTATCGATTAATTGTAGAAATAGACTCGCACTAAAAACGGCTATAAATTCGTATATAGGCGACAAATATCGTATTCAGAGTTGGACATCCAAAATTCGTTAATTTTCCGAACGGATGCCAATAAAGTCTTTCCTTTGGCTTTTTTTAAAAAAACCGATATGTGTGCGATCAGACATTTAGCTTTTGCATAAATATCGAAGGTAATTCTCAGCTCATTTCAAAAAACAGGAAAACCATGGTATGATTATAAGTGTTAAGGATAATGTCACGTATGTTGTATCGTGGTTTTGTCGTCACCTGTTAAAGAAGGGCGATTGCAGGTTGTTGAAGATCGAGTGCGGGTGGTGTTGGAACCCGGGACCCTCCTCGCCGTTCAGCCGTTGTGTGAGCGCTCGTACCTATCAACGAATATTTTATTTGACCACATTTTAAGACCAAGCGAGTCACCAATATTGGTGGATATTTTCAAGGAACCGACATAGATCGCCCAATTTCCAACATTGGCGCAAACTTTGAGTCACTGCTGATTTGTCAACCCACATGTTGGGCACTTAACAGCTTAAAATTCTAACTAATTTTTTTCTTCTTTTGCTCTTTTTATATATTAATATTGTTAAACTTAATGTATCTCTCATCATTATGTTCTCAGTGCGCCAGCAAGAAATCATAATATTAATTAATGTTTGAGAATGGCACTGGCCCGGGTTTACGGGCTTTTCTAGTTTAGTGGTCAGGATTCCAATGATAAAAATAAACTTCTAGACAAACGCGTTACACCTTAGATCACATCATCACTTTCCATCAAGTGTGATAGTGATCAAGCGTGTGCTATAGCATATATATATAATTTCTTTTAATACATTATAATGTATTAAAAGAAATTATGTACTATACTGAGTTTCTCTAATAGAGATTTATATCTAACTAAACGATGCCCGCGACTTCGTTCGCGTGGATCAAGGTTTTTCAATTCCCATGGGAACTCTGTAATTTTCCGGAATAAAATGCCTATGTTTTAATCCTGGGTATGAGCTATCTCCATTCCAAATTTCAGCCAAATCGGTTCATTCGTTGTGGCGTGAAGGAGTAACAAACATACACATACACACACACATACATACAAACTTTCGCCTTTATAATATTAGTGTGATGTGATGGAAGGGGCTCAAAAACGTTAAAGAGAACATACCCGGTGCAACAGCGTGGAGAACAGGTTGTCGGCTGTGAGCAGGTGGAAGCCTTCATCCTCTTCGTCTTCCTCGCCGGAGCTCACGGACTCGGCGCGCGCCGCCCGCGTCGACCTTCAGCATATATGACCAACTTACACAACACTTACCAACCGTACGCTTTACACTAGTGCAATAGGCATGATGACAGGATAATAAAATAGGATTCATGGATTATGAAAAATGTATTTATTTTTCCATTTTGACCTAGATTGATATTTATTTTGATAAAATAAAAATAACTGTAAATAAACCTCTCTGAAGTGACATAATAGCCATGAATAACTGTGCACGAACCTCTGTATCAAAGGTCTAAAGGAAAATAACAGTCAACTGTAATCGTACCTCAATCTGTGCATGTGTGTGTCGTCCTCTTCTTCCGATTCTCCACCGCTGACTAGACTGCTGTAAAATGACATGAAATTCATTTATTTCTTATTATTTTTTTAATGATTATGGGAAAGAGTCACACTTCACGCCGTCGCCGCTGCGTCCTGGAAAGTACCTATCGTAATATCTCTATCTTTTCGAAGGAAAACATCGTGAAAAATTGGCCTCACAGAGAGTTCCTCCTCGTCCGCGATCTCAAGTGTTTTAAGGCCCTTCGCACACGGGTCGTAAGCGTAGTCGTATCGTAAGCGTATCGTTACGACGCTACGCGTACGAGACTTGCAGTGTTGCGCAAACGAATCTTCACGTAAACGTATCGTTTTGGATATCAGTTAAAATCGTAGCGTCAAAAATTATAAAAAAAATTATACGAGTAGTTTATTATATATTTTCTTACCTGTCCAGTTCATGTTAACGATATCTCTGTCCAAGCTTTGCCTGTAACATCTTTTCTTGAATATTCGCTTAATGAATGATTATATAGACAAGAGTAGTTTTCAACCAGGTTGACGAATTCACTTATTTTTTCAGTCATATTGAAAGTTAAAAGTCATAAGAAATTGAAATTCAGTTAAATTCAGATGCTTTTTAAATGAAAAGTTAATTTTTTACGCTTGTGTTTTTACGCCAGTACGCTACGACTATCGTAATGACAATAATCACCTCCTACGATTCGCTACAACACCGCTTTGTATGACTTGTTTGACCATGTTCATGCTCGTATTGCTCTCGTCGTACGCGCAGATTACGATACGCTTACGCTATGACGCCGTGTGGCGTGTGTGACGAAGAGGTTGCTTCTACAGTGTTGACGCATACCTGATGCGTCTCGGCCTGGGCGCCGTGGAGCGGCCGAGGCGCGTGGGCATCTGCTCGGGCTCGAGGCTGCGCTGCCGCGGCGTCACGTAGCCCTTGCCCTCCACCGCGATGGGGATGATGAACTCGCGAGCCGACTTCTTGATCGGCTCGCCCGTGGACGGGGAGACCGCCTCGCCCGTCGACTCCGTTGAAGCCAACCGCCTGTGCCATTAAACTTGTTTTCACTTGTGTATTTTTATCTAGTTACCATGCTACCGGCTAATGCCCGGTTTCTACTGTAACCTGTCGATAAATTACCCAGCAACTTTGTTAATTGTCAAAGAAATAGTCGGTTCAAGACGCGGACCAAAAACCGTAAAAGTAGCCTATGTATTATTCCAGACTATAATCTATCTCTGTGCCAAATTTCGGTCAAACCGGTTCAGTCGTTGCGGCGTGATTGAGTAACAAACATCAGACCATACATCCAAACTTTCGCATTTATAATATTAGTAGAATAAGTAGAATAGTAATGACAGTAAGAAGGCCCATACACGGTAAACGTGTTTGTCAAACACGTAACATTTTTACGTGTATTTGATAGTCTGTGGCCGTGTTTGTCAAACAAACTATGTGTTTGAAAAATGGAAACGGAGGTGTTTGATTGGGTGTGCTGGTGTTTGATGACCTTGTTCAAACAAAACCACGTTCACAAACACGTAAAAATTTTACGTGTTTGACCGTGTAAGGGCGCTCTAAGGATGAATTTATTTTTTCATACTGTGGTGTGTTACCTAAGTGGTGTTTGCGTGATGCGCGCAGTCGCAGCGGGCGAGGCGACGGAGGCGGGCGGCGTCGTGAGCGGCGTGCCGGGCGTCACGGGCGTGAGCGTGCCCGCGCGCGGCGCCGCAGGGGGCTCCTCACCAGGCATCATGATGGGGATAATGCGCTCCACCGACACACCTCTGTGAACAATATACATTGTGTTTAGACGCGAACTCATCAGCTCATTTTCTACTTGATCAAAGTTTCACTCGTGCGATTCATTTGAATTTTGGTGTACTATTACTTCGAATTATTTCCAAGGCATGGGTAGGGGTACCTTGAGTTGATGCTGCAGCATCAAATAGTCTACGGTATACCCAACTTCTCACAAACTTACAGCAGACGAGTAAACTATATGTTTGGGCTCATTAGAATGGTCTCAATGGTGTTAGATAAATGATAATCGAGGATCGAGAAGGATCTGATGATGAAAAAAAATACTGGGTGACAGACGCTCCCAGGCGCAATAGTGAAGGCTGTGGTACTTCCCACTTATAAAAATAAGTGGGAGGTACCAGTTTTGATCGCCGATAGGGAGAATTTGAGATTTTCTTGTCTCTGGTCTAATCTGGTTGGATTCTTGAGCCATGGGTAGTTACCACCATATCAGGTTATGACCCTATATAAGCTGAGAGAAACGAATCGCTTGACGGCGCCTCCGATGACATTCAGGGTTGCTAACCAACCAAATATTATTCTCGCTGTTGGTTGTCCTCCAGTACGCCCTCGTATCGGTCTCCATTCTAGAACAAGTCTGCTTTAGGAACCAGGCTCTATGACAGATAATGTCGTTCTCAGTTCCGTTAAGTGAGAGCAGAGGTCTCGTGTAGAGGCTTCCACATCCCGATATCCAGCGGCTATCTATAACTCGTCTGATGACGTCAGTATACCTATTGGGGGTCTACCAACACTACGTTTTTCGATGCGAGATCGCCTTTCCAGTGCAGATTCTTCCTTGAAAGACAGAATCTGCGTCATAGCGGGAGTTGATAATCCTCTGTATACCTGTTTCGATGGTCTTTGATGGTGTGCAGAGCCTCGGTGCGGAAGACGCGCGGCGACGACGCCGAGGGCAGGGGCGGCGCGGAGGCGGGCGGCGCGGGCGGCGTGCCGGGCGGCGACGCCAGGCTCGCCACGCCCGCCGACGACGAGCGCCCGTACGGCACGGGCGGCTTGCCTGCACATTTGTAACACCATACTCTTCACTATCTAATGCCTGTTTTCGCCAACGTTCTATAACTTTGGCTACCTAAGCTAGGTAAGATGACGCATTTGTCAATTTCGTTTTCGCGAACCTTAAGGGCCTTTGCACACCACGTTTTTTAAACGCGCCGTTGACGCGCGTTTTAGAAACGTGCGTCGACGGCGCGCTTTTTTATCCTACAGAGCAGTTTGTTATCCTTTGTATCCATACAGACGCGCGTTAGCGTCAAGTTTGTATCGCTAAAAACGCGCGTCAACGGAGCGTTTAAAAAACGTGGTGTGCAAAGGCCCTCAGGGAACACCTAAACGATATTGAATATTTGTATTGTATTTAGGGCTACCTACGTAGACTCCTACTTAGGGATTGATTTAGGTATGGTGTTTTTAGCAAAATGGTAGTTTTGATACAGCAGAGCTATAGACTAAAATGATTCATCTTTAAGGATCGTGATCGTTACAGTCGATACAACCAGCCTCAACATTTCACTTTACACACAACTCTTACACAATCACATTTTTCAAAAAAGAAATATTGAAAAGTTTTGAAAGAGTTACAACATTAGTGTACCTGTACGTATAGCCGTGGAAATGATGTCCCTTGCGGCGCGACGACGGTTGTCTTCGCCGGCACGCTCCTCCACAAGCTTCGCCATCGAGTTCTGCAGACTCCTAGTGAACAGACATATTTTTTATATAACTTTTATTTTAGGTCGCATTTCATGACATCATTTATGACCACGAAATAAAATTGAGTTTCATAACTTTGCAAATTAAGAAAATTAATAGAAGATTCAGAAAGACTTTTTGTTCGTTTAAGGAACAGAGACCTTTTTGAGTTGTCTCACTATTGATAGTGTGTGCAATATACATGTACCCATTTTTCGTTAAATTGAATGATTTCTAAGAAATGACATTAAAAACTTCTTCAAATTCCATCCACAATGTACCCACAATGTAAAAGTGGGAACAATATCGATGGGAGATGATTCCATAATTTGGTAGTGCGTGGGAAAATGGATCTGGAGCAAGGGATGGTCGAAGTGCTCCAGGCACCCAGATAGATAGATAGATAGATAGATAAAAACTTTATTGCACACAAGAAAGAAACAAAAATTGATACAACTTAAAACTACGCACCCTTATTGCTACAGAGCAATCTCTACCAGGCAACCATCGGTGATAGAAGTAAAATTGGTGATAGGACCCAGGGGATGAGGGTGAAATTGCGTTCGATGCTTATAAGTGTGTGCCTAAAGAAAGTTCGTTTTGTTCGGCGCGGACAGGTGTAGCAAGTCCTTACCTCCTGGCGTCCTGCAGCACAGCGTTGGGGTCGAGTGGCGCGCTGGAGTGTGACGGTTCGCTTTCCGTCTTTTTGACCCCACCGCGGTTCATCTCCTCCATCGGTGTTTGTGGCGACTGTTTACATGAATACAATCTCAATTAGTTTTTAAACTGTATAAAAAAGATATTGTAGTTCACAAATCAAATGGTGTAGTTGTTAATCTACTTTTTGAAGCAATAAGGTCGTTAACTTACCGGCGCAGGTTCGATACCAATCTGCTGGAGTCGAACAGTGCCATTGTCCGGAGACTTAAGCGTCAGCTCGCGATCTTCGCTTTGTGCCTTTGGTTTTGCAATCTTGGATACTGCGAACAAATACACTCATCATGAAGCCTCAATAGCCCAACGGTTAAAGGTGCAGACTGAAAAGTTAGAGGTTCGAACCCGTTGTCGTTACTGTCGTACCCACTGCTAGCACAAGTTTTCCGCTTATTTGGAGGGGATAGGAGGATATAAGTCAACTTTAGCTTGGCTGTACTACTAGTAAGTACTCACTACCAGTACCAGACCAGTCTTTTAAAAGGTTCATCACATCAACAGTGACGACTTTTGACGACTTCCCTGGCGCAATGGTCTTATAACTGGGAGGTCTCAGGTTCGATTCCCGGCGGGGCAATTTGGGAATTTATAATTCCTACATTCTCTGGTCTGGTGGGAGGCTTTGGCCATGACCAGTTACCACCCTACCGTCAAAGGCGTGCTGCAAAGTGATTTAGCGATCCGACACGATGACTGTAGAAACCGATTTGGGGTATGGGTTGAATTTACACTGCCATACCCCATCCAAGTTAGCCCGCTACCATCTTAGACTGCATCGTCACTTGCCATCAGGTGAGATCGCAGTCAAGGTCTATCTTGTCATCCGCTCCGCCTAACATCCAGCATCAAACAACGCCAGCTTCTATCTTATATTCATTGCCCGATCGCTTTAAAGTCTTACTTGGCTTGGATAAATTGCGCTTAATGTCGGGGGCCGTGGTCAAAGATGCGCGGCGTTCGAACTGCTCCTTGAAACTGCCCACGTGCCCTCCGATGGACAGTTTCTTGGGCTTGGCGGGCGGCGCGGTGGGCGCGGTGGGCGCAGTGGGCGCGGGCTGCGCCAGCGTGAGCGAGGTCAGCTTGTCCGCTGTAGACGACACCGATAGCGGTTTTGGTTCTTCCACCTGCTAAAATGCAGAAGGAAAATTATTATAACCGCTACATGGAAGTGTTTATGTTTGTGTACTATGGACGTGAACCTTTCTATCATACTAATATTATAAAGGTGAAAGTGTGGATGTTTGTTACTCAATCACGTTGCAACGACAGAACCGATTTGGCTGCAAAATTTTATCCCGGAAAATTAAAGAGTTCCCTCGGGAATAAAAAACCCTCAATCCACGTGAACGAAGTCGCGGGCATCAGCTAGTAAAGAATAGAATCAATGCTGGTTGTATAGAAAGAAAAATATCACTCCCTACAACCTACTGTAAGTCATTACGATTTACAATAGGTTGTAGGTAGTGATATTTTACAGCGGATTTACAAATTTCTTTCTATTTCAGTCAGAATAAGATTATCTTTACATAAAAAGTATAACTACTACTACTATTATAGATAATAGCAACATTTTTACAGTCACAATTATAATTTCTGCCATCCATATTCTCGAATTAAACCATAATGTTTCTTTAGCTTCTCTTAAATACCTCTAAATTTTCTGCTTCAAAACCTGATATTTTAAGACTGTTTTAAGGAAATTTAGTATAAACACTACCATAGGGAGACATAGATACCTTGGATTCCTCCAATTTTTCCGTCTTTTCATCAGTTTTTGGCGGTGACGGCTTCTTCTTTATGACGAGTTTCGGCTTAGGTTTCTCCTTTGGTTCCTCTTCCTTTGGCACATCTGTTACTATCTCTGCGGGAGTCTCCTTCACGGGTTCGAGCGGCATCGTCGGCGCGGGGGATATCGTCATGGTTGCCGACGACTTGAGAGTAGGTTGTGAAACCTGTAACTATATCATTTATCATTATTTATACTATTTGCTATTGGGACTGTTGTCAAAATATGGATATTCATTAATTACAATCGAAAATGTTACATGTCAGAATTTACAACATTTGTTTGTCTAAAAAGGAAAACTGCAGTCACGCAATCACCTCTGATGATATCAATTAATCCCAATCCTACTAATATTATAATTGCGAAAGTTTGGATGTATGGATGGATGGCTGGATGGATGGATGTTTGTTACTCAATCACGTCGCAACGATTGAACCGATTTCGCTGAAATTTTGCACAGAAATAGAGTATAGTCTGGAATAACACATAGGCTACATTTTACCCCAGAAAACAAGAATTCCCGCGGGAATTCAAAACCTCAATCTACGCGAAGTCGCGGGCATCAGCTAGTCCACTATAAAGCTAAGAATCAAGTGGGTCATAAAAGAAGAATCAAGTCAATGATAAAAGAAGAACTTACCGAACCCTCAGGTTCCTGTTCTGGGGGTGGGGACGCTTGTCTGGCGTCCTCTTCCGGCAGTGCGGGCGATAATGGCGCCACGCTGGCACAACTATTTAAAAACGTTATACATAGTATTATATTGCTGTTAATTGATCGGTTACACGAACATACAGAAAAAAAGGTTAAACGTAGTAACTTAATTTGTATTGAGTCTGTATGCTTTTAATTTACATTTCTTAGTTAATTTGATTTGATTAGTGAAGATAAAATACAGGAAAAATCAGGGCCTTAATTTTTTTTAGGTAGAGGGATTTTGTCGCCCGCTGCCTAGCGTCACTGGTAGAGATCTCCCGTGGTAAGTTTTTCTGGTCCATCATTTTGTAAAAATTTCAAGTATTTAGTTTAACTCAGAAAAAAGTTCATACGTAACGTCTCCAGTAACATATTACAAAATTTCGCTACTAAGCTGGTAATAATCCGGACAAGGTACAGAGCCCTCAGTGCGCGAATATGGCTCACACTTGGCCGGTGTAGTCTTTTTCCTTGTACAAGTAGCGGTACAACAATAACTCCCGCTGACCTGGCGACTCGCTCCTTCTTGCGCAGCAGCCCGCTCGCAGACATGGCGGCGTCGTACTTGCGCTTGTTGTCCGCCGCCGACACCAGAGTGCGCGTCGGCGATGGCTTGATCGCGTCTTCTCCACCCTCTATGAAAGTGGAGACAAAAGTTGACACATCATTATCTCTGAAACTGAATCTCATTATATAAGAAATCGGTCTACATATCGTCCTTTTTGGAAGTCGGTTAAAAATACATACTTGCCAAAAACTGATTGACTGCTTTTGATTTGACTGGTGATTTGGGGAATGTAACAGAATATAATAATACTATTTTTAAACTTCCTGTGTCTGTTTGAACACACTTAACTACTAAGGAAGCGAATGTTGCAACCGATGCCGCCATAGAAATATGTATCTACAAACACACACAGCCACGCATGCACGCACGTACGCACGCACGCTCGCTCGCACGTACACAAATTCGTGACACCTTAAAAGATAACGGCCATATCTTCTGGTTGCAAGCGGCAGCAAATTGCAGTGTGTAAATGTCCATAGGCGAAAGTATGTCCGTCCAGCTGTGAACATTTAGCGGTTCTGACGACGATGACATCCAATAATCTCCGAATATTTAATTTACAACCCGAATAGCTTAATATAACATTCGTAGTATAAAATAGTATTAGTAGAGTAGAAAGAAGTAGTTCATACCAGCAACAAGTTCAAGAATCCTCTTCTCGGCGGAGTTGCTTGGTTCTACCGCCATTGAAGTGGAACTCGTTAGGTCTGTGCAGCTCTCTTCAGGACCAAGGTCCGTCTATAGAAAAAAATTATTAAGTGTACACCTTATTAATTTTTAAATATGTATCGAATTTGCGAAATCGGCAAGATTCTAAACCACGTCTCTGCAGGTAATTATACCTGCAGAGACGTGGGTTAGAATTGGTTGGAGCATACAGGTATAAAACACCATGACTTTCAATCCACCACTGTAGAAATAAGGTTCAAATTACAATGCAGCTCTTACCTAGAGACGACTGCTTTTCTTCTAAATATTTTTATTAAATACTAGCGGACGCCCGCGACTTCGTCCGCGTTCATAAATCACCACAGTTTAGGTTGGCAGAACCCCTTCAACATCAGGATTGAGGAGTTGGAACCCGAAGTTTTTATGGGACCATCTCGCAAAGTTTTTGTGTCGATTAAAAAAAGATTCACGCAAATTGACTGATTTGACTGATGTAATGACGTGGAAACTGATGCATTTTATCTCGCGTGCCGAAACTAATACAAAAGAAACGCGAGTTTCGGAACGCGACATTAAACTCCTCCAACTATGTATTCTGTGCTCCAACGCACACACGCACATTGTTTTGATAGATATGATCTTTGACGTTAGGAACACACCTACATTGCTTAGACAACAGTGAGTGCTTGTAATTTAATATGAACTTTATACCATAGCAATAAAGCTCAAATTGACTACGTTTTAGTTTCAAATCATTTGTATGGGAAAAAGAAAAGGGCTATTTTTAGGGTTTTTCAAGCAATAATTCTAATTTTTCTCGCCGTAAAAACCATCCTTGAACTTCAACGAACATTTTAAAAAAAGATTTGGCCAAATTGGTCCAGGCGTTGTTGAGTTATGCGCTTACAAACACATTTTGCGATTCATTTTTATATTATAAATGTAGTATTTACTACTCGTTCCAACTTCACTCACATTTATTTTCAAGTTTGATCGATTGACAGTCAGTGAAATAAATAAATAAATTACTAGCCTGCGACTTCGTCCGCGTGGATTAAGATTTTTAATTCCCAACTCTCTAATTTTCTAGGATAAAATGTGTTAATCCTGGGTATGAGTTATGAGCCAAATCCATCCAGTTGTTTTGCGTTAAGAGTAACAAACATACACACACACAAACTTTCGCCTTTATAATATTAGTGTGATTAAAAAAGGGCTAGATGTTTTATACCTGCGCCGGGACAACGACACTGTTGGAGCTGGAAGGCGCCGCGGGCGCTAGCGATAGCAACAAGTCGAGGCGCACTGGGGTTTCCGCTGCCAAAGCTTCTGCCATCTCCAGGCATGATGTCTCACATCCCATATTAACCCAACTGTACACATAAAACATTTATTTAATTCAATGACAAGACAGTTCGTGACTGCGATCTCACCGGTGCTAAGTGACGGTGCAGTCTAAGATGGTAGCGGACTAATGGCAGTGTACTTTAACCCATACCCCTCGGTATGTGGTGAAGTACATACCCAAAATCGGTTTCTACATGTCATCGTACCGGAACGCTAAATCGCTTGGCGGCACGTCTGGCGGTAGGGTGGTAACTAGCCACGATCAAATCCTCCCACCAGACCAGACCAGAGACAATTCAGAAATTATACTCGCAACTTCAACCGCGTGGGATTTTTTAAAAATCCCGCAGGACCCCTCTGTATTTCCCTAAAAGATAGCCCATGTCACTCTCCAAGGTTAAAACTATGCTCATGCAAAAAATCACATCGCTCTATCCGTTACTGCGTTGCTGCGTGATTAAAGAACAAAGCAATAAACTAACAAACAAACAACCACAGTTTCGCATTTATAATATTAGTAGGAACATTCAGAAAGTATACTTACGGATTATCACAAATATATGCAATATCAGCTCTCTTTAATGGATCCACCGTTAACATGTCCCGAATCAGTGGCGACGCAGCTACAATAACATGAAATTAAATTTATAGCCAATAATCCAAAGTTCATAAATTAATGATTTAGATAACGGTATTCACGATTATAACATTTTATGACGAAATGCTATTTTTTTAGTTAGTAGTTTTTTTACTGTTTCGAGTAGGTTACAAACTTACAACTTACAATTATTGCAGGTAGTTAATATTTAACTGTAAACTGTAGGTAGATTATATTATCCGATAAAAAAAACAATAATAAAAAATTCAGTAAAAAACGGTATATATTAAAACAGTGTTATACATACATGAGGGGTTCTTCGGTTCATAATAGTCGCCATTGCTGATCTGCCTAACCAGACGTTTGAAGTTTGAGCCATCGAATGGCATGGCTCCGTAGACTAGAGTGTATAGCAGGACACCTAACGACCAGCAGTCCACCTGTGGAAGTACATTTTTGATAAATTGGGAGAAGTATAACGGTCGTAGTGCATTGAATTTGATTGCATCTTTCTTCGTAATGCTAGTAGCCTGTCGAAAAGTTGGGAATCTGCTTTCCAACCGGTGGTAGAGTGTCGACTTGTCATAAGAGCTACAAGAGCTAATATGAGATTCAGTTGATATTAGGCGCAGCAGCGCATATTCCGAGTCGATCGCAAGAACATTCAACTTTTACATCCATTGCGTTCTAAACGCATCATAACTACATTGAAACAATTTTTAATACAATAGTTACCTCAGGTCCGATATACGGCGTTCCTTTAACTATTTCTGGTGATGCGTACAAAGGTGACCCACAAAATGTGGATAAAAGGGATGTCTCTTTGAAAACATTTGAAAGTCCAAAATCGGCTATCTGCAACCATAATTTCATTACCACAAAATAATCTTAAGCGCCACTTCATATTTTAATACACAGTACAGTATCCAGCAGTTAATAATAATATACAATAAGCCCCAGAAAGAGATTGTCACTTATATGACATTTTTTCGTGCCACAGAGAGATGGCTCTACGAAGCTAAAACCAGCCGACTATCTATTTCAAAAGCTCGATGTGTAACATTAACTGCTGAGTACTGTACTATATTGCCACACGTACCTTAGCACTACCAGTGTCGTCAAGTAAAACATTTTCTAATTTTAAGTCTCTATGACATATTTTATGTATATGGCAATAATAAACGGCCGTTGCAATCTGCCGAAATAACCTGTAATTATGACAGACATTAGATAGATGGATATAGGTACGTAAAAAGTCCTTATACATTGGTTATGTCCTGACCTTCTGGCTTCGTCTTCTTCTAATACTTTTTTTTGGCTGAGGTAGTCGTACAGTTCACCACCTGAACAATACTCCATTACTAGAATCATTTTTTCACTGTTTTCGAATACTGAAAATAAAAAATGATTGAATAATTATATTTCACAAAAAATAATTTCTTTTCGATTTTTTCTACGAAAAAAAAAATTGTAGTTGATATTCAATTGGCTTAACTGAAATAAAGTCCCTCGAAGACGATATATTATCTTCGTCGTGTCATAATAATAATTATAACACATATACAAACGTTGTTATGCCAAGTATTTTACGATAATCCGTTACTTAACTTACTTCATGCTTATATAAATGGTATACCCATTATGCATTATGCATCATATAAAAAGGAAAAGCGATAGAAAATTGTACAGCTAACTAATTATTATTTATCTATTTGATTATTTATTTTGTGAATTATTTAATGGTATTTTTATCATGCCTTATTGTTACGGTCTGACTTGAATTATTTCGCAAAGAAGTACATATTAATCACTATATGATTTCAATCAATTTTAGTGTCCCGCACTCGTAAAGAAAAACGGAACATTTATGAAACCACCTCGACGTACCTATAACATTCGCAGAGGTTTGGTTCAGAAACAATTCAAGTCATAGAATCTTTATATTCAATCCATATACATTTTAATGTTCCTCTGACATTTACCTGTTAAACTCCAAAAGAGAGAATAGTTACCCCGCAAAAACTACTTTAGTTATTACTTTTTTTTATCAGTTTCATTATATTAGAGACATTATGTAAGGAACACATTGGAAAGAACGATTCGTACTTGCCCAGTTGTTTTCATATTATACATATAGTACAATAACTTATAATAAAATAAAAATATAGCAATAAGCGTTTCACTGTACACACACATTCCTATCAGCTTGATGAAGAATGATGTCTGAACGTGGTGTCTGATGTTCATAGTTATGCATATTATCAATAAAAAATCTTATGAGATTTTTGGATCCTTGATGAGGCTGTACACAAATCTGTTAACGAAATGAGTCTAAAAGCAGTATTATTTTTTTTTTCACAATTTTACCTGTAGAAATGTATACCACTACATTGAATTAAGTTTGGTTTATATACTGTACACTACAATTTGTTCCATCCTAAACATCATCAGTGATTGAGAACATCCTAACTCTATAGTACTAGTCAAACTCAAGAATCAAATTTTTTTTAATCAATACCTTCATAAATATGTACAATGTTCGGATGTCTGACGGAAGACATAATTTGCACCTCTCTCCTTATACGTATAAGATCTGCTTCGGTTTCAATTTTGCACTTTTTTATCGTCTTGATAGCCACTTCCTGACCAGTTTTCTTATTGATTCCGAGTTGTACCTTGCCGTATGTGCCTTGACCTAATTTTCTGACTATATCAAACCTGAAACAACACATTTATATGCAATAAGTACTCGTTAATAGAATATTTTGACTATTAAGCTTTGGCTATGAACATTTTTTTGAATATAGCATGTGTCGATTCCGTACAGAAAACCATACAAAACTATACTGAGCAATATCGTGCTACAAAATTTGCCATAATGAGGAAATATGCCTTAAGACATAAAACGTATTATCCGACTCAATAATCTATACTTATAATAATAATTATTAAATAATTTTCAAAATATTCTATATTGTAAAGCCCGTTAAAACAAAACAAAAGGTAATCGTATATAAATGAATCTTCTAAGACAACATTTTAACGCTTTATCATCAAATCAAACAAGAGCATAATAAACACCCACTCACGCAAAGTGAATAGGTAAATTATTTATTAAACATTTTACACCGAATTGTTGGCGTGAACGTGCAAATTGAAGTACAAAAGTTATGGACCTCTAATATTTACCCGGGCAATTGAATTTCTGTTTATTCGACTTAGGTTTGCCCGAGTCCGATATCGAATATATTGTTTTGTGTTTTTTAATTATGAATCATAATTGCTTTAATATCAAAGGCATCCTGAATCTATTAAACATGAGGAATTCCATATTCGTAGAACAGATCAAAATAAGTTTGTTTTAGTATTAGAATAGTTTTAGCTAAGGAAAATATGGTAGATAACTAACTAGATAATATGTCGAACCATGACCGCCGACTTATCGTAAGCGATATTTTTACCTAAATTGCGTTTTATCGATCGACGTCACGTCGATATTTCCCGGGAATATAACATGCTTACTTCAAATATATTATGTTATTTTCCTAGGAAATGTCGATGTGCGCTAGTCCTTTATAGTAATATCGTTTGTAATGATAAATACAATTTAGGTAAAAATGTCGCTTAACATAAGTCGGTGGTCATGGCTCGATGTTCTCTTCTTTATTTCTTTACATTTGCGACCGACTTTCACGATGTAAGTGTATGTGAGTTGTATACATTATGAGCGTATGAGTCAATAGCGGAAAAAATTCAAGCTAACTTCTTCACTGCTGCATGGTTAGGTCTTGCGACACATAAAATTTCACTAACTCATGCGTTGTCCAATCGCTTTCATACGAGTATTAAGTATTTTTATAGGTATATTATTATCATTACGCATTTGGAAAAAATGTTGCTACACTGAAAGATGAGAAATATTTGTTTAGTAAAGGTTGATTCTTAAAAGTCAGCGTAATTGAATGAAGATATTTAAGCAAGTTTATTTTGCACAAGCAAATAAACTCGGGTGTTGACAATCTGCCTCAATTCCATCTGAAATCTTCCCTGCGAATTGTGTTTGATTTGGAAGATGTCAAAGTACAGCTCAAACAGCTGGGTTTGTTAACACAAACACGGGATTCTTTGCAAGTCAAACCTTAAATAGGTGACAATTCTAAGAATACATTAGAAAGCACCGAATCCGGATAAAGAACGTAGAGAGAATTGCAAAGGTAGCATTCATACGTGACGTCACTTGCAACCTTTCCACCTACAGCATATCGGAGAAGTCGGGCGTAGCGTAGGTGCATAAAGCGAAACTCGAAAATGAGGTCACTAGCTCACCACGGCCCAGGCGAACGGTTGCAATAAAAGTCTACATTATTTATTAAATACCAAACTATACGATTCTATTTACCTAAATTCGCGGTGTAAGAGTCAGATGAACGTATCTACATTTTTCTCAATTTTACAGGAGAGCAAAAAATAGGATCTTTACCAGTTATTTAATAAAGATAATATACAATTTACGAAAAAATATATACATTTATTGACTAGCCGACAACCGCTACTTCGTCCACTTCTTCAATTCTCAATCGACAGTTCCAACTCTTCAATCCTGATTATGCAGGGGTACTGCCCTCCTAAACTGTGGGGGTTTAGGAACTGCCGATTGTGAATAGTTATATTAGGTACCAAGTAAAGACTAAATCGTTGAATTCCAAGACCCAACTCCTCAATCCTGATGCTGCAGGGTTTCTGCCTACCTAAACTGTGGGGATTTAGGAACTGCCGATTGAGAATTGAAGAAGCGGATGAAGTCACGGGTGTCCGCTAGTCAATATATATATATATATTCGTAAATTGTATATTATCTCTATTAAATAACTGGTAAAGATACTATTTTTTGCTCTCCCGTAAAATTTAGAAAATATAGATACGTTCATCTGGCTCTTACACCGCGAATTACGGTTTCATAAAATCGTACCAGAGTAAAATAGTGCAATGTTTAATATACATATATCTTAAAATCAGATCTTGAAACTGATTCATTTTTCCAAAAAAGAAATATTTTAACCCCCGACGGAAAAAGTACATTCTTACAAGTTTGACCGCTTTATCTGAAAATTAATAATTCATATTGAATTATTGATTAATTTATTGATCTTTAGGTTAAGCTGCCTGCCTACCTCTGTTTGAGTCGCAGCCGATGGTCGTGGAGGCGTACGTCGCCGGTGTTTTCAATGCCGTCCATGATGTTGGCGGTACGTTTGCTCTCGCCCACCACCATTTTGACTGCAACAAAATACATTAACAACTTTAAATTTGTGGATCGATATTAAACAACCTATGTATTCATAGTATCTTTCTCCATAATAGAATAGAACAGTTTTCGATTTAAATAATCTTTTATAAAGTGCGTTTGAATCGTCAAGTGAATCTACCACTGATTTGGAATGCCATTCCGACCGAGAAGAACCAGCAAAGAACTCTGTTTTCGGAAATATCCGAGCCGATATCAGAGTTCCTGCTACACTATGGTACAAAATAAAGGCTGCTTCCTTGAAACTGCTACTCTCAAAATATTATCTTCTTGTCCAATCAGGCCTTTTTTATCCGCAAAATCATAATTTGCGATGCCGATTACCGTCAAAGACATTATGCGCTTTGCAGACCCATTGTATCACAAAGCCTATTATGGTAGAGCCTGTGATCAGCCGATTGCGTAAATGATATTATGTATCGGTTATACATATACCATAATAACCACAGCTGTTTATTGCACCGATTATATTTGAAAGAACCGTGAAACAAAGCGTTGATGTTTGAGATTATCACAGTCCACTTACAAATTAATATTCAAATCATCAAAATAGGTCTACGTGTTTGGTCTCCGAAGTGCCACAAACATACATACATACATACATACATAGACTGATAAACACATTATCCTCTTTTGCATCGCGCAGGCGGGTAAAAGGTAAAAAGAAAAAGGCGTTGCACTTAAGTTCAAGATAGAAATAAGATTTAAAAAATACACGTATGAGGGCGTGGGTGATCTATGAGTTATTTATATTAAAAAATCTTTGTTTTGTAACGTCTTTTTCGCTCGCAGACAGCGTGTGAAGAGTTGGCGATGATAAAGTAATAGGGTCATTGGTTTTAAAAAGTTTGTCGTTGTTATAGAAACAATACACAAAGGATTTTTACTACTGTCACGTTCTATTACTATTACTAAATGGTAAGTTTAATACGATTGCTTTAGAGTTTCAGCTCCATCTTGTAAAGATCTGTTTAGGTTAAATACATAATAAACAATGATAATTACATATAAATAATAATAATTTATTTATTTTTCGGACAACATACATAAATTCACTATCTCTACAGATATTATATAAATTCGAAAGTCAGTTAGATTTTTGGTTTGTCTTTCAATCACGCAGCAACGGAGCAACGAAGATTTGACTTGAGTAATATACCTAATATTTTGAAAAACCTAACCCCACGCGGACGAAGTCGCGGACAAAAGTTATCAATAACATGTACATAAAGCCAAACTTGGTTAAGTATATATAAGCTAATTTATCATACATAATGATAAAATCCACCCCGGTTACGTAGTGGAAAACTGAAATTAATTCCTTGCTAACAAAAATTACTGTGTTAAATTGTTAGTGTTATGTTTGACAGCATAACACAGCAGGAGTTACTTGCGTGTTCACTTCAATTAGTGTAATGATTAGGCTAATGCGGAACCGGAACGGCGCGTCTACGTCTAGTTACCGACTCTATTATGAGCTGTTAGCAAACCCTCGGGATTGTTTCTGGTACAAGTTAATTACAATTTATTTTGAGGTTGAAAAACTACTTCATCATTGTAGATAGCTGGCTGTTATAGCTTAGGAGCTGTTGGGAAGTGGCAATTTCGGTTTATAATTAGCTCGCCGATAAGATTTATAGATAACTAGCTGATGCGCGTGACTTCGTTTCGATTTAGTTTTATAATCCCGCGGAAACTCTTTGAGTTTCCGGGATAAAAAGTAGCCAATGTCTTCACGTCCTCAACTATCACGTCGATTGATAATTCCTGTACAAACTGTACTGTGTTCTTTTGGGTTTCCCTATTTTTTTTTAAATTTTAAACCACACTTATATCAGAGCGAACAAAACAAAAAAAATCATTCAAATCAATCAAGTCGTTTTTAAGTTTTAGCCAGACTAATGAACAGAGACTCATTTACCCAGAGGCTAAAGTAGTCTGGCTAAAAAATTCATAGCTAGCAGTCTTGTCAAGGAGAATTAGTGAAGAAAAAGTGCCAGATGTGAGAAAATTATTTAGGTCACCTGTTTGTTCTTTACTACGTAAATACCCAGAGACAGTGGTATGCCAGAATTTGGTGTTAGTAGTTTTAATTATCAAGGCCTCACTAATATATCAGTTTTTGGCACTCGAAAGATTTTACGAGTATTTTTTCTGCCATCAACTTCCTATTTGTATTTAGGTATCCTTTTTGTTTGTTGGTTTATCTTTCAATCACCTCGAAACAGAATTTTTGTTGAAATTAATACTTTACCTTCACTTAAACATATTCTTTTGCAGGTAAGTATGAGATGAGAGACTAAATAAGTAAAACGAATAAAAAGGTATACCTAAGTACAGGCTCTACCTATGTAAGCAATACGAGTATAAACGCTCAGTTACAAAAGCTATTCACAATCAATTTTAAACACATGAATGCAAATCTGATAAGAAAATAGCTGCTTTTAAATTCAATTCAATCTTTGGTTTTTGCAAGTGCAAAAAATAGGTACATTTTACCTACTTTGTCACTTTATATTGTACATATGTATTTGAAACTTTGAACGACCTTACCCTAAAGTAGTGATTTTTCACATACATGTTAATTGCTGCGGTCGATTATATACCTACCAAGGTCCATGCAAATTAGTCAAAATATTAATATGTCTAACCGAAACATTTCTTGTGGTATCCTTATATATGTCAATCAGCACAATTTGTGTCGTTAAACCACGAAATAAGTCAAAAATCTTTGACTTTTCTTGGTGCCACACCAGCATAATGAATTTCGCCGATATCGATTAACTGGATTTCATATTTTTCGATCAATCAAATTCCGTCGCTCAAGTCGTTCTAAAACGTCTAGTTAGAAACTTATTAACATCCTTACTAATATTATAAACGCGAAAATGTGTTTGTTTGTTGGTTTGCTGGTTTGTCTAAATATATAAAAGGCAAAGGTGACTGATTGACTGACTGACTGACTGACTGATCTATCAACGCACAGCCGTAACCACTGGACGGATCGGGCTGAAATTTGGCATCCAGACAGCTATTATGACGTAGGCATCCGCTTAGAAAGGATTTTTGAAAATTCAACCCCTAAGGGGGTAAAATAGGGGTTTAAAAAATCGAATTCAACGTGAGCGAAGCCGCGAGCAAAAGCTAGTCCTTCAATATAACGCTGCAACAGAGCTACGGATCGACGTGATTTTTTGCCTGGGTATAGTTGACGATCTGGAGAGTGACATAGGCTACTTTTTATCCCGGAAAATCAGAGTTCCCGCGGGATTATAAAAACTAAATCCACGCGGACGAAGTCGCTGGCATCAGTAGTATGGAAATAAATGCGACAGAAATACAATTTTAAAAAGAAAAATTATGATACTTAAGTCCAATGAAAGCAAAAAAGTATAAAGTCAAGGAAGTAGGGCGGTCGGTTACCCGGATGAGTGGTGCTCCGTGCTACAGACTGCTAGTGAGCAGCGAGTGACTGGGAATAACGTGCCATATAATATCACCTCACACTACGGGTTTCCTTTCAGAAAAAAAAAATGCATATTAAATCTGGCTGGTCTAGCATTTAAGCCATCGCCTTTACATTTGTCTGCCTACAAGATGTGAAGTCATACTCGTTATTAAACATACGTGTTGTCACGTAGGTTATTGAACTTGTGTTTTTAAAAAAGCAATTGCTGAGTTTCTTTCTGGCTCTTAGCAGAATCAACTTTCCGAACTATTGATTGAGTCTGACCTTACCATAAAAGCCAGATCTTTATACTGACTTACTTGAAATAATCCTTTACGAATTTATTCAGTTCTTTATTCTGATTTTATTTTATTATAAATGCATTTAATAATACATTTTTAGCGACAAAACCAAGTGAAAATTATGTATGTCTTCTCTTACTTTCTCTAAATAAAACTACTGCAATTTGTTTTCTCTTTTATAATGTACTAATGGTTGAGTATTCTTATTCATTCACTCTTCTTTATTCAATTTTAGTAAGTAGCTAACCAGTAACGTCTACCTTATCCATTTATGTAACTAGGTTACTTCAAACCTTCATCATAACTTCTCGGATAAGTTTGGTGTACACTTGCATTCCTTCGGTATCTACTTACATAAAATATGTGTACATAATATAGATAATATCTTGGGCAAAGTTATTTTGGGCTATAAAGGTGTCAATGTTTATCGGTCGATAGCGGCCTTTTCAATGGCATTGACGTAGTGTAAGCGGTCGTCCTGAAAAATGCGGCGCAAGTAGCCAATTAACATGCGGGATGGCGTGAGGCCGGCGTCTCGGCGCCTCTATAAATATCATCCGCGGAACGGGCAGGGCAGCGCGTAGCCGTCGCGCCGCGCCGCCCGCCTCCGACCGGCAAACGACTGTGCAGTACTCATAGAGCGTTTCTCCATTAGGTCGGTACCGATCACTGCTGGCCGATGACTGTGTAGACCGTATCGGCCTATGGACACTTCAGTTCTCCCTGAAAACCAACGCTGCAGCTTGCTGTGGCTCCGTGCTGATTGGAGTGCCTTATTTTTCCATGGGTACTTAGGTATATTTGGAATTTTAAATTTACTTACTGGAAGCACATATTTATTTAGTAAATGTTTCGTGGGGAAAAAAAATTACCCATCTATCACTAACACCATGACGCTTAGCAAAGATGTACTCATTTGGTAGATGTCTATTCGGTTCTCGGTCATCTAAAACTGAACCTGAAAATTAGATTTTTATCCACGATTTTTATCATTCATTCATCAATACCACTGGACATGAGTTTCTTCTCAAAACGAAAAGGGTTTAGGCCATAGCTCACTATACTGGAAAGATGGCAGACTTCACATTTTTTAAAACATTGAGAACTCTCAAACCTTTCCTCACGTTTTCTTTACGTTTTCATTGCTTAAAACGTAGAAAAGTTAGAAGTTTGCCTCTAGTTTTTCGAACTCGCCGACGATAGCGAACCTACGAATATATTCAGTGAGAAAACAGATGTGACCACGATACATAACAGCGGGCGCGTGCTTTTAAATTCTAGATTAAATATCATGGACACTGAATTCAATTTCGAATGGCGCTATCTAGTATACTAGACATATATATGTATTAAAATAGAATATAACAGATAGAAAATTATATGACACGTTGTTGCACTCATCGGTCACTTTGGGCATTTTCATTATTTTATAGGTTATTTTCGCCACCATGTTTCCGTATCGACGTTCTTCAAAGAGCCGGCAACGTGCCGTGCGCGTCCAATGAAAAAACGCCCGTAGTATAACGACGAAGCATAAATCTCGACGTCAAAACTGTGACGTCACGACTAATATATTGCTCTGCCTCCGCCATTGTTTAGTGCCACAAATTTTTATTCTTCATAGGTTCATGAATTGACGATTATTTTTTATATGGTAAATATATCGATTTATAGTTTAAAATGAATATCGTCATGCAGTTTCTTGGAATCTCGAATCATGGTTCGAGGATATTCGTCATAAAGTACCTACCTACTGACCGAGAAAAGAGATCGCGTTATAGGTTGCCTCAAAGAAGAAAATATACTTTTCGCACACCAAAGGAATAAATGAATAATAAAAATCTACATCTTTGGAGAAAGGAATTGTATTTAGACTTTAGAGAACGCTGTAAAAACAGATTTTAGTCGAGTATTCAAATGGAAATAATAATCTAAGAAAAAAAAAACAGACGAAAAAAAACATCAAATCGACAAAGTAATGTCTAGTTACATCAGTTTCTGATGAAACGTTTAGTTTGTGAAACTAGAAACAAGTTTAATTAATTACTGTAACAAACCAGAGACTATTAATTATTATTATTATGGGTAGACGGAAGAACTAAGCGCCTTTGAAAATAATTATTACATTAATTTAATCATTTGTAATCAATTAATCATATAACTCTTTTAAAACTTACCTACAGTAAAGAAAATTATATTACGTGACATTTGAAGCATACAATAAATATTATTATTATTTTGCAACTAGTTATTACACATGTACATTGTACATAAGCAAAAGACTTAAAAACCACCTTAATTAGTTACTGTATTAATTAAAATTGGAAAATCAAAAACCCGCAAAAACTTCAGGACCCATTAAAAATCTAGATCGGTTCAAAACTTCCCAATAATGGGTCCCGACTGTTCAGTCGGTGTGTTCCGCACCCATTATTGGAAAGACTAGCATTATGCTTATTATTTATTCGTAGGCATAATTAAAATAAATGTTTCATACGAAAGTCTATGCATTCGACGCACTTTTACTATAGTGTTTCTCAACGTATTTTGCTTATTCTGTCAAGTTGGATTTAGTCATGCCATCATATTATAGCCTATGACACGAGGAACGTTGATACAAAGCCGGTGCCCATCCGAAGTCCCGGAAGCGCGGCTTGTCCCGGTGGTGATGGCGACGCGGCGTCATCAGAGGTACGCGAGATGCCGCGAGTGATCGCGCTATTTCTGTCCACTCACCAGTTGAATAACCTCCAATCAACTATTCGCACTTAGTTCGCCTACGAATCCCACTGGCACAGACTACGTAGTTTCAATAAACCCAATTTAAATTGTAATAGGAAACATTTATCTCCCTGCGTCAGGACTCTTGCAACATGTATTTTGAGATGTGAATGTTGTGTTTTTAACCGATGAACAAAAGGAGAAGATTCTCAAATCGTCGCAATTTTTTTAATGTATGAACCACGCATAACTCTTTACAGAATAGTCCGATTTTGATGATTCTTTCTTTATTGGATACGGTATACCTCAAAGTTGATCCCATATATATTTGAAAATAAATTCCGACCCTAAGGGTCGTCAGCCACTGAATTTTTTTGTTAAATTAGAATTTTGTATGATTTCTTGTTATTGAATAAAATTATACCTCCTTTGGTTCAATTTTAATTGAAACCGCACCTAAGGATAGAAAAATAGAAAATATTTGATGTTCGTTTGTGAACCGATTCTGTTAAAGAATCATATAAATTATGTATTTATATTACATGTAGGTATGTGGTTTAAAAAAAGATTCGATGGCATTACAACTTAATGGAGACATGGAGTTAACCTGATGATGGAGATGGAAGATAATTGAGGGAACCCCTCGACGGTTTACAGCAGCTAACTCGCGTTTCGTCGCTTCATTCAGCTTTATCTACTCGACATTCGTTGGCTTGCTTCACTTAGGATTAGGGAATGCAATCTCGATCTCGCGAGATCTCGTTTTCGCGAGATCTCGGCCTTTTTTAGCGAGATTGATCTCGGCCGAAAAAAGGGCGAGATCTCGCGAGATTAACGAGATTGCACTCGAGCATAAAAAAGTCTTATTCGAAGCGCGGACGGACACGGACGGAGTTGCGACCTGTCGGTTTCGTTCGGTGCGCGAATTAATTTTTAAATTACTAAAAGATTTGCGTTTGATATTAGAAGAGAAGACTGGTTGTTTTTTTCATTTGTTATTTCAAATTCAAAATTTATTTATTTCATGTAGGCCAACTTGTACCACCCACCGGTTCGTAATGCAGATTCTGTTGAGAAGAACCGGCAAGAAACTCAGCAGTTGCTTTTCAAAAAATAAAAAATAATTTTTTTTACAATAGGTAACCAAACTGTGCTATGTATACACTGCCCTCGTAATTGAAAACACAGTAACTTAAAGGTAACTTCTATTTAACTTACTTTGTTTTCAATTACGAGGGCAGTACAGTGCTTCCACAGTGATTTGATTGATACGTACGTCAAAGTTTAGTACTTAGAAGTTTATTAAAAAATTATTGACAATTTGATTCATAAAATTCTATTGAAAAAATTCGTGAAAATAAATGTTATCTTATAATAAATAAATGTTATTTTTATTATTTTTTTTCTAATTTATTCAAATATTGTGATTATTTGCAAAAAAAAACACACAAAACTGCCAATCTCGCGAGATCTCGAAATTGGCGAGATCTCGCGAGATTGTAAATAACAATCTCGCGAGATCTCGCTTGAGCCCCAATCTCGCGAGATTTGCATTCCCTACTTAGGATCTTCTTCGCAAACTTCATATATACAAGACCTTCGTGGAATCGGCTTGTTTGGATTTGGTTTATAAAATACGCTTTCCCCTCTGATTTTTCACTAAAATCCTTAACTTTTGAGTTTTGACCGACAAGACTGATCAAAAGCACTTTTGATTGAAAATCAGTCTTTAAACAGAATTTGACCAAAGCCAATACTTATAACTGCTCTTTGCAGTTGCTGTAGCTGCAGCTGACTGTGACATAAACACGATAAAACGCTTTGCAGTAACATATACGGCTTCGCAGTCGTATTTGCACATCAGAACAAATAAATAACAATCTTTAACCAAATGATGCAACTTAATTATTGTACTGCCAAGATGACATTTTTTAGCAAAAATGTGAAGTCAGGATAGATTTATCACTGTCGTTCGCGTAACGCGAAAAATACAGTACTTATGCAATTTGGTCGAAAAGTGAGCAAACAAAACATCTTTTAAGAATATGTTGTGGTGTAATAAAAAGTCATGAAAATTTGGAATTAGTGATAAGAATTTACAGAAATGAAAAAGTTCCGATTTATCTTCGACCTTTACTCAAAAAATTCTTTGCAATATTCAAGGCAGGTTTGTTGATCTTTATAGTTTGTGGCCAATTTGTCTGATACATCTATTAAATAATACCAGCAATCTGTAATTTCAAATCGTTTTGCGATGATGATGCTAATACATTGAAACCAGACATTCGTTTAGTGTTATAATTTTTACGAATCACGAATTACGAATAGTATTAAAATAAAAAATAAAACAATAGATAAGTGGAATCAGACGCGTCGCAAAGAGCCATGAGATACAAGCGGCACAAGACCGCAGCGTGCGGAAATTGCTGCAAGGAGACTTCCGCACATTTTTTTTTGTATAGGATGTTTATTGTTTGATACAAGAGATCTACGTACAGCAGTGGATGTTTATTGGTTGAAGACAACGATGTAGGTTACCTACAGGCTACAAGTTATTAGAGTTAATATGACGCAGTTATTAGTTATTTGTAATAAATTTTACAATTTGGCAAAGTCTAGAACTTAGGACCGATGAATGTGACAGAAATAGAACACAATTCCATGCTGCTGACTAAACACTTAGATCGGGAAGGAGTGTTGTTCATAAAAATCATAATATAGCGGCGGATAATCCAAACATGGTTTGACCTTTTTTCCGAAATTGGGTATCTGAACGTCCGCGTTAGCTGCGCCAATATTTGGAGGGTTTAAAAGTAGGAGTGTTGAAGTTATAAAAAATTTTGCGGTGTAAACAGTTATTTTACACTGCCTAACCTGACTATAAGATTCTTTAATAGATAAATAATTATATGCTCTAACTTTCGTGAATTTGAACTTGTCCGTCTTTTTGAGCCCTAAAGTACCTATTTAACCAACATAATATTGTGAATACCTTTTAAAGACTTTACTAAGTCACTCATCAGGCACTTACGGGTTGTGGATGTGGGCAGTAGTGGCTTGTTACGTTAGCCACCAAGTTAAAGTCAAAATCTAGTTAATGTTACTAGTTCGATTCCAGGCAAGCATCCCTGATTTTTCGGAGTTATGTGTCTAAGCAATTAAATATCAATGTTTCAACGATGAAGGGGAAAATCATGAGGAAACCAGCTCTATAATTTTGTCAAGTCTGCCATGCGTAGTATAGTCTGCGGACTATGGGCTATCGCTTCTCTAGGAGAACTGCGCATGACATCAGCAAGTAGGTAGGTATAAAATTTTGTGCACAAATCCAAAACTCCATCAATAAACAGATCAGCCTGAGTGCGGCTTCAAGCGCGATAAACCCAATCGATTGTAACGCTTTAATTTCACTGTAGAGTGCACTGATGGTGTGTTATTGGATGACGGCCAAATAAACAAATATTTAACGAAAATATTTAAGTGGTGAGTGCTGTTTTATTGATTGTATATTCCTTTGACATGTGATAAGTGTAAAAGCCTAAATAAATGGCCAATCGCGTGTCAGGCCACACGCGTTGTAGAGTTCCGTAGTTGCATTTCACAATATTACGAGTGTGCATACTTAGTAGTGTGTTACATAAAATGTAGATTTTCATTATAATTTTTTTTTTACATTTTAAAATAACATTACAACGTAATAATGCGTCTAGTTATAAATTAAAAGCAGGAGGTAGTTCATAACGTACCTCCAATACTTTTGAAAGACCTTTTCAACGATACCCCACACAATGGGATAAACAAGTAAAAAAATATCATCCCCCCTTAACGTGTAGAGGACATACCCAAAATTTTTATGTTTTTATATTTTACGACGTAATTAATATGCATAACCTTCCCAAATTACAGTTGGTCAGACGGACAGACGAACGGGCGGTCTTGTAGAAACTATGTGGGTTCCTTGTAGTTTTACTACGGAACCCTAAAAAGACATTCTGTACAGTTGAATACATATTTATTAAATTATTAAGATACATAATATATAACAATTATGTCCACACGACAGAATCCGGCCACGGTAGCCAATCTCTACAGAGATTAGCCATCTGCGCCTAAGATATTATAGTGTGCGCGCAACCACAGATGCACTCTTTATTGTCGCACTCTCATAGCCTGCAGGCGCAGGACCGACGACTTTACGTGATCTCCGATGCACGGAGGGTGACACATCGCCTACTTGATAACTCCGGGCTAATACTGAGAATTTCGTAACAGAAAAACCCAATACATATTATTTAGGCCTGACCTGGGAATTGTACCCGGGGCCTCGCCATCCGCAGTCGAACGTTCGAGACTAATGAAATAGTTTATTACGATATGTATGATGTATGTATATGTATCGATGATTGTGATATGTATCAAATGGACCTATGTAGATAAGTTTTGACTGAATTCCTGTTAGAGTTACTTGTCATGCAGCATATTATTATGATTTATCATGCAATAAATACAGCTCTATTTGTCCAAATATAATACATGTATACATTTAATTAACAGCTCTTCAAATATTAAAACATCACTAGACTAGACTGCCTGTAACACTTTGTTCTCTGTATCAAGATAAAAATCCTAACTCTACCTAGGTTACTATCTATACTCTCTATCTTTTCAATAGATGGACCGATAACCTCGGACAAGTTGCAGGGAGCCACTAGATGCAGGGGATGCAAGGCCAAGGCTTGTGGACGTCCATGTGTGTGAGATCTTTGTCCAGTGTTGGAGTTGGTGATGAAGAAAAAGGGATGTAGATAATAGAATAGGGTCAAATACCAGAATCATCTTAAGCTATCACAATGCACATCGTCTTTCACAGAGTGGGCTCTTCTCTGCAGAATCTTTTACAAAATGGTTTGCAGTCCAAACCAGTGGCATAATAATGAGCTGTCTTAAGAGCCACATGTTGGACAACATGAAATAAATAGATTTGCATTTGAAATTATATTAAGAAAATAAAGAATTGGACAATCTATAGGATGTAATGACAACATTTCACAATACTATTGTGGAATTAGGAAAGGCATTTGATTACTCTACATAAACAAAACTTCAGTTCTTTGGCAAAGTTAGAATGTTTTTATAATTTTGTTGTCATTGTCAATCACACGACGCAAGCTGTATTTCTATCAACAATGCACAATCAGATTTTGGATCGCATCTTAATACTTTTAAGGAAGTTCATACAGATAACTAATATTTGGCAATCCTCAACACTGCCAATTTACCAGTTTAGTGCATGATATTAAATATCTAGTTTTTTTTAAAGAATACCAAGCTGTACTTAACTACTATTTCCCTCTCCCAACAAATAGCTTGTGTAAGGAGCAGGTACGACAATAGTTGAACGAGCAGGGATCAAACTGTTGACCTTTCAATTTTTCAGTCTCCACCTTTAACTGTAAGTTATTGAGGTGTCAAACAGTTAGTTAATTGTACTAATTAAATTTAAATCAAGTTGTTTGCAGAAGTCAATCATTGCTATTGCTTGGCTGGCTGAATTCATGGTGTTATTGCTGCAACAATTTTAGTTATTAGCAAAAGAGGATCCGCCAAGAGATAATTTTGGCACAGTGTTCTTGTAACTGGGAGATCTCGAATTCGATTCCTATTGCCCTAGAGTTATTGAAGATGAACAAAAAAAATTTTTTTTAGGACTTAATTTGTTTTTAAAAGAATCAATATTGTTTATGTAAACCTAAAGTTCCCTTGCATGGCCCACACTTGACTCTTAAGGGCAGTAAAGTGCTTGCAGGTCATTTGAGGACTTCCAGTGTTGAATGAGTAAACTGCAGGAGTCGCAAAAGATATTATAGGTAAGTATAGTGATACTAGGGAAAATTAGTTTTTTCATTATAGCATGGTGCACATTGCACGGTACAAAATAAGTTACATTCTATTGACCTGTCATCCACACTATGTTACAATGATAAAACTGTAGCTCACTCTTAGACAATCTCAAAAATATAATAAAGTACTACACTAGTCCAAATGTATAGCATAAATCTATGTATGTCATGGTAGGTATGTCCACAGATTTAGGAAGCTACCACGAAAAAAGACAGACCTAGTTTCAACTTTATAATTAGAATGTAACAGCCACACAATTAGCCAAGGACAGACATTTGTTTTGAATGTTTAACTTATAAATTCTCTTTTATGTTGTACTCTTTTGAAATTGATTTTAGATTTCTTAATGTGGTCACTTACAATACCTATTGCCATAATATTCAATATAATTTAAAATAGTTCCAAATGTTAGTTTTATTTAATTCTCTTTAGGTTTATTAAAGTGTTAAGTGTAAATAGTTAAGTAAATGTTTTGTAATTAACTAAGTATTATATTAAAATGAAATTTAAACAAAAAAGTAAGTTAAATAAGAAAATGTGCATTAATATTTTGTGTAGATCAAAGTAGTGCCCTGCTATGTACCCAATACTAAATTTTGCAACAAGCATGAAACAATTTGATTTTCCTTCCAGGAAAAATTTGACATCCAAAGTTTTAAGTTCTATAAATTGCAATCCCTGCACATAAATATTATGACTAAGAGGTTTTACAACATTAACAAGAGTCTTATTTCTTACAATAAAATGTTAAAAATACACTTTTTTCGGGACGATAATATTATCGTCGGATGAATCATAAAGCTAAATGTTTACAGCAGTTGGTATCGCCTGCTGATGTCATGTAAGCTTACTAAGGCACCAATAACTCAAACGCGAGACTCCAGCCTTCACAAACGCAAGCACGTACAAAAATTCTACGAAATCGTTCACCATAAACGCTACAAAATACGGCGATACACATGAATTGATCACTCTCCAGTCTCTAAGGTGTTCGCGTCTTATATAATGATTTCAAGGATTTAGACTTGTTCGAACTATAAAAGAAAGGCTTAAATATTAATAAGTAACCAATACTTCTTAGATTTAAAGCGTAGGAGGAGCAAAATACCTTTATTTCATGTGTAATCCAATATCCCGAAGAATGTCGAAGTCTTATTTACCACACGAGTTACACTGTCATTCATGTAAAATAACACACCATCACAAAGCAGCACTACACAAATTTTCACTTATAATTGATAAATTTTGTGAAAATATCACATAATACGCCATTTTCGCAATAAATCCGAAAGACAGCAGACGGCAATCGCTGCCATCTTTTTTGTCAAATGTCTAAAAACTAAATATAGCGCTTAAAACGAACTCTAGTGTTATTTTTAGAAAATACGTTCCGCATTCGTAGCGACATCTTTGTGTCTTTTATCAAAATTTTAAATTTGTAACTAGATGGCGCTCGACAATGTCTAAAGACGTTTCAATGAAACAACGTAAATATTAAATATTTTGATAGATGGCGTTGTGACCTAATCTATCTATACTATCTATACTATTATAATAAAGAGAGAGCGCGAATTTTGTGAGTTTGTATGTATGTCCGGAGCAAACTTTGGAACCATCGCACCTATTTCAAAAATTATTTCACCATTTCAAAGGTACATTACTCCAGATGGTTATAGGCTATATATTATGCACATAAATGTATTATGGCTAGATATTATGTGCAAATTTGTTAAAGAAGTCGGAAATTTTTTTGACTCTCAAACGTTTTCAAGGCGTGCGCTGGGTCATATACTGTTATTGTATGAAAATGATGTATGGGTGAATTGTTCTTCTTAAAGAGTTCTAAAAAAAAGTCCGCGATAGCATATGTCTAGCTTCTAAGGATTACTTACAGTAACCATCTATCATTCAAATTTTGATTAAAAATAATGAATTATTTTCGACCTTTAACCGATGTGATGTCAATCTATATCTAAATAAATATGTTTATTATCGTAAGTGTTTAATTTAGAACATATTTGCCCTTTACACTATACAATTTAAATAAATATTTTAGGAGTTATCGGAAAATTAATATTTCCGCGCGACAAAATAATAAAATGGTGCCGGCCGGCGCGGGCGGTGCACGGTGGCGGGTTTCGGCGCGGGAGATTCCTGTGATTCCTGTGGTGATCTTATTTACAATCGTCTCCTATTAGAAGCTCTGTGCGATCAGTCCCGTAAAAACAAATATTTAAATTTTCAACCCGGATGAAGTCGGTGCGGGCTTCTAGTACTTAGTAATATTAATATTCAAGTTTTATTCTCGACTTCAGGAAAGTGCTGAAAATAATTTTGAATGCACTGTGGTTAAACTGAATCATATCATTGTCCAACCGGAGATGGCGTAATGTACCTCATCTTGTTACGTTATTAACAAAATCCGGTTGACATCACCGCGTCTTACTTTCAAAACCTAATTTTGTTCTTTTGTTTTGGCGTAAAGCGAATCAGTGCTCCATTTTTATTAGCAAACTCTAAATTTTTAGGCAGGTAGTCTAAGTACCTATTATTTATATAATTAATGATATTCTAATATGTATATTATATTGTGCGTGAATAATTTAGCTTATAGGTAGGTAGGGTATTAAAATCGGTACTAGCTGGTATTTTGAAACGCATTTTTATATCCCGGTATATGAGGCTTCCTACGGATATATTCAATCTAAGTATATATTATATATAAACTTTTTCAAATGTTTATAGGAACCGGCCGCTAGACAATAGCTGCATATATGTTTTACTATAAGGAATCTACGTAAGTCATGCGTCACCAGCGCGCGGTACACGTTAGCACCTCTCGTTTGCGGGCGGGACGGCCGCGGTGAAAGTGCTTGTGCAATGATGCAAACAACACGGCTGCAGTCAACAACGGACGCAACAACATTCACACCAAATACAAAACAGCTTTAAATGTAAAACACGGACGGGCAAAGAATTAAAAACGAAGAAACATGGACCGCGTAGAAAATGCTACTATGCATCCGTTGTTCTCTCGAAAAGGTTTTTGTTTAGCATGAAGTGTTCACTGATTTACCTCCTTCTCAGTATATCCTTATGCTTACTAATATTATAAATGCGAAAGTGTGTTTGTTTGTTGGTTTGTCCTTCAATCACACCGTAACAAAGCAACGGATCGACGTGATTTTTTGGATGGGTACAGTTGAGAACCGGGAGAGTGACATAGGCTACTTTTTATCCCGGATAATCAGAGTTCCCGCGTGTTTTTTAAAAACTAAATCCACGGAGATCAACTAGTATGTATGTAAATCAATGCCTACTTTAGTAAAAAATGCCGATGATTGATCCGTGTTTTGAAATCCATAGCATTGTATTCTTATAGCTGAGAAGTCTCGGGTTCGATTCCCGGCGGGGGCAATTTGGGATTTTATAATGTTTAAATTGTCTCTGGTCTGGTCTGGTGAGAGGCTTTGGCCGTATGGCGTATGGATGGCGTGTAGAAACAGATTAGGAGTATAGGTGGAATGTACACTGCCATACCCCTTCCTAGTTAGCCCGCTACCATCTTAGGCTGCATTGTCACCTACCTTCTAGTGAGATCGCAGTCAAGGACTATCTTGTCATCAAATTAAAAAAAAACTGGATGGGTCCATATATTTAACATGAATAAATAATATAGAATTAACGTAAATAAAAAAAATGTTTTATGTTTTTCAATAAAACGTATGCAGGTAGGTATTAATCATAGGTAAGTCCATACAAGTTCCAGCAGTGCAGTGGTCAGGAAGGAACTGCGTTATGAATATTGAAGGCTTGAATAACCTGCTTACGCAACGACATTCGTATGCGTAGCGGTTCTTAGTTGGTAGCTATATGTATGTATTCGTACAATAAATAGTTCTTATTACTAGTTAATAAATAATTCAATGGTGGTACCTTCATCTTCAACGACATTTTAACGAATACTTACTCAGGTGCAGCATTTCATTAGAAAAAGATACCCAACTTGGAAAAATTTTTCACTCTAGACATTTTTTTCCTTGCATTTTCCTTCTTGTTTGCCAACTTACAGATTCAAGTTTAACGGGTAGAGACTGACTCGAGACTCCCAAGATATAAGTTTTATTGTAACAATTTTGAAAAAAAATATTTACCTACTACAAAAGTAGTGGAAAAGGAAATAATGATAGTAAACTGTTTAGCATCTCTTAATAAGGCTTTAAACAATATAGTCAAAGAGAGCACTGATGTAATCGGCATAGCGCCGGGGGAAGGCACTTTTCTCTTAGTTTCACCGTGGAGGCTTGCGCCCGCGCGCAACAGTGCAAGCCACGACGTCGCTCCGTGCGCTTCATACTCCATCGACCTGGCTCTATCGACAACTAACCAGTCGTCACTGTTCTCGTACCAAGTATTCGAAAGTAAACAGAAAGAATCAGTGTTACACAGTGTTACAGTGAGCTGTTACTTGTGATTGTGTTTATTGGTTCATGTCTCGGACGCCAGTGGTTTTTGCGTAGAGTGTTTTTATTGTATTTTAACCACAACAGTTGGAGTAACTGTAAGGTTTGTTTTGATTGATTTGTATTCTGATAATGAACTTCTTGCCGTACAAACAAGACGCTCATTACGTATTTATTATTTATGATTGAAGAAGATCTGACTATCTGACCCATATTACTTGAACAGATAGATACAAATATAATAGATTAATCATGTAATGTTAATAACATATCGGCATGGTCATGGTACGAATACTTAGTATGCATAAACATAATATTATGTATTTTACTTTGCATAAAATATGAATTAAAAATTCTCTTTGCGTTACGTAATTATTTCGACGATAAGTTTACACTGCACTTTTTTACTTTCGAGAAAGATCCTGTATAATAAGTAATTTATCATTCAATATCCCGAAATTAACATTTTATATACCTAAGTAGTTAATAATACCTTAATAGGCGTATTTTGGCAACGATTTTATCCGGAATAAATCTTGTGATATTCTTGGGCTGGGTAGAGTCTTGGTAGAGTACAATAAATGTAAACATTTGTGTGGATTAATAATTTAGTTCGAATACTTTTTTAGGGTTCCGAAATTTCCCCAACCTTATAGATTGGTGAAATCGGCCTTTAATGAACTAAAGTCCGAATTATCCGCGGGATATTCAAAAATGGAAAATGCACATCAAGGCGGTTCGGCAAGTGCGGTAAAAATGGCGGCTTTTAAATCGTCCGAAGCGAATGGTAGTTCTAAATAATTATTTTTATTCAATACTAGTGGTTGCCCACGACTTCGTCCGCCTGCTAATTTTTATTCTGTGAGATTATGAAATACCGCTGTAAGAGACCCATCGACAAAAGATCGTTCTACCGATAAAAGAGTAAAAACCGCGACCTTGTTTTCCATACATTTTCATACCCTTAAATACTACCCTAAAGAGGTGATTTTCTAAAATAGCTTTTACAGGGTTTATAATTTTAAACTAATAACCTAAATACCAATTTTCATATCTCTGACTTCAAAAACATAGATAGGACTTTCATATAACTTTCCAACCTCATTTCACCCCCTTAGGGATGGATTTTCTCGAAACCCTTTCTTAGCTGATGCATTACACCCTAGAAGAAACCTTCTATTTTCATGAATGATATTTTTTTTACCAATGACATAGTGAATAGTGATGTAAACAAACGTAAACAATAAATTAAAAATAGGTAGGTAATTATTTGCAAATATCCTATTGGATTACCTGAAAGAGGACGACGAAAATTAAAAATAATAACCGTTATTAGCTTTTACAAAGAAATAAATTAAATCGTTGAATACGCTTTAATTACTCATGAAATACATAGCGTAAATTCCCGACTGTAGGTCTTCAGTCAGTCGTAATAAGTAGAATTTTGCCTTGTGTCTTCTTTGAAATCGATCGATTGCGATACTTCGATTCGCAATAGCATTTGCCCCCCTTTTTTGCAAGTAGTAAGCTAGTATTGTTAAGACCTATCCCATTCCCACGGCACAAATTGACCATGAAAGGCAAACCTGCTTTTGTTTAAAATGAGGTTTAGGTAGTTGGTGCCCCAATAGGTATTCTTTGTGACCTTATACCTACTATTAAGTCGCTTGTTATTTTCAAGTTTTCTACTGATTAAGTAAGCCATGCTACTAAGAAGCTTACACGCATGCCAATGCTACCTAAATAAACTCCTGTATAAACTATACAGCTCTATACGTACTTAATACGTACTTACTTACGTGGGCTATAGAATATTACTAGGTATAAAAACATGGATTTATTAGGTCCTTTCATCGATTTAAATTAGTAAAGTAAGCCAAAAAAATACGTTATTTAATACGGTTCAAAGGAGCAGCAGATATCAAAATACAAGTACATCTTGCGTGTCGAATTAAACCATACCTATGATACAATGATATTTTATACATAAAAATCATTGCTATGATACCTACATATTATAGACGACTGTCCCAATAGGATATGAAACAAAAAGCATGGCCTTGCCCGTCTACCAAGCATACCAACCGTACTGACTCCCTATAAAAAAATATACTTAGTAACAATTCAATAACAAGCTCTACAAAAAGTACGCTTAAATAGTAGTAGTTTTAATTAGCAATTTATTTTCAGCAAAAATCTTTTTTACAATTTTAATTTTACTCCCATATAACTTAAAGGATATAGCCAATTGACTATATCCTTCAAGCCATATACGTATACCTATACAAATAAATTGAATGGAAGTGTCTGTTTGTAATATCAAAATAACAGCTTTTTACTAAATGCATAATAAGTAAGTAAATACGGTACTTATAATAAAAACCAATTTATAAAATTTTTGTCTGTCTACAAACGACGCCCGCGACTTCGTCCGCTTCTTCAATTCGCAATCAACAGTTCCTAAATTCCCACAGTTTAGGTGGGCAGTACCCCTGTAGCATCAGGATTGATTATTGAGGAGTTGGGTCCTGGAATTGAACGATGTAGTCTTTACTTGGTATTTACTTTCGTATGCAGTTAGTAAAATGCTGTTCTTTTGATATTACAAACAGACACTTCAATTTTATTTATTTGTTGACCTGTATCGAATTTGGAAACGCTTTTAGATATTTTTTTACTTCACATAATTATCTATATCCAATAGTACTTCTGACGTTGTTCGTCATCGGTCTTTTGGTTTTTGGGTCGAATCGACTCCCGTGCGATGCTTCTCTACTTGTGGTGGTTGGTAGAGTTGCGGGAGCGCTCCACTACCGTTGTAACGCGGCTTCACTGCTTTGACTAAAGCAAATATAGTGTAGTTTGCAAATATGAATGGTTTATCATTGACAATGCCTCTTTTCATTGGAAGAGTAAAAAAGAAATACTTAGTTCGCATGCAAGACGTTGAACAATCGAATGGCTATAGTGTCGAAACGTGTGCGTGATATATTTGTTAAGCACGTTGCGTTAACGAAAGTGCAATGTGCACCGCCCAACGTAACGGTTGAGGGCTACCTACTACTAATTCGTGAGTATTAAATAATATTATGATTAGGTTATAAACTATTTAATTTACTAACAACATCAAAATACACCCAGGAATACTGAAAAGCATGTTTTAGGTATAAAATCATTTGCTAGTCATAAGTTTGAGTTTTAAATTCCCAAGAACCTACTACTTAATTACTACCGCAAAAATTTTCCAGCCATTTCAGTCAACACCAGGAAGAATAATATTCTAAGAATAAGTACTAAACATATACCCAACGTGTTTTTAGCACCATTTGACCAGACTCAGAATTATAGAAATTCAATTTTTCTATATACCCTTAATTTTTGTGTTCTTTTTATTTATTGCAATTTTATTATTAAATATTAATTTAAAAAAAAATATTATTAAATTGGTCATTATTTTTACCACATTAAATTGATAAAACTATGTATTTTTATATTATTCGTAAATATATCAAATAGCTAAGTAATATTTATAAAAAACTAACGAGCTGAAAAAGGTTGCGCGTTGAAGTCTTTTGTATGTGAATAAATTGCTGAACATTATCTTCATCTTTGCTATAATATTCTTTCACTAATTATTTATTATTATATAATAATCAAAATAAGCGCCTTGTTTTTCTTAATTTTAAGAAACTTTATTTGAAAGCTATTTCATAACTAAGATGGTGATGAGAGTAGGTAAATAAATGAAACGTAATGTAAATCTTTAGGTTATAATACTTAATTATGATAAAAGACCTGTTTAAATAGCTAGTGAATAGTGATAATATGTTAATTGTTACATAACTTGAATTTTAATTTAATTACTGTATTTACTCTCATTTTTCAAGAGAAATTATACCAAATAATTAATACTAGTAGTTGACCAGCTACTAAATTATTTATGAAATTTTTACAGAAAATCGAGCAGATGTAGAAATTTTTCTCGATTTTCTGTATTGATTAGTATGCATGATCAAATGACCATACATCCTAATTATGTAAGTAGGTAGGGCAGCAGTACTTTTTTATATGTAGCCATCAATTCTGCTCTGAGATACCTACGTATACGTGTATTGTATAATATACATACAGTTGTGCAACATACTGCATGTATGGGTGGGTTTATACAGAAGTAACAACATTGGCCTTGGTCCCGAACTTTCAAATGGCGTACTTACTTCATTCAAGGGGGCAATCTGAGGTCGATGAAATGCGCCGACATCAAACTGAGTGAAAGTCTTACGCCCATACATTACGGATTTGATTGTGACGTACTTAAATATCACACCTTCATACATACTGTGTAAGTCCCATTCTATGAAAGCCACCGCTCAAGGAAGTTTAGCGCTAAAAGAAACCACTTTGGGTGGCACGAATCTAGATTTTTTAACTTTTAGTTTTTGCCAAAATATCAGCAGCAACTACTGAGTAGGTATCTAGCTGGCTATTCTCACCAGAATCTGCTTTCCGAAGCATTGATAAAATCTTGCAATCTAGATTTAGCATAAAAGCAACACTTGGCATACATGACAAAAATCTTGAATTTGAGGAGCTTAATCTGAATTATGGAAGTACGAATATCATCTTGTGCAACTAAGTTTGTTTGTTTTTTATAAGCACTGTAACTTTAAACATCTCGTATGTAGCTAGCCCTTAGTCATTATTATTATCTTCAAGCCATATGATTTAATTTTATAAACAAAAGAAAACCAAATAACTTTCCATTTATTAAATAACTATTAAAGTCAACAATGAACAGTAGAAAGTTCAATAAATATTAAATAACTTTCAATAGGCTTAAGAACTCGAAAGACTCAGATTTCTCATTGATAACATTGTCGCAAAATAGTCTGATGTTAGTTCAATTCACACACCAATTAAAAAAGAGTAAAGAAAGTTAGTACCTATACCTACTTACCACATCACAATTTACATAGCATGCAGTCACGACGCCAACGGCACGGCGGTATGCGACTATTAAACAATAAAAGCCACTCTCACATTAAATTAAACGCTAAATTAACTTTAATACCCATGTTTCTCAAAGGTATGCTACAGAATATTGCTTTTCCTTAATAATTTATTGTTTTTTTACCAATTATTTATTTCTGTAATGTGTTTGTACAAGAGTAAAACTAAATAAGGGTATTTTTCGAGATGTCTGGCTATCCTTGCTTTGCTAGATATTAAGGTTGACCAGCCCTTTACCCGGATAAACTTTATTTGAGTACAAATAAATAGGTATAGATTTTTTGTGGCTTCATAACGTAAGTATAACAATGAAATAGTCGGTATACACATACGAGTACATAAGCATAAATTAATAAATACATTTTCGGCCAATGTCAAAGCGATTATCTCGAAAATGATTAGGTAATGTTGTGGTTATAAGTAGTTTATGTAATGCCAGTATTGTTTCCGCTATGGGTTTACTTTGTTATGAGTTGTACGTACATAATATATTTTTATGTGTAACACAATAAATAATATTTCGCCTTGAGAGGTATTGTTATCATAAGTAAGCTTTCTTCAACTAATTCATCATAATATTTATTAATTGAATCCATCGTTCATAAAAAAATCATTGCTGATACCTTAAATATTATTTTTAGAGCTTTTAATGAGCGATTAATAACATAATATGACTTTAAATACTACATAACAAAAATTTTAATTAAAACAAAATCCTAAATATCAAAAATTAAAAAACTAAATAATATAAAACATATCATGAAATAAATGGAACGAGGAAATGTGCCCAAACCTCCGGCTGCTTTAGATTATATCTCTAAAATAAAATAATTTAATTATTCATTATTTTTGATCAGGGTTAATAGCCGAGTGATTAAGATTTCGGCCTACTTTACAAGGTTCGGGATTCACACACACGCAACTCTTATTCTAACTTTTCGGAGCTACGAGTATGTGCGTGCATGCTACTATTTATCAGCTAGTAATTTATAAAATTACTTACAACTTCGTCTTCGTGAAGTTGTTTTTAAAAATCCCGCGGGAACTTCCTGTTTTTCCGGAATAAAAGGTAGCCAGCGTCACTTATATCAGGTCCCTAAATATCTAAAACAAACAAACACACAAACCAAGAAACAAAGAAACAAATTTATAATATTATAGTAAGGTTTTTCAAGCTTAATGCTTTGGGATACCTAGATATAATACATTATATATTTTTCATGTGCCAAAGACGTATATAATTTTTAAGCTATTGCATAGCTTCTATCGCGGGCCTTGAGCGTGGAGACCGAATCCAGAAATTCCGTAACGAAAATAACCTGACACGGGACTCCTCTCACCGCTAAATTGCGTTGATAAAAAATGCTATGCAATAGCTTTACCGCGGCAGTCCCCGAGTGCCACACGTCTTTTTTAAACATTTTAAAGTAGATTTTAAACTAACAATTCCTTTTTTACATCGGGTCACGACTTTTTAAGATAATTCACCTTGTTTTTCTAAATAAGCATTGAACACTTCAAATAAGTCGTACATTTTGTAAGGAATTTAATTTTAAACTTATAAAACTGTCTTTCACCTGAGGCAACAAACCATGTCAAGTCCGCTTACATAATTGGCATTACTTGGCGTGGTATTTAGAGTTTAGATAGATACCTAAGCGGTCTATACCTACAATGATTAAAATAAATTGCTAGTTTATACCATTGTATTACGAAATAATAAACCGATATATCAAAATACCAATGACTTCTGAAAAAATGGTTAGAAGAAAACATTTGTAAGTACGTAAGTACTACTTAGACAGTCAAGCGCTAGCATTTTAGCGCCTTGTTTTTTCCTCGCCTTGATTGCGATTTTGCAAGCGCATGTTCTTTTTTAGGTACTAGGATCATTAGTAGCATATGCTCGAACATTTTAACTTTCAAATTGTTAAGGTAATATTAACGCTAGTGTATGAAAATGACAGGAGCGCTCCTGTCATTTCCATACAACTTGCTGGCGTTAACTAACGAGGTTTGATGAGTAGGAAGATCTTGAATTTATTAGCTAGTAGAACCTGTAAGATGTTAAGTATATATCTGCCTAATTAAAACAATAAACATTTCACTATCGAAAAATCTCATTTATTTGTTATCATAAAGAAAACAAGTTGTTTTAAACCTACATTTATTACATTTATTACGTATTTAAATGACATCGGTAGGTACTCCTACACTAGTCAGGCTATTCCATTATTCTCAATAGTAAGCGAGGCATAAAATTAAACCAATTTAAACTTATTACGGGTCAATAACTTTGACCGACATGTTTGTTGGAACATGTAGAAGTAAGTACTAAGTATGTACATGACAAAGTAATTTGTTCTATAATATCCGTTGTATATCTACTACCTATGATTGATAAAGATCTATTAGAGCTTACGTAGGTAAGTATACCAAACTGCAATGTTGATATATACCAAATCTTCAAAAAAAATCTTATTGAATAATGAACCTATAAAAATACCTTCTCAGGGCCAGTTTAAGAAATAACTCTTCCCCTACAATACTATATAATATATCTGTATTTTTGCGACAAATTCCTAAATTTTACTGCTTTCAAAGGCTGTTTTAGCAAAGTTACCGATTGTATATCTTTTATTCTCCTCCTCCAAATTAAATTTTTAAGGCGTCAAGCTAACAAGACCATTTACCCTAAAGACGCCAAGAAAGTTCTGTCCATATCAGAAAGTACACCAATAAACAAAATTACATATATCACAGAGTAAGGAGAGAAACTTTATTCTGGGGTATAATATGGTGGAGTACATAAGTATGTTGGTGGCAGTAAATGGAAAAATTAATAAGGAAGCAAAGCTTTTATTGCGCTATTTAGTTTAATGAGGCAAACAAATTGGCTCCACTACAATAAGTATGGGTGAAGCAGTAACTACAACCAATAACAAGCCTATTATTAACGTGTAAAATATATAACTGAATGTCACCATAACTTAATCCTTATGGCATTCGAAGGTCAACGTGTAGTCGATAAAATTCTACCTTCAATTCCTTCCGCTGACCTAAGTCCGATCAGCAGGATAATATTGAAGCATTTTTTAATTAAACTAAGTACTTAGGTAGGTATTTATACCTACATACACAAAAATACTTCACGCAATGCAATAAGTAAGTATAATCATAATAATAAATGTCATTAATATTTATTCGTAATATTATATTTAAGACCCAATTTAGATCAACTCTTTTATAAAAGCTCTACATGTTTGGCCTATGTCCCCGCGCAAGCTTATTATGAGCTTTGCTCCTGTAAGAATACGAGCACAAAATAATATCAGTCTCATGAACTTCGTATTACAGAAACCATTAAATTCGTTCTACCGAAATTTATATTTAAACCTAGCTGTGCCCGCGACTTCTTTTTTAAAATCCCGCGGGAACTCTTTGATTTTCCGGGATAAAAAGTAGCCTCACTCTCCAGGTCCCCAATTATACCCGTACACAAAATCACGTCGATCTGAAGCTTTGTTGCAGTGTGATTGAAGGACAAACCAACACATAAAAATACTCGCATTTATAATATTAGTACGGATAATATACATTTCTTAAATTAGGTGAATTACCTACAGAATGCATGAAATATTTTGCAAGGCATCTCTTGTCTCTACGAGATTCGCTACTCAACCCTGATTACTAGTAGAGTAGGTAGGTATATTAATTCGTCTTTGAACTACGAGACTTAAATTAAAATCGTAAAATCATTCAACACTAGCTACTCGTCACAAGGCTATCTTGTGCAGCAGGTATCTGATTTCGTGTAGTGCGTGTCCTAGCACCTAAATAGATAATAGAATTCGTTGGCGACATACCTAAAAGCACGCGTACTTACGAAATTCAGCACATGGACCCAGCAATATTGCTTTAGTGGGTTTCAACAGCACCAGACCCACAAGATGTATGACGTTTCATATTATTTTATAGCGTACTATAAAAAGTCTTAATAAGTTTTACCACCCCCAGGGCCTGATTAACCCTTAGGCTAATTAGGCTGCAGCCTAGGGCGCGAGGATCAGGGGGGCGCGCGCTGAAATCGCATCTTCGCAAGCACTAATCTAGCATTATTGCTATGATCAATGAGCTTGAGAGTCCCTTATTTTAACAATAAATTTTGAAATTTTAAAAAGCGCGCGTTAAAATTAGCCTAGGGCGGTCAGAACTCTTGATCAGTCGCTGACCACCCCTACCAATTTTAATCGAACACCAAAATACCCAGTTATAACTTGGAAAATTACGAATTTTCATACAAACTATCATCCCCTTCCAAGAGAATGTAATCACTCCGTGATCCCCTTTTATGAATTTTACGATTAAATTTTGTCATCATTTGATTGACAAGTAAGACCTCTAGTCCCGTGGAGATTCTTATCACTACCACATACAAGTGTTTTCTGCTTCACCAACATATTCTCCATCTTGATTTTCGAACAGCATCTATCTAACTACTCATTGAGACCATTCTAATAATGTAAGTTACTGAAGGGTTGGATATCCCGAAGACTTCTTGATGCCGCAGCATCAGCTCAAAGTTACCATGTCTTAGAAATAATCCGAAGTAACAGCATCAAATAAATACCAACACCAGTTTCAAATCAATCAAATCGAAAGTTTGTAAGACCCTATATCATAGTAGGAAATGAGCTGATGATTTTCAAACGCCTGAACAGGTTTTCATAAATAAGCTAAGAACCATTTCGATCACGTCAAACAGAAAAAATTGCATCAAAATCGGTCCATTCGTTAGGGAGCTACGAGGGAACGACAGACACGCAGATACACTGATATACTTATAACACCCATCTTTTTGCTTCGGAGGTTAAAAATACAAAGTATAAATAGCTCAAATAGTTTTGTGACCCACAAAGTTGACCTACTTCCTTGATTTATGTGATGTTACTGCAATGCGATCATCATCGAATTCAAACATTTTTTTTTTCCGCAAAATAATTTCAGTAAGTATGTGACCCTGATATGTACCTCCGAAACATCAAAACGATTGAAAAGATTTAACCTCAACAAAACCCTGACACAATTTCTGAACACAAATAAAGGCTACATTGCCATTCATATTTTTTACTAGAATTTATAAATAGAAATTAGATTTAATTCAAAAACATAGGCATTAGGCATTGCCTTTATTCCACAACCCTAAAAGCACTATACCTAACACTACTAATTATAATACTATTATAAATGCGAAAGTGTGTTTATTTTTTGGTTTGTCCTTCAATCACGCTGCAACAAAGCAACGGATTGACGTGATTTTGATTTTGCATGGCTGTCGTTGAGGACCGGGAGAGTGCCATAGGCTACTTCTTATCCCGGAAAATCAAAGAGTTCCCGCGGGATTTTAAAAAATAAATTCACGCGAGCGAAGCCGTGGGCATCAACTACCTACTTAATATAATTAATCTTTTCGAGATCCAAATCTCATCAGAAAGTGCCAAAACTTCTTCTTCGATTTTAAATGACCTAGATCGTGATTCACCTTTCGCTTCATTTGAATTTCAATATCGAAAAGTAAGTAGGTAAGTGTCCTCTGCAAGAGTTCGATGAGAAAAAATAAGCACCATACAGCAAGACTGGATTAGCCGGGAGCTAGAACCTCAAGTACTGGCAGAGCCGACTAATTTTTTCTGTGTTCGAAGCACTACAGGGATAGCCGCATTTAAATGCGGTTGTCCCTGTAGTGCTACTGACGTCATCGGCGTTATTTTGGTTCGACCGACATAGGTTGACAAATTTTTGCACTCGAAATAATATTATATAGATATTATACCTATTTATTAAAAAGATTAAGTTTTTATTTCAACGCATCTGATACCAACCGTGAGGTATCTCTGGAGTCTAGAACGAACTCCCGATGATTCATGGAGTTGAGGAGTATTAAGCGTAACTAATTTGGCAATTTCTTAGTAGCTTAGCTCATCTAGTACGAGTGGTGATAATTTGCAAAAACACAATAGCACTTCTCCGCTTCGAAATATAGCAGCGGAGTGAAAAAATCTAAGACGTCTTTGCATGGATTTATCTAGGTTATTCTTATATCGGTGCTAAAAAAGGCGAAAACCAGAAGCGAAACCAAAGCGGAACTATCTGTTCTAATGCAGATTTTGTCTATGCATCTATCCATATCAGTCCGCTGCTATGGTATCGCGGCGTATACTGCTCAAAGACTACCCGTGCAGTGTTGCCACACGCCAGATCGAGAAATCTGGATAGAACGGTCGAAAAATCTGTACAAAATCTGTATGAACGCAAAACGCTAAAATCTGTATAAAATCTGTAAAACTGTAATAAAATCTGTACAAAATCTGTTCAAGAAAACAATATTAAATATTTTTTGTACATATTTTTATTCATTTTAACAATCATTTTTTTATCAACTTGGAGTTTATAACAGGGTTCATCATTAAGAAGTTGTTTCGTTAAAAGAAGTCCCTCAATCGTTTCAGTGCCTAAATGGTTTCTTGTTTTTGTTTTAATTAAATTTACTGCGGCAAATATTCTTTCCACCGCGGCACTGGAATGAGGGAGACTTAGTAAAGCAGTAACAAATTGCAGAAGAGTTGGATATAATGATTGTCCATCTAAGTCTTGTGCACAATTGACTTGATGCCAAAACAATTCTGTATCTTCTGCGCTTGATTATAGAAGGTCGTCATTCATTCTCAATTGTCGCCACTCATTATCCAATGTTTGAAAATGTTCTTGTCCGATTATATTAGGAAAAGCCTGTGTAATGTGAATCAATGATGGTATACTGCGCCGTTTAACAATAATGGGATTGAGAAAGTTTAAACTTTTTGTGGTGTTATTTCCAAAATTGTAACGGGATTTTATTTGTTTAGCTCCTTCTACATAAAAATCTAGACATCGTAGTTTAAATATATGTACATCATTTGGATTCAAATTAAGAGCAGTAGACAACGATACAGCAACATTTGCGCCAAGATAAAGATCCATTGATATATAAGGATAGGCCCTTAGAAGAAAAAAAACGCGCTCAAAAAGACAATAGAATTTGCAAAAGTCTATTGTCTTTGTTATCAGTCGGCCGCACGCGCTTCAACGTATTGCTCGTGTTTTTGATCGTTAAAAAAGCCGTCGTGTGCAGTCAAATCATGCAAAAAATCGGAAATCCATCAAAAAAGAGATGGACTAACATTTCAAAAAAAAATACAAAATGTTGAAGGCTATAAATAAAAACTAAATTATTATACACTAAAAAGAGATACATTTTCAATCATTTCATCATAGATTATGTGAGGAAGCGAAAATGACGAAAATCTGTATAAAAGTTATGCTAAATCTGTAATCTGTATTGGTGATGAAAAATCTGTATAGATACAGATAAATCTGTATATATGGCAACACTGCGTGTCAACACTTTCTGCAGCACCAATAAATAATACCATTATAAAAATCATGTCCGGAACACAATGTTGCAAGCGTAAAAACTGTAAAGGACTTCACACACGGCAGCTATAATGTAAAGATGTATATTATAGCACGATACATCTCGATACATCTCATTACATCTTTCCATATAAATTGACAGGAGACCACACACGACAGCTATAATGTATATTTTTACATCTTCGTATCTTAAGATACCGAGCGGTATGAAAATATACATTTATATCTCGATACATCTCGATACATCTCGATACATCTCAATACATCTTTACATATTTTCGTATATTTACTCAATAGCAAGGGTGTTCAAAAATAGAGGTGGTCGTTGCAAAACATTAATAGTTACATCGTTAGTTTTAATCAGTACGAAAATACGAAATATGCGAGTAACGAAATGCATTCGTGAATAAACGTACTCGGTACTGATGGCGCATACCTTTATGATCTAATAATCACCGGTGACACACCGGTGTTTCTCCGGTGTTTTCAATTGATTATTACTTTCTACGGAGAATCACCGGTGATTTTCCGGTGCAAACCATTATACTTTCTCAAATTTAGGATGATAATTTTGGCAGATTACGTTCAGGAAGTTTCGTTTTTTTTTTCCGGTAAAATGTAATACAGATAATGTGGTACTTCATTGATGGGAACCGCCCACTTAGTAAAGTACCATGCGTATCGAACAACCACAGACTATCGAAAATCGTTTCTGAATTGAAATAGATCGAACATGTAAAAATTAACATTTGGGTAACTATATTATTTTTTATATATATTAAATCGTATGTAGGAATAATTTTATCATTGAACGAGCGAAGCGAGTTCTCTGAATCAACTAGGGCGCTTGCCTACTAGACAGAGAAGTGTGTCCGTCTAAATGTCTGTCAGAGCCCTATAACTTCTGAATTACTGAATATTAGAACGTGAAACTTGATTGAAAATTCAGTTATATCCTGTACTTGAACAACAAATACTAAAATTAGATAAATGTTATAAAGAAACGAAATTATTTAATTTTAAATGCTTAGCTTATTATTTATTTTAGCTTCACAATAATGCTAATAGATGGCGCTGTGTCAGTAAAACAGTTTTATGTCAACTATTTTTTTTTTATTGCGTCTAATGTTAAAAGTTAATTATTACAATATATAATTAAAACTTTTGGGAATTATGGGATATCGCGAGGTCTCAGTTCGGGGCGAACCACTAGTTAATTTATAGTAGGTTTGTATTTTAAGGTAGATCAAATATTGCCACGCGTATTCCTCGCTGAAAATTGTTCTATTTTTGGCACATATGGCAATACCCGCATCATAATCACAATCTGAATCATCTTGTGATGAACTATCTAGTAAATCTAGTAATAAATAACTTGACAGATCCATATTAAAAATAATAACACCCTGTATAGCACTTTAGTAGCTGGGAAGTGCGTCAGTCGAGACGTATACCAATGGAATGAAGGTAAAGATATATTACATTACCTGCTCCGTGTGTGATAGGTTAAGATAATGTAAAGCTATACATCCCGGGATGTAATATACATTAATATACATTATAGCTGCCGTGTGTGAAGTCCTTAACAATAGAGGCAAAAGTCGGTCGTAGCAATATGACTGTCACTTGGGAATGTTGATCAATTAATATTTACATAGTTACAATAGTAGGTATTGTCATAGATCTGGTACCTATTTTTCACAGATTCCGTTATAATCACTTTCGTTATTTTGAGAAATTGCTTCATTGATCGACAGAATACGTTAATGTAGCTGCCTTCAAAACTCTATCTATTTGAAATAGAGTATAGAGTTACTCTCTGGAACTTTTAATTCAAAGTAGATAAACCTTTGTTTTACCTTAGGAATGACTGATGGTAGCTAGTTCGAAGAACTGATGATGGTAGGGTACCAAGGTGCTGAATTGGCAACCTAGCACTGGTAGCGCAGTACTTGCAGACCCTCCACCAGATGAACAGACGAAATCAGACGAGTCGCAGGGAGCTGGCGTATACAGGCGGCGCAAGACCGAGCCATGTGGAAGCATATGCAAGAAAAATATTATGTCCAGCTGAGGAATTGTATCAGCTGATAAAGAAGAAGAAAAGACGTTATTATGCACCAAATAAGTACCTAATTTATTATCAGAGAAATCAAACAAACTTAAAAATATAAAGTTCAAATTAGCGGTCCAAGAAAATGATCTCTATCAGGCTACCACGTTGTAGTTATCTCTGAGAAAGGGTTTGCACGCAAGTTTACGTGAAAGTTGCAAAAATTACACAAATGACAACTAACTTTGCTTCTGTAGGTAGGTAAGTACTAAAGCGGAAAATAACGCAAGACCATTGGGTATTATTAGGTTTAGGTACGAGTATTCTGCGGCACTTTCTTACGAATTCAATGCTTACGAAGGGGATATTGAGACCGGCAGGTGTGTTTAGGAAACTATATTGAGTAACTTGTTCTAATATCTTTTGAAAACGCTACAATAGAGTTTGTGTAATTGTTGCAGACGCCGTGAATGCCGCTGCGCATGGATGGCGACGCACGCCTGGCGCTCGCTCGCCCTCCTCCTGGCGGGCATCACCCTTGTTCTAGCTAGATGTATGTAACCATTATCATTAGGAGGGGTCGCGAGTTCGATCCCGGACACGCACCTTTGACTTTTCGGGGTTATGTGCGTTTAAGCAATTCAATAATTACATTCTTCAACGGTGAAGAAAATATCTTGAGGAAATCTGCACTTAAGTTTGAAGTCTGCCGATTTGCATTGGGCCAGCGTGGTGGAGTAGCCTTTAGGCTATAATCCTTCTCTGAGAGAAGACCAGCGCTCAGTAGTGAAACGTTTATGGGTTGCTGATGAGAATTATCATCATCATCTATACCCACAGCCAGCCCACTACTGAGCATGGGTCTCCTCAAAGAATGAGAAGAGTTTAGGCCCTCCGCGCAGACAGGGCTGCTTGGCAGACTTGAAGCAGCTTTGAAAATAATAAGGACAGCTTTCAGGCATGGAGGTGTCACTGTTAAAGCAATTGATACTTATGTAATTGTTTAAAATGCATTTTTAACTCCGAAAAGTAGGAAGTGCGTGCCTGGGATTCGAACCCCAGACCTCTCTAGAACATAATCACTTCTATCCAGTCCCCTTGCCAATTACAATGAAACACATTACAATCTCAATTATCATAAATTGTGATAGGTAAAAACGGTGTTTTTGATACTAAAGACCTATATTATACGCGGCTACGACAATAATAATTGGTAATAACCTTGGTTGGTAACCTTGTAAACCAGTTGACGCTCATAATGCACATGCATGAGGGGTTCTTTGGCTAATAGTGATTTTGGTTCTCATTCTCATCATCTCATAAATAGGTTACAAGGTTCGGGCAATTGTCTTCTACATCATAGTTCATAAGGAAATGAAGTATGCCATTTATTATCATGATAAAATGCCATTATTTGGGAATGGAATTATATTGTACTTTCTTGATATTGGATCTTCAAAAACAATGTTCGAATCATGGAATAATCTACTCCGTACCTTTGAATCTATATCCTTACTAATATTACAAGTATAAATGCAAAAGTGTTTTTGTTTGTTGGTTTGTCCTTCAATCATGCCGCAACAAAGCAACGGATTTTTTCCATGGATATATTAATGAGGACCGGGAGAGTGACATAGGCTACTTTTATTAATCCCGGAAAATCAAAGAGATCCCGCGCGATTTTTAAAAACTAAATCCAGGCGAGCGAAGCCACGGGCATCAACTAGTGCCTAATAATTAAGTAAAGTATACGCCGTTTAATAACAGCTGTTATTAAATTACACTTTCAAATACGTAGATAAGACTCACATTACCAAGACGGAATGTGTGCGGAGATAAAAAAGTTGAATTCTATTGAACCGACACTGTGTCGCACGGTGCTTGGTTGCTAGGTTTCCCACCATACAAGACGTTGGGAATGACCTCCTTTCGTTCAGTGGGCCGATGAGATACTGCCCTACACACATCAAGGCCAGGCAAAAAGTGGAGACCGGAGCGCACCCGGAGACCAATAATTCAGGTTAGGTACTTGGTGCTTTGTGTCCTCTGCGCACTTTGAATTTAAAGTAGAAGGTCTTTGTTGCTGCTGAACCTCATTATGTGCACTCACTTGTAGGTAGAATATATTATCGCTTTAAACCTTTCTATTCTAACTTAGCTACTCGAACACTTTCCGACTTTAACAAATCTTTTGATAGTTACGATAACCTATCACCTATGTATACTTCTTCTAATATATCTTCTTTTGTAAATATTTATATGTACATAAAAAATAAAAATAAATAAATAAATAAATAAAACAGCAATGTCGCGAGGTATCTGTCTTCAACATTGATTTTATCAGAACGGGCTTAAATTTTGGAAGATATAGGTCATGATGTCCTGTAAATCCGAATTCAGCAACACAATAATGCATATGATGCCAGGAACAACATATGGACGAATTGGACGCTTTGAAGAAATGCTGATGTTTCAATGCTGATGTGTAATTTTTTAACTGGTTAATAAATAGGTAGCTGAGAACCTGGTCGAAGTCTACCGGAAAAAAATATACATATTTATAACTCAATATTGTCCTATGCCTTAAACTTTAAATGATAATGAAATGATGATTCCGGGATAGACCGAAAGAAAGTCCTATAGAAGTCGGTTCATCCGTTCGTAAAATAAGCTTCAACGCCTCGAATATCCACATTTTAGCAATGTAACAATCAAATACCCAAAAAAAATTTTTTTTAAAGAATATTAGCCAACCTGAAGCTTACGAGTATATTCTCCTGTCCCCTCCAAATAAGCGGAAAGCATTGTGTTAGGAGTGGTTACGACAAAAGTGCAACGGGTGGGATTCGAACCTGCAACAATACAGTTTTCAGTTCACACCTTTAACTGTTGGACTATTGAGGCTTTGCAAATAAAAACAGTTATTTCAAAATTACAAACGGACACTACAATTTTATTTATTTGTATAAGTAGATGTCGTCTTCTAGATGCTGAACTAGAGTCATGGCGAGGCAGCGGGCGGCCCGTGTCGGAGGCGCAGGAGGCGGAGGACGAGCGCCACGACGCCGAGCTGCTCGCCGCCGTCAGGGCCTCCTTGCAGCAGTGGGAGGTCAAGAGATCACGCACCAGGCAAGCACCGTACTACTTACATCGCCTATATTTATTATCCTTACACAGTACACTCTACTGCACCAGAAAAACTTAATATTACATAAATCAATAAGGCTGTCTTATCACTAAAAGCGATATCTTCCAGACCACCTTTGGAATCCTTATAAGTACGGTACATCCTTTATCACTCCTCCATGACTTGTGTCATGTACCTTCATGTACACATGTCATATCTTGGATGGAGTGTGGTATTGACTAAAAAATTAAAATGATTCCTACAGCATGACAATCGCAATCATCTCAAAAAGCTGGTAAGGCGTGGCGTGTTTCCTGTAGTACATTATCTGCCTAGTACTTTTTGATTTGCTTCGTTTCACCATTATTATTTTCAAATGGAAATATTAAAAGAATTAAGAACTGTAACTATGTAACTAACTACCCCTAAAAATTAACTTCACACACACCCACAAAATATATCTAATTGAATACGATAATGAATATTAGCCGCTGTTTTAATTGTCATCTTAAAAGCCATGTTTTAAACGACAAAGCAAATCGTTTTATCACCACTTTCACCGAGTCCAATACAGAATGCGTACTTTCTAGTTCCTAACTTTATTGCTTTGCAATGAAGCGCGTTTAAAAACGTTTAATTATTTGCATTGTTTTAACAGGCGACGAAATTGTAATCCTATTAATATTATAAATGCGAAAGTTTGGATGTATGGATGTTTGTTACTCAACCATGTCGCAGCGACTGAACCGATTTGGCTGTTTGGCACAGAGATAGATTATAGTCTGGATTACACTTAGGCTATTTACTATCTCGGAAAATAAGAGTTCCCGCGGAAATTAAAAACCCTAAGCCCCGCGAACGAAGTCGCGGGAATCAACTAGTTTACGAATAAAATAAAATAATTACAGATATATTATTTACCGGAAATGTATGAAACCTAAGAATAGTGGACAATTTCTAGGTTTCATACATTTCCGGTATAAATATACAAGAAACCTTATTTATAAGTTACAGTTATAAAGTACAAAATAAATAACTCTCTATTAACCTATCACCCGCACCATGCTACAAAAATAACTGTAAATCCGACTTTTATAAATAAACTTTTTGTTAACAGGACCAAGCGTTCACAGGGGAGTGTATGCTATGGAGATTTTGGTTGCTTCGATGACACAGGTCCATTCGCGTACTTGGAGACATTGCCGAGTCCACCACCCGAGGTCGGGACAAATTTTCTCCTCTACTCCACGACCAGCAGGTACCTCCTAAATTACAGGAATTGTACTATATAGTGAGATAACTCATGGATACGTTATATGACCGAATATATTTCGAGAATACCTAATCTACCTTGATAGTTACGTTCCCAAGTTTCTAGGTTATTGGTAGGCGTAGATTGAATTGAATAATGGAGACCTAGAAACAATTGCTTTACTACTAATTGAAGTTATTGCGATTTAAATTAGGTAGGTAGGTACATGAATTTTGATCGTTAAGAATTCTATAGTGTCTTCATCAGAATAAAGACACTAGAATTCTTACCTAATCGTATACCTATAATCGTATCCAGTGGTGCAAATATGTTATAGCTATGATATCTATCTTATCTAAATTAATCAGTATACAGTAACACAACTGGACTTCAAAATTCCCTGTGCTGTGCTTCTTCGGGAGACTTATATAAAAATGTATCGTACAACTTCGCTTCGGCTTATCGCGATGGCACTGATAATTTTGGGGGATGTAGAAAGATGCAGATCTTGCAAGTTAACTGACCTATATAGGCACACGTCATTACTTGCCCAATCCCGTTTAAATATACGGGCAAGACCTGTCGAAATGCTGGAAGCATTTTGAAACAAAATTCTTGAAGAGACGTCTTAAGCCAAGTATGCTGTGCCCCATAGCTGTTTGGAAAACCTTGAATGGCAGGAAATCGGAATATAGGTACGGTAGAAATTGATTATTTCATACTTCGGATAAACTACCAGTGACCAGACGAACATCTATGTTTTTTAACTATAAAACTCTTTAAACGAATGCCAATCCTATTTAGAGGGGACCAGCCTTTAGTAGCGGTGTCAGCGAACAATATATCCGCAGCATGGCACTGGGCAGCGCGTGCGTTCGACACGGCGCGCCCCACGCGCGTCATCGTGCACGGCTTCGGCTCCAACTGCGACAACGTGTGGGTGTATGAGATGCGCTCTGCTTTGATGGCAGTGGTGAGTTCCACTAATTGAACTATCTATCGAATTAGTTTGCAGTGACGTAGGATATTGAGATGGACGTTAAGCAATTATAAGTAGGTATACTATGTATATAAGTAATCTATTTAGATACGCAGTAGGTATGCACCGAGTTGACCATAAATAGGTTTATACGAATAGGTTCGAGTTGCGCTGGGCGGAGTCCTAAGCTTTGGAATGTTGCGTTCCGCACCCTGCTTACATTGCCTTTATCAGGCAAGTCACGGTAGGTACATCGAGTGACCTGTAAGTTGTAACTAAACTTTTGCGATAAGAACTGAAGGTAGTTGTAATGAGTCCATTTATACCTGACGAATTTCATTACGTCATATTTACTTTTATAGGAAGAATGCAATGTAATTTGCGTGGACTGGGAGGGCGGTGCGTCCATGCCGAACTACCTCCGCGCCGCAGCCAATACGAGGCTTGTCGGCAAACAGCTCGCAATGCTGTTGGAAGGTAAGAGATACATAGAGTTTTTTATTATTCAGGTCAAAATAAAAGCAGGTATAGGTAGCCTTCCTTCGGGTCTCATTTCTTTACCTATCTATAAAAAAATTTTGTGCCGCCATTCTCATTTTCAGTAATGAGGAGTAATATAGAATTGACCTTGATAGATTTAATGCTCCGAAGGTTGGAATCCTGAGGGGCTCTCTGTTGAGGGAATTTTTGAACTTTCTGTTAAAACTTAGTTATGTGCTAGGTAGGTACTTACTAGCGGTTACCATGCGATTTACGGGGAGGATTTAAGTTTAATATCGGGACATGTTTCGTGAGAAAATGCACAATGGCGCACGGTGTGCTAAAATAAATCAGTTGCAATGTAATAAAAGGCCTGTTTCCAGCATCGGGACTAATAGGTAGGTATTTTATAGGCTTATATTTTTTATTTTGTTTTTATGATATGCCAAATTGTTAACAGGCTTAGCTCAACACATTGATTTGAGATTCGAAGACGTTCACCTTATTGGCTTCAGTCTGGGCGCTCACGTGGCTGGCTTTGCAGGATCCGAATTAAAGAATATAAGTCGTATTACAGGTAAATCTTTGTTTTATGAGGGTCCAGATCGACTTAAAATACGTATAGCATTTCAGTAAGAAAAATAGTTAGTTTGTGTTAAGTTCGCTCAACTCAACTCTCTCAAGTCCACTCAAGCATCTTGATCTTAGTCAATATTTATGAGGCAACTCGTATAAAGTATTATTTATAGCAATGATTAGCTTCGGGTAAATATAATTTTTGCCTACTGACTAAAGTAACAAGCATGTTCAAGGTCTGGATCCAGCGGGTCCGCTGTTCGAGTTTCAAGACCCGAGAGCGCGGTTGGACAATTCCGACGCCAAGTTCGTGGACGTGATCCACTCAAATGGAGAGACCTTGATACTCGGCGGCCTGGGCGCCGCACAGCCGCTCGGACATGTGGACTTCTACCCCAACGGCGGACGCGTCCAACATGGCTGCTCTAACTTGTAAGATATATCGATGAAAATAACATAAATTCTGCTCTAAATTATTTATCAGTAATTATTGAAAATTATTCAAATACTGAGCATAAGTTTGTTTGTAATTAACAGAAACAAAAAAGGTTCAAAGACAAGTAAATTAAGTCAATAACTAACCTAAGTAATTATTATTAGTACCTAAGTATGTAATTATACATAATAACCAGTTCAAGACCTATTTTTCTTCATGTAACATAGGATGCGATTTAGTTTTTTTAAACAACCCCTAGGAAACTCGAATTTTTCAACAAACAGTAGGTATCCTAGGTCACTTCTTATATCAATAATTATCTGGCTGTTAGTGAAAGGCTCTTCAATATTGGTGTAGCGATTTCGAAAATTAGGTAACACACACAATGGCATTACCTAAAAATGATTGCATCAGTTTAACGAACGTCATCACTTTTTGGCTGAATTTATGGCTTTTTTGCTGCATCAGGACATTTTAAGCAATAGCGAGAGATACCGGCCAATCAGAGGTGCAGCACACAGATGCAATCATTTTTAGGTAATTCCATAGCAGATATACAGACTTTCGATAGCGATAATACTTAATTTCTTTGGCAGGTTCGTGGGTGCAGTATCGGACCTGGTGTTGCCGTGGGCTGGCGCTTCCCCCGAAGGCCGCTCACTGTGCAATCATCGACGCGCGTACAAATTCTTCACGGATTCCGTGTCACCTAAGTGCCACTTCCCCGCCTTCCCTTGTTCTGACTATGACACTTTTATGGAGGTAGTTATGAAAAATTGCTGAAATAAACAACTCGGACACTCGCCAACATTCTGCTTATACCTATATTTTGTACGGCATTCAAATTATTAGGTAGGTATTAAAATTGCCTATATCTTAGTGAAACTAACTGCTTATCGACTTTTAATGAAAGCCCTTTGGAAAGGTTCTATTTGATCCTCAATTCAAAAGGAAGGCCTATTGACTGCATTTCCGGGTAAAAGTAGGTATTGTTTTAGTTTAAAATAATATAATAGCTAAGTATTAAGTAAAATCGGTGGGCATAAATAGAAAAAAAAATACCGGCCGAATTTGTTAACCTCTTCCTTTTTAAGTCGATTAAAAATATCGCAATGTCAGTGAAACAGCTGTTATAATTAAGTAATTATTTCCAGGGTAAATGTTTCCCGTGCGATAGTGATCGTCGATGCGGCAACATGGGATATTACGCAGACCGCTCGCTCGGCCGCGGCCAGTTGTATCTTCTTACCAGGGAAGAAGAACCTTTTTGCGGTATCATACTTTTATTACTAATTGCCATTAAAAAAATCAGTTCAGTAACTAATTTAGTTCTTTGTGATATCAGATAAACTACATTTTTGATTTGTAGTTGAGAATTATGATTTTTTTTGCGTGAAAATTTGCATTTTTTTATAGTATAATAGGTTAGCGTTTGAAGCCAAACATGCTCGATTGAAAGCGATGACGAGATCTAGGTTAGTGCTTGAAGCCAAACATGCTCAATTGAAAGCGATGACGAGGTCTAGGTTAACGCTTGAAGCCAAACATGCTCGATTTAAAGCGATGACGAGGTCTAGGTTAACGCTTGAAGCCAAATATGCTCGACTGAAAGCGATAACGAGGTCTAGGTTTGCGCTTGAAGCCAAACATGCTCGATTGAAAGCGATGACGAGGTCTAGGTTAGTGCTTGAAGCCAAACATGCTCAATTGAAAGCGATGACGAGGTCTAGGTTAACGCTTGAAGCCAAACATGCTCGATATAAAGCGATGACGAGGTCTAGGTTAACGCTTGAAGCCAAATATGCTCGACTGAAAGCGATTACGAGGTCTAGGTTTGCGCTTGAAGCCAAACATGCTCGATTGAAAGCGATGACGAGTTCTAGGTTAACGCTTGAAGCCAAACATGCTCGATTGAAAGCTATGACGAGGTCTAGGTTAACGCTTGAAGCCAAACATGCTCGATTGAAAGCGATGACGAGGTCTAGGTTAACGCTTGAAGCCAAATATGCTCGACTGAAAGCGATGACGAGGTCTAGGTTAGCGCTTGAAGCCAACCATGCTCGATTGAAAGCGATGACGAGGTCTAGTTTAGCGCTTGAAGCCAAACATGCTCGATTGAAAGCGATGACGAAGTCTTGGAGCTAAGTGCGCTCACACCATTACTGTACTAAATTAGATTTTATTGTAATATTTGTTGTACCTACATGTAATATTTGTTGTGGCACTCATGAATTATTATTCTTTAGCACACCAGTACCACGTGGCGCTGTGGGGCGGCCACGAGGCAGGAGAAAAGCCCAACTATGGCCGCGTCACACTCACCCTACACGGCGACTCGGGACTCAATGAATCTTTCCCTATGACTAAGTAATTCTTACTAAACAAGTCTAAGCATAAATTAAGTCTCTTTAATAAGATAGCATTTAATTTGAGGGTAGATTAAAATTCCAACACCTACTCTGACTAAATGGAACGCGGCGCAAAAGTACCTTTGACGGCCTCCCTGGCGCTGTCACACCCATCTAATGTATGACGTTTTTGTCATACATGAGATGGGTGTGACATATGTGAATAACAGACAGTAAGTACAGTTACTGAACTTTTTATTAGAAAGGGGTTTAGAGTATATTTTTTTATCAACAGACGCGAAGAAAGTCCACGAAATGTCCGTTTCGGTCGAGTTTTGGTGCCGCATCCCGCACTGGGGGTGCCGCTGCGAGCCTCGCTGCATTATGCAGCTTACAACGGCTGGCTCAGCGCTGGTCTGCGCGCTATACGCTTCGACAAACTCCTCATCACTGACAGCTTCGGCAAGACGTATGTCCACCAACTCACATTATTTTCGAGTACCAAATGGCAAGTCAAAGGAACTTGCCTTTTCCAGTTTTTACAAAGTTTCATAACGAGCTATTATAAAACATTACTAACTATTTCTTTCACAGATCCTCGATCTGCAAAGCGACGCGGCTGCTATCAGACGAAACAGTCCAAATGCCACTGCATCCGGGAGATTGTCAAATACAACAGGTTATATATAAATTCTTTTATCTACTCCTTGGTTAGACTATGTACATTAACAATACATATTAACAACAAAATGTCATTTCCTCAGATTGAACAATCAGAAAATACTACAAAAGGTGAATCCGTCATCGATAAACGAAATATAACAAACCCTGCTACAGACGACCCTCATGATAACGAACTACCCGAAGACTTTCCACAACGGCAATTTTTAAGTGCTGACGATTGGGAAGATACGGCTGACACGGGACGCGCCTTCGGCATGACTAACACTAAGACGGCTCCCAGTGGGATCGTAGAAATCGCAGAACCAGTGCTGCGGCCGAGACCTCGTAAGACACCGAGGCAAAGGTCTGACTCCACAGACAATATGCACGAAATATCGGAGCCTCTTCTGCGCGCCACTCAACCGCCGCGCACAACTACGCAACCACCATCTAGAAAACCCAAAAACTACGACATATCGACTCCGCCCAGCAAAGAAGCAGGGGACGATCGGGCGGAAAAGGAGCAAACAAGTTTTGCAGTACAATTCCTGCCGGCTCGCTTGGCATCTTTCATTACCAGAGCGGAGCGCTACGCTAGAGATACACTTCTCCCGTTGGTTTCAGCGTACGCACCACGCTTGCCCATATTCGGGTCCCGTGAAGTTCCAAAAACGATCGCCAGGTTCATACCCACAGAAGACATTAACGTGACGAGCTCCGAGCCAATACCGACGCCAACGTTGGAAATGAAAATTGAATCGCTTCGAATATTAGGACCTCCTGGCGAAAAGCGTGAATTCGAGACACCAGAAGACCCCGACATACCGGTAGTAATCTCTACAACCACGACAACCTCTTCCACAACGCCGGCGACAACGACGACGACGGAAATGGACAAATTAAGAGTAGTACCAAAGGAAATTCTTCAAGTGGTAGAGGGACCCGCTGCATCGACAAGCACAGCGTTGCCACCGGTCGCTTTACGTAGCGAGGGGGAAAAAATATTAATAGTTTATCCGATCAACGCGAGGGACGAGAGGAAGATCAAATCTCACTCGTTCCCTGAAGAAATGCAGTTCGAAGCCCTGTACAGGCACACCGCAGAGCCCACCGCTGTTAGAGTCGACTTGCCCACGTTCACTCCACCTACTTCCACAGATAAAATTACAAAGTCCGCTATTTCGACATCAAGCGCCAAACCTTTAGATTCCTAATTCATCCCTGTACCATATTCAAAGAAACCAGATGACAAACAAGAAACTAAATCAAGCCGAAAATGAAACGTAGCACAGTCTAACTTTCGTATGTAAATATACTACAGCATTCTTTCTAAGCTGTTGTAAATCTTGTAAATTTATTTCTACACTTTTTATAAAACTGCAATTTTTTATATAATATTAATAATTGTTATTGTATTGAACTAGTTCATTTTTACGATAAGTAAAGTTTTTATATAAATTATAATTGTGTAAATACATATCTTAGAAGTTAAGAATAGAATAAGAAAAATCTCATTTACAATAAACCTTATTTATTAAAAAAAACATTGTTTATTTCCTTAAACATTGCATTTCGCAGTAATCATTAAAATTAGAACTGCAGATACAAAACAAATTGTTTATTTTTGTAAATTAAAAAACCTTTTTCTAAGGCACTCGGACTAACAAAAATGCTAAACGAAAACATCTACAATGAACAAAATGCACTTACTTATAATAGTTAATACCTACTATACTGCATTTTTATGCAAATGTATTGGGAAATAATTATTTTAATCAAATTAATCACAATTTTTAAACAGAAGTAAAATGTGAATAAGCACTTAGCTAGGAAATAGGCGCAACTGACCACACAGACTGGCTCCTTAGTCCTTTCATACTGTAGGGTCAGTATAAGATTTAATTCGATTGACCGTATTCGTGTTCGATGACATTAGCGTCAAAGTAAATTGAACCATCACTGCATTGAATTAGAGCTCAGTTTCGTGCATGCATCCTTATACGTTTACGTATACGGATACGCTCCAAATTAAAATCGGTTGCACTGAATTTGTGACTTTAAATCAATACAGTTACGGTTCATTTTACTTTGACGCTAATGTCATCGAAAACGAATACGATCAATCGAATTAAATCTTATACTAACCATACTGAACCTAGCTCTGATTATCGTATTAAAGTTCACCTGGCTACATCAATCCTTGGTCTTGTATCCTGTATTGCTTTCGATTCAACATTGTTCGAGCAAAAGTGAGTTATGTATTGCCGATATTACATTTGTGAATATATAAATCACTATTGCGATGATTTGTATGAGATTTAACGAGTAAATACATAGATAAAATTTTCTCGTGGCGCGCGTGTTAACTCTACGAGACAAAATCATTTCGCTGCGGGAAACCACAGCGTGTATAATGTATATTCGTAAATGTAACACCGGCTTATGTTCCGCCACTTCTGCCACCGCGGAACTCTCTGCCTTCTGGCACCGCATATAGAGGGTGTTACTTCATGTACTTATCGGAGTGCTGCGTGAGGATGCGCGCGGAGGCCTTGGCGTCGAGGAACAGCGCGTGGACCGCGCGGATGTGCTGCGGCGTGATGCGGCTCGCTCCTTCCGCGCGTGCGGTCAGCGCTGCGGGAGTCAGCAACTGGGCCGCGTACCTTTGGAATACAATAGGACGGTTTTTTAGGGTTACCCGAAGATTAACTAACCAACGGGACCCTATTACTAGCCCCCCGCTATCCATCCGTCTGTCTGTCAGCGGATGTATCTCATAATACGTAAAAGGTTAAGAGTTGAAATTTTCAGAGAATGTGTATTTTTGTTGCCGCAATAACAACAAATAATGAAAATAAAAATAAATTACAAATTAAAGAGCCCCCTTTAATTTGTAATTACTACTAGAAACGTGTTTTTTTTGGTATTTTTTGGTACGGAACCCTTCCCATGCGAGTCCGGCTCGCATTTGACCGGTTATTTAGGGTTCCAAAGACCCCAAGGACTTTCAGACTAAGCAATGAACCAAATGAATGTGATAGTCACAACTATATTTTTAAGGGAACTGGCAGTCAAACGTGTTCAGATATTTATACGCACCTGAGAGTACTATTGGTACCGACTTCGGATAACGCAGCCAGAGCTTCGTCATCTATAGAGATTCCCTCGGTTGAAGCGCGCAGTTTTAAGATCTATGAAAAAAAATTATATATGTAAAAGTAGAATAGAATCAAAGCATTAGCAGTGTGAGAGTGTATGTTTGCGTGTGCGCGTAAATGCGGGCGTCCGTGCCCGTGTGTTGATATTAATGATTTACCAATCCTATCACACTAATATTATTTGTATGTGTGTATGTTTGTTACTCTTTCACGCAAAAACTACTGCCTGGATTTTGATGAAACTTGACAATGAAATGAAAATAGCTTATACATCAGACTAGCACATAGGCACTTTATCCCGGAAAATAAAACCCTTAATCAGAACAAAGTTGCGGATATCATCTAGTAAATAAATTAGTACATACCTGTAAGAGTTCAGGCTTGTTGTACGGAAGAGTTCGAATAATTAACAGTCTGTCTAAAAGATCTAGTGGGATGCCGTGTGGGGAGATGATGTCCTCAGTGCCTCTGAAAATCAATATTTTGCAATTATTTATTATTATTTTATTATTTATATTTATTTATTATTTGCAATACATGAAAAATTATGCAGTAAAAAAATATGGCGACCGTACATTGCGGATAATTTAATGACAAAGTTGTTTGGAATCAATCTGCTTTGCTTCTGTCCACAAGATAGATAAGCTACATATTGTAACATTTTTTTTTGTTTTGAAAAGAGCAACTGCTGAGTTTCTTGCTGGCTCTTCTCAGCAGAATCAGCGTTCTGAACCATTGGTAGATTTTCGACTTGCATAAGAGCCACAAGTTGGCCTACATAAAATAAATTTTGAATTTGGATATACCGCACGCGCCATCTATGGAATCGAAAGTCTAGCTATTTAATATGGAAGTTGTTAATGCAATATGAAGTTGTAAATGCAGTGATAGCTTAGTGGTTAGGTCTGCGGTTTCCTATTTGGGGGTCGCAAGTTCTATCCCGGACTGCATTGGGCAAGATAACAGTTGTAAAAAGATAACTTACCTTATTTTACAGCGCCCCCTGTTAGTGGCGAATATAACAATAGGTGCGATCGCAGATTCTAAGGCACGGTGGAGGTATGTAAACGTTTCTATGTCTAACATATGAACCTAGAGACAAATATAGAATTTTAAAACATATTCAAAAATAACTTCATCACAACCACTACAGAATAAAGAACTAGTTAGTCATAGCAACGATTCCTAGATATTTTATACAAGCATTCTGTTAATGCTCAAAGTTTTATTAAATAAAATTTTACAAATTTTTACAAATTTCGTAGTGAAATTATTATATAGAATATATGGAGTAAAATTACATACCTCATCAATAAATAATACTCCTGGAACTAGTTCCGCTATTCCTTGATCAATGTATTTGTTTACTACTTTGTTTATTTCTTTTCTAAGTTTATCTGAAATCAAATGGAGAACAAGCTTACTGACGAAAAATACTAGGAGCCATTTCTTCATACATAAATACCAGATTTAGATTTATAATATATACTATTTTCATTATTATCTAGGCTTTTTTGACTTCTTCACACACACACTTCCACAGGTCTCGATCTTGCGCCGCCTGCATCCAGTAACTCCCTGGGACTTGTTTGATGTTGTCTAACTAGTGGGTGGTCTGCAAACACTGTGCTTCCCGGTGCGGGGTTGCCACTCCACTCGGCTGGCTAGGCTTGTTAGTAAATAGAGTTTAGAAAACATAAACAAATATACCTGTAATTTCAGTTTTCTTTGGCTTCATCAGTTGCCCCATCATAGACATGATGTCATGGCCTCCCTGAGGTCTTGCATTGGCACAGTCCAGGTCATGTAGTGTTACGTCTTGTACCACCTCTTTTTTCTTGTGGACATCACCTTTTGGGAGTGGTACATATTCTTCAGCCTAAAATGAATGGATCATTCATTAAACTCAGAAAATATGTGTTACAATTTAAACAAAAGCTAGAGCTCTCAGGTTTAATTCCAGGCTAGGGTTACTTTATCAATATCATTTTCTTAGGTCTAGTATAGAAGGAGACTTCATGAGAAAGAGATGGACTGTTTCTTATATTCTAGCAAAAATGAGGAAATCCAAATAACAACTTAAGTAACCAACATAACTCAACAAGTTATGAAACAGAGTGGCAAAGAAACTAATATAAAGCTCCGGCTACATCCCCTGCACAGATATAGACCAAGAACTTTGCAGTCTAATCTTACGTAAGTCCACCATTGTTCAAGCCGTGCTTTTGGAGCTGCTTGGGATACCATCTTGTTGTCCACACGCACGCGCTTACCAACGCAAATTGGCTTGTACAGGTAAGCGCTCAGGTAAGACGGAGCATGTAGCTAGTACTTTATATCCTGTCCAAGTTGTCTTTTGAGCATCTTAAGACTGCATTCACCATCAGATAAGATTGCACCACTGCAAATACTGACTGGCCAACAAAATGTATGCATACCTCTAAATCGAATTCTGTAGCAAATGTGTCACTTCTTCCTTGCCTTTTCACTGCACCAGAATTAGCCTCGATGTAAATAACATCGCCAACTTCCACCTTTTCCTTTTGCAGAGACTCATAAATTGTGGGATCAAGCTTTAATTGTTTGGTGCCTTTAGCTGTTTTTAGACCGATTATTACATGTGAAACTGTTTTACCATAGCCTGAAATAGGAAATACTTAAGTTAAGAGTTGATATTACCCCTTTTAATTTGCAGAATTGTAAGGTCTCAGCTTTGATTTTCAGCAGAGTGGAACTTACCACTCTACCAGCAAAACTGTGCTGACGAGCAATTCAGAGATGTCCCATAGAAGCCTATTAGAATGAGGAATACAAGTTTAAATAAAAACTACAATATCCCTTTTAAGCAAGCCTGCTTTAGCAAGTTACCCTGATTAATCACATTTACAAAAACATTTATCCTTGGTTACTAATCCTTACTAATACATATTATAAATGTGAAAGTGTATTTATCTTTCAATCATGCCACAACAAAGCAATGGATTGACGTGATTTTTTGCATGGGTATAGTTGAGGATTGGGAGTGACATAGGCTACTTTTTACCCCAGAAAATAAAAGAGTTCCCGTGGGATTTTAATAACTAATTCCACACGAGTGAAGCCACTGGCGTTAACTATAAAGAGGGCATGAGCAAACACGTTATTCACATACATAGTTCTGTACCTACTTGGTCATGAATCTGTCTTAACTGAACTATACTTAAGAAGAGTATAATTACTAAAGTCAGTATAACAATTTACCTCCAGCAGGATTCTCTGTCTCAACAGGAGTTAACTCAGTAACTTCTCCTTCGTAAACCTCCTTAGTCTCTCTGATGCGAAGACCAATGGCACGGCGAAAGTTCTCCATTAACACCTCTGTCTTTTTTATTTCAGTACTGTAAACTTCACTTCCCACCATGGGACAGAATGGTACCTATCAAAGAAAATATGTAATTATTTTTTCCATTTATTATGTCCCCTTCCTGTGCACACTACAAAATTTTACCTCATGCAAATATTATTTATTATATTGTTTGTACCAGGTTTGTACCATGTTTGGCTATAAAAATTGGCGATTTTCAGGAGCCAATTTTTATACCCAAACATAAACAACCAATTCATTTTTTTATACATCAGTAACATAAATAATACTTTAGACATTATACTAGTTACATTATTCGAAGTAATTTACTTAAGTATGTTTCTTACTTTATTGCCAAGTTCCTGTGCTATAGCCAGAGCAATTGCTGTCTTCCCTGTACCTGGAGGACCAGCCAGTAACAAAGCACGACCAGCCATTTTTTTGCTTCTTATCATATCCACGACTATACCGGCAGCCTAAAATATTATACCTATTAATATATACAAATAAATAAAATTGAAGTGTCTGGAATGAAAAACATTTTCTATAGCAGTGAATAAGAATGCAACGCAAGTCAATTGCATAACATTGTGTGCCAACATAAAGCTAGTGCCATCTTTTTTAACTTGCAACATTACAAATGGTAGTGTTACATCTATTAAAATTGAAGTGTCTGTTGTTGCAGCGAATCACTGGAACTGCTGGACCGATTTTGACGGGACTTTCACTGATAGATAGCTGATGTTATCGGGAGTAACACGGACTACTCTTTAAACAACTTTTGAAAAAGGAGGAGAAAGAATTGTGTTTTTCTACCTATGTGTATCAATTAGCATGACTTTTTTTAATCGGTATAAAAACTTTGAGAGATGCTCCTATGTGCAAACTTTGGGTTCCAACTCCTCAATTCTGATGCTGCAGGAGCACTGCCCCCCTAAACCGTGGGGATTTAGGAACTGTCAATTATTTTTAGTTATTGTAGGTACCAAGGCAAAACTACATCATTGAATTCTAGGAACTAACTCCTCAATCCTGATGCTGCAGGGGTTCTGACCACCTAAACTGTGAGGATTTAGGAATTGTTGACTGTGAATTGAAGCAGCGGAAGAAGTCGCGAGCATCCGCTAGTATTATTAATAGTTATTATTAAATAATCAATCTGTATATATATAACAAAACAAAATTAAAATTTGTAAAATTCACACAATTTAAATCTATTGAATTGCCTATTCTTTTTCAGAAACTCTGTTTTCGTAATTTGAACCTTGTGAACTTTATGATTGCAACATTATGATACAAAATAAGTTTAAGAACTGTTGACCTGTTACCTGCACCATGCCATAATGAAAAAACAATAACCAACAACAGTAAGGATTTCTGGATACGACAGTAGTATTACTTACTAATAGGTACTAAAGTACATAAATAACAGTTAGGTTAAAGAGGAAAGGTTGAACAGTGGCTTAAGTGTTCTTCTAGCCCCCAAATCAACCCCTCTTCTAAAAGCAAATAAAGTTAAAACTAAAAATAACCTCAAACTTTCAAAATAATCTGTGCATGAAATTCCCTCTATCCCATCCCCTGTCCCAGCTCCAACCACACTCATCTTGGGCCCCATGATATACAATAAAACCATGGTAACGAAACTAACCTAAGTTTAATCAATCACTAGTGATAGTTATCTTTTTTATCTTCTAACATTGTTCAACTTAATGATTAAGACTAGAATATACAATATATGATTTAAATAACAAATAAACTATAATATTCTCACTTCTCTCGCAGATTCTTGGCCGACGAGACCGGCTGCCATCTGAATCGGAACTCCATTTTCGTCTAAGCCTAACCCTTTTATATGACTGTGTGCTGATATTCTTTGAGTCTTTGCAGTGCTCTTCACTTCTTCAATTTTCATTTTACTGATTTAGATTTGCTAACACAATTCGCAACTATAACAAATATTGAAAAATAGCTCAGACCACAGGACAAGACAATACAATCACCATATGCCATAGACCAGGAACAACTAGACCAAAGAGAATGTAATCACTCCGTTCTAGACAATCACAGAACAGTGAACACTAATACTCCTAAATACAATAGACTAAAAACCAGAAACTAGAACATAGTCAACATAGTCAATTAGACATTAGACCATAGACAGAGAAGACATAGACCCAGTGACGATTTCTTTCTCACTCACACTAAAAAGAGAGCAGAAATAAAGTTATTAATGTGATAAACAGAGACGCAGCTACCCAATTTTTTGTTCCACATCGTGTAACCAGTTTTTTTCAAGGTCGCCACACTTTTGTGCGAAACAAACTGACAGTTCATAACAAAATTTAGTATCTATTTGTGTTGCCAGCTTTAGGTACCTATACAATGTCCCGATTTTCCCTATCCTACTAATATTATAAATGTGAAAGTTTGGATTTATGTATGGATGGATATTTGTTACTCAATCACGCCACACTAAACCGATATAGCTGAAATTTGGCACGGAGATAGGTTTTTTTAGTAATGTCCTCTGACATACCGTAACGGCGGGTAACTTTGGCTACTTTTTCAATTTTTTTTTAATTTTTGTTGAAACAAAATAAGGTCGTGATGGAAGAAATGCATATTATGAGAAAAGAAAAGAAAGATGATGGATACTACATAGTAGGGTGGCAGACCCAATTATGGGCACTTTAAGAGTTTATCTTATTTCAAATATGTTTTTTAAGTATAAATTTAGCCAAATTCTATAAATCACTGTGTTCATAAGGTTACTTGTTTAATAAAATATATAATTAAAGAAGATATTGAATTTTTTTTGTTTAAATCAACTAGAATTTTAAATAAGATTGAAAAATGACCCAGTCCCCAATTATTCGCACATTTGTTACCAGTTATGGGCACAAAATTATCCAATTATCAACACTCAGATTTTAATAGAGTTTAAGGGAAATATGACGCTAGGCTACCTACGGAAGTCTTTTAGAATATAGATTTTATTACGAAATAATATACGGAAATTCTTATAGTAACTGTAGGTGACTTAATTTTTTTATATTTATTATATTTAAAACAAACACCCTTACATATTTAATAAGAAAACGTAAACATAGTCTTTATCAAACGACAGACGTCCACAGCTGGACAAAGGTCTCTTATATGGACTTCAACAGGCCTCGGTCTTACGCTACCTGAATCCAACGGCTCTCTGCGACTCGTTTGATGTCGTCGGTCCACCTAGCTTCCCGGTACGGAATCGCTACTCCAACACCATGGGATCCCATCGACCATCAGCTCTTCGAACTATATGCCCGCCCATTTCCACTTCAGTTTCGCTTAGCTATGTCCGTGACTTTGATTCTCTTACAGATATCCTCATTTCTGATATGATCTCGCAGGGATAATCCGAGCATAGCTCTCTCCATCGTCCGCTGAATGATTATTGTTTCGTGATAAATAACTGCCCATGAACTTCTCAACCTCTCTCCATACCTCAGGTGGAGAAGAAAAGTGACAGCCTTCGTCAGTTTTCAGCCGCGTCAGCTGGCTCTGTCCGATAGATAGATCTCTCACGGACACTTTGGAATGGAACTTCTGTTCCACTAGATGGTATCTTTAATACACTTGGTATTCAAGGCCCGCAGGTCGCGAGTTATTTTCTTAGTGATCTACCTATTAACCTACCAGTAGGCATCCGCGTCTGCTGACGACTGAAGTCTCATCTCTTGTCTGTCTTCCATCAGTTTGAGAGTAAAAGAAGAGTAAAGAATTTAGACTCCAGAGTATGGACAGTTTACACACACTTGTTAAGATCGTTTACAGACTCCCAGTCTTCTAGGGAATCGAATCGCTTCGGAGTGTTAATAAACAGGAAAATCTCCAAATTTTGTAACCAGATACTGACACCCCTTGTTTTGCAATGAAATAACGGGAAAGATTCATTTACTTTTTGAATTAGTAACTAATAATACTTAGAAAATCAATTGAAAACAATTATATTATTAAAACTCAAATAAAACCATAGTTAAATCATTATTAAGTAAGTATTGACCCTTAACGTCGATGAGTCAAAATGGCCGAAAAACTTCGGGAACTCCAGAACGATATCTTTCAACTACGATACTGACGTCATTTTAAAACTTTCCAGATTATAAAGGTTTCGATTGTGAAAAATATGAATTCCCCTAAATATTTTTTAATCTGAAAATTAAAAACCACAATCAGAAACTTATATTTTAATCTTTTTTGCCAAAGTGCGAATAAACTGGTGCAGTGCTAGCTATTGGGTTGGCCACCCTATATGTCGGCGATGATTAAAGTGTATTCAGTTAGATAGTGTCGATTACTGTTCTGAATTATCCTGAAGTTTCGTTCAAATGTCCAACGACCAATCGAGAACTTGACGATCTTAAGAATTATTTTATTTGTAAAGTTCTTAATTTTTAAAGCCATTTTTAAATAGCTAGAGGCAGACTTTGTATGTTTTTTTAATAATTATTAACTTAAACTATGAAGAGTTGTAGTTTTATACGACTGCCTGAAAAAAGGAGTATACTGTTAATTTCATTCATGATGATTTTGATGACTAAATATACAATTTTTGTTGCTTTTAATTCAATAGCATTACTGGACCGAAGGAAAATTATAAACTGTTCTTTACAAATTATTTTGTGTAACATTCTTACTAGTAACTTGTGTAACGAAAAAAATATTCCTTTGTGTGACGTGCATCTTTTTTCACATATGCTAAATTTCTATTCGGCATTTCAATATTTTTTTTAAGGAGCAAAAAATTATCTAGTGAATTGGTCCTATGAAACTACACTAAAAACTTTAATATAAAAAAAATATTTTTAAAAAACCGACTTCAACCGCAATACGTGTACAAACTAAAATTATTTTATACTTTTGAGTGGTGGTTGAAGTCAGTTTTTTAAAAATATTTTTTTTTATATTATTATTCTTTATTGCACACAATATTAAGATATATGTAAAAAATAGAAGCTTACCCTAATAGGTATGTCTCTCCCAGACAACCTTATATGTGTAGGTATGTTGTTTAAAAAATAAAACAATTCAGCATCTGTTTTGTCGTTTTATTTAAAAATCCTGGGAAGAATTTTCCATCTAATTTAGGGTAACAGGGGAGTGCAGTTATTGTGGCAACATTAAACTCAAACTTGTCATGTGACGTCATCGTTACGTCATGTTATCTCTATTTCAGTCGCGGTTACACAGTACCTTCGTCTATTGCCTTCTCTGTCTACGCATTAGGCACAGATTACTATAAATATAAAACATTGACCACCCATAGACCATGAGAGAGTAAAGTAAAGTTAGATCATGGAGGTACCTACCTATACCTATATTTCCTACGTTTCCTACCTACATGCTACCTACCCTGACGCGGTGCGGTGACAGCCAGTAGCCACAGAACCATAGGGAACCTACCTCTCCCACACTATTACTGTGACAGCTGACTTGCAGCTGACTGACTTTTAATAACCTAGGTAGGGTGACCAACCCAATTGCTAGCACTGCACCAGTTTATTCACACTTTAGCAAAAAAGATTAAAATATAAGTTTCTGATTGTAGTTTTTAAATTTTCAGATTAAAAAATATTTAGGGGAATTCATACTTTTCACAATCGAAACCTTTCTAATCTGGAAAGTTTTAAAATGACGTCAGAATTGTAGTTGAAAGATATTGTTCTGGAGTTCCTGAAGTTTTCGGCCATTTTGACTGATCGACTTACATGTCAGTACTAACCAGTAGTTAATCCCGTATGTGCTAATAATTGGAGACTGGGTCATTTTTTCAATTTTATTTCAAATTCTTGTTGATTTAAGAAAAAAATCCTTAAAAAGTTCTTTAATTATATAAATTATTAAACAAGTAACCTTATGAACACAATTATTTAAAGAATTTGGTTAGATTTTAATTTAAAAAACATATTTGAAATTGGATAAACTCTTAAAGTGCTAATAATTGGGTCGGTCACCACTCTACTTCTCAATCAAGATCACAGAATCTATTTTTTCTGGTCTGTGCTGCGGCTGTGGGTCTGTGACAGAATCACACTTCACAGTCAAATCCAAATCTATCTATGGTAATCTGTGGTCAAATCACAGCTCTCAATATTTTCAATCTCAATATTTACTTTTAATTAATAATTACAGTATACAATTTACTGTATTTCATTTTTAATTTAAATATATTTTTACTATTTGTTTGATAGGTAGTATTACTAAGCTAATATTTCGATAATATCAATAATGAATTAAGGATAAGTGTTTGATATCACAAATGGAGTATACGGCTCAAAATTTAGAATATGCAGTTTCTGTATTTTATAATGGAGAGCAGGAAGATCGGGCTAAGGCTCATGCCTGGCTTACGGTGGCTCAGCGTGTTCCAGAGGCTTGGAACTTTGTATGGGAGCTACTCCAACCTAACAAGGTATTTTTTGTTATATTATCTTCATACATCAAATTATATTAATTCTACATGGAATATTTAAGCAATAATATAGCAATCTCGTGCCGGAGCCGTGACTGTGACTATTTATATAAACATATTACATTAATTAGTGGTTAGGCCCTGCAGTGCAATATAACAACAGTGATATTAATTAGAAAGAAACACTATTGCTGACTAGTATTTTGTGGTGATTGAGCTTTGGACATTCCATCAATTTTCAAATAATATAAAAGAATGTTTGAATTTTAGGGGACAGAAATACAGTTTTATGCTGCGACAACATTGCATACTAAAATCCTCCGTTGTTGGAATGAAGTGCCACCAGAAAGCTACACAGAACTCAAGGAGAAAATACTACAATCAGTAATGACTTACTCTAAAGGACCTAAAATTGTTACTAATAGATTATGCATTAGTGTAAGTAAGCACTTATTACTTAATAAATCTAATAATACCCATATGAATGAATATCTTAGCCAATGTTGCACATTACTAACCTTGGAGTAAAAAGTACATTTATTATTATAGCTAGCAGCATTCATCCTGCAGCAGGGTTCTGCAGATTTAGCTGAAATACTGAGACCGCTGTCATCAGCTGAAAATACTTCACTTTTACTTGAAGTACTGACTGTGATACCTGAGGAAGTAAGTTACTGAACTTTTTTGAAAATAAGTAAATAAGTTCTAAATTATGAAAGCCAGATAGATAGATGCCAGAAAGCTGGCACATTTATCAGCATTTTGAAATTGGGGAACATCAATGGTACTTATTTGTATTCTGTTATACATTACAGTCACAGGTCTAAAATAGTCTATCCTTTTATTAAATATCTCTAAATGTGTAAGTAAGCAGTTAACATTTGGAAACATTTGGAGATAAATTAAAAAATTCTTGTCTGTTTTAGTACAATAGTATGACTATGGGAGCAGCTATGCGCTCCAGAAATCGTGCAGCCCTAAACCAAGCATCTTGTATGGTTCTAGATGACATGTTGAGATACCTGCAAACAGTATATAAGTGAGTCTAATTATATTATCAAGTATGAAAGTTAGATCACTTGTACTACCTAGTTTCAGAACACTTACCTTCTAGAGTTCTAATACTTACATTTTATCTTTAAAAAAAATTTTAATCTATCCTGTATTTAAATTAATTAGTATTCTTCTGTAATTACTGTATAAGATAAAATACAGTGCTGCGGCTTCGTAGAATGTTGTCTCGGTCGCTCAAAGCGATGACGCGACGCTCTATATACGACTGTCTTGTATAGGGGCTATGTATATGTATATGTGAGGCTTAGTGTTTAATATTAATTTCGAGGTATTGCACTTTTATGCAGAAAATTACTATTTTTTTATTTCAAATTAAATCTGCAGCGATTATAGTAGTTCGCCGCCAAGTGAGGAGACCGTCCACGCGTGGACCTGTGCGGCGACATGCGCGGCGAGCTGGCTGACGCTGGGCGGAGAGGACTGCCTCGAGAGTGCAACCACGTTGCCGGAGCGCGCTCCGCTGTGTCGTGCGCTGTATACCGCTGTGCATGTGATCTGCACGTAGGTCATCACTTATTGTTCTACCAGCTTCGACTGTGACGAACCCTTTGTTTGGTTTTCTGGATAAAAAGAAGCCTATGCCATGCAAAAAAAAATTATTTATTATTTTAGTTCAAAAATGCATTATTTTGGAGGCTGTCAACGCCAAGATTTCAGATCTCAGGTTCAGAGGTCTATCTTACGTACCAGATAATGATTGACTCTGTATTATTATTATTATTATTATTAAGCTTTATTTATCCTACACACAAAATCTTAACAATTAATCTTTAGGTTTGTAAGCTTGATCTATTCTTTGTGTGTGGTCCCCTATGGGTAAAAGCCTCCTCCATCTTTTGCCATTTTTTTCTATCTTGGGCAATGATGATGAATGATGTGACTCTGTATTATCATACAGAAATTCAAACGTTTTTTTTTTTAAATGTCTCTCTTGAAACTTTATGTATGAGACATTCAGGTACCTATGAACTTATTAAGGGTGTGGAGTTAGTTTGGGGTGAATTATAGTATTAGAGTTTGCTACAGATGGAACGAGGCAGTGAGCGACACGGCGCTGGAGGCGTGCGAGGCGTGCCTGTCGGCGGTGCGCGCGGCGGGCACCGCGGGCGGAGCGGCGCGACACGCGGCTGCGGCGCGCGCGCTGCTCGCCGACCTGGCCGCGCTGGGCGAGCCGCTGCTGGCCGCCAACAACCAGCCCAACTCGCTCAACGAGGTATGCAATGAACAACAGCAATCTTCAGGAACACCTCGAACCTATTCTTCAATACAATAAAACTAAAGAACGCTTTACATGACATCATATACATAACAAGCGCGCGCTAAAAAGGAGCGATGTTCTAGAGAAGCCACCTGCCGCTGCCACCCGCACCCGCGCCCACTATTGTGAAGTCCCGCTCATCCAACTTTGTGTGTTAATGGAGCGCGACTCACTAAACGCACCCGTAACTGCTTTGTGTCTCTTCCTGTTAAGTCACCATCATTCATTTCCATACATTTCAACCCATCGCCGGCCCACTACAGTGGTAATGAAGGGCAGTTCCACATTGAGCATGTTCAAATTGAAAACAATCGGTGGCAGGAGTTGGTGTCGGCGGTGATCACGTGCTGCGTGGCGGTGGGCGAGTGCCACGCGCGCGTGCTGGTTGAGGCGCTGGAGAGCGGCGAGCGCGCGCAGGGCGACGGCGCGCGCCGGCTGCTGCGGCTGCTGCTGAGCGCGCAGGCCGCGCCCGGGCACTACCCCGTTCACGAGACGCGTTCCAACCTCGTGTTCGGCCTGTGGTACACCTTGCAAGTGAGTCGCGACACTGGACACGACACTTACAAATCTCACCCTCTTCTCCATACAAGCATTTTTTTTTTTTAAAGAATATTATCCAAGCTGGAGTTGACTAATATTCTCCTATCCCCTCCAAATAAGCGGAAAGCTTGTGCTAGGAGTGGGTACGACAATAGTGCAACAGTTGGGTTCGAACCTGCGACCTTTCAGTTTTCAGTCCGCACCTTTAACCATTGGGCTATTAAGGCTTACAAACATTAATTATATTATCAAGCTTACTAATATTACAAAGGTGAAATAGTATTTGTTGGTTTGCCCTTCAATCCCGCACCAACCGAACATCGAATCAACGTGATTTTTTGCATGGATATAGTTAACTCGCCGACATCGTGTCATAGCCTATTTTTTATGCTGGCGAAAAAGAGGGTTCCCGCGGGATTTTAAAAACCTAACTCCAGGCAAATGAATAGTGATATTATAATTTTTATTTACAGGATGAAATACTGAATATGTCGGACAGTACGCATAGAATCAATCCAGTGTGGCACGAAGTTTTCACGCAATTGCTCCTGGCGCTAGTCAAAAAGTCGGAAATGCCGCCTGAGTCGGCACTCTCGAGGGATGACCAAGAGCTCTTGCGGTGTTACAGGCAGGACATTGCTGATATTGTGGTAAGAGAATCTATTTAACGTTTTTTCACTTCATCAAAATCAGTCTAGCATCTTAAAATTTACTCATAATTGTGAGCTGTTTTAGCCTAGTTGGTCACATGGTCGTGAAAAGTACTACCTAACTAAACATTAACATCTTGACGAAAATAGGCACAGAAGTTAGCGTTCCTGAGATACACTTTTTCTCCCAGAAAATGATTTTACTACGGGATTAAAAAAAATTTAATCAATTCTCATGAAATACTACTAGTAGAATACTAATGGTACATTTTTGGAATTTTTATTTTATATCTTGATACTCAACTATAGAAATGTCAAAAAAATCTTGATGTAAGTATATTTGGTTCTACATCCACCGTATTGGATTTATCACGTTCTCCTAACGGACGAAGAGTGTATGACACTCCAAAGATATATCAAGAACAAAACATAAACCCCAATATATTGTTCATAGATGTACTGCTTCAGCATCCTAGGCGAGTCGTGCTGGTCGTTAGTGGAGGGCGCGTTCACGGCAGCGGAAAGCGCTTTGCAGCGCGAGGCGGCGCTGCACGTGTTTCTCGCGCTGGCGGACGCGGCGCCGCCCAACCGCGCCCCTCCAGCGCTCGCAGCGCTTCTGCACCACGCGCTGGGACTAGCCGCCGACCCCGCTCGTCACGACACGAGAGTTCTACACACCGCGCTCGATTGCCTCGGTGAGCTTGCCATACACCCATGCCAAGCAATACATGTCAGCAAATACATAATATTAGCAAATAAAAATAAAAATGTATTCAGAAATATCCTTAGAGTGTTTGGTAAAGCCTCACTATCAATGACAAGACGAGTTGCATGGAGTCGCTGAATACAGGCGGTGCAAGATCGAGGTCTGCAAACGTGCATGCAAGAGACTCTTGTCCAACGGTGGACGTCTGTCCAATGATAAAATTGTAGAAGCAATCTCTTGTTTCAAAAATGCACCATCTTCTATTAAATATATAAAAGGAAAACATGACTGACTGACTGATCTATCCATACAAAGCTCAAACCACTGGACAGATTGGGCTGAAATTTGGGATACAGTAAGTTATTATGACATAGACATCCGCTAAGAAAAGATTTGGACTTGTCAAAATTCAAGCCCTAAGGGGCAACGAACGTTTGAAAAATCGAATTCAACGTAAGCGAAGCCGCGGGCAAAAGCTAGTTATAAATATAGGCTCTTTGAATAGTAGATCGATACTTGCACTGTCGTTAACATTTGCATAACCGATCGAAAGTCACAAAATCACTAATGTCGACGATAAATGTTGAACCGAGTAGTGTGAGTATAAGATCACTACACTCGGGACGGGATGAGACGGTCGAAGCTCTAGTTTGCCGTATAACTCCATAGGTGCATATGCAGCATGGCTGAGTTCGGTGCAGAGCCCTCAGACGGCGGCGCTGGGGCGCGAGTGCATGCGCGCGGCGGGCGCGGCGCTGCAGCGCTGCCCGGCGCCCGCCGCGCTCGCGCTGCGCAAACTGTGCGTGGACTGCACCGCGCCCGCAGCCGCGCTCGTCGCCGACATCGTGCAAGTTGCGCAGGTGACGCCTCCTACAGTACAACGGGAATATAATCCCCGTCTTGCTTTAAATGATGGTCACGTCAACGACAAACTCAAAAATCTGCAAAAGATGTATTTTTCAGACGTGCATTTTTTTAAGGTTATATTTTGCAACCCTAATGTACCAAATGTGGTATAATTGCCGGCAAACTTCTTGAGCATAAGGTGACGTAGTGGGGGTAAGTTGGCGCAAGGTTGGCGCATTTGGTCACGACGCGGGAAGCAAAGGTCGACTGATCTACCAATCACGCGCTCGATACTATACACCCCGCTTACTTGCCTCAAATGAGACCTAAAATTCACTTGTGCGCTCAAGGTCATTTACTCAATAAGTTTGCCGGTAACTATAATAAATAATAATTAATGCATCTCTTGCAGATTGGTAAGATTGCCGTTGACATTCCAATGCAATGTAAACAGCACAAATGAGATTGGATCAGTCAGATTATTAAGCCACGTCCACTGGTCTGGCAAATGATACGTAGCAGGTGTTTTGTAGAACGTGAACAGTACCGCGGATGCGTGGACGCGGCGCCAGTTGCTGAGCGCGGCGGGCGCGGCGCTGGCGGCCAGCGAGCCGGCCGAGGCGGCGCCCTTGCTGAGCGGGCTTGCACAGCGCCTGCAGCTGGACCTCGCCGCGCAGGTGCCTACCTTGCCGCACTTTTATATACTGCGACTTAATGCTTAACAGATTAGTATGAAGAAATTGATTGCTAATTCTTTTGTATAAAAATCAAACTGCGCTAATATAGTCGTAGAAGGCATTACTAGGATTGCAATATTTTATTTTTGAAATCGACAAAATGTCGTATCATAATGTTTTGGTTCGTTCTATTAACATTCTAGAATCAATAATTATAAAAATCTTCATAAAAATCATATTATAAAAATTTTATTGGAGCTTTGTTCTTATTAAAAGCTTTAATAGCCTAACGGAAAGGTCGATTATTCGATCCCCACCCGTTGCAAAATTCGTATCCACTCTTAACACAAGCCTTTTACTTATTTCAAGGAGAATTTTAGCTTTATAAAATATTTCTTAAAAAAAATATGATCTATACTTCTTTAACTAATCCCTACTGGTATTAAACAATGCGTTCTGTATCTTGTACCTCATCGCACTATAAATGAATACGGACATGACCCACCGACCACCTAACTAACTCTCGGTTATATGGTCCGAAGCAAAGGGAGAGCGCCGATACTTGCTTTTGGCGTGTTTCCCAGGCGCCTTTCTTGAATCCCTCAAGTTATTTTTTACTACAAATGAATAGTTTAAAATCCTGTTTGTGCGTACCAGGTGCGGTCTGGCGGGAAATGCGGCGCGGCGGAGTGCGTGTCGCTGATGGGGACGCTGAGCCTGCGGCCCGCGCTCGCCGCCGACCTCTTCCGCGCGCTGCTACCCGCGCTCAGCCTCATGCCCTCCAAGCCTGAACTTGTCCAGGTACGTGATCGCCCGTGTGCCCCATCATTTACGTTATTGATAACAAAATATTTACTAAATAAAATAAAATATAATTTTGGCTGTGAGATGAGATTCCGTGAGCTTTATTTAATTTCCAGGAATAATTTGTGCATATTTACACATTTATAATAACACGACGGCATTTGAAGGATTGACTTGTATGTGGTCAAGAGCGATTGACGACAAATTACGACAAATATCTGCCATTACACCCTTCATTTACCGCACGCTTGTAACATATCCACCTCTTTTTATACATATACAATATCATAGTAGGCGTTAGTAGTATACTCCCCAGAGACGAACATAAGATACCCGTATTTCGCGAAAAACAAAAAAATCCCACAAGGTTTTAAAGATTAAGTAGCTTGCATCAGCTATGTAGAGTAACAAATGTGTTCTCTTTCCAGCCTATGTTTCAAATACTAAAGAACACGGTATCAGCGCTAATGGGCGAGTGCACATCAATCGTAGACGACTTAGAAAAACTCATCATAGCCGGCTTTGAAACAGCACCTTGCCCTGTTGGATTGGATGTTATCAAATTAGTAAGTTATACCTATCTTCATTATTTACATACAGATAATAATAATTAATAACACATAGGCATTTTTATCCCGGAAAGTAAGAGAGTTCCCGCGGGAATTATAAAACCTTAATCCACGCGAACGAAGTCGCGGGCATCAACTAGTTTATCATATAGTTTCAAGGTTAGTATAAGATTTAACACGATTGATCGTATTCGTATACTATGACATTAGCGTCAAAGCAAAATGAACCTTAAAAGTGTTGATTTAAAGTCACAAATTCAGTACAACCAATTTTAGTTTGGAACGTATCCGTATACGTAAAAGTATAAGAATGCATGCACGAAATTGAGCTCTAATTCAATTCAGTTATGGTTCATTTTACTTTGACGCTATTGTCATAGTATACGAATACGATCAATCGAATTAAACATATACTAACCCCCACAGGTGACAGTGCTCGTCGGGGGGGAATGGGAAGGCGCCTCGCGCGTCGTGCGAGCTGGCGTCATGGCGAGTGCGCGCGCCGTGGCGCCCGACGCGCCCGCGCCCGCGCCCGGCCCGCAGCCCGCGCCCGCCTGCCCGCTGCCGGACCTGGCTGAAGCCCTGTTCGCGTTGCTCATAGCGCTTACTAAGAAACAACCCATCGCCATTGACTGGATTGAAGACCTGCTACCAGCTTTAGTGGATTTGGGTGAGTTATTTTTCTTTCTATTTTTGTAATTTTCTTGCTTTGTACATGAAGCCTGCCCAGACAGATCCTGCCGTCCGCTTTCTTTTTTGCACAACAAAGTAGAAAATGCAGACTTAAATGATCAAACATATTATATAAGGGTGTGAATATTGCTTAATTTAATTTATTAATATAATACACTAATTTACAAAAATGTGAAAAGAAGCTGTTTAAGTTGCTATGATAAAGACGCTCCGACTCAGCGTCACTCGTACTCCATCGTTGCAGCGTGTTCGTGCGTGCGGCTGTGGGAGGCGGGCGCGGCGAGCGCGGCGTGCGGCTGGCTGGCCGCGCTGGCGCAGCGCCGCGCGCACGTGCTGCTGGCGCGTGCGCCTGCGCTCACGCACATCGCGCTCAGATGCATAGGTATAGGGGCCGTTAGCACAGAATAGAAAAGTTTTTAAATCAAGTTTTTTATCGTCAAGTAAACATATCAGTATGTAAAAAGAAGCTCGGCGGTTACTCCTTAAAAAAATTCAAATGTCAATTTTTTTGTGCAATTAATTCATTAATTACTTAATTAACGCATTGCTGGAGCGTAACCAATTTGCGATTCTCGAGGGATGGTTTCGATTTAGGCAAAGTGGCTGTTATATGTCACGAGAAGGGGACTTCCCCGGTAGCCTATATATAGTTCTATAAGCCATATTATATCGACCAAGGCTTGTTATCTTGTTGTTTTGTTCTGTCAAGTCTATGATCTCCATGCTGTAACGAAGGATATCGTTAATTTTAGTTGGCCCGTGAAATTAACATTGGCCGTGAAGCCAACGGGAATATGGGCGTCAGGGGGTGGCCTCGTAACCCTGGGAAAGTCAATTCCCCGGTTATGGTCAAATACGGCTATCTACTCGTATCAAGTGATATCTTGCCCGTGGGCTCAGCGCCACATGCGGAGGGATGTCTCGTTCGCTGAATTAGTCTTTGGTCTGATAGGGCGAGTGACTTGTCTGGTCCTTGAGTTGTTAAAACGATAACGTGCAGGCGGAGCAACGCCACGAAACCAGATGGAGCCACTAGCGGAGCTGCTGCTGGCCCTGAACCGCGCGCAGTGGCCGCCCGCCGCCGGCGACGCCGAGCTGGGCGCGTGGCTGCGCGTCGCGCTCGCGCAAGCCGGCTTCCCTTCCGCGCACGCCACGGACGCGCACAAGCAGAAGTTTATCGCAGCTGTGCTCAGGTAGAACTGTTAATGCAAACTTATGATTTCCAGAAATACGCCAAAGTCAAACGGCGCGTTGCAGCGCTGCAGCGTAGTGATTCTGTCAGAATGTATGCCACCAGGATGTTGCGCCTTCGTGCGTTTCCTCGCTAATATAAATGTGCTGCGTACAATCTAAAGTATATTTCATTCGAGATTAATTTCATTTAAAATGTTGACTTATACTACTAGCTAATTTTAGGAGACACTCGTGAAATTACAAAATTGTGGAATCTTGTGGTTCCAATAGTGAATGAAATCGAATAGGGTTATTGTTAATTTAATTTTAACCTTATTTCTTAGGGAAAAGAGCAGCAAGAGGCGACTACTTGAAACAGTGCAAGAGTTCTCGTTGGTGTGCCGCGGACTGATCGGAACCGAGTACGCGCGGCAGTCGCTAGCGTCCAAGCAAATGGTCGCCTAAACGTTTCGGTACTATTTTCTCATCGCAAAGCGCACGAACCAAAGAGGTTGAGACTTTGGAAGTCGAATCTGAAGTTTGATAAGCGCTTGCCGGCGCACGAGTGTAAAATTGTAAATGGGCCATTGGCTTTTAGCACATTTTCCCCGCGAAACCGTAGAAGCGAAACGAAACGATAGAAAGCGAAGGCCCAAAAAAATATGTGGCAGAGCAATTCGTGCATGATATTTGATAAAATTGGTTGAACTTATTTTTCTTCGATAGCTGATAATGATATGAAAGTAATCTTATGATATTCATAATAAGTACAAGCGTAGAATGTACAATGTACTAACCAAGCATGAGAGTCGATGATTACATCTGCTTCGTTGTTCCTGATTCCCGGGTCAGGCCATAAAATGTATTGGGTTTTTCGGTCAAGAAATTTTCAGTATTAGAAATTAGGAAGTTGGCGGCAATTGACAGATCTCTCTCCAGTCGTGTCGGATTTGTCCTATCGGACTACGAGAGTGAGGGAATAGAGACTGTGTTTGTGCACTATAATATCTCCCGTGCAGATGGCCAATCTCTGTGAAGATTGGCCACCATGGTCGGTCGAGAGGACATTATTATTAAACTGCTGCCGAGCCTGTAGTCGAACGTCTGTATTAAACTGACAGTTAAGTATGCTTCTATTTAGTGTTTTTGCCAACAACGAAACCATAGTAAAACTGCTTATTCTAACGCAGACCTCAGACTATATAATCTTTATCTTTTGTTCCGCTACTTTGGTTTCGTGGCGGGAATGTGCCATGTTTTGGGTTTTATATTTCAATCTGTTCTTAGCCAATCTTATAACAGGTAAAATCAGTTTTCAACCGGAAAAGTACCAACATTTTTGAGAGTAATTACAATTTTCAATTTAAAAAACGTTACACTGGAGTTTTTGTTAATCTTTAGATAAGTCGATTGCTTCAATCATTGGCAATATATTTAGTGCTTAGCTAAATTTATGGCCAATGGCGAAAGACAACCTCTCTTCTCTTTGTTTGGTTTTGAATCCTAAGCTTGACTGTGTTAGTAATATTATAATTTATTATTGTTTTGTAAATTTTATTCTATTATTAGCTAAATAGATTATCGAAATCACAATTTTTATCAGATATAATCTTGTCTTATTTTTTATATTATTGCAAAAGCAATATCAGCACTTTTTATTGGTGAGCACAAATTACTTCATGTTTGATAAGCTGAGATGTAGGAATCATGATCTCTATGTAGTCAAAACTACATATTTAATTTATATTTATATACTAATAACTAGTTTTAATGTGTTTTTAGGTGTATTTTTTCATATCATGTAAAATTAGTATTCTACCAGAATCTGGTTGGTTTTTAGTAATTTGATCAACATCTCTAAACGTAATTAAACTGATAGTTCTTAAAAATAGTCTTTCACAATGTACTCTACATTAAAGGATAGCATCAGTTTAAATGTCTAGACAGACGAACCGCCCACTGCAGTTTGGATGCAGTAGACATAACTGCACCACCATTGCAGACTGCAGGCCATTGTACAAAAACTGTAATAATACGGGATATAGTACAGCGTTTAGAATTTAGAACGATGCAACTATTTTAATAAAATGACGAAACGTTCAAACTTGGCATATCTACCCTACTTTGACATTTTATATTTTAATATTTTATTTCCTAAGTAATAATTTTTCTTATATTATAGAAAAAGATTAATTAATTTGTTATTTTAAGACTTTCTTCCAAACTACCCTATTCAGCTAAAACAACATCCTTAAATTTTGCATCGCCTTTTATTAATTTATAACACCTACCTGTTTGTCAAAAACTTTATCATGATTAACAAAATAAATTATGTGTTAATAAAATAAATAATAATTTAGTTGAGTAGTATAAGATACATTACTTTATTTACTTTTTAGTAATGACTACATTCATTGAAAATGCCTACATCATATTATATAATTATTTATCATAATTTGTAGATAGTAGAATAATTATGTCCATTTATGTAATGTGATGATTATATATAATAAGTTTAGTAGCAAATCATTTCATCTGTACATTAACATGATTGAAATAACGAGAAAATAAAGAAATATAATTTTTTCTATCTTTTATTTCTTACAAGTAAGCGACATATTAATAGTCCGGGAGAAAGCAGAAGTTTGCAAAAATAATAATAAATGTAGTTTACTAGAGCGTGACACGAAAGGTTTGCAGCAGTTTTTGTCGCAAACTGTCACACTTGAACCTACCTATACATCTGAGACCAAAAGGTTTGCCTGCGACAGTTACGGATAGAAGAAACTTGTGTGTGTCCAGCGTACATAAATACGATGTCTCTCGAATATTTAAACATTAGATATACTAAATTATACCTACAGACTAAACATTCAAAAATAGATTTTTTCCAAATTAGGTATATATTTTGATAAATAAAGACCAAAACGCGAAAGAAACAAAACAATACCAGAAATTGTACCATGACAGTTTATTATTTTACCAGAAAAACTTATTTTAACAACATATTGTATGGAATTTTATTTATAGTGATATCAAAATCCTAAATAAAACACTATACATTGAAAAAATATTTATCAGTAAAGGTTAGGTATAGACATCGAAACAACAAATAGGTAAAACTTGCTAAATGTTCTAACTTCTACATCATGACTACATATTAATAATGTGGATCTGTTAATTAAAACTCTTACAGCAAGCTCATCTTATATTTTTTTCATTTTAAACTTTAACAGCACATGGTATAAGCCATGCCAATAAAGAAATTTCATGAATGTTCAAATGCGGTAATGATAATTAATAATCTTGTTTTCATTGTTCATAGAATACACCTTTTTGTAAAGTTTGTAATGTACAAATGTAATATAATATTATGTACTTATATATAAATAAAATATAACTAATTATTAAAATTAATTTTGTACCCAACCAGATAAAGCAAAAACTAGATTTACAAAAATTAACAATACATAAACGAAACCTAACAAAGAAGGTGCATATTAAATGATCAAAATCATAATTAATTAATCGAGGACATTTTAACTGGTAATTTTTTTGCATACAGTACACAAATGTGTGAACAGTGTGAGTGACACTTATGAGAATTCGTTTCTTCATTGGCACAGACTATTGCTGCTTATTTGTTTTTATTTAATTTATATATTATATATTACTTTAAAAATGTAGAATTATAGCTATTTTATGCTAAACCTTGCGAGTGCCGGGTTGTTTTGAGCTCGGACGAAACATTATCATTATCTACAGTGAATTATTCAATACAAAACTATACTTAAGATCTTGGAAATTGCCACGTCCGATGCACGAACCCAGCCCGTGCACGGTCTAACATGAATCCACCTATATCAACGATTCAAATATTTCTTTCCTGATTCTAAAAAAGCTTATAAATACCGATACATTAAATTTTAGAGCTAGACCGCCCTGCGAATAAAACCACGCGAAATTTTTTCCGCAATTCACTAACACTTTCAATTATAGAGACACTCTTGCGATTTAAAATACGCGTGGATAAAAATCTGTGGTTTGATAAATATTTTGTGCAGTATTTAGACGTGCGTCTTATATACAGAGAACAAAAAAATGGTCATAAATCGCCACGATTCGCAGTGCGTGTTACGTGAAATGTCATACGCGGAATATAAATCGCGCGGACTTTTTTCGCAGTACGGGCTATCTCTTAGGTTTAAATATAGTATAAATATGTACTTATATACTTATATTTTTATATAAAAATACAGTCTTTGTTTTAACTTCTACATATTATATTCTAAATAATGTAACTGTAATCCATAGAAGAAAAGCAGAATACATAACTGATGAGCACAGGACGAAAGTACAACTTTTTTTAAATTTATACTCTACACAATATAGTAAATATTTTTAATTTTTCATTCATCATTCATTGTGCACTATATTTTCCTCATTTGTTCATTTCGCTCTACAAACATAAACATCAATAAAAATTTATAACTTAACATAACAAGGGTTTGAGATTTAATTGCACATTTTTTTCGTTGCTATCTATACCAAAATGATACAAATGAGAAACAAAACATAACTATATTCTAGGAAAGGAACAAAAATTTAACATAACATTTAAACTAATATAATATTTATAATAATTAATACTGATCGCAGATTACAACAAGTGCATGAAGCAAAGCACTGGGCACTTATCTGTACACAATCTCTGAACTAAATTGACAGGTGACTATCCTTTTGCACAGAGAGCATTATAAAAAAGGATAGCACTAGAATTAAACCAGTCCATTAGTTAAGTTCAAAGATTGCGTAATGCAATAAACCTTGTAACGAACGTTGAAATATTTTTGGCGCTCTCGACGTCATTCGAAATTTTAGAGCACACACACTCTCAGAAGAGTACTTTTTCTTTCCAAGATAAATTTTTTTTTTTATTCAGTTCTTATTTTATCTGCTTTGTTTGTGGGCGTAAACGTGCGATCAGAGCCGTGAATTCAACATTTCAAGTTTATATTAACTATTAACATTTAGTATGGTTTATTTTTAAGAAAACATCGTCCTCTGAACTAGATCTCCTCACTAAATGACAGATTTGCGTACAGTTAAGAGCCGTGAACCCATAGGGCATAATGTCCCGCATAGTTTAAATATAATTCATATGAACTGTACACCCATACACACGCACACTAGAAGCGGACGACAGCGCTACGCACTGGCGCTCTTATAAGCTAATGGGATAAAGTTTATTATTCTTTGATGTGTTAAACACGATGCCGCCCGTAATGTGCGCGAACTTGAGAAGATACACTAGGGCGTCAGAATAGAGTAAGGTTCTTGAGATTCACTCGCGGGGTTCAGTCGGTTGGGGCAATTCCGAGAGCGGGAACGTGTACCAATTGACGACGCGGCCCTCGCTCACATTGACGACACACCCCAATCAGGAGTCGAGGTCGTCGTGTGGGGTGGACGCGGGCGGCGTGGGCGGCGTACGGGGTGCATGCGGCTCACGCTTTTTGATCTCGACGGAGAACACCAGGCACTTGTCGGGCTCGCAGTGGCGGTTCTTGTAGCGCAGGAAGTTGAGCGCCTGGTCCAGCGTGAGGTGGAAGCAGTCTTGACGGCTCACGTTGAGCGACGCGCTTTCCAGATCGCTGTGCGTCTCGCGCGCGTACACCAGCCGTCGCTCTTTGTGCAGCCCCATCACGGACACCTTGCAAGCCAATTTGAAATTATTCATTTCGTAGACCAGCGCGTTTACAAGTGAGTTTGCGCGTCAATAAACGTTCTGCTGAAGGACTTCCACTTTGTCTTGTCTCAGCGAAGGTAAAGACTAGGTAAATACTTTTTATATTATTAAATAATTTTATAATGTCAAGATATTCCTTGACTGCGGTAAGTAGTAACGCAGTCTAAGACTAAAGCGGGCTAATTTGGAACGGGTATGGCAGTGTACTTCAACCCATACCCTCATACAGTGTCTACACGCGTACCGGAACGCTAAATCGCTTGGCAGCACGTCTTTGACGGTAGGGTGGATACAGGAGATATTATATAGTGCACAAGTGCAATTTTTGAGTCTCGAACAGATAGTAACTCGTTACAAGAACCCCGGTTTGGCCTATATCCTTTCTACCTTACTATTATTATAAATGCGAGTGACTTGAGTGAAAGTGAAGAGTGAGTGAAGTGAGTGCGGAAACAGTTTGTTGGTTTGTCCTTCAAGTGCGCAGTAATGGGGCAAGGAAGAGATGTGATCTTTTGCATGGGTATAGTTTAGAACTCTGAGAGTAATATAGGCTACCTTTATCCTGGAAAAACGAAGGGTTCCCCGTGGGATTTTTAAAAAGCTAACTCCACAAATTTAAAAAAAATCAAGTTATTTTGTGAGAATATTTTTCAACTAGACGATGCCCGCGACTTCGTCCGCGTGAATCAAGGTTTTTGGTTCCCGCGGGAACTCTTTAATTTTCCGGGATAAAAAGTAGCCTATATGTGTTAATCCAGTGTATAATCTATCTCTATACCAAATTTCAGCCAAATCTGTCCAGTAGTTTTTGCGTGAAAGAGTAACAAACTCATACACACACGCACATACAAAATTTTGCCTTTATAATATTAGTGTGATAGTGTGATTTCGTCGAGCCGTGTCTCGAACCTCACGAGCCGCTAGCCGTGACTAATGGACAGTGAGGTGTCGGGGCGAAGGTACCTCGTAGGTGAAGGAGTTGGCCTTGCACTTGGGCCCGATGTAGGCGACGTGCACAACGATGCCCCACGTGCGGATGTTGACGTCGACGCGCATGTAGAACAGGTCGCGCCCCGCCATCAGCAGCCAGTCGTCGTGCTGGTCCACGTTCATCTTCATAGAGAACTCGTGCCGGCTCCCCACTTTCAAAATCGCAGAGTGGCTTGTCTGTCAACAAAATAATATTTTCACTTGAAAAGTAGTCAACTGTGATTACACGCCTTTGTGAAGGTTCTGGAGGTCTAGATAGTTCAACTCATCTTGGCGCGCGGCGTTATGTGTGCGTGTAAACATGCAGTTTTAATTTGTGTGGCAATGACGCGGCGGCCGCCCTACTGTAGTCGTCCTACTGTCCGGCACACAATTACTGACTGTACACAGGCGCCACGCGTCAAGATGAGTTGAACTATCTATAACAAGTCTGCCAATCCGCACGTGGCTATCTGGCTAGTAGGGGGCCCACCTGGAAGTGGTGCGGCAGGTCGGCGAGCGGCAGCAGCTCGCGCTTGGCGCAGGTGGCGGCGGGGCAGCGGTAGCGGCGGCTCTCGCAGCTCGCCTCGTGCACGCCGCGCTGCCGCAGCTGCGTCTCGCGCCCGCAGCCGTGCCGGCACGGGTAGCGCAACATCTCGGCCACCTGGGGAATTGTTAGCTGTTAGCGTTTCAAAAAAAAGTGAACTGTCGTACCGGTAAAAGCAGACAACTAATTTTGACCATCAAACATAGAAAGGTCCTAAATAATCACTCCATAGTATAAAACAAAATCGCTTTCTCTGTGGCTATGTACGCTTAAATCTTTGAAACTACGCAACAGATTTTGATGCGGTTTTTTTTTAATAGATAGAGTGATTGAAGGGGAAGGTTTATATGTATAACATCCATTAACAGTGAATGACATAGGCTATATATTTTATACCCGTCCGAGCGGGACGCTAGTAATAAAAATAAATGTATTTGGGACTTGTTCTCAGACATGACCGGTACCGTCTCTTACAGCCCACCACAATGCAATGAAGGCACGACGAGCATTGGTAGAGAAGGAAAGTCGTGGCTTAGGAACACCCGTGAATAGACTGGTATATCCGCCAGCAGTTTTTGCGTTGCGCAGCTTTTTCGTTTGGCGAAAAACAGAGTGCCGCCAAGTGATTTAGCGTTAGAAACCGATCAGGGGGTATGGATTAAATCTACACTGCCATACCCGTTCCAAGTTAGCCCGCTACCATCTTAGACTGCATCGTCACTTACAATCAAGTGAGATCGCAGTAAAGGACTATCTTGTCAACGAATATTTTATTTTTGTTCATTAATACTATTATTATTTATATTGTAGGTATTTTCGTTTGTATATACATATTGTAATTAGCTTTAGTTTTTCTGTGATTTAAGCATGCTGTGGGCATTTCCAGAAGGTTCCAATTGTAGTACTATTATATTTTGTTTAATTTATTATTTATTATGATTTATAAAAATTGTAACCAGTTTAATGATCCTAATAAAAAAATTAAAACAAAAAAAAAAGAATAAAAAAAAAAAGATGAGCGACTCACCCCTTCCATGGCGCGGTTGCGCATCGAGCTGAACGCGGTGCGGCACACGGGGCAGAGCGAGAGGCGCGCGCGGCACCGCACGCACACCAGGTGGCCGCGCCGGCACTGCGACATGGGCGGGTCCATCCACTCCAGGCACACCGGGCACTCCAGCAGCTGCAGCAGGCTCTGCGCACAACGACCCACACCTATAGCGACTGTGCTATAGCGTATACAATACGCAATTTGCTTATATTTCATTTTAGTAAACTATTTTGAAAGCATATATTATCCAGGTCCTATCCTTGGATTCAAATTGTCCTATCCTAGATAAATACAGTTTGAATCCAAATAATCGCCTATTATGATGGAAATATTCTCCAATTACAAATTATTTTGGTATTACGTTTGTATGGGCAATTCTATCTATATCTGGGTCTATAAATTATGGTGTAAATTGTGTTCACTTATTTTGTCTTTAAATAAATTCATCCTCCACTGGCCAAGTCATTTTATACCACACCACTCTGTTCTTTTAACCTAATAAATTTATAAATACAAATCAAAAATTGCGAGGCCGGCGGGATTCGAACCCACATCTCTCCAGGAATCGCGCCCCGAGTGTGTTAACCATTACACTACGGCCAAATTGAACCACACGTCAGCCACGAAATTAGTGATATGTATCTACTTTTTATAGCAACTGTTAGCGACACATTACAGTTGTCGATCAAGGACTATACCTACTGTATAACACGTACGTAAAAATGTTAACTTACTCGGTTGAGATCCTGAACTGTGACCGTCTCTACTTTGACTGAAAAAAATTACAATACATTATTTAAACTCACTGTATTTTACATTCAATAAAATCGGTCAGATTTTAAAACTTCATTTTATACAATTATACCTTCTCTCTTCCTCTTAGCTGCTTGGGGCGTCCGCGGTGCGCCGGCGACGTCACCAGTTTCCTAAACAACAACTTACTATTACTTGATATGAATGAATTAATGAAATATTCTTTACTAGATGATACCCGCATACTCCGTACCCATGGATACAGGTTTTAAATTCCTATAGTTTTCCAATAGTTATTCCTATATAAGTAGCCTATATTTTATTCCAGACTATAATCTATCACTATGCCAAATCTCAGCCAAATCGGTTCAATAGTTGCAGTGTGATTGAGTAACAAACATCCATACATCCAAACTTTCGCATTTATAATATTAATAGGATTAATTGGAAGGATTAAATTGGGTCAAATTCAAATTGCAGTCTGTCGGTCTATACGCTTAGGCTCACCTCGATCCTGTCGTCGTCCCCACTGGCTTGTGCCTGGTTTGAGACATTGTCCTCGGGTTGGTTCTCTTCTTCAGTGCCATCTATCTCCATTATGTCTCCGTCCACTTGCGCTGCATCGTCCGAACCTCTCGTGGCCGCAGTGCTGGCACTTCTACCCTCCGCTGAACTCCTCACCGAAACAGTTCTACCGTCCTGCGCGTTCAGTCCGTGCGAAGTTCTAGCCATATCGGCGTCCATCAACACTGGCGACAGGAGACCTGTACAAAAATTCAAATTTATTTTTATTTCATGTAGGCTAATTTGTGGCTCTTATGACACGTCATAAATCTACCACCGGTTCGGAATGCAGATTCTGCTGAGAAGAGCCGGTAAGAAACTCAGCAGTTGCTCTTTTCAAAAAAAAATTTTTTTACAAAGCTATGCTATGTATACAGTGCTTCCACAATAAAATGCAAAAATGCAAAAATGCATACGTAGGTACACCAATCCAACGCATGTCAAGATGGGCAGTCAAAGCAGACCCATTCCCGTTGGTGGCACCCGTTCACGAGCATGACGCATGATCCAGCCATTGCTTCGCTCAACCATATTTGAGGGAACGTAACAACCCGCACCACACGACACCACCACAGAAATGTTTAAAGAGAGCATGACATACTTACTTTACAACCACCAGGATACTTACTGTAATAATAATCCATATATTTTTTAAAGAATATTAGCCAAGCTGAACTTGAATTATTTTCTAAGCTTGTGCTAGGAGTGGGTACGACAATAGTGCAACGGGTGGGGCTCGAACCTTTGCCCTGCGAACTTTCAGTTGTTTGTTAGTTTGTTGATACCTTCATTGTCCGCTTTCGACTACTAAAGATTGTAAAATACCACAAAAGTGTGTGGCACGCACACACCAACACCGAAGATCGAATTGAATTTTTGCGTGGATATAAGAGTAGTTAAAAACCTAGAGAGTAACATAGGATAGCCTATCCTATGTTACTCTCTAGGTCCTTAACTAAAGGAAAACAAACAAAGCGGGATTTTTCAAAAAACTAAATCCACGCGGACGAAGTCGTGGGCAAAAGCTAGTATGGACAGGGAGGCGCGTACGCATAAAACCTCGTTCGTCGCTTTGATCTTGGTCCTCGGTGTTGTTGTCCGGGGGGCCTGCAGCAGCTGCTGACCGCTGCTCCAGATCTATAACATTATGTAAAAAAACCACATATATTTTCTGTTTCAAAATTATAGTTATTACCTGCTTATTACCGAGTAAAACATATTGAGCAATAGAATCATTATCTGTAGGAATATTGTACCTAAATAAAATGATTCAAAATATTTAAATCTGTCTGTGATTTCAAAATAAATGCCTGTTTTTTAATCTTACTCGTACAGTTATTTGGATGTTTAGATTTTAAAAAATGTTATCTGTTTGTTTGTCCAGGATAATCTGAACTGAAATTGACAAGCTGGTACATTAAACAAGGTACATTAGTGGATTAGACAAGGCGAGAAAGATAGTCTAAATCACAGATATTCTTTGATTAAAAATGGGTTCCCACCCACTCCCAATTCAATAATACATTGTATAAACAACACTAATAATAATAGTGTAACATGTACGAAAGCAAGTGACGGCATCGGCTAGTAATATCAAATAATGTAAAACCATCATCGGATGGCGCGCTGTCGCTGGGCGGCGTGTGCGGCGGCGACTGCGGCGGCGAGCGCGTCGGCGAGCGCACCGTCGGCAGCAGCGGCGGATGCAGATAGAAGCTCGAGTCGGCATCCCGCTGAGACGAGTTGCCCCTCACGGTCGAGAGTACTGCAGAACAGTGCGTAAACTACTATTTCTTTGCGTATAAGACATACAGAACATGCGTGGATCTATAAATCATGGTCCCAGGACACGGTAGCACTTGAGTGCCCTGTCATGAGAAATCGAAAAATATTTATGTGAATTAATCTACGAATAAATAATTATTTACTCGTAGGATTTAATAGATATATGAATTAAATAAGCTCGGTATGTCTTAGTTTTAAAAGCCGAAAAACTTAAAACTATTTATACTGCAGTAGGTATAATATGTGAGAACCCATCCAGCCAAAAGAAAAAATGGTTTACGTAATGTTTTTTCTGAAAGAGTAAAATTTTCTATTAAATACACTGCAAATAATAATGCAGGAACAGAAAACTTTTTTGCATTTTTATATACTAATATATTTTTTCTGTGGATAATATTTTCATAACTTACTACATAAATCAACAAATAATTGAAAGATTTTGTTTTCTGCTAGCGAAGAGCCCAGCTTCAGTCTGGCCAAGCCCAACCCCAAAATTTGAAGCACAAACCTTTAAGGCGCTCTACGCGCGTATATCTCCTGTGCGCCTGCTCATTCCAAGTAGTCATCGCCGGCAGCGGCGAGCCGTGACGTGGCGCCGCGGACGAGCTAGCTGAACCTAGGGATAGTTTCGAAATATGTTATTCTCTTTTTCAACACACTTGCTCATAAAGTGGCTCCAAGTTCACCGCAATTAGGCACGTAATAATATAATCAAACTGTGACTTTTTCATTCCTATTATTCACAAGTGAGTTATAGAGTTTTTTTTTTTAATTTTATTGGTTGAGTTGCTTTGTTCTTAAAAAAGTTTCTATACAACAAAAGGTCGTGTTCAATAGTACAAAGTACTATTATACCATCCTGCAAGAGTATTGATGTTAGGTGATTATCTATCACCATCCTCAACATTTGGAGCAGCAAAGGCACCACCCATGTGTTACCGCCTTCAGGAATTTGTTAGCCCGATCCTTGTAATTATAGACAACTAAATTAACATCCACTATTTTTACAATTTAAAAAAAATAAATAAAAATGTACAAAAAATTAAAAAAAAATCATATTTTCCTCATATTTACTTTTAAATCTATTAAAAATACTTACGTTGCGTTGGATGAGCACAATGTCGGCTTGAACTGGGAGTGTTGCGCAACCTCTTGATAGCAAGGATACGTTGCAGGTTGGTCATTGGACTGGTGAGGTCGATACTCTCCGTTGGTTCTACTGAGCTCGAAGTTGGCCTTAAAAAAAAAAGTCTCTAACTTTTTGGACTTAAATGCCTTATAAACAACTAGCTGATGCTTGCGACTTCGTCCGCGTGGATTTAGTTTTTAAAATCCCGCGGGAACTCTTTGATTGTCTGGGATAAAATGTAGCCTACGTCACTCTCCAGGATCTCAACTATACCCATGCAAAAAACCACGTCAATCCGTAGCTCTGTTGCAGCGTTATTGAACGATAAACCAACAAACAAACACACTTTCGCATTTATAATATTAGTAAGGATGAAATATTTCTTGCTTTAACAGTGAGGAAACTGCATGCATTTTCCACAATTTTCTCTTTTTCTGGCCTTATCTGTATGGTGGAGTATGGTCAAAACCGTTCTTTCCCTCATAAAAAGCATGTAGCCTATGACACTCTCCAGGTCACTAAATACACCCATACAAAAATTCACATCCATCTGTCGGTTTGTTGCAGCATGACTGAATGACAAACTATCACACTTTCGCATTTAAAATATTAATAAGGATATAATCATTATATTAAGTCATAGTATTGTGAATGATATGGCCTGTACATACAGAGTTATAGAAAGTATTAATACCGTGACGGTCCCGGTGTAGGGCCTGATGCTGTTGATCTCGGTGAATTTAAAAAGAAAGACCAGTACAAATCACGCTCCACTCTTGGCTGAGCCCTGCGACGATGGTTCTGCGCTGGGTCTGATTGTGCTAAGATCAAAACATAGTATTAAAGTTAATACTAGATATAGTGACTAAACAAATAGATTGCATATAAACTACATGCTGACTGAAAATTGCATTTTGGTTGTAGTTGACACTTTATCAACCAAAGGACATCCACAGCTGATCACTTGCAGACTTCACATGTCTTGTTCTTGTGCTCCCTGTATCCAGCGACTCCCTGTTACTTTTTAGATGTTTTCGGTCCACTGTGAGAGGGCTGCCAACACAGTGCTTTCCTGTTTACTCACTACAGTCTAAAACTGTACTGTACGCCAGCTACACACAGATTGTGCAGTTATCAATTCTAATATCATAGTTTTTTAACAAAAGCTTACAACTGGTGCCCGGTAGATTAGAGTTTGTAGTATCTGCTTGTCTTCTGGTGGTAGAAACAGGTTCAGATGTGGATGGTGGATTGTCTTCATCATCTGTAATCAATAAATATAATAAATAATACTGTCAATAACAATTTAACGCTAGAATCGTCATCAGCAATGCTAGAACTTTTTTCACGCTATATTGGTTTTGCATGAAGCTTGGGTAGTTGGCTTCATAAAATCCTGTTATGAATCTCACATCCACCAGCATCTGTGTTAAGGCTCTGATATAATCCAGTCAGCAAGTGATTTTCCACTAATTTGCGAGTTTTGTGAGTTTAGGGGTATCGAGTCACAGTTGAACCTGTACTTCTAATAATATGAATTTTAAATTATATTCATATTGTCATGATCTAGAACAGTGACGGATTTGCAAAAAGTCCAAAAATGACTCATAGGCATATTTGGGCATTTAATTAACAATAGTGTTATTTGTTTAGAACCATTGATATATTATGTGAAATTTCATTGTTACAGATTTTTTATTTAAAAAGTTATGACAATAAAACTTCGGAAATTATTTCAAATGGCTGTCCTGTATAGTGGATAAAATACAGTCTGTTGTTGTTCTTTGATCATGATGATTATATGTCATATCAAGTTTATTGAACTTACTTAAGAGGTTCTTAAAGGAGATTACAAAAAGGAAGAATGTCCTGTAGGTGCAAAACAAAAAGTATTTGAAATCTGCATAACAACACATTGTATGCAATATGGATGGCAAACTTGGTTCCTCATAAAAGTAATTGCTATGGAATTAGAAATGTGCCAACATGGTATAGAAAGAAGTATGATCAAATATATAAAAGACAGATTTATCTAAAACTATGAAAAGCATCTCAGTGTAAAAAACATGACAGTATACATATTTATGGTTTAACTGGTGTAAGGCAATCACATGTTAGATGTGCATTGCATTTAATGTTTTGATTTTATATCGTTTTACTGGACGCTTAAATAGACCCTGAATTTTATTAAATTGGTATACATAATTATTTTGATACACAGTTGGTATATTTTGGGACAATACCAGATTATTTAACTCGACAAAACAGGGATCATTTAATGCAATTAAATGTGAACCGTTGTAATACTGTACCGAATGTAGGGTAGTATAAAATATATCGACAGATTTAACGTTACGTGCAACGTGCAATTTAGCAGCGCTCGAGACACATTTTGTGCTTCAATCGCTCAGATAAACTTAAATATAAATCAGATGATGGAAACCTCATTAAGTTTATGATATATTATACATTTATTATATAAAATATTACTTACCGGAGCTCCATGGATATTCGGTAAGACCCAGTTTTTTTTTTAAGTTAATTCGTCTATTATTACCCATTTTAAACTTATTTATCTAGTACCTACTTACGATATGAATTATTTTTTTAACTTAATGTAATAAGGAAATAAACACCAGTCGAAGTGTTTTTTATTAATATTTACTAAAAACACGAATCAAAGCGTTCGCAACAGAGTTGAGCACAAAAATCACAGATTAGGTATTAGTTGACAAAAATTGGTCTGTGCCACAGATTAGGTATTAGTTACTACGTGTCTGTGCCCTATCTATATTTACTCTTTGGTCTGTGACAAAAATCACAGAGACAGACCCACAGTCCACAGATGATAAACGGAGTGATTACATTCTCTTGGACTATGATAGGGTGACCAACCCAATAGCTAGCACTGCACCAGTTTATTCGCACTTTGGCAAAAAAGATTAAAATATAAGTTTCTGATTGAGGTTTTTAAATTTTCAGATTAAAAAATATTTAGGGGAATTCATATTTTTCACAATCGAAACCTTTCTAATCTGGAAAGTTTTAAAATAACGTCACTATCGTAGTTGAAAGATATCGTTCTGGAGTTCCCGAAGTTTTTCGGCCATTTTGACTCATCGACGTTAAGGGTCAGTACTTACTTAATAATGATTTAACTGTGGTTTTATTTTAGTTTTAATAATATAATTGTTTTCAATTGATTTTCTAAGTATTATTAGTTACTAATTCAAAAAGTAAATGAAACTTTCCCGTTATTTCATTGCAAAACAAGGGGTGTCAGTATCTGGTTACAAAATTTGGAGATTTTCCTGTTTATTAACACTCCGAAGCGATTCGATTCCCTAGCAGACTGGGAGTCTGTAGACGATCTTAACAAGTGTGTGTAAACTGTCCATACTCTGGAGTCTAAATTCTTTAAGACCCATCACACGAAAAGGACCAAGAAGTTCTCTGACCTTACTCTCAAACTAATGGAAGACAGACAAGAGATGAGACTTTAGTCGTCAGCAGACGCGGATGCCTACTGGTAGGTTAATGGTGGTAGGCAGATCTCTAAGAAAAGAACTCGCGATCTGCGGGCCTTGAATACCAAGTGTATTAAAAATACCATCTAGTGGAACAGAAGTTCCATTCCAGTGTCCGAGAGAGAATCTATCTATCGGACAGAGCCAGCTGACGCGGCTGAAAACTGGCTGTCACGTTTCTTCTCCACCTGAGGTATGGAGAGGTTGAGAAGTTCTATGGGCAGTTATTTATCACGAAACAATAATCATTCAGCGGACGATGGAAAGAGCTATGCTCGGAGTATCACTGCGAGATCATATCAGAAATGAGGATATCTGTAAGAGAATCAAAGTCACGGACATAGCTAAGCGAAACTGAAGTGGAAATGGGCGGGCATATAGTTCGAAGAGCTGATGGTCGATGGGATCCCATGGTGTTGGAGTAGCGATCCCGTACCGGGAAGCTAGGTGGACCGACGACATCAAACGAGTCGCAGAGAGCCGCTGGATTCAGGTAGCGTAAGACCGAGGCCTGTGGAAGTCCATATAAGAGACCTGTGTCCAGCTGTGGACGTCTGTCGTTTGATAAAGACTATGTTTACGTTTTCTTATCAAATATGTAAGAGTGTTTGTTTTAAATATAATAAATATAAAAAAATTAAGTCACCTTCAGTTACTATAAGAATTTCCGTATATTATTTCGTAATAAAATCTATATTCTAAAAGACTTCCGTAGGTAGCCTAGCGTTATATTTCCCTTAAACTCTATTAAAATCTAAGTGTTGATAATTGGATAATTTTGTGCCCATAACTGGTAACAAATGTGCGAATAATTGGAGACTGGGTCGTTTTTCAATTTTATTTAAAATTCTACTTGATTTAAACAAAAAAATTTCAATATCTTCTTTAATTATATATTTTATTAAACAAGTAACCTTATGAACACAGTGATTTATAGAATTTGGTTAAATGTATACTTAAAAAACATATTTGAAATAAGATAAACTCTTAAAGTGCCCATAATTGGGTCTGCCACCCTACGTAGTATCATAATAATCTGTGATAATAATCTGTGGACAGACCATATAAAATCACCGATCACTATGAAAAAATCGTAGAGAGAGAAGACATAGAGCCAGTGACGATTTCTTTCTCACTCACACTAAAAAGAGAGCAGAAATAAAGTTACTAATGTGATAAACAGAGACGCAGCTACCCAATTTTTTGTCCCTCATCGTGTAACCAGTTTTTTTCAAGGTCGCCACACTTTTGTGCGAAACAAACTGACAGTTATAAGAAAAATTTAGTATCTATGTGTGTTACCAGCTTTAGGTACCTATACAATGTCCCGATTTTCCCTATCCTACTATTATAAATGTGAAAGTTTGGATGTATGTATGGATGGGTGTTTGTTACTCAATCACGCCACACTAAACCGATATGGTTAAAATTTGGCACGGAGATAGGTTTTTTAGTAATGTCCTCTGACATACCGTAACGGCGGGTTACTTTGGCTACTTTTTCAATTTTTTTTTTAATTTTTGTTGAAACAAAATAAGGTCGTGATGGAAGAAATGAATATTTTGAGAAAAGAAAAGAAAGATGATGGATACTACATAATATATGTCGGCGATGATTAAAGTGTATTCAGTAAGATAGTGTCGATTACTGTTCTGAATTATCCTGAAGTTTCGTTCGAATGTCCAACGACCAGTCGAGAACTGTTAGCGATCTTAAGAATTATTTTATTTGCAAAGTTCTTAATTTTTAAAGCCATTTTTAAATAGCTAGAGGCAGACTTTTTATGTTTTTTTTTTTAATAATTATTAACTTAAACTATGAAGAGTTGCAGTTTTATACGACTGCCTGAAAAAAGGAATATACTGTTAATTTCATTCATGATGATTTTGATGACTAAATATACAATTTTTGTTGCTTTTAATTCAATAGCATTACTCGATTGAAGGAAAATTATAAACTGTTCTTTACAAATTATTTTGTGTAACATTCTTACTAGTAACTTGTGTAACGAAAAAAAATATTCCTTTGTGTTATATGCATCTTTTTTCAAAATGACTCACATATGCTAAATTTCTATTCGGCATTTCAATATTTTTTTTAAGGATCAAAAAATTATCTAGTGAATTGGTCCTATGAAACTACACTAAAAAACTTTAATATAAAAAAAATATTTTTAAAAATCCGACTTCAACCGCAATACGTGTACAAACTAAAATTATTTTATACTTTTAAGTGGTAGTTGAAGTCGGTTTTTTAAAAATACTTTTTTTAATATTATTATTCTTTATTGCACACAATATTAAGATATATGTAAAAAATAGAAGCTTACCCTAATAGGTATATCTCTCCCAAACAACCTTATATGTGTAGGTATGTTATTTAAAAAATAAAACAATTCAGCATCTGTTTTGTCGTTTTATTTAAAAATCCTGGGAAGAATTTTCCATCTAATTTGGGGTAACAGGGGAGAGCAGTTATTGTGGCAACATTAAACTCAAACTTGTCATGTGACGTCATCGTTACGTCATGTTATCTCTATTTCAGTCGCGGTTACACAGTACCTTCGTCTATTGCCTTCTCTGTCTACGGAAAAAATGAAATGAGAAAAGAAAACAGAAAATCACAGAAAACTATGCACCCAAGAGAATATAATCACTTCGTTTTAAGAGGCGGAACCTTCTTGGGCGGAACACAGATTACTATAGATTTGGCGGAACTTCAAAGCCATTCATACCACAAACATATAAGAGTAAGCAGACCTAACATAATTTTCACAACTACATCTAAACGAATAAATAATATCTTCGCTTGCTTCTCTCCAACAAAAAATATATGATTCTATCTCTTTTACTTCTGTTGTTGCAACACTTACGCACTCATAGACATAATAGATCTTGAGGCAATTCGTAAAGCTGCATCCGCACGCTTGGCAAACCTCGGCAAACCTTCACAAACGCAAACGTGCGGATAGAGCGTTTACCATGGTTTGCCCACAAACATATAAGAGTAAGTAATGTTACTCTTATATGTTTGTGGGTTTTAGCCCAGTCATATTAGGGCTTTCACCTCGGAATGAAAGATAATAAGATGCAAATTGGTATGAACCTTTGTTTTGCCATTCTAAATGTTGTCTCAAAAGTCACAATCGTTATCGTGTCCGCGTCTCAAGATATTCAAGGTCAAAGGTCACAAAAATCGGTTTTTCGCGAATATCTGGCTTCCTATCGGTTAAATGAGATTTGCATTTATTATAAAAGTTGTAGGCTATAAAATTCCCTACAACTTTTGTTTAAACTTTTTTTTCATACGACCAACCGTTTTGAAGGTAGAGCGCGAAGAGTGCACATCGTACAGTCATATACGGCCTAATGCAAGGTCAAGCGTGAGTTATGGTTATCAGTACGTTATAAAGTCAATTATTTACTTGGAAATTATAATTATTAAACAATGCCTATTATTTATGTACTAACTATTAATTATTTATATTTAATTAAAGTAAGTAACTTGATTATTTATATATAATTATTCATATTTAACTATTTAAGTATAAAATATTATTAATTCTGGATTATATATTTTAGTTTTATTTTAAGTTAAAATGATAGTAAGAGTATATATTTTACACATATTTTTATTTATTATTAAATACGGCATAATATACATTTATCAAAATGTGAGTTCAAATATCAAAAGTATCTTTGTTGATTTTAATTGTAATGAAATTGGAAATGGAAGCTAATTATCTTCTTCTTGTTCGTCGTCTTCTTCTTCTTGTCGCTCAAAAATGTTCGATTCATTGTCATCATCCTCATTATCTGTCATGTTCATCTCCAAACCTTCCAGAATATCGGGATCATATGTATTTTCTTCATCGGGATTACTTGGATACAGTGAAGCGTTGAGGCAAGCTTGTCCGTTGCACTGGCCGCAAGCTAAAGAACATTGTAGCCCTGATTTTCTGCATCCACAGCGGGAACCACAACCATTTTTGCAATTGCAAAATATTACGTTTAGTAGTTCGGCTGGTGCTGGAGGTAATAACGTTCGTATGGGCTCCAGGATTTCATTTTCAAGCATCCAGCCCCATTCTTGAGGTTCTAAGTCCTTCCCTAACCACGTTTGAATCTGGTAGTAGACACGTTTTATGTGTTGATGAGCTGCTACACTTGTTTAATAATTATAATTTCCAAGTAAATAATTGACTTTATAACGTACTGATAACCATAACTCACGCTTGACCTTGCATTAGGCCGTATATGACTGTACGATGTGCACTCTTCGCGCTCTACCTTCAAAACGGTTGGTCGTATGAAAAAAAAGTTTAAACAAAAGTTGTAGGGAATTTTATAGCCTACAACTTTTATAATAAATGCAAATCTCATTTAACTGATAGGAAGCCAGATATTCGCGAAAAACCGATTTTTGTGACCTTTGACCTTGAATATCTTGAGACGCGGACACGATAACGATTGTGACTTTTGAGACAACATTTAGAATGACAAAACAAAGGTTCATACCAATTTGCAGCTTATTATCTTTCATTCCGAGGTTGACACCTTTTTTTACCTAATATGACTGGGCTATTTGCCTAGGCTTGCAAGCGTTTGTGGCCGATCCATCGAGTGTCGGTCTTTTGATCGCAAACCAAAGGGAATTTGCCGCAAGCGCTTGCGTCTCCGTCCACACGTTTGCGCGCACTCAGTCTCGTTTGTGCACTGGCGGCGATTAGACGTGTCATTGTATTACGATTTACGTATCGCACCTTTAGAAATCTTCATTTTGTGAATGGGTAAAAACGTAAAATGAATGACTGGTCGACTGTAGACTTTTGAAGACGATTTGTTTATATAATTTAACTAATTAATTAGTTTTATATATTAATAATAATAAGTGGCGACTCCGCACCGGAAAATGGTATATAATGGTATGGTAATAGGTGGACCGACACCATCAGGCGACCCTCAGGGAGCCACTGGGTACAGGTGGCGCAAGACCGAAGCCTGAGGAAGTCCATGCAATAAACAGTCCAGCAGTGGACGTCTATCGGTTGATAAAGAAAAAAAAAAAAACAAAATATCTATTGAGTAGGTACATACTAGAATAGAGTAGAATATTTTTTTATTCAAATAAATAAACTAGGTAGGTACCAAGTGTTTTCGAACATACTACTAGCTACTACTACTAATCTATAATATTATACTAAAACTGGACAAATTGTCCACATGAAAATGTGGACAATTTGTCCAGGTGTCCAATTTGTTATATGTTTTGAAAATTTTAATTAGAGGACGCTTTACTATCAACTAGATGACGTCCGCGACTTCGTCCTCGCGGATTAAGGTTTTTTAATTCCCGCGGAAAGTCCTTAATTTTCCGGGCTAAAATGTAGGTATGAGCTATCGCTATTCCACATTTCATTCAAATCGGTTCATTAGTTGTGGCTGAAAGAGTAACAAACATCCAACCATCCATCCATCCATCCATCCATATTCCATTTTAGTAGGATTTATTGATCGATACTGAGCTTAAAACATTTGTAAAAATAACTTAAGCCAAATAATAAAGCGGAAAGCCGACACAAGTTCGACGTCCGTCATGCTTGCCTGTTCAGAACATACAGACGCCCTCGCAAGCGTGCGGATGTTTCCCAAATTCAAGGCAAACGTTTGTAGAGGTTTGGCGTTTGCCGTTTGCCACAAGCATGCGGACGCGGTATAATCACTCCGTTTTATCTTTCCCTATATATTATTATACTCTTTGGTTTTATTTATCTCTTGGTTCAAAAGGCTTCAAGTTCAAACTTGTAAATCTTGTAATAATAAAGTGCTTGTTAAACTCTATAAATTGTAGTCTTGCTAATAGCAACTTGCTATTATTACTGTACTTTTCTGTAAAATCGGTAGTAAAAGCTGTTAGCAATGGCTGATTTGCCTTATCAAGCCGAATATGCGAAATCGGGAAGAGCCGGTTGTAAAGCATGTAAACAAAAAATTGATCAAGGAACCCTACGTATAGCGATAATGGTGCAGGTAAGGTTTCATAAGTTAACGATAAATAATAAAAAGCGAAATGGTGAAAGCAATTTGAAAGAAACATGGGAATTCCCATGTTTGACATTTAACCCGCAACCAAGCTGTTTTTGTTTTATTAATTCATACATTATGGAAAAATCTATGATTTTGGGTACCTCCCATACATGTAAAGGGGGAATGATATTTTTTATTAATATTGTGTTTGTTTTTGTCTGTTCAGTCAGCATTTCATGATGGCAAACAACCGAACTGGCATCATGAAGAATGTTTTTTCCGGAAGAAGTCTCCAGGGAGTATTGCTGAAATTGCGAATTTCAATAAGCTCAAACATGCAGATCAAACACGTATCAAAGGCCAGTTAGGTATGTTTCTTTCAGCATTTTGAATATTATGCAGGGAGGCAATCATAAATGTCAATTATTTTCTCAATATAATAGATATTAGTACTTAACCAGATGAATAAAATAAAATAAATAATTCAGAAAAAAATTAACACTATCTATTCTTATAATTTTTAACTTTTACTGCTCCCATATAATTATGGAACTCCATATTTGGTGTTAAGGACGGGATTTCGCAAAGAGTAGGTATAAAAACGCACTTCTACACATGCACCGTTCACACGCACACACAGGCGCGGGCAAGCTGCGTTAAAAATGAGTGAATTAACTTGTTTTGATACTTGGATATAAATTGTTTATGTTTTATTTTTTTATTTTTTATTTTCGTCCGGACTTGCTGTACACTAAGTTAGACTTAGATTTAGTCTTAGTCTTAGACTTAGATTTAGACTTTTTTAAGCCACTGGGAAATGCATTAGACTAAGTCTCTTTAAGTCTAAGCCTAAGTCTAACACTAAGACTAAGACTAAGACTTAGACTTAGTCTTAGACTTAGACTAAGACTAAGTCTCTTTAAGACTGAGTCTAAGTCTAAGCTAAGTCTAAGTCTAACACTAAGACTAAGATATAGACTTAGACTTAGTATTAGTCTAAGACTTAGTCTTAGTGTTAGACTTAGGCTTAGATTTGAACTCAGACTTAGTCTAAGTCTAAGTTGAGCAAACCAAATTGATAATATATTTTGAAAAGAAGAAACTAAGTACTAGGTACCTATGGTACCTTCAATATAATAGCATTATTTTATTATTTGATAGAATTTCGAAATTTCTTGCAAAGTTACATTCCCCGAATGTAGTACTGACCTGCATGTATACCTCGAAAACTTCTATTGGAACTCCTAGATCTTTAGAGTTAGTTGTATTGAGTTTGGGCTCGTTTTGTAAGTTATGATGAGATCTTACCACTGGCCTTATTGGAGTGACCTGATGGTATACTTGGAGACTACTACTGGATCTTCTAGAGAGCTACAGCTAGTTATATCGAGTTTGGGCTCGTTTTGTAAGTAATGATGAGATCTTACCACTGGACTTGTTGGAGTGACTTGGTGGTATACCTCGAAGACTTCTATTGGAACTCCTAGATCTTTACAGCTAGTTATATCGAGTTTGGGCTCGTTTTGTAAGTTATGATGAGATCTTACCACTGGACTTGTTGGAGTGACCTGATGGTATACTTCAAAGACTACTACTGGATCTTCTAGACGGCTACAGCTAGTTATATCGAGTTTGGGCTCGTTTTGTAAGTAATGATAAGATCTTACCACTGGAATTGTTGGAGTGACTTGGTGGTGTACCTCGAAGACTTCTATTGGAACTCCTAGATCTTTACAGCTAGTTATATCGAGTTTGGGCTCGTTTTGTAAGTTATGATGAGATCTTACCACTGGACTTGTTGGAGTGACCTGATGGTATACTTCGAAGACTACTACTGGATCTTCTAGACGGCTACAGCTAGTTATATCGAGTTTGGGCTCGTTTTGTAAGTAATGATGAGATCTTACAACTGGACTAGTTGGAGTGACCTGATGGTATACTTCGAAGACTACTACTGGATCTTCTAGACGGCTACAGCTAGTTATATCGAGTTTGGGCTCGTTTTGTAAGTAATGATGAGATCTTACCACTGGACTTGTTGGAGTGACCTGATGGTATACTTCGAAGACTACTACTGGATCTTCTAGACAGCTACAGCTAGTTATATCGAGTTTGGGCTCGTTTTGTAAGTAATGATGAGATCTTACCACTGGACTTGTTGGAGTGACCTGATGGTATACTTCGAAGACTATACTACTGGATCTTCTAGACAGCTACAGCTAGTTATATCGAGTTTGGGCTCGTTTTGTAAGTAATGATGAGATCTTACCACTGGACTTGTTGGAGTGACTTGGTGGTATACCTCGAAGACTTCTATTGGAACTCCTAGATCTTTACAGCTAGTTATATCGAGTTTGGGCTCGTTTTGTAAGTTAGGATGAGATCTTACCACTGGACTTGTTGGAGTGACCTGATGGTATACTTCGAAGACTACTACTGGATCTTCTAGACGGCTACAGCTAGTTATATCGAGTTTGGGCTCGTTTTGTAAGTAATGATGAGATCTTACCACTGGACTTGTTGGAGTGACTTGGTGGTATACCTCGAAGACTTCTATTGGAACTCCTAGATCTTTACAGCTAGTTATATCGAGTTTGGGCTCGTTTTGTAAGTAATGATGAGATCTTACCACTGGACTTGTTGGAGTGACTTGGTGGTACACCTCGAAGACTTCTATTGGAACTCCTAGATCTTTACAGCTAGTTATATCGAGTTTGGGCTCGTTTTGTAAGTTATGATGAGATCTTATCACTGGACTTGTTGGAGTGACCTGATGGTATACTTCAAAGACTACTACTGGATCTTCTAGACGGCTACAGCTAGTTATATCGAGTTTGGGCTCGTTTTGTAAGTAATGATGAGATCTTACCACTGGACTTGTTGGAGTGACCTGATGGTATACCTCGAAGACTTCTATTGGAACTCCTAGATCTAATCATCATAACTTACAAAACGAGCCCAAACTCAATACAACTAACTCTAAAGATCTAGGAGTTCCAATAGAAGTCTTCGAGGTATACCATCAGGTCACTCCAACAAGTCCAGTGGTAATATCTCATCATAACTTACAAAACGAGCCCAAACTCGATATAACTAGCTGTAAAGATCTAGGAGTTCCAATAGAAGTCTTCGAGGTACACCACCAAGTCACTCCAACAATTCCAGTGGTAAGATCTTATCATTACTTACAAAACGAGCCCAAACTCGATATAACTAGCTGTAGCCGTCTAGAAGATCCAGTAGTAGTCTTCGAAGTATACCATCAGGTCACTCCAACAAGTCCAGTGGTAAGATCTCATCATTACTTACAAAACGAGCCCAAACTCGATATAACTAGCTGTAAAGATCTAGGAGTTCCAATAGAAGTCTTCGAGGTATACCACCAAGTCACTCCAACAAGTCCAGTGGTAAGATCTCATCATTACTTACAAAACGAGCCCAAACTCGATATAACTAGCTGTAGCCGTCTGGAAGATCCAGTAGTAGTCTTCGAGGTATACCACCAAGTCACTCCAACAAGTCCAGTGGTAAGATCTCATCATTACTTACAAAACGAGCCCAAACTCGATATAACTAGCTGTAGCCGTCTAGAAGATCCAGTAGTAGTCTTCGAAGTATACCATCAGGTCACTCCAACAAGTCCAGTGGTAAGATCTCATCATAACTTACAAAACGAGCCCAAATTCGATATAACTAGCTGTAAAGATCTAGGAGTTCCAATAGAAGTCTTCGAGGTATACCACCAAGTCACTCCAACAAGTCCAGTGGTAAGATCTCATCATTACTTACAAAACGAGCCCAAACTCGATATAACTAGCTGTAGCCGTCTGGAAGATCCAGTAGTAGTCTTCGAGGTATACCACCAAGTCACTCCAACAAGTCCAGTGGTAAGATCTCATCATTACTTACAAAACGAGCCCAAACTCGATATAACTAGCTGTAGCCGTCTAGAAGATCCAGTAGTAGTCTTCGAAGTATACCATCAGGTCACTCCAACAAGTCCAGCAGTAAGATCTCATCATTACTTACAAAACGAGCCCAAACTCGATATAACTAGCTGTAGCCGTCTAGAAGATCCAGTAGTAGTCTTCGAAGTATACCATCAGGTCACTCCAACAAGTCCAGTGGTAAGATCTCATCATAACTTACAAAACGAGCCCAAACTCGATATAACTAGCTGTAAAGATCTAGGAGTTCCAATAGAAGTCTTCGCAGTATACCACCAAGTCACTCCAACAAGTCCAGTGGTAAGATCTCATCATTACTTACAAAACGAGCCCAAACTCGATATAATTAGCTGTAGCCGTCTGGAAGATCCAGTAGTAGTCTTCAAAGTATACCATCAGGTCACTCCAACAAGTCCAGTGGTAAGATCTCATCATAACTTACAAAACGAGCCCAAACTCGATATAACTAGCTGTAGCCGTCTAGAAGATCCAGTAGTAGTCTTCGAAGTATACCATCAGGTCACTCCAACTAGTCCAGTTGTAAGATCTCATCATTGCTTACAAAACGAACCCAAACTCGATATAACTAGCTGTAGCCGTCTAGAAGATCCAGTAGTAGTCTTCGAAGTATACCATCAGGTCACTCCAACAAGTCCAGTGGTAAGATCTCATCATAACTTACAAAACGAGCCCAAATTCGATATAACTAGCTGTAAAGATCTAGGAGTTCCAATAGAAGTCTTCGAGGTATACCACCAAGTCACTCCAACAAGTCCAGTGGTAAGATCTCATCATTACTTACAAAACGAGCCCAAACTCGATTTAACTAGCTGTAGCCGTCTAGAAGATCCAGTAGTAGTCTTCGAAGTATACCATCAGGTCACTCCAACAAGTTCAGTGGTAAGATCTCATCATAACTTACAAAACGAGCCCAAACTCGATATAACTAGCTGTAGCCGTCTAGAAGATCCAGTAGTAGTCTTCGAAGTATACCATCAGGTCACTCCAACAAGTCCAGTGGTAAGATCTCATCATTGCTTACAAAACGAGCCCAAACTCGATATAACTAGCTGTAGCCGTCTAGAAGATCCAGTAGTAGTCTTCGAAGTATACCATCAGGTCACTCCAACAAGTCCAGTGGTAAGATCTCATCATAACTTACAAAACGAGCCCAAATTCGATATTACTAGCTGTAAAGATCTAGGAGTTCCAATAGAAGTCTTCGAGGTATACCACCAAGTCACTCCAACAAGTCCAGTGATAAGATCTCATCATTACTTACAAAACGAGCCCAAACTCGATATAACTAGCTGTAGCCGTCTAGAAGATCCAGTAGTAGTCTTCGAAGTATACCATCAGGTCACTCCAACAAGTTCAGTGGTAAGATCTCATCATAACTTACAAAACGAGCCCAAACTCGATATAACTAACTCTAAAGATCTAGGAGTTCCAATAGAAGTCTTCGAGGTATACCACCAAGTCACTCCAACAAGTCCAGTGGTAAGATATCATCATTACTTACAAAACGAGCCCAAACTCGATATAACTAGCTGTAAAGATCTAGGAGTTCCAATAGAAGTCTTCGAGGTATACCACCAAGTCACTCCAACAAGTCCAGTGGTAAGATCTCATCATTACTTACAAAACGAGCCCAAACTCGATATAACTAGCTGTAGCCGTCTAGAAGATCCAGTAGTAGTCTTCGAAGTATATCATCAGGTCACTCTAACAAGTCCAGTGGTAAGATCTCATCATAACTTACAAAACGAGCCCAAACTCGATACAACTAACTCTAAAGATCTAGGAGTTCCAATAGAAGTTTTCGAGGTATACATGCAGGTCAGTACTACATTCGGGGAATATAACTTTACAAGAAATTTCGAAATTCTATCAAATAATAAAATAATGCTATTATATTGAAGGTACCATAGGAACCTAGTACTTAGTTTCTTACCTTTCTTTTCAAAATATATAAAGTATCAATTTGGTTTGCTATGAACTATTTCGTGTTCGTACAGCGATGTTTTTCGATACCAGCATCTGCTTGCAACCAGCGCAGCTTCCACTCAGAAAGGCGGTCAAACGCCGACTGATTGATATTTGAATTTTGAATTTTGAAATGATATCAAACCAGTGACCGAGTAAAATCAAAATAAGCCTTATTGCACATTATTTTAAGATTCGGTTTAAACCAAAATATGTGAAAAAATTACACGCGATGCTATATTTTTTTTTTAATACTATTTGTACTATTTTTGATATTTTTCTCTCCAAGATTTTGAGTTGAACATATCTGCTAACAGATAGTATTTTTTAATTACATAAAACCGGTATATTATATACTAGAAATGTACCTAAAGTCGCCCCAAAATCGTGAATTTTGTGTGAAGAGGTGACGGGAAATAATTTTTATAGTACTAAAAATTGAGATTTTGAACAAAATCAACTCCCAAGATTTGGAGATTAAGGACCAATCTATGTGTAGCAATTTTTATTTCCATCTTATTTGGTTTAATTTAGTCACAATATGTACCGAAAGTCACCCGATATGCGGAAACGCACTCTTAATAAAAACGAAATTGTAATATTTTGAAATGTTCAATGGGTTTAATGTTACATTCAAGGAAATCCATCAGGAATAGTAATGCCTACTGAAAAGGGTAAGAAGGGCAAAGCATCAAAAAGAGATAATAGTGAGAAGAGAGCTCTGTCTGATTATTCAATTGAATATGCAAAATCAAGCCGGGCGACCTGTAAACACTGTGATATTAAAATTTGTAAGGTATATTTAATTTGAAATTTAGTAACTGAATAAATTACATTAATTACTTTTACTATCCGATGTGCAACTGGCTCTTAATATGTATTGAAATAAGCTGCACTGATTTGATTTTTTGAATGCTTTCACTTGACACAAGAAGTACTTGGCTTCAGCCATGATTTCTTGATTAAAAATGTAACAAGGATATCAATTTCCCACTTGCTTGATTAAATTTCATAGTTATAACCGCTATATTTCTTATAATCTAATTTATCAATTTTAGGATGAAGTAAGGGTTTCAAAACTTGGTTATGACCCTAAGTTTGGTGATCACCCAATGTGGCACCATGTCAAATGTTTTGCTGAAAAGAAAAATGAGTTTTTGTTCCTCGCTGGTGGAGAGGATATCCCAGGCTTTAAAAGTCTCAGCAAAGAAGACCAAAAAATCGTTAAAGAAACCATAAAGTATGTCATTTCAATATACAATTATTTCAATAAAAAGTTAAGAAATTCCACAGTGATAACAACTTCAATAATTGTATTATTAAACTACTGTTCTATTATTAATTACTTAATTATTTGTTGGCATAATAATATATATAATTTTAGAGCTTCTGCACTTGATGATCTGCCAGTAAAAAAACTAAAGCTGGAACCGAAAGATGAAGTAGAAGAGAAAGAACAGAAAGAAGTGCAAAAAAAGATAGAGAAGCAAAATAAAACATTTCATAAATATCGGAAAGGACTCAGCGATGTTCCGAAACACCTTATTGAAGAGTTACTTGAAGAAAATTCACAAGAAATTCTCAAGGGACGTGATGAGGTATGATATTGAATTTTTCCTTTAAAGTAACACTAACTTTTCTATTATGTATATTTCAAACAATTAAGTTTCATGTGCCTTAACAGTGAAGGAAATATTACTATCTTGTCATTGAATAAAAAAAACATGTAGATGCATGCTAATGATGATGATGGTACATTAGCTTGCTTTGTTTCAGTGTTTGGACCATCTTGCTGATATACTAACTTTTGGTGCTCTTGAACCCTGCCCTGATTGCAAAGACGGCCAGTTGGTTTTGGATACCTTTTCATATAAGTGCACAGGTAAGACATTTTGTTCATTTGATACATACTTACCTACACATCATAAGTTGAATAAAAGGGTAGTTATTAAACTGATGATAACTACATCTGCCGTCCACAAGCTATAAGGCTGTTAACTACCAAGACCATATTTCCTAATATAAACCCAAAAGCATTTAAATTAGGGTTTATATTAGGAAATATGGTTTTAGTAGTTAACAGCATTATAGCTTGTGGACGGCAGACATGACATGCTCTGAAAGTTACAATATTCGACTGTGTTTCTGAAGCAGTTAGTGTATTATGTTACAATACAATGACGGTATGATTATTTCACCCTACTGTACGATTCTCCCTACCTTAAGGTGCATGGCCGAACTTCGGGATGTAGTTATTTGAATGTCTATTTATAATAACACTAACGTGACCAATTGCTATTAAACTTGCTCAACTTTAGATTGTTCTATCAGAGTTTGCTACTAAACAATGAGGCCGCCTTTTGTATTCTACCTCTATCTTAAAACAGACCCGTCACTAGATGCATCGACAGTATTAGACGAGTCGTAGGGAAATGTTGGATACAAGCAGCCCAAGACTAAGGCATGTGGAATTCAATACACGAGACCTTTGTCTTACAGTAGACGTCTTGATAGACTTCAACCGATGTCCTATGTCAAAGTACAAATGGGAGTTGTACAATATTATTGGAATAACTTTGACACTGCGTTATCCGAACAAACTTCACACGCATCGATAATAATCAAAAGCAAGTCACATCGCAGTCTTCAAAGCTACCAATCACGAGCGCTAACGTTCTCACCTTCGAATACTTGTCGATGATAGATAGTCGGTTACGAGGAAGTAAAAAACACTCCCAAATTTTGTTTTCCGTGATTTTCACTAGATGGCGCTGTTTCTATAACTTTTTCACGGCCGAATATGTAAAAAATCTCCCACTAGGCACTTTGATCAGAAATTATTTATCGTCACAGGTAACTTAAGTGAATGGTCAAAGTGCAGATACACAACTAAAACTCCTAAACGTAAGCCGGTAAAAGTGCCAAAAGCATTGAAGGAATTCCCGGTTTTAAAAAGCTACAAAGGTAAATGTAGTGAAAGAGTGTTTGAAGTGGAACCTCCGCCGACCTTGGTTGTGCTGAAAAAGGAGGAATCAGAGAGGTATAAAGTTTATACTTTCTTCAATAATAGTGGTTAACTGTGAGTTCAGCTGTGTAAAATTTTCGTTTTCCCAAATGTCTTAAGCTTTTCTATCCTGATACAGTAGAATCCCGATTATCCGGATCAAATAAAACCAGGGGTATTCCGTATAATCGAAAATCCGGATAATCGATTTCAAAGCAAATGAATTACAAAGTACCTATGTAATTTAAAATTTTGGTTGGAAATAACTTGTTATTGATCTTTGACGTAATCAATCACATCTTTTGAGTGATCACGAATGAGTTCGGATAATCGGATGTTCGGATAATCGATGTTCGGATAATCGATGTTCGGATAATCGGGATTCTACTGTATTATGGCATATTTAATAGAATAGAATAGAAATATTTTTTTTAGAATAGAAATATTTTTTTTTATTTCATATTGGAGGTTAATGCCTAACAGTGGGCTATAAAGCTGAAATCTCATTTTCCGTTGTATGTATATGTCACCTTACGCGCCGAGGGCAGCAATTTTCAGTGTTTGAAAGTTGGTGTAAAGTTGTATAACTTAGCGGATTTGGTACAAGTTTCTACCAAGCTCACCAAATGTTAATTGTTTCGGCGCCGTGAGCTCGATGAGGCTATTTAAGCGATAAGTTTGATTGTTATTTCAGTTCTCAGTCACAAAAACCGATACCGCCGTTGAAGAATCTGCAATTTTTCCTCTATGGTAAGCTCAAAGCACCAAAGGAGGAGATAAAGAACCGCATCTTGAAAATGGGTGGTCTCGTTGTGTCTAAGTTGACGGACACGCTGGCTGCCGTCGTCAGCACCAAGCGCGACCTGGAGAGGATGCCCAGCAAGATGCAGGAGATACAGGAGAAAGACTTGGAGGTAAGGATGTCTTAAACTGGATAGTGGCTACACAAATAACTGAAAACTTGACAAGTCTGCATGAACCATCATTTTGTCCAAGCTTTCGGAACTCTGCAAATGACGCTCCACACGCTTCTTACCTGCTTACATACATATTATACAATCATGGTTCAAACATGGTTCAAGAACAAGCACGGCTTGGATTAAATACAATCTTCATGCCGTTTGTACAAGCAAAATGTGTGGGGTTTTCTGTCAAGAAATTCTCAGTACCTACTAGCCCAGAGTTAGGAAGTTGGCGGTGAGTCACCTCCGTGCCTCGGAGAGCACGTAAAGCTGTCGGTCCTGTGCCTGATCTCTCTCCGGTCGTTTCGGATTTCCGTCCCATCGGACTATGAGAGTGAGGGAATAGAGAGTGCACTTGTGTTTGCGCACACACTTGTGCACTATAATATCATCCGCGCAGATGGCTAATCTCTGTGAAGATTGGCTGCCGTGGCCGGATTCGGTCAGGAGGAAGCAAGATACATTCCACCTTAAGTTATTTTTAACTCATCGGAGTTATGTAGTTGGTAGGCATGAAAAATCATAAGTAAGATGCTAATAGAAAATTATACAGAAAAGTTTGTTATGCTTACTCATAATATAGTTATTATCTTATTGATTGTCTGATAAACTAAGAAACTTTTTTTTATCATGACATTTCAATAGTTTTACATTTTCCAATTTATAAATATTTCTAGGTGGTTGAAGAATCATTCTTGGATTTGATTAATCCTGAAGATGGAAGTGTTACAAAAACCCTTGATCTCATAAAAGAGAACAACATTGCAGATTGGGGATCCGACGTAAGTTCACGAAACAAAACTACGATTTATCTTACATTAATAATTTTCTTACATTGTTTCGAACTCCAAAATATGTTTATTTTTTAATGTAGCCAACAAAACGTGTGCCGCAAGACGTCATCGACGGAAAATCTATACCAAAATCTGGTAGCCAGTATGCAAAATCGAAGTCTGGTATCATGAAGCTGAAAATACAAGGTGATTTTATTTGTTACACGCTAATTACGCTTGCAGGGTGAAATCCCTATTGATAAATAATGATTGATAACTTGAAGTAAGTGGACTGTTTATTTAATGATATTGATTGATTTATGATATTGATACTTATAAATGAATGATAATGATATGAGCGCGTCGTAGGGCATCACCTCTTTTTGGCTGAATTTATGGTGTTCTTGCTTCAACTGATTTTAACCAATAGCGAGAGAGTAGGTATCAGTCAATTAGAGGGGATTGCACTGGCACTGTAGCAATCATTATTAATCACACAGTAGCTTATTCAACGCTTTTTTAATTCTATTAATAATAGAACACAATTTCACCCTCACCACCTGGGTGCCTGGAACAGTTTGACCTTATGCCAGATCTTTTTTTCCACGTACTTTGATACTGTGGAACCAACTTCCTGCAACGATTATCACTTAAACATCACGGCTGCCCCATTTCAAAACCTAGTAAGTGTGATTGACAAAATTTTACAGTGGCCAAAAAAACATGTTTTGTAGATGGCTTAGCGAAGTAATATATATATCCAATAAAAGCTTACAAAGTAGTTTATTTACGAAACATTAATTTACCAACAGATACTGAAGAGTTCAGAGTTCAGAAGGGCTACCACAAATATGTTGTTTCCTTTAAAAGTTTGTTGGTCTCCTTTAAAATTTTGTCAATCACACTTACTAGGTTTTGAAATGGGGCAGCCGATCAGGTGACCCGCCTGCTCGTTTGCTCGCTAAAAATGTATATAAAAAAAATAGAGGTCAGTGAACCAAACTCATAATGATACGGTATTCGGTAGGTGGTACAGCAGTGGACCCCGACTCGGGGGTGGCGGACATCGCTCACGTGTACCGGGATCAGGACGGCACCAAGTACACCACGGTGCTCTCCAAGACCGACGTGGTCGCGGGCAAGAACTCCTACTACAAGCTCCAAGTGCTGAAGGCTAACACGCAAAACAAGTTAGTACTGCGTAACCTGACTTGCGACTTGTGAACTATTGTCAACTCAAGACTTGTGAAAACTTGTCAAACGTACCAAATAGTTTGGTATGTTTGACAACTATCTGTGGGATAATCTGTGGGATAATCTTTCGTCCGGTCCCTTGTGTGTTAAATTAAGTTCCCTGTGTGCTTAAATTAAGTTGCACTCTTAGGATGCAACTTGACCTTTCTGTCTGTTTGTCTATAAAAAATATTTTTTCAAAAAAAATTCAAAATTTATTTATTTCATGTAGGCTACCTTGTAGCACTTATAACACGTCATAAATCTACCACCGGTTCGGAATGCAGATTCTGCTTAGAAGAACCGGCAAGAAACTCAGCAGTTGCTCTTTTCAAAAAATAAAATAATTTTACAAAAAGTAACCAAACTAAGCTATGTATACAGTGCTTCCACAGTGAAGCTTCTAAAATGCAATACATATACAAAATAAATAATTTATTTAATTTTTTGTGACAAGACTGTTAGTAATAAGATGTAATTTGTCAAAAGTATCAGTTATTAGCTATTTATAAAATTTTAAACATTTTTGTTAAGGTTTTGGCTGTTCCGATCTTGGGGGAGAATTGGCACACCTATCGGTGGAAATAAGCTCGAAGATTGCAAAACCCTGAATGAAGCCATCAACAAGTTTGAAGAACTGTACCTTGAGCGAACTCAAAACCCGTGGGAGATGAGGGATGATTTCATAAAGGTAAGAAAAGGGCCTAATGACAGCTTTCTCCAACCATACCTAAATCATCCCCTAAGTATCAGTCCCTTTACTTAGGTAGCTTCTTGCAGTGGCTAAGGCTATTACCCAATGTCATTTCCACCTTCAGAAGTTCCCTAAAGGTTTGTGAAAACGAAATTGACGCTAAGTTGACAAAAAAATTTAGAAACAGCACGACTATGAAAAAATGGATAATACGTACGTGCGTTATATTTATTGAACCCCATTCAACAAAATCGGCTCAGTAGTTTAGGCGCTACGCTGGAACAATGTATCTAAATAGATATACATACATACAGAGACTGCTAAAACCATAACCCTTTTGTATTGGCGTAGTCGGGTAAGAATGAATGTCGCATTAACTCCACAGATGCCAGAAGCGTACTACCCCATCGACGTGGACTACGGCGACGAGCCGACGGCCTCCATGGCGGTGGACGTGAACTGCAAGCTGGCCATGCCCGTGCAGAAGCTCCTCACGAGGATCTTCGATATCGATACCATGAAGAAGACCCTGCTGGAGTTTGAGGTGAGATTAGTCTTCTTGCTGGCATGTTCTAGGGATGCCCGATCTCCTGGAAGATCGATTCATGGTCATACGATCTACCGATTTTTTGAATCGATTCAACAGGATGAGATTTTCATCCAGATTGAATTGTATGCCTATATTAAGATCGTATGAAAAAATCGTATCAACTAAAATCCTTAATTCAAAGTATCTAGCCGTCAAAAAGTATTTGATTATATAGAGATTCTTATCGAAATAACTTTGGGCTGTTGAGCCTTAATGGGTCAAATAGTTTTTCGATTGCCCTATAATTTTAATAACTCTTTAATGACTTTGTCTAACCCAATAATAAATTGTTATCACTTATTTTGATGTGTATTTTTATTTTTTATTAAAGCTTGACACTGAAAAGATGCCTCTCGGAAAACTGTCGAAGAAACAAATCAAATCTGGATATAATGTTCTATCAGAGCTACTTAAATATCTCGAGAAAGGGCAAACAAATGAAAACAAAATCATTGATGCCACAAACAGGTATAAAATATGTTTTATGTTTAATATGTAACAGATTGACCACTTTTGCAAATCTTTTATTTTCTTTATTAGTACAGACGAAAACTTATTTAACTATGAACTAAATATTTAATTATTTTACAGGTTCTACACATTAGTACCGCATAATTTCGGCACGGATAATCCTCCATTGCTGAATAATACTGAAATGATAAAAAATAAAACTGAAATGTTGGATAATTTGCTGGAAATTGAAATCGCTTACAGTCTTCTTAAAACAGGTAAGTCTATCGTTTTTGTTATGAAAGGAACTCCCAACAGCAGATAAACTATCGTAAATGGAGTTGGATAGGCTGATGCGTTTGAAATATAAAATATCGAAAAAAAAAATCAATTTTATTTTGGTCTGATTTGTGAGATTAAAGTGGTTCAACATACCATTTACGAGCATCAATCCAGGTCATAAAGAAAATTCTGAAGAATATACATGTGGTAACAACTAGTCTACAACTACAGGGCTTCCTTTTTGGCGGCGGAAAACGTGACAACTCAATTCATACGACCAGTGTGTCGTACGTTAAAGTGCAATATGTACAAATTCGTATCTAAATCAATCCATTGGTTGTGGTCAAACACAAGACTATCCTACTAATCCTATCCTACCCTTCTAATAATAACTGTCAAAGTGTGTTTGTTTGTTGGGTTGTCCTTCAATAACGCTGCAACAGAGCTACAGATCGACGTGATTTTTTTGGGTGGTTGGGATGGGTATAGTTGAGGACCTGGAGACGGACATAAGCTCCTTTTTATCCCGGAAAATCAAAGAGTTTCCGCGGCATTTTAAAAACTAAATCCACAGCGAAAAGTCACGGACATCAGCTAGTCTTGCAATAAAAATAAAAACATGTTTTTATCTCCTAAGCTAAAAGCCATAGAGCACAAAAAACATTCTACTTCACTCACTTTTACAGATAATGATGACGGCACCAGCCCGATCGAAGCTCACTATCGTAAGCTGAAGGCGGAGATAGCTCCGCTCGACAAGAAGTCGGACGAGTTCGCGATGATCGAGGAGTACGTGCGCAACACGCACGCCGCCACACATTCCAGCTACAGCCTCAAAGTTCAAGAGGTTTGTATGTCCATATACGTCTCATTTGCTGGTTTAAACTCAAACACAAAATAATTTATTTCATGTAGGCCAACTTGTGGCTCTTATGACAAGTCGAGAATCTACCACCGGTTCGGAATGCTGATTCTGCTGAGAAGATTAGTTCTGATTCAGCTGGCTCGGCCGGTTGTAAATCGAAAAATTGTCTATGGTGCATTTTCAACTTTGTGTGATATCGTATATGTGTAAATTAAATTGAAAAAGAACGAATCTCCCCCAAATTTTTTTGGCATTCAATAAAAAATAGGGACAATATTAAATTAATTTTTGGTGAACTTGACAGGACTTAATTGATTCTGGATATTTACCATTTATTAGAAAATATTCAAATGAGAATCAAACTAAAAAATATGGTATAACTTTTCCTAAGTTCACTTTGATAATTTTTAGAAAAGATGCGTTGCGGCTGAGACGGCTTGTTGTAAGATTTTTTTTTTTCAGGTGTTTAAGGTGGTTCGCGAGGGCGAGGAGAAGCGCTTCAAGCCGTTTAGAAAGCTTCACAACAGAAGGCTCTTGTGGCACGGGTCCAGGGTTACCAACTTTGCTGGTATACTCTCACAAGGTTAGTCAATCTTGAAAAAAAAGTATTCCTCATGGTAACTTTCCTTTCCTCACTACATTTTTTAACGGAAGCGTTTTGTGTGTGTTTTTGTCTGTTCATGGCTTACCTTGTAATTCCTGAACCAATCATTAGATTTTCACAAGTTAGTTATCATTGCTTTTGATTTAGACGTTTATGTGACATCTTGACAAAGTCAATATGGCGGATATTGTAATTTTATAAAATACATTAAAAAGGAAAATAAAATTGAGATAAATCTATGGAATTTGTTATTAAATAAAATAAATATAATAGGAGGGCTCATCAAGGAAACAATAGATGTTGAAAACTTCAAGGTCGAAAGGTGACTCCCACTAGGTACAGTTGATTTCAAACAAGCAGCTCACAGCAGCAACAACATTATACAAGGGTATAATATTCTTTGGGCTTACTAGCTAGAGACCTATGTCTAGATATGGACGTTGGTTAAGACTAGACATAGCTTTTAACTTTGTCTTGCTAATATTCTTTTTCCATCCAGGTTTAAGAATTGCTCCGCCGGAGGCTCCGGTGACCGGTTACATGTTCGGCAAAGGCATCTACTTCGCAGACATGGTGTCCAAGTCGGCCAACTACTGCGCTACGGACAAGAAGAACAATGTCGGCCTGCTATTGCTGAGCGAAGTGGCACTTGGAGAAATGTGAGTTTACATTTCTATATAGGTATATTTTTACGAGCTTTTCCCGGTTACTGTGTAGAATCAGTTTATTAAATATTCCCCTTAAAAACAAACCTTTTATGTAGGATAATATGTAGGAGTAATTTTTTAACTCGATATGGTCAAAGTTGATGGCAATAGCTAGTAAAAATATTAAACGTAATTCCTTTATTTTTGTGCTGCGCGAGCGCTGAATTGATACCCTTTGAGCGTGGAATCCTGTGGGTGTCAAATATGTGGTAATGTACACAGGAAAGAGTGCTGCCAGGCAGAGTACGTAACGAAGCTACCCCCGGGCAAGCACTCAGTGTGGGGCCGTGGCCGCACGCAGCCCGACCCCGCGCAGAGTCGCACCATCGATGGCGACGTGGTGGTGCCGCTAGGCAAGCCCGTCTCCGCGCCCGTCGCCACCTCGCTGCTCTACAACGAGTATCCTTTTCACCAAATAAATCGTCCCTCTATACAGATAAATAAAATTACAAATCTGTCTGTGCTTTCGAAATTATTGTCTATCTTATATATCTCATAATTATCATTATTTTAAGAATCGCATAGCTCAAACATACGATTTTGAAATATATGTTGGCCCGCCTGTAAAATATAATAAGCCCGTAGATCTTCAAAACGGATCGGGGTTATGTAATGGCGTGGGCGGTCCTTGGGCTATATTTTATCCTGGAAATAATTGGGTTCCTTTGTGTAATAGACAATGATTTTATTGTCTAACCGCGGCGAAACTAATCTAGACCGCCTTATAGATAGAAATTTTAAACCAAAGCTAGTAAAAACAACCCTTCTAGGCTAGGATCTCGTTTGTAGTATGATTATTAACAATGAAGGAAGTTTAATCCCCCGTTAAATCTGATGACTCATGCAGAATCTTTCAACTGAAATCCAATGATAACCAAATATTTCCTTAGCAAGTTTCGTCAGATTTATTGTGTACGATGTTGCACAAGTAAACGTCAAATATTTAATACAGATGCAGTTCAACTATTCCTACTGAAAAGCTATACAGTGCAACTATTCCTACTGAAATGCTACACAGTGCAACTATTCCTTATTTTCCAAATGGGAAAATGATAATAATGTTAGGCTTTTGTTTCCAGTTGATTTATAATGTGCCATTGTTAGGGCTTTGTCCAGTCACGTGGATTTACGCCCGCTTGCGTTTCTAACCCGCATGCGTGCCGCCATGTTATCTATGCTTTCAGTATTAATGTATCATGTATGCGGTCCAGACAAACGCGGAGAAAACCAGTGACAGTAAGCCTATTTCTACTTTTTTATTGTAATGATTACTCACTTATTACTTATTTTATGTGATTTGTTTAATTTGCATTACTCATCATTTTTTTAAATAAGTCTGTTTAATTTTTTCTTTTCATTATTGTTTTAGAATTAAAAATGTTAATTTTAATTAAAAGTCAATAATAATGTTGATTCTTGGTAATTCCTATTAAAGATTGTGTGACAATTTAACCGTGTTTTATTTCTAAAATAGATTTTTATAGAGCTGTCGTTAAGTTATGTGAAAGTGGGAATTTTAACAAATTTTCCTTTACATAAACAAGCAAAAGTATTTCAAAAGACAATATGGATGTGCAAGGGTAATTGGGAAAGGAAATGTCTATGATGGGTGACGTCATTCCACTATATCCACTAAAGCTGGAAACTATCAGATGCGTCCTTAAGCCGCGACTGATAAGGTGCACAGTCGTTTGGGACAAGATTTTATCCGCCGTATCTGCGGCTTATGTCCGATGGTTTGGTTTGCACAGTTATGGATATGATGCACAGATAATATGTACTGGCTAGAACCCAGAATCGTAGGTACCTAACATCTGTGGTAACCTATATATTTTTTTGCTGTGGTGTGCCGTGTGACACCGAGCCCCGAGGTGACAATCACAAGTCACAACCATAACTTATAGTGATGGGCATGTTGAAGTTACTGCTTAGAATAGAATAGAATAATTTTTTATTCAAATAAATTTTTACAAAGTGCTTTCGGATCGTCAAATGAATCTACCACTGGTTCGAAATGCAATTAAAAATCAATAAACCGAAACGCTACAAAAATACAAAATTTTTCTGAAACATTTATTACAGTCTACAGTCTCTTGTAGGGATGTAAAGCGGTAATATTACTTTCGTAAAATTCGGTAATTTACCATATTTTACGTAAAATATAAATAAATTACGTAAATTACGGTAAAATTGGGTAAAATACGATTTATCTCTCCAACAAAACTATTGTGACTAGGGTTGCCAGACGTCCCGTATTTCCCGGGACATCCCGTATTTTAGACATAGTTTAAAATGTCCCGGCGGGACTGACTCTGTCCCGTATTTGAACCGTACTTCGTTTTTCATTATGAAATCGATTTTAATTACGATTATAATTACACAGTCCTACAACGAAATTCCTTTTTGAAGTTCAAGTAACGTTTCTCCTAGATTTTTGTGAGTTGAGGAAATATTTTTTTTTATTTTGCAAAATTTTTCTACATGAATATAGCATGACGGTGATTTTCATTTAGTTAAACTTATAATTATGATATAAAATGAAGTTTGTCTGATCGGATGGATAATTGCCCTGTTTATTTATTAAAAAAATATATAGATTTCTTTGAGTTCTTAGAAAATCTTCAACAAAACGCAGCTACTATGCGCGTATACGTGCTAGTAGTAAGCATAATTAGGTAATGAAGGTATTTAAGTTTTTTTAACTTTTAAAAAGAAAAAGTTCCTCAAGTTGCACTAGTATTTTAAAATGTTCCTCTTGACTAACTATTCGGATACTAAAAATAATACTAACTATCCAGCTATTTCTTTACTTCTGGTTGTTTTTTTTTTCTTGAATACCCCAATACATTCTTGATTTTTATAAATGTGTATTGTGAAAAATTCTGATGTATTCTGATGTGATAGAGCCAAACTGACTTCAGATTCGTCATTAGGAGATTCCAAAACCCAAGAAATCAGCACTGACATCAAAAAAGGAAAAAATAATAATTTGTAGGTGTGTTATTGTATTGACGTTTACAGATACCCATGTTCAAACAAATAAAAATATGTTAAAACTGACTCGATCCTCGGAAAAATATTAAAAAAAATGACACTAAATAATTTTGTTTTTTTATTTGTCCCGGGTATAAAACTGAAATCCCGTATTTTTTTGCCCATTTGACCATTTGTCCCTTATAGGCTGAAAAAAAATCTGGCACCCTAATTGTAACCCACACTTTTGCTTGATTTCGTGGCATAATTTACTAAATGCACGTATAGTGCAGTCAGTCAAAACAATTCAACTGATCGCCGATCGGCTTGCCGAATGCTCACTGTTCAGTCGGAATGGCAACAGCGCAAAACATAAAGGCAAACTGCACTAAACGGCAACGTCGCATCGTGCGAGTCGCGCCGCGCGACTCGCAGTACGTATGTTTCAACTACACGCTCGTCTCACCCCCCCGCCATACTTTTCAGCATACATACGTAGCCGGTAATTTTACCGTAATATATATAAATTACCGTAAAATATCCGTATTTTACAAGCTTTTTCGGTAAAATTACGTAATTTTGCAACCGTAGTCTCTTGCCAAGAGTGACTCGTAGAATACCTACCTTATCTATGGCATCAAAATCAGTTATAGGCTTTCGGTAATTCAGCATTTCAGTTCAGTTTCTTTTTAACCCTCGACGGAAACATATGAGTGTATCTGTATGTCTGTCTGTTCCCTCGAAGCTCTCTAACAAAGGGACTGATTTTGATGTGATTTTTTTCTGTTTGAAAGCTAACGTGATCAAAATGGATAGTCCGGCCACAGATTCACAGATGGGGAATCACCTATTTTAAATTCAATTCATATTTGTTATCATAATACAGATTGTCAGGATTTTAAAAAGGAGACGGTCCATTTTGGGACTACTCTTGTACCATATACCATGAAAAGTGACAAAATACAAAGAGATCATTAACAATAAAATCAATTAGACAATCATAATAAATAAATTGCAAAAATAAAAATGTAATTTCAAGTTTTTCGGTACTGTACACAACACTTACAAGATGGCTACCTTTCAGCCACATAGAAGGCAGTAGGTAGGTACCCAGACACAGTTCTGTCAAATGTCATTTCTGAGTTATCTGACAAGTGACGTGATATTATGGCGTGTGATTGGGAATGATTGGGATGTGATTGGGTTTTCGTTGTAATTCACAAAGAATTAATAAACGGAGTGATTACATTCTCTTGGGAAGTAATTATTAATTATTATATTATCTTCAAATGCAGATCAATGACCCCATAATATTTTGACAGCTAACGTCAGAAACATGAATCCGCCCGCCATGATTACGTATGTTATGTTGCCTTACGTGTCGAAAATAAATAATATTAGCATTGAAATTAAGATGAGTTTGTGGATTTGATGGGTCAAAAATGCTTTAATATTTTATTTTATTTTATGTTATTACTGGTACACGACCTGTCCCAGGCTCCATACAATTTTGGACCGTCTCCTTTACCCTGTCATTTTCACGGAGCTTATTTTCCGTATGGTTAGTTAAGTACCTTACCTACTCGCTTCGGATAGTTCCTGACTCTAGTAGCCATTGCTATTCACATCACTAAAAACACATGTTTGACAGTTAACGTATGACTTTGACATATTATTTGTGTTTTCCTCCGCTTTCCGTCGCGCAATTTGACCAAAGGGAAAGTAGGAAAGTAAGCAATAACATGACAATTATAAATTATAATCATAATGTGAAAACATGTCGTTAATTAAACTATAAATTAAACCAATAATATAAATACACTCCATAATTCAATAAAGTTAGTGTTCCATTTAAATTCAATGTGCATGTAGGCTCCTCAAAAATAGTGTGTTAATTTAAACAAAGATGGATATGGATATCATAAAGTGGAGTAACAAAGAAGTGGTAGAGTTATTACATAAAGAAAAAATTTCCAGCTTCATAACAGATATCTGCAAGGCACAAGATATCGATGGACAATGTTTACTTGCCTTTGTTGATCGCGACTTCTACGATTACCCCTTCGATCAACTGAAACTGGGTGAACGAAAGAGATTTATCTTGTTAGTGAAAAAGTTGCAAAGAAATAATCGAAATGCTATGTATGAACTTGGATTATGTGAGGACCAAACATTAAATAATTCCGCTACTAATATAAATTTTGTTGGCACCAATTTATCGCATCTAAGTTATAGACTTCACAAACAGTTACAGAATGAGTTGAACGCCAGAAATACTGAGTGTATATCTAATTTTACTCCAGATGTGAAAGCTTCCAGATTAAGACCTGAAGTGTGGAAAACTGCAATAGCCCTAGGTAATCTTGATATTTATTATTATGTAATTTTAATACGCTTAGTGCTTACATACACTTCACAATTTAAGTTGTCCGGCCAGAAATTGCTGAAGATTGGTTCATGTAAACCACTCTTCACCAATATGTTCTTCATATTTTATATGGCTTATATAACTTTATTAATAAATAATTTTATAAAAATTTCAAACATTTACTTGAACCATTGTAAATTATTTCAATCCCTTTTTCATAATTTAACTTGTTGACTTCTCAATGTTGCCAGGTTATGTTTTCCTGGTGACCTGGGTGACTGCTGTTGTAATGGTAATTGTTCACGACAAGGTCCCAGATATGAAAAAGTATCCTCCACTGCCAGATCTTTTCCTTGATAATGTGCCCCATATTCCGTGGGCTTTTGATATGTGCGAGATCACTGGGTCCTTCCTGATGGCCATTTGGCTTGCTGTGCTCTTCTTCCACAAACACAGGTAAACTATTTATCATTCATTCAAAGAAGTTATTGTAACAAATAATATTCGTTGTTTAGTATGACTTGTCTATGTGGAATTAGATTTACACTATTCATTTTTTAGGCTTCCCCAAGAATAATATATTGTACAAGTTAATTGGTAATAAAGAATCTCATGCTAAATTTCTAATATAAACAAAACGCTAATATGCTTTTTAAAAATAATTCTAAGGGTTTTCAACCAAGGAAGGACATGACATATCATTTTTTATCATGGTTTTTATTGCTTTCTAACTTAGCTTTCTAATGAGTAATGACATTTTAATTGATGCTTTCAAAAAAATGTAAGTTTATTTGTATATAGAAGGCATTAACAAAGAGATAAATAAAACTTGAATTTTAGGTTGGAAACCCTTGGTAGAGATGATTGAGTATTTGTATCTGCTGACCATACACATTTATTTGTTGATTTTAAATTGAATATCATTATTTAATGTCTTACATTAATACAATAATTTTCTTAGAGTATTGTTTATTTCTTTGTAATACTTAAATTTCCTTTGTTCAGCTCTGCTTTTATTGTTCAGTTGTATGAGTAAACATTTGTCACTCTAACTACTCATAATTTTATTGAACTTTGTTTCTTGTATGACTCACTCTTGGAAATTCCCTAACCAAGTATTATATTCCCTTTTTATTATAAATATATATTTTTTTATTGTAATTTGTTTTGTGTTTTCATTAAGATGATTTGGGTTATCTTTTATTTAATAAAATATTTTAGTTGAATAGATTAGGAAGTTAATATTTGGATCACTAAGGTCATTCTGATAACAAATGACATCAATTCTTCAACTTCTTTGTAGTAATTGTTTTTTTTTTATTATTGGTAGTTTGCCCTTAACCATTATCATTGATGATGCAATTGAGTATGATGTAAAACAAAGCTAAACCGGAAAAGATAAAAAGTTATACTATTGGATAGAAGTAGGTGTTACTTTACAGAATTCCATGATATTAAAATAAAAAGTAATATCCCTTTGATATAATCCGCTAAACTAGAATAAATCTGTATGACAAAGCGCGCCATTCGCATTGTACAAACTCATTTCTTCAGGTATAAAAAAAAACTCAGAAAAAACAATACAAGCAGGATCACACAAATTCTTGGAAACACACTCAATGCACATTTGGCTCTGATACCAGAGCTTCATATACATATTGTGTATAGCAATTCTATAGGCTTCTGCAGACCTTATAATCAAATTGGTTTCACTTAAAGAGATTTATTGGTTTGCAAGATTTCCTAGTTAGGAAAATGCAGAAAACTGTTATTCTCAAACATTAAGATGATTGTGTGAAACCACTGCCCCCCTGCCACTCTGTTCCTGTGCTAGCTTTGTATAATTCGCCCAGCCTGGTAAATAAGAGATGTGACTGACTGTGCCAGGCATTATTTACTATAAAATATGTTTTGAAAAGCTGTAACTTTTTATTGAGTACAAATTTTAACTGGATATCTCAAGCCTTTTCTGAGAAACAGGGTCTTAACGGATAGAGACAGCAGGGACTCTATAAGTATTTCCTTTTTCAATTATCACCCAGGTATTGGATCCTTTAACCTAAATAACATCACTTCCGAAACTTATTCTGGCATAATATTACTACTTATGTGTTGTTTTATAATTCTACGGAAACAACAATTTGTGATCCTAAAAAGGTTTCTTTTTTCGATATTATTTAGGTGTTGGACCTTTCACCCTAAATAGGTAATCACTTCTGAAACTTATTCTGGCATATCATTATGTGTTCAGGTTCATAATCCTAAGGAGATTCTTCGCGCTGGCGGGCACCGTGTTCCTGCTGCGATGCTTCACGATGTTGATCACATCGCTGTCGGTGCCGGGCTCCCACCTCAAGTGCGAGCCGCGGTTCTACCCGCCCGCAGACGACCTCACTGTATGGGGACGTCGATTACGCCAGGCCTACGACATATGGAGCGGGGCAGGAATGTCCGTCCGCGGCGTTAGAACGTGTGGCGACTATATGTTCTCTGGGCATACGGTCGCTTTGACACTTCTTAATTTCTTTATCACAGAATGTAAGTTTCATTGATTTATTACATGTAATATACTAGCTCATGTCCGCGACTTCGTCCACGTGGGTTTTACAAATCCCGCGGAAACTATTCGATTTTCAGGGACAAAAATTCGCATGGATCCATTGCTCTGTTGCAGAGTGATTGAAGAACAAATCTACAACCACACTTTCGGTCTGATCATATTAATTGGAATAATTACATTAATTATATTATTGTAATCATAATAATCGTTATATAATTAAAGGGCAATGGATAAAGTGCAATTGACGTATTGATAATAATATACTTGACAATTAACGTACCTATCGCGTAGATGCTTTGTGTGTAAGAAACAGAAAAAACAAAGAGTTCCAGTTTTGGTCTTGAATTGTTTCTAAAATAACCGATATTAATTAGGTATATTTGTGATAAAAACCCGGGCTTGATAATTAGAATACAGGGTTTTCACTTTAATATGTACCTAGTACCTATTTTGTAGGTTCGTAGCCATGATTTTAGAATGGTAAAACTCCCTTGGGAACTATGATTGTCTGCAATAGAAGTAGTCTAGATTACTCCTTTTATAATTCTCTTATCTGCTTGTGAAAGTCCCGTTAAAATCGGTACAGCCATTCAGACGATTAACTTGGACAAGTACATACAAAATTACGTTACGGTTACGCCATCGTTGAAATATTTATAATTATTATGAGCTTATGTAGTAAGAGGTAGTTATTTCAAAATCACAGACAGAAACTTTATTTATTTGAGTATCTACTCAATTAATCTTAATTTCAACCGGTTTGTTACTTACTGGATAAGTATATGACGTTTAATAATGCGGACATTGCATTTGATTCTTAAATCTTAGTCTTTTTATCTTACTTAATTCTATAAGTTATTGCATAGGAGAAGGACACATTACGAGTTGTTATGTAGTTATGAAGCGGTGATAATCTAATAATTCCTTTTTGAGAGATCTGAGGTGCGATTTCACAGGCACGTATCTACTACTGACTTTACGGAGTCATGTAATTTTTAAGCAATTACATATCACATACATACTAGCTGTTGCCTGCGACTTCGTCAATTTCTGTTATTATGATCAGCGTGATGTTATATAGCCTAAAGCCTTCCTCGATAAATGGACTATCCAACACAAAAATAATTTTTCAATTCGAACCAGTAGTTCCTGAGATTAGCGCGTTCAAACAAACAAACTCTTCAGCTTTATAATTAAAATATCACATATATATCGTGTATCGTTTCGGGCATATTTTATTTCATTTTGACTAATCATGAAATCCTTTGATCCTTTTTTGTGGCATTCTGAGCAGCCTTAACCCTTCTCATTCGAGACCTGTGCCCAATTATGGCCCGGCGAGTGGTTGAGATGAAATAAAAAATATAAATTATGATGACAAATTACGATAATTGTCTACAGGCACTTTGTGCTATTACAGCAATGTATGCTAATGATCCCACCTTGGCAACTTGCGTACAATATTAATAGAAGCGATTGCTAAAAGATAAATATTCATGTAAATTAATATTGTTTACATTGTCATATGTCATACGTACATTGAAACTGTGCCATCAATATTATTTCCGTGGCAAAATATCTATCATACTAACTCACACAGCTTATTGCTGTTTATTAATTTTACGACGTGTTGTGTGCGTCATTTCAATGCGTGTGCGTATAAACAACTATGTAATAATTAAAAACAATATCTATAGAGATCGATTATTTATAATTATCGATAACTGTCCCCAAGACCTCTTTAGATAAAATACCTAAACATCTGTGATAGTTCATTTAGGTACGCAATAGTTGTGGATTAAATAAATTCATATATTCAGGTTAAGCCACTTTATTCGTCTGGTTTGTTTGCTTTGTTCCCTTCCATTAATCAACTTGTCTAGGTAATTGGGGAGTTACATAGGCTATAATATGTTATAATATGTATGTTGTGCAAAAGACTTACTATTTAGAGAAGACACATAGGTACATACGTTAGCACCCTTTAGGTACAGAACCCTAAATATATTAATAAAAGTAAGAGAATTTGTCTGTTGGTTTATTGCAGACACTTCACGCAGCCTGTACCTGCTGCACATCCTGACGTGGGTGATGAACATGTTCGGCATCTTCTTCATTCTGGCGGCGCACGAGCACTACTCCATCGACGTGTTCGTCGCCTTCTACATCACGTCGCGCCTGTTCCTCTATTACCACACGCTCTCCAACAACCAGGCGCTCATGCAGAGCGATTCCTCTCGGTATGTTAACAGTGTGCATTGGAAATATGGATAGATATTGAATCTATTTAGTTCAATAGGTATTGACATCGGTAATGCAATGGATGTGATATCGTCTCAACTGATAGACTTTCACGCCTTGAGTAACGAATTGACGTGAATACTTACTCTTTGTACTTGACATTGATTTCGGGGGGTCGCAACAGCGATCTTCCTCGCCTAGTGAATTTATGAGTATAATAGTTAAAGAGCATTTCACGCTACAATGGACTCAGTATAGCATGATTCAATCCATGCATAACAAAACATCTTTGTTCGAGTCACGGCCCAGCCCGGTCTCTGCCATGACTCATCCTTAATTAACGATAGTCTGAGATGAAAACACGATTATCTAATTAGTAGAGATACTAATAATAATACATGTACACACCGCCGATTCCTAATTTGATAGCTTATACTATATAGATGAAAAATTAAAATCAACGGGTTATTCAGGGTTAATAGAACACTGATAACTATGTATAATGGTGTTGCTAAATTATTTGACATTCCGTCAGTCGCAGCCAAACCAGAAATCGACCCTAGAATTTCCTGCTCACAAGGATGTGTATTAATTGTAAAATAAAAGAATAATTTGAGATCCAATAACCTCTTTTCGTACTGTTTAACGAAAAGTAATTTTTTTTTCAGAACAAGAATATGGTTTCCGCTGCTGTCTTTCTTTGAGTCCGAAGTCGATGGCATCGTTCCAAACGAATACGAGGGACCGATGGAGATCGTGAGCAATTTAAAGCAGTGGCTGATACAGCTCGTGGTAGACGTGAAGAACACTTCAGTGGCAAAGATCGCCGGCACCAAGCTGCAGGAGGGCGCCGCGATGGGCGAGTACTCGGTCGTGAAGCTCGTCGACGGCATCAAGAGGAACCTCAGCTTGATAGAAGAGTACAAGAGCTCGCGGGAGCGGCTCATGACGCTCGACAAGAATGTCCAGGCCGGCCTGCTAGAAGAATTACCCGACAATGATCTCAGGCGAAGGAATATCGCAGAACTCACTGGCGACGCCCTCTATAGAGAATTCAGCAATCCCCCGTCACCCATCATGAAAAAAAATATATGAGCTGCAGTAACTGTTGGCCGCTTATTATATTTTTGTAGCTAAATGTAGATAAGAATCAAGATACCTGAGCGATTAACATTTCCATTATAGATTTTATATCATGTTATTCCATTTTAATTGTATGTTAAGTTAAATAATATGTAGAAAATTATAAAGATTTTTTTGCTCAAGAAGATAATCATGAAAAAAATATACAGTATGCTTAAATTATTTAATGCAGACCTTTATTTTTATATAACATATTCTTGCAGATTTCATCGTTTCTTTTTTTAAATGTAGGCCAGCGCTCGACTGCGATAACACCTGATGGGGAATGAAAATGCAGCTTAAGATGGAGCATGCTTGCTTACAATTTAGATTCACTCTTTAAGGGTGCCACAAGTTATAATTAGTTGGAAAACGAAAGCAGGAAAGTCATTCCAAATCTTGCGATGCACATTAGGGACAAAGGAACAGCGCTTATGTGTCCGTGAATGCCAACCATGTAGTGTTGCAGACCCATGCGGCGCCTTTCAGTTCAATAAAAGATGAGAGATTTTTACATAACAGTAGGTACATTCGTTAAAAAAAGTGATATATTATGCCTTGAAACTGTTTTCTATAAAAACAAGGATAAAAGTTTATAAACAAACCAGACTGCAGAAAATTGGATGTAGCATCCGTCATATTGATTTTGTTCGTTAAAATTTAGCCTTTGTCACGTAGACCATCAAATCGATTGACACCTCATTAATCAAAATCGGCTCATCGAAACATTCGTAGTCACAATCAAACATGAAGACTGCTGAAATCATAACCTTTCCTTTTGGCTTTGTCATAGTCGGCTAATTAAAAAGGTCACTTAGCGTTTGAACACTTAGGTGTCAGATACATGTTTAAGCCTAGGGGCCGATCCACACCGGAAGGGCAGTGGCGCCGCGAGCACTTTAATAAAATAATTTTAAACTTTATTTACATAATCGCTAAAGACCAGTATCGCTTGACACGCGGCCGCTCCTAACCGCTCCCGTCAACGCGAACAGCTTCGTGACCTTTTTGAGCTTTTCAAGCAATACTGGTCTTTAGCGACCATGTAGATAAAGTTGAAAACTTTCACACAAAGTGTTCGACGCGCCGCTGCCATTTCGGTGTACATCGGCCCTAAAGCACATATTCAATAGTACAGAATTCTTGTTATTAATCTTATTTTATTTCTGGATATCATGTGCATAAATTTAATATTTTTTTATCCATTCTACAATGTACATTTTGTGGATTAAAATATGAAACACTGAAGTAATATTTACATCATTTCATATATTTCGAAGCTATTAATTGTGTAGCATTAAAATAATTGACATGAAAAATCATTAGCAAAATTGTCTTTAAAAAAAATGTAAAATAATATAATGATGAAATAATGTATAAATAGAATTCATAATAAAACTTAAAATATTAGTAGTAATTTTGAATAACGCTCATTGATAAAATCTGCAAATTATTATAATTATACTCAGCAGTCAGCACCTTAGACCAAATAAGGTCCAATATATCTTAATAATTAATGTCATGTTACTTGAGTCCATAATATTATAACAAATGAGCTTTACTAGAGCCAAATAAAATTAAATCTGATTTAAACTTTAAAAATTGATGATAAAACGATTATATCATTAAAAATACTTTAGAGTAATACATGTTTTACATAGCATAAAATTGTTAATAAACTCTATAATAAGAGGTAAAAATTTGATTAATTTTAAAAGTAGGCCACATCTCAGCAACATGTAACTACAGTGACATGTACCATCATAATTATTCATAACTCAACAAATCATTTTTTGCTTTATATGTACAAAGACTTCATTATATGCCAAAAATATGAGTGATGCTTCATAAATAACACAATGTGGATGAAAAATGTTTTGCTTAGGGCTAAAGTAAGTTTGAGCTGATAGCATAAGTTGCTCCTGTTACTATTCAGAAGCGGCCGCTTGCTCACTCTGAATAAAAGCTTCTGTTGGGTTTTCCTTCTGTTGCTCATTTACATCTTGCTTTTCCTGCGAATGCTCACGAGAACTAACTGCTCCATTCTCGTTGACCACCTCAGCTTCGGCAGGGCTGCTCTCTTTTGACTTTTGTTTAGATTCAATTTCAGACTCTTCTGTCTTTTCAATGTTGTCTGTCGGTTGATTCTCTTCCTCAGATTTTTGCCTTGGTGCTGATGAGTCTTTTTCTGGTGAACCCTCCTTTTCTGCTGAGCCCTCTTTTGTCACTGCATCAGCACTGCCATTATCAGTGGAATTTACATTTGCTTCAACTGATTTGTCTGTCATGTCCACTGTGCCCTCTACGTCATTTGTAGATTCTTTGCTTTCATTTGCTATGACCTCCCCGTTAATAGCAACACTCTGGAAGAATAAGCACTGCTGATTATTTATGAAAGACCAAATGAACCACCAATTGGAAGAAGGGAATAAATCCAAAAACTAGGAACGGAGATAATCGAAAAAAACTGTTTAACTTTTAATTATCGGCACATAGCCTCTTATGATGTATGAACGAAATGAAGATAATGTTAATTATGATTATTTACACATAAATTAGAACGACATATGTTAATATTAACTAAGATATACACATATAAAGTTCTTGGATTTATTTCCTTCTTCCAATTGATTCAGTAATGGCATGAAAAAGCCAAAATAATGAGAAAATATATTTATTTATTCGAAATACTGAAGGTACTAAGTGACGTTCTTCTATTCTTCATCGATTTCAGCAGTTTCGAATGTTGTAGTAGGCAAAGCCTTAATATCATAATTTTTTTAAAATTCGTCAAGAATGTATTGAGTTATTTTATGTATGTCATTCATTTTTGTCTCATTTATTGGTATTTTAAAAGCATATATGCCTTAGTTAATGATTGTGCTGGGTTCTCAGATACTTTCTGAAGCATAAAACTCATAAAAAGCTCTTTACCTAAGCCATCTATAAACTTAGAACATGTCAAGTAAACTTTTTGACTTGAGCTGTACTCAAAACTTCTGTATAGTGAGATATTGAGTGCGATTATCTTATCTAAAGACTTTTGCATTTCTTTTTTGTATTGATGAGTATTTTTAACACCTCTTCTTTTCTTTTTTGGAGTTTCATCTTGAACCTCCTCATCAAACGAATAGGTGCAACTATCACTAGTCGTATTTAAGAAAATACGCAATAATTAACTTATTAATCTCTAAATTGCACGTATATCTCAAATATAACTTAAGACAAAGGTGGCATTAATTGTAAATTATGTTTGTATTTATTTTTATTTGAATTAAGCAGGCATATCACTAGTTAACACTATGGACATAAGTGTATCAGTTGGAAGAAGGGAATAAAAGCCGGGATTTATTTCTTTCTTCCAACTAACAGTTTCTTTGAGTGCACAAAACTGCATGAAATAAGAGAGATTTATCTCTACTTTTCAACTCGCAGAGTAGGGCTATGTTTTAGGTACACAAAAATGGGCATAAGTCGATTTGGCAAAAAATGGCCTTTATTCCCTTCTTCCAATTGGTGGTTCAAATGTAAACAGTATTTAATTTTATTTTCCTGTGTTCTATGTGAGCACAGGAATAACTTTATATCTAAAAATTACATACACTATAGGCTACATCAGCCAGCACCAGGATGCAAGCTATCTCACAAAATATGAGGTTCAGTGTTTGATTAATGTAAAGGTAACAGAAACCCCTTTGCATTTATAATATTAAATGTATATACTTAGGGCTTGATTCACAAACTATGACTATAGCATGTAGGTATACCTTAGTATCTGTAGGTAGTTCTTCAGGTGGGACTTCTACTTTCAGAAACTGTTCCAAAGTATCTACTTCATTATTTAAATCAAACAAGTCATAATCCTGAAACAATTAAGTACCAGGTTATTTTTTTACTACTTAACACAATTATTAAATATTTTAGCCTTCTATACAATTCATTCAACTTACTCCACAATATTCTTCATCATTGAAGAGCTGGGGTGGCAAAGGTGAGCGCGGATTAGGATCACTGACGGTACCACCATTCGACTTGGAATTGTTTTGCATAAAGTCTTTATCAGCTTCTCTGCCAGGTTCAGTTATGTCGATTATTTCGTATTTGATATTTTTTGAATCTAGGATCATTAAAACGCGTTGTTGTCTCTTTTTCACCTAAAAATCACCAAATAAAATAAAAACAAACAAGACTATGAATCAGCACTGAAAAAAGTCTAGAAAATCAGCCCGGTCAAGCCAAAAATTTTCTAATCTTAAACTCGCCTCTTTGTTTCCTGAGATACCACTAATGTACACTTTTACAACCATGTCTGTAGAATTTATTTGAAGTATACAAATAATAAAATAAATTAGTACAAAATCTCAACGTAAAAAGATAGGCTTGGCCATTAGACAATAGGAATAATAATAATTACGCAGACTGTCAAGCTGACGTTTGTAACGTGACAGCTGCCAAGTGTCAATGATTGTGTCACGTCAGGAAAAGAGCAAGCCAAGGTCAAAACCTAGTCTCAGAATGTCTCAGAGCAAAAATAATGTAGTTATAATTATAGTAAAGTGTGGTAAATAAAAAGTCAGCAAGATCTTCGTCAAATGGTAACTAAAGGTGCCTTTAATTTTGTTTTCAATATGGTTCATTATACTATAACCGATTATACTCAAGGGTGTACATAATACAAGTTTACACGATTACAGCTGTGGATTACAGATTCTATTACATGGCTATTCTAAGGTAGTAAAAAAACCACAAACATATTAGGCAATTAGGTATGGGTCAGGCCGTAAAGGAGGTGGGTTGATAAGGCCCAAAATCCGCCCCTCATACACTCGAAAAAAAAAGTTCCAGATTCCGACAAATTGTAAATGTATTTATATACTTGAAGATATAAACTTTATTCTAATATAAAGTTTAGGTGATAAAAAAAATAGTAAGTTACAGAAAATATTACCCAAAAAGAGAGTGTTTCTTTTACTTTTCTTACATTTTCATACATTTTAGTCGTTTTTTAAGCTTTGATTTAATATTTTAGAATGAGGCGCTCCATGAACCAAAATAAATTAATACTCATATAAAAGCTTATAAAAAGGAGCATCATTATCAGTTACGTTTACCATGGTTCATGGAGCGCCTCATTCTAAAATATTAAATTAAAGCTTAAAAAACGACTAAAATGTATGAAAATGTAAGAAAAGTAAAAGAAACACTCTCTTTTTGGGTAATATTTTCTGTAACTTACTATTTTTTTTTATCACCTAAACTTTATATTAAAATAAAGTTTATATCTTCAAGTATATAAATACATTTACAATTTGTCGAAATCTGGAACTTTTTTTTTCGAGTGTATGAGGGGCGGATTTTGTTGCCTTATCAACCCACCTCCTTTTGCCACTTAGTGACATAAACTGTTATACAGATTTTATGTAACAATAACATAATCGTTACATAAAAACGTTACCTAAATTTGTAAAGCTAAGAACAGAACTGTGAACAAAAACACAACAGTAAAATAAAGAAATAGTTTTTATTCTGTTATAATAACTGTAAGGCTCTGAACTGATTTTGGAGGCATCTGTGAACAAATAATTATTTATGTTGTTTATATATTGAATTTAGTTTTCAAGATCCCGCGGGAATTATACTTTTTTCGAGATAAAAAGTAGCCTATGTTTTAATCTAAGGTATAATCTATCTTAATTTTAAATTTCAGCCAAATCTGTCCAGTTTTTGAGTTTATTCATTACAAACATAAAATCTTTCCTCTTTATAATAGTAGCGTGGATTGGTATCTACCTATTAGACATAGCTACTAACTACTAATTATTTTCGTGAAAAAAGTGCTAACCTAAATGGCAAGTCCTCGTCTCACCTACACTAAGCTTTAAGGGTATTTTATGTAACGTTACATAAAATTAAATGTAACACGTTAGATAAGCGTTACATAAACGTTACATAAGCATGAACTTCTGGTATGTTATCGGTGATAACTCATTATAAATGCAATATTTCCAATTGAAATTAGGACTGTTTAATAACTTACGACCGCAAAACTAATTTCTGATAAAATATTGGTAAAAAGTTGAGTACTTACGTTTAAATCTTCAAAAACAACCTCCGTAACGACGTGGTTTGGACAACCACATGATATTCTATGGGTATGTTGCGAAATAGAAAAATGTTTCTAATTAAATGATTAGTTAAAAACAAACGGCTATGAAGCGTTACATACAAAAAGTTACATAAATATCGGATTTCTTACCAAAATTAAAAATTTCAATAATATATATAAAAAAAATAATTAAAGCAATAAAATTGTCACTAGATGTAAGCCAATTTCATAAAGATTATAAGGTACAAATTATATAAATTGTAAACGCAATAAATACGATACAGCATGAAGAAATGCTATGCCACCCCGACAAAGGACATAGTGATTATTTGCAAAAAGCTCCTTTTGGATTATATAAATATTTTTTTCTTATTAATTTACTATTAAAACGTGGAAGAACTTTGCGGTCTCGAGTACCTATACAATAATTCATGGATCTTTATTATTTCAATCCATGTACCGATCATAAAAATCGTAAAAACTTAAGAAGACAAGACGGAAGGAAAAAAAGTGGCAAAATCTACGGCCTGACCCGTATATGTTTGTGAAAAAAACTTTGGTACCTACATTTTTATTGGGGCCTGTAACTATTTTACAATCGCCGAATGTTTTTCACAAGTGGACATTCAAAGGAAATCTACCCAAAATAGACTCTTGAGAAAATAGAAAGGAGTTCAAGCATTTATTTTCATTGACATTTGAAAAAAATATCCGGTAAAAATGTACATTTAGCGCAGGAGGTGCAGAGATGGTGCACAGGTTCAAATCACATATTTTAGCTTGGGAGCTGGTGACACTAAAGCCCACGTACGTCTTCGAGTAATCGGGGAACATACATAAAAAATATAAAAAACAGTAAAAAGACCCCTACTAATTGAGAACCTTTTCTGAAGTCAGTTAAAAAGTAAATAAAAAAAAAAGATGTGTGGCACTCGAGGACTGCCGCGGTAAAGCTATTGCATAGCATTTTTTATCAACGCCATCTAGCGGTGAGCCGCCATCACCGTACAGGAGTCCTGTGTCAGGTTATTTTCGTTACGGAATTTCTGGATTCGGTCTGCACGCTGGCCCGCGATAGAAGCTATGCAATAGCTTAAAAAAGAATTTTCTAAATCGGTCCAGGCGTCTTCGAGACCTTCGAGTAATCGAGAAAAATACATAAAAAATAAAAGATCTCGACGAATTGAGAACCTCCTCCTTTTTTAAAGTCGGTTAAAAAGGAAACAAACAAAATATATTTTATTTATACAAATTTAATCCATTTGCTCATAATTTACATATGCATATTGTCTTGTAAAGAAACATTGGATTTAAGCCGCAACATATACCTATAATAAAGCAACGCTAGCACAATTTTGGAATGTTTTACTGTTACTGTAGAATTCACAAAACACAAGAGTGCCTATTTACCGAAGCGGAAGGAGAGCTCAGCAGTCTAATTTAGTATGTAGATCAATTAGAAAAAAAAAGACTTATGACGTCTTAATGACGTAATAATTTGAAATCGTCATCTGTCAGTAATGTGATTGGTCGCTAAATACGTCACCTTCGCTCCGCTTCAGTGGACAGGCATCCTAAGAGGTAAAATTATAGATTTATTAATCATACCAAAGGTTTTTCTAAGTCCTACCAAGAAGTTTGGTTTTTTTGGCCTTGTTTTGATAGAAACATAAATTATGGCCATAATATGGCCTCGCCCTCCCCAGAGGCGTAACTATAGGGTGGCAAGACGGCAAAATGCCACGGGCCCCAGCCTGAAGGGGCCCTGGGTCAGGTATCTCATTGGTTGAGCTTCTTTATATTGGGGGAGGGAGGGCCCCATACGATGAATTTGCCACGGGCCTCAAACGGTATAGTTACGCCACTGGCCCTCCCTACTATTTATCGCATGATTGTTGCATCAATGCAACATTGTTTAATTATTTAAATTGCAGTACACACGGGATACATATGGCAGCAATTTTGAATTTGTGATTTGCCACGTATTGCTAAGCTCGCTATATAACTCACAATGAGGTATACTTTACAGCGCAATTTCAAAATCGTATCACCAAAGTAAAATCGTGGTGCGCGCAAGGCCCACGTACAGTTGTTTTTAACGGGTTCACACGATTCCATTTTCGTTGTTCAACGATTATTTTTTTCAAGCTTCAATTTGATTGATCCTCTGTTCAGACGGTTCAAATGAGATGCAATTTAACAGTTCAATCACATAGATCAATGTTGATCAACTAAAATTGAACCGTGTGAACCCGCTATTACAGAAATACAAAAGCAACAGGTAATTATTTTAGACGTAAGCAAAAGGGAGTTCTACGCTAGCCTCGTAACGTAATTGGCAGATATCCAAGCAGCTTTTATATACCTAGAGCACGCATATTTATTTACTATTCTGTTATTTACTTTATTAATGTGTATTTTAAGAACATAATAATTTGCTAAATGTCTACTTAATAAAAAAAAACTGAATTACATAGTTTTGTTTCATTGCTTTTGTTTTTTATCGTAATAATTCGTCTTTTTGTGCACATGACACCTTAGAGACACTACTAGGTACAGTTACTAGTTTGATCAAATACCTCCTTTCTTTCGAGATGTTTTACAAAATATTTTTGCTTTCACAACCAATTAGCTTCAATTTTTAAAAACTCATCTGCCTAACTGATATTGTTTTCGCAAACCTTTTTTAAATGCCTATAATTTCACAGAAAACAGCGCAATGGTGAAATTATGAAATGACCTGTTGAAAAGACCTTGAAAGATTTTTGTCATCAACTCGTCATTGTTTACGATGCGTGGGCACTGAAAAATGCGCCGCGACGATCCGTCGGTCGTCCACACGATTTCGAAACGATCAAGTCTAGTGATAATATAATAATACAATGAGTTGGCATAAACAAAGTAAACAACAAAATATTCGCATAGTTTAAATAAGCCTAGTGAATATCACCATAGTTATCTATGGCAAACTTAGGAATCTGAAAAGGAATGCTAGCACAGAAAAAATTTCCTTTTTTTTAAAGTAGCTAGGTTCCATTTTGTAAACCAGTAGTTATACTGCAGGGCTAGCATAGGCGGGAGAAATTTTATCCCTGGGAAAAGGATAAAATGTTTATCCCCTCGCTTAGTTTCATACACCCCAAAGACTACAGTATTAATACTAGATACACCCGTCGAGCATGGGCACAGTGGTGGAAATAACACTCAGTGGATATACTTATAGGAATATACATCGCCTTCTCCTCTGTCGCCATGCTTTAGCATAGGGATACATTTTTTATCTCCTGTCCATGCTAGCTTTGCAGATATACTTGCTATGAGGAAAAGAAAGAGAAAGTCTATGTTTCCTATAAACGCTTCCCTGTAAAATGCATCTTTTGTAGAAGTTACAAAAAGTTTGCCGTAGATTTGACGATAACTATATGTACTGAAATACTTTTTTAAATCTCCATTATTGAGCTGAGTTTCTTACCGGCTCTTCTCAGCAGAATCTACATTCCTAACCGGTGGTAGAGTCTTGACGTGTCATAAGAGCTACAAGTTGGCCTACATGAAATAAATAATTTTGACATACAGATTGCAGCCAAATTGCAGCTCACAGAGGGTTAATGATTTTATTTTATGAGTCATTACTCATTAGATTGACAATAGATGATAGTTTTACAAAAATACCTAAGTACTATTTACAAAATAAATAAAATATTGACAAAAACTATACAAATGTCGAATTCCATAACTATATACATTATTACAAGCAGGGGAAATTCAAGTTGTATGCACGGTTGTTAGCTATGGAACACAATTTAAAAGCCTATACTCGTAGTATTATATAGCAGGGCTTGGAAACCGGAAAAAAATTCAAACGGTTTTTGATAATTAAACCCGGGTATCTGAACCATTTCGGTTAAGGTTTCTGTTTTGTTAGCGTAACCGGTTTAAGATCGTATCTAATTGGATATCCCATAATTTAACGAAATTAACCAGTTTACTGAAATTTAAATTCAGTTCTTTTTCCGCACGAATTGTAATTGGTCGACGAAATGGCCAATCAGCGGCCAATATCAAACCGAAATCGGTTAGTTTACATACATAGATAAGTTATATGTATTTACATATTGATATCGCTCCTTAAAATATACCGTTAACCGATATGATTTCGTAAAACAACGCTTTAGTAAAACAACAAAATGTCTAGCTTGGGCCTAAAACAAAGATACATAATAGATTATTATCTATACTAACAAAAAGGCATGTCCCGATTGATTAACTGACTGATCTATCAACACAAAGACTAAGCCAGCCATAGGTTCATTTTGGGCAAGGCGATTAAATAGGGGGTAAAAGTTTGTATGAAACTCCGTCAGTTTTCAAGTTTTATCTATGAAATGAAATTTGGTATTTGAAAATTCGATTAAAAATAAAGAAATATGTTTCATATTACGATCTTATAATATCTTGTACGAGAATATTATATTCTCGTACAAGATGGCAAGCACTTTAAGTTTAACTTGTGTATAGCCTAAAGATAACTCTATTCCTTCTAAATCAAGCCCATTTGCCACGAAGAAAAACTACAATAGAAAGGAATGTCAAAAATCACTGAAATTATAATAGAAAAAAAAAACATATCACATTCACACAGCTCAACTTGACCGCCTCATTGACTGTATAATTTGCAATCGATGTACCATCTATATAACTATTACAATATATCGTAAGTACTAAGGAATGTTTCCGTTAATTTAAAACTTCCATTTTAAAAATAAAGCAACACTTCATTAAATTTCGTGACATGTGAACTACTAATCAGTCGCCTATTTATTGTATGACCGCCTATTTACTAATCGCGTCATTTTGCAAATCTTAAGTATAGTATAGGTATAGTCAAAGCACAACGGTGTGCGAAGGAAGCCGCTGTTTCATTACTCTACACCAGTGACTCTCTGAATCTTAACTATGAGGTGGCATATGTCACCTCATTATAGTCCCATAAAAGCTTATTTAAATATTAACTAACCAAACTTCTGAGTTTCGTGTTCTAAATCCAGCCAGTACTGGCTTCCGACTGGCTAAGATGTTATAAAGTTAAAGCGAGGAAATAGCTATGCAACTTGCAATAGTGGAGGAGTTGCGAATCCATTCTTATCGGCGAGTGTGTTGCAACTTGCGCGTGTCGGCTCGTGGTTGGTTCACACAGGGGTACCGAAGTCGGGGTCCCCGCGGCCGGGCAGCAGGCGGGGCGCGGGCGGGGGGTGCGGGGCGTGAGGGGGTTGCCGCCCGACCTCACCGTTCCGCGCACTGTCCATGACGCGCCGCGCCGACCCTATCCTATAACAACGATGTTTATGATCAAATGAACTTACCTTGTACATATTTACTTTCGATCATTATGTTACGTACTCATTTAGACGCAATTTATTATATCGATGAGATGTCATTATCCATAATGGTTAGTTGAATTATTAAAATTTAAGTAATAATGTTCAATTTATCTAAATTAACCGGTTTACGTAAACAGCCGCGGCATTAGCCCTTTCATCGAACAATCACAGTCCGCACGGAAAAAACAACTTTTAAAGTTCCAAAAACCGTTTATTTTTGATAGGCATACTAAGAATTTGAAACGGTTAGTGTCAAATCGTACTTGTTAGCTTTAGATATTGGGTTACATTACCGGGTATGTGCAATAACCTAAGTTGCCAACTGGATAGTAATTTTTTATCACACTTGTGCGGTAAGTCTATTTTAGTTTCGACAGCGGTGTAATAAGAAAAATATTTACGAGAAAATGTATAGAAAAAGTATTTACCGAAAGCTTTTAGTCTCTTTTCTCGGGCGGTTGTCACCATTCGCTTTATTGGTTGCATAATGGACGTCTAATGAAGGTGCCTTCTCACGCGAGGAATGGAGGTCAGGAGCCGGCATCGGTTTTGAGGTTTCGGTCGACGTTAACGCGGATGCGGCACCAGACATAGCGCCGGGCGCAGACATCGTCCTGCACGTTACGATATTTGTCACGGCAGTGGTCGACGTCGTTGTCGCACGGGAGTCGTCTTGCATCGACGGGGGCTTCGGTAGATATTCTGAGATCGAGGGTAGACAAACATCTTGTGATGGTGTCACTAAAGGGAGAAAAAGTTGATTAACTCGACAAGGTAAGATTAAAAATCTAAAACCAGACTTCCACTTGCACCAACCCCCTAAATATATTTAAGTTAAATTTTCTATACCTGTCCTTTTCTTCTACACTCTGAACTGAACTTGCCAAAAAGTGCCAGCGTTACAAAATGTAACTAAACATGATTAAGCAGATTAGTGCAAGACGGCCTTAAAGTATAGTAGATTTATGAAAAAAATTAACCAACCAATTTACAGTAAGAAATTATTTTTTTCTCTCGTAAAACTTCCGAGATTTTAAGCACGAAAAAAGCGCGTATCAAACACATTTACGATGTGAATGTAATATAAGTTGGAGTGTGACAGTAAACTATAGAGTAAATTAGGCGATGAAAGATTCTTTCAGATGTGTTTCGGCCCTAAAAGTATTATGTACTAGGAAAACAGCAACTCACCTATATTGTCGGACTCTGGCCGATGATTAACTAATTCAGTTCGATGATTAAATGTATCAGGCCAGTGATTTGGCGGGTCAGGCCTATGGTTAAATGAATCGGCCTGATGATTTGAGAGGTCGGGCTGATGATTGGAAGAATCGGTTCGTTGATTAGGGTTGGGCCGTTCATTAGGTGTGTCAGGCCGTAGATTAGAAGGGTCGGGCCGTTGATTAGGTGCGTCAGGCCGTTGATTAGAAGGATCGGGCAGTTGATTAGAAGGATCGGGCCGTTGATTAGAAGGATCGGGCCGTTGATTAGAAGGGTCGGGTCGTTGATTAGATGGGTCGGGCCGTTGATTAGAGGGATCGGGCCGTTGATTAGAGGGATCAGGTCGATGATTTGGGGTATTAGATTTCTCGTGTAGATCGTCCGATGACTGTGCGTCTGACACAGCACAGTATGCCCCTTTGGTACGCCAATCCTGGACATTTAAAATTTATATTAGTTTCTTCGCGATTTCATCCACGCGTATTTTGGTTTTTTAAAATACCGTAGGCATCGAAACCGTCCGCGAGTCACGACGCTGAAGTGGAAATGACTGGGTCACATAGCTCGAAAAGCTGATGGTCGTTGGGATCCCAAGGTATTAGAGTGCTGACCTCGCACCGGAAAGCGCAGTGGTAGACCCTTCACTAGGTAGATTGACGACATCAGCCGAGTGGCCTTTGAGGGAGCCGCTAACATTCGAAATCCACACCTTATATTTGCAGTTATAATACACTGGTTTAAGGTTAAAGACATACCTGTGGTTTACGTTTCTTCTTGAGGGAAGTCCTAGAATGTACGGGCGTAGAGCGCGGCGACGTTGATGAACCAGAAACCGCTGAGATTGGCGCCATCTAAGCATACAAAGAGACACAAGTAGAGGGGCATCAATTACCGCATCAAATATGAAAAGAATGCACTACACAGGTTAACTAAAACAACTGAGCTCGTCCTACCATCTTGGTATCAGGCCGTATGAATTACAGATTCAGAAAACAAAAACCGAGAAAGTTACCGACTCGCCAAAGAGTTACCCCCAAGTATAGGACGAAATATTCCTAAATACAATATTATAAGCCCACAAAATGCCCTGCACCTCTTTAAACTTGTATTGACTTAAAATAAGAAGACCATCGAACGCTTAAAATGTAATAACTAATTATTGAGACTATTTTTCATTTTGATTTTGGCATTCATTTTGGTCAAGTTGCAAATAAGTCTTACTCTTAAGTTAGCAAAACTGGAATCGGAATTCAAATTCTGGTTCTTAATGAGATAATATACACAAAGGAGACAATACACACCTCTAATCTAGCTTCTATTTTAATAGAGTCATCGTCCATATCGAGTATGGAGAGGTTGTTAACGTTATTGTAGTCGGCGTAATGAGATCCGGCGACCTCCACTCCCTCGTTGCGGATGTACTCCCCTTCCGACCGTACGTGGTAAGCGCCGTACGCGCCAATCTCATTACGCAGGCCGTACGTCCCTTCCTGACTTCTCACGCCGTACGGTGCTCCCTCTCCCCTTGCACCGTAAACTCCGTTGTCGCCTCGATTATCGTACTCCCCGACCTCACCTCGCACTCCGTACGGATCATCGTCACCGCACTCACTGCCCGAGGCGCTGCAAAAAAAAACAGATGCAAAAACTAAATCTCCAACCATTGATACGCACTATTATATGTGTTAAATCATCGTAAAAATTGCTGTGATACACAGACGGATAAGCTAAGTGGACGAAACTAAAAGCCTAATTGCACACATGCCGTGTGGGATCATACGATGCCGGTAATGCACCGTAGTTTTGAATGTACAAGTCGGCTTGGCGCAGGATGAATTTATCCGGCATGTATGAAACGGTGCGTACTAGTTCATAAAATACTAAGTCCGTTACCTAGGACCGGCCCGATGCCGGAGTTGAAAGTACTGTAATCGTATGGTTCTAATCAGTAACGAGCTTAAACGGACGGCGGTATTCGGATTAAACGTATTGGAAGACAATTGATGCAAGTTTGAATTTTCATTTTTGTCCCAGTAGTAACTTTGTCCGAATAAACATCGGGATTCGTTGCAATCCGCCTGGCCAGTTTGACGATAAATTACCTTGCATAATATAAACAGAGAAAACGTTAAAACATTTGACGTACATTGAATACGAATAACTATGTAATACATACTGATGATTGTAATCTGGGGTGCGCGGAGCGGTGGGCGTGGCGCCTGACGCGTCGGGTTCCTCTTCATACGCGTCCCCATCTTCGGGATACAGGGGAAACCTGCCAACAATATTCCAGTTATGATGATATTATTTTTACAGCCTTTATACGACATTTTAAGGATTTATGTATTTAAAAACGCTGTGGAAACTCATTAATTTCCCTACTTCAGGATCAAAGTTAGCTTTTTAATAATTCTTGCATGTTGCATATTTTGCATCGCCTCGTTCTTTGGTCTAATTTTATTTTGTGAAGAGTTGGTCACCCTGTCCGTGTCTGAATTCCGGATCTGACTCCGGAAGTTCACCGTTACAGTTTCACAACCATTCACTGAAAAAACGTGCAATTGTCTATCGAATCTTAAGATTTACATATTGGCTACACTGCACAGTAACTGTTAAGCAAACTGGTACAGTACCTGTAATTATCTTCAGACAGTCTGTCGTCGTCGTCTGTAGCGATGAATTGAACACACAGGGCGCAATCTCCCTTGACGCTCTGCAGCGCCTGAACCGCTTCTTTGTGACAGGCCTGCGGGTTGCAAACCAGTATTTTAAAGCAAATATAGAAAAACTCAGCCAAAGGATGAAAGGATGCACTGGGAAAGTATCGAGTGCAACATAGGCGACGCAAATTACAACTGTGCCATTACTACTTCGCTAGAAGCTCGTTGCTTTGATAGCATTGGGACTGAGAGAAGTTTGAAACTCAAGCTTTAAAGAAAAGAGAGACTAACTCTGACAGTCAATGAGCTTCCTATGCTCTCGATCGCCCTAAGTAATGACAAGTCACCTGCGTGAGGTCGTGGTCGTTGATGGCCAGGATGGCGTCGCCCACGTACAGCTCGCCGGTGAGCGCCGCCGGCCCGCCCGCCTCCAGCTCTGAGATCAGGATTGGCACCCCGTGCTCTCGACCGCCCTAAGGAAATACATATAAATGAAAGTGAATATTATTTCCTACAACATCCTAATTAGGATGGTGTTATCTTGTGACGATGCATATCAGTCTATTCCCCCTGTTAGGGCATTGATTCAATGTGGAAAACTCGTCAATCTGTTAAAATTATGTGTAATTCTGTGCACCGTCATCGCACATTGATGTGTGTGCGCAAAATTCATATAAAATTCACCAAACTTTATTTCCAACCAATCAGCTCGTGGTCAGGTGTTTTTGCATGTGCTCACGTAGCCATTTACATTCTTTCTGGCTATTACCACCATCGTCTGATAAACGAAATCACGAAAATAAATCATTCTTATCGTGACGGAGTATACGCAAAACTATGTGGTCCAACGAATTGGAATAGAATAATAAGCAGACCCCGGTGTAATAACGGGAACATGGGTTGAAGGAGCATAGATATTTACGGTAACGGAGATGCCGAGGCCGAGATGCGGGGAGCGGCGCACGCGCACGGTGCGGGGGGCGGGCGGCGCGCGCGCGGGCTGCGGGGGGCGGGGCGCGCGCGGCGCCAGCCCGCGACACACGCGCACCAGGGTCTTGTGCCTCTGAAGGAGAATCTCGGCTTCCACCTTATAAAGCAAACGGTCAACATAAGCTTGAAGTGCGTACTTCAGATTTATTAGACCATTGAAACGTCGAAAAGATTTTTCTTTCAGAGCGGCCGTTACCGCGGTAACCATGACGCAACGTTTTTTGGAGACGTCATTCAACTCTTGAGAGCCATTCGCCATACACACAAGCAAGAAATTATCCAAGTTTAGTAGCTGTCCAGTTCTTGACGATATATATATTTTTAAAGAATAGAAAAGTTAACCAATATCAGTACCTGTTACCACTACTGACCTGAGCCCACAACGAATCCCTTAGTTCCGCCCTCATATCACTGCCTAATAGTTGCAATTGTTGTATTCTTCCAGCGAGTTCTTTATCCAGGTACTTTGTGGCTAATCTAGGACAATAATAAAATGGGTTGACTTCAATGTCATAAAATTTTACATATTATTGCCGTGGTCTACTTTTGAACGTAGTCATTTATTTAATGTCAGTAGATACTGCATAGAATTTTTTATTTTTGTTATTGTTACCTAGCTCCAAAAAGTTCAGAGTGCAATGCAAGTACAGTTTCCCTAAGTGCAACATTTTCTCTAGCCAGCTGTGCCGCTTCCGCCCGCGCCCGCGCCGCGTCCGGGACGTTGCCCGCCGCGTCCCCGCCGTCCTGGCACCCACCTGGCAAGGCAAACAGTATAATAGACTTAACTCCCAATACATATTATAGGATTTTCATAATTTTCGTCTCTAAAAGTAAACAAAGTATTTATGAAACTTTCCAAATATAAAAAATGCGAAATTGTGTTTATTGGTTCGTCGTTCAATCACGCAGCAGCGGAGCAACGGCTCGACCTGATTTTTTGCATGGCTATAATTAAGGGGTTGGAGAGTGACACAGGCTATTCGCGGAAAACAGAGGGTCCCACGGAATTTTGAAACCTTTGCACACCACGTTTTTTAAACGCGCCGTTGACGCGCTTTTGTAGCGATAGTCGCGATACGCACGCGAGTATTTTGCGGCGACACAGCGATATGAATTGCCTTTCCAGCATGAATTTGACTCTGACGGGATAAATAATAAAATCTAAGGTAGCCGATCTAACAAAGGTAACTAAAAAAAGTAAGTGTGATGGCGCCAACGTTAAATCGATTTTTGTTTAGAAAAATGTAACAAAATCTATGAGTAAGCTGAGGATTATCGCTTACCCGCAGCTCGAGCCTGCACTAATTCCGCCCTCATATCTACAAGCTCCGCCTGAAAAAAGGAAATATGAAACTTTGTAACACAATGTGGACAAGCCGATAGTATTCAATGTCAAAAATATAACACCCTTATCATTTGGACAAAGAATGTAATCTTACAATGAAATCAATGGCGGCGTAAATCCGAATTAAGGGGGACAGATGTCAAATAGGAATCAGTGAAAACGTGTGTGCACACGCACATAATATAAAATCGTTTGACCTCTCATATTTCGTATTAATCTTCTTGGGTCTACCGCCCCCATTGACGACAATTTAGAAGACTGCTACACCCCCTGATGTAAAGTTTTATTACATCGGCCCATTTATTCCTCTTAAGCAGGCGTGATATATTGATGAAACTGTCACGAGACTCATTGATGAAACGCTAAACGTGCGGGCCCATAGCAAACATACCCAATATTTGTCATGACGTTACGAATATGACTTTGAGTGTAGGCAAATGTGAATTCCCATTATTATCTTGTTCATTTTACACATAGTAGGCATATAGTAGGTACGAATGTTGTGATTATGACATTGCTGTGATTCACTTTTCTGGCATCATTGCTGCATCAAGGCATTTTAGCCAATAACGAAAGAGTACGAGCAGTTGGTGATAGAGCAATAATAATTTTAAGGTAGTCGTAGTCATGTATGTATGCTAATTGCTAATGTGATTAGTAACATTAATGTTACTAATCACTAGAGACCGGATTATATGCAACATAAAAAGCTTGTTATATGCATGCAAATATGCATGAAAAATGCTTGAAATATGCACGAAAACTGGCAGAATATGCAAAATTAAATGATAAATTTTAGGAATCCCTAAAAAATAGAAAAGTGAGTATTCATTTTTTTTATTTCAAAATCAGCATACAATTAGTAAATTATTTTTTGATAGGCGATAATAGGTACAGTAAGTAACATTATATGATATTAAAATGATTTAGAATTTGTGTAAACGTAAGCAATCAAATATTTTTCTAAATTTTCAGTGGTAAGATTGTATCTACGGTCATTTAGAATATTTTTGTAAGTAGAAAAGGTTCGCTCCATATCCATTGAGGTAACTGGGCAGAATTTGAACTTTGGTGCTATGGCACTTATAGTTTCCGGCAAAATTTCTGCCGTCCCATTAATGAAACTATCAATTTGACACAAGCTTTGAAAACCTGGGTTATTGCTCAATATGTTTTCAAACTTTTCTTTAAGTTTAAAAGAGTGAAAAATATTGTAAATGTACCGATAATATGCATCATAACTAGATCTAAGGTAAAATATGCTATTACCGCTGAGAATGGCTAAAATATGCAAATGCATATGCGAATATGCAAATGCATATAATCCGGTCTCTACTAATCACATTAGTAAAGAATTCTTTACCGACTTAGCATCCATCTCTATGCAAAATTAATAAAATTAAAAGGTCGTATTTTTAGGTTTCGTTATCAAGTAAGAAATTTAATTTATCTTAGTGAGTAGGTACTATTTCTAATTCTGATTTTAGATCACTGAACGATATTATAAACTAACTATGTATTTAAAAAACGACTGCATTGTGCAACATATTACTATATTGAGGTTTCACTTTTATTTGAATTATAATAGGGTTCAATAATAATAATTTATTAAGGAAACTATACAGAATGTTTAAAATTCTTATATAACATTACACAACGCGAATAAAGCACGGAAGCTGTAACGTTATCGTTTATAATATGATGCAAACGAATTAGAAGTCGTGATAGAAGCTTTTAATGTTTATAGAGATGCTGAGTGAGTATAGTACGAGTGCACGTAGGTACCTACTTATATGTTGCATACGAGTAGGAATTTAGCGATCTCTGCATAATTTTTGAAATCAGACTCATTAAATTACACGATTATCAACAATATAACAATTTTGGATGTCTCCAAAGTCTCTGTGTTTCAACTTCCACAAAATTTTCCACTAACTAGGCAGGTTCCTATATAAAAATTAGTAATTAATACCACAGAATACCTAATAGTACTTACTATATTTACTATGTTTATGGTTTCCTAGTACTATTGTTTATGACAATGTTGTTTTACGTATGAATTATGATAAATTGACCTTAAAATAAACGTAAACATTATTTTGTAACATAATAATAAATAAGCCAGTGCGTGTCTTATCGGAAAATTTGTCATTTTGGATCAAGCGTTTCTTATGATTATTACCTACTTCAAATAATGGCTTACTTACATTTTAACAACAGTAACACTTCAGGTGTTGCGCTATATTTAACTCTTAAAAATTTTAAAACCAAAAGAAATAAAGCAAAAAGCGCTTTTATTGTGAAAAATAGCAATTTAGGCACTTAAAATCAACATAATATTTAATCCCTGTTTAATCCCATTTGTGCATTTTATGTTTATTACATGACGAGAATAGATTCATAAATTGCAAACTACACCATAATATAGAGCCATGCGAAGCTCGTCCATTGTTAAAGACCGTCATATTCAATAAATACAGCCTACGCTGATTTTAAGATCATTATCGCCTTATAGTCCAGTCAAAAAACCTCAAAAAATGGCACAACCTCTGGAAAATTGCGAAAGTTTTGAAACTTTGCACATCGAATTATGGGTCCCTAGGGATGAATATACCAAAAGTCCTCATGCGTACGAGGCGAGCTCTAGCGGCAATTAACGGAAACAGGACCCTTTTTTTGGTTTTTGGTTAATATCTCGAGAACCTTTGGTCAGAGGTAAAAGTTTACTACTACATAATTAAAGCTTATTAAATTTGCAACAATAATGATTATATACATTTTTCTTGAATTCCTAATAATTACTGAGTTTTAGGCCACTAAAAGATAGCTTTTTCGAAAAATCACGCTAGCGGCGCCCGGTACAATATGGCATTTGTAATAATATTTGACAATCATGGTTTATCATTTTTTTTGGGTACCAAGGGTGATTCAGAAAATAAACTTCACAGTTATGTACAAAAAAAAGACATATTGTTTATTAAACAACTAGCTTTTGCCCTCGGCTTCGCTCACGTTAAGTTAAATTTTTCAAACCCCTATTTTACCCGTTGTACCCCCTTAGGGGTCGAATTTACAAAAATCCTTTCGTAGAGGATGCCTACGGCCTAATAGCTACCTGTATGCCAAATTACAGCCTGATCCGTCCAATGGTTTAAGCTGTGCGTTGATAGCATTTTTTATTGTTTCTGTATTTCATCTAAATATTTAAAACGCAAAGGTGACAGACTTACTGACTGATCTATCCACGCACAGCTTAAACCACTAGACGGATCAGGCTGAAATTTGGCATACAGGTAGCTATTAGGCCGCAGGCATCCTCTACGAAAGGATTTTTGAAAATTCGACCCCTAAGGGGGTACAATGGGTAAAATAGGGGTTTGAAAAATTTAACTTAACGTGAGCGAAGCCGAGGGCAAAAGCTAGTTGTTTAATAAACAATATGTCTTTTTTTTGTAAATAACTGTGAAGTTTATTTTCTGAATCACCCTTGGTACCCAAAAAAAAATAATAAACCATGATTGTCAAATATTATTACAAATGCCATATTGTACCGGGCGCCGCTAGCGTCATTTTTCGAAAAAGCTATCTTTAGTGGCCTAAAACTCAGTAATTATTAGGAATTCAAGAAAAATGTATATAATCATTATTGTTGCAAATTTAATAAGCTTTAATTATGTAGTAGTAAACTTTTACCTCTGACCAAAGGTTCTCGAGATATTAACCAAAAACCAAAAAAAGGGTCCTGTTTCCGCTAATTGCCGCTAGAGCTCGCCTCGTACGCATGAGGACTTTTGGTATATTCATCCCTAGGGACCCATAATTCGATGTGCAAAGTTTCAAAACTTTCGCAATTTTCCAGAGGTTAAACCTTGTTTTGACTGGACTATTAACTTAGAGTGGGCGTATGTTTTAACGCTCAATTGTGAATATTATAACAAGAGGAAGGCTTTTCGACAAGAATTCTCTAATAGATATATTGTAATAGCATTATTTGGATGAACAGTTACGTTTCTTTACAAGACAATGAATACGTTTCATTAAGGTTGAAGCGAAAAATGAAAGCTGATTGCATTGAAATAACGTCTTTTCTTTTAAATAATTAAAGATAACGTTGCATCTAGCCGTATCATCGATCGTCGCCAACTGGTAGACGTCCATTGCTGGATATCGATCTTTTGTACTGGGACTGGGACGACCTCCAGCTTGCTTGTAGCCAGCGGCTTCTTGTCACTATTCCGATTTTGTCAGCCCACAGCGAAGCGGGGTATACCAACGCTACACTTTCCAGTAGGAAGTCATTATTGGGAACCCAATGTCTATCTGTTGTTGATGAATTGTCGTTGTGAGCTGTTGTTGACTGTTTCTTCTACAGATCTCCCAGATTTGATCACGTAAAAAATTCCGAGCAATGCTATCTCTATCGCACATTGAGTGACTCAGATTTCTGAGGCTCATCAGCTCATCGCCAAAATGGATTATTTGGAGGACTTACTCGTAGATCTGCAGTCATTGGAGGGTTTTGGAAAGCTACTATAAGACAAAGATATAAGTATAGAATAGGCTCAAAGAATAAGTTAAACTTAAGTCAGTCGTGCAATCGGGTCTCTACCACATTCTTTTAACAATTTAAGCATCGATTTCAGATAAGAAATAGTAATAGGTTTCTAAGATTGATTCACAGCGTTCTGTTATCATGCGTGCATCACAAAGGTACACGATTGATTAGCCCAAACGCGCACGTGCCACCACTTGCTAGCCTCCTATCTACACATGAATTCACTATTTTATTCATGACCACTAACAACAATAAATCTTCTTTCTACGAGTAGTATGTCGATGTCGACACTGCACAGTAAAAGTTGAAATTTGACGCTCATTTAAAAACCAGCGCATTTGGGTAGATATCACGTTTAGTCAGCAATTTGTATTATAATTAATAAACAGCGACCACACACATTTTATAGTTAAAATTTTTATTTATAAATCCCAACTAATGACTACTATTATAAATGCAAAAGTGTGTTTATTTGTTGGTTTGTCCTTCAATCACGCAGCAACAGAGCAACGTAATTTCTTGTATGAGGCATACCTATTTGAGGACCTGGAGAGTTACTGGAGTTAGTTATAGACTAGTTTTCATTCTAGAAAAACAAAGGTTTCCCGCGAATTTTTGGAAAAACCCAACTCCACAAAAGCTAATAAATTGATAAAAAAAAGTCAAATGAGATATTCCCCAAATGTTCCCGTTCCCGTTTTTCCTACCGACATAAAAATATCCAAGACTTCAGCGTATAAGATAGTTTTACCAGGCGACACAGGCGTTTTGTTTGTGCGTTTGAATACAATGGTGCTTCGCTCTTCATTTACATGTGTTCACAGTCCACCGCGCCGGGACACGATTGTCCTCCTCTATTTCACCCATTGTCACTCAGTATGCAAACACAGCTCTAGGCTAACTGTTTCTACACATTTTAAGGGCAAGAAAGGTTAATTGCTTGCAAGTATTTTTGGCTGAATGATGGGTTTACGAGTTACTACGCGTGTGATGCATTGTTTATATCAATCCCAAATTGGTTCTAAAGATAAACGGTGCCCAAAATAAATGTTCCTACCTATCAAAAGAGGTAAAAGTGAAGTAGGTAATTAAGAGCCTTTGCACAAGGTTTCCTGGCTACGGAAGCCAATTCGACCACCGTCATCATAACCATATAGTGGCACATTGGCCGGATTGGGAGCCACAGCCTGGCTCCTGCATCCAGGTTGCCTAGCACCTGCGGAGCTTAAAAAGGTTTAACCTACTGCCGCGAGAGCTTTAAAGTACCTAGTTAAATCTACCTACTCTCCAAGCCGCAGTGCATCACTTTTACGACTTTCGTGCAGCATTCTGCAGATATATTTAAATTCCATCAGCATCTTCGATTAATATTTATAAATATGAAATGCGTCCTTATCATTAAATTAATTTTATATCTGTTACTATGTACCTAATATGTATACAATCTGTCGAAATGTATCTTCAATAGTTTCTTTAGATGCTATGAGGAAAACAATAGAAAGGCGTATGAGGAACAGCGCCACCCAACCACCTAACGGATTTAATCTCGGCAAGGCTGAGATCTCAGCGGGGGCTCATTTGCCTGACACTGTCTTATCCATTATTGAAACGAGCCGCTTTCATCTTAACCAGAGACCGGATGCGAGTAAAATGTTCATAAATAACAATACATATAGGTATTTTGTATGCATCCTCAAGATCTGTTACCTAAGAAAATGTAGATCATTTTGTTAGACCAGACGTGTACTGTCACTTTACGCTGCTTGTAGACATAACAATGGCGTGATTTACACGCTTTTTACACGACATACAATGAAGTAAATGACACTGCAGTGCACTACAGAAGAAAACGCATATCTTAAGCTTCCCAGTTTTGTACCTACTAAACAGATTTTTTTCTGTCTGTTAGATGAAATAGGTACTTCCTCCTGCATAAGACTGTCAGTTAAATCTGGTATCTTTTTGTTAATAAAAACAAACTACTTATATGCCCACACAGTCTTCATTATAAAATATCAGTCCTTATAGGTATTACGTACCAATATTTCAGACTAAACATCACTATCGCTGACATCAAACTCTTCAAGTTCCTCTAAGTATCGAAGTAGGTATGCATGATTGCATCGTTCGTCCAGTTGTCATTACTATCTTGCTCGCACCTAGCAATCAAAGTTGCAAAAATGCAAGTGTCGACGTCGCGTCTCGCCTGCCTCAACCGACGGACCTTTCTTAGAACCGTGTAGGTACCTCGTTGTAATGCATGCATTGCCCACTGCATGACGACATGCAAAAGTAATGTCTTCTAAAAACGTATCCTATCAAATTACACAAACACAAAATTCCCGTTAAACTATGGAGTAACTGCTAAGCTAGCTAAGGTAAAACTTTTTGGAGCTTTCTTTTCAAATATAATACTAGGTTTGCCAGCGTCTTGTAGTTATGGTTTTTAAACTTGACGCAGGAACTTTGAGTATATAGAAATCTTTTGTTTTCCCGAGAATAAAAAAAGATCTCCCAACCCAAGCTAAAAATCACGTTGATCCGTTGCTACGAAATTGAAAGACAAACCAATCAATCAACCACAAAACCAATAAACAAGCTGACTTTCGTATTTATAAATTAGTAAAATACTAATACTAGTAAGGATGAATGCTGCAAAAGGACAGTTTATTAGTCTAACCTAACGGGTATATGTAAAGGTTACTTTAAAGAGATTTCTATATAATCACATTGTAGACGTTCCCGTTACGTAACATAAAATTATGATTAATGTAGATGTTATATAAATTTAATTTTCTCCAGCTTACTAAACTCGAAAATAAATGGAAGCTGCCGCCTGTAAATTGTATGTAACCGGATTCGACGTTTAATGAGGTGTAATTTGTATTCTACTGCGTCTAGCACATAAGCAAACGTTTAACACGATTGCCGAATTATTATCAGGATTTCTAGGGCGAGTACTCGTAGTTATTCATCTCCATAAATCTAAATTGATGGCTGTCATCGTCAATGTCCACAGATTGGCATAAGTCTTCTTCTTTTTCTGTCTTGTGGATACGCCGCTCGAGTCTCTGTAACACGTTGACTTCACCACTATCTTTCCCCGCCAATAGTCGTTGCCGCAAGGAACAGCTGAGCAGGCAAGAAAGTGAGTTCTTGCCTCCTCAGGCTATACAATATGTTTCTCTAGATTGACGCTTCATTTATGCGTTAAAGCGAGGCCGTGACAGATAATATATAATGGTGTTAAAACCGAATCCTGACAAAGCCTGTATATATCTGTATACTGAAGGTCGAGGTACATGTGTCTGTTTAATCCACAGTGACCCGTCAAAGCTCGCACTAGAATGCAAAGATTATTCCTAAATATGATTAAATTGGTAATTATAGCAAAACATATTAACCTATTAACAATAAGCAAAAGTTTATTTCAAATTCTACGCGCGCTAATTTGTGTTATTTGTTCGAGAAACGCTATAAATTTTCTTGGAAATAAATACATCCTATGGTTTTGTAGGCGTTCCAGTGAGCAGTAAAATAAATTGGCAAAGGGAACGAACTAAACTCGGCCAGCGAGCCGACTGTAGACTCAATTCAAAAGACACACATTGCCCGCAGTCATATTGAAAATCGTCCTATATTATGTGCACAAAATACAATAATGAAATTATGTACTGATCTCAAAATAACGTAGCGATGACTTCGCTGAGGTCAATTCGAGTATGGTTCTCATTACCAATTCGGCGACGCGCAACGCTCCGTGGGAGCGATGTTTAATGAGCACATCGCAGACAAAAGTGATGTACCATAAACAGGTTTGCGTGTCTTGATCGGTGTTTGCGGTCGCAACGTCCGAGGATGTAGGTATACGCTCCAACGGATCACAAAGTGGACCGCGCGTCTTCCTGTCGACCATCGGGCCCTAGCGAGCCCTATAAGATTAGAAATATCTTAATATATAAAAATGAATCGCTTAATGTGTTGGTAAGCGCATCACGCGTGAACGGCTGGACCGATTTCGCTAATTCTTTTTTTGTTGTGTTTGTTATTGTCAGGAGAAGGTTCTTATAAAAGAAAAAATTAAGAAAATTGCGCGAAAAATTAGAAAATTTAAGAAAACTTAACCACCATTTTAAATTATTTCTAATGTAACCGCTTTTACAATTCAAACTATTTTGATGTAACCTTATGGCGTTTGACATAACATTGACAGAATGCGTGCTGCCAATTTCGTCAAAGAGTTTCAATATTCATAGTTAAGACAGGACAACGTCTGTCGGGTCCGCTAGTTTCATAATAAAAGCACGCACGCTCCTTACATGTTTGTTTGTATATTCTTCAATCACGCAGCCACAGAGTAACGAATCAACTTGATTTTTTGCATTAGTCGAGTTGTGAAACTGTAGAATACATAGTTTAAATCCTAGAAAAACAAAGGGTTCCCGCGGAATTTTTAGACAAACTACTCTACGCGGACGAAAGCTGGCATTGAATAGTATCAAGTAACGACTTCGAAGGCGATTTAGGAGAAGTAACCGTGACGTATCGTTTTTCGATGAAGGAGAATAAAATTAACTATTTACGTGTTATAAGCGTGAATGACGTGATCTAATTTCAAACATAATGAAAATCGGTCTATAATAGGTAGATATAATATTGTTAACATCGAGTTGGCTAAGCAGTAAGCGCACACAAACATCATGTAGGTAGATGGTTCCAGAGATCTTTCTACAGGAATTTATGCATTAAGTTTTGACATATTTTATAGGTATATTATATTAAATGTCCAGCAATCTGACCTCCGCATAACGACAGCTGCGCCAAACCAGAAACAAGCGATTTTTTAAATTCTGAATTTGCAAATTAAACATTTATAATTCTGCTAGCTACGAGTATCGCGCTGCTTTTCATGTTTGAAGTAACCGGTTATCAACTTGTCCGGTTATCAATGTGTGCATAATGATAGCATTCAGTAAACGACAATAATATTTTGACTGCATAAAAAGGCTCAACTTGAGGTGCCGCCTAGGACAGCTGTAATGTACAAACATATCACTACATATAAAGCCATAAAATGTAGTTCTGTGTCACGGCGGTCACGGCATTTAATCATTCTTGGTATGGGTGATTCTACGATAAGAGGTTTTAAGTCCATAGAGAATACGGCCACGGAGAAAAGTAGCTGTTTTTTCATTAAACACTTTATTATGATTTTTGTTCTATTTATTTATCTTTTCACGTAAGGGCAAGTCACTTTATGCATATTTTATTAAAAAGTCAAAAAATCAAAAAAATCAAAAAATTCAAAAAAAGTCAAAAAAGACTTTTTTGACATTTTTGACGGTTTTTGATTTTTTTGACTTTTTTGACTTTTTTTGACTTTTTTGACTTTGTTTGTTTGCACTAACCTTATCTCCCCTGGTCAACTAGTTTCTCTCCTGACATTTATCTTGCCAGGTGAAATATGGCAGGTGAGAGACGTTTTCATGATAAATTGTATTGTTTTAATTGACATAAGAAGTTTTTCGGTACATTATGTATCACACTTTCACTAGTCCATCATTATTTAATTAAACCAGTAAATTCAAATAAATTGAATGAATAATATAACTTTTATGACTTGCCAGGTGAGAGACACAATGACCTCGCGAAACGACTACTTTGAATCAACGGTCGCAACAACTAACAAATGACGGCGCTCTTAACGGCTCACGTGTTTTGCATTACGAACTACACGTCAGTAGATGACTTTGAGCACTATTTGGAATATGGCCGTTTTATATTTGTGTTTGTAGTAGCGGAATGAAATTTTCTAGAGTAGATACCCAAAAACAGTGGGACAAAAGTTAAGTTTAAAATATATTGCAAATAAATAAATATTGTTCTATTTTTCCTTAACAATACTTGAATACATTTATTGAAGTTTGTGTTTAACATACTTTAGTTTAATAACTGATACAAAGAAAGTATGTATCGTTTCAAATTAAACTGAAACCGACAGGGGGACAGGCCAGGTTAGAGACTTTTTTAGACTTTATAAGGAATTTCAGAAAAATATACTTTAATTAGGCATTGAATCGTGACGTTATTTAGTAAAGTACATTTAGGTGATGTGTTTCATTGCAAAAAATAACAACATATAGAGTAAAATTTCTATTTTAAACTGATTGCCGCACAAGTTACCTCTTATCGTAGAACTACCCGTATAATGATGTCATTTGAGACTTATAATTTTGTTTAATGATGCATAACTCAAAAATTAACGACTCGTATTTACCAACTAATTTCAAATTATCACTCATTACTTGCTTTGAACAGCGAAGGAAAACATCGTGAGGAAACCAGCATGACTGAGATTTCTCCGTAATATTCTCCAAATCTGTCTTTATACACTTGGCCTGGGCCATCATGGTGAACTATGTATCATGATAATCCTTCTCGGGAAGAAATCAGTGCCTAGTAGGTACTGGACGCGCGATGCGTTGAGATGAATGAATGAATAAAATGTTATGCCAGAACTAGGTATCTAATAAAAATCTTATCCAATATACAATCTACTCTACACACAAACTATACCTACCAATCTTTTATAAAATTATCACTTAGTACCTATCTATAAATCAGAATAGTAAAAGAACAATAAAAAGCTCAATAAAATAGTGAATCTCATTACAGAAGCAATTATGTAGAACAAACACGTCAATCAAGGCGATAGTGGTGCGGATGCGCGCACGCTCCCAGGGCAAGGAAAGCTTCGCTCGTGTTTCTCTTTTTGTATCGGCATTGTCCGACCGGGGAGATTGATTTACTACTTGTCACGATAATTTATGAAACAGCGTTATGCCGCGTAAGTTCCGATACTAAAATTTTGCATAATAATATTATTTACGAAGCCATCGATCACGTCAATGTAGAGGAAACAAACAAGCCTGTAACATGATAATGATAGCGAATAGTTACCTATAAAATTGTAGTCCTCGTTTAAGCTTAAGTCACACGTAGCAAGCGAGCCACTCGCTGCTTCTTTGTCACAATATGTAGCGAAATGCGTTTCACGCGATCCTAATAGTCGACCGTTAAATGTCGGTTGTTTATAAGATGTCGTCAATCAGACCTCGTCGAACACTTTTAACTGGTTGATTCGGTTGACGTGTGTGGACTTAGCAGAGCAAATGCTGAGTAATTTTACTCAAAAAAAAAAATATGAATTCGTCAATGGATTGTCCGCAGAGAAAATTTTGGAGCTCCTCGCTTCCAATACTCTTTTAAAACAAGAGAGAGAGAGCTCAAGAAGAACCAACTGTTTGCAGAAATATTCTACACCTATCGGAAGTAAAGTTTAAAAATTAAATAAATTACCTGCTACTTGCGACCTGGGTGGCCTGCTTGGATTTTGAAGGGAGCTCGGCTGGCTGGAGTAATTCTGCGGGGAGCCGTACCAGCGGAACCACGCAAAACAGGCGATTACCGCTTACTTGCGGAGAAAATTCCCAGGAGATGAAGATGAAGTTGACCTACTATTTGGTGCGATGTGAATTCACAGCGAGGTACCTACCTATCACAGGACTCGCGCTCGCGGCGATAATTTTGAATTTTTTTATAAAGATTTAGACTAAATCTAATGTTGTACGCCAGGAAGCTCTCAAACTCGCAGAATCAGGCTGTCTATTGGTGAAAACCGAAAAATCCCTATAGCTAGATTTTGAGATTAGCGCGCATAGACAGACAAACTCAGCGGAGGATTGTTAATTTGTATATTATGTCGTGAAGTGACAGATAACTAAGCAGCCAGGTACCTAACTTCCAGGAATGAATCAATTACATGTTACAGACTAGTAATAATATAATTATGCGGCGAGCGCGTCGTCGAAAGGATATGACTGTGTTCCTCACGCCGAGCTTGTTTGTGCATAAAACCTGTCACGATACCCTATCATCGCGATGCAAATGTGACGTCTCGACTCTCGACCGAACTCATCTTTGCAAACGATACCGGTTACCCATACACACGAACAAACCTTGGCCGGCTTGCATCTTAACAAAATGTACGAGCATCAAAGTCAATTTACGTATGTAAATAGGTGCGACATCTACATAATAACTTTGTAATAATATGCTTGTAAAAGTTATATTTACCTGGTTAGCAATTTAGTTATTTATCTTCCTCAACATTATTGAAAATCTTTTAGCGTTTATAAAAGTTATTTATACAGAGCCTACGTATTTTAGGAACTACAAAATTATGGAGTGTATTTTTATGTGCCATTAACATAATTACACATGTCGGTCAATCTGTAAGCTTTAAAATGTAGCATGAAGCTTTGTATTTACAACGCGAACTAATAAAGCCAAGTGCAATATCAGTCAGGAAACATTTCTTTTTATGGGACTCATAAAAATAAAAGTTGTATAAACAGAAGAGTTAATTTCGGGTTCACGTAATATATGCTGACATAAAAATTACTCATTAATTGTATGCAATTTTCCCTCTTTATCTCTTAAAAGTAATAACTTACTATGTAGAAACGATTAAATTATTGCCTGCCTCTTCTCATGGTTTCACTTATTCTTTTACGCATTAAAAAACAAAACTCATTTGGTTCATATATACTTTCTGTAGTTTCAGTGTGATTCGCACAGAACGCTATCAAAGTACCTATACTTTGATAGCGTTCTGTGAGGCGAAATTCGTATCAAATATATTACAATAATATTATGTACAATTGTGCACCATACAATAGGGTTTATTTTCATATTTCGCGTGGCTTTACGTCTCTTACTATTACTTCTTTATCACTAGACTTTCAAGGGCACTTAAGAACCTATTACATGAACGTTATTGAAGTACTGGGAGTTTAGAAAGTTTATTATTATAACTATATTTGAGATGTGATTTATAGATTTCACACATATATGTACCTATAACAATATTTAAAATATGCTTGTGGGCAAAATTAACATGACCTATGCAGACTCATGTACCTACCTAGTGTATAATATGACGTATATCGTGGATATAAACACACAGTTTATATAAGAGCTATTTATAGCAGGTGCACTGCACAATAATTGAAATAGAGACACAGTCAGGAATTTTATCCTTCCAATGACGTAATTGCTAAGCAATTAGTATAACAAGCTGAATGTGATAACGCAAGATTTACTCCCTTGATACTGCATACAGATAAGTTTGTTAATGGTGATTAAACGGCCTCAAATATTAAACTAACTGATATAAATTACCGTTGTCGATTACATTCACATTTATTATAATACCTTCATATTATAAAAGCTCCAATACGTTTCGTAATGGTAACTTAATACATACTATTTATCGTACATTAAACTGCCTCATTTGTAAACATAACATACAATAGTAACATGATACCTATTTCTAATGAAATTTCACCAAATATAAGCCTAATCAAATATACACTAGGACCTCCCGCTGCGAATATTACATTCTTCTATCAATATTTTTTATCGACTTTTCTATTAATCCAAATCCAAAATAGTTCCGATAATAATGTAGATTTAATTTGAAATATTTTTCAATCTACAACTAACATAGCAAAAACCTAGGTAAGGCGGTAGGTACGTTATGGTAGCTAATAGCTATCTGGCATCAAAACAATTTACAACTTACACTATTTAACGCAAATTGATAGTTCAGTGGCTGCCCGCAATTGCCAGACGCACTTAATCAAACTTTAGACCGACTAATTATAAACTGAAACTCTTATTGTTGATGAAATAGGAAAAAAAATCATTAAAAAATGTCATCATCGTCATCTTAGCCCATTACTACTGGGCACAGAATCCCTCTCGAATGATAAAATATATAAATATTAATTTTCTACATCTCAGGCCTCTCTCTGACCGTTGAGCTATAGAGTGTATAGAGGCTATTGTTTTTTTTAATGAAGGATATTCTGGAATACACAGGTTGCGGGACGAATTACACTTCCGTGAAAGTACAGAATAATGTGAACGGAGTTTTATACCATCACCGGATTGAAACCGGCCGCACATTAGAGGAATTCCTTTGTCAGTAAACTCCGTGATACATGCTGGACGACCTACTACACACCCCACATAGTGGGTACTTAACTACTTACCTATCAGCGCCCCCGCGAATGTGTTCAGTCTTTGTAAGTATATAGATTCCGATAGTTTTGCAGGCATAGAAGTGCGCCTTCAATGCAAGTAAACAAGCTTCATAAGCGGACATAATTATAGTTTAAGGGGTCTACTACAAAATACATATTATCACGCGCATGAGGTCTTTTCTACAAATCTATCAGACAAATCCTACTAGGTACATAATATTATAAATGCGAAAGTTTGTGAGGATGGATGTATGGATGGATGTTTGTTAATCTTTTACGCCACAACGAATAACTGATTGGGCTGTTTGGAATGGAGATAGCTCATACCAAAGATAAACATATAGGCTACATTTTATCCAGGAAAATTAAACAGTTCCCGCGGGAATCCAAAACCCTTAATCCACTCGTACGAAGTCGCGGGCATCAGCTATTATTATAATATGTATAGTATTATATATAATATGCGGCCGGCATAAACCACCAACATCAGAAGCAGTATCCCGGCTGCCCCTACAATTTAATTGGCTCGTTACGCTTGCACGCGCCTGACACGCATTCGACTCAGATTCCAAAGGTAAAATAAGAGCAAGTGGTTTTTGACATTTAATCCAATATACCACACCGCAGTGTCCTGTAAGCTTTATTTATTCGAATAAAAATCCTGTGACGATTTCCGAAATGAAATGTATAGTGTCGGAATGCAATCTATGTGCCAAGTTTCGCCAAGATCGGTCCAGCTATTAGGCAATATTGTTTCTAACATCAAAAGATTTTGTTCTCTCACGAAGGAATCCAAAATATTTTCGGGACATAAATTAGCCTAAGCTAATATTTCTTGATTGTTCTGCTTAACTAAGCTTGTCCCTCTTGTTTAACCAGCAGCGACCGAAAATTTTTTTTACTACTCGATTACAAAACATAGAATTTTCTCTACTTTCTATAAATATAATATTATGCATGTATTAGACACACAATATAATATAAACCTTCCGGAAGAAATTCTCTGATGGTGAAAACCGCATCAAGATCCGTTGCGTAGTTAAAAACAGCTGCGCACAGACAGACGCGGATAGCAACTTTGACTTGTACATAGAAATACGAGCAATATGATAAACAGTGTATTTGGGTTTACATTTTTTGCATTTCAATTTAAATTAAGCCAGACTCCAAACTCTATGGAAACAATTCCTCAGGTTTTAATATCGACCAGTTACTAACGTCTTCGCATAAATTGTTTTCTTTTTACTTACTTATCTACAAGGGAATGTATGCTCATATTAATCAAATGAAAAATTTAGCTATCTTATACAAATATGTACTCACTTGTAGCTGTTTGTGTCACAAGTTTGTTTCTTCAAACAAATGACGAAAATGTCTGTTACCAAGCATGATTCTAACACACACACATACAAATATTGCCATTACTCATATAATACTCGTACATGTACCTACTCGTATACAGTACAGGTACCTACCCGATATTTATTTAGGTTTATTATAGGAACTCATAAAGCAGCGCCGCCAATGCCATGCGGTGTCGCAAATTATCTCTCGTGCATCGAACGAGCGACACACCTGTTCGAGAAAATGACTTGGGCTCGTGATGGCAACCTTATATTCACGACACTCAATCGATAAATAGAAAGTCGATTTATATAACTGAAAGTAACAACAGAGCCAATATTGATTGAGATGATCGATGATAATTTGAACAGTTGTTAAATACTACACGGCCCATGACAAGTGAGCATGACTCCAATAGTGCATTATGAGTTATGACACACGACAGCAATCAGCATTTCACCATATAGATTTCCAATACAAAGATTTCTTCTTTTCTCAATTAGCATCTAATCAAGGGACTCATTTAGTAGAATCCAACACACGATTTATGGCTGCGGCCGGCGAACTTTCTCACGCGCTTCACATCCCAGATTCAGCTCTGCGTACCGCACTTCGCTTTATGGTCAGCTCACTACTTAGATTATGCTCTGTGATAGGTTATTCTGAATGTAATTCTATGTTGGCAATAAATTTAGTTAATGAACTCTATCTATAACGTTCTAATGTAGCCATTAAAAATACTATTTATCTATATAAATATGTATAATATACAAACTTTACGATTAAAGAAATGTTCATTAGTTATACTCGTAAATAGTACGCTTGACGCTGTTGCCGAAACTATAGCAGATAAGTCTAATGGCAAAGCTCTGTAACTTTGACATTAGACTTACATGCCAATTTAAGAAGCTGGAGGAAGCTTAATAAGCGTGGAAAATTGCTGAAATAGCAATCAAGGAAGGCTTCAGTGCTGGGGCGGGCGGGGAGCTGCGCGTACGCACGGGGCGTGGTTGGATCGCAACGCGCTATGCGAGGCGCCAGAGCCGCTGTGGATGCTGCGGCAGCCGCACCTGTTCGTCGCGAGCCACTGCTACTGTACGCGACCTTTACATCGACAAAAAATAAACATGCACTAGCGTACCAGTGAAATGAATAAAAGTGAGAGTTCAGTGACGGTGACTTGAATTCTTAGAGGCACCTGCGTCTACGCATCTCAGGACTAACCCTAGGTCGGTAGCTTTATGTTTTATCTCTTATCAAAGCACCGCATATTTAGATAAGGACAATTTAATCAAATAGCAATTGTCGCTTAGCGAACCTATTTCGTTTTTCTTTCCGCAATCATTTTATCCTAGATATGATGTTTCCAAAAATATCAAACAATGATGAGGAGCTTTCGTTATATTTAACGTAAAGTTGAATAAATTAAACTGCTATTTTAAATTATAGTTATTATGATGATTGATTACTGCACGTATAATACAGTACTTCGTAGTACAAAATACATGATCAATTATTATGTTGTTGTCGGAATAAATTATTATAAAATAATATGTCGATACTATATTTACACTATAGACCTACACAATTTACGTATAAATTAAGTTTTATTATCCTTTAGCTATATGATATTTTATTACATTAGGTATAATTAACGTGCGATTTATGCCACATAATGATATTTGTAAACATGTAAATAATTGCTTGAAAAACATTGAATAAATTAATAAATTACATATTACAAAGTTCAATACGTCAACATGATAAGCGAGTATTAAATTACATTCCACTAATTTTGGCAGTCGAGAAAATCCTGTTGGTTTGAGATACATATATAATTCAAGGCAATATTCATATTGGTATTTTTAATGTTTTATTATAGAGGTTGTTTTTTGCAATTTATGACAAAAGCAAAAACGCAAACTATAAAGACAATAAAGGAACTTGGTCTAAGGAACCCTGAGGTCGATTATATAGATTTTTTTTATTGTTTTTAAGTATATATTTCTATTTTTTAGGTGTTTTTATACATTTTTTTGCAACGGATACAATAAGTTGTTAGAAATTAATGATCTAAAAACCATTATCGAGAAAAAAAATAAAGAAGAGTCGGAGATTTAAGCCTCACTTGAATTATTTTTGTTTTTGGTTAGGTATAGTTTCAGAAAAGTCTCGAATTTCGATGAATCACGCACTCAGAAAAACACGCTTTTTAATCTATTACCCACGTACCTACTCTCTATTTCCTATTAGCACTTTATATTTCCAGACCAATACGGGCTGCGAATGCGGTTTGACAGTAAACAAATTTTACGGGCGCTAAATTTTTAAGTTGATGGCTTGCAAGCGAAAATTGCATAATGAGACGGGGAAAAGATCGAAAGAAGAGCAATATAAGTGGTAAACATTCGTTAACACAGCACCGATGATTTCATATCGGTCAAGGGAACACGCGCTTGAAAAGCCTTTGACTGATTGACTAGGTACCTACTGATGGGCTACTGTACTGAGACTTATGCTGCTTTCGTGATTTTCTATAGAAACCAACCTTCTTCGAGATTATGACGAATTAGCTCACTTGGCAGGAAAATAATGATTTTTTTCATGACGTATAATATAATGTATTAGTAGGTATATCCATATGCAAAAATCCCCCTGACCGATTTTAATAGTAATAAAAAAACTGAACCCGCCAACGGATCATTTAACGCAAGTGAGATTGTCTAATCTTGTGCATACATCTATTTAATTGTGTTCTCATCTATTTATAGAAAATCTTTCCATGCTACACAAAAAATCATGCCGAATATATTATGTCCCAAATTCAAGGTACTAGGACATTTTTTTGGTTTTTTAACCAACTTCAAAAAAAGCAGGTTATCAATTGGACACGTATGTACGTAATATTATTGGAAGTGCAAAATATTCACATAAATGATAGTGATATGGATTCCAAACAAATATGCAAAATTTTATAGTTATATGAGAAGTATGTTTCCACGCATTTCTCCGAAACTATTAATCGCATTGTAATTATTCTTTTTTTATTTGTTTACTTGCATTTAGAGAACAGTAAAGATTTTACCCAAATCGGTTCAGTGTCATTCAAAAAATATAAAAAGGCACACCAAGAACTTCAAGACAAGGCAACAATAGTACATTATTGCAAAGGCAGGGAAGTAGGCAATTGCAGGTCGAGTATGAGTTTGAAGGCCGAGCCGTAGGCGAGGACTTCACTAAATACGAGACAGGCAATTGCCATTTCCCGCCGAGGCATATATAGTGCTTTTCTCAAAAGAATGCAGGGAAATAAAACACTTTTTATATTATACATCCAAATCCATCCGCCATTTTGGTTTAAATCTGGTGGAGTAGGTACAATCAATCTCCATTTCACTCTCTGAACCGTTGGAACTCATTTTGATTATTATTAAATTTATATTTATTAAGTAGGTATGTAAATAACAAATCAAGACGAATTTTCAGCTTTGCCACCAATTTTTTTTTATTATCTGTGCCGACAGGCAAACGCATTTATGGCTATACAGCCACGTAAACGCAATTTGTACTAAGCAAAGAGACTATGGTATGCCAAGATTGACAAAAGAGATCCGATCAAGGAGTATTTAGTAACCCCAGCACGCCATTTCATACTGTTGTATGAAACGGCATTACATTACAAAGCTCCTGCAATATTTAAAAAAAAAAAACGCTCCGCGAAACAACTGTTTCGCGGAGCGTTGTAATGTTCCAAATTCAAAAAACGCTCTTGCAATGGATTTGATTTTCTTTGTCCGACAATTCGATACTTCGCGTGTTCTTTTTTCGAAAATAATGACAATATTTCCATGCATGTTTGAGAAAATACTGTTACTTACGTTTATTATGCGTCTCTGTATACGTTCAAGACTTGATTTGGAAATCGATTGAGCAAGTCTTGTGAATATGTGTACCTATATATCCTCTACAACATCTTAGAACTGATACTAACCTCAAAGGTTCGATACTTTCGCATTCATGATGAATGAACATGATCTGTATTCATGTAGTCAACTGAATAGCAATTACGAGTAGGTATTATAATACGGGTGGCGTTGCATTCACGAAAGCTTTACTTCCCTTTAACCATTTACACTATGCCATAACCTTAAGCGAACTACATTCCTTATCCAGAGCTCAACTGTAATAGAAAATGCGTTCGTACGCGGTACTTGACTCGAAGCGAATAATTTCAATTACATTCGACCGCCAATTGCAGTTTGCAACATGAACTTCGCGCATAAAATTATAGTGAGAGGTAAGAACGGATAAGGAACTTATTATAACATCCTTGCTTTTTTTATTTATCTACTTTTTAGCAGCTTTATTTTTAGATTTAGGTTTTCTTGGGTAGAAACTCTTTGATTTTTGGGATAGGTATACCTACCTAATTACCTCATCTTTGTACCTACGTCTTTCATGTGTGCTAAACTTTTATATCGGTTCAACAGTAAGATCGTGAAAATGTATTAACCTATATTATATTAAATAGTATGTCATAGATTCGAATATAGTATATTTACTCAGAATTTTTTAAATATTCCCAGAAAATCAAAAAGTTCCCTCAGGTTTTTAAAAACTACTTCCATGCGGACGAAGTCGCTGGCATCTGCTAGTCGTCCATAATTTTATTTAATTTTCCTGATTTGATTCAAAAATCTGTGCCTGGTACATTGGTTGTTCCAAGGGTGTTTTATTTAATTGGGAGGTATGCATGTCAACGTAGGCAAACAGGCAACAAGTGGTTGCCCCCGTGTGCCACGAGTGCGCATCGTATTTGCTCTTCGCAAACACCGCTCCCGACGCGTCTCCCAAGACGATACTGATAATATTGTTTTTACACAAAAACAAAATATTTAATGAACAAATACTAGACTGCATGTGTGCGTGAGTCAAAGCTGCAATCCGTATTTAATAAAATTCCTACGCGATAATTTTCAAGGATAAAGTAGCTGTATATGGCTATGTTCAGATGACTGAATTGCGACGCGCGTTTTCAAATCGCGCGCTTAGACATCCTAATATATACCTAGCAACCGTTCACATGCGCGCGCGTTAACGCGCGTCAGCGAGCGTCAACGCGGCGCTCAGAGAAAAAGTTTCTAGACGCAGACAATCGCGCGTTGACTCGCGCTTTGATATTAATTTAGGCTATGTTCACATGTAACGCGCGTTAACGCGCGTCAACGCGCGATCAAATTTAAAGAGAGTTCAGATGATGAGCGCTAATGCGCGTTGCGAGAGTACTCGTCAGTCTAGTTCGGTAGAACGTAGAAAATGGACGTGGAAAAGGCTATTATTTTGTGGTTATATTATAAAGAAAAATATAAAAAAAGAAAACGACGTACACATTGGGTTCATCCAATTTTGAAAAATAGACCCAGTTTGTTTGCGACACTATATCCGAATCTAAGAGACCATGAATCTAAATTCTTTAATTACTTTAGAATGTCTACAAAGTCATTCGACAATTTGCTTCAACTCAAAATATAATTACGAAAATTAACAAAATTACATGCCATCGCGATGAAAGCGCGCGCTCAACTGAACAGCAAACGGACATTACATTAATATCAAAGCGCGGGTCAACGCGCGATTGTCTGCGTCTAGAAACTTTTTCTCTGAGCGCCGCGTTGACGTTCGCTGACGCGCGTTAACGCGCGCGCATGTGAACGGTTGCTAGGTATATATTAGGATGTCTAAGCGCGCGATTTGAAAACGCGCGTCGCAATTCAGCCATCTGAACATAGCCGTAATGTCCGTTTGCTGTTCAGTAGAGCGCGCGCTTTCATCGCGATCGCATGTAATTTTGTTAATTTTCGTAATTATATTTTGTTTTCGCATTTAAAATGAGTGAAATTGAAGATATTGACATCGACTTACTAATCGATGAAGTAGAAAAAAGGCCAGCAATTTGGAATATAGGTACCGAACTAGACTGACGAGTACTCTCGCAACGCGCATTAGCGCTCATCATCTGAACTCTCTTCAAATTTGATCGCGCGTTGACGCGCGTTAACGCGCGTTACATGTGAACATAGCCTAATGGTACCCTTATTACGTTGCACACAATCTTCGAAGTGAATTAAATTGCAAGCTCCATGGAAAAACTCTGAAGAAGTACCTACCTACCTGTAATATTGTTTTCTTAACCTCTTTACTCCCTACATATATCAGTTACGAGACTAGAGAAAGTATCAGAACATAGCATTTCGTAACCCTTACGCTTAAAACAAGAAAATCAATAGCACGTGTTGTTTTCTAAGAAAACTTATAATAGCACATATTACGGCCAATTTGGAACTAAACGACTACCTACAAACACGGCAGGGTTTTTATTAGCAGATTCAAAAATAAAGTGGCTTTAAGTATGCAGGTATTTTAAAATATAAAACAAGTCTATCGAAACGGATCAGTCTTCTGGGAATTAAGGTTTTCTGTGCAATAAACATCTGATCTATGAATAAAATGACACTAAAACAAAGTAAGTGAAGGAAAATACTGCATCTTTTGTAGGAATCAAAGTAGGCATAAACCGTCGATGGCACCATCATAATAACCAGGGACTTTTGACTTTTTATAGATGTCTGGATAAGTTTATATTGAAATGGAATTGGAATATTATTTACTACCTACCTATACAATGTACTTATAAGAAAATAAAAATGATTTTCAAGAATTTAAAATTTGAATGGCTCTTGACTAATGTTAACAAAATGTCTGTCAAAACTTAGCTACTTGATATTAACGGAAGTGCATTGTGCTGAATTGGTAGACCATTAACCAAAGAAAGAATAAAAGTGGATTTTTGTAATTACAGTTCGAAAATCTAGGTGGGTCGGAAAATTATATTTGCACGTGGAACGATAATTCGCGATATAAAGTCTTGTTACGACTTTCCAGTGTGATCAAATAGAGCTATAATTATGCTAATAAGATTATTAAAATAGCAAAAGGAAACTGGATTAATAACGTTTGTTAATAGGTACCTATGTATAAATTTATGAGTTCTTAAATGCTAAACGAAACATAACAGTATTAACATATATTAAAATACATTATCATAATAATCATTATTTCTTATATCAATTTATTAGAGCAAAATTTATTATAAGGATCTAATTGCTTGCCTCGATATTAGACACCAACCTATTAACAGTGAAATGGAATTTGTATATTCTTGTCATTCGAGAAGCTTATTTATTTATTTACTTAAATTATACACTTACAATATACATATTACTATAGGACATTCACAATAATTTTTACAAAAATTTTATACTCGCTGATATGTAGGTATACAGTATATGTATATTTTTACTTTTAATTCCATAATATGGAACTGAGTGTACCGTACGAGTACGTTGCATTCCAAACAGCAAAGCTCTTTACCTACAGGACGCCGCGCCGGCATTGACCACTTAAATTTTAGGCCACTTGTCAGCTTTTGTATTATCTTTTATGGGATATTGTTTAAAAGGCATGTTACTAATATAAATCTTTACAAGCAGACATTGAGCCTAACGAGTCTTGACCCCTTCCTTTGACGTAGCTACATTACCATGCAATCTATGAATCAGACAGACTGTATAATAGGTGTACATCTTTTCTGGTCAATATTCTATGAATATCCTAATTCGCTGATAATTTATTAACTAAGCATTTTTTTTTATAAGAGACTTCTGATTTTATTTAAAGTGTATTTTTATTGCCACACAAACAACTTAATGATTACAAATATGAAGTGGGATACTAAATTGTGCAATTCAAAATGTAAACGACCCCAGAAGGACCAGTGGTCGGAGTTGTAAGTGTATATATAACTTTAATATGATGATAATAACGAATGATAAGCTGCGCCTAGACCGTGTTTGTTCTGACAACACATTGCTTTAACACTTTAGATGCATATCTAACTGTCGGAGTTCGGTAGCAATTCATGGATATGAAGTGAACTTAGAAAATCAAATTAATCTCTAGATATTATTAAAACTTATAAATGGTGTGCAAGATGAATGTTATCCTGAGATATACGATAGTGTTGAAATTGTGACCTAGTTAGTAGAAGGAGACAGAATGTCAATAAATTATTCCCAGTGTGTTAGGCGTACTACACACTTATTCGGGTCGGCATATTCTATTCGGCAGTACTTGTTGAACAACATAGCCAATCTGAAGCAATCAAATATATTCAATTTTACCGCGTAGATTTGTCGATTAATGTCGACCCGAATAAGTGCTTTTGATAATAGTTTGCTAGTTAGCTTATGTTTTGGCGGAAAAGTTCAAAAAATAATATCGTTTTGTAAGAATTTGGAGACGTCAATAGCAGGTGAATGAAGGGAATCTTCATTGTTTATCATAAGTTATTCACAAACCTAATGATACTTTGCGAGTAATGGTTCACCATAAATTGCGCTTAAATACGATTATGTACATCCAATGGAAACTAATGATATCGTCTAAGATAGAAAGCATTTTGTCGGATTAAGTACCAAACCTGTTACTCCACCAATAGGCAATAAGCGTTTATCACGGTGATTGTTAAATTAAGTTATTTTATTCAATTAGATGTAAATAAGAAAGCTAAGTCAGAATCTCTCCGAAATGAGGAGATCCGTAGAACCAGTGTAACCAAATTAGCTCAACGAGTCGCGAAGCTGAAGTGACATTAGTGGGACACAAAGTTTAAACTTCAAAGAACTGATACACTGATATTTGGAATGCCCGACAGGAAGCCACTGGATTCAATCGGCGCAAGTTCGAGTTGTGTAGTCCCTACAATGTAGCAATGAACTACTGTTTGTCTACGTATGTAATGTCTTTTAGGATTAATGTAATGTAGATTTGTCGTTTCATAAAATGATTCTCAAGCTAGCTTTCTAGACTTTCAAAATAAATAAATAATAAATACTCGAAAATCAATAATGAAGAAACAATTCATGTAAGAACTTAAAGTCTTTGTCAGGATGTGTTTGTCAGACACAAAAGTGAGAGCAAAACAGAAGACATGTCTCCGTTAATTCCGGAAATAAAAACACTGTACACTATCTCAGGTAAACGATAAGCAAGAGAAATGTTGAATGTGATTACATTTTATCTAAAAACCCACTCCAGCAGGCACATACCACTAACCTACAGACAGTTTCCGCTATTAAATACCAATTCATCTGATTTCTGTGATACAAAAAAATATTTAACCGACAACAAACTAAGCAAGTAACAATTTGTCAGCGCCTAGGGCGGATTCACGCAATTTAATCTTATTCGAGTTCAATTAAGAAATTTGGGTGGGACCACTTTCCTTTATGGTATTTTATCAGACACCAGATTGGTGTTAGGTAATAAAAACAATAATTGGAGCAAAAACTGGGCCTAAAGCAATAGTTAATCAGTAGCTGTCACGCAATAGTAACAACAAATCTAACATCGCGCTATTAATAGAGTTGTATTTATATAAAAATGCTTGTCACTGTTGATATTTTTAACTACCGTTAGATTAAAACCGCGGTGAACGCATCGTAATTTTGTATCTATTTTTTATTATTATTATACTTCAATATGCGCTTGTACAAAAGTGAAATTAAAATAACATTAGAACAATTTTATTTTCTTCTCAATAGTAATATCGAATGCATAAAGTTCAGTGGCTACAATAAACATTTTTTTAACGTCTATTGACAACACGAGCTTAAAAGCATAGCTTTTCACGCATTGTTCGACCAAAGAGGTTTTTTGTTTTAATGTCCTGCGGTTAACGTGAGGTTAACACAACACTCACATAAAGCTCATCAATACAAAAGTTATCAGCGTTCTATTTTATAAAGACTTAATATTTTATGTATGCATTTGAAATACGAGGACGTTAATTCTGCATTCCATTGTATATGTGGAGCAGCTATAAAACTTTAAAGTCTTCTTCACTAATTAAAAAAAAAAGTGGCACATAAAACTAACGTAAGGTTATCTGGATCATTGGTATTCTAGATGAATCGAATAGGCGCAATTTACCGCTAAATTCCACATTCCTTCGATTAATTTGCCACAATAGTGTATTAATAAATGGCTATTTAAACTGTTACGAGTAGCAGACTTGGTTTTGGTAGGCTCTTCTAAAATATTTTCCGTCTTAATGAACAGTAAAAGTGCGATAGTCTTTTTGGGCGGTTTTAATCCATATTTACCTAATAATCGCAAATCACGATATAATTTTTTATATCAATTACCAAATCGCTGTTCAGCGAAAAATTAATTTGTTATTTATTTTCTGACCTGTAAGTGTTAATGTAAATTCGCTGATTAAGATTTAAGGCCGATTTTAGCTACGCAAAGTCTTATCCGAGCGTATTTTGGCAGATTTTCAATACAAAAACTGTCCCAACCCCCAATTTATTACACTCGACTTTGGTGAAATCGGCACTTAGTTCATTAGCTAACCCATTGTTGTACCTGATATTTTTTATTACTGACAAAAACATGCCCAAATACATAATTAGCGAACAGTAAGTCTTGCCAGGATGTTACGTATCATTTGGTTAATTGCTTCCTCCGTTCCGTGACAGAAAAATCGCAAAATGTCAGGTTATCTTTAGGACTGGTCAAGTGACAACCGACCCGCGCCGCCGTGCAGTCTGTCGCGCCTCTAGCCCACTTTCGCACACCTCAGACTGAAAGCATACCTATTTGTAGCATTACAGATAAGTAACTTAATCCGAAATAGGTTCTGTATGTGTAATGTGTATTATTGATGTAATATATGGTAGCCCTAAGGAAAATAGAAAACTGTAATACATCAATTCGGACGAAAGATGAAATTTTCAATAGAGAATACAAAATAGGAACACGACCTAAGGCAAGCTGATAGCGTATCTACGAGAGTTCTTAACTAACTTTGTATATTATAATATGAGCAAAGTTTACAGTGGGTTGCTATTGCAAGAGTAAACACTATGTATGTACATAGTGCGTGGAATAGAAAATTATGAAATAATGCTGCTCATTTTGGGTTAAGGCGCGCGTAGGTAGATATTGGTGACAGCAGCGATTGACAATAATTCGTTGGATGACAGCTTGTAAAGATTTAATTTGACGTGGGTTCGACTAGTGCCACATGCTTCCTCCGACATAGCTTTCTTAACAGTTAAAGAATTTAATGAGCTAAAAGAAGACATAAGGTAAAAGGTAGGACCTATACAAATTTTGATGTGGTGAATCATATGTTCGCAACAAAGCAAATTATTAATCAGCCACCCGACGACATTCCAAGAGGCGTAGAGGCTACTGCCTGCGCAGGACCGCAGGCAAAGTATGTTTATGTCCCTAGCATAACCAGATTTTATCTAACTCTAGGCATTCTACTTAAATAGGTATAAGATATCCTATTATAGGTAGAAGATATCCTAATAAAAAGGATAATGCTGACATAAAATTTCTGTATCTGCTAAATAATATCGCTCGGTAGCGTTAAAGCCGCCAAATTGTCATGCTTTTTTTTGTTGTTCGCTGTGGTATATTGTGTAGCTACTTACCTACAGTTAAAGTATATTAATTCATATTTATTCATAGTACCTACTACATAGTAAATAAAACATATTTTGAAGATATTTTTTGGTTGTTAGTGTTAGAGAGTTACTTAAAAATGTAGCTCAGCGTCTCTCTGTGTAGCATCCTGTTTAATAAAACTGCTTCTAAATATCGTAATACGGCTTGTATTACGATCATACTTATTTAACTTGAAGGACTTAACGAATCGTCTGCTGACATAATCTGCTATTTATCGTTATTAAAATCTACGACCTCCGAAAACTTCGAGCAGCTATCAGGTTAAGCACTCGTCAGTTATGAATTTTTATGTATATTAGCTATCTATATTATGGAAATTTCTTAAAATTATAGTGATATCTTTACTTGATTTACTTTGAATGTTATACTTTTAAGATTCAATTTTATTACAATATACTCACAGCTCACTTGAAACTAGATATACTGAATAGAGTTAAATTAAAAAAAAATCGTCGTTGTTCAAAAAATTCCATTTCTAAGCCGGAGCTGTAGCCTCTACGACTCTGCGATAAAACCAAATTTTAATTTTTTTTCATCGTATAAAGGTTTTTATCTGAAAAATATTTTGTAACAACTAGACAAAGAAATATAGAAATAAGAATATTTCTTTTCTGCAGTTATTGTAGTAATGCTTAGAATAAACGTGATCTCACCAGGAAGCTCTCACATACAATAGGACAAGGGAAGGACGGAAAGGCCAACGACTTCTGTAGAAACAAACCAATCTCTTTCTTAAGGGATTTCGGATATCTAAAGACACACGTGTTCCTCATTTATCTCTTGTACCTTTTGTTTTTTTTTTAATTCTATATATGGGTAGTTCTACGATAAGAGGTAACTTGTGCGGCAATCAGTTTAAAATAAAAATTTTACTTTATATGTTGTTATTTTTTGCAATGAAACACATCACCTAAATGTACTTTATTAAATAACATCACGATTCAATGCCTAATTAAAGTATATTTTTCTGAAATTCCTTATAAAGCCTAAAAAAGTCTCTAACCTGGCCTGTCCCTCTGTCGTTTTCAGTTTAATTTGAAACGATACATACTTTTTTTGTATCAGTTATTAAACTAAAGTATGTTAAACACAAATTTCAATAAATGTATTTAAGTATTGTTAAGGAAAAATAGAAAAATATTTACTTATTTGCAATATATTTTACACTTTACTTTTGTCCCACTGTTTTTGGGTATCTACTCTGGAAAATTTCATTTCGCTACTACAAACACTAATATAAAACGGCGATATTCCAAAAATTGCTCAAAGTCATCTACGGACGTGAAGTTAGTAATGCAAAACACGTGAGCCGTTAAGAGCGCCGTCATTTGTTAGTTGTTGCGACCGTTGATTCGAAGTAGTCGTTTCGCGAGGTCATTGTGTCTCTCACCTGGCAAGTCATAAAAGTTATATTATTCATTCAATTTATTTGCATTTACTGGTCTAATTTAATAATGATGGACTAGTGAAAGTGTGATACATAATGTACCGAAAAACTTCTTATGTCAATTAAAACAATACAATTTATCATGAAAACGTCTCTCACCTGCCATATTTCACCTGGCAAGATAAATGTCAGGAGAGAAACTTGTTGACCAGGGGAGATAAGGTTAGTGCAAACAAACAAAGTCAATAAAGTCAACAAAGTCAACAAAGACAAAAAAGTCAAAAAAAGTCAAAAAAGTCAAAAAAGTCAAAAAAAAGTCAAAAAAAGTCAAAAAGTCAAAAACCGTCAAAAATGTCAAAAAAAGTCTTTTTTGACTTTTTTTGAATTTTTTGAATTTTTTGAATTTTTTGAATTTTTTGACTTTTTTGATTTTTTTGATTTTTTAATAAAATATGCATAAAGTGACTTGCCCTTACGTGAAAAGGTAAATAAATAGGACAAAAATCGTAATATAAGTGTTTAATGAAAAAACAGCTACTTTTCTCCGTAGCCGTATTCTCTATGGACTTAGAACCTCTTATCGTAGAATCACCCATATAATAATCCAATGCATAGGAGTATGTGCTACACGATTAATTGAGGTGTCGTCACTGTCGCCACGCAAAACACTTGTTTGAAAGGTTTTCTTTGTTATTGTCAGACTTAACGCATAATATACTCAATGGTTATTTATTTATACATATTATATAAATTCGAAAAACTCGAGACTCTCGTTCTTATTAACTGGCTACACGGCTCTGGGTTTTTATAAAAATTAAAACAAAATGCAAATTAAGCGCACTAATGCGATTTTTTCCAATTAGTACGGTAAAATTAACTTTCAAAAACATTATGAGGGTAACTCTATCGATATCGACATGGTATTTAAGGCAGATAGACTCATTTCATTCCATTTCAAGAATAAGATAAAAAATCTTAGTTTAAAACTTATGACGCCGCAACGCAAATTAAGCCACCGCTTCCTATCATACACGTGCATCCACGCACACTTCTAAATGAAGCGGATAAAAAAAATTTACGCCCTTATCAAAAAAATCTGCACAAATACATCGTTGTTATTTGTAAAATTGGTGTGCCGTGAAATTTAAATCCACGCAGACGAAGTCGCGGGCAACTTCTAACTATTAAAATCAAAAAATCAGATAGAAAAAAGGAATATCGAAACCAGCAAAAACTTTATTTAATAACTACACTCGTTATAAGTAATATCGCATCATTGACGAGAAATTTTAGCACCTGGAAGTGAGCTATCGCGTTGGCTCGTCTCCAGCCCTACTGAACTATGACAAACTGAGCTCAAAATCAAATCTGCGTTGCAAATATAACTGCAGCAAAATATACTATATATAAATATATAGGTTTTCGATTAGTCTTTTGGATACCTTATCACTGCGTCTTTTACCAGACTACGGCAACGCCAAAAGTATTATATCCCTAGGGATATAACTATATCACGGATTTCTATCGTCCTATTGCGACATATGCATGTGACTTACTTACGTAAGTTACCACCATAGCGCCTATTATAGTGCGTCGGTTTTGATGAATGAGGTGTCAGTTTATTCGTTATTATGTTCCTGGTGACATAGGCTACATTTTATATGAACAAAATCAGTCTGTTATTACTTATTACGGATGTAACATCAAATTTTCTGTGGTCGGGTTATGGTTGTTAAGCTTTTTCTTTTTCTCCTTATGGCTAGTGTTATACTTGCGTCGCAAGTTTTATACACAGTCATATTCCAAAGGTCATCGTACCCCGATTATGGGCTTTCCTTTCCTTTTTTGCCACCTTCGCGATATTCTTATTATAATCGACAGGTATGGCAATTTCGGATTCTTGGGCATCGCACAAAAATGCCGATTTTGAGTTTTTCTGTATTTAAATCTAAATATATAAAAGGAAAAGGTGACTAACTAGCTGATCTATCAACGCACAGCTCTAATCACTTATCGGATCGGGCTGGGTATACAGATAGCTATTATGACCGCTAAGGATTTTTGAAAATTCAACCTCTAAGGGGATAAATTGGGGGTTTGTAAAATCGAACTTAACGTGAGCAAAGCTGCGGGCAAAAGCTAGTGGTGTCTATATTAGGCTACGATATAATTATTGCATACGTTATCATCTTCAAACTAGGAATCGTATAGAAGCCACCAATAAACGTATTTCAATTTAACTAAATTAAATCATCGCATCAATGTTAACTGATCATGACTGTTGAAGTCGCCTTTCGGGCTCTTTCGACACGCAATAAATCTTTTAACAGCGAGATCGAACATCAATTAACAAATGTAATACATATCATGTAGGGTCGGCCATAACGAATCATGCCGGTTACGAAATGAGAACATATTTTTTATTCGGTATCTAGGTAAATGGTCTATTCAAAGCCGACACTGAGTAGGTAAGGGCGACCACGGGAATGTCTAAGATGATTGCTACAGTGTGAAAATCGCAGTAACCTCTGATTGGCAGATACTCTCTCGCTATTGGCTAAAACACATTATTGCAGCAAGAATGCTATAAATTCAGCCAATCACTGCGTATTGCACATTCTGCGTATCGAAAATAATGCGTTTTGAACATTTTGTGAAATTGTACATTTTACATATTGAACATTCTGCGTATTGAAAAAGCACTTTCTGCGTATTGAATATTCTGCGTAGTGTCGAATAATTGAAACTGTAGCAATGATTAATAATGCAGCTTTTCCGCAATCGAATACAACATTTAAGAAAATACCAAATGACCAGAGCGACATTAAAACCAAAACATGAAAGACCTTTGGCAATGTTTAGGACAAACAGTTTAAGGTTACAATATAAGAGATCTAATCAGGCCCCTGACTGACATTATAATAGCGCGACGCAGCAGGATTATGCAACCAACCTCTTGGGAGCAGACAGGGCTGATGAAAGGTTGACCTCGGTCGTGTGTGGGCGCAGTTCGACAGAGATCATCCGACTCGGGGTCCACGAACTGTACCGGAATGCAAATAAATAGATGCATATACCTAAGCAGGACGAGAGAGCACACCTGCCGGTGATCGGCGGAATAAACAATGCATGTCAACACGCGCTTCGAATAATGGATCTCGCCGTGCGTCTAGTCACGATTAAGTGCGTTTTTCTTCCGGATCTGTCTACTGCAGTACTAATCGTAACATTAAATGAAGCTATAAAACCTGTTTGCTCTCGTAAATATTTATAAAGTAACTTTTGCCCGCTACTTCAACCGCGTGAAGTTAGGTATTTTGAAAAAACCTGCTGGAACCGTCTGTTTTTTCGGGACAAAAGGTAGCCTCTTCAACTATACTCATGCAAAAAATCATGCCAATCCCTTGCTCCGTTACTGAAGATTGAAAGATAAACCACGTAAAAAACCGACACACTTTCGCATTTGTATTATTAGAAAAGGTTTACCAGGATTAGGTTGTAAAACACATGGATCACATACCTCGATGAAAAAGGAAAAAGCATCGCGGGTAGCCTGCACTTCGTCATTGCTTTCAATCAGGTATAGTTGTCGCTAAGCGGAATTCTATCTTGTAATAGGAAAGTAGAGTCACTAATGCCATAGATATTAGAGATCTATTCGTAGATTCCTAACAGAGAGGCTTGAAGATTCCCAAGAGCTTCTAAAGGTCTCCTTGAATAAAGAATTTATGATAAGAGTTTATTGACAGAATAACTTGCGCCTGATGTGAGCCTTACATTCTCTTTGAGATGCTGCACCCTGTTTATTATCCTGGCGTCAATAATCAAACAAAGGAGTGGAATACGGATATACACTGATTTCAGCTCAAACTCTGAGACACAAAGCAGAAGTGAAATAAATGGGACGTTTACATTAAGCCTGCAGACACGTTACTTTGATAACATGAATGAATTAACTATTTTAATCCCGTCACGTAAACAAATTATATAGTCCTTTTATTAAATTTTAATAATTTATTATTATCTTCAGTCATTTATAGTTTACGACCGCGGATGTTTATATTGGGTAGATGCACTCTCGCAATTTACATCGAACACTTCAAATAAGAGCAGTGATAACCTAGTAGTATTATAGTTTATGCAGCCTACAGGTTAGGACTGCGGTCTTCTTTCGGGGGGGTCGCGGGTTCGATACCTGGCAGGCACCTCTGACTTTTCAGAATAATAATAAAGCAATTAAACATGTTTCAACGGTGAAGGAAAAAATTAAGAGGAAACCTCATGCAGGTTCTCCATAATGCTCTCAAGGGTGTATGAAGTCTATCAATTTTCATCGAGCCAGCGTGGTGGACTATATGGCCCACCTTATCTGAGAGGAGACCTGTGCTCAGTAGTGAGCCGTTGATGGGTTACTGGTGGTGACGATTATGACGAAAACTTATTCCATCTTTGTGAAATTGGGCTTAAATCGTGGGCATAGAGTTACCATTATTAGCACTCGACACTAACTAAAACCTTATTGTATTTTGCAGGCAGGGCGATGTTAAGTGGGGTCGTGGTGGCATTCGCGTGCCTCTGCTTGGCGCGCGCTTCGCCGCCCGAAACGCACGGACTGCGTAACTACGTACTCAACACTTACACTGCTAAGGTAAACATCATCTTGACCGTGACCATGAACACCATTGTTGAGATGGTGGTCATGGCTGTAATCATCAATCGCCGACTTACAAAGTTACAGTGCACTTCACTCCAGATTTCAGAGTTCGTCAAGAAAACGCACCTTGAAAGCAAAAGTGGCATTATACTGAAATAATAGGAAGGGGAACTTTTTTTTAAAACCATGTTTTCTAAATTAACTCCATAATTTACTGGCATGTTTTCAGTACACAACTTAAATTAGATAGTCAAACTGATAAATGAAATTAATTGCATTCTTTTCTTCCAGTTATTTGCTAAGATATTGAACAAAAATGCTGCGTCAAAACTGCGTCAATTTTTGTAAAACGCCACTTTTGTTTTCAAGGTGCGAAAAATCCTAAGGTGTTCCATCTAGGGTCCCGTAATTTCGTCCAATCCGCCTGTCAGTTCGTCTGAGTGTCACAACCATTTTCAACCGACTTCAAGAGTCAAAATTAAAAAAAAAAAATTGAGTTATATTGTTTTATTTTATAATTAGTAAAGATAGAAGATAAATGACATTCCTGCTGTACCATAATATTACGAGTAATTTTATATTTATTTAAGTAAACATCAATGACAGGTACTATGTTGCTTATGTTACAGGATTTAGGAAAAATATTAGCAAGCATCGACGAGCGTTTACACGTGTTAGACACCATAAGCGCAGTTCAGGCAAAACAGGCTCGGCGCCTGGACATTATACAAGATAAGCTAGGTAATCTTATAAGGCCGACCGTAAACATCCGGAATCAGATCCGGAACTCAGGAACGAAATTTACAGTACCGCCTTTAATTTGGAGACAAAAGCCAAGTTATTGCCAAGCCATACTGGAAACGGAATCCAGGTTCTGATTCCGGATGTATAAGGCCGGCCTAAGAATAACTTAGATACTTTAATTATTTTATGTAAGAATAATCCTTGTCTTAGAACAGAATACCACCTGTTTAGAGATGACAAGAATCTGGCCTACATTTCAAGTCCTGACCCAAATAATTTGTTTGTATTCAAAACCCGCTTATTTCTCGACGCATAACGATGATTCACTACATCCTTATTATGTCATATCCTATTTTAGAAATCGTACGTTATGTCAACTTTCGCAATATTGCTTCCATTTATCATTTGCAATTGAACAAATAGGGGCATCGCTTAATCAACTGCTTGGACGATGCAAATAGAAAGTAATGTACGAAGTACAAACTAGGCTTGTTATAAAATATCGATGGATCGATATTTTTTTTTTATGGCGATTTTTCATATTTCAACAATCGATATATACAGAGTATTTGAAAAATATTAATAAACCTATTTTTCCCAATAGCAACACCATGTCACTGAACTAAGACACAGCTAATAAGAGCGGTAAATGTAAATAGATTTGTATTTATTTAATAACTAGCGGACGCTCAATCAATTCACAATCGACAGTTCCTAATTCCCCACAGTTTAGATGGGCAGAACTCCTGCAGCATCAGGATTGAGGAGTTGCGTCCTGGAATTCAACGATGTAGTATTTACTTGGTACCTGCAAGAAGTACTCATAATCGACAGTTCCTAAATCCCCACAGTTTAGGGGAGCAGTACCCCTGCAGCATCAGGATTGAGGAGTTGGAACCCGAAGTTTTTATGTGAGCAGCTCGCAAAGTTTTCGTATCGATTAAAAAGTATTAGTACGGGGAAACAAGCGAGCAATGAGCCGCTTTAGCTCGCTTCGAATGTTACTTTACGCCCCGTAACGTCGGTCAGTATCCACCTTTGAGGCTCGCAAAGTGGTGCTGTCATTTGAAGAGAACTCTGGATATTGGTGCTAGTGATTTTAAAAATACTGCCCGTCCATAATTTGATAAATATATCGATATTATTATTTTAGCGATTCTACATCCCTAGTTTGAACTATGATCACGTACATCCCTATCTAAATCCTTTTAACAAAGTTTAAAATTTAAATTTCAGACCGTATGGAAACTACACTATCTTTAAGACTAGAGAGAGCGCAGTTGGCGGCAGAACGTTTAGAGCACAGACTTCACATGCTGCAAACAAGTGTGCAGGTTAACACCTTTGACGATTCAGTTCACCTATTTTTTATATATGATTGTATGGCACTAAAATATTATTTATTTCAGGCATCAGTCAAGGAAAGCAGTGATAAAATAGAGAAAACACAAACAAAAATTGTAGAGATAGCACAAAATCTGACTAATCAAATAAATACTCATACACATTTACTGCAAAAGGTAAGGAAACCCACAACCCACACTTTGACCTAAGTCTAAGTATGACTACGCGTAAGTAAACCGTGACTTAAAATTTGGCTAACTGACGTATAGTTAACTCAAGATATTGTCATATAGGTAAATGTAACTAGCTTTTGCCCGTGACTTCGCCCGCGTGGCGTTAGGTTTCAAAATCCCGCGGGAACCCTTTGTTTTTCCGGGATAAAAGATAATCTATGTATGTCACTCTCCAAGTCCTCAACTAGACCTTTGCAAACTTAACAAAATCACGTCGATTGTTTGCTCCGTCGATGTGTGATTGAGGACAAACCAGCAAACGGACACACTTTCGCGTTTATAATATTAAGGAAGGATAATATTTTTTAGGTAAGTGGGGCTTACGCTGACACGTGGAGGCGGGGCCTTTTATTAGAGTCAATGGTGCGAGACGGAATGTCGCTGGTGAACGTGACGCGAAGAGAACTCGCCAACGGGCTGAGAGCGCTGGCAAGGGGACAGCGAGAAGTGCGTCACACATCAGCAGACCTAGAAGCTACGTTTACTAAACGTCTTCGGGAAAACTCCTACAAAGTTGACATGAAAGTAAGTTAAACAAGCTAAGATTGCCTTCTTTGAACAATATAGAAGGAGAAACACGACAACAACATAACAACAACGTAAACGTAACGTAAAACGTAACATTTCAGATTGGGACCACAATGATATCTACGTACTCAAAATTAATAATACAATAGCGTTACTAATTTCATGAAAGTTCCTACTTAAGTTTTAATAGACAGCGTGTCTTTTAAACAATGTTCTAAAATTCCGACTATCCTGGGTTGGGCAAGTAGTAGACAATCAGTTGTTTAATATTCAACAAAAGCTCCCATGGCATTCGGCGCTCAATATTGAATTACTCGAACAAGGCTTTGCATGGCTAATAAGTTTAGAAACGACAATCATGCTTACTCGTAAGCCTAGAAATATGAAGGCTAAAGCGAGAGTGAGTAACAAGTTACGACAGTGATATTGGCAACAGATAATAATGAATACATTATCACGGGTATTAGATTAATTTGACGCTACTTACGTACAATATTAAACGTTTTGAAAGGAACGACTAAGTTATGCATGTTTATAAATAAATGTTGCATTATAATTTAACAATCCAAATAATAGAACTTTTTGCAATCGCTTTAAATATATATAATATCAACTAATGCTTAATGCCATATTTAGATGATAGTTTTTACAACCTGTATCTTCACTAAATATATAAATGGAAAAGATGACTGACTGATCTATCAACGCACAGTTCAAACAATGGGCGGGCAAATAATGCTGAAAGGCATACAGATTTAACGATCTGTATGCAGCCTTATTCTTCCGCCCATTTCTTAGCGGATTTTTGAAAATTCAACCCCTAAAGGGATAAAATAGGAGTTTGAAAAATAGAACTTAATGTGAGCGAAGCTGCGGGCAAAAGCTTTAGTTTGGTCATACTTAAAGGTAAAGCTGATGTACATAGCACTTAGAACATTATACTTTCATTATTAATATTTATCTACGAGTATGTAGGACCTAATATTGGACTTACCTACGAATACAGTAAATATCAATTATATTTTTTCGGTGTACTATAAGTACAGGATAAGGGTACAAGCTGTAAATGAGCGCTGTTCGTAGCTCTTCTTCGTGGGTTCACTCAAGGCATATAAAATTATACAGCGCTGTTCCCCTTTTTCCTTCTACCGCTTCATCCCGGATCGTCGGAATGACACATTTTTGTTTTTGAATGGTTTAATGGTGCCGCGGCGAGGTAATCTATTTAGTGATACATATATGGCTTAACTTTTTAATACGTTTTTATTTCTTTACTTGTTACAGATGAAGGAAGTGTTAGAAACGCAGAAGCGTTTTGTAGATTCCTGCCAACGAGTGCAACTCGACGATCCGACTCACGTAGCGGATGTTCTGGACAAATTAATCGATTCGCTTATAAATAAGTAAGAAACTATACCTACATACTTTACACTCTTTACTTACACAATACCGTTAGAACTTGAGGAGTACTTTTTCAACAAACACGATATTGCCATCGATTGTACGAAAATCTTTAAATTAAATTGACGAGCTTAAAAGTGTAATGCTATTCTTTTTGCAATGTTACTTGCGAAAAAGGATAGTATTTTCTATTAATTGATCAGTACATAGTTATATGGGTATTTTAAATTTTTCCAATTTACAACTGGAGATGTAAACAGTATCATGGGCTAAAGAATACTAGTGTTAGTACCTACTGGTAGTAGGACTAAACACGGGGACCGAATGCAATAAATTAACAGATTTTCTTCTGTTGTAACTTACAGAACTGCATCAACTTTTCACGAGCTACAAAACATTAAAGTCACTTTGAAGAACCATGATAACAAAGTTATGAAACTACTAAGCAATCGTCCGTCTCAGGTTAGTACAGTTAAGATCTAGATGAGGAATAGGCGCAGTAAAATGGAATTGAAAAAGGTTGTTTAAATTACTTTAGAAATACAGTACCATACTGTTAAGTTATGGTTACAGCCAATTTGATTTTGATTCTACAAAAGTTTAAGTGTCTGTTCGTCATATGAGTTCTGAAACTTATCCATTCGTAGCTACTTTGCATGTCCGGCGGCGACATCGCTGGCATCAGCTTAATCCATGCTTACCCTAGTGTATCTCTATGCGACACTGAACTGTTTAATAAAAAAAGCATACCTGTAGCAGCATTTATTATCTTAGTATGCAAATTATTGAATTCGAATTTATTTTATTATTGCAGACTGATGTTTCATGTAAACGTCTTGAGAATGTATTCCGTAATGCATCGCAAACAGCTATCAATGAAAAAGAGCTACAGCAACTGACGGAAAAGTTCATAGGATTAACCAATAGAGCCGACGCGGCGCTACAACGCATGGAAGCGCGACTGAGCGACGACTCTGAGCCCGTGCCGGCCTCCGACGTCACCGCCGCAGCCGATCAGCTACTTCTCAAACTTAAAGGAATCAAGTAAAGCTGAAATTACATTTACGAAAAGATTAACGAAAAAAATTTTTTTTTAATGCACAACTGCAAAGCATTGTCAAGTCAACGATACTCCGGTGACGGAGTGAAACGTATAGAATGTATTCTGAAGGGTTTTTGTGTTGTTTCACTAGTCACTACTGGGCGACAGTGAACAATTTTTTTCTAATTTGGCGGATTATTATAGCAAAAGAATTGTTTTTTCTTGAGTATCATAGAATTCCACAAAGTAATGCAGAGCTTCTATCTAATTTTGCAAAAGCCTCGATCTCCATCCACAAGATGCTGTCTAATGTAGCCCCACTTTTGAGGCCGTGTTTCCGTAATCCTGAGATAATCGTACTTTTAGTTTTAAGCCAAATAGGGTTTTCTTCAAATTCCATTCTTGCAAGTTCTTCGACAGCTTCGTTGATTGAAGGCTGCGATTTGTAGGTTTCATTTCCTCCTATGCTTATGTCGATGCCGAGCGTCGGCATTTGATTAGGTACATCACTCTGCGACGACAAAGTATGTACTAATAGTAAACTCGACCAACGTACGCTTAGGAAAAAATCAGGCTTTAGACTACATCGTAAGTTACAATGTAGTCTAAAGCCTTCCTGTACGATTCCTTTACGATTAGAATTTACGATTCGTAACTTACCTTCAGGCACTAGATAAGATTGGTATCAAGCCATTGTCACATGAAAAAACACAGGGGCATTGAAACTCCAGCCAAGTTTAAAATGATTCGCACACTAATAATTTAATTTGAAAATCTGATTTTTTACTTGTTATTAACTTTTTACTTCATAAATTGGTTCTCAATTCGATTGTATTTATGTTACGCGATATCTTCGCTGATTGGGAATGGATTTAAATGATCCTTTTTTTATTGAATAGGCTAAATTTCGAAGGTGGTCAGAAGAAAATAATCCACACTTAAATTAGAAAACGAATCCTGCTCATTGAATTTCATGAGTTTTAATCATTTTAATTAAGTATTATTTTATTTTCAGGAGTGAAATGAGTACAGAAGATGATGACTGGGAAGATGGGGAAGACACCAGTTTCTTTGACAATATGAACGATTTCATGGAGGAAGACCAGGAAATCCTAAACAACGCTTCAGACAGAAGCAAACATACGACCACAGAGAGTACACCCATCAAACCACACCGAAGACATCTCCACAAACATCCATATGACCGTGGTCCAGTGTAAAGAATAATAAAATTTTAATCAATAAATATTATAGCTTTTCATTTTACTCTACTTATATTGTCTTTAACTCATTAATAACAATTTAATAGATTTTCAATAAAATACATATTAGAATGTCAATGTTATTCTATAGTTATATGTTAGTCGGCTATGGTGAAATTGGCCCTTAATCACCTAAACACAGTTTAACAAATATCAAGGGACCAAGTGCTTTTTTGAAATTACATTCAAATTAAATACCTATTGCATTTTCGGTAAAAACACGAAATTTTTCTTGAGACAAAAACCTACCTAATTTGTTAGTTAAGGCAGTGTTAAGCAATTAAAATCTCAATTGTTAACAGCCATACTACCCTTTTTACGAAATGGAACTATTTTGGTTGCTTTCTTAGTAATTCTGGCATTTAAATATTATGTTTAAATCAATCAAAAGCAATAAATGTTATAAATATTGCACCTAAGTAATACTATCATTTTCTCACTATAAAAGGCAGACCAAGCTTAAGTAGTGTTTATATTATAGGGAGTTTTGCACTTTTTATCTATACAATACTATAAGATTACTCCTTCCCATGCTAAATATTTGTTGAAGTATAACTTATAAAACAGGTTTCAGTCACTGTACTTACCTCAAGTTTTGCACTGCTTTGAAATATGGTCAGAGCCTTGTGTGTCAATTGTGCAAAACAGGAGCTCAGAGTAGTGATCTTCTGACGAGCAGAGAATACCACTTCTGGTTCTTCAGTCTCCAATTCCACTGAAATCACAACCATACGGAATCAGCCTAGATAGTCAGTATTAGAGACAAGAAACACACATACAACGTTATATATTAATTTTTTGTCCTAACTGAATTTTGGACAGTTTCAATGGAGAGATAAGCTAACTATGCAAGAGATAGTACAATGTTCATTGTATGTGTGAACAAAGAAAAGTGTAGTTTCTAGTCTTTCACTCTCATAGTCTGATACTAGAACTAGAACTTTGGCCCAGGGGCAACAAGAGGTGGTCTTTTCGACTAAAATTGTATTTATTGATGATGTAACGTATGGATTTTTCTATCTTTAAATTATTTTAATTTGTGACATTACCTATTTAACATTAAGTTAGTTTTATGACATATTTTGATATGATCTGAGTAAATTTTTAGGTGTAATAAAAAAAAACAAAACATTGAGACACAAATAGAAGGAGATTAAACCCAGGACCAATGGAATCTCTATAATGCATGGGTCTCTAACACGACAAACTTTCCACCTCCAGGCTAATACAGAGAAGTTTATGATAACTCTACTATAATTTTAATTTTTTTGGTCCAGTCTGGGAATCATATAACAAATATCAAGGGACCAATTATTTTCTATCATTATGTACTCTTTATATGGAAAAAGCAGTTTTTTTGTTAATTAAGGAAAGTAAATCTAAAGTATGTATTACTAGCTTTTCCCCGCGGCTTCGCTCACGTTAAGTTCGATTTTTCAAACCCCTATTTTATCCCTTTAGGGGTTGAATTTTCAAAAATCCTTTCTTAGCGGACACCTACGTTATAATTGCTATCTACATGCAAAATTTCAGCCTGATCCGTCCAGTGGTTTGAGCTGTGCGTTGATAGATCAGTCAGTCAGTCAGTCAGTCACCTTTGCCTTTTATATATTTAGATTAAATAGTACAGAAAATTTAGTCAATATTAATAAGAAATATCTATTGCATATTATTTGATAAAAGATGAAAAGACTTTTCTTAAGACAAAAGCCTGCCTTATGCAATCTCAGTTTTACTGAACAACAGCAGCAACACTGCTGTTTTTGACCTCAGATTGTTTTCTTAAAAATTCTACAATTCACATGTACTGGTATAGTGGATGAAAGTTTCATTATAGAGCATAGGATAGAATATTGGATATAATGGCGTAAAAATTAGCCCAATAAGCTCAAATTATGTTTTTTTTTAGTTTACACAGTACCTATTTCCAAATACACTGCCATATTTAGCAACAAGTAATTAATGAAAATTTAACAACTGAGTACAATTTTCAGAAAATAATTTCATATGGGTAACTACATAATTATTTACATTTAAATAAGAAAGAAATTTAAAAAATAATTTCTTTAAAGACCTATAAATGTCTCAGCCTAAGAATTACCGAACACAGTACATATTCATTAATGATAACCGGCCAAGAAATACTTAACGATTAAGTTTATTGGAAAAAAAGGATAGAAGTTCAAAAATAATCGCATTTTTTCACTTTATTTGCAAAAGATTCAGTGTTCAAGGCACAGTCGTCAAGCCTTGTAAGGCATGAATTTAACTTGGATAAGGATAATGCATAGGTATTTTTTGTTAAAACACATTACGTACCTAAAGAAGTATCTAATTCGACACATGCTTTGTCGAATTCTTTTTCTAATAAGTCTAACCATCGGAATCCAACTCCGGTCGTCGCCATTTTCACAATAAACTTTCTGTTGTCATTTTGATATACTTTAACGTCATTGTGACAGTATTGTAACGTTCGGAAATAGGTATTTCAAGATCATATTGAGTAATGCAATGATTATTCATAATTATTAATTACCTATTACATTTTTCAAGTAAAGTAAAATTGCAGTAGCATTGCAGTCTGCAGAGCAAAACATGGAACGGAAGTAATATAGGAAAAAACCTACTGAAAAAAGAACTTATAGGTGAGCGATGCTCTTAGCGATAGTATACTTCAACAAGGACGGGCGGCGAAGTAGCTAACTACTAGCGCCGAAAACTGAACAGTGCAGTGGTGCAACCAAAGAGTAAATATAGATGGTGCAACCCAAGAAGCGTACTAAGATAAAAACCTTGATGGTAATTTCATATTATTTTGTGCCTTTTGGAGTAGACCCTGGCCAGCTGGCCAGGTAACAGGTTACTCCCGTTAAAATTAGCTAACAGTGAAAATCCCGTAAAAATCGGTTCAGCCGTCCCCGAGATTAGCGGCCACAAACAAAACTTTAAAAATATTTTTTTGTCAAAAGTACCGTATTTATTCACATATGTAATTAGTAAAAAGCCTGTTATTTTTATAGTACAAATAGATACTTTATTTATATAGGTACGTACAGGTAGCTGATGTATAGATAAATATGTAGGTAGCAATTATGGAAATTATACGGTCTAACTGCTGAACCGATCTTGATAAAAGGCAGACCTTTCAGTTTTAGCCGTTGGGCTATTGAGGCTTATTAGGTTGAGATTTTGAGGCACCACACGCCCCACACAAATTTTAATTTTTTGTAGTTTAAATTTCCACTCCGTAGTTAAAATTGCTACTCCTTGCGGACAGTAGGTAAGTAAATAAAAAAAATTATATAAAATTGATTTTTAGCAGTTTAATTTAACTTGTAATAATAGTTTATGTACAACAAATAAAGTTCTTTACAATTCCACCGCGGCACTTTATTGTAAATAAATCAGCGATTAACTGATAACTGATAGCTGGCTCAGCCCAAGCTATGGACCAATCCTTTAAGCACAATCTATACACAATTCAATGGTGCTAAATCTGTTGTATGAACTAAGTTGTTATTAATCATTAATGATCTTGTTCAACAGATATTAGTACCTAAGTAGGTACCATAGTTAGAAACAGATGAATTTTATCGTAAATTAAGCATAAGTAGGTATACCTATAATAAGCAAACTTCCTATACCTATAGGTAAACGACAAAATATGTTATTTTTTTGGAATTTTATGAAGCGATTTTGCATTAGCTGACCACAGATTCCAAACATTTACACAGATACATTTACAAACTGCCATGCCGTCCATTGTAATTGTAAGTTTCCATAAATTATTATTATTTATCAGTTGTGGTATGTACTTGTATCAAAAGAGCTGTGGTTGTGGTCACATACTGCGCGAGATCCTTAATGAATACACCGTCATTATCGTAGAACAATTTGCAAAAAGTCCAAAAATGACCCTTTGGTAAATTTGGACATTTAAGTAATTAACAATTGTTATTTGTTTACTATCTTAAAACAGAACTATTTTAATTGGTATAATGTGAAACTTCATTTCTGTAGATTTTTTATTTAAAGTTATGTTAACTTAACTGTTTTAAGTAAAACTTCGGAAATTATTTCAAATGGTTGTACCGTAAACTTGATAAAAAAGTTCCTTTTTTTCATCGTTTAAAAATACAGATCCGTCATTGTTCTACGATCATGGCGATATATTCATCATATCCATCAGGCATCATAGTTGCCTGGCAGAGATCGCTTCTTAGCGTAAAGGCCGCCATTTGTGCTCATATTGTGTAATACATTTTAAGTTGATCTTTTTCAGGTTTCATTTTATAACAAACAACAATGACAAATAAACCCAACCTAAACCACAAATATCAACCTCGGTGGACATTTAAGCTATAAAATAAATAGGTACATAATTATCCGCTTGTAGCTAAAATGCTATAAATAGGTACCTAATGTTGTTAATATTATTTTAAAAATTAAAAACTATTGACTGAGCTTACGCTTATTTATATGTATCAATATTAACAGTTTTATCAAAAATTAGCTTTATTATTTATAAAGGATGTATTTATATAGCAGATAGATAGGTACATAAGATACAATCTGCTTTAGTCATTGAAAACCCTAATAAAATATTGTGCATTAAAGTTTATATTTAGGTATATTATAGTTCTATCTGCCTTCGTGTATACTTACCTATATCGTAAAATAATTATGTTCAAAGTTAAAATCTATGGGTGTTTAAAGAGTCTGCATTTCGACTACAAGCCAGCTGTTTAAAAACAGTAAAATATTCGGGGCCAAAATAATATATAGTTCCGGCCTGAATATTTCGCTGTTGATATAACAGCGTCAAAACTCCGTTTTGGTACAAGACTTACATTAATAATGAACAGATTCCACCAGCCGATTTTTTTTAAATGATCGCTACATCCTCTACCTCCGATCCTCTTTCGCCATTAGCTAAAAAAATTTACAGCAAGATTTACCAACATATACAAATCATAAGTTCAGCAAATCACCGCAACTGAGATTTTAACAATATATAACTAAATAATTATTTAGTTACATATTGTTAATTAATTACAATAATGCAGCTTTTCAGCAATCGACCAGGGCCCCAAGTCTGCTATTTTACATGTCATTGTCATTGATCCGCAATACAATTACAATACAATTATCATTGGTCCAAAATTTCGTAGTCTACTAAATTCACAATGGTCGTTTGATTTCTTATAATTGGATTGTAATTCAATCATACCTCGATATTGCTATTAGCTTAAAAAGCGTTTGCCGAAATGAGTTCCAAAAAAAACCACATATTAAAAACGTTTATTTAAGCTAGATTCAAAGCTAAATGTGTCAGTGGCAAACCATCGGAAAACAATTGTGACGCCATTGAATTAGTAGACTACCAAAATTGCTAAAAGTAGCAATTGGGATGTCATTGATAGGCAATGTAACTACAATTGCAATAGCAGACTTGGGCCCCAGCAGAAGAACGCAATATTCACGACTGATGGACTGTACAATGTACATAATTTATACATTCCCTTTAAACGATAGATATTCATTGTACATTGTGTACTATAGTAGACAATATAACATATTATTATGTTAATCTTAAACACTAGTTACATCTAGTTCGGTGCAATTAGAAAAAATCTCAACATCCAAAGTAAAAGTTTCCCTCCAGCTTCAAATTGTTCTATACAGTCCACATATTGTTTGGTAAAGTCACGCCATTTTGAGCTTCCAGTTTGGGAGGGGAAGGGAGGGAAAAGTTGGTAAATTAGTAATTTTCATCAGTTTTTTGGATGTTGAGGTTAGGCCGTTTTGGACTAATTGCTCCGTACTTTTCTTTATAATTGCTACTGTATAGCAAAATTTAGGGCAACTTCGATCAACAAAACATAGCAATCCGTATTACACATACAAGTACAAGTATTATTATTTCTACTTCATTGGTATCCCTTCCTAGTAGGTCCGTCATACCTTACGTCTTTGGACCTACCGACAAGATTGTACTAGAGAATAAATAAACACAATAAGATGTAAAATCACTGATGTGACTTGAGAGAGCTGCACGACAACTACACAACTATGAAATTAACCTCATAGGAAGCTATTTAACAGTAAGCTATATGTATCAAATGATTAATATACATTAAAATGTGGCAAGTAGTGTCCGACCGAAGATCGATTTCTAGCCAAAACCAATTAATTGGTCGCTACTACCTTCGTCTTTGTTTTGATTTGACTATAACTTTATTGGCAATCCCCTACCCCCAGATAATTGCATACTATTTCTTGCCCTTGTTCTTGCCGCTCGAATTCGAAAGTAAGACACCTTATCTTAGGGTGAGGGTAGGGTTTATATGAGACGGAATTGGCCGCGTGGTGAGCGCGTGTAGTTACCTGTCTACAGACAACGTAGATGATACAGTTGATGCGTTGAAAATATTATACTTTCTCTATTTATTTTGCAACAATTATTACAGTCAGGTACATGCGGTCGCCACGCGGCAGTCCTCGCGGTCATATGATTCCGAAGAATTTAAACGTTGTTGCCTAGTAAATAGAATCTACATAGCGACTAACATAAGTGAAAGCGCGTGACCGCGTGGACAAGGCGCAGTGGCCGCACGAAAACTTTCGCATACGTTTAACCACAGTCTTATAAATCTCAAAAACATATATTAGGTCCATTAGTAGGTATATAATATTTAGATGTTTATAGTTACAAATAAAATAAAACTGCTTTCAGTTGAATCTAGAACCTGGGTCAATAAAAGCACAATTTTTCTTAACAAGGCAGACACTGTATATACTAATTTCTGTCGTACTCACTCCCTAAACTAAATGGGCTGGTCTACATCTGTAATACAAATTGTACATAGCTCTTGATTATACTGCCAATTTAGTTTAGACTGTGTACAACAGTGTAGTTTAATACTTATCAATTTTGGAAATAACTAAACTGTTTCTGAATATTGCAATTTTGCTTGCAATCCAAATGTAGACTATCGCTTAAAACCTAAAATAGTGCTGCGGAAAGACAAAAATTTAGGTTTTTACGATTTTTGACAATTAATAAATAATTTTACAGTAATATGTAATGTCATACCTGCTGTGGGTTCTTATCATCCAATGTTTGACCTATTGTACCTACATTTTATCTTTGTACTAAACTACAGTGTTATCAACATAATATTAAACTTACTGAATATGTTACACTTACCAAATTATTACAATAATAAACTCTATTACTTGTTCTAAATGCTGTTCGTGAAAACTAAAAATATATTTTTTACTACATTCTAAAACACTCATAAAGTTTTTTACATATTTTTATATTAAGTATCATAGAGAAACAATAAAAATAAAATTAAGTTCTACCCAAGTTATAGACATGAAAATACATTAAGTAGATAAATAAGTAGGTAATATTACTACGAGTATCATGGTGCTACTATAAGCTGTCACTCGCGGCTTGTGCTTACGATCGGCTGTATTACCAAACTAGCGCACATGTCATAAATCATAATAATAGTGTTATAAAATGGTTATAAAATACACTTATAATAATAAAACATATTGCTAAAATATAAACGTTAAATTACTTTATACTTACACGTTTATACAAGCTTTTGTTTAACTTTGCGAATGGATATTGATTCTTTTCAAGAGCTTCTTATTAAAATTGCCTAATCGCTCTACACACGTGACAAGGCGGCTGGGAGGATCTAGGCAGCTAGGATTGCTAGGAAGGTCTTGCGCCTCGCTACCCTACCGCGGGGACAGTTTAGGAAATTGCCTCTGCTTGCCTATTAATACACATAACAATTTTATTTATAATTTTAATTTAGTTTCAAATTCCTAAGATTGTCCCTGTGGCAGGTGTGTGAGTACGAGTAGTAGTAGGGACTTGGGTCTGGGATTTTTATATCACTAACTCGTCTATGACCATTAGAAACTCATTTGGGTGCCCTCTTAACTATACCAGTGCGACATGTCGCGGATCACCGCGCAAGTTTTGACATAAAAAGGACCTTTCGAGACTGACTGTATAAAACTTTTAGGATAAAAATAGCCCTTGACTATATTCCTGAGGGTGAAGATATAGTACAAAATGATGCTATGGAGGTGTCCATAGCCCAATATCATCTTGTACTATTTCATATTGTATTTTGTTCATCCTAGTTAATTCCTTCTATATCCTTGTCACTTGGACTGACGGTCTTATGCCGCGTCTAGTCGCTCGTAAAAAAAAGTGCTTTCAGCGTGCTGCCTGCAGCACACGATATGCCGCGCTAGTTTTATGATGGCACTAGTATTTACACGTCAGTAGAATACATAGATACTGACCTATGCATTATGTTACCATTCATAATATACAAAAAGTACATAAATACAAAGCGGCATATCATTTATGTTGAATAAAGTTGATTTGTAATATTTGGTGTAAGATAATTATTTAACTTAACAGAGCAGAAAAGTTCACTAATTTTTTTCTGTTGATTAGGTAAAATCAAAATACAAAGGACATAAAATACAACAGTAAAGAGTTCTCTCTTTTTACCGATGTGTTTAACGATTTTTATCCCTAAAAACCAACAAAAGCTATCATTAATTTTTTTGATAAATTATGAAAATATAAGCCAAATCATAAAATAAAACAGTCAAAGAAATATTAAAATACCTCTTTAAAAAAATATAACAAAATGTAACAACCTCAGTGCAACGCTCAGCACACTAGTAAATTCACGCGTGACGTCTCATGCCCAGCTACGCGACCAACAACCCTCTTTACTCACAAAATTATGATTTATAAATCTCCGACATTTCTTGACTGTTATTAGTTTTGATCTATATTTTAATCATATTTAAAACAATATTATAATATCGACACCATAAACCTTCTCCATTCACAATAATTGGTTTTGAATCCAATGTTATTTTGATATTATAGATATACATTAGAGTGGTCCTTATTTTTTGACTTTTTAATTTTCATCATGGTTTCTTATGGTATAGAATCAAATTATGTGATGTCCCGTGAAATTTAAAAAAAAATCTGAGGAATAAGGACCACCCTAATAAATGTACGTATAACTAAATAAACATTAATCATAAAATACAAAAGTAAAGAAATGTTGCCAGAAGTTTTACCAAATATAAATAATTTTTAATTAGGCTTTATTGATTTATCCTGCATAAACTTTGAGCAAAACATGTAAATTGTCGAAGTTTGGTATTAAAATTAAGATAAATATGTTAGTTTATCACAGAATTCCATTCTATTACATGTATATCATTGCTTTTTAAGAACAGTCAAATTATTAATTGTTCTAATAAAAAAGCAATTTTAAAAATTATATAACTTTATATTAAAGTAAACACAAATAACCGGCCAAGTGTCATGCTCGCGCACTGAGCCTTCCAAACCTCGTGAGAATTGTATTAATTTGGTACTAGATGACCAGCTTAAGTGCACAGTTTTATTGCAGTTTCTATAGACAAGGTGTCCATTTCCTTCATCAGACCCTTCAACCCTGGATATCGTCTAGGGCCAGAGAACTTGTCAAGATGAATCAAACGAGCCGAAACTTGATGGGGTTACTTCATTTCATTATAGAACAGACAGTCAGATAATGGAGTGAGCCTACAAGAAATCTGTTTTTTTTTGGAACCCTAAAAAGCTCTTTATTTGTACAACTGGCAACACTATTAATATTGACGTAAATGTTTGGAACTAAGCAATTTTTGGAAAGTTGTTAAATATTACACAATTGATAGAATATGAGTAACTTTGTAGTGTTAATGTCATTGGGCCTAAAATATAATTTCAAGTACAATATAGGGTGAATTATGTGCATTGTCAAACAGCCAACTAGCCTAGCTGAGTTGCAAAATCCCTTTTCTTCCCCAATGACGATGTTAAATCTGAAAGTTACCCACATTCATTTTTGCATAGCTGTGCACAAAGTATCAAAATAATAATTATTATTTATTGTATGCATATGGTGCTCACATTGTCCCCTCAGGTTTTCATTAAGAAATAACACATCCATTCTTTTCCGGCATATGTCCATCTGATCTCTCTATTTCTGACAGCATTGCATGAAACATGTCCGTGACTGACTGAAAATTTGCAAAATATTTTGAATTTTAAAAATGCCACAACTATTGAACAGTGCAGTGCAGACGGAAATTCATAAGGTTCACAGGTTCAAGTCCTATCATCCTGCTAGGCTTGTGCTAGGAGTATGGACTAACACAAGCTTAATGTTTTGAAGGTGAAAAGCCAAGTACATGAAATTGGGAATTAGCTGCATTATAAAGATGAACAGTTTGCAAAGACTATTTTTCTTCTGAACAAAATCAAGTTCTGGGTCAAGAGAACTTGTGACGATTTATTTACTTTACAAAAACTGTAAAGGATTAATTATAATAACCTATTTAGATATCTTGATTGAAAATTGACTGTTTACTGTTAAACCATGTAAATTATTTTTTAGTCATTCCATACATGTTTGTTTCAGTAATAGTTGTATGAAACCAGAACCATTTTACTTGATGAAATCATATTATATTTCCAGTTTTAAAATTGCTGAAGCCCAGAAAGCTGTAACAACAAATGTCTCAACATTTCAGCCTTCTTCAGTTTCAAAAGTAATTGTTTCCTCAAAATCTTTTCATCCTCGAAAAACTGGCTGCTTTTCATCTTTAAAAACTTTGGAAATTGGAAAATATTGTTGTATATATAGTCAAGCTGTACGTCAAGTTATCCAATTCTGATCAATCTTAATATTATATACCTGTTATATTTTGTCCAACAGTGAATATTTCTTAATACTAATATAATAATGCAGAAACTATGTTTTGTGACAAAGCAAAACTTTGATACAATACCTCATTTCGTTTTGCACTAGTTTCCACAAAAGCAGCATTCCACTTTTCTGCCAGTCTTTTCCCTTCCTCAGTACTTATTTTTCTCTCTAAGTGTAGATCTGTTTTGTTCCCCACTAGCACAATAGGTACACTAAAATTATCAAAGAAATAAAATTTTAATCACCAATGAAGCTCTGATGCTCTGTGTAATAAAATTTAACTGCAATGAAAATCTGAAAAAAGTATACACAACCAATACTCTCAAATAAAAATTACACAATAGAGCTCTCCTGGATTATGGATGGCTTCAGCTAGCTGCAAAACCCAGGTCAGATTGGCCAAAAATAATTCACAAGAGGGTCATATTTTCCTAAATATTTGCAAGTTCATCCCGAGTATGTAATTCACTATGTAAGTAGTTCACCTTTACTATATTAAACATTTGTACAATATTGGAAACAAACAAAATTTTGTGCCAACAAGTTATTGTTTCAGAAAGTGTAACTCAACCAATTAAGATCATACAATTTGGAATTATTGTCTTACCTCCAAAAAAATTGATTTGATTATCTTAACATACCCACTACTTTAGATTATACAGGAAGAGGAAGGAATACTTACTGTATTTTACCTACCATATCCAACAGCTTATCATATATTATTTGCACAATTTGGAAACTTTTACTTGAAGTAATAGAGTACACTAATACATAACCATGAAAGTCCATACTATATTGAAGTGGAAAGATGCTATATTCATCTTGACCTGCTGTGTCCACCAACTTGACTTCATACTCTGTTGAATTAAGCCTTATGAACTTGGTAAATGCTGAAAGGAAACCAAATAACAATTTTAAACAATTCAACAATAATTAAAATACAAACATCGTAGTTACATATTGTATTATACTGACTATTTTCTATTGTCGGGTCATATGAATCGACGAAATGCCCTTCCACGAACTGTATAATCAGAGATGATTTGCCTGAAAATATTTCCTTAATAAACAATAACGTCATAAAAAAATGCGTATTGTATTTGTAGCAAGATTTGGAAACTTTTAGGTTCGTTACCAACAGATCTGTAGCCCATCATAGCAATTTTCCTTTGCTTAGATGGCATTTTGAGAAAAGTAAATCTCAATGTACACAAGTCACAAACTCCTAAAAGTAGATATTCAAAGAAAACTTTTCAGTTTTCTTATTAAATAGATACTACTATTTACTTCGTATTTTTTGAGAAACGAATCAAATTATCTTACTCCCAAGAGTATGTAATCACTCCGAGAGTCTAGTTGTTCGTCTATGTATTTTACAATGGATGGATAAGCCTATGGGGCGCGAACACGCCAGAGATGCCTCGCGGTCGCGGTCGCTGCTCGATACCTCGATGTCGATATCTGGGGCCCAAGTCTGCTATTGCAATTGTAGTTACATTACAGTTACATTGCCTATCAATGACATCCCAATTGCTACTTTTAGCAATTTGACTTGGGGCCCAGGGGTTCAATTGTCTATCAATGACATGACAATTGCTAAAAATAACAATTGTCATGTCATTGATAGACAATGTAACTACAATTGCAATAGCAGACTTGGGCCCCTGGATGTTTTACATAGACGTCGGTGCGAACATGCCGGTTCAGTCGCACCTGGATGCTTAGTTCAAATGCTCACTAAACGCTAAAGTAATATTCTTCCATTCCTTGGCTAAAATATATATTTTTTTATTCGATGACAAGATAGCCCTTGACTGCGATCTCACCGTATGGTAAGTGACGATGCAGTCTAAGATGGTAGTGGGCTAACTTGGAAGGGGTATAGCAGTGTAAATTCAATCCTAATCGGTTTCTTTACGCCATCGTGCCGGAACGCTAAATCGCTTGGCGGCACGTCTTTGACGTTAGGATGGCCACGGCCAAAGCCTCCCACCAGGCTGGCCTGGTCTGGATCAGAGACAATTTAGAAATTATAAATTCCTAAATTGCCCCCGCCGGGAATCGAACCCGAGTCCTCCCAGTTATAAGACCACAGCGCTCACCACTGCGCCAGGGAGGTCGTAAATCTGTTGTGGTGGTTTTTGTGCCGCTTATCCCACAGGGCAGGAATATTAAAAATTAAATCTATTAGCGCCTCCTTTTCCATTATTTAATTAAAATAAAAAATGAACCATAATGAATAATAATATTATAATAATATGTACCAATTTTACGAGTAGTTCAGTTATAAAAGAGTTGTGCAAATATAATATAATATCTATTTATTTTAATGAATAATTTTCTAAACAAGTACCCAAGTCTATTATAATAATTCTTATTCTAAGTTTATTGGCACAAATCTTATAGAGCTTTGAAAACCATAATTTATAAAAAAATCATAAAATAATACATCATATAATTAATATTTGAAACGCTATACCTACATTGTATTTATTTTATTAAATTATAAAATGTATTCGAGGCCTAAAGTAAACGACGGCGGGAGTCCTTGAGAGGGCGAACCGATTCGACCAATCACAAGCCAGAGCACATCGATGCTTGCAGTCGACCGCGATGTAAAAACAAAATATTTTGTTTTCGCGTAGACATCGATGTTTCTCGGCATGTTCGCGCTCGTCTGTTTGCATACATTTGTTTTAAATGGAGGTGGCATCGAGGTAGCGAGCTAAACCGCGACCGCGAGGTATCGCAGTGAGGCATCTCTGGCGTGTTCCCACCCTATGCCTAGCACAGATTACTATAGACACAGATACTATAGATAAGCCTACTGTCAATTAGAGATGTGTCGAGTCAGGCTGACTTAAGTACCGACTTGAATACTTGTACTCACATTAATCATTCTCAAGTTCTCAGAGGATTCAGATTCACGTTATTGGTATACTGGTTCCGAGTAGTTACTGGCATTCAAATACTAGTTCCGAGTACTTTACAGTATTCGAATCCTAAGTTGGAATCTCAAATTGCGACTCAAATATTAAATAAGTATTTATCAAGTTTTCGCCGAGAGCAACACGACTGAACTTGTATTTCCTTCGGCCAGCCGCTGTGAAAAAACGAGCCAAAGTCTAGCTTACTCTGTGTTGCATGAAAAATCAGTTTTGCATCCAACACTGATTTTATTTTATATCTGGTCTAACCTCACAATCTGACTGGTTATTCTAACTGTTAATAAATTCCCAGATTTCTAAAATAACCTAAACCCGCGCACCTATTACGAATAATAAAAGGTACCTAAGTAATAGAGTACTTAAGTGTTTATAATACTACGTATAATTATTATTACGGTATTACCTAATGTATAGTAAATGCTATCCTATCCTAGTTAATTAATAAATGCAAAAGTGTATGGATACATAGATGAATATTTGTCACTCAATCAGGCCGCTACAACTAAACCAATTTGGCTAGCCACATAGATTTTATTGTCTGGAATAGCAGTTACTTTTTATGCCGGAAAATAAGAGAGTTCCCGCGGGAATTAAAAACCTTAATACACGCGGACGAAGTCATGGGCATAATCCAGTGTATTCATAAATGCTAGATTACAGTTTTATTCTTTATCGATGTCGATAGTTTAGAAGCATACTCACTAATTGGTGGCCATTTTATGCGACAGTATTGTGTAGGTAGGTAACCTATATACCTTATACCGCGTCCGCATGCTTGTGGCAAACGGCAAACGCCAAACCTCTACAAACGTTTGCCTTGAATTTGGGAATCATCCGCACGCTTGCGAGGGCGTTTGTATGTTCTGAACAGGCAAGCATGACGGACGTCGAACTTGTGTCGGCTTTATTATTTGGCTTAAGTTATTTTTACAAATGTTTTAATCCTACTAAAATGGAATATGGATGGATGGATGTTTGTTACTCTTTCAGCCACAACTAATGAACCGATTTGAATGAAATGTGGAATAGCGATAGCTCATACCTACATTTTAGCCCGGAAAATTAAGGACTTTCCGCGGGAATTAAAAAACCTTAATCCGCGAGGACGAAGTCGTGGACGTCATCTAGTTGATAGTAAAGCGTCCTCTAATTAAAATTTTCAAAACATATTTCATGTGCACAATTTGTCCAGTTACAGTTTTAGTATAATATTATAGATTAGTAGTATGTAGTAGCTAGTAGTATGTTCGAAAACACTTGGTACATACCTAGTTTATTTATTTGAATAAAAAAATATTCTACTCTATTCTAGTATGTACCTACTCAATAGATATTTTGTTTTTTTTTCTTTATCAACCGATAGACGTCCACTGCTGGAGTGTTTATTGCATGGACTTCCTCAGGCTTCGGTCTTGCGCCACCTGTATCCAGTGGCTCCCTGAGGGTCACCTGATGGTGTCGGTCCACCTATTACCATACCATTATATACCATTTTCCGGTGCGGAGTCGCCACTTATTATTATTAATATATAAAACTAATTAATTAATTAAATTATATAAACAAATCGTCTTCAAAAGTCTTCAGTCGACCAGTCATTCATTTTACGTTTTTACCCACTCACAAAATGAAGATTTCTAAAGGTGCGATACGTAAATCGTAATACAATGACACGTCTAATCGCCGCCAGTGCACAAACGAGACTGAGTGCGCGCAAACGTGTGGACGGAGACGCAAGCGCTTGCGGCAAATTCCCTTTGGTTTGCGATCAAAAGACCGACACTCGATGGATCGGCCACAAACGCTCGCAAGCGTAGGCAAACCATGGCAAACGCTCTATCCGCACGTTTGCGTTTGTGAAGGTTTGCCGAGGTTTGCCAAGCGTGCGGATGCAGCTTTATTTTCGTAGGTAGGATTTCTCCATATATTTCCTACCACTTTCCTACCTACCATGGGTGGTTTATTTTTAACTTTTAATAAAAAGTGACTAAGACCGACTTGTCAAACCAATTTTACAATAATAATTATTTATTGATTTAAAGAAGTTATCCAGTTACTAGGTACCTATAGGTTTAACAAATGTGAAATTACTGTAATCGAAGAGCTAGGAATTTTCTTTAATAAAATTGTGGTTGTTCTAAATCATAGAAAGTATGTCTGCGAACATTCCGGAGTGCCCACCGAGTCTCAAAGCCATTCAACATTTCTTAAAAACTGCAGCGGAACATGACGCTAGGGATCCTACAGTTGCATACTGGTGCAGACTTCATGCTTTGCAGGTCGGCTTGAAGCTTACTAACAAGAAAACGCCTGAAGAAACAAAATTACTAATGGGTACGTATGATTCTAACAACTAATTACGTACTTAAAAAATTCGTGTAATACATCTATGCATGTAGCAAGAAACTTATATCAATATTAGTAAAATAAGGTCCAAGCACAGTTTAGTTTCAAATGCTAATTTAATTTCAACTAAGTATTTATGGTACATAATATTTATCTTGAGAAAGAATCTCATAAACCCAGTTGTGGTTGACCAAGGACCCAGATAGTGACAGGTTATTCCGGAAAAATAAAGGCTTCCCACAGGATATTTAAAAACTACTCAAACTCAACTGTACACCAACAAAGCAATAGGCAAAAGCTACTATACAATAAGGCAGCAAGGCCACTGCAAGTTTCCTCATGTTTTTTGAGCTATTTATTCATTTAATCTATTTGTGTAAACATAAAGAATATCTCTGTCTATCTAAATTAGTAATTATTTTTTTTTATTAAATTGTTGAACATTATAGCAATAATGGATTGGCTAGAAGAAGCAAAGAAGATATATAAAGACAATGAATCTATCTCCAATGAGGTGGTTGCTCAGGCACACTTAGAAAACTATGCTCTGAGACTGTTCTTGTTTGCTGACAAACAAGATAGGGAGCAAAATTATGGAAAGTAAGTCTAAACCTATTACATGTTTACTATTAGACATGCAACAAAAATAAACAAAATGCTGTTGTACCATACACATTTTTCTGTATTGGTGAATTAATGTAAAATAAGTGTAAGTGTAAGTATCATGAATTTCTGGAATATCCATAAAAGCCTTCATGTATTCAGCTGTTCTATGGTGTGCCTTTATTTATCTACTGTCCGTCAGTCTATACAGGCTTATTCTCAGGATGGCTGAGCAGATTTTGATACAGGGAGGTAGAGGATTTAGCAGACAGTAACACAGTAATTTTTAACACCATTTGAATTTGGGTACTGTCCACTTGGACTGTAGAGATTTTATAGGTACTAAGTGGGCATCATCGTTTTTAACACTTTTTCTGCTGCAAACACAAAGCATTGTGTTTTATTTATTTATTTTTATTTTATAAATGGGTTATACATAATATGTGGCTTGCACATGCCAGACATGTTGAGTGAGCTACGCAAGTGCGATAATACACCAAGCGTGTAGCCACACATCAGGGCTAGATTGTTTATGTTTTAAAACAGTGCCACAGGTAATATATTAGCTTCTCAACCTTGATGCTGCAAGGTACTGCACTCCTGAATCTTAAATTTAAATGCACGCTAAAATGTATGTAACTGCCTTCAATAAAATAGCAACAAATTTTTAATTTCAGGAATGTGGTTAAAGCATTTTACACTTCGGGGGTGATCTATGATGTCCTTACAACATTTGGAGACTTGACGGATGAAGCAACCCAAAACCGCAAGTATGCCCGATGGAAGGCTGCATACATACATAACTGCCTCAAAACTGGAGAGACACCAGTTCCAGGTACAGCTATTATTATATTACCATCTCTTTTTCTTCTCATTGACTACATTTTCCCACTAGGTAATGGCAGATCCCACATGCCTTTAATTTTCTGGGATAAAATATAGCCCATTAATCCTGGATATGAGCTATCTCCCATTTCAAATTTCAGCCAAATTGGTTAATTATTTATTAGTCTTATTAGTGATTGCATAAGTTTTACTCTATTTTGATTTGTATATTAGTCAATATTATAATCTCAGGCCTATGACACCTCCATTGTTATAGGTCCTATGCAAAATCCTGAAGGAAGTGTAGATGAAGAAAATTCTACAACAGGAGACGTGCAACCTGGCTCTTCAGATTCTCAAACACTTGGATTTAATCAGCCTGGACCTGCAGATTCTCAACCATTTGGCTTTCCCACTGTCACTCCGGCCACGCCACCAATCGTTCCAACCAGTTTTAACAATAGCCTCCCGGATCCCAATCTGGTGATTAGAGCAGCGTCTCAGTTGCCACCTGTGCCATACACGCCCGAACCCAACCCTGGAGGCTTCGTGCCCTATGACCCCTCTCAACAACCGCAACCCACCCCATCAACAACCTCCTATGGGGATAACTCAATCAATGTTGCACAACTTACCCCTGAACAGATTCAGAAGGCTCAAAAGTATTGCAAATGGGCAGGCAGTGCGCTTAATTATGATGATGTTAAAACTGCTATAAATAACTTAAAGAATGCCTTGGAACTACTCCAGACTGGAAGAGATCCCGCTTGAATTGATGTATTATTTTGTCTTCATTTCACACCTCTTGTAACTGTAACTGTATAATTATGATATAGGTGTGTATGTTTATGAACATACATAGTTCTACATGCTTAACTTTTTATTTATTATTTTAAACTCTGCCAGATTAAAACTCATCCTTAAGGCCTAGCAGGATTTTAAATCTGACAATGCCCTAAGGTGCAAGTGCCTTGATATGTTTCATGGGGAATTGGGAAGTCACCTTCAAATGTTGTTTTTTTAATTTACGTCAAAAAAAATTACTGAGATATTTTAAATTAAAGTTATGTTCTTCACCGTGTCATGTGGAATGGCACCAAGAATCAAACTAAATTAGGTTAGCTAGTTAGGTGTCCTTTCATAATAAGCTTAAAAAGTTGGTAGAATAAAGAAAGCTAAGCGTAATTTTAGTGTGCTTTACGCTTGCAATGGAGCACTTTAATATCTCCGGCGTAAATGGCTAGTCTCCGTTGAGATTGGCTGCCGTCGACGAAATTCAGTTGGAAGGGTGTTATGCCTATTTCAGAAACGACTACTAAATTTTTATTTAGAATGTCTCAACTTTAAATTAATAAAAAACTTTGTTTTCCTTAGGAAATATTGTGAAAAAACATACCTATTTTATTTATTTTTATTAGGTACAGTCATATTAACACTTTATATTTTATTTTAAGATTCATACCTTTTTTTTCTGTGATCGAAGTTCATACCCCATTAATATTATAAATGCGAAAGTTTGGATTTATGGATGGATGGACGGATGTTTGTTAATCCTCTCCTATTCTAGTAATATGTAAATGCAAAAGTGTGTTTGTCCTTTAATCACGCTGCAACGACTGAACCGATTTGGCTGTGGTATAGAGATAAAGTCTGGAATAACACATAGGGTACTTTTTATCCCGGAAAATAAAATAGTTCTCGCGGGAATTAAAAAACCTTAATCCAAGCGAACGAAGTCGCGGACATCGAATAGTAATACAATAATTAAGTAACACTAGATAATGCCCGCGACTTCGTTCACGTAGATTGAGATTTCTTAATTCCAGCGGGAACTTGGGTACCTTCAAATCAATAGTGAATAGGCATCTTCTAGGCAAGCGCGTTCCATCTTAGGCGGCATCCTCACTTACCATCAGGTGTGATTGCAGCCAAGCGCTAGTCTATATGTATATTTAAAAAAAAAAAAAAAACTTATTTTCGGTATGAAATGTAGCGTATGTGTTATTTCAAATTAAAATCTATCTCTGTGCCAAATTTCAGCCAAATCGGTTTAGTCGTTGCAGCGTGATTGAAAAACAAGCAGCTATCCATGCATCCATACATATCTACATCCAAACTTTAGCATTTATACCATTAGTAGGAAGTAGGATTAAAAGCCTTATCAAACTGTCAATAATATTGTATACAAACCAGATATTGTATTTAAATTAAGTAAAGTAAAAAGAAAAATTTTGGAACAGAATAATTTTCTCCTGTATAAAACTATCATTCCACTGTTCATATTGGTCATTATTAGGTATGTACTACCTATTGAAAATTAAAATAAAATCATTTTTATTGTTAAATAATATGTAATATTAGTTTTACACTTAACCAAATAGTTTTATGGCCAGGGTCAAAACGATTATTTGTATTTTCAGGAATATACTTTACCTATAATAAAATTAATCATAATAATATATTGTCATAAAATTATTTTTGTATTTTAATTTTGAAATTACATCTATTTAAAAATAGTAATTATGTTCGTTGTCATTCAATTGATAGCCGTTCACTGCTGAAAATAGGTCCCTTGCGAGATTCCCCACAGAACACAATGTAATGCCGCTTATATCCAACGATTAGCTCACTTCCCGGTGCGAGGTCGTCATTCAAGCACCTTGATAAAGTACATCAGCTATTTAATTTGTGTCTCACCAATCTCGTTGGGATACTCTGAGCTTAGCTCTCTCAATTGCTCACCTTGGGATCCTGGGCCTTCTATGAGGACCATAGATAGTTAACGGCCATGTAAAATTCGGCAATCATTTTTCAAGATGAACGACTTGCTATACTTCATGTATGTCGGGACTGGCACTTTAAGATCTTGTCCTTTAGGCGCATATACATGAACTTACAATCTATAAGATATATGCAATTCACGAAATATTTTGGTATGTATCTTAATATCTACATTAAATAAAACCATTAATATGTTTTATACTAATTTATTCATAAATATGTATGTAATTTACGTTATTTTCAACACAACTTACAAAACGAATTGCGGTTCTAATAATAGTTCAATAGACATGGTGCTCTTGTCAGTTTGTATCTACTAAAAGCTATATTTTGTTAATGTGGACATACTTATTATCTGAAATACAAGGAAAGACGTTTGGACGAGCTACAGAGTGAACGGAGTTCGGTATTGTAGTTTGTGTAGTTTTGTATTAGTACATAGTATTGAAGTGTTGATAAAAAGCTATTTCTTAGAAATAAATTTTATTGGATTTCCAATTGTATTTGCAACATTACATTTGAGCAAAATATGTCATATAAATACATTTACTTAAAATACATACAGCATAGTTTAATAATCTACTGAAAAGTGGCAGTTATGATCCTATATTCTATATAAATAATTATAAGTAGGTAGATACATATTATAAGTTACATTTGCGGAAGGATTTAAGTACCCACCGCTTCATTACCAAGACAACCTCTTACCATTAAGTGGTTAATGGAGAAGGCTTGCGACCCTCAGCAACGAGGAATTCAATAAAGAAAGAGTACATAATAAAGTTAGGTATATAATTTTAAAACATTCTATGCTCACAAATCACATTCACACAAAATGAACCTAATAAATATTGCTTAAATTAATATCACTTTTGGGTACAAATTATATGGCATCTTCATTAAAGCGTTAAATAAAACTTTTATCAATATAATCGCATGTGCTGCAGTTTGATTAAAGTGCAAATAATAAATACTAACTTAACAATTGTTCTGATTTTATTGTAATGACTAGCGATAATCACAGAAATATTTGACAAAAATAATTTAAATGTTAATTTATTTCACGTGTCAAGTTTTGTGCTAATAACATTGAAAACACAGCTACCGGTGGCTACCAGTTCATCCGACTCGTGTACTTTTACTCCCTCTTAAGTCCATTGCCATTCTGTGTTGCGGCTGTTTTTTCTAGTTCTTCACGGCGACTAGTTTGGTACCTTGAATACATTGAAAATATAAAATAAAATTACTTTGGTGACTACTACTACTATACATAATTTTCATTCGCTGTATACATATAAGTTAATATGAAAGTAGTTTTCAACTGTAACCGTATCCCATATCAGCGCCCGTATTTACAAGAACTGATTATAAGGTTTTTAAAAATCTCGTGGGTTTTTAATTATTAAAAAGTTCGTCTCCGGGCGCATCTGTATACAAGGTGAGCAGTTGAGCCTTTAAATGTAAGTAAGATAGACTAACGAATTTATAATATTAAGTAAGTACCTACTTAGGTATCTAAGGTATGTAGTGTATACAAAACTGTTTTGATACAATAAATGTTAAGACAATTATTGTATCAAAATAGTAACACAAAATCATTTTAAAGTGGGAGATTTGCTTAGGTGTGTAATAAGTTAATAATATAATAATAAAGTAAGTATACCGAAGCGATATGAAAATAAGAGTATCTTTAACAGTAGCATACCTATCAAAATTAATTAGTGGAATTAAAAACAATAAAATTATTGTTTACAATGAATGCAGAATCTACAGGGGTTAATAAAAACCCAGAATAGTTACGTAGGTATGTGCACAATTATTTACGCGACAAGTGATTCGTCATAGCTACCGAATTTTTGGCTGGTTGCCAATCTGATGCGATAGAACTAATTTTATTTCGATATTCGTGTTTACATCTCATAAAAATTGGTCAAGGCGCGAGTGGTTACTTTCTAGCTATTTCAAGGACTGCATTATCAAAGGTCCCTACTTATAGAAGCTTTTAATTCAATCGCCATTTCTTGAGAAGTAGGTACAACTCGTACCTACTTACAATGTTTTATGTTCCATCTAACGGTTATAAAATAGTGTGATGAAAGTAAGATTTGATGCGTTTGTTAAACAATGATCAGCGTAGACTCTACACTGTAGAGCGATATAACTAATAGTTCCATGACGTCAATGCAGCCCACGAACGGAATACGATCAAATGGATGTAGTTATTTTTCGCTGACATCTGTAGTAGGCATCTTGCATTAAAATATGATTATACAATGCTGAAAAGTTATTTGTGGAATGAATAAAATCTATGTACAATAACGAATTTTCAGTTCTTACCAGACTACAAGCCTTCCGGTGAGCATGAAGAAGAAAACCAACGCCGGCGCGCATCGGTCAAAAGGATCACCAACCATGACGTGGGAATACGCAGCAAGGACCATCAGAAATACAAGTCCTACGTTTGCCGTATTCTTTATCTTGTCTGTAATAGAAAATTTTATGTGTATTACATAACTGAAGGTGAGCGGCGATAGCCTAGTGGTTAAGCTATCGTGAGACAATCTGCACGCGTGACATAGTTCTCCAAAAGGTTCCGGATTACTCGAACACGCCTGGACTGATTTGGAAGATTCTTATTTTGTTTGAAAGGGTATACTTCCTAGATGGTCCCATTGTCATCAGGTCAATCTAATGATGAGTTCCTGGAGAAATCGAAGGAACTCATCAAATTTTGTAGGCACACTTGATATACTTCGTAGTGGCGTTTGAAGTCGGTTTTGTAAAAAGAATTATATTATTCGACATCAAATCTGTGTCCAGAAGTGGGCTGGTCAAAGGGGTTGAGATGAAGATTGAAATTACGAATAGATAGATAGGTAATATTGACGAACTTTTATTTTTTAGATTGACTGCCTCATCAAGTAGGTACTTAGCTAGCTAACTTTGCTGCACAGAACAAAATTATGGCATCACAGAATGGCAAGCTCGCATCGGTACCAAAATAAGTTATTAATTTTTTTTTTTTGCTAAGAAACTGCAGGATTTCGGTGATGGAAAGTTTGACGGTGTTAGATACACACCTAGGCCTTGCAGAAGAGCATGTAGGTAAATGCCGTCTGTTCCGACTTCTTTCCAGTAGTCTGATTTCAGTTTCACGAGACTGCGAGAGTTAAAGGACAAAGTGTGGAAGTAAGGTATGTTTTCGTACACAGTGCAGTCAAATACAGTTGAGATTTTAACGTTCAAAATAAATAGTAACTTACGACTTGGTATTACTGCCAACGCCAGCCCGAACAATATTTCTAAGCCACCTACAGTCCTGCGATACCATTTCGAAGGTAGTTTAAAATCCAGCATTTCCGAAAACGGAAAGACTTTCGCATACCTCACATATTCTTTTCTCTAAAATAAAAAAAATAAAATTGGTTAACAAGTTGTTTTAACCCTTGACGTAAAAAGAGGGATGTCTGGGTTTTTGGTAGATATCAGTTTGAGCTCTTTGTCCGTCTACATCGGAAACTGGATGAGCTAACTCGGATGATTCTCAGCTGTTTGATGAAAATCTGTCCAGCAGTTTCAGCTGTTTTTTTCAGCCGTGGTCTTCTACGACTGAAAAAAACAGCTGAAACTGCTTGCTTGAGTTGAGTTGTACCTAATTGATATTTTACTTCAACATACTTATCAAATCGATTTCTTTGGTAAGCAAGTACCTACCTAGTAATTAGTAGGTAGTTATTATAAACCTAATGGCACCGTAATTATTAATTCTTATTGTGTTAGTTTTGACTCGATGCTGCAATCACGTTTGCGAACTAGTAAGTAAATATTGTGCGATTTTGCCGAAGTATTGTATTCACTGGATTTCTCTGTTAAAGGGATTCTCCTCATCATCCTCTTCCTCTGGGGAAGGGGGATCCTCAGGAAGGATAAACAGAAAATATTACGAAGGCTTCCAGTCCATTTAAAAAAAGTTATACGATAGCTAGTTTTCTATAGTGGTTTTCTATAGTAGTATAGATAGCTCAGTTAATTACCACCTATAGTATAGTCAGCTATAAAGAATTAGCTTTTGCTCGTGGCTTCGCGGATTTTTCAACCCCCTATTTTACCTCTTTAGGGACTGAATTTTCTAAAATGCTTTCTTAACGGATGTCTACGTCATATTAGCTATTTGTAGTTATGATTTTTAGCCCGATCAGTACAGTGGTTTGAGCTGTGCGTTCATAGATCAGTCAGTCAGTCAGTCACTTTTCCCTTTTATATATTTAGAAGATGATAGCATGAGATACGTCCCACTGTCACAGACAGTAGTACAGCATCGCTGGGCATTAGGCGGCAGGCCAAATACTAAAATAGAAAGCCACATTGCTCCGCAACAAAAATCTTAATGCATCTAGCGACCTTTATAATTTTGTCTCGACAGTAACACTTGCGGAATTTTATCTGGGTACTTACCAAATCTTTGTGCAATTCCTTCGAAATAACAGGCGACAGCTTCGTTATACCCACAAATATAAAGAAAATTCCCAACAGAATGGACAAACTTTTTAAAACGATGGATGCCATTCTGCTTTGCAATTTTTTTTGATTTAGCTATTTATAACACTATCATTTTCATTCTCCGACTATACTAAAAGTAATAATCACGGGAACACGATCATAATTTATTATTTCATCACATAAAAATGATATTAGTTTCAAGATCCATAAATCGCTGGTTTATCACTATCTTTTATTCCAGTTTTTAAACATTGTATTATACACGTAATTGGTTTTACGAAATGTATAAAATTCCAAAAGCAAAAAGCACGCTTTGCCCGTTCGACGTTCGCGCCGGCGCGAAAAAAATCCATATCGAATATTTTAAATTTTATCATTGGTCTAGACGGGAGTATTTTGGCAGAAATATAATAACATCTTCAGACGAGCCAACTCGTCGCTCAGAACCCGACTTGTTTATTTTGACGCATTTACATATTGGAATGAGCTCGAGAAGGAAGACAATTTTAATTAGTCCTTTTTACAATAATTGTGAATAGGTGGTATATTATTTTTAATATAACAAAAAAAAAAAAAAAAAGACGTGTGGCACTCGGAGACTGCCGCGGTAAAGCTATTGCATAGCATTTTTTATCAACGCCATCTAGCGGTGAGAGGAGTCCCGTGTCAGTGATACGTAAGTTTTGAACACGGGCAGCAAATACTTCGTATGGTAAATCTGTGCCCGAATCTCGGCATACACAGATCTGCCAGCCAGACATATTTTTAGGTAAATCTATCCGTGTATGGCTACTAGTTCTGACTAGGACTGAACGAACCAAGAATCAACTCTTTGTTAGGTAGATAGGTACCTCCTTTTACACTGAACTCTATATTTAATCTATGATTAACCCTGGACTTGCTGCTGTGATTTCTTTTTTGAACCTAATAGATTGACGCCATTTTGGTGCTATAAGGCTGAGGTTTGCACCGGAGCGGATTTTCGAGCACCGGTGAAAATCACCGGTGATTTGCTCTGGTACTAAAAGGCCATGTACCGGATCGGGCACAACCATCAATACAGGTCATCTTCGTGTCATCAACAAAATTGGATTTTCAATCTACACGATCGGAACCAACCACCAACAGAGGTCATCTTGGTTGCATCATCCTTAACGTAGTGTGGTTGGAACACGGTTAGAACGATTTACCTCTCGTTGGTCCTGGTCTGTGGCGCAACCAAAACAGACGTCCACACAGTCATAGCTTAACTCAATGGCATCTATTTGTCCTTGGTAGTGAGGGATGCGCTCACGACTGTGCTCACGACCAAGGTGGTGCGAAGGTCACTCAGCTGACCAACCAAAATCGAAATCCAACCTACGCATACCTACATCTACATAGTCGATTTTAACATCAACCCAACCAGAGGGCCTATTAATTGTGCTATTAATATTGAATCCAAAATTCAAAAAAGCACAAACATTTGTGCAAACTGAAAATTTCATATTCACAGGTTCTGTTTGTACCTTGTACAAATAGTTTCACTCTGTGGTTTCACTGATCTCTATAATTAATCTATGATTAACACTAGATTGGCTATCCTTATATAAATGACAGCCTAATGAGCCTAATGGATCAATATATCATAACTAGTAGGGCGCGTGGGTGCGCGGCTCGCTAAAGCGAACCGCGGTTTTTCTGTCCACCAAGTGGACCTTCGGGTCTTGATCATCTTTTCCCAAGGAAGCACTCTTTCATCTTTTATAATCTCTGAAATAAACACCGACGAAATTTGTATGGCCGCCATCTTGGATCCGCCATTTTGGAGGTTTTTTCGGCTCTCTGCCAATTAGATGAGGTTTCGAGTGACTTTTGTTTGTACACCCCCCACCTATCTTCAATACCCTGACCGTGCTTCTCACCCGTCTCCGAAATCCTCAATCATCAGCTCCCTCCATATTTTTCATCCAAATGAATTTTTGTCCTCTATACGAAATCATCAGAAATTTCGGAAAGGAACCTATCAAAGTCTTGCATACATTTTATATGAAAAAAATAAATTCCGCCATCTTGATTTTTTTTCTATTCATCAAGTAGACCTGCGAGTCTTGATCATCTTTTTCCAAGAAACCACTCTTCCATCTCTTATAGTCTCCGAGATAGGCATACCGACGAAATCTGTATGGCCGCCATCTTGAATCCGCCATTTTGGATTTTTTTTTAGCTCCCTGCCAATTGGATGAGGTTTCGAATGACTTTTGTTTGAACACTCCCAACCTATCTTCGATATCCTGGCCGTGCTCCTCACCCGTCTCCGAAATCCTCAACCATCAGCTCTCTGCATATTTTTGCTCCGTACGAATTTTGGTCCTCTCTACGAAACCATCAGAAATTTTGAAAAGGAACCGTATTAAAGTCTTGCATATATTTTGTATGGAAAAAAATAAATTCCGCCATCTTGAATTTTTTTTCTGTTCACCAAGTGGAACTTTGGCTCCTGATCATCTTTTGCCAAGAAACCGCTCTTCCATCTCTTATACTCTCCGAGATAGACACAAACAAAATTTGTATGGCCGCCATCTTGAATTCGCCATTTTGGAGTTTTTTTTCGGCTCTTTGCCAATTGGATGAGGTTTCGAGTGACATTTGGTCGAACACCCCCCACCTATCTTCGATACCCTGGCCGGTGCTCCTCACCCGTCTCCGAAATCCTCAATCATCAGCTCTCTCCATATTTTTGTTCCGAATGAATTTTTGTCCTCTATACGAAACGGTGGGTGAAAAAAAAATTTTCCATACAAAATTTTACAGGAGAGGTGATCAATGAGTCAGTCAGTGAGTCAGTGAATCAGCACGAGTAGCTATATATATAGTAATTATATGAATCATAGCGGTTGGTAAGTCGGTCATTTGCAATATTATTAAGAAAGAAAGAAAATACTTACGTTTCTTTATAAAATACCTATACACACACTTCTTTCTTCAAGCTGGGCTGGTTTCCACACTTAAACCAGTTATGGTCTATTATGGATACCGTCACACATGGATACAAAAAAATACAGAATAAAAGAAAAATAAGTTATAATAAAAAAAGTGATAATTGGCTTTTACAGCCATATGTGATATGTTGCATCAGCGTGAGCACTGGTAGGTTTTCTGCCGGCACCCGCTTGCGTGAGTCACGCGCAAGTACACTGGGTACTTACAGCTGTTAAATTGGAAATAGTATTATAATGTATCTAATGTATAATATAGATGTTAGTTCCAGAGAACTTCGTTATGTTTACAGCGCCAAAATGGCGTCAATCAAGTCCGAAATGGCGTCAAGTAGATCCCACATACTTGATGGCAGCCTCTCCAGTGTTAATTATAGAGTTCAGTAAACATGTTTGCACAAATTTCTTTGTGCCATGTGGGCTGACTCTTACAAAGCTCTGAAACTCCACAAACTAATTAATATTTTGAATCATAATGTAGCTCTATGTATTTGGATTTACCTTCCTTTGATTAGACAGAAACTCTGGTCAGTGTTTAGTTAATAGATGCAGGATTGATATTACTTAATCATTTTTGCTGAATTTTGTTGCTGTTGTTGTTTTAGGTTGCTGATACTTTTTTGCTTTCTCAGTTCTCACTCCTCTTTTTAATATATGAAATAAATGGCAAATTACAATTGATCATGTGATTTCATTGCAGCCTATAAGTTGACTGCAAGGCTGCAATAATATTCAAAAGAGGAAAATATTATCAGAATTATTTATATTTTTTATTACAGCTTCATATTCTTTCATAAATTTGACTGAGCCACAAAGCAAAAACTGATCGTCAGAATCTGGTTTCAAACAGTCAAGTTCTGTAATGTTGAACTTTTTATTTACAATTGGTTCATTGTATTTTATATTGGTAGAGTTCTCACTGAGGACATCACTCAAAAAAATTTTATAAGAAAAGTTCCAATATGAATTGAACTCATACAACTCGTTTCTGAACAAAATTTCAATAATATCCTTACAACAATACAATAAAACTATTCTAGTCATATCTTCTTCATTGCTTATTATATTTTGGATAATAGATATAAAAGGTGCTACACCTGTCCCTTGTGCAATCATTATAATTCTTCTATATTTGTTTGGTTGTATATTGTAGTTACCATATGGACCTCTCCACAAAGTTTCCTCTCCAATGGTCAAGTTAAACAAATAATTGGAAACTAGTCCATTGCTATATTTTTTTACTACTATAAGGAAATCATAGTTTATTTCTTTGTCATGTAATTTTAATTTAATAGGAGTATATGCTCTTGTACAAGAAATATTATTATCTGAGGTGTATTTTACGAGAAAATGATCACCAGGTCTCCACCGGATTTGCTGACATTGATCGAGATCAGACTTTTGAAACAATAGAATTTTTTGTGTGTTGCTTATTTGTACGATATCAAGGAGATAAAATATCTTATAATCAAGTTGTGAAATACCATAATCCGTTAAGTTAAACGAAATATCACCTTGTTTTTGATACTTTTCGTACAATTTTAACTGGTTATCGTATACATCGAATATACATGGATTACAACCACTGTTGCAACAGTCTTCTTGTTTTGGCTCAATAGGAGGCTTCATGCTTAATAAATAAATTATATCAACACCTTGAGCTGCATGAGGCGCAATAAATAAACAGAATTCCACACGGATTATCGGATATTATTATTATTATGACGGACCAAGACGGACACAGATGACAGAATTTGAATTTTATAGTGGTTTGCACCGGCACCGGACCAATGATTACCGGAGAATCACCGGTGATTCTCCGGTGAAAAGATCGGGGAAAAACCGGTGTTTCATCGGTTATTATTGAATCATAAATCAAGTAATTTTATTTAAATAAAAAGAAGTTTGTTGATCAACATTGTTCATTATTTAAATAACATTTATTCAAATACAATTATTTCATCATTATTTCCTCCCTCCTTAAATAATAATTATCATAATAAATTAAAATGTTTTTTTCTTGATATTTTTTTTAACAAGAGTCAATCTTCAAAATAAAAGCAATTCCGATAAATTGTTAGCTATTGGTGTAGTGCCAGCATAGGCTACTTTACCCTGATATATTAGGTACCTACCACAGTGACAGGATACCTATCTAAAGACTGTAGAGGAGTGAAGGTACTGATCTCTATCTTTAATCTATGATTAACACTGGGCTTATCTTGGCGCTGTAAGCATAAAATAGGGATAGGGAACTGTGTCTGGAATGGTCTGGAACACTACCTATCTACCTAATATTTGCAAATATGGCCCACCGACCTCTATATTTACAGATCCACCAACATAACTATACAATTGATGGGATCGCTAGCGGAAAGTTTACTTATGCTACTTATGACGAGGAAATCGATACATACTGTATTTTCATAAGCTGCTGCTGTCAGTTCTTTCTAGTACGAGCGCTGGGTCCCAAGTCTGCTATTGCAATGCTATTGCAATTGTAGATCAATTGTCTATCAATGACATCCCAATTGCTACTTTTAGCAATTTGACTTGGGGCCCAGGGGTTCAATTGTCTATCAATGACATAACAATTGCTAAAAATAACAATTCTCATGTCATTGATAGACAATAAAACTACAATTGCAATAGCAGACTTGGGCCCCAGGTCAAAGATCATGAACACTTGGACAGCGGAATCAAGCGGAATGATATTTTATAATAGCGGCCCTATAAAAAAATATATCTAGTTTCAATTTTATCCACCTGCACAGTTGCAAGTTGGTGGCATTATAATCTATGACTAGTTATAATCTATGATTTCACTAGATGATGCGCGCGACTTCGTCCGCGTGGATTAAGGTTTTGTTGATTCCTGCGATTAATTTTCCGGGTTATGTGCCCTATATGCTAATCCAGGGTACAATCTATCTCAATTTCAAACAGCCCAATTCGTATAGTAGTTTTTGCGTGAAAGTGTAACAAACATACATACACACGCCACCTTTATAATATTAGTGTGATAACCAACTCCTCTAATAAGAGAGGTCGGTGTGCCTTATCCAATATTATTAGTTCCAGAGACACTCGTATGTCAAATGTGGCGCTTTAAATTGATCCATAGGTACCTGTACCTAATTAAAATGTCATTTGAATAGGAACAGCAAGTTCAGTGTTAATCATAGATTAAAATATAGAAGCGGTTTATTTTAGTTTAATTATATTTTAGTTTAATTATATTATTTATTCATTAAGTTTTATTTTACCAGAAAAGAAAAATAAATTTAAAATTATACTTTTTTCACCATGATAAAATCGACTAATTCTCTATAGGTACCTACTCGTCTAAGTTTTACACGCAAGTTGTATGATTGCACAATTTGGTTTTACCTAGTTCAAGTCTATGCAGTCTATAACCATATAGTACTTTGGCGCCCTCTACACTGACGCCAAATAAACACCGGCTAGCGGCTAGTGCTCCCAGGCCCCAGCCCGCCATAATTTTCTTTTTGGCCTTTGCTATAACGTTGGCTGTAAACAATTTTGTAAGTACGGATAAAAATATTATTATAATTTGTAATATTATTCATTAAGTATTGAGTGCCTCATAGTTAATTATCAAAAAATAGTTTTTTTTATAATTATCGGGTAAGTCCAACATGTATTTCTTAAATTACCTAATGGCAGACTCCATTAAATTGGCTTGGGGTCCCTACAATAAAAACTATTTTGCGCGAAGAATTTTACTGACTTTGCTGTGAATAATTTTATTAATCTCTATAGATTAATCCTAATTTGATTTATTATCTGCGTTCGTTTATTTATATTAACAATGGCTAGTATAAGTTGGCGTCTCTGAGGCTAATGACTTTTGGTTTTGTTTATTTTATCTAAGACTCCTTTGTTTTTCTTGCGTTAATATTTACCTCTCCTAATTATTATAGCCAGTACGTAGGTCGGTACATATTATATTTTGAAACAGATGCAACCATGTTTTATTTGAAATGTCAATCTAATAAGGGTACTGTATGAATTCGATTTTTCTCAGATAGCCTTAACTGTAAAAATTTGATTTTATGATTATTTCAGATTTGCCTTCGTAGGTGTAAATAAAAGTTATTAAAATGTCAGATGATGGATCAACAGTAGTAGAGAAGAAAGGACGTGGTAGACCTAAATCTAATGGAACACAATCGGTTAGTATAAGCCTATTATAAGTTACCCTTGTAATAGTGTATAGTTATTGAGCAGAGAGTAATGATGTGAGTTTTGTTATTTCCATTATTATCTTTATGTTATGCTTATACTTCAACTACTAGAAGTTATTACCTTCCACTAGTTTGATAAAGGAGGATAATGAAAACTAAATTTTGATTTTTTTTTTGAAAAGCAACAATAATTTTTGTTATAGGAAACTAAAGGAGATTCTAAGAAAAGAGGCAGACCTCCCGCAGCCGCAGCTAAGGCTAAGGAATCCAAAAATTCATCGGATGATGAACAGGCACCAGTCGCTAAAAGAGGCAGAGGCAGACCGAAAGGTTCCAAGAAAAAAGCAGCAGCCCCTAAAGCAAAGGTAATCCAAATTGTTCTGAACTGCAACATCCACATTAGAAACCTTAGTATTCAGTACTCTTTATGATTAGTTATTAATCTTTTTCAGAGTGGTTCCGGTGAAGGCCGGGGTCGTGGCAGACCACGCAAGGAACTAGCTCCTCCCAAGAAAGATGCAGCATCCACTGAAGAAGAACAGGAAGATGACGAAGAGGAAGAAGGCTCCGACCAGTAAACAAGATTGTTCATCATACAACTTGCTCTTAGTGTAATTTGGTTCTCATTTTAACCCCTTTGTGAATCAGAATGTTCGGTGACAATGACACCTTTAGCTTTTGTGAGGGGTTATCATGATAACACAAGTCCCAAACACCATTTTTCTCCCAAACTTTATTCATGTGAGGATACTAAAAGAAATTATTATTAGCAGATTTAAGGAGTCCTCTTTGTGATTATATTGCATTTACTTGAGCTATTTTACACACTAGATACTTCTTACATGGCTAAATTTTGGGTAGACTTAGCTCTCCCTAGAAACGTACAAGTCTTAAGATATAATTTGTAAGATTCTTTTTTTTGTAGATTTATTCTATTTCTATTATAAGAGGTATTTTGTAATCATCTGATTTATATTGTAAGAATCCAAACAGTTTTGTAGATTTATTAATTTTGACTCAAAAGTCAAGTATTATTTTCTTTAAAATAAATATTTCATTTAAATTTGTTTTTTTTTTTCTGCTTTAGTTTCTTTTTATCAAATGCAAGTTTGTTGCAATTATGGTTGTTACACATTTAATTGTAGAACTTGATCAAAACCTTTTTTATTTGAATCATTGTTATTTCATCATTAAGTTACAGCAATGTTGGCTTCTTTATTTCTAATTGTGGTGGACTCGTAGTCTTGGACATAATTAAAACCATAACATACCTATTTCATAACCCTCATAATTTTGGGAACTTGACTGAAATGTTACATTATTTTGAAAATACGATTTACTGTGTGTCTGTGCGTGAATGTACAATTTTAGAACAATATATTAAATAAATTATAAATATAAGATTTTTCTTTGCTGCTTTAGATTCCAGGTGTTGGGTTTTTACTTTTTATGTTGTCAATTTGCAAAAGCTTTAAGCCAATGGATGTAGGTATTACCTATTATAAATTATAGCATTGTCCTGATGGTTAATAAGAGTAATAACGGTGCTTCACAACAGAAATGTGTAATACTTGTCTGGCTCTGGCTTAGCATTATGTCGTTCATCTTCTTCTTCAACTAATGGACGTCCACTGCTGGACATAAGTCTCCTGCATGGACCTCCACAAGCCTCGGTCTTGCGCCGCCTGAATCCAGCGGCTCCCTGCGACTTGCGCTTGATGTCGTCTGTCCACCTAGTGTAGTAATGTCGTTCATAATCTTCACTAAAGACATAGCTTACCAATAGGGTTGCCAGATTTTTTTTCCGCAAAAAATACGGGATTTCAGTTTTTTACCTGGGGCAAATAAAAAACAAATTATTTAAGTAGTGTCATTTTTTATTTTTTTTTATATTTTTCGGAAGATCGAGTCAGTTTTAACATATTTTTATTCGTTTTAACATATCTGTAAAAATCAATACAATTATGATCGTAAAAAACATTAAACTCCCTTTTTAACCGACTTCCAAAAAGGAGGAGGTTATCAATTCGACCGGTATCTTTTTTTTTTTTTTTTTCTATGTATGTCCACCGATTACTCCGAGGTTTCTGGACCGATTCACGAGATTTTTTTTTAAATCGACAGAGGAAGCTCGCGAAATGGTCCCATAAATTTTTTTACCTTCAACTCCTCAAGCCTGATGCTGCAGGGGCATTTCCCCCCTAAATAATGGGACTTTAGGAACCGTCGTTTACGAATTGATATGCTTGGCCTAAGCATATACTACATCATAAAGTTCGAGGTTCTAGCTCCTCAATCCTGATGCTGCAGGGTTGGAGGAATTACGAACTGTCACTTTCGAATTGATATTGTTGGTACCAAGCATGGCCTACATGATGGAGCTCTTGGTCCTGCTCTTTAGAAATTGTGTATTGTTAATAAGTACTGTAGGTACCAAGTATAGACTACATTAGTACCGTAGCGTTGGAGGGAGGGGAGAAAGAGAGTAGGAACAAGCTACACTAAAAAGCTTAAAATAAAAATTCTTTTCAAAAAACCGACTTCCAACGCCACTACAAAGTATAAAAATAATTTTATTTTGTACACGTTTGTTGAAGTCGGGCGGGCTTAACTAAAAATGATGAAATCGATGCGCGACGCTTACCTTATGGTGACATATAAGAGACACGTTTATTGAATTCGGGCGAGCATCGCGTATCGGTTTCATCGTTTCTATTTAAGCCGCCCGACTTCAACAAACGTGTACAAAATAAAATTATTTTTATACTTTGTAGTGGCGTTGGAAGTCGGTTTTTTGAAAAGAATTTTTATTCACGAACGTTGCGTGTACCTATGAATACTTAGATCGTAGACAGAGAAGGCAATAGACCAAGGTACTGTGTAACCGCGACTGAAATAGAGATAACATGACGTAACGATGACGTCACATGACAAGTTCGAGTTTAATGTTGCCACAATAACTGCACTCCCCTAGTACCCCAAATTAGATGGAAAATTCTTCCCAGGATTTTTAAATAAAACGACAAAACAGATGCTGAACTGTTTTATTTTTTAAATAACATACCTACACATATAAGATTGTCTGGGAGAGACATACCTATTAGGGTAAGCTCCTATTTTTTTACATATATCTTAATATTGTGTGCAATAAAGAATTTATTATTCTTTATTGCACACAATATTAACTTCAACCACCACTTAAAAGTATAAAATAATTTTAGTTTGTACACGTAAGTCGGTTTTTTAAAAATATTTTTTTTTATACTAAAGTTTTTTAATGTAGTTTCATAGGACCAATTCACTAGATAATTATTTGCTCCTTAAAAAAAATATTGAAATGCCGAATAGAAATTTAGCATATGTGAGTCACTTTCAAAAAAGATGTATGTAACACAAAGTAAAATTTTTTTTCGTTACTAGTAAGAATGTTACACAAAATAATTTTTAATGAACAGTTAAAATTTTCCTTCGATCGAGTAATGCTATTGAATTAAAAGCAACAAAAATTGTATATTTAGTCATCAAAATCATCATGAATGAAATTAACAGTATATTCCTTTTTTCAGGCAGTCGTATAAAACTGCAACTCTTCATAGTTTAAGTTAATAATTATTTAAAAAAACATTAAAAGTCTGCCTCTAGCTATTTAAAAATGGCTTTAAAAATTAAGAACTTTGTAAATAAAATAATTCTTAAGATCGCCAACAGTTCTCGACTGGTCGTTGGACATTCGAACGAAACTTCAGGATGATTCAGAACAGTAACCGACACTATCTAACTGAATACACTTTAATCATCGCCGACATATATTATATTCTAGTATCCATCATCTTTCTTTTCTTTTCTCATAATATTCATTTCTTCCATCACGACTTTATTTTGTTTCAACAAAAATTAAAAAAAAAATTGAAAAAGTAGCCAAAGTAACCCGCCGTTACGGTATGTCAGAGGACATTACTAAAAAAACCTATCTCCGTGCCAAATTTCAGCCATATCGGTTTAGTGTGGCGTATTGAGTAACAAACATCCATATGTTTGTTACTCAATCACGCCACACTAAACCGATATGGCTGAAATTTGGATGTATGTATGGATGGCCATACATACATTCAAACTTTCACATTTATAATATAAGTAGGATAGGGAAAATCGGGACATTGTATAGGTACCTAAAGCTGGCAACACACATAGATACTAAATTTTCTTATTAACTGTCAGTTTGTTTCGCACAAAAGTGTGTCGACCTTGAAAAAACTGGTTACACGATGAGGGACAAAAAATTGGGTAGCTGCGTCTCTGTTTATCACATTAATAACTTTATTTCTGCTCTCTTTTTAGTGTGAGTGAGAAAGAAATCGTCACTGGCTCTATGTCTTCTCTCTCTACGAATAGAGATAACATGACGTAACGATGACGTCACATGACAAGTTTGAGTTTAATGTTGCCACAATAACTGCACTCCCCTGTTACCCCAAATTAGATGGAAAATTCTTCCCAGGATTTTTAAATAAAACACAAAACAGATGCTGAATTGTTTTATTTTTTAAATAACATACCTACACATATAAGGTTGTCTGGGAGAGACATACCTATTAGGGTAAGCTTCTATTTTTTACATATATCTTAATATTGTGTGCAATAAAGAATTTATTATTCTTTATTGCACACAATATTAACTTCAACCACCACTTAAAAGTATAAAATAATTTTAGTTTGTACACGTAAGTCGGTTTTTTAAAAATATTTTTTTTTATACTAAAGTTTTTTAATGTACTTTCATAGGACCAATTCACTAGATAATTATTTGCTCCTTAAAAAAAATATTGAAATGCCGAATAGAAATTTAGCATATGTGAGTCACTTTGAAAAAAGATGTATGTAACACAAAGGAAAATTTTTTTTCGTTACTAGTAAGAATGTTACACAAAATAATTTTTAATGAACAGTTAAAATTTTCCTTCGATCGACTAATGCTATTGAATTAAAAGCAACAAAAATTGTATATTTAGTCATCAAAATCATCATTAATGAAATTAACAGTATATTCCTTTTTTCAGGCAATCGTATAAAACTGCAACTCTTCATAGTTTAAGTTAATAATTATTTAAAAAAACATTAAAAGTCTGCCTCTAGCTATTTAAAAATGGCTTTAAAAATTAAGAACTTTGTAAATAAAATAATTCTTAAGATCGCCAACAGTTCTCGACTGGTCGTTGGACATTCGAACGAAACTTCAGGATGATTCAGAACAGTAACCGACACTATCTAACTGAATACACTTTAATCATCGCCGACATATATTATATTCTAGTATCCATCATCTTTCTTTTCTTTTCTCATAATATTCATTTCTTCCATCACGACTTTATTTTGTTTCAACAAAAATTAAAAAAAAATTGAAAAAGTAGCCAAAGTAACCCGCCGTTACGGTATGTCAGAGGACATTACTAAAAAAACCTATCTCCGTGCCAAATTTCAGCCATATCGGTTTAGTGTGGCGTATTGAGTAACAAACATCCATATGTTTGTTACTCAATCACGCCACACTAAACCGATATGGCTGAAATTTGGATGTATGTATGGATGGCCATACATACATTCAAACTTTCACATTTATAATATAAGTAGGATAGGGAAAATCGGGACATTGTATAGGTACCTAAAGCTGGCAACACACATAGATACTAAATTTTCTTATTAACTGTCAGTTTGTTTCGCACAAAAGTGTGTCGACCTTGAAAAAACTGGTTACACGATGAGGGACAAAAAATTGGGTAGCTGCGTCTCTGTTTATCACATTAATAACTTTATTTCTGCTCTCTTTTTAGTGTGAGTGAGAAAGAAATCGTCACTGGCTCTATGTCTTCTCTCTCTACGACTTAGATGGATTTCATAATAGAAAACGAAGTACGGTTCAAATACGGGACAGAGACAGTCCCACCGGAACATTTTAAACTATACGGGACGTCTGGAAACGCTACTTACCAATGAAAAAAAATGTCAAAATCGGTTCAGATTTCGTGGAGTTATAAGGTACTTAACTAAAAAATTTCATTTCTTATCCTGAAGAAATTCTTGCTACTTTTTTTCGAGAGAATATCTCTTGTTTATTGGGATTAACCATATAAACATTTATCTGTATCTTGTGGTATCTTGGAATATAAATGTTAGCAGTGTAGGTGTAGTAAAATATGTATACCAAATTGCATTTAAATCCGTTCAGTAGTTTCGGCGTAACGCACACACAGACAGACAAAAATTAAAAAAAAATCTTCGGGTTTTAAATCAATAAAGCTTCCTATGATTAAAATTTTCAAAATCCTCCAGTTATTCTATTGAAGTGAAAAATTAAAAAATAAAGTAAAGTAAAAATTTAAGCAAATAGGAATTTATCATGAGCCTATGTACAAGAAGACCCGACATCTCCTTTCTTGCTTCATCAAGTATTATCAACTACCAAATAGTAGTCAAGACTGGGTATGCCTTTAGGAAAGTATAGGTTTGAAGTCCTTTTTTTTATTCGATGACAAGATAGCCCTTGACTGCGATCTCACCTGATGGTAAGTGACGATGCAGTTTAAGATGGTAGCGGGCAAACTTGGAAGGGGTATAGCAGTGTAAATTCAACCCATACCCCTAATCGGTTTCTACACGTCTGACGAAAAAAGATTTTTGCATGGACCTTCCACAGGCCTCCTCGGTTTTGTGCTGCTTCTATCCAACGGCTTGGTACGACTCCTGATGTCGTCAGTTCGAAAAAAATGCACGTTATGTTCACCTTTAAGAGTTAATGGGTTCTATCCGTAGATGGGTATACCACAGGTAGTCTATCCAACAATAAGGGCCGATCTACACCGGAATGGCAGCGGCGTGGCGAGCACTTTCAATGTAAAATAATTTTAAACTTTATCTACATAGTCGCTAAAGACCAGTATCGTTTGACGCGCGTGGCCGCGTGACTTTTTTAAGATTGCGATTATGTAGATAAAGTTTAAAATTATTACACACTGAAAGTGCTTGCCACGCCGCTGCCATTCTGGTGTAGGTCGGCTCTTATGCAATGGAACACGACCACAAGTTTCTTTTCAATGGCAAAGCTGACAACTTGAATACCTTTGGCCGTAGACAGTCTTTGGCACATCAACCCAATGATTGATGGTACTTATATACCTAAGTGTAGCGCAGGCAGCTTCGTCCGTGGCTACCTAAGGTGACAAGAGACGCTGCTAACACTCATGGGGCTGCTAACATCAACTCAGACTCACCACATTAATTAGCCTAAACAATGAATCTGTTTTAATTTGTACCTTGTTTGTACCTGTGTGCGGGCCGCGGGGGTACATAGGTACAACTTACCTCCGCGACTTGCTGAGTTGCTGCATGTCTGTTTGTTCGTGATGTCTTGTCATACTTGTTCTTGTCTTTTATTCGTATTGTCAGTGGACTTACGGGTCCGAAACATAGTCATCAACTTTGTACCTATGACCTGATGTAAAAGCTTAGGGTTAGTTATTCAATAGGCGATGGAGCGAGGTTTGCTCTGAGTATCCTTGTGAGATCAAATCAGAAGTAAGCAGATTCATAAGGGAACTAGTTACCGACTTAGGTAATAGGCGAGGCACATAGCTATTCTGGCTCAAAAAACTCATGAAGTCATGAACATAATGGAAACCCAAAGCGTTTGAAGGGCGATCTCGCGGCTCGCACTGGATAATGCAGTGCCCATCAACGAACATCAAGGTTTGAACAGAAATTCATTTACTATTTCATAGTAAACCAGTAGTAAACCTTCAATGGATAAAAAATATGTGTCGATGTCGGTGGCTTTCATATTTTGATAAGCAATAAGCCTGTCTACGCAATAAGCATTGAGTTACAGATTACAGAATGAGCCCCCGGGGGCAGACCACTAACCTTCCCTATAGGTAGGTACCGTAGACAGAGAAGGCAATAGACGAAGGTACTGTGTAACCGCGACTGAAATAGAGATAACATGACGTAACGACGACGTCACATGACAAGTTTGAGTTTAATGTTGCCACAATAACTGCACTCCCCTGTTACCCCAAATTAGATGGAAAATTCTTCCCAGGATTTTTAAATAAAACGACAAAACAGATGCTGAACTGTTTTATTTTTTAAATAACATACCTACACATATAAGGTTGTCTGGGAGAGACATACCTATTAGGGTAAGCTTCTATTTTTTACATATATGTACCTTAATATTGTGTGCAATAAAGAATTTATTATTCTTTATTGCACACAATATTAACTTCAACCACCACTTAAAAGTATAAAATAATTTTAGTTTGTACACGTAAGTCGGTTTTTTAAAAATATTTTTTTTTTATATTAAAGTTTTTTAATGTAGTTTCATAGGACCAATTCACTAGATAATTATTTGCTCCTTAAAAAAAATATTGAAATGCCGAATAGAAATTTAGCATAAGTGAGTCATTTTGAAAAAAGATGTATGTAACACAAAGGAAAATTTTTTTTCGTTACTAGTAAGAATGTTACACAAAATAATTTGTAAAGAACAGTTAAAATTTTCCTTCGATCGAGTAATGCTATTGAATTAAAAGCAACAAAAATTGTATATTTAGTCATCAAAATCATCATGAATGAAATTAACAGTATATTCCTTTTTTCAGGCAGTCGTATAAAACTGCAACTCTTCATAGTTTAAGTTAATAATTATTAAAAAAAACATAAAAAGTCTGCCTCTAGCTATTTAAAAATGGCTTTAAAAATTAAGAACTTTGCAAATAAAATAATTCTTAAGATCGCCAACAGCTCTCGACTGGTCGTTGGACATTCGAACGAAACTTCAGGATGATTCAGAACAGTAACCGACACTATCTAACTGAATACACTTTAATCATCGCCGACATATATTATATTCTAGTATCCATCATCTTTCTTTTCTCATAATATTCATTTCTTCCATCACGACCTTATTTTGTTTCAACAAAAATTTAAAAAAAAATTGAAAAAGTAGCCAAAGTAACCCGCCGTTACGGTATGTCAGAGGACATTACTAAACAAACCTATCTCCGTGCCAAATTTCAGCCATATCGGTTTAGTGTGGCGTGATTGAGTAACAAACATCCATCCATACATACATCCAAACTTTCACATTTATAAGATTAGTAGGATAGGGAAAATCGGGACATTGTATAGGTACCTAAAGCTGGCAACACACATAGATACTAAATTTTTCTTATAACTGTCAGTTTGTTTCGCACAAAAGTGTGGCGACCTTGAAAAAAACTGGTTACACGATGAAGGACAAAAAATTGGGTAGCTGCGTCTCTGTTTATCACATTAATAACTTTATTTCTGCTCTCTTTTTAGTGTGAGTGAGAAAGAAATCGTCACTGGGTCTATGTCTTCTCTGTCTACGGTAGGTACCTAACCTACACCGCACAAACATATATAAGCTACACCGTGTCTCTGACGAACACTACTAGAATAGGATCACTCACCTCCGTTAGGAGCACTGACCTCTATATTTAATCTATGATGGACACTGGATGTGCTGTCCCCATACAATTATTAATGACAGCTGCCTAAATTATGGATCAATTTGTAGCACTTGGAGCGAGACTTTTGAGCACCTATTACCTACTTATGAGTGTCTCTGGAACTAATTTGGTATTGCAAATAGTGCAACGACCTCTACAATTTATGAAATCATACAACCAAATATTACCTATTAAATAGTTCCCCAATTTACCCAATATGGCGTCCATCAAATAGGTCCAAAAAAGGGTGTCACAGTATCCAGTCCAGTGTTAATCATAGATTAAATATAGAGATCGGTGGGTAGGAGTGTTCTGTGGTGCTTACAGACGAATAGGCGAGCTTGACGCTTAAATCGACTGCTTTGTAGCTAGGAGGATTAAGCTCTGGAGTGGCCATAGGATGCGTACCCCTCTGTAAGTTTTTATTTGACGGGTATGCCCAGCGGTCATACCCGTTATATAAAACTGTTTGACTCGCGTCACGCGCCTGTCAACAACGTATGGTTAGCGGAGGATGAGCTCCGGTATAATATGCCGACTATGAGTGATTTTCCTTCTAAAAAAAATACCAAAAATATCCAGTTTATGAAAGGATAACATTACTTTTCTCCTGATATATTCTTTTATCCAATTAATGCACTATTTAAGGAGAAAACTTAAAAATACTGTTGATCCGAAAATGTTGCTACGGAATCGTACAAGAAATAATTTCGGGAAATTTTAAAAAATTAACCAATCTACTTATTACTCGATTGGAGCCCTTTATCATGAACTGCATAATGATTTGATTACATACAATTAAAATTACGATCGAATAGGAAAGGTTGGGGGTTTATGTTTATATTAATTTATAAACTTTAGGCAAACAATTTAATCGGTTATTTTGAAAAGGACGAGTCACACATTTCGTCAAAACTGAGTTAAGTAGAATATTCGTTAACATTTTATAATATTTTCTTGTCGTGTGACTGAGATTTTGTTGGTCTTGCATAGTAAAAATATATCATTATCTGTAGTAAACTCTTACTAGTAAACTGAGCTACTATTGTAGCTATGTCACTATAACTACTTTTTAACATTTTAAAATTTAATAGAAATCCGACCAAAATCAGACCAAGTTATTTATACCTTTGCCTTAATCCTTACCAAAATAAATATTTTTCAAGCAAGGCTGTTTAAATACCTGCAAATTACTTTTTAGTTTATTAAAATTGGACATTCCATTCGAAAGATATTACGAGTTCATTGATGTAATTTATTCTGTTATCATTTTGTTTTCAATCATCAAGTCCCATACCCAAAGGGAGCCAGCGATACACTATTGCTAAATATATTATTATTTAGGTAAGTATGTCCTGCATTTACTGTGCGTTTATGCCAAAATGTTTAAAAAATAAATATCCACCCTTGCGAAGCCGGGACGGGCCGCTAGTATAATATAAGTAACCGATATAATTGCATGCGCAAAAATCATTACAAACATACACAGATTTGTGATTAAAAAGCCTTATTAATATTCAATCGCCACAATTAAATGCCCTCGTGCCACCTCGGTTTATGAAAAATTAAATTGTAATAGGTATTGTACCCATTCATAAAGTTGGATAAGCTTATCATTAACAGTATTTTTAAGGTAGTTTTTTGTTCAAAAATGAGGATTTTATTTTAAAGAAGTTGGTCACACTGCAAGAAAATTAGGGCTGGAAGCAGAAATTATATCGATATTGATATTTTCGGTGTGTATGGTATAGGTACATCATGTATTTTTTAATTTTCTTATAGAACCAGTTAGTGTTCCAACAAATGTCTACTATCCATTGATAAAACATGGATAAAAGTTTAAAAACTATAAACTCGACTACAAAATTGTATGTGGCATTTCTTAAATTTATTTATTTACTAGCTGATTTCCGTGACTTCGTCCGCGTGGCGTAGTTTAGAGTAACTTGCTACTATCCGCGAGAAGGTATGTCCTCTATCTCCGATAATATTTATTAGATCTTCACCAAAATTGAATAAAATAGTATTTTTCAAAAACTTTCATCCCCTATCGCGGATGAACCTTATTGTTTATTAGGATAAAAAGTATCCTATATATTAGATTCAGAACATTCGATTTAGATTTATATTCTCATTTTATACAATTCATTAAAAACTTTTTAAGTCTTAGCCAGACCAACGAACAGTAATTGATTGCTAAGTTGATTTAACAATATTTTAATTTATACTATTAGTTGAACTTCATTCATTCATTAATTCATTTAGAACTTATCGAAAGTCGATAATCGATAGTGTCGCAGCCCAAAATTGCTTACATAAATGACATGATTGTTTCGTGTAAGGATAGAACGTCCATGTGTGTGAATTTGGTTGTGTGCGTATACTTTAAGGTTGTGTTTGGTAGTTTTGTCGTGTGCGTGCATAGCGACGTGATTGAAAAATGCACCTGTAGTAAGAAATTGTTTATGTGTGCTACCTCGCCCCGCACCGTAATTGACAGATTTTTTTGCAAAGAAATTAGACGTCAAGGCGTCTCCATCTAAAACACAAAATTTTTTTTCCTCCGAGCTTTGTAGGCATAGTTTGGTAGGTACTGCGCAATTTCCATCTTAAATTTTATTTTATTTTTAAACTTCTTTTAAGGCGTCGGGTTCGTATTTACCACGTATTCACGCACACTCCAATCGAAGATACATGAGTTGTATCGATACCTTAGGTTCAATACCTGTGATCATTACCTAGTATTGATCACAGTAATAGTAGTACTTGATAATTTTATCCTAGTATTTTACTAAGTATCGATACTTCCTCAATTACTCGATACTTTTATCTCATTACTAGATTTTATACGTCAAACAGCAGACTGTAGTTTTACTTTCTGGGGCCCAAGTCTGCTATTGCAATTGTAGTTACATTGCCTATCAATGACATCCCAATTGCTACTTTTAGCAATTTTGGTAGTCTACTAATTCAATGGCGTCACAATTGTTTACCGATGGTTTGCCACTGACACATCTAGCTTTAAATCTAGCTTAAATAAACGTTTTTAATATGTAGTTTTTTTTTGAAACTCATTTCGGGAAACGCTTTTTAAGCTAATTCCAATACCGAGGTATCATTAAATTACAATCTAATTATAAGAAATCGAACGACCATTGTGAATTTAGTAGACTACGAAATTTTGGACCAATGATAATTGTATTGTAATTGTATTGCGGATCAATGACAATGACATGTAAAATAGCAGACTTGGGGCCCTGTACGATGGAAATCTGGATGATGGATGGTTATTTCACTCGATGGAATGGTAAGTATAGCTTTCGGGGAGACCCTTACATTAGATTGTGTGTGACCCATTAAGTAGAAGTAGCAATTAAAAAGTGTTTGGTTTATGGTGATTATTTAAATGGAATCATCTTGCAAAATATCTGAATTTCAATGTGATCAATTATGTGCGATTATTTACGTTGTAAAAATAACGTAATTATAGCTGCAATCATTGGGTAGAAAGCATGATGAGATATTTTTTATTGGTAAGTATATCATTATTTATAATTATTGGTACTGTAACTGTAACTGGTTGTTGTTTGATTGGTTTTATGTATAGCTAAGTTACGTTATTCATATTGAATTTCACTGAAGAAGATGAGGGCGAATTGGGGGATAACCTTGGAGGTTGAGTTGTTTGTAATCATTAAAGGAGGTAAAAACAACACTAAGGATTATTGTTGTTTTTACCAATTTTTCTTAAAAATATTACTGGAAACCCATTCGATACTAAGTAGTATAGATACTTTTAATTCTATATTTTTATCGGTATCGATACTTTTCTTTCGATATTGACATCGAGTCGATACTTTTGAAAATTTGCGGATCCCTAAGTAAAGCGATACTAATCAATTAATCATTAATCTGTGTATTACAGTTTGTAATGCGTGAAGTCTACGGACGTAGACAGAGAAGGCAATAGACCAAGGTACTGTGTAACCGCGACTGAAATAGAGATAACATGACGTAACGATGACGTCACATGACAAGTTCGAGTTTAATGTTGCCACAATAACTGCACTCCCCTAGTACCCCAAATTAGATGGAAAATTCTTCCCAGGATTTTTAAATAAAACGACAAAACAGATGCTGAACTGTTTTATTTTTTAAATAACATACCTACACATATAAGGTTGTCTGGGAGAGACATACCTATAAGGTAAGCTCCTATTTTTTTACATATATCTTAATATTGTGTGCAATAAAGAATTTATTATTCTTTATTGCACACAATATTAACTTCAACCACCACTTAAAAGTATAAAATAATTTTAGTTTGTACACGTAAGTCGGTTTTTTAAAAATATTTTTTTTTTTATACTAAAGTTTGTTAATGTAGTTTCATAGGACCAATTCACTAGATAATTATTTGCTCCTTAAAAAAAATATTGAAATGCCGAATAGAAATTTAGCATATGTGAGTCACTTTGAAAAAAGATGTATGTAACACAAAGGAAAATTTTTTTTCGTTACTAGTAAGAATGTTACACAAAATAATTTTTAATGAACAGTTAAAATTTTCCTTCGATCGAGTAATGCTATTGAATTAAAAGCAACAAAAATTGTATATTTAGTCATCAAAATCATCATTAATGAAATTAACAGTATATTCCTTTTTTCAGGCAGTCGTATAAAACTGCAACTCTTCATAGTTTAAGTTAATAATTATTTAAAAAAACATTAAAAGTCTGCCTCTAGCTATTTAAAAATGGCTTTAAAAATTAAGAACTTTGTAAATAAAATAATTCTTAAGATCGCCAACAGTTCTCGACTGGTCGTTGGACATTCGAACGAAACTTCAGGATGATTCAGAACAGTAACCGACACTATCTAACTGAATACACTTTAATCATCGCCGACATATATTATATTCTAGTATCCATCATCTTTCTTTTCTTTTCTCATAATATTCATTTCTTCCATCACGACTTTATTTTGTTTCAACAAAAATTAAAAAAAAAAATTGAAAAAGTAGCCAAAGTAACCCGCCGTTACGGTATGTCAGAGGACATTACTAAAAAAACCTATCTCCGTGCCAAATTTCAGCCATATCGGTTTAGTGTGGCGTATTGAGTAACAAACATCCATATGTTTGTTACTCAATCACGCCACACTAAACCGATATGGCTGAAATTTGGATGTATGTATGGATGGCCATACATACATTCAAACTTTCACATTTATAATATAAGTAGGATAGGGAAAATCGGGACATTGTATAGGTACCTAAAGCTGGCAACACACATAGATACTAAATTTTCTTATTAACTGTCAGTTTGTTTCGCACAAAAGTGTGTCGACCTTGAAAAAACTGGTTACACGATGAGGGACAAAAAATTGGGTAGCTGCGTCTCTGTTTATCACATTAATAACTTTATTTCTGCTCTCTTTTTAGTGTGAGTGAGAAAGAAATCGTCACTGGCTCTATGTCTTCTCTCTCTACGTCTACGGACTACGAGTCGTCCTTATTCTATAGGTATAGGACCATACTTCGAAATACCTACTCGATACTAGAGTATATAAGTACTTCGCATCCCTACTTGGTACCACCTTGGTACTTCACTTCACTGTTTTCACTGACTCACTGTCACTGATACTCCTGCTACAGACTAGGGCTATAGTATACGTAGTATCTATAGTAATCTGTAGATCTGTGGCTATAGTCATAGAGTAAAGTAATCAGTTGGTAATCAGGTTCACAGCAGTTTACGCTTTTATTTGGATGTGCGGTTATGTTTCAAAGTTTTACTTTTTTGGTAATATAAAGAAAATAAAGTTGTGAAGTTTTTAAGATCTTGTGTTCGTAAGCGCTATTAAATTATTTGTTGAGTATAATCTAGTGTAACAGTGAAAGATTATTAAAACATTATCGTGAAGTGATGAGGTGTTTGATGTTTCCTGTAACTACGTTGCTGTACAGTCAAAAAGTTTTGATAGTGGTTTAACTTTTATTTTTGTTAGGTAGTGATTTTAAAAATGCTAATATGCAGATATTGGCATGTCGCCAATAATGAAAAGGATTATTTTATTACTTACCAAGGTTAGTGTCCACTATCTAATGTTATTTATTTATTTCTTAACAGAGGTTTACTGAAATGCATTATAATGTTTCATAAGCTTATTGCATTGCATATGGTTGGAGGTGTTGATTTAATTAGATAAATTTAGTCTCAAACCATTGCCTGCCCACTAATGATGTGTGTCTTCATAGAACGGAAAGAGTTTAAACTATAGTACACTACGCTGGCCAAATGCAGATTTGAAGGCTTCACACACTTTTGAAAACTTTGAAGTCAAAGGCATGCTGCTTTCTTCCTTATATTTTTCTTTACCTTTAAAGCTAAGAAAAGTTATATTTATTTCATTTTTAGGGTTTCGTAGTAACACCACAAGAAACCCTTATAGTTTCGCCAAGTCTGTCCATCTATCCGTCTGTCTGCAGCCTATTAGACTATTGATACTAAGAGCTGTAATTTGGCATATTAATTAGGCCAAAAAAGTTGTACAGTAAAATTTCAATGTTTACATTTAAACATTTACGTTTACACTTGAAGGGGGGAGATGATATCTTTTTTACTCATCTTTCCCACTGTGAGGGATATTGTAAGAAAGGTCTTTCAAAAGTATTTGAGGTACGTTATAAACTACTAGCTGATACCCGCGACTTCTGTTCGTGTGGATTGAGGTTTTTTATTCCTGCAGGATTCTCTTATTTCCCAGTGATTGAGTAACAAACATACAAACTTTCGCCTGTATAATATTGGTGTGATTTTATGAATTTTATGAAGGTTTAGCGTAAAGTAATTAATAATTTGCATTATTATTATAAATATACTACCTATGAACTATTAACTACCGACATGATGAGTTAAAGTGATGGTGGGGTACCATTTGGAGCATTTCATGTAAATTGGCTGGCAACCTATTGATTAAGTTTGAACTAAATACATACTCTTTAAGATCCATCTATCTAATAATATTTAAATAATTTTTGACCAGTGATTGTATAAAAAGGTTAATACTGTAAGTATTACAGAAAAAATAAATTAAAAAAATTTATATAAAATTAGAAATTATATTTCTAACTGGCACAGTTTTTCATCAAAAATCAGCCATCATCATCCGTTTCTAACCAAATTAGTCATGGGTTACAAAAAAGTGGATCTAACAATTTATATTGCTATTTTAACTATTCTAGAATAACTATGTTAAAACCACTCATAAACTGAGAACTATCCATACCTCCTATATAATACAGAACTGTTTATCAATTAACTATTAAGGTCATAGTTGCAGCAAGTAGCAACACTGATGACTGACCCTATTGCCATATTGTTGTGTTAATTTGTCCTTTGTATGATACTATTATCATAATCATAATTCTCAATATATTTGTTGCAGATAGCATGGTGTAGATATACACTACACTAGTTGCTGTACTACTATATTTCAAGGATATATTTTTACAACGTAAGTAGGTACACAATGTTCTTCACATTAATGAACTTTTTCTTTTAAAACCCCACTGGCTAAGATTTTTTGATGATAATCTTTAACTCAAGCTGAGTTGAGTTTAAGATTATAATCATTTGCTTTTGCTTAAAGTTGAATAAAAATAGGGAAAGGTTGGTGCCTTATGTGGGTATCTTATGATGAATGATGTTTGATGAAGTACTCAGTTGTAGTTATCTACTGAAATTAATAGATCCGTATAGGACCACAGTTACTGACATCGCTTATTGAGTCGCAAAGCTGAAGTGGCATAGCCTGATGAACCGAGAGTGGTTGAGGTCCCAAGATACTGCAATGGCGACCTCGCACCGGAAAGTGCAAAGTAGGTAGGTTCCCCATGAGTTGGACCAAAGGCATCAGATGAGTCAAACAAAGCCGCTGTATACAGGTGGCGGCGTGTGAAGGTCCCTGCAAGAGACCAAGCTTAAAACGTTCAGCTGTGGACGACTGTCCGTTGCAGATGTTGACGACGAAGAATGTACTTAAGTTTTGACGTGTAACATAGCAGTTAAAAATTATTCATAAGCGTTCCATTCTTTATAAGGGCACAATGCTATGACACGTACGAATAAATAAATACCTTTGCGGCTTATACATAGTGTGGTGGTATGTAGAGGTGTTCCCATATTGAAGTATGTTGGCAGTAGGTCAAAGCTGGATAGATGTCCTGAATTTTTAAATATGCTATTAAGCTCTCACTATCTCGGCTACTGTGCGCTTTTCTCTCGCTGATTGCGTCTTTTTACTTTCTCACGACGTTTCACCGTGAGGGATATTTTAAAGTACATAACTACATAGGTACGAAAGGCTTGCGAGGCGTAGGCTTTAAAACGAATGTGTGGACTTTACTGTCTTTCTTCTATATGAGTTAACATTCAGTTATTCGATGGCGATACTTGCGCAGAGGTAATTTGTTTTGGTAGGTGCGAAATTGCTCCTTTTGCTTATTCAACTTCAGTCTTACTAGTTAGATAGATTTCCTGCTCTGTAAGAGCTTTATAAATTATATTTACGCTTCGGCAACTAATCTGATAAGTATGTGGTAATAACTGGACAGGTGCATATCAGAATACGCGTAAGATAGGGTTCATTAGTCATGCTAATAAAAAATCTAGCTAGGTAGCTTATTATGAACTAAAAGCAAGAATTATAAGAAAACTCCATCACTTTAGTGTTTTATTCCCGCGGTCTCCGCATCAAACTACACATTATTATGGTCGATAATGACATGATCGATCACTAGGGCTCAGATATTCTTTTACAATATTCGTGATAATTTTGTTTATAATTTCTTACTATATTAATATACTAATATTGTAATTTTTTTCGGATTTTATAATATGATATATGTATCGTAGCAGTAACAATGCAACTGTCTTATAGAAACATGTTATTGCTACGATTGCAACATCTTACACCGCTCAATCTCCTTCGTGCCTTCTCCATCAACGTGACACTGGCGAAGCAATCTGTGCCCAGTTGGCACGCCTGAAAGCCACTGATTGGGAATTGAATTGAATTGAATTATGGCACAGAGGGACTGGTGTAATTAAAACGGTTTCCTGGTTTTAATATAGAACCCTAAAAATTGAGTTTTTTGAGGTCTTGGAATGTGGCGGCACGTCGCGTCGTAGAGATCGCTGGGTGGCATCTTAATTATTCACAGTACGAAATCTTCATAATAAACTCGTAACTTACAATATTAACATAATAATTGGGTCGTAGAGTGAAAAGTAAATGAGGATCCGTTGGCTCAATCGGTGCCGCATCATCAGTGCCGACGGCTTCTAATTCAATTAGCCTGCCGAGCGGAACGCGTCTAGCGTACTTGCCGGCTGCGTACTATGTAAAAGAAATTTTGTAAAGTACCAGATAGTGGAAAGTGAAAACACCAGATAGAAAATGTAGGTCACGATTCACGATAGGGTCAATAGCCTTAGCAAAATGTAAATGAATTACTTTATGAGTGTAAGTCATAATTACTTATGAGATAAGCCTGAGGTTATTCTTATGTAGGTATCGGCAATTTTGTGTTGTACTGGGAAAATTTTTAGTGATTTACATACACATGAAGGACATAATTTATTACTATTTTATACTTTCATCCTACAGTATTAAATTAGAAAGTGATTAACAGTAGTCAAAAGTTATTGTTTTAAAGCACCCAACTACGAGTAAGTAGTGATAAACTAGATACAACGTAAAGTCTAGTCATTGAAATGTTGACCGGAAGGTAACCTAGATAGCAAATAATCCTGGGCTTTACCCCGGGAAGTAGCTTAGGTAGTCCACTGTTCAACCAAGCAACATTTTTGCGTGCGATCGTACCACTCACATAACGTGTGGTCACTTACTTACGTACACTAATCTAATAGTGCAGCTATTGATTCCCACATTCCAAGCGAACGGCCTCTACAATTTCTACATTCAATAAAGGCTATTATAAGGTTTACAAGTAAGTACATAAATACATAATATTAAATGAACAATTTCTAGAAATTTTTAATTAAAGGAGACGGTCCATTTTGGGACTACTCTTGTACCATATACCATGAAAAGTGACAAAATACAAAGAGATCATTAACAATAAAATCAACTAGACAATCATAATAAATAAATTGCAAAAATAAAAATGTAATTTCAAGTTTTTCGGTACTGTACACAACACTTACAAGATGGCTACCTTTCAGCCACATAGAAGGCAGTAGGTAGGTACCCAGACACAGTTCTGTCAAATGTCATTTCTGAGTTATAATAATAATAATAATAATAATAATAAAGCTTTATTGTTTCCTTATTGTTAGTCGTTATACAAAAACTTAAATCTATGGTTAAAACTTAAAACTAACACTAACAATGAACAATAGGCGGCAACCTCAGCATTTCTGAGCACTGACAACAGTGTTCAGCGCTGGTTTTCAGGTTGCCCCACCTCTATTAGATTTTACAAATAATAATTGCGCTGCGCCCTCTGCCTTTTAAATTAATTTATACTTCCCTTCCCAGAAAAACATAAGAAAAGAAAACTAAAAACAAAAAATTAATTATAATAATATTACAGGGAAAGATAAAACCAAAGCTGAAACATACAAAATAAACAAAAAAAAAAAAAAAAAAAAAAAAAAAAAAAAAAAAAAAAAAAAAAAAAAAAAAAAAAAAAAAAAAAAAAAAAGTTTAAAAAACGCTAAAAGTTAAAAGTAAATGTTAATAAATAAATAAACTAGTATATACGGTAAAAAAGTTACAATAAGTTAACTGACATAAATAAATTTAGCTGCCTCTATCTGTGCGTTTAAATAAAAGTTTTTTAATTTATTTTTTAACGCGATCTCGCTAACAGGTTTATTCCATTCACGGAGGGGGGGTGGAAGATCATTCCAAATCTTTGCTGCAGCAAAACGGAAACAACCCCTAAACCCTGCCTTCTTATGAGTAGGTATAGCCAGCTTTCTTTTATGTTGCACTCGAGTCGTACTTCTGTCCTTGCGCCAGTGTATTCTGTCATACAAGTACGGTGGACGCTTATTGTGTATAACTCGGTGTATCAGCATTGTCAGGTGCAAGTTTCGGCGCGATTTCATGCTCAGGATTTTATGACTGTTAATAATCGGTGTTATGTGGCCTCTCCTTGGAACATCAAAGCAAAATCTAATGCACGCATTTTGTAGTCGTTGCACCGCTTTTTCCGTTTTTTTAAGTAGCCTAGGCCCATACACCGTATCGCAGTAGTTAAAAGCCGACAGAATGAGTGATTCCACGAGTATCTGACGGACTTTCTCCGTCAAAAAACGTCTCACACCGTATAAAACTTTTAATTTGTAAAATGCATTCCTTATTTTGATATTTACATGTTCAATGAACCTCAGGTCCTCATCCACGTACAACCCCAAGTTCTTCGCGATAGGTACGCTCTCAATGTGTTCACCATTCATGGTTATCGTAGGATTCTTTAACTTTATGTTCACTCTTTGATGTTTGCTTCCTAGAACCATGAATTTGGTCTTTGCAGCATTGAGAACGAGCCTATTTTCTTCTGACCATTTAGCAATAGTGGCCAAATCTTCATTTATTAATTCTACCGCTTCAGTTGTGAATTTTGGGTTAAAGTGGTAGTAGACCTGAGTGTCATCGGCGTAAAGGTGGGAGCTGCAATGTTTTATATTATGGATAATATCTGCCGTGTATATAATGAATAGCAAAGGGCTAAGGCTTGATCCTTGTGGGGTGCCACGTGGAACAATTTTTATCGTAGATAAAAGTGGCGCTTTCCCATCTCCGTCAATAGCTACAAATTGTTTCCTGTTACTCAGGAACGAGCTAAACCAGGTACATGCGTTCTTGTCAATTCCGTAATATTGTAACTTCGCCAGCATGAGTTCAACATCTATGCAATCGAATGCTCTAGAAAAATCTAATAGTATTTGAATCGTACCCTCCCCCCTGTCTGATGCCGAAAGTATGTCATCCGTTACCGCTGTCAATGCAGTTGCGGTGCCGTGACCTTTTCTAAAACCTGATTGTACAGCAGGAAGCAAGTTATTTGTTTCTAAGTACATCGTCAATTGGCTACAGACCAGTTTTTCAACAATCTTTGACATAGCGGGCAGTATGCTTATTGGCCTCAAGTCTTTGTAGTCTGAGATGGTAGCAGCTTTTGGCAGCGGAATCACCTTGGCAAGCTTCCACACATCAGGGAAAATATTTTTAGAAATTGATGTATTAAGTATGTAAGTGATGATAGGTAGAGTCCGAGGTAGTGTTAGTTTAATCATGCTAATCGAGATGTCATCATGACCTGCAGCATCAGTAGCTATGCTTTTGATTATCTTAAGAACGTCTTTTTGCGTACATAATTGCAATGAGAAAACGCTATCTGTACACCTATTATCATTGAATTTCTTTACCGTCTCTGTTGGAACTGTCTTGTTACCTGGTAGTGTCAAAAAGTGGTCATTTATTTTATCGGGATGCTTTAAGTGATCTGGTATGTTAAGTTGACTGCGATGACCAAACGGAGATATCTTTTTAAAGTGGTGCCACATTTTGATTGGTGATTTTACATTATTATTGACGTAAAATGTGAAATAAGCAGTTTGCTCCCTTCTTATGCTAGCGTTTGTGTAATTTCTTAGGGTTTTATAGTATGACCAATTTGATTCCTCATTGTGCTTATGCGCCCTCTTTAATGCACCGTCTCTTAGGTTCATCATAATTTTGATAACATCAGTTATCCAAGGATGGGGCTTTTCTGACAAGTGACGTGATATTATGGCGTTTGATTGGGAATGATTGGGATGTGATTGGGTTTTCGTTGTAATTCACAAAGAATTAATAAACGGAGTGATTACATTCTCTTGGGAAGTAATTATTAATTATTATACTATCTTCAAATGCAGATCAATGACCCCATAATATTTTGACAGCTAACGTCAGAAACATGAATCCGCCCGCCATGATTACGTATGTTATGTTGCCTTACGTGTCGAAAATAAATAATATTAGCATTGTAATTAAGATGAGTTCGTGGATTTGATGGGTCAAAAATGCTTTAATATTTTATTTTATTTTATGTTATTACTGGTACACGACCTGTCCCAGGCTCCATACAATTTTGGACCGTCTCCTTTAGACTTGTGTTAACACAAGTGATAAATGTTTACTGGTCTAGTTGTACCAACCATGTCTATTCTTAATAAAGCATACATTTCCACCAAGTTCCTAATACAAACAATTTTTCTTAACAATGGCTTGTAATAACAGTACTAATGTATTTTACTACGAATGCCTTTGGCGCAACATTTGTATTGTTCGATTTTATCGTATAAGTCCAACGGATTTGAATTACTTATTATGAAATTAATACAAGTAAGGACCTTCACTTCATACATAAATAAAAATAAATAACTGAACTACGTAAAAGCCGAAAGAGTATGACAAGATTCTCAAAAAATGATTGCATCAGTGTAACGATCGCAATGACCTCTGATTCGCTGGTACCCTCCCGCTATTGGTTAAAAGGCATTGATGCAGCAAGAATGCCATAAATTCGGCCATAGAAGCAATCATTTTTAGAGAATCGACACCCAGAAGTACTACTTCATTATTAATAATTTGCATTATTATTATTTTTGAAATCCCAAACGTGACTTTAACAGCGGTAAAGGTGGCTATGGAAGTATGGCTAGACCCGTTTTAATGCACCATTAATATTTCGATCAACTATCAAGTATGCTGTTGGAAACTTATTCCTTAATAATCTCCAACGTAAACACAATTTATCGTAATCAGCAAAAGCAAGTCCGCCTCCTTTAATTCAGGAAATAGGGCAAAGACATTCGATTTGTTTTGTGTATTTATGGTTTTTAAGGAAGCATGCGTGAGAGAGGAAATGAGTCCCTTTGCCTCGTTCACGGCACGCGGTGCCTGGCTCCGACCACCCCTTAAAGTGATGGTCGATATGCCAACGCAATTACTATTCTGGGTATTATGTTCCTTTAAAAATGTTATGGTAAAAAAAAATTAGAAACGATTTTTTTTTTCAAAAAAGTTTTATTTCCTAACGAAACATGTTTGCTTGCCATATATAATCTATACAAATTATAATAATATGTAACATCACATATAAAAAATTCACCTGTTGATTTCGAAATAAAAATAAAAACTATGCATATTGGGTAGGTACGATCTAATCCACAATTTAATCAAAATCTAATTTCTAAATAGGCAATTTGTAGCCTAGACATATACAGCAAGGGGTTTCCCTTCAAAATCGGTTCAGGCTGAACTGATGTACCTAAGCTGATTGTCGAGGCTAATGCCCTGACAAACATATAGAATTATAGATAGACACTGAAACACATACAAAATAAAAGATTAAACGTGTGTTGCGATTGGGTTATGCTTTCGTTTAAGTAATCATGTAATAAAAGGCAGTTATTTCGAAATCACAGCAGGCATTTCGACTTTATTTACTCGTGTACGTGGTGCGTCTCGCTCGCAACGTCCGTCGTCAACAGACAGACAGGTCGGCTCGCGAAGCTCTCTCCGCACCGGAACGAAACCCGATTGCTAACTACTATTGCCCTACTATCACTTTTCCAACTAGGTACTCTCTAAGCCAGCTTAAGTTACATCGATGACGACTGACGAGTCACTGATGAAAAACGGTAACTTGCTTGTAGACTTATCGGAATGATATTTTAGTATTACTTATGTCAATGCCGAGCTGTATAAGTTATTTTTAACCGACTTCCTAAAAAGAAGGAACCTCTCCATTCTGCCAGTATATGTATATATTTTTGAGCATCGTAATATAAATAGGTTTCATTGTTTCTATTTAGGCCCCCCGACTTCAATAAACATGTACAAACTAAAATTGTTTTTAAATTTTGTTTTTATATTTTTTTGTTTTGTTTGAGTTTGGCCCATAGTATTTATTTGTTAATATGAAGTAATTATGTTAGTTAATTCAGGAGTTTAAAGGCTCTAACAGACAGTCAAAAAGACGAATAAGTGCAAATGCACCCGACTCGGAGAGCTCGTTTCGCTTGGCCAATTAAGTGGCACTGTCACATTGTCTGATGGTAGTTTTATAGTGGCTGAAAAAAATGGGACATATAAATGGGTAATAATATTTAATTCTAAAACAATAATGAATTAGTCAGTTGTTTAAATACCAACTAAACGGTACCTATTAGTTAGTGAAGTGATGTGACTATAGTGTGAGTAGGGTAACCAACCATACCATAAAGTACCATACCATATTTTTATTTCGCTTTATGAATATTGTTAAGTATCCAATACAAATAAAGTATAAAATATTGTTTTCATCATTACTGGTCTCCAAAGCTATACTTACATAAAAATAAACGCTGTCAGGTTTACGAAAGTTTCAAATATGAAACAAAATTGATAAGTTGCGTTGAATTGTTGCGTGACGTTCTAAGAAATACGTACATTAAATAATATACTTTATTTCGTGCAAAAGACTTATTGATATACTATATAAGAAGATCTCGAGGAAGGATTTAGCTGTAGATTATGAACTTATAAACAGTACAAAGAATCATAGCTTACAGTTCATAAATTAGAACCACAGTTACAAAAATATGTATCAGGTACTGCGTCCTCAAATTACCGTATCAGTAGTTATAACTTCTTGCATGCCAATGAGACGACATGCCATTCAAACAAAAACAAGTCAGCGGAATTTTCACGGCCGGGCCCCCTTCGATGCGATTTCGTAAAGTTGACGCCCAGTTTTTGTTTGTCCTTTATCCAGTTGATACGCCTAAAAGCTATTGGTATTGAGTTGAATTATTTGTTCATAATAAATTTTCTAAGTTTAGATCTGCTTGTCACTTTCATACTTTCTTTCTTATCTTTTTATTTGTTTACTTTTGACAAAAATCTTAAAAATGAATCTATATCACCTACGTTTTTTATTTAAATCTCGAAAGATTTGGGTTTTATGAGCGTTAAGTAGATACCTACCTGTTAGTTTGTCGACGACTTACGTGCCTGTTTGTGAGTCATGATATCGTACCTTAGCTTGGTTCCTTTGCATTCCATTTGTGTAGCTATACAATGCGAATGCGCGATTTATCTATGAGTAAGCGAGTATCCAACTACTTAATTTTATCATAGCTAGCTTAGGCAATCTTTCTTTTTTCCGAGTCGTATTTATTTATGAGGTCGTGAACTCGTGACCCACGTGTTCACATAATAGTAGTTTTCTTGGAATAATAACGCTTTGAGCTTCCGGATCCTTCCACGTTAATAATGCTACTGTAAAACCTGTAATAACTATATTTTAGAGATAAAATATATTGTACTAGCTGTCCCCTCGCGACTTCGTCCGCGTGGAATTAGGTTCTTTGAAAATCCCGTGCGGACTCTTGATTTTGTCCGAATAAAAGTAACCTATAACACACTGTCTGCAACCATACCCATCAAAGAATCACGTAGATCCGTTGCTCGATATTAACTTGAAAAATTATGGATTTTCATACAAACATTCAACCCCCATTCAACCCCTTTGGGAGTAGAATTTTTGAAAACCGTGAAACACGTCCTTTTTTATTTTTAACTGAAAGCCCAAATACCGAATTTCATGGGTATAACTTGAAAAATGACGGACTTTCATACAAACTTTAACCCCCCTTTTTACCCCCTTGGGGGGAGAATTTTCGAAAAATGTAAAATACGTAATTCTTTATTTTTGATCAAGAGCCAAAATATCAAGTTTCATAAACATAACTTGAAAAATAACTTGAAGAACGAAGGACTATCATACAAACATTCAACCCCTATTTAACCCCTTAGGGGGTAGAATTTTTAAAAACTGTGAAACACGTACTCTTTTGTTTTCAATTTAAAGCCTAAATACCGAATTTCATGAGTATAACTCGAAAAATGACGGAGTTTCATACAAACTTTAACCCCCCTTTTTACCCCCTTGGGGGGCGAATTTCGAAAAATCCTTTCTTAGTGCTCGCCTATGTCATAAAAGGAACCTACTGTCAAAATTTCAAGTTTCTAACTTCAGTGGTTTAGGCTGTGCGTTGATCGTCAGTCAGTCAGTCAGTCAGGACAAGCCTTTTTATATAATTATAGATTAAACAACATTAAGGGACAGTTTAACGTTAGCCCCTAAAGACTGCTTAATGGAGAAACTTTTTGACCCTCTACTAGTCTAAAGCAAGAGCACCGATATGAGAGCCGGTTTTACGTATTACACATAATGTTAGGACGCACCTCAGATAAGGCGTGGGTTTTCGTCGCAGTCAAGAACAGAATGCACTGTGCTCCATCAATTAGTGTTGCGTGACATTCTATAACTGTACATTACATAACCTACATGGGATCTTCACACAGGGGCCTTGTTCACATGCCCGTTTCGCACCGGTTACATCGTGCGATCATCGAGCGAATCGCAGACATCAAGTTTCACGATTCCCGTAACTTGAGTTAGATGAACACGAGATCATATGAATGGCGTGTGTATGTGTGTATCGCGGTTTGTCATAGTCGCATGCAGAAACCGCTAGAATGGCCGTGTACTTATAAAACAATTTCAATGCTAAGAATGCAGAAATAAAGGTTGTAGATAAGGTTAAAGAGCTTATTAGCTTCTATCCTTGTTTGAAAGTGTACCTAAAGTAGTTTTTTCCGTAACTCATCATTTCAGTTGGTACATAATAATGTCGTCCCGACCAAATTCGGTCAAGCTGACCAATTCAAAGAGATTAGATATCTGCACGGGACATTATACTGCAAAAGTGTGTGCGCAAGCACAATCAATTCTATATTCCTTCACTCTCATAGTCCGATGGGACGAAAATCTGACAAGACCGGAGAGAGATCAGGCGCAGGATCGACGGCTTTACGTGCTCTCCGAGGCTAGGCTAACTAAGACTTAATGGACTCATCAACCGCAGTCGAATATGCTAAGCACTGGACCAACTAGTACCTACCAGTATAGGTACGTACCTAAATAGGTAGGTAAGTAGGTACTTAACTTGATGATGGATATGTCTTTTTTAAAAAGTAACTGTACCAACACTTGATCCAAAATTCGTAGCTCTTCAACTTTTTTGCGTGCTTTTAAAGCAGAAAATGAACATATTTTGTCAATGATGTGTTGAATGGTTTAGGGGTCGGCGTCACGTTGGGATAGGTGCACTTGTTCCGCCCCTATGCACTTGCTGCGGGGGTCGCTGCACGGTATTTACTTTTTTGCACCCTTTTCATTATTTAACTCAATATGTTCCCACGATACACTCAGGGCTTTCTTTAACCTATTGGAGGCCCTGGGCACATTAGGATAATGGGGCCCCTATGACTTTTACGTCGCTACAGCTAAGCGCTACAGGGATTCTGCGAGTAGATCTTAGCGCTGTCTGTTGTTAAAAATTAGAACCTCAGTCTGTTAACAATTAATCAATAATCCGAAAAAATGTTTGGCAAAGGCGAGAGTCATTATCGTGACTCTTGATGAAAGGCACAAGAAAAAATCAACATTTTTTTGTGAAAAATTCTTTTTTTTTGTTAGTTCACTGATGATTTTTATTTAAAAAAGTGTATATATGCCTGAAAATACGTTTTTCCGATTTCAGTAAATTGTATTTTTATACAATTTACTGAAATCGGAAAAACGCAAGCTAATATGCAAGTTTCATGTTTAATTTGGAAAGCAATAAATAAATATCTATCTATCAAGTAGGTATTGTATTCAATCATTATCGTTTGTTTTTTCTTTAATTTTCCGGGATAAAATGTAGCCTATGTGATAATCCTGGATGTGAGCCATTTTCATTCCACGTCCGATGCAGTTGTACTCATTTAACCTAACTACAGAGGTATATTATAACCTAACTAGTTACATATGTAGGTTTATTACGATGGTTTTATACATTTGTCACGGGAAGGAGCAAGGTCGGCGTCCAAGCGTGAACTTCCGACACGATTTACAACTTGGTACAATATTGCAGCGATGGATTATAAAACAATGAATTATTTGATTTGTATGAAATTTTTGGACAACGACAAAAATATCTATTCTGTCTTTTTATGAACCGATGAAACCCGTACCATGCTACTACGAAAAAACAGTAGGATCTAATCTATTTCAATCAATTCAAATCAACATCATGAGACATCATACTCCAGAAAAATTATCCCTACTTCTTTACTTTTATACATTTGTACGTACATGTACAATGTTTATTTTAATCTGGGAATGTATATATTTTATATGCTCAATCCAATGCTGTATATTTGAGCACGTTTGCTTGGCAGCGAGTACGCCGAATTGCGGAAGCAGCTCCAACCATAACAACAACGTCGACTGCTTTGATTACCACTGGCCGTGGCTAGCATGTAGGGATAAAGTGAAACAATCACGCTTCCAAGTATTGGAACTCTTCAACATTGAATGTATGGCTGTCGTGATAAATTGCTATTTGTAGTGCTTACCTTCCTTACCTTTTATATAGTAAATCCTTTGGGTGCATCACTCTCTCTCTCCCTCTATAATATTAACAAAATGTGTGTTTTTTGTTGGGTTGTCCTTTATTCACGCAGCAACGGCAGCAACAATGTTTTACATGGGTATAGTTGAGGACTTGGAGAGTGACATAGGTCGGAAAAATAGGGGGTTCCTGCGCGATTTTTAAAGTTCCAATTTTACGAGGATGAAGTCACGAGCAAAAAGATAGTTCTTAATAAATATCGAAACACAAAAACTTGTCTTTCTTAACTTTCCGGCAAGGCAATGTTCTGCGTTACCATTTTCAATGGATTTAAACGGGGTTCTCGTTGAATCCGATGTACAGAGATAAGCATAGGTGAATGAAAACATAATGTTAATTTAGTTGCGATCGAATGTTAGCCACATATCCCTAATATTTATAAGAGGCTCACGATTTACGGACGTTGATGTATGTTTGGTCGGTGCTTGGCGCGTACCGGCGCGCGGCGGGCCATATGTTTACGTTATAATTATAAATACTAACACACGGGTTTAGGTTCGCTTGCACATGACGAATGCCAGGAACCGCCCACTATAAAAATTTTTCTTATTTTCCGATATTTAATACAAGCATAAATAACTATAAAATGTATAGTATGTTGGAACTGAGCTACATAACTACACAGAATCTGTATCACATGTATGTATAAGTTATAAGTGTGTTATGTGTATTAGGTTATACTTATGTTATGCTTAAATTTTATGTAAATAGAACATACTAACTTGTAAAACGCTTTTCAACCAACGAAAAAAGAGGAGGTTCTCAATTCGTTTCGTATATATTTTGCTCGTCCGAACAAATATTTATTTTGCTCCCTTGATATAGAAGAGCTCAAGCTCTTCTATAGCTTCTATAGCTAATGTTTTTGTCGCAATTTTGTTCGATTGCTCCAAATTCTAAGCAAATTATACCTACAGTAGGTGTACGAGTATGGTTGCAAACAAAGAGTTATCATTGGTTATCATATTTATTTTTGTAATATAGTATTTTGTTATCTGCCGCTATCTTGTTTTAACGAGGCGAGCCAGAAAGATTGTTGTTGAAATTAACACCTTTAAAGTTATGAATACCTAAAAACATAAAATACCCGTTAATATGATTACAGAAGTGAATTTTGCCTACACTCAATTGGTACAATAATCAATTAAAGCCGAATTTACATTACGAAACTTTTTTCATGCAGGTTGAGATTTTCATGCAACTAATTTCAACACACCTGAAAGTGCGTTCAAGTAAAGTTTAGTGTCGCGAAGTCGACGATATTAGTTATTACATTATAATAATGATTATATACTCTGTGTCCATGTGCAGGAGTGATCAGTGCCAAGAGAATATAAACCACAATCAGTGATTATACATATCAAATATACTCAGTGCCATCATAATTCCATCGATGTGTAATTCCCACTGACTTTATACATATAATCGTGATCATTCCTCCACAATCCTGGTGGTATTAACTCTTATATTCATAATAAATAAATTGTTTGTATTCATGAAATAATTAAAAATAATATTGAATGCAATGATTGCAGGTATTGCTTAATGCGGTGACAGTATGGATGCGGCGGACAAGCGGATGTTGGATCGCGAGGCGCTCCGCAACATGATCCAGCAGTGGAACGCCAACCGCCTCGACTTATTCGAACTCAGCGAACCCAACGAGGTAAGCGATATACTAACCGTCCTATACATATACCTTTTCACGTTCTTTCTAAGCATTAGCTCCCATTAACTGTATTAAACTCGAGTTTCTGTACAAACGCAGTTTTTACTTAGCTCTCTTTACGTACGGCCAGTTATTTCGCGATATTTATTCCCTGAGGATCATAATACCAACTCCTCTTCCGCCAAGCAACATTTAAAGAATTCAAGCAACCAATAATTTTATTTCCTTCATAAAACAGCGGTAATTGGAAAGGGAAATACATAATATGTTAGCAATTTATGCTTTCACTACTACCTATTTCCTAGAAAGCTAAATAGTTACTTTTAAGATTTGCAGTCTTGTAACATAATCTATTAGATCAACTTATGCTGGTCCTCCGATTTGTTCATACACGGCATTTGTACCTACTTGGTAAAGTTTAGTTTGAGCGTAGCGTGAGAGTTGTTTCGTATAACTCCACTTTCACTGCCACTTCCTCGAAACTCGTGCAAAATTTTGGTAACGACATCCTCAAGAAACATAAATAAAACATAGGTATGCATTATTGAGAAAAACAATGTCTCACTAGAATGACGAAAGACATTGAACTTGTATGATAGTAATCATGTTGTAGGTAGATATGAGTCACTCATGTTCAGAACGATTAATTACAATTTAACCCGTCTTATCTTTCTGAGGACTGAATAAAGATAAACTCTTCCGCTATTGCTACAAGCCCGTCTCAGATGTTTACATTGTTCCAAAGGTATTCGTTATTTTAGGTTTCCAGAAACGGATCATGTATTATATCATTCCACGAACGCGCATCGAATTTATTGCGCCCGAAGCATACAAAAACGTAACATATACTATAGCACTTATGAAAAACTTATTATGAATTTGTTGCGGAACGCAATATCAATAGTAACGTAATATTTGATTGTTAACCAGGTTTTAACGGTTACATGTTGTTAATGTTCAATTGTACCGAACCATTGCCTTTGTTACAGAATTTAGAATTTCATGGCGTCATGCGATTCTACTTTCAAGATTCGGGTCAGAAGATAGCTACCAAGTGCATCCGTGTTGCCTCTGACGCTACTGTTAGCGATGTTATAGGTAAGAATAATCGTGAATTGAGAATGAAGGCTCGGCTCAATTACAGTCGTTGCGCGCCGCATCGCTTCGTATTGCAAAATTACTCCAAAAATATTTGCCGGTGCGCCTCTGCAATGTGCGACTGTACATTTTTGATATACTTATTAGAACATGCTTTCTAGACTGTTGATAGAGTCATGACTTGCCATAAGAGCCACAAGTTTTTTTTATTCAGGACGGGAAAGCCCTTGACTGCGATATCAACTTATGTGAAATGAAAATGCTATGGAAGTTTTAATAAAACCCATACCCCTCATCGGTTTCTACACGCCATCGTGCCGGAACGCTAAACCTAGCACGTCTTTGACGGTAGGGTGGTATCTAGCCACGGCCAAAGTCTCCAACCAAACTAACAAATTTTCTAAGATTTTAATGAACGCAAAATTGCAAAACACATGAAGCCTAATTGATTTGTCAGTATACGCTACGTTGCGACTTGATACGGTCCATCAAAGTTTATGAAAATATTTTCAATGCACTCTGACCTACTCTGACGTGGCTTGAATGACCAGTGTTCTTACGTTGTTTGTCTCTCTTTCCAGAAACGTTAATCGAGAAATTCCGTCCAGACATGCGTATGCTGTCGCTGGGGTCGTACTCGCTGTGGGAGACGCACGGGCCGGACGACGAGCGCCGCCTCGAGCCGCACGAGAAGCCGCTGCTGGTGCAGCTCAACTGGCACGCTGACGACCGCGAGGGACGCTTCCTGCTCAAGTGCCTTACTAACAATGAGGTAATGGTCTTTATAACTAGCTGAAGCGCGCGTGCATTGAGGTTTAGAAGAAATTCTTTGATTTTCCAGGGTAAAAAACAGGGTAGGCTAACGCCTAGACACTGACCTCTATAATATAATACAGTCTTCTAGTTGAAACTATTTTAAAACGATTTTACTTAGGTTGAGGTAATTTTATTCTTCTACTTTTCAACTGGTGGTAGAGTCACTGCAAGTGGACAGATTTGAAGTCAAAAAGTATCTATAAGAGTATTTTTGGTGATGTAATTTACAATGTTTTAATCATGTACATATTGTGACTATCTTATTTAATTGGTTTACTATTGGTTAACTTAATTCATATGTTTTCTATACAGGTTCCATTGTCATCGGTCAACGAAAAAGCGGACCAAAACTTTAAAAGAAAATTGTCGAAACGAGAGAAAAAAGAGTTGAAAAAGAAGGAAAAGCTATCCAGATTGAAATCCGATACAAATGACGAGAATCGACCTGTTGCTGAAAAACTATACACAGGTACGCAAGCAAAGTCTTCTAAGTTTATAAAGGAAATACAGCTTTTCAAAGTTATATTTCTTTTGGTAAGTCGAAGGAAAATGATGAGCGTGAATGGAGCATGCAACGCTTGCACGCGCGCACGACATCTGAAGTTAAACGTTATTTTTTTTTAAGTAACAAAAACGATGTACCAATCAGCAAGTTTCGTTCCAAACAAAACGTAGTCATTAGAATATACTTCAAAATCGATTTGCCTGTCTATTGTGGTTTTTCGATCTGGTTTTCTCCCGTTTTCGCAATGGATAGACCCGGTTTTTTTGACACAATTTAGATGCATAAACTTGTAATATTCTTGTCGTGTTACCTTTTCACAATTAAACTGTAGAATCGACGTTAAAGTAATTTGGCACAAAGATAGCATAATAATTCCATCTCAGTGCCAAAAAAATTTAATCCAGGAAAAAAACGTGTACATAGACTACTATATACACGATTTTTTATCCTGGATTATTTTAGAGATTTCAGTGGATGCTTAAAAACCTTCCTTAAATCTTGCGTTTGAAGTCGCGAGCATCAGCTAGTATTTCAAACATTTTATGGAACGACGAACGAGTTTCGTAATTGCAAAACATTTACAAAACTTTTTACTAGGCGTAGCTTTTGCCTGGAAATTCGCTTCGTGACATTTGAGTCGAGCTGCATTATATATTCTGAAGGGAGCGTTGGATACTGTTTTTATCCGTGAGGATAAACACAGGATCTAACGTTAGATTGGCACATTGCTGACAGTACTACCAGCAATATCGCCGATTATAATATTTTTATTTTTGTAAGGTAATCTTTTTTGGTGCATGTCGTTGAACAAAAATTGTTTAGAATTATGTACAAAAGTTGCCTGTCGATTATTATTATTGGCATTTTTAGAGCTAGAGCTCTAGCTTTTAGACTGCATCGTCACTTACCATCAGGTGAAATTGCAGTCATGGTCTATCTTGTCATGGAATAAATAAAAAGGTGAATACTTTTCGATGGTGCATTTTCAGTTAGATTTTGTAATCTAATAGGTAATTTAAAATAAGATAAATTTTGTACGTTATATATTAAAGGTAGCATTCATTAATCTGTTTTGTTGCAGAATTGCCGGAGACTTCGTTCACTCGCAGCATCAGTAACCCCGAGGCAGTGATGCGGCGCCGGAGGCAGCAGAAGCTCGAGCGGAAACTGCAGCAGTTCCGCTCCAAGGACGGCGGCCCTGACACGGGTAAACGATCTTATAGAATAGAATAGAATAATTTTTTATTCAAATAAACTTTTACAAAGTACTTTCGAATCGTCAAATGAACCTACCACTGGTTCGGAATTCCGTTCCAACCGAGAAGAACCAGCAAGAAACTCGGCGGTTGCTCTTTTAAAAATAAAATAATATGTAATAACAATATTATGTTTTGTGCAATTTACGAGTTGATTATGCTCATGTATTGCTGGAGCGAGTTGTGTCCACATTATGTATACATTCTTTTTACCCAACTACGGAAAACCCAAAAGGAAGGGTTATTATTTTAGCACTATTTACTGTGTAATTTGAATTGGGCTATTGAACTTCAATAGCCCAACGGTTAAAGGTGCGGACTGAAAACTGAAAGATTGCAGACTCGAACCCCACCCGTTGCTCTATTATTGTACCCAGTCCTAGCTCAAGCTTTTCGCTTATTTGGAGGGGAGTCGAGAATATAAGTCAAGTTCAGTTTCGCTTATATTCTCGTCTCCCTCATAGTAATAATATTCTTTAAAAAATAATTAAGAATGTCCCACTGTAGGGGCTGAACTACTGAGCTGAGTTCGATGATTGAGATGTCATCTCGAGATTCGTTATTACCAAGAAATTCTTAATACTTTCCTGGCATTAGAAAGTATCTCGAATCTCGAATATCACGTAAAGCCGTCGGTCATGTATCATATTACAGTGCTTAGTCTATCATTGCTACAGTGCAGTGTCATCCATTGCTGCTAAGTAACACTGGGCTTTCTTATGAAGCCGTTTGTAGGTATATGTATAATGTGACTAATTTTGTTCTAGCCAATGTCTAAACTAAACCAAAGTAACAGGTCTCAATCTCGTGCTATCGCTTTAATAAATAATTCTCTCTGAGAAAATAGACTCTAGATTTAAACATTAGGTTTGGATTTATAGGAGCCACATTGTACACATAAAGAACTATTTTGCGTTCCAAACAGGTGGGACTCTCAAAATATACGGGTCGTCGCTGTGCCCCGACGTGCCGTACAAGACGCTCCTGCTGTCGGTCGGAGACACGGCGGCCGGCGTCGTGCGCGAGATGCTCGACAAATACGGCCTGTCCAGGCACGACCCGCACCACTACTGCGTAGTGCAGGTAAAACAGAATATACCAAGAAATCCTTATATTTACTTAACATTTTGAACGCAAAAATGTATTCAGGGTTCCGCACCCGAAGGGTAACCTACGGGACCCTTTTACTAAGCCTCTGTTGTCCGTCCGTCGGTCTGTCTGTCAGTGGGCTGTATCTCATGATCCGTAATAGGTAGAGAGTTGAAATTTTCAGAAAATGTGTATTTCTGTATAACAATAAATAATAAAGATAAAAATTAAAGGAAACCATTTTGTAGAAACGTGCTTTATTCGGCGTTTTTTGATACGGCACCCTTTTTATGCCAGTCCGATTCGCATTTGACCGGTTATTTGGTTGTTGGTTTATCCTTCAATAACGAAGCAACTCCACGTGGACTTAAGCTAGTACATCATAAAATATATATCGGTCTTTGCTGTATCAGGTTGTTGTAAAAGAGCCTTCTTCTTTTGTGTCGAACCCGGTGAAAAAGCATTATAACGCAAATTGAATCCATAATAGCGCAATGTTTAGGAGGTTGGATTGAAGCGTTATACTATCGTTCAAATAAATAAATAATTAGTCAATATGAGCTTAATACAAAGTACTTATTATTATACTAATACTTGGCACTGCTGTTTGACCTGTCATCGTTGCCGACTAAGAATTGCATACTTAATAATATAATATATATGACCAATATTGTGTTTAAAAATACTCCACCTATAGTTCTTCTATTTTACAACACTCCTCAGCTAAGTTCGTAGATGAGCTGAGTTTTTGACCTTGTCACTCGAGGGTAAAAGTAGTGACTAGAGCAGGATGTACTTAACAGAATGGAACTTAGCTACTATTTGTTTGACCACTTGTGCTGCACCAAAGAAGTCCCGTCCAAAAATATATCTAGATCAAACATACTAAATGTGGGCATGTTTGCATTGTCATTTGTGACAGAGAATAATTTAATCTGATTTGTGGTAACAGGTGGACACGGCTGACAACTCTGAGTATATTCTTGAAGACGACGAGTGCCCGCTCGCTATCGTGATGACGCACCATCACCGCAGTGAGTATATATACACTTAATTAATTAAGAAATAAAATAAAATTGAGCAGAGTGAGAACTCGGTCTATAGATTAGCTTTAGTAGCAAACAGTATCTCTTATTCTCTTTGTTCATTTGTGTTCTATTGAAATACATAGGCTATTTTTTTCAGAAAAAGATTTTTTTTTCACATACTTTGAAAGTGTGGAACTAACTTCCTGCGACGTTGTTCCCACTAAATTACAACACGGGATTATTCAAGGGATGGACCAACAAATTCCTGAAAAGCCATGTTCATGGGCGGCGGTAATCACTTAACGTCAAGTGACCCGCCTGCTCGTTTGCTCGCTAAAAATAAAATACCTATTGACAACTGAGTGAAAAACCTTGAGCAGGACCGCCTGAATAGGTATTTTCAAATCCCTATTAGGTTTCAATAAGTCCCGCAATCACGACATTCGAGGTTCAAGTTGTTCACGAGCTTTGTCCGACATTTTATTATACAGTTGGGACAATATCTGTAGGAAGTTCTCATAACATACTACTAATAATATAATTAAATATAGTTTAGGTACTTCATAAGATTATGTATTAATTAATATGTTGGATACTAGCTGTGCCCGCGACTTCGTTCGCGTGGAATAGTGACTTTTCGGGCAGCATATTTTGAATTACATATACCGTCGACGCTCAGGCGCGAGGCGTGTAGTACGTACGTACGTTAAAAATGTTCGCCATGATTCTTTAAATTGACATAACTTTTTTATTTATGAACCGATTGACATGAAATAAACACTAAATGTTAAGTGAAACTTACTACAATATATTAGTCAAAACCGTATCTAAATCGAATAAGCCGTTTCTGATATTAGCGTGCACAAACACACAGACAAACAGACAAAAAAAAATTAATTACAATTTCGGGTTCGGCATCGATATAATAACAACCCCTGCTACTTTTTTTTATATATTTCCGTTGTACAGACACCACTTTTCTACAATTTTATTATATGTATAGATTTGAACATTCCTAGCACAGGCTACAGTCTGCCATTTGCAATCACCAGCCTCGGTTTTTTTGTCCAATGCAATCTATAAATGGTGTAAATTATTGTGTTCACTATATTTAATGAGGAAGTATTTATTAATTTAAGAGGTAGATATCATCTCCATCAACAATAAATTAATTTAAACAAGTTCAACTGATGTGAAATTGTAATATGGAATAAAATGTTAGCTTTTAGGGTTCCGTACCCAAAGGGTGCCAACGGGACCCTATTACTATGCCTCCGCTGTCTGTCCGTCCGTCTGTCTGTCCGTCCGTCCGTCCGTCTGTCTGTCTGTCCGTCCGTCCGTCTGTCTGTCTGTCCGTCCGTCCGTCCGTCTGTCTGTCAGCGGGCTGTATCTTATGATCCGATATAATAGGTAGAGAATGTATTTCTGTTGCCGGTATAACAGCAATTAATAAAAATAACAGCTTTTTTTCTAAATGCGTATGAAAGTAAATATTGAAAGTAATTTTTGTCTGTCTTTGTTTGTTCCCGCTAATCTCGGGAACGTTTGAACTTCCCGAGATTAGCGGAATTTTGACGGGACTTTCACTGGTAGATAGCTGACGTTATAGGGAGTAACTTAGGCTATTTTTTTAACAAACTTTCGAAAAAGGAGGAGAAGGAGTTGTGTTTTCTACCTATGTATATCGATATCTTGGTAATTTGTAAACCGATTTGCCTGAATCTTTTTTTAATCGGTACAAAAACTGCGAGATGGTCTTATACAAACTTCGGGTTCCAACTCCTCAATCCTCATGCTGTAGGGGTATTGCCATCCTATATTGTGGGGATTTAGGAATTGTCGATTGACATTAGTTATTGTAGGGTACCAAGTAAAGACTACTTCGTTGAATTCCTGGACCGAACTCGTCAATCCTTATGCTGAAGGGATTCTGCCCACTTAAACTGTGGTGATTTAGGAGCTGTCGATTGTGAATTGAAGAAGCGGACGAAGTCGTGGGCTTCCGCTAGTAGTATAATATTCACGTAATATGATGATGCTAGAGTCATGAGTTTTAATTTCGTAGCTTTAAGCTCCCAGTGTCAAGCCTGTGCCCATTTGAATTTTAATGAAGTTGAACATTTTCCGTATAACAAAGTTGTTGCAGCGAGAGTTAAAACTGGAGGAGTGATTATAATATTCTCTTAATATTCAAATGGTGGCCTCAGTAAAATATTACGCGGTGGTTCCTAAAACGGGTCGTATAACAAATTATATTTTTTGGTTTCCTCTACATTCAAATTAATTTTATTACTACACATTCGCTAACATAAATGTTCATATTGACTAAAACTATCATACTAGTATTTCCGCTTTGATTGAATTTTTTAAAAAATCTTGCGCGCAAACCTTTTTAGGGATCCGTACCCAAAAGATGCCAACGGGACCCTATTCTCCTCCGCCGTCCGTCCTACAGTCTGTCAGCGGGCTGTATCTTATGAACTGTAATAGGTATATTTAGCACTCAGAAGTGGAAAAGGATAATAAAACAAAATACATTTTTTTTAAAACAAATTTACCCTCAAGTTTACACATTTACATAGTTTTAAGCGATAATTCAATACAAAGAAAACATCACGCACAGCCGTTAATAAACAACAACTACAAACGTCAATAATTACAGACAAAAATAGTATGAAACCATCTTACTCCTTATAATGACGGTACCAACAAACTTCCCATTCGACGGTGAACAGAGAATGCAGAGAATGACGAGGATGCAAAGAACCCGAAGAAAGAATGCCTCGTGCGCGGCAGGGCCATCGCTTTTATACCCGTAGTCTTAAAGTTTTTATTTGCTACCGTCAGTATAGTGGGTAGTTATGACTTAAACAGAGAATACATAAGGAATTCTGCTAATTGTATATACAGGGTGTCCCACGGCTATGCCACATGGAGGGGAAGTACCTCAAATATTGTAGATGGGACGTTTTACTGAAAGAAGACTTCATTTTAATTTAAAAAACAATTTAAACTGCATTCATAGATTTTTAAATAATTGTCTGGTTGAACCGGGACTCGAACCCGCTATACGAGAAAAAAAATTAAACTGTATCTTTATCATACCGATCGGAAGGCTTCATCAAAAGGATTATTTTTTGTTAAACAACATAGCATGAGAAATAAAAGGAAGACCATGAATTTTAGCCTTTGATGTAAAATTTTGTTCAGAAAAATGAAAAGCTGACATTGGCGCATCAACATACAACTGACATGAACTATTACTAATGAGTACTCACTTGAGAAGTACGCATCATTTCCCGATCCTTACTATCCTTACTAATCCTTAATTATATTACCTATAAATGCGAAAGTGTGTTTGTTTGTTGATTTATTGGTTTGTCCTTCAATCTCGCTGCAATTCGTAGCTCTGTTGCAGTGGGATTGAAACATTTACATCAAAGGCTAAAATTCATGGTCTTCCTTTTATTTCTCATGCTATGTTATTTAACAAAAAATAATCCTTATGATGAAGCCTTCCGATCGGTATGATAAAGATACAGGTTAATTTTTTTTCTCGTATAGCGGGTTCGAGTCCCGGTTCAACCAGGCAATTATTTAAAAATCTATGAATGCAGTTTAAATTGTTTTTTAAATTAAAATGATGTCTTCTTTCAGTAAAACGTTCCATCTACAATATTTAAGGTACTTCCCCTCCATGTGGCATAGCCGTGGGACGCCCTGTATATGAAATTTTCACAGAATGTGAATATCAGTATTGCCGCTATAACAGCAATTAATAAAAATAAAATAAAATAAAAACCGGGGTCCCCGTACGAAAAACGTGATTTTTTGGCGTTTTCTGTTCAACCTTAACAATCGCTGTTACGATGGTGTAGAACCCTTCATGTGCGAGTTCAACTCGCACTTGGCCGGTTTTTTTGCCTATGTCAGTCGCGACCTCACGAGCTTTTGTCGACGTCCCTGGCGCAATGGTGGGCGTTGTGGTCTTATAACTGGGAAGGCTGGGGTTCGATTCCCGGCGGGGGTAATTTGGGTATTTATAATTTCTAAATTGTCTCTGGTCTGGTCTGGTGGGAGGCTTTGGCCGTGGCTAGTTATCACCCTACCGTCAAAGACGTGCTGCCAAGCGATTTAGCATTCCGGTATGAGGGCGTATAGAAACCGATTAGTGGTATGGGTTGAATCTACACGGCCATACCTCTTCCAAGTTAGGCCGCTACCATCTTAGACTGCATCATTACTTACCATCAGGTGAGATCGCAGTCAAGGGCTATCTTGTCATCGGTTAAAAAAGAGCTTCTCAGCTAAACCCATGCAAAGATCACGTCACCATCCGTTGCTCTTTTGCTGGGAGATTGAAGGGCTTACAGATACAGACTCACTTCCGCTAGGATTATTATTAGTTATTTACGTTACACTATCTGTAACACCAACTTGTACCTCGAAGTTATACATACAACTAATAAAATAACAAGAAAAAGTTTAAAATCTGTAACCAGACTTTGTTCATATAAAATGCCTATGACATCCGGACCATAAAAATGAATCGATTGACACCTCATTTATCAAAATAGACTCAGCAGTTCAGGCGCTACTGTGGAACACATTTAAATAGAAACATACATACGAGTACTGCTAAAATCATAATCCTTCCTTTTGTCTTTGCCGTTGTCGGGTAAAAATATAAAAGCATTCTCGAAATGGGGCCGAGTATTGGATCCTTTTTGTTGTTGCAAACGACTCAAAACCTTAAGTACACTTAAGGGGCGCTAACATAGAGCTAAAATAAACAGGAAAAGCAATTTTACTATGTTTTAGCTCAGCGTGTGGTTGCGTGCTAACTCTTGATGTTGGAAGGAGGTGAAACTTTTTTATAATATGTATTATAAAATAGAATTGCAAGAAATGTACAATGACCAAAGTTATTTGCGTAAATGATCTGTAATAATATTAATATGTACGTATCGGTAGAATCTAAATGAATGTACGATCCTGAAAGACCCGCCGCCGCCAAGTTTCCCGACAGCCGGATTGTGCAAGGATTGTTTAGGATTTAGATGATAGGGTTTGTGGAAATTGGTACTATTAAGTATGATGTTGATTTTGGTGAGAATAATCCTTGACAGTTTTTCTGACGTACATATACTGCATCTAGTCACATTAAATAGTCGACTTTCCGACAGATTTATATGAAAGTGTAATTTAGAATTGTTCTGTAGGATGGGTAGGAACATGATCAATGGAGAAGTTGCCTGTATTTGATCTCAATCATCAAAACAAATACAATTAAAAAGAAAATCCGAACTCCATTTCAATTAAGTCTAGTAAGTGCTTTTGTGTAGTTGACCCTTCGTCAATCTTAAGGCTGTGGCTCACGTCAAAGTTATTCGCGCGTAGACTCGTGCAGCGGACAATGCTCGTCGCGGCTCACAATGGGAATACGTGAACGGGAGCGTGCGGGCGGCAGGACGCGGCAGTCGCCTCGCAGCCGTCGCGCCGCGTGCCGCCCGCTCCGCGCGCCGCGCCGACATGGATTGGGGCATTCGTCGTAAGTTGGCATAGAACAACTATTTATTAGGGCTCGCGACGTTTCAGCGGATTCGGCCACTCCTGCCGCCGCCGCCACCGCCGCCGCCGCGATCGAAGCCGATAGTAAACAAACGCATGTGGCACCGCGGAGTAGTCCGACCGGTGTACCCGCAGATGCCGGTCCACTTGCCCGCGTTGGTATTTTTAACTCGTTCCGCGGTTCGATGCCCGTTTGTTCGCCGAATCGATATGCATAATACCGTCCTTGATGGTTTTACTTCGCGAAAGTGTATGATCGTGCTCATGATCTCGTAGGGCTTTAAGTTTAGGTTGTAAGAACTTTCGCCGCACAATCGTAAGTCTCAAAACTTGTTTTGAACTTTGTTACGCATGATTTCATTCACTTTCTTATTTAACGGTGACTTTCTAATATTCTTTTATATTCTCGTCGATAAAAGACCCTAGATGTCATTCGAGTAAACCAGTTTTATTCGCGAGAATAAAGGACACTTGCGGACCGCTAAAATAAAGCTTATGAGGATTGACCTTTGAGATAAACACAGACATAACTCTTTGTAGTACGATTTGTACGGTTTACTATTAAGCTAACGTTGTTTATATAGTATGTATATTTTAAGATTTCATTGTTTAAACCGTCAGTTTTTTTCTCAATGGGATTTTCTCACGGATATTTAAGTACTGATTGCTATTCTTCTTCTTCTCTTTTCTTCATGGGTCTTTTAAGAACTACTTCATTTTGACATCTCTGTACTAAATGACTACATAGACGTTAATTTTAAAAAGTCACTCGTCTCGGTAGTTAGGTAGGCATTTGACGCTCACAACAAGCTCACAACGCATTAAGAATAAACCATCAATCAACTAGCTAGAATTACAATTCTCTTAAGTCTAGGCCAGACCTATTGATTTTGTGACCACATGTTGTTTTAGTCATAGTTCGACCTATCGTAACATCATATCGACAACGTTCGACAAAAACTTGGACCTTCCATCCATTATTACATTATGACATTTATTACTCCTTGCCTTTCATATTATTTTGTAAGAAAATTACACATTACAGATGTTATCACTAAATTGCGTCATTTCGATACGACATTCCATTTCATTTCCATTGAAAAAAATCCCATTTTTGTGATTTGATACCTAAGTTTGTGTCGTTTTGTCGTTGACGGTGTGTGCTGAAAGACGACAGATGAAAAAAGTCGTATTGATACATACTCCTTAATCTCCAGGAAATTATAGCCAAAGGTCAATTTAGAGGGCTAGTATCAAAGGTAACAAACTCCAAAGTTGTCACTTTGGAGTTTGTTACCTTTGATACTAGACCCCTAAATTGTAACAACAGCACAAACTCCTGTGAAGTTACATCTCACTACATCGAATTCCTCATTGCTGAGGTTCATGAGTTAGGACCACTTTCCATTAGGTATTCACACAATGGTTCCTACCATAAGATGATAATGTGGTGAATTCTCAAGTCCTTCCGTTATCAGATGTTAATCAGATAAGTAATAACCTGGACTAACGGCTCAACGTGCACTCCGAGGCACGGAGGGAGCGAAAAGGCGTTTAGACACCCTAAGTCGGTGACCATCTAAATATGGAATGGGGTCAACATTGCTTAACCTGCGTAGGTCAAACGTCCCTCAAAGAAGTGAACTGTGAAGTTACCTTCTGACTCTGATAAACGTATCTATCTTTTGAATTAGTTTCAATGCGATACAATATGCTACAACAAATTAACAGGAAAAAACAAACAAATTCCACGTACACGTTCCATAAATATGAAAGTGTGTATGTTTGTATCCTTATTACCTTTCTCGAACTGGTTTTGACGAGCAAAGAAATCTCTAGTAAAAAACTACCATTTGTAGCCTTCTATAGACAGGAAGGATATGGCAGGATATTCTTAGGGGAAATAGGGTCCTTACGGGATTTTCAGTAAACCCTAAACCTCGCGAGATTTACGAACAAAAGCATATTAAAATAAAGATGTTATTTTGTGATTCTCATCTTTCTTCGACATATATAACAAGTCGTAAAATGTCAAGAATAATGTGGAGTGACCCAAAAACCCTACTTGCACATAAAACCACCTCTCAAGACAAATAGGTCGTATATTGGGTTAGGAAAAGGCTTAAGGAAAATTGATGCTTGGAATGTTTTCTCCTTTCTAAGCGAGAACTACTTTCGGGGATGTCATATACCTATCTTGTAACAGCTAGGATTATCTATCTTCTTCTTAAATATATAAAACGCACACTGACTGACTGACTGATCTATCAGCGCACAGATCGAACCACTTGACGCATCAGGCTGAAAATTGGCGTACAGATTTACGATCTAATATATTACGACGTAGGCATCCGCTAAGAAAGATTTTTGAAAATTCAAACCCTTAAGGGGGTAAAATAGGGGTTTAAAATCGAACTTAACGTGAATGGAGCCGTGGGCAACAAATAGTAATTACATATGGGTCAACCGATAAAATTATCACAGTGCCTATATGAAATTCTATCGATATGATTGAATTCTGAAATTATCCCAATTCACATCACACAAATAATTTTTTTATCATGATAGGATTTGTCGCATGATTTTTTTGTATAGATATTCTAATGTTAATTATAATACTCGTATATTAAGTTATCGTATTAATCGTATCCATGAACCATAAACTTACTAACTCAACTTTACAAAGGTTACTGAACGTCGAGTTGATTTTATTTTAATAAAATAAAGAATATCGTTTTAAATCTTTTGTGTTAATGTTTCTGTAGTCCGAATCTAACATCAGGTATATTACAATTTGACTACCTTCAAATCAAGAGTGAATAGGCATTTTCTAGGCAAGCGCGCTCCGTCTTAGGCTGCATCTTTATTAACCATCAGGTTGGATCGTAGTCAAGCGCTAATCTATAATATATTAATTATATGGTGTCTTGGAAAAAAGTAGATCGACAACTGTAATGTGTCGCTACTAGATGTCGCTAACAGTTGCTATAAAACTGATTGAAAAAAAAGTAGATACATATCACTAATTTCGTGGCTGACGTATGTTCCGGCCGTGGTGTAGCGGTTAACACACTTGGGCGCGATTCCCAGAGAGACGTGGGTTCGAATCCCGCCGGCCTCGGAATTTTTGATATGTATTTATAAATCTATTAGGTTAATAAAGGAAGTTTAGCAATAGATACTTTATTTAAGGAGAGATATGTATGTCATCCATTCTTTGGATCCTGAAACTGCGTTAGAAACGGATCACGTTCCACATTTGGAAAGGTCACGTCCTAACGACTATTACTTTATGTGCTACTTTCAGTAGCGATAAAAGATTTGAGTATTTTCACCGACTGCGAATGGATGAGTTTCATGGGTTACAGATAACTGCCGCTACAAACATAGTGTCTTATGACGTCACTGAAACAAGATTACGGGTTTCTTAAAGAGCGGTTTTTGACACCTAGTGCTGTCACTAGAGACCACTATATGACGGCTTCTTCATCTGAGAAAACGATCATTCATATCACTTTGGTGGGAGGCTTTAGCCGTGGCTGGTTACCATCCTACCGTCAAAGACGTGCCGCCAAGCGATTTAGCGTTCCGGCAAGATGGTGTGTAGCAACCGATTAGGAGGTATGAATTGTATCTACACTGCCATACCCGTATATATAGAAATCTATTTGGGGTATGGGTTGAATCTATACGGCCATACCCCTTCCAAGTTAGCCCGCTACCATCTTAGACTGCATCAACACTTACCATCAGGTGAGATCGCAGTCAAGGACTATCTTGTCAATGAATAAAAAACAAATTAATAGCCTCAATAATGAAACTGTTCAAGTCGCGGATTGAAAACCGATAGGTCGCTGGTTAAAGCCCCACTCATTGCACTATTTATTCCTATGACATTTATGCTGGAGGAGAATAAGGAATAATAGCCATGTTCAAATTGGGTATTAAAAAAGATAAACCATCAAATGCATGTGTAGGGTTCCGTCACGATATGCATACTTAACCTATATATGCCCAGGGGGTCGTTAATGGTCCGAAGGTTCTTGATGACTTCAAATGCATCCTGATTGCAACTTATTATATTAATCCTAATTAAAGCACTGTTTTTTGATACAGTAAAGAACTATTTTGAAGCACAGTACAATAAAATTACTATTCTTAAATTATTTCAAGTGAAAAATAGTAGTACAAGATTGTGTAAGTTTTTTTCTGAAAAAATTTGTTGACTTCGTGCAGATAAATGTATATATTTTGTGTGTTTTATGTTTTTTTATCATCAAATTTATTGTTATAGTAAATTAAATATGTGTTTTAAAGATATAGGTATAATTTTCACTGACGCGCTACATTTTTCGTACTCAAATTAATGGAAACATTTCTGTGGATCGATAACGACCCCGTGGGCATATATGCTGCTTTAAATTCTTATTTGTACTCTAACGGTCCCGGCATGTGCTCTACATTTTTGAAATAGTTGAAGCCCTGGAGAAATTGGATAACGAGGAGCAGGTCCAGGGCATCAATATATACATTGATCCCCCTTGTAGAGGTACGATATCAGACTGTGATTCGGATGAAAAGGATAAAAGTGTGAAAATATAAATCGATTTCACCTATCTTAATAATTATTTACTTCAGCCGAAACGTTAGTCATACAATGAGAAGGTAATGATGACAATAAAGTCACTAATAAGGCTAAGTCAATTATTCTCTTAGTTTTCCAGTCCACTATACTCGTAATTCTCAAGTGTCTGAACCCTAATGAATGTACCTCAGAATTGCTAATTCTGAGGTACATTCTTCCTCGAGGGAGTGTTCTGCTAGGGCCAACAGTGATTCAGGTGCTTTTTTCTACAAGAACTGGGATATATCGCAACATGAGGCTACGCAAATGCATAAAACGAGCTTGCAAAAAGTTGGGCACGATCTTCGGCCGCAGTAACTTGCAAGCAATTGAAGTGAGGTGCAAAACAGGCTGTTTTCGGAGATCCTGCCGTTAAACTAGAAACTTGAAATTTTCACAGCATTAAGTCCATTGACTTTTGTATCAAGTATTTTCAACTTATTATCTCAAGTCGTTTCTGAGAAAAAGGGTATTGACACACGGACAGAAAGACGGAAAACGGAGCGTCCTATAATGGGTTCCGGTTTTTTTTTTCAGAACTCTAAGAAAGTCTGAAATCTTTGCATTTAAGAAATGCTGAGCTTATCGTTCTTTTATTACAATACAAAACTTCAAGGGAGTGGCTGTCTGTTTTAATCTGTCGACTTTATCTTTAAAATCACGGCTCTTTTCTTTAATTTCACAGAAATTAGTATTTAGTTTTAGCTCTTAAGCTTTGTTGATGAATGGAGAGAAATATTATGTTGTATAAATGTGGGTTATGTCTATATGTATGTTAACTCCTATATTAACTAGGCTCACTCGGTCTCTCATGGGAGTTGCATAGTTGAAAAGCGGATACGGTCGTTGTGTCTGTAAAACACGACTCGGTGGACCTACATAGGTAAATGAATTATTGATTACTGATATTTAGGAAAGTGTTGAAACTTGTACTTAAGTCGATGAAATACCCGTACATATTTTATACATAACATCAATGGAGGCTCTACCCTAAAAGCCTACTTATCGTTTAAGTGAACAAGCTTTCCCGAACGCTTTAATCCGGAAATCGGATAAGGAAGCTTTCAGCTCTCAGAATAAGATTATTAACTACGGTACTAATATTTAACATTGTAAAATTAGTATGAAAAGAGACTGGGTTTAAGATCAAATCGTATTGTTCAATCATCAATGACATCTGTACTAGTATAATAGGTCGTAGCCTTCATACTTACATAGATATTTTATTTATGTACATTGTACGAGTTCGCGGAGTAGGTAGCCACTCCTGTGGGTCGATCGATGATACACTTCAAAATAAAAATTGGCGACTAATTTTCTATCGTTCTATTTGCTTTTGTGTAACGCTGTACTGTATTTATATAAGCACAGAATAGGTAACACAAGTATCTATTTATTAGAAAAACTGTTTATTTATTATACTGTAAATATTTGTGTGGTCTTTATCGTTACCTAATATCTTTAAAAAAAATTCTTTGTTGTAATTATAACAAAATATATCCCGCGCATCGTCAGAGTGGAGTAAGGATACAATTAGTCTAATTTGTTGACCATGAGTCACGTGAATTGAAATTGGCGCAGACACTGGAAGGTTAAGAGTGACACTTGTCATTCACTTAAGGATCTCGTGCACTGCGCGGTTCGTGACCACGTCCAATAGCTTCAACATCCAGATTAAGTATCGTAACCCTTTGGTTACGATTGCGTATTTATGCGTAATGACGATAGCGCAAAGGCTGCTAGGACCACCTTTGTAAACGTGACTATGTCCATCCGCTTGCTTGTACAAGCTTCTGCGACTATGGTCGCGGCCACCACGACGTCCAGTCGTGGTCGTGGGGCGTTCACGAGGCTCTTTAGTTGTAGGAGCTTTATCCATGACTTTCCAGCCTGAAGTTTGGTAAGTTCGGTTGTTTCAAAATCCTGTGGGGACCTGCGTTGTCATTTTAAGTATCTCAAATTCTTCTTATACCCGGATGCCAAAAAAAACACGTCGATCTGTCGCTCGCGCCGTTCGTTGTTGCGTGATGGAAGAATAAGCTAACTAACCAATAAAGAAACACACTTTCGCATTAAATAAGAAGTTACATTTTATTTAAATCTACAATCACTTGTAAACAGGTAATTAAGCACGAAGAGGCTTTTGAAATAAATATTCTTTCGCTGTCGACTATATTTAAAATAAACAATTGAAAAGCAACTCCGTCCAATTCACATTTCGCTTATTCCGATGCAGCGTCGAGTGGCTCTTGTTCACTGAATACCGCTCTGTGGATGCTGCCTGAACAATTTTCAGCTTGAAAATCTTAATTATAATGACACTCACAGTACCTACTTAATACTGAAATAAAGTTGAAAAATCTGTCTGACACACGTTTTTAAAAAAAATTGTTAGATTGACAAATTAACGGCTGACGGCTAAACTGATTTTCACGGGGCTTTCACAGACAGACGAGAAATAAAAGAGAAATAGTCTGGAATAGATTTATCCTGGAAATATTAGGGGTTTACTGAAGTAAATAAATAGGGTTATAGATACTAAATTTTTATACTCAAAATTCTGAACCGATCTTATGGTTTGGCTCAGAGAAGCTTGCATCCTGGGGACAGTTTGTTGTCAGTCTAAGAGTCTACGGGATTTTTAAATACCTAAACCCATGTGATGCGATTTTTAAAAACTTAATCCACGCAGACGAAGTCGTGGGCATCAGCTAGTAGGATATAATTAGTAATTATTATAAATCACATCGATGTCGTCTAATCTTATTTTCTTTGGAGTCTCAGCAGAAAGTTTTTAGCTTAAAAAGATATTTCCAATTGAATTGTAAGTTGTAACCTAAAAGTTTTGGTACTGGACAGTTTTCTAAGCTAAGTTATCCTTCCCTCATGTAGACGGGAATGTACCTTTCAAAATCAATTTCATAAACTTTCAAATACCTTCTAAACTTTATCCGACCTACATAGGAGTATTGATGATGTGTTTGTTAGTAGGTCAGTATTATGTTTATGGATGTAACAACTACGTAAGTACTCGTATATTAACAATGGACTTGCCACTCCTGCCTGTGGTCGATCAATGCTACCTTAGTATAAAAATGTGTTTCCTTGCAATAAACTAGAATTGATATCCGCCTCTACTTCTAGTAGGTACTGCGTTAGAACAAGTCATCTGAGTCGTGGGCATCAGCTAGTAACTAAATAAAAAGATAGGAAATATTAGTTCTTGTACCAGACGTAATTTGGTGTGATGTTTCGGTAACAGATGTCCTGTTGTTGATTGATTCTACATCCTTACATTTACATCCTTAGCTATTGCTATTATTCGCTTGGTTTTTATTTCCCTAGTACGTATAATCCCCCTACGAATACGTATAGTGAAAGTGCTGTCAAAATCTGTTCAGTCTATTTAAGAAGCATGGACAAACAGTTAAACCGGTTAATAAAAATTTAAAAAACATGTATGCTTATACAATATATATCGTTGAATTATATGGGACGAGTGTAATAATAGGCAGTTATACGGAACACCCTCTAAAATACAAGTATATTAAATATACCTAATATAGAGATTATAATTAAATTCTTTCTTTTAGAAAATAGAAATATACTTCTTGTTCTTTAAATAGAGTTTATTAGAAAAGCAATCCTAAAAATTCTAAAATTTAATGCGAAAGAAAAATGTAGAGCTAAAGAAAGGGAATTTATTAACTGCTAAACTTATCTAATTGTTCTGTTCATTTACACGTCTGACTACCGTTGTTTTCGGTGATGTGCAAATACGTAGGGTATTGATTTTCACTTTAGTAACCGTCATGAACTTTCAGAGAATTGCCTTCATTAGTAAAGTGTCTTAACTCTTAGGCAATAAGTAACAAGTATGTATGGCAAACATAATTACCGTTGGTATTAAAAGCACTTCTCAAAGTATGCAAGGCCATACCGTATTTCGTTTGGTACGCTTAATAGTTCAAATTCTAGGATGTTAATCTTCAGGAAATCTTTGAACGAAAGCATAACCCGATCACACTTTCACAGGCAGGTAGAAGATGTAAAGAATGGTCTAAGTTACTTTATATTCCTGAAAAACAGAGTTCACATTGAATTTTTAAAATCCTATAAGCAATATACAGGCTTGTGTTAGTATGATATTAAACGTAGTAAATTTAAATTACAAAGGAGAAATTAGTATACTACGTATTTATTATCGTGCGCTCTAATTTACCCTCCACATGTTTGAGTTTCAGTTAAGTGGCATTACCTCCAACAAATTTAATTTTCAGGTACGAATAAATGAAATTGAAGTGATTTAGACATAACTCTCTTATTAAGCTAATACGATTATTTGAACGATAGCATGATCCAAACACAAGTTTTTAATTTTTTCTGTACGGGCTACTTTTACTTGGAACGGCTAAACTGATATCAGTGTTTGTGCTTGTGTGTGTCTCATGGTCAAGAAGTGGATTGCACCAGCTAAGCTTACATTTATTTTAATAAGTAATAATGATTGAATGCACATAAAAATAACTATCTAATGTAACTATAATCTTCGTAATAAGCATTATCCTTGTATGTATGTACCAGTGCCAGTAATGTACTTGTCAAAGCTTGAGTTGCTTTGACAAATACTGGAATTTGCTTTTGCATTTCGGTAAACAACTGAACACTGAAACTTATGAGTGCGATATATTATATTCGCTAAGTAGTGTAACAAATGATACTCGTTCCTTACCAACACAGAAATGTCATGAGTCATGACATATTGTTGTCATAACTCCTGGTCTCGAGACTATGAATACTAACCGTGAATTTACCTTTTAAATGGGAGCAAATAATTTCAGTACCTAATTTGTTTTTTATTCTATTTCAAACTGAAACTGTACAGAAACAACACAGAAAACAGGACAGTACCTATACTTATGGACAGTTTATGGTTGTAATAAAAAGAATGGCTTGGGAATGCGAATACGATACCAATTTTTTTTATAAAAGCAATATTTATACAGTTTTCAACTAAAATTTTCATATACTTACTACGAATATGGATGATAGTAATTATAATAACGAACGATAATACGATAAGTCGAAAAAAAGGCACGTAATCTAAATTAATAACTTAATGCGACACTCACCCTTAATACTATAGAGTTGTTGATTACCTTCAATAGTTGAACAGTAGAATATGACGTAGAATAACAGCAGTCACAATTAGATCGCCGCGTGGTACGTTGTTTTGAAGTGAGGTACCGAGCACAACGCCCCAGGCTGCCTAGTCATGACAATGAACACAATATTATAGCAAAATGTTCTTTAACCGATCATTTAGTTCGCGACTGCGGTATGGGGAAAGGGAGCTTTTACTTGGTAGGTAACTCAAACGAATAGCTTTGTTCTTTTGATTGTTCCATAGATTGTTGACAATATTATTTTATATTATATTTTTATATATTTTTTATTCAATTACAAGATAGTCCTTGACTGCGATCTCACCTGATGGTAAGTGACGATGCAGTCTAAGATGGTAGCGGACTAACTTGGAAGGGATATGGCAGTGTTAATTCAATCCATACCCCTAATGTGTTTCTACACGCCATCGTGTCGGAACGCTAAATTGCTTGGCGGCACGTCTTGGACGGTAGGGTGGTAACTAGCCACGGCCAAAGCCTTTCACCAGACCAGAGCCAATTCAGAAATTATAAATTCCCGAATTGCCCCCGCCGGAAGTCGAACCCGAGACCTCCCAGTTATAAGACCACAGCGCTCAAGACTACGCCAGGAATGTCGTCAAACCGAATATATAAATATATTGTGGGATTTCGATGACTTTATGTGTGAAAATAATTATGTCGCCGTCAAAAAAACCGATACACGTCCACTGCTGAGCATAAATAATTCTCTGGTTGAGATTTCACAAATGACGGCTACCGGAAATTATGTAAAAATGAAGTGAAGTTTACACCTGCAATGTAAAGTTAACAAGGCCCGATCGGATTGGCATTTATTGAATACATATTTTATGGTAAACGTGCTATTGATTTTGTTCTCTATGCGGCCGTTTATTATCGCTATTACCAGAGACTAGCTGATGATGGATTGAGGTTTTTAAATTCACCTTTTTTAGAATGGAACTTCAAATAATTCCTCCTAAGTGTATTTCAGGGTACTCAAGGAATAAATACTTCCTCCAAGTTTCACAGCTCTGGATCCGTTGGATTGTTTTATGCTGTACATTGTCTATCAGTACGTCAGTCAGTTACGGTATTGTTTTCTATGTAGAACTAAGAACACCTAAGGTGTCTAGTTAGCATGGTAGCCCAAGTAGCACAGATAGCTGCGTAAGTATTCACTTTTAGACCTATTTGAACCTCTAAGCGTATTAAGACTCTTTTAAGAGTACACTGGTGATCCTACAGCTGCATAATAGCTGTCAGTGATATTTAAACAGCTTAGGCTGAATAAGGGTTGTTTAGTGGATAAAATTACGCCAAATGCTGTATAAGAAGGTATTTGTGAACTCCTATTACACTGACTTATTAAGGGGGCACGTGTGAACTATTAGACAGCCTTTGGCAGAATATCAGAGTTTTAACTATTCACGTAGCTGTTTAATAGTTAGGGAGCTGGCGAGCAAAATTTCTATATGATCAGCACACATGGCAGACGTTATTAATAGTGATAATTATACCCTAAGAAACATCAAGAACCTCGTCTACTACCATGATAGACTAGCTGTCCCCTCGCGACTTCGTCCGCGTGGAATTAGGTTCTTTGAAAATCCCGTGCGGACTCCTGATTTTGTCCGAATAAAAGTAACCTATAACACACTGTCTGCAACCATACCCATCAAAGAATCACGTAGATCCGTTGCTCGATATTAACTTGAAAAATTATGGATTTTCATACAAACATTCAACCCCCATTCAACCCCTTTGGGAGTAGAATTTTTGAAAACCGTGAAACACGTCCTTTTTTATTTTCAATTTAAAGCCTAAGTACCGAATTTTATGGGTATAGCTTGAAAAATAACGGAGTTTCATACAAACTTTAACCCCCTTTTTTACCCCCTTGGGGGGAGAATTTTCGAAAAATGTAAAATACGTAATTCTTTATTTTTGATCAAGAGCCAAAATATCAAGTTTCATAAACATAACTTGAAAAATAACTTGAAGAACGAAGGACTATCATACAAACATTCAACCCCTATTTAACCCCTTAGGGGGTAGAATTTTTTAAAAGTGTGAAACACTTACTTTTTTGTTTTCAATTTAAAGCCTAAATACCGAATTTTATGGGTATAGCTTGAAAAATGACGGAGTTTCATACAAACTTTAACCCCCCTTTTTACCCCCTTGGGGGGAGAAATTAAAAAAAATGTAAAATACGTAATTCTTTATTTTTAATCAAGAGCCAAAATATCAAGTTTCATAAACGTAACTTGAAAAATAACTTGAAGAACGAAGGACTATTATACAAACATTCAACCCCTATTTAACCCCTTAGGGGGTAGAATTTTTTAAAAGTGTGAAACACTTACTTTTTTGTTTTCAATTTAAAGCCTAAATACCGAATTTCATGAGTATAACTCGAAAAATGACGGAGTTTCATACAAACTTTAACCCCCCTTTTTACCCCCTTGGGGGGCGAATTTCGAAAAATCCTTTCTTAGTGCTCGCCTACGTCATAAAAGGAACCTACTGTCAAAATTTCAAGTTTCTAACTTCAGTGGTTTAGGCTGTGCGTTGATCGTCAGTCAGTCAGTCAGTCAGTCAGGACAAGCCTTTTTATATAATTATAGATTACGAACTGTTATTGTGTGTATCAAGCATAGACTACATCAAGGAGAACTAGGTCCTGGCTCCTCAATCCTGATGCTGCTGGGTAGTGCCTACCTAAACTGTCAGTTTCGAATTGATATTGTATGTATCAAGCATAGACTACATCATGGAGCTCTAGGTTCAAGCTCCTGAACCCTGATATTGCTCACATAAATTGCGGGGATTTTGGAATTGTGGATTGTTAATAAGTAGGTACCACAGGTACCAAGTATAGACTACATTAGTAGCGTTTTGGAGGGAAGAGAGAAAGAGAGCAGGGACAAGTTAAGAAGTAGGTTTTTTCAAAAGATTTTTTATGAAGTTAAGTAAAATGATCATAAAAAGCCAAAAAGATACCTTTTTTTAATCTTTATTATCCAAACATAAAGGAGAAATTGTTACAAGGTTCTTGTGAAAGCCTCCACATAAACCACGCAGGGTTTTTGCGCAGACATAGTATACTTTTACATTTTAATTACATAAAAAAACACAAATAAATTAATTCTAGCAAATAATATCTTTAAATATATAATATTATGTTCTAATTATGTAATATAATATGTATATATAAATTATTTTCAAAATCACCCTTATTTAATCATAAAGTTTGTGATAGTTCTTTTTATTTTGTATCTTATTGTATAAATAAATAATAAATCAGCTGGCAGTTCATTGAGCAGTAAAGGAAGCATGTATTCCCAAGTCATTTTTCCAGAGGTACTGCTATAATTGGCAAGTTTTTAAGTTGTCTTAAGTATACCCATCTACTGTATTTTGTTAGTGAGCTCACATGCTCACATCACACACAGCTTCATACATGACTGACAGTTTAATTTTATTATCTACAACTTAGACAAAACGAACTTAATGACTTTTAAGCTCAGAGAAAATGCATCATTTGCTTTAGATGTAAATTATGAATGGAAAACTATCAATGAAGTCAATGTAACAAAATTCTTAGGTCTGAATATTAATTCTACTCTAAATTGGAAAGAACACTTGAGTCATATTTGCACAAAGTTAAATCAATTCTCCTACACACTTTATATGTTGGGGAAAACAGTAAATGTGTCAGCGTTACTGACTGTTTACCATGGCTATGTTGACTCGCTGTTGAGATATTGTATTTTATTCTGGGGTAATTCCACTTAAAAAGAGGCTGTATTAAAGGTACAAAAAAAATGCTTAAGGGCAATATTTAAATTAAAATCGACTGATAGTTGTAAACCCTATTTTAAACAATATAATATTCTTACAATGCCATGTCTGTATGTATATGAAACTGTCATATTTGTCAAAAGTAACTTGAATTTATTTCAAAATCGTCACAGCAAAAGGCATGTACCTAATTGAACTGCGTCGACCACCCAGTTGTTGTGCACATTTTTCTAAGAGTTTCTTCTGCACTGGGCCCCTTTTATATAACCATTTAGAAACACAAGAAATACCACTTTTTAAAAAAAGGCTTAAATTTTTGATTGACAGGACATACTTTAAAACCAGTGATTACCTCATGGAAAAATTTTAATTATGAACTTTTGACATTTTAATAAGAAATTTTATATTAGACATTTAAATAATATTGCAATGTAAACACAAAGCTTCTAACTTAAATAAATTAATAATAATGTATTGTAATAAATTAATAGTAATGTAATGAAATAGATTTTAAGCTAATTTTTAATGTTGCAAACTGGTAAAATAGTGGTTTGCTATAGGATTGTTTATAACTGCTGTTTGTATACATAAGCTATGTTGGCTGGGATTGTCCACACATCGTATGAATATGTGATCAATACAACTTTTAGTTATCCTATCCCCTTTAGGTTCTATCCGTGTATACTGCCTTATACTACAGTCAATACCTACTTCACTCATAGAATTTAAGTATAAATTTACACTGGGATCGTTTAACATTATGTTTATATTCATATCACCACTAATTACAAGATTACTTTTACCTGAAAATTGAGAGATTATTTGTTTAAGTTCCTATATGAAACATACTTGGTTAGTATTCAGAGGTCAGTACAATGCACAAACACTTAATTTATACTTAATTGAAACTTGTGACAATTTCACCAATAACTGATTCAGAGTAGCTTGTATTCACTGTTAACCTGTAGAACAATACACTTTTATGCACATAGAGGATTACAATGGGATTACACCATCACTTCATCGGTGATTCAGTAGCTGCGAAAACATCTTGTAGTTATCTTTGAAACAATTTTGAGTTTGTGACCCTTATGTTAGCTTCAGTAACAACGACAATATGAATTTGGTTCGAGCTGTTCTTTATTATGTATTCCAGGCCCACGTCTGCTATTGCAATTAAAGTTCTTGAGACTTATGTTTACATCCAGAGTACACAAGTTGTTTGTTACTTCTCCGAAGGGTTTGTTACTTCTCCGTTGTCCACGAAATCATTCCATTTAGTGCATTATGAGGGTTGTCGATTGTTAGTAAATATAACCTAACTTCATTTAGTGGTGGCTAGATTCACCAATCTCTCTATATCCTTGCTAGATCGTATATGATGTATTTTGTCGGTTTCATCTTTACGTACTAATATTACGCAGTTCTTACACCAGACAAACTTATAAAGATCCGTTTTTATTTACTTTTTTTCGGACGAACACTCTTTTTTTATATAGGCCTTTATTCTAAGCTATAGGCTTTTAAAATCATATCACCAGCTCTCTAACTATAACATGATATCCACCATTTTATTGTATAACCTCACATAAATATACTGATTCATTTTTCAACTTTTATGTTTTGTGTATGAATTAGGAATGGATTGCATTAGTTTTTACTTCCGTATATCATAATAATAACTTTTTATCTTATAATTCTTTTCAAAGCACTAAAAATTGTTTATTCAAGTTTTCATCACGGCTTATTTATATCACGAAACTAATTAAAAACCGAATATTTTCGTGGCGCACTTAAATTTTCTTAGGTAATATATATGTATAATGTCAGTAAAATTACATTCCCAATCATTTTTCTTACTAATCAGGGAACTTTGAATATATAGCCACGTATTTAATTCACTCCACGAAATTGTGTTTAAGCTACAAGGTTATAATTTGCTAGATTAAAGTTTGCTACTTCACTTTTACGTCATGTGTCACATGACGTAATTTTAACTGAATAAAGAGTAACTTGTTATCTTTTACTCAGTCGTTATTCAGCGCATAGTACTGTCGTTACCCTTTATAACACTGTTATTTTGCTGCTATACAGCTCTTAAGCAGCTATTTGAACTTAAGGCTGTATAATTTGTGCCCATTTAAGAGGTATAAGAGCTGTATACGGCCGTATACAGCCCTTATGCAGCTTTTTTATACAGCTTTAAGCGTGACGGGAATTTGTTATTCAGCTGCTAAGCAGCCTCCGTGTGCTACTTGGGAGGTAGGTATGTTCGTTTCACATGCGATTAAAAATAAGCACGATTGTAATTTAAAAAATCTTATAATTCAAAATACATATTGCTTTTTGAATTTGAATTAATAATAGAAGCTCCCTTCTGTGTATATTGCTTAAAAGCTGGCAACTTAAACAAAGTCGGTACTCGGTAATCGTGGCTTTGTATTGACAGGCCGTGATTAATGAAGCTGCAACTTTTGTTGACAAATTGAACGCATGTATAAAGTTACGTAGAATAAAAAAAATATCTTGTACAGTACGTTTATCTCACGAAGTTACAGACGCTTTACTTGTAGTTACGTCGGGACATGCACATTGCGTAAGTGTGCGTGCCTGTCAGGACCTTATACAGATACGACACACACCCAACCATGAGCCACGTGCCCTCGTGAATTGAACGAACTATATACGTACGGTAGCGGACAGAAAATGTTTACCACCTTAAGATTCATAATTACATGCACACGTCTATGCCTGACAGTCGATATGCTTTTGATATTCTATGGCGTTATAGACCTTACTGCACGCAATGTGATATCTATATCTACTTTGAAAACTGATAAACATTATCTGACCGCGACTGTACGTACGTAAATACGTACGTGATCGAAATTGGTTTCACATTTTGATAATACCGATATTTGACTGCATTTGCCATTTTGTACTCGGCAGATTTTCGATTCATAAACGGTACATTGGTGAACTGCGTGAACACTCTGCAGGATTAAATAATTAATTTAATTTCAATTATAATATAACAATAATTAGTAGGATTAATTTGTTGCATGATTGCAAGTATAGATGTTATAGAGAGTAGCTACCGTAGCTACCTATCTACGTGACACAATCTGCCACACAATGGCGTGCAAGTTTTTTTTTTTCACAATATGAATATTAATGTTATTCCAGTAGGTACAAAAAGCAGCATAGAAAATATTTATTAGCAACCATAATCAACATGCAATTTATTAATATTTGGGCCATCATGCATGTCTGTTAAGCGTGTTAGCGTACGGTGAGCGGCACAGTAGGAGCGGCAGATGCATCGTGTATAACATGTACCTTCGTGTAGGTGTGTAGATACTGTCTCGGGCTCCGGTAAAGCGTTCCGAGCCGCGTCGAGCGACATACGAGGCACTAATGATGTTGACACTAGACGTGAACAAGTTCATAGCACAGAGCATTCCGCGCCACTAACGTCTCGTTCGAGCGCTCTTAGCACCATACGATCGTACTCGTGGCCTTCTCAATGTCCGAAATTGGATTTCCCAGTAGATTCTGCTCCAATGTTATAAAACTTATATTCTGTATCTACAGTCCTACAGTGCCATATTTTCAAGATTTTGTAACTTTTCAAACCTTACAAGTAATTCATATACTAGATATCGCTTATTTTATACTGCGTTACAACAGCGTGATGCAAGGTAGTCAACAAAATGACAGGTGATTAGGCGCACGTCCGAGGTTCAGGCAATGCAGTTTGTAGTGGTATCGCACCCGGGACACAACGTAGTAGGAAATACCACAATAAAAACACACCTGCATACGAGAGAATGTCGAGACGCAATGAGACGCAACGTCTTTTTTGATGGCAACTGAAAGTTAGCTTTATTTATTTGTGCATAGCACTGGCGACGCATAGACATGGTTTATTAAATATACCTACTACCTAAACAGATTGAAAGATTTCGTTTTTGTTTGCTTATTCTCTATGTGCCTGTAAAAATCTCGTTGAAATCGGCACAGTCGTTTTGAAAATTAGCCCGTTAAAGTGGACAATCAAAATTTTCGATCGATTTTGTTGTAGGAATAAAGGCAGTTATTTCAAAATCACAGAAACACTTCAATTTCTTTAAATAGCATTAAAACAGATATGAACTTTAATTAAAAAGCTTTAAAAAATGACTGATGTCAGCTTCAACAAAAATGAACTTGTTGACTTCTAGGTTACGTAAAATTAGCAATTCATTTGTTGGGAGTTTTTATAATGAACCAAGTTAAAAGTTTTTATATATATTTTTTTTTCATTTCATTTCATCAAGTTGACATAGAATACACTCACGATTCCATTTGGTAATTAATTCAGAAAATGAAAAAAAAAAAAAATTGTACAAATCACGAAAAGACCAATGAAAAATTCAAACGCTGAGCGGATCAGAATTTGTTATGACTTACGGTGTCCCTTACACCTTGTATTTTTAAGTGGATTGGATTGGACTAGTGTCAACAACAATTATTATTTTTTCTAGGCTCCTTCCTGTATTTATTAACTGGACGGGATTGGACTAGTGTCAACAATAATTATTATTTTTTTCTAGGCTCCATCATGTTTCACGTGCGGCGGCGGCCGTCGGACGCGCAGCCGCGGCGGCGGAAGAAAAAATCCGGCGCGGGCACGGGCAGCGCGCGGCCCGGCAACGACCCCATGCTCGTCGAGGTGGCGCCCGACGGCTCCGCACTGGAGAATGGCCGCCGCGTGCGAATCGCGGACCTCGTCGAGGTGGGTAGTACTTACTCATCTGCCCGAATTAATACATCAGCCGCCCTAGCCATATTACAAACGTTTCGTCTCTTTCTACAATCGCTCACGCTAAAGCAGGAGTTCCCAAAGTTTTTTTATCACGCTTCCCTTCAGAAAGCATAGGATGTGAGATAAAAAAGCCTTGGGAGCCCCTGCTTTAGCGTGAGCGATTGTAGAAAGAAACGACCCGTTTGTAATATGGCTAGGGGGGTAGAAGCTGCGTATCCAGAGAAAGTAACTTTTTAAGTTTACGGTACCTAACTGTGCGTCAATCTGTCATTTATTACAGACGGGGGAAAAGACGGAGAATTTTTCCATCCCTTTTCCGTCCATACTAATTGACAGATGTACGCACAGTAAACGTACCTTGAAAAGTTCGAAAATTTACACGAGGGTCTCTGAATTCCGTCTCCAATGTTGTCAACTCAAGGATTTTGATCCCAACTTAAAGATGATAGGTAATATGTATTTATTTTTTTATCTATCTACAAAACAAACCTGAGCAAATCCTGCGTGAAAACAAAATTAATTCGCCTTAGATATAATCCATGGGCACGCCCGCCATCCTTAGAAACGCATTAAATAACGCGAAGATTATTTATTTACTCAGGTTATCACTCTATATTGCCTTGTTTTTTCATCATTTCATCGGACTTATTTTGTACCTGCATTTTCAATTATTATGCTCCAGAAAATACTATATTTCATCCTGAGAAACGTGTTCCATTGGCATAAAACAAATTATCCACACATACAAGGCATTCATTACCATATTAACACAGTTTCGCGATCCGCACAGTGAATTTAAAGTAGTAGTGGCTACATCTCTCTCTCCGTGCAAGTCAAGTAGGTACTCGGTGCCAACCTAGCAACAGCGAATAACGAATTCACAGAAATCCTACGAGAAGTCATGACATTGACTCGTATAAAAAATCATTAACAATAGAACATAGCTCATCGAGTCGCGAAGATGAAATAGAAATGGGCGGGTCCATACGATTACTTGAAGGGAGATCTTTGTCCAATAGTGGACGTCTATCGTTAGAAAAGAAGAAGAATAGAACATAAAATGAAAATAAACGCCATTTACCTTGATTTAAAATCATAGTCAAGCTTACTTTTAAAAAGAAAAAATCAAATCAAGAATATTCAGTTCAAAATCAGTCCATCCGCTTGAGTGCTACGATGACATAGACAGAAGACAGACAGACAAAACGGTCAAACTTATAACACCCCTCTTTTTCCGTCGAGGTTTAAAAATGGGCGTGTACGTTCTGGAACTGTATTAATATTGAAATACCTCAACATACAAATTTTTGATTTGATGTAAAGATATGCAATCGAAACAAACTCTGTTATGTTTCCTATTTCATCAATTGGCAGATTCATAAATTGTTGCATATTTGCATAAGTTTCATTTAAACTTAAATTGAATATGTAAAAAAAAATGTCGCGTTATTATCTACTAAGTATGCTATGACCATGTCTTAACTGGATACTGCCATTATTCTGTAATCCTTTTAGACTGATTTAACATACAATAATACTATTTCATTTGAAACATCACGTCATCTCAAAAGTGTTTATAAGTCAAGGCGAAATACTACCAACAGCCAAATATTTCAATTTTCGAACTAAGCTATACTGTAAAATGTGACCACCTCCCTTGCACAATGGTGAGCGATATGGTCCTATAAGTTAGGGCAGTTTAAGACTATCATTCCTATAAATTATCTCTGGTCTGATGTCTTCGGACGTTGCAGTTGTGGTTAGTGTTCACGTTCCTCCAAAGCAAAGCCGTGCTCCAAGGGATTTAGCGTTAGCGTAGGTACGACGACAGGGGTGTGGCTGAAATAAAAACTGCCATGCGCCTTCTAAATTAGCCCTTTTCATCTAAGACTTGACCCTTCGAGTGAGATCGAATCAAAAGGCTAACTTGTAGAAAAAAGAAATGCTCATCAATTATCCTGTAGAAGGAAAAGCCTCTGTTCCAGTTGATTAGCACTATCTTTGTAACTGTAATAGGTTTAATCCGATAGGGTGTGGGGACGAGCGGTTCTTACGCTTCAGCTGAACGTAAAACGCAATCTGTCAGTGTCAGAGTCGTCGTTGCTACCTCTCCCCGCTTCGCTCTACTTCGCTATATTCCGCATGGTGCTCTTAAATACTCGTAAATAAATTATTATTCTCGTTATGGAGGCAATAAGTGAATTTCAAGCAATCTCATTGGTCTACTAGTGAAAGTGTCGTCTTTTCTACTTAAGATTTTATACAAAGTTACACCTTTAAACTTTAAGCCGTTTTTGAGATGTACCCCAGACCAAATCGCTTTAAAACTTTTATATCTGTATTGTAAACTGACGGCACTTTATAGCTCTATCTGGATGCATTTCAGTTGTTTGATACTTGTATTACTCAACATATTGTATGGATATGCAGGTGGGTTCGGGCAACGGTACCGCGCTGCAGCTGTACGGGCCGTCGATCCAGCCGCGGCACTGCGTGGTGGCGCCGGCGGAGGGCGGCGGCTACAGCGTCACGCCGCTGCACACCGACGCGCACGTCTACGTTAACGGGCGACGCACGCTGCACTCGCAGCGCTTGCAGGTAACAACTGTCGGCAGTTCCAAACTAGATACGAACATTCAGTTGCGGCATTGCATGGTGGCGCTTCGAAATCTGTATACCTGAGAGTTCTTTAAAGTGTATGAAGTATTTCAATCCACACTTGGCTGACATGGTTGTCTAAAGACTTCTCATTCGAGACCTGTACTCAGTAGTGTGGCGGCGCTAGATTAATGGACAAGTGAAATCCCAGATTGACTTAGCCGTAAATAGAACCAGGACTTAGAGGTCACAGTAGACGCAGCTGTTATTGTCTAGATGGTAAAAGTATGAGAACTTCTGAACTATCGCATGTACTAAATATTAACTTTGATCAAACAATATTAGTTTGGTAAAGTATAATCGTCAAAATACTCTATGGGTTCAAAGAACAAAGATCAAAGTTTTGCTTTAACATCCACGTGAAAATGTATAGCCCTCATAAAATATTAAAGTGCCGTGCGCTGCCCTTATGCGAACACGCCCGTCGCTCGTCTTTCCACCCTGTGTGTATAAAGGCTCTACAATTTCCGATCTTTTTAAAGACACGTGATACCGAAGCTGTTTAACTCATTTTCCTTCTTTTTGAAATTAAACTGACATTGAAATTATTTTTGGCCTTTAAATAGCAACAAAAAATAGCAGTAATAAATAGCCTAGTGGTTACGACTGTGGTCTCCTATTGTGGTTCGATTCCGGGCACTTGGAACTCTTGTGCGTCTAAACAATTAAATATCACATGTTTTAACGGTGAAGGAAAACATCTTAACGAAACCTGCACACATGTGGTTTCTGCATAAAGTTCTCAAATGTGTGTGAAATCTCCCAATTTGGATTGGGCCTGTATGCTGGACTATGATCTATAACCCTTCTCTGAGAGGAGACGTGCGCTCAGGAGTGAGCCGTTGTTGTGTTGCTGTTGATGGATATGATGTTGCTACTAATATTATAATTGTGAAAGTTTGGATGTAGGTGTGAATGGATGGGTGGATGTTTATTACTCAATCACGCCGCAACAACTGGTTTGGCACAGAAATAGATTACTGTCTAGAATAATACATAGGCTACTTTTTATCCCGCAAAATAAGAGGGTTCCCGCGGGAATTAGAAAACCTCAATCCCTGCGTCATCAGTCGCAGGTATCAGCTAGTAAAAAAAATTATAATATGGTGCTTACTATTATTGTTATACGCAGTCTCCAGACAAAATAAAATCATCTTAACGTAAAGCCAACCTTTTCCGTAGGGAACGTGAAAAGGGTAGCACTATTTTTAGACATGTCTTTTCAGCTTAGAGATTATTTACAATCGATAAAGATCCATAACTCCAGTAGTTTTCGGCTCGCACCTTTTAACCGTTTGGCTATTGGGGCATCGAAATTATGAATTATATTTACTTGTGTTTTATTTTATACAACCTAATGCCTTCGACTTCATTCGCGGCTACTGATTCTTATTAATCCTGTGGGAACTCCTTGATGTTCCGAGATAAATAACTTATGTCATTCTCAATGTCCTCACACATATATAAGTGAGTATATATATTTTATAATATTAATAATTTTATTTATTTCTTTTATTTTGTAATAGCATGGCTGCTTACTGAAATTCGGCCGAGTATCGACATTCCGGTTTGTGGATCCCGCCCAAGAGAACATCATTAATAGAAACCTTTCGCAATCCCAACACTACGGCTCCGGCTCCATATACGACAGGTGAAGTAACTTCCTATTGCATCTTAAAAATAAATGTTGTGAATAGATATTTTAAAACCAATTAGAAATATTTAGCTATTTTCTTTATAGAAAGCTTAGTCTAGTTCAGTAGTAACACAATACACTCTTAGCATTATTCTTTTTACTATTATCTACAGGGATATGTCATTTTACTGAATACGTAACATACATAAACTTACTTTTAATTAAACTCCGATAGAAAAGAGGGGTGAATTGACAACCGCGTTATGATTTAAACTTTTAAACTTTTAATTTTATTCGGTGTATACGGTGGCAATTTTGATTTATCGGTATAGGTTTAAACGTAAACAAACCGGACTCGACTAATATTTGCTTTATAGTGAAGGAGAATGGGGGAGTGAGGGGAGTAAGGCGGGAGGTTTACACTGTATTTTAAAGATAGATGGAAGCGCTATATGATTGGCTGATTACGGCCATTCAGGTCGAAATCATTTTGCGGAATTTCGCAGGCTCAGTAGTATGACATCTCCCTGGTTCTCTTTTAATTCTTAACTTATATCTCCACCGACTCGTCGCTTCCTTGATCACTTTAAATGTTGTGTTCTATTATGTTTGTCATCGATCATCGTTGTTTTCTTTGGTTGCATGTTTCTGTCACTGACTCACCGACATGCGCTTGTGTATTGCCCTTCCCGCGTTAGATCGCCGTTGGGCGAGCAGAGGAACAGCGGCGCCATGTCACCGACGTCGCTGGCGTCGCATCAGCCCGACGCGCTGGATGCCAACGCCAACGCGCCCGACGACTACCCGCGCGCCGGCAGCCCGTTGTCGCACGAGTATGCATACAATACCGACCCCGTGCACGCGCCGTACAACAACAACACGCTGAAACTCGACAACGAGTCGCTCATGATGTCGCAGCAGCTGAACGACTCCAAGGACGAGTATATTAGAGACGAGCACTCGGGCTCAGTGTACGAGCAGGAGCAAACCGCTCCCGTCGGCCGCGGCGCCGGCAACCAGTACAAAGACAACTACGAGACGACGTTCGACCTGGACGGCAACGTCGAAACCAAGAGCATCTGTAGCGCTAAAAGTGGGGGATCGGGTCACGACAACAGGTATTTTTTATAACTCTTCTGTATCTAAATTCTTTGTTCGTTTTCAATATTATGTGACTTCATTGTTGTTTGTGTTGCATTAAGTGTATGCTATAGTTTTACCTAAGACACCTCGCACACACCAATGAATTTGACTATCTCGTAGTTTGCTACATCAAACAGTTTCAATAAAAAAGTAACCATTCAATCGAACAAAATCAGAAGTATGAATGTAGGTTCATGTAGTGTAAAGGATTCACAGTTTTTTTTACACCAATATTTAAATACATGCATTGAAATCACTAGTCCCGTTTCGAAAAGCGTATAGACTTAAAACTAAATCATCATGTGATATTATTAACATCTGATATAACATAATATCTATTAATGGTTGTAGTATGACGTTTCAAAGAATATAATAAAAACGTTACTGGCAAAGATCTAATATGAGTCAGCTAAGTCTCATACATTTCTCGCGACCCGTCATTCCTATACAAAACTCACGTATTGAAAGCGTCGTTTAACAGTCAAATCGTGACATATTCGCTTTGCCATAAAGTGCGTCGAGCTAGCATCGAGCTTCAAAAAACAAAGGAATTGTGTTTATACTTTGGCCACAAAAATTAGCTGCAAAATGTAGCGCTGTTTTGCTCGACTGCCACGAAATCAACGCTGTTTTTAGCGTTAATTTCATGGCCGTAGCGGAGCGGATTCCATTTAAATCGCAGGGGAAAATTGCAGACAAGTTCTTTCACAAAAAAAAAAAGAGTCTAGAGGAAAGGGTTCAGCGAGCAAAAGTTCAAAAAGTCGTGGCAACTTTTGCAAAACAAAATTGAAGCCTCAATAGTTCAACGGTTAAAATTCCGGACTAAAAACTGAACGGTCGATGGTTCGATCCCCACCAGTTGCACCATTATCGCATCTACTCCTAACACAAGCTTTCCGCTAATTTGGAGGGGAGAGGAGAGTGCTAGTCAAGTTCAGTTTGGCTAATATTCATTGAAAAAATCTCGAAACTCTGTTAGTGGAAGCGTAAACCTATTTTGTCCTTTCCATTTAGCAATTTTCCGCTCACTACCCACTTGCTGTGGAAAGCGTGTTTCAGGTTAAAGGGTCGACAGGTTTTAATAAAGAAAGCTAAGCGTAAGCTGTTTTTAATTAAATGTTAAAATTGCTCAAAACAAATATTAATGAATGATAAAAAACTTAAATAAAATGAAAATTAAAAATTGAAATACAAAATTCCTGCCTATGGTAGGGGACACCCTGTATTAAAAAAAAAAGCTGTTTTTAATAAAGAATATTAGCCAAGCTGAACTTGGCTTATATTCTCCTCACCCATCCAACTAAGCAAAAAACTTGTGCTAAGAGTGGGTACGAGTTACGACATTAGTGCAACGGCTGGGGCTCGAACATGTGACCTTTCAGTTTTCAGTCCTCACCTTTAACCGTTGGGCTGTTGAGGCTTATTGAGCTTGCGAGAAATCGGTGTGGCAAATAGTCAAGGTAAAAATCATAGCCGTGTTACTATTGGTAGTAAGACTGGTAGTAACATGGGAAATGCCAGCAGTGACAAGGGTGTTCGTGTGACAGGAGCGGCATGGGCAGCATAGCGCGCAGTGGGCAGGAAGCCATCCTGCCGGCCGTGCTGGAGTTCCCCGAGGCGGGCCAGGCGCAGTTCCTGGCCGCCGTCATCACGCACCTCGACCCGCACGCGCCCGCCTTCAAGCTTGCTCCCGTCTATACGCTCTATCTGTGCGCCAGGTAATCACTTTTTTGTGTTTATTTTTGCCCTTGGTTGGATTAGGGTGCTAGTGGCGCACAGAGCATTTACAGTATTAGACCATTCAATGAGTTTTTAGCTATTTGTCCAGCATTTTCCCGTGACGTGTATAGGTCAAATATTTTTTTACGAAGTGACAGCGGAAAACTTTACACAGCCAGCATTACTGGCAGTAAATATGGCTAATTCTATTGTGTAAAATCTATAAATTAAATGTCAATTTCATCTTCTAAATAACTAATGGTCTAAATCTACGCAGGGAGTACAAGATTTAGCACGTCAGGACTAAATCTTGTGCTTTAGTTTAGTCTAAACATTGTTACAGAATTTGCTACAATATCTATATAATAGAAGCGGTTTGGTTCCAGATAACATTCTGATCAAAATTTTTAAAGTGTTTTGATTCAAATACATCATTCCGTGCAACATTTTATGAAAAGTGTAATTTAGGTCAAATCCAGCTAAAAGCGCCATTTATATGTGATTTATCTTTACTATTATAAAATTGTAATACTTTGCGTGCGTGATTTCATCATTTTCTGCTTGTCTTAAATTGTAAAGGCAAACTTTTATTCGTTCTTTTTTTTTTTTTTAAAGAAAAGTGTATAAATTAAATGATTGCTGCGTGACAAAATTTCACGGTCTGCTTATTAAATTCATTACGTGACAAATAAAACTTTTTTCAAACAAATAATCGCTTGCAGGTATCGTGCTTCGACCCATTACCGTCCGGAGCTAACGCCGACGGAGCGCGCACACAAGCTCACAGCATTTCTGCATCACGTTGCTACACTTATACACACTACTGTACAGGTAAAAATAATTATAATATTGAATATGGATATGAGTTGGTAATATAAAATAAATAATTATATTACCAACTCATATCCATATGTGAATATTTAAAAGGAAAAAGGTGACTGACTGACTGACTGATTGTGATCTATTAGCGCAGAGCTCAAATCACTGGACAGATCAGACTGAAAGGCATGCAGATAGCTATTGTGACGTAGGCATCTGCAAAAGGATTTTTGAAAATTCGTAAGCAGACTGAAAGGCATACAGATACTATTATGACGTAGGCATCTGCTAAAGGATTTTTGAAAATTCGACCTTAAGTGTTAATATAGGGCTTTGAAATTTGTATGAAAACCGAACCTAACGTAAGCGAAGCCGCGGGCATAGCTAGTTTTTGTATAAATATAAAAAGCGGCAAACGTGCAGGCGAGTCATCTGGTGATTACCGCCGACCATGAACATTTGGAACATCGGATATCAGACATGCCGGGCTTTACAGCGCCTTGAATAACCCCATGTTGAAGTTAGAAGGATCATTACCAATGGAAGTTAATTCCACAAATTGGATTTAGTATTATCAACCGCTGAACTGATTTTATACCGGAAATAAAAAGTGTTCCTTCTGCAAAAATATCGAATCTCAATCTTATGGTTAATTTAAAAAAAAACAGTATTTTCAGGTATGTTCTTTCCGCTTAACAAAATATGAATTTTTTTTTCTTAATTTGTAGGAGCGATGTACGGATTCCGCAGCACAAGCGTTTTGGATGGCAAATGCAAGTGAACTATTGCACTTCCTAAAGTGTGATCGTCACATTTCATCGTTTTCTACGCAAGCGCAAGACTTGCTGCCCACTACTGTCCAAAATGCTTTCAGGTAATGCAATCTAGATTTAGAAGTTAATGCCAGCGAAATTTTGTATGAAAATGATAGGATCGCTCCTGTCATTTTCATACATTGGTGTTAACTTTACCTTACTATTCGAAGGTTAAAATGTTCGTGCTTATGCTACTATGGTCATATTTTAAAACGATCTTCCCGTTTTTGGGTGTTTATAAATTGTAATATACATGATTTATTAGTACTTAATTATTTTCTGCGTTAATCCTTACTTAGAGGTAAACCTATATATTTTAAGAGTTTCCAGATCTCGACAATTTTAATCGATTTGGAGCCAAAACAAAATGTACTGAAAAACTATTGGGGCATATTTTCCAGTACTGACTAATTTCACTGAGAGCTGAAGGCTTAAAAACATTTTAAGTTCACTATACTTGAAGTTATGTTTCGATATCTATCAACAGTGTCGAGTTATGCAAACACGTTTTTTTTTATTATCACCATACAAATATATAAAAAAATTTTCTTATAAACAACCTAATAGTTCATACGCTATTATTTTCACAGTAACCTAGTATCGTGTTTCCAAGAGGAGCTATCCCGCGCTCTGGCGGAACTGACGAGTCCCGCAGCATCGGACGCGACGGAGGCGACAGCGCCCACGCTGCAAGCGCTGGCGGCTGCTATGGTTCTGCTGCGACGCTGCCGGGTTAACGCCGCACTCACTATACAGCTGTTCTCGCACCTCTTTCACTACATTAACGCCGTGTGCTTCAACAAGGTATGTGATTGTCATACAGTGCTTATGCACTAGGTTTTGAGAAATATTTGCTGTCGTAAATGGAGAAGAAAGCGCAAAGGCATGTGCAGATCGTGCTGCGTTCGATGGTTTCGTAATAAAACATGTCACATACTGAGTTGCAGTGTTTGTGTGTACGTAACATAGTTAGTAACGCAGATTAAAACTGAACTAAGAAGATAAGCCTCTCATAGAAGGAGAAAAGCGGATCTTGTGCGCAGTAGAAAAAATATCATAGGGTTTTCTCATCCTGGAACTTTCTATTAATAATAATTATTGATTTTCTGAAGCATTTGCAGTTTTGGACCGAGTGTTACGAAAGACATCTGAAGTTAAAACTTGGCAGTATTTTCCCATTAACTGCTATAGCTGATCCTACTCTTCCCTACTTCTCTTGGTGTTTCATTTACGTTAAAAATGTTCACGTAATGCCCCTGCTCCACATGCGCCATAACGCGTAAATTAACACGATAATAAAGGCATTACGCAGATAAGGCCAACATTTTACTGCGTTAAATGTGTTGTAATATTACTAATGACGTTAGACGCTAAGCGCTAATCCATTTGAGCGCAGCCGTTAACAGTAACATTAATGCAGATGAAGCAGTACGGCTGCCCCATTTCAAAACCTAGTAAGTGTGATTGACAAAATTTTAAAGGAGACCAAAAAACATATTTGTGGTAGTCCTTCTGAACTCTGAACTCTTCAGTATCTGTTGGTGAATTAATGTTTCGTTAATAAACTACTTTGAAAGCTTTTATTGGATATATTTATTACTTCGCTAAGTCATCTACAAAACATGTTTTTGGGGTCCTGTAAAATTTTGTCAATCACACTTACTAGGTTTTGAAATGGGGCAGCCGAGTAGCACTAGGCCCTAAAAATATGAATCCGGAAATGTTTGCAGCTGGTGACGGAGGCGGGCACGGTGAGCGCGCGCTGGGGCGCGGCGCTGTCGGCGCGGCTCGCGCTCGTGGCGGCGTGGGCCGAGCGCCAGGGCCTCGAGCTGGCCGCCGACTGCCATCTCGCTCGCACGCACCAAGCGGGTATGCCTCAAATGGAGACCCTTATATTTATTTATTTTTATATATAGCTTAATAAAGGTTAGTTGTATCGCGTGGGCCGTAGGGGTTAAAATGGCGACCTCGCAGCGTTGGTAGACTCGCCACTGGGTGGACGGAAGATCTTATGTGAGTCGCTGGATATAAGAGACAATAGATCGTGATCTGTGGCGTACATTGGTAGTGATCTATGTCTATCGGTTGAGATGATGAAGGTTCAGTTTCAGTACTATATATTTTTACTCCATCTATTAGTATTTTCGTTATCATCGATAGACGAAGAGTTAAAAGCAAGATTCTGTTAATATTATCTGTGGAAATGGCATTAATTGTCAGATTATACAAACTTCACGTTCCGCAGTAAAAAGAGCCATAGAGAAGCAAACAATGACAAAACTCAAGTTATCTACGGCGCGTTCACGAAATGTCAAGCGAGTCTAAATATCGGGCACGTGTGTTTATGTTCAATGTCCAGCGCGTCTGATCTCGGGCACGTACCGGAACGCGGAGGAGGTGTGCGGCGCGCTGGGCGCGTGCTTCAAGCTGAACTCGGTGCAAGTGCGCGCGCTGCTCGCGCCGCTGCTGCCGCCCGAGCTGGTGGACGCGGCCGTCGCGCACGCGCGCTCCCGGGCCGACGAGCTGTACCGGGCTGACGGACGAGAGGTAGAACGATGTTTTAATTATTTATACCACTAACCTCTAAAATTAATCTGTATCTAACACTGGACTGGCTGTCCCTTAATGATAGCTTAAATTATGGATCAATTTGAAGCGCCACACTTGACATACGAGTGTTTTGGAACTAGTAATATAGTATAATGTTTTTCAAAGGATTTGCTTGTACTTTTTTACTCTTTACTGATCAGAAATTAGGAGATCCATAAACATACTAGAGTAACCGATGAGCTCTATAAAGTTGATGGAGTGGCGAGTCGCGGAGCATCTAGCTGGATCTAGCACATTGGGACTACACCTGTAACTACTAACACCTGGGAAATGTACCAAAAATTCGATATAAGACTACATTTTAGTAGTTGTCAAGTATACTATGCGTTGCGAATTACGAATACATGGATGATTGGAAAATAACGCATAAAGCATTATTTAATTATTTTATTCTAGTCTTCTCGCGAAAAAGATATCTGCGAGAGATCGCTCTTAGTTATAAGACCGCCTGTGCATGCGAAATTGTAGTACCTAAGCTTTCACAATATATTTCTTGCTATGTGTACAATTGAGTATCCTTACTAATATTATAAATGAGAAAGTGTATTTGTTGGTTTGTCCTTCAATTACGCAAAAACAGAGTAATTTTGATTATGTTCTGCTTGGGTATAACTAGGACTTCGAGAGTGACACAAGCTGCTTATTATCCCGAGAAAAACAATGAGGTTTTAAAACCTTACTCCACGCGGATGAAGTCGCAGGCAAAACCTGAAAAAATAGTACATTATGGTACAAGTGTCAAAGTTGGTGATTACCGCTGAGGCGCTATTGAGACCCGAGCCGTCAGGTGAGGGTCTTAATGTAGCCGAGGACGGTAATCATCAATATACACGTGTATCATACGACGTTTTTCAACACACTTGTGAAGAAAATAACACTAAAATAGTACATTATGGTACAAAACAGTGAAAACGAGTTGTGAAGATTTTTTCGCAATGGCGGGAAAAATTAATGTTGTTCTTTTGTTCGCCCTCTTGAGATGCTCTTGAGGGCAGGCAAAGATCGACGACCATACAGCCTATTCAGGTATTTATTTGATTTAATCAGTTTTCCGAAACCTTTAATGGCCATAGACTAAAGAATGAGGGTTTTTTTTTTTGGCATTTCTCTTATAGCCACGTACAAAATGGGGATTTCGAGTTTTCTCTATTACAAAAAAAAAACAAAAGTTACTGACAGTTTTATTTATTAAACACGTACATGTTGAAATTATCTATTTAAATACGGAGTTGTATGAAATGATAACACGATATTTTTATAAATTATTGAACAAGATCTTTTTTGTAATAGAAACTTTTTTAAGAACACAGCAACTCACCCAATAAAATTTAAAAAAAAAATTTCTTTAACTCACATTGTGAATAATAGTAATCAAAAGTCACAGTTTGAGTTAGAGGTGTCATTGTGTGCCTAGTTGCGGTGAACCGGGAGCCGCTTTATGAGCAAGTGTGTTGAAAAATAATTTTTTCTTTCATAGATAACGCTAGAAGAGAGCGTGTGGCTAGGCGCAGCTCTGTTGATCCCGGGCGACGGGTTCAGCGCGGAAGTAGTCCGAGGAGTGCCCCCGGGGCTCGCAGAGTTCGTGGCGCCGCTGCAGCGCGGGGGCCTGTGCAGGCTCGCGCACCAGCCGCATGCGCTAGGGCTGTGGACGGTGTACATGCACGGCTACGGCGCGCCCGCGGCGCTGTCGCAGCACGACCACCCGCGCGTGCAGATAGTGCAACTGCACAAGAACTCCAACGGAATGGGCTTGAGCATCGTCGCCGCTAAGGTAACATGGCATAAACTACTTGCCTCTGCAATATCTCCTGTTTCCACATTCGAGAGCTGGCAGAAATCTCTTTCTTAAAGATAACCTGTCTTTATGCACGTCCCTTATATTCTTGTGTTTTAAGTTATGGTACAGAAAAAATAAATAAGCATACACACTTAAATAAATTAAGTGAACAGCTGTAACTATATTATCCTATGATAATGATTTTTAAAGGAGATCCTCCACGCTTCATACACTTTTGGGCTAAATCTGAAAGTGCCGGCCAAAAAAAAATTTTGCTGTATTTCGTTAGAACTTGTCCCCCTAAACATTTTTTATTATGACACCAAAGCTGTAAAACCATTGACCTTGGTTTTATTTAAGTTTAAAAATCTGTATTTTTTCGAATATATGAAGAGTTTCTAAGGCAATTTTTTTACTTTTTTGGAGTTTTGTTAAGTGCTCCCTATCCGATCCTGACCACACACCTAAAAATACCACATTGTGCATCTTGGCTGGAACTACCACGGACACCCAGGTGCTGGAATGGATGAAACACCATCTCAGATGGTGATTAAGGCTGACTGTGATCAACTCATTTGCAGAAATGATGATTGGGATGGTTTCAGTGGACTCCACATGCCGCAAACCTCGTGAGCCAGATCTAGATACTTTCGTTTTTCTCTGCCTCCACTCTCACTGTTCGATGGTGATGGCCACTAAAAACACCCTCGACTGTGCCCGATCCATCAGCACGATATCAAGCTTATTAACCAGAATCATCCTGTCCGTGATGATAGACCGGTCCCAGTAAAGCCGTACCCCATCACGCTTAAGTTTTAACACCGGTGTGTACTTATAGTCTTTCATCCAGGAAACCGTACTTCAGAGCTTCAAGCTCTTGGTGAAGGATTTTGGCTGCTTGGTTGTGCCTGTGGAAATACTCAGTGTTAGCAAGAGCCGAAAATCCCGATTGCACATGCCTAAGTGACTCACTGGAATGGCAACAAGCTCAACAAATGTTGATAGTGCCATCCTTTAGGATGTACTTTCGGTAGTTCAGCGTCTTAACTACCTGATCTTGTACCTTCGGTTTCCCTAAAGAGGTCAACGAAACGCAACCATTGCACGGACGCTTCTTTATCCACGTGAGGCTCATTAAGAGAGACAAAACCATAGTAGACTCAGATAATCGCCCTGGAAGATACTCCGCCGTATCCTTATCCGATCATTGGCAGCTGTCAACCGCTCATCATGAAGACAAAGGATCATGCTCCATTGCTCCATACACTCTCCGAGGAAGTTTCGAACTGTACTATCGACTTTGTACAGCTCAAGGACCCTCAAGAACCATGAATGGGGCACCGAGTCGAATGCCTTCATGCATTGTTAATCCAGGCTGTGGGGAAATTCCGGCAAGTTAGTTTGACCAGTTGGCTCGCGACGAAGTCGATGAGAAGGTGCTTCTTAGTACCGCGACTATTGTACTGACATCCGTTCTGAGCCCCAGATATTATACTGTTCTCGCCTACATGACGGGAAATCTTTAGGCTCAAAACGGATGTCAATGTCTTATAGATGCTAGTAAGATATGTGATGGGGCGGTACTTGTCAGCGGCATCGGTGGACTTTGGAGCTAAATGAGTGATTCCGTTGATGAAAAGGCTCGGGAGTGCCCTTTGCTCGAGAGCTTCTTGGAATTGTTTAGCCAGATAGTATGGCAGAACGAAAAACCAGAAGTGATGCAGTCCAACATCCATCCAGGACTTTTCCAGTTCGCGGCCCGGCGCACCGCACCAAGTACATCCTCTGGAGAGATGGCGACTGGGCTCATAGGCTATATTGAGGCACATGCTTCCTCTACCGCCGCAATCCAAGAGCCTTCCTCAAGCATCCATCCATCCATCTCTCATCTTCCATCTCTCTTGACCACACTCTTCGCCAAAAGGCGATGAGGTCAGCCGGGCTCGGCTGCTGAGAGGTAGAACAGACTGCTGGGTACTCCAGTTTTTATTATTATTATTAGAAACATTTCATTTGGTAGGAAAAAATATAGATTTTTAAACTTAAATAAAACCAAGGTCAATGGTTCTACAGCTTGGGTGTCATAATAAAAAATGTTTCGGGGAACAAGTTCTAACGAAATACATCAAAATTTTTTTTTGGCCGGCACTTTCAGATTAAGCCCAAAATGGATGATGTCCTTTAACTAATTAAAACCATCTAGGTTTATGATGAACCCTAAATTGCTTGGCGGTTTTGCGGGGTGGTGGGGAAGCTTCCCACCAATGTTATAAATTCCCAAACTATCTCTGTCGGGAAACGTATTTCCTATCATAAAACCACAAGCATCAGAGAGTCGTCAAGTCACTTGACGGATTGGACTAAACTTAATGATTGCTTGTACTATATGAGGAATAAACAAATCGAAATATATTCCATATTATGTCCAACGCAATTATAGAATTGGTAATTTTTTTTATAGCAAAATATCTCGAAAATATTATTGTATATATTTATTCCAATGTCGAATAAGTAATGCCAAATTAATAATACAAATTGGTTATTTGTAAGTACCTATTTAAATGGTAGCCATAATAACCGTGGTTGTGGTACAGGGTTCCGGGCAGAGCAAGTTGGGCATCTACATCAAGTCCGTGGTGCCGGGCGGCGCGGCGGCGGCGGACGGGCGCCTGGCGGCCGGCGACCAGCTGCTGTCCGTCGACGGACACTCGCTCATCGGCATCACGCAGGAGAAGGTATTTATACGACGATATATATTACATTATAGTTTTCAGTTTAACGGTTGAGCCTCAATAGCCCAACATCAAAAGGTCGAAAACTATAAAATTAATGGTATGAATCCTTATGAGTTATAAATGCGAAAGTTTGTGAGGATTAATGTAATAAAACTCCGAATGAACCGATTTGGCGTAATTTTGAATGGATAGCTCAAAACCAGGATTAACGTGTAGGCTTTAATTTTATCCCGGAAAATTATTGAGTTGTCGCGGAAATAAAAAAACACCTTAATCTACGCGGACACAAAGTCGTGGGTAGCTAGTGAGTCATATTTGTTGTCATAACTGGTTGAGTTTGTTGTGGGCTTTTTTCCGAATAGCGATTGAAACCTTCTTAGCTTCATTAATAAATTGTTACTACTAAGTACTAATTAATTATCATCATGACATCATGGTAATATATACATGTGATATTATTGATATCCAAATATTGTACTTAAACATGTTTGAAAAAAAAAAAAAAACTGACAAACTGTTATATTTATTATTCAGGCAGCAGAGTTTTTAGTCCGGACGGGTCCAACGGTCACCCTGGAAGTGGCAAAGCAAGGTGCCGTACTGCACGGCTTGGCTACACTCCTGCATCAACCCGCCTACACACCACGACAAGGTATACCTTCAAAAGTCCCTTATTAAAAATGAGAATAAAAAAAAAAAAGGTATACCTTAACTTCCCCTTCCGACACTTAAGCGGGGTTTCCACTTGGAGCGGATTGAACTCCGTACGTTCCGTCTCCGTCCGTTCAACTCTAAGAGGAAAACTGCATATAAGCATTTTCACAAATAGCAAATAGAGTACAAAAAGCTATAATTTAAGAAAAACTAAACTGACTTAAATATGCCGAAATCGCTACATAGTATAAAACAAAGGCGCTTTCTCTGTACCTATGTATGCTTAAATCTTTAAAACTACGCAACGGATTTTGATGCTTTTTTTTTTAATAGATAGAGTGATTGAAGAGAAAGGTTTATATGTATAATAACATCCATTAACAGTGAATGACATAGGCTATATATTTTATACCCGTGCGAAGCCGGAGCGGGCCGCTAGTACAGAATAAAATAACATACATATGTATAGAATTGATAACCTGCTTTTTTGAAGTCGGTTAAAAAGAATCAAAATGCAATCGCTCATGAGCAGTTGAAGAGGTGGTAAAGCAATTTTCAAAACTCTTTATTCGTGCAAGTGTAAACTTGTTTTGTCGACACAGTCCGTCCTTAGCAATTTTCCGCTCATTAACATTTTGCAGTGGAAACCCCGCCATGTGAATAATATTTTGGGTTACTGGTTATATTATATATATATTGTTTCATTTAGACGAAAAAGTGCAATACGAAGATCCGGCGAGTCGCAACTCTGGCACCTTCATAAACCCTCATCCGGCGCTATTGAAACCCACCTCGCCGCTCACAGAGCTCGTTACTGCAGGCAAATTTCACTTTCTGACGATTTTAAAGTTCCTTTGGTTATGTTGATTTTGTTTTTGTTAAATAAAAATTGTTTTGCAGTTTTCTTTCTGTTGTGACGTTCTCTGTTTCATCTTATTTTTTTCGGGAAATTCTGCGATAGATAAATATTGCTCAGGTATGGTTTTTTTTGAGTTTATTTTGCTTGTCTATTGATATGAATCTCAGGTGTTCCGGTTTTTGGGCCTAAAAATTTATTTAATTCCAGGTAACGGACGTCACTCTTACCGCAATCGTGGTCATTTCTTGAGAGATGAGACTTCCGAGTCTAGTACAGACGATACTGAGGATCTCCAACCCCACTATCACGGTTCCATTCCTAGGCTAATAATCACATTAGATCGTGAAAACAATCAGTTGCAAGAGGATTTGTCTCCAGAAACTCCAGGGTGTCCTTTGGAGCTTAAAGACGCCCACATGCCTCCACCTCCGATTCCAATATTTACTTTTACATGTGAAGATGTCGATGCACAAGACTCATGCGACACGCTGTCGCAAGATACCCACGTGCCCATGGACATACCGCCCCCCATCCTCGACCCACCCGCTAGCTACGACCAGTCTAGCGAAAGTGGGGAAGCTATATGTTTGCCTCCAGAGATGAAGCCGATAGATACTAAACTCACACTGGATTTATTTAATTTTCGTACAAAAGAGGACGATTATAGAGGTAGATGCACGGGGGTCGATGAGTGCGTGAGTGCGTGCGAGTGCTGCCGCACACCACAGCCGGAGACGCAGCAGATCCCGTTTATAGACGAACCGAATTCTGAACCGGTTATATTCGAAAGTGATGGTACTGACAAAAAAGTGGCTACTCCTAAAGTACGCAGAATACTCCCATCGCTTTCATTAGACAAGCCCGACCAAAGAAAACCAAAAACAGTAGACGCCACTTGTCAAACCCCTAGCTCACCCGAGCAGCCGAAAGCCAAACCTCGCATCGCACACAGAAGTAAAAAGGACTTTAGTCTTAACCTTTCCAGAGAATGTAATAAAATAGACAAGATTCACTCGCGTCTCAGAAAAACTTTATTTACCGTTTCCAAATCCTTATCTAGTAAATCTGATGATACTGAGGACCCATCCATTTCTACATCGGAATCTATCGAGGAACTGTCGAACGACTTAGTTCATGTTAGAAAGGTGTCCAGTAATCCAGCCGAAATTGGTGTTATGTTAGAAAATGTCGACAGGAAATCTTGGAAATCCCCCGATGAGTATCGACCTGCGTTCGGGAAAGTTAAAGCTTTAACGAAACATTTTAACCAAATTAACCTCAAATACTGCGTAAAAAGCTACAAACGTAATTGTCAATCTAGTCCAAATTTAAGCGCAGGCGTAAAGAGAGATGTTTGTAAAACAAACAACTTACCTACCAGTGCTAGTATGGCAAATATACAATTCGAGCCCGATAAGACAGATACAAGCACTCAGCAATCTGACAAAATGTCCGAAGACGAAGTCAAAAGTATTCTCATTCAGCTCGAGGACTGGTCCAAATTCGGATCTCGTGGAAGCGAAGACACTCTGGCACAAGGTAACGAATTCGAGCTTCCGAATTTGCCTTCCGAAGAACACACCGACCCCAACGTTTCTAACACTGGAAGTTATGTTTTTACCGAAATTATAGATAAGAAGCCCAAAACGATTACGCTAGAAAATATTATATTGAAGTCTAATCACTCGAGTGAAAACTCGCAGCGAACCGACCGCACCACTACGAAAACCGAGAGCCTGAGGGAAAATAGTGTTTCTAGCAAGAAAGCGACACTGGAGCGCAAACACGCGTCGTCAGGAGAACTGTCGCGAAGCATTTGTGATGCGAACGCGAGTGAGTGCGAGTGGGTAGCTTCGGCGCAGAGCTGCCCCGACGTGAGCAGCTCGGCCCGCGCCCGCCGCTCCGCCGCGCCGCGCCCGCCTGCGCCTCCCTCGTGTAAGCCGACTCACACACCGAGCATGAAATAGGTGTGTTATACACGCACTGCTTCCCGTTCCTTTGGTTTCATTTTTTACTTAAGTTTTTAGAGCATGGTTCTCGTTCCAACTTTATTTGCGGATTTTTATTTCAATTAAAAAGGATTTGAAGTGCGTTATGGTATTTTATTTTATTTCCCTTTATATTTGTGAATTCTTTTTTATTTCTACTGCACATTATTGTAATAATAGATGTAATCTTATTACATTTTAAGGCACTTTAACTAGATGCACATTAAATTATTGTACAAAATGTTATATTGTTTTAAGTCTTTTAATTTACTGTACATAGATTAGATTTCTGCATACCGTTTTACATAAATTATATTTGTTTTCATTTGTTAAAGTATAATTATGTTCTTCAGTGATATTAAATGTTAATAATAATATTATGCTAACTGTATAGGACAATATGAAAAAAAACCTTTGGATTTTTTTGTGACCCGAGCCCAGTAGTGTTATGGGCAATGGTTTGAGATGAATGAATGAAGTAGATTTTAACCAGTTAGTGTATTGTAGGCGCTGCAGGCGTCACCGGCGGCGCGGCGCGGCGAGCCTCGGAGCGCGACCTGCCGTCGCGCCTGGCGGCCGAGCCCGTGAAGCCCAGCAAGAGCACGCCGGCGCTGCACCACGCGCCGCTCGCCTCGCCGCTGTCCCCCGCCTCGCCCGCCTCGCATGCCTCGTCCTCGCTCCTCGCGCACCCGGCGCCCGCGCCCAGCGCGCTGTCGACGCAAGCCGCGCACACGCCGCTGCAGACCAGGTACATTTTAATCCACTCCATTCATGCTGGTCGCCTCTGGGAGACGAAGCTTTAGATAATTACATTTAATTACATAATATTTATCTATCCAAAGTGTGAACTTACACAGTACATTTGAAGGAAATTTCAAACTAAATTTTTAAATACACATCAAACATTGCCGGTGGATACCGAACCTACATCTCCCGAGAATCGCGCTTGAGAATGTTGGCCAGACACTACACTACTACTCACACTCACATCACTAGTTTCGACGCTAAAGAGTAGTTCGACCGTGGCGGTAGTGTAAACTTGTCAACACCCTCGAGCATGATTTCCGAGAGATGTGGTTTTGATCTCTACCGGCACAGCAGTTTTATGGTGTTTTCAATAACTTTGTGGTAACAGCAGCACCATGTCGCCGGCGGCGGGCGGCGCGTGGGCGCACAAGTCGCGCAGCAGTCACAACCTGTCCGCACAGAGCGACTCCTTCTACCAGAACCTCTCCTCCGTGCACGGGCACCATCACCCCTTGCAAGACAGGTATGTGCAAAAGGCCTGAAAAACGTTGTTGAACCACATCTAACCACAATGTCACGATAGCCTCAAAAGCCGAACGGTTAAAGGTTCGGACTCAAAACGGAAATTTCGCAGGTTCGAACCCCACCCGTTGCACTATTGTCGTACCCACTCATAGCACAAGGTTTCCGCTTATTTGGAAGGAATAGGAGGACACTTCAGCTTGGCTGGTATAAAAAAATGCTACGGGTCGATGTGCGCCAATCTATTGATATTCTTCATTCACGTATCGCGGTTGGTTATAATTACAAGGTACCATCCGAGGAACAAGGACACTGAGGCTTCGTCCGTTGCTATTTATAAATCACGTGTTCAGCTGATGCAGTAACCGATCGATAAACCCTCAGATGGTCGTCGCTCCGCAGTTCGACGGGCAGCGGCCGCCCGCAGTCGGCGCACTTCGGCGTCACCAGCAACGACCAGCCTCCAGACCCCTCCGCTAATATGCAACACCAGGTATGGCACAACACAACAGTTAAGTAATAGTAAATTATCTCTGATACAAAAGTTATAGACAGATGTTTTTGGGACTATATTGATTAATTATTTATAGATTTAGAGCCTGTTATAATATTTCGCACGGTTGAATCTTCATGTGAATCTACATGAAGATTCAAAAGCACTGAAATTCTATTCTAATAAAAATCTTTTCTATTTCTATTTTATATCTAATCTTTTCTATTTTATATATAATAATTTAATACTTAATCAGGCTCAGGCGAATGTTCGAGCAGCGAAGCTTGCAGAAATGTCCGAAGAAGTCACGAGACGACAGCAGCATCAACAACAACAACAACAGCAACATCAACATCAACAGCAGCAACAGCAACATCAACAGCAGCAGCAGCAGCAGTTCCAGCAACTGCAACAACAACAACAGTTCCAGCAACATCAATTGCAACAACAACACTATCAACAGCAACATCAATTGCAGCAATTACAGTCTCAGCAGAAAACGAGTTCGACGCATTCCCACATCGGCGCGCAACCCAGTCCGAGCTCTATGCACGTGCATGCGAGTGCACAGTCGAGCCAAGGTCAAATGCACGCGCAACAGAACCAAGGGTCTATGCACGTTCATGCCGCCACCCAGCCGGGTCAGAACCAGATGCACGTGCATTCCAACGCGCACTACTCGCCGCAACTGACTCAAGGCATGCATTTGAACATGCACTCCCAGTACGTGCACGCATCGCAGACTCCCACACAGGCATATCACAATCAGCAAGCTCAATCGCAGAGGTTTGTATAATTCAATCAGAATAAGAATACGAACGTTACAGGTGCGTGGGTCTACAGCTCCACGCACGCACCTGACGGATTGCATTAAAAGAACTTTTGGTTTATAAATAAGGTTAAATATGCAAGTTAGTGCATTTATTTCGATATCCAGTACGTATCGATCGACGAACTTGTATGACTAACCCTAAAATGCAAAGTCAAAAAATCGTTTCGTGTAATGCATCTGATGCGCGTCGTGGGAAGCTGTGGATTTGCATTTAAATTTTTTTTTTAATTTTTGAATGCGGGTTTGCCTTTAATCACCATTTTACTGACTTGCTCAAATACGCGTAATGTAATATTTTTCTATGTTTTTAACGGCTCACATGTATTTGACAGATACGACTGGCACCCGCCCGGGCCGCCTTCCCCGCAACGATCACAACCGCCGGTTGCTCCTAAGCCCGTTTCGGAGGTAAAAAATGATAGTAATAACTTCTACATTAATTAATTTAATTAAAAGTTTTATATAAAATCGTTAACATCGTTATAAGCAAAGTAATAAAGATTCCGCTGTAATATTCTCAGGCTGCAAGAAGATCAGAAACGGAGTTGGATGACCAGTATATGCAACAGCCCCAAACGCAATCCACCTCCAGCGTGCAACCTGATGATGGTGAGTCATTATCTTCTGTAGCAGTATATATTACAGTAGCGTTACTGATTGACAAATGACACAGCATACACAAATTAATAAATTGGCGGACTGACGCTGACTATAGAGCATGCTCTGACTTAGCTGAAATATGTTCTAACAAAAATCTGTCTCGTTTTATCTCTGTCTTGAATCTGAGCAGAGTGTGAGTGCGGTCTATAGATTTAACCATAGAGATTTGAGTGAGAAGATGAGTGAGTACCTAGTGAGACTAAGGAGAGATTTTTTTCCGAGATGGTACAGTTACGGTGTAAACTGACATCCGAAGTAAAGTCGTTTTCAGTTATGGGCTCAACCATTTTTTTTTAAATAAAGCATTGTTAGTCTCAAAATTCGTAGTATTAGCGATTCAAATATGATGGTACTTTGCGTCTTATTTTATTTCGCGCTTGTTCAGCATTAAAATTTAACGGGCGTTTAGACGTTTTCACGTAAGTTGATGCAATTTTATGTAGAGCGGTACCTGGCGAGCGCGTCGGAGCCGCCGGCCGTGTCGGTGTACCCGGTGGGCGGCGCGGCGGGCGAGCGCGCGCGGCCGCCCGCGCACAACCCGTGGCAGCGCGAGGAGCGCGAGCGGCAGGCCGAGGCGCGCCGAGCGGCCGCCAGAGCGAGGAGGTAAGCCAACTCTCGCTCAGCTTTAAAATTTTTTTTTTTTTTTTTGTGACCATGTTTAACATGGAGTTACACACACATCGACATGTACTGGTTTACCATCGACCAATTTTCATATATTCGACATATTGGTCGATGGTAAACCAGTACACGTTGACACCAGTATGTAGAGACTCCCTGCGATTCTTCTGTCGTCGGTCCACCTTGTGGGGGTCTACCAACACTGTGCTTTCCAAAGTCAGGGAGAGGGGACTCAGCAAATTACTGTTTTCCCGTCTGCCGCTAACGCGTCGACACTAGAGACGTCGCATTTTCGGACCGGCTCAACTCGATAGCCTGTGGGAGAGTATTGGGGGACTCTTCAAGGTTTTGAAGCTTTGACGACCTCCCTGGCGCAATGGTGAGCGCTGTGGTCTTATAACTGGGAGGTCTCGGGTTCGATTCCCGGCGAGGAAAGATAGTTTATAATTTCTGAATTGTCTTTGGTCTGTTTTGGTGGGAGGCTTTGGCCATGGCTAGTTACCACCCTACCGTCAAAGGCGTACCGCCAAGCGATATATCGTTCTGGCACGATGATGAGTAGAAACAGATAAGGGTATGGTTTGAAGGTACACTGCCCGTTCCAAGTTAGCCCGCTACCGTAGACTGCAACTTACCATCAAATGAGGTCGCAGTTAAGGACAAGATAGTCCTCAAGTAGTCATCGAATAAAAACAAAGCTTCGTGTGGGTTGTGTAGCTCGTGTGTGCGCAGGGACGCGGCGATCGCGCAGCTGGTGTCGCTGGGCGGCGCGCGCACGCCCGTGCAGAGCCAGCAGTTGCGCGCGCTGCAGCTCGAGCGCGACTTCGAGCGCCGCGCCACCATGCACCAGGTTTACCGCCACTATTTTTTTTTTTAACTATAGTCCTTCACTTCATTTATTTCTTCACATACTGAACCTTTTAATGTTGATCGAATAAAATTTATTTCAAACTTTTCTTTACATAACTTTAAAAGTATGTCCGCCGAGAAGCATAATAAGTAATGATAATAGTTGATGAGCAACAAAGTATTCTGTTATTTTCTTCACCAAGTTTCTCGCTGTTTCTTCTCAATTCGATAGGTCTAAAGCTGTATCTCTTACGATCAAAATGTCATTTTATATTTTACTAGACGATGCCCGCGACTTGGTCTGCGTGGATTCTTTGATTCCCGCGGGAATTCTGTAATTTTCCGCGATAAAATATAGCCTACATGTTAATCCTGGGTATGAGCTATTTCCATTCCAAATTTCAGCCAAATCGGTTCAATCGTTGTGACTTGAAGGAGTAATAAACACACACATGCACAAACTTTCGCGTTTACCATATTAGTGTGATTTAACAATATAAATTGCCCATGGTGCAGGATGAGGGAGGTGAAAGGGAGGGCGGCGTGGAGGAGGAAGAGAGTCCGTCGCCCGAGCCCGACCGCGAGCGGGAGGCCGAGCGGGATGCGCGGGAGGCTCGCGAGCTGCGCCAGCCGCCGCCGCCCAAATCCATCCTCAAGACCGCGCCCAGGCCGGAGCTCACTAACGGATACACCTCACACGTGGTACGTTGTGCGAGCTGCATACTCAGTAGCATACTCCTCCTCCTCTCTCCTATCAGTTTGTGTCCAATAAAGTCCGCTAAAACTTCAATCACTTTCGTGACGCGTTATGTAAGTTAAAGTATATATACGTGTTTATTTGTCCATTGTTCGTGACATTATCTTTTTTTTTTTAATTTCAAAACAACAAATTTTTACAAGGTATTATAGCTTGGTGTAAACATAAACTCATTCGAGTTAAATGCATCGTCTCCCACAGAGCCCACTGTCGGAGACGTCCCGCATGTCGGAGGTGTCGGCCAGCGTGAGCAACTTATCGCTGTCGGGAGCTGCGCCCGGCGACGGCGTGACCAGCCCGCCGCCGCCGCCCGAGCGCGGCTCGTCCTTCGCAGTGATGGCGGGCCGCCGCGCGCTCGACCCCCCGCACGCGCCGCACGTGACGCACTCCGCTCCAGCGACGCACGCCGCGCACGTCGCGCACGCGCCTGTTGCGTCGCATCATCAGGAGCACGCAGCCGCCCCGCCGCCACTGTGAGTATATTGCTGATACTCACAGGCTGTCTGTCTTATTTTGGTCTAGTAAAGCTAGCCTGTTAGATTATGATTCATGAGTTCACGCTGTCCTCAACAACCGAACGGGCTCGCAAATGCGACGCTCCGTTGGTGTAAACGTGGCTCTCTCTCGTTATTATTATAACTCTTTATTATTATCAAAGCATTCAAAGTTTTAAGAGAGTCGATGCAAATAAAATATTTTTTTTTAATATTCAAAGTGCGTCAAGGCTGTTAGTATAGCTAGGCTGAGAAACCGTAGCAGACTAACGACAGGGATTGATCGGATTGCGTTATAACAGGCAGTTTTGCCATGATTTCGGTTCCGTTGACAGCAACGTAACTGTCTGTGTTTTACGTTTGATAACGTATCTCTTTCGTTACTCTGCTATCTACTCTATCTGCCCGCTTTCATCGGTCTCGATGGTCGCTACACCCCGCCGCCGCCCGCAGGTCGCCGGTGAGCGGCGCGCGCGACAAGCGCGTATCGTTCCACGAGCGCGCCGCGGCCGCGCCCCCCGCGCCGCCCGCCTCCTCCCCGCCGCCCCTCGACGCGCCCCCCGCCATCGCCAGGGAGGACCCTGACGTGAGTATCGACACGGAACTACTAAATTCTACTACTACTTAAATTCTTCTGTGGTCTAGTGCTAGCTCACGAATACGAGGTCGGTTGAAGCCCCGGATTGGGTCACAAATATGTTATAAAAGTTTTATTGTGAAGAAGTTCTCAGTGCCTCAGAAAGTATACCCTTAGCCTCATAGGTGTGTCCTGCGCTTTATCTCTCGGCGGTCGTGTCGGACTATAAGCAAGTGTGAATGAGGAAATAAATGCCTACAATTTGTGTGCATTTGCTTTCTGCCCTGCATAGTGGGCTAGTCTATCGTGGTTGAAGAACAAACCAACTATCACTTTCCCATTTATAATATTAGTAGGACATGACGAGTTTCCACTCGAGGTTGCTTCAGCGCTCGTGTTCGACGAAACGTCAGTGTTCCAGCCACATGGAAGGCGTTAACAGATGTGGTTGTCCACAGCGCTTCATCGAGGAAGCGGAGAGCATGCTGGCGGGGCCGGTGTCGCCCGCGAGCTCGTCGCTGCCGGCCGCGCACACGCCCGGCGTCATCGGCGCGCAGGAGGTGTACAGGTAAACTGGCTTCTTATCTTATGATCTCTAACGTCCTCGAGATCGATGCACGCCCATTGCTGGACATGGCTGTTTGTAAAACTTTCAATTTATATTTAGGGCAAATTGATGCCAGCGATTTCGTTCGCGTGGATTAAGGTTTTTTAATTCCCGCGGGAATTCTGTATCAAACATCCATCCATACATCCTAACTTTCGCATTTGTTATTCGCAATAGGATATGATAGGAAGTGATCATAGGCATAATTTGATTCATGGATTTCAGTTTTCGTTGTACATAAACTAAAGATCAGTTGTCAATTCTTACTCTATGCAAAGTATAACCATTTAGGATTTACACATTAATTTATAAAAACCTAAACAGTGTGTAGACAGTTTTCGCTGAACTTGATCTATCTCGTTCGTCACCATTAAATCATATCACTTCATATCAGTCATAAGGTTCTTTATGACTATTATTATTACTTCACTCTGACTATTATTGAATGTTGCAATACATATCATAATTGGAAGACTTGGTAATTATAACCCATTATTTACACGATGTTATATTTTATGGTTGATATTATATTATATGTTCTGAATAAATCCTTTACCTAATAAACCTTGCGTTATATAAAACATGATTTCTCACAAATTACCTATAATAATATAATTTGTTTGTTTTTTAATACCTAGAGAGCTACAGGTCTCAAAAGTGGCCGAAGTCGTCAACCTTTAGGCCATCACAATATTCCTTTAACCCACGACAAACATAAACGTACCCTACGTGCCTGAGAGTTCTCCAGAATGTTCTCAAAGGTGTCTGAATCCTGCCAGTCTACACTTGCCAAAACGTAGGGGACTATGGCCTAAACCCTTCTCATTCGAGAGATCCCTGCCAGGTAGTGGGCCGGCGATGGATTGAGATGATGATAAAAGGTTTATTCATTATATTTCAGGGACCCTCGCGCGCGGCGACTTGCCGAGGCGCAGGCGCGCGCACCCGCCGCTCCTGTTCCCGAACAACTGTCTTTCAAAGAGAAAATGAAGATGTTCGCGCTCGAGTCGGGCGAACAATCTACGCCCAAGGACAAGGTACGTGAAAAAACGTACTAGACACCACCCCGCAACCGATTGTCGCTATCCCAGCATGCCGAGGCGCTCGACTCTCAAGACGAATTCGTTTTTACATCGCTGTTGAAGTGACATGATAATTATTATACATTCACTGCGTTTTGCGATTGCGTAACAGTAATAATTTTACGATATTGTTTCGCAGGTTAAAATATCGCGGGCTCAACGAGATATTGACGCTGTACATTAAATTATCGGGCAAATGAATATCCATTAAGGGTGTTTGATGTTATAAAGTAAATACCCAAGGCTATCGGTATTTCCAAATTTATTGATAGAAATAATATAGTGCATGTATGAGAAAATTATGATGGCTATTTTAATTGGCATAGAACACGTGTTTAATATAATTACATCGATGTAATCGATTGTATTTGGAAGTAATCGTTAACAAATCTTCAGTATTACAGTTGCAACATGAATCAGTACGAAATTACTAAATATTTACCCTAATTATTTATTTATATTCGAGTTTACTCGAATACGGCAGATGACAATGGACCAGAAAGAGCTTTTTGTATTTTGTAAGTTATTCCGCAAGAATTACTATTCACGGGACGTAGCACCAATTTACAAGTCGATCATAGAAGTAAGTGGTAATTCAAAGGTATATTTTTATGACTAGAAGTTTAATTGGTAAAATACCAGTGTCGCCTTAGCAGCTAGTGCAATTTTTAGTGATTATAATAGCATCTACCATATTATTATTATATAGATTATTTTGATTATATTCGAAAAATTTATAATTATAATACATACTCGTATATATACTGTATGGAAAATATTTATGGCACTTTATTTAAGATTGAACCCTCCAAATTTGCCGAGTGCCATTATTATGATATTATATTTTATATTGTGACATTGTTTCTCAGAAAGGACCAATTAATAAATATTAATACAATGAAATTTTGTGGCCTTTGAGTGTTTTAGTAAGTAATAAAATAATAATATCATTTTACAAATTCATTAAATTTTTTATTATCTCTTACGTTTAAGCTTCGTTACATTCCAAAGAATGAATCAACTTTCTCTTTCAGCAAAGCATTCCTATGATACGTCATTCATTATGGTTTTTATTTTTGACAATTCATCACAACTTTGTATTATGCGAATAATTGTATTATCCCTTATACTATTATGTATTCCTTCAAACAAATGATATCAAACTTGAGCAATAACTGAGCCTTTTTTGTACATACAGATAACAGTAATCATTAAGCACGATTTGTGCCAAAAAATTTACATTAATGTTAAATAAATACGATTGGCGTATGGTGTACGAGCAGCCTCTCTAAGTACAGGTCACAATGCTAGCATGGAGGGCGCTCCTTACGTTAACTGGCCACTGAAGCGGAGCGGACGTGTGTTCGGCGGATCTATGATAGCATTGACTAATGACCTTATAACCGAGTTAGCCTGCTACCATCTTAGACTGATCTGGTGGGAGGCTTTGGCCGTGGCTAGTTACCACCCTACCGTCAAAGACGTGCCGCCAAGCGATTTAGCGTTCTGGCACGATGGCGTTTAGAAACAAATTAAGAGTATGGGTTGAATTTACACTGCCCCTTCCAAGTTAGACTGCATCGTCACTTACCATCAGGTGAGATCGCAGTCAAGGACTATCTTGTCATCGAATAAAAAAAACATTCTCGCTTCATCTATCGATTGATCCGCTGGGCACGTCTCCGCTCTGTTTTAGTGGACAGGCACCCTTAGACCTTATGTAATGTATAACTAACATGTAGAAATTTTAAGTATGTTAACTTTCTCGTGGCACCAATTTATTGTACATAATGTAGTTAGTAAGAACCTTCTATTATGTTGAGGATTGTACACCCGTTGTATTATGTAAAAGTTTATTTAAAAATACAATTATATCGAGAGTTAACATATGAATGTAGGTACGAGGCCTATAAAAGAGTAGGATTAGCGTAGACACCGGGAGACCTTATGTTCTCCGAGTTTCACCCAACGATAGTCAATTAGCAAGAGTAAAATATTTTATATAATTATGTTTTGGCTAGCTTGTGTATATATTTGTACCACCTGGAAAAAAGCAGCATCTACTCCATTAGAAATAACATAAAAACAAATCGAGTTAACATGATGTTACTGAATACATATTACACCATTTACTATTACTGATATGAATAAAAATAATATTGTACTTCATTAATTATATTAGAAATTTCAAAATAAATTAACAATCGCTACTTTCGTATTTTTATTTGGCATCTAGTATAGTTCTTGCAATTCACGAGTGCGCGTGGGTTGTGTTTTTCGTATCTATATAAGTGCGAGTGAGCGCTTGCTCGCGACTGACCTCTTGCCTAGGCTCCGACGAACACGCACGCAAATTACTACGCATGTACACGACGTAACCACAAGTTTATGCGCGCTCGTCAATTGCAAGAACTAAGTATATATACCTAATCGAACCTTCATCGTGGCAACCATGGAAACTCTTTAATTTTCTGGGATAAAAAATAGCTTGTCACTCGCCGGATCTTCAACTAAGTAACTTTGGGTTTTCCTGTCAAGAAATTCTGTGCTAGCCCGGAAAGTTGGTAATTAATCACCCCCGTGCCTCGAAAAGCACGTAAAGCTTGTCGGTCCTGCGCCTGATCTCTCCCGTCGTGTCGGATTTCCGTCCCATCGGACTATGAGAGTAAGGGAATAGAGAGTGCACCTGTATTTGCGCACACAAATGTGCACTATAATATCTACTGCGCAGATGGCTAATCTCTGTGATAGAAAGGAGATAGGTTTAAATTTCAAAATAAAACAAGTGTTTAGTTTAACAGTGTTTATATTTTGCTTTCGAGGTTAATTTACGTGCCATGTGGCTTTGATGCGTTTGTACAAAGTTCCACTTGTTTTAAAACATCGAAAATATTTACTAATTTGATTTTCATTGTGTAAAAATCATTACTAGAATACAATGGTCAAGGGGATTCTGCCCTAATAATAATACAGTGATATCTAAAATGGTTAAATTACCATGAGTTAATTATTAACAAACAAAAAAATTGTTACAAGAAATCATTGTTTACCTAGCACAGTACAAGAACTTTATGTTGTCACTGTAGCATTATATCAAGATGATTTAGAAGATATTATTATGTGAGGTTTTTATGGCTTTGGTGATTTTGTGCAATACATTTTACCATAAAATTACGTTAAGAAATATAAAACTCGAGTATATCGTGCAACTAAGGCTAAAATAATTAGATCACCGTAGCCCTTACATACTTGAATTAATTAAATATTAATACATTATACTTAAATGGTCAAAAAATATTGAAAATGATTATTGTGAAGCCTATAACAAGTGTTGCTTATTTAGTATTAAATTGGTTATTTATACAGAGTGGAAACAATAATTACTGTCTGCAGCCAATTTTTTCTTCATTTAAAACTGGGAATTGTCAGAATTCCGCTGTGATGTATCACATGTATGTTTTATATTGAAATTGTAGGGATAATAAATAATTTAAGAAGTTGACTGTCCATGTAAACTAAAAAACTTGATAAATTGTATTATATTTTCTATAACAATGTTACGGAGATGGAACTAAACTGATAGATATGTTTTACAATAAAAACTAAGTACCGTTAAGTAATCGAAATAATTTATAAAACTGACTTTTTTTTATTAATAAGAATATTAGCCATGCTGAAGTTGACTAATATCCTTCTATCTCCTCAAAATAAGCGGAAAGCTTGTGTTAGGATTTGGTACGACACTAGTGCAAAGGGTGGGGTGCGAACCTGCGACCTTTCAGTTTTCAGTCCGCATCTTTAACCGTTGGGCTATTGAGGCTATAGTTACATCATTTATAACTCAAGAACGGTTGAACGATTATCTTGATCTTTGATTTGTTGGAATTGTCTCCACATCGAATAGCAGAATAACTACTAAAAGATCGAAAAAATTCACAAAAGAAAAAATTTCTGAAAAAATTTCATTTTCTCATAATATACTTATTTTGTACGGAATGGCTATTTTGATATCTCGAAAACGGATTGCCTGATTTCGATTAATTTTTTATATATTATATGCTATAGTTGAGGGCAAGGAGAGCGATTTTTTTACCATGGAAAAACAGTACTCCCCTGCGCATCAAGTCGCAGGCAAAAACTAGTTTTTATTAAATAAGTTTTTCAAATTTCAAAAGATTGCGTTGATTCTGGTTTTATTACCTATATAAACTTTAGAATAGAGAAAATAGCCGCCTGCGGACATTTTCGTTTCCATCTGTAAATTATCCATTATTAAAATAGGTACTTGCGGTTTTGCATCCATAAATGCACGAATTGGCATCAAATATAGGAAGTTCAATCTCATCTCAATATAAGACTTATCCTACAACAAAACGAACAATTGTTTTGTAACAATTTACTACATTATGATAATAACATACTTAATATTAAAGCTTGTTTTATTTACACTTAAGAAACGATGAACATAATTCCAATCACATAGAAAAATATAATTACGATTTAATAGCACTTAAAAAAGATAAATGCCAATGGAAATATATAAACAGTATAAAATTAAGTATCACGTATTTACTGGCGCAGTCGGCCACGTGTGAAATGGCATCCGTAGTAAATAGTTGTTATAATTCATATAAAAATACACATTTGTAAGCATGCCCCCTCGTAACATTTTAAAATATTTCTTAACATCACATAGCCGGGGTTTGTAAAACTTAATAATTGGAGGAATCTAACTTCATGTAACTACACATTGGAGAAGGTCGATAAAAAAATAAAACAGCAGTGTATTTTTATTAACTACTAGATGATGCCCGCGACTTCGTCCGCGTGGATTAAGGTTTTTTTAATTCCCGCGAGAACTCTCTGGGATAAAATTTAGCCTATGTGTTAATCCTGGGCATGAGCTAGCTCCAGTTCAAATTTCAGCCAAATTAGTTTATTCTTTGTGGCGTGAAAGAGTAACAAACATATACACATACACACACACATACATACAAACTTTCGCCTTTGTGATTTTAGTTTGATAAATATACTCTTAATAATTAAAAAAGTAAAATATACAGTAGGTTTAAAAGTAACTAGGGTTAGAATGTCCGTATTTGTCGGTGTGGCCGCGTCATTCAAACAATAAAACTTTAGTGAACGGCGGATTGTAACAAGATAAGTAATTCTGTTATTCTTTGTGAATCATGCACTTCCGCCAAGTAACGCCTGCTCCAACCCAATATAATACCTATCTATTATATTTTATTATAGTAAATATGATTTTCGTCATGAATATGTAAAATAAATGTATAATATGTAAAGTATAAAGTATCGACAGCATACCTATTATGCATAACAACAATGGAAGAATTTTCATTAGAAGCCCTGTCTTAATATAATATTGTACTCTATCGAAGTTAAATATAATGTACACTCTAATGCAAATAGAATAAATCAACCAATCGACCGTCACCGTCCGCGATAGTACAAATGCATCCTCACAGAGGAAAATGTAATCATATCAGCGATCCATCGTGGAAGCGCGACGGTACAGGAAAACAAATTATATCAACTTTAACGTCGCTTGCAAACAATTACAGTGGAAGATATTTCGGGAATGCATTTCGAGTCGTGTATTGTTAGCCTAGAGATATATAATGATAGTATATTAAATTTTATATCAAACTTATAAAAACGACTTAACAATTAATACTTAATAAAGTACGTTTAATATTTTTACTAATTATAGAATTTTTCTTAGGACTATAATAACCGTGGCACTAGACAGATTAAATTTTCCTTCGCCACATCGCAGGTGCTACAACTAGGTGCGTATCCGTCGAGAGCGACTCGGTCTGGGCGTGCGTGAACGACAGTGCCGGGCGACGGACGGCCGAAACTCCGATCGACACTACGATATTCTATAGAACGTAACAACATCACGCGTATTTTGTACTATAACTAGCACACCCATCATCTTTTGTACATACATTCGGTATCCGTGCTCGCCGCGGCTGCGGGTGCGGGTGCGGGGCGGCGGGGGCGGGAGGGGAGCGAGGTCGGGGTCGGCGCTCAGCGCGGGCCGCGGGAGGTCGCGGGCGAGAAGAACTGTCATTGCGGCGTGTCCCGCGCGGCGCTCCAGCGGTCGAACTCGATGCCGGAGTCTGGCGACACGCCGCACAGCGCGCACGCGCGCGCCGCGCAGCCGCACGCCGGCGCCGCGCTGCCCGCGCCGCGCACGCCCAGCGCCTCCAGCACCTGCCACACACACACCTTACACGCGCGCCCGGGACACCCGGACTTAGTGTTAAGGGCAACAATATGGAATTTCTATTCATTCTGTCTTAATTTGTAATAGATTTTTTTTTGAGATTTTACTAGTAAACCTGAGAAATATGGCTATATACGTAAGCATACGTTACAGGACTTTCCTACAGGTGAAACACATCGTAACTTAATCATATTAAGAAAGCATGCGCGTCATGTAAATCAGTATGAGAAATTTTATTTTTACATGAACCATTTAAAAAGGCACATTTTAGCAAATTTTGTTTATAGCCATGAGGACCGGAACTTTTTATCGAGTCAGCAGTCTAGTTTTTAGCCGAACGGGGCACGCGGCGGAAGGTCCCGTGACGTATGCTAGGCGAGGCAGAAAGACGTGAACAGGTGAGACATTACATCAGGTAGCGAGGCAGACCTTGGGGAGGCTGGCGCTGTGCTCGTGCAGGCCGAGGTCGCGCTCGAAGGAGTGCAGCTGGCGCATGAAGTGGAAGTTGGGCGCGATGTCGGTCTTGCGGCTGCGCACCAGCTCGAAAGCGTCGCGCAGGCACAGGCGGTGCCGCTGCATGAGGTAGGCCAGCGTCACCGTCACCGAGCGCGACACGCCCGCCACGCAGTGCACCAGCACGCCGCAGCGCGCCGACATCGCCTCCTCTGCACGACACGCATAATGAGAAATTATCAAAAAAAAGTACACGTTTCAGGGAAGCCAAACTCCCGCTCAACACGTGAGACATTGACAAGTTTCCATTTTGAGAGGGCATAAGAACTGATGAGTTATAACAGCTAATGTAATTTCCCGATATTACAGAATACCTCATAGTACCTAAAGGTACACATTCTCTAAGAAGATAATTATGCGTGTCAATTCTGCAATGATTGCATCAGTGTAACGATCGCAATGGCCTTAAATATCTTTGATACGAGTATTAGTTGAATACAGAATTGTTAAGATAGCAAGGGATTTAAATATCTACTAACCAATAAAGCGAATGGCCTGCGGAAAATGTACGGCGAGATTTTGGCTCCAGTGGTCAGCGATGGGGATCTTCAGATAGTTGATACCGCAGCCTTCCGCCTCAAACGTGTTGGGCAGATCCGGTGTCACGTTCAGCACATACTGGAAATCGAAACATCATATTCATCACCAGCACCCCACCAACGGCTCACTACTTAGCGCAGGTCTCCTTTCAGAGAAGGATTATAGGCCATAGTCCAGCAGTTTAGTTTCAAAGAATATTTGCCATACTTAACTCCTCCTCTCCTTTACTTTTATTTTCTCCCAAATAAGCACAATAGTGAATAGTAATTGAACCGTCGACCTTTCAGTTTTCAGTCCGTACCTTTGACCGATGGGCTATTGGCTCTAAAGCTGATATTGGGTGAAGCGAAAAGCCAGTGCAGTCACCTTGATGTTGTGCCTGGCGAGCGCCTCGCAGTCCTCGCTGTTGGTGGAGTTGCCGAGGTAAAGGTTGGGCAGGATCTCGATGGGGAACTCCTGCGGCGCGTGCGAGTGCGCGTCCTCGCACTCCGACGACGAGCCCGACGACAGCGCGTCGTCGCAGCCGGACCCGGATATGCGGAGAGATCTGAAAACGTTCGTGCAATCTATTGATATGCTGAACCATCTCACTCAGACTTTTTTATTGGCTGTTAGGTTTTGTGGTGGAATTAGATTAACGAGGGGTCGAACCCTGCGGGGGCAGGGTTTTTTATTTTGAATCGTCTAGTAGGTACGTATTGACGATATCAAATCACGTCGATATTGCTCTATTGCGGCATGATTGAAGGACAAGCCAATAAACGCACCTTCTAGATCGAGACCATAAGCTGTAGAGCTTTGAGGTCAAACCCCGGTAAGCGATTTTCGTAACGACGAGGGGTAAACTCCCAATGTTATACTTTGTTATAGAAAATAAAAACGCGCGCAAAGACGCGCGACGTGCGGTGCATGTAGGTTTTGGCACATAATAGCACGTAGTTTGAGGAATGGTTGAAGATCCGCAACTTTTAGTTTATTATGTTCACTTTCAATTTATTGTCGCGTTGGTCCTAAGTCAAATAAATGTAAAGTAGGTAGTCTAACATAGGTGGTGGTTAACGATGCTTAGATTCATAGACGGGTTTATCCAGGCGGTACAGGTAAATATTTGCCACCAGAGAAGATAGTTTTGTGCAAGGTTGTAAGCGATGTCGAAAATTTGGATATGGCAGTAACACAATTAGTTGAAATAATATTTAAGTAGATGGTAGTAAGCCAGCGATTTTGTGCAGAGGCCTCGGCCTGCCCGCCGGGGGAGGCGGCCCGCGCCGTGGAGATCGATCGCGCCCCGCGGCCCGCAGGGTGGCGCGCGAGGGTGAGGCCGGGGTTCACCATTCACCTGCCCCCGCGGATCAATGGCCGCCCACACGCGTGGCCTTACTCCAACACCCTCTCGCACTCCACCCCTCGCTCCTCAACCTCGACGTTTCGCGTCGCCAACGCGTCTGCTCCCACGTGAAATTTCCCTGGATTTGCCCGCTCTATAGTCTCGACTCCATTCAGTTGTAATGAAAAGTATCTCTATGTTATCTAACTATATGGGAAGTTCAAAATATAGAATCAATTGCCTAATGAATGAGTAAAATGCTTTCATGATCAATAAACCAACATAGTCATTCATTTATTATTTATCAATTAAATTAAATATGTATTATCAAAATAATTACTCAATTTTTACTTGTATCATTTATAAATCCAACCACGCATTTTGCAGTTTGCACTGTCAGAGATTCTATGCTGAATGTATTTTGTGCCCGTATCCGTGGAGTAGACTCGAGTGGGTACGTGTTTTTCCACAGCATAAGAATAATAGTCGTATTAAGTAAACGGCCATTGGAATATGTAGGTGTAGGCTGCATCGTGCATGTAGGTAAGGAGTGGTGTAAGGAGCTACGGTAGGCAGGCAGGCAGGTCGGCGCGCGTAGGCCGCAGCGCGCGTGGGCGCACCCGACACGTCCATTCAGGGGAGCTCGCCCACGCACCACGCCATTCTAGCTGATCCGATAATGACAACAGAGCTATTTCGTTCGATTTCAATGTGGGTGAGAGAGCCAGTTTTTTGCGACCTCACCTGTTTATTCATATACCATAAATAAACGCTCCTCGCCTTCGGAAACCATGTAGGTAGCGAGATCGAGCGATATAATATCGCGTCATCGAAAGCATTGTGTAATAAAATGACAACAATTTCGTACGAATCCAATTTGTATTTGAATGGAGGCGAGCGCAGAGCCGCCGGAAGCCGTGACACGGCCGGTCGCGTTATTAATGAACGAGTTCTATATGCGTCGGTGGCGACTGCCGTCTATAATGCGGCCGAGTGTGGAAAGCTTGTGAAACGGCAGGGGCCAGGGCGAGCCAGAAACTGTTACAAGCCAGTCGGTTAACGCCGAGTAGGCTATGCTGTATAGGCGGCGCATGTGGGCGTGCGGTTACGTGCGTTGCGCTCGCGCACTGGAATGCGGACTGCCGACCCGCAGGCCGCAGCCAATGACCGCCTGCGAGAGACGCTTTTTTAATGGCTGACTTACTGGTTCGCGTCCTGTCAGGACTTTAACCAGTTAAGTTGACCGGACAAAGGACTGAGCTGGTCGTTTGTATTATGTTCTGAATACCTATCGTCTGGACGTTGCTTTGCGAGGTTGCGTCGGATGCAACATCAAATAAACCCAATGCTATGCTAGAAAAATTATGACTTAATAGTAAGCAGACCGAAAAAAATGGTTTTAAAATGGCTTGACTTTAGGCAAATTCATCGATGATCATGAATTTATTGAAGTTTGTGTGAATTATTATTATGATTTACGTCGTAGTGACAAATACTTATTCTGATACACTGTAAATTACGCATGTGGGCGACGGAGAATCTCATTCGCGAGACTAGTACTCGATAACTACTTACAACTATCCATACTTAGCACATCCATCAATCTAATGCGCGAAGGCGACTCTATTGCCTAGGTACTCTAGGTTCCAGGTTTAACTTGTCTCATACATATATTCCACTTTTATAATTAATGCAATTATTTTATATTTTCGATTGCGTGTCGTCTTAGAGAAATAAGTAATAGGTACTTGGGTTTAATAGGTGGTACTGCAGTCCTACCTACTCGATATTCTTACTATCCTTACTAATAGTATACATGCGAAAGTGTGTTTGTTTGTTGGTTTATTGGTTTATTCTTCAATGAGAGTGACATAGGTTACTTTTATCCCGGAAAATCAAAGAGAACGCAAACGAAGTCGCAGGCATCAGCTATTTATAATAACACACGATACGATACATAAGTTTAAATACACAAGTTTGTTTCACTACTGTCGAGTCACCGGTCTCCGAACTAGTGAATGAACGTCGAACGACGACCTTGAAGTCATTTGAAGTCGTGTTGAATAAAAACAATAAGATTGAATAGTTCAGTGACCATTAGAAAGCTGTGTGTAATGTGACATTCGGCTATCGGGTAAGGTTACGTTAGTCATAAACATAATGTTACGCTGACGATTTGATATGTAGATATGTTGATATTTTTCACAACAAAGATAAAAATACAAATTAGGAGGGAACAGGCATCCTTTAGCCAAGCACACTTCATGTGAGGCTGCTTCAGCATGGCTTGTTAGGGGTGGGCAGAATAATACATAAAGTTCAAGAATGGGATTTGATTTGAACTTCAACCTATCGGTTTTCAATACCTAAGCCGTTGCGCGATGGCCTATGAATCTTAAATAAAAATTCTTTTCAAAAAACCGACTTCAAACGTCACTACAAAGTATAAAAATAAGTTTATTTTGTTGTACACGTTTGTTGAAGTCGGGCGGCTTAAGAGCCTACAGTATGCCAGCGTGCCACGTTTGATCGTCCATATCAATAAAAATATTGAATCAATAATATTGAAAGAAATATATAGTAAAGTTGACGATATAGACTGAATTTTGTATGTGGTGAAAACACGATTGCTAAAAATTTTCTCGATAGAAAAAATTCACAAATTTCCCTCTGAATTTTACAAATAAATCGCAGTAGTCAATGAATACTTTACCTATACTAATAAAACTTAAAATATATACTCAACTTAGTACAATAAGTGTCCTATATGTACTATTTAAAATTAAATAATTTTTTCGTTATTAGAAATGAAATTCTGAAAAATATTGCGTGTGGGCCGACGGGCGACTCGTGTCCACCGCATGAATTCATTCACGCTCCGGCATTCGAACGGAGAACCCGCGTCGCTTGTTCTCACGCATACCTACCAGAATACGTATATTATCTAAGAAATTATAAGTGTAAATAAATGGGAAATAAGCGGAATAAGAAAAATAAGACGGAATTGGAGAATAGAAAATGCTAAAAACATGAATTGATTACTACAATAATAACTTTTTTGGCTCTTGCTGTGGAATAGGTACATAGTTTCATACACCTACCATCACTAAATATTAAGGTAGTTTTCCCAGTTAGTAGCCACGGTCACATTATTTTAGTAGTATAAACAAAAGACTAGTTATAGCCTATTTTGTTACAGAATGCAAATACATAGCTTCCTAAAGGTCTTCCTTAGGCTTCCTAAGTCTAAGACTAAGTCTAAGTCTAAGACTGAGTCTAAGACAGTCTAAGACTGAGTCTAAGACTGAGTCTAAGACTGAGTCTAAGACTGAGTCTAAGACTGAGTCTAAGACTGAGTCTAAGACTGAGTCTAAGACTGAGTCTAAGACTGTCTAAGACTGAGTCTAAGACTGAGTCTAAGACTGAGTCTAAGACTGAGTCTAAGACTGAGTCTAAGACTGAGTCTAAGACTATGGTCTAAGACTGAGTCTAAGACTATGGTCTAAGACTGAGTCTAAGACTGAGTCTAAGACTGAGTCTAAGACTGAGTCTAAGACTGAGTCTTAGACTGAGTCTTAGACTGAGTCTAAGACTGAGTCTAAGACTGAGTCTAAGACTGAGTCTAAGACTGAGTCTAAGACTGAGTCCAAGACTGAGTCTAAGACTGAGTCCAAGACTGAGTCTAAGACTGAGTCCAAGACTGAGTCTAAGACTGAGTCCAAGACTGAGTCTAAGACTGAGTCCAAGACTGAGTCTAAGACTGAGTCTAAGACTGAGTCTAAGACTATGGTCTAAGACTAAGTCTTAGAGTAAGTATATATCTATGTCTAACACTAAGACTTAGTCTTAGCCTTAGTGTGAGACTTAGACTTAGATTTAAACTTAGACTTAGTCTAAATCTAAGTCTAATTCTAAGTCTAAGTTTAATTGTAAATCTAAGTCTAAGACTCAGTCTAAGACTAAGTCTAAGACTAAGTCTAAGACTAAGTCTAAGACTAAGTCTAAGACTAAGTCTAAGACTAAGTCTAAGACTAAGTCATAGTCTTAGTGAAAGACTTAGACTTAGACCTAGTCTTAGTCTTTGCTTAGACTTAGTCTTTGACTTAAACTTAGTCTTAGTGTTAGACTTATACTTAGTCTAAGTCTAATTCTAAGTCTTAGTTATTAATAATATATAATAATATTAGTTTCATTTTATTTCCATACCTATGTACTAGAGGTTCGTTAAAATGTATCATATACCCTATCGTACGGCGCGTGACCCCTGCCGCGTGATGAACTCGTGCGAGTGAGATAGCTGCAACTACGCGGTGCGGGCGGTTGCACGCTGGGCAGTGAGGCGGGGGCAAAATTTGGATTCCAGCTGGCATACTATAAGCTCTTAAATAGAAACGATGAAACCGATACGCGATGCTCGCCCGACTTCAACAAACGTGTACAACAAAATAAACTTATTTTTATACTTTGTAGTGACGTTTGAAGTCGGTTTTTTGAAAAGAATTTTTATTTTAAGCTTTTTAGTGTAGCTTGTTCCTGCTCTCTTTCTCCCTCCCTCCAACGTTACGGTACTAATGTATACTTGATACCTACAGTACTTATTAACAATACATAATTTCTAAAGAGCTAGGACCAGGAGCTCCATGATGTAGTTCATGCTTGGTACCAACAATATCAATTCGAAAGCGAGAGTTCGTAATTCCTCCAACACTGCAGCATCAGGATTGAGGAGCTAGAACCTTGAACTTTATGATGTAGTATATGCTCGGTACCAACAGTATCAATTCATAAACGACAGTTCCCAAATCCTCACAGTTTAGGTAGGCAGTACCCCTGCAGCATCAGTATTGAAGAGCTAGGACCTTGAGTTCAACGATGTAGAATATGCTTGATACTAACAATATCAATTCGCAAGCGAAAGTTCCTAAATCCTCACAGCTTAAGTGGGCAGTACCCTGCAGCATCAGGATTGAGGAGCTAGAACCTAGACCTCGATGGTGTAGTATATGCTTATTACATACAATAACAATTCATGATTAGCAGTTCCTAAATCCCTATAATTTAGGTGGGCAGTACCCGCATCAGGATTGAGGAGTAGGACCTGGAGCTCTATGATCTAGTATATGCTTAGACCAAGCATACCAATTCGTAAACGACGGTACCTAAAGTCCCATAATTTAAGGGAAATACTCCTGCAGCATCAGGCTTGAAGAGTTGAAGGTAAAAATTTTTATGGGACCATTTCGCGAGCTTCCTCTGTCGATTAAAAAAAAAATCTCGTGAATCGGCCCAGAAACCTCGGAGTAATCGCTGGGCATACATAGAAAAAAAAAAAGATACCGGCCGAATTGATAACCTCCTCCTTTTTGGAAGTCGGTTAAAAATATACTGTAATAGATACTCGTAGATATGAGGGCTTAGGGCGGGTAGGTTTTCACGGCCTATAACCGCTGAAAGGGTCCTGACGTTTGGCACAGAGATAGCTTGCATTGAATTTCTTTAAATTTCCCGGTTCCCCGGGATCTTAAAAAAAAACCTTTCGCACATACGAAGTCATGAGCTTTCCTAAGTATAAAATAATTAAATCCGTATAGATCCCTGCGTAAACATAATACTTTACAGCCGGAAATCTTTGTATACGTACCTCCTTACTACACTTTTAGAAAATACGTATTTATATTTAAAGCATGACGAATCTCTGTGTACGCTGTTTACTCATTTAACAAATTATAAGTATAGATATAAAAGGACACGTGTTCATAGGACGATGGGACGAATTTGTGAATGAAGTCACACGACTTCAAGACTGTTGGTTTTACGTCAGGCGCCACCGCGCTGACGTCACGCAGATAACCTACGATTCACGACAGGATCCTTGGCTTATCAACGACACTGTAATGGTGAAAGTGAATAAAATTTATCAGCACGAATGACTCGACATTATAAAATATTTGTAAGCATGAGTCTTATCGCAAGATAAGCTATTACTTGATTACTGTTTATCCTTTCGAATATTATGGTAACTACCTAAGTGTAAAGGCTGGCAGCACATCGCTGCCGTAAAACCATGTGCGCCTTTGTATTTTACTGCAGGCATGCTATGGTGTAAAGTAAATTCGTAACTGTACTCCTTGAACCAAGCAACTTTATCGGTCAAGTACCTACTGCAGCATAAGCGTGAGGAAAATTCCCAGTTCATATATTCTGTCCATCCAAATATTCTGTCCTCTGCCCAAAAGAGCTTTGCATAAGACCTTACTTTTCACATGAAGATGCAAAATCGAAACTTGCATTACAATAATTACAAACAGTTTCGCGTCGCAGCTAGCGATTTGATGGCAGCGAAACCATAGTGAAATTGAATAACGTAAACATTTAACTATGCATCTATTTAACGCAGAGGAACTAAAAAGTTTCGCTGCTACGGTTTATCGGCTGAAAGGTGCTGGCAGCCAAATGTTTCATTTAAATATTTTGTATGTATAACGAAAACGATACGTCCCTACGACAAAATTCAGACTAAGCACTTCGATAGGGTCTGTCGGGTGTCCTAATTACTGTTAACATGTCAGCCATGCAATGGAAATGCGAACAACGGATTATGTTGTCGAACGACTTTAGGACGTAGCATTAAGAAATGTGTGTTTTGTAGAAAAATTAAAAATTAATAACTTCGTGAGATTTTGCCACTAACATCATTGATGTTGAACAACAGGAAGACGTTTAGAATCTTCAAACTAATAAAAGTGTAACAAAATACATCATCACATTATCTTTAATAGTAGAGGCAGGATGTTATAATTTATCATTAAATACAACTATTAGGATAGGCCGGCCGTAAGCGACGTGTCCGGGTGTTTGACGCACAAAACACTTCGGGTTGACGTCTACAAGCGTCGACGGCGATTTCAAAACGAAAACGTTATGCGCTACTGCGCAACCATGGGATTAGGAAGTCATCACGGATAAATTACTGGTCTTCGGAAGTAACTGACTGAGTGAACGTTATGGAATAAATAGGTTTCAAAATAATACCAAACATTGATTTGCGCGATCAACGGTACAACTGCAATGAATAGAGCACACGGACTAATAGTGCGACGACTATACATAGTTTTGTAGCAGTAATGGGACGATGGAGTATATGCTGTTGATGGGTGAAAAATTTAGTATTAGCATTAGGTAAGTAAATGAGTTATTTGAATACGACCGTCCTTGGTTTAACAAGTCTCTTCGCCTCGTCGAGCGTAGGCGTTTAGGAACCCACACCATTTTGGTATACCTAATGCTATTTATAGAAAGAAAAGCGATGCCGTAGGGGAGCCGCGTGGGTGGAAAACTGATCAAAGGCACGAAACTATAGTTGCTTTTTGACGAAACAAGCTGAAAGAAAGGAATTACATTATTCACTGTCGACAACGGCAGTTCATTGATAGAAACTCGAGAATGCAATTTTTACGTTGTCATACCATTACCGCTCGTAAATAAACATAACAAGCGCGATTTTGCCTTGAGAAACGAAAAACTGAATGCGAACGGTTCCACTTCCGCGTACAGAGTCAGGCCGATGTATGAATGGAGCGGCCGCCATTGAAGGCGCGACTTGCGTTTCTCAAAGTCTAATGCAATGCTGTATAACTCAGTTAGCTAACCGTGAACACCTCATTTGAGTCATTAATGAGGCGACGGCGGGTGTAGCGGCCTCACAAGCACGAATATGATGTGAATGAATTTAATACATTAACCACTTTTAGGATCCCGTAAAGCAATTTGGTAATAAAGATCTAAGAACTACTTACTAATAGATTCCAAATAGTATCCTTAATATTTTTTTTTTTGTAATGCTTTCATAGGTTTGTTTCGCAAGTTTGAATAGCTAACAAATCTGATAGAACGATATAGATAATCTTACTATCTTACTTCTAAACTGCGAAAGTGTGTTAGTTTGTTGATTTATTGATTTTTCCTTCAATCACACAACAGAGCTACGGATCGAAGTGATTTTTTGCATGGGTATAGATGAGGACCTGGAGTGTGATACAGGCTACTTTTTATCTCGGATAATAAAAGAGTTTCCGCGGGATTATAAAAACTAAATTCACGCAGACGAAGTCGCGCGCATCAACTAGTTTACATTACGTGAAAATTAAAACGATATTTCTATCTCGAAGTTTATATCGAAATCGTTATTAATCCGTTACAAATTAAGTTATGCGATCTGAAATAAAAGGTATACATTTTAAGGTGCTCGAATAATCTAATTAAACACAAGATACTGAACCCGTAATGCGCGGGTGCGACTCGCTTTGTTCGGTTTTATTTTAATTACATAATATTTAATTATTACGAGGTATAATCATATATGTCCAAAATGGCGTATAGTATTATATCAAACTGTTATGATATATGATTTTGTAACTTCCAACTATATACCTACAGACGGAACTTATTTTTCGTATAGATTGATTTTCTCACTAGCTGATTCCTGCGACTTCGTTCGCGTGGATTGATGCTTTTTAATTCCCCCAGTAACTCTCTTATTTTCCAGGATAAAAAGTAGCCTATGTGCTATTGCAGACTATAATCTATCTCTGTGCCAAACATTCAAATTGACTCAATCGTTGCGGCGTGGTTGAGTAATAAATAAACATCCATCCATCCATCCATACATCCAAACTTAACTAATATTAGTAGGATTGAACTAACAAACAAATTGCAAACCACCAAACAGAAAACTATAGTGACCTATCATCGAGCTATCTATAGCGTTATAGTTCGATGGAATTTTATTCATAACTTGTGAATGAACTAGGTGTTTGACATTGGCGTAACGAATTGCGTGGCAACCTTCAGTGAGACGAGGTGTAAAACAATTATCACTGGAACCAGCCAGTTCACTGTGTGAAATAATGAAATGATACCTAGTTCACTACTTAATACGAACAGATCATGAAATCGTGACTAAACAAAATAAGATTTTAACCAACTGTGCTGTTTACCCAATGCAATACTTTCCCAAGGAAACCAATAATCTGTTACTATACTATAATAAGCTGATACTGGTTTTTGCTTAATGATTGCTTACGGATAACGGACGTAACGCGAAAGCAATCACTCTGTGGCAATCACACGATCGTCGTTGTTAAGAAACACTCAAAGCAATTTCTAATTAAATGCCGGAAATATACCCTAGTGTCTAGACATCGAAATGCCATATTATCAATTTTTTACACAGTGAAAGTGATTTAATACCTACAAATCTCGTAATAACATGTACTGATTAGCAGATAGCAATATAAATATCCTGTTTTTGCGCAGTTTCATTTTACCATTCGGCATTACGATTGAGAGGAGACAAAATTATTCATCAACGTTTATTGCTTCTTACAAAACACGTTTAAAAAGAACATCAAGACCGCCGACAAGGTCGTTCCGAGCAGTGGATCTAGCATCTGCATCCAGTCGTGACGGACGGTTAGTTCGGTCGCCGGGCAGCTTTTTCTGAATCTATAATGGAATCGAGGAAAAACTCTCACGCGCATGAAATCATATTCCCACGCGTGCGAGTTTTTCTCGTTCGCCGCGGTAATTAGACCCCAGCCCGATCGGCTTCTTAGCAGGTTTAGCTGCGCACTGGCAATTACTGCTACTTTAAGCGGCTTTAAACTAAGAAACCACACGCCAATGGAACGTGATCTCTCGATCGGGTCACAAACAGCGGTATGTATTCGTAATCAGCGAAGGTTTTTCAAACAGCTCCCCATTGGTTTTCCATTAGTTTTATAAAAAATATTAGCAAACGAACTGGACTTTCGAACAAATAATTTTTGCGGTTCAACAATGGATTCAACTAACGATTTGAATGACAGCCATCGCTTAGCAATCTCGTAACAACCTCATAACATAGCTTTACTTTTATCACCAAGTTCCTCGAGTCACTTAGGTCACGCTAGTGCTCCTGAAGTTTGAGCACCACCGAGTCGATGCCATTTTGCTAGTTCAATGAGCCGGTTGGTGCATACTCTTTACATAATATAAGTCAATGAGAATTATACCCTACTGTCTAGTAATGCCATGCCAGTGTGAACTCTGTTGGCATGCGATGTACTTGCAAGATAGACCAAATTTCGTCTTACCGCAGCCCCATGAGCGGCAGATGAGGCACGTGCTGCGCACCGGCTTCGCTGCACCACTCTGGGAACGCACGGCGGAACTCGGAGAAGTCTCCTGTTGACAATCAAATTAAATTTAACAAACTGATTTACTGATGATAATGTTATTAAGTAGATACCTATATATTCGATGGTCGACTTCCTTAATCCCAACAAATGTGTGGCTCCAACGATCTTTTTTTCAACCCCCGAAGAAAAAAGAAGAATGTTATAAGACTTATAAGTTTGACATTGACTCCAAAAAATGGACCGATATTGATGCGGTTTTTTGTGTTTTTTATGAAAGCTAACGTGATCGAGATGAATATATTATATCCATCTCGATCAGGTTAGCTTCACTATAATTTGTGAAGATCTGCTCAGGCGTTTGGAGTTCGAAGAGTTTTTAGATGATTTTGATGTTTATCGAGCGATTCAGAGCGAAAGTTAATGAAAACTATTTCATTAAATATCTTTTAATGGATGTCTCTAAGTGCACCAGTAAAACCATGATAGTGGTAGCTGACAAGTAATTTTGCTTGAATGCCTTTATCCGACTTTCCGAATTGCATTAATATTACAAACAAAGCGTGTGGTAGTAGGCAGGTCGTAGAGGTACTAAGAACCGTAGAGGAAACGTCTAATGAGGTCGTTGTGAGTATGAGCACGTTCAAATTAATAATCGATCGAGTCGGATGAGCTTCAAATGCGCGTGTAGCATGCAGGTAGTGGTGAGCATCGTATCAACGAGCCGTTTTTTAAAGCAGCTTTTTTAACGAATTAATTGTTTTCCGTTGCTTAAAAAAACAGGTTGAAAAAATTCATGCATGGACAAACGAACTGGATGCTGGAAAAAACGCCATGTAAACCATTTAAAAACGAACTGGTTTCGAAACTCGTGGTACCTATTTATGGCTCTGGATTTAAGTGATGATGAAATCAGTTTTTAGTAGGTATTAACTTTATTTTTATTGAACAATAAAGAGTATTATTCACCGAAATAAAGTAAGATAATATTGTTTTTATTAACAAACAAGCTTTTGCCCCCGCGACTTCGTCCGCGTGGAATTAGATTCCAGTTTTTCCTGAATTTTCTTTGCTATAAACCTCACGGAACCCGAGACCTTTCCAACGAATGCAAAACCGTGGAAATCGGTTCGTGCGTTCTGGAGTTACAGCGTCAGGAAGGAAAACCCGACTTATTTTTATATAGTAGATATGGTTGGCAAGCCTAAATAGGACTACATATATTTACAAAAAAAACTGGTTGAGAAAACGATAGTTAAATTACGCATTTTGAACCGGTTATTTTTCGGTATAAAGCAGTAACGTTAAATAAATACGAGAACCGTAAATGCATCTCTAAACCAGGGCTGACTGTGACTATGGCTGACGTTTCCTGTGCGGCACGAGGCTCGGCCTTGCTCCGCCAGCGCGGGCGGCTGTGGCTGTTTCCTGCCGTTCGCAGCACGCCCATTGTCATGGTAATATTGCTCTCATTACGCTCATCATGTTCGCTACGGGACGTATATACCATAATACAGGTCAACCACTTTTACAAGTTTCTAACCCGTAACTTCATCCACGTATACATATATTTAAAAATCCGATTTTAAAAATTGTTTCTTCATCATTAACTTTAACTAACCATTTTTAGGGATGGAATTTCAAAATCTTAGTAAACCTTTTGAAAAAATGCCTCGAGGTATACTTGATGAATTAGATAGGTAACAAACCTGAATGAGCGCTCAGTAATTACAAAAATTTTACCAACTTTTGTTGCCTGTAAACCTAACCGCAACTAACAGTAAAATCTATACGCAAATCGCAATGAGTGCATTGCAATCATGAATGAATAATGAATTCTTCTACTTAATTAGTTTCATTAATGAGCATTTTCCATTAACTGGAGCAGGTTTGTAACAATCGCTCTGCGTTACATAAGTGGGTGCCTACAGACTGTTTCTTTAGGGTTGCCAACCGTACCTATAACACCGTAACCGTATAACGTAGATATAGTAAAATAAAAAAAGTTCAAGACAATATGTACGCAAATACATCATATTTCAATTTGTCTACATTAATTTAAAAGTAAAAAAACGATTATGGTTTTGAATGCACTACACTTATAGCATTTTTACGATATTGTTACATTTAACAATATCGTAAAAAGTATATAATGCAAATTATCAAATATAAGTAGCTTTATTAAAATAAATAAGTAACAAAAATACCTTTTTTTTTTTTTTAATTAATTTATTATTTGGAGTGTTCTATTTTTTGTATACTTTTAGCTTACTTTGAATCCTACTTACCTACTACATATCAATTATAATATTCAATCAAAAAAAATTGGCCAACCCTAAGTGACACATAGTTGCAGCACCTGCAGTGTAGTGTGATTTAATTATACCCTATAAATAATATTAACTAGGTATATCTGAAGATGATGATTGATGATTTCTCTTACAAGAGTTCCGAGTCAAGACAAATAGTGTTCAGTAACAACCAAATTGTTTTGAATGTTGAGAAAACATTGTTTTTCTTGGTTGAAATAAGCGTCAGTTCTAAATTATAAATAATATAGTAACCTCAATAGCTCAACGGTTTAAAATGCGGACTGAAGTCTGAAAACTGAAAGGTCGACGGTTCGATCCCCACCTGTTGCACTATTGTCGTACCCACTCCTAATACAAGCTTTCCGCTTATTTGCTGTCAAGTTTACCTCGGCTATAAATCTTTAAAAAAAAGAAGAAGGAAAAGATTGGTTGTGTCATAGACGGACTGCACTAAACTATAAGGGTTCCCGGGTGTCATGTCGTCGGGTATAGTAGCGGGGCGGAGTTGCAGGTCGGTCGCAACTCGTGGACTCGGCCGCAGCACGCAGCCGCCGCGCGGCCCCGAAGGCGGCCATGGCGCGTACAGTGGTGCGAGGAGACGGGGGAGTGGGGGGAGAAGATTCGCATCGATCGGGTGAGTCATCTCAGCCCATTCATCTGCCGCGCTCAATGAACGCCGTAGCACCCCTCCACCCGCACGCCGCCGCCCACCCCCGCGTGTCCTCGCTACCAAGGACTCCATTATATTCGCCCCTCGTCCGCTGAATCAAATACTTTAGTCTTTAACTCATTAGACCCTCGTAGCCAAAACGTGATCGTTTTGCCACCCGCGAGATTTGCATTGTTGAATCCCCTAAGTTGATGATTGGGTTATTTTGAATAAATCATTAAAACCGTAGACCAACGTAATTGTTTTTACTGCTACCAGGACAGTCTGCGGACAACCCAACTCCTAAACAACTTACGGCAGATGTATCGTGTTTGGGATAATTTTGATTTTATTTATTTTAAAACTTTTTAGTGAATTATGCTACCTTTACCATAATTGCAGCTTACCATGCGAAGCCGTGCTGCAAGACTAGTATCTCTAGTCTCTATCGTAATTATGTCAGACGGGTCATATCCGTCGGAATCACAAAAAGATTTTTTTAAATTAGATGACCTATCCTGGTGGTTTCGACATGTGTATTTTGTATGCACAGACAATGAAATAATTCCAGTAGTTGGACCATACGTGATAGTTGGGGGTTCTTTCGTCGGGGGTGTCACAGCAGTCGTGAGCGCGGGCGGGGCGGGCACGCCGGACGCCAGGCGAGGAGGCCGCGTGGGCGGCAGGTGCGCAGGCCTTGGCCCGCGCCCTGCCAGCCGCTACCCACTACTCACGAATCACGACTATGGACCAGCATTAACTGGACAAATGACACAATGTAATTACCCACCAACGTGCTGCCTACTTACTTCTTAATAGTCACTCTCTGTATCGTCAAAAATAGCGTATCGAAAATCTAACACAAAATATCATTAATTATAATTATTGCAAAGATACCAAATCAATACTTAGGAGGCGGATTATAATGTTAATTAAAACATGTACATCTAGAGTCGACCCCATAAATGGAACTAGATTAGGCACACAAGTATTGCATCAATCATCTGACCATTGATCGTACACTCGTAATCAAGGCAAAACTCAGACCACAAGGTCAGAAAAACGTCGTCGGCCTAATCAAAGATGGTAATGAACTATCCTTGAGGCAAAAACCTCTACGATAAATTAACTTTTAGAAAAAAGTGTTTATGCCATAAACATACTACCGCTTTACGCAGTTTCCAGTGTGCACAAGGTGGACAAACATTTTAGGATGTTCATTGTTGAGGATGATGATAAAGTTGATCGTATATTTCAAACCAATATGTCGCGCAAGGAACCTTATAGTAATGGTTCCTCTTACGGATGACCGCGATTTCACTTACATTAAAGTTTTTTAAGTAAAAAATATCCCATGTGTAACTCTACAACAGCTACCACTTCGAGAAATTTCGTCAAAATCGGTAAAGAGCATTTGAGACGTGAAAAACGAACAGACAAACAGTTATACTTTTGCATTTATAAGAAGGAAATTATGGATAATGATTTCGGATATTCTAACTATATTGATCTAGTTGTCTAAATCTTGATATTATCTGCTTTACAAAAAAATTACAAACTAGCACAAGTGGCAGTTAGTAACTTTTTAGTCATAAATAGAGCTTAATCAAGACAAGTTAGTTGGGACAATTTAAGCCAATTTAGAGGAATGGTGGGCGAGATATAAATAATATTGCCTGAGCTCCGGAGCGATTGACTTTATGCGTTGTAAGATAGGTCAATTGTGTACTGTGTAGGTCTACTAGATTTTCAAATGCTCAATTTATTACTTACATTAATATATCTGTTATAAATAGAACATAGCACGATATAAAATTATCCCATTAGAGTGCATTGTGTATAACATAACAACTTCACAAGAAAGCTAACAATCCCGATAATTGGATGTTAATGTATGATCGAAATATAAACTTTAGTTCTCGGAATATATCAGATTGACGTCATTGCTTTAGACTCAACTTCCAAGAAAATGTGAAGGGAAATTTAGGATGCTCAAAGCATCGAAACAAAAATAAATTGAAGTGTTAAAAGAAAAAGGAAAGATGATTCCTAAGGAAAACTAGCCAGATGATTTCATCTATTACGCATAAACCCCTGGTAGCTACCAAACGAAATTACGAAACCACTATTTTCAATAACTAAGACTTTAATTTTTTTTGTGTAAACTGTACTCGACCTATTGGTCGTTAGAATAAGCGGTGGGTTATTGAGCCCTAAGGCTTGATGAAGTCGGGAAAATCGACACCTAAAGATAGGTAAGACCACGTCTAGACGACTTTGGAAATATGGGTGAGTTGGACTGCTTTAATTTCATGGCTTCGAGACCGTGTTTTGAAGAGCCACGTCTGGATGATGTAAGAAATCGGTGACCAAGATTTTAGTTAAATAAATGACGTTTTATTTTTTTAGTACATCTCCGCTTTTTCTTTAAATCAATCTTTTTTTTTAATCGGTTAAGCCTTTGATTGTGATTTCACCTTATAGTAAGTGATGACTAGAGGTATGTCATTGAAAATTAAGCTCATATGCATAATCGATTTCTACGTGCCATTGTACGGTAACGTCTTTGACAGCAGGGTGGTAACTAATCAAATGATAAATCTAAATAAATCACACTAATATTATAAAAGCGAAAGTTTGTATGTGTATGTGTGTGTTTGTGTGTATGTTTGTTACTTCTTCACGCCACAACGAATGAACCGATTTGGAATGGAGGTAGCTCATACCCAGGATTAAAACATAGGCTACATTATAGCCCGGAAAATTACAAAGTTCCCACGGGAATTGAAAAACCCTTGATCCGCGTGGACGAAGTCGCGGGCATCGTCTAGTCCAATCTAATTATTTGTGGATAATACAGCAAAAACAAAATAGAAAGATTCAGGAATCGGGTTGATATAATTATGGTGAATCAACTAAAAGAATTTCGAAGGTATAAAATCAAAATGTCATGGCGCCATCGGACAGTTGATAAATTGCAGATAACAGTATCAGCGGAACTAAGTCGCCGGCCTCTTGATCATTGTTCGCCGACTCTGCCTCGTCCTACCACAACACTGTAAGTGATCTATAGCTATCTAAATTATATAAGTCTAAGGGAAATAAGATTCCTAACAACCAAGATTGAATAAACTAAACTATGAATAAGATTCTAATCCCACTATCGAATTCCAAACAAAATTTTGTGTGTATGGTTCTTATAAAATGCCCATCCCATGCCATGAGTTTCTTAAAAGGAAACTATTTAATATAATTCACTTTATTAATTTAATTCATTATATATTACTGGTATTTCAAAGTGGAGGTGGCAAGTTATTCCAACAGCGGGCGGCAGTTCAGTGTGAAATATCGCTTCCCTTCACAATTTCATTTCCTATACGAGCTCGTTATGATCGAGCACGAGCAAGCTATGAGAACCAGATGCAGACGATTTCCTCTGTTATTAAAATGAAAAGCAGCTAAGACCGCAATGAGCTGGCAACGTCCTGTTTCTTGTAATATTCTTGGGCTTCGGATAAGATATATTTATTTGGATTTCATAGTGAGGTACTCTTATATTTTAAGTCTGTTTGTGTTACAGTCATTTTATTCAGAAACTATTGCATACTATGGCACATTTATAAAAACTTAATATTACCGTAACGAAGCATTTACCCTAATAAAAAAAAAATGGTAAGTATTTATAAATATTTCCATCAATTTAAAAATCAGTATTTTTGACCGAGCGAAGCGAGGTCTCTGAGTCTACTTGAGTGAATTTGCACTCGTCCGTCCGTCCGTCTTTCAGAGCCTTCCGAATTACTGAACGTAATTACTTCAAATTTAAATATAATATGTAAACTGATGGCCTTCAGCTGAATATTGCATAAAAAAATATAAAAATCTTTATTTCAGGGGGGCTCTCATAGAATAATTAAAACTATCTTTTGGGAATTATGGGATACCGCGAGGTCTCAGTTCAGGGCGAACCACTAGTTTATTAGTTATCAAATACATATATATAATTACTGACTAATGGAACTAACAGGACGTGAGTTAAACAGGAACTTATTAATAAAATTGCGGCACTCTTCCGTCTGTCGAAGACCCGAAGCGAGGCAGGCATCCGGCCCCCTTTGATCGTCTGTTTATTATTAGTGTTAATGCTTCATTCACGATGCTTTCTGAAGCATAAGAGGTTTGTACTAGGAACATTAAGGTACTAAAAAAAGCTAGTTTGCTCCGCTAGATTCCTCCTTCTTTCGCATCGATTTACTTTAACCCGTAAGAAACCTTTATTTTTCGGAATAAGAAGTATGTGTGTTAAACCAGTTATTTACTTATACATTTAGCTATTTGCTTGAGAAAAGTTTTTAAATAAATATACCTACTCTATCGATTAATAGATCATAAACATATATCATACAGCTGGAGGGAGGATGGATAGATGGATGTTTGATACTCCTTCACGCCACACCGAATGAACCCATTCGGCTGGAAATGGAGACATCTCATACCAAGAATTAACACAAACTACATTTTATCCCGAAAGATTAATGAGTTCCCGCGGAAATTAAGGGCATCAACTAGTTTTACATTTGTTTTTCATTCAGCACATTAGCAAAGTAAAACATTTGTGAATTTGTTAAATGATCTTTAATTCAATAATATGTTTGCGTAATACGACGTTTGTCACCTCACCTGATTAGTTTTTGAAACTTTTTTTGTGAAATGATCATATTGTTTTTGTTTAAATATGTTTTTGTCAAACTTTAGTAAACCGTGTAATAAAAATACAGATAAAAATAAAAATATGATGCATAATAAATATGTGCTCGTATTCATGCGTAAGTATTATGTTTTGATTATATTGTAGGTATTAAGAAACATTGTCATAAATACCTAGTTATATACAGTAATGACTAATTAAGTAGTAGTTTCTGAATACCGATTATTATTTATCATCGTGTTGCGAATATTCATTATATATATATATATTTTTAATATGTACCTATGTATGAGCGATATTAACAGAGACTTTGGTGCGTAAGTTAATAATATATCAGGATATAGCATGATAAAGCTGTGTATTAATTTAATAGCTCGTAAAATATGCCGTAGACGGAAACGTAAACGAGCGCGTTCGACTTAGTGCGGTGATCGTAATCTATCGTCTCGCACTGAGGAGCACAATAAGTGGCAGACTTCCTCTCCCACGTTTGGAGCAGCGGATGCCTCGACTTGCGACCTCCGGCATTACTTTTAGGACTAACTAATATACATTTATTCAAAAGATCTTACGATAGGTAGTTCAGTACTTGCCTTCGTAAAAATATGAATAGAATAGAATAATTTTTATTCAAACTAACTTTTACAAAGTACTTTCGAATCGTCAAATGAATCTACCACTGGTTCGGAATGCCGTTCCAACCGAGAAGAACCAACAAGAAACTCGGCAATTGCTCTTTTAAAAATAAAATAATATGTAATAGCAATAATATGTTGTGTACAAATTACGGGTTAATTATGCTCATGTAGTACTGGAGCGAGTTATGTCCACGCTTTTCTATCGAAAATACGAATGAAGAGGCTGAAGTTCATGCATTTATTTTAAATTCTAATAAATATGAAAGGCAGTATAAACGAGGCTTATAATAATAACTACTAAACATACATATGCTAAGGTGATTTTTTTCTTAATATAGGAGATATAAAGGTGCCTGTTTTAAAACTATATCATCAGATGAACAAATCCTTACTGATTCTACTTTTGTTTGACAGGTCTTAATTACTTCATTTAGTTTAGGATTAATTGGCCCAGTAGTAAGAAGTCTCGTGCAAGAGAGTCCATTTTGTAATAAATTATGCACATGCATTGTAGCTGACATAACTTATATTTTTACAATAAATGGTTCATGAAGGGAAAACTGTGGGAAAAAAATATTTTGCTGTAGAAGCCAACCCTTCCTGATAGTGATTCCTTGGCTGTTTATTTTTTAAAAGCAATATAGATGGCGCTATACATATGGAGGATTTGCTAAGTATGGTTTTCTTGTGGCCTAGTGTAGAGTTTTATTCCTATTTTATATATTCATTTTTACTAGTCAGTTTATTTTCTACTTTACTGAATTGTCTCAACTTGATATGGGTTTGCATATTTCATCTAGAAACCAGTATTTCCCAAGACCCTATTATCCCTGAATAAATTCCATATTTATGGAACTCTCACCAAAATTTTGATGACCATAATTATTTTGGTGTACTTAGCAGTTGACAACAATAGTGTACAGATCCAGAAGTGCAACAAGGGTGAAAGGAGGTGGGTTGATAAGGCAACAAAATCCGCCCCTCATACACTCGAAAAAAAAAGTTCCAGATTTCGACAAATTGTAAATGTATTTATATACTTGAAGATATAAACTTTATTTTAATATAAAGTTTAGGTGATAAAAAAAATAGTATGTTACAGAAAATATTAACCAAAAAGAGAGTGTTTCTTTTACTTTTCTTACATTTTCATACATTTTAGTCGTTTTTTAAGCTTTGATTTAATATTTTAGAATGAGGCGCTCCATGAACCATGGTAAACGTAACTGATAATGATGCTCCTTTTTATAAGCTTTTATATGAGTATTAATTTATTTTGGTTCATGGAGCGCCTCATTCTAAAATATTAAATCAAAGCTTAAAAAACGACTAAAATGTATGAAAATGTAAGAAAAGTAAAAGAAACACTCTCTTTTTGGGTAATATTTTCTGTAACTTACTATTTTTTTATCACCTAAACTTTATATTAGAATAAAGTTTATATCTTCAAGTATATAAATACATTTACAATTTGTCGGAATCTGGAACTTTTTTTTTTCGAGTGTATGAGGGGCGGATTTTGGGCCTTATCAACCCACCTCCTTTTTAGTTAATTTTATGGTACAAAAATGCTTTTGAATCCAACAAATTACCTACCAGAAGACCTTTTGTAGCTGTCTCTCAACAAGTTTAAAGTTTTTATAAAATATGTAAACATTGAAAAATCTTATTTTAATACAAAAGATTATTTATTTTACAAATGAAATATACAAAAGATTATTTATTTTACAGATGAAATACCCTGGGAATAATTGCTCTCATAACTTTAATAAGTTGTTGTAAAACGTAAGGCAGATCTATACAATATGTAATAGAAATAGTTTATCAGTTAGGCTGTACTGACAACAACATTGCAATATTACGAGTACAGTATGTTGCTACACTTTGGTATTTTTAATAAAAATGTTTATAGAAATACTAAACCTAACCACACACTCAGTTATAACTATCCATGACTTAATGAGGATGTTAGAGTGCGGGCGGTTTAAGATTTGCTTTATGTAGTAGTATATAAAGTTTTAAGTACCTGAATAAAATAATATTAATTCATAGTATCAAAGGGACTAGATCTGATAAAAACATCACATCACACTATTATTATACAGGCAAAAGTTTGTATGTGTGCATATGTTTGTTACTCTTTCACACGAAAACTACTGGACAGATTTGGCTGAAATTTGGAATGGAGATAGATTATACACTGGATTAATATATGGGCTCCTTTTTATCCCAGAAAATTAAAGAGTTCGTGGCAATCAAAAAACCTCAATCCACATAGATGAAGTAAAGAGCATCATCATTGTGTAAAAGAAAAAAGATTTTCTTTTGAAAAAAAAATCACAACAGTACATCTTATTTTCTACCATTCGATTTATTTTTAGCTGACTTCAAAAAAGGAGGAGATTCTCAATTCGACACATATTTTTTAAATTTTTCTTTTGGCAATATTACTCAGGTGGAACAGATTTCAATATTATTTTTTTTATTTGAAAGGACAAACATGACACAGGATGAAACAATGTGTATGTACAAACTAAAATTATTTTATACTTTTAAATGGCATGTGAAGTCAGTTTTTTCAGCCGAGTCAGGCTAGGGCCAGTTTTTTAAAAAGATTTTTTTTATAATGTTATCAATATCTAATATACTACAGAGCTAAAATTTTAATATATAATTGTAATTGATATTACCAACTGATCTGACAATTTCAGAAAAAGAAACTACATTTTATAAGAGATATTAAACTAAAATCAACTTGTTGCTTATTATATGCCTTCATTTCGCTAAAATACTATCGTCTGTCGCAATTGACACGAGTTTTCAGACACTTTTTGTTGAGTGAGGCCCGTGAGTGATATCTCATTTTTTGCTAGTCTATTTTTACATGTATAAGGGTTTTTTAAGTGTGGTTTGGGTCTCACAAGCTATAAAGTAGTATTCTGTTGGGTACTACCTACTGTGCATTAACAACTACTTTATTCGCACAATTTGGGCATAAAGTGGCTCTTATTATGGTGTGGGGCATGAATGCTACAACCCCTCAGGACACTTACATGGCTTTATGGGTTTGATAAATGAGATTTAACCCACAGCATTGAAACCAGTAGCAAATTGGAATAATTACCTTGAAGACAGACGACTTGTACCCCATCTTGTTTGAGGCGCTTCAGCAAAATGCCGTGTACGGAGTCCGGCTCTCGAGGGGCTCCATCGCCGTACAATACGAACATGCCCCGAGAGCAACAGTGCGTTATCCGCGCTTTAAGCTCCTTACACTGCACTGTTGAAGCCAACTCAATCTTCCCTGCAGCTAATCTCCTCAACATTATACTCGGGATCGAAAAGTTGACTGCGGAACGTATATGACAAATTGAATATTCATTTGACCCTCTGCAATCGATGAGAATCATATCTCTCTCATCCGAGCGTAGCTTGGCTAAAAGCCACTCCTTTGACACCAGATCGCAGTCGCATTCTGAATCCGTAGGCATTTTGTGTTCACAAAATACTTCTCTGTTTTCACGATAACAGGCCTTACAATTCGCCTGTTGCACTTCTTCACAATTGAGTTCACACCAATAAGAAACTTATAAACACTAACATTTTTGAGAACAGTTATCAATTATTATCGTATACAAAATGTTTTAAAGTTCTCATAGAAAGAACCCATCCGTAAACACACACAACACGAATCCTCTAAAATCTAAACTTCTAGATCTAGATAAAAGACGTAAAGACCACTGCCGCCAATCACCCCAATGAAAATGATAATAGAAATAAAATTAAATTAAATTCAAAAAATCAAAATATTGAAAACTCGTTCAGGAATAAGCCCAAGAACAGCTTGCGAGCATTGCGAGAGCATTTCTCTGTGACGGACAGTGTTGCCAGCACGGTCATGTCAAAAGTTACCTAAAATAATTAAAAAAGTAACCTTTTAGTGTAAAAAATAACCTCTAATTTTTTTCTAATAGAAATGTATTAAAAGTTGTAATAACTTACACAAATATAAACGATAATGTAGTTGTATCTTCCATTTTAAGTTGCATTTTGCTAGCTACTTATTCAAAACACCTGAAATTGGTCGAGACGAAACGAGTGTGAAAGAGAACGACGTGAACTAATATTATATTAATTTGTGGACGTGAATATTGCCCATTAGGTACACGAAGTTGCCATTTGCCAAACCACAGAGAGAGTATAAAAAAAGTACAACCTACATACCTATAATAGGTATGTAGGTTGTACTTTGGTTTCTACCAAGAATTGGTTTATACTGTAAGTTTTGCGTTGTTTCAATTTGCGTTCCGTTTCACGTTCATTTTATATTTATACAAAATATTAAGAATTAATTCTACAAGATCCGAAAAATCACCTAAAAGTTACCTTTTGAATAGTGTAACCTAGAAGTAACCGGACAGAGTTAAAAATCACCTAAAAGGTTACAAAAGTAACCTTCTGGCAACGCTGGTGACGGAATCAATTTGAATGAATTGAATAGAATGGACAGTCCGCAATTTGCTACGCATTGCACATCAACTTCAAGTGGGACAGGTACAGTGAGCAAAAATAAACACTCACTGTGGCCAGAAACAATTATCTAAGTATTTAATAATAATTTATTTATAGCTCAAGAAATAAATAAATCACTGTATTTAAGTTTAATGGATTACTACAAAAAATTAAAATAGCTTGACAGTTTTTAAATTGTAAATGTACAATACTTTTGTAGCAAGGCCTAAACTATATAGTTCAATCGCTTCTAGTAAAACTGTAGGCAATACTTAATATAATTTATAATTGTTCCTGCTATCTAAAGCAATCTGCTTAAGATTGCTTATTACATCCACGAAAATGTTATGCGATGATGGATTTTCGCGACGGTACTTTCTTGTTCTTTTCGAGTACCTACCTATTCCTACTTTCACGGCAATGATTTTTAAATCACGTCTAATGATTTGCAAACGTTTTCAACTCATGTTTCAAAATAATAAAAAGCAATCGCGATGATGTGTCATAAAATTATTAATCACTTTTATTTCTTACTATAACTATAATAAAAAAATTATACTTACCTACTTAGATTAATAATACATATTCTTAGTATACTTACTTCAAAAGCAAACTTAGCCAAACAATTTATTTAACAAAGATTAGATATATTACCAATTTAGTTTTACCAGTTGACAATTTTATTGCTGTTGTTGTTTTAGCTTTCTGGCTTTAGCACAATTTTATTAAAAAAATAAATTTAAAAAAAGTAGATTTTTTGCTAACGCTCCAAAGCTACAAAAGCATAGATTACTATAGATAGGTACAAAAGATACGTGAGTGAAGTTAACAACATTTCAACTTTCAAAGTTCAAACACAAACCAAACCGTGAACAAACCTGTGGAACAAGCCCATACAAAACCATGGTACCCGTGGGTAGGTACCCTAGACGACTTTCTTTTCAAACACGTAGGTATATAGGTATGTGGTATAGGTAGTTTGTTTGACAAACACGACCACAGCCTATCAAATAACTTGACAAACACGTAAAAATGTTATACTTTTTGCTTTGTCCTCGCACCGGGAAATGCAGTGGTGGTAGACCCCCCACTAGGTGGACCGACGCCATCAGGCGACCCTCAGGGAGCCACTGGGTACAGGTGGCGCAAGACCGAAGCCTGAGGAAGTCCATGCAATACACAGTCCAGTAGTGGACGTCTATCGGTTGACAAAGAAAAAAAAACAAAATGTCTATTGACACTACTAGAACACAGTAGAATATTTTTTTATCCAAATAAAATAAACTACCGAGTGTTTCTGAACATAATATACGTACTGCTACTAATCTATAAATATTTTACTAAAACTGTAACTGGACAAATTCTGTACCTGAAATATATTTTGAAAATTTTAATTAGTCCATCCATCCATTCATCCATCCATATTCCATTTTAGTAGGATTATCGATCGATATTGAGCTTAAAACATTCAAGTTCGATGTCCGTCATGCTTGCCTCTTCAGAACACACAAACGCACTCGCAAACGTGTAGCCCAGTCATTAAAGCCAAAACCCGAAAGTAATTAGTAACTTGATAAAATTTTAGGGGGTTTTTAAAGAAGGTAAAAAAAACTTACCGTGTGATTTTGCAGCGTTGTGGGGTGTACGGAAAGGGTTGAAAAGGGGTGAAAAGGGTTTTTTGTTAATAACATTGCCAAAAAAATTAGTAACACGCTGCAAATTTATAATAAGGTTGTTCTTACCGTTTTGTAACGTTTATTAAATTTGCAGCGTTTTGCAACATACGGAACATTGTTTATTATTAAAAAACAACGAAATTTGTTATTAACAAGGGTAAAAAAAATAGTAACACGCTGCAAATTTATAATTAGGTTGTTCTTACCGTTTTGTAACGTGTATTAAATTTGCAGCGTTTTGCAACATACGGAACATTGTTTATTATTAAAAAACAATGAAATTTGTTAATAACAGGGGTAAAAAAGTAGTAACACGCTGCAAATTTATAATTAAGTTGTTTTCACTCTTTTGTAACGTATATTAAATTTGCAGCGTTTTAGTAATTAACAATGTTCCGTATGTTGCAAAACGCTGCAAATTCAATAAACGTTTGAAAACGGTAAGAACAACGTCCTTATAAATTTACACCGAGTTACTAATTTTTTTTACCCTTGTTATTAACAAATTTCATTGTTTTTTTAATAATAAACAATGTTCCGTATGTTGCAAAACGCTGCAAATTTAATACACGTTACAAAACGGTAAGAACAATCTAATTATAAATTTGCAGCGTGTTACTATTTTTTTACCCTTGTTAATAACAAATTTCATTGTTTTTTAATAATAAACAATGTTCCGTATGTTGCAAAATGCTGCAAATTTAATAAACCTTATAAAACAGTAAGAACAACCTTATTATAAATTTGCAGCGTGTTACTAATTTTTTTGGCAATGTTATTAACAAAAAACCCTTTTCCCCCCTTTTCAACCCTTTCCGTACACCCCACAACGCTGCAAAATCACACGGTAAGTTTTTTTACCTTCTTTAAAAACCCCCTAAAATTTTATCAAGTTACTAATTACTTTCGGGTTTTGGCTTTAATGACTGGGCTAGTGCGGATAACTAAGTTTGATTATTTATAGAGTTTTGGAGTTTGTGGCAAGCGGCAAGCATACGGACGCGGCATTACAATTTTTAGTTTTCTTTCTTCATACCTACTCAATATAAAAAAGTTTTCTTTGCGTTTGCAAAATAATAGCTGTTTAATTTTGATGAAAAAGAAATGAACGAACTCATAAAAGACCATGATCACGATGTACTGCGATTGCCACCCTAAATGTGCGACTTGATCCCAATAGACAAAAGTTAAAAGGCTTGTGAGAGAACATATTATTAGTTCTGATTTTTCTTTGACGAGACTGAAAGAGATTACGGAATAAGCTATCACGCAAATCACGGAAGAAGAATGGTGTGGTTATGTTAAACATCTCATAGCATTAGAAGAACATTCAAATCTTTGAAAAAATTTGGTAGTGACAATCGCAAGCGCTATGTTGCTATCTGTACTAAGCAGTTCTAACTATAAATGTGTTCTGGGGTTTTAACTTGAGGTGCGGTGCGGGGAAGTGTTCTGTGATTATAAAATAATCTGTGGTGTTCATGATCTATGGACAGTGGATACCTACTATTTTTGTCTGTGGTATATACTAGGTCTAGGTCTATGGTTCTATCTATGGTTTTAATCGTGTATCTATAGTAGGTAATCTGTGATCGTTTCTGTAGTCTGTGAATCGTTTTCAATTTTCATTCTTCATCGTAGTGTTAAAAAAATTATCAACAATTTTTTGTGGTTTTTTAAATCATAAATTAATGATAAATTGTACCAAGATTAAATACTTAACTACCTATCTACCCAATAGTTTTTATTTGAAATATTTGTTAAACAATGGATGATTTGTACGATAATTTGGAGAACTATCACGATGAGAAAATCATAGACGAGGTATGTTTACTTGGGACTTTTAGCGGCAATACCTATCTATTTTTCATTTTCTTTTTGAATTCGATTTTAAACAACTGTAAATAACGTTTTACATATGTTTTTTGAAGAAATTAGTAATAATCTGCATGCTTTCAGCTTTTTTATGTATACAAGTTACATTGTATCCATATCTTTTATTTGCAGCTGAAAAGTGAAAATAAAGATCTAAAGGCTAAACTCGAAGAATATTCTAGTGCTATGACACGTTTACAAATGGTGAGTAAAAATGAAAAAGTATTAATTAAAATCTCTGCCTAGTAGCTACATTTTGAAGAATGTCATACTAAGAATTAATCTCACTTGACTTGGTTGATTAGTATTAGCTAAGGGACTTAAGGATTCAGTACGTTTATTTTATTATTAAAATTACAATCTGTGATCCAGTATTTTCTGCCTTCAAAGGATTATTTATTATCCCTGAACCAATTGTTGAGCAATTGTCTTTCGCTATGTTTAGGGAATAAACTTCTACTCATTAAGAGTTTCCATTTATTTTATACAAATTTGTTATTACCATAATCAAAGTGTCCTAGGTCTCACCCTCTTGGTCTTTATAATTATATATTTAAGCAAAAATCAAGTTTTATTTAAATATAAAATTAACCACACTAAACTAGACTAATGTTCTCATTACCTCTCCAAATAAGCAGGAAGCTTGTGTTAGGAGCGGGTACGACAGAGCAATGTGTGGGAATCGAACATCAGTTCAGTTTTTCAGTCTGCATCTTTACTGAAGCTTATAGGTTGATCAGTCACTATGTTAATGTTGCATGATTAAGGGACAAAAGAAGAATAGAATTAAAATAGAAATCTAAGTAATTGTAAGACTAACACTTTTACAAATCAGATAAAATTGTCAAAGTGATTTTAAAATCCACACAATGTTTAAGTATATTAGATAGCTATTGAATAGATGTGCATTAAAATTGTAGAATATTTTGCAGGATTTTGATAAGTTAAACTCTGAGTACAAAAATTTGGAGATGAATTATTCATCATTATTGAAAACTGCTCGTGCAGAAATTGAAAGAAAATCTGAGATGATCAAGTCTCTTAACACAGAGTAAGTATCCTTAACATTCAGAGCATGATTTTGCATTCTTAAGTTCTATAAAAAATATTACGAAGCCTCAATAAAATCAATGGCTCAATCCAAAATAGAGAACAATAAAACTTAGTGTAGCTTTATATTTTTGTTGTTTCAGGAAGGACCTGTTAATAATAAAATCAATACAAACCTCGGGCAAAAATATCTTAAACACTAGAAGACATTTTTTTGATACTCAGCAAAAGAAAAGTCATGAAATTGATACTAAATGTGGTGGTAAACTGGGACCTCAGTCAAGCAACCAAAATGAGGAAAAAATGCATAGAAATAACAGGTAACTACATGTACAGGGGGTAAACATTAAGTTTGCTCCAGCAATTATTTCCTCAGTAGGTCTAAGGAGGATCTATATATTTTGAATGTAAATGATAATATAATTATGGTGACAATATTCAAAATTGACGAGTTTTTAAATTCCTCTTTCTCATGAGGGCGTAATCCCTTTCCTGTAACCATTTAATGGTAGGAATTTTCTTGACATGATGCTTGAATGCTGTGGGCTCCCAGATCCAACCACACAGGTCTACTAACACCTGTATTCACAAACATTACTATGAGGTCCCCACATTACAGTAGAACATGCTGGATAGCATAATTCTAGATAATACACTAGTACCGGGTGATACTATGTTTTAACCCAAGTCAAATTAATGTTTGTGAATATGGGCCTAAGGCTGAAATCTATGGATCACACTCTCACTCAGCTCAGACTCAAGACAGAATTAAAACGAGACATTTATGTCAAAGTTTATTTGTGTCTCGTTTTAACCTCTATCTTGGGTCAGAGCATGCTCTATAAATCTCAGCATTAGAGTATGGGATTTTGACTCTCGTCAATGATAACAATCTAAAAACAAACAATTGATATGAACTGCTATGATAGGCTATACCCCTTTTTGATAAGTATTATTAAACATTGTTTTAGAATCGACTCAACCCATACTCAATCAGAATACACTATCCCAGATTTGGAAAATAAGTCAAACTTTAGTGAAGATAAAGAATTAAGGGATACTCATAGTAATTTTAGGAATAAAACGGACAAAAGCAAAGAGAATATAACAACCAATATTCACAAAGATGATTCTGTAAAAAGAAAAGGAGAAAAGATTTCTACAAGAAGGAAATCAATGCCATTTTGCAGGTGAGCTCTAACAAGCAATAGATGTTAAAGGTCAAAGGTCTCATACATAGATTTCCACTGGTTTCGGTCTTGCGCCGTCTATATCCAACTGCTCCATGCGACTCATCTGATGTTGTCGGTCCGCCTAGTGGGGGTTTGCCAATACTGCGCTTCCCGGTGCAGGGTCGCCACTCCAGCACTGAGCATCAGCTCTTCGAACTATGTGCCCCACCCATTTCCACTTCAGCTTCGCGACTCGCGCTGAGCTATGTCAATAACTTTGTTTCTCCTATGGATCTCCTGATTTCGAAAGTGATTTATTATCTTATACACAATGACTTCAATTTTAGGAATATAGAACCCATATTTAGTTCGGATGATGATTTTGAAGCACTCAATCTTAAGAATATTAGGAAATCACCTTTGAGAGAAGATATTAGGCATTTTGATAAAAGAAGTAATGAAAATTGTTCAAGTAAAGATAGATTTTATAGCAATAGGACAAAGAGATATACACATGGGAAATATATTCATGACAGGTACGAATCCAGTGCAAAGTATACCAGGCACAGTCCAGAAAAATATCGCTCTAAATATACAAATCAGCACTCAGAAAACCATAGATCAAGAGGCGATTATAAAAATAGCAGACAAAGAGTACTAAGGAGCCCTCCTACTGATAAATACAATCGTTCTAAAAGTCGAGATAGAAAGACATTTGAAAGAGAAAGTTACTATGATAACCAGGAGCGGGAACATTCAGCTCATATCCACGATAACTCAGCAGCAGTAAAATATAGAAGCAAAAATGAGCTTGACGAGCCAAGTAGTAAACGTCAAAAAACTGAACAAAATAAGAAAGGTTCAATAGAACAGAATGAAAGGGAGATAGAACACAGCTTGAGAGGAAGCCTTATAAAACAAGATTTTATGGAACCTTCCTCTTGTCAATCACCTGATTATGTTAATATTGAGAATTCTATACCTCAACATGTAGTTAAAGGTACCTTGGTGTTTTTGTTTTGTTTTCGTATCGTAATGAAACCAGGCAATCTAATTTCAATGTAATCTATAATTTGGCATTTTTTTAAAAAGAATATAGTACCCAATTGTTGAACATGACCAAGATTCCTCTTTCAAGGTATTGAAATATTGCAAACATTGCAACAAAAGGAGTTTAAACCATCAAACTAACGGTTCATAGCCCGTGCCTTAATTGTTTTGTTATTGAAACTTTAAAATTAATATTAATAATATATTATACCTAATATTTTGTAAAATGGTTTTCTTTGCAGAAATAAAACACACAGCTGCAACTCCCCTTGAAGACCCTAGAATGTCAAGTAAAAAATATGTTATAAAAACCAATAAAGATAAAACTGTTTTAACAACAGTTAACAGTGCAGATGTTGATATAAAACCTATTACAGTTTCGGCATGGAATATTCCAGATATTAAAACATTCATGATACCTCCTACATTATCCACTGAACAATTACCGGCAACAACTAATAAGGATTTTGTTGATGAAATATATATGGACATTGATAGTTCATTATTAAATGATTCTCTAGAATCTGGAGAAATTCAGACAGATTATGAAAATCAATGTACGAAAGATAGTGGTGTGGATAAACTGCAGGAAAATAAAAAGAGTAATAATGAAGACCATAGCAAAACATCTAATACCTTGACAAACATCGATTCTGATAATATAAGAAACAATGCTACTAACAAATACAAAATACCAAAGATCAAAAAACCTGCTAAAATATGTACTAACCTAAAACATGAGGATTTAAGTCTATTAACAAAAAAACAAAACCCTATTGTTGAGTATGGTAATGAGGATGTAAGTCTATTATCAAAAAAACAAAACCCTGCTCTTGAGTATGACGATGCAGAACTTGAAAGAGAAAACTATGGTAATGGAAGTACATCGTTACAAGAAACTCCCAATATTAAGAATGAAATAAAAAAAATTAGCACAGTTTTACCTGAAAAAACTTTAGTATGTACTCTTGCAGAAGATTTAGAATTGAGTGATGAAGCAAGTGAAAGTAGAGATATACATAATGATGCCAAGAAATCTATAAAAACCTTTCCTAAGAGGAAACCATCTATGGATTTTGTAGATTTAAATAAACAAAAACATTATGTGAATTCAGTTAATGACCAGATTATAAATAGTGATGAAAGAAGCAAACCTATCACACAACTAAAAAAAACACCAAAAGATTCTTCTAAGGATAGTGGAAAGACTCGAAGAAGTAAAAAGAAAACCGAGCTAAAGGACACAAGTACTGAACAAAAACAAGACAACAAGATAACAAGAGTACAAAAAGAATTGAAAACAGACAATAAAATTAACAGCAAGCCAGCGATTTCGATTGAAACTAAAAATAAATTCAGCGATTTATTTGGCGACAGCAGTAGTTTAATAACGCCCGATGATTTAGGACTACCCCATCCTGAAATTCAACTTCCATTGACTGATAAATATGTCTCTATATATGATAACACTCAAGATGCTATTGACCTTAGTGTTGCAGACATCAATCGAGAAAAATGTAATGCCAGTAAATCAAGTACTTTTTCAATGCTTCCAGAAGACCAATCGAATGATAAAACAATAATAGAAAAAACGCAAAATTATACCGAAAAACCTCAAGTCCCCAAAGATTTTGTTGAAAATACAAATGCGAATAATTTGCCTAAAAAAAATTTATATGAAAAATCTGCAATTAATAATGATTCTAAAATTCTTAAAACAGTCATCATATCCACTGGAATACAGCCAAAATACACTTTAGAAAATATTCCAGCACAGCATAACGAAGATATTGAATGTACAGATAAAATAATTAATGATAAAATGAACATGAAAACATGTATGCTAAATAATATCAAGGCGCTAGCCACCTCTACCCCTCAAAAAACTGAGCATGAAGGTATATCTGCACCAATAACAGATCCTGTAGTAAATGATGCTAATGATGCAATTACTGATAATACTAATTTATCATATACTGTAAGTAATGCATCAAATTCAAATGAGATTTTAAATGAAGCAGATGTTCCTGATGTAAGACTTTTTGTTAGAAGACGAAGGAAAATCATCAAAAAGCCTTAAATCCTTGATGGAAGTGTAGTGAGTGTAATTACAGTATTTTAATATTTATTGCAATAGCTACCTAGGTTAAGTATAAGTAGTCTGTAACCATCTAGGATTGTAGCTAATGAAGTATGTTCATATTGGTTTTATTGTATTACAGCATGTTCTGCTTATACAGTATTGTATTGTAACAGACCAAACAGATGTATATAAGGTTTTTAAAACTGTAAATAAAAAAGTTAAAGTATTCCCATAACAGTCTTTATTTTCCTTACAAATATTGACTTATCTACTATATTTACATAACTTTTGCTTAATTATTTATTATTGTAACTATACATTACTACATACTTATTTATTTTGTTACAAATAACATAATAATATGTATTTTCAAATAATTTACGATATGAGTAAGTTTGGATTACTCTCTGAAGTTACCTTAAAAATGGATTCGAGATAAGACATTTATTTAAAACTAGCTTTTGCCAGCGACTTCGTTCGCTTGGATTTATCTTCTTTAAAATCCGATGGACCCACTGTTTGGTTCAAGCAGTCCAGACTGACTGAGGATTCATTGGTCCAGTTTAGTCTGGAATGAAACTATCATACTCTCGGGAAAACACTACGCTAATGCACTCTCGCTAACACAAACTTCAATTTTACCAATATATAATATTACCAATGCTTAAAGCAGTATTATTTCAGTTTTGAGATGTTAAATAATGACTAACTTGACAGAATATTAATTATTTTAAGATAGACATTTAGGCACGGTTGCTTTAGCAAATTTTAATAGACACGTAACCGTTAAACATTGCATTTTAACGATAACAAACCGTTTGAAACAACCGAGCCTAAGTACATATATGAAATTTCAAAACAAAATTTAAATAATTTTCTGTGTTTACTAAAAGTGACATTTTAACACATCGACGTGAAATGACAATGTTAATTACCGCCGCGTACTGCCGTCGAAATAAACAATATGCACAATGCTTTACTGGGTGTTTCCGAGTTGGATTCGTTTTAATTCCTTTATTAACTGAAGTGTTTCGAAGAAAACCACCATGACCATGTTCAAGCATGTTAAGTTTAAATAAGATTGAACATCGTCAGTTGTGGATTGACTTTCTCTGACAGCTTCCTCGTACTTTACACACTGGACGAGGGTATCCCCATCGCCAAGCTGACGTAAAATAGTACTTGTATACTACATATATACATTTTATACTTACCAATAAACATACCAAATATACTACTACAAAACTTTTTTCTTATATAATAACTTATGTAGTATATTTTCTTTTCCTGATTTTGATTAATCATAATATTTTCCTCATTTACAAGATAATATAAAACTATATCACTGATTTATGAATACCATATAAGATATTTTACTAGTAAGTGAGCTATACATATTACACATTGCAATTTAATATAAGCGAAATAAATTTTAATACTCTAAAGTACGGCACTGAAAAAACGCATTAGTTGAAAAACGCAGTAGCTTGAAACTATAATTTCCGCGTGTTGACAGTCACTGATTCACAACATCAAATCACTGAATTGTAACAACCTCATAGTGAATTCGCTAAGAACTGGAGTTGAATAGCCAGCGAAAAATCAGTTTTCAAATTTGATACTTTTTTGTCGCAGTTCTTTTCTTTTAGCATTGGTCTTTTTTCTTTCTCTCTTCTAGAAAAATTTAATGTGATCCATAGCATTGAAAAAAAGAGATAAGTGCACAACAATGCAATGTCTGTTCTGCACTAGGGCAAATAATATTGCTATTGTTTAGCTCCTATTGGACAGCAGAGAAACAAAGGTTTTGCGAACAAGATGTGCCAACAATTATAAGGAAGTTCTGTATAACCATTTATTACTACACAATATGACGTAATTGTGAAGTTTCATCAAAATCCGATCAGTAGTTTTTATGCGAAAGAGTAAAAACATCCATTCTTACAAACTTTTGCATTTATAATATTAGTAGAATAGTTTTCGCTAAAGACGAATGTGTGATAATCTCGAATGTCGTATTGGAAAACTACAAAAACTCGTACTACGGATAATAGGTACGCTATAATCGTCTGTGTGATGTGGAAAGGCTGCTCAGTATGTTGTTGGCCATGGGCACGTCATCGGCGCCGGAGCCGGCGGGCGGCGCGGGCGCGGCGGGGTGCGGCGCGGGGGGCGCGCGGCGCGGCAGCTTGGCCACGAGCGCGGGCGCGTCGGGCTCGGGCGGCGGCACGTGCTGGTAGCACACGGCCGACGCGTGCCCGGACCGAACCGACGACAGGGGCGTGCCGCTCTTCCACGAGTTCGTCGACGGGTCGTAGATTTCCACTATGTCGAGGAATTCGGTGCCGTCGTAACCACCTGAAAATACATTCATTTATAAAATTGGATCACTGTCAATTTCAATTTTCAACCACACTGAGTACTTTTTCTTTTTTGTTATCTACCGAACGTAAATATAGCAAATGTTACATCCGTACTTGTAGAATAGAATCCACAGACAGTAAAAAGTACTTGACAGGCAACCGCTGTTTTGTTTCAAAAGAAGCAGCTGATCTTTTCGCGCCTTACAACTGTGTAATCAAGTGCTGTGTTCAATTTGAAATGTGATCAAATGCGAAATGTAAAAAAAAACGCGATAAAATGGGCATTGATATTGCGGATTAGCCTTCAACTTTCAACAGACGAAAAAAAAGGTCGAGGCTCTCAAGTCGCGTACAATTTTTTTAAGCGTAAATTTTTACAGAGTCGTGAGATTGTGATGACTATTTTTGTTTAAAAATTCGACAAAATGAATGGCTTATTGAATCGAATACATTATATTATTATGAGGCGTCTCACCCATGGCGTAGAGCTTGTTGTCGAGCACGGCCAGCGACAGTGCGGAGCGCGCGGCGCGCACGGGCGCCACCTGCTCCCACACGTTGCGCTCGGTGTCGTACCGCTCCACGGACGCGAGCTGCGCCGCGCCGTCGTACCCGCCCACCACATAGATGTACTGGTTCAGCGCAACCACGCCTGCACACGAATATTAAAAGCTACACATCGCAACAGACGAAGAAGTGCATTGACCCAACATATGAACGAACCTAACGAAAGAACTGTTACTGTGCCAAAGCTATAGCAGTCTCTATGGCGATAGCGCTAAACATTAATACGACAAATTGAGCATACAAAGGCATTTCAAACGCATAAAATCAATCATCAGTTCAACTTTCTTTTCACGTCATGGTAGCCAATAATAGCCAACTCACTTGATGATAAGTGACGATGCAGTCTAAGGTAGAAGCGGACTAACTTGAAATTAGGTGGGCGCTAGTTAAATTAAATCCACACCTCCTAATCGGCTACACGCCATCATCTTGGAACGCTAAATAGGTGGTAACCACCCACTAGAACTCGTTTTTTTTTTTTTTTTATTAAAGAGGCACACAAAACAGGTTGAAACTAAAAAGTGCACAAAATATAAATACATACAGCTTATCAAGAACCAAGTAACAACCCCTAACATGTGTACACATTATTGAATAAATTAACTAACGAGTCAGAAAATTGTAACATAAAATTAGCAAATACCTAAAATAGGTAATAAAATAACTTATACAATTAAACACCAAAAGTGAAGGCAGTTATAAAAACTATTACAAAGAAAAACATCCATGATGATCATGATGGAGATAAAAATCGATGCTGAATTTAAATAAATTCTTCGTTTAAATGTTTTGTGGTAAGACCGTAGTTGTGTTCACCACTGTGAGTATTAGTCAACACGCGACACGTACCGGCGCCGCTCCTCGCGTAGTGCATGGGCGCGACCTCGGTCCAGCAGTTGTTCTCGGGGTGGTAGCACTCCACGGAGTTGGAGCGGCGCGCGCCGTCGAAGCCGCCCACGGCGTACAGCAGCCGGTTGACCACGGCCACGCCCACGCCCAGCCGCGCCCTGGTCATCGACGCCACGTACGTCCATGCGTCTTTCTCGGGGTCGTAGCTGGCCAAAGGAAACTTTTTATAAAAACCACGGCTGCAGTGTCCAATGGTAAGACTGCCTATCCATTGAAGCGGAGCGGAGCGGAGACGTGCTTTGCAGACCAATCAGGTCATTGATAGATGACACGATAATTTTGTCACGTCACCTCTCAATAAAATCATTGGTCCAATGGACACATCTCCGCTCCGCTTCAATGGACAGGCAGCCTTAAAAGCTGTTCTAAAGTCACTATAGGTAGGTACATACATACACTCACACCACGTAGTTATTAATTATGCTGCCTATTTACATGAAAAAGTGTGCTTCCAAAAACAATCAGCACCTTAATTCCCCATTTAACCATTGGTGTTTTAGAATTTCTGATGTATTTTAGCGACGGCTTATATATATTTATATGATTATGTTCAGTTGAAACATCTCTTGAAAGTTCAAAATCTGCTTAAGCTTAGGCAGAAAAGTCTAGTGGTTGAACACTACCCGAAGTTTTGCTAAGAAGGCTTACTGTCATTAAAAGTGATGAATATCTTTATCTACTTACCATTCCACAGTTTTGTGATATTCCGATCCCGCAGACCCCCCCACAGCGTACAGCAGGCCGTCCATTACCGCCACCCCGACCTGACACGTAAAACTTGTTTTAGAACCAGTTTACCTTTTGCATCTCTCTCTCTCGCACATTCTAATATTATACTTTGATATTTTTTATCTCATTATATTTTGACTAAAGTGGTTCAATACTATACAGTAAAATTACGGTAATTTAAGACATATTATACTCGTATTATACATGTCAAGTATTAAGTAAGAACTTGCTTGGTGATAATAAGTCCTGTGGTTGATCTCTTTCCGGTGATACACACCGCTTCTGTGACACAGCGGGTCACAGAAGCCGCTGCTTTTCGGCATAAACAAGCGGCAGCTTTACAAAGCGCGCCAACCATTTGAGCGAACGAATTTACTGTTTAGCGTAAATACGCGCAAAAAATGCAAAATTTTAATGCATTTTATTGGTAGTTAGTACTTATCGATTGAATAAAATTTTAGTAGTAATAGTACATTATAGTACAAGTGTGAAATGTTGGTGATTCCCGCTGAGGCGCCATTGCAGATAGCGTTTTAGCCACGTACAAAATGGGGAATTTCAAGTTTTCTTTATTACAGAAAAAACAAAAGTTATATTCGAGTGAAAGTTTTATATTTTATTAAACACGTATAAGTTAAAATTATCTATTTAAATACGAAGTTGCATGAAATGAGCAAGCAATGGGTACATTAATTTATTTGTACGATTGAACACGATCTTTTTTGTATAGAATTTTTTTTAAGAACAAAGGAACTCAACCAGTAAAATAAAATTAAAAACTCAATAACTCTCTTGTGAATAATAGTAATAAAAAGTCAGTTTGATTAAAGGTGTCATTATGTGCCTTATTGCGGTGAAATTGGAGCCAGTGTGTTGAAAAGTATATTATCACCTTAAGATCTAGACACTTTTCAAAAAAGAGTAAGATACTCTATTGTGTTCGGTGACGTCACAACGTACCCTGTGGCGGGGCGTGGCCATGGGGCTGCAGGGGCGCCACTGCTCGGCGCTGGGGCTGTACACGTCCACCCAGTCGCTGTCGTACGACGAGCCCGGCGACGTGTTGCGCCCGCCCACCGCGTAGAACAACCCCTATACCACAAACATCACTCATTAGCTACGAAGTCGGATTGTTTATATCCGGCATCAATTAATAATATTTTAAATAATCGCAAAAACGATTTCACTTTATTTAAAGTTTCTTTTTTTATGGGAACACTCTTATTTTCTGGGATAAATAGTTATCACAAGATGGTAGCTGGCTAACTTGGAAGGGGTATAGCAATGTACACTCAACCTATACCCCCTAAGTGTAACAAACTTGGTAGAAAAATTCTAATGGAATTTTTGACATACTTTGAATTTTGTTATCTCGATAAAATTATTATCGATGAAAAAGTAGGTAATGAAACCAATATTTGTCGTTATTTTCGGGCGATTGTTTCGCTGTCCGCTCACTTTGAGGAAAGCCGCCCCGAGGCCGGAGCGCGGCACGGTGAGGCGCGGCAGCGTGGTCCAGCAGTTGTCGTCCAGGTTGAAGGCCTCGAACACGTCGATGGAGTGGCGGAAGTAGCCGCCCGCCACGTAGATGATGCGCGGCGTGTTCGGCCGCCGCTCCTTCACCACGGGCTTCTTGTGCAGCGTCAGATCCTGGGGCGAATTCAAATTCAAAGGAGACGGTCCAAAAATGTATGGAGCGTGGACCTGGTTTTGTACCAGTAATAAAGTAAAATAAAATATTAAAGCATTTTTGATCGATCAAATCCACGAACTCATCTTAATTTCAATGGAAAATATTATTTATTTTCTGCACGTAAGACAACATACGTAACCATGGCGGGCGGATTCATGTTTCTGACGTTAGCTGTCAAAATATTTTTTGTCTTTTCATGGTATATGGTACACGAGTAGACCCAAAATGGACTGTCTCCTTTATTTATTTCATGTAGGCCAACTTGTAGCTTTTATGCGTCATAAATCTACCACCGGTTCGGAATGCAGATTCTGCTGAGAAGAGCCGGTAAGAAACTCAGCAGTTGCTCTTTTCAAAAAAAAAATTTTTTTTACAATAGGTAACAAAACTATGCTATGAATACAGTGCTTCCACAATGAAGCTTCAAAAATGTTTATGTAGGTACACACAATCCAAAGTATGTCAAGATGGGCAGACAAAGCAGACCCATTCCCGATGGCGGCACCCGTTCACGAGCATGACGCATGATCCAGCTGTTGCTTCGCTCAACCATATTTGAGGGAAGGTAACAACCCGTAGTGAAAACAGCTGACATTGTGGCCAACTTTTTTTTTATTCGATGACAAGATAATCGCTGATTGCTATCTCACCTGATGGTGGTTGGAAGTAGTATGGCAGTGTACTTTCAACCTATATCCCTTATCGGTTTCTACTCGTCATCATGATAGAACGCTAAATCGCTTGGCGGCACGTCTATGACGGTAGGGTGGTAACCAGCAACGACCAAAGCCTCCCATCGGACTAGAGACACTTCAGAAATTATAAATTCCCAAATTGTCCCCGCCGGGAATCGAACCCGAGACCTCCCAGTTATAAGACCACAGCGCTCACCACTACGCCAGGGAGGTCGTTAAAACTCAAAACGTCAAAACTATGGACCACTTAGTTATTTTCCTATAGTTTTTATTAAGTTAATTGTAAATAATAACCACTCTCATTCTAACAGAAGACGGTGCCTATAAGTGAGCGTGCGATTTGTTGCGAAATGGCGCTGAAGATTGAATGTGATAAAAATAACATAATTTGAAAACACACGTGCCAACAAAGTACTAACCTTAAATATTTTAGCGAGGTACTCTCTACACGCGGGAACTTTCTTGAGCACGGAGCAGGTACTCATCTGCTCCTTCAGGAAGTTGGGGGTGAGGTACTGGCATCGCACGGCCTGCAATATGTGCTCCATTCGCGGATACCTCCGATCCTCGTCGAATTTTACCTGCGAATAAAATTTTTGATTATAATATGTGGCCATCGATGTACATATATGGATATGCCTGTCCCATATAATACGAAAATGCGCTTGAATATTACTTCAATGAACACCGCGCATTCCCCGCGGTTCGTTTTGACGCGAGTGTCACCCAATCACGTGCGAGGAGTAGCCATTCTCCATTAACCAGAAAAAAAAATGGAATGAAGCTACATTAGTACATTTTTTCATTTTTGACATTATTACTCTTCCTGAGTATTACTATCAAAAAAAAAAGCAGGAATTAACATAAACTTCAAAAATCTTAACTATTTCTTAATTTTAATTTGTTTTAAACAAGATTATGTACTTATTAGTAACTCGAAAAAATACTTATTCACTCTAAAGATATACCAACAACTATACCTAATTTAACGAAAAAGGATTGAGGATATTGTAGATACAGGTAAATATAATGATTATTTTCCTTAACGTAGTTTATGCAAGAATTTTGCTTATTGAAAGTCATGATTACTGTGGAATTAAGTATCTATTCTTATACTAAGAAAAAATATGTTTCAATTTTCATTGTTGCGTTTTTTTAATAATAATAATTTATTAAAAAAAAAGTTACATCAACTGTTATTGTCACTCATTAGGCATTGACACTGCGCTGCATCTAATGTGAATCGCACATTACTTTAGTGTACGATTATATCTTATAATATTATATTATATATACCTATATATAATATAATACCTATACCTATCAATTGATTCTTCTGGTGAAGGAAGAAAGAAAGTTGATATATTTTTGCGTTAAATCATGCAGCCCTTCTTGACATTATTTGCAGTTAGTATATTTTTATAATTATGTTAATGTTAAATATACTTACTTATATGTTTAGAAACTACGCCTAACTTAAGCAATACTTACCCAACTTAATACCGAATTGTAAACTTCTCGCTCCTCCCTCACATTCAGTTCATCTTTTCTTATCAAACATATTAATTCTTGAGGTGTTAACTGTAAAAACTCTTCTTCTTGGCACACCTGAAAAAAGGGTTTCTTTTACTCAATTTCATAATATGTTTACCATAGAAGAGTGGATGATTGTTTATGTTTAAGAGTAGGAAATACAAGAAAGGAAGGAATTCTTTATAACTCTTTATAAAATATTGAACTTTTTAAATTAGATATTGTACCTAAAAAATTCAAAATTCAATATTATTTGAATTAAATAATTTTGTTGCATACATAGTGTTTTACGTGACTGAGAAAGTTCCAAATCAGTTAGGTAAACAGTTACGAAGATGATTTTTTTTTTCATAAAAAATGCGAAGTTGTTTATACGTAATTTTTTAAGGAAGTCGATACGCAGTTAATACATCCTGACCATAATTTTAGGTGATATGTAGTAATCTAATTGATGCGACATACAACTTGCAAGTACAGAACCGATTCATGACAATGGTAAGGATTAGGTGTTACAGCATTGGTAGCATGGGCGGGAGAAATTTTATCCCCGGGAAAAGGATAAAACGATTATCCCCTCGCTTAGCTTTATTCCACCCGTCGAGCATGGGCACAGCGGTGGAAATAACACTCAGTGGATATACTTATAGAAATATACATCGCCTTTTCCTCTTTAAGCATAGGGAAAAGATAATTTTATCCCCTGTCAGTGGATAAAATCGGGGGATAAAACTTTTATCTCCTGCCCATGCTACCAGTGCTGTAAACCGAATATCGTAAACAATAAGGCTGAAACGCTGACGCACTTAAATAACTAAGTGAAACGACGTGACTTCGCACATTTATAATCAGCATGAGCGCGGTTATCTTAGTAATAATGATAATAAAATTACGGAATCATTCTTTACATCGCTGTTAAACGATTTCTGTATAATATTTGTGCAGGTAAATCCAGATTCATCGGTATACTAAGACTCAATTCGTAAAGAAAACTTTAGTAGAGAGATTTGTATACTTTGGGCCGATTCACTGGCGTAAATAAATTTTATCCGAGCGTTCTTTTTTGGTATTTTGGCAGATTTTCAGTACAAAAACTGTCACAACGCCCAATTTATTCCTTGATTAAACATCAGTCGACGTTAATGAAATCAGCACATTAAAAAAGGATGAATGGTTAAGTGTGTAAATAAATCTGCCATTTTAGGTACAACTTTTGGTAACTTTTGGTGAAACGTCACGATATAACTTCTGCAGATTTACTTATCTACTGTCAGAGTGTCTAAAAGTCATTGCTATGTATGAAGATCACAATTATCTCTGATTGGACGAATTCGTGGGCATCACCTAGTAAAAAAAACGACTTGTGCCCGCTAGGTGGATGGACGATCTAAAGCTGGACAGTAGGCTAGTAATAATAGACAACTAGCTGATGCCCGCGACTTCGTTCGCGTGGATTGAGGGTTTTTTATTGCCGTGGGAACTCATTAAATTTCCGGGATAAAAAGTAGACTATGATTATAGTCTGGAGTATCTCTGTGCCAAATTTCAGCCAAATCGGTTCAGCCGTTGCGACGTGATTGAGTAACAAACATCCAAACATCCACACTTTCACATTTTCTAATATTAATAGTAGGATAGACATGTTATGTAACAATTCTGGGAAGAAACTTGGTAACATTGGACGTACACAATGTTCAACTTACTTGTGTGAAATGTCTTTCAATGAACTGGTTGGCCTTCTGTTTGAGCTCCACGCAGCCATGCTGCTCCGCGAAGTTGGCGATGCCGATGGCGTTGGACGGGTCCAGCTGCCGCTCGAGGAACGCGCAACACGCGTCTATCACGTTGGATATCTGCAGCACACAACTACAATATTTGTCCTTTCACATCCATACCAATATTATAAACGCGAAACTAACATTGTCCGTCTGTCTGTTCGTTAAATTTTCACGCCTTAACTCAACTTAGGGAATCATAATATTATTACTCGTATTAATGTTATAAGTATACATTATATTATTTTGTTATTGCAGATGTTATCAAAATTCATTATAAACAGTTAATGATTCCATAGATCCGAATTCGTATATACCTACACATATGATACGATAACGTACTTAGGTACGTACGTATACGATTCATTAATGATGGAGATTACTTTTGCTTTACGTTGTTATGAAAAATAATAAAAAAAGGACCCAAAAATACTTAGGGATTTGGAGAAAATGGGAGTTTTCGCAACTTAGCCAAAGTACCATCTTGATATTGTATTACTAGCTGATGCCTGCAGCTGCGCTCGCGTAGAGTTAGTTTTTAAAAATCCTACGGGAACTCTTTGATTTTTCGGAATAAAAAGTAGCCTATGTCACTCTCCCGGTTCCTAACTATACCCATGCAAAAAATTACGTCGATCTGTTGCTTCGTTGAAGGACAAACCAACAAACAATTAAAGCACACTTTCGCATTTATAATATTAGTACTAGTAGAGATTTTTTATAATGTTGAGCATACAAATACAACAGTAATTTCCACAAACAGTTGTAAAAACTGTAGCATCAAACTCGTGCTAAAAGCGTTTGCACACAACCTCCCCAGAAGGACATTATCTCAAAACCTATATAAACAACAGCAAAAACCATTTAGTTTCAGCTCTCCAGAATTTATAGTTTCTGAACAAAAGACATGGAGGTGTTCAGATTTTACGCACGGCGGAATGAAGTCGGTATATGCATCTAGTGTTACAGGGTTTTCCGTTGTTTGTAATTATTTTCCTGAAAAACTACTGGGTTGATTTTAATATACGTACGATTTTTTTGCATTCAGTACGTAATAGGTATCTTTGGGCAGGGCATGAGGCACTAGTATGTGTGTTGTAGTGTGGCATAGTACCTGGAACATAGTGGCTGCAGGCAGCAGCTGGCACACAGTGACCTCTGTGATGCGGACCTTGCCCGTGTACATGAAGTAGACGAGCCAGGCCATCGCCGACGGACATACACCTTGCAATCGCACCCGGGACATCTCGCTTTCCTTCAGCCCGCTTGTGAACATTGCCTGTGTAAGTAACATTAAAGACACTATACTACTATCTGTGCGCGATATCTAGAGATCTGAGCGTGGCGCATTGACGTCACAGCCGCGTACTTGTACACTGTGAAATAAAATGACCTAAATTTTATTCGTCATGGTGTATCATGGTCAATGGTAGAGCGAAGCAATGGCTGGATCATGCCTCGTGCTTGTGAACGGGTGCCACCAACGGGAATGGGTCTGCTTTGTTCTTAACATGTGTTAGGTTGTGGTAGGTGTGCATTTTTGAAACTTCTTTGTAATGCCTATTGACTCGTTTGTAATATGCCTAGGGCGGCAGGTCTCAAGTTATTACGAACGGCTTGTAAGCTAATGACTGGACCGAGCATATTGGGTTCAAAAATCGCTCGAGTGAAGAATATCTCAGAAATGATTCGATTTTTAAATTTAATATTTTATTAGTTTGTAATAAGCACTTAGTTACCTTGAAGTAAGGACTTCCAGCAGCCAGGACTACTTTGTGAACATGAAATAACTCGTTGCCAACTTCTAAAACGACGTCGGTCAACATGTGGTGAGATCGCATAGTGAAAAGCATCTGGAACAAGTAGGTACAAGTAGGTAGGATAGGTAGGTGTTGAGAACAATTTACAAATTAAAGACTTTACTTAATAGTCTTTACTTAGTTGGGAAAAAAGTCTTATTTTTTAAAAGCATCGTGAACTTTTAAAGAATTACAAATTCGACCTTCAATCTCTAGCGACCCGACGAGTGTATAATTATAAGTATCTATATAAGGCTGAACCGATTTTCGATTTTAATAGGTCATAGAGTCACTACAAGATAAATAGGTATACTGGTTTTATTATCATACATTTTTATTGCGGAAAAGGTGTTTCATTTCTAATATGTAAGTATTTAATTTAATATAATTAAATTCTTTAGTGTTTGACTATTTACATATTACGCATTGGTTATTTAAACATAATATTACGCAGTAGGTAATATAATAAGTTTATGGCAGTAGGTAATCTTTCTTAGCGAATAAATTATAGATATAGGTATTTTCAATTGTTTTTGTCTTTTGTGAAATCTGTAAGGAATTCATTACTCTTGAAGTCTGTAGTTCTGACCAAAACAAAACTGTTTATTTTCACTTCAAGATAATGAGAATTACATTATCACATTCAAGAATGGAAACGGAATACCCCCGCAGTCTCAGTTGTATCAACGGCTTGGGTCAACAGCTTTAGAAAAGTGCAAGTCATTTTAACATTCGCTGCTTCAGAACTAAAGGGCCACGTCTCAAAATTTTCCAAATTCACTTTTATTTCAAAAATAAGGCCATAACGCGAAGACATTCGTCAAAATCGGCCTTTAAATCACAATAATTTACGCGTACGCCTTTTTAGCATTTTCATACATTGTAAGTTGGAGAGCCAAAAAAGCAGAAAAACTAAATAAAAATTTTCAATCTGCTCTTGTGAAAACCTTAAATTTTGAGATGTGGCCCTATAGTTCTGAAGCGGCGATCTATATAAACCGGCTAAGTGCGAGTTTAACTCGCACACGAAGGGTTCCGTACCATCGTAACAGCGATTGTTAAGGTCGAGCCAAAACGCCGAAAAAAACACGTTTCTTTATTTTTTATTCCCGCCTTTATTTTTTTTTATTATTTCTTGTCACAGCGGTAATAGATTTTATCTTCATAAAATCATTTTATCTACCTATTACGGTTCATGATATCTCAGCCCGCTGACAGATAGACGGACGGACGGACACCGGAGGCTTAGTAATAGGTTCCCGTTGGCACCGTTTGGGTACGGAACCCTAAAAATTGTAACGTGATGGACTGATAAACGACAGACTTTTGGGTATTTTAGTTGGTTAAATATTCTAAAGCTTAAACTGATGCGACGATTTCAAATTAGGAGGAACTATTACTTGAATACACTCAAAGATTTTTGGAATTTTAGAATCTCTATACCTAAAGTTGTGAAAAATGATGTTATAGTTTGTATTAACAAAAATAATTTTCAGTCGTGCGCGTCAGTTAGTATGGCATATAAAATAAAAAAGGTACACATGGAAACCCATTTCTTAACAAGCACAAGGTTTCAACTTGGCGGTGAGAATAAAAAACTGCTTCGTCATGACGCCTTGCTGTTTTAATATGCAACGATAAGAGCATAAATGTTTTATCTTTTAATATTATGAGATAACTGTGAATAGGATTATTTATTTTTTTAAACTGTAATGTTCAAAGTCTAAAATTATTGTTTAGTTGAAAATTTCGAGCGCGCCCCATACAGTCGAAGTTTGTTTCTTATTTCCAAATTAACGTAAGTATAAATAACGAACCCAGTACCCAAATCTTTACGTATTTAACGTAGACATCCTTATCCTTATTAATATATAAATGCGAAAGTGTATTTGGTTGTTGGTTTGTCCTTCAATCACGCAGCAACGGAGCAACGGATTGACGTGATTTTTTGCATGGGTATAGTTGAGCATCTGGAGAGTGCCATACGCTACTTTTTATCCCGGAAAATCAAAGAGTTATCTACTGCGGGATTTTTAAAACTAAATCCACGCGAACGAAGTCGCAGGCATCAGCTAGTTTGTTATAAATGTAACACGACATAAGCTCATATATATATATCACATATTATATACTCAAAGCATAAGCAAGACCTTGACGTCAAAACATTATGACGTTGCAGTAGGAAATCCCTAGCTTGATATCGTTTAGTCATAAGTTCATAACTCATAAAGGTATAAGTAATATGATTATTTTTCTAGCGAATTTTATTAATTATTATCATAATCATTTAGCTGAGAAGACTAATTATTTCCGACGTTTATGATATAAAGAGATGTACTTTTTTATGAACGATATTGCAGCAATAAAATTGAAATATGTGTCGCAGTCGGTAACCGCAGGTAACGGCTCCGCCAAATTATTATTTATTATTGTGAAAAAAAGAAGATACTACAGGAGTTGACCAGACACCGGTAATAATAATTTGTCTGCATCTTTACCGTGCAACAAAATATGTTCCAAATCAGAAGATCAAGTACATTATTGAGAAAGTCCTTAAATATAAATACATTTCTGTATAAAAATGACTAACTGCGACCGAGCGATACGGGTGCAGCACCATTACAGCTCTCTAACTTCGATGACTGGCTAAAATTGCATTCGAGGAAAACCACGCTGGGACAATGGAGTTATCTTTTTTACAGAAGAATGAAGCATATTTCTGGGAGGTTATTAGGTAGATGATTAAATTAATTATTGATTTTTATAACAAATTTTATCAAAATTTGCTCTTAAAACTCACTCAAAACCACCTTTACTGTTTATCGTAAGTTTTTATCCGAATTAACTACTACTACTATTCTACATAGAAGCAAATAACTAAACACATTAACGCCATCCAAAGTGATGCGCTGTAGGTTACCTCGATTTCTGAATTTTTCGTAGGTAGTCTTATGACGATCTCCAGGGTGCAGTGAGCTGTGGCCTTAAACGCCGGAGGACCCCGGTTCGATAGACGGCGGGGACAAATTTTATGATTTCAATTTTTTTTTGGACTGGTCTGATGGGAGTCTTTAGCTGTGGCTAGTTAATACGTATACGCCACCGTCAAAAAGATGTCGTCAAGTGATATAGGTTTCTGGTACGATGCCGCGGTGTAGAATCGATTAACGGGTATGGATTTAATTAAAATTGCCATTTTTATTGGTCTTATTCTATCTTAAACTGCATCATCAGATGAGATCGCAGTCAAGGGCTATTTTGTAGAAGAAAAAAAACCTCCAAATCAATACTGATGAAGTGTTGAGAACTTCCGCCTTTTTTTGAAGTCAATAATTAATTAACGTACCTTCATAAAGTCGGGTACATAGTTTCCTAGACAGAAAGTCATATCGCCGATGTCGTTGCTCCCGCTGTAGGGCCCTTCGAACAGCTCGCAGTTGATGGGCGGCATGTCGTCTAGCAGGTTGCGCCCGACGTCATCTTCTGTCTCCATTGTCCTGGATTACCAAAATACTAGCTATATTTCCGTATACATATAGAGCTACAAGTTGGCCTACAGGAAATTAATAATTTTGAATTGAATTGAAAATATTGTTGAAGGAATTTATTATAGGAATATAGGTCTATAGATTTTAGCCTCAGACTTCAGACAATTAAAATGAGACAGATTCATTTCAGGGAGATAAGTGTTTCTCGTTTTAACTCTATCTCAAATCTGAACTAAGGCCGATCTATATGCCGCACTCTCATTCTGTTTAGATAGATTCTGGTAGATTTATGACGTGTCATAAGAGCTACAAGTTAGCCTACATGAAATAAATTAATTTTGAATTTGAATTTGAATTTAGACTCAAGACAGAGATAAAACGAGACAGATTTATGTCGGAGTATATTTGTGTCTCATTTAACTCTTATCTTGAGTCCGAACTAAGTCAGTAGTCCCACTAGTTCAACTGTTGAACTAAACAGTTGTACTAGTGGGAATGACCCCAAAACTTAGTATTATTATGGTTCGCCAACAGGCATCTCTACACGGTTATCATGGAATCATATACGGCTATCTTAGAGGCATGGAGAGACATTAGAGTTTACAAAGTTTATATCATAGGTAAGTTACGTCATCATCATCCCCATCGCCGGCTCACTATTTAACACAGGCCACTTCTCGTTCGAGAAAGATTTAGGCCCATAATCTTCGATCACAGAAGAAAAAATAGTCCACCATGCTGGGTCAAGAGCACAGAAGAAATTATTTATTTATCGTAAGTTACATTTAACTTACCATTTTGAAAAAAGTTATATTTTGCAGTCCCGATTTTTATCATCATCGTGTTTTTATAACGCCGAACGATAAACTCACATTTTGGATAAAAGTAACTATTTGCCTTAGCAATATGTGTTTTATGTCACAAACAAATAATATGCGTAATTTCAAGGATGTTGTCACCACAATATTAGAATCTAGCCGTTACGTTAAATACTCATGAAGTTTGTACACGCGGTAGTTCTGGGCGACAGGTCCGCCACTACTGCCCTAATGCGATGGTACATGTATTTATGCCACCTCTGACTCAGCTAAATATGTATTTTACCTAAACACAGGTAGATATTTATATTATCAAACTTTAAATTTTTAAATTAGATTTCTAACTTAATAGTATTAATGTCTGTAACACAATAAATAAAACTTAATAACAAAAACTAATAAAAAAGACTTATTTCTTTCATAAAACAATAATTTTGGCAGATCTTCAATACAAAAACTGTTAGATCACCCAATTTATTCCTCGGTTAAATGTCACTCGACTTTGGTGAAATCGGCACTTAGTATGCTAATTAGACAATTAATTATTATCATTGCCATTGCTATTTGTCATTGCCGCATTTTGTCCCATTTTTCGTTGGCAAATTGAATTTCTTTCAATCTTCAATTGAACTTAATTAAATTATATAAAACCAATATAACTATAAAATTTCTTTTTAGTATTATAACTATAAAATTTCTTTTTAAGAACCAGCTTCAACACCACTACAAAATTTAAAATAATTTTAGTTTGTACACATACGTAATTATGTTGAAGTCAGATGAGCCTTAATAGAAACGATAAAACCAATATACAACACTAGTATTCTTTTTAGTGTAGCTTCATACGCTCAACACATTCTCTGATCGAGAGCAATTTTATTTTATTCATTGAGGAGTTCCGTTCTCACTCTCACCAATATTCATCAGATCTTTACCTTTCAATGAGACCAATCTGACCATTTATGTCCATTCAAATAAAAAAAAATATTTAAATTGGTTCAGATTTGACAGTTATGGAGTAATATCAGGCTTTGATTTGAGAACCTCCTTTTTATGAAATTTAAAAAAGAACAATACCTGCTAATATTACTAATATGTATTATAAGTGCGAAAGTTTGGATTACTCAATCACATCTCAACTACAGAAACAATTTGGAATTGAAATTTAAAACAGAGATAGATTATACTCTGGAATAACACATAGGCTACTTTTTATCTTGTAAAGTAAGAAAGTTCCCACGGGAATTGGAAAACCTTAACCCACGTGAACAGTTACAGGAATCAACTAGTATTGTAAATAGCATTGCAAAATCAATTATCTTGTCATAAATCGGTGGCTGCAAAGAATGTTTTTTTTTTTTTTTGGGGGGGCAGGCTAGGTCCTCCATGTGGGGCATTTTCCGAGAGTGCCCAATGGAAAACAGGGACCTGCTGGCTCCCAAAAAAAGCATTATGAAGCATCTCGAAAGCATAGAAAAACTATTATGATTTCCGCAACTTTGTTCGCATGGATTAAGGTTATTTATACCCGTGGGCCCTCTCTTACTTCCTCGGATAAAAAGTAGCCTATGTGCTATTCCAGACTATAATTTATCTCTGTGCCAAATTTCACCCAAATCGGTTCAGTTGTTGCGACGTGATTGAGAAACAAACATTTATAAAATTATAACAGGATTTATTTCTTTAAAGGCTACATTTTAAAACCTTATGCATACACAATACCAATATCCCAGACTTTCACAGGCTGTTGCTAGAATTGTTGATAAATAATGTAGTACTTCGGTACATATGAATGGATTTTTTCAAGACTTTTATTTTTGTAAACTAAATGAAAATTATTATATCTAGTTTCGTGCTAAGTTTGCTCAGATAGACAAATATAGCATAGGCAAGGTAACTTTTAAATCATTTGTAAAATAATTAAGAAACAAATTAAGAGATTTAATTATTTACTTGCCTAGTGTCAATTTGTAACATTAGCCAGCTTGTAGAGCCAATAAAAGCTAAACTAATATAAATAGATGGGTTTTATTAAGGTTTTAGGATAAGTATGTTGGATATCTATATCATAATTCAGTACTTCTCCTAAAGGAACTTTAAACATAATAAATAAATAATAAATGAACAATATACTATTAGTAAGAGAAGAATTATTTGAAGCAATTTACCGAAGGAGAAAATGAATTACACTTAAATTTAATAAGTACCTACTTTAACTTTACCTTAATTGATTTTAACTTTATTATTATAGCACTAAACTTTGACACTTATCACTATGATTTTGTAAAATCCTTCACTAATGTTTATCACAATGCACTGAAAGTTTGTTAGTATTCAGTATCAAACTTATTGTCCCAGACACTAATTATAAAATGTCGGAATGCCTTTTATTAAAGTATATTTATTACTTTAAGTTTCTAAAATAATTAAAATTAAATTTTATTATGCGTAAAATAAGTAGGTAAGTAGCACCTACTAAAATCCCATGAATCCCATTCTCCAACTTCGTAAATTTGACTTTGACATTGATAGTTGACAATCAAAGATTGGCACTTTTTAACCGACTTCTTTACTAATTTGTTGGCTCTGGCTTCTAGCCCTTTTGAGCCTTTCTATGGACACAATACCTAACTATGAAAGTGCTATGAAATTACAGCACAGTGAACTTGAATTCCATGCAAATCTGGATCATTAAATCAAGAACAAAAGAAAATCTTGGAAAATGTTGCATCATGACCGCAGAATCTTAAATAGGTAGGTTAAATATGGGTTTTACGTGGTAGATTCTATTACATACATATTCTATGACAAGTGTTATAGTCTGTGGTTATTATAGAGTATAATCTATCATCTATCTACACAAAGATCTTTAATTAGTCTATGGTTTGATGATGGCAGATGCAAAGCAAGGTACGAAGTATTTTATTGAATTTTATATAAATTTTTATTGTTAAACCATCAAAATTAACGACCTACCCCTTTACTTTTTGATATTTGTATATATGGAATCCAGTGACACTGATTTATGGAGATACATTAATCATTACAGTCCTAACTAACCACACACACCTGTACTACATCAGCATTTTTTTGTGATCAGTTTATTTAATCTTAACTTAAAGTCAAAAATTGACTTATTTACTCAAGTTTTATAGAAGGATAGTTATTATTTCGTATTTGTAGTTTCTCACGTCACTCAGTTTGCACTTCATAACAACATTTAGCTAAGATAACAGCCTTATGTACTTCTGGAAGTCAAAAGTAAAACAATCTAAATAATAAGAAAATTATACAAGTCTCATTTCTTTTGTATTGTATAAGCTAAAAAAATATAGTAAAACTGTTCTTTCTTCCAAATTTCGGCCACTGTGTCTAAACTTACTGGAGATTCCTCCGAGATATATACTGCAGAAGTGTGCGTGTAAATAGAAATGCACTCTAACCCCTCACTCTCATAGTTTGATGGGATGACACAACCCAACAACAACAATACCCAGATAGGTCAGGCACAGGACTACTGAAGTTGTTAGTAAAGTATTATTTCAGGTAAAACACCTGATGATTTCTGTAATGGAGCATCACAATCACGTGTGGTTCTCGCAAAGCCTAGACTGGACTGCTTTGGGTCATCCAGTTTTGCTTCCAGCTCAAGCAAAAGTTGCAACCCTTTTGGTAAGTAATAATGTTTGTTCAATATTGTACTAGATGTAAAGTCAACAGAAAGTGGCGATGGAAAATGAGTTCAATAATGCTTCTTCTTCTTCTTCACTCCTGGGGTTTCTTCTCCGCAAGTAGGCGACAATCGCCCGTTTTGCGTGGTCCCACTGGTGCAGGCTCCCCGCCGGATCACTCCAGCCAGCCGAGCTCCTTCCAGAATCCGAGCAGGCCACACAGGTCGGCGAGGACTTCAGGAAGTGTAGCTGGAGAGCCAATGTATTTGTTCAATAATGCTTCTTCTTCTTCTTGAGTTGTGGCTATGCAGGTCTCGAGGCCCTGTAGCACGTTGACCGTCGCCGATCTATTGTGCTCGCCACTATTCATATTTCCTCGCCGATGCTCGTTGCCGCCAGGAACAGCAGCACTTTCTTGGCTGGAATGAGTATAGCTTCCTCTGGGTGAACTATATGTTTCCCCAGATGGATGCTACGTTTATGCATTATAGCAGGGCAGTAACAGATGATGTGCAGCGGTGTCTCCACCGCATCCTGGCAAAGCCTGCACACATCCGAGCCCTGGAGCTTGAGGTTATACATGTGTCTGTTTAGGCCACAGTGTCCCGTCAAAGCTCGTACTAGAATGCATAGGTTCTTTCAATAATGCTGCCATATTACTTAAAAAAGTTGTATAAATACGAACACATGTGAACATAAGCAATATGATAATGGTTAAAGAATTTTAAAGGCACATGTATTTTTGCATATTTCTCAGTTACCAGTGAATGATTATGTGGCTAATTCTGTTGTAAATAATCATTAAACAAAATTCTTCTGCTACCGTGTATTATAGCAGTACTAGGCCTACTAGCTGATACCCACAACTTCGTCTGCATGGATTTAGTTTTTAAAATAATGTGGGAAATTGTGACTTCAAATCAAAATCAAAGAGCCTATGTCACTCTCCTGGTCTTCAACTATATCCACACAAAAAAAACAAAACGATTCATAGCTCTGTTACAGAGTGATTAAGGACAAACCACCAAGCATACACACTTTTGTAGTTATAATGTATAAGATAACACTACTATCAAGTCTATAAGTATAATTTATTTTTATTGTTCCACATTTGTATGTTAATTAGCTTTATGAATATTACTTCCTCACATTGTAAAATCACAACTAGATGTTATGTCTTACTGATTATTGTCTAAATTCATTATTTTGTCTCTTACTTTAATGTACAGTATAGTTGTAATCCTCATTTCAAAGGGTCCACACCTTTAAATTGATCAGTTGTTGGTAGGAACGTTTTTGAGAAAATAATGTGATGTATCTTCTGCATATGATTGGACTGAGTACTGGATATCTCTTGGATGTAACAATTTTTATCAGGTGTAAGCAATAATAACTTGGAGCAACAGTTTAACATGCTCTCCAAGGCATAGAGGAAATGAAAAGGTTGAAGGGAATTCATTCTCTTATCTAGTTGTTACTTATTTTGCTTGACCCAGCACAAACAATTGATATGTATTTATTTAAATTTATATGTACAGGCCCTTGGGCATAAGTTATATTGTGTACCAAACATGTTAGGTGTTTGATAAATCAGTAAACACTTCAGTTCGATAATAACATGTTTAATGGCTAGGTAGCTAGATATAAATTGAGGTTGTCCTCTTAAATTTAAATCTACCTACTTAAAACACTTTCTTTGTAAACAAAGTGAACAAAGACTTTCTAAAGTGGCAATTCTATATTATATAACTTATACCTAATGAATAATTCATTGCAGGATCTGTGTTACGTCCAGCGCAACTTCTATCAGGAAACAATCCATTCGTAAAAGTTACTGAAACAGAAAAATGTAATAAAGAGAAAGAAACAGAAGGGTCCCGAGAGACCATTCAAGAAGCAGAAGCTCCTAAGTTCGTACCTCTCGGCACCACCAATGCAAACCCAAGAACAACTACATCAGTTCCAGGGCCTGTTCAGCCCCCAAGTACATCCTCTTCAGGATTTATTTTTGGTCAGAATTTGAGTGAGCGTGTGGTTATCAAAGAGGCAGTCAATAATGGAGATGCATCAGTAGACCACAGCTCGTCAAATGGTACATCCGAATTATTGTTTACAAGTGCTGCTGCATCTGTGAAAGATAATAGTCAGGTTAGTCTTTGTTTTTTTTTTTAATTAATTGTCTGCTATAGAAAGTAATTTATAAACAATATAGAAATGAAAATAAGAATGAAATTATATGACTTACCTATGGCCAATTTCACAAACGTTAAATAAGTCTTATCAGTGTGTAAAGATATTTTGTGTACATATTGCTAGGCTATGAAAGCTGCTAAAATGTGAAACTCTGTTTTTTTTTATTCAATGACAATATAGCCCTTGACTGCGATCTCACCTGATGGTAAGTAACAAACTCTGTTTGTGTTTGGTTGTTGTCTGCTGTTGCCCCAATGCTGCATATTGGATAACAAATGAAGAAACAAGCATACTATCGCATTTGTAATAGTAAAGATCAACACATTTTTTTTTTTTTAAAAAGAATATTAGCCATTCAGGCAGGATTCGAACCTGCGACCTTACAGTTTTCAGTCTGCATCTTTAACCGTTGGGCTATTGAGGCTTTTAATAATGTAGTGATTATACACGTAGGAGGACACGGCGGGAGGGAGCGCGGAGGGCAGCGAAGGGCTGGCGGCGGCGGCGGCGGAGTACGAGCGCTCGCACGCGCGCCCGCCGCCCCCCGCCGCCTACTGCACCATGACCGGCGAGGAGGGCGAGATCAACGTGCTGCAGGTCTGATGTTTACTGTACCTACTATTAGAGGATGTAGCTATTCAATAGCTTTATTTATGCTAAAAGTTGATATAAATAGTGTTATAGATCTTTCCAAGCTTGCCTCTTTTGCTTTTTTCTGTAAAAAACATAGAAACGTATTTATGTGGTTATTTGTGGTTATTGGTAAGCAGATATCGTGTCGCTTGTTCGCGTGGGAGAGTGGCAGCTGGCGCGAGCGCGGGCGCGGCGTGCTGCGGCTCAACGACGGCGCGGCGAGCGGTGCGGGAGGCGCGGGCGGTGCGCGGCTCGTGGCCAGGGTGGCGGGCTCGCTGCGAGTGGTACTCAACACGAAGCTGTGGCCCGACATGGTGGTGGAGCGCGCCGGCAACAAGTCGCTGAGGATCACCGCGGCCGACGCGCAGCAACAAGTCAAACTCTTCCTGATTATGGTTCGTATACAAGTTGTAGAGGGTGTGTACAATACAGCTAGAACTCGTCAGACAGCGCTAGTTGCAACGGCTAGCGCTAGCTGTAACCGCTTTCTGGCACGGTTTTGACCGCTTGACCCAATTTTGTGTGATCCAATTACAATTTATGAGCTTTTATATCGGTGCTTACAAGATCTAGCCAGTGGTTTTTTTGACGGCCACGAGATTTAGCTCCGGGAACGGCGATGTTCACATCTATTACTAACCAATGTGACTGTGGTTTTCATGCTACATGACTAATGATAAATAAATGAATGTGAATATTATGTTTATCATCATTCATATCAACCTCAAAAAAAGAACTACCTACCTAGAATTAGTAATTCACTAAAAGTGAATGATGTGAAATTGTTTACCGTTACAGGGGGCTCCAGTAGATATCGCACAACTATACAGAGCGCTGATGTCCCGAATCTCGCTCAGCAAACGAAGTTCCATAAGCCCTAAAGAAGACGAGAAATCCCAGCGATCGGCCGAAAGACTAGAAGCGGCAGCTGATGAAAATGATTACCTTGAAAAGTCAGTAGAGGACTCTAATCAAGAAGATGATTCTAATTTTGATGAGGAGCAATCCATCGACGACACTCCTGACCTCAGCCACGAAGACAGCGATAGCAGATTACAATGCATTGATGATAAGACTGAAGAGGTTACTGCTAGTATGAATCAAGAGGCAGCGGAAGATAAAGAAACAAAAGTTTTAAAACGAAAAGAGCCAATCGTAGATGAAACATCACCCAAGAGACATTGCCAAGACAATTAGTGAGTGTGATTTTCAGTCTCAGTGTAAAATTATGTGAATTTAAATATGAACTCCATTTAATCGATTCCTTACTAAAAGCTGTATAAATTTAATTATGTGATGAGAATAGGAATATTTATGATTAAATAAATAACCTTAGTGTAATACAGCATTGGGATAGTATTATTAGGTTGAATGATGTATGTATTACTTTTTCCTTCGTCATTTGGGATATTGTTTAAGTATGGAATGAAATGCATATAATATATTTTCACAATACCTAACAAAATTTAGACGTTAACATTCCAGTTACTTTGGAGCGAATGCACTAAAAATATTTGATTCGGCCGGAGCTGAATACCAAATAAATAATATACATGTGATTTATTTTCTCAAATATAAGCATTAAAACGTTCAATAAGATTTTTTTATTTTAGTCTCTAGACAGATTGGCTGCATTTGGATTTAAAATACCAATTTGGGTGTATTATTGCAGTTGATATAATGCACACAGTATAAAATGACATGCAGTTGACTTTCAGTTTAAACACAGTTCTGTATAGACCCGTCCCAGCTACAATATCTCGTGAATCAATCAATGCATTGAAATTAATTAAAAGTCTCAACATAGAAAAATCCTGGAATGTATTTTGTTATGAATCTTGAGTTTTATTTCGAAACACAATCGAGTTCTATATACCTATTTACAAGGGAAGGGAAAATTTTATTTGATCTGCGGAGGAAGTCGCGAACAAATGATAGTAATAAATAGGCGGGTCATTTGGATATCAAATAGAGGCTACTATAAACTACAAATTATTTACAAACATGAACAAGACATTTGGGGGGCGTTAAGTGCTTATTAGCTTAACGATACCTATATGTATCAGCGCGAATTCAAACTGTCTGACGATAATTAGCTGCTTTTAAAATAAATACCTACAAAGTGTTTATACACAGGCTGTTATTTTTACTGACTTTTGATTTTAACTTTTGCCTTTGCGGATGGTTATCAACTTAAACGCTCAAAGGTAGATGATATCGTACAAGAGATAGTCAATAGGTGGTATCTGGATACGAGACGGTTTATAGACATCAGTGGTGTGCACGCTGGAAGCTTAGGTGAGTGATTTCGGGTTCGACTTCTTAACTAGGTTCCTCAGCCACAGGTAAGTAATCTGGAATTCTGGATATCTTCTAAGACCTTAATACTTCATTACATCGGTTTATTACAGAGTTCTTATAGTCATTTTCCAGTCCATCATCAGGGCCTGTTCATTATCTAGGAATAGAGCTTGTTAAGCGAATTTTGTTTTTCGGATTCGTATCGAATGCTGTGCGGAAAGAGCCTTGCACTCATGATATACTTAGCGTTGGAGTTTGGAAGCAGGCTTACGAAAGGGATGACTTCTGTCTTAAAACCCCACGCATATAAGAGCATCCTGTATACATAAATAGCATGTCTCAATAATTAAGCTATAAAATCGGGCACATTGATTCATAATTGCCTTTGTGTCCTGATTTGGCATACCCACTACTTAACTACTTTACAGAACAAATAAATATAAAGGTGCTTAACTAGTTAGAACAAAAGTAACTAGTACGTTATAAACTTACAATATTCAAATAGGTAAAGTGTTCGAAACTATGGAATCATTTCGAACCCATTTTAATACGTTAGCGAGAGTTGGGTATTTTAAAATTGTTACAAAACCAGTTACGAAATGGGAATATAAGTTTCATTACTGTTATCGCATTTTGGTATGGATTGTTGTAATTTCTTACAACATACAACTTATTGTTCGTGCTATTGAGGCAAGTACAAAAACTTAAAAACTTATCGATCCTGAATGCACAGTGGAAGTAGTGTACCTACTTGATAATATTTGAAAGTGTGTATGGGTACTTCGTCTGACCACCTTATCTACCTTAATGTTAAGAGTAGGCACCCAAATATAGAAAACTGGACCATGCTATTTTGAAAGTGAAATAAAAAATTGGGCAGGCGGTTATGCCATGCGCCTAAATAATGCAATAATTATATAACTAAGTAAGCGGATGCCAAACTAAGATTATCCACTGCTGGAATGCTTTAATCGTTTATTGTACAATAGTAAACGATTAACTAAAGTATAACGAAATTACATAAATCTAAAATCTTAAAATGATGAACCCTAACAGGTTTAATTCTACTCTCTACTTTCAGATACGAGAATGAAGTATTCTCTTTAAGATCCTCTTCAACGACTCCTTATGTAGGTTGGTAGGTAGGTAATTGGTATAACTACCTAGATAAGTTAATAAAAATTCGTCTTATATTTGTAGAACCTGCATTGCACTGAAAAACTTCTGGGAACCTTATTTATACTTCTGACCACTTTGAACACGCTTGGCAAACAAATTGCTTTTAATTTGCGAGTTGAACGCATGGACAAAATTATTGAAGTATTGAAGGGTAAGTAAGAGTAACGCCTGGGTGAAATAAAACCATAATCTTAAATATCGAAGTCCTAATAATTTCCGGATTAATATGGGACCATTAAATAATAAATTAAAAATTTGAAACATACCCAAGCAAGTCCCCTGACTTGTGGAATCTATGGCCGGACTTACCTGCTACTATGATTTACCTGCCCGACATCCTGTTACCCAGTTTTCTGCTCCATCATAAGATTCTCGATCCTCGATCCCCATCTAACATCTAGGTACTCTTTGAAAATATTCTAATGAGTCTAAACACGGTAGTATATCTGCTGTAAATTGCTGAGTGGTTAGGTATCCCGTAGACTACTTAATGCTGCAGCATCAGCTCAAGGTTACCATGACTTGGAAATAATCCGAAGTAAGTCAGTGCATCAAATTTTAAGTCAATCGCACCGGTAAGAACCTTTAACCAAGTAGGAAATGAGCTGATAAAATCTTCAAACCCCAGAATAGATTTTCATAAATTATGGCCATAGAATCATTTCGATCATGTCAGCAATCGAACGAAGAAACCGCATCAAAATTGGTTCATTCGTTAGGGAGTTACGAGGGAATAGACAGGTACACCCACACACAGATACCTACACAGACGTACGATACATACACACGTTAAACTTATAACCACCCCCCTACATACTAGTGAAAAAAGTGGTAGTCTTATGAGTACGTAGTGAAGATCAACCTAGATAGGTATTTAATCAAAACTGCATATTTACCAAAATTTAAATAAGTTATTGTAAGATTTGATTTTAGGTCCATCTTTTGCACCTAAAAATTTAATCCACGAGATCATAGCAAGGACCAATGCTGTATCAATGACTCGCCTCCTCAAATTTTACTTCATTGCTGTAAGCGTTTGTGGCGTTCTATTTACTGCTTATCCAATTATAAATAGAAGTTTGGGGCAAGAAGCTCATATTCCGGGATACTTCCCGTTTGACACAAATAAGGCACCAATGTAAGTATCATCTTTTATTTAATTTTTTTAGGAATTTTTTATGAGATATTTTTAGTAGCCATGCCAGACTCAACTTATTCTCCCCTCTCTCCTTCAAATAAGCGTAAAGTTTGTGGATATCACTATAGTGCAATAGCTGGGGATCGAACACGCTATTGGTTGAGTTAGAGAGATCCTTGCATCCCGTAGACAGATCATTCGACAAATATGTATACGGGATTATTAAAAACCTAAATGCACGAAGACTAAAGTCAAGCTAATCGGCTACAAAAATAAAACTTTGCAATTACCTACTGTTTTTTTTTTTCAGATTTCATATAGCGATTGTGTACATGGGTGTCCTTATTACTCTACAAGCTTACGGCCATGTAACTATGGACTGTACTATCGTTGGATTTTATGCACAAGCTAAAACTCAGTTGCAAATCTTTAGATATAATTTGGAACACTTTGTGGATGATTTCGAAACTGAGCCGAAAAATATTGACCGCGTTCAATATATTGACCTAAATGAAAATCATAAGCGGGCGTTGAAGAAGAAATTCGTGAGCTGTGTGGATCATTACGAACAAATTGTTTGGTAGATGAGTACCTACTTACCTTCCCTATTTATTTACTTATCCACTCGTCTTTCACGAAAAAAATTTAAAATGGTTCAAACAGGGTTCAAAGATGGAATGTGGTCTATGGCCAGCGCTAAAAAAATCGTACTTTGAATTCTGTTTGTATTAGATAAAAAAAACCATCACCGCCACAGTTTCAGAGAATATAATATGTCGAAGATTTTTTTATCAACTTCGTTAAGATTGCGTTAAAACGTTTATTAAACTTAATTAAATCTTACCGGCGAGGTTACCATAAAATGAAGTACCTACCTAAGTAGAATTTATTTCGACATTACTAACAGGCAATTTATTAGGTAATTTGATTTTAAAGAATTTTGAGGGAAGGCACTTGTGTATGAGAATTACTAAAAAAGTCTGTTTCAGGTTCGCAAAGGAAGTCGAATCAGTTTTCGATGAAGCGATGACCTTTCAATTTTTCGTTATGGCATGGGTTATTTGCATGACTATGTACAAAATAGTTGGGGTAAGATGGAAACTTTTAGTGTTCCGTAGCAAACAAGAAACCCTATAAGGGTTCCTTGTTTCACCCAGTCCCACAATAAACCGTCTAGTTTTCCGTTTGTGTGGTACAACCATTGTGAAAAAAAAGAAAGAAAAAAAACGATTTTTGGAAAACTGTCACTTACTGGGTTTTGATAACACGGCGCAACAAATTTCGAAAAAAATTGAGTACCCATTTCAATTTTTCCTGTTTATGTATTCATACACATTGCTTAATAAGAATGCATACTTAGTTTTTCTCTATCACGTCTTGTTTTTTAGGTACATGGTAATAAACAAGTTACTAGTACTGAAATTGAAAATTAAATACATATACACATTTTATTATTAAATCATCAATAATTCGAGTAAAATTTATTCTTAATATATTTGCACACATTAAAATATAAAATAGACGATAAAAAATATTATATTATACACAAAAAATGAAAAATATTTAACTTTTCGCTTTATGTTAGGAAGTATTTTCTTGCGTTAAACATCAGCAGTCATCTCCTAACATAGATGTATCCTAATGACCTTGAAACCATTCTTTAAGCCTCCTTACTTCCTAGGTAAGCCGATCCACTGGTTCAACACCCATAAATTTAATATTTATGGAATAAAAAGAGAAATGGATATGGAAAAAATGAATTTTTAATGTCATCCAGCAACCAATCTTTTTATATTTTTTTAACAAATAATTCACCAAGAGTTTCACGTTTTTAGCTTTAAGAGTACCTTAACAACCTTCCTGTGCAACCTTCTATCACAGCTTTTAATTATTTCCATGTACATAAATTTTTGTTATTTGGTTTTTTAATCGTAAAGTTTGTTTTACGTTAATGGATGCATTTGTGCCCTTATTTTTAATATTGCGTAACTTAATTTCGAAGAAAATAAGTTAGACAATATTTAAATATAAAAAATCTTTCGCTTTTCATCCATTTCCTTCAAAAATTCTTTTTTCTTGAGACTTAAGAATGTGACGTAACCACACACGCTACCAATACTTGTTTTTTTAATTTCTGCGCTGGCGGTGACTACTTTTTCCAGTATTTATTTTAAAAATCATACGATTACACTCTTAACCAATTAATTACAAAGGTACCAATGTGAAATGAACATATTTTGTCAATAACGGTAAAGTTAACTTGTATGGGAAAAATGAGGGTATGAAAAAATTTAACGGTGTGTACCTCAAAAACTAGACGTGATAGAAACAAAAGATATGAACTGTCTACATACTATGACTAATAGAAAACTAAAATAGCAATCAGTTTTTCGGGTACCGAAACCGTGTCACGCAGTGTAATGGGGCTGCCGCGCTTTGAAAGCTGTAACTTTTCACTGGGTTAAACTAGTAACTTGAAATTTTCGGGGCATTAAGAGACCATTGAACTTATTCAGTATTTTCAACTTAATATCTCAAGCCATTTCCGAGACTTGAAACACTGACAGAAAGACGGACAAACGAGTGAGGCTATAAGGGTTCCGTTTTTTATTCGGAACCAATTCGGAACCCTAAAAATAGAACCTAATTCATTCATTTTAGCTTTCCATAATGTCAGCGGAATTTATTTCGATTTTATTGTATCTTGGCTGCATGTTGGCGCAGCTCTTTATTTACTGCTACTATGGGACATCTCTTAGGGTCGAGGTAAGCAAATATGTTTCTTATAAATAATAGGTAGGTCCCTAAAAAAATAAGTAGTAGCTACTTGCTAATTACCCCTTCCCCCAAGATTATTACAGTTAAATTGATAATTATCTAGTATTATAGGTACCTAAATGTAAAGACAAGTAGTAAATTGAAAATTTGAAACACTCTCGATATAACAATCGCTGTAAGTAACAATGGGTACTTTGGAAGATTGGATGTAGGTACAAATATCTTGTGAATGGATCGATCGTTGCGCGCATTTTCTGAAAGTAAATCGTCCAATGCTCTTGCAGAGTGAACTAGCGAACGATTCTATATACCAGTCAGGATGGCAGTTCCTCTCGCCTCCATTCCGTCGTCATTTGTACATGCTCATGGAAAGGTGTAAACAGACGGTGGAGCCTCGCACCGCCTACGTCATACCCTTGTCACTGGACACGTATATTTCTGTAAGTATGCTTTAAAACCTATTATACATATACTTTGTCATAGTTTAAAACTCACAAACTCTATTGGCAAATGATCTATCATTTGCCAGTAGAGTTTACGAGTTTTAAAGGATAGCTCGTTAAAAAAGATTTAAGTCTTTATTTCGGTTTTTCAGGTTTTGAGATCATCTTACGCACTCTTCACAATTTTGGATAGAAAATAGACCAGAAAACTGTATATGTATACTCATATGTTCTTTATTCATATTATTTATTAATACACGAAATACTCGTATTTTGATACGTAGGTACTTACAACATAGTAGGTACATTCAACCACAGTCACACGCCGTAAATTAATGAAATTAATTAAAAAGAGATATTCGTTTAATTGGTTTTTATTTATTTACCTTTTTCCTACGGCAGTAAGGAATACTATGTTGATCTACTTGTACTTTTACACAATTTGACAGCGTATCAGATAAAATTTAATCATTAAATTTTTTGAAGTTGGGCAGAAATGATGGAAACGATGCGCGATGCTCGCTCATCAGTTTCATCATTTCTATCTAGGCCAGCCCAACTTCATTAAATGTGTATAAACTAAAATTATTTTTATACTTTATACTTTTTGTAGAGGTGTTTGAAGTCAGTTTTTGAAAAGAATTTTGATTTAAATCTTTTTATTGTAGTATTTGTTTAGAATTAGTTTACAACAGGTAATTTCTCAGTTTCAAAGGCCTAAGAGTTCAAGTTAAAAATTTCTTCTCCTTGCTCTTTTTCTCCCCTCCCTCCAACACTACGCTACTAATGTAGTCTATATTTGGTACCTACAGTACTTAACAACAATCCATAATTCCTAAATCCCCGCCGTTTAGGTAGGCAGTAGTACTCTGCAACATCAGGATTGAGGAGCTAGGACCTCGAGCTCCATGTGGACAGTTTCTAAATCTCCACAGTTTAGGTGGTAAGTCAGTACTCTTGGAGCATTTGGCAATTGAGGAATTGAGGTAACAATTTTCTAAGGACCATTTTGCAAGCTTGCTCTATCGATTAAAAAAAAATCATGTGATGTGTTCAGCAATCCCGGGAAAATCGGTGGACATACAAGAAAAAAGATATCGTCCGAATTGAGAGCTTCCTCCCTTTTTAGGTACATTTGTCACCTAATTAGATTTATCACCTAGGTAGATTTGTCACCGAGGTGAATTTGTCACCAGTTCTTTCTGGTTTTGTTAATTTGAATTTCGAAATGAAGAATGAAGATTTCAAGCAATTCCAAAACAGTTTCAATGTTCCATCGTCTATTGTCGGAAACTGTAATGAAATAAACATTCGAGACGTAAACTAAAAATAATTTCTCTATCATTTATTAGCCACTGTATTCTCGTACTCTTATTATTTTAAGCGCATTTTTGTGTATCGCTTAAATTCTCGTATATCGGAGGCGGGCGGGCCTGTTGACTCACGAACTCCGGCAGACAATCCAGGAACCTGCCTCTCTTCAGTGCTCCGAACGTCGTAAGTGCCGAAAGTCGTGTAAAAAGTGTATCCGGCCGCGAATAGCTCGCGTGGAATTTCGTTTATAAATACGCAATTGCGGCGGCAAGTGGTTGGTCCACAGTCCGCACTGCAGAGGCAGAGCTCGCGCCGCAGCGAGCAGCGTCGGCGGCGCGAGCGATGGTCGTGCGCGCGCGCCGATGATCTTCACGGGCGGGGGGGCGCGCCGCCGCACCTCGCCCGCGCCGCCGCGCACGCGCCCTCCCGCTTATCAGCGTCTTTATGCTGAAAATGTAAGTTTCAGAGCTACAGTTCTTTAACTTCGCAGCTATTCGTATACAATATACATAGATGGAAGTTTATTCAATAAATAAATCTGTGTAGGTGGTTAGTAAAAGTGTTTGTCTGAAATTACGAAATAAATATATTAAGCATAGACCTATGATTATTTGAACATAGGTACTATAACTCGATCTTAAACATTAAAAATTTTTGTCTGTTGTGTCTTGTTATTGTATGGGCTAATCTTGGGGAGGACGATGCGAACCTACTCGTGGACACCGGCTGTAATGGATGAACTCTTTTTACCGGCTTCATGACTAAGCATTTCCGAAATTTTATGCTTAATCAAAATTGTAGTTGTGGTTCGCATAAAACATGCGTACTATATGCATAAAATGTAGCGTGAGCGTCGTTATTTGCGATGTTCGCTCAAAAGCTTTCAACATGATTTACGCCTGCACAAGTGGATACGTCTCTACATACGTTTGTTGACCTGTCGTCTGTAACATTCCGAGGCGCTGTTTGAAGCAGTATAATAATATAACTTAACTACTACGTGATTGAAGGATAAACCAGCAGAGAAAAACAATTTATTTGCTGGTTTATCCTACAATCGCGTTTATAACATTAGTAAGGGCCAAATTAGACGGTACATCGTTCATCGTTCATTTTTGCGATGAATGATGCAGGATACCATGTGAATCTTTTGTCGCAGAGGCAAAATCACCTGTGAACGGTGAACGGTCGGTGTTTAGACGGTTCATTTTCGATAACTCATCGATGAGCCTCGAAAATGGAAGCAAAAATCTCGAAAAATGAACCATCTAATTTGGCGTTATGGACTCATTCACAAGATTCCTTTCATTTTGCCTTTTCATACAAGATTCCCTAAGTAAAAACTATTTTCAGCCTATGACCTAAGTGAATACCTACCTAGAATTTTAGTTTTTGAATTAGATACAATAGGTACCTTTTACTATTATTCAAACATGCATGAAAGAATTTCAGAGCAAACATTGCATAGTACAACCTGAATACAACATACATGATACACAAAGGAGCGTAGGTATTGTGTATATCAGCGGGTCAGATGTAAATATTTCCACGAGCTTTGTAACACGTAGCTCTATTACTAGTGGGTTCATATACATATATAGATAAGTACATACGCGCTCGCACAAATTAGGAACAACATGTAAACGTACAACCGTAACTGCTATAGTTTTCGCAACCACTAGGTCAGTACCAGACATAGACTTATCATATTATTACCAGATAAATAAAATTTATTAGGTTTATTTATTACACAAAAACCCAGACTGTAAATAAATAACCATTATGCAATAACGGTAGGAAGTGAATTGCTTGTATTCTTGAGCATTTTTTATTTATTTTTAATCCTATTCTAAACAACTCTAAATAAAATATTTTTTTCATAATCTCACATTCGGAAAATAGCTCTTGTTTTTCTAAACAACACGTGTTACATTACCTAATTAACCACAGATTAGTCATACGACAAGAAATGTTCGTATAATATTATTATGAGTCCTGAGACAAGTAAAACAACGATTAATGTTAGACAACAGCTATTGTGATAGCATCTGGTTAACTGGAACAGCCAAGTCGAGAATTGGGTAAGAATCAAGGTTGAGTGGCGTAGTATTGAACAGTAAATGCACGGATATAAATAGAAGAACAGCGCGCTTAAACGTTTGATGGGATCATATATGTTATGTACCTACTAACTGTAACAGTAACGTGTTGAAACTTGAATGCATCTTAAAGGTATTTTTCTTGTGGAGTATTTAGTTGCTTTACCGATGCATTCGAGTTATTCGACGACTGATAGGTACGCACTCTCTAGCGCTATAAGCGCATAATTTTTTGTCCATTACTCGAATCCTCTTAAAATCTTCCTATCATAAATATGTATTAACTTTATTAGAAAACGACGTTCCATTTTGATAAATACCTAATAAGTTAATAATATCTATGTATGTACCTACATAATGTATAGATAGAATAAATTGAAATCGAAATTCAAACCTCATCGCAATATGGTATAGTAGTAGCACCCAAGATGCTGGTAGCTTTGTTTCTTTGAACGGTCAAACCAAACTAATTCTTTGGCCAAGGTAGCTGCCAGCGTGTGGATCCCCGGCAGAATCGATGGAAAGGTTTTAAAAAGAGCTCGAGCCCCCAGGCCCCAAGATCCCAGGGTTGCCATATCAAAAGGCACAAATATGATGGTACAAATATGGAATTCTGGCTGCAACAATGCAATTTAGACAGTCAGCCAATCAGAGGTGATCAACTCACTGTAGCAATCATGTTTAGACAATCTGCTGACTGCTGAGTAAATCTCGTCAAACTTATAAGTCGATATTCTTAGTCGAGTCAAGTGCAAAGAATCTGATCACTGGTGCCTAGGTAGGTCACAGATATAGGTATTGCCCTTAGTAGGTTGGTATGGAATGCGACGAAGTTTAATTTTACGTCTTTAAATCTAACTAGGTACTTAGGTACCTAGTTAGATACCTACCTAAGTATTGTTTTCAAACTGAAAGTTTCAACTCGATAAGTCGAGTGGTTTTGTATGGGTTTGTATGATGCGAACAAATAAACATGATTTTTTCATACCAACAATTTGACATCACAAATACGTACCTATTACGTCATAATTCACAGCGAATACCTGCCCTGTACGGACATTTATCGACCGTAAGATTAGATACTACTCGTAGCATTTTTGTTTATGAATGAAAACAATCAGGACTGTGAATGAGTTACGTCTACGGATCGCATCAACACCAATTAGTCAGATATGTCAAGCAAATTCTCAAGATATGCTATTCGCGCAAACTGTTGCAGATCAAATCGGGCTCTTGCCAGGGAATTCAGGAAAAAGACCTTGAGGTGGCGACGTTTTCTTTGCGAAAACCGGCAACTAGTAGCTAGCCTCTGGTTGTAAGGGCGGCACATTGGTATAATCAAAAATAAAATAAACAAAAAGAGTGACATGTAATTTGGCGATGTGTCGAGACGTTGCTTACCCGGACGTGGAATGTCGACTTTGTTTCGGGTACGTTAGCGGATGTCAGTATATTAGTGTCTTTAATTGGCTACATGTCATTTAACGTGTTAAAGCGTTTAAAACATCAGTAATTGTAAACATTAGCATATGGAACTTATTTGTGTGAAGGTGTGGTTATAAGTAGATACCCTGAAGCGGTAGCGGTATTCCCCTATCTAATGCACGACCAGAAATTGAGAGTGTACTTTAGAATATGTATGAATGATCAGTGAATTAATTAAATTCATTACTCCATAAAATCTATAGTCCCGCTCGCGCAGCAAACGTGAACAATAATAACTTACCTATTTGTTTTTATTATTTATGTATACATATAAACAGTTACAAGTAGTACATATTATTAGAAGAAGTGGACAAAGGTGAAGCTTATCTCTAAGAAAGAAATCATCATCATCTTTATCATCATCATAATATCATGTGCTTACTCGTAGGTTCAGACCGAAAACGTTGCCTTCGCAGAATGAGAAGGGTTTGTAGTCTACTACGTTAGCCAAGTGCGGATTGGCAGACTTCATACATCTTTTAGAACATTTTGGAGAACTCTTAAGTATGCAGGTTTCAGGGTAGATTGATATTTTATTGCTTAAAACGGACGTAACTCCTGCTATCTGCGATATACCTACCTACGGACTGACTGTATCCTATAAAATGAAGTATAAAAAAATAAAAAAATAAAATAAGTATATAAAAGCCGAGTCCTGTGCGATTTCATAACGAAGGAACTAAAGGATAGAATAGAAAAGCTTTTTATTCAAATAATCTTTTACAAGGTGTTTTTGAATCGACAAGTGAATCTACCTTGCACAGGTTTAAAATCAAGCAAAACCAGCCAGAAACTACAAGGAAAAATTACAAGATAAAAAAACATTTCCAATTTGGAAATTCCCAACATAATTTTTATTCAAATAATTCTTATTCAAATAATCATTTGTGTTTTTGAATCGACAAGTGAATCTTAGTTTGGAAAGCCGTTCCAACGAAGCAAAACCAGCCAGAAACTACAAGAAAAAATTACAAGATAAAAAAACAATATTTCTCTTCAATTCTGCTCTTCCGGCATACTCTAGCTGCTAGAGTAGGTATGCCGGAAAGTGGGACCCTATTTCTAATGGGATAACGCTCTGCAGAAGAAGAGTTCATATTTAACCCTCAGGTAGCCGGGTATTCTCATCAATAACGCTGGTTAAGCAACGTTGTCCCCGGTCGGTAACTCAATGAGTGACCGACCTTGGGTTTCCACGTTTAGCCTTTTCGCTCCCTCCGTGCCTCGGAGAGCACGTTAAGCCGGCGGTTCCGGTTATTATCATTTATGACTGTCATCTGATAATAACCGTTAACTGTTAACCGAAATGTCGTTCTCCTAGTCAAGCGAGTCGTATACGGCAGGTACGAAGGGAAGGATCTGAGAATCATTATTATGCAAAGTAAACTCATACTAATCCTATTATACTACTCGTACAATTAAAGAATGTGATTGAAAATGGCGTCGCTTCTGTTCACCTCTCACTCGCACACTGTCGCTATCTATACTCACACTCGCCGGTACGGACAACAACAATAAACTGATAAAATGACCGTCTTTATTTATTTATTTATTGGTAATCAACAGCGTGTACAACATAATTTTACAAGATTATTTTAATCACAACACACTAATATTATAAAGGTGAAAGTTTGTACGTGTATGTGTGTGTGTACGTGTGTATGTTTGTTACTCCTTTGCGCCACAACGCATGAACCCATTTGGCTGAAATTTGGAATGGAGATAGCTCATTCCCAGGATTAAAACATAGGCTACTTTTTATCCCGGAAAATTAAAGAGTTCCCGCGGGAATCAAAAAACCTTTATCCGCGCGGACGAAGTCGCGGGCATCATCTAGTTCTTAAATAAAACCAAAAATGATTACATTATTTGAATTAAAAAATATATATATCGTTTATAATTATATTATTTACTAGTATATTATAATTTATTGATTATTACCAGATTGTTGCTCGCTATAGATCCCGTGTATGCTGACAGTACCGGCATAATGAGCCGCCATTTCTAAAACCATTCTTTAACTGTACGGATAGTACCTACAAGTAAAAAAATGATGAGGGTCACGACCCTCAGCAATGAGCTATGCATAGAGAGAGAGAGACGGGTAATAACGCTGTTGTTACCGCATGGTTTCAGTGGTTTCCGGGCGTTGGGGGCGCGGGCGGCGGGCGCGACGCGGAGCCGGAAGTGCGTCGCTCCCGCGGCAAGCGCATCACGCAGCGGCGCGGCGCCATCAAGCACCATAAGTAAGCATTATATTATTTTACTAGTTTTTGCCCGTGACTTCGTCCGTGACATCCGGGAAATTAAGTTTTCGGGGGAAAAATTCACTAAGCTAAGTATTACTACTTTCTAAGATGTTCAATTCAACATGTTAGCCTGCTATTCAATAATGTATGTACGTATACTAGCTCAGACTTCAATGCAAAAATATTTCGTTTACTTATACAATTTCAAATTTTAAATTCTCAAGTATCAGAGCAATGAAAACGAAATTAGGTGGATACATTCGCATAATGTCAGTGATTGAAACATTGTTTATACCTTGAAGAAAGAATTTGTAGATATTTTTAGGTATAATTTGTTTTCATAGCAATCATTCCTTTCCATTTTTCTACTTCTATTTTAGTTGCAATACGTTAATTAATTAGATATTATATTTCCTTGCAGAGTCCATGACGTCAACGGTCATCGCTTCGTGGCGAAGTTTTTCCGGCAGCCAACATTCTGCGCATTTTGTAAAGAGTTTCTGTGGGGGTTCGGTAAACAAGGCTACAGGTGTGTCGTGTGCCAGACCGCGGTACACAAGCGCTGTCACAGCAAGTTGCTAGGCAAGTGCCCCGGCTCTACTACCTATTCGGATGCTACTGTGGTAAGGGAAATTTGAATTCACCTTGAAACAATGGTCTTAGTGGTACCCGCATATAAACATCTCCAAACTTATACAAGTTTAAAAAATAATATATAATTTGCTAATGTATAATTTGGAATTCATAATCGACAGTTCCTAAATCCCCACAGTTTAGGTGGGCAGAACCCCTGCAGCATAAGGATTGAGAGTTGGGTCTTGGAATTCAACGATGTAGTCCATACTTGGTACCTACAATAACTAAGTATTCATAATCGACAATTCTTAAATCCCCATAGTTTAAGCGGGCAGTACCCTTGTAGCATCAGGATTGAGGAGTTGGAAACCGAAGTTCTGTGGGAGAATCTCGCAAAGTTTTTGAATCGATTTAAAAAAAGATTTACGCAAATCGCTTTAGAAATGATGGAGATATCGATATACATACATAGGTAGAAAACACATTTCCTTCTCCTCCTTTTTCGAAAATCGATAAAAAAGTAGCCTTTTTTGCTCCCGGTAACAGTGGCAACAAATACGTGATTTCTAAAAAACAACAACTCCGTGATTTCTAAACCGATTTGCGTGAATCTTTTTTTATTAATCGATACAAAAACTTTGCGAAATGCTCCCATAAAAACTTCGGGTTCCAACTCCTCAATCCTGATGCTGCACAGGTAGAGTCGATTATGAATAGTGATTGTAGGTAGGTACTAAGTAAAGACTATAATTTGGTAGTACTTGAAAAAAAAAGATCTGTAGCAACTGTCTGTAAAAAAAGAACTGATCTGTAAAAAAAGAATGGTCGAAGTGCTCTAGGCACCCAGGTTGTGAGGGTGAAATTGCGTTCGGTGGCGTGCGGTGCGGTTTCATTACTACGATTTTAAGATTGTTTTTTTAGGGTCAGTGCAGATATAATATGCGGGAGGTACCTAGTCCCTTGCCTTTTTACACGAAAGAGCAAGATAAGAGATCTTTTTTCCTATCGACTAGTAAATTAGCGGACGAAAAATTGGACTTTTTCACAGATTACGGTTTTATGGTTTTAAGGGCCGGTTGCCTGAGTGGCCGTTTAAAGTTAGGTAAGTTAAAGTTGTAACCGCGGCTACATTTAACTTTAACTTTTTCCGTAACCAAGCTCTGACCTCCATTATAGGCGTTGCACAACGCCAATTTTGACCCCCGTCAAAATTAACTTCAGCTAATGGGGCTGCCAGTAAAATGATGATTCCCTTCTCGGTTTTTTAGTCTTATTATGTTGAATTATTTTATCAACATGCAACATTATGCTGAAATAACAGTCAGTGTTCTAGTCTGTGATTATGTGATAGTTGTCTTTTCATCTGTGTTTGTTGATTGTCAACACGGAGTGATTACATTCTCTTGGATTGTCAACTAAAAGATTTTTGTCGAAATAGTCATTTTATTTAGTTTTATTACAAAGAAAAATAATATGGATGTTAATGCAAAGTAAGTGACACTGATCACGGAAAAAGGGATTTTTCACAGTATTATTAAAAAGCGTTCACACAAACTGGTCCCAACTATACTTATTAACATGTGCCCCATAGAGTATGTGAAGGATCATTTTATAAATATATCAATAAATGATGATTTTAAACCACAAACTGTGAGTACCTGTTTATATTTTAACTAGACTATCTCGGAACTTCGTCCGTGTGGATTAAAGGTTTTTAATTTTCGCAGGAGCTCTCATTTTCCGGCATAAAAATGTGTTAACTACTGAGCCGATTTTAATGAATGAGGTATCAATCGATTCAGTCCAGGTCGGTCCAGGTGACACAGGTTACATTATACACAAACAAAATCAATATGCCTACCAAATATTTTATGGTAATTAATGGCAATTATGAATAAAATACCATACCAAAATCAAGACTGTAAATCATTGACTATATCACAACTCAAAACACTGGACGGATCATACTGATTGGCATACAGATATGTATAGCTATTATGAAGTAGGCATCTGCTAAAAAAAGGGGTTTTGATAATTCAACCCTTAAAGAGGGAAAATAGAGTTTAAAAAAATTTAACTTGATGTGAGCGAAGGTGCAGGCAAAAGCTGGTTTGTAATTATTTATTTTTACAGGTGACTGAGGAGTCAATTGGAACTGAATATTCAGACTTAAAAGAAAGTCAGGAAGTCACATTTATTAACAATAATACAGAAATAGTAAGGAAATAAACCATTTTTTGGTACTTTGTTGTACATTCATTACATTGTAAGCTAAATAAAAGATTTTAAATAGAGGTTTTTCTTTTATTAAAAAACATATTCTAATAACTATTTACAATACTGATACAATGTTATAATTTAATTAGATATTCAATAGCTTTAAGTACATAACTTATTGACAAAATCTAAAGAGCTGTTGTTAATTAAAATATGTAATAAGTAGCTAATTCCCGCGACTTCGTCCACGTGAAAAAAGTTTATAGAGTGACTTGCAACTCCACGAGAAGTTATGTTCTCTATCTCCGATAATACTTATTAGACCTTCACCAAAATTGAAAAAAATACTTCTAATAGTACACACATTATATTAAAAAAAGAAATATCAAATTCAGTTTACAGTGGACAAAGTTATGGAGCAAAATCAACAAAAACTTTTATCCCCTATCCCGGATAAACCCTTTCGTTTATCAGGATAAAAAGTATGCTATATGTTGATCCGAAGTATCAGCTATCACTATACCTTTCATTTAAATCTGTTCAGCAGTTTTCGCGTGATGCGCGCAAAGATAGACAGACAAAAAATTCAAAAAAAATTGTTTTGGGCTCAGTATCGATACTATAATTAAAGCATCCTCCGAATAAAATTTTCAAAATAAGTATATTTAATGTATGGAATTCGTCCCGTTACACAACACACATTAACAGTTTTATCACTAACACTACAGCCGACGAGCAGCTAGCTCGGTGGTTTGCGATCCGCTTCCACAAGAGCCTTCAATTCTTCATTATCAACTTTGGTCTCCGGCTGTCCACGGAGCTTGTTCTGCAGGTCGAAATTTCCAGAACGAAAACGTTGGAACCAAAAACGCACTGTGTTTTCTTTTGCGACACCACCACCATACACATCATTAATCCCTCGAGCCGTTTCTGCACCACATTGAAATCGACGATTTCTGGTGAAGAGTCGACAAGAAACTCTGCATTTGCTCCTGCTGCTTTGTTTTACTTGATCTGCTACGGACATTGATTGATTTGTGTAATGATTTTTTTCCTTGGAAAAGATATTCTACCCATTATATTTTCTTCATCACTGGAACTCTCATCTTCAATTTATTTTGCGAATAAATACTTCGGAAAATACTCGTAGATAAGATTATTTATTTTATTTGTACTTTTAACAAAATAACAAACTGTCACAATCCATCAAAAATATTGATAAATGTCCATTGAAGTTTTATTTTGAGGTTAACTTGACCGTAAACCCTCGCATTTGGCCGGTAAGGTTTAAGGCTAAAGTTAAAGTCAAAAGTTAACTAAAAAAGGACTCGTGCAACGCGATTTGCTTGTTTCGGCTGTCACATTTAGCTTTAAACTTAACTTAGCCGTAACGTAACCGTGCCGGCCACTCAGGCAACCGGCCCTAAGATTACCAATAGATACAAAAACTATGAAAAAAGTCAACTTCACTTAGCTTTGGGATAGGCATACTTTATAATCACTACGTGGTCAATTTTATTCGTCAGATAAACCCCAACTTTTCACTAAACACCACAAAATACCTCCCTAAAAAAATCTCTCGCTTAACCCAGTAATGCCCAGCGTGTCCATATTGACACGTTTATAGTAGTAAAATTATTTGCCGATTATGACAACATTTTGTTTATATAAAAGAAAGAGTTAATGACATTCGGGTAGCCTAAGGTATAACCTGTTATAATTTGTAAAAATTGGGGCAAAAAGTGGGAGTGATCTTAAAGAAAATTGAGTTTGTTTTTTCACAAGTTCTGAATTTGCAAAAAAAGTGGATTCGAGAAGAGAAAGAGTAAAATTGATCCATTTTTATGTATTCTGGAAGGAATTTTTGTATTGTAAACTATTTAGTCATTATTTACCTATGTTTTTATAGAGTGAAGCAATGGATAAATCTTTATTTTGATTACTTTTTATCGCGATGAAGTTAGCGTGTCCATATGGACACGCTGGGCACTTGCAATAGCTTTTTACACATAAATTACATCTGACCAAATTATTTGATATCAACCAGTTAAGAGGCAACTGGACACTTAAGTCTAAGATATTTTGTATGTTGATCAAGAAGGTCATGAAAGTCGTTCATCACCTGAATATAGAAGCTAAGACGTAGATTCGTGGGGAACTGGAGCTATTTCCATACTAAAAATCTTATTTTCTACAACCTGGAAATGCAATCCAAAATTTTACAATGAACAAAATAAATAAAGCACTAAAATAATCAGCACTGGTCACTTATGACATGGATGCTGGATATTCATTGTGCCTGGGAAATAAAAGAAATATCTGGAGTGGTAAAATTCCAGCTTGATTTCCACTTGGAAATTATTCTGTCTTATTTCAATAAGTGCAAGATACCCCACAAAGAGATTCAGGAAGAGGAAGAGGTACTGCCTCTTCACTACCGATGTATGGAGATTTGACTGAGTTCATAACTTTACTGAAAAGTCGGAAAAATAAGAAACGATTCTTGGCTTCTTACTGAAAAGCCAAACATTCAGCTGGTAAAACAGGACTTATGAAGTGTAGTTTGAGATTAAGTATTGCATGCTTCGAAGCATAGCATACAAAGAAGTATTACAATGTCATTATGCCTAATTCTTGTCTAAAATCAAGTTTAGTACTCATTAGATTTTCACCTAGTAGTTGTATTTTCTGATACTGTAACTGCCCAGCGTGTCCATATGGACACGCTTTATTTTTCATACTTCAAATATGTTTTTAAAATATTTTATTGTTTTTATCATTTTCGGATCCCCTTCCAAGTAGTTTTAGAGAAAAAAAACAATGAAAGAGAAAAAAAAATAATTCGGGCATTCCTGGGTTAAAAACGTGTCTATACTCGATCGTTGCAGCCACCGCACATGCATAGCTTAGCAGATTCTTGCTCTTAGCAGTTGTAAAGATTTTAGTAAACTCATAATTTCTTTGTTGCAGTATTTAAGGGAGAGGTTCAAAGTAGATGTACCCCATCGTTTTCGTCCACACCAGTTCATGTCACCAACATTCTGCGATCACTGCGGTGCTCTCCTTTACGGTTTTTTTAAACAAGGCCTTAAGTGCGAAGGTAATTTCCTAATATTTTTTCATAGCTGAGATCTCTGTCGTGTATCTTATAATGCATTAATTAAGGTAGAGAAAGTTGTGACCAAATATAGGTAACTACAAGAAATGGTATTAAAAGATGTCCTTATGTTTTTACTTCTCTCTGTGTAAATAGTATTTAAAAAAGCTACTGCATATGCTCGTTCTTTTATACGGATTTCAATGCAGTTTTCATCGTCATGTGAATATGATGATAGATTACATATTACAAAGGTAGATTCCGCATGAAATGTACTTACATTATGTATGTTTACATATATATGTAAAATATACACAGTGTGTATTACAAACCGTATGTAATATTCATGTTAACTAAATAAACATTTACCTAGATATTCTACGCGGAAGAAATCGCAGACACTAGTTTAATATTAAAAATACTTCGTATTTGGTCACTCTTCCTATTTGTTTACGCATTAAAATAAAAAGGTTACGAATATTATTAAGAAGTTAAAGTAGTTAAGAATGAGGTATCTAGCAGTTTTCAAAACCGTTAAAATAATAATGATTGTTATTCATCATCATCAACGGCTAACTACTGAGCGCAGGTCTCCTGACAGATTAGCAAATTATTGTTAATGGTTTGTGATTGTGGGCCTCTTTTAGAATGAGAATTGTATAGTATAGGCCTCACGCTGGTTGGACGCTAGACACACTTTTGAGAACATTATAGAGAAATTTCCTGCTTGCAGATTTCCTCACGATGTTATCCTTCTCCGTTAGAGCAAGTGATATTATTTAATTGCTCTAAACACACATGGCTCTGTTAGAGGCGCGTGTCTGGGATTCCAACCCCGGATTCTCCGAAAAGGAGGCTACAGTTTTAACCACTAATCACCGGTGCTGAGATGGTAACGAAGAGAGATAAATATATTCAGCAGAAAAATTAACATAATATTCAGTACATACATATGTCCAATATTATGAATACAGAATATTGTACAGACTGTGTTTAATTGTGTCCACCCACATTATAATTGTTTGCATTTAATAATTTCATCTATCGACGGCCCCTGCGTAAATCATCGAAACTGGAAAATGACGATTTTTTCATCAGCTTAATTATTGGCTTCTATTATGCTATATTTCACACCCCCCTAATGAAAGCCAATTCAGCTGATAAAAAAATCGTCATTTTTCAGTTTCGATGACTTACGTAGGGGCCGTCGCTATTCACATTAGTTTTGATTGCACGTGAAGGTTTTGTTTTCAAATGTTTCTCACTTTATGAAGCTACTATAGAGTGTTTTGTTTTGGATGTTGAATTAATTAACGACTTTTCATTTGGATTGAAACTTGATGCAACTAACAAAATCTTACGTAATTTTGCCTTGATTATGTTTGTCAATAATATCAATGTCTCCCTGCAAAAGCTGACAATAGTGACTAACGTTTTGTCAAGAATTCAAGTGTCTCCGTGAAATTTAACGGGTGGGTAAATAAAGTATTTGCTGCCTATCGTAGACTGTCCACTAATAAACTCAAACTAACCCTATGTTAATTAGCAAGTTAATAAATCTCGACAGCAAATAAATTTCGAGTTTAAAACACTATTACGTCATAATGAAAAGGATCTTATGGTGCGGTTAAACGGCGCGCTATAACACGAGCCGCGCCGCGCCGCACCATCCGTGTAGGCGCGGTTCGGCTTAATGCGGACGCAAGCCTGCTCGTTTATTGGGCAAAGTTTGCCGAGCCGCACCGAGGGTCTAGTTGTTTACACGGCGCGTGGCGCGCCGAGCCACGCGCCGAGCTAGGCTCGGCTCGTGTTATAGCGCGCCGTTTAATCGCGTCTTTAAATGCCTTATATTTAATTCTCAAGTTTCTACTCAATATTTACAGCCATCGCCGTACACAAACCACGATTTAAAAAAGAGGTTATTTAAACCTCTTTTTTAAATTGCTTGCTATTACGGTATTATGTTTTGAAATGTATTACATTGGTGAGAAGTGCAGACTCTTACTACGGGTTCTGGTTAGTACCATAATGACAGTATTCCTTACTACCGTAATGTTAGGAAATGAACATAGAGGCGATACTGCGACAGTTTACAGTTGGTACCTGCAGGAGAAAGTAAAAGCAAATACATTATGGGTGCAAAAATCCATTATTAAGTTGGTAATTTTCAATAAATAATTATATTAGTTTATGTATAAAATACATATGTCGTGTGAAGTGACAGCTATTGGATGTAGGTGGCATAAGATCGTGTTCTGTGGCGATACTTTCAAGAGCTCTATATGCAGCAGTGGACGTCTATCGGTTGATGATTATTATAACTATTATTAAGTTTTATAGTACATAAAATTATAATAATTAGTTTATCAGTAGTTTATTAAATTTTTTAATGATTACCATGATTTGTACTATGTTATCTCACGATTATATTTTATTATTTAATCGTTATTGTAATTTTTTAGTCGAGGATTGAGAAACTCCACTAAATAAATAAATAAAATCTCCTGCTAAAGTCTACTGCTTTCATTTCTAAACACTTAATTTTTTATTTTGCCTATTGCCATGTTCAGCATAGAATTTTATAGAAGAAATCAGCCTAAATTATACATATTTTTAATTTTTATTTACCTTCTTTCGTAAACGGATGATCTCGAGCAATTCTTTGGGAGCCGCTGGATAGAAGTAGCATAGAGTCGTTTTCTGTCCATTGTGATAATAAAAATAAAAATAATTTAAAAATTAAAGAGGGGCCCCTTACTAGAAAAAAATTTTTTTTTGGTCGTTTTTTGGTACGGAACCCTTCGTATGCGAGTCCGACTCGTATTCGACCGGTTATTTAATTTGGTTAAAAAGCATTTATTTCAATATTAATATTAAAGCTTATAAACAGCCATAAAATGTTACCTTCCCGGTATATTCCAAATACTTTGCTATATTATGCTACGCTTGTCGCTACGCGGGTTCAAGCTACGAGATCATTTGTAGCCTGTTCGTAGCACTTAAATTATTTATCCATTGTATATTCGTAGTCCTTCGTAGTTCTTGCACAAACCACCGAATTTATATTACTACGTCGGTAATGAAGAAAAACAAGGTCAGTACTTAGTACTTTTTGAAATATTAAAAATATCATGATAGTATTTTTGATCATCTTGAAATGGAAACATTTGGTGAGCTTCGTTCATGAAAATCAGGTGCAGAGACAGAGTATTGATAAAGCTGCTTATACTCGTAATAATTCCCAAATACTCTATTGTCGTAGAGAATACAATAAGATTGGATATAATTTGGACTTTTACTGAAGGCTGTCCTTAAACGACGTAAAATAAGTTTTTTTTTAGAAAAAAATATATTATGTTAAAATATATAACTCTAACAACATAATTGATAATGATTATGATAATTTAAATATTTACCGAAATAGAGGTTTAGGATGAAATTAATTCCTAAATAAAAATAATCATGTACATAATTTGGAAGTACTTAATTCTTATCGCTGAAATGACTACTATATTATTGTCATTGTGATAACATACATGTTTTGCTTTGAGCCAATTAATTTTCCTTGTTTGATTTTATTTAAATTATTATTTTTCACTTGCACGAGTTTGAAAAAGAAAATTCCTATTACACTATCATTACGATATAAAATATGTAACACATATCCACGAAGATATGACTATTGCAAGAAATAACAAAATTATAATTGCTTATTAGTTGAGCACAATACATTTTAGACCATTTTACTGAAGCTAAATATATGAATTTCGTGTTATGATTTATTTTCGTCTTTCTATATCAAAGTCGAGCCAACAAATGCATTAAGCTCTTTTTAGATAATTAATTTATAAATTCTTGTTTTTTAATAGAAAGCTATTTAGATTACCATCCAATGTTAGTAAAAAGTATGTACTTACAATTGATATTTTTATGTCACCAATCAATCATAATATGGCTCACGAGGCGGGCGTCGAGTGGGCGGGCCGCAGGTGTGCGCGGGCGCACGCTCTACGATCAGTCTGAATCGCGCGATCGCCCGACGGCGTCGTCGGGCTATTTTCGCGTTACTATGCCTTTATATTCCGATCATATAAGCAACATGTATTACAGTGGTTCGTCTTCTTATACCAGTTCACCATATAGTTATAGCAGTGCAGCACCTCCATTTGGATCTTCGTACAGTGCTTCTTATCTAAACCCCGGTGGAAGTTACAGTTCTCATTCATCTCTTGGAGGATATTCCCGTGCGCCACTTAGTTCAAGATGGTTAACGAGTGGTGGTCGTGCATATTCACCGATGCTAAGTACTATCTCAGAAAAAGGTACCTCAAGCCCGATTAGAATAAATAGTCCTCGAAGGATCCCTATATCAAGTAGAAGTTATGTGCCATCAACATATACCTTACGGCCTATAAATATTAATACTGCAGATATTGACGTGTCCCGAGACAAATATCGTACGAAATCACAAAGTTCAAATTCAGCTGTACCTACAGGGTTGCCACCTAGACGTGAAAGTCCATTAACTAATAAAGAAAACGGACATGATAAACCTGATACTGGTATTGATAAGTCACCTGGTCCCCAACGCTCTACCATCAAACGTGATCGCGCAGTAGTAAGATTACACACTGTGAAAAGAAGAGAAAGAGATTCTCCACGTAAGCCTATTGAAGTACTAAATAGCACCACAACTAAAGATTTGCCAACATCAGAAGTCTTAGAAAAGCAAGCAGAATCAAAGAAATGGAGAGAAAAATTAGCCGATGATTTGGCTTATAAATCACAAAAAGAGAAGAAAACATTAGGAGCCAAGTTAGTAGAAAAATTTACCTTAAAAGAAAAAATTGATAATGAACATGATAACTATACAAAAATATCTCCGAAAACTGTAATAGATGGTGAAAAAAGTGTCGAAAAGCAAAACGTAGACGATAAAATAGCTTTCCCCAACAAATCTGTTGATAGACGTTGCTCTATGGAGCTTCTAGCTGAACAAGCTTCTTTATTGGATTCATTAATTAGGAGAGAGAATTTAAGTACTGCGCCTTTAGATTTAAGTAAAGTTGGAGCTGAAAATAATCTTTTTACTGAAATAGATTTGGAGCCTGAAGATACAAAAAAAAGAAAATTATCTCATCAGGAAAATCGCTTAACTACAACAAAATCAGACCACTCTTTGCACGATCGCCTTTCATCAAAAGACAATAAAGACCCTATATTTCCAAAAAGGAGGAGCTTACGAAAATGCTCTTCTGGTGGCAATATCCGTAAATCAGATTGTATCAAAGAAATTTCTAAAAAAGGCAACGTATTAAATTTACCTTCTGTTGAAGAAAATTTAGATAAAAATATAAATTTGAAACCTAAAATCAAAACAAAAATAACATCAACAGTAGATGTTACACCAACAACTCCTCAATTAAAATTTATTGTTGAAAATATTACTGTTGAAGAAAAATCTCATCCATGTAAAAAGGATATTATATTTAGTAGTACAGTAGATGAAAAGCCAATAAGTGAAATATCGACTGATATCGAAAGTCGAAGAAAAAGCATAAAATTGAAAAAACCCCTAAAACGAGTTGAAATTCAGGTAAGAAACATATCAGAAGATAAAAATTTACCAAATGAAGATATTCAAAAACCTAAAGGACATAGAAAAAGTATTAAATCAAAAATTAAAGATAAGTCTAAGCCTCAGACAGAAAATTTTGATAATTTAACATCCCCTGAACCTGAAGATGGTAACTTTTGGGACAAGATTGGAAAAAGGGAAACAATTTATTTAATTAAAAGGAAACAAAACTTAGAAGAAGCTAAAGAGCAGAGTAAACGATCTTTATTTTGGTATCCAGAAGAAGAAATTCTTAATATGAATACAGAAGAAAATGAAAATAAAGCTGTGCCGTTATTCGAGGAGAATAGTGATGCAAATCTCATAGCCGCATGTAGAACAATTGACGACAAATCTAACGATATCGAAACATCAATTCTAAAAGAAGAAAAAACAAATTCAAATGAACTTAAAAGTGGTCTAGAAGAAAACACAAACGCAAACATCGATAGCCATTGTAAAGAATATCCAAACATTTTTGTTCAAAAAGATATAGATGACTCCAGAGTTATTCAAAAACCAGTCTCATCACATGTAGAAGTAAAGGAAAATATTTTAAACGGTGAAAAAGTACTTCGAATGAAAACTTCGGATCTTACAACATCTGAAAATTCAATTTGTAAGACTAGAGAATCTGACAAAGCTAGTGAAAAAGATAAAACCTCAGTAAATAAATTGAAACACATAAATCAAGATCAGAACATAGAACTTACAGCAAATACGGTGAAATCCAAAGACATTTTAACTAAAAACGAAAATATAGCAAAAGACACAAAAAATAAAACAAAATCAAAGGATAGCAAGAAATCTAATATTAGTGAACAAAGTAATAAGTCCTTTGATGAAGATTCTATTGATAAACAGAATTCATCACCACGAGCAAAATTAAGTCAGTTAAAAGAAGTATCACATGTAGAAATAAAGGAAAATTCTTTAGATAATGAAAAAGTATTAATAACTTCAGACATTACAACTTCTGAAAATTCAATTTGTAAGACTAGAGAATCAGACAAGGCTAGTGAAAAAGAAAAAACCTCAGTAAATAAATTGAAACACATAAATCAAGATCAAAAAATAGAACTTACAGCAGATACCGTGAAATCCATAGACATTTTAAATAAACACGATAGTTTAGCAAACGACACAAAAAGTAAAACAAAATCAAAGGATAGCAAGAAATATAACATTCATGAGAAAAACAAGAAATCCATTGAGGGAAATTCTATTACTAAGCAGGATTCAACACCACAAGCTGAATTAAATCAGTGCAAAGAAGTATCTAGTACTGATAATGAAAAGTTTAAAAATATATCAAATAATCAAATTAATCCCGCGAACGTTTTAATAGACCAAATTAACATAGAAAAAACAACCACTGAACTTTCTGATTCAAGCCGAGAATCAAAATATAGTCTAAAAGATAAGAATACAAAAATCCCTACAAATGCGATTGAAAATAACGCACAGCCCATTCTTAATATTTCTGCACTCAGCGTTTCTGATGATTCAAATATTCTTGATGATACAACTAATGAATCTCTTATTGATAAGTCATCAAAGAAGACGGATACAATTACTGAAATTTCTGAAATCACTAAGAAAAAAGCAGAGGAACTAGATATGATATTAACTTCTTCTATTTCGTCAAAAGAAAAGAGTGTAATAGTTGATAATACTAATACAGAAATTAAAGAAGATAAGGTAGAACCAGCAATATCAGATGCCGATATGGCTATTGCAAGTATACAAGATAACAAAATACATCCAGAAGAAAGGTGCAGAAATATTAAAGAAGATAGTTCAAGCAACATGAGCGAAAATAATAAAGAGACCACAGAGACAAATACTAAAATACCAGATAAGCCAGTTCCATCTACCGACGCTTTAAATATATTTACAAATATGAAACCCGCTAAAGAAGAAAAGGCTTTAAAACCATTAATTGCTACACCACGCCCTCTTCAGAAACGGAATCCTCAAACAATTCGCTCATCTTCTTCTGAATCATCTGATGACGATTCATCAGACGAAGACACAGAAGAAGACGGCAATGAAGATGAAGGTGAATCTGGGTCTAGTCAAGGTTCAGCTGAATTTCTTGAATGTGAAAACAATCCTGATGGAAGAATATCAACGGGCTCTACTGACTCGGGTTTTGATTCCTCGGCTCCAACATCACCTTCAGGTTTTCTGCACGCTAAAAAAGGTACGTTCAACAATATCCTAATAACTAAGTTGTATATAAAAATGTACATTTACTCGTTTATAAAAAATTATGTACACCTTTGCACGAATGCTTTGCACGGCTTTAAGCACAGTCTGTATGTAAGACGGGAACAAGAAAGGAAGCAAGAATTAAACGCGCATCCTGGCTCTATTTGTTGTAGACTGCGATGTTAACTGTCATCGAAAGTGTGAAAAATTAACTGCAAATTTGTGTGGAGTGAACCAGCGACTTCTTGTGGAAGCCTTGGCGTCTCGAACATCATCAAAGACAGGTAGGTATGTTTGAAACGATAAAAATATTATTTGAACAAATAAGTCTGTCTCAATGTTTATAAGATTAAGTAAGTCTTCTATGGATAAATAGAATTTATTCCATACCCGTTCTGGATAAACACAGTTTGTTTATGTTGTGGAGCATCGCGTGGGCGCAGTATGCGGCTGCCGCTGTCTGGATAGACGCCAGTCAGTCGTAGCTCACCTGTACATACCTAATTAATAGCACCGATGCAACTGAAATTAACAAAGACGTTTCTACTTCGGCTACGTTTCTTAATTTCTAATGACAACGCATAATTTAAAGTAAAATAAGCAAAGGAAAGCTGATTTTTTAAATTTTTTATGTTCTTCAACTTTATTGATTGGGATCATCAAACGTTTAAAAATACTTTGGCTGTTAACATTATGATGCTCAATTCCACGGTTGCATGATCAGCATATTTTATGACACAGTTAGATCAATCATCGTATAGAACCAACGCCAGCCCTTGTAGTTCCCGTCAGCAATCGAAAGTTACGATGATCGTCGATTTATTTGGCGGAGTTTCAAACGTTACGTATTTTTATCCATCCAGACTGTCCGCCTCTTTGTTGGCATTGCTCGTTGGGAGTTTTGTTTTACGGCGATTTCGCAAATATTACTTATGCCCGACCAGGATCGTCGATAAAAAACATATTCGAAGCAGTATTAGTAAACAGACTGTTTGGGATGAGGATGTTAAGTAGGTGATAAAAGGTAGGCGTACATAGATCGGGCCAGCCCCCGAACTTTAAATATAATTAGAAGTTTTTACGTGTGTTCATTTAGGTATTCATTTATATGCCACTATGTTGGTATGCCCTAAATAAACTTTGGGCAGTTAGTGCTATAGTGTTTATCTGCAGGTGGAGACAGCCCCAGCACCTCGGCAGGCGTCACACCTACCCAAACATTTACCCACGACATCTTAGAACAAGAATTGGGTAAGAGAGTAATAAACAAATTACTTAAGTGCTCGGAAAAATCATCCCATCTGGGTTTCTTTTACTTTTCTTCTTAACTTGTCATAATTATTTTCTTCTAACGAACATGCTTTGCTTACATTGCCGCCTTAACTTCATAGTACATCTTACTAAATTTTATTATTCTATTTAACGTAACATCGCACCATTCATTTTTATTTAAAAATCTCTTTCTTATATTCTATTTCGATGAACCGTCAGGTTTATTTTGGTCTATGCAAACAAGCTTCTCAATAGACTCTATTTTAAGAAGAACTTTCAGTTCGTATGTACCTAATAAATTTATGCTTCCTGACACAATTGGCAAAAAGCGAATTGTATTTCAAAACCGGCTAAAAATATCGACGATACAGCGCGACAGGACTTTCTCTCGGGATGCTGATGTTTCTCATACCACATTTAAAGTTTCCGCGTTCCTGACACTGTTTTGAAATTTGAATACTACTATATTGAACGAATTACCTACAAACTGATACGATTAGTTGTGACAAGAAAGTGTAAGTAGTTTAAGTAGCAATATAAAAAATACTATGAATGTCTTTTTTGTCGTTCGCGCTCTTGGCAGTGGTCGTAGTCGTCACTGCAATATGACATTCTTGATTATCCGTCTCCACTCGTCTCTGGTAGCTGCTTTTCTTTAACACTCATGCAGTGGAACGAGTTTTAAGTGCATGAGTTTTAAAGAGAACATCGTCGTATCTTGGATCTGTCTTTGCCTTCAAGGGTCTACTCTTCCTTGAATTATAAAAATTTCTCTGGATTGTGACCCAGTAATGTGATAAAATGCAACCTTATACTTTGCAGGTTAAACATTGCTTGATGTAGACTTTTATGAGAATGGATTTGTTGGTCCAAAGATCACCCTAAGCATCCCTAAGGCACTCAACATTCTCTTCTATCTTCTTCATAGTAACATTTCGAGAGTCTTTCCTCTTCTCGCTTTTCCATATTGTATTTATAAGAAAAATTTCTCGTCCTTTTTTAAACTTTTGTACTAAGTATCAACATTCGAATTCGACATTAACCCCTAAATATATCGTTCAAGATCAAGAATCAAGATTCCTTCACGGAGTGATTACATTTTCTTGGGATTCCTTTCATCATACCTACTTAATAAAAAAAATTGCATGTCTTTTATGAGATGACCTTGATATTGTCTGAACTTGGTAGATATTTTTAAAGAGCACGTGAATTTGCCACATATCAAAATAACTGACAGCATTGTGTTGGTAAATGGCTACATTATAAAATCATTAAACGGTTTAAGTTTTCTATATAAAAATACGTTACTTAATTAAGTTTATCAGGCTCCTTGCTCATAAAAAAATTAGATATTATTTCTTTTATAATGTTGTTAACATAATATGTACCTACCTACTAGTTTTAAAAATATTTAACGGATTTATATACTTGCCTAGTTCGATAATAATATTTTATAATACCCATTTCAATAGAAAATCTTAAATAAATAACATTACAGAGCATTCAACGGCTTATGACCTATTCCGGAAAACTGGCCGTTTTACGCCTCCTGCAAGGACTATTCCACGCTTCAGGAAATATACTATAGAAGATTTCCAGTTTATAAGGGTTTTGGGCAAAGGAAGCTTCGGTAAGGTGAGTCATTTTTTTAATGTTTAAATAGCAAGCCAGCCAACACGCATTACAACCACCCTTGAACAAATTAAACATAACAGATAAGTACCTAAATGAAGTAAGAAAGAATTAGAATCGTAGGATAGCTTTTTCATAGTCCTACCTACCGAATATATTTTCACTTTATTTAAAGTATGTTAGTATTTTGTTTTGAGCTGTCTGATGAAAATAGAACATATTTTTGTAATGTGAATACTACCTACATAAAACAACTTACATATTATAATAAATATTTTTCAATGGACACCATTTTATTGTTTACTGCCGCTGACCGCTGCCGCTGACCCACTTGTCTATAGAGGAAAGTGCCAGATATTTAGTTTTAGCGTATACTACCTACCTCGTACCCATATATCTATATAAATATATATTATGTATCTCAAGTAAAGGAGCAGGCGGGTCACCTTATGTTAAGTGATAACCGCCGTCCATGAACATTTGTAGCACTAGAGGCTCCACCAATGCACCGGCTTTTCAGGAATTTGTTGGTCCGCCCCTTGAATCACCCCATGAATAAGTGGGAACACCGTTGTAGGAAATTGGTTCCATAGTTTGGTAGTGCGTGTATTTATTTAGTTTTATCGTTCGGTATATTAGCGTTAAAGTTAATTCACTTGATTTCAAATACACTCTATATAATTTAAAATAAGTTCAGAAAGGGAACCCTATACCTACGTAGTATATAAACAAATTTTATTGAGATATTCGTATGTGTCATCGATGACTATTAAATTTAAAAGTAATGTAAGTAGTTAAAGGTGAGCTAGCTGGAAAACTAATAATTAAAATGCAAAATATATGCGAACATCTAGTTCCAAAAATAATTATACAAAATTAAAGCAAGGGAATTTGCCAAGAAAAAACTGGCTATCGCCTACAACAAAACACTTTTGTTTCGACACCACGAACTTGCGACGAATATTAAGAATGTACATGAAACTGTTGAAAGATGCGCCTATTCCATCTGTGACTCATCGGGTTTGTGAAAGGCACTGTGCTTTTCTCTACTAAAAAAAATAATTGAAAATTTTTCTTTTCTGTACGCCTTACGTAACAACAGAAACTGGATTCTCCCAGTTGAAATCACACAGAAATACAAAATATTAATTATGTCCAGTTTTATCAAAATAGGTCTATGATTATTCGCGATATTATATAAAACTTCAGATGAGATTATTTTGTTTAGAAAAATATTTTTACGTAATTTTTAAAAAGTTGTGTTCATGTTTTAAAGCATCATCCACGCAGACGTCGGTAGTCGCTGGCTAGTATCTAGATTTATTATGTTAGTTTTGGTTGTTCGAAACTAAACGTAATAAATGTTTACAATTTACGCCCAAGCTTTTATCTATATTGCTGTAAAATATTTTATAACAGCCCGGTGAAAGCATTAAAGTATATCGACCGCCCGCTACGACTGCAGGGAAATGTCAAATATATATTTAAATATCAAATGTTTGAGTACGATGAACTTGTTCAACGAACAATTTTATCATAAAGTAGACTTACAGTACCTACTTATCTTGCTTATACATACAATATACATACTTTAAAGCAGAAAAAAGGGCGTTATTTCAACTGCGCATTGATTTGATATCCTCCCGTTTAGCATTCATATTTTTTTTACCGCAGTGAACGTATTAAATACGCACAATACAATTTTTACGTTTTATTTTCCTTATGTATTCGAGAGTCAACAATTACGTTACTAGTGACGGGCAAATGTCGTGATAAATGTGATTAATCCATATGGAGCGTAAGCTGGCAGAACATAATGGCATCTTGCCACCCACTGTGTCTCCTTTACCTGCCCTGCAAGTATTACAACTTTACTCGGGCTATTTTCAGTGTTGACTCGCAAGCCACGTGTCATCGGCCTCGCGAATACAATCTTAATAAAATAGATTAACTGATTAAATTAACTTCTTATTGTTGTTAACACTCTATTTTGAGGTTTAGGTATGTCTATCTCAAAACAAACAAACAAAAACAGACCCACGAATATTTTAAAAAGGTATGTTTTAGTTATGTTGTCATTCAAATACATAGTTACCTAGGTACTCACATAGATATCATGTAATTGACTAAGTATGAGCTTAATTATTTCTAAATTACCGATAGGCGCTTTTCTTTTTAAAAAAAATCAGTATTTATCTAGATACAAGGGAAATTGTACCTATAGATATTTTACAATTTTCTGCCTAGGTTTTGATCTTTGATTATTTATTTACAAATAATCAAAGGTTCTGATAGGGATGCGAGGGATGCTGCGTTGTCCTTTAATTAAGGTTCACATATTATAAACCTGGATTTTAGGTACATAGAGATTGTTATTTATATAAGTTCCCTTAGTGGGTCGTTCGATTCGATAAAATCTAGAATCCTGGAATTGTATAAGTATAAAAATTTTTAGCATAGAATTTTTTAAATTAATATAATTGAACGATCATTTATCTAATTAGACACAACTACTTAGTGTGTTTCCCAAACGACATCAATGTATTCCTGGTATCTCGATACCTAGCTACCTACTTGGCCCAAATGCCTTTGACGCCGAGCCAGAAATACGGAGAAAGCTTCCATTTATTTGATTTGAAACGAAAATTATAAGCACATCGCGTGACAAACATATTTCCTGCTAAATAAATCAAAACTGCAATCATATTTTACGTGAAAGGCCATCACATCATGTTCTAATAACTAGTAAACACGTAGTTAGGTTTGTATAGGTACGATAAAATATACAAAATAGAAAATTAATACGACGTCGTGTTATGCGTTTGTCGACCTGTTCTTTTGAGCTCAAAGTACTAGAAGTACAAAGTAAGCAGTATGTAGCTACTATCTAAACCAATAATATTGATTGGTCTGTGAATCTGCTAACAGACGTAGCTCTCTATACCTACTTGATTGATCTTTTCTTGACTTCCTCGCTTGCTAGAGGGCTACGCCAGAAGCTAGTAGTCAATCGAATAAATTGTTTCAATGAAGATAGTGACAACATACTCGTAATTTGGACTGTAAGATTTATCCATTACATATTTTATGCTGCGCTTATTATGTTACAGGTAATGTTAGCAGAGCTGCGAGATACGGAGTACTACTACGCCGTGAAATGTTTAAAAAAGGACGTCGTATTGGAAGATGACGACGTAGAGTGCACTCTTATTGAGAGGAAGGTCCTCGCTTTAGGCACCAATCACCCTTACCTCTGCCATTTGTTCGCGACTTTCCAGACTGATGTAAGTTATCAACTAGACTGGTGAGATACTTATATCTACTTCTCAGAAATAGCACAGCAAGTAAAAAGACGGTAGCTAAGTGAACACTAGTATAGAATAGTTAGGTACAGGTTCGACTTTCACACAACAGTTTAGCAAGTTTTGATAATTTGCCTTTTTTGTGGTATTTAAAATACCTCCTTAGATTATTAAGCACGAATAAATAAATCTTTTATTAAAAAAAAAAACTTATGCAACGGAATTGAGCTAGGGAAGTTTCATTTTCTAAATTGATTCAGGTCTGGTCTGTTTGGACTTAACATAAAGATATTTTTGATCTCCTTCAGGCTATCACAAGGTTAAACCGAAGTAGCCATTGGAATCGCAATTCAGCGCAAACTAGGTATACTTAGAGCATAATCATCGAATAAAAATATTTTTTGTTTTCAGTCTCACCTATTCTTCGTGATGGAGTACTTGAACGGCGGAGACCTGATGTTCCATATTCAGCAGAGCGGACGATTCCCGGAAGTGAGGGCAAGATTCTACGCCGCTGAAATAGTGTCGGGGCTTAAATTCCTTCACAAGAGAGGAATTGTGTACAGGTATGATGATAATTACCTACTTAAAAAAAAATTAACGCGACGATAAAAGAAACCAAAGGGAAAAATAAAATATAAACCTTTTTAGTCTTACTAACTAAGCTCCTAAACAAATGTACCTATAAGTTAAGTTAATTTTGAGTTGGCGACAAATTTTCTTAAAACGAGCTTAATTTTTTTAAGCATAGTAGATTGCTTAGCGACGAGCTGCATTTTTAAGCATGGCTGCGAGATGGCTTTTAAAAAAGTTTGTCGCCTACCTATTCGAAGTTAGTTGCTTAGGTTAGTTGCTTCTATCGTCGGTTAAATTTTTTGAAAAAAATTATTATTTTTCAATTTATAGTGGCTAATTTTTTTTTGAGCCATAATATTATTCAATAAAAAAAAACCATAGAAAACCTAACGGATAACCCAGTATAAAGTTATGCGTAATAGAATCGGTTAACAGGTTAACCGTGTGCAGCTACCCTTAGATGTGGAATTTATTTTTCAAATTAAAGGTGGGACCAACTTGGTCAACCCCATTCAATAAGAAAAAATCATCAAAATTGGATAAAGTTATGCGTGATAGAATCGGGGAAACCGTGTTTGACTACCCTTAGAGGTGGAATTTCTTTTTCAAATTTAAATGGGACCAACCTCGAGGTAGACCCTATCTATTAAAAAAAGAATCATCAGAATCGGACGACTCTGCAAAAAGTTTTGCGCGATGACATTAAAAATACGGGACGAATTGAGAATCTCCTCTTTTTATTCGTCAGTTGTCGTCGTCGGTCCTAATTTTATTAAATTAATTAATTAATTAACTAATGCGATAAATACGATAAGTACAAAATAAAATATACAAGATATTGTAATAACTTTAAAGGGATTTGAAACTGGATAACATTCTATTGGACTTTGACGGGCACGTGCGGATAGCAGACTTTGGCATGTGCAAGCTGCAGATATACTTGGACAAGACGGCGGATACTTTCTGCGGTACGCCGGACTACATGGCTCCCGAGGTAAGACTTTATATTGAGGGCGTGCAATGGAAACAACAGAAATAAGTAGCAATAAATGTTAATAGTTAACCTGCAGTGCAATTCTCTAAAAATGTTCGACACCTGAAAATTCATACATCTTCTAAACAGTTTCTATTTAGCTTTTTTCATCTACAATTGCCTGAGATTATTTAAAATTCTTGAATTATAACAGTACCTATCAAAATATGATTTCATGCGATTATAGGAAGTACCTACCTACCCACTTAGGTACAACAGTCAGCTGACTCGCGTTAATTTCATAATATGCCATGAAGTTATAATAATATTATACCTACTACAAGAACTCGGCTTCGCTCCCGCCATATAATAAAAGTAATCCGAAGTGGTGGTTCCTATACAAAATTACCAATTTTGATTTTTTCGATTTCTCAGGTGTTCTTTTGGGTTTTCCTTATTTTTCTTTATTTTTAAACTACCTCTGAGTTAGAGCGAAAAAAAATATATATATTATAATCAGTTGATCCAGCTGTTCGTTATATCTTTAGATTTTCTAACCAATAAATAAATAAGGGGATGGAGGGGAGGTCTTTATAAACGTACCTACTTCTAACCTTTTAAATTTTCAGATAATCAAAGGTCTAAAATACAACCAGACCGTGGACTGGTGGTCGTTCGGTGTGCTGCTGTACGAAATGCTGATCGGCCAGAGTCCGTTTAGCGGCTGCGACGAAGACGAGCTGTTCTGGTCCATCTGCAATGAGATGCCGTCTTACCCGCGCTTCCTGTCGCCAGAGTCTCTTAGCATGTTAACAAGGGTAGGCAAAGATTAGAATTCTATGGTCTAACGCGATATGTATATTTATCAGGGCATCAGTCCTAAGTCCCAGTTTTCCCAGCGGTGGGATTTGGGAAACAAGTTGACTAGGCATCTATTGTAAATTTATTAATGAAACAATACTTTTAGCTACTGGATAAAGACGCCAGGACGCGACTGGGCGGGCCTGAATGTATGCACGGCGACATCAGAGAGCAGAAATTCTTCGAGCAAATTAGCTGGGATAGATTGGAGAGACGGGAGCTTGAGGCACCATTTAAACCTCGTGTGGTAAGAACGGATAAAGATTTTTGTTTCTATTTCCGACTATTCTTACGTTTATTAAAACGACGCGAGCGAGGACGGAGGCCGCCACTTCTGTATAAGTCAGGTCACTTTTTCATTCTAAGACTAAGAAGGAAGTAAAGAGAGCAAGGGTCGTGTGTCGTTCCCTGATAATAATCTGCCTCAACTTACCAATTTAGAATTCTAAGCCCACAGGATCTAATGTAACTTTTTATCTTAACGTCCATACGTACGTAAAAATTCTCCGTCGCTTTTTTCGTTCTTACTAAATGACAGATTTACGCACAGTAGGTAACGTAGTAGTCGTGAAAAGTTAAAGTGGACACATGAGTGTAGATAACTTTTGAAGGTCCCTAACGTAAACTCTGCGTAAACCTGTGATTGAGTACGAAAATTAGATGGGAATTTTAAACGCAATTGGTCCAATACTCGTTTCGTTGCTCGCATTTAAGAGTCCAATTCATATGAATTCTATATATTTTGTCAGCCAACGTTTGGGGTAGTAAATAGAGAAGTAACACTCGCGCTTGTAATTATTGTGACTTTAGGATTAGACGTAAAGTTTTAAAAATGCAATAATGTTTCAGAGGCATCCAATGGACACCCAATACTTCGACCGCGCGTTCACAGGCGAGCGGCCGCGCCTCACTGCGGTCGAACCACAAGTCCTTCGTTCCATGGACCAGGAACCTTTTAGGGGATTTTCCTATACAAATCCGAATGCTACTGACCGCTAAAATATACCTCAAAATCATTCATTTTTGGTTTGAACTTGTATGTACCTACTTCCAACGTGAAGTATGGCTAACGTTTAGCGACAAGATGACAGAAGAGTTACAGTTAGATTGAACTAGTTAATCGCTGTTTGTAAACTACCGCCAGATTTTGATCGTCACGAAGTGGATTGTTACTCTTATACCTATCAGTCAATGTTGTATAGAGAGTTTAGGATGTTTCATTATGGGCAAACTTATTTAATAAAATTAAAAAATATGATTTTATGCCCAAAAAGTAATCGTATGTAATAAACTTGTACATATCAATTATACAGTGTATATTGTGTCTGGTACACATTATGATTCTTTAATATTATGAGTGTTAAATTTTTATTTACCTTAAGATAGAAAATGCCTAAATGGTTTTGCGTAGATGTACTTATCTTTTTTTGTAAGAAAATAAAAAAAAAACTTATAGATCGTGTTGTAATTTGGTAATACGGCACCTTACTAACCATTATAAATGCGAATATGTTTGTTTTGTCCTTCAATCACGCCGCAATGATTTTTCTCATGGCTATTTCAGCAAAAGCTTACTTATAACTTCATGATGCCCTACGTGGTTAAAATTTTTTTTTCCAAACCAGTGGTATTTTATCCCATTCTACTCTCTAGTGCGCCGCTATTATAATTCCACTTTGGAATTTATAAAGAACTTTACAATAAAGAAGGAAAATCTTGTCGCTATAAAAACTCTCTTCAAAAAAAAATAAACATTTATTTATACAAAGTGACAGTAGATTTCATACAACTTTATTATTTATTATAGGTACCTATATTCTTAACTATTTCGTTAACTGTGGCACAACTTATACCTACCTAAATTACAATATCACAGAACATTTAATTTGTTAAGTAAGCCTATTGCAACAGCAGTTCATATACATTGGACATTGTTGACACAAACAGATGATGTCCCTCTATGTCTTCATACACGTCCATTGAAGTTATACTAAGGCTTGATACTGATTGGCTGGTTTTGTCCAAATACGTTTGCAAATTCAATACCAATTCTGGGAGGTCTGATTCAATCAATTTTTTAGTTATATAAATTTCAATCTAGAAATTAAAAAAAAGTATTATTAGAATTCGCTTAATAATAGACAATTGAAGTAGTAGAATAGAAGACTTTGGTCACCTTTTTGGAAAGATTAGAGTTTCAAATACTAAGAAAAGTACCTGTGGCGTTTCTGCTTTTTGAAAAGATAAAGAATTTTTCGAAAATAATTTTTCTAAGATCTTGAGTCACACACGTACGAATACGAACACACAAACACAATTATTGAAAAAATTATAATATAATACTAAACGATACCCGCGACTTCGTCCGCGGTAATAAGGTTTTTCAATTCCCGCTGGAACTCTTTAATTTTCCGGGATAAAATGTAGCCTGTGTTAATCCTGGGTATGAGCTATCTCCATTCCAAACAGCCAAATTGGTTCATTCGTTTTCGCGTGACGGAGTAACAAACATACACACATACAAACTTTCGCCTTTATAAAATTAGTCTGATTAGAGTTTATATTAAAATAAAAAATGTGTTTACCTTTCCATTTTCATATCCTACAAGCAAAATATGTCCATGTTCTAAAACACATGTAACCCCACAGCGAGCCATACTTATAACAAAATGGTCGCGCCTCTTTCCTTCACATAGAGTTAGAGTGGGTCCTTTCAATAATAAACAGTAGATATGAAACATAAATGGTTTTGAACCCAGATAAGGATATGGTAAATCAAAATAAAATTCTTTTTTAAATGCCTTGCATGCCATATCAGCCATTAGGACATGACCACTTTTTAATAGAATGTATACATCTTTTTTAAAGATGTGTATACCACAAAACTGATGGGGTCCATAATATTTTGCCAGGGATTTGGTTTCCCAACCTGTTTCCGTGGCTGTGTGCACCCAGAGGACTTTATCCCCGCTATACTCATACAAAGAATTCTGGTGGACTCTAAAAATATTTAAAAAAATTAAGCATTAAATAAAAAATTTCAAAAGGAAAAGTAGTTAGCATCGAAATATAACACTTAGAAGCGCAATAGTCAATGTGGTGACAAGCATTTAAAGGCTGTTAAAACAATGACAAAGTCAGGGGCATCGTTGAATGATTAATATAATTAATTACAATTTGCTTATAAACAAAATACCTACTTACTTAAATGAATTTAAATACTCTGAATTAATTATCCCCACTCGCTCCATGGTGCATACACGGTTATTCAATTTATTTGTGAGGGTTATTATAATAGCATCTTTAATAACATGTGGCAGTGTCACTTCCACTATAATTGTTGATGTTTCTTCATATTTTATACCTAAATATAGTACATATTTAAGTAAAAATAAAGAATATTAGGTAGGCATGAACACCTGCACATGGTCAAAAGTTTTTCATGGAGAAAAAAGAAGTTAATTTGGACTGTTAATTATGATTATTTTTAAGACTATAATTCAAAATAAAATCATTATTATATAACTGATAACACTTACATGGTCTTTCTACAACCTTTGTCAGTTCCAAAGTGTTTATGTTAAAATATTTCACAGCCAAACTATCTACTACTATAAGATTATCTGAAAAAATTAATAATAAAATCAAACATCAATTAAACAAAATGTCAAAGGCATAATAAAGTTTATAAACAACATACCTCTGCATACACAAATATTTTTAATGTGATGGACATATGTTTGAGAATGATGCAAATGCACATTTACATTTCTGACATATAGCCATTGTTGTGCACTTAGAAATTGTTCCCGCCATCCTAACAATGACTTTTCAGCAAAAGTTACACCCTCATCATCAGTGTCATGTTGAACTAAAGTCTTCCATAAGTTAAAATGCTGTTAATGTGAGAAACAACAGTTAGGTACATAAGAACAATTTGTATGAAGAAGGCACAAACTGCTGATTCCATGTTGTAAAAGCATTCTTATTGATCTCAACCTCAGTCATAACACAAAAAACCCTTTTAGGATCAGTTTATTGTCCATTGACATAGTTAGTGATTATAATACTCAGTGCATTGTACTGTCTATCAACTATATGTTACTGACTGCTTACCAAAATCTTTAGGCAACTTTTTTTATTTTCTATTAAAGGGTTCACATGCAAACATGTCACCCTCAAAATTTAAAAATCACAATAAACATACACTCTATGCATTTGTTGCTTTTGTGTTATATAAAATAGATTAAGTATTCTCTAAAATTAATAGAAGCCAAAACGGAAACAGCGAAGGAAATATTAAAAGCAAACGCATTTATATTCATTTTGCATGCTATATAGAAGTCCCTCACTGACGGATGCGCAAATCCTCACTGATGTTCCTTGCCTCACTGAATATTGACAATATGGGTAAATCAGCCAAATCAAGAAGGACTACATACCTCACAATAGTATTCAGCTAAATCACGCCAAAATTTGTTTACATTCATACAATTTATTAAAGATTTAATATCTAATTTTTTAAACACCATGAAAAGAATATCAGCTGGGCACGATGCCCAAGAGTAGTTGTAGTCGTTAGCCATTTGTGTCTTATTTACACATTTGGTTCTTATTTAATGTTCACTCCCATCCCAAATTCACTCAATGATATTCATGTGGAAACCCATGTTGAAACGTGAAACTTGAACTAATACTTGGTTCCAAGAGAATGTAATCACTCCGTCATAATATGGTCATAATCACTTTGTCAAAGACTCTAGTTGTTCCTGGTCTATGGTCAAAGCACAGATTAGGTATTAGTTACTACGTAAGTCAAAGACAGAATGATTACATTTACATCCACAGATCACAGAACATACTCCTAACGGAGGATTAAATTCTCTTGGACCACTAAATAGGTAGGGTGACCGAACCAATTATTAGCACTTTAAGAGTTTATCCAATTTCAAATATGTTTTTTAAATTAAAATCTAACCAAATTCTTTAAATAATTGTGTTCATAAGGTTACTTGTTTAATAATTTATATAATTAAAGAACTTTTTAAGGATTTTTTTCTTAAACCAACAAGAATTTGAAATAAAATTGAAAAATGACCCAGTCTCCAATTATTAGCACATACGGGATTAACTACTGGTTAGTACTGACGGGTAAGTCGATCAGTCAAAATGGCCGAAAACTTCAGGAACTCCAGAATAATATCTTTCAACTACAATACTGACGTCATTTTAAAACTTTCCAGATTAGAAAGGTTTCGATTGTGAAAAATATGAATTCCCCTAAATATTTTTTAATCTGAAAATTTAAAAACTACAATCAGAAACTTATATTTTAATCTTTTTTGCTAAAGTGCGAATAAACTGGTGCAGTGCTAGCAATTGGGTTGGTCACCCTACGTTGACGTTCTAACCACAGATTACTATAGATATGGTTTTTAACCGACTTCCAAAAAGGAGGAGGTTATCAATTCGGCCGGTATCTTTTTTTTTTTTTTTTTTTTTTTTTTCTATGTATGTCCACCGATTACTCCGAGGTTTCTGGACCGATTCACAAGATTTTTTTTTTTAATCGACAGAGGAAGCTCGCGAAATGGTCCCATAAAAATTTTTACCTTCAACTCTTCAAGCCTGATGCTGCAGGGGTATTTCCCCTCTAAATTATGGGACTTTAGGAACCGTCGTTTACGAATTGGTATGCTTGGCTTAAGCATATACTAGATCATAGAGCTCCAGGTCCTACTCTTCAATCCTGATGCTGCAGGGTACTGCCCACCTAAATTATAGGGACGTAGGAACTGCTAATCATGAATTATTATTGTATGTAATAAGCATATACTACACCATCGAGGTCTAGGTTCTAGCTCCTCAATCCTGATGCTGCAGGGTACTGCCCACCTAAATTGTAGAGATTTAGGAACTGCTCATCATGAATTGTTATTATATGTAATAAGCATATACTACTCCATCGAGGTCTAGGTTCTAGCTCCTCAATCCTGATGCTGCAGGGTACTGCCCACTTAAACTGTGAGGATTTAGGAACTTTCATTTGCGAATTGATATTGTTAGTATCAAGCATATTCTACATCGTGGAATTCAAGGTCCTCGCTCTTCAATACTGATGCTGCAGGTGTACTGCCTACCTAAACTGTGAGGATTTAGGAACTGTCGTTTACGAATTGATATTGTTGGTACCAAGCATATACTACATAATAATGCTCAAGGTTCTAGCTCCTCAATCCTGATGCTGCAGAGTTGGAGTAATTACGAACTGACGTTTTCGAATTGTTATTGTTGGTACCAACCACGGAGAGCTCCTAGTCCTAGCTCTTGTGTATTGTTAATAAGTACTGTAGGTACCAAGTGTAGAACTACATTAGTACCGTAGCGTTGGAGCCTCCCTCCAACGCTACGGTACTAATGTAGTTCTATACGGAGAAAGAAACAGGACAAGCTACACTAAAAAGCTTAAAATAAAAATTCTTTTCAAAAAACCGACTTCAAACGCCACTACAAAGTATAAAAATAATTTTATTTTGTACACGTTTGTTGAAGTCGGGCGGGCTTAACTAGAAACGATGAAATCGATGCGCGACGCTTATCTTATGGTGACATATAAGAGACACGTTTATTGAAATCGGGCGAGCATCGCGTATCGGTTTCATCGTTTCTATTTAAGCCGCCCGACTTCAACAAACGTGTACAAAATAAAATTATTTTTATACTTTGTAGTGGCGTTTGAAGTCGGTTTTTTGAAAAGAATTTTTTAACAAATGTTTTTCGAGCCATTCCAACTTATTTTAGCCAACTTCATAAAAAATCAATACTACCAACCAAAGAAAGAATTATCGATATTTAATTTTTATTTTCTATCTTATCGAATGGGATAAAAAGAAAAGTGCAGTGATACTTTTCTTTACTTAGCAGATAAAAAAAAATTATGGCATTGAAAAATCTCCTAGGAAGGAATTAAGTTTAAAATAATTAATTCTGTTTTAACAACTTGTTGTAATTATGATTAAAATCGAATAATTACTAGACTCATATTGATCCTTGTTTTATTTAGGCAACATTTTGAACCTTGACCTTTGAACAATATTGAATTTTCCTGCCGAGTTTCTTGCTGGTTCTTCTCGGCAGGAAAGGCATTCCGAACCAGTGGTAGATTCATTGACGATTCAAAAGTGCTTGTAAAAGTTTATTTGAATAAAAAATATTTCTATTCTATTCTATTCTATTAATAGATTTGGTGGCACATCCCTGTTTTTTGTCGTTTTCGATAAAACCTAAATATCGATAAGTATTTATCGACACATTACATCCTTAGCTTAGACAATTATTTCATCTAACATTGGTTGGTAGTATTGTTTTTTTTATAAAGTTGTCTAAAATTAGTTGCCTTCAGTAATCTATAGTAATCTGTGGTAATCTGTGGGTTATATCACGGAGTGATTACCTACATTCTCTTGGGGTTATATTATATTCTCTTGGATACAAATTAACTTTAAAACTAAAAATGAAAATAAATAATAAATATTATTATTAATACTATCAGATTAACAGATATTCACTCTATAACAATCATTAATTTACTCCGCATTTATTAAGTTTATTAATCAATTGTCAATTTTGTATTTGTAGGCTTTTTAATATAACTTAGACATGGTAAGCATTTTTTAATCTTGTGTGATTTCGTTTCCCCTTTTTTTTTGTAATAAACTGCTTCTTTGTGTTTTTGTGTATAGTTTTACTTTAATAAGCTAATCTAAGACTTATAGGTCATCACCCATCGATATAAAAATAGGCAATAAATAAAGGTTAAGGCATCATAATATCGTACCCTTATTGCAAAAACCGATTATCTGCACCAAAATTTGAGCGAAAAGTTTTTGAGTTATAAGCATTTGAAACTTTAACGACTTCAAAATTAGTTATAATGATGTCCATTTTTAAACAATAATAATTTTTATAAACAAGAAACTATTCAAGAAATGTTAAGTAGGTTAATAATTGAAAAAAACTTACTATTTTTTCAACAAAAAGAAGAAAATAACCGGTAAGGAGCTCACTTAGTTAGTTTTTCCTGAATGTAGAAAAACTACCAAATTTTCAAATTTACCGTTCTGGTAGCTCTAATGGCATTTTTTATTTAATCACTTGTTTTGAATAGTAATAATCATCAAGACAAAAATCGTTTTAGTTCAACTTTAGCCAGTACAGGTGTAAAATAAATATCTTTAGTCGCTTTTGGCTGAAGGTAAAGTAGATTTCATTTAACTTTGTACGTACTAACTGCAGCGCCCTATGGTTTTACCCGAGGAGTTCCCGTTCCCGTGGGAAATGGGCAAGCCTACATTATTTCTTATAATCTCAGCTATCTTTAAAAGAAAGTTTCGTTGAAATTGGTCCAGCCGTTCTAGAGATTAGCTCATTTAAATTATTTCGTTTTATTATATTAGAATAACTAGCTGTGCCTTGCGGTTTCACCTACATTTGTCCCGTTCCCGTAGGAATTTAGGGAAACACTATAACTGTAAACTTTCCTCTCGAATTCCTCTATCTACTGATGAAAACTGAATTAAAATCCGTTGCGTTGTTTAAAAGATTTACGCGTACATAAAGAGGGCCAGACAGCGGGAATCGATTTTGTTTTATACTATGTAAAGATAACATATACAGCAGAGCTAAGTTTGCCCGCAAGCGTTGCTATATGGGTGCCCCATTGTAGCTTTGAATCCAGGGTTAATCCCAAGAACACTTTGGAGTCCTCAGTTTTCAAAGGTTCATTATTTATCTTTAAATTTTTACTGACAGTTCTCGGGTTAGGTAATAAAAACTCAACACACTTTGTTTTTTTAGTATTTAAAAGTAGATTATTTGCCGTAAACCATTCAGAAACTTGAGATAATGCATTATTTACATCGTCAAAATTGTCTTTTATCCTATCGACTTTAAAATTCAAAGACGTATCATCAGCAAATAGTACAATATCGCAAGTATTGTGGACAAAATGTGGTAAATCATTTATGTAGACCAAAAACATGAATGGACCTAGAATAGAACCCTGGGGTACACCCATTACTGAGGCTGATCCGGATGATTTTACATCATTGACACATACTCTTTGGACTCGTTCACTGAGATAAGACGCAATGAGACTAAGTGCAAAATCTTTAATGCCATAGTGGCTCAGTTTAAGCAAAAGTGTCTCGTGATCAACGCAGTCGAATGCCTTTGACGACAAATCACAGAAAATACCAATGGCATTCTGTGAGTTCTCCCATGTATCGAATATGTGTTGTAACAGCCTTGCGGCTGCATCGGTTGTTGATCGACCCTTTGTAAAACCATACTGCTCAGTGTGTAGGATTTTATTTAAATTAAAGTGTAAAAGCAGTTGGTTGAGCATTATTTTTCCGAATATCTTGCTGAGAGTTGGCAAAATTGAAATTGGCCTGTAGTTATTCGGGTCACTCTTGCTTCCCGATTTAAAAAGCGGTATTAGCTTACTACATTTCATAAGGTCTGGAAAAGATCCAGAATCTACTGATTTATTAAAAATTAAAGCAAGATATGGCGCAATAATATCAATTATGTTATGAATTATTTTAACTGATATCCCCCATAGATCTGCTGTTTTCTTATTTTGTAAAGATTTAAATGTTTTGACTATGTCATATGGGGTAACGTGTTCAAACCTAAATAACTTATTGCACTCAGAGACATTGCTCCTTAGAAGACGATAGACTTCTGCTGGCGAGGAATTCAGAGAACTGGTTGTAGTAATTGGAATATTTTTGAAAAAGTTCTCAAATGTATTTACAATTACTGTATCGGAGTTAATTACATGATTATCACTTTTAAGCTCCAATTTATTATTATTATGTACCTTATGTTTACTCATTTCATCGCCGATGATGTCCCATGCTGTTTTAATTTTATTATCAGAATTGGCAATTTTTTGTTTTATGTGAAGTGACTTTGCTTGTATGCACACATTTTCAAACAATTTAGAATAGTTTCTTACATATTCAATAAACGCGGGGGAATAATTATATTTTTTTCTGCATATAAGTCAAACAGCTTATTTCTACTTTTATAGATTCCGGCAGTTGGCCAGTTACTAAACTTAAGATCTTTAGACAGTCTTTTCTCTATCACCTTAAAGATAGAGTTATATTGTGAGCTTAACATATCAAAAAACTTTTGATTTGTGAAGATGTTCAAAAACCCTCGTAGCCCAGTTATACAGTAAAAGTGAACTTAAGTTCTTTTACCTGCAATAATTTTAACAAAATATTGAGTTCATTATTCTGCAAAAAGCAACTAATGTTGTTTAGTTCGTTTTTCTTTTTAGATACATCAGCAATTTCTAGTATATTAATAAAAGCTGAAACCTGTTAACGCAGGTTAACATGTATTAACAGAATAATATTGACATAATGATAAATCAAGCAACTACATCTGAAAAGTATTATAATACAATACATTGTTTTTGTGGTATAGATTTATAAATCTAAATTATTTAAATGAGTTTAGTTCTTTTTTTAAGAAGGTAATTAAATCATACCTGTAGGTAGTTGCTTTTAACTCTAGCTATCTCCGTAAAAAAGCGTCGTAGCAGAAAATGGGTTTTACCTACAGCTTCGCCGTGAGTTGAGGAGTCGATTGATATATTTAACCTAATTTTGGTACAAAAATGCAGATAATCGGTTTTTGCAATAAGGGTACGATATTATCTTTCAGAGTAACATAGCTCATGTCTACCTAATTAAACAAAATCAAGTATTTACTGGATCAAAAATTAAATATATCAGGAGCCAAATTAGCTTTTATCTGGTCTTATTGATGTAATCTATGGCACACAAAACCATGCATCAAAATTCATCAGCTGACCCCTAAAATGTAGATTCACTGCTGAGCATTAAAATGCATCTATCAAAGTACCTATTCATAAAGATTGGTAAGGACTTGAACAACTTTTTTTTGGTACAATTTCATATTTTTTGATTTTCTCTTACAGGCAAGAAATGCAGAGAAGGCGATGTAAGTTATTTAAACTAAATAATATTATAAAACTTGAAGTATCCATAGTCAATATAAAAAATTCTTTAACTGGTATTTTATATACTTTTAAAGGTTGTTACTTTTGTTACCATATAGCCTATATTTAAATCTCTGCCAACAAAACCCTGGGCAGTTACTGGAGATAACATACAAAACAAAGACCCTCGTGCCCCGTTATACAAAATTTAAATTATATACCTATACCTTCCTGCAGGTCAGGCTATGTGCACAGATGGACAAAGAGACTTAATAATATACATTTCTGCCAAATCCAATTCGGCTGGGCAGCATTTTGGATGTTAGATATGTTCCGCCCAAAATTGCCTTAAGACTAAAGTCTTGTAACAGTGTGTTGCAAGTGTTGACGTATTTTTGAAATATGGTAGCTAACTATGGGCTTTATAAGAAGGATCCCTCAACAGGCGATGAAGAGACCTTGAGTATCCCTGTGAGATCAAATCAGATATGAGAAGATTTGGTGGAGAACCAAAATCTCTGACATAGCTCAACAAATCGCAAGATAGAAGTAGCACATGGGGGGGGTACATAGTTCAAAGAGCTGATGGTTGTTGGTCCAAGGTGCTGGAATGGTGACCTCGCACTGAGAAGCACAAGGTTGACAGACATTCCACTGGGTGGCCTAACAACAACAAACAAGTTGCACAGAGCGCTGAATGCAAGCAGCTCAAGGCAGAGGCTCGTGAAAGTCCATGCAAGAGACCCTTGTTTGAGTGAACGTCTATCATTTTGATAAAGAAAGAGAAGAATGTACAGGTTTTGATTATTTATCGGATATATTATAGTGAGGATTCATAAGTTAATTTTTTAAGTTTAGTTATAAAACTGAGCAGTTTTGAAAAAACAATTATTTTAGATTTAACTTGGCAAAAGTTTTATCATTGTCCAACAATGCAAACTGCAATGTATCTTTTTCAAAATTTAAAATAAAAATTGATAAATTGCTATTATTAAATTTCATGTCCTGAACAATTCAATCTAAGATTCTAAGACATACAAAAAAATGGAAATGCACAAAGCACAACTTTTCTCTACTAGAGAGATATGTATATTGAATTTTTAGAAAAAGCTGGTATTAAAAAGTCAAAAACGTATAATAGTCAATGTTAACAACACTAACAGCTCATTATAACTACAAAAAAGGTCCACCTGTTGAGTTTTTCTATCTGTGCACAGTCAAGACTCAACCGATCTCCGACAGATTTTTAATTAATTATAGCCTGACATACAAGGTCCTACTATACTAGATATTACACTAAGTGTATGCCCAATTAAAATTCTATAGTAGGTTATTATATTTTCAAAGCAAGGATCGTAGACAAAGTCTCAAGTCGAGGATCTAAATGAAGAATATAGCTAAGAGATTTTCAAAAAAAGTCTAATTTAGTCTATAGAAAAACTATAAAGCCCACATGTAGTAAAAAACTGGGGCAGGGCAGCTACTTATTGATATGTTTATTCCAGGACAACTTTAGCACGATGGCGTGCAGCACAAGTTCAAGAAGCCGGTGGACAGCGGGAACGTCGGCCGTACCTCGCTTCGGAGTGCAACGACCTGCCGCAAGCTGAAAAATGGAGACTTCAAATTGTTAGGGAGATCGCGAAAAAAGTTGCGCAGATTCAAAATGGTAAGATCACCATTATTTCAATCCATGGCCGGCTCTCAGAATGAGAAAACTAGGCCATAATAAACCATGTTAGCCCACTGACAAGAATTATGGAGAAATCTCTGACGTACAGGTTTCCTTTCGATGTTTTCATTCACCATTAAGGCCACCATATTTAATTAATTAGAGGTGTGGATTCAGGATTCGGATTAAGAACCTTCAAAATGGCGACCGAAGTCTTAATCACTAGGTTATCCCCTTCAATGGTTATTTAAATGTTATTGGGTATTCAAATGGATTTATTATGTGTACATAGTTCCATATATGAAATTTAAAACAAATAAATTCTTTAAATTTTGATATAAGAATCCATTAGGCTATGGTGAATAGTAATTCAATAACAAAACCATAAAATTATGTGAAATCCCATTTGTAATAATAAAATTCAACATCTTGTGCAATCAAGAATGGATGAGAATCAAACCACATTTCCAAAAACTTCACCAGCTCTTTCATTAAAGGAACCAAGTGTACAATCTCAGAACATTCTTCCAATTCCACCTACAACTACTGTAGAACCTGAAGCTATACTAATGCCTGAAGAGATACCAACATCACAGTCTCCAAAAGTTCAATCTAGAATGGATGAGAATCAAACCACATTTCCAAAAACTTCACCAGCTCTTTCATTAAAGAAACCAAGTGTACAATCTCAGAACATTCTTCCAATTCCACCTACAACTACTGTAGAACCTGAAGCTGTACTGATACCTGAAGAGATACCAACATTGCAGTCTCCAAAAGTTCAATCAGTAGTGTCTAGTCCTATACGTATGTCACCATTAAATACAACATCGGCATCGCCCACTAAAGGTTCTTATAATATATCTTTAAAAAGTTACGAAAGAAATAATATTATTGAAAGCAAAACCAAAAAAAATTCTATTGTTGATGAAAAAACTAAAGAAACAAGAAAACAGTCGTTGCCAAAATCGAATTCTAAAGACAATACCGATGATGTTAAAGTGAAAGATATAATTGAAGACAAATTATCTACAAACATAGATGATTTACAAACTCCTGTTTTGCAAAGCAATATAGATAAAATTGCTAATATGAGCAAAATACTAAATAACGAAGCCAATTATCTAAGAGAATCCATGAAATCTTTGTCTGAAGATATTGTTCGAACAAAACGGGAATTAAGTACTGTAAAAGAAGAAAATATTAACTTTCCATATCATCTTTTTCTTATTGAAATTATAATAAACAAAATTGTCATGAAATGTGACTGCTTTGAACTAAACTGCAATAACCTAGTTATTGCTGCAACATTTTTGGGAAAGCAACCAATAACTTTGTATGATCCTTCATACGGAAATATTGAAGATTTTAACTATATAAATGTAGGGAAATCAGCATTGTTTGCTATGACATATGACAAAATATGCAGTATTAAGGAATTCATTATAAATTTGCAAATAGACAAACAACCTCCTTGCTCAAATTGTGTTACAAAAATTGCCGAGTCTAAAATTGACTACACACAAGAATTTTTAGAACTTCGACATGAACTATGTAAGAAATGGACAGAAGAACAACCAAATGATAACATTATGTGTACAACATCAACTCCTCTTGCCAAGAATATGTTTTACTTGTCCTGTGGCGACACTCATCACAGTGATTCTATAGGTATTATTGAGATAACGGCCAGAATGTCTTTCCTCGGAAAGGAAATCACGACTGCCTTTAGCACGCGGTCTAAGCCCAAATGCACTTCAGTTTTGATGAAAGAGGACAATGGAATGACAATGTACTCATGTCAAAACGTTGAAATGGATAGAGAGGGTAAAATACTCTTAGAAGAAAGTAGTTTCAATAAAAAGGAGATACCTAGAAGTGCTCACACAATGTCTGCCAAAAGATCTGAAAGCCCGATATCTCAATTCTCTAGTGGTTGTGGATCTATAAAACAGTTTACAAAATATAAGAACCGTACAAATAATTATAACACAGGTATCATTTTCATTTCTAATTTTATTTAGTATTCGACACTTCGAAAAAACATCGTATTTCATTTATTGTAACTTTACAGAAGAGCCCGTCGTTATTAAGTTTTGTAGTAAATTAATAAAATGGCAGTGAAAACATTGTAACTAAAATTAAGATAGCAGTCAATATAATACGTAAATAACAAGAGGATATCTTGCATTACTATTTTATTTAAGTAATATTATTATTGATGCCAGCAAAATTATGTATAACTAAATATATACTATTTCTTGTATGAATGCTGACTTAACATCTTTTCCCACTGGCTAAAATCGTAACGTGAATGAAACTATAGGAATGAGTGCAAAGAATATTTTTGTTTACTAAGAATATATTTGTAACTCAAAATCGCTAAAAAGTGAGTTACGATGTTTTTCCTTGCAGGTGTTGTATTTAGAGCAATTTTAGTGAAAAAATTGAATGATGATGTCCTAGAGTTGAAAAAAAAAAATAACTAAGTTTATAATTTTCAGAATATGGATCGAAATTTGATGAAATATTCACAAAAATGAATGCTAACGAGTTAAGAATTAGGGTTCCAAAAACCACTAAGCTGGAACGAATGGGAAAGTACGATAAAATACAAGAATTGTGTACATGCGAGGATAATCCTTACAATACTGGCGATCAAATACAGTTCGATTTACCCCAAGATCTGTGCAACCCAGATAGAAGCCACAACACATATACATCAAATTTGAAATATACATACAAAGGATGCAACAAACTCTGTGAAAACAAGGAGAGAAAAATTATCAATGTCACTCCATCGAACTGTCCTATTCCAGTCAATATGGAAAAGCAAATTAACCGTCAAAAAGATGTTTTCATCCTCAAAATCGGCAAGAAACTCGAAACAAAAGATAAGAAAACTGACCTGGAAATAGAATTGGTGACGCCTAAAGCGCCGAGTGCCATACCAATAGAAAATAATCACACTTCCCAACAATGTAGTTCGAGTAATTTGAAAGGAAAGCAAAAGAAAGGAAAGAAAAGTAATAAAAAGAAAAGCAAAAAGATAAAAAAGAACGACGAAAAGAAATTAGCTGGCAAACAAAGCAAGAAGGGAAACAGAACGAAGAGAAAATTTAAGATTCCACCTAAGAGTTAATAAAAAAACAAAAGAAATTGCTTTCGTTTTCTTGCTAGGTTTTAAAAATTCAAAAGGGGTTGGGGGTCTGTAGAACCAACTTTATTAGTTTCGTTCAATTCGTCGGACTCTTTATTCAGATTTTAAAGCGGAACAGTTGAAATAAGGCACAGTTACAGAAACTTGTTACTGTTACAGAAGCATATGTACTCAAATGATTAAAAAAAATTCAGTTTACCTCCCGAAAATGAAGAAAATGAAAAAAAAATGAACTACACTTCCACCAAACTTTCTGCGTAAAAATTGAATTTTTATGAGACGTTACTCGTCTTGAGATATAACATTTTGTTGGTTTTTGATTTTTTTAATTTAATATTGTTATTTATCAGTTAAATGGAGTGGTGAGGAAACAGATTGAACCAACAAATAGGTAAGTATTTTTTACATATGACGTCATATGTCATGTCGGGTCAATAAGCTTAATTTTCATTTCAGCCGGTCTCGGCGAATTTAGAATCAGAGACTTGAACGATGAGATCAACAAGCTTATGCGGGAGAAACGTCACTGGGAAGTACAAATAAAAGCACTCGGTGGACCGGACCACGCACGCGTCGGCCCTAAGATGTTGGACCAGGATGGCAAAGAGGTGCCAGGGAACAGGGGGTACAAATACTTCGGAGCTGCCAAAGATTTGCCAGGTACGTAATACGCGCCAGAAAGAAGAGGCATAAAGAGTTATTGTTTCGTATATTTGATTTTTTATTTCCTTCATATTTTCCGGGATAAAAAGCAGCTTATCTGTTATTCCAGACTTTAATCTATCTCTATGCCAAATTTCAACCAAATCGTTTCAGTCGTTGCGACGTGATTGAGTAACAAATATCCATACATCCAACCTTTCGCATTTGTAATATAATATAGTGGGAAGTAGGATACTAGGATAGGATTTTTCGATGATATTGAAAGATATATTAATATATTTTGTGTAGACTAAATACTTACATATTGAAATAACGTCAAAACATAAAAATATTTATATATTTTTTGATAACTTTTGAAACTCCAATGGTTGTAACATTTTTTCCTACATAGACGCTTCAAATAGATTTCAGGTAAAATGTTGGATGGGAACTTGCCATTGTTCTTTTTGTCTACACGTTTACTCGTTATATCTATGAGAATCTCTACAGAAATTCACGAGTAAACGTGTAGACAAAATTTTCTCGCGTGGCGTGCATCGTAGCCCTACTGTTATCGGACAATCAGAGGTTAGATTGACAATAGGGATGTTAACAATTTTTCGGAATTGCTTTTATTTTGAAGATTGACTCTTGTTTACCATAAAAAAATATATTATATAGAAATATTAGTATTTTCGATGAGAAAATCCCGCTAAAACACTCTACAACTGTCATGACGTCATCGGTTCGTCCGTGCCACGAAAGAAGTCCCATAGAGGCGGCGCTAGTAGTCGTATGTCTAGACAATTATTGTATGTAAAATCTATTAGTTCCACCTGATTGCCGCGGGACTTCTTTCGTGGCGCGTATAATCATTCCGTTTGTTTCGTGGTTAGGTTAGTGACGTCACAAGTTCCTCTTGGCGTTTGCAGTCACGTGACATCAGATTATAAATATAGCATTTAAAATTATTTTTAACTAGACGATGCCCGCGACTTCGTACGCGTGGATGAAGGTTTTTTGATTCCCGCGGGAACTCTGTAATTTTCCGGGATAAAAAGTAGCCTATGTTTTAATCCTGGGTATGAGCTATCTCCATTTCAAATTTCAGCCAAATCGGTTCATTCGTTGTGGCGTGAAGGAGTAACAAACATACACACACACATACAAACTTTCAGCTTTATAATATTAGTGTGATAAATTTATTAAGTTATATTAAATTACAAAAATGTGATTTTCTGTATTCTAATCCTACAAACTATCATAAAATTAACACTAAACATTAACTTGTGATTAGTGTTAACATCCCTATTGTGCCTTTTCTTGTAAATGATGTACGGCACGATGTTCGCGCAGGAGTCCGGGAGTTGTTCGAGCAGGAGCCGCCGGCGGCGCCGCGGCGCACACGCGCCGACCTCATGCGCGACGTGGACGCCGACTACTACGGGTACCGCGACGACGACGACGGCCTGCTGCTGCCGCTCGAGCGGGACGCCGAGCGAGACGGTAAGAACTACGTCACTGTTGACAGTGGGTCTAGTGAAACTTTTCATAGTGTACCTTAGGTGACTGTCGTCAATTCGTCATTTAGTATGTTTTGTCGTACCTACTAATTAGCAGCCCCTACGCATTGTTAACGTAAGCTTGAAAAGTTTACGAGCGATTTCACGTAGGTACTACTCGTAGGCGTGGGGAGTGCATAATTTTTTTCAATGACGATTCGTCATTCGCTCCTTAATATGGGTTCACACTATCTATGTAAATCCTCGGCTTCTATATCATCATAAAAAAATCCGAAGAATGCCACATGCCAGATATCATTCCAAGTGATAAACATTCTTACGAACAAGCATACTTAATGGGCCGTGAAGCAGTCTACACAACACAGTCACCAGTACGTTCCAAAGCCAGTGTGGCCTCTAACCATATTGCGCAACCGATTTTTTAATCTAAACCAATACTTACTTTTTTCAATTCAATTCAATTCAATTTATTTGCATAAAACATGTGAGATACAGGTGTTTTATTTTTCGTTACTTCAGCAATAGCCAGAGCAGTTGACGAATGGAAGAAAAACAAAGAGGAAAACAAAGATCAAGATTTACCGGAAGAAGAAAATATATACCCTGAAGATGTAAGACTAATTTTGAATTATACTGAATTTTACTGACGCTCGGTCTGCTTGTTAGCTAAACATTTTACGTTTTATGAATACCTAAAATCGCAAAACCGATTTGATCGAAAAGTTCATATTTTTTTTATAAAAAACGAAAAAATTTATTAGACGAAAATCCATGCGGACGATATTGCAAGTATCAAGTGCCAAATTAAAAATCCTATTGTTTGTTTGTTCTGGTGCGTCCGAGTGGTCAAACCTTATTTTTTTGGTGCCTCAATTACTGGATCGATTTGAAAAAAAGGTTCCCATGGGATTTTATAACGACTTAACTCAACACGAAATAATGCTAGTATCTTCTAAATCTAGATGATGTTTTTACAGCCTAACGACAAAAGGATAGAAGACGAAGATATCACTGAACTCGCAATCACCTCCCACGTCGCCGTCCCCTCTCAGAAGGATGTGGAAGAAGCACTGCTCAGAAGGAAAAAACAAGAACTTCTCGAAAGATACGGTTGCTTAGATGTAAAAATGGAAGAGAGCTAGCATGAACAATAAATACATAGTAACTAAGGCTATTAATGGTATAATTTAACCTAAATCCTGAATTCCAGACTAAAAAGGAAAGTGGTTTTTGACTCCAACCCCTAAATTGGACGCACATACGCAATAACGTTTCAACCCACAAACCTTTGTCAAATTAAATACATACATAATGTAAAGGAATAAAGTTAAATTTTCAATTGATAAGTTGTGTGGGTTGACGCTTTATTGCATATAGCGAGTCTGTTGCCACCAAAGCAAAAATAGGGGTGTCATAACTTAGTTGCCTGCGTCGGTTTTTCATTGCAGACTTTTTTGGCGCTTAATCGGGAAGTTCCTTAACTGGTCAATCTACTGTCGTTTAAGGGGGGGGTAAGGTGTTATTATTATATAGTATATATAGTATATTATTAATTTATTTTTTTAGATTTTTTTTTTATTTTTCTAATTGAATGCATAATATCTCAAGAAGATTGTGTTAAAATTTCAAGTCGATCGGGGCAAAATTGACGAAGTTATGAGTATTTCAGCGTCCGTTGCCAGCCTAAGGTTTTACAGCCCCACCAGGCCCAAACGGGCCTGTTCAGGTAAAATCGAGTACATTCGAGGCATGATCTATGCATCAGTTAAACGCTGTATGCTGTGCTGAGCAGTAACAAGTGACGGACCTGGCACCAACGACTCTGTGTGAGTATAAAAAAATTGTCGAATTTTATCTTGAATACTTCAGTACGCAAACTTTAAAGCGTTTTTCTGAGACTTGTCATTTTTGAAGTCCGTGCCCACCATAACTAAAAATCTACTGGACCAATCATTTTGAAATTTTGCACAGTGTTTCTTCACATAATTCTCCAGGTATTGTCGAGAGCTTTTTTTTTTTCAATAATTATCAATTTTTTTACAACAGCAAATTAGCCGTTTTTTTCACCGAAAATCTGGTTTTTGGCTTCCAAGTGCTACGAAAAATCGAAAAATCGAAAGAAAAAAAAATCCTCTCGTGAATACCTCGACAAACATCTCCTTTAACGAATGCATTTTGATTTTTTTATTTCAGATGATTTGGTTGCGAGTTATGATGGGCACCGCAAAACAACTTTTTCTCGAGGCGCCTCCGGAAATTCACTATCACTCGCTCAATTTTTGATATTTTGCAATGAAAATTTAGGAGAATATTGTTCTAATGTTACATTATCATGTATGGATCGACTGAATAAACTAACACCATCTGTATTGCCAAAAAAAAAATCTTGAAAACATGCCTTTTTTTTACCGAATTAACCTTACCCCCCCCCTTAAAGATCTCAGCTATAAGCAAATGAACCCTATTTTCTTACTCAATAACATGGCTGATTATTTCTTATTATTTATATTAGGAGTATGGGTAGAATTTACTTTGTCATACCCCTTCCAAGTTAGTCCGCTACCATCTTAGATTGCATCGTCACTTACCATCAGGTGCGATCGCAATCAAGGACTATCTTGTCATTGAATTAAAAAAAAATTATAGGTAAGGTTAAAAAAATAATACCATGAAAGTATATGCCATATTCATTTATTATTTTTCGAACATTTCGTTATTGACCAGAATATATTATCATAAGTAATATTAAAGCAAAAATATACACACAATTAAATTTTAAATTAACAGGGTAAATAATACTTCGTTTCTAGGCCCTAGCAAAAGCGTCTATCAAGTAACCTAGGAACAATTGCACTGGCTCAACGAAAAAAAGTTCTCATAAACTTAAAAAAAATTATATAACCAGCTAAAGTTAAAAAATAGGTAGCAGATAAGCGTCAAACACTTTATAAGCCGCCTGATCTCAAATATATGTCACAAGTTATATTGACCAACAATCTAGTTTAACAGATTACACAATTAATACATTGTCTCTAAAATAGTCATTACCTATTTAATACAATAGCATAACCAAGACATGCATTTTAAAATTTTGTCTATTTGTCTCATCTTCGCGGAACCCATCTTAAGCTGGTTTTGATGGAACTTTTACAGGCAGATAGAGGATTATGCAAGTAGTCTAAAGCCTATTTGACGTCCATATCAACACACTGTCTTATGCATAGCTTAACATAAAATTGAAAAGTTACACTTTGTGGTTTGAATGTTACGGAATACCACAGTGTCCCAAAATCTTTTTACCTCAATCCATTTACTTCTAAATTATGATTTATGATCCCAATATTCTATTGTGAGTACTATAAATAAAATCGGCAGCCTACGAAAATATTTGACGCTCTTTTCCGAGGCCATTTTGACATATTAGGAATGTGTGAACTTAACATAAATATTAAAATATCTTAGCGTATACAAAATATCATTTACTACCCATTTCTATTTCGCTCGTGTTACAGTATCCGAATAAGGTACTGAAAAAATAATAAGTTACATATTTTATATATTACTTTTTCTAAAGTGAGTGAAACAAGAATCTAGTTATAAATCCACCATTTTGTTAATTCTGCTTATGTGTGATTTAAGATTTTCTACATTAATACTAAATCCTTAAAGCCGAAAATACAAACAAACACTCGTTTACTATGTAAGTACTATCTCAGACTTTGTCTATAACAAATAAGTAAAACATTATTCATTAAAATGAAAATATAAATATATTTTTCTAACAAACATAGCCATTTTGTTAAATTTGTTCCATATTACATACATACTTAACAATAATATATTATACGTATGTACCTCATTAATTGCGTTGCATAATATTTATAAAGTTAGATATGATGTTACTGAAGTTGAATTATAAAATATCGACCTTGAATTTTAAGCATCAGTTACAGAATCTGTCTATAGCATGTTTCATATAATAACTAAAAACTATGCTACTGTAGCATGTTTCATACAAAAACAATGCTAGTGTAGAATGATTCATGTAGTAACTATGCTAGTGTAGCATGTTTCATATAAAAACTATGCTAGTGTAGCATGTTTCATACAAAAATTATGCTAGTGTAGCATGTTTCATATAAAAACTGTGCTAGTGTAGCATGTTTCATACAATAACTATGCTAGTGTAGCATGCTTTACGTATCGTTATCGTTATGTATAATATAAATGCATTGCATTGAGAATGTCGGTCCGGCCGGTGGCGTTGCTTCGTAGAAAATCAAAAGCCCGGTCCTAGCGAACTCATGTGTGACTCGTGCTTAATTTTTCAATTAGGACATTAAATTGAATATGCGAACATGCAATTATAGTATGAAAATAAAAACTCTTTAAACTTAAATAATTATAACTAATTGCACCAAACTCTGAATGTTAAACATACATAATTTTTATTATGAAGACCTCTAGCGTAAAACAGAGTCCCGTGTTTCTATCCCAGTTGGAATTATTCAAGCAAGGAAGTAAGTTGGTCTGTCTAGACACTTAGGGTACAACAATTGCCATTCTAATCCTCCAACAAACTATATATGATCTATATGATTCCACATTTCTGTATGGCACAACTAGGTATTATCTCAGCGCACATAATCGACTTCGATAGTAAAAAGTTAATGTGCTGATTCCTTCATAATATCATCAATACAACTTGTACCTATGCTGAGGTCAGTGATAACTAAATTATATAATCAATAAAGAATTGTGGGAAAAAAGATCTTAAAACTTTTCATGCGCCGCAATTATGCTTTTTTTCCTAAAGTAGGTACCTAATTCAAAAAGACTAATAATAAGAATAACTGCCAATTGGATAGTTTATATCTAACTAATTTTAGTAACAAAGCTATGAAGCATGTGCTTATATATAAGGACACTGTTCACCGCGTTTTATCATAAAATACTCATTTTATGTTTGTATTTATTAATATTTAAAAGAATTAGATTGGAATTTGGAACGGAAATACGAAGCGGTTGTATGTAGTCTAGACCCCGCTATTGAAATTCTGCTGATATTTTACTGTATAATGCTGAGAACACATTATCGTGTTTGTGGCGACAAGTGTAGTCCAGACTCGGCCTGCCTCAACGCGGTATTCGGATGAAAACGGCTTTAGATCGAAGTTTTGTTGATGAAACCCGCACGAAAGGAGTTTGTCGCGAAAAAGTTTCCTCAAGTACAGTATCTGATGCTAAATATGGGTGTTGTCATGTCCAAACCAAATTTTGACAGCTCTAAAACAAGACAGATACATGTCAAGACATAATATAATGTGTCTCGTTTTATCTCTCTTAAACACAAGCCAAGTGAGAGCACGCCTTATTCGGATGTTCAGATTTAGACTGAACATCGGGTTACCGCGGCCGAAATTCCTAAAAAACTCACCCGATAATATGGCCTCAGGGTAAAGGGAGATTTGATTGTAACTATTTACTAGGGGATTACGACTGGAACAGGTTTTGTTGTTTGGCGTCGCTCTCGAAGTCGCTCCAAGCGTTGTTCAACTCCATGAATATCATTTTCGCTAAGTTCTCGTTCGGAGTGCCCATTTGCTATAAAATAAAAGATAGAAGATTAAACTTCTAGAAGGTTTAGGGCCTTTGTTTTTCTGTAAACTAAAAAAAAACTAATCTAATAATCACTGTAAAGGTCTTGATTTATAGGTTTACCTAAGAGAGAAAGAATTTTCTTCGAGCTTCCAAGAACACGACGATCTATCTGTCTGTCTGTAGAGTCTATAACTGAGAGCGAGAAAGATGTGAGGAAATGTCAAAAGACATCTTATATTGTAGGTTCTCGAAATCATGATGCGTTGAAAATCGCGATGTCTCACCATTAAATACAGATTCAGACAAACGCGTGTGGACCCTAATTCCACCCAATGCTCCTCACTTTGGAGGAAGTTGGGAGTCCGCGGTTGTCCCAATTCTGCCCGGTATAATTGAGTTTAGAGAGTGAGTGACGCCTCACCTTGTCCGGGTGCACGGCGAGACACGCCTTCCGGTAGCTGCGCTTGACGTCGGCGGGCGACACCAGCTGCGCCATGTCCACGCGCGTCCAGCGACACTCCTCCCACACCACCGTGTGCAGCGAGCAGAGCAGCGCGCGGATATTCGCCTTCTTGCCCTCCGTCTGACGAAACAAAGTAAAATGAACCTTAATTGTATCGATCTAAAGTCACAAATTCAGTACAACCGATTTCAATTTGGAGCGTATCGCGTACGTAAACGTATAAGAATGCATACAGGAAAGGAGGTGGGTTGTTAAGGCCCAAAATCCGCCCCTCATACACTCGAAAAAAAAAGTTCCAGATTCCGACAAATTGTCAATGTATTTATATACTTGAAGATATAAACTTTATTTTAATATAAAGTTTAGGTGATAAAAAAAATAGTAAGTTACAGAAAATATTACCCAAAAAGAGAGTGTTTCTGTTACTTTTCTTACATTTTCATACATTTTAGTCGTTTTTTAAGCTTTGATTTAATATTTTAGAATGAAGCGCTCCATGAACCAAAATAAATTAATACTCATATAAAAGCTTATAAAAAGGAGCATCATTATCAGTTACGTTTACCATGGTTCATGGAGCGCTTCATTCTAAAATATTAAATCAAAGCTTAAAAAACGACTAAAATGTATGAAAATGTAAGAAAAGTAACAGAAACACTCTCTTTTTGGGTAATATTTTCTGTAACTTACTATTTTTTTTATCACCTAAACTTTATATTAAAATAAAGTTTATATCTTCAAGTATATAAATACATTGACAATTTGTCGAAATCTGGAACTTTTTTTTTCGAGTGTATGAGGGGCGGATTTTGTTGCCTTATCAACCCACCTCCTTTAGCTATATTCCAATGTAATTATGGTTCATTTTACTTTGACGCTAATGTCATCATAGTCCTATATACAATTAGTCGAATTAAAACTTAGGACTAACCCCACAGTTGTACACTGCCACTGAAGTTACTGGATTGTACTAAATATTTCGGACATGTATGCATTAAATCAGTCTTAGTATAAGTGTTGATTGGAATAAGGTTCACTATATACTTTGGGTTTCTTGGCTAATGAAAACACGGGTGCTTCTTTTGCAGGTTTATTGACAACTAAACTCAATTCTAAACATAACATGCCGCCCCCCAAAAGGGCTCTAAGAGAACTTTTAAGTAAACTATAAGTACAAACAAAATTATTGAATCAAATCATATGATCATATTTAATTATCAAATCATGCAGACTACTAATTTATCGCGGACAATAAATGTATTCTTTCATTGAACAAATTACCAATAGAATATAAAGCCATTAAACTTAGATTCATCATAAATTAATAGGATAAATTCTATAATTCGCTATTTATCACATCCGTCAATAGGTACAAAGCAAAGCTTGGATACGGATCGTCTTACAATACTATGTCCACTTTTTACACTATAAACTCTAGTGAGTCCATCGGGACCAGGATGTTTGTTAACTATTCGTCCCAAGTGCCATTTTCCCGGTGGCAGTCCTTCCGTCTTGATGAGAACTATCTGACCTATATCAAATTCCTCCTTTGCTGTCAGCCATTTAGGTCTTTGCTGCAATTTGGTCAGGTATTCTTGTTGCCAGCGTTCCCAAAAATTGGACAGTACCTTTTGGGTGAATTGCCAACGGGATAAATTGCTCATAGAAATGTCCTTTAGACTTGGTGACGGAATAGTAACAGGTGCTTCTCCTATGAGGAAATGCCCAGGTGTAAGTACATCCAAACTATTCGGGTCCGTGTTATCCATGGGACATAAAGGTCGAGAATTTAAGCATGCTTCCACTTGACATAGTAACGTGGTCATTTCCTCAAATGTTAAATGTCTGTTCATTATTCGTTTTAAGTGGTGTTTCATAGATTTAACGCCTGCTTCCCAGAGACCTCCCATGTTGGGGCTATATGCAGGAATAAAATGCCACAGTACCATCAGACGCTAGCAATTTAGAGATTTCTTCACCAATTTCAAATTTAGCTTCACTAAAGGCGTCTGCTAGCTCCTTATTTGCCCCAATGAAATTTCGGCCTTGGTCACTCCACAGATCACTGCACGTGCCTCGCCTTGACACAAATCGGCGGAATGCTCCAATGAAGGCCTCTGATGTCAAATCTCCCACTAGTTCTAGATGTACCGCCTTAGTTGACACACATACAAATATTGCTATGTAGGCCTTCTTAGTTTTTGCTCCTCTACCTCTGGATATTAAAATTTCGTAGGGGCCCGCAAAGTCTACTCCACTGTGCAGAAAAGGTCGGGCTGGCGTCACTCTCACTTTAGGTAACTCGCCCATTAATTGAGACCGGGTTCGAGCACGCATCCTTGCACAGATAAGGCATCTGTGTATGTAGGCTTTCACGGAATTTTTTACCTTAAAAATCCAATATTTAGATCTCAGATAATTCAACATGAGGTCAACACCTCCATGCAAAGTTCTTTTATGAGCTTCAGCAACGAGTAAGCCGGTAAGTGGACTTTTATTGTGTAGTATAATAGGATGCTTCCTATTGTAATCTAAGTCAGAATTTTTCATTCGACCACCCACCCTTATTATATCCATTGAGTCTAAAAATGGGTTTAATGTTCTTAATGAACTTCTAGCTTTGACGATCTCCTTTTCTTTAATATCTTGTATTTCTTCTTTAAAATTTTCCCTTTGCGCAATTTTAATGCATGTTTGTAATGCTTCTTCTAATTCAGCAATGGTGATAACTGATTGCATAACACTGGCTTTAGTCCTTTTGTGATTTAAGAATCGTTTAACATACGTAATAACTCGTAATAATTCCGATAGATCATTAAAATTTTCCAGGTTCTTATGGATTGACGTAGTATCATCGCTTACACTGAGGTAGGTGTTCATTGATTTTACTCTTTCTAGTGTTATATCCTCGTAGTTCGTCTTTTTCGTAATTATATTCTTCTGTTTCAGGTTTTCTGGCCCGTGCCACCAGAGGGAGCAATTCTTCAGTTCGGGAGTCATCATTCCTCGTGAAGCAATGTCGGCAGGATTGTTTGATGATTGTATATCAGTGTTGGCCCAAAGTTAATCTGATTAACGATTAAAAATTAATGATTAAAATCATAATCAAAAATTTGATTAACGATTAATTTAATCATTAATCAAAAATTTGATTAACGATTAATTAATCATAATCATTAATCGTTAATCTGATTAATTATTTTTGATTAACTATCTATTAACTACTTATTTATTTATTTTCCGATTTTGCAGTAATTTATTGTTAATTTTGACCACTCACTACTCACCACCACTCACCAGCACTCAGCACACTAAGCACTCAGCACACTAAGCAGTCAGCACACTCACCACCACTGACCACCACTCACCACCACTGACCACCACTCATCACCACTCATCGCCACTCATCACCACCCACTCATCACCATCCATCACCCCCCATCATCACCACCACTCATCACCACTCATTACCACTCATCACCACTCATCACCACTCATCACCACCCACTCATCACCACTCATCACCACCCACTCATCACCACTCATCACCACCCACTCATCACCCAATATACTCAATATCATATTGGTATTGTCTTCGAATTATAAAGGATTTTTCTCTGCCTGTGGTCATTGCTTGTTCTCGCCATTTCTTTTTCGTCGAAATTAAACAGCTATTTGCAAACACAATTTTTGACGACCTCCCTGGCCCAGTGGTGAGCGCTGTGGTCTTATAACTGGGAGGTCTCGGGTTCGATTCCCGGCGGGGGCAATTTAGTAATTTATTATTTCTAAATTGTCTCTGGTCTGGTCTGGTGGGAGGCTTTGGCCGTGGCTAGTTACCACCCTACCGTCAAAAACGTGCCGCCAAGCGCTTTAGCGTTCCGGCACGATGGCGTGTTGAAACCGATTAGGGGTATGGCTTGAATTGACACTGCTATACCCCTTCCAATTTAGCCCGCTACCATCTTAGACTGCATCGTCACTTACCATCAGGTGAGATCGCAGTCAAGGGCTATCTTGTCAACGAATAAAAAAAAACACAAGAAAAAAATAGTAGGTACAAATAGTATAAAAAATAAAATATAGCATCGCGTGTACTTTTTGACATATTTTGGTTTAAACTGAATCTTAAAATAGTGTACAATAAGGGTTATTTTAATTTTACTCGGTCAATGGTTTGATTTCATTTCAAAATTCAAATTTCAAATAAAATCAAATATCAATCAGTCGGCGTTTGACCGCCTTTATGAGTGGAAGCTGCTCCGGTTGCAAACAAATTCTGTCGTCAAAAAAGATCGTAGGAACACGAAATAGTTGAGCAAACGAAATTAACACTTTATATAACAGAATCTGCATTTCGAACTGGTGGTAGATTTATGACGTGTCATAAGACCTACAAGGTTGCCTACATGAAATAAATAAAATTTGAATTTGAATATATTTTGATGAAAAGAAACTAAGTACTTCAATATAACCAGTAAGTATAACTACTAGACGATGCCCGCGACTTCGTCCGCGTGGATCAAGGGTTTTCAATTCCCATGGGAACTCTGTAATTTTCCGGGATAAAATGGAGCCTATGTTTTATTTCTAGGTATGAGCTATCTCCATGCCAAATTTCAGCGAAATCGGTTCATTCGTTGCGGCGTGAAGAAGTAACAAACACACACACACACACACACACACACACACACACACACACAAACAAACTAACTAACACACACACAAACTTTCGGCTTTATAATATATAGGAGAGTAGGATTAGAGTGATTATTGTTCAAAGCGCCATCTAGTGACGGTAGTCTTGTAACGTTTCATGACGGTAGTCTTGTAACGTTACAAGACTACCGTCACTAGATGGCGCTTCTTCCGTTTCACTTCTGATGATTGGTGATGCTCGCGTTCCTACAAATATTAGTGTGACTAGCTGATGCCCACGACTTCGTCCGCGTGGATTTAGTTTTTAAAATCTCGCGGGAACTCTTTGTTTTTCCGGGATAAAAAGTAGCCTATGTCACTCTCCCGGTCCTCAACTATACCCTTGCAAAAATCACGTCAGTCCGTTGCACCGTTGCTACGTGATTGAAGGACAAACCAACAAACAAACACACGTTCGAATTTAAAATATTAGTAAGGATTACTTGGGATAAGGAAGTAAACTAAACTGACAGTCTCTAAATCCTCACAGTTTAGGTAGGCACTACCCTATAGCATCAGGATTGAAGAGCCAGGACCTAGAGCTCCATGACGTAGTCTATGCTTGATACCTACAATATGAATTCTCAAGCGAAATACAAGTCGTAGGTGCAATATAATTATATTCAATTCTAATTGTTTAGGTACATAATATGATACGCGCCGAGCGCGGACTTCGCTTTACATCGATGCGTAGGGATGATGAAATTGCACTGCCCGCCCGTGCCGATGATCGAGCGATAGCAATTTGTTCAAGCGGTTCGGTGCCGTAGAGGGCGCGCGCGCGCGGGGCGAGGCACACCGCCGCGCCACGCCGCGCGCCCGCCCGCTGGCTTCTCTCTTGAATCCACCTTTTGAATTTTTTTTCAACTTCCTACCAATTTGATGAGGTTTCGAATGACTTTTGTTTGAATACTCCCCCTCTATCTTCGATACCCTGGCCGTGCTCCTCACCCGTCTCCGAAATCCTCAATCATCAGCTCTCTACATATTTTTGCACCAAATTAATTTTTGTCCTCCATACGAAACCATGAGTGAAAAATTTTTTTTTCATACAAAATTTTACAGGAGAGGTGATCAATGAGTCAGACAGTGAGCGAGTCAGTCAGCGAATCAGCACGAGTAGCTATAAATATATAGTAAAAACATTGATGGATGTATTAGTTTATAATCAAGTTAATCAAGTTAAAAAAGTTAATCAATTAACGATTAATGATTAATGATTAAATTCATTAATCATGATTAAGATTACTTTTTTAATCATGATTATTTTAATCATGATTAATTTAATCTGATTAAAATTAATCAGATTAATTAATTGATTAAAAAATTAATCGATTAATGCCAACACTGTTGTATATGATGCCATTTAGGTCCAACATTCTCAAGTATCATGATCACCCTATTTCTAACAAACGTCTGCCATCTGTTGGGGTCTCCTTGTATCCATGATAATACGATCGTGGAATCAGTCCAACAGAAAACTTGGTCCATTGGGATACGCATCGCATCGCTGATCTGTTTCAGTAACTTGGAGAGTAAAACGGCTCCACATAGTTCAAGCCGTGGAAGAGACAAGGATTTGATGGGCGCGACCTTCGTCTTAGCCGCAATAATGAAGGCATTATACTCTCCGTTCTCCATGCGTACCTTCAGGTAAGCCACAGCTCCATAAGCCTTCGTCGAAGCATCACAATATCCGTGTATTGTGACTTCCCTTAGTGTTTCTTGTGTTGTGCCTAACCATCTGTTTATTTTGATATTTGTAATGTCCCGTAAACTTTCTCTAATCTGTAACCATTCATTTTTAATTTCAGGTTCGAGTTCTTCATCCCATTGCACACCTTGAAGCCATAATTTTTGTATTATTAATTTTGCAGGTACCAGTGCTGGAGCCAACCAACCAAGAGGATCAAACAACGTTTGCACCTCCGCCAATATTTGTCTCTTTGTTATTTTCTTTGGAAAAATTGGTAACTTTAAATGATACTCTAACGTATCATCTCCCATGTTCCACGATAATCCTAGCGTTTTAATTAGGCCCATTAGTTTAATATCTATCTTTACATGGGAACTGAGTTCAGATGAATTAAACCCTTTCAGAAATTCTACTTTATTGGATGCCCATTTTTGAAGTACGAAACCTCCTTTTTTAAGAATCGTGCTCACGTCCTTTGCAAGACTGAGTGCTTCTTCAATCGTGTCTTGTCCAGACATGAGATCGTCCATATAAAAATCCTGCTTAATGGTATCAATTGCTAGGAGATTATTCTGTCCTTCGTCTTCGGCCACTTGGTGAAGTGTTTTTACAGCGAGATATGGTGCGCATGCGGTACCAAACGTGACCCTGAGTAGGCGGTATTCTTTAACTGGATCTTGGCTATCAGATCGCCAAAGAATGCGTTGAAAATCCTTGTGTTCCTTGGTTATGAGTATCTGACGATACATTTTCTGAATGTCAGAGACAAATGCTACCCTTTTTGAACGCCATCTCATCACCAATGATCTTATATCCTCTTGCATTTGAGGACCTACAAGTAATTCATCATTTAGTGCTACATTATTCGTACCCTTGTACGAGGCATCAAATACCGGTCTGATCTGCGTCGTTTCACTATCATTTTTGAAAACTGGATGATGAGGTAAGTAAACACCTGGATTATTTCTTTCAGCCTCAGGAATCTCTTCTATATGGCCCATTTCCACATATTCCATTATCGCCTTCGTATAATTGGCTTTCAGGTTCTTGTTATTCCTGAAACGTCCTTCCAGCCGTTGCAATCGCTTCAAAGCTCCCTCTCTAGTATTTCCTTCAAGACATTTTGGATTTTCGGTTCGAAACGGTAACTTCACGATATATCGCCCTTCATCATTTCTAGCATGTGTTTCCTGATATATTTTCTCGCAAATTTCCTCATCTTTAGTATACATTTTAGTTGTATCAGTATCTACTTCCCACAAAGTTTTTAGCATATCATCCACCATAACTTGATGATGCATTACAAGTATTTGTTCCTGTGATGTATTTGCCTGTATATTTCCGAATAAAATCCAGCCAAGACTTGTATTTTGAGCACACGGGGAGCCTGGTGGACCCTTGAGAATGTCAGCCTTCAAAATCTGGGCATAAACTTCAACGCCTAACAACATGTCAATTCGCCCTGGTGTATTGAAGCTGGGATCGGCCAGGGTGATGCCTTGTAGATGTTGCCAGTTGCTTGATGAACTTGTAATGGTTTTTGACGGTAATTGCGATGTTATTCGCGTCGGCATTATGTAGGCATTTATCGTAAGCTTAAAGTCCTCTTCATATCTAGATAGTAGGTTGATTTGCACCATGTGATTCACTGTTGCCTGTGTAGTGCCAACACCCGTGATAGTTCCCTTTGCTTGTGTTCTTCTTATCTTTAATAGTTGTGCAGCTCTTTCAGTAATAAAATTAGCTTGCGAGCCTTGATCGACCAAAGTGCGCAATATTGTGCTATGACCTTCGGCGTCCTTTACTATGACCAAAGCTGTAGCGAGTAGTGCGGTAGTCTTTCCGGAGGCAAAATGTGTAGATATTGCAACCTCTGTTTCATCAGTTTTTTCTGGATTCGTATCTGATGATTCGTCTTCTTCTAATTGACTGTGATGTAGTCCTACATTTTCTGTCGTTCCGTCGCTAGTGTGTAATAATGTGTGATGCCTTCGCTGACAGATCCTACAGGAGGTTGGGTTCCTGCACCTAATTACGGAGTGCCCTCCCATCATACAATTGTAGCAAAGTCTGTTTCTTTTAATAAATTCATTTCGTTTGGATGGCTGCAGCTTAGTGAATTCCCTGCAGTGGCACAGATTATGATCAGCTTTACACATATGGCACGTTTTCGTCGATGAGATAACATCCTTCTCTTCTGTATCCGTAGTCGCATGGAATGACTTTGCCTTAAGATTACTCTTCTCTTTGCTAGTTGAAGGACTTACCATCTCTAATGAACGGAACTTGGTCTCAAGGAATGCCCTTAACTCAACCCAGGTAGGTAAGTTATGCGAATCTTCTCGAAATGAGTACTCTTCCCAATCTTTGTGGGTATCCAGATCCAATTTCTGAACCACCAAATAAATGATAATTTGATCCCAGGAGTTCGTTGGTATGTCCTGATTTTTAAGATTGTTCAGACACTGAGTGGTGGTATCTAATAAGTTCTTCAATTGGCTGGCGGATTGAGCAGTAATTTTCTTCTGATTAAATAAACGTTGTAATAAAGAATTAACAATTAATCTTTTATTTCCGTATCTTTGGGTGAGTATATCCCACGCGTGGTCATAGTTGGATTCTATAATATTAATATGTTTAAGGAGTGCTTCTGATTCTCCGACAGTACTAGCCTTCAAATAATGCAATTTTTCTACTTTACTTAAAGATGAATTGTTGTGAACGAGCGAGGTAAATAGATCTCGAAACGTAGGCCAGTCCTCATAACAGCCGGTGAACTTAGGTAATTCGATGCGCGGTAATTTCACTGTCGATTCATGTACCTGCACAGTGCGTTTACTACTCGTAGTGCTTGGTTGTGACGTCGGTAATAACATATCCCTCAGATCTCCTACTATGCAGGAATATAAATCTTCAACGACGAAGAAATCTTCGTTGACGAAATATTTGATTTCATTTCTTTGGGCCTTAGGCGTACATTTTACCAACTCTTGATGTGTGTTTTTAAAAGTCTGCCAATACCCTTCGATATTTTGTAAACGCGCCTCTAAGTATCCTTGCGTTAATCTTTGCTTCGGACATTTTTTTAAGTTACTTTGTGTTTTTTGTAATAACAAATAAGTATCTTCTAATGTACTCACTAATTGTTGTTGTTCATTGGTTAAAGTAACACTCATTGTATAAAGATACTTGTATATATCCAAATAATTAAATAAACTTTCACGTAACAATCAATTCTTCCTTCGATAGGTATATAACTTTTTCATGTAATGAATCATAACATCGTTCACTTCAAGCGTCGAACATCGCAGGTATCGCGGTCGGAGAACAATAGCTCAGGTAGATAAGAGATCCAGTTTTGAAACGTTGTCGCTGATCCGGCTCGAAGGACCATATGTTGATTGGAATAAGGTTCACTATATACTTTGGGTTTCTTGGCTAATGAAAACACGGGTGCTTCTTTTGCAGGTTTATTGACAACTAAACTCAATTCTAAACATAACAATAAGTGAATTCTTTATTTACATAAATGCGGGAACAAACAAGATGTAAATAATACATTTCACCACAAATGGCAATACAATGGCAAAATTTCAGTCAAACATGAATTCAAAAAGCAATTCTTAAGTGTTTACACTAAATTTCAAAAATATAAACATTGCACATATGTCAAAAATCATCAACCAGATATGTTTTCACGAAACTTTAGGGAAAATCTAGGTGAAAATGACATTATCGGATTGTATTTAGGAAGGCAACCTACGTAAAGAGACTCCTACTTAGGAATTAGGATGATTAGGTATGGTTGGTGAAAACAGGCATAATTCACTCACCCAATCGAGAATCCTTAACTTATCCGGGTCCATTTCCTTGACCATCTCCTCCTTTCTCATGGCGTTCATGGTCCGCGGGCCAGCTTCGCGCTTGGCGAACTCGTACCCCTGGCTGCCGAGCAGATCGCCGAACACGTCCGCTGGCTTCTTCGCCTTGTCCTCCTGGCCGGGCCCGGCCGGGGTCTTCGATGTTTCGAAGTGTGTTCGGCTGTGGCCACAGTAAATCGACTTTTAGCTCGCGTTCACAGTCACACCTAACGTGTTGTCAACGCCCCACGGTGTGCGAGTGTTATGCAGTCAAAGAAAATACGATTATTTACTTAATAAAATATAAGGTATACAAATTATGAAAAAGTCGAAAAAACGTAAAATTTCTTTTTAAAAAACGGCAAAAAATTAACAATTTTAAAATTGGCTTATGATCCCATAATTATGTCGCATAAACAAATCTGCCGTCCTCAAGCTATACCGTTTTTAACCAATATTTGGCCAAATACGATTTTTTAATGTCATCTTACTTAGAAAATATTCTCTATTGATCCATCTAATCGGTATTCTCCTTACTGCTGTAGTTTTCGATATAGCAATATGAAAAACGTCATTTATTAGTTATCAAATGGCGTCATTTCTTTATAAATGCCCGCTTTTTGGTAGTCAACGACACTTTAGCTTTAGGACGGAAGGGTAAGGTACCTATAATCGGGCTGATGCGCGGGCGAGCGCGCGGGCGTGTGCGGCTGGTGCGCGGGCGTGTGCGCGGGCGAGGCGCGCGGCGTCACCAGCGGCGTGGCCAGCGGCGTCACCAGCGGCGTGGCCGCGGGCGTGCCGCTCGGCAGCCCCGCGCCCAGCATGCCCAGCTCTGCGAACGGGTCGCGCTTGCTCTGGCCTTGCTCCGATGCTACAGTTTGCGGCCGCACTATACAAATTATTAACATCCTCACCAATATTATACATGCGAAAGTGTGTTTGTTGATTTGTCCTCTAATCTCGCAGCATCGGAACAACGGATCAAAGTGATTTTGCATGGGTAAAGTTGAGGAATTGAAGAATGAGGTTACCTTTTATCTAGAGAAAAACAGAAGCTTCCCGTAGGAAAGTAAACCTAACTCCACGCAACGGACCAGTGCAAGCAAAAGCAAAAGTGTTAGTTTGCAATGGATAAACACAATAACTACTTAACCGATTTTAGGCGAAGCGGCACAAGAACGCGGCGCGTGGGAAAACTCCTACACGAAACTTACGTATACCAATGGATGTCTTAAAAAATAAGGCAAAAAAACATCAAACTTAACCAGAGCTTAACCCTAGCTTAATAGAATAGACAATAACAAACTTACCTTCTTCTTTGATGAGCGGAGTTAGCAACGGTTCTTGTTTCGGCAGCGGATCGTTCAACCCGAACGGATCAAAGGTAAGAGGGTCGCCCGCATTGGCGTCGCTCGATATGGTGGGCGGCGGCGCGGGGAGGTCGCCGAAGATAGACTCAGATGAGAACGACTGGAAACGTTATTTCTATTGTAAATCCATAACAATAAAAAGTGGTTTGAATATTTTTTTGTAGAGCCTGGCCTACCTGTAGGGACACATGCATAGCAACATAATTCCACTGATGATTGTGGATTGAGGTTTTCGATTCCCGCGGAAACTCTCTTAGCCAAATCGGTTCAGTCGTTGCGGAGTGATTGAGTAACAAACATCCATCCATCCGTACATTCAAACTTTCGCCTTTATAATATTAGTAGGATAGGATAAGTAGGATTCATTACCGGAGGATTTTCCGCAGCCGCGTTTCCAGTTCCACTGAGGAAGTCGCCGAACGATTCATCAGTCGGTTTCTCCAACATGCCGAAGAAGTCGAACGAGTCTTCGCCCTTCAACTTCTCGGCCGGTTTAGATTCCTGTTGAGATTGTTTCTCCGAGGCGAGGTTCAAGAAGTCCGCGGTATTCGCAGCGGGGACGTGGTCAGACGTGTCCGTCTGCGGCGGCGGCGGGCGGTGCGGGGCGGGCGGCGCGGGGCGCGGGGGACGCTTTTCGGGCTCTTTTGGTGGATAGTCCGCGGTAACTGTCAAATGGTGAATATTAAAAGCACTGAAGGTCAGTAATAATACTAGTGGGTAAGCTGGGCTATCGTTACATACAAGATTACAGTTGATAAAAAAAAAAAAAAGAAATTATAAATGCGAAACTGTGTTTCGTTTTTGGTTTGTCCATCACTGAAGCAACAACGCAGCAAGGGATTGATGCGATTTTTGCGTGGTTATAGTTAACGACTTAAAGTTGTCCTGCGGGACATTTAAAGATTGATTCCACGTGCGCGAACATGCGGTCAAAAACTATAATTTTATTAATTATTTTTCTGTAATAGTACTGCAAACAAAGTAATTAGTAAAATATTTCACATCAAACTTTTATATAATTCCTTTTCTGAAAATTAAACGATTATTTTTAAATGCAGTAAAAAATTTTGTTAAGTGCAAGACAATCAATACAATAAGAAAAAGCTAAAAAATGATAAATGTATTAGAAAATACAAATTAACTAAACAGAAGGACAGAAGGTATATAAAAAGGTTAAAATGATTAAGGATATTATAATAAATAAAAATAAAACGTTACAACTGATAAAATCTATAGTACACACTATTTCTAGATCTACACACAGATACATAAATAACATACTTGGAGGCATGGATGTTGGATCTCTTCGGAGACTAGCTGCATAAGTACATGAACATACAATATTAAATAACAATAAAATACAATATACTAAAGCCTTGGATAGAGAGGAAGCGTCGCGGCAGCGGCTCCCGCTCTGGTGTTTCACAGAGTTACTTACATTACAATCTTTAAGGATCCTTTGCCGCGACGCATCTTTTTTGACCAGGTCTTTAAAGGATCATAAAATACAACACGACCTAGCAAATAACACATATATTATAATGACAAGAGAAATAATATTGTTATCTTGTCCACTATAATCTACATTAAAGACAATGTGATTAACTCAATCGGTATGAGATTCAACGCTCAAAGTAGAAAATGAATCGACAACTGTAATGTGTCGCTATTTATGTCGCTAACAGTTGCTAAAAAACTGATTGAAAAAGTAGATACATATCACTGATTTCGTGGCTGACGTTTGGTGTGACTTGGCCGTAGTGTAACGGTCAACACACTCAGGGCTCGCACCTATGTCATCATTTTTCATTTCATTTCATGTCATTCTTGAGCCATTCATCCCAGGCATTTTTGCCTCGGATGAATGGCTCAATGGCTCAAAGAGGCAGACTCAAAGTCTTGCCTTTGAGTCAACTCATAGTGACTTAAATCCAGTCCGCTCGACTTAAATTTGTTCAAATAGATACGAAATTGTATCAATTCTATGCAGCTCGGCAGGGCTGAATCTGAGAATATTCAACATGGTTCAGGAAACAATGATTAAATTATTTCCAGAAATCTCTTTGCTCCTATTCTCACAACAATTTTTTGTAAAAATGTTATTACTCACCAAAATTGTCAATAGTCTCATCTCTCTCCAACGTAGTAGAGAAAAGCACGTCAGGAGTGCGTATAGGAAAGGAATGGTCTTCCTCCCAGATATCGCTGCGCGGCTTGCGCCGTTCGCCGTTCTGAACCACGAGACTGATTACGACGGACACGTTGGAAGAGAAATGCTCGTTCACCGCACTCGTTTCATCTATACCGTCGATTTCTGATCTGAAATTAATATAATAGCTCTGGACTGAGGCTTGTAATCTATGTATTCAGACTAAATTTTTTTTAATTTGTCTTTTTTTTAGAGAACAAACGTGCACGCGAGTCACCCAATGTTAAGTGATTACCGCCACCCACGAACATTTGTGGCACCTGAGGCATCACCAATGCGTTGCCGGCTTTTTAGGAATTTGTTGGGCCGCCCTTTGAATAACCCCATAACAATGTTTTAACTCGATCTTAAGTTCAAGTCATGTCAGAGTACGATCTATGTCGATTTCAGCATTACAATTAGAGCTACCGACATAGCTGATTGAGTCGCGAAGCCGTGAAGTGGCAACGGTCGGATCACATAGTTCGAAAAACGGATAGTCCCCTCGCACTGGAAAGGACAGTTGACAGACTTCCCCGCAGCGTTAGACTAGTCGCAGGGAACCGCTGCAACAGACGACGCAAGGCCGCGGCATCTGGCAGTCTCTACAAGAGCCCTATATGTTTTTTTTTTTAAATAATGCAGGATGTCCCCTTTCATGGAAAGAGATTTTGTTATCATATTTTTGTTATTCTTTTCGTTTATATTTTTAACATTGTTTATATTTTTGTTTTAAGCGAATTTTTAATCTTAATAAGGTGTGGTCAATCTTCGAAGCCTGGAGTATGGAATAGCAGAATACAAGACTTTCGGCTATTGCGAAGAACAGAACAAAGCGATTTATATGCAAGTGCCATGTGTGTATTCTAACGATACGAGAGGCACTATGCATATCTATCGTTTGTTCTGTTCTTGGCAATCGCGATTCTCGCTACTCTGCTAGCGTACTCCAGGAACGCGTCTCGGCCAGAGGCTTCGCCCAGTATGGTGGGCACGGAGTCTCTGCAGTTTCATCTGCAGTTCCTGCTGCAGGTCTTCCCGAGCCGCTGCGTGCTGAGGACAGCCCATCAGAAGATGTATGATCAATTCTAGATGATAGATGTATGACCTATATGTTGCTGTCTACAAGTTGATGACAACGATGCCGCGTGTCACGTACCTGGTGAACTTGATAACATGCTGGTCGTAGCGCAGGAAACCGGTGTGGAAGGCGACGGCCAGCATGGGCACGCGCTGCAGCCGCCCCAGCTGCTGCCGCGCGTGGTGCAGCACCACCGTCACGTCGCCCACCACCGTGCTGTCCAAAGGCAGAGTCACCTGGCAACGGACAACCGACTGATATTTCTAGTGTCACTAGCTCAGAACTGTAGTAATATAGGGCCTGAATCAAATCATAATTGGACTCACATACGCAGTAACGTTTCAACCCACAACCCTTTGTCAAATTAAATGCTGGGTTTTCTCAGCCATTCCGAATCAGCATTATTTCCACTTGACGATTAGAGACGAAGTGGTTTATAAAAGCTGTATCAGAAAAAATAAATCTTTTCTATTTAATTTTATATCTACCTACTATCTATTACCTTTCCTTCAGCCATGTTGTAAAGATGCATACTTTCATAACTTCTTATCGGAGGTGAGATCAATCTATCTTCATTGTAAACTTCGAGAAACGGCCTGCAGCCATCTCTATAAGAAAAAAGACAAATAGAAATGAAATTTAAAGAAAATAAAATTTATTGAAAGTTTTAAAAAAAATTTAATCTATTTTATTTACTACTTAATTCACTTTTTTGTATAGTTCTTGCAATTCACGGGCGCGTGGCTCATGGTTGTATGTGTGTTGTATCAGTATAAGTGTGAGCGAGAGCTTGTTCGCGCCTGACTGCTCCCACCTAGGCTCCCGACTTACTGTCAGGAGCCTAGGTGGGTAGTTGGAGACTATAAGTCTGTAAAGCCCCGGTCACACAACGCACGACTGCAGCGTTCACATCGTTACAATAAGTTTAGGCAAAATTATTAAGTTACGGCGTAGTTGCGTTACGTACGATTTTTCCGCTTGTTCGCTTTAGGACAGATTCGCTTTACGACAGATTCGCTTTACGGCAGATTCGCTTTACGGCAGATTCGCTTTACGGCAGAAGTACAGTGAACTCGAATATATATAGATAGATTTTTGTTTAAAATTAATAATACATTAAACAAGTTAATACATTAATGCTAATAGATGGCGCTGTATTTACTATCGGTCAAGTCATGTTAAAACAGTTTTGCGTCAACTATTATTATTTTTTATTACGTCTTTTCTAATTACATAACTCGGCACCTTTAAAATTTAGTGAAGCATCAATAATTATAATACATCCTATATTGTTCTATCATCAAAATGTACCTAATATTAGCATCAAAAAAAATTCAAATTTTTTTTTACTTACTTTTTTTTGTAAGCTTTAGGTAGGTTTACGATCCCAACAGAACCTAAGTGCCCGGCCTTTGGCCGGGCACCTGAATATTCATGTATAACCCTAACCTAACCTAACTTTAGTTTAAAGAAAAAATTCAAATGACGGACAAGTGCAAATTCACTCAAATAGACTCGGAGACCTCGCTTCGCTCGGTCAATAATAATTATATAAAGGAAAGTTTTCCTTGGAGTGGAGACCATATTTTATCTCGACCTGTACAATTTATGCCGTAAAGCGAATCTGCCATAAAGCGAATCTGCCGTAAAGCGAATCTGTCGTAAAGCGAATCTGTCGATTTTTCCATATAGAACGCCGCAAATCGTAAGACGTTGCAGCAGTGCCAAAAAAGGTAAAAAAGCACTCCTCTAGCGTCACTGCCGTCCCGCGTTGTGTTTGAGCAGGCTTTAATCATACATACCTCGCTTTTGTAAACAGTGGCACGGGTTGTACTGTTAGAGAAACCAACGACACGGGCCTAAAATGCGGCAATATGGGCTCTGGTCTGAAACAACACATCAAGTATTATCAATCTATAAAAAATCTATACCCAATAAAAACTATAGTAACATAACCCCCTGGTGCATTACCTACTTACGAGGACTTTTTTTTTATGTTATAAAATGACAAGATAGTCCGCAATTTCTGCATTTCTGATTGACTGCAATCTCACCTGTTTGTAAGTGACGATACAGTTTAAGATGGTAGCGGACTAACTTGGAAGGGGTTTGTCTAAAAACGATTGCCACGATGTGTGTGTGTGTCTCTATATAGAGATAATTTTAATCGTCATACATACAATACATACATAAGGGATGAAGATATACATACAATACATATATAAGGGTTATAGGCCATAGGCTACCGCGCTGGCCCAATGTAAATTGGCAGACTTCACACACTTTGAGAACATTATAGAGAACTCTCAGGTGTGCAGGTTTACTCTTGATGATTTTGTTCACCATTAAGCTATATTTAATTGCTTAAAAACACACAACTCTGAAAAGTCAGAGGTGCCCGAGATCGACCCGCGAGTCGGATATAGGATTATAATAATCCTATTCAAGGACTCCGCTACTTTATCCTCGTGGATTTAGTTTTAAAATTCCGCGGGACCTCTTTGATTTTCCGGGATAAAAAGTAGCCTGTGTCACTCTCCAGGTCCTCAACTATACCCATGCAAAAAATCACGTCGATCTGTTGCAGCTTCATTGAAGGATAAATAAAAACACTTTCGCATTTATAATATTAGTAAGGATTTCAAATCAATACCTAATAATGTTGCTAAGGTAATACAAATATCGGAGTTGGCTGGGCGGCATGTTGATGGGACTCCTCTTCACTCCGAATATCTGCAGCGCGTCTTCCGGCACCGACACCAGTTTCGCGTACATTAGCAGACCGCACAGCAACATACAGGATCTCGATTTACCGTCCTAATAACAAAATTTTTACATTTTTTTTTGGTATGGTTATTTTGCCAAATGTAGGTAGAATGGTGGTGGTACATTTTAATATCGTCTCTCACATTTTACCATTTATGCATGGCGTGCAAAATTGCATTAAAAATTATTGCTTTTATTTTAAAAATTACATATGATGTCAATAGTAATGTCACAATTAATTGCAATTTAAAAGGTGTCATAGATCAGTTCATGAGAGATACATGTTTGTTAGGGTTCCGTACCCGAAGCGTAACCAACGTCTATTACTAAGCCTCCGCTGCCCTTCCGTCCGTATGTCTGTCAGCGGGCTGTATCTCATGATCCGTAATAGGTAGATAGTTGAAATTTTCACAGAATGTGTATTTCTGTTGCCGCTACAACAAATTTTAAAAATAAATTAAAAATTAAAGGCGGCTTCCCTTCTAGAAACGTGTTTTTTCGGCGCTTTTCGCGATGTCAATTGACATGGAGTCCGACTCACGTTTGACCGGTTATTTTATTTTCTATGTTTTGTTGATATTGTAAAAAATGATGATATAATTATATTCAAAAAAAAAAAAAAAAATACCTGGCAAGCGATCACGAGTGCAGACTTATCGTCCTTCCCCAGGTACTGATACATGTGCTGCAGGAGCGCGTAGTAGGGCGCCAGCAGCGGCGCGCGGTGCTCGTCCGTGGGCCACAGCGACGTGTCGGTGACGAGCTGGCGGCGCGGGAAGCGCGCGCGCGCGTCCTGCACCGCGTACACGCAGTACTTGCCGCCCGGGTGATGGCTCTCTAGGTACAGCTGTTGCAGATATCACCGATGTGGTATAGTGTAGGTAGATATAAAACTTTTAGTATGTAGGTAATCTAATCTGTAGCTGATTTGATATTTGTCAGTTTGGAATATATTCGTTGCTCGGACTGGGCGTGTTATTTACATATTCTACAACCGACATGGATTTTTTTATTCGATGACAAGACAGCCGGTTAAAGCTAGGTTACCGTTAAAATTGACCACAAAAAAATTACATTTTTAATCGCCAGAAATTTAAAGATTGGATGGCAAGATAGTCCATTACTGCGATCTCACCTGATGGTAAGTGACGATGCAGTCTAAGATGGTAGAGGGCTAACTTGGAAGGGGTATAGCAGTGTAAATTCAACCCATACTGCTAATAGGTTTCTACACGCCATCGTGCCGGAACGCTAAATCTTTTAGCGGCACGTCTTTGACGGTAGGGTGGTAACTAGGCAGGGCCAAAGCCTCTCACCAGAAAAAACCTGCCATACCCCTTCCAAGTTAACCCGCTAACAAAAAACAAGAATTTCTAATTAATGTAGGTAAATAAAAACAATGAAGGTAATACTTACCCTTACATCTTCTATGTGATTGGTTTTATATGCGCTCTCTAATAATTCCGAGGGATACGACATCACTATTACCCGACTTGTTATGTAGCTTAAATCCAAATCTGCTCGCGCTATCGACCTATAATTAAGGAAATTTATCACAAAACATGAAAAGTGTGTAGTCAAAGCATATTAATTCATTGTCATCTTATTAATAAAGTCTTGATTGTTGTGTCATCTTATATTACATTTAAAAGACAGTAGACATCACACACTTTTGAGAATATAATAGAGATTTCTCAGGTATGCAAGCTTCCTCACGATTCAACGGTCAAGGATAATAATCCTTGACCGTTGAACGTGATATTTCATTGGTATTTATAATCTTTTCTAACACCTATTTCGTGCACATGTAATCTTGCAAATAAAGGAACTATTATTTTGTAATGAACTCACTGTTGGACCGTGTGCATTACTTTAGACGAGGTATCCTTTAAGTTTTTCAGAAAGCTTCCAGCGCCATCTTTGATTGAAGAGAAGAGCCCTCCAGAAGTGGGCGGTGCTTGTGGTAGAGGGGCGTGGTAATGCGGGGCGGCGGGGGGACGCGCGGGTGGCGGGGGGCGAGTCGGCTCCGGCGGCCGCGGGTTAACTGGCTCTTGGGTACTTGGTACCACTTCCCTGTTCACTGAAATTAAAATGGCTGAGTGAGGATTAAACTGTAATTTTGACCATCTTTTGCAAACAGACAGAAACAAGTAGAAAAGGACTATGAGGGATTTTATTTGAACCCCTCCACCTCCCCAACAATCATAGGTGAGTCAATATGTTCATTAAAAAAAGAAACACTACCATTTTGAGGTGGGAGGTGGGAACGTTTTCTCATTGCCCTTTTACCCTTTAAATAAATATGCACTGCTTTGAACAAACTGTTCTGAATTGTAATGTAAGTCATATCGGAGCGCAAGGTGCTTCCAGTTAACTTTGAAGTGCGTTAATCTGTCATTTGATATGGAAAAAAAACTTTTCTGAACATGTTATAATTTTTTAATCACCATAATAAATGACAGAGTTCGGCACGGCCAACGTTAACTTAAAAATAAAAAATACTGGAAGAACACTAGAGTCTCCGATCAAAAGTATCAAATATTATCAAATTTTATCAGTTTAGATTTAACTTAGTAAATTTTTACTCTTCTAATACCTAAATGTTACATATATTCATAAATAAATTAATCAATGAATACTTTAAATCTGATAATTGAAAAACAAAAAAGATTATCTAAAGTTTAGCCAATAAAAATCGTAGTGATGATTGAAATCACTACATATATAATGTAAATGGGGTTTCACAAAACAAATTTTCATTTTTAGCATACATTTACCAGAAAAAAACGACATATATTTTAATTCTATATTTATTTTCTAAAATATAATATTATACAAGTTTATAGCTTATTTACTAGTAGTAACAAAAATATTGCTTGTCTATAAGTTACACATTAACAAGTTTTAAAGTAAGGCCTAAAATTTGTGATGAAATATATTAATTTTAGATATAATATATAAGTTCAATCAATGGCTATTGCATAAATGTTATAATTATAATTGTTATAAGAATACCGAGTGTTAATATCACCCAACAATTTCTATTTAACTATGTATTTCGGAAAATATACTCGTATTATATTACGATTACACCATTCAAATAATCTCTCTTACATCATTAACATTTTTACATTAACTGGAATATTATAAATACGATTACAAAATAATGTAAAAGTGAAGTGGAATGTTCGTTAGCTAACATAATTTTTGTGGAATGACCAATACAAAAAATTTATAAAATATTAAAGACTTTTCAGCAGAAAAACAAACAATATTTGTAATTTATGTATTTAAATAACAATATCTATTAATGATAAAAATAATTAAATTGCTACGTCTTACTATAATATAGAGGAATACTTTCAAGTAAATAATTATTATAGTCAATTTTATGGGAAAATTAAAAGTCGCCCTTATTTTTAAACCATGCAGCGCATCGCTTTCTTAAATCCTGACACTAATTAATTTTATATTTAATTATTTATTTAGGTTTTTATAAAATATTACTAATCAATTTCACAATAGTATATTATAATAATCACAAATTGTGCATAAACATTGAACAGTTATTTATATTCAGTAAATTTTTACATCTGCAAAAATTATGCAAATACCTACTTATTTCTTTAGTTTGTGTAACTCACAACCTTTTCATTCATATAATCAAACGATTCATCGTTTGATAGTCCTCAAATAATAATGGTACTAGCACTCCAGGTACATTTTAGTTGAGCTGCAAGTACATGGCGGGCCTCGATTTGTTGGTCAATTGAATGGGCAAATGTAGTCAGAAGGGATAAAAGTTACGCGATAGAAAGAGGCAAGTTCTAGGTGAACATAACTGTACGTAATTTAGCGCTATGACCTGAATTGCACTTTATTATGTGGTAGCAAGAGTCGCTATTTATTTAAATGATTTTGCAGAATGAATCTCCTGTGCCTGTGCTATTATGTATTCTGTGGTACTACTTCTGTTGTAGACTTACACAAAACTATATCGACAGGTCTGAAGGAAATGTTACTTATTCTTTTATGCACGGAAAAGTTGCGGGAGGCTTTGGCCGTGGCTCGTTACGCCCTTACAGTTAAAACGTGCCGCCAAATAATTACGCGTTACCATGCGATGGCGCGTAGAAACCGATCAGGGTTAAATTAATACTATCCCTTCCTAGATAGCCCGCTATAATCTTAGAATACATCGACTACAAGATAAGAATAAGATAACAATAATAAACACCTGTAATACCCATGCCAAACACGAAACTTGTTAGGAGTGGGTATGAGAATAGTGCAACAGGTGGGAATTCACCGTTCAAACTTTTGATTTTCAGTCCTCGTCTCAACCGTTGCTCTCTATAGGCTCTAAATTCAGTTTAAATAATATGGTCTAAAACAGAATTAGCACCATCGTCTATTTTTGTGTAGAGGCTTCATATTTTGGTTCTTGGAGTAACTTTGATTGAAAAAAAAATACATAAAGCACGCCTTCCCATATTCAACACATAAATCTGCACCAAAAATATTATATATAATATGATGATAAGAAAAATTTAACATGAGCATTTAATTGAACGCAGGAGTGCTAAATATATGGCTATGCAATGCAATTCTGTAGGCTGCCTTTATTATCTAATCTTAAAATAAAATTAAAAAATCACGTTAAACATAACACTTAATTAATATATAAATAAAAGTTGTAGTAATTTAAATCCTTAGGGACATCTAGTTAGTAAGTTGTAACAACTGTTTATATTCATATTATTTTATTGAATACTGTTAGTTTTCATATCAGTAGAAGATTTGCATGTATGTAGTTATTAATAAAATATCTAAAGCTAGTAAAATGTATATTTTTTTTAATAATATTAATTACTATGACGATACTAGATGATACTATTGATGATTATGATGATGACGATGATGGTTATATGTAATGTATATTTTAATTTTTTTTAAATTTTTAAATTTCGGTAAAAATAATTTTTAACTTTTTTTTATTAGTAACTTAGATTAAAATCGCACAAACTTCAATACTAAAATTAATCAAAAAGCGATATGGTAACTAAAAGACTATTTCTAAGCAGTACAGTAAAATATACACATATTATTTTGTACCTGTGTAATATAATTTATATTATTACAATCCACTTTTTCAGTAAATAAGGATAATTTATATTAAAATAAAACTTAGGTTAATTAAAATTATTATTTATAGATAGATATCATAATTATTAGCGCAAGAGAATTTTAATTCTTAAAAAATTTTTATATTCACTTTATTATTAATGTGACAACAAAATAATTATGTACAAAATAAAAAAATTGTAGCGAAAACTTTTTATTCAAAGCTCAAAACCGTATCAACAACTTTTGATACGTATTTAGTTTTTATGTGTTAACTACCATCAAACGGTTATATTATAAGTACATATACAAATAGCTGAGTGAGATTTTTTAGTCATTATATGAATAATTTTATAGAATAATAATTCTAAACGCATTTGGTCTTCATATGGGATAATAACTAAAAATAAAGTAAATACAATAAAATAGGAATACTCGTTCTTCTTAAAGAAATATAAGAGGTACCTACTACTTTTTTTTTTCTTTTTAGTGGAATGTTATTTTTTTTATTTATGCACATAAGGCTAATTTAATTTATTTTCTAAATAAAAAAAATATTATTAGAAGTATCTAGCTACCTTTTTCAAACATACTTATTAAATGAAAATAAACAAATTAAAATAATTAACAGTTTCTACACTAAAACTACAAATTTAATGGGATGATGCCCCAGAACATTTTAATATAGAAACTATTATTTCTTTAACAATTTTACTATAAAAATATCACAACACGATAAGCCAAAAAGTTATAGATTTACATAAAATAAATATATGTAATACAGATAATATAAAAGCATATAATCACGCTGTTCAAAAGTCATTACTCGTTACATGACGAAGCACAGTAGCTATTCCTAAAACAGTACGGAAATAGTTGATGTTTTGACCTCTTTAAAGGTGAATTAAATTTATGAAGTTGATTATAGCTCGCGGCAATAACGAATTGAAAAAAATATGAGCGGCGGCTTGTTTATTACAGTAAAGCCGTTTTAATTATCCATTTTTTTACAGTTCAAAAAAGTAATAAGATTTAATAAATTAAAAGTATGTATTTAAATTTTACACGGTAATAGATAGTAGGTTTATTTTATCAAAAATTATTTATTAAATTAGGTACTTTATTTTTCAATTCCCCTACATATTTATTATTTATATAACAAATTGTAGGACTAAGTATATAAAAATGTTAAAAGATCGTTATACAATTTTGCAAGATTAATTTAGCGAACTAAATTAAACAAAAATGTAACGCCGCTAATTAGTGCAATTGCATTAGTTTTCTAGACGTACTTATTTTAGAATAAAAGATAAAAGAAGATACTTAAAATCACATATTGAAAATCTCACAAAAGGTGTTATATTTAGGACGGTTAATGGTCTTTGGCACATATAGCGTGAAGACAGCGCGGTATATTAGCGTATAAATACTAATAAATAAAAATAATACTCATCATTGCGAGCATATCCATTATCTCTAGCAAGCTGTCAAGATGTGAGTGCAGTCCAAGGATTCATGCGCCGTGGGTCATTTAAACGAGAAAACAATCGGGCACCCGAAAAAGTTGAAAACACCTAAAATGAAAAGAAAACGTGATATGCATGGGGAAAAGACAAGGCGTTATTTTACAAGTCACGTGCCTTTAGATCAGGTTATAATCAATTAAATATTATTTATATCATTAATATATATAATTAAAAATTTATCCTTTCACAGTAGTTTCGATATCGTACTTGGATTTTTTGTTCAAAATACCGAAACACTTCAATTTAAGAGTATATGTATTTCTACTAAATTATTTATTTGCCTGTTCTTTGAAAACACTAAAGGCATGAAACTTTTGGCATAAATAAACAAACATGCAATGATGTAGCCCATTCTAACGGAACAGAAAAAAAGCTTTGATTAACATTGTACCTAATTACACATGCAAATCAAACGAGTAGGTACATATAGATTTAGCCATACGGGATTTTAGCAGAAATGCGTCTGCGATTTTTTAAATAGGTACCTACTTAATATATTATAAACAACTTAAAAAACACTCTATTAGTTACCTACCTAATTAATAAATTTTATCTATTCAACAAAACTTACTTTCTTGATTCTGTGATTAGATAATACAAACAAGTAGAGAGATACGTGCAAGAAAATGAATAATGTAATCACTATAATAACTATTATCGACACATGGTGCTATATACAGTGCCTGATTGTTAAATACAACAAACAGTCATACTTTACCATCACCAGTACTAGATCACAATTATAATAATTTTATTAATTAGCGTGGACGAAATGTTTTAATTAAAACCATAATCGGTATGTTAGAACCCTAATTTTAATCTGAAAAGTTTTACTCATAAAAAATGCATAATTTAAAATCGTGATAATTATTGTGAATTGAAAGAGTTTTTGTATCTGCTGCTCATACTGCTAAAAAATACTATACTGTAGTTGTCAAAACTGGACAATATGTTGTTGGCCTAGGCAGAGGCCGATACAGGAGTTACGCAAGTAGGGAATGAATGTTCATATGAAAGTGCGTCATTTCTATTATTCCGTAATAAAACTACAAGGGATCCTTGTAGTTTTGCCAAGTCCGTCCGTCTGTCCCCAGCATAGCGCAGAGACTACTGGTGCTAAAGAGCTATAATTTGGCAAGATTACATATATTACTTAGGCCGACAAAGTTGTTAAATAAAATCTTGAAAAAAAAAGTCTTATTTTGGGTACCACCCCTACAAGTAAAGTAACTTAAAAGATATTTTTTAATCGTCATCCCTACACTGAGCGTAGCGTGACACGCAATTGGCCGTTTCATTCAAGTTATATATGATATTTCCACTTATTACAACTGAAAATACTATAGTTTTTATTTTTTGACACCTTTTGAAGTAAATAACTCAGTTTATATTAAATATTGTACTTATTTTATATTGGTAAGTTCAAAGTGCCCATAAACTGGGAGAGTGACAATATTAGGGCAGGTTTTCCTAATCATTGTGATTATTATAAAATTATTGTGAAATTAGTAAGCGTTACTTTTAATGTTACCTGAATTGTTAGTATAAAGTGCTAGTTAAATTCCAAAGTTACCCTTAAGTCTTCCTTGAAATCCATACAAAAGTATTCCTCTTACATAGTTATTCGACGAACTGTCTTATAAATAAAAACAAACCAATAATGATGATAATATATCAGTTTATTTCCCTTTACCTTAATGATAAAATAAAACATATATATATGAGTGATGAAATGATCTGGCAACTTGGTTACACAGTGAAAGGTTGCCAACAGCCCAATATTCGTATTTAAGCCACTATAGAGGAGGACAAAATTTAATGGAAATTACACATTATATTATGCTCTCCATATATACATCCATTATCCGTTACCTAATATAGTAGTTTTAAATTTAAGTATATTGTCTGAATAAATCCAAGATTTATGTTATCATTTTGTACAATCAATAAGCTTATAATATTTATTATTATTACTTTACCCTCGACTAGTAATACACAAATAGAATGTGAGACGGAGAAGTCACAAACTCTTAATAGTGTTGATTACAAAGCCACCTAATGTTAGTGCACTTTTTAAATATGTTTGGCTTCCCAGGTGTTAGTAGCGAAAGATGAATAATCTGATCATAAACATAACGTGATATTGTAGGTATGTAGTATAAACCTATATTTTCTCTTTTATTTTAAATACGAAAGAAATTTGAATGATTTTCTATTTAAAAGTTTCACTTTTGTAGTACTTACTTATAATGGAATATTTAGCAATCATCTGAACTTTACAATTATATTATGAATATATTTATGTTAAGAATAATGTCTGCATGGTTTATAATAATTGTGAAAATAATATATCTTAGAATTAGGGGAATGTTTACATGGCTTTGTTAATAATAAAATAGTGTAATTAGCTTGCATGTAACCTAAACCTAGTAAGTAAAATGTACACACTTTTCAAATGTGTATACAGTCTTTTTTGGTTGTGGAATATTTTTATAAGCAAACATATAATTTAAATTAAATAATCATTGAAATAACACAGACACATTTATTTGATATAAATTAAATAAAAATAATAAAAAATCTTTGCAATTTTCTCATTGTGATTTTTTATCTGTACGAAACTACTAAGAGCAAGTAGCACCTTCAAGCTATTTTCCCTTAGAGATTTAAATCCGCGTTGATGCAAATGGTAAGTAAAAAATTTCAAAAGTCAAATAAATGCTATACTACCTTCTCAATTGGCCAACAATTTATCCAATACATTTCTTACCTTTGGTGATGTTCGTTTTGGTGGTAATCGATATTTAAATGTAAGGACACTGTACAATAAGGTATTAAACTCAATCCAAAAAAAATCTCATGAGAAAAATAAAAAATTTGAGTGTAAAAAGTCAAAAAATGCTTGACCATTTTTAGCTCGAATTGTAAATGCAACAGAACATAACAATGGACCGGTCGGGTGTGGAGTTCTGCAAATCATTTTGGACACTGAAGGCGCTTCGTTCGTCACGAGAACCGACGGGCCGCGGCGCGTTACGATATGGTAGTGTAATATTTACTTGACTTCTTATTACCTGGCGAGCTAGTGGCCACAGATTGTTCAACTTTTTTACGCTCAAATTTGAGTGGTTGCTTGAGATTGATGTTGTTCGACTCCGCTATCGCCGCCAGCCGCTCCAGCACACTGCTTATCGGCAGCCGCACCTCGGGGTTCACCGTCAGGCAACCACCTGTGGACAATCACCTCGACATTAGGATTTACTCACATATGAAGTGCAAGGGGGAAGATGGATCATAGTCATAATTAGATAGTTTAAAGAAAATAAAAGATCTAAAGTACCTATGGTTTGTTTTATAAGTACATATGCTAAACTTCTTTTTTTAAAGTTAAAGTTGTCTATGATTTTATTTTTTCCAAAACCGAGTGCAAACGCCACTACAAATTAGATCAATAATTGTGCCTATACAATTTGAAGAGTTCCCGCGATTTCTCTAAAATCCCATCATCAGATCCTGACCTGATGACAATGGGAAGTACACCCTTTCAAACAAAATGAAGAAATTTCCAAATCAGTCCAGGCATCTTCGAGTAATTAGGGAACATATATAAAAACAAAGATTCCAACAAATTGAGAACCTCCTCCTTTTTTGGAAGTCGGTTAAAAATCATCATTTAATATAATCATCATTTAATAATATCGATCCAGTTAGAAATGGACAAATTAATGTGGAAGAATACTTACTTATAATTTCATGGAAACATTTGTAGCGTTGATCATTGGGGTTTAGATTATAATTTCCATTAAGAATGGCCAACTTAGCAGAGTCTTCAAAAGGATGTTGCATGTAGCACAAGGTGTACAGTATACATCCCAATGCCCAAATATCCACTGCATGGTCTATTTTACGATTATCCCACGTATCTAGCATTTCTGGGGCACGGTACATTGGTGTTGTGAATTGGGCCAACTGAAAAAAATTTTTGTAACTCAAAATTAATTTTCTCTAAGTTACTCTAAATACTTAACCTGTTGTTGTATGAACCAAAAGCGTCCAATGCTGGATATCGACCTAGTAGGAGGTTGCCAACTTTTTTTTTAAAGAATTAGAATAAGAAATTAGCACAGCTGTACTCGACTTATATTCTCTTATATCCTCGGAATAAATGAAAAGCTTATGCTAGGAGTGGGTAGAACGATAATGCAATGGGATTTGAACCATCAACCTTTCAGTTTTCAATTCAGACCTTTAATCATTGGGCTAAAGATAAACTTCGCAATGCAAGATCCCCACTCCAGTACCTTGATCTTGAGTACTATGTGTCCATATTGCCCCTTCAGCTTCACTACTTGATCAATTAAGTCTTAAAATTCTCCTTATTGGCTATTTGATTTAATAAAAAAAACATTTCAAGTCTTAATAAAAAAAAAAACATTTCAAGTCAGTTATAAACAAACAGAAGCGGTGTTGGCAGACCCTCCACTAGGTGGACCGACGACATCAAACGAATCACAGGGAACCGTTGGATTCAGGTGGTGCAAGAGACCTATGTTGTCTATCAGTTGGTAAAGAAATATGTATTCATTAAATAAATTAACTAATTCTCACATTTTCCTCCAACATGTTCCTTTGATTTGCACTCCATGAAGGATTAGGAGCAAATACATCTGTTGTAGCTGACCCAAAATCACACAACTTAATTGTACCTGAAATTATCATAATCAAATGAAAATACATATCATACACAATATAATCAGCACCTCGATAATAATTTCCATTCAGGGATACACTAAATTAAAAAAAAATGGATTTATGCAGAGTATTGAGAAAAAGGTGGTAATAATCCAAATTGCTTGCGAAATTGAAACAAGCAATATATTATCATTTTAAAAATATATATATAAGTAAAATATCCACTTTTAGGCAATTGTATCTAGTATAGTAAGTACATAAATATTTTGTAAACAAAAATTGATTTCTGGTTCCCTGTTAATCCATCAGTCTTATGGATGGATTGGAGCATTGACATATCAGAATTTAGAACTCACATAAATGCTCAATAGCTACATTGAAATTATAATGCTTAGAATAGAAATTCCTAACAAAGTTCAGCTCAAAAGGAGGCTCAAAACAACTAATGAATGTGTGTGTGCCATGTAATTATTTTCTAGTTCTAGTCTTGATAATTACATTTTTGAAAGTTATTGTGATAAACAATGACACCTTTTCACAGCACAGTACATAATTTTTTTTATAATTTTCTGCGAGCTCATTGTACTAATGTGATAATACTGTGTAGGTGGCCTTTAAAGTTTATTAAAAATGGCTTATTAACCCGGCGACAATTGCGCTTCCAAGTGATACACTTCGATGGGTCAATATTATGCATATTATGCCCCTTTAAATAGTTCTAAGTACTAACCTTCATTTGATATAAGAAAATTTTCTAATTTGAGATCACGATGTGCTATAGGAGGCACTTGTGCATGCATATGTTGCACTGCTTTACATGTCTGGTAGAACACTCGGAGGATTGTGGGTAGAGGGAATGCCTGCCCTCTGTTTTGCAATGCCTCCATTAGGCTTCCTCCACTACATAGGTCTGTCAATAGTAAATACTCCCCCATTCCATGGCTTGTTTTTGTCTTATCGATAAATGAAGCAGCTATATATTTAATTATATTAGGGTGCCCAGATAGCTTCTTTAATATACTAATTTCTTGTATTATATTTTTATTAGCTTGCTCATCAGCAGCCATTAGCCTTTTCAAGGCATATTCAGCTCCTGAGGATACATCTTGAGCAACAAACACAAATGCAAAGCCACCTGCAATAACAAACAATTGAGAAATGTTCAGGAAACAGACATTGTCTGGGTTGTCAGTTCTTTCCATTGTCACAAACTCATTGAGATGAGAATCTATAAGTTAAATAAAGTTTTACATTGAATTGCTTATTGGTTTAGTGGTTAACCTACTTCGATATCATAACCTACTCCGTAACCTACTCTTTTAATCTGTATTTGAACCTTGTAGCTAATAACTAAGTTTATTATCTCTGTAACCTTATGTTGGACAATATTTTGGAAACAACGAACATGATTACAAATAGTTATTTATACATAGACAAGTAATAGTGATTTATTTGCTTTATTTTTAACCAACTTCCAAAAAAGGAGGAGGTTCTCAATTTGTCTGAATCTTTTTTTTCATGTATGTTCCCCAATTACTCGAAGACACCTGGATCGATTTGGAAAATCCTTTTTTGTTTGAAAGGATATACTTCCCAGGTGGTCCCATTGTCACCAGGTCAGGATCTGATGATGGGATCCTGGAGAAATCGAAGGAACTCTTCAAATTTTATAGGCACAATTGATGTACTTTGTTGTGGCGTTTGAAATTGGTTTTGTAAAAAGTTATTTTAATTTTAATTTATGTAAGTAGGTGCCCTTATACTTAAATATTTGGTATAAACTGTGATGAAGTATAACCTACAAGAATAGGGCTCATGTTTGATTTTGATCATTAATGCTATACAACAAAGTAAAAACAATTGAAAGAAACCTATCTATCTGTATATAAATTAATTTATGAATAAAAAAAATTGAATTAATTCACTTTTCAATTTTAGTATTGTTTCAACTTTGGTGGTGGTGCTAAAACAAAGTTTTCCTAGTCTGCATAATTCTACCACTGGATTGCACATGCTAGCATGTAAGCTAAATTGAAACTGTCTTCAATCTGGTGTTTATGAATTTTAATCGCTTCACACACTAACCTAGGGTTATTGTGGCAATCTGTAGAGAGATAACTCTTTGGTTCTGGATTGTTAGCATGGTACATACTCATATAATATAATATATCATAATGATGTTATCGAATTGAATAATGTCTTCAAAGCAACTAAATAGACAAAATGCAGTTTTAATATGAGATTTGACAAAAAACATTGACCTTAATAGTTTATTCAACTTTTCTTAGAATTTTGATTTGCAGTGTGCTTATTTTTGCTTGTTAAAGTTATTGTACAATAGTGAGTTACAGTAAATTGCACTGTAAAAGTCACAGTGAACAAAATATACATAATGTACATCAATTTAGCTGTTGAAAGTGGCCACACTAAGGATATTTGTGTGCCATGACCTAGACAAAATTATTTTGGACTGAGTTCTGTACAATGACAGAGATAGCATGTAAACCAGTATTAATCTCTGTGCTCCTTGCACCAGTGCCTACAACTGAGGGGAGGGACAAGCTTGTATGTTTTAGCATAATCTCAGGCTGAATTACATGTAGTACCCCAACTCTCCTCAATTTCAGCAGTTACGATGTTGGCACTTGCGTGACAGATGTGCCTATAACTTATTGTTTCTCAAGCAACATCATCTCAATGATCTAGCAGCCATTGAGATGAGGTGTGGACTCCTGTATCAAATATTGGGCTATCAATGTCTGATATATTGGAATACAGATACTGTAGAAGTTAAGACATAAAATTAATACAAACTTAAATAAATAATTATAATGTAAAAATTTACCAATATATAATCTACAAAATTCATATTTTACCTGTATTATTATTTATATTGATTTTATATATTTACCCGATGGTTTTTATTAATCCAAAATATGAATATTATTTAAGTTTTATTGAGTTGAAATACTAGACAACGACTTGACGCCCCCAATCAGAAAAACAGTACCTACAGTAACCCAATGAGAAATAATTAGAAGCTGATTAATAATTTGAAGCCAAAATTGTCAAAAAACACAACACTTTTGCTAACCTTCTGCGATGACTTTTTTCACTCTCAGTTTCATGTTCCCAATTTCAACAAATTGTCCAACAAAATCATTATCGCTGCCACCGTTGGCACCTCCAGAACTGAAGTAGCCCATTGCAGACTTAAAAACACTCATGTTGATCACTGATTTTCTTAACTTATTTTTTAAATCACAGTATTAATAAAATACATATTGTTAACAGCAACGTCTTAACCTTGCATACATTACTTAATTCAAACAGAAAAGGCCGGACGAAAGTCGAAACATACGAAAAAAGAAATTGCACAAAGAATGGCAGATGTAGAGATGTGCCGAGTCAGGCTGACTCGAGTACCGTATCGAATACTTTATAAGTACTCACATACTCGAGTACTCAGATCAGTGTTGGCATTAATCGATTAATTTTTTAATCAATTAATTAATCTGATTAATTTTAATCAGATTAAATTAATCATGATTAAAATAATCATGATTAAAAAAGTAATCTTAATCATGATTAATGAATTTAATCATTAATCATTAATCGTTAATTGATTAACTTTTTTAACTTGATTAACTTGATTATAAACTAATACATCTATAGGGGAAATGAAGCCCTATCTAAATGAAAACCGTATCACACTGCTTATTGTACATTTGTATTTATCCAACAATAAAATAATGTAACAAGATAAACTTAAACTTGGATGAACAGGCGTTGTGAGCGACCGGTGTGGACGAGAGTTGAGAATATTACTTTTCTAGGCCTCCGGCTCGGTCGGTGGCAAATAGAATAATGCCTTACGACGCCTGTTCAAACTTACATTCCAAACAACATTCAAATTGCATTCCAAGTTTGAATGCCTTCGAATATGAAAATAAAAGTGATAGATAGTGGCCAGCTCATAACCAGCCAGCAACAGTACGCTCTCCGTGGAGACCGCTAGACTCCACATCACTCCCCCAGGAAGACATGAAATGTAAGGAAAAAAAAATGATTAATTAATTATGTTAATTTAAATTGAACTCTACGTCCTGAACGAGTCCTTACAACAGGTTTTCCTAGCTCGTCCAATTCCTCCAAGACATAGGCAGGTTTCAATCTGTCGATTGAAATATTTTCCTCTTTGCCTTTCATTTCTATCTTATAATGTTTCCCTTCCCTACTTAGAACCTTAAAAGGGCCTACGTAGGGTTGCTCTAAGGCTTTTTGAAACGGACCTCTACGAATGAAAACATATTCCGAAGAAGCTAAATCCTTTGGGATGTGAAATATCTTCCTACTATTATGGTCTGACGCGGGGGAGGGGGATAAATTTGCGAAATGAGACCTGAGTCTGTCCACTAAATATGTTGGGTCCTTAATATAATCCTTAGGGTCGAAAAATTCACCTGGTAGACGTAGCGGCTCCCCGTAGACAAGCTCTGCGCAGGAAGTGCCGAGGTCTTCCTTCCAGGCACTCCTGATCCCTAGAAGTACCAACGGGAGAACCTCAGTCCACCTTGGATTCGCATGGCACATGATCGCTGCCTTGAGCTGCCGGTGAAATCTTTCGACCATCCCGTTTGCTTGAGGATGATACGCGGTTGTCGTCTGGTGTTGAGCACCTACAACCGCAGCTATCTTCTGAAACAAATGCGAGCCAAATTGAGATCCTCGATCTGTTAAAATAACCCGTGCTGAACCGAATCTTGATAGCCAGCCAGAGACGAAAGTTGCCACGCAAGTTTCCGCTGTAATATCTGGCATGGGCAATACCTCTGGCCAACGAGTAAATCTATCCACGATGGTTAAGCAATACCTCATTCCCGAAGAATAAGGTAATGGGCCTATAATATCCATGTGGATATATGCAAATCTCTCCGATGGGAGAGCAAACTTAGAGAAAGGTGCACTAGTGTGCCGCGTCACTTTCGACAACTGACACCCCTGACAAGCCTGTGTCCATGCACGACAGTCTCTTTTCATAGATGGCCAAACAAAACGTTCCGAAATTAATTTATTAGTCGCACGGACCCCGGGATGAGAGAGATTGTGAAAACTTTCAAAAATACTCTTCCTAAACTGCGGAGTTACATAAGGACGTGGTTTACCTGTTGACACATCGCATGTAATTTTTAACCTGGTGTCTGGAATTGTGACCCGAGCCAACGTCATCGACGTTGAGTCACTCAGCGCCTTTAATTCCTCATCAGCTGCTTGCGACTTCGCAAGCTCAACCAGGATATCTTGGGCAGCGACGGTCTCGACGCGCGAGAATGCATCAGCCACAACGTTCTCAGCTCCCTTAACGTGTTGAATGTCCGTGGTATACTGAGAAATAAAAATTAATTGATTTAATTGAACGGGCGGAAGTTTTTCCCGTCTTTGTGTAAACACGTAAAGCAACGGCTTATGATCTGTATATATCGTTGCCGCTTGTGCTTCAAGAATGTGCTTAAAATGTTGCACACTTTCGTAAATAGCTAATAATTCACGATAGTAGGCAGGCCACGTTGATTGCTTAGAATTAAGTTTCTTACTAAAAAATGCAATAGGCTGCCAACCCTGTCTGACCTCTTGCTGCAGACATGCACCGACATGAGAGCTCGATGCATCTGTAAATAAACCTAGCCGAGCATCAGCGACTGGGTGTGCTAACAGAGTCGCGTTAGCTAAACTTTCTTTACAAATAATAAAACTACGCTCTAAGTCAGGAGTCCAAGTAAATGGCTTTGCACCCTTACCTTGAATCGCTGATAGAGCATCAATTAGAGGAGCTTGATAGCGCGCAATACTAGGGAGAAATTTACGATAAAAATTCACCATACCGAGAAAACGACGTACACCTTGCACTGTTTTAGGCAAAGGAAACTCTTGAAGGTTCCTAATCCTGTCCGTAGGAGGACTAATCCCAGCAGCGCTTATGGTGTATCCCAGGAAACGAACTTCTGTAAGATTAAAATGAGATTTTTTCTCATTAATAACAATCCCGTATTCCTCTAATCTTTTAAAAAGGATACGTAAGTGTTCTAAATGTTGTTGTTGATTTTCTGAAAAAACCAAAATGTCATCAACATAAGCGAAACAAAAATCTAGACCGCGGACAACTTCATCGATAAACCTTTGAAATGTTTGCCCTGCGTTCCTAAGTCCAAAGGTCATATAAGGAAATTCAAAAAGACCAAATGGAGTAATGATAGCAGTCTTACATATATCTTCCTTCGCTACTGGAATTTGATGGTAAGCTTTAACCAAATCTATTGTGCTAAAAATCGTCGAACCAACCAAGTTTTGGTTGAAATCTCCGATATGACGCACTGGATATCTATCTGGAATCGTGCGCGCATTCAAAGCACGGTAGTCGCCGCACGGACGCCAATCAGATTCACCCTTCGGGGCTAAATGAAGCGCCGACGACCACGCACTATCTGAAGGCCTTGCGGTGCCACATGCTAACATATTATCGAACTCCTTCCTGGCAACAGCTAATTTTGACGGACCAAGGCGGCGCGGACGGCAACAAACCGGCGGACCATCCGTTGTTCGGATGTAATGCACGGTACTATGTTTGATTAAACGAACCGGACCCGGCGGGCGCACTAATGCGGGGAATTCAGCTAGAATATCATGCTCTGAAATTACAGTTTTGATGCTAACTTGGTCGTGACATACAACTGATGCAATAACCGACAGGCCAGTCGAACTATCAAGAACTCGACCTGACCTGCAGTCGGGTAATAAGCAGAAATGCGCGAGAAAATCAGCGCCAATAATTGCAGTTGTCACGTCACAAATAACAAAATGCCATTTAAAATCCCGCCTCAATTTAAAATCCAACGATAGAATAATGGTTCCATAAGTTTTGATTTCGCTCCCATTTGCAGCGCGCATGGAAAAATCATCCACTTTCGGACGGCTTTCCATCCATGAAACCGGAAAGCATGAAATGTCTGAACCGGTGTCAATCAAAAATCGTTTTTTCGACTTGACATCGGTAATAAATAGACGGCGGCTACGTGATGAAAAATCAGGGACCGCCTCCACTGATTTGTCGGTCGCGTTCCGGTGTTCCTTAAACGAACACGGCTTTATACATCTGGTAGCACGCAACGCAAAATTTCTGTGATACCAACAAAATTTATTCTTACCTGGCTTACTTGAGGATGGGGATGAGAAATGCTGATTACTAGAACTGCTTGACCTGTTTCTTTGATTACGACATTCTTCCTGATTTGATTTTTTTATTTCTGCAACTTCCTTGAATAAATGATCCAAGCGAGCTAAAATCGGAGCTAAATTTGGTTTCGCTGAACCACTAAATGAAGAAGGAGAAGGAGGAAGAGGAGGAGAAAGAGGAGGAGGAGAAGGAGGAGCTAAAACCTGTGGAGAAATTTGAGGTGTTACGCTAAATGTCTCCCTGGGGGTCGTCGATGGCGACTGAACATCAAGTGAACTGGCTAGTTGATCCCGAAGTGATTTATTTCCTTCCAATAGTGCCGGGATAATAGCATCAGTTAGTTCCATCAATTTTTGTTTGAGCATTTGATTCTCATCCCGTAATTTATTAAATTTTTCCTCCATACTAAATAAACGTGTATAAAAATGGTATTAATAATTATTCTAAAATAAAATTCAATTAATAAAGCTGAAAAAGAAGGATAAAATTATTAAACTTAGAGTCCCAAAATTTTCTTTAAACCTTCACTTTTTTCACTAATGACGGACGACGACGACGTTTGTCAAATTGTTTCGAAATATGATGTTCCAATCGTCCCAATGAGGTTTCGCTGCGTATTTCCGCTTCTACGATACGATGACGTTACGTTTCACATTTTCCAATAATAAATAATATTTCTTACGGCTGTCCATCAATTATGCACACAACTTGTCCGGGCAACCCATAAAATTGTACGGGTCGGGTTCTATCGGGGTCACCAATATAGGGGAAATGAAGCCCTATCTAAATGAAAACCGTATCACACTGCTTATTGTACATTTGTATTTATCCAACAATAAAATAATGTAACAAGATAAACTTAAACTTGGATGAACAGGCGTTGTGAGCGACCGGTGTGGACGAGAGTTGAGAATATTACTTTTCTAGGCCTCCGGCTCGGTCGGTGGCAAATAGAATAATGCCTTACGACGCCTGTTCAAACTTACATTCCAAACAACATTCAAATTGCATTCCAAGTTTGAATGCCTTCGAATATGAAAATAAAAGTGATAGATAGTGGCCAGCTCATAACCAGCCAGCAACAGTACGCTCTCCGTGGAGACCGCTAGACTCCACACATCCATCAATGTTTTTACTATATATTTATAGCTACTCGTGCTGATTCGCTGACTGACTCGCTCACTGTCTGACTCATTGATCACCTCTCCTGTAAAATTTTGTATGAAAAAAAAAATTTTTCACTCATGGTTTCGTATGGAGGACAAAAATTCATTTGGTGCAAAAATATGTAGAGAGCTGATGATTGAGGATTTCAGAGACGGGTGAGGAGCACGGCCAGGGTATCGAAGATAGAGGGGGAGTATTCAAACAAAAGTCATTCGAAACCTCATCAAATTGGTAGGAAGCTGACAAAAAATTCAAAATGGTGGATTCAAGAGAGAAGCCAGCGGGCGTTAAAAAGCGCGCGCGGCGTGGCGCGGCGGTGTGCCTCGCACCGCGCGCGCGCGCCCTCTACGGCACCGAACCGCTCAAAAAAATCGCTATCGCTCGGTCGTCGGCCAAGGCGGGCAGTGCGATTTCATCATCCCTACGCATCGATGTAAAGCGAAGTCCGCGCTCGGCGCGTATCATATTATGTACCTAAACAATTAGAATTGAATATACTTGACGTTAATTGCACCTACGACTACTATTTCGCTTGAAAATTCATATTGTAGATATCAAGCATAGACTACGTCATGGAGCTCTAGGTCCTGGCTTTTCAATCCTGATGCTGCAGGGTAGTGTCTACCTAAACTGTGAGGATTTAGAGACTGTCAGTTTAGAATTGATATTGTTGGTCTTAATAATCTTTACTTCCTTATCCTAAGTAATCCTTACTAATATTTTAAATTCGAACATGTGTTTGTTTGTTGGTTTGTCCTTCAATCACGTAGCAACGTTACAACGGACTGGCGTGATTTTTGCAAGGGTATAGTTTAGGACCGGGAGAGTGACGTAGGCTACTTTTTATCCCGGAAAAACAAAGAGTTCCCGCGAGATTTTAAAAACTAAATCCACGCGGACGAAGTCGCGGGCATCAGCTAGTCACACTAATATTTGTAGGTACGCGAGCATCACCAATCATCAGAAGTGAAACGGAAGAAGCGCCATCTAGTGACGGTAGTCTTGTAACGTTACAAGACTATCGTCATGAAACGTTACAAGACTACCGTCACTAGATGGCGCTTTGAACAAAAATCACTCTAATCCTACTCTCCTACATATTATAAAGCCGAAAGTTTGTGTGTATGTGTTTGTTAGTTTGTTTGTTTGTGTGTGTGTGTTTGTGTGTGTGTGTGTTTATTACTTCTTCACGCCGCAACGAATGAACCGATTTCGCTGAAATTGGCATGGAGATAGCTCATACCCAGAAATAAAACATAGGCTCCATTTTATCCCGGAAAATTACAGAGTTCCCATGGGAATTGAAAAACCTTGATCCACGCGGACGAAGTCGCGGGCATCGTCTAGTAGATAATAAAATGATACTGGTTATATTGAAGTACTTAGTTTCTCACCTTTCTTTTCATCAAAATATATTCAAATTCAAATTCATAATTTATTTATTTAATGTAGGCTACCTTGTAGGTCTTATGACACGTCATAAATCTACCACCGGTTCGGAATGCAGATTCTGTTATATAAAGTGTTAATTTGGTTTGCTCAACTATTTCGTGTTCCTACGATCTTTTTTGACGACAGAATTTGCTTGCAACCGGAGCAGCTTCCACTCATAAAGGCGGTGAAACGCCGACTGATTGATATTTGAAATTTGAATTTTTAAATGATATCAAACCAGTGACCGAGTAAAATTAAAATAACCCTTATTGTATACTATTTTAAGATTCAGTTTAAACCAAAATATGTGAAAAAGTACACGCGATGCTATATTTTATTTTTTATACTATTTTTACTATTTTTTTCTTTGTGTTTTTTTTATTCCATGACAAGATACCCCTTGACTGCGATCTCACCTGATGGAAAGTGATTAGTGACGATGCAGTCTAAGATGGTAGCGGGCTAAATTGGAAGGGGTATAGCAGTATCAATTCAACCCATACCCCTAATCGGTTTCAACACGCCATCGTGCCGGGACGCTAAATCGCTTGGCGGCACGTTTTTGACGGTAGGGTGGTAACTACCCACGGCCAAAGCCTCCCACCAGACCAGACCAGAGACAATTTAGAAATAATAAATTACTAAATTGCCCCCGCCGGGAATCGAACCCGAGACCTCCCCGTTATAAGACCACAGCGCTCACCACTGCGCCAGGGAGGTCGTCAAAAATTGTGTTTGCAAATAGCTGTTTAATTTCGACGAAAAAGAAATGGCGAGAACGAGCAATGACCACAGGCAGAGAAAAATCCTTTATAATTCGAATACAATACCAATATGATATTGAGTATTGGGTGGTGACGAGTGGTGATGAGTGGGTGGTGATCAGTGGTGATGAGTGGTGATGAGTGGTAATGAGTGGTGATGAGTGGTGGTGAGTGGTGGTGAGTGGTGGTGATGAGTGGTGGTGATGGGTGGTGATGGATGGTGATGAGTGGGTGGTGATGAGTGGGGATGAGTGGTGGTCAGTGGTGGTGAGTGGTGGTCAGTGGTGGTGAGTGAGCCGACTGCTTAGTGTGCTGAGTGCTGGTGAGTGGTGGTGAGTAGTGAGCGGTCAAAATTAACAATAAATTACTGCAAAATCGGAAAATAAATAAATAAGTAGTTAATAGATAGTTAATCAAAAATAATTAATCAGATTAACGATTAATGATTATGATTAATTAATCGTTAATCAAATTTTTGATTAATGATTAAATTAATCGTTAATCAAATTTTTGATTATGATTTTAATCATTAATTTTTAATCGTTAATCAGATTAACTTTGGGCCAACACTGACTCAGATTATAAGGTTCGGATACACGGTATTCGAATACTAATTCTGAGTACTTTATGGCTTCGACCATTTAGCCGGGACGCGCCTTTACGCTGATTTAGTACTGAATATATTCTGCCACTTTCTGCGGTGGGGTGGGGTAATCACGTACAGCACACATTTACTCACTTCCGCACACTCTTCTAAATACTTAATGTCTCTATGAACACACACTAACTCAAAAGCTGTCACACTTACAAGCTGAAACGTACGTTTGTACATGTACTTCGGCAGAGGGGAATGCGTGCGCTTACCACGTCCCGGTTAAATGGTCGAAGACTTTATGGCATTCGAATCCTAAGTCGAATAACGACACCTCCTCTACCAGTGTAGTCTATTTTTTATATTGAAGTTAGTTACGCCAAGACCATCACGACTGAACTTGTACTTCAATCGCCGGAAGAAATAAACGGGAGTGATTATTTATTAGTGGAAATAATATTAATATTATTTGCCTATTCATTTTGATTTCTCGAATGTTTTACTCCGATTGATTGAGATATAGGACTGTGTGTGTATATGTGTGTGTGTATGTGTGTGGGTGTGTGTATGTATGAACGTGCGAAATTTTAACACACTTTTTACGTTTTAAGTGTAGTGTTTTTGTTCTGTTTAACTTTTTCAAAGCGTTAAGGTGTCTTCGAAGAAAAAACAGTGATGTGGAACTTATTTATTAAATTGGAGACCAAAAAGGTGGAGTGCAAGGAGTATAAAAATAATTTTTACTAATTTTGGAAACTATTATTTGCTGAAGCATATTTAAAAAAAATATCCTTTAATTAATACTACTTCCATTGAAAAAAATTGCAAAGAAAATGAATCGAGTCCTATTGAGTATTCGAATACTCGTACAAGTATTCAAATTCGATTCTTTCTTTAAAGAGTACCCAAAAAAAGCTGACTCGGCACATCACTAAGCAGATGGCAGATTGCCGATTGGATTGGATTAATTGAATGACAGATGAAATTATGTTGCCTCATACAAGTGGAAAAACTACCAAGTCAATGTTTTATATGTATTTTGAAAATTAAATAAATATCATTTGATACTAACAAATTTATATATAAAATTAAAAAATAAACACTCTTATAACGATTGCTACTGTGATAAAAAATTCTTGCACCCGTATAATTTTTTAGAGATCTGAAAGGTACCTAACCAATGGGCCCCAACGGGACCCTATTACTGCCTTCGCTGTCCGTCCGTCCGTCTACCTGTCAGCGAGATCTCGTGATCCGTAATAGATAGAGAGTTGTAATGTTCAGGGAATGTATATTTCTGTTGCCGTTATAACAAAAAATTATAAAAATGAAAATAAATTAAAAATTAAAAGGGGCTCCCCTATGAGTGCAAAGAATATATTATAGGTAGGTACTCATATAGGTACCTGTCTACTACTCTCTACCATACCCACAGACTTGCCACAGCTAGGTACCTACCATCTTGGACGATTCAGAACGCTACCTACCATACGTAGGTGCAATAGTATCTATATCTATGATCTATATCTATAGTTATCTGTGTCTCTACCGTTGCACATAGAGGTGGATCGTTGCGGGTTTTCGTAATAACCGGTAATAACAAAACCCTTTATCGTTATCGGTACCGATAACGGGTTTTGAAACTATTAATTATTTTAATAACTATGTATTGGTCACATCGACTTTGTTTTCTATAAATAAGACTATACCTATATGTTTGGCCTGTATTCGTGGTGTTAAAAATACCAGTTTTACTAGATAGTAACTAATAGGTAATAGTAGGTACTTAAGTATAAGTAGATTTACAATTAATCTTTTTCGGCAATCGATATCATTCGGCTGTTCGGCTGATATCTTTGATTTTTTTTTTAATTCGATGACAAGATAGCCCTTGACTGTGATCTCACCTGATGGTAGTGGGCTAACTTGGAAGGGGTATAGCAGTGTAAATTCAATCCATACCCTTTATCGGTTTCTACACGCCATCGTGCCGGAACACAAAGGAACACAAATCGCTTGGCGGCACGTCTTTGACGGTAGGGTGGTAACTTGCAACGGCCAAAGCCTCCCACCAGACCAGACCAGAGATAATTTAGAAATTATAAATTCCTAAATTGCGCCCGCCGGGAATCGAACCCGAGACCTTCAAAAGTGCTTGTAAAAGTTTATTTGAATAAAAAATATTTCTATTCTATTCTATTCTATTCTAGACCGATAGCGGGATTTAGTTGGTAGGTACCTACTGGTACTCGGTTCGTCAAGTTGCGCCTATATACGTTGCAAGGTGCTCGCCAGTAGATAGTTGCGCGCATAGACCAGGAACAACTAGAGTTGCGCGCAATAAATAGTTATCGCAGAACCGAAAACTGTTATTCAGGTATTACATCAATACATAGTTTTACCCACAGACATGTTTTACATACACACGTATGTCTGTGGTTTTACATCAATATACGATTAACGATACGACAGTTTCAGAGGTTTTTGCATAGGTTTTTGTATGAGTTTGTGATGAGTTTTTACTTTTTGACTTTTGTTGACTCTTTGATAGCTAAGATTTGATTTGTTTGAATGGTTTAGTTTATATTCTCTTGGTTTGAGGGTACGGGATATCTAATTCCTTTAATTTCCCTTGAATTTGGGTGAACGAATTCTATAAAGATAGAATCGTATTGTAATTATTGAATACTACTTATAATATCGCGTTTAAGTGGTGGGTTTGATTGTAACCTTAACAATACGAACAAGTGACGAATGTCTACCAGGCCCAAAATCAAGAATGGGCTTTGAAATCAAAAGATTTCAAGGTGACGTCGACGAAGAACTAATTTGCCCTATCTGCTCAGGAGTTCTAGAGGATCCTCTGCAGGTTTGTGTTGTGACATTTGTAAAGAAAAATATGTAACTTGTTTGTTAAACTGGTTGAAAGTTTTGATTGGAATTGTAGGCACCAGCTTGCGAGCATGCTTTTTGTCGTGCCTGCATAACAGAATGGATAAGTCGTCAACCCACTTGTCCAGTGGACCGGCAGGCGGTGACCGCTAGCCAACTAAGACCTGTTCCGAGAATACTAAGGAATCTACTTTCCAGGTACTGCATTTCGTACGTGAATAAGTTCTAATTTACATTTTGGCACAATAATTCGTTTCAGGTCATTAAAGGACTAGTGACAAATTCATTTAGAAAATATTAAGAATGGTTTCATTGTTGAAAAAGTTCTTAAATTCTGTACATCTAAAAATGGCAAAATGTGTGTGCCATGAAAAATTGTTTTGACCTTTTTTTTTCCAAATTATGATGATAGTTGTACATATTACATACGTATGTATGTAATATGTACAACTATCATAGTAATTTTTTGTGAAAAGATGTTTTTAGCTCTGTAGATAAGTTGACTTTGAACCTTGTGCAGTTCAAATCTGTAAATGTTTATATTTTCAGATTATGTACGAGCTGTGATAATGCACCTCATGGATGTAATGCTGTATTAAAATTAGATTCTCTGGCGTCACATTTAGTTGAATGTATGTATATTCTATTATTGCAAAGTAAAACATTTTGATTTTTTCATATCAATCATGACTTTAATTATCAAAAATTATAACATTTAATTATTATGCATAATTGTTACTAATATTTTCATCTTTTGCTCATTGCTTTGCAAGAGTGAGGTTGACATCAAATTGTGTCTGATTTCAATGAACGAATTAAGGTCAATTATATCTTTTTGCAAAATTCATGTGTTAATTTTGTGGAAAGTAATAGTAGGGACATTTGCAGTATAGCTGTTAAGATGAATTGATGTCTTAATCCTCTTTAGGAATTGCTGGTGTATATTAGATATACATATGTTTGGATGTATCAGGTGAATTTAACCCCAAACGGCCAGTGCCATGTGAGGCAGGCTGTGGTTTGGTAATACCAAAAGATGAGCTGGCTGAACACAACTGTGTCCGTGAGCTGCGCGCCCTCATTGCTTCGCAGCAGGGCAAGCTCACCGACTACCAGCAAGAGCTGGCTGAACAACGACTCATCATCAACGAACATAAACGTGAATTGGCGTTGCTTAAAGTGAGTAATCAGTATATTTATATTGTATATTCACTAATAGGTAACAGTTGCTTGTTGGGTAAATCCAGAACAATAAAAGGAAATGAAGTGAAATGAATACACTTTATTGTACACCACATTACATAGAAACAAAAGATAAAATTAACTAAAAATAAATTAAAGTAATGTGAGCACAAATGGCTGCCTTATCTCTAAGTGATCTCTTCCAGGCAACCATGATGCATGGTGGATATGATATGATTGGAATGAAACTGAGGGTGCACACATTATTCATATAGAGAATAATTTAAAAGTCACACAAAAACTTAATAAAAACCTAATAATAATTAATAGATATACCTTCACATATATAAAAACAAACTTATATAACAATGTTAATATATAGTAATATACTAGCTAATGCCCGCGACTTTGTCTCTCACTCTTGGTATATATGACTATACCTAAATAATATAAATCACTTCAATCCATTGCTGCATCCTCCAGGACAAACCAAAAGAACTCACTCTTGGTATATATGACTATACCTAAATAATATAAATCACTTCAATCCATTGCTGCATCCTTCAGGACAAACCAAAAGAACTATAAATATGGTTATATTATATTATTATTATTTTCAGGAATTCATGCGTGCGATGCGCGTCTCCAACCCAACAATGCGCGCTCTCGCCGATCAAATGGAGCGCGAGGAAGTGGTCCGCTGGGCCAACTCGCTAGCGCGCGCGCGCGTCACTCGCTGGGGCGGCATGATATCCACCCCCGATGACGTCCTGCAGGTGGTAATATAGCAGCGGCCTAGCTTGCCACACGACACTGTGCGTTGTGTCGGGCTATGCTTGTAGGTCCCGCATTGCGAATAATAACCCATTATAAGAGTACTCATAAAATTTGGAAAGTTCTAAAATATTAGCAGTTATACAAATATCAGAGAAATATCTAATAAATTGAACATATATAGATATGTAGAACATGTATAGAACATGTATAGTTCAGGTATGTAGAACATGTATGTATGTAGAACATGTATAGATATGTAGTTAGTTCAGGTATACCCTATACCATTGTTTCTTTAAGTTCGTGATCAGAAGTATTTTCCTAGCATGACTATGGAACCCTGCATTATACATGTTTTGACTTTTGAGATGCAAAGTGTTGCACATGTGTGTTTTACATAGTCACTCCAGTGACTCAGCTCTTTAAAAGAGAATAAAAAAAAAAAGTGTTCCAAATATGAGCTGTCTTAATGTGAGAGTAGGGTTGGATTTGTGCTCTCATGACCCGAGACCTTATCTTGGTGCAAATGCATTCTGGTCTGAAAAGCAGCAATTCATTCATTACCCTACATTTTATTCAATGATTCAAATACTTTCGTTGGTTCTGTACTTGAAGGGTAACTAACAGGATCCTATTACTAAGCATCCGCTGTCCATTTGTCTGGATGTATCATATAAAAATAAATTAAAAATTAAAGGAAGCTACCCTACTGGAAACATATTTCTTTCGGCGTTTTTTGGTATGGAACACTTTGTATGTGACTCCAACTCACATCATTAATGTGGCAAATTCTGCTGTACACAATTTCAAAACTAAAGGAAGAACAGATCTAAATCTTGTGCTACCGCCGGAAATATTATGAAAGGGTAGCTGTATAAAGGCTAGGGGAGCTGAATAGCTCTAGATGAATTTAGTTTTGTTTAGAGTTTGTGTACAACAGTATCTGCCAGATAACGAGTATTATGAGATACACGTAACACACGCTGGGTAAAAGCAGGTGTTACTGTGTGTTGTATTTCCTTAAATGCTCACAGAATCACTAGTTAGAGCGTTTCATTTTCAATAAGTTTTCCAAAAAAAAAATACAATGAAATACAAGTAAACCTAATTTACAAATAGATGATGATCAAGAGAAGCTTATCCGAGTCGGGCTGCCCTCCGCACATCATTGACGACTTGATGGAGAACTGCCACGAACGGCGCTGGCCGCCCGGCCTGTCGTCTCTGGAAACAAGACAAAACAACAGAAGGTATGTTATCTATGAACAGCCTTCGATCACAGAAAAATAAGTGGATATCGCATGTTAGTACGATTTGTGTAACCACTAAATATGAGTGCAAGATCATTTCGTTAGCTAGTCTGTCATCGAACATTGACGTGAAGCAGTTATTTCAGTGTCAAGGAAATATGATGCATTCAAATAATAGTTGAAGTATGAAGTGCTGAATCCACTTATTTTTCTGTGATCAAAGTGAACAGCTTACTACTGAGCGCAGGTAGACCATAGCTCACCATTTTGGCCGAATGCAATTTTTTTAAAAAAGAATATCAGCCAAAGCTTATGCTAGGATTGGATACGACAATAGTGCAACGGGCGGGGTTCAAACCTGCGACCTTCAAGTTTTTAGTTCGGACTTTTGCACCACCACACACCAACGATTGTTGGGTCATTGAGGCTCTTAAATTGGAAGACACACACACCTTTGAGAACATTATGAAGAACTCTGAGGCTCAGGTGTTCTCGCGACGTTTTCAGTCATCACTGAAGCAAGTGATGTTTATCTTCAACTTCGAAAAGTAAGAAGTACGTCCACCCGCGATCCACCGAATTATAGGTAGACCCTCCTAATGGTCTGCGGGGTGCGGGGCGGGTGATGTGGTCGGCTATACGCGATGCGACGTAATTACCGTAAGATCAAATACATCTATGATATTTTTTTAAATGAAATATATTTATTCTATTAGAAATAAATGTTAGTGTGTATTACAACTTAACAGAGTATTATATTCCGCTGCACTTCTTTCATAATAATCAATGGTATTTTTTATTTATTAATCTCGTACATAATTGAAAGTAGATAATAGAAAAATGTATATTAACTTTAATCTGAACTACATCATTTTTAATATGAAGATGGCTATGATGTATCTTGCGATTGTTCAATAATAAAAAAAGACGTGTGGCACTCGGGGACTGCCGCGGTAAAGCTATTGCATAGCATTTTTATCAACGCCATCTAGCGGTGAGAGGAGTCCCGTGTCAGGTTATTTTCGTTACGGAATTTCTAGATTCGGTCTCCACGCTCAAGGCCCGCGATAGAAGCTATGCAATAGCTTAAAAATACCGTGTGGAGCAGTCGCTAGGACAATATCACGCGCAGACCCAGCTTTTACGTCAGTCACCGCCGGCGGACAGCGGCACTCGGCAGACTACATTATTCAATGAGGCTCATTGGTTGAGCGCGCTCCCGCCCCGCGCCGCGCAGACCATCAGGAAGGCCGCGCTTACACTGGTTTACCTATAGAGACCATACTTATTATCACTGCTCTGAAGGCTCGGACAGACACGATGGTTTTAACAGCGGTGATCGGCATTATTGCGATTCGATCCGCTCGATGCCGAGTTCGAAAGTAAAAACTACGATCGCCGATTGTCTACTCACACTGTAATATATCCGATCTTTATCTTTTATTTTGCTTTCGCAGGTTGTATGAGAAATATGTTTGCAAGAGGGTGCCTGGGAAACAGGCAGTGCTTGTGCTGCAATGTGACAACACGCATGTTGACGAGCACATGATGGTGGAACCCGGCCTTGTCATGATATTCGCTCATGGTATTGAGTAACAGGGATTACGAACTCATCGAGCGTGCTCATTTTAATTTTTTATTGCGTTTTCATGCTAGAAAACCCTTTTTGCTTTTGAAGAACTTTCAAAGTATTAATATGATATGAGTAACCTATAAATTATGATTTTATGTAGAAATAAAAAATAGATCAAATCAAAATTAAGTCAGTTAGAGTTAGCGTATTTTAATATCGGCGTGTGACGTCACGTGCTTATATTCCCCCGATTGGTATTTTTAGGCTTACTTTTTGTTTATATAGTTTGATATTTCTTTTGTGTCTTATTTACGTACATTAGATAATTATGATAACTGCAAAAAGGGATTTCTTGTGGCTTAAAGAATATAATTAGATATTGGTGTGTAACAGTAATTTTTTATGTGATTTGTGAACCTGTTTGGGGACTGAGAACAGTCAGAAATTGACGAATGACTCCCAATCATTTATAGCGTTGCTTATACTAATAATTATAATTACCAATATGATATGGTACAATATTAATAATAATTCATTTAGTGATGGATTTGTTTACTATTAATTAATAAATTGCGTAATATTTTGAGGGTATGATTGTGTAAACATGATGTATTTTATCCTTTTTAACAGAAAAAACATTCCTGAAGTATGTACTGAATAGCTATCTAGATATTAATTGAATTGGAAGGTAAACTTACTTTACTTTGATTGGTATTTATAAAAAATATTTTATTCCTATTACAGATAAAAAAAAGATAACATTAGTGTGGTGTGTTGTGAGTTTTAACGTTCAAGTAATCTGTAAGGTTAGTCCTTAATTCGATTGATTGTATAAGAATTCGATGACATTAGAATCAAATTAAAATGAACCATAAATGCATTGAATTAGAGCTCAATTTCATGTATGCATTCTTATACGTTAAGTATACGATACGCTCCAAATATTAAATTGGTTGTACTGAAATTGTCACTTAAAGTCAATACAATTAAGGTTCACTTTACTTTGACGCTAATGTCATCGGATTCTTATACGATCAATCGAATTAAAACTTAGGCTAAGCATACTGATGCGGCGATCGAGCGTCAGCGTGCCAAAGCACTTACGATACTAGTGTGTACGACCTTAATTAGAATGTAGACTCTAATCGCCTTTTGATGCAACCAAGACGCAACTTAGTACACGAGACGCGACGGCGGAAGTGTGAGTGGCAATTACCTACGAGGTACGACTCTGTTGTACCCCCCGTCTGGGTTTCCCACATGCTTGGATAAGTCACACTATTTCATTCAAACTGTTGTCAAAAAAAAAATATTCATAAACAATTTTTTTCTCACACAGTTGCCTGTGAGCAACTTCTAAAGAAAAGTAAAAGGTAACTAGTACCTATAAAGTTTAAAAGGAATTTGCTAAACCCCACTCCCGTCCGTGCCACGTGTAAATAGTGTCTGATGTAAATATATAGTTAATCGGTTAGGCATGATACACCCTTATTCGGGTTGGCACATTCGATTCAGCAGTATTTGTTGAACAGCAAAGACCATCTGAAGCAATTACATAATAAATTCGTTCATCTACATAATTACATTTTTTACTGCTGATTATATTATTATTGCCGACTCGAATACGTGTGTAGCACGCCTAATGTTCGTGCTTTTCGCGCCACCACAACACTAGGCAAGTATATGGTATGAGTGGTCTGAATTTTTGTACTATTTTAGACTATTAGTGTTGAGTGCTGTCTTATGTTTAGAAAATTTTACGATTGTGCTGGCTGTAACTTTAAAATATTATTGCTTTTAATGGAAAATGATTCACATATTTTATTTTTCGATCCGATCAATGATAAAATTAAATCGAAATTGTGCATAATGTGATATTTTACAAACTACATAACATTTTCACATAATATTGTGTCCTCAGTTAAATTGTAATATATTTTAGATAATTCCAATTAAATTAATGGTTTTATTCTATATTACCTCAATACCTCAATTAACATTAAAATATTGGGAAGGTGCAATCTTTATCTTACACTTTATCAATATTTGCAATTTTAATATAATAATAATAATTTTGCAGCCAAGAATATTGAAAGAAACAGAAGATACTTGTACAATGAAAGTAGCCTCCAGACACATGAGCCAAAAGTCGAGGATAAGCGACGCGCCCTTCTTGAACTTTCTGCATCACTACAGCATTCTTAATTAGAAGACGCCTATGATGTATCTATCTTGCGACTATTCAATCGCTAGGACACTATCACGCGTAGACCAGCCTTTATTTTAGTCATTGCCAGCCAAGTTGCCAGTGGACAGCGCAACTCATTGGTTGAGCGCGCTCTCGCCCCGCATCCCACAGACCATCAAGAGCTGTGATGAAGAGGGTCGCGCTTACGGCGGTTTACCTATACTTGATTGACGACATTTTGGCGCTGTAAGCACTAAGCAGATACGAGTTTCTCTGGAATTCATAGGTAATATTGCAAATGGCGCACCGACCTCTATAATTAATCTATAATTTTATTGTTGTTGAATGATTTCGTAGATTAAATATAGAGGTTGGTGCGTCGTTTGTAATGTTATTAGTTCCAGAGACACTTGTTTGTCAAATGTGGTACTTCAAATTGGTCCATAAGTAGGTAGGTATGCTGTCAACAATAATGTCGGATCAGCAAATCCAGTGTTAAACATAGATTACATAAAGAGATCAGTGATCGTCAGAAAACTGTCACTTGTCAATGTCTAAAAAGGACTATAAAAATGTCTGTCATTGTGGTTATCTAGTGTTCGTGGTCTCTGATTGTGGTTGATTGATTCCTGTTGAGGTGGTTGTGGGAAAATTAATTTTATTGTATTTTGTTGTGGGTTAAACAAATCTTATATTAGGTGAAAATCGTATATAGACATCGCTTTGCAAATGATAAAAAATGTCTGAAATGGAAGTTACAGAAAGTAGTAGCGATTGCTCAAATGATTCTCGTAAGTATACATGAAAAAGCGCATTAATTTTGCCCGAGATCGTGTTGGAGTCAATAACTATTACAATTTGGACCGGCTGTTTGTTGCAGTTTTATTGGATCGAGTTTTTTTACGGCTAGGAAATGCCGATTCAGATGATCAACTTGAGAGTTGCCTTAATAGGTTTCTGCCTCCTGTTATACTAAAACTGTCTTCTCCGCATGAACAGGTGGGTGTTTTTTCTTTGTTTTTAGAATTCGAGGTTGCTATAGAATAAGAATTAAGTATCACTTGCTTTGACGATGACGATGAATGATAATAATACAAAAAAAATATGATTTCACATTGCAAAAAACTTAAAAGTATAGTTTTTCTAGATCCGTACAAAAGTGATGGAACTCTTGGTTCATGTCAACAAAAGGATTAAATGTCGCAATGATGTGCAACTCCCAGTTGATACACTGCTCCAGCATTATAAGGATCCTGCAGCCAATAGTTTCATAATTGTAAGTATTGTATAACTTATAAAAATGTATATTCTGAACATTATACTTTCGCTTTTTAAATCTGCTCATCTCGTGCTCATCATTTGCTGTTGAAATCCCTATTAATATAAATACGAAAGTGTGTCTATTTGTGGGTTTTTTGGTTTGTCCTTCAATCACACAGCAATGGAACTATGTGTTCATGTTATTTTTTGCTTGGGTTTAGTTGAGAACTTGCAGAGTAACATAGACTTAACCTAACTAAGCTAGTCTGTCTATAAATAATGGAGCTCTTGTGTGAGGTCACACACTTTGCACTCAATGTCTTAGGCTGAAATCTATGGACCACACTCACTCTGTTCAGATTCAAGACAGATAAAATGAGATAGATTTATGTCTGAGCATATTTGTGTCTCGTTTTAACCCTCATCTTGAGTCAGAGCTAAGTCAGAGCAAGCTCTATAAATCTCAGCATTAATGTTTGATAGTAGACAATAATATAAGGTTACTATACAATTATGCAGAAGTTTGTCTTCAAATTAATATAATGTAGTATGTCCATCTTGAGGTATATAAGAGTATTGATTATGAAAATGACTCATCATTTAAAAAGTATCTGGATAATTCTTGCTAGCTAAATATTTTTATTACACATCATTTAATTACATCCTTATGGAAATTCTTTTGTGTATTACAGAATTTTACTATTATCTATATTACTATGGGCTTCCCACGACTTCCTCGGGAGCAGCAATTAAATTTAGCTCCAATGCTGCTTGAAGCAATTGAGAATAAGCCACAGGCACACCAGGATAGGTAAATAATGTCATTTTGACTTGTAAAGCTTAAAGTTCTTATCATAAAACATCCAAGTGTGTGTGTGTGTGTGTGTGTGTGCGTGCATGCGCGTGTGTGTGCGCGTGCGTGGCTAAGAACAATGTACAGTGTACATTCTGATCCTATGTTATGCAATTTATTTATTTCATTAATTATTATTGGATTTTTTATTTTATGTTAATTCATTTTCTTTATTATTTCAGTATTCTAATGTTAGTTATGCCTTTACTGGGTGATATTAAGGAACAAAATCTTAATTTGAAAGAGAAGCCAAAAGTATCTGCGTTGATTTTAAAGTTTGCAACTGATATACTTCTGCTACCTTATAGGTGAGTGAGGATTATTATGATCTTTCATTTATGTGTATAATTAAAAAGCTCTTTGATTCCTTAAGGTCAAAACACATTATAACATTAAATTGGTCCACTTCAAACTCTCTACACATCACAATGTTTCAGTTTGTTTGCACATAACAGTAATTTGCTAGTAAATACTGTACACATCACAATATGTTTCAGCCATTATAATAAATTCTACAACTTTTTCAGTAGCATCTGCCAATGTGGTGTGTTATTTTGTTATGATGATTCTGTCCCTTAATTAAACAAAATTTATGTTTTAATATGATTTTTTTTCTAGAGCTCTACCAAATGCGGGAGAAAGTGATTTTCAGGTGCCACCCGGCATGAGTTTAAAATCATACAAGAGGATTGTAGAAAAAAATCAGATTAATCCTAACCAACTTGAAGAGGTATGTATGTTTTTATCTAAAGACCATAACTCACGGCGACTTTTTGCAACACATACACTAGAACTTATCGTAAGCATTGCAGTGGCATCACTACATAATATATAGGTATGTGGTCGCTATTCGTATTTGAAATGCGCATATGTATGTAATCAAACACATGATGATATTTGGGGCCTGCATTTTGTCTGCCTCATGCAGGAAAAACACAGGTCCGATGTATGTATCATGTGCTAACTGCATCTTTATAGCGATTGTATTGCGATATTCTAATAAATAAATAAAGCCTTGATTCAAACAACATTTACACAATAATTAAATTGTTCTAAACCCTAATTATTTGTTGTTCTTTTTTCTTTTTTTTACTGCCACTATAGCGTGTCTGTTTGCTCTTTGTTGGCAAAAGCCTCTGCCAATAAATTTCACGTAACCCTGTCGCCAGGTGTTCGGGTTCGTGTTTACAAATTGCGATAGTACTCGCCACTTATTTGTAAAACATTTTTTTTTCTTTTAGATGAAACTGTCCATCGTAAACTTTATAAGTAAGGATATATTCAACTCGAGCGACATCCTTTTACCGCTGATTGTCGCTGCGGCGGACTCCCGGTTCAGCGTGGCCAATCACGCCAATAGCCCACTTATTAGAGTCAACAGGTAATACGATCATCAGTATCGGCGATCCATCAATGGCTCACTACTGAGCGCAGGTCTATGGTATGACATAGGATCCTATATAGTATACTGTAATATGGGCCTTAGACGATTATTAGTTTTCACAGGGTGTTTGAAATCCTGAATATCCTATCAGACAAATGACCCATAGGACATTAGGTTATAGGTTAGTTAAAAGTAATAAAAAAAATCAAGTAAGTCTGTGAGTGACATAGTGGGAACGTTTTGCTATCTCCCTCACTGTAGGTAACCTTTTGATGAAAACATTGGAAAAATCAAGTAATTCTCTATTTAATGCGGTACTATGATTTCAGCTCTGTGGACTGGTCACAGCCTGCCGTTGTGTCTCCACTGTACTTGTTGTACTTGGGCACTTTCGCAGGCCTGAAAGTCCCACCCGATGACCGGAAGGTACTATTGCTTATTTTTATCTTATGTATGTTAAGGGATAATCCCCAAAAAGGAATGAAAAAAAAAAAAACAAAATCCGACTGTGTTAGGAAATATCAACTGAAAATTGAAATAGCTTTTTTGTGGTATATTGATGATACTTCATATTATGTTAAAATCTTTCCCATCTTGTAGACTACAGAGTGTGCCAAACAAATACATATAGACATACGTATATAAACATACACTCTTCGACCATTTAGCCGGGACGCGTCTTTACGCAGATTTAGTACTGAATATATTCTGCCACTTTCTGCGGTGGGGTGGGGTAATCTCGTACAGCACACATTTACTTACTTCCGCACACTCTTGTAAATACTTAATGTCTGTATGAACACACACTAACTCAAAAGCTGTCACACTTACAAGCTGAACCGTACGTTTGTACATGTACTTCGGCAGAGGGGAATGCGTGCGCTTGCCACGTCCCGGCTAAATGGTCGAAGCATACACTCGAAAAACTACTTTTCTTTGACTGCGAAGAATATCTCTCCTGTATAACCTTAACGGATTTTTCCACAAAAGCATTAACAGTTAACAAGTAGACAACTAAAATAACTTTTTGTTATGGTATTTTTTTAAATATTTAATATCATCACTGTTGCAGGTACCGGCGTGCACAAGGCTACGTTTGAAACTTATTCAATATCTTAACAAGGCAACCGGCCCAGCAATCATGTTTCCACATTGCATTCAGGTAAGGTAACAAGTTCTCTTGTTCACAATCTCTAAACTAACCTTACATGTACCTTTTTTTATTCGATGACAAGATAGGTTTTGAATGCTATCTCACCTGAAAAAAGATTCACGCAAATCGGTTGAGAAATTACGAAGATATCGATACACATAGGTAGAAAAACACAACTCCTTCTACTTTTTCGAAAGTCGGTTAAATAAGTAGCCTATGTTACTTCCGATAACATCAGCTAACATAACCAGTGAAAGTCCCATCGAAATCGGTCCAGCCGTTCCCGAGATTAACGGCAACAAACAAAGAGACACAAAAATTTAAAAAGTTGTTTTTTTTAATTATAAGCACAGTGTTTACTAACATATGCAAATGCATATTCAAAATAATAGCTTTTAAGTAAATACATACTTAAACGCAACATATACTGTTTCATTACAGGTAGTTTTTTCATCGTTGTTTGATCCAAACACCAATTCCCGTCTGCGAAATATGGCGCTTATGTTTCTACTGAATGTAATTAACAGGTATGTAAAGACATTTACTTAATGGCCTGAAAAGCCACTCGGAAATTTATTTTTGTAGGCCGATTAAATGTGATTTTTGCTGTCAATGTAAACTTAATAGTATGTAATTATGTTTTCAACACACTTGCTCATAAAGTGGCTCCAATTTCACTGCAATTAGGCACATAAAAATTTTCACAACTCGTTTATACTGTTTTGTACCATAATGTACTATTTCAGTATTATTTTCTTCACAAGAGTGTTGAAAAACGTCGTATGAAACACGTGTGTATTGATGATTACCGTCCTCGGCTATCTTAAGACCTTCACCTAACGGCTCGCGTCTCAATAACCCCTCAGCGGTAATCACCAATACTGCACACTCGTACCATAATGTACTATTATATCATACTTGCTCAGTAACTAGGGATTACTATGGTGGAAAGTCTCCTTGTAAGTTGGTGTTTGCAATTCAAGGCAACATTACGTCGCACTATGCTTTAATTGTAATGTTCACTTTAGCTATGCAAAACTCCTTGGTAAACAATCTCTTTTCTTATAAAATGATAAGAAAACTTTTTACTGAAAAAAAAAAAAAACACTGAATATGGCGGCATTTAATTTCCATACATTTCAAACTATGCAAAACTCCTTGGAACTCAGAGCCGTAAAAAAAAAATGGAAAACTATTTACGAAAAAAAAAAATGGAAATAGCGGCATTTCATTTGATCTGAAAGTTTGTGAAGTTTGTTCGTAAAGGGATTTAAGTTATTTACAACAATGTCAAGCACTTCATCAGATGATGAAAAAGGAGGAGAGCCTGATTTTTGTTTGCTTGAAGCAGAACAAATGATGCAAAACCTTTTGCCGGATAAGTCCAAAGTTACCTCGCAAGAATGATATAAAGTAGAATGCTTACCTCGGTTGCAAGTAGCTATTACACCCTCGAACTATATTCACCCTCGCTCGCTGCGCTCGCTCGTGTGACTAAATATCTCGGGTGCACGCGATCCATTAGCGCCCTATGCGAGCTGCGCTCGCACTGGCGCCAAATTGGATCTTGTTCTGTAATAGCTTACTTACGTCCCTTGTGTAACAATCTACTAATTGTTATATTCTAGTGGAGATCAAGTTCAACTGGCAAAGGTGGCAGTTGTGTTCCTCAAAGGATTACTGAAGTTGATCAGATCTGAAGAACATGCGGAGCACCAGCCCAAAGCTTACATGTGTTTAGGTGTGTGACATCTTTCTTTTGCTATTTGTTTGCTTATAATAATCATCTGCAACATTTTTGGAGTGTAAAATACTCTATTCCGTACTAACCGTCAGTGTGAGAGCTTATTTCTTATCGTATTATGTTCCTGTAGCCAATGGCGTGCACAGAGGGTAGGCATAATGCGGAAAAATGATATAAAATGGAGAAAATCGCCAGTACGAGTTATAAAAACTTAAGGGTAGGCTTTTTATAATTTGTACAATGCCTATCCTTAAGTTTTTTTAAATTCGCACCGAATTTTTTCCATTTTGTATCATCTGCCTACCCTGTAGTACATCCTGTGCACGCCACTGCCTGTAGCGCTGTTCAGTAAAATTCAAACAACATAATACTAGCAAAAAAATAATCACTCATTAGTGTACAAACTACCAATCAAAATAATCCCTATTAATATTATAAATGCGAATGTGTTCGTTTGTTGGTTTGTCCTTCGATAACGCTACAACAGAGCTACGGATCTTTTGCTTGGGTATAGTTGAGGACGGGGAGAGTGACATAGGCTACTTTTTATCCTGGAAAATCAAAGAGTTCCAGCGAGATTCTAAAAAATAAATCCATGCGGACGAAGTCGCAGGCATCATCTAGTAAATAATAAAATCAATCAAACTTTCAATCAATATTCAAGCATTTTCAATCACTGTACAGTTCCGATAATACAATTTATGACATTGGCTACTGCACCTGTTTTAATTTCTTCTTTCTTTATAGGTAGACTAGCATTGAAATGTCCAGAGTCATTCAGCGACAAGTTTGCGTTGCTCGAGGAGCTTGTCAAGAAAATTCCCGAGGCCGTACCCGAAATGAGGACTGCGTTACGGGATGCCCTGCTAGAGATGGCCGTGGCGTATAAGATCAATCCTGAAGGTAAATTGCTTTGAAATTGTTCATTATCTGCTCTCTTTCCTCAAAAAAAAAAAAAAAGTAAACCGGTATTATACACAGGTTTATTTTATATCTAACACTTAGTTATCAATAAAATTATTGTGTCTTCGAATAGTATTCGTAGCCAGCGATTATTTATTGGCCCGAAATCTATGCCTAAAGTCCATACGTCCCATAAGACAAATGCAATGGCTCTAGGTCCCTCAGCAACCAATGGAGAAAGCTGTGCTCGTAGTTTGTCTTGGAGAACGAAACAAAAATGTGAAAAAATACCAATCTTGATATGAGATTTAGAGTTACTGATGTATTATGTAGTATACTCATTGAGTCACGAAGCTGAAGTGGCAACTGGCGGGGCACATAGTTCGAAGAATCGCTGGAATCGAAGGTCGTTGGGCTCCCAAGATGTTGGAATGGTGACCACGTATACGCAGCTTTGGAAGACCTCAAGCGAGCCACTGATAGCCGCTTGATATAGGCAGTACAAAAATCGTGATCTGTAGGTACTATTTCAATAGACAAAATGTTTATACAGAAAAAATTGAGCCAATGGATACGTCGGAATGCGCCAGCACTTCCGGCGACAAGATGGACGATGAAGAGAGCTCGGAGAGTAAGAAACCGCGGCCTAGTCCGTTCGATGAGCCGCAGGCGCTCGCGCTCTTTGCGTTGCTGGACCAGTGAGTTGAATAGTATATGTACCTATATTTTTACGTTTACGTTTCAGTTTACGTTTATTATTCCTTCTCTCTCGCACATTCTAATATTTTCAATTATTATAAAAATCAGTACACTTTGACCTAAGTGGTATACTGTACAATTAGTAATTTTATTGTCAAGTATAGTAATGAACCACTTTGGTAAAAAATGTAATAAGATTTACAATCATTGAACATATTAGAATGTGCGAGAGAGATGCAAAAGGTAGACTGGCTCTTAATAGAAATTCTAATTCTTGCATTTAGAAGATTTCTTATTTTTGAGATTACGGGATTCTTTCAACAAAAATTTTCTTAGTTTATGATGAAATTGTTATTAGACATTTATTTCTCACCCTCTATAGCTATATGCACAGCGAGGAGTCTATGATCCGATACATCGCTATGCGCTATTCGGCGGTTGTCTTCCCGCAGGACTACGTCCCTTCCCGATATCTCCTGTTGTTGGCCAGTGGAGACAGGTACGTACAACAATGACAACAAATAACTAATACATCGACAGTATTCACTAGCACAGAAAGGCGTAGTCTCACGAACGTAAGCATCAATGAAATGAAGACCTTAGGGCTTTACGTTTAGGTTTAAAATACAACAACAGAATAACCAATACCAGATGATAGTTAATTTTCTTTCGCTGCCAGTAGCCAACAGTTCTCTGCAACTTTTGTGTCGGTTGTTCACGATCTCGAAAGGTCAGAGTCACTCAGCGGGTGATGGAGAATGTTTTCCAAGTCATGAAATTGGAAACGAAGAGATTGGACGTAGTATCAATCACCCAAAGTTCAAGGTGCTCAACTGTGTAAAATCGAACTGTATAAACAAAATCTAATAGTAATAATAATTTTTATAAAATGTTAGTGTCGTTTGAATTTTCGCATTGCTGGGCAAATGTCTTGTCTCAACGTATACTTTGTAAAAATATTATTTTTTTTAGTCAAGACGACGTATCAACGGAAGCTTTGAAATGTCTATATGGTACATCAAGAACAAATGAAATAGAAGATGTTGTGAACAACGTCTCAGTGAAAGATACCAATGTAATCAATATAGATGAGGATGTAACTTCCAAAGACAAGGACAAAGCCCAAGAGGCGCAATTCAAAGTACCGAAGTTCAATGATGTGGTTAATTATATATGGGATCAGATGCAGAAAAGGAAAAAGGGTTCAAACTCTAAACATAGGTTTGTGGTTGGCAATCACGTTCTGCAGTTTCATCCACAGACATATCAAGAAGTAAGTATAATTGACGGCGCGTGGCTCATGGTTGTGTTGTCGTATGTGTATAAGTGTGGGCGAGAGCTTGCTCGCGCCTAACCGCTCCCATCTAGCCTCCTGACATGCACGCACACCTACGCAATGTGCATGTATACGACCACAAACTCACGGGCCCTCGTGAATTGCAAGAACTATACTAAATGGAAGTTCTTAAACATGCCTAGAATTAAATAATATATATAAATTGTTGTGTTGCAATAAAGTGATAAAGTTTATCATAACTTAATCAAAGTTTGAGTATTATCATTATTCAATTATCTTTTTCATACGTGGCGCAGCCAGTAGGATCAAAGACGTCTTGGATTATTATAATTCTCTTTATTGCATTGTTTTTTTTGTTCCGATAGTGAATTGTACTTAAAAATTAGTTCTTGACCAATATTGAAACCCTGCATTCCATTTATAACAAAACTTTATGTTTGTAGATTTTGAGATATCTGAGGATGTGCCTAAACCGCGACGCTAACCTCAAAGACTGCTCGCACCATCCAAATGCTACCTCACCCCTCCTAGCTAAATATTTCCAAGAGAAGTTGTTAGAAACTGAAGTGCTTGATAGATATCTGACGATGATTACTTCACTTTTGAACGCTTCTCCAGGTATGTGTTTTAAAAACTTACAATATTCATTCAATACAAGTATCTATAATTATTTAATAGTATAGTATTATTCACATAGCAAGTCTGCTTTAGAATATGTGATGTAAATAATGTCAGTTAAAAAGAAGGGGGATGTTTGAAACATTAGCATAGACACCATTTTCACGTTGTATACAGATACCTTGTTTTTCAAAGTTAAGAATTTTAATGTTGAATTGAAACAAGATATACCTAACTACCTACCATTGCGAGGTTTCCTATAAGAAATTGTTTTGTTTGTTAACATTATAGAAGTTACATTCAATCTTATATCAATTTTTCGAATAGTTGTCGAAGCATTGATAATAATCTTCATTCGGTAAAAAGCTACAGCAGTTCTTTATATTCTAGGTATCATGCCTCTAACATGCTTCCTGGATATTGTGGGTTGTGTGCCATCTAAAATGGCTGAAAAGTACACTGGATTGCTACCTTTTATGAGGAATCTCTTCGCAACCAGCACTAAGGAAGATATCCGCGAAACATCGGCGGCTATTTACGCTATAATTTCTGTCCACACAAACAATAAGACAGAAATAGAAAAGGAAATAAACGAATGTGTAACACAGAGTCGCAGCAATAAGAGTTTGGAGTCTCAGTGTGGTTACTTAATGGCGTTCGCGCATTTGTGTGAGAGATGTATTGTTTTGTCGAAGCGTGGCAAGTTCGGCGGAAAGGGTTTCAATCCGAGTAGCTGGGAGCCGTATAGAGAAGGTGTTCTGTGTTTGGGTAAGTTAGAAACACCTGATACAGTGATAACACAAATACACTTACGTAATCTATACATACATATAATAAAATTGTAGAAAAGTGGTGTCTGTACAATGGAAATATATAAAAAAAAGTAGCAGGGGTTGTTATTATATCGATGCCGAACCCGAAATTGTAATTAATTTTTTGTCTGTTTGTCTGTTTGTCTGTGTGTTTGTGCACGCTAATATCAGAAACGGCTTATTCGATTTAGATACGGTTTTCACTAATATATTGTAGTAAGCTTCACTTAACATTTAGTGTTTATTTCATGTCAATCGGTTCATAAATAAAAAAGTTATGTCAATTTAAAGAATCACGGCGAACATTTTTAACGTACAGAGTACGTACTACACGCCTTGCGCCTGAGCGTCCGAGAGCCGCGCCCCGAAAAGTCACTATTCCACGCGAACGAAGTCGCGGGCACAGCTAGTAGGTTAATACAGGTTAATAGCGCTGCTTCTAGAGTATTAATTGTATTGAATTTCTATAAAGTCAGCCTAGTGAAAGTTCATTCTATAACTCCATGATGTTAAAAAGTCCCGGTCATTAATTTTTTCCTTGTTTTTTTTTCAGCCAACTTCTTGTCAAGTGCTCAAACGCTTTTAGTTAGTACATCATGCACTGCAATATCTCTTCTAGTCCGATGCTCCGCTTTACCGTTACCTAACTCCTCCCCAAACCAAGACTCCCTTATTGCAAGCGAGAATCCTTTCAAAATTAATCAAAGTGACAACTCAGTGTCCGAGGGTGAAGTGACGAAATTTTCAGTCGCCGAAAGATTGTTCAAAATTGTGGGAAATGCGAAAATACCCTCAAAAGTTAAAGAAAGATCACTGTATACATTAGGTTTGATGTGTTGCGGCGAAAGATTTGTATTCTCCAAACAAATTGTTAAGGGATTCTTACAAATGGCTAAAGATGTAAGTGCTGCAATTAAATTACGCTATAATTTAGATTACCATATTTTACCACTGATTTGCTTTGCTTATTTAATATATTGTATATTTTAGAGTAAAGAGTTTGAAATACATCTACAAATAGGCGAATCTTTAGTGCTCTGTGTGGAAGGTGTCAACTCTAACGAGAACAGAGATCTATGGACGGATTTACCAAAAGAGGTAAAAATATTTAACTTTGGATAAGGTACTAAAATATTATAATGACCATATAATTGCAAAAGGTTGGTTGTTCTCCAATAAAAAATTTTGGATTAGATTTTTATGATTCCTTTTGCTCTTCTGGGATAAACGAAATTCTACATATGTCATTATCCAGGTCCTCAACTATACTTCGTTGCTGCGCAAATGAAGAATAAATTAATAAACGAACATTTCTCATTTATTCATGTCATTTTTATAGGGCGAGGCGAAAATGAAAGACACAGATGCGCTAAAGGAGAACGATGATCTACTAAAATGGTTATTATTAGAGCTATTCAAAATTGGGAAACAACCACATCCGCACTCTAGACAGGTAATCCACAAATCAATAGAGCAAGCATAGAGCAAGTAATTTTTTTTTTTTTTTCAAAAATTTTATAACTTAATTCGTATTTTAAGACATACCACGATAAATATTTTTGTTTGAAATGCCGATTACAAATATTATTCGACACAATCACACATATCGCGGTAATGACTAGCTAAATATTTTTTTAAAGATTCAATATCCTTAAAAAGAAACAATATTTTTTTTATAAAGATTTATTCGATTGTTAAGACAAGGCAATGATATTATTTTATGCTTTTATGACATATCATTACCGCCACAAAATACGGAACTTGATAGGTGTGAATTCGAAGCTTTGCCGTGAATAAAAAAAAAGAAAGAAAAACAAGTCCGATTCAGAAAATTTAGATTTTATGGACTTTTGTTGCTTTGTACTGTATTCCTAAGATTGACTCCTGAATTTTATCATTCAGGCAACAAGTATTTGGTTGCTGGCATTACTGAAGAATTGCCCCGAAAGAGAGCCCATAAAGAGCTCGCTGCAACAGCTACAGGATATGTTTATGGATTTCCTTTCAGAGAATAGCGGTGAGAATATTTTTTTTACTTTTACACCGGTTCCACATGTTTGGCTCTAAGGATCGCCCCACTGCCACTCGTCCAACGTGGGGATCTAGAAAATAGCATTGGGATAGTTAACGTTGGGTGTTGGCCGAGTCTTGTGGGTTTTATCAAAGGAATCTGTGCCAACGTTCGCGATCCGTCCACACGTTGCCGCCAACGTCAGTCTTGTGGCACACATTTATGATATGTCGTCAATCGTCATGCCACATCTTCTCTGACGTGACTTTTTCTTTTTTTTTATTAAGAAATACAAATTGTATATACTCAGTAGGTACTGCAAAAGCGTTTAGGGCAATTTCTATTTCTGTATCGGACATCTTCACTAACAGCCCGCCGGCCTAACTTAATAAGTCTGTAGAGCAAAATAACCAGAGAAATTTCTTTGGAATACAAAATCTGCCCTTTAGTACTCGTGTTACTTTAATATAAAACTTGATTTATCATCCTATTCAATTAAACATTATAGAAAGACATTATATTATATATGTTTTTCTTGTCCAGCAAAATTACTCCAGTAGATTCTTAAGAAACACGAATACTCAAACTCACTGTCTCGTGATTTCGCAGATATCGTTCAAGACGTGGCCAGTAAAGGGCTCAGTCTGGTGTATCAAAACTCAGATGAAAGTCAGAAAAAGGCGCTTGTAGCGCAAATTATTGAACAGCTCACAAGCGGCAAGAGGTCCGTAGCACAGGTCACTGAAGATACCAAGATATTTGAGGAAGGACAATTAGGAACGGCTCCTACTGGGTAAGCCTTCTATTGCGATATCGCCAGATAGTAAGTGATGCAGTATAAAATACCCTCCCGACCGAATCCTGTTACGGCGGCCAACCTCCTCAGAGATATTATAGTGCACAAGTGTTTGCGCACCCACAGGTGCACTCTCTATTCCCTCACTCTCATAGTCCGATGGGACGTGTGGTATCGTGTGGTAATTAGTCGATTTCAATCAAATTTTCAGCAATTGCATGCTGTTTTAACGTGCTTAATTAAGTAATAAATTAAACTAGTAAAATATTCAATTTGCTATAAAGCAAATTGAATATTTTACTACTTTAATTTATTACTTTACTTTTGTTATTTTTAATTATTGTTATTATATGCGAATGTCTAATTCGCTGTTGATTTTCGTAAAATAAATAAAATAAAATGTCGATTTCAATGTTTATAGGGGCAATCTCTCTACATACAAAGAACTGTGTTCTTTAGCCTCGGATTTGAATCAACCGGACCTGCTGTATAAATTCATGCATTTGGCGCATCACAATTCTGTGTGGAACTCGAAGAGAGGTAAGTTTAACAACTTGCAACCATTATAGAGCATGTTAACTTTAATCTAAGCTATTTCTGTTACGTCAGATGTTTCTATCCGACAAGTGATACATGAAATAATTAAATGAATTTGAAATTGAATCATCATCCATTATTTGTGGCTATTATTTATACATCCATTAGAGCGCACTATGATTTTGCGCAGAAATTGAGCTATCAACTATTATTTTATAGTTGTATATTGCCAGTGTTTATATTAATGTGAAGCCTCAATAGCCCAACGGTTAAAGGTGCGGACTGAAAACTGAAAGGTCGCAGGTTCGAATCCTACCCGTTGCCCTATTGTCGTACCCCCTCCTAGCACAAGCTTTCTGCTTATTTGGAGGGGAGAGGCGAATATTAGTCAACTTCAGCTTGGCTAATATTCTTAAAAAAAAAAAATGTTGGCTATGCTGATTATTTATTTATTAAGTTAATTTTAAAATTCAAAAAAATTCAAAATTCAAAATTTATTTATTTCATATAGACCAACTTGTAGCTCCCATGACACGTCATAAATCTACCACCGGTTCGGAATGCAGATTCTGCTGAGAAGAGCCGGCAAGAAACTCAGCAGTTGCTCTTTTCAAAAAAATTTTTTTTTTTTACAAAGCTATGCTATGTATACAGTGCTTCCACAATAAAGCTTCAAAAATGCAAAAATGCATACGTAGGTACACCAATCCAACGCATGTCAAGACGGGCAGTCAAAGCAGACCCATTCCCGTTGGTGGCACCCGTTCACGAGCATGACGCATGATCCAGCCATTGCTTCGTTCAACCATATTTGAGGGAACGCAACAACCCGCACCACACGACACCACCACAGAAATGTTTAAAGAGAGCATGACTACTCAGGCTAACCATGTTGAGGCATCGAATTGAGTATTAATATTAAACTATTCATTTTGGGACATGACTGAGCAAAAGTAAGCTAGGTGTTCGGTGAGTAATGTATTTGTTTTTGTTTATTAGGTGCAGCGTTCGGTTTCCACTCCATAGCGCTTCAAGCCGGCGCTCAGTTGAGTGAACATTTGCCTCGAATAGTGCCACGACTGTATCGATATCGCTTCGACCCAACGCCCCGCATACAGAACTCTATGGCCAGTATATGGCACGCTATCGTGCCCAACACACAGCAAACTGTTAGTTTTCCGTTCTCTACACTATTTATAATAAGCTCTCGAATGAATAATCCTATTAACCCTTTCCCTGTCCCATGAATCACATGTGAGCATGGTCATTGTGTCTGTTGTTTGGACAGCGAACCTGTTAATATTATAAATGCGAAAGTTTGGATGTCTGGATGGATGCTTGTTAGTCAGTCACGCCGCAACGACTGAACCATTTTGACTGGAATTTGGCACAGAGATAGATTACCGTCTGGAATAAGTTTTTATGGGAGCATCTCGCAAAGTTTCTGTATCGATTAAAATAAGATTCACGCAAGTTAGTTTAAAATCACGAAGATATCGATATAGATACATACGTAGAAAAACACAACCCTTTCTCCTTTTTCGAAAGTCTGTTAAAAAGTAGCCTATGTTACTTCGTATAACATCAGCTATCTACCAGTGAAGCCTCGTTAAAATCGGTCCAGTCGTTCCCGAGATAAGGCAACAAACAAACAGACAGACGGACAGACAGAAATTTTAAAAATTGTTTTTGTTTTGTTGTAAGAACCGTGTTTACTTACATATGTATTTAGTAAAAAGCTGTTAATTTGATATTACAAACAGACACTTCAATTTTATTTATTTGTATAGAAAATACCTCAATCCACGCGGGTGAAGTCGCAGGCGATAATTTGGATGAGCTTTTTGTTATATTTCGTTTTTATAATGTTTTTATTGTATGAAAAAATAGAGTTTTCAATGCAGGTTCACAAATACCACAAAGAGATATTGAACGACTTGGTGGCCAACATGACGTCGAATCAGTGGCGAGTCAGAATGTCCTGTTGCAACGCTCTTACTGATCTGTTAAGGTAAAACATTAATTCGATTATATAAATATCTAATTTATATCTATACAATATATAAAGCAGCCGTACAACATATAAATGAGCCGATTGATATTTGTGAGCTTCAGCTAGTTTACTATAGAACTGCGTGAATGGCGAAGTTGTATGGTCTTGATATTATTACATATGTATGTAAAAAAAAATTAAACACACTACATTAGTGCAAAAAAAATTGCGATTTATCAAAAAATTACGGAATTCAAAGTTAAAACCAAGTTCATAACCACGCATCAAGGCATGTGATTCCAAGCGCCCATTTTTTTTAATTTGCTTATATATTTTGATTTAAATTCACAAAGAAATAATTGTGAACTTCGTTAGCAGAAAAAATTCTAGTATATTGTATGCGTTACGGTAAGCTTACGCTATGCGTTACGTTTCTTAATCTGCCGTCCACAAGCTATAACGCCGTTAACTACCAAAACCATATTTCTTAATATAAACCCTAATTGAAATGGTTTTGGATTTATATTAGGAAATATAGTCTTGGTAGTTAACGGCATTATAGCTTGTGGACGGCAGTAATAGTGTCGTCAATGATTGTTCAGAGGCGCTCAGAACTTGCGGCAGTCGCTGGAGCAGCTGCCGACGATCTGGCAGCAGCTGTTCCGCGTCATGGACGACGTGCACGAGGGCACGCGCCAGGCCGCCACCAGCACTGCCAACGTGCTTTCCAAAGTAAGTACCAACTTGCGACTTAATAATTATAACACGCACGTACGCACGCACACGCAAGCACGCTCGCACGCATGCACGTTTGCAAGCACGCAAACACACGCACAAGTCGACCGTTCCGTAGAACAAAGTCTCATCTGCTAAATTCATAACTTGAGATTTGAGCCTTGCAGATGTGACTTTTAAGGATCAAATTTCAAGTTGTGAATTTAGCAGATGAGACTTTGTTCTACGGAACGCTCGAAGTGAATATCATGATTGTTTCTATTGTTTCATTGTTTGTACTTCACTTGTCTGTTAAACTTCTTCCTTTCTAATTTTATATTATGTAATCATTTTTGGCCTTATTTATTATTTTTTTATTATAAAACAACAAATACAGATATTTCTCTGGCACGGGGGTGGGTCCCGCTGACTTCCTAAGTTCGGGCTAGTTCTGAGAATTTCTCGACGGAAAATCCCAATACATCTTTGCACTATTTCCTTTGTAATTGGTCGGCCTACCTCACCACCCCCCTCCCCTCATAGAAAAGGAGGCAGATGTCTTAACCATTACGCTATCGCCGCTTTGACTTTTTAACTTTTCTAGTAATGTTCTGTAATTATTTTATAATCTCTTTATCTTTTTATGATTAAGCTTTATTAGTTATTTGTTGTCCGTAGCTATGTATCCAGGCGTCCGACGTAAACCAGGGTAAAGACGGAAAAGAAATTGTATCAGCCATTCTGCCAGTACTTCTTGATACAGGGATCACGAATCTTGTTAAAGAAGTGAGGAGTGTTAGGTGAGTTACGTTTAATTAATAATATTAAAGATTTAAAGATCAACGATTAAAGTTTTAAAAGATTTTGATTTTCCGGAAGAAAAGTATTCTAGATCTTAGGTTTATTTAATTATTTTTATTTTTTATGTACATATAAGGATTTACAAGACAACATATATTAGAAGAAGTAGACATAGGTGGAGCTTATCTTTAAAAAAAAAATTCTTCCAGCTTCCCTTGAAAGTAATGAAGGTTTTTTTTAAAATTCCGCGTTACATCATTAATTTTCTGGAACAAAAAGTATTCTAGGTCTTAGTATTAACAGGACACAACTATAAGGATGGGTATTGTTTCAGTTGGGTTTTTTGATATATTTCTTTCTTTGTGTGTAAATATAATATAATTTTGTTTTATATAGTTTGCAAACAGTGGCGAAACTAGTAACAGCAGCGGGTAGCAGCTTAGCGCCTTTCCTGCCGCGTTTAGTGCCAGCGCTAGTAGGCGCGGCGGGCGAGCTGGAGTCTGCTAAACTGTCCTACTTGAGCACAGCGCTCACGGACAGTGGCACGCGCGAGCTACTGGATGACATGCGCGCCAGTGCGGCGCGACATCATTACACAACTGACACTGTTGTTAAGGTAAGAAAGAAAAGAATATAATTTTTATATAAATAAACTATTATAAAATGCTTTCGAATCGAAAAATGAACCTACCGTATCATTAGGTAGATTATCTCACTTCTGAAAGTATGCTATGAGTATGGTGTATATTAATCACCACTCAGGATTTCGTTTACGGTCAAATAATATTAGGTATTTTCTTCACCTCAATCTTATAATGAGCGTAGGTTTAGAAATGAGAAGGGTTTATAAGGGATTGCAAGGTTAGCTGTTTAGTTTATTATTTTTTTACACTTTTTTCCGTTTTTCTTGTTCTTTTTCCAAAATTGTAATTAAGTGGTTTTAATTTTGTGTATAAGAGCGCCAGCTTGCCATCAAACTGGATGTCCAGTTTGCCACGATATTAATTTTAAGTTTATTTATCCATCTAAATGTAACAATAAATAACAAAAAAGTTACCTCGTGATGTATTCTTTCACAATTAAGGCAAGTGACACGTTCATTAGGAGTAGATTAAAATGGTAACAATTATAAATTTCTAATCATTACAATGGAATGGAATGGGATTTCTTTTCTTGTCGTAATCTATACCTAATAACAGTCCATAAACTTTAACAGAAAATGTGAGAATAATACTTGGATACTCAATAAATTTTGATTCCTTTTCAGTGTATGCCGTTTATTACCATCGATACACTAAAGGAGATGCTTCCGAGTATACTCGAGTTGAGTAAATCCCCGCAACTCGGCACGAAGGTTGCGTGCGCACATTTCCTAGTCCTCGCCGCACATTACTTGCGAACGGAACTCGAACCAGTCGCAGGAAAGATTATGTCCAGTCTATTGAATGGGATTTTCGACAGGAATGCGACGGTCAGGAAAAATTATGCTGAAGCACTTGGTCAAGTGTCCGCATATGCTAAGGTAAGGTGTACAAAGGGAACCCAATCAAAAATATTCGGACTAAAAGGCTGGATAAAATTAGTATTAACTATTTTTGTCGAATATACTTTCTGAAAGTTTAGGAATTGATGCTTCTAACTGTTACAGTTCAATCTCCGTGACCTTTCATTTTAAAAACTTGACTTACAGCACAGGCTTCTGAATTATTATTTTTATTTTTTAAATATATTTTTAGCGAGTAAACGAGCAGGCGGGTCACCTGATGTTAAGTGATTACCGCCGCCCATGAAAATTTGTAGTACCTGAGGCACCACCAATGCGTTGCCGGCTTTTTAGGAATTTGTTGGTCCCCCCCTTGAATAACCCCATGTTGTAATTTAGTGGGAAGTTAACTAGAAATTTATCTTTACTCACTAAGTTATGTTCACTAGTTTACCTAGGTCCATTTCATTTAATAATATTTTCTTGTAACTTTTGTATATTTTTGTTGGTACATAAAAAATAAAAATAAAATTAATAAATAGATATGGTTCTAAAAACTAATTAATCTATTATAATCATTATTATCATCTAGCCTCAATCAATAGAGAAGTTAATGAAGAAATTGGTAACTTTGTACGAAACAAAGGAAGATGACGCCTCAAGGTCGGCAATTGCGTTAACTCTCAAGTCTGTGGCCAAAGCCAAAATCGAGCACATTAAGGACAATGAAGAGATATTAGCACCTGTGGTGTTTTTAGCCATGCATGCACCCAAAGAAGAAGGTAAGGAATTAAGGAATAATTAATTAATTCATACTAACCCCAAGCCACTATTGGCCACGATCTCCTCTCAAATGCGAGAAATCGGCCGGCTTTAGGCTCCACCCTGGCCATGTTTGTATTTAGGGCACCACATTTTTTTTCTGTGGTAGGATTAGCGATTTTTATATAACTAATGCATCTTGACAAATACTAATTTGAACTTTATCTGTTGGAGTATCTATGACTGCCTATAAATATCACGAGAATCCACTTTGAATATATCGAGCCATGACCGCCGACTTATCGTAAGCGTCATATTTACCTAGATTGAGTTTTCTATTACAAACGAGTTTTTAAACTATAAAAGACTAGGGCACGTCAACATTTCATCATCTAATTGAAGTTAATATAAGTACCCTACTCCTTTATAGTTTAAAATATCGTTCGTAATAAAAACTCAAGTAAAAATGTCGCTTACGATAAGTCTGCGGTCATGGCTTGATAATTCGACATGAACAGTTATTGGTCCAGATTCAAGCACCGTGGAAACATTCGAGGAGATCTGGTCGGACATGAGCCCGACGCGCGAGAGCGGCATCCGGCAGCACTTGCCCGCCATCCGCACGTACATCGAGCAGGCGCTCGTGTCGGGCAGCTGGACCAAGAAGATTCAGGCGAGTAAAACACATAATTATGTAAACCCTTGATGAAAAAATATTGTTTTCACCTCTCTAGCTCAAAAAGGGCGCCTTTGCTGCCCAAAACCAGTGAGCAAAAGTCGTTTTTGCTCACTCAGTGAGAAAAAGTGTTTTAAATATAGAACGCATTGGATTGGCGTTTCTTCAACTCATCGTCTCAAGAAACGTTCAGAAATTTTGTATATAATATTGCATACCCCATACATTTTATTTCGACAAAATTTTTTAACTCTCTATTTTATTATTTATACTATTTACTTTTTTTAAATGTGTTTTAGACTTTATAATTCTGTAACACAACATGAAACATAAAAGAAAATTAAAATTAATTAATTAATATATTTTATTTTATGAATGACACAATTCCGAACGCAGACAAAAGAGTAATATAAAATGGCGGCAAAAAAAAATTAACTCTATGCTATATCTTAATTAGGTACTAATTTCTTAGTAGTTATTTGATGTAAGAATTTTAAAATAACAAAATGAGTGAATCTAGTGATAATTTAACACCTTCAGAATTAAAAGAATTAGTGTCTAACGCTGAATTAAACTTTCTTCCGGAAAAGTCTCGTGAAAAATACTTGAAAGCCTATGAATTATTTAATGATTGGAGACTTTCTAAGGGTGCGAAGTCCTATTCAGAGACTGTAATTTTATCATATTTCATGGAATTGTCTAAAACAAGGTAACCATCTACATTATGGAGTATATTTTACTCCATGTTAAAAGCTACAATCAAATCGAAATGCGACGTTCACATTGAAACTTATCCTAAACTTATTGCATTTTTGAAAATACAGTCGGAGGGGCACAAATTAAAAAAATCTAAAGTTTTTACCGCTCATGATATTGAAAAGTTTTTAAATAAAGAAACCTAATTTTTAACATTTTAAAATATCCTTTATATTTTAATAAATATTCTTCTTACATCTTGTATTTTTTCGCTATTGAGGTGAAAAGTTGTATGTATCACACGATAGCAAAGTTTTTGCTTCTTGTGCCTTTGAATCCCTCACTACTCTCAGGATTCTAACTTAGAATCACTCGCTACGCTCGTGATTCTATATTAGAATCCTTCGCTCGCTTGGGATTCAAACTAGGCACTCGCAACAAAAATGAACTTTGCTATCTTGTTGAACAAATAACTATTTTGACGACCTCCCTGGCGCAGTGATCTTATAACTGGGAGGTTTATTTTTAGGGATAAGACCGCCTTATTGTACTTACATACCGGTTGAAATTTTAATGGTTGTACTCCCTGAAAGAGGTGAATGTGCTCATGAAACTGAACAACTTTCCCCAGGGAACATAGGTCAAAATATGAAAAAAAAAAAAATTGGACCTTCCATACAAACTTGACGATTGATTTACTATGGGAGGTCCAAATTTTTTTTTCATATTTCGACCTATGTTCCTTGGGGAAAGTTGTTCAGTTTCATGAGCACATTCACCTCTTTCAGGGAGTACAACCAATGAAATTTCACCGTGTATATTAAGTTTACTTTATTTTTGTTTTTGTGGTGCAATAAAGTATAAATAAATAAATGTAAAGGTAAATTCTAGGCGGCGAACGCGATAAAAACTATATGCAAAGAGATGTCGAGCGGGCTGGGTGAGGAGCGGGAGCCCTTTGTGCGCTCGCTGCTCGCGGCGGCGCAGGGCAAGACGTTCGACGGCAAGCAACACGTGTTGGAGGCTCTGGCGGACTTATGCGTGTGAGTGTTGTTTGCGTTGCAGACGTTGTGCGGTACGTGACGTCACACGCGACATATAGCCTCAGCGGTTAGCGGTCTGCACCTTTGACATTTCGGCTATTAATTTTTTTCCATTTCATTTAACTACTAGCGAGAGAACACCCAGGCTGAAATCTATAAACCGCACTCTCACTCTGCTCAGACTCTAGACTGATTTTTGTCGGAGCATACTTGTCTCGTTTTAACTCTCGAGTCCGAGCTAAGACAGAGCATGCTCTATAGATCTCGGCATCAGAGGTGATTACAATCGTTACACTGATGCAATCATTTATAGCCAACTAGCTGATGCCCGCGACTTCGTCCGCGTGAATTTAGTTTTTAAAATCTCGCGAGAACTCTTTGATTTTCCAGGATAAAATGTAGCCTATGTTTTAATCCAAGGTATAATTTATCTCCATTTTAAATTTCAGCCAAATCGGTCCAGTAGTTTTTGCGTGAAAGAGTAACAAACATACACACCCACACACACACACACATACAAACTTTCGGCTTAATAATATTAGTGTGATATTAGTGTGATTCCACAGCTGATTCGGTGTGGAAAACATGCTCATAATTTCATAATTGTTTATCAAATGTTGTCTTTTAACAGCGTCAAAGAAGGCGAGGCGGCGCTGTCCGCGGTGCTGGCGGCGGAGTGCGTGGACGCGCTGGTGGCGGAGAGCCGCAAGCAGGAGCCGGTGTACAAGCGGCACGCGCTGGCGGCGCTGGCGCGCGCGCTGCCCGCCGCCACCTGCGACCGCTTCCACCAACTCTACGAGATCGTCAAGCAAATTCTTTCCAAAGTGAGCACGACCATATTTCGCTCATTTGCGACAAGGGTGACATAATTCAAAATTTACCAATTTTAGTGTCGAAAATGTATACTTTTTGCTATAAAAACAACATTACGCTAAGCACAATAAATAAGAGCAAGAGCGATTGTGACTTAATGCTCTGTTGCTTTGTTGGCCGCTGTGTTGTTTCGAGACCGTAGCATCCACAAAACATTACTCTCTAACGAGAGAATTATCTCATCGTCAATTTTGAATTATGACACCCTTGTCGCAAATGAGCGATTTGATCTCGTTATGTCAGGTTGGATCAGGCTATTCTTTATCCCAGTGGTTATAAAAAGAAAGGAAAGTTAACTGAGAACTGTCCAATCCATATTTTGATTTGACCTGACATAACCTTTCAATATTCATATTAGCTAAATAACCTCCCAATCAGTTCGGAAATTAATATTTTCATATTATAATTTGTTAGGATGAATTGGCAATGGACAAGGATTCAGACGAAGAAGATAACGATGGGGTGAGACAAAGGCGAGAACAACTGACTGCTCTCAAAGAAGCCGCTTACGACCTGTTGGGAAAGGCGTGGCCGAAGGATCCACATACACAAGGTCAGTTCAGTTCCTATTGTCCAATAAAATGTTATTTATATAGTGTAACTATGGTGACACATGCCATTCGATTACAAGGATGTGTTAATGTTATCAAAATCGATTTATCACGTTAAAATTTATAATGTTTGACCTTACTTGACAGGTAAACAAACGTCAGTGTGTCCAAGTTAGTCTGTTACAACACTAGCAATTACATATTATATGAAACCTAGCGGGATAAAGTTAGTGCCCCTCCCCATCGATTTTACGCTACATAAAATAGAATAAAACTTGATTAATATTTAATAACACTATTTATTTATATTCATTAACTGATTTTGTCCAATGCCATGGCCACTGGTTATCTCCTATATTTTGTTATATGTTCTTATATAAACAAAAATATTCTTGCAGAAAAGTACCAGGACCTTTTCTTCGAACATTGCTCCAAAGCATATCCAACGAGTTCTCGATCGACACAACTGGCTATTTTGGCATCCATTGCTTGTGTGGTAGAGAGGCTCGCGGTTCTGAGAAATAGCGGGGAGCCGATGGAGACAGACAATGTAGCGCTTTCGAACGGGGACAAGGCAATCAGCAGCGTGACTGACCATGTAGCTACTATTATAGAATATACACTCAGTGAGTATACAACTACCCTCATATTTATAACATGCAAACGGCACGTGGTCTCGCTGCGGTTTTCTGTGACATATCACTGACATTTTTTTAAATCAATTTACCTTGCTTGATACATGCAATTAAATATGCATTTTTATTTACAGAGAATAGCAATCAAGTAAGAAATAGGAGAGACGCGCTTAATTTAATGGAAGTTATGATCAAACGATTAAAAGGTATCTTTTCATACTACTAATACAATACAATAAGTACAATATTAAATTAAATTAAACCTTACTTAAATACTTTGTTTACAGAACTACAAAAAACTGAAGAATTAAACAAATTACGAGATATTTATCAAAAATATGCTCAAGACTTGTCGAAGGAATCCTCACACGAGCTTAGATCAAAAGTAGATACTATAAAAGTGTATTTTAAATAGTGGACACCAGTGTTACCTTTTTTTATTTATACAAAAACTGACCCTTTATACCCAATAAAGTATATATATTTAATGAGTTCAAAATAAGCGTTTTATTTTTAACTATTTTGTATTCTGATGTGTATGGATCTTGGCGCATTTGCAACCCATTACAATCTGCACTTGTCATTCGACTTGATAAAAGATAATGCTTCCTAAAAAAAAATTAAGAAAAAAAGCCAATCAACTTATCACATGAGTTTATTTCGTATTGCATTATTACAAGAATATGGAATGGAATAAATAATAATAATAATAAAATAATTATAATTTTTATAAAGAATTGATGTCAATACCGAATATATATGTACATATGTGTATATCTCTTTACTAGCCCTTATAATAACTTATTATCACTTACGTTATTGGTAAGATTAATAACAGAACATTTTTTTAAAAGTTAAAGCACAACTTTGCAAATCTGCCATGCGGTTGTGTAAGAAAATTTTATATTATTATAATTTGACAAATGAAAGCATCCATGCACGTTTTTACTAATGCTGTCCAATGAAAACGGATAATTTTCTGAAACAATCGCACGGCTGATAGTTAACATTAATTGAAAAAGCACAATCAAACTATAGCCAATAATAAAACAAATCCAAACGAAGGCAGGTTTCCTCACGATGTCTGTAACCTTGTAGAATGAAGTACCTATCACCCTACAAGGTTCATTTTCTTGATAGCCCAGGCCTACCTTATTATTCGCATCTTACGGTAACGCCGTGCTATATGAATAAAATTAAATATTCTTATCTTTATGTGTGACTGTTTACTGAAGAGTTCATAAGATTATATGACGAGCGATATTTAAAAAAAAATGTAATCTCGTTTAACACTAAATACTATTTTAATATGCACCAGAATGGATAACATAATAATAGTCGTATCATAGAAGTTTTCGAGAATAGCTATAGTTTAATTGGACCAAGAATAATCTAAATTTTCATACTAACTTCTAAGTATGGGTTTCGATAAAGTGGAAAAACAACTTTCATACATAAAAGTGATAAGGGTCGATAAAATTTATTCTCAATAAATTAAAGGGCTGTACATTAACACAATTTAGTATAAAGTTTTAAATTAATTAACTACTAACAAAAACAATGGACAAAAATTAAACAATATTTTGTACAAATAAAATCACTTTAGTCTTTTATACACATAATTAATCGATATAAATCTTATTCTATTTCATAATAGTATTCATTTAATAGTATTCATTTAATTACTTACTAATTTTTATTCGTTTTTACAAATTATACTATTATTTCGTGAAGGTATATGTAACTATTTAATAATGCTATTGTTATAAGTAAACATATTTACTTTACATTCAAGGTTATTTAAATAACATCTAACTCGCTGATGGAAACTGATAAGTTTGTAAACAACTTTATTTGCCTGAATAAAAACAGTTCTAGACAAAAATATACCAAATAGGACCATAGTACTAGACAAGTAAGTTAATTATAATGCAATAACCGTATGCCAAAAATATTATTTCCCTTCTGTAATATTTTCCAAATTGTTGGTGAACTATCGCTAGTCGGACTTTCTAAATTATATATTAATTGTTTATTTATTTATTTATTTTTGATTTGATTGGAAAAAATTGTAGGATGTTTAAGATATTGGGTGTTAATTTGGTGAACCATAAGCTATTAATAAATTGCTCTGGTAAAGAGAATATATAAAACCGAATAAACAAAATGTTTAACATAAGTCAGTATACCTTCACGAAATTGGACATTTAGATTACGCACAACATAATATGAGGTTAGGTGACTAAAACTCTAGCGGCATTGCAAACGGAGTTATTAACTATGACATCTTTCTTAACAATAACCCTAAAGCCTAGATGAGCGACAAACATCGATCATTCATCAAACGTTACTAAAGCATTCCTTATTAGTAACGACAAATAAATTATTTAGTTTGGAATTTTTACTTGAAATATAATACCACTAATAATTGCCATCATCCTTACTAATACATATAATGAGATGAATGAGAGAATATAATGAGAAAGTATGTTTGTTTGTTTGACCTTCAATTATGTGTTTTTCGATCCGCTACTATGGGTACTCCGTACCTTTGACATGGACTAGTTTATCTCGAAAAAATAACGGGTTGCCGAGGGATTTCAAAAACCTAACTCCACGTGGACGAAGTCGCAAGAGGTAATAAAATATAATATGCTGGACTAGCTTCTGCCCGCGACTTCGTCCGCGTGAGGGTAGGTTTTTAAAAATCCTGCGGGAACCCTCTACTTTTTAGTGATAATAGATATCTTATGTTTCTTTCCAAGTCCTCAACTATATTCATGCTGATCCAATGCTTTACTGCGTGACTGAAGGTCTATGCAATAAACTAACGATGCAATAAACGAACACACTGTCCCATTTATAACGTTAGTAAGGATTAATACAATTTTAGCGGCTATTCAAGGTTTGAAACAGTGTTGTATGAACCCGTTGTTTCGTGTTTGAATTATGTTAGCTGTCAGATTTCACTGACGAACTGTCAACTAGCGAAGTTAAAACAGTCGTTACGTTTTCTGAAATTATCCAATTTTCTGAGCAATTTTACCTTCTCCTTACAATAACGAACACAAAAAAAAAAAGAATTAGCGAAATTGGTCCAGCCGTTCATGTGTGACGCCTGCTTATAAGCAGTTAGATTTATTATAATGAATTTATTATAGGTACTATATTGGAAGGCAGGAGAACGCGAATCCGCTAAACATCAACTTGAAGACTGAATCCGAAACTTATCGCTTGTCGCTCATACAGGACTTCGCATGAGCGTTTTCACATTAACCGATTCCGAATTGAAGCATTAAATGGTCGTGTTTTAAGACCTGATATTACGCGTCTCTTAGGTCTATAACGCTTTGTTGATAGATAATTTTATATATTTCTTGCGTGTTTCATTTTGCATTTCTTCATAGAATCTAAAAATAAATTGAATATTACTTAATGTGAATTTTTCGCATTAAGTAATGTTGAATATTATGTGTATTCCGAGGAATACAGTCGGCTATATATTATGTCAAATGGAACAACTTCAATTGTCAAATTATACATTTGAACTTTTTTTGCATTGCTGTTGCGGTGTAGTCAGAATCGTAAATGGTTAAAAGGAATTCGTATCATATTTATTACGAGCAACAACTGGATCGGTTAATATTGAAACGCAGTAATAAACACTACAACAAGCCTCCCCCACATAGGTGCGTTCTTATCGGTCGGCAAAATCGTAATGCGTTATTGCGACACTTGTTAATACTGTTATTGTATCGCAGATGTACTGTGTATAGCGTATACATCCTTACATAAAATGTACTAAATCAGAAGTCTACCTCTCCTTATACTATTTTTCTAAAATTTTTGCCTGGTTTGGATAACTAAGCGATAAGGCCGTCTGCTGTTTCCTATCTCTATGCATCCTCTACAAATTATTCTAGCTAGTATTCTATCTATCTTAGGGCACAACTATGTGGGGGAGACTTTAATCACAAGTCTACACGTCATCAAACAACCCTCTCGGCGGCATAGTCATTTTCTCCCGTCTCCGGCCGTCGAACTCTGTCCTCACCGCAGGCAGCGTGCTGTCCCCGAACCGTTGGTCCAGCTCGTCCTCTATACTAAGCTCCGCAGAGGCGTAGGTCTGCTCAGGGCGTTTGAAGGGCTGGTCGGCGTTGGGAGTGACGTAGTAATCTGAGTCCACGTCGTTGAGGAGCCCGGTGCGGGCTGGAACGTGACCAACATGCACAATAACTGATGATAGTGTTGTTTATGTGTAGCTTTTAAAGCCGTGAACGAAGGTAGTGCTCGAGGTTGTTAATAACGCGTTAATTAACACGATAATAAAGGCATTACGCATGGGGCAAATATTTTACTGCGTTAAATGTATGTAATGACGTTAGACGCTAAACGCTAATCCATTTGAGCGCAGTCGTTAACACTAACATTAATGCAGATGGAGCAGTAGCATAAGAATTACCAAGATAGTGCTTGCTGTTAATAGTACTAGGGGGGTGTAGCGTAGTTGCGATATTGCACTTAAGCTGATTGCGCTGGTTAAGCATTGTTGACCCAAATCTGTAACTAATACCCGTTCGCTCCAAGTTGGCTGCCGTCGACCGTTATTTTGATTTTTAATTTTTCTCCTCTTCAAAGAAAGTAATTCATTAATGTAAAGTAATTCAATAAATACTCTGCACTCTGTAAAACTTTTCCTTTTTTAACTCATCGTAGAAAACGACAAGTAAACAATAGTAACCCAAAATAAATACTTAAATAAAAAACCAATTAAAATTTAACAACCTATATCTATAACAAAAGTTAACTCAAAGTGAAAATCGCGAGCGGTACTTTGCTATCTGTAGTAAGTGAGTCTAACATGATGTGCGGTGCGGGGAAGCGCGGGGAGAGGTAGCGGCCAACTTGCAGTGAACGTTTAGTAAATGGGTTATCGACTTTTTTGGTCCGTTTGGATTTTTCATATTATAATCTACTGTGCGTATTTCGGGGGAAAGTGATGTATGTATTTGGTTATTCTTCATGTGGTTTATTTCAAATTGAGATCAAGCGCAGGACCGACGGCTTGATCTCAGAGATGCTGTGTCTAACACCAACTTGCCAAAATCCAGGCTGACTATTTCTTGACAGCAATCCCCAGTTTTTTTGATTCCACGATCCCGCTAAACCCAAAACTTCATCTGCCATCATCGTATCCTCTCCTAGCACAAGCTTTTCACTTATTTGGAGAGAAGAGGAGAATTTATATTCTCCTCTTCTCTCCAAATAAGTGAAAAGCTTGTTCAGCTTGGCTAATATAAAAAAAACCCCAAGACATCTGAATAAGCTAGCCACTAAACTAATCAGGGCGTGGTATGTACTATATGTCGTCTTTATCAACCCGTCAAGCAATAAACGTCCACTGCTGGACATAGGTCACGTATGTTTAAATCTATTGTACATTTTATTGATCCAAGCTTGTAAAGTAACTGCACTAGAAATAGAAATAGAAATAGAAATATTTGTTATTCAAATAAACTTTTACAAGCACTTTTGAATCGTCAATGTATCTACCACTGGCTCGGAATGTCTTTCCTGCCGAGAAGAGCCAGCAAGAAACTCCGCGGTTGCTCTTTAAAAAAAAAAAAAAATTTTTACAATAGTTTATGAAACTATGCTATGTATACAGTGCTTCCACGATGAAGTTTCCTATACAATACAAATACAAATAAATACAATCCAATGCATGTTAAGACGAGTAGACAGAAAGCAGACCCATTCTCATTGGTGGCACCCTTTCACGAGCATAAAGCACTGTCAAGTAAACCGTATTACCTCCATCCTGATTGTCTCTGGCAGACCGGTAGCTGGAGAAACGCTCGCTGTAGTCCCGCCGCCGCGCCATAGACTCCTCAGCTCGTTGCCGTTTGCGTTTTTCTAGTTTTACGTAAAAATAATAATCTATTATTATTTTTACGTAAACGACAGATACGATACAGAATAAAAAACAACACTCACTAACTTTTTAACTCAGCTCGTTGCCGTTTGCGTTTTTCTAGTTTTACGTAAAAAAAAAAAAATAGATATACAGAACAAAAAACAACACTGAAACGTTACAAAATCGTAAGCAGTATTATTAAGTTGTAATTAATTGCAGTAGAACTGCTCAATATTTTGCAAGCAAAATGGCGACGAAGTTCAACCGTTGCGTTAGCCTTTTTTTAAATAAAGATTTTAGTCATGCTAAACTCAACTGTTTACCTCAAATAAAGAAAAATTATTAATAAAAATTATTATGTTAAACTTGACTAATTTAAGCATATTTTAGGAGACAAAGTGCAATGAGAGGAGATATAACTGTCGACCTTTTAAATAAGGCTTTCAAAATTTCTTGTTCTACAACTTTAGAAGCATAATACGTTACAACACTTCTAACACCAGCTTTCTGCTTATTTGGAGGGGAGAGGAAAATATAAATGAAGTTCAACTTAGCTTATATTCTTGTCCCATAAAAAAAAAAAAAATCGCATTTATATAAACAGGCAAAAGCGGCAAAATTCAAAATTATTTATTTCATATAGCCCAACTTCTAGCTCTTATGACACGTCAAGACTCTACCACCGGTTCCAAATGCATTTCACCGATTGAAAAAAAGATTACGCGTCGAATTGAGAACCTCCTTTTTTTTAAGTCGGTTAAAAAGGTAGGCTAAAAGTAGTTATAATAACGACATATCGCTCATTTGCGACAAGAGTGACATAATTCAAAATCAACGATGGGAGAATTCTCTCGTTAGAGAATAATGTTTTGTGGATGCTGCGGTCTCGAAACAGCACAGCGGCCAACAAAGCGACAGAGCATTAACGGCAGGATCTCCGAAAACAGCCTGTTTTTGATTCAATAGTAAACAATCAAATATTCTTTGTTTTGATAGGTTAAAAATATATGTTGTAGTTTAATACACGTTCTAAATTATTTTACCGTTCAAAAGTCCATATTTTGAACTTCACTCGATCAAATAATATTCCGAAAACAGTGTAGTTTTTAATTTTTTTTCAGGTTTTATTTATAGTATATCAAAGTTAAACTAAAAAAAAAAAATGTCAAAAAATAGGCAAAAGCTTTTAGAAGAATATTTTACCGTTAATTTTTCTCTAAAAAGTTTTCTTTTTTTTTTATCATGACTGTTTTACTGTTTTTATAACAAAGTGGCTCGTGCGCCTCACTTCAATTGCTTGCAAGTTACTGCGGCAGAAGATCGTGCCCTTAAGTCACAACCTCTCTCGCTCTTATTTTTTGTGAATTTTGAAATTGGTGAATTTTGAATTATGTCATCCTTGTCGCAAATGAGCGATATCAATCAAACCTCGCTTCATGATCTCCCTGCCCTCGTCTACCAGGTCGGTGGTGAGCTCGTCGTCGCCCACGAACTGCTGGAAGCCGCACAGCGACAGCAGGCGGCTGCCCAGCGACAGGTACGTGGCCAGGCACAGGATCACCACCAGCATGGGGAAGTATATGTTGAAGCCCTCCGCGATTATACCCAGCACGTCCATGTGACCCATTATCTAAATCAAATTAATGTATCTTACTAGTATTGTAAATGTATAATTGTTTTTTTTGTTAGTTTATCTCTTCTTTCCATTACGTAGTGATCAAGCTGAACTACGTTGATATACGTCATACTATATACGTTCCTTTATTATAGTAAGTACGTTTATCTCACGAAGTTACGGGCGCTTTACTTGTGGCTACGTCGTATACATGCACGTTGAGTAAGTGTGCGTGCCTGTCAGGAGCCTAGGTGGGATCGGTCAGGCGCGAGCAAGCTCTCGCTCACACTTATATAGATACGACACACACACAACCATGACCCACGCGTCTCCGTGAATTGTAAGATCTATACCTGGGTTTAAAAGATGATACCTGGGTGTAAAAGGTCGTACCTGGGTGTAATAGGTCTCCCGGACCCTTTCTTTAATGACGTGCGAGTCCATGTGCACGAGGCTGAGGAAGTTGAGGCACATCGCGGGCGTCAGCCGGCACACCATCATCCCGGAGAAGATGAGACTGTACTCGTTGGTCTGGTGGTGCGGCGCCAGGTAGTACAGGTTGAGCACGCGGATCTTGAGCACGGTCGAGTACGCGCAGTAGAACATGTACGCGATCACCAGCGTAGACACGGACTGGAATGTAAATAGGCTTTCTTAATTTGTGTGGGAAAAAAATATTCGCCAGTAGGGCGCCTATATGTGCGCCACAAGAAAGTTTTGTCTACCCATTTACTCGTGAATTTGTATGAGATTTCGATATAACAAAATTTTCTCGTGGCGCGCATGTTAGCCCTATTGGAGTAGAAAATATATGCAAAATTGCAGTCTAGAGGTACTAGAGGGCATTTTTGCAACAAATTTGGTTTTTCAGGCTTTGTTAATGAACTCCCTGAGTATTACTAAATATTTGGGCTGTGTGGCTATTAAGCACTAGATGGCGCGATACCATTTGGATTGGCAGCAAATAACTCAAAAATGATTTAACTAGATGGAGCCACAAGTTCACAAAACCAAAGTGTACTAATCAATTAATCATCCTGAAACGCGCTATTAAGAGTTCTAAGATGAGAAAATTGGACCGAGTCCCCAGCTTAGAAGGATATCTACCTAATTTTAAGGTCGATTGTATAGGGTTCTAGGGTCAATATGGTCACTTACAAGTCATTGGACAGCAAAATGAGCGAAATTTATTCGCTGCCTACATTCTCTTATCATTACTTACCACAATAGCAGCATAGTTGTAGGTGTCCTTAGCGGCGTTGTTGATGTTCGCGAAGATGGACAGCACGGGCTTCTTGCAGAAGAACGTGAGCTCCGACCACACCACCGCCACTGACAGCAGGCACGTCACCACGCCCATCGCTTTCAGGAAGTACTGTTTCAGGAAGCACTCCCAGTACCACTCTATACAAAGAGAAATTATGCTTCTTCTAAAAATAGTACAACACAAAATTACTTCTTGCTTGAGACGTCACACGCAAGCAACGCTCTCTTTGACTAAAACGAAATTTTAAAGCTCTATATATCCAAGTAAAAAAGGAAATGGCATTGTGCTATGTTTAAAAACTTTATTTTAAATATATAAAAAAATATCAGTCCAATATCCAATAGACCTCCCACTTTAAGCACCAGGGGAGGTCGTCAAAATGCGTCAGAAGAATGGGGCCCACTGTACTATATATAGGATCCTATTTCGTACTATAGATTATCATCCTAGAAATATATGATCTATGGTATGAAATAGGATCCTATAAATCTACTTCTTCTTCTTTGTCAACTTATAGACGTCCACTGCTGGACATAAGTCTCCTGCATGGACCTCCACAGGTGTCGGTCTTGCGCCGCCTGAATCCAGCGGCTCCCTACGACTCGTTTGATGTCGTCGATCCACTTAGTGGGGTCCTATAATTAGTATAGTGTAATATGGATCTAATACGGGCATTAGCAAGTAAACTGTAACATCATACCAATGATAGGTGGGTAAAGCAGCCGCTGCAGCCTCGGGCGCGGCGTGTGGAACGTGTGCTGGAAGCGCTTGTCGGGCGAGCGCGCGTTGCTCGCGACGTCTTCCAGGTGGAAGATACGCTCCAACATTAGACCCCACTGTGTCTCCGTGCGTTGTAGCACGTGCAGTGCTTTGATTGTCTGAAATTATGCTGTTACTTAATATGTATTTATTTCAGGCTAACAGGTCTCAATATAAATAAAAATACACACACCTTGTATGAAATTAGTTAGGGCAAGTTGAATTTGGAAACTCTGACTATGACATCAATTCAAGATAGGGACAGAACTACATTAAAAATAAAGTATTCAAAGTCAGTATGGTGGTCATTTTCGAGGTATCCGACTTTGATTACAGAAATGACATCCATTTCTATAACCCAGATAACAAAATAATTATTCTGTTGTTTTTCTGAGATAACAGTTTAAAAGCCTATGGTAAGCTCCAAATCCTTAACTATAGGTAGTCATGCAAAAATCACGTTGATCGGTTGCTGCGTGATTTAAGGGCAAACCAATAAATAAACACATTTTCACAATTTATGATATTACTAAGAATACTAAGTTTAGCCATACTTACTTTCTTGTGTAGGTTTACAAGACTTTTGAAAGATGGAGCCGTGGGTCTTTCGGGTGGCGCACGCGAATTTAGCTTATCTCGTAACTGTATTGGTAGCTTTTGCACTATGGTTTCCACATGTCTGTGCAGTGGGTGCCCGGGTCCCACAGCCGCCGTGACCGAGTTTAATGTCTAGGAAAAAATATTTCCAGTTATACAAGTTGGTATGATTAATACTACATAATTAAATAATACAATATTTCATATTGGTAAATAGGTGCACTGTATGTAATAAAAGATAGGATCGCCAGGTGTGTGATCACCAATGAATGGAATAGGTAGCAATTTTGCAAAATTTCGTGACACTAAGCTAAATATGTGTTTTGACTTTTGAGTAGCTACTATGCACTCAAAACATACCTGTAGCTTTTGTAAACCATTACTTTAGTAATGGGTTTTAAACCATAAATCTCTCACTTATTTTATCATTTTGATAAATTAATAACAAGATTTTTTAACTAATCTGTAATAATAATCTTTCATTTTACATGAAGTTAATGACAATAAACAAAGACACGGTTGTATAGATAAGATACATAATATCATTTTATAAGATAAACTTAATATGTATTCTCCTTAAAGCCACTAAAACCAGTTATTTCGTCAATATTCATTGGCATAGAAAGGAGGCATCTAGATATAGACTACAAATTAGAGATGTTCCAATATAGATATTTTTAAAACAACAATGTACAGTATCGTGTAACATGCATTATTAAGCAATTTCACAAGTCCGTATGATGATGGTGGTTAATTTAAATTAATTTATATGGAATAAGTTTCTCTCTTACCTCCAAAATTTCATCTACAGTTTCCTCAGCCTCACACTTATCGGTGCTCAGTTTTGCAACTTTAAAATAGCTGTATGTTAGAGTGTAATTCTTCTTAGAATTGTTCCACAAGTTTCTTGGTACTTCTACAAGAGCATAACCAAGAAGCAGGATCAACAGGAACAATCCCCATGTGTTACTTGCTGATGACGCTATGGCCTTTATCTTAGGTCCATCTAAATATACTCCCGGTTTCAATGCTATGTATATGAGGAGTATGCCACAGATAAACAAGTATGAGCCATAGTAAATGGCATTGTCAACTAGGGCCGACTTTAGCTTTCCTTTTACAGTGAAATCCCCTGCTTTGCTGTATGACTGCATCATTGGCATAATTAGCCTGAAAAATGAAATTTTGGGTAATAGTTATTTGACATTTGGGCATTTGTACATAGTAATGGGCTGGGTACAACCAATGTTTGTTCAAATCTCAAAGTGCTGGCCACCACACACCAGAAAGCGCAGTTAGTTTTGGCAGACTATAAGGCTAGACTTAGACATACAATACATAGAAATATATGGAGAGCATCACTGTAGGAGTATCCTACTAATATGTATTATAAATAGATGTTTGTTGTTCAATCACAGTAGAACTCTTGGACTGATTTGGCTGAAATTTGGCACAGAGATAGCAATCCAAACTAAGTCACTGGCATCTGCTAGTTTAATATATAATTGAGCTACTGCAAACATACACACTGGCTATACTGACGAGGCAATGATGTGAGTGATTGGAACAAATGCCTATAAGCATATGAGGTTATCCTCACCAGTTAAATTCATCTATTGAAATAATTTTTTATCTTCAATTGTACTAAGCATAATGAAAGTGACCACATCGGAAAACTTTATCACAATCAATATATCGTGGGAATTGCCATATGAAGTTGCTGGTAAAAACTTTTAGCTTATATTATTTTATGTCCTAAGCTCTTACCATGTCAGGCACTGTGATGTCCAATAGACTACCCTCCATAAGTTTGGAAACACAGCATCGGGCACGAAGCTCCATGGTTTTTGACAATGGTTATCTGGTGGAGCTTCTGTACTAGTGATATTACTTTGTGGAGCTATAGTAGTTAGCCCAGCATTTGCAGTATCGAGGCACTGGCGATATACTGTCTGTGAAGAGTAAATTGTTTTGTAGTAGCCTTTCCTTAATACTGTCTTTTGAAAATATGAAACTGATATGTTTAATTTAATTTTTCTTAAAAGTGTAAGTAATACAATGCAAGCCGAAATATCTACAACTTAAGAAATTAGTTAAAATTTACATAAATAAAAATTTGAGGACACAACATCTTAACAAGAAACAATGAAATATACATTTATTTTACAGTTGTTTGAATGAGACCTGCTATTGAAAATAAACTTTTAAATGTATTATTGGCGATCAGAAGTCAGGGTGAACAGCATGATAAGGTTTTAAATTAGATATAGGTTGATGTGGATAGCGTAATTACAAAGTTGGAGTGACACTCAACAACTGCCCGGAGACATGCTTGCAGGTGCTTTTTATCTTCATTTTGATATTGAAATACTGACATTCCTTACAGTATCATCATCTCAACAAATCAAACAATATTGTTGATTCAAATAGACAATAGTTTTGAAAATATTACCACAATATGAGGGTTTAAATCTGAATATATAAAAGGCAAAGGTGACTGACTGACTGACTGACTGATCTATCAACGCACAGCTCTAACCACTGGACCGATCGAGCTGAAATTTGGCATACAGGTAGCTGTTAGGACGTAGACATCCGCTAAGAAAGGATTTTGGAAAATTTCAACCCTAAGAGGGTTAAATAGGGGACTAAAAAATCGAACCTAACGTGAGCGAAGCCGCAGGTTAAAGCTAGTTAGTAATATAGGTTTTAATTACTAGACTTTTCTTAGGGCATATATATGCAAAACGGCCTATTAACGCCTACTTGCGGAGAAAATTCTCAGGAAATGAAGATGGTATATTATCAGAAATTATCTATCATCATAATCACTCGAAATATAATATATATCTATTTCAAGTTTCTTGGCCAGCATTAGATGTACAATCCTGTAAAATCTTGATGATTTGCAGGATCTAGTACAAATTGTATAAGCCTTCCAATGACAGAAAATTAAATAATAATCAAATAATAAGAATATAAAAATAGCAGCCAGCCTTATATTACTAAAGTACTTACTGAAGATATGTCCAAAGGCAATATAAACATGATAACAAATGAAAAGTACCATGCTGTGAGAACAGACAAAGTAACTAATATGTGATTTCTATAACAGTCCCCATAGCGGTACAAGAGTGTTGCTGCTAGGACGAACGCCGATATTATTTCTATAACGAACAACGTGTAAGCCATTTTTGATAATAACTAATAACACTTCACTTATGAACAGGCTACAAAGTTATACTAATGCGTTATTTTTTGCAGTTTTTTGTTTTTCTTTCCACACTTGCACTGCTTCGTGTTGGAGCTGCTCAAAACGCGTTTGTGTCGCAGATTTCAGTGGTAACAGTAAAGGCCTCTCAATTTCATACTCTGAAGGGCATTCTTCGTAAAATAAAATACCTGTATCAGGCAAAATAGAATCAAACTCAATGTGTTTGTCTACATCAGGTTTCGTCTCAGTCATTTTATATACACGCAGTCTGTTTTAACATTTTCACTTATTTTAAATTTTCAGTACAAAACGAACAAAGTAAAAATTATTTATTACAATACTTCGATGGTTAAAATATTATATCAAATAATATTTTAATGTGATTTTACTAAAGCAGCGAAGAAGCGAAATTATGACATTTCTTTTTTGACTTGTGTTGACTTGGAATTTGGAAATGGAATTTGAATCACGGACACAGATTAGGTAGATACCTAGGTAAATTAGGATAATCGATTTTTCAATCGATTTGGAACACTACATCGATTCAATGCATCGATCCAAAAACCCCTTGAATTAGACTGATTCTTAAACTATAATCTTAGTTTTTTAATTTTTTGCTGTTGTTGCACCCAAAAACAACCGGTAGGTAGTAAACTTGGTTGATAATTTGAACGTAGGTATATAAAATAAATATTTCTGAACGCATCCAAATATTATGTCATTACTTAAGCGCGTGTTACACATGCTTGTTAAGCGCATGATACACATGCTAGCAACTCAACTCTATGTATTTTAACCACATTTTAACGAGCTTAAAATACATAAGAGTTATCGAAAAACGCTTTTGGTTTTTATTATTATTACATAATATATTAAACATTATATTTTAAAATAATGTTCTGCATATATTTTCTGCCAAGAATCTTAATATGCTTACTAATATATTATATTAAAAGCTTCGTGTTTTCTACCGGTAATTTTTCGTTTTAATTCCATTTTGCCTTTGGTTTACAATGTTTGACGCTCTTTTATAGTTGGATACCTAGAGTCTAGAGTGTACCTATTTATACTCTGGGGTTGGATACTTTTTTGAGGGTTCCGTTGTAAAATTAGTTATTATTTTGTAACGTTATATTAAAATGTAAAAAAAATATTTTATGATGAAATATTACATAATCTAAATACCTATATAAAAGGCAAAGGTGACTGACTGACTGACTGACTGACTGATCTATCAACGCACAGCTCAAACCACTGGACGGATCAGGCTGAAATTTTGCATGTAGATAGCAATTATAATGTAGGTGTCCGCTAAGAAAGGATTTTTGAAAATTCAACCCCTAAAGGGATAAAATAGGGGTTTGAAAAATCGAACCTAACGTGAGCGAAGCCGCGGGAAAAAGCTAGTTTTTTTATAAAAGAATATCAGCCAAGCTGAACTTTACTGATGTTCTCCTCTCCCCTCCAAATAAGTGAAAACTTGTGTTAGGAGTGGGTACGACAATAGTGCAACGGGTGGGATTCGAACCTGCGACCTTTTAGTTTTCAGTCCGCACCTTTAACCGTTGGGCTATTGAGGCTATTTGATATATTGTGGCAGGCAACTACGGAACCCTACACTGGGCGTGACCTGACATGCAATTGACCGTTTATTTAAGTTTTAAATTTTTGTAAACTTCCCAGACGGCGCGGCGGCTCGTACCTACCTACCTATTCAAAAGTTTTTTTAACCCTAGAATTTTCAATTAAGTAGCCTGGAAAGTTGCTGAAGTCAAAGCAAAGTTGATTGTTGAATTTGAAGGGATTTACAGCTATTATTAAAAACTAAAAACTTTAATTTTAACTTCGTACCTAATTATTACGAAGTTTAAAATTAAAATTTTAACTTGTATGCAATGAAATAAGCGCCAAAGGTTCATAATATTATTATCTCTTATTTTGGTATTTCCGCAACTGATCATGATTTACTTCGAAGGCATGATGAATACCTAAAGGAAAAATAAATGTTTTAGGGCGATGCAGAATTTTCCGAATCTTGTAATCTATTAATATTTAAAAATATTATGAACCTACAAAGTATTAAAATTAACGACTCTTTATTTTTTCTATCTCTCAATTTTTTGAATCGAATGTATCTTATTAATTAATGTATCTAGTACATTTGAAGCAAAAAATTTTGTAAAAGAAACGATTAGTCCAACCTTTTCAGGGTAGGCTATGTAAATATGTGAATACGTGTAGTTAGGTATTAAAATAATTTATCAGTGGGTATTAGGTAAATATTTTTATCGTACCATCACTACCATCGCGACGTTACTTACCGCTCAATTGCTTCTCACCTTTGAGTATATAACCAACGCTTCTCACATATCGTATGTGGAAAAGATCTTATGATAGATTGTCGTTATCCATCTCCACAAGTACCTACCTTGTCATAGTTATGTAGGTACCTAGAGTTTCTCTTAGGTACCTATCGATTACTGCGTTCAAAAGCTTGGCAAGAAGCCATTTCTTATCTTGATAATTTTATAAGATAAACTGAAGATTTTATTTTAACAAAGCTTAGTAGCTTATACTAGAATCTGAGACAAAGCATCTATAATAATTACCTACGTCTGATTCATTGATTTTAAATCATAATAATTCATAATAATAAAAGCTGACAACGTAGACGTTTTTGTAACATTTGTAAATTGTAACCATCGACGTATAATGTAGTAGGTACTATTTTACATCGATATTTGTATATTTGTAACATAGGAAGGAGTGCAATGCTGCTACTCTTTAGGACAGGGGATCTTAAATTTCCAGAGAGTAGAGTTAATTAACGTATATTTTTCTCTTGCTATGGACTGCGATTGTAGCAAATTAAATTAAATATCAGGTATTTTAATGAAAAATAATAATAAAACCGGAAGTTTGATATTTGTCGTGTTGTTTGTGTGTAATCTACATGTAAATAATGTTGACGTATGTAACCGGATTGTTGTGTACATGTAAACGGATATCTATTCAAAATTTCGACAACTTCCAGTGTCGCCAGTTTTGTGGTCCGTTTACTAATGGTGGTAAACGGATCACTGGTTCAGAAACACTAGGGGATCGCACGTGTAAATTAATAGATAGGTAGCGAAATATAGACGGTATATATAATTGAGATATTGTGGATCATTGCCCTAAATAAAAGTTTAGACATGGTTTCGAAACATTTTATTGTTGTTCTTGTTTACACTTCAGTGTGAGATTGTGACGCTTGGTGCAATTTTTCTAACTTTAGCCTGAACTGCGAAATACTTTCCTAGATAAATACTTTGAACTGAAAGTATTTATTTGCATATATTATATTTTGGCATAACTGCCTCTAATTTTATTGGGATGATACCAACCTAACTCTACCCTAACAGAGATTTCAAAATTTGTCTGGTTGTTTGTCAGGGCTTATCTTCAGAACGGTTTAACTCTGAATTATTCATTTTTAAGAGTCTCTCAGAGGTAGATAGATCATAGATACAGGGATTGAAGCTACTTTCACCCTGGGAAATATTCTGGGTCTCTGCGAAATCAAATAAAAACAGACAATATAGTTATGATAAAGCTAAGCTAAAATAAGCAGTGATCGCTTGGTGGTTAGGACTGCGGCGTCCTTTCCGGAGGCTCGCGGGTTCAAGGCCTGGCTTGGCTTTGCAGGGAAGTTGCTTCAATGGTGAAGGAAAACATAGGTATCATGAGAAAAGCACGTCTGATAGTTCTTCATAATATTCTTAAAGATGTGTGAAGTCTGCGAATTTGCATTGGCCCATCATGGTGGACTATGGGCCTTTTCTGAGAGCCGACCTGCTCTCAGCAGTGAGCCGTTGAGGGGTTGCTGATGATGATGGTGATGATAAGCTAAGAAATCCGGCTTTGCGGTACCCCTCAAGCTGCGAATGTGCGATAGTCTCACAGAAGATAGGTACCTAACCGCGCATGAACATTATCTAACATTGGGTGATCCGCCAGCTGTTTTGAGTGCTTTAAATTATAGTGACTCTTATGGTTTATGGTCTTATGTTTTATGACTTGGACACGCGCTGAAGCAATGATATCCAACATTTGCGCTACAAACATCATGTCTCCCGCAATTTGTCCTCTATTCTATTGTACAAGAACTTTAAATCGATGTTTTCTTACAAAAGCCAAGGAACATTTTCTTCTACATGTGTATTATATAGCAGGTTTCTAGATTAGTAAGTAGAGTAGGTAGTTAGATTGGTAGGTATTAATTAAACAAGTGCAGAAATAAGATAAACCTTTACTTAGACTGGTTAAAATTTCAACCTGCTTTTCAAGTTTTTGAATTGTGCACTTCCAATTTTTTCGAACTATGTGCGTTGCAAACAATTAAATATACCTACCTTATTACCTTAATGGTAAAAGCAAACATCCTGAGACGAATCACAGGGAGCCGCTAGATACAGGCTGCGCAAGACCGACACCTGTGGAGTTCATGCGAGAGATCTTTGTTCGATAGTGAATGTCTATCCAAGAAAATTAATCTCTAATAATATTGATTGATCAAAATAATAATATAATTTAAATTATAGATATATTACAAGTTTCTAACACCTATGTCGATGACAAAGATTGGATAGATCGGTAAGCGCGGAACAGGATCGGTGAATCTAATTCATTATCTGCATATCTGTTTATCATCGAATTAATCTTTGTTTAATAGCTTAATTAGGGTAAACAACGATAAATCAGGCTTATAATACCGCAATAAATTTATAGTCATTTGTCATTGTTTGGCAAGTTAGCAAAAATTAGTAGTTCGAATGTAAAATCTCTGAAGTATATTTTATATTTTGTGTATATAGAATCCCACTTCTTTTTCTACAAAATTATTCTCGTAGACAGCGTACTAAACATTAAAAATATATATTATTGTCTTTGAAAGCAGTTAGGTACTACAAAAGTTGGTTCTAATTAGTACAAGTAAAATTACCAACACTTCGTCTTTAGTTTCGATAAAGTGAATTATTCATGCCGACGCTTCTGTTGCTTAAGTCTATTATCAGCGTAGAGTTGAATGGAGTGCCAATTTATAGTGAGAATTAAAAATACCCACTTTACAGCAGATTTTCATTTCGAAGATCAAAGGTCGTTGATTGTAGCTGTGGAACACTTAAGACTAAACCCATGTTATAGTAGGTATTGTTTAAAAAATCTGAAAAGAATAGTTTTAATAGATTTTAATATTGTGAATTTGAACCTAATCATATTACAACAATAATATGATACAAAATATATTGCGTTCTACTGATCTGTCACCCGCACTATGCTACAACAAAAAAACTAAGATAAAGCCAAATTATGCGATTTTGAAAAAAACCTTATTTTTCAAAGACATGGGAGTAGTTTGGTAATTATGAGGTAACCGAAACGGCAAACAAATAGACACACCCTACCAAACACTACAACCTCCCGCACTCGGGTAAAAATAATAATAATGCTCCCACACTTATTTTTTAAAACGTCTGGCGTCTTCATTTTATGCAGTGTGATTATGTAAATGTATTCTTGCATACGTGCTCTTATTTAAATTTAAATTCATAATAAAAAATAAAATATCTTCCCGTGTAACTATAGAGTAAAAAGAAATGAATGCAATCTTGAAGAGAATTGTATAATGGGAGATAAATTAGAAATGACAAAAGGCAAACCTTGCCGGGGTTTTAGCTCGTAATTACCTGACAATGGCGCTGTATGTTTCTTGAAGCACAAATTTTCATTTTCATTTTTCTTGTGAAATATGATAACAGGTAACGGGTCGAACTTAGTAAAATGCGGGTTTCTTTAAGCAGATATTTTTTCTTAATACATAGTTAATCTTGAGTTTTAACTGTCATGTTTGCATTACAATCTTTAACTTAACCTTATTATGGAAAAAACCGGGTTATTGAAATACATACAATGAAGATTTCAAAATTGTGCAGAAATGCAGAGATAATTAATTGCACTTTTGATATGGTTCTATTCTAGTTTACTAAACTGCAATTTCGAAATTGTCTTGCAGTCAAATCCTGCCCATCTGTACAGACCTTGAGACAGAATGGGCTTTTCGTAGCTATACATAGTCTTTATCCTGAAAAGCTTGTCCAATTAGAAAACGTGATTAACCTTTAACATTAATCAACGCCCGCCATTGTTCCGACAATTCTGAATAAATAATTGGATCATTAGATTTTTGTGCGCTGGTCTGTTGTTTAGCTCAAATACCTATTTTCTTTAACCTATTATATTCGGAATTAGGCTGCTTAGCTAGAAAAGAATTATTTCATGCTGCGTTCTTTTCTTAGAAAATGCAATAAATAACCGATCTAAAGGTCCCAAGTTGCTGGAGTGGCGACCTCGCATTCGAAAGCACAGTGTTAGCAGATCCTCCACTAGGTAGACCGACGACATCAGACGAGTCACATGTCGCTGGATTCAGGCGGCGCAAAACGGAAGCATATGTAGTCCATGCAAGAGACCTATGTCCAGTAATTAATGATAAAGAAGACGAAGAAAAAATTTAAAATTTGCCAGTTAAAGTTCAAAAATATCTAAGAATCTTCGCGTCTGTTCGCGTTTTCCACAGAACGCGAATTAACGGAAGGATTTGGCTTTATCTTATCTGCAAATACCAACTCGACGTTTTAATTTAACTTTAATTTTATATTTATCGTATTGCCTCTGCGGTCCAACGGCAATGTCAGTTCTGAATATTTATTACCCGTGGCCCCTCCCGTAGTCCCCGTATGCTGCAGAATTAAAATGGTCCATCCCGTCGTTCCTTTCCCCAGTTATCACCTTGTTATAACTTGCATAATTATAAAAAACCAGCCAGTTTTTTAAATCCCGCGAGTACCCTATGGTTTTCCGGGATGAAATGTATCTTATGTCACTCTCTAAGTCCTCAACTATGCCTATGTAAAAAATCACGTCGATCCGTAGCTCTGTTGGAGTGTGATGAAGGACAAACCATCAAACAAACACTTTCGCATTTATAATAGTAGAAAGAGTTATGGACCCTTGTCTGAGACATGTATACAAATTCCTGCTTGTCTTTATATGACAAAAAAAAATAGTATGAGGAGCTAGAAAGTCATAGGTTAGGCATATACCTACTACAAATTACAACACCTTTCTCATTCGTCTCTTTATGAGTTAAGTTATAATAATTAATTTTAAAATGGAACAAGCCCTGATAACTAATATTTTCTTCCAATGCTCTTACTAATGGATCCATTTTAAAATGAGAGAGCAGAACTCTGCTGTGAATTGAAGAGAATTTCTATTCGCGCCGTCATTAATTTAAGTGCGGTTTTAGAGCCAAATTGTTTTAGTCCCATTGGGGCGAGATTCTCCTTTAGAATTTTTTGTGGACTCATTACGACCATCAACAAAACCGAGAAATGAAAAATATTATTTCCGCGCCTCGAGGCGATAGAAAAAAGTATCAAGAGCGTAATTTTTTTACGAAATCGCCCTTGCAACTCGTCAGTATCTACAAATTGCCCGTTTTCACCACATACCTAAATCATCCCCGAGGTAGGAGTTTCTTTATGTAGGTAGCCCCTAAATACAATTCCTTGCCAAATGTCATTCCCACCTTTAGGTTTCTCTAAAGCTCTCAAGAGTAGTATACTATTCATTGCTCTAAAGGTTGGTGAAAACGATATTGACAGAACGTCACCTAACAGAGCTTAGGTATAGCCTGTACAAACTAAAAGTTAGGGAACGTTGATCAAAATGGGCATAACTCTGAAAGACGGGAAAAATGAAATATAATTCTTGACGTGAAAATGTTAAATGTCTTTTGTTTTATTCGATCAAAGGGTTATCTTGCCCTTGACTGTAATTTCCTCTAATGTCAAACAAAAAAATTTCTATGTTTAGATTAATACTTAATCTTTAGCATAAGAATTAATGTAGGTATAATTTAAACATGAAAATATAATGGCAGCTAGAAGAATGAGCATACGTCACGTAAGTACATCTTGTATTTAATGACCAGCCATTGTGTTGAAGAGTCTAGTTGTCAGACAAATGTTCAAAGCAAATGTTTATAATATTTTTAGATCATTATGGAAAAAAGGAACCTTTACAGGATCACTTTGCTGTCCGTCTGCTTGTTCGCTTGTTAAGGCCCATTTCTTTAAGAAGTGGCTGAAGTGGCGAAAGTTAAAATTTTTACCTACTGATTATAAAAATTAAAATTAGTATTTAAAACTCTAATAGTTTTACATACTAATTTTAATAATACTATATAACCTCTTTTGTTAACACTTATTGTGTTTAATTTTATTTACTACTTTTAGTTTATGCTTAGATAATAAATATTATGTGATTCGAAGTATCCTCAATAAAACATTTTCTTATAAAAAGAAAACTGTTATTGACGACTTACAAAATTTGGCCAAATGCCACAGAAGTTAGCGAATTATTGTTGTTTTTGTTTGCAGTTTTATAAAAGAGTTCTTGGTTTTGATGACGGATAACAGCGTAAATAACAAAATAGCGTAGATGTGGTTCAGATTTAAATACAAATTCTAGTTTACCTCGGAGTACAGACGAGGGTAAAAAGTACGGATGAAGGTAAAATGTGTTTGTGGTACGAAATTGTAAGTTTGTAAAATCTGCGTGCGCTTTTATCAGAAGTGTTCGCTAAATTTTGATGTTTTTTCCTTTGCCGGAATAACGTCATATTGGTGCGTTTGTTTGTTTTTTTTTTATTTTTACATGCAACTATCTATAGCAGGGAGGATTCCTCCCTAATCTATGGTTGGTCCAAAACCCATTTGGTAACCAAAAACCATTTGGTCTTCCATTCAGAATCCCGATGAGATTATTAAAATTATTTAAACCAGCATAGACTGGTAGACATTAATTGACTACGTCTGGATCTAAAACTATCCCGTGAAGTTGAAAAATCAATAAAAGTGTGGCTGCATACATTTGTTACAATTTAGCGTTATGAAATATAAAAGTTTCAAGTTACTCTCTCCAAACTTTGAATATACTTTTAACTCAACTTCTATTTTATTAAATTACTTAAATTTTATGGCAGTAACTCGGATAGTTATATCATATTTTGTTGGCTAAGCAATAAGCATAGTATACTGACTTGTGACGAATGGTGTTAGAATATATGAAAGTTTTTCAAGAACATATTTTGGAAAGTATAAATAAAGAGCTTTTATATTATAATACACATTTAATCTAATAATCCCACTTCAAACAACCTCTCTTTCGACCCTTTCATTATAAAAATAAAAATATTATTTTAATTTTCAATAAAGTTGGCCCAAGCATTATTTAAAACTATTCAGAATTTCAAGCCGTTGGCATTAGTAGCGGACTGAAAAATAATCAAGTGTTACAGACAGACCCACGTGACGGATCGATGAAGTCGCATTGTAAGCAACACCCATTTTGGATTGTCGCCCTAGAAAAGATATGCTTTCAATCACAAAAATATATCAAAATAGAGCGGTTTTCGTCATTGCTTTACTTTAAGGATTTACTTTCAGGTTTTTTCTGTATGTATAGGAATAGTGACACAACATTTTTACGGGGTTTATTTTATTTGAAAACTTTTGCACTATAATGCAAATTGTTGGCAACCGTATCGCGTCCACTTTTGCCTTCTATCTTGATATACATTTTTCTGTGCTTTCAAACGACGAAAATAAAGTTTTTAAGTATCAGTCGAAAGTGACTCACATACTTAGTCTTTGATTTCTGTAGGTTAATACAGTCCGTAGTTCGGAAGGTGAATTTATATGTATTTATTAATTCAGTATTTGAAAGTTTTTATGACTTTGCTCTATATATGAATACTATTAACCTAAAAGTAGCTAAAGCTTTCTTTCTTGGAGCGAGAAAAGTTTTTAATGAGATTTTATTGCGCGCAAGAACATTGCTGTGATTATTTTGTTATATTGTGTTCAGTTCTTTTAGTTCCAAAGTACATTAATTGAACAAGGACCTAAGTTTAAACACTTTAATCTTTTGTTAACTAGCACAAACAAGGTTTTGCGCAAACTAGTACACAGAGTATTAGAGTCAATTAAAGTATTTGTAGAAATCTTTATTAACATAATAGATCATGGTACAAATATAATAAAGGGGAAACTGCCCAATTATTAACACTACATAAAAACTTCTCAAATATTTTAATATGCACTACAAGCATTTTAAGTTAACCGTTAAACACATTATAATACTCCATTGTGGAAATTAATTAATTGATAAGGTTTCACGACAAAATATTTTTGTTTAATTTGATTTTGAATATTGTCGAATTTGGGGCCAAGAGGCCACTTTTAGACGGAGGTTTGTTTTAAAAATCGGCTGAAACTTATTTATGTTTTCAGTCAACAGTCACAAAATTTGTCCATGCAAAAACTGCATGTGTATAATTTGAGGTACCTACGAGTACAAACTTGTTTTATGAATTTTTATAAGACTTGTTATATGTATTTGTCTAGGTAGTAGGAGTAGGTTTAATCTTTTTTTCCTTAACTGTAAACAGGTAAACAAGTGATTTCTCATAGAAAGGCGTAAGTGATGCACTAAGCACAGCGCATAGAACGTTCTACCGTAATTACAATGAAATCGTGTTGCAAGTGAAAAATCAAACTTGTCATCGCCGAAAGCGCCCGGCCATGTGCGTCAGCTAAGCGTGAGAAACGCGTTTTCTGCGTTTTGTTTACTTTTTAACCGTCTTTCAAAAACGAGGAGGTTATTAAGACAGCTAAGAAAACACATCGCTACGTCATACTACGCCACATTCTACGCCACACCTCTACGCTATATTCTACGCCACACCGCTACGTCAGACTGCTACGACTCTATGCTACACAACGGTGCAGTAAGTCAGTAGCCTAAGCACAAACATTTTAACTTTCGAATAGTAAAGGTGAAGTTAAGATTAACTTCACCTATTCGAAGGCTAAAATGTTCGTGCTTATGCTACAGTTCCTCGTAAGGGCATTTACAAAATCTTCGCAAAGTGATCTGAGCTTCGTAAATCGATGGCGGTTTTTACTTTTAAAGTCATTAGATAAAGCTGTTTTTCCCGTGTTTTAAAGTTAAAAAGTTAGCATTCAATATTACTTATCCATTAAAAAGAACGCATTTAAATAAAACTGACTTATAAGCTCTTGAAATAAATAATAATTTAAGCAGTTTTTTTAAAGCTCCTATAAGATTAGTCAAAATGACTTGCGCGGTTATGTTCGATAAATAAGCGAATAAGTGACGATATGACGCTTTCCCATTTATATTATTTTGGTGCAGTGAATTGAGAAATAAAAAAAAATACTTAGTGGTCGGAATACAGTTATAGCGATTTATATTCCCAATAACTACACACAATAAACGTATATAACGCCTTCGTTTACCCAATTTCATTGCCCGCTGTTGCATCAACATCAGTATATTTTTACGGTATTGCTCTTGAAACGAAACGAAAATAAACACCATTTTATATGGCCAGTGTATTGATACTCACACATGGTGATGTCAATACAGTCGCTGTGTTTAATATTACAGCATAGAGACAATAACAGTTCTTTGTATGTATAAAAAATATGGCAACATAACCCTCCAAATTAAACTCTTGTATGAGCCTGAAGTATATGTTTTTACCCAACTACGCCAAAGTCAAAAGGAAGTGTCCACATGAAATTCGAGTTATGTTGTAGTCAAGTGTATTTATTTACTCAATTAATTTTACTAAATAGTTTAGTGCAAATAAACTGACAAGATGACAGCGTCTTAAAGTGGAATATACTGCAGAGGATTTGGTACATGGTGTAATTAAGTTGCTGACAGCCCTATAATTAAGTTTGTCAAGACTGGAGACATAATTCATGTGTCAGAGTGCTGCTAAATTTATTCATGGTGATATAATAGCAAGGGTATATAGTTATATAAAATTCATTACAGTTTATGGTCTACGGTAGCATTAAACTTGAAGGCCATGTCGGCACCCGGTAGTCTATAGACTACTAATTATACTTTTAATCTCACCTTACGTATGAATTTACTTCAGATAATATATGTATGATGTTCTTAGTAGGTATCTATTTATCTTCTATTTAGCATCCGAAATGTGGATATATCGGAGAATGCTCAAGATTCCCTGGAACAGCTTCACATCGAATACGAAGATACTTGAATTGGTTAACAAAAAGAGAGAACTCATGTCAACGATTATGCGGAGAAAACTTGCTTTCTTTGGCCTCTTGCAGAAGGGAGCCCAATTCTTGTTCCCAAGAGAGCACCAGGTCGCCAAAGACGCAAATGGTTGGACGATGTGAGGGAGTGGACTGGGCTTAGCTATCCTAAACTGAAGGAAGTGGCCTTGTATAGAGAAGCTTTTCGCATGCTGACCGCCAAACTTAATTTTGAAGAAAGCACATGATGATGATGATCTATTTATCTATTTATGGTAATAAATTGTTTCAAATAATACGAAATATTATATTGAATATGAAGTCTACCAGTTATAAGAACGGTTAAGTTATAAAATGATAAATTAAAAATTCAACAAAGAAACTTTCGTAGTACTATTTTAAAAGTCCATTCCTAATGAGGTCGACGGAGCTTCAGAATATTATGGACTAATTAAAGCTTCAACGTTCAGAGGTTAACATAAAAATTTAAAAGTGCCTGAATATAAAATGAGTTCCAAATAAATCTAATTAACGCTCGCACCTAAAAAAATATTAACATAAATATAGTATTTTCATTTCATGTTAAAATTTAATTTTAGTTACTTTTTTTAATATGACTAGCGGGCAAACGAACTGGCGGGTCATCTGATGTAAAATACTTACTTAATATTATTAAAAAAATATATGTATTTAAAAAAAGTAATAATGCATTAAAAATATCAATCAATCCACTGGAACGAGTAAATGTGCCCAGAAAGCTGGCTGCGTTACCGCGCTGAATGGCCAAACTTATGTGTTGGCCAAGTATCCATCACCAGAGCAAACAGCACAAATATGAAACTGTTCCGTTTTCATACTTGCACTTCTTTCTGCCTTAGTAGCCGACGCCACTGCTGCCGTAGAGTTCGCCAGCAAGTGAGACATCGCCAGTGTATCCGTGTGTACTTGTGTAAGTGGCATACCACATTAGCAACCGTCCTTGCTTCGCATTCTTTGACCGCAACTGTAACACCGATTCTTATTTCTAACAAACTAAATAATTCTCTAAGTAAGGATTCCTTAGCGTGAGATGACACATGAATCTAGACGCAATCAGTTATGTTCTTAGGATCTTATAATCATTGGTGATAAGTAGGCTTCAGTTTTCCCTAAATTTTGAAAATAAAATCATAATAATTTTCGCGAATGGTTTGATCATTAAATTAGGTCAAGAGTTCACTTAATTAAAATTTAGAGTACTTAAGGTTCTTAACATTTAACAATTAATTCAATACGTACCAAGCTAGATCAGGAAGTATCGATAACTGTGTAATGTACTAACATTTTTCCCTACTTAAACTGCAGTTGTGTTGCCTATCCGGGCGGAAAATTCTTTGCTTATTATAATAAATTGTATGAAAAGGTATTTTAAAAATACTCAGTGACATTTTGGCAAGCTGACAATGCTTACGAAAGCACTCGGTACCTACGTATTGCGACAGACAGCAGTATTAATTATATTTGTTTATTACTTTAAAGCATAAAGCACTATTCAACCTTGGCTGTTATGAAATAAAAAAACGGCCAAATGCGATTCGGATCTGCACAAGAAGCTCATACCATCGTACATGATTTAAGAGAGGCTATTATTAATATCGAGCATTCTTTAATTATTCTTAACTCATTTTTACCATTTATTGTTACAGCGGCATTCTATAAAAATCTGCTGATAGACGGACGAACGACAGCGGAGGATAGGGTCCCGTTGGCACACTTTGGGTACGAAATCCTAAAAAGTATGAGACGTATAAGTAAGGTTATGATATTTATGTTTTGATATGTTATTTATGTGTATTCAAATTATTACAACCCTGCTCCATATTACTCGATCAGTGTATGTAAGGTATTTGTACATTGAATAAATAATTATGGTACGTACCTTATCTCCCTAATTATTAATTCATTCAACGTTTCGCTAAGCCAATTGTATAATATCTAATTTTCCAGGAGCTTGCGCTTTATATGGCGCTATTGTTGATATTAATTAAGTTACAATTAAGCTAACGCAGCGGTATAAATTGCCAATTTTTTTTTAAAATAAGAAATAGCCAATTACGGTCCCGTACTTTTTCAGAAATGAATGTTCTTCAATTATTATCAATAGATAGTGTGTTTCTTCGTAGTCAATATAAGCGGATTGAAAAAGGCTTGAATCAGCACGCGTCAGCACGTGGATTTCATCTGTAGACAGTAGGTAGATAGGTTTGAAACATAAGTATCCAAGTTAAATTATCCGTGACTAAATGTTACTCCACAATATAAAACTTTTAATCAATTTATCTTATGAACTGAAATGAAACAATAAATCTTTTATATCCAATTAAAATTACCAAGATATAGTATTTCTCTGTAAGCCTGTAAGTTTTCCAAATCCATCGGTATTGGAAAACGATTATCGAAATCTAAGCTAAAGTAGAATGTCTCTGGAAAATTAAACTGTATTTGGGCGAACGGTACATTATGTGTGGACTTTAAACAGAGTTTATATAAGTGCATCTTAATAACATAATTAAAATAACAAGTTTAAAATAAAAATATTTATTAATCACCACCAACGTTTGGAAATCTATGACCGGTCTATGATTTCCTATTACCCACCATTTTTCTGCACCATCATCAAACAAAACTATAATTTGTCTACTAAAAGATACTATCCCTATGAGTACAAGCTCGTTGGTACTACGTTTAATAGAGGTGAGGTCCAGTGACGATTTTCCTTCTCCATTTCAAATCCTGTTCGCTGTTAATAAGCCAACTACTCATCAGGACATTCAATGAGCCGAAACAGAATAAATCCGTGAGTTCTTTTGGAGTTGCTTAGTCCATAGGCTGCCCTGATTGTAGCATCTGATCAAGGATATTATTGCAAAGTCATCGAGATTACGTAAGTCTACCTATGTAGTCAATTAGATAAGTAGAAGTACCTAATATAGCCCTAGATCGGCTGGAAAATTAGGTAATAATAGTCCAAAAAGCTGAAACGTAGTGGTTAACTCTTCTATAGACTGTAATTTCCACGTTGCATGATGTGGCAAAAAAACATGAGAGTATCCGTTTGTAAAATATGGAGGAAAATGAACAGTAATTTATATCTAAAATTGCTCGTAAGTGTAGTGAAATTCCTAAAAAGTAGCCTATTTTCGTACACCTTTTACATATTACCCGTAAAGTCCGTAATGGATATCTCATCTAATGTATTGTAAGCCTTCATTGTTGCTGATAATAAAACCACAAAGCATAATTCTTAGTCTATTTGTTCGAAGGTAATTTTTACTACACGCAAGCTTATTATGAAATATGTACCTACCTATATTGAAATAGGGCAAAATATATTTTTCTAATTAAGGTTTTCGTAAATTGTAGAATACCTACTGTATATTTATTGGTAGAACAAGTTACGGTTGTACAATGCACATATAAATTATTTACGAGCATTATTATTTGTTTGTTGGACCATGTAATGTATTCCAAAAATGTGTTTTAAAATTCATCGTTTCCATGTTTCATGTCCAATTCATCATTCCAACATATTTTTCCGGGGTAAATTACTATTATTCTAACCCCAAAGGAAAATCTAAATTAGTGATTTTGTGTAGGAATCACCAGTCGGATTACTTTCAGTAGATGACGGGAGCGAAGCCGCGGGTATAAGCTAGTATAATATACAAAGCATTCATTCACATACATTAAATATACATTAAAGTGTCATACGTTTCCTTTTGGTTGATTTCTCTACGCAATATGTAGTTAATCATAGACTTTCCTTTGTCTTGTGGAAACCTTTTCTTTGAGTACTTAGCACGAGGCTCACAGAGAGTGTTGGTATGCGCTGAGCTCGCTTTGAGGGATTTGTACATTGCTAACGTGAATGTGTACAAGGATGTAAAGCTTATTATTATCTGTGTGTAACGTAAACTTAAAAATACAAAAATATTTAAATAGCTTTAAAGTTTTTGAATAGGTAGGCAATAAAAACAGTTTAATCTAAAATTATACCAAGTTTATTAATAACAAGGTACAGCAGGTACAGAACAATAATTGAAGAATGTTTGTTACTCAATCACGTCGCAACGACTAAACCGATTTGCTGAAATTTGGCACAGAGAGAGATTATAGTCTGGAACAGGACTTAGACTACTTTTTATCCCGGGAAATAAGACAGTTCCCGCGGAAATAAAAAAAACTTTAGGTATTCCACGCGAACGAAGTCGCGGGTATCAACTAGTTATTTTATAAACCTAAGGCTCTACTATTTCTATGTTTGATGTATTGAACCCTAATTTTCACAGAATTAAGTTACAATAACCTACCTATTTTTCAAGTAAACTATCATCATAATTCTAACTGAAAATCCAAAAATAGAAATCATTTTCCTAGGGAATAAAGTATCCTTTTGTGAGAGCTCTTCACCGTGAGTGGGTACTGGAGGCATTTGCATGCCAATGCGGGCGATTGAAAAGAACATTTTTCAAAAGAAAAAAAAAAAGATTTGCTTATTTACAAGATTTATACTACGTGTTTAATTTTTTGCTTATTTCAGCGATAGCTTTTTTCTACTGTAGCTTTAATAAAATAGAAAAGCAACTATCCGCGTTTATCTGTGACATCGATAATGCTATTAATATATATATAGCTACTCGTGCTGATTCACTGATTCACTCACTCACTCACTCACTGACTCATTGATCACCTCTCCTGTAAAATTTTGTATGGAAAAAAATTTTTTCACGCATGGTTTCGTATAGAGGACAAAAATTCATTCGGAGGAAAAATATGGAGAGAGCTGATGATTGAGGATTTCGGAGACGGCTGAGGAGCACCGGCCAGGGTATCGAAGATAGGTGGGGGGTGTTCAACCAAATGTCACTCGAAACCTCATCCGATTGGCAGAGAGCCGAAAAAAAATTCCAAAATGGCGGATTCAAGATGGCGGCCATACAAATTTCGCCGGTGTCTATCTCGGAGACTATAAGAGATGGAAGAGTGGTTTCTTGGAAAAAGGTGATCAGGACCCGAAAGTCTACTTGATGTATTAAAAAAAAATTCAAGATGGCGGAATTTTTTTTTTTCATACAAAATATATGCAAGACTTAAATTGATTCTTTTTCAAAATTTCTGATGGTTTCGTAGAGAGGACCAAAATTCGTACGGAGCAAAAATATGGAGAGAGCTGATGGTTGAGGATTTCGGAGACGGGTGAGGAGCACGGCCAGGATATCGAAGATAGGTTGGGAGTGTTCAAACAAAAGTCATTCGAAACCTCATCCAATTGGCAGGGAGCTGAAAAAAAGTCCAAAATGGCGGATTCAAGATAGCGGCCATACAGATTTCGTCGGTATGCCTATCTCGGAGACTATAAGAGATGGAAGAGTGGTTTCTTGGAAAAAGATGATCAAGACTCGCAGGTCTACTTGATGAATAGAAAAAAAATCAAGATGGCGGAATTTATTTTTTTCATATAAAATGTATGCAAGACTTTGATAGGTTCCTTTCCGAAATTTCTGATGATTTCGTATAGAGGACAAAAATTCATTTGGATGAAAAATATGGAGGGAGCTGATGATTGAGGATTTCGGAGACGGGTGAGGAGCACGGTCAGGATATTGAAGATAGGTGGAGGGTGTTCAAACAAAAGTCACTCGAATCCAATTGGCAGAGAGCTGAAAAAAAATTCAAAATGGCGGATTCAAGATGGCGCCCATACAAATTTCGTCGATGTCTATCTCGGAGACTATGAAAGATGGAAGAGTGATTTCTTGGGAAAAGATAATCAGGACCCAATGGTCCACGTGATGAATAGAAAAAAATTCAAGATGGCGGATTTTTTTTTTTCATATAAAATGTATGCAAGACTTTGATACGTTCTTTTCCGCTGATGGTTTTGTATAGAGGACAAAAATTCATTTGGATGAAAAATATAGAGGGAGCTGATGATTGAGGATTTCGGAGACGTATGAGGAGCACGGTCAGGGTATTGAAGATAGGTTGAGGGTGCCCAAACAAAAATCACTCGAAACCTCATCCAATTGGCAATGCTGAAAAAAAAAACACCAAAATGGCGGATTCAAGGTGGCGGTCATACAAATTTCGTCGGTGTATATCTCAGAGACTATGAAAGATGGAAGAGTAATTCCTTGGACAAAGATGATCGAGACCCGAAGGTCTACTTGGTGGTCAGAAAAACCGCGGTTCGCTTTAGCGAGCCGCGCACCCACGCGCCCTACTAGTTAATATATATATAGCTACTGGGGCTGATTCACTGACACACTGATTCACTGATTCACTGACTCATTGATCACCTCTCCTGTAAAATTTTGTATGAAAAAATTTTTTTTCACTCACGGTTTCGTATAGAGGACAAAAATTCATTCGGAGGAAAAATATGGAGAGAGCTGATGATTGAGGATTTCGGAGACGGGTGAGGAGCACCGGCCAGGGTATCGAAGATAGGTGGGGGGTGTTCAACCAAATGTCACTCGAAACCTCATCCAATTGGCAGAAAGCCGAAAAAAAACTCCAAAATGGCGGATTCAAGATGGCGGCCATACAAATTTCGTCGGTGTCTATCTCGGAGACTATAAGAGATGGAAGAGTGGTTTTTTGGAAAAATATGATCAGGACCCGAAGGTCTACTTGATGAATAGAAAAAAAATTCAAGATGGCGGAATTTATTTTTTTCCATACAAAATATATGCAAGACTTTATGCGGCTCCTTTTCAAAATTTCTGATGGTTTTGTATAGAGGACAAAAATTCATTTGGAGAAAAAATATGGAGAGAGCTGATAGTTGAGGATTTCGGAGACTGGGGAGGAGCACGGCCAGGGTATCGAAGATAGCTGGGGAGTGTTCAAACAAAAGCCACTCGAAACCTTATCCAATTGGCAGAGAGCCGAAAAAAAATCCAAAATGGCGGATTCAAGATGGCGGCCATACAAATTTCGTCAGTGTCTATCTCGAAGACTATAAAAGATGGAAGAGTGATTTCTAGGAAAAAGGTGATCAGGATCCGAAGGTCTACTTGATGAATAAAAAAAAAATTCAAGATGGCGGATTTTTTTTATTTCATACAAAATATATGCAAGACTGTAATAAGGTTCCTTTTCCAAATTTCTGATGGTTTCGTATAGAGGACAAAAATTCATTTGGAGGAAAAATATGGAGAGAGCTGATGATTGAGGATTTTGGAGATGGGTGAGGAGCACTGCCAGGGTATTGAAGATAGGTTGAGGGTGCCCAAACAAAAATCACTCGAAACCTCATCCAATTGGCAGGGAGCTGAAAAAAATTCAAAATGGCGGATTCAAGATGGCGGCCATACAAATTTCGACGGTCTCTATCTCAGAGAGTATAAAAGATGGAAGAGTGGTTTTTTAGAAAAAGATAATCAAGACCCGAAGGACTACTTGGTGGCCAGAAAAACCGCGGTTCGCTTTAGCGAGCCGCGCACCCACGCGCCCTACTAGTCTATTCTAAATTTATAGGTATTGTTATCTTTTATGCTATGCTATTGTATACGTAGAAGTATAGTAGACGTAGACGAGGACCTTAATTGGTCAGACTATGACTAATTTAGCGCTTCTATCGATGCTTTGAGCAAAGAACTTAATTACAATAATTATGTGGTTATTCAAGGGGTGGACCAGTAAATTCCTGAAAAGCCGGCATAGCACTGGTGCCTCTGGTAAGTAAGTGGTACTACAAGTGTTCATTGGCGACGGTAATCACTTAACATCAAGTAACTCTAACATATTATTGTAAACAACGTGTAGCAATTTTCTATACATCTATCTACTTATTATAAGTAGCTTTTTCCCACGACTTTGCTTACGTTAAGTTTGGTTTTTCAAACCCTTATTTCACCCCCTTAGGGGTTGAATTTTCAAAAATCCTTTCTTAGCCGATGCTTACGTCACCAATTAATAAAATTAATTAGCAATTATGCCTTTCAGCCCGATCCGTCTAGGCAGTAGTTTGACTATTTCATGTCAAAATAATACTTGTCAATGTGTATAGTTAACATAATAAAAATTGTCTGCGAAAAGGGCAAAAAAGAAATGTTATTTCATGCAGCCTTAATAGATTCGACTTCGAATATTGAATTCGAGCCCAAACCGCAGGTATATGTACACAGGTATCTTATTTGCTATTTTATTTATAAAGGTCTACCTATGAGATAAAATATTATTCGCGTGATGAAAAAATGCCTTTTCTTATAAGCGGGAAATTGAAATCTTGCATGATTCATAAGTTTTCACGAGAATATGTAGGCAAGGTATAATCCCAACGGGAGATGTGGAGAGAAAAGGGATTGGGGAACAATCTGTAAAGTGTTTTGTTCGATTCATTTTGATATATCATACAGTTAGTTATTATGAGTTGTTTATTTTTTGTATTAAGGAGTAGTAGTTTCGAGGCAGCGGCGTCATGCTAATGAATTTTGAAAGGTAATTATGATTATTTTAACTAAAACTCAGTGAATTTTATATTTTATAGATACACTCAGAAAAATAGTACCTACCAGGTTTTGTCAGATTTCCGCATAAGTAAGTACTATACCTACATGGGCTTATACAATTGCTTGCAAATCTTTCTTTTTGTATATCCCACTAATAATTTAAAGGCAATAGTTTGTATGTGTTTGTAGTATGTATGTGTGTGTATGTGTATGTATGTATGTGTATGGGTGTGTATGTTTTCTACTCTTTCACGTCACAACAGATGAACCGATATGGCTGAAATTTGGAATGGAGATAGTTAACACCCAGAATTAGCATATATATAGGCTACATTTTATCCCGGAAAATTAAATAGTTCCCGCGGGAATCAAAAAACCTTAATCCACGCGGTCGAAGTCGCGAATATCGTCTAGTATATGAATAAGAATTGTACCGCTCTTTTGAATGAATGAAAGCTGTACTTAGTATAAATCAAAAAATACAAATAAAGTTAAGACCTTTAAATGTTTTCTCAACATTGAACCTTGAGAAGTCGACATAGAGGTCCTGAATGGAAAAAATATGACATTGAAATAATGGCTGGATTCAAATTGTTAAAAAATTCTCTTGATCCTGAAGCTCGCCTCACACCACACATTAATCTTTCATTCAGACCTTTTTCCGTAAACGGTGAATTGGGGAAAAAACCACCCCTAAAATGCTCTAGTTTCTTAGCTATTAAATTAGCTATCTTCCTTGTTTTATTTTTGTATACTATAAGATTATTTTATAACTAGCTTTTGCCCGCGATTTCGTTCGTGTGGAGTTAGATTTTCTAAAAAAACCCGCAAAAAAAAGTAGATTATATCACACTTTATGTCCTCAACGATGCAAAAAATCCACGATTGAAGGATCTTTATCTATTTAACAAACAAGCTGTATTTAAATAACAAAAAAACTTTCGCATTTATTATAATATCAGTAGGCGTGATCTACTTAATGTTAATTTTATTGAAATCTTTTGAGATTCGTGATAAGTACCTACCTAAGTGCTCGAGATGACTCTATATCTACGATTTGTACTATTTACTGTAGGCATAATATTGTGTCGTAACCATAAAGTTATATTATGGCAATAAAATACGTTATTGTGGTCATAACGAGTAATAGTAAACGTGATCATAGTCTCATGGAATTATATAGAAAGAGATGACGATTATGTATAACAACTCCTTATTTGAACATTCATGGTATTTTTTTTATTAAACGCAAATCTATTGCTCTTGACGACAATCGATGATGGAAAGCATTGATGAGGCCTATGTTGGTGCGCGCTTGCCTAGGAAATGCTTATTTTCTATTGAAGTTAGATTTTTCCTGGATAAAAATAGCTTACATCATTCTCCAGGTTCTCAACTATTCCTTGCAAATCACTTCAATCCGTACCTAAGTTGCAGTGTTAATGAAAGACAAACCAACAACCAAACACCCTTTTGCCTACAGCCTATATAACATTAGCAGGACAAGAAGTAAGACAGGATTGTTATGTTCACCGAATTCATTGTTTATCATATATAGCCCGCATGAAGCAGCATTTTAGGACGACGTAAAGAAAGGAATGATACCTACCACAAACTCCTCCTTACCCAAATGGCTGCTACGTTTCACCAAATCCATTCCAGCAACTCTTGGTTGCTTTTATGAGAAAATGAATTTTTATGCGGAAAGTAATCTCGAAAATGATTCTTGTTGGTTGTAGGTACGACTCAAGTCTTTGTAATAGTTATTTAAAATCCTTCAAATTCTAAACCTAAACCTTAAAGATTTTGAGATTAAAAATCAAAACGCTGGACCACTTTTCGTTCCTCGTCAGTCAAACATAATATAAAAATGTTTAGTAAAAATAAGATTAGATATTTGAATAACTTCAATTTTTTTTTAAAGAATATTGGCCAAGCTGAAGTTGACTTATATTCTCCTCTCCCCTCGAAATAAGCGAAAAACTTGTGTTAGGAGTGGGTACGACAATAGTGCAACGGGTGGGGTTCGAACCTGCGACCTTTCAGTTTTCAGTCCGCACCTTTAACCGTTGGGCTATTGAGGCTTTTTGATTTATTCATGATGATATATTTAATGTAAGAAAACAATAAACTCTTATGAGATGTCAAGATTCCTACCACCTGGAAGACATGAAATACCTAGAATATTCAAGAGATAAAATCTTTAATTTAAAAGTGCACGAAGGTTGTCTAGCTGACACAACTGGCGACGAAAAATAATAACGTGATAATATATACTTGCAATCTCCACTATAGTTTCCATATTATGCATTTCATTTTACACGTGCTCGGTGTAAAGCCGATTAAAACATTACCTATTCGTTTTGTGCTATTACTCTGGCCATATATGTAAAGCGGAATGTCACCACGGAAACAAAGGCTTATTTTCATTTCGTTGTACAATAAAGTAATCCAATGACCGCAAACGCAAAGATTGCATTTAATACGAAAATGCATAGGTCTTTATTAATTTATGGATTAAAAAAGCTCTCCATTTTATTATGAGATAGGCTTGCGCTTGACTTGGCTTGGTAGGCTTGGGAATTATGTGTGGATGGATCAAGAAAAACAACTTGTTGGCTTAATCAATGAATTTGAAATTAAAATGTAGATATATTAGCCAATTTAAATTTAATCGGAAAATGATACCTACGTCTGTCGCCTAGCACATTTGGTTCGCGAATGAAAAGAGTTCTGAAGAATGAAGACTGTTCTTCCAATACCTTCAGGTATATGATTTCATTTTTGCAATTAGTAACAGAAGCCATGACTTTATTCTCCTCTACTCTTCTATTACCTAAATATTTCCGGCAAATTACAAGCTTCAAGATCCACGGATTTAGGCTATGAACTGTGTAATAGTCACAATGCTGTTTCAGCAGTATAGATAAAAACTAAGTTCTAAGCTAACACGCACTATAGATATGAGGGAAACGGGGAAAAGCCTCGAAGCCTTTCATTAACGATTGAGCCTTTGCCAAGTTAGTTAGTTCAACATTGATTAGTCGTGGGTACTGTTGCTCTTGTTTTATATGGGCTGGGAACTGATCACCATAATTTGCGGTTTAGTGTTTAATTAACAGTTTCCTCTTTTCTTTGCATAATAAAGTAGGCACACTTAGGTGCAGTTCGGTATTTGACAATTTTTTTTATACAGGATTGATTTTAAAATGCCAACAAGCAACTTCTATACATCAAAGTGGTTATATACTCAAAGATCAAAGTAAATAATTATTATTCCACGACTTTTAAAATTCCTAAAGAAAAAATATTTTTTTTCATACAAAAATAAAAAGTATTTATTTTTCTGTTCTAAAATTTCAAAAACTCTACTCGGCTCGGATTTTCTTATGTACCAGATATTCTGTTATTACAAAGTAAGAAATAAAGCGGGTAATGCTTATTAATAGTTATTTGTTCAACAAGATAGCAAAGTTCATTTTTGTTGCGAGTGCCTAGTTTGAATCCCGAGCGAACGAAGGATTCTAAGTTAGAATCCTGAGAGTAGTGAGGGATTCAAAGGCACAAGAAGCAAAAACTTTGCTATCGTGTGATACATACAACTTTTCACCTCAATAGCGAAAAAATACAAGATGTAAGAAAAATATTTATTAAAACATAAAGGATATTATAAAAGTTTAAAAATTAGGTTTATTTATTTAAAAACTTTTCAATATCATGAGCGGTGAAAACTTTAGATTTTTTGGATTTGTGCCCCTCCGACTGTCTTTTCAAAAATGCAATAAGTTTAGGATAAGTTTCAATGTGAGCGTCGCATTTCGATTTGATTGTAGCTTTTAACATGGAGTAAATACTCCATAATGTAGATGGTTACCTTTTTTTAGACAATTCCATGAAATATGATAAAATAACAGTCTCTGAACTGAATAGGACTTCGCACCCTTAGAAAGTCTCCAATCATTAAATAATTCATAGGCTTTCAAGTATTTTTCACGAGACTTTTCCGGAAGAAAGTTTAATTCAGCGTATATAAGTTGGTGTATTCAGCGTTAGACACTAATTCTTTTAATTCTGAAGGTGTTAAATTATCACTAGATTCACTCATTTTGTTATTTTAAAATTCTTACAACAAATAACTACTAAGAAATTAGTACCTAATTAAGATATAGAATAGAGTTAATTATTTTTTTTTTGCCGCCATTTTATATTACTCTTTTGTCTGCGTTCGGAATTGTGTCATTCATAAAATAAAATATACTTATTAATTAATTAATTTTAATTTTCTTTTATGTTTCATGTTGTGTTACAGAATTTTAAAGTCTAAAACACATTTACGAAAAGTAAATAAGTAGTTTAAATAATAAAATAGAGAGTTAAAAAAATTTGTCGAAATAAAATGTATGGGGTATGCAATATTATATACAAAATTTCTGAACGTTTCTTGAGACGATGAGTTGAAGAAACGCCAATCCAATGCGTTCTATATTCAAAACACTTTTTCTCACTGAGTGAGCAAAAACGACTTTTGCTCACTGGTTTTGGGCAGCAAAGGCGCCCTTTTTGAGCTAGAGAGGTGAAAAAGAGATTTTTTCCAACTCCCCAAGATTATGAGTAAGGTAAAATTTTAAATTGTGGCGTAGGCACAAAAAGACAGTAAGGTTTCAAATAGTTTTAATTTTAGAAATAGTTTTGTATTTGTAATAACATTAAAGATATTATAAACATAAATAAATCATAAAAAATAATATATGTTTCAAGTTAGTTTATTTGAAAGAGCACAAATATTTAAAAAAAACAGTCTGAAGAAAACTATTTGCTTGTTCAAAGTTATGTGGACCTCTTCTTAATGAGAGTTTACGATGTATTAACAAGGAGAAGGTCTCGGCAAAACACATTAAATGTAGGCGACATTCCCGCGGTTAGCTTAAAAGGGATCAACAAATTGAATTTGCAGAGTTTCCATCTGTTACAAGATAAGTTTTCTATTGTTGCTTAATATTGCGCCGGTTCATCAATCAAAGTTTTAAGGGTTGGTTTAGCAAAGTTTTAATTTATAGGTACAAGTAGATACGATTATATATTATAAAATATTCTCAAAAAATATAATATGTGAGAGAATAATATAATATACTAAAAATCATTATAAAAAAAAAAGAAAAAAAGCAGAGGTTAGACTATACAATTATGCCTTTCTTTATGCTGCTAAGGTTTAACCATGGAGATATGCTAACAGAATAGCCTGAATAATAATTATAGTGAAGTAGAACTCTATATTTAGACTAAGCACACCCCACGGCGATACCGTAGTAGGTATAGTTCTTTCATTTCACGAGGGCTCGTGGCTCGTGGTTGTGTGCGTGTCGTATCTTTATAAGTGTGAGCGAGAGCTTGCTCGCGACTGAACGCTCCCACCTAGGCTCCTGACACGCACGCACACTTACGCAATGTACATGTACACGACGTAAGCACAAGTAAAGCGCCGGTAACTTCGTTGGATAAACGTACTATAATAGTACTAAAAATACATAGTATTAATCTATAAATGCCCTAAATACTAAGTAAACACTAGAAATAATTTTCTAGTATTTCGGTAATGTAGCCCACAGCTATTCTCATGGAAGTCACGCATGAGAGTTGATTTATGTTTGGAAGTGCTTAGTCCCACCAATAACGTGAATATATACCATCCGTTCAGGAAAGGAGCGGTATCTTGATGTAAAGGAAAGGGAATAAGTAACTTTTGTTAACATCACAACAACAATGCCGCATTGTATAGAAAGGAAAACCGATATTGTTCGTGTTATGGATTCGTTTCCAGTTTTGAAGATAGAAAACTCTTATCGTATAACTTGTGGGAGTGAGCATTGCCCTATACGACCGTAGGTACTCCAAACTGTAACTTATGTTTCGTTTGTTATAATTTTAGATATTGAAATAAATAAAAGCAAATAGAATATTACCCCCAACTATCCCGTTCTTCGGTTGGTAAAGTGGTTGGTACATTTAGATTTTTTAATTTAGTGACCAGAGACTGCTTTCTTTCCGTTTATCCGTTTAAGATGATGATAAGGTAAGTGAATCGTAAAAGTGTGTAAATCGGTATTCGTACGGTAAATACAATTTTGCGATAGCTAGAAGTGGCTGACGTCAACCGACCTAGTAGAGCTAACATGCGCGCCACGAGAAAAATTTTTCTATCCTTTTCTCGTGATGTCTCTTAGAGAGTCAGGAGTAAATGGGCAGACAAAATTAAGTGAATTGGAAGAGATTTTAAGAAAATCTGCATTCCGAACCGATGGTCTACCATCTGAGTGAGTGAGATTTGACATGTCCAGAAGAGCCACACGTTGACTTTTATGAAATGAATAATTTTAAAATTTTTGAACTTGCATTTGAAAAATCCAACGCGGGACCTTCCAACTATAACCCCACACTGTGCCCGTGTGTGTTTCTGCTTGAAGTTTTAAGCATATAAGTGCTGCAAAATCATGGCAGTAGAACGAAAGGGTTTTGCAGTTTCGCTAATGTTCCGCTTTCATAAAACAAAAGCAACGAAAGCTCCTGTTCTACCCAGACATTTGACTATTCATCTCATATGGTTTCAGCGGAGACGTGTCAAGGCCTTAGTCATTTTTAGTTTCGATTCGGATTTGAAATATCTTACTTCACAATAGTATTCATTTCATGGTGCACAGTTTTGTAGGTACAGTAACGGTTGAGTCATGTGACGTGGATGCTGTTAAATAGGCATTTCTCGTATCTCTCCCTAGAAGGTAATATCCTCGCTATTTTATTACCAAGCGGTGAGATTTATTCTAATGGACCCATTGAATATGCTGAAATTCAGCCTTCGCTCTACCTTATTTGTAGTGACTAAAGTTGATCGCATACCACGAGGACGCAAACGGGGCCCGATACGACTTTTGATAATGCTCACACATGAGTTGGCTAATCGTTTCCAGCACATGACTCCTTGTTTCGAAATACAAAGCGAAACGTACGTATTTCGAAGCGTTTGTGTGATGCTGAGTGTTGGTTGGTGTTGGGTTTTTCTTGCATTTCTTCTAAACTACTGGAAGATCTGCAGTTTACAGTGCGAGACCCTAAGAACCAAAAAATCTGTAAAGTACAACGTGCCCCTCGGTTTTACCTTACAGATTTTTTGGTTCTTAGGGTTCCAAAAAATTCATGATAGTAAGTTCGATACAATCAACGTCAGCGGCCAGCGCAAACGAATTTAAACGTTGGGTTTGAATCCATTTGAGTTCCGTGGTGAAGATTTTAAAAAAAACTTAATTGCTTTTCTGTTTTTTATTTAACTTAATTAATATAATCTTCGAGAGGTTCGGAACCCTCTGTGCACGAGTGTCATTCTCACTTGGCCGGATATTGGAAAAGAATTTTGTTTTTACTTGAGTTTTACTTGAAGAAAATAAACCTTAGTTGAGTAGGCATTATATTCGGTTTTTCTGGAATATATGGATATAAGATGCGTTGGTTATCTATGTAAATACATTATGAAATACTCTGAACGTTGAAGACACGAGTAAAGAAAGGTACTTATGCAAATTTGTGCACAACTTTTTATCTTGTGCACATTTCCGAAGCGGAATATAGGTGACGCTAAGAAGCATCGGTTTTGTACGTTGCTATAGATAAACGGGTCACGCTTTTACCATGTTTGTGTACATAACGTCTTGTAGATAATTAATATTTTACAGTTATATTGGCACTAGCATTTGCCTACGACTCTGTTCGCGTGAACTCTTTGTTTTGCCGGAATAAAAGGTAGCTTTCCTCCTCTGTTTCTCCAGATTAAAACCCTAAACTTAAACCCTAAAATTATGTCAATCCGTTGTTCTGGTACCAAACCAAGGTATTTATCTTGTAACTTGAGCTTGTCTAGTTTTTACGGTCTTCAGATTTATAAATGATTGGTACCAGAAAAGATATTCTCATATATATCTACTTTAAATGTTTTCTTATTGTGTTAAACTGAAAGTGAAATGAATATTATAATAGGTAAATATTCCAATAAAGTCCATGTCTTCTTCTTCTTCTTCTTCAACTAATGGACGTCCACTGCTGGACATAAGTCTCCTGCATGGACCTCCACAAGCCTCGGTCTTGCGCCGCCTGAATCCAGCGGCTCCCTGCGACTCGCTTGAACTTGAAAGTCCATGTCTAGTTAGTTAAATATCCATAGAAATGATCGGTGTTCCCACTGAATTACAACATGGAGTTATTCAAGGGGCGGACCAACAAATTCCTAAAAAGCCGGCAACGCATTGGTGGTGCCTCAGGTGCTACAAATGTTCATGTGCGGCGGTAATCACTTCACATGAGGTGACCAGCTTGCTCATTTGCTAGCTAAAAATATATAAAAAAAAAAAATTACAATTTATTTCCGTATGATACGTAATAGGTAGAGTGCTTAAAATAAACAAAAAATACGTACTTACCTAATATGAAATTAATATATTTTTGGCACCATTCCACAAGGGATTGACTTATGCTGTACCTAAGCAGCTGTTAATTTTAAATGTTTATTCTGTACATTTTAAGCTAAATTATAAACATGTTAAGGACCTACAAAGTACTTATCTCTAAGAAAATATTTTTTCCTGGATCTCTCGAATGTGAGAACAATGAGATCATGAGTGTCTTTTGTTTTTTTTTCATAAAATTTTATGTAAATATTCAGTTGTGTAGGCATACAATTTTTATCTTCATTTTATTGGAAACAAAAAGAAACAAACAAGATAAAGCCAATTAATAAAAACAACGTTGAGAAAAAATACTACGGATCAATGTCCACCGCAGGCTCGAATCTTCTTTGATGTTTTTCCAGACTCCCAAACAAGATTAATGGTGGCTGGTGATGCTCAGAATAGAATGCTTTATCATTACACCGTATTACAACATCAAGGAAACGAGTCTATTAACCAAACCAGAAGATACGAGTAGAACCTTTTTTCCACGAATATACAAGTACATTAAAGCAATAAGTTGTAAGTTACCAAAAAACATAACGTATGTACATAACGTTTGTAAACGAACTTCATAGGTTTTTCTTCACCTCAACACAAAAAAATACCAAAATTTAAAGCCTCAATAGCCCAACGGTTAAAGGTGCGGATTGAAAACTGAAAGGTCGCAGATTCGAGCCCTACCCGTTGCACTCTTGTCGTACCCATTCCTAGCACAAGCTTTTCGCTTATTTGGAGGGAAGAGGAGAACATAAGTTCAGCTTGGCTAATATTCTTTAAAAATATATAATATATTCCCTAGCGTTTGCATAGTATAGTACATATAGAAAAGAATTGGTGTATATTTTTTTCCGCGAATGTCGTTGACTGAACATAAAAACGAACGTGAATATTTTCAGTGCGATTTTATTTACTTATTCACCTGTAGAGAGGTACTACAAAACCAATCATTTTAAAAGGTTATCATTATTTTCCTTGCAATCCGCGAAGTAAAAAGTAAACAAACAATGTGAATAATTCAGATGCGCGGAGCTGAAATGGTGAGTTGAGGAAATATTTATATTCAGAAGAGTGTATTTTGGAATATTGTCATATTCTACAGCTAAATTGCAGCTACATTGTGTCCCAGGTCCCAGTCGTATCATTAGGGCGGTAACTTTGAAATTCAGAAATCTTAAAGCTTCTTTTATCGTTATAATATTAACTAAGTACTTCATAAGTTCTGAACTTCAGCAAAGTTTATAAAAATATCAAAATAACGGTCAAATGCAAGTCGGACTCGCGTACGATTCTGTACGGTACGGTACGGTTCTGTACCAAAAACGCCGAAAAAAAAAACCACGTTTCTTGTAGAGGAGCAACCTTTAATTTTTAATTAATTTTTATTTTTATCATTTTTTGGCAGCTTGGTAGGTTTTGATTAGGTGTATATACTCTCTATATAATCAAAGCCTATCAAGTATACAATTAAGTGTATAATAAGTATAAGAGACCTAAAGTCCTTCTCATTCTGAGTAGAGACCCGTGCCCAGTTGTGAACCGATCCGACCGATGCGGTCTCTGTTAAAAATACCTAGGAAGCAAAGATTATGCTGCTAGTTGATACTGTTGATACAATGGGTAAATGCCACATTTATCTGTCTCTTATTGGATTTTGTCGGGCACAAAATGGGTAGATAAATAAAACCAATAAACACAACGGACTACACATTTACCATCGGGTGTTTAATTACAATACCGAAACACGCTAAAAATTCACCGATATTGGTTATATTAACTGTTTCTATGCCTAACTTTACCTACCTATATTTACCTCGAGTGCAACTTAGCATTTAATTTTCAGGTGTTTAGTGGTTTGTGGGTTTGTCCTTCAATCACGCCGCAACAGAGCTACCAATCGACGTGATTTTTTCCACGGGTGTGTTGAGAACCTGGAGAGGAATTTGTAATTGCTTGAAGGCTTTGCTTCAGTTGTCCACAAGATAGATAAGCTATTGTCTATGATATTGTATATGTATAAATTTTTGTTTTAAAAAGAGCAACTGCTGAGTTTCTTGCCGGCTCTTCTCAGCAGAATCAGCTTTTCGAACCGTGGTAGATTTTCGACTTCTTATAAGAGCCACAAGTTGGCCTACATGAAATAAATAATTTTGAATTTGAGAGTGACAGAGGTTACCTTTGTCCCGCAAAATTAAGGAGTTCCCGCGGGATTTTTAAAAATTAGGTATCACACGGATGAAGTCGTGAGCATTATATTAGCTAGTTATAACATTATGCTGAAAATTGAAAAGAATGATTTATTTCAAATAGGCTAACTTGTGTTAGCTTATCTTAGTCAAGTTAGTTTTGATTAGTTTTAAGTTAGTTTGCCAGAATTCTCAGCAGAATCTGCTGGGTAACAAGAATTCAAAAAGGTACAGAATGTTTGTAGGATATCAGTGTAAGTAAATTATTACTTAGTGATAATAAAAATACAATAGAGTTGAAAAGTTTCTATTCAAATAAACTTTTACAAATGTTTTTGTATTGTGTCAGGGGAACCACTGGTTTGAATGCCGTTCCAACCGGGAAGAGCTAGCATGAAACTCGACTCAGTTTAATTAAGTAGAGTTTAAATTTTATCAATTAAACTACAGAAAGTATGTCAATGTTTATGACGTCATAGTATACGTTCTATTTCATACAAGCTCCCGTGGATTGAACATTTTTTTTTCTGTAGAAGCAAGCTCTCATTAACTTATAGCGCTTCTTTTCACGAATGATAAAAGTTTGAAAATAATAATTCCTATTACCACTATATATTATATTTCTAAAAAAATGATTGCTTATTTTCATAAATTATCGTGTCATAACTTCTTTATGTTAATACACAAAAATATAATAAAGTGTAATGGGAAAATTAAAAATTATTTGCGAATCAAGTCATAGTAGCGTTTATTCCACCCCAAAAGGGTTTTTTATAATGTTATGTGTTTTTAAAGTTATTATCATTTTCGGGAGGTTATAAATGTTCTCTTGATGTAAATCACAGAAAATTTTGAACTACGAGTCGCCAGTTGCATTAGCGTTTGGCATCTCATGGAGTGTGTTTACTCGCCCTTTCGGTGACCTTATTACCTAGTGATCAGTTTTCTGTAGGGCTAACATGCGCGCCATGAGAAAATTTTGAGAAGAATCTGAGTAACCCACATTACTCAACGTGTCGCTAAGTTGAAGTGGCAATGGGCGAGACACATTATTCGAAGAACCGATAATCGTTTTGATTCCTGTTGCTGGAAACACACTAATACAACATCAACACTAAGCGAGTCACACCTCACAGATTCATTGGACTCAAACGGCACAAGTAGGTATACGTGGATTGTGGTAAATGGTAATACGTACAAGAGATTACGTTTATTATTGAACATATTGTTTAAGAGACGATTATTAAGATGTTAACAGAATATTGTACATCTTATGCAAAAGTTTGGACGTATGGATGAATGTATGGATGTTTTTTACTCAATCACGCCGCGACGACTGAACCGATTTGGCTGAAATTTGGTATAGACATAGATTATAGTCTGGAATAACACATAGGCATTTTTTATCCCGGAAAATAAAAGAGTTAATCCACGCGAACGAAGTCGCGGGCATCACTGTATATAATATGTTTCTATCAGTTTGTAACACAAGACTAACCAAAATTTATTTGTTGACAACGCCCTGAAAGTCGGGCCGCGCTGGCATTTCGCCACCCAACTGACCTATATAAGAGGTCAATGCACACCTTTAGTAAGGCTTTTAGTATTTTTGGCTATTAAAATAGACAGCACCAGCCTTATTTAGTAGTTTTCTAGTTTTCAGTTTGCACGAGGCAATTGTTCACGACGAATCTACAGAACTTTAGAATAGTAAGGTCAAAAGTGACTCAGTGAAATGCCAAAAAAGATATCGGTTCCCAATTGATTATGCCGGTTATGCCAATGCCTAATATTTAGATTTATTCTTGTTGAGTTTATCGACGGATTATAGATTTTAATTCGGGGCTATGGTCTGGGTTTTTTTTTAAATATTAGCCAAGCTGAAGTTAACCAATATCCTCCTATCTATCCCCTCCAAAGCTTGTGGGTATGGGTACAATAATAGTGCAACGGATGGGGTACGAACCTGCGACCTTTCAGTTTTCAGTTTGGGCTATTGAGGCTTCAAGTTTTGTATTAGTTTATCATAGTAGTTATACTTTTGCGTTAGTTGCTTCTTATGTTTTAGGGGTATACCCTTGCCAAGTTAGCCTGCCACCATCTTAGACTTGGTTTCTTCATCAGGTGAGAACGCCACCAAGGGCAAGGCGATCTTATCATCAATAAAAAAAAAGTTATGTCAAGATCAGTAAAAATCCTATTAAGATTATAAATGCGATAGTTTGGTTGGATGTATAAATGTTTGTTACTCAATCAAGCTGCAACGACTGAACCAATTTGGTTGTTTGGCACAGAGATAGATTATAGACTGGAATATATATAAGAGTTTCCGCGGGAATCCAAAAAAACCTCAACCCACGCGAACGGAGTCGCGGGCATCAACTAGTAAATAAATATAGTAACATAACAGTAATAAAAATAGTAATATAACAGTAAATGTTTCTAAGAAATAAGTGCTTATTGAGTGTTGGCGTAAAATACGCACAAACATTTTAGCCACGGGGCTCGATTTCCTAAGAGAGTCAAGTTACTTACCCCAAATATCTACTCGTAGTGTAATATGATAGGTTATCTACTCGTAAGCACTTCCATTCAAGTTTTACGGCGCATAGAAAATGGAAACAGTCTTCGTGAAGGAAGAAAAACGATTTAGATAACTTATTATTTATTTGTCTCCTTAGACTCAGTGTATGTAACAAACAATACCATTTTTACTGTGTATTAAAATACACAAACAAACAAACAAACAAGTGGAAGAACTACAAAGGTAGACCTTCCACTGTCTTCAACTTCAAAGCGCATAAACTAAGCGCCCCGCACCTAGGTCTGCCTGTATTCTGCAACTTCTATTGGTCGGTGTAGGTAGTGTATGCCTATCGAAAATCAACTCTAATCAAAAAAATTGGTTACACGATATTCTATTGAAGCCATGGAGGAAAAATCACTCAATCGTCACTTACCATCAGGTGAGATCGCAGTCAAGGGCTATCTTGTCATAGAATAAAAAAAAAATTGTGTTTGTGAATTGAAGCAGTTCTATATTTAAGGTGTGCAGTTGTAATAAGCAGCCATATTTGGCCAAGCAGGTTTTATGTTCTTGTTTGCGTCTCATGAAACTAGATAAATGGAACCAATTTCCGTAACGACGTAACCAATTTCACTAAGGGATGAAATTGGTATCTTATAATAATACCCAGAAGAAAACATGTTATAATCTCTGGCATAATGGCGGTCCCAAACATTCGCGTTATAGGCGAAACAAGCGTAGGAAGAAATTTGCAAATGAGTATGCAAAGTTGTGATAATAGATTTTCCTAGTTATATTCTGAACTATAGATAGATAGATAGATAGATAAAAACTTTATTGCACACAAGAAAGAAACAAAAATTAATAAAACTTAAAACCACGTAAAACTACGCAACATGCAAAGGCGGCCTTATTGCTACAGAGCAATCTCTACCAGGCAACCATTGGTGATAGGAGTGAAATGATGTGTGAGGGTAGTATGGTGCAACATAAACTATGTTGGTTTTTGACACATATCAAACGTTCACGTGAAGGATAAACTTCCGCGTATTCTTCCACACATTCATATCAGATTTACACTAGATTGCAAATGTGAACATTGCGTATTTTGTGAAATGTACAAACAATCCTTATACAAAAAAGTAGCTCGACCGGATCTTTACGTTCCAATTCATGACTTGCAAAATCGCAAACAAAACTGAGACATTCATGAACAAGGGTGAAAGGAAATTCAAATGGGTTTGTATATTAGATGCCAATAACACTGCATATTCGCTGATGGCCCTTCATATGCGTCAAAAGATTCTCACTGTGAATGCACGAATATTTTCCGCATATGTGAGGGATCGGGATAAAAAGAGCATATCGCTGAAATAGCTATAAAGTGTTGTTTATTGCACGTTTGTAGGGTGTGGAAAATATTGTGATTTCTTTTTCATTCATAAAACCAAAACAAAATTTTATGAATTCCATAAAAAAATAGTGCTGATGCGGATGTGTAGAAATATCTAACGCAATAAAATGACGCATTTATGAGTCGGATCTTAAAAATCCTTTTATTTAATGTCTTGCTATATAAGGAGGATGAGGAGAATTTTTATGAGACTATAAACGAATATAGGTATTCAAGCCACCTGATTACACCGATATTATTCGCGTCGTAAGCGGGTTGATTTTGATCTTCATTTTTTTTTCATTGCGCTGGCTGGGAATTTTGACGGTGTTTTATGCGTCAAATATATCACCTCACAAACAAACTGGTGAGTTTGTTTTGTGAGGTGATATATTAGTAATTGTCGAATTTTTTTTAAAGTCTTATTTTACAGCTTTTTGTGGGTTTATTAGGCCACATCTCTGCGTTGCTGTATCTGTGAGGCTCGATATTGGCTCCCTGTTTACTTGGGACACTGTTTGCTTAGGATCTGGAGCAAGCAGCATTGTCAGCAGAGTTCAGAGCAAATGTTCTTTGTTAAGGATTCTCGTCGAAGTGAAACTTCGATAAAGTAAAGTAGGTATTGGAAACCAATTGGAACTACTATAAATTATAAATCACTTTATGGGTAGGTACGTACGTAAGTCCTATGTACACAGAAGTAGGTATTAGTACGTGTGTTATTACGCTTATACTCTTATAACACAAATTTATTATTTGACAAGCTTTTGACCGCGATTTCGTCCGCATGGAGTTAAGTTTTTAAAAACCCCGCGGGAAACCTTTGTTTTTCCGCAATAAAAGCCTTTAGGCTTTATCCGTGTCGAAAATTTACGTCGATCCGTAGCTCTGGAGTGGCATGACTAAAGGAACAACCAACAAACTTCCGCATTTATAAAAAAACCTATTTATAGTAGGTTTTTTAGAATTGAATCAATTAAGAAAACATAAAACCTGAAACACTACTTTCTTTAATTTAACACTACGAATTGTAAGTACCTAGTACAAAATCCCTAACGTAGTTGCAATATTCTATATCTCCATACAATCGATACTCGGTTTAAATATTAAAAGTCACATGTATTTAGGATTCTGTTCACGGATTTCGGTTCTGCGATAAATCTACGGAGCAGATTGAAGAGATTTATTCGGGACGCTGGGTGAGCCCCTTAAAACTGTAGGCCCTTATTCACTATGACATTTCAATCAAATCTCGCCTCTAACCGCAATTCGGGGACATAAAATTAAACGATTTTTCGCATACAAATCTTTCAGTCTTGCTTTTGTCTACAAAATTTCATTGAGCTTCATCATCATTTCAACTCTTGGCCGGTTCCCTATTGGGCATAGGTCTCCACTCGAATAAGAAAAGATTGGGTTATAATCTACCCCGCTGGCCAATGTGGATTGCCAGGCTTCACACACCTATGAGAACATTATGGAGAACTGTCAGACCTGAAGGTTTCCTCACGATGTTTCCATCTACGTTAAAATGTAATAATATATTAACAGAATCTTATAATGAAATAGCCAAATTAGACATAAATGTTTTTGATTCTAGATTTTCGGTATTCTTCAATAAAATAAGTAAAATAAAATTAAGTAGATTGGCAATTTCGTAGTTTGTGTATGTATCGCGTGCAGTGCTTTTAAAATCTTATTCAAGCTTTGCGATCCTTTAGGATTGCAATAAGATTTAGACCTAATTTAATTAAGACTTTAGATTAGAAATTATTGTAATCTGTTTGGATTGCCTAAATAAATAAAGCAACTGATATTTACTTAATTAATTATAATGGACATTAGGTATTCCGAAAAATCAGAGATGCTTGCCTGAAATCAAACTCGGGACTCTGGAAAATAAGACAGAGGCCATTAGGCTGCTTATCATTGAGCTTGAGCGGTTGATATTCAAATATGAATGAAACTTTATTTGTATGGGACTAGCTGGTAACTTCTGTAAGTAATACTCGTATCTAAGAATATCGTAACTGCGAGAATTTGTGGTGACAAACTTCAATTTGAAGGAAGCATACAGCCCTTCACAGTATTTCGATTTCAATAGGATGTTAGGAAGTGATATAGCTATTTGAATAGGTATTGTTAGGTGTCTATTCTGTATTGAATGTATTCACTGAATGGAAAATCTCGTACACCCGTTATGGAATAGAATGAATTCCTTCTCATCTGAATTCACAGATTAATAAAATTGAATTGTCTGACTGTATTCGAAGTAACTGCCACTCACAAAACTCACAACTAACTGCCAAGATTAAATTATTATTTGAAAGATAGCAAAACCCAAACACACGTTTTATAAAGTTTTATCTCTCTGTCCACTCACTTAAATATTAGCTACAGTTGAAATGATTTTGACTGGACGTCGGATGGTACGGAACCCTTCGTGTACGGGTCCAACACGCACTAAGCCGGTTTTTTATTTTGTACAAAGATAGCTCCTATTAGATAAGTTCCATTTTGGGAAATACAGCCTTATTTTTCATCTACTCTCTGGGTAGAAATTTATTTCAATTTTATGGATCCATACATCTACTACAATATGAGTTTTTCAAGAAATCTTCCGATTTTCACAGCCCATCGAATAGGAATATCTATTATCTAAATTATATTGCAAACGACTCTCAAAGGTACGATAAGGTCTCAAATCTTCTAACTAAATTCTAATGAAATCGGTCTCGAAATTCCTTTAAAAATACAATTTACAGGGAAAGTGAAAACGCCCGTTCCACATTTAGCCGAAATGAAGTCGACTCTTAATTTAGGAAAATTTTATCTCCCACAATAATCACAAGAAGGCGTTTTACAGTTCTGTAGAAATCAGACCGTCCTCATTATATCTTTCATCTCCGTGCAACCTTCTGCGCATCTAACCAGTCGTAATCTTTTACGGCGTTTCTCATTTTCAAACTTTATTATAATAAAAACAAGGCGATGCTTGCAACTTCGTCCGCGTGATATAATTTTAGAAATACCCATATTATAGCATATCTCTAGTCTATGTCACTCTCCAGGTCCTCCACTATATACCTATAGGCCCTATCAGAATGGACTGATACAATAAGTTTTTTTACCTTTCTTTACTCCTATCTTTGATCAACTTTTAATTTGATTTTTAGACCCTTTTGATAATCAATAATGATCGAAGATTCTACCCAAAGACTAATTAATGCGGCCTGTCAGAATACTTAAGTTTATTTTAATTCCTACGAAATACCTATTTGAAAGCTTATCATATTATTATGTGGCTAATTTAAATCAATAGCTGGATAAAACGTTCACTTTCTTGTGAAACCATTTTGTCTCTTGTCCCGTGAATATTGGATGGCTATGCTAACAGAGAATTGCTCAACTGAGTCCTTTTGAGAAAACACTTCAGTAAGCAAATAAAACTAGGGAATGTCTGCGAATTCGTTCGCATAGAATTCTGATTTCCTTTAAGATTATGAAAAAATTTCCCGCTGAAAGAGGCCTATCGACAAAAGTCCTACCGCTAGTAAAACACGCGACTTCGTACACATGGAAATCCCAATGTGCATAATATATGTTTTTTAATTCTAATCGACATTTTGGAACAAAGAGTAATGTTTCTAGTTTTTTTTTTTTCGGGTTAAAGTAATAACAAAAAAAACAATAAGTCTGTCACTTTCCATAATATAGACAGACATGACTATGTTGAGTATACATTATGTATGGGTATAGATTTAGTATAGATTTTTTTTAGACAAAAAAATCACATCGGCGCGATTGAAGGTCAAACCAACAAACAAACATATGTACTTTCGCATCAGTAATACTAATATGTATGAGGAAAGTGGATACTATTATTAAATACGTATTAGACGAGTTTTTATAGATGGTATGCAAGGAAACGACCCACAACGGACGGAGCAAGAAGAACATTTTCCAGTACTGAAAATGCGAATGAAATCTACTTTCAACTACTATTATTAAAACTTAAAAGAAACAAGACTTGCACTTCTGTCTAAGGAATAAATTTTTATGGAGAAAACTTTTCCAATCTTTTTTTTACACTTTCCCATACCAAATTTAGGAAGCCTAAAAAACTAAATGTATATTATAAGACCTTACTTACACCTACTTACATTATATTAATAATGGTTGCATAATTAAGTAGGTACATAATTACGATTCAAAGTTTATTTGTGAAAAATAACATAAATTCTGAAACAATATGTTGATATATGTAATTTTCCCCCTCGTTACTCCAAGTTCAGCTGCTACACAGTAGGTATTATATTTAAGATGCCAAGTTGTTTATGTACTCGTCGGGTTGAGGTAAGCCACAATTTATGAACCCTTGACGTAGGACTATGAATCTCATGTGACGTAAACTGCTTAATCAGGGAAACAATTATTAAAGAGCTCTATATAGATGTAAAGTTTATTTTTCCTCCTACACAAATATAATCGGTAGTCATAGTGTAGTGGTTAAGATTTCGACTTCCTTTTCGGGGCTCTAGAGACCGATCCCAGGCACAAATTTCTCATTTTTCGGAGTTATGTTAGTTTTAAGCAATTTAGTAGGAATCAGTTGTTTAACCAGTGAAGGAAAACATGAGGAAACCTGCATACCTGAGAGTTCATAGTCAAAGTCAAGTCATTAATGAAGTCATGTATAAAACATCTTCGAAAAGTATTATAAGTACTAATCAGAGACCTGATACAATACATTGTATCAAAGAACGAGGGATTTCTCGAGTAGGGACGGACAGTTGCCAATATCGCCCGACTACCTATTTGTTTTTTTTTTCTATAAAACCGCAATCTAAGCAAACAAGTTTGTACGATCTAAAGCTTTGAAAGATTTTTTGCATTATAACGCTTATTTTTAGAGCTTTAAGAGTTACATTTATGTTAACATGTGACGTTGTTTACCCTTCTGTTTTATTATTCAACGTAACAAAGAACAAACGAATAGGAAAGTGGAGAGCAACATTTTGCCAATTTATAGCGACTCAGAAAAAAAAAGACTAAAGTAAGCTGTTTTTAACAGGCTTCTATAAATTTACCTATTAAAATATAATAAGTAGTTTTTGAATATTCCAAACACATAATGGTAAGATAAAAGGCTGCGTCTTTGTCGGACTTAAATAGGTAGAAATAAAATTATACCACTAATATTATTGTATTTATTTTGGTTTTCTATTTATTCATATTGCTAGAAAGCGTTTTGCAACTTGGGCGAAATACTATAAGGTGAAACACTTTCTATCTGCTGCACCTGTCGGTTACCTACCGCGATACTACTATTTAAAGCGATTTTATTGTTTTTTTAACGAAAATCTGGAAATTTTCAGCACTTTAATTCATTCATCACTAATGATTGACGGAATTGACAAATATGCATAATCTATCGTCTTATGGACTACAGAGTATATTTCAGCGTAGCGGATACGTGTTCAGTCAATTCAATCAGAATTTATTGAAAGAGAATTTCATCATGTCATCTGTGAATAATTTGATTTACGAGTATGTATTTCTACACTTCGCTTGCCTCCACTTTAGTGGAAACGCAACCTTAAGATATTATTTTGTATTGCTTAACTTCTAATTAATTTTAGTCGTTCAACTTCAACCCCTTTGGTAGTGTATCAATAGCTAATTACCCTATAGCTTATCTTATCGTTGAGTAAGGATTATTATTTCCTTTGAAATATATTTCAGTATAATATGTGGATGGAAGTTTAGTGTAGAGTGGAATATATTTCATCCGAGTGTAATTAATCATGCGAACGTTGACACTTTAACCATAAACTGATCTAATTTTAATAATTGCAATATTATTAATTTTTCAATTTTGCGATCTTACTATTATTATCGACGTCAAAGCGGTAATGTGATTGGTGCCATGGTGAATGTGGTGACGTGTGCAATAAAAATATTGTCAAATAATGTAAGCTCTGTGGTAAACTTTGAGATAAATACCAACTTTGTTCACATATGCTAGGCGCCACGATTACTTTAATGATTAAAAATTATATCTCAGTCATTTGTTAATGAGAACCGTTCATTATTATGTACCGCCAACGCTAAACGTTTGAACGGAGTCAAGAAAGCGAACTATCGGGTATACCTACCCGAGACATTTTGCTTTCTCAAACTCCGCATCGAATAATATGTCGCCAAAACAAAGGATCTACAAAACATATTTCGTATTCAACGCTCAATTCAAGGCAAGTTCGATGAAATGGATACGGCAACGTTATAGGAATATATTCTGAACTGAGGAAATTCTGAGAAGGTCACATTAGTCGGCAGAAAATGCGAAAATAAAGTATCATCCAATGAGAAGGCCCTTTCTTAATCGTTTTGGTGTTGTTTTTATCCTTTGCTCTATTAACATTATTATTTGATGACCTCCCTGGCGCAATGGTGAGCGCTGTGGTCTTATAACTGGGAGGTTTCGGTTTCGATTAACCGCGGGGGCAATTTGGGAATTTATGATTTCTGAATTGTCTCTGGTCTGGTCCGTTGGGAGGCTTTGGCCGTGGCTAGTTACCACCCTACCGTCAAAGACGTGCCGCCAAGTGATTCAGCGTTCCGGCACAATGTCGTGTAGAAAAAGATAAGGGGTCTAACATGGACACTGCCATACCCCTTCCAAGTTAGCCCGCTACCATCTTAGATTGCATCGTCACTTACCATCAGGTGAAATCGCAGTCAAGGACTATCATGTTATAATTTTTTATTAGGTTAGGTCCTAGTTTTTTTGCTACAACGTCCTCCACATGTAGACTGGTTTTTTTATTTACCCATATTATAATTTCCAGGAATCTATTATTTTTTGGTATAATAACAGCCCATGTCAATCTACAAATCCTCAACTGTACAATGCAAAAAATACGTCGAGCCATTGCTGCGTGATTGAAGGACAAATCAACAGAAAATAGAAAGTCGAAATTTATTACCAACGTATTTGATGTGCAAATTGGTCACAAAGTGCCAACCAACTGGAATAGACAATTTAGAATCTCAAAGCGTACGATTATCTATTTAGATTGCGACGTATAAATGATTGCCCAAACCACCCAAAGGCAAAAAGAGCAGATAGGTACGTGCACGGAATGTCCCCGTAAAGTATATTTCATTTCGCTGAGTAGATATTAAAAAATTGTTTTTAAAACTTGATATATTTAATTTTAATCCTACTAATAATATTAAAATGTGAAAGTTTGGATGAATGGATGGATGGATGTTTGTTACTCAATCACGCCACAACGACTGAATCGATTTGGCTGAAAGGCATAGAGATAGATAGATAGATAGATAGATCAATCCACGCGAACGAAGTCGCAGGCATCAACTAGTTTTTAATAAATATTTTACTTACTTGAATATCTTTCTGCTGTTTTATTCTTAACTACCTGTTGCTTGAGACTTCGTCCGTACTATGGTACTAACCATGGTACTAACCGACTAAGTGCCAATTTCACCATCGCCGAGTATCTAATTACTAACAACCCTATTACCGTCAAACACATGCCGCTAAGCGATTTAGCGTTTCGGTACGATGGCGTGTAGAAACCGGTTAGGGGGATTTACTAGTGTAAATTAAACCCATTATCCTTAATCGGTTTATACACGCCATTTTATCTAATATAGCTAAGAATAAAATCAAACCTCATCCTCACTAATATATTTTAATGCGTTTCTAATTGAGTTTGTTTATTGGTATATCCATCAATCACGCTGCAACAGAGCTACGGATCGACGTGATTTTTTGTATGAGTAGGTATAGTTAGGGACCTGGAGAATGACATAGGCTACATTTTATCCCGGAAAATTAAAAAACTTCCGCGGGATTTTAAAAACTAAATCCACGCAGACGAAGTCGCGGGCATCAGCTAGTCAAACCCATAAAAAACACAAATCGGTCCATTCGTTGGAGGGCTACGTTGACACCCTATGGCAGTCTATACCCCTTCCAAGTTAGCCCACTACTACTATCTTAGACTCCTCATTCATTACTTACCACCAGGAGATATCCTGATCAATATATTGTCATCGAATCGAAAAAAAATAATAGGCCAAGTGCGAGTCATACTCGCGCAGTGAGGGTTCCGTGCGCTGTGAGGAGTTAGTTAACTACTAAATAAATTATTTTATATTTTGTAGTGGCGTTTGAAGTCGGTTTTTTAAAAAGAAATTTTTTATATTATTATTTTAAGCTTTTTAGTATAGCTTCATAGGACCAATTGTTTTCCTCCTAAAAAAAATATATTAAGATGCCAAATAGAAATTTAGCGTAATTATATGTATGTGTGCTATGATTTATGAATGCTACATGGTTAAAAGCCTACATATACTCTGATTACAAGCGATTTGTTCTTATTCATTGTGGAGTTCCGTCCTCCATCTCCGAAGATCACATCAGATCTTCACCTTTAAACGGAACCAACCTGACGATACGTCCTTTCAAATATAAAAAAAATATTGAAATAGGTTCAGATTTGACAGAACTATGGAGTAACATTGCCAAAAAATAAAAAATAAATTGAGAACCTCCTCCTTTTTTTGAAGTCGGTTAAAAATAATTGCAATTATGAATCGCTTCTTCAAACTGGGCAAGTGAATGTAAATTAAATTCTAAATAACTGTTCGCTCTTAAAAGAAGTGTTGAATCTTTAATAATATTAACAACAGCGGCGGCACCAGCTGGAGCAAAACAATTGATAGCAAGATAGCCAAGTGTTTTATTCAATTCAGCATAAATTCTGTTCCAGACAAAATCTTATATCAATTTCTCATCGTCCTTAATCGTTGTTTTAAAATTATGATTTTTCTCCAGAATAGGTACATAAGACGTATAACTTTATACTATTCAAGGCGTCTTACGTACCTAACTTATATTATTGTTAAATAATCCGGCTAAGTACGAGTTGGACTCGCACAAGTAGGGTTCCGTACCACCCTATAAGATTTAAATAAAATAAATAAATAAACATTTATTCAGCTCTCACAAATAAAAAAAAAAGATACAAAATTTGAGTAACACTAAGTGAGATCTACAGACTGCGCCCCCACTCCGCTCAAACCCAAGACAGAGCTAAAAAACTTACACAATAAATAATTAAATTTTTTAATTTGTTCAATTTTTGTATAAAATGTGTATATTTTATAAAAAGTGTATGCCCAATTTGCCCATTTTCCATATAATCCTAAAATAGCTGATCAGATTTTCATCTAATATAGCTAAGAACCTTTGTTAAGAACCGACCCAATCAAACCAATTAAAAAAAACATAAATCGGTCCATCTGTTTGAAGACTACGATGACACATACAGACATTCGAAGCGGTGAAACGGTGAAGAGGTTAAAACACCGCTTTTTTAAAAGGGGCCTATATTTGGTTTATTTGAATAGGAATATATTATATAGGTATTATTATATTTGGTATAACAAAAAAGAACCAAATAATTATGTAATGAGCCTTACCAACGTCGTTCAGTAGAGCCAATCGGTAATGAAATTCATTGAAATGATAAATTAAGTAGGCCTGCAATCAGAAAAGGGAATAAATTTAAAATTTTATGTGGACGATGAAGTCGCGAAAATGTTCATGAATAATACCATTATCCCAAATTCAATTTCATTATACAAGTTGTCAGGACAATTTGAAAATGGCGGCGAAGCAAGTTTTGTCTCTAGCTTTTGACTGCGACTTTGTCCGCGTGGTTAGATTTTCTGGTATAAAAGGTAGTCTATATCACTCTCTAAATCTTCGGCTATACCCATGCAAAAAACCACGTCGATCCCTTATTGCATTGCTGCCTGACACAAGTTCCTAACACAAGCTTTACGTTTATTTAGATTCCCCATATTATTCAAGTTCAGCGGCCTGTTCCTCTCGTCTCTACTAAGGTTTCCCTTCGAGGAGGAAACAGCGTGGCTACTGGCTAATATCCTTAAAAATGTGCTATACCATAGTGTTGCTTTGCATACTTTTTGTTATGTATTATTATTTATTATCCCTTTGTCATGCTTGTCTAAACAATAAATAAATAAATAAAATAAATAAATGAATTTGTACCTGCGCCCAGCTTGTAGCTATTCTTTGTTTAAGATATCGAGGAATCTAATTTCTACTACTATTGAATACTACCTTTTGCCTGCAGCTTTGCTCACGTTAAGTTCGATATTTCAAACCCCTATTTTACCTCATTAGGGGTTTAATTTAAAAAAATTCCTTCTTAGCGGATGCTAACATCATAATAGCTCTACCTACATGCCAAATAGTCCGATCCATCCAGTGGTTGCAGCTGTGCGTTGATAGATCAGTCACTCAGTCAGTCAGTCACCTTTTCCTTTTATATATTCAGATATATTCAGATTAAGTAAGAGATTACTGCTATTATCTACATATTTAATTTTAATGGCAAAACAAATGAGCTTAGAGAGCAATTTCGAAATTGGAACGGCGGAGGGATTCAAAATGTTAAACTCTGTTTGGGGCATTATGTGTGAAACAATGTTGCGAACTAGCTCTTTGCGAATCTAAAAACAACATTTACCTACTACGACTCTAGAGGATTAAAATGTTATTTAAACCGAACGACTAGATGCCACCCTCAAGCACTCCCGAGAGAACCACATAAATATAAACGAAGTTTGATTCTTATTTGAATATTAACCAATCAAACTCAATAAAATTATGGTTTATCAGATTTCCGCAAAAATAAGTTAATAGATTTACAAGTTGATAGCTACCATAGCTCGTGTAACTTTGAGAGCGGTAAAGATTCCTCCCTTTTTTCAGGTTTCTACTATTTTTTACATTAAAAAAATACAAGAAATGTTCTAAAGTGCGTTTTTTTAATGATCATTATAAGCCAAGTTGAACTTACTAATATTCTCCAGTCCCTTCTAAATAAGCAGAAAACTTGTGTTAGGTGAGATACGCCACGCCAGCCACTGCTTGTGATTGTCATTTTTCGGAAAATTCTGAAAAATTAAATGTTCCCACCACGCTCCAGGATCAGAGCCTCAGAGGAATGAAGAGATTCGTATTTACCTCTACATAATATGGAGTTAAGGCTGAAGAGTATAAGGAGCCTATAGTAACATTTCCATCAACTCTATTCGGTTTAATCTCTTAATATACCTTGGTTCTATTATTTTCCTCCTCTGCGCTTGATATTAAACTTCCGCGATCCTTGAGCTTATTTAGTATAGGGGTAATGACCGTTTGCGACGGCTCATTACGCTTCAAGACATCAAAGCTGATGACGTCGGCACAATAATAATTTAATCAATATAGATATACTTACTTGCAACAAGCGAACGACGTTGGCGACAAATTTTTTTAAAAGCTTAATAACGTAAAAATGATTGCATCGCATGACTAGATTGCTTTTTAAAAAAAGTTTGTCGACTCAGAATTAATTACTTACTTTAGTTTAGGAGCTTAGTCGCTAACTCCCAGTATTTAAGTTAGAGATGATGATCAAGGATCGAGGAGGAGGATCTGATGATGGAGCAGTAAATTCTGTAACAGGATGTGTATATCGTACATAGTCTGGCCAGATGTTGAGGGGTGTTTTAATTTTTCAATTTACATTTGTTGCCTTTGAACAGTTGTGATTAACAATTCGAACTCCTTTTCAGGGGGTCAGCGAGTTCGAATCCGCTATCACTCAATATATCGTATATATAGCTATCGCTCGATATTCGTATCGCTCAATATATCGTAATGAAATAATTTTAACCATGCTTAAACTTTAACCATGAAGTAAAACATCGCACGGTTTGCATGCCTCTTCTGGAATTTTATAAATCTAATCTCTACCAGAGAGTAGGTTTCTGTTTATCTATGTCTCTACCTAGCAGCAGAATGCTGGAAAAGGTTTGGATATTTTTGGTATCGAAGAGGAATTTTTAAGATTAACAGTATATAAAATACTAAATTCAAATCAGTAAGAAGGCAGTTGAATTTATGAATTCGAAAAAAAAAACACAATCGCTTATGTTACTTTTTTTATTTGTATATTTTAACACTGTTATTTTATTTGGTTTCGTTATAAGAACACATATAAGTTTTTCATTTTACCTCTTAGTCATTTAAGTTGTATTTTTACAGTTCAGTTATTTTATTTACAACCCTTTTAAAAAGTCGATGTACATTTTATAATATATAACTAATCAGAGTTACAAAATTCATAAAATTGTTATTTCTGATGAATGAGGATCATAAAAATTATCGATACTTAGGTACATTTAATATTCTTATAAGACAAGGACGATACGAATGGAATTTGGAAACTACTTAAAATTATCTTTGGCACCAAACAAAATTATATAGGTATCTAGCTCCAAAACTTAGATATAATAAAGTGGTTTAAATAATGCAAAATATTTTTAAGGCAAGAAGTTGCAAAATCGTGAAAATAATTCGTCTTAGTTTATTTATATAATTACTGATACCTAATGGTTAAAATCTATTTACAATAGAATTCTACTTTACATATTATATAGATCAAACATTTTCAAAGGTTTTAGAAATATGTAATTACCTATATATGTAATTTATCATATTATCATTATACGGGACGTTATAATTTACCCTTTTTTTGTTAATTTCTTGTTTTTAGTTTGTCAAAGGATACCAAAAAATATCGAAATCAGTCTTTGCAGGATGTTTTTCAAAATGCTACTGTCAAATTGAAGCCAAAACAACCAAGAATCTTGGCCTAACCCCATCTAAATTAAAATGATATTATGAATAAAGAAACATGTGAAAATTAATTAACATCAATTAATTACAGATTAAACATAAGAGAAGCAAAACTATAATCCATATATCTATTCCTATTGAGCTTTCGTATGTAATATTTTCATTTACTTACAGGCTGTAAAAATGTAATTAAGTAATGTAAACGTATATTAGAATTCGTAGATTAATTATTATTAATCTACGAAGTGTTTCGCATTACAAAATTTCTGTTATAATTAAGGAAAATAATAAAATTATAGTTGATGGTCATCGATAGTACAAAATTAACAATTTCACTAATTACTTTGTTTAATAAATAGCATTTACGTTATAATTTTTAAGAATAGATCAATTATATGGTTATTTTTATATATTAAAGATTACTAACTAACCATTATTAAAATCCTATTAACAGAGTAGGTATTATAGAAAACAATTATTCTATTTAAAAAATACCTACCTAACTACCCACAAAGACAAGCTTTACGTTTCAAATTCAAATTAGGAAGCTACTCTCTCTTACAATTATTAATTGTTTTTATCATACTATTTATACATATTTCATGGGCTTACCCTTTGTTTGGTGTTATATGGTTATATTTATTTAAATCATCGCAAAAATATTTCTTATTGTTAACTTTAATATAAGTGAATATTTGTGTCCTGTCAATGTAAAATTTATTGCTACTCGTTATTTCTTTAGAATTGAGCTTTCCGTAGTTTGTTAATTTACAATACCTATCTATAAATAGGGACATTTACTTATTATCATAATAATATAAGGACTTAAATAATTTCAATAAAATAGTTAATATTCTTTGATTAATTAATATGATTCTTATTTCTAATATTCAAAACGTACGTCTACTTAACAACATTCATAAGACAGATTCTATATACTAAAGAGTGCAGGAGAAAATGAGTATCCGGTACACGCGTACGAGACGTTCGCTCCAGTGAGTGTTATTTACACGGCACGCTAGGTGGCAGGCAGGCGGATATGTGCGGCGCGGGAGGGGCGGCGCGCTGCGGGCGGGCGCGGGCGGCGCGCGGGCCGCTTCAGATGGCGGGCAGGAGCGGGCTCGGCGAGCGCGGCCGCCGCACGCTGCCGCTCCACGACTCCATCATATCCTCGTCTCCCTGCACACGCGCACTCGACATACTCTCTGCATCACACTCCTCAACCTCCCAATTCTGAGATCGAGATTTTGAGATCATTTTACCACGAGTAGGGCGGCTATGGGATGCTACCACTTGAATCACAGCCAACAATTTCACAGTAAGACACCATTGACATTGAGAGAATTGGACTGAAAACATGCAACTCGGCGTCGGAGCACAAAGGGGCATTACGAAAGCATTCTGAATGTCGTCAATCGAAACAACACCAGCGTTGTCAGTAAACTAAAATAGTTCCGTTCAAAAGTCCTGTAAACAAACATACTGAATGCCTAAATTGTTCAGAATGGTCTAGAATAGCGGAAAACTATGGAGTTTTGAAAACGTATTACATGAAACTCGCTAGGGTAGGGGTACGTGCGGGGCGTGCGAGTGATAAACCACGTATTACGGTGTCAACACTTACATATAAGAAGTAATTACCATCATCGTGTGTGGCGCGGGTGGGCCGGCGTGCGGCGGCCCTGGGGGCGCCAGCGGCGGCGGCGGCGCGGGCGGCGGCTCGGGCGACGCCGCCGCCGGCGAGAACGACGACGGCGCGAGAGGGGACTGGGCTACAATCAACCATCGTACTTTACAACCTCACCTATTCTCCTGTTCATCGGTCCTGCTCGAGTTCGTTACATGACCATATATTTCAAGATCCTAAGAGATTCGAGGAGTGATTGTGATCACTGGAAACAAACATTCCCTTCATTACCGATGCCTATTTCACGAAACTTTTGGTGAATTATATTATTATTTTTATCTTGTTATAAATTTTAGAGAAAAAATCCATGTTTTGTTCCTTACATAGAACTTGCTATTTGGAAAGTGTTGTACTTTCGTATGTCCATTCTTCATTCTCTTCGCCCTAGAAGCCAGATGACAGTATTCACAGCTTAAAGCTGAGAGCTTAGGCAGATATATATTGTACATTCTCATCTTTGAATAATACTGGTTACCCTGGTCTTTATTCTGACTTCAATTTAGAATTTAGCTTTAACACTTCTGTGTAGCTTACCGGCGGCAGTCAGAGCCAGCACAAACTGACTCCAGTGCACGCAGCAGCCGCAGCACAACTGCAGCGCGGCGCGCCGCAGCGCGCGGTGCAGGGCCAGAAACAGCAGCGGGTTCACGGCAGCGTGCACGTATGATATGTGCAGCGTGATTTGGAAGTACAGCTGTTGAACAATTATTATATGCACATTATTCTTGCTAAACTTACACAACAACACAACACAACACACACACAACTTGAAGCACCGATAGATGTGATGTGATTAATGACAGAAATGATTTTTTCTCTTTTCTTCGCTGAGCGTTGCTTTTGTTTAAAAAGATAATTTAATTTATGTGAACTGCTATGTATGATTTTGGTTATAGTATAATTTTAGCCCACAAAATAAAAATTGACAACTTGTCCATTTCAGGATCGCAATAAATAAAATAATATAGTGTCATCTTACTTCATATGCTACATGTGACGTCAGAGCCGGGTGGTGCAGCAGTGTTATGATGAAAAGTGGTCCCCAGAATAGAACGTATGCTGCGGTGATAACCAGGAACATGCGCACGCGGCGAACTCCCTCGCGTTCCACTCTAGCTAGGTAACCTCTCAGTCTGCGACCTCCTCCGAGGGGAAGGTTGGCACTGCCGGTCTGACGGCATTGTCCGTCTGCCAGGGCGCCATCTACTGTCTAAAATACATCACCCATTAGTTTAGGTGTCAATTTACTTTCACATAATTTTTAAAGATCTAAAATAATTATAAAATGAAAAGTTATATATATTACAAAGGGCGAGTACCTATACTAATACTAAAATATAGGAATCTATGGATATATAGAATGCTATAATAATAGTTATATTATAATGGAATAAAACTGGGGAATTAAGTAAGAAAATAATGCAAGTTAATTTTGAGATTAAAATTAACTGATAAAAGTTGTTTTGAAATATTGGAACTAACTTAAATATATTTTTGCGTCTTCTTGCGGTACGCTGCAAATGTTTTATTCGTATAATATGGATAGGTAACATGAGAAGATGCAAGTCCCAATATGTGAAGCATGCCACATTCTTCATCACATTCACATGCATGTTGTTGCAATGCACGTAGTAGTTATATATACCTACTCTTTGGTTGAAATAGAGTATGGTAAGCTTGAGCCATGAGCTGGGCATTCGGAGTTCAGACTAGTTTACGCTACAGTGCTAATTGAAGATTATGATGCAAGAAATCTACGCATGCGTCGCATGCGTACATACCCTCGGTCCGACGCTGTTGGGCAGCGAGTCCATGCGCCGGTTGTCACCTGCCATGCTGACTAGCGTGGTCACTAGACCAGCTACTCGTACAGCCTCTACGTTAGCCTGCATGCGATAAGATTTAAATTTTATCCAACCTTTCTAACGCTTTTCATTCGATTTCTGTATCGGCAATTTCACGACTTCGGGAAAACAATTTTCGGAATAGTACATGTCACGGCCACGTGTGATGCTATTCCAAATATGTTCATGCGCGAAAATTTAAATCTTATACGTAAAGTTAGGTGAAATATTGGCAATTTACCAACTGACTTTATATAATATTTTTATAAGACATCGCTTGCATCGGAATCACCGTGCGTCGTTCTCGTCGTGGTTTAGAATGAGTACCGTAGCCATAGCGGAGCGTCTTGTGAGATCCAAATATGTAGGTAGATATGTTATAATCATATTATAATGGTAGGTACCTTGTGCTACGCATCATGTTGCTATTGCTAGTTAATTGTTGGGCTATAAAGCGATGAATATCATTCATGCGATATCATAATATTATCTAACATGAACAAGTGGGACAAACTATAACACTTATTACGATGATTGTAATATGTAATATGGTATAATGGATCCCTTGGGTAACGTGATCAAACTTTTCGCAGCTGTATAACACATACACGGTGAATTCAGAAAAATCATACGAACCTTAGTTAGATCCCGATGAAGTTTCCGTAAATGGAATAGTGTCAATCCAACGCAGACAGCGTTAACGCCTATCCATAGGGCATTAAGGACGTAATGTCTAAAGGGTCCTCGCACTAAGGGACAGGACGGCGATGGGCCGTAAGAGCCATAAGAGCCAGCGCTCGCCGCCAACGCTCCCGATAAGAAAGTGGGTCCAAGGTTTATCGTAATTGACGCGAACCATATCATGAATGAGCCGAAAAGGACGCACTGAAACAAAATAACCTCTTTGTACTCCAGCTGTTATTGACTACAGTATATCTACGTATATATAAATCCACTATATTCGAATATAGTGGATTTAAAGTTCGTAGGTAAAACTATGATAAACAGTAATATAATAATAGGGTAATTAGGGTCTACAATATAATATAAGGTCTGTAATAGCCTAGATATATAAAAATATTAAATTCATAAAATCAAAAACCCGACTGCGTAAAAATTTAATTTTCAATAAAAACTGAAAGGGAAAAAACAAGTCCTATTTAAACTGTCCTACTTAAATTTGAAACGATCTAGGTTTTTAACTTAATATATTTCGTCGACTTTCAATTTTTCTTTTTTACAATATGGCGTCTGGTGGTTGCCATGTGGTTGCCATATTCAATTACTGTCATGTCTTTAGTAACACTCCCAAGATTATTCGTAGCGAAAAAATTCTAAGTCTATGATTAGATTACACAAATCAATTTACGTAAGAATTTGGTTTGCAGAGCGCCACATAAATATACATACATAGACTGATAAACACATTTTGCGTGCCCCAATCGGGTAAAAATATGATTTCTTTCGAAGCATTGTGTTACTGCTTATTAGTGTAGTAGTAGTAAAAACTCTTGCTGGCAGCATGGAGTTGGGAACTTGGTGTAATTAGATACGTGCCTCAGGGAGTACGTTAAGAGTACCCGCAGACTTATAATTTCAATTTGGACAATTAAATCGCAGAGTATAGATGTTTATGGTAGAATAATTAAAGAATGCACTTGTATTTGTTCAGGCATTTGTGCTCTATAATATCTACTGCGTCAATGAGATTGGATTAAATTCGGTCAAGATGAACATTAGGTACACATAATTCAGTGTGCTTGTATTATTTCCACGTCATTTAGATGGCATTTTCCTAAAAAAGTCTAAAATGTATAATAGCGTTAAGTGACTTGGTTTTCGGTCACGGTCATCTTCATTCTTTAGCGAGCCAATGTCGAACGCTACAATGGCGTGAGATAAAAGATCTTTTTACCTTTTTTGATAGAGATCTGTACGATAGTATGATAGCTACAGAATCTTCTGAAGAATAAAATATGCGGGTAAGTAAAATATAATAATAAGTTGCGGGCACATATTATATCGCGGTAATTAATTTGAAATATTTATGATCTGACGTAGTATTGACCCAGTTGCATCTAGGATCGCGGTCATGACGCGATGGTCGTATTTCAATGTGAGCATTTAAAATTAAAATAAAATGACGAGCGGTAGCGTTAATTTTTGTCCAATAAAATGTCCTTTTTCCATATTTTATTTATTTATTTATTTACCAGAAAACAAAGCAATAAATCATAAACATTTAAAGGGGGTGCACAAGGACAGCTTATCTGTAAGGAAGGGATTTCTTCCAGAAGCCCTCGAATGAGAAAATATTATATAGGTAGGTAGGTACTTTAAAGTTTGATAATCTATATATATAAAAATTCAAAGTCCTGACTGACTGACTGACTGACTGACTAACTGACTGAGATATCAACGCACAGCCTAAACTACTGAAGTCTAATGACTGTTAGAAACTTGAAATTTTTACAGTTGGTTCCTTTTATGACGTAGACGCACATTAAGAAAGGATTATTGGAAATTCCACCCCTAAGGGGTTTAAATAGGGGATGGAAGTTTATATGAAACTCCGTCATTTTTCAAGCTGTTTCCATCAAAGTTGGTATTTGAGCTTTCAGTTAAAAATAAAGAAGTAAGTGTGTCACAGTTTTTGAAAATTCCACCCCAAAATCTAATTCCACGCGGACGAAGTCGCGGGGGCAAAAGCTAGTAATCTATAAAAACCTAAAAATGTTACATAGTTTTAAAACAGGTGTTCAGTTTTTAAGTACCTATCTCTTTTATTGAGAAGATAGTCGTCTAACTTTTCGTTTGCAACCTGTGTGTTCGCGTAACTTACCATACCTTTATTTTAATAAGTTCTTTAACTATGAAAGTATCTTAAACACTAAGATCTACCTGGGGACTGTCCATTAGCAAAGGGGCTGATAGATCAGCTTGCTCCTCCTCGTTTTCAGGGAAAATAGGGCTGTCGTTTAGTACCGTAGTCAGCATGTTGACCGTGGAAACTGTTACCTGGGGAAGATAGTGTTTATTTGAGAGCCAGTTGCGCCAGGTAAGTTAAAATATTCTCAATGTAGGTAAAACTTGCCCAAAGCAAAGAGGATTGCACAAGTCAGCATTCGTATATCAATACTTAATAAAGTTAGGGGTCAAATTTTGGTAGAAAATGTAAGATTTCTGCTTTCCTTTTTGGTATAAGTTATTGTAATGGATTGATACCGCCGGGAATTCTCTTGAATGAATAATTTCTGTTGATCTTGTTAACTTTTATCTTGCCGTTATTCGTTGAAAATTGAAATAAGTATTTTATCTTGAATGTGAAGTACTATGGCAGAGATTTGAACTCTTAGGGCGAGCTGAATAGTTTGATCCAGATTGTTTTAATTGGAACGTGAGCTGCAAGCAACATCGCAGGGCAAAGTGGCCAGCTGTATACATAATACACTATTATGTAGCTACATAATATCACCAACTATAGGTACATGATGTGCCTACATTACTTATATACAAATTAAAATCTATACTTTAATATAATAAAGTGCAAGAGTTTGTTTGTTTGAACGCGCTAATCTCTGGAACTATCAGTTGGATTTGAAAAATTCCATTTTGTATCTGTTAGCCCAATTCTTGAGGAAGGTTATAGGCTATTTAATATCTCGGTACGACTCTTAGAAGCCGAGCAAAAAGAAAAAAATAGCGCGGGGGAACAATGCGATGCGGTAAGTCGGTGGTCGAGGGTGGTCACCCTACGAGAACCGAACAAGAACCGAACCGAAGGCTATTTATTAATCCGAAAGATCAAAGCGTTCCCACGGGATTATGAAAAACTAAATCCACGCGGACGAAGTCGCGGGCAACAGCTAGTAATAATATATTCTTTGGTGACTACAATGTTTGCTGCAAACTTTATTATTATAAGCAGTGTTTTTTTTTCCACAAAACCTGTGGTTATTTAAATAGTAAAGATAAGCTAAAAGACAAAGAGAATAGATTTTAATTACCGTCATTTTCGTACCACATTGCCTTAGTGGCAAGTTGCCAATTTGGCATTATGAGCAACTTTGTCCGAACAACGATCTTCGCAACTTCCCGCCTGCTAAGAGGCACACTAGACCCTTAAAACTATTATAATCTGTACCACTTGCTAATGCCCTCTGCAACGCCCTCTGATTTTTTATAGACTTTACCCGAAGGTCACGAGATCAACGCTCAAACTGAATTAGTATTAGTGCCCGGCCACGAATTTTGGGTTGGGGGGAAGCGTTGTCGGCAGGTAGAGACATTCTGTCATTAGCGTTAGCGGCAGCTGCTTGTAATTATATAAACCGCTGGTTGCTACCTGCTACTGCTATTCACGATCAAATCACGTATGTATGATGATTAGTTAGTACTAATAACAGTAGTAGCAACTGGTTGACAAGGACAAAAATTAATGATTGCCAACATGACAGCCATTTTTGTTTTTGGTAGGTATCAAAAGCACACCTGTAATCAGCGATTAGTCCGAGGCTGTGTCAAAATGGTAATGTAATCGGGAAGAAACGGCTTATTGGGAATGTAGCAATATTATTTTTATCTAGTTTCGAAGCGAAGCAAAATCAAAAGGTAAAATCTCTTGTCTTGACCGTCGACAGCTTCATGGATTTTCCATTTTCCCAGAGGAATTGAATTTCTTTCATCGAACAGGCGAATGTTCATGCATTATATTGCAGTTTAAGTATAATGTGAACTCTCTATCAAAGAATGAAAATACATTTAAAATATATGCGTGTATTTTAGCTTGTTGAATAAAATTATGATTTTTTTACTAATTGCATTGCAGTATTTTCACAACATTGCCCATGGAATATTCGTACCAGTTCCAGAACAGTTTGAGAAGGTAGCTTCAATTACCTAGTAGGTATGAGACAAATTGAAATTGGCTTTTTAAACGAGTAGAAGCAGTATCATCCTGGCTTCGGTCCAGTAATATAATTGCCTTGTAAAATTACATACCATAAGTCCAAAGTGCAGAAAATTTTTATGACATGGCTATATAAAAATTTTTACTGCAAGTTCGCTAACTCCTGGTTCATCTCTAGGGATGACAAGGCAGAAAGAGAACGCAACGTATGCCAGGCATTACTAGGCACGACGTCACACAGAATCGCGTGATTCGCTGGTTTTTTTTAAGAATATCAGCCAAGGTGAACTTGACTTATATTCTCCTCTCTCCTTCAAATAAGCGGACAATAGTGCAACGGGTGAGGATCGAACCGGCGACCTTTTAGTTTTCAGTCCGCACCTTTAACCGTTGGGTTATTGAGACTGACATAATAGGAGGTTTGCCTGGACGAAATAGTTGTAGGTACATATTATCAGGCTATGCATATAGTGCTTAGCCTCAATAGCTCAATAAATAGGTACGTTGTGGACTGATACCCGAAAGGACAATGGTTCAAAGCCCCACCCGTTGCAATTTAATTGTAGTACCCAATGCTAACACAAGTTTTACATAATATAGTATCCACCAAAGCAGAGAGAGAAAAGAAAGGTGGCGCAGTGCACAGGGTGTGTTCACTAAAACGCATTGATATGTCGCCGCCGCCGTCCCCAGAGAACAAAATGGATAATCGCCATAGTGTAAATATGCCTATTTTATTCTCCGGGGACGGCGATGTGTACTAGTTGGAACGATGTTGATCTGTCTGCGCTCACGAAGCTTTCATACGCAAGCGCAAAGCGTGACGACCACCTACTACACCCAAGTAGCACACGAAGGCTGCTTAGCAGCTGAATAACGAATTCCCGTCACGCTTAAAGCTGTATAAAAAAGCTGCATAAGGGCTGTATACGGCCGTATACAGCTCTTATACCTCTTAAATGGGCACAAATTATACAGCCTTAAGTTGAGTAAAAGATTACAAGTTACTCTTTATTCAGCAAATATGTCACGTGACGTAAAAGTGAAGTAGCAAACCATAGATAATACAAATCTAGCAAATTAATATACTTCGTGGAGTGAATTGAATTTGATTGAATACGTGTGGTTATATATTCAAAGTTAAGTGCATTGTTTTCATATTTATAAAAGAAAAATGATTGGGAATGTAATTTTACTGACATTATACATATATATTACCTAAGAAAATTTTAGTGCGCCACGAAAATATTCGGTTTTTAATTAGTTTCGTGATATAAATAAGCCGTGATGAAAACTTGAATAAACAATTTTTAGTGCTTTGAAAAGAATTATAAGATAAAAAGTTGTTATTATGATATCGAGAAGTAAAAACTAATGCAATCCATTCCTAATTCATACACAAAACATCATAAAAGTTGAAAAATGAATCAGTATATTTATATAGGTTATGAGGTTACACAACAAAATGGTGGATTCATGTTAAACAGCGACGTGAATAGTTAAAACTCTGATATTCAGCAATAAGCTTCATAATAGTTCACACGTGCCCCCTTAATAAGTCAGTGTAATAAGAGTTCACAAATACCTTCTTATACAGCATTTGGCGTAATTTTATCCACTAAACAGCCCTTATTCAGCCTAAGCTGTTTAAATATCACTGGCAGCTATTATGCAGCTGTAGGATCACCAGTGTACTCTTAAAAGAGTCTTAATACGCATAGAGTTTCAAATAGGTCTAAAAGTGAGTATTTATACAGCTATCTGTGCTACTTGGGCAAGCAGCACACTGCTTGTAGTAGGTGGTCGTCACGCTACTGAACAGTGTCCACCTGAGAGATTTGGAAATAACCTTACCCTATTGGCTATGTACGAAAAACTTCTCCCCTGCACCTATATCTTCCCCTATGGTCCAACCATGGATCACATACCTACTTGTCACTTGTCATTTATACGGAAATATTCTACAAAAATATTTATCTACAATAAATTTGAGAAACCCTCTGACGCATGATAATACATTCTTTCTCTACCATAGAACGAGACACGTGCAAGACGTAAGCAACCATAACATGAAAGAAACCACATTTGCATGCAAAGTTAAGGGCGGTTCACATGAGCGTTCATAATTTTTTTACTCACAAGTAATAGGAACGCAGTTTCCACTAGTGAGCACTTGTACACAGGCTGACATCGGAACACCGCGATGCCGAGTGGAAGCAATATTGCTGCACGGGCACAGTCTACAATCGCCTGATGGAAGAGCAAGCCGTGTGACCACCTGTGGAGGAAATTAACTTTAATCCATCTGTACTTATATTTTAAATACGAATATAACTCGTTCTGTCTGTTTGTTACCTTTTCACGGCTCAGCCGCTTAAATGATCTTGACATTAGTCACAGATATAGTTTGATTCCTGAAGATGTTGGAGGAGGCTTTCATGAAACCTACTTGTAAATCCATGTGGACGAAATCGTGAGCATCAGAAATTAATATTATACATTTGAATGTATGTCTGTCCATCACTTACTAAACCGTTAAACCGCTTTTGACAAAATTTAGTAAAGATTTATATTCAAAAAGTTGATAATTAAATAATAAAATAATAAAAGTATATTAGTAACACTTTCATAATATATTTTAATGATAAGTTTTTTTAAGAGAAATTATTTGATCTGTTCATTTTGGTGTTTTCACCCTTATTCGAAGATTTATTCATTCATTCAAGGGGCGGGATGACTGCTTCAGCGTCTCACGTAGCAAACTTAAATTATATCCCTATCCCATCCCTGAAATGTACGCAAATATCTCGGAATTAGGAACGTGCTTGTTGGCTTCGGGATAATAAATCTATGTTTATAATATACATACATACGAGTATGCTGCCGACAAACAGTCACCCGATTTTGTACGATTTGTATAATTCTCGCTTTAGTGTAGAAAAAAGATCGTCTAATAATAATTATATAACGTTTATTAATTTCAAGGTATAATGTACATAGGTATAATAACCTCTCGCAGATATTCGCGATTGACATCCTTTTGAAATTCGTGATTGACGTTTAAAGGAAACATATTATTGTAACAAAACGTTAACACATCCGTTGCTAAACTATTGCAGTGGAATAATAGAGATAGACACATAATAGGTTAGATTTAGTTTCTAGAAAAGAATGAAAAAGAAAATTTTGTTTCGATTTTTGTGTTTTCTCTTTCATTCCGCTGTTATGATTTTGCCTCGAAAATGTCCCAATTACAATATTGACATCCTGAATAAACCTTTAGGATTTTTTGTATAACCCATTCTTTGCAACCGTACAACTTTGTATGTACACCACCTAAATGTAACAATTTTGGTGCAGACTTTGCTTCTATTTTTGGGCCAGAATCTTAGGCTTGTATTCACTGGTAGAATATTCAACGTTATCTTTAGCGAACCTACATTAATAAAAGCGACAGCTACATGTACCGAACCTTGACACACTTTTACATTACCGTCTCAAGATGTAAAATGAACCGCGATCCACATTTTACAAATCTTGAGCAAGGTGCAAAGGTACAATAGACAGATGTACCATTTTTATGAACACGCAAACATCTCTATAAGTGGAAAGTCTCGAGTTTGATTCCGGTTTGAGTTTGGCGGGAGGTTTCCGCCTCGGCTAGTGTCTGAGGTCTATCCTATAGGCAACGACCGCCAAATACTACCTAGGCAATGTATAGCGTTCCGATAGATACTCTCCAGGATTAGGGGTTTAACTAAACTGCCTCACCTATCTTCCAAGCTAACCCGTTTCCATCTTAGACTGCATCGTCACTTACCAGGTGAAATCAAGGGTCTAAAAATGTATAGTAAGATTATTTACTTGGAATAGATATTCCAATGATAAAGAAAGTGTGTCACGTATATCACAATTTTGTTTTACAAATCTTGCTTATTAAAAGCTTTCGGTTATTCATACTACCCTCACACATCATTTCACTCCTATCACCAATGGTTGCCTGGTAGAGATTGCTCTGTAGCAATAAGGCCGCCTTTGCATGCGTAGTTTTAAGTTTTATTAATTTTTGTTTCTTTCTTGTGTGCAATAAAGTTTTTTTCTATCTATCTATCTATATGTAACACCTATTTTGTAAATAATGATAGTTTCCTTAAATGTGTAACAAAGGTTTAAACACGATTGATTTTCCTATTTAGCTTTACGAGATCTACCAAATATACATAAGTATATCCTCTTTAAAATAATATTTCATGTGATAAAATCTGGCAAAAGAAAAAATCGATCGTTCGATCTATTAATTTATTCGTTCGAATACAATATTTTTTTAACTCGAATTTTAAAAAGCGCAGCGTTTAATATCTGAAGGAAAGGATTTACCATTTAACGAACGAAAATATCAATTCACGAAACCGAATAGGTTTGTGTAAATTGTGCCAAATCGCTTTATGATGAAAATACGCAGTCAACCGAAAATTTATTGACATGGGTATGGGTACATGGGTATATACACTATAGACCTATAGGGAAGGAGATAATGAAATGTTTTCGTTGTAATATGAGTTTTGTTTGTTATTAGGTACTTTTTTGTTGACAACATTGTTTATTGCTACAAAATAATGGTAGACTTAATTAATTTGGCCACTGAGGTATTTACATCGTAAACATCTCAATGCCCAAATAACGTGGCCTATTACCTGTTGCATTGATAGTCTAGAAGTCAAACATGCTAAGTGCAAATTAATTGAATTTGGACATTATACTGTCAAATTCTTTTTTTTTTTAAAGATTATTAGCCCAACTGAAGGCGACCAATATCCTCTTATCCCCTCCAAATAAGCGGAAAGCTTGTGTTAGAAGGGGGTAGGACAATAGTGCAATGGGTGGGATTCAAACCTGCGACCTTTCAGTTTTGAGTCCGCACCTTTAACCGTTGGGCTATTGAGGCTTATTAATTAATTTAATTATGATGTGAAAATAATTCTTATAACTTATAATCAATATAAAAATATAATTTAATAGTAATGGAAAGTATACAAAATAATAGCGGGCGTGATATAAAATGGCTGTAGAGACGAAAAATCCATATTGAGTGGAATATTACCAAATAGGTCTTATGATGTTTCTCCTGACATCACAGTCATCAAACTGAAAGTTGTAGAAATAGGTATAGGATCTCTACATATTTGTTTTATTATCTAATAGCTGATAACCGCGACTTCGTACGCGTTGATTGAGGTTTTTTTGGAACCCACGGGAACTATAATTTTTTTCGTGATAAAAAGTAGCCTATGTTTTAATTCAAAGGTCTTTCTCCATTTTTAATTTCAGCCAAATCGGCCCAGTACTTTTTGAGCCAATTCGTTACAAACATACAAATCTTTCCTCTTTATAATATTAGTATAGACATAATTCACAAAGATTTCAATGTCATTTACAAGTAACTAATCCCAATAAATTGCCCATTCTCTAATAGCACCTATGGCCTTTGTAGGGAGGCTGATTAAGAAGAGTAGTAGCAGGTGGCCATAACAACTACGTTCTTGTCTCTAATATAAGCTGGTCTTAGCTGCGTAACATTAGCAAGCTGTTACTTTTACTGCAGAATAATAATTTATTTCAGAGATGGGCAAATGATTTATTCGAATTATTCGATAGCTAAAATAGACTATTTGAATAATTCGGATGAAAATCGGTATTCGATACGATTTGATTAATTATTATTTTTTGTAAAAAAAAGACATGTTGACATTATCGAATTGATTCAGTTTTGAGGTTACCACGCGTAAATTGCGGTATGTGGACACAGTATATTATTCTACTACCAAGTAGTCCATGTTTTTATTCGAATGTTTCATTATTCGGATACTGAATCATCATTCGGAAACCAAAAATTCATTCAAATTGCATTTTAATAACGAATATTCCATAACTGTTACTAAATCAGCGCTAGAAAGCAGTTCGAAACCTTTCTCGTTTTTGTTCGTTATAGGGATAATATTCTCATGTTTGTGTTTTAATTTGACAAACTATCATTAAGTGCCCAGTAATTGTTCGAATGATTTGATTCGTTCGAATAATTCAATCGTTATTTTTGGAATCCCATCTCTCATACATTTATTGCCATTCGGATGATTGTTCGTGGCTTATGTAGGGCGTTCTCCCTCACTGCCTCAGAAAGCTCGTTAAGCCGCCGCCGGGCCCTGTTATTATCTCTTAATATAATAAGTTTTGATGATAACAATCGTTAGCCACAGATGTTGTGGAATTGCTTCGAATTTAAGAAAGTACTTACTTAATTTGTTATGATCGCATTTCACACTGGCATAATATGACATCATAGAACATAAGGACCGAGGAATTAAAGCAATCAAAATTAAAAATTACCTGATTCTAGAGCTCTCCCAAGCGCGCCCCTTACCAAAAAAAAACTTGATTCCCCGCAAGCCACCACTTCGTCCACGTGTACCTATTTAAACTTTATAAAAATCCCATTATTAATATTCTACGTGCAAGATTTCTATATGCCCAATCTCAGACAAAAAGATCCTAATATTTTTTTTAAATGCACGAACCTTATTTATATCCGGGATAATATTATGTAACCAAGGGTAAGTACTTGAATAAAGTTCTACCTGCCTGTGAACATCCACTTAAAAAATCCAATAAAAAAAGTTAGTTCAGTCATTCCGAAGTAAGAAATATACCTTCTACTCTCTACCGAAAGTTCCGAAGAGCAGCCAATAACAAATAGACGGACAAAACAATAATAAAAACATGTTTGCGCTAGTTATTTTAGTTATGGAAGTAACTTCTTGTGTCACTAAAATGTATCTGAGAAGGTAGGTACCTATAGCATTTTATATCTTTTGATTTTATTTATGAGAAATAATGGGAATTTTATTTGAAATAGCTTTCGGGCGCCCTGTACACTGATTGGGTTCTGATAGGATTATCCCATAATCCTATGCTGGACTACAGCGCTAGTATGCAGTTCGAAACTTTCCTCGATTTTATCATGAAAGGGATAATATTATTTTCATGTTTGTATTTTAATTTGACAAACTTTCACTAAGCTCCAGTAATGAATGTTGGCGTTATTAAACGCATTCATGTGTTTGGCAAGTCTGGAGGATATTTTCTGGCAAGTTTTGAGAAATGATATTTACATTCCTATATTCCAAGAAAGGTAAGGCAGAAAGGCGATTTTGAAGTAGAATATTAAAAACTCAAAAATAACACCGCTTCTCAAGTTTTGAACATAAATTTATAGTGCGAGTTGGGCGGGTGAAACTGGAAAATAGCTAGACGTGAAGAATGATGTCACTATCCGAAAATTCGTTTGTGATGTTGTGACTTAAAATTGTGATGGTACTTAAATGCATAATTTTATCGTAGCTATTGACATCTTCGTAGTAACAACGGGTTTATTTACAAAAATATTTATCACGCTTTATGAGAATAAATAAATGAATTCTTAAAAGTTCATTCTCTCACGATGCTTTGAGTTGTTAGCAAGCTTGTTAATGTACTTTATATGATCTGTAAATACTTTACACTGTCTTTATATTTCATACTGGTTTAGAAACAGTCCCACCCCAAAAAATTAAATTTAGTATTCTTTATTTTTTTGAAGGCCGAATCAATTTACAGGAATCAAATCTAGATCTTCAGGAATCTCACTCTAAGTATGATGACTTCAGACCACGGCTCTCCAAATTAAATTAAGTTAAATTACAATTTTAAACTAGACCAAATCTGAATCTAATTCTAAGACTTTTATATAAACTGCACTGCAAACAGCCAACTATGCAGGAAACAGGTAGTAACTATATCGAGTGTAACTACCTACACTGAAAATATCTCCGTATCAAGGTTAAGATAATGTTAACAGCAGTAGACTTACCTTCTCAATTGTTTCTTGCTCAGTATGACCGCCATGAGCGCGATGTTCGCTGATATTCCAAGTCCGGACAGCGCTAACAAAGCGGCAGCGCTCGCAGCCCCCCCTGGCGGACACAGCCGGGTATTGTTGACGACGGAAGAATTTGTTGCACCCGCTGAACCGAAGCGCAAGTTGGCTCCGATCATAGCCACAGCCGATCCCGCTGTTAAAGTACCTAAATAATATTATATTTCATCCTGTGAAGAGCCATTTTTTTTAAACATCCTGTAGCTTTAGGAAGCAGCTTTGTTGTGCATAGGTGCAGCCATTTGATGATAACAAATTAAACAGCTTTATATACCTAATTAGATATATGGTTGAAATTGGTATAAAGTAAAAAAAATCACCCTTCAATGCACCCGGAAAAATCATTATTATTTTTTTTTGTTTACCATAATGTCAGTAAATAAAGCAAAGCTTATGCTGTAATCATTTAAAAAAAATGTTTCGGCGTCACTGCACTGCACTTGTGAACCAGATTTTAGAAATAGTTGAATAAATACGAAGTAGGTAACCAATGTTTATTAAACAACGAAACAGGTAAGAGTCGAGAAGAGCTTAGGTACCTGAGAGGTAAGAGTTGGGAAATAAAAATTTACTCTGCATCGTAAGGCACAGCGTTCAAGTACAATAGTAGGTAATTGAAATTTAAGGGAGCGGCACATTTCTAACGAACATTGAATTCGGTTAAGGAACTTAAAGTTTCCGTGTAATTTGCCGGCAATATCCGCGCAGCGTCTTATTAAAAACTACAAGAGCTTGCTTTTATCGTTAATGAAATTATGCAGCAAAGTAGAAAATACTACTTTATTTTTTAACATTGTTTGATGTTGCATCTGCAAGCGCCAGGGTAGCATAATTCTGTACTGCTAAAGCTGTCATCATGCTAATAAAAAATCGTATCTGTTGAACGCTACGTACCTACACTGTGTAATTATTGTTTTACATTCCAACCCCAAATAGGTACACATTTTTTCGATGCGGATTGGCTTTGATATTATTCGTAGATGCGGATGACAAATTCGGTTAAGTTTTGAATAAAATCTCGTGGGAAATGTACGTCCATATTTTTTTTTTTAGAACTTTTCTTGCAATATTGAACCAAAAAACATGATGCGGTGGCATTATTATTATCAACCAAAAACACAAAACAATCTTCTTAGCGAGTGACCAACGGCGATCAAATCGACCTAATTTTGAAAATCGATGAAAATTTATGAGGGTGTTTTCTTCCTTTGAGGGCCACACCGATGTATTTAAATATAAATTCTTTATTCTTTATTTTCTACCATACGTAATGTAATCGAAATAATAGTTCAACTTGTAGTAGTTCAATTTTAATTTGCTATTAGGTATAGGGAAATTGCATTCCAAAACGACAATGGAAAATGACAATTTTGTTTATAATAAATATTAATATTAGTTTCATAACATATGTACCTAGACACCTACCATTAATTGTGATATATCATTAAACTCGTTTCTGTAAAAAGATATTAGTCGTTTTGTTTATTAAGTGGACACTTTGTATTGTATTGTACATAACGGATATATAGGTAGTAGGTAGGGTAGTGTGACCCAGGAAGGGTCACATCAAAAATTGCAAAATTCATTGAATAAAGAATATTATCATATTTACCCGCCGACATTTTGGAGCTTCTCAGTTCCGATATCAATGACAACATGAGTTAAAGCATTGCTGTGCGTCGTTGGAGCCGCCAATCATCGCCACCTTCTTCCCCCCTCCAGCCCATTGCATTTTCTGACAAATCAAGTTGTTCTTCACCGACATTACACTGGTACAATCTTAAGCACTTTATTCACTTTCAGTCACTGGTAGTTAATATGTGAAGCATCGTCATTGGTTTCATGTCTGATTATTATTATTATTCATCAATGATATTTGTACATAATATATTATACTATTTGATTTAATGGTTGAAATGTAGCTATAAATTAAGAAACTGAAAGTCTCAAAGATAGAGAAGCTACGTATACGTAGGTACAAATTACGTGAGTCAAATTTTTGAAGTATTTTTTTTCTATTGTACTTCTATACTATTATAATAAAGAGAGAGCGCGAATTTTGTGAGTTTATATGTATGTCCGGAGCAAACTTTGGAACCACCGCACCTATTACAATAATTCTTTTACCATTTCAAAGGTACATTATTCCAGATGGTTATAGGCTATAATTATGTTAATAAATGTATTATGGCTAGATATTATGTGCAAATTTGTTAAAGAAGTCGGATTTTTTTTTGAATCTTAAACGTTTTCAAGGCGTGCGCTGGGTCATATACTGTTATTGGATGAAAATGATGTATGGGTGAATTGTTCCTCTTAAAGAGTTCTAAAAAATAAGTCCGCGATAGCATATGTCTATATTCTAAGGATAACTTACAGTAACCATTTCTATCTTTCAAATTTTGATTAAAAATAATGAATTATTTTCGAAGCTTCTTTAACCGATGTGATGTCAATCTATATCTAAATAAATATGTTTATTATCGTAAGTATTTAATTTAGAACATATTTGCCCTTTACACTATACAATTTAAATAAATATCTTAGGAGTTATCGGAAAATTTATATTTCTGTGCGACAAAATAATAAAATGGTGCCGGCTGGCGCGGCGGGGCACGGTGGCGGGTATCGGTGCGGGATATTCGTGTGGTTCCTGTGGTGATCTTATTGACAATCGTCTCCTATAAGAAGCTCACAAGAACAAATATTTAATTTTTAACCCGGACGAAGTTGGCGCGGGCTTCTAGTATAAAATAAAATGGGGACTATACCACCAAACAATGTTATTGTAACTTTGTTTTGGGATGTCATACAATGTCAACCTTATTGCTTGTGCTTTAAGCGTTAGTGGTCGTATAGTACCGCGTCTGAATGAGTGACTGAAAGAAAATCCGCAGAATAATTAAATGGACCTATAGATTTAAAATTTCGAAAAAATATTCCTTGTGTACCCTAGAGGTATCGATTCCCCGAACATCTTTATAAATTTAAAAATAATTCAAAGAATTAAGTAAATACTTTCATAAACCATAATAAATTATAAAATATCGACATAAGTCTTTGATTATAAAACCAACGTAAGTAAATAAAAAATATTATACATACTTTAGACTTCAGATTAAATTATTTTTCAAAATGGTACACTGCATAGTTACACTCAGTACACTCTGTGAATAACAATCGATTTTACAGGATTTGCTCCTGCGTTAACTAAGTATAAATACAATTAATTGTACATAATATATCTTGAATCTGAACAGAAAGAGTTCGATTTCAGCCTAAGCATTAGACCTATAAGCTATTACAAAAATTCATCCAGTTTGTCGTTTAATCGCTGAAAATATTTTAAATAATTTAGCGTTTTATAAAATGAAAAGTATCAGTTGCTCTACTAGTACTAGGCATATTTATGGAACCTACTCTACTACATACTAAATAATGACTACCGGAGACCATCGTTTATCTTCCCGTTCGCCAACTCCTATTACAGTGATTAACTGTTTGTAATTAGTTCACTTTTTATGTATGTTCGTTGGCAAATACCCTTTTAAAACTTTACCGCATGTGGGCTCTAACAACCTCCATATGACCAAAATGAGTGAATAAATCTTCGTAATAGTAATAGAAACATTTATTCAAGGATCAGAGTAAACAGGATCCAAAAAGAGAATAATCGTCAAACTGCATTAGGATTCGGGGCTCGAGTGAAAGCATGGTGTCAAAGGAAGTGTGCAGGTACGCTTTAAAAGCGAAACTTTTTCACGCAAATGCGAATTCTACATAGGTAAGGGTCACATGCCAAGATAACAAGTAATGTAGTTAAAATTGTGTAAGTAAATGGATTGCATTATTTTACACACAATATTTTTGCTTACAAACAACTTATTTAATAAGCAGCTGTAGGCTGTAGCTGTTAAAAAATGCTAAAGATCTACATGTTTTGTAAACATATACGAACTCATTGAAAAAACAACACGATTAAACATACAACATTGATGGCTATAAACACAATGCTGTATCTTAGAAATCAACAACAGCTATATAATCAGTTATATAATCGGAAATTTCTCGTATGTAAAGCAGAACGACTTTGTGAGAGGCGAGCTTTAAATCACAATACGAAAAGAGGTTTTACGATACTTCGTATTGGCAATAACTCGTGCGGTAACTGCGTGAAAAACATTAAATCGTAGAACATCTTTGGTTTTGTTTGGATAAATGTGTCTTCTATTTCAAAAGTGATAAAGTTGAGATTTCTATGGATTATTCTGTATGTAGAAACAGGGTAAGGTTGCTGATGTAGAACATCTTGTGCCTTTTGATAATCCTACATTTATTTTATTTTTTGTTGTTATTAGGACCTAAAACCTTAGGAGATAGCGGGAAATGGATCGATCAAGAATACAGAGGACTGTGTTTTTAAGCGTTTGTCACCATGCTCTTCAAAAAAAGCGCTGGACATATGCAGTCTTATAGATGTATGGAATGATAGCATATCAGATATAAAACGTTTATTAAGAAACTGATACTGTCTACTACTTAGACCTACCGTAAAATCAATAAATAATTAATGATACATTATACGGAATAAGCACTAGAATTATTCATGAGAACTATTTGACAACTTTCTCGAATTCTAAACCCTGATGAACTCTTGACTCTACTTAAAGATAAAATTATTAAATTATTGTCTCTAGTGATCAACACTGTACATAAACTTGAAGATTCCGTTGAATCTGTCTGTAACTTGAAGCGTTGGAATTTCGTTTTGAGCTTAATCACAAGCAAATAAAAGCAGATTTACATAAATTTTTATACACAACTAGCTGATGTCCGCGACTTCGTTCGGGTGGATTGAGTTTATTAATTACCGCGTGAACTCTCTTATTTTCCGGAATGAGTAAATAAAGCCTTTGTGTTATGCTAGACTACAATCTGTTTGTGCGCAGTCAAATCGGTTCAGTCGTTGCGACTTGATTGAGTAACAAACATCCATCCACAAATACATCCAAATTTTCACATTTCTAATATAAGTATAGGAATTAGGAAGCACGATATTTTATGTTCATATCTTTAGCGGAATGGATCGGCTATTTTTATTTGAGTGCGATAAAACGTTATAGTAAAATCTTAGAGTAAAATAGAGGGTGTGTCAACACGAGCGGACATTAAATCAAAATACCTAAGGAGCCTCAGCCTCCTTACGAGGAAGGATTTACGATACCTCCTATCAGCAATAGCTCTCGCGTTAAAGATGAGGATAACCTAAATCGTTCCAGAATGTTCTGTGCTTAAGTGTTTTTAAATGTTACCGACATAATGGGTAATTTAGGGTTAGTTATACTAGCAGATTTTTTAATTCTTTGACAAGACAGCTCTTGACTACAATCTCACCTGAAGGTAAGTGACAATGCAGCCTAAGATGGTAGCGGGCTAACTTGGAAGGGGTATGGCAGTGTACATTCAACACTTACCCCGAATCAATTTCTACACTCCATCGTGACGGAACGCTTAATCGCTTGGCAGCACGTCTTTGGTGGTAGGGTGGTAACCACGGCTGAAGCCTCCCACCAGACACCAGAACAGAAACAATTTAGAAATTATAAATTTCCAAATTGCCCCGTCGAGAATCAAATAAGAGACCTCCCAGTTATAAGACTACAGCGCTCACCACTGCGCCCGGAAGGTCGTCGAAGGTTTGTTTTGAATAATGGTGCATTCAATAAGCAGAGCGACAGAAAAGTGGCTGCAGTACATTCTGCCACATTATTTCATGACGTAGGCGCAGCCGCAGAATGTTCCTGTCTTTCTGCACATCAGTAGTAAAATAAAATATAAAATATGTAACAAAAACCATCGTTCCTGTGAGCTACGAAATGTGCTCATGAAACTGAACAACTTTCCCCAAGAAAAATAGATCGAAATATGAAAAAAAATGTGGACCCCATACAAATTGATGATCCGCTGAATGATTTACTATGGGAGGTCCACATTTTTTTTCAGTTTCATGAGCATATTTCGTAGCTCACAGGAAGTACCTCTGTGCTTGAAAACAAATATTTGAAAGCGTTGTTAAGCTTGTGCATAATATTGCTGATAATAAAATATGAAAAGTATTTAATTAAATGTTACTTAAAATTTTTCGAGGGTAAACTGAATCCAATCAACAAATTCAACGTAAATTACTTATAGAGCAAGAGCCCAAGATAGCCAGACCTTCGTCATTTTATAAAAGCTGAAAGTTTTTCTGTGCATGTCCCCTATACAGGTAAGAACAACCAGCGACTATGGAGTTTGGGTTGTGGTTACTTTGGCAGATAACAGATAGTAAAGGTATACAAAATAGTACCTAAAATTCGTTAAAGTATAAAGCTCAATTTTTTTATATTTTCTTCGGGATAACTTTAGAAATCTCGTCATCCATTGCCGGACACTTATGACAGTTACTTCCGCCTGCCGGACACCCCTAAACTTTAATAAATTATAATTATACTTTCGTTATAGTATAAAAGCTAAATTTTATATATGTTACTTGGGGACCTATAAAAAAATGTTACCTCAATCTAAATTTAATCAATTTAAATCTTTCTCGAAGGGAATCCCGCGGTTGAACAGTTATAACCTCGCGCTCGCACCTAGAGCGGACTTTCAATGTGTCTGGCAACGTGTAAAAACCATCAAAACTGTCCGGCTTTTGAGGTAACATTTTTTTATAGGTCCCCAAGTAACATATATAAAATTTAGCTTTTATACTATAACGAAAGTATAATTATAATTTTCTAAAGTTTAGGGGTGTCCGGCAGGGGGAAGCAACTGTTATAAGTGTCCGGCAATGGATGACGAGATTTCTAAAGTTATCCCGAAGAAAATATAAAAAAATTGAGCGTACTTTACTTTAACGAATTTTAGGTACTATTTTGTATACCTTTACTATCTGTTATCTGCCAAAGTAACCACAACCCAAACTCCATAGTCGCTGGTTGTTCTTACCTGTATAGGGGACATGCACAGAAAAACTTTCAGCTTTTATAAAATGACGAAGGTCTGGCTATCCTGGGCTCTTGGGCCATTAGGACGATAATAATAATTATTATTCGTCTTATTTCATAATGAAGGAATCCAGACTCAAATCCTTCAAATTATAAGCTCTAATAAGTATTCCATTTTACCTGTTCAGTTCATAATGAAATTTTAATAGGATTATGTCAAGGGTAGTCCTTTTTAAACTTCATTGAACCTCAGCAAAAATATTGTTAATGTAGGTATGATAAAATTATAATTAAAGATATTAGAATTTAAACGAGACCTCGATACTCTACTAGTGTTTTGAGCTATAGCTTGGGCTGCCTTGTTACAGCTTATTTTGTTAACGATCAACTATAGCACGAATTTGACGATGTGTTCGAATTTAAATTTAATTTAGTCTAAATAGTAAATAATATAAAAATATCAATTACAGTTTTATTAGGGTTAATGAAAAAGCTCTCGAAAAATCCAAGACATCTCGGTTTTTTCTTTTTAAATAGCTCATTAGAGTGTAAGTAACGTACAGCGCTAAGTGCCTTCCTCCAAACAACTAAGAAAACAAACAGGACATTTTAGAACAAAGCATCTCCTTTCCACCAAAAAATTCCGCTTTTGTTGAAATTTCTTGGCAAGAACAGGTTTTTAAATATTTCCCAACATATGACATGATAGTAAAATGACTTCATTGTATGAATAAAAAACTGACTAATTGGTTGGACCAATAAAACTCAATTCAACAGTTTCAGCATCCAATGCTGGAACATTATGCAACATCGTAAGCAATATATATGCCATCATGCACAATTCACAATGAGTGAATCATAAATACGATACGTATTTAACGTATCTGCATCAGACAGAGTTGTCAAATGGCACACTAATAAATAGTACAATTACACAAATATCTGGATTCTACAATATATCTTCTAATTCATTAATATACTAGCTGATGCCCGCAACTTCGTTCGCGTGGGTTGATGTTCTTTAATTTCCACGGGAATTCTATTATTTTCCGGGATAAAACGTAGCCTATGTGTTATTCCAGACTATGATCTATTTTTCAGCCAAATCGGTTTAGTTATTGCGGCGTGATTGAGTAACAAACATCCATCCATCCATACATCCTTTTCGCATTTATAATAATAGTAGGATGCACAATTTACAATTGGCATTAATTTATTGTGTTAGAAATAACTAGAAGGTCTAGAACCTTCTATGAAATAAAAATTATTTGTTTTGTTGAAAGTTTTTGGAAGCGTATACGGACAATATTTATTATAACTTACGTAGCGTAATACTAAAATGTACTATATAAATGCCTAAGCTTTTTCAATAGTACTTAATCAGACGCCTTTGGTGAAATATAAAGCTTTTGTGCTTGCAAAATACTATATATATCAATTATCATGTAACCAAAATAATAATTAAAATATTCTCGTATTATGTCCTTAAAAATTAATTATTATTTATTTACTTTGCATGCAACACATCGTCATAGTATTTAATTATAATTGCAATTAATTTCACAACGTGTAGAGAGAAACTTGAACTAAAGCCTGCTACGAACATCAACAGGCTACGAACTGCTACAAACATCTATAGAAAAAAGATAGAAAATTTTTATGCAGGTAATTTTGAGCCCGCTTCATACGTATTTGCTTTGTAGAGATCTGTAGAGACAAAATGAAAGCTTTGGGCTATTGTCAAGATAAAACTTTTCATATAAAAAAGGACATTTTATTTCAAAAAACGAAAGACAGTACAACATAGGCTTGCTCTTCCGTTCAGTTGTAGATTATCTAAATGACTAAAATCTATCTTGAAATTATTGTTTATCTTTATATTTTTATAACCGCAAAGATTAGGAGTTTGAATGAAAATTAATGACGGTATTTGTTCACAAACCTCGTTGAATATCATAAACTAGATACTCGCATCGATAAAAGTGTTAAATTACAACCGCTCGCTAAGATTTCCTAATCTGCCTCGTTAATAAACTTTGTGGTGATATATCATTAGGATTTATCGCAAGCAGAAGACATTTACCCGCCTTATCTACGACATTCTGTCTCTGAAAGAGTGATGTATCGGGGTCTTATTTGTAACTTATGTACATTATCGAACCTTTATCGTTTACGAAAAAGAAATAAAATCACCAATAGGTAGATAGTTCTGTGGAAATGCCTTATAATTAGACGTCAGACAAATGTTTCAGTGTCACGTGGTGTCACGCTACGGGTAGTTTTGATAAGCTCTCACAACTTGAAATGTACAGAAATGAAAAGGTTTGTCATTTTGGGTGAAAATCGAAACACAAAAGACAAGTCGTAGGTACAGAAACTTAGATAGACAAAATCACAATTTGCTTCCCTTTTACTCCAACGAGTATAATTTATACAGAGTAGAAACTATAAGTTTACTACATCATCATCATCATCGTAGAGCAACATAGCATAGTTCACCATATTGTATGAGTGCTGATTGGTAGACTTCTTATACCTCTGAGAACATTATGAAGAACAAACTAATGCACGCGACTACGTATGCGAGGATTAATGGTTTTGGATTCCTGTGGAAAACAAGAATGCCTGGGATTCGAACCACGGACCACGAAAATAAGGCCGAAGTCTTAACCACTAGGCTCCACCAGACTTTCACATGTAGGGAATGTGTGATGATTTCACCAGTCGATTACAACGTAAAAAAAGTCTTATCCGAGGGTAAAGATATTTTTATAACTTTTATATTGAAAATCTGCCAAAATATCAAAACGATAAGCATAAGACATATCCTACGTTGGTCAAAATCAGCCCTTAGGCGATTGTTTTCTCAATATTTCTAATACCCGTATTAAAACTTATCGCCTGTTGAAAAAATGTAATCTTATACCTACCTGGTTAGTGGTTACACAGTGTAGGCTTGTCTGTCTGCGGGAGTAACCGTTCCCTTTATTTTGTTGTAAAATTGGTTGTAAATAACTCGGCACAAAATGTCAGATGAATTTACCGCGTCGGATTAATTAACGTTCTTCATCTACTAAATGGTTTCCTAACAATCAAGGAGCTGGATTTAAATAAATTGCTTTTAATGTCACTCAACTGTAAAAGACGTTCAGAATCAGTGTTAAATTACGAGAGTTAGTCTGAAATTTTGATAACTCCGCATAAAGAGGGGTGTTATACGTTGTAGCTAGGTTGTAAGGTTGATGGGATGCCTTTAACTCCATTGACATCTAGAGAATAATTAGCAGACATACTGTAAATGCGAAAGTTTGGATGTATGGACGGATGAATGGATGTTTGCTACTCAATCACGCCGCAACGACAACGGATTTGGCTGTTTAGCACAGAAATTTTTATCCCAGAAAATAAGAGAGTTCCTGCGAGAATTAAAAACCTCAATTCAGACTAACGAAGCCGTGGGCATCAACTAATGATTCCATAGATTATCTGAACGTATTCACATGTAGCGTATCTGTACAGCCATGAAACGGCACCGGCAGACAATGTGTGCTTATAATAATTCTACACGTCACATCATCTACGATTTTATTATTGATGTTAACGTTCACGATAAAAGGGTAAACGGGCGTACCTAATCGCTTTGAGAAAAGGTCTGGACATTAACCAAAATAGTTTTGACTTAAAGACAATAATGGAACCTTTCAGTATATGTATATTGTAAATATATATAAAGATACTTGATAGAACATTTTGATTTTCTCTACTAGAAACGTGTTACAAAAAGTTTCAACCACAATTATGTTAAACCACTGTTATTGAGAAATGACGTATCTGTTTTTTTGCTTGCTTTTGCGGTGTCTGCCACACGCTCCGAGCTTAACGCACTGAGCTGACAGAGTATTAGGTATATGAACTTTACCGTTATCCCCCTTTCTGTGTGTCTGTCTTTGTCATTGCAATTAATTTAAAAGTAAGAGTTATAGAACAATCCATTTAAAGGTCAGCGATGATTAGCGTGGTCTTCAAAGTAGAACATAAGAAATATCGGAAACTTGTCAATTGAATATTGAACATTTAACTTTAAAATCTGCATCTGGAATAGCAATGAACTTTATAACAAGGACTGGCAAGAATTTCCCTTCCACTCACGATCAGCATCGATTCCGTGGATTCTTTGCTGAATAAAACATGAGTATGAATGAAAAGTGTGGTTTTTAGGAATTTAAATAAAACCGGGAAATAGTAAAGTATGTAAATATATTTTACTTATTGGTGGGATCAAGCTTTGATTTATTTTTATTAGGTAAAGTATCTAGTAAGCAAAATATCAATTTAATATATTATGCTTACTATCTAATAATGTTTATGGAAATATGTAAATACTTACGTAAAAAATATTGTATGTGTACACAAAACACAGTAGAATAATTTTAGAAAGACGAAAGAGATAATTTAATGTAAGCATATGCCCAACTTATATATTTTATAGACATCTTATTCATACGTATATAAATCAATTAAGTATTAGGTTTATAATGAACAGAGCTGATTTATGCTAAAATGTAAGTAGCCTTCCACATAAATTGGGATTTATGTTCATTGATACAACTGTGTATTTCAAATTATCTCTTATTCGAATGAATTTAGATGAAAATTTAAAGTTAAACGCCATAATAGTTATTCTAAAGTTACCTAACTATAGCACGTTACCTTAAATGCATCTATGGTAAAATCAAAATAACCGAAAATTTGTATAAGCAACTGACCAGTCCAACGCACATTTTGAAATTAATTGAATCAAAATTTAATCCCCAATCATTTGTTTCATATAAAATTTCACGCCGTTTCAATTTTACTAATAAATAATTTGTCCAGAATTAACAAACGCACAATAATATAATCTCAAACGAGTGAAGACAAAATGTTTGTAGTAGCTAAGTTTAACATACAACTGTAAAAGTAAAGTCAATTTTGAATGAAAAAAAAATGGTTTTAAATCGTGCGCGACTCCCGATAACGTCGATGACGTACACAAATTACGAGCGACCGCATCCGAGGTCGGGCGGATACTGACGATTCTGGCATTCTGCCTCTGCAGGAGCCTGCGTCACTGGACCTACACCTAGCGGGACCCTAATTAATTACGCAGCGTCATTGAAACCGGCTTCATGTCAAATCCTTTCCAAAGAGGGTGATGTTGTGGGTTTGATAGAACATATTATAAACGATGTTATGAAATCCTTAGTAATCTATACTATTATAATAAAGAGAGAGCGCGAATTTTGTGAGTTTGTATGTATGTCCGGAGCAAACTTTGGAACCACCGCACCTATTTCAAAAATTCTTTCACCATTTCAAAGGTACATTATTCCAGATGGTTATAGGCTATTTATTATGCACATAAATGTATTACGACTAGATATTATGTGCAAATTTGTTACAGAAGTCGGAAAATTTTTTGACTCTTAAATGTTTTCAAGGCGTGCGCTGGGTCATATACTGTTTTTGGATGAAAATGATGTATGAGTGAACTGTTCCTCTCAAAAAGTTCTAAAAAAAAGTCCGCGATAGCATATGTCTATCTTCTAAGAATAACATACACTAACCATCCAACCATCTTTCAAATTTTGATTAAAAATAATGAATTATTTTCGAAGCTTCTTTAACCGATGTGATGTCAATCTATATCTAAATAAATATGTTTATTATCGTAAGTATTTAATTTAGAACATATTTGCCCTTTACACTATACAGTTTAAATTAATATCTTAGGAGTTATCGGAAAATGAATATTTTCGCGCGACAAAATAATAAAAAAAATGGTGGGCCGGCGCGGCGGTGTACGATGGCGGGTGTCGGCGCGGGAGATTGCTGTGGTTCCTGTGGTGATCTTATTTACAATCGTCTCCTACAAGAAGTTCTGTGCGATCAGTCCCGTAAAATCAAATATTTTTTTTCAACCCGGACGAAGTCGGCGCGGGCTTCTAGTATATTATATAAATGCGAAAGTGTATTTTTATGTTTCTGTCCTTTAATTACACCGCAATAAAGCTACTATAACTATTAGCTATAGTACAATGTATAATTGAGAACTTAAAAAATATACAAATTACTTTTGATCCCGGAAAAACAAAGGATTCCCTACGGGTTTTTTAAAATCGAGAAATATTAATAGATAAAATGATAGATAAATTCACTGGCAAATTCTAATACTACGAGTAATACTTAAGTGAACTTCATAAAATACCTATTACTTCCAACTCCGACGGCATATATAATTACCTATTTATATAATTTTGTACTCATAACGCTTATCTCAGTAGTTCTTACAAAATTACAGAGAATTTATTTTATGATGTTATAAATATTTTTAGAAACAATTCAGCTAGTTAATTTTAATTTCTGTTTGACTATTTTATCTATAAAACAAAGAAGTTAGAACAAGTGTTCTAACTTCTTTGTTTATATCTTCGTAAAATATAGCCAAAAATTATTTATCATTTGGATTACGTTAGCTTTCAAACAAAAAACCGCATCTTAATCGGTCCATTCATTGGGAAGTTACGAGGGAACAAACAAATACACATACAAACAGATACACATGTCAAACTCATAGCACCCTTCTTTTTTGTCGAGGGTTAAAAATAATTTACAAAACACAACAGATAACAATGCGTAGCACATCTACGCCGTAGGCGTAGCTACGTGAAAAGCTACGAGGGTAGACTAGCTATTTATCAACGACTGTTACGAGTAATATACTCCGAGACAGAACACTAACGGAAAAGATACGAGTGTTGAACGTGATCCCGAACCGCACTTCGCCTTTGCATTAGGTACACATCGAAACATTATTTTAAGTTATACGAATCCGACACGACAGCGATCGCCTATTTTATTTCAATGAGAAAGATAAAAAACGATTAAGTTTAAAGAATTATTTCAAAATAGCTAGAGGTTCGAGTCTATACTATGTGTCATATTGGAGTGATTCAAGCATTAAGACGTACTCTAACTTACCCTAACGAACGTTATTACCTACCGAATCTAACTTAACGTGACTTACCATTCATGTAATCATATAGCCTCAATAGCCCCTAAAACTAAAAGGTTGCAGGTTCGAATCCCACCCGTTGCAGTATTGTCGTTCCCACTCCTAGCACAAGCTTTCTGCTTAATTGGAGGGGATAGGAGGATATTAGTCAACTTCAGCTTGGCTAATATTCTTTATAAAAAAAAACATAATAAAAAGAGGGTGAAAGTCAAATAAAAGTCGTTTGAGGGTAAGTAACACGACAGCAATTGCCAATTCATTGCTCAACGAATCTTATCGCATTAATTTTCCCCCACATATTTACTATGAAACTTGGTCTATTACCAAAAAGTCTCGGCGACGAGCCTGGCTAGAAATATTCTTTTAACCTTCTTAAATCAATGCGATCCGATTCAAGTCCACTGGACACTTGCTTCTATAGATTCTATACATTCTCCCTACAGTCGAAGCATAAACATTGGCACCAAAACAAGGCGGACGATTAATGTCAAAGTGTCTACGAACTTCAGCACGAAAATAACTTGAAATATTCTTGTGACCAGATAAAATACTAGCTACGACTGTGTGGTAGAGTATGCGCACACATTTCAAGAAAACCCATTCTTAATGCGTGATTTCTTTTTATTTACCTTCATCAAATGGTTTTTGAATTTTAAATTCATCAAACAATTATTTTTACACAAGGGTATTTATTTGCAAAATTTTTTTAATGTATCTATTTTTTTAATAATATTTCTTCAGTATTTCTGGAGAAATAAGTTTCGTTGATTTAAAAATAAGAACTAGTAGAAAAACAAGGTAGATGTCAGCAAAAATTTGGGACGGCAGAGAAAATCGGATTGTGATAAATTTGATGTAAACAATGAATAAAAGTACTGGGTATCAAAATTAAATGTATTTTATTGTATGGCGAAGAGAGAAAAACAATGACTGGGTACATTGTTTTTGAGGTAAAGAAATATTAAACTACGTAGATATCTCTTAGATTAAGTTATTTTAAGTATTTTTCAATAAGTACCTATATGAAATTTAAATAAAACTCGTTAATAATAATTAGTAGAATACGTATACATAAAAACCTTCCTCGTTCAATGTTATAAATGATGTAACCCTATTAAAATCTACTAAAATGTTTTAAAGTTATAAAGCGACGAGAAGAAAAGAAGGTAAATGTTGAATTGCGTAGTTATCAGCTACTAAACTTGAGAGAGATCGCTTTTGAACGATCTTTAGTACGCACAATTAGTTTCTAGTGCGTATCTACAAAAATCATTATTATGATTGAAGTTAACAAGAATATTTTTGTTACCAGGCAAGCTGAAACATGTACATAATATTTTTATTTTGTGTTTTGTAATTTTTTTCAAAAATACAAACTGACTGACTGAAAGTTATGAGCTAGTTTTGACAGCTCGTTGTGCTCTGAAAATCATACTCAACAAGGACTGCGAAAATAGTGTAGGTATAGCGATTCACGTGTTTTTATTTCGTTTTTGGATAAAATGCAACTTACGCATTCGATTCTGAACAAACAATTTTCAGCGTTCTCATTAACAAAAGTAACGTAAGTCAATTCAAATCAGAATCAAGCGCGTTGGATATATTATGTAATGCTCCTCTTGAAATAGCCACTCCCCAAGTTTACTACCAACTTCCCGCCATTTGCCACAATATGGATTTGACAATTTTGCTTCTTTTATTTTATTGCTAAAAGGATAAGGGAGTAAACACACTGAGATATTGTACCACGCCAATTTGTTGTACAATGCTATAATCATTTCTTTATGTATGTAGGTAGGTGCTCGGCGGGAATCGGTATGAAAAAATCTATTGTTGGCTCCCAAGTCCCAACATTAAAATTATGACTTGCTACAACTTTAAAATGTAAGTACAGGAAAGTCATAGTTTTCTAATGTGGCTTTCCTATTCTAAGATTTTTTTTGTAAAGTAAGCACTCAGGTTTATTATATGAGTTGTAAAATGGGATACAGTAACATAATAATAATCATTACAATATTTTCTCTGTAATAACACACAATATGCTTGCACCCTAAACTAAAGCACTGTAGGCAACTCATAAAATTTATTTGATATATTTCTTAAATTCCACCAACAAAATATTTGCGTAGCGATATTTTGGCTTGCAAGCTATTTCAGGATTTATGACAAGGATCTAAAGATGATATTACCATGACGATATCGAAAGAGCTTTTAACGTATTTTGTACGAGCAATAAATAGCGTAAAATAGCGTAAAATTTTAATTGTAAAAATGCTGCTGCTTGTTTTATTACATCATGTACTTCATTTCTTGCAAATTCAATTCTCTTTACTTAAAAATACGTTGTGATTAAATCAATAGTGTATGTATATTTCTCCTTTTGTAAGAATATTTTCTAATAACGTTTTCTCCCCAACTTGTCTGTCGTAACTTCGCAACAGTCTGATCTCTTAGGATTCCTTTGTTTTCGTGGGATAGTAACTTTGCGAAAGTCCAGATTAAATCAGTTTATCCACACACACATTACAATTCTATTTATTTGTATAGCTACATGTAGGGTTAGTGAATTTATGTTACGTCGACTCGTAAAAGGTATCATTTAGTAGTAAGTTACATTAATATTCTACTTGGGATGGAAGGTTCTTACTGAAAGAGTTTAGTTTCAGTAAAACGAAATTTCCGATCATCGTGTACCATTTATTCCATTCCCGTCCGAGTACCTATAGGTTTTTATGTACTATACTGAACATACTTCCTACCCACAAATTGTGAACTATATAGCACACTATTTTAAGAGTGCAGAAAGAGAAATGATCTAGAAATGGAAATGGATGGTCAGCAATATGATGCTCTTTTTTTAAATTGTAAGCAATTTTATTGCGTTAATAGAAAAATCTCTCTCTCCAGTTTATTATTTTTGACTGAGGATCGTGTTGACCCATTTTGTACAACCCAATGTATCGATTAAGTTACTAGTAAAAATTCTTGATAGAGATAATGCAGGTTTAATTCCGGACCTGTTATTAATGGATTTTTTCTAAACATAGAATATAATATCGACGCCATCACAAAACAGTATAAATCTTTGCCTCACTGACGGTTTCCAAAATAATATACCTACTGTACCTAAATGCAATAAATAGTCATTTACTTTAACAGAGATGAACTCAGACTCTGTGTCCGCAATAAGCATTAAAATATACAGCCTGCTCCATTTCTAAGTCAGTAAAATATTTTCTTATTGTGCTCTTTTCAAAATAAGCTCGTAGTGAATATTTTATTTGCAATGAAACAATGGCTAATGGCTACTTTATTCAAGGCACGCCCTATTCCTTAATGCACTTCTTAATATTTATGGTTCACTTGTTGTACAAGAGATTACTTCGGTCTCTTTAATCTAAGGTTTAGTCGAGGGTTTCTCAAACAAGATTTAAAATAGAAAGTTCCCATATATGACACACAACAAGTCAATAATAGCAGTATATAACACAATAACATTTTTTCACATGCATTACATTTTGATACAATTTGTTACATGTTATTTAATCGGTTATTATTTACCTATATAAACTTTCTAGTATAATAATTATAGTATAATATTGGGTGACTATTCAAAAAGTTATAATTTGTTTTCTCTGTCACACTGGCTCTTTATAAACATTATGAAAACATTATTTTAGGACATCACACCTTATACAGATATACCTACAAGCAGCAATCTAATGTCTACGAGTGCGAACTCTTGAATGCCCTTAGAAATGATCAATGAAAGATCAGATGAAAAGACATTCAATCAGAAATAATTTATTATTGCTTGAGCTGAATGCCTTCTTTCCTATACCTATACTTGTTCTAAAAAAGGAGATCCTTTTTTTCTTTTTTCCTGTATATATATTATATGTAAACCTGTATAATGCTTAGAGAGTGTATGCTCTTTGCTGCTTTTGCTTCCATCCCATCCCATCGGAGCAAAAGTGATATGGCAGATAAAAAGAAACTAATTAATTTATCTTCTTTATAATAGTTCTAATCTAGTACTATATCTTACACGAGTGTTGTCGTGCAGGTTGCCAAAATACAAAGTTTCTAAATCCCCTAGAGATAGAGCGTTAAACTCGAAGCAGTATTGAACTGTCGATGCCGATACAAAAGTTTACGCTAAGCCCTCAGCCACAACCAAAATAGATAAGTTTGCGAGTTATAACTCTCAAACGCTCTGAGCAAACTTATGACAAAATGTAATACTTTTACTTATTTCTTACACCGAATTTATTTTAGTAACTATGTACTAGAGTTCCATACCGAATTTGCCACGTGGAAACTTAGCCTTTTTTGGAACCAAAGAATTCCCGCAAACTTTACTTTTGTGTATAAACATATACGTACTTATAACTCCAAATAAAAGCTATCTATGAGCTACATATTTGAATTCGTGAGAGTTACAATAACAACTCCAAACAAAATACACATAGGTAATCGGACTGACTAATATTTTTTTACCATGTATATTATATTATAACTTATTGTAAGCACCAATTAATATAAGTAGGTACTTACAATAAGTTATAATATGATAATAGGTAGATTTAAGTTGTATAAATTACCTCCTCCTTGTACCATTATCCTCTTGTGAAAACTCGACAACGATTTATAAGGCGTTCGACCGCTGGCAGTAAGGAATACATTAGGTCTGAACTTTAAAAGAATACGTGACTAAAGACGACTTTCTTTTACCGTTATCTAAATATACATTTATAAAACCTAAAGCCGACTACTTACTACAAGTTACTAGAAAATTAAAAAACTAATAAACCAATCACAAATGAAAATATAACAACTAAGAACCCTCTCTGAGGTTAATCATTGTGATTGTGTAATCCAAAAAAACTGCAAAAAATTAATGGGCAGTAAAACTGCAGCTGCATCAATTCGAAGAGTTGAAACCTGAAGAATTTTGGACTTGAGACCTGTAGAAACAGTTTAGAAGAATTAATAATATGTTAAAAATTATATTAATTAAAACAAAAGTCAATACTGCAATGCTTTCTAGACTGTAATCTGATATACATACCTATATAACAGGAGCGCTCCTGTCATCTATAATTATATAAAAAGGCTTGTCCTGACTGACTGACTGACTGACTGACTGACTGACTGACGATCAACGCACAGCCTAAACCACTGAAGTTAGAAACTTGAAATTTTGACAGTAGGTTCCTTTTATGACGTAGGCGAGCACTAAGAAAGGATTTTTCGAAATTCGCCCCCCAAGGGGGTAAAAAGGGGGGTTAAAGTTTGTATGAAACTCCGTCATTTTTCAAGCTATACCCATAAAATTCGGTATTTAGGCTTTAAATTGAAAACAAAAAAGTAAGTGTTTCACACTTTTAAAAAATTCTACCCCCTAAGGGGTTAAATAGGGGTTGAATGTTTGTATGATAGTCCTTCGTTCTTCAAGTTATTTTTCAAGTTATGTTTATGAAACTTGATATTTTGGCTCTTGATCAAAAATAAAGAATTACGTATTTTACATATTTCGAAAATTCTCCCCCCAAGGGGGTAAAAAGAGGGGTTAAAGTTTGTATGAAACTCCGTTATTTTTCAAGCTATACCCATAAAATTCGGTACTTAGGCTTTAAATTGAAAACAAAAAAGTAGGTGTTTCACAGTTTTTAAAAATTCTACCCCCTAAGGGATTAAATAGGGGTTGAATGTTTGTATGATAGTCCTTCGTTCTTCAAGTTATTTTTCAAGTTATGTTTATGAAACTTGATATTTTGGCTCTTGATCAAAAATAAAGAATTACGTATTTTACATTTTTTGAAAATTCTCTCCCCAAGGGGGTAAAAAGGGGAGTTTCAATATTCATAGTTAAGACAGGACAACGTCTGTCGGGTCCGCTAGTTTTCATATAAAATTTCTTGCTTGCGTTAACTTTACCTTTTTAAAATGTTCGTGCCTATGGCTCTGTAATCTGCTATTTTCAGTTTGCAATATTTAAAAATAATCTAGGGCACTAGTTAAATTGAACCTATTTTTATGGCTACAATTCTAACAAAACGATGTTCTAAATAAGCTGAGGTTACGACCCCGTAACCTCCTAAAAAGAAAATATGCATGCGCTGAGCGGGTCGCAAGTATAATTAAAATGCGGTCTCAGAGAAGATGCCTACATGTAGTTACTATGTAAATTTTTTTGTGAATATGTAAAGTTACATCATACATTGTTGCCATTTTATGTTACGATAGATAAAGTAGACGTAGGCAGTTCCAATAATTCTCCATTTAATGAGAGAAAGCAAGAGAGAGAGAGAGTTTTATTTAACACAGTTCAAAAGTCCCTATTTTTAATCTTCAACAAACATATTACTATAATAAATGGTGCAAATGGACTATAATTAAGACAATAACAGAAGCTTTAGTATTTTGCGAACAAAAACGGAAACAAAGGCTTATAATGAACGGGCCATGAATGGGCCTACATTCATGCCCTAATGACGTAGCGATGCGGGTTATCTTTTTTCAATGACAAATCCAGTAAAAGTCGTAAATTTTTATTTCTTTGGTCGGGAATAATATTGAATATTAAACGAATATTCAAGTGTTAGTGATAACCGGGGCCAATGGCTTAACGTTATAAACCTCGTTGACAAATTTTTCGTATCAAAGCGTGATCCAATTTTCACTCACCTTCAACGTATATCTTTCCCCGCATTTTCTTGAGAGAGCGCCCAAATTACGGTTCCTGCCTGTGACATAGAAGAATTAGATATCAGCCATTCGATGAATCTGATTATATTTTATTTGCGACGATTTCTTTAATGAAACGAAAAAACTGGAATTGGACCTACAAAATACCTACTATTTAAATTAAATCATGTAAATCACAGAAATAGGAAAATTGTGGCGTGTGTATCTGTCTGTGGCATCGTAGCTCCCGAACGCATAAACCGATTTTGATTTTGTTTTGTTTGGAAGGTGAATTAGTCGCGAGTGTTCTTAGCTATGTTTGATGAAAATCGGCCCAAGATGGTCACCGCTACAAAATGGCGGCTTACATATTTTTATTTTTACGATTACTGACTAGCGATTAGCATGTTGTAACATGTCGGCCGTCGGGTGTGTTTTAAATTTTAATTGTTTTAACGCTCACCCGCTCCGCAGAAGAAGAGGCCAGAGAAGAAGGCGCCAATATGCACGCCTTCATCCCCCCGGAGCTCCGTAGGATGGCGGGATGATCGGTCGAAACCGCTGGAATGCCACAGTTGAATGCGAGCAGCGATCCTGTGGCTTCCCTATAAAAGCGAGGATGGGCCCGTTGGGTTTTAGTGGGTATTTTGGCAGTGCCAACATACCCGCCTGTTGTGAAGATGGGCGGGATGCGTAAAGGCATTTCCCAACGTTAAAAAAAAAAAAAAGTTTACCAACAGTTGTATGAATCAATATTGGCGATGTCTATTATAATTACCTAATATAAAAATTTACTTTCGACTATCGCGTTGGAATAGTGATTAGCTGGTTCAAGGTACTAGATTACACAACCATACAATACGATACAATTTCCAAGTCGGACTAAAATATAGTTTGAAGATGGCAACGTCTCCCCGTGTCTCATAGAGAATGTAAAGCCCACGTCCTCATCTCTCTCTGGTTGTGTCGGATTTTTTGAGTGAGGAAATAAAGAGTGCAGTGTTTGTGCACTATAATATATCCCTCGCAAATTGCTAATCTTCGTGGATATTGGCTGCCGTGGCCAAATTCATTCAGGAAAACATTATGTACTATCGGTATAAAAATTATAAGTCTGCTGTTTCCCCTAAATGCTTAATACTTCAAAATCTAATTAAGAACTTTAAATTAGACTTTTTATGGCGCAAAGAAAATAAACGACTCTTAAAACTTTTAGTCCTGTTTTATTTTTATTTCAGAAAATGAGAAATACGTCATTTTATTGCATTTTGACATTTTCAGCAGTGACTGTAAAACTTTGGCCTGTTATTATAGTTGCCGTTTAAACTCGTTTAACGCTCGGTCTCAGTATTCAACCTCTCTGTATCAACAACTTATCTAGTTATAAAAAATCCTTTTTCAGATAGTTTTCTGTGAAACGTTTCTTTTATTAGGAAATGTTTTCTGTATGAAAGAATATTAATTATCAATTCTCATTGGTACTCTAAATGCGAAAGAACTATACTATCTGTTTATTCAAAATTTTATTTTGGCTCAATCGCTAAATGGATCTTGACAGAATTTGACAGGGAGATAGCCTGCATCCTTAGGACGGACAAATGATACATTTATCCCATAAATCAAAGAGACTGACAAAAGACACGCTGTGAAATGCGGGCATTGGCTAGTTTTGTTATATACGTACTTCCTACCTAAGTAAAAGTACATTCTCTCTGGGAGCTAAATATAAATAAACCTACTCATACTAGGTAATAGCTCTAAAAGGGTCGAGACTCGAGAACAAGATAATGTGATATAGGTAGGCCTAAATGTTCAGATTTCATCATAAAAGTATCAATTACACTGCATCAACACTCTCCACACGAGGCGAAATGAATGCGAAAATATAGACAGTGCCCCATTAGTGATCCAGGCGGTTTTTGTCTGGAGTGAAAGAAAGTGAGCGGACGTGTGTGTGACGGGTTTAAATAGATGACGGTTTACTGAAGAAATGGGATATGTGGATGGCTTTAAAAACTCCAGTAGCTGAAGCTTACTATTACCGCTACTCTTGTTTGGACCTCCGGGACGCATGGTAGCATTAGTATGCGGAGTAAGAATACCTAATGTTAAATACTTAAGAAAAAACGTGCGCATTTCTACTCTTGCTCCCAAAGTGCAAAGATACACAAGGTCTTATATCAATCATTGTCAACCGACGACGTCGTAGAGAACTAATCTCGTTTCCGATAAGACGATCTATCATCCCATCTACAAAATAGGCGGTAGGTTCTCTTGAATTTCTTTCGACAAGTCTGAAACAACAACTTTGATAACCCCCCAAAATTTTCACATTTGAAGGTGATTTATCGACATTATCCCAAAATACCCGAGTATCCCAAAAGTCTGGGTAAATGTAAATATCGTTATTACTTGTTTTTGCCCGCGATTTCGTCTGCGGTTTTTGAAACTTCCGAGGGAATTTCCCCTCTTTTTCCCCTGTCGATCCCTTTTTCCTTGAAAATCACGTTGACCCGTTGCTCCATTGCTGTGTGATTAAAGAATAAAGCGAATAAACAATAAACAAACACACGTTCGCATTTATTTTACAATAATAAAATATGAGCATCGCATCGCATTTACAATAACAAATCCTTAGATTTGTGAATTTCACATTGTGTTTGTTGTTTCAGAATTTATTAGGCTCCGACAGACTGACAGACAAAGTGGAAATTTAACTTTTTTAAGGTAAATTATGTGACAGCTGTGACTTGTTCCATTTGTTGTCATTTTCTCCGTCTCATTTTGCTTTGTACGGGTATTTACAGAAGTTACTTGTGTCAGACTGTCTGGGAGTACGGCGAGTAAACTTGTTTGTTTAACTCAGACGTTTGTCGAAGTAAAGTGGAGAAGTTCCATGATTGATAATTCGATTTGTCGACTGCCTGTCTCGATTTAAGGGTTAGCATATTCGACTGCAGCTGACGAGGTCGCAAGTTCGATTCCTGGGTCGAACTAAAAATGTATTAGGTTTTCTATAAGGAATGCTCAGTATCTACTAAAAGCTCGAAATTAGAAAGTAGGTGGCGTGTCATCTCCGTGCCTCGCAGACGCCGTCGGTCGTGCGTTTAAGCTCTCTCCGGTCCTGTCGAATTGCCGTCCTGTCTGACTATGAGAGTGAGGGAATAGAGAATCCATCTGTGTTTGCGCACTGTTGCTGATATTCTTTGAGTAAATTGACCGTCGAGCTCGGATTCAGTCAGCAATTAATTCATTTTGTTCTAAGTGTAAGTACTTATTCGATTTGAGTAGTACGTAGTACATTTTCTGAAATTGAATTTCTAATAGAGATGAGAAAGAAAATCAAACATTTTTCCCTTATTTATTCTTTTCCTAACATTGTTAACTTTAGTTTTGATCAAGAAAAAAAACGATTTTTACTAAAAAGATATGTGTAAAATACCAGAACAGGCTATAGTAAATGTAGGAGTATAGGGAAAGCTTCGGCGACATGTTTGTGGTGTGATAAAGTATAGACGTCGTAAAAGGGGCTGTAGCTGTAGATACTTAATTAACTTAACAGGAATATGGCCGTACATATTATATAATGGTAGCTTTTTATGATCTTGTTATACTTAATCCAGTAGATCTTTTTTTTCCGATGGTATACACGTACGAAGATTAATAAAGCGAAGCTAGCATAATTTTTTTTAAATATTCGTAGAGACATAATTTTTCGGTCAGTGTATAATTGTATATATTTCCCAAATAGTATGAACATCTTATTCTTATTTTGCTCCATAGTGAGGATAAAAGGGTTGAATTTAGAACGTATTGGCTTTTCTATTTTTATTTGGTGACGAAACTTTAAAGGAACTTACATACACACATTTACATTTTATTTTTGAAGAAATAGTTTATAATAATGTGTTTTTAAAACTTCCTAGAAAAAAGAAGAAAGAATGCAGTGTCATTTGCATAACATTTTAAATTTTATTTTTTTAGTTTCCGATCATGACTACAAGCAGTTGGCAAGCAGAAACTTGTTTTTCGAAAATAAACTTCAAATTGATATAGTTATATCATTTTGTATATATTAATTGTATTATTATAATTGGAATATTTTGTGAGTACCGATGGGGCTGACATGAAGGTCACCTTCAAAAGTCCCTTATTAAAAATGAGAATAAAAAAAGTCTCTGGTAAGTTTGCGTTTCTGATTAATGTAGAGTCACACGAGTGTGCACGATTGTAGCGTATGTGCTTACTAATAATCACGAGCTTAGTTCAGGCAGCATCATTGTTAGCTCGCTGTGACGTAGGTGTCAGTGTTCACTGTTTATCAAAAGCTGAGGTCCATTGTCTATTGTTTAGCATGTTTGACTGTGCAAGGCGAAACCCTAGCTTCGATTTCCATGTGGGCCAAAAACTGTATCTAGCCCAGTGTTGGGAAGTTAGAGATGGGTCACCACCGCGCCTCGTAGAGCATGTAAAATTGTTGGTCATATGCCGAATCTGCTTCCAATCGTGTCGAACTTCCGTCCCATTGGACTATACACGGTGAAATTTCATTGGTTGTACTCCCTGAAAGAGGTGAATGTGCTCATGAAACTGAACAACTTTCCCCAAGGAACATAGGTCGAAATATGAAAAAAATATTTTGACCTCCCATAGTAAATCAATCAGCTGATCGTCAAGTTTGTATGGAGGGTCCAATTTTTTTTTTTCATATTTTGACCTATGTTCCCTGGGGAAAGTTGTTCAGTTTCATGAGCACATTCACCTCTTTCAGGGAGTACAACCATTAAAATTTCAACCGGTATAGCGAAAGAGAGTATCTATAGATAGACATAGAGTACAATACTCTCACACGCACAGATATCTAATCTCGGTAGAGATATATAAATAAATCTTTAATTAGTTACTCTCATAAACATAAATTTAGTTAGTTTCATTTCAAACGTCCCTTATGCAAATACATGTAAATTCATCGATAGATCCAATAATCACATATTACCAACAAAAGCATACATTATCACGATAACGAGGGCCTAGGGAGTAATTGTATCTGCACTATTCACAATGGCGTTTATAGGTATACAATTATACATAGAACACAAATATAATAATCTATATATATAAAATTCAAAGTCCTGACTGACTGACTGACTGAGATATCAACGCACAGCCTAAACTACTGAAGTTAGAAACTTGAAATTTTTACAGTTGGTTCCTTTTATGACGTAGGTGCACACTAAGGAAGGATTTTTGAAAATTTAACCCCTAAGGGGGTAAAATAGGGGTTTGAAAAATCGAACTTAACGTGAGCGAAGCCGCGAGCAAAAGCTAGTTATTATTATAAGTATCAAATACAAAAACTAGTTTTTAATTTCTGGCCTTGATGTACTGAGTAAGGCACTAAAAAATCAGAGTGGTAAATAGTTAAATATTACATACACTACACTCCCTTGTCGTCTAACTGCCCAATTGCCCATAACTGGTCATTAGTCTTTTCTACTATTTTTCACAATTCACGGTTTTGTGTTGTTCATCGGAGGATCGATCCTACATCTTGAGGGCCCGTCTTTCATTGATATTTCGACATTTTGATACATGTACAACGCGTTATACAAGAGTATATCCAAAACCATAATATCTACAACAGAAATATTAACTCTTATAATAATTTTAAAGTTATGAGTAAGATTTTCGCTATAACCACAATACAATATACACATATACAGTTTATACGTAAAAATAAAATTTTAAATGATACCAAATACTTACCTAATATGTAATCTTTTTCAGTATGTTAGAAAATGAGTAATACAGTGACATTAAATGTTTGATATAATAAATGCAATAGAAACAGAGTTTCCATCCCGCAAAATATAGCTTTGTTCTTTTAATTTATTGCTACTCATATCTCTCATGGGTTCTAGAAAATAACCTCCCGTTGCGAGCACAGCTGACGTTATTGTGCCAGAACCGCCAGAGTAGTACTTTTATATGGATGGGCTAGATTATTTCTGCACATTTGTCTGCGTTACATATAAAAATATAATTTATATCCTTCACAGCCATTTAATATAAAGTCTCAATCCTTTTACAGTGTGCTATTTTGTGTAAACTGTAGAACTTATCTTTACATTTCCTTTTTTTAGAAATCTAAGTTACGTCTGTAATCATCATAAATTAACAATTCGGAATAGGAAAAAATTCAAAATTCAAATTTCTTTATTTGCTTGAAAACATGTATGTAATGGGTAGTTATTTATTTATTTATGAACCAATCTAGTACCAATGATATCAGCCATCAAAGAATCATTAAAAAATCGTCGAAGTATATTCACCACAAATATCTGTGAAAACTTGTAATTAGCTATAATTTTCCCCTATAGGTACTTATTTATATACTTACCCTCTGTCACTAGCTTCAGCAGCAGTTTAATATTCTTTAGTTCTCACGGTAACTATAATAATACATTATACAATAAGTAAGTATATAATAGTAATTTGAAACAAACAATATAAGGCAAACGTATTCCCAATGGTGACAATTTCACCATCATTAAAAGTAAGAGCTATAATCTAACCCTCGAAGAAAGATGAAAATAAATTATTTTTCCCTTTGTTATTTCGTCTCTAAGTCGACATAGATAAAGCTCTCTCTCCCCTTGTTTCCTCTCAAAGGTGCGAGCTCAAATTAGTTTCGCCTCACCAAGTGCTGCCTTAATCGTATTTCCTTTTCCCAATACGAAAATAGTTCCAGATACGTTGTTCAGTGATAACGACAATTCTAAATCGTGACTTGTGAATAAGAAATAAATAATAATCTATCCTACTGAAGCTATAAGTATTTTCACTTAAGACGGTACTCTAGTCCCAAGGAATTTGAAAAATAGGTATTTGAAGAAAATATCGCCGTCGCGCTGCGCCCGACCAACAGGAGTTATCCATGTGTACGAGTAGTGTATTTGTGTGCGCGAGCCCTCGCCCCTCTCATGCCCGTAACATTCACCCGCCGGCCGCCTGCGGGTGAATAAATATATTTTGAAACTTTGAATCGGATGATGCTTTACTATTGATACTGAGCCCAAAACAATTTTTTTTTTAAATTTTTCGTCTGTCTGTATCTTGGCCGCGCATCACACTGAAACTACTGGACGGATTTAAATGAAACTTGGCATGATTTAAGTTCATACTACGAGGTAAAATATAGGATACTTTTTATCCCGAAATTCAGCACGGTTCCCTTGAGAGAGGGGATGAAAGTGAAAATGTGTATTTCATTGTAATTCATTAACGTGTACTCCGATTTCATTCATTCATTTTTTATTAGAAAGAACATACTGCAATGATTGTTCTGTAATTATTTCAAGGTCATCAGTTTAGTAGTTCAGAAATTATAGACTTCACAATGCTCAGTAATAGGTCCAAATAACTTGAACCCCGTTACGTACAGGAAACTTTGAATGTACGGCTCATTTTAAGCTGGCATAACACACTATCGTAAACCATAATGGATAGCCCTATATTGAACCGACCTTCAAAAAGGAGGAGGTTATCAATTCGGTCGATATCTTTTTTTTTCTATGTAGGTATGTCCACCGATTACTCCGGGGTTTCTGGACCGATTCACGCGATTTTTTTTTAATGGGCCCTTAAAAATTTTTACCTTCAACTCCTCAAACCTGATGCTGCAGGGGTACCTTCTCCCTAAAAGCTTTAGGAACTGTCGTTTACGAATTGGTATGCTTGCTACTAGATCATAGAGCTCCAGGTCATCCTTCTCAATCCTGTAGGGTGATATCATTTTTTTCTAAACTGAATACTTTGCGCGAGAGACACTTCCAAAGTGGTAAAATGTGTCCCCCCCCCCCTGTAACTTCTAAAATAAGAGAATGATAAAACTAAAAAAAATATATTATGTACATTACCATGCAAACTTCCACCGAAAATTAGTTTGAACGAGATCTAGTAAGTAGTTTTTTTTTAATACGTCATAAATCGTAAACCGCAATTGCTGCTACGGAACCCTTCATGGGCGAGTTCGACTCGCATTTGGCCGCTTTTTACTAACTGCATACGAAAGTAAATACGGTACTTATACCAAGACAACAATTTTTAAAATTGTTGTCTGTCTGTCTGTTTGTTGCCACTAATCTCGGGACTGGCCGAACCGATTTTGACGGGACTTTCACTGGTAGATAGCTGATATTATCGGGCATCGTATAGGCTACTTTTTTAACCGACTTTCGAAAAAGGAGGAGGAGTTGTGTTTTTCTACCACTGTATATCGATGTCTCCGTGATTTCTTAACCGATTTGCGTGAATCTTTTTTTAATCGACACAAAAACTTTGCGAGATGGTCCCATGAGAACTTCGGGTTCCGACTCTTCAATCCTGATGCTGCAAGGGTACTGCTTCCCTTAACTGTGGGGATTTAGGAATTGTTGATTATTATAAATAGTTATTGTAGGGACCAAGTAACTTCTTCTTAATGTGCCGTCTCCTTGCGAAGGTTGGCAATCATTACGGCGATTTGAACTTTTGAGACCGCTGCTCTAAATAATGCCTTTGTGCTCTTCCCGAACCATTGGCGCAAGTTTTTCAGCCACGATATCCTTCTGCGGCCAGGCCTCCTTCTACCTGCCACTTTCCCCTGCATGATCAGTTGAAGGAGTTCATATTTTCTGGTGTTACGCATCACGTGCCCAAAATACTCCAATTTCCTCTTCTTAACGGTTGTAAGTATCTCTGTGACCTTCCCCATTCTTTGTAACACAGTGCTATTTCGTACGCGGTCTCTCCACGAAATTCGTAGCATACGTCTGTACACCCACATCTCGAACGCTTCCAGTTTTTTAGACATCGTTTCTGTCAGCGTCCAAGCTTCTACACCATAGAGAAGTACAGAAAAAATATAGCACCGCGCTATGCGTGTTCTGAGAGAGATGCTTAGGTTCCGGTCACAGAGAACTTTTTTCATTCTTGAAAAGGCGTTGCGAGCTTGCTCTATTCTGCATCTTATTTCAAGGCTGTGATCTCCTGTGTCGTCAACCATTGTGCCTAGATATTTAAATTTGGTAACCTGTTCAAGACTCTGACCATTTAAGGATAAAGACGTGTTAAGCTCAGGTGTTCGGCTTATTACCATGTACTTCGTCTTTTTGATATTGATATAAATACCATATTCGACACTAACGGAAGCTACTGAATCGACTAACCTTTGAAGGCCCGCAAGACTATCGGCGATTAGTATCGTATCGTCTGCGGACCAAGTAAAGACATCGTTAAATTCCAGGATCCAACTCCTTAATCCTGATGCTGAAGGGGTTCTGCCAACCTAAACTGTGGTGATTTAGGAACGCAGATGAAGTCACGGGTGTCCGCTAGTAATAAATAAAATAATCATTGTATAGTGTAAATATCGACATCAGAGTACATCACTAGAGTATCGATAAAAATATCGACAATTGTCACTTCCCTATTAGTGTACATGTAAGCCTTACCCTCCCTCACCTCCACCCTACCCCCGTAAAGTACGAAAGGGACAACTGCAGCTCGGGCTGATTTTTACCTACAAAAACCTTGACCAAAAGACGTTTCGTATTCTGCTGTTTCCTTCTTCAAAACTGGACAAATCTCAAATATTCTTATATCAAAATTTAGAGGAAGAGTATATCTATGCTTCTATGTTTTTCTTTTTTGTTAAAAACTTATCAAATTTGTCTGATAGTCGTTTGAACATGGCGGTAAAATCGAGGGTTTTTTTCGGGTTTTTGGATTGTCATATTTTTTTTAATGATAATGTTTTGGAAAAAAGAAAAACATAGAGGCACGTATTAATTAGACCTAGATTTTTTGAAAAAAAATCATTGCTCTAGAGGCATTATCCACGAAGAAAACAGCAGAATACGTTTGTATGGAGAAAGGCCCACTAGAGTACCCTCTTAACATTAGGTGAGATTGCAATACTCGACATAATATAATTATTTTTTAATAATAAATAAATACTCGTATTATCTTCTTCATGTTAGACAGAAAAACATGTTTTGCTAACTATGTACAGCTGTAGCTTCAGTTGTTTTTTTCGATGCAAACAAAAGTAAGTAAATTAAAATAGATAATAATTTACATTCCATAATTACACGTCTAACTTGCATTATTCTTGCAATATTCTATGTTTTAAACTTGCAATCTTTTATGTTTTAAATAAAACTGACTACTTTATTATACTCTTTGGCGCTAGGTGGCGAAAGTTAGAGGTACGAACAAATTAAGTACGAACGTAATGCAATTTGGGAAGCCATTTGCTCAGTTCAATTTATACTAGAGCGGTCGCCTTCAGGCTATAGCCTATAATATACAATTATAAACTGTCTAGAAATTGGTAAGTTAAGCAATATAGCATTTAGTTCGTAGTTAATTACAATATGATTTATTCAATTATCGTAAATACTGTAATGTACTTTTGTACATCTACTCCTATCTACGAATACTCCCTATGATTTTACTTTAAGCACAGAATAAGGAAGGTATCTAACTCTACCTATACTGTACTTTTAGTATACAAATAGTAACAAGTATATACCTACAATCCAATTTTTTATAAAATAAAAAATTTGACATTGGAAACGGGTAGTATTGGAAAAAGAAGTAATACTTAGTCCCGGAAATGTGCAAAAAATCTTTTAAATTAGAATAGACTCAATTCATGTAGAACTTTCAACAATTTAGCACTGAAAACCGCACTGGATATACATAAATATAGAATCAGCGTGGAATGAAAGGCTTCTTGCTTCCTGATTTCAATAATAGATCAATTTATAAGCACCCACTCGGGAAAGTTCTACCGCTGCTAATTCGAATTTGTCAATTATATGAGACCTCTTTTAGTTCCGCGAGGACATTTTATTGGCAAACTAACCTATTCGTTAGATTCTCTAAGAATTCTTTAGATAGGTTCTATTATATCCATCTATAGCAGTTTCTTTTCTTTTTTAAAGTAAAACGTCTAAAAGTATCGATCTTATTTGTTTAATGTAAACACAAAAAATCAATGTATTCGATCTGGCGGGCATATTGCTGCTTAGTTATCTCTTCCAGGCAACCAATGGTTGCCCAGGTTCTGGCAACCAATAAATTATTGTTATAGATAAATGATCACCGCCGAGAAAAGCTAGATAAAAAACGCCCCACGCCTTTTTCTGATTTTAATAATACATCAATTTATAAGCACCTCCAAATTCCAACCTAGTTTATTAATTACGAATCTCTTACCACGGCAAGTATACTACAAAATTGAGACCAGTATTGACACTTGCGAAAAGCGAAATTTGATCTTCTGGCTGGAAAAGAACAAAAACAATTTAAATAATATAATTATCTTGTCTTATTATTACGTTTCGTTTGAAGGAGAGAATAGGAATGGTACAAAACGATCCCTCAGGGTAAAAGATTACCATGTTTACCAGTTGTTTTATTGTGTTTACTGTTTTGGCATTCTGCCCTTAAAACATTTAACCAACATTAACGCTTAAGGGCCGACTTCACCAACGTAAAATAAGTCTTATCCGAGAATTTTGACATTTTGACAGATTTGTAATACAAAGACTGTTAGAATTCCCAATTTATTATTCGAAAAGTGTTACTTACATAGTGATTGTGAGCAGCATGGAATAGTAATGATATGAAATTAAAATGGTCTTGTTTCTTCTTTATCAACAGGTAGACATCCACTGCTGGACGAAGGTCTCTAACATGGACTTCCACAGGCCTCGGTCTTGCGCCGCCTGAATCAAGCGGCTCCTTGCTACTCGTTTGATGCCGTCGGTCTACCTAGTGGGGGTTCTGCCAAGTCTTGTTTGTTACAAGGTAATTTAAGGTTTTATTACCAGAGGTGTCACTGCGGTTTGCAAGGATTTTTTTTTATATATGTTTATCTTTAAGTATGTTCTACCGTAGCTCCTGAACTAAGCCTATCTTGATGAATGAGGTGTCAATCGATACGTTATTATAGTCCGGGTGAGAGACTACATTTTATTCGAATAAAAAAATTATCACCCATTTGTTGGGTGACAATTTTTTTTTATATCTTTTAAATACAAAAAGCCACACAGTAATAAATAAGAATCAAGTTATAAAACCGTAATATATCATCGTAACTCTTATAAATCTTCTGTGCATGGCTCAACTTTTAATAGTTAAAAATTTTCTTTATTAATTGATTTTTTTCTTCGCGGCTTCCTTCGATAACATTAATCACCCCTTCGGAAAGGCATAAGATTGATGATGCTTCCTAAGAATGTCACTTCAATTCCACCATCCATCAAAATCTATTTAAAGATCGTGCTTGTATTTAACGGTAAGAACACTTATAATGTAATATCTTGTGAACTCATGATGAATAATTACATCATGAGACATCAAACGAGTCGCAGGGAGTCGCTGGATACAGGCGGCGCAAGACAAAGGCCTGTGGAAGTCCATACTAGTGACCTTTGTCTATCGGTTGTCATGTCATGTCCGTAAAACGGTCAAGTTGTAATTCTGATTAATGCAATATAGACTATAGTTTTAGCCTGCGAGTTTGCCTACTGTTTGTGCATTTTAGTTATTGAAGAAACTTTAAAGCAATCTCTTACTTTTCATTCCATCATACGTATATTATGTAGCTCTCTACCAGCCTGTCAAAAACTCATTTAAATAACCTCAAGATTTTCTTGGAATAATATATGGTTGGACAGACACAACAGACAGGTTGGACAGAAAGACAGACACAATCATAAATAGGCAGAAAAAAAATTAAAAGAATGTGTATTTAGAGTTCTTAAGTAAATAATTGAGTTTAAAAATCGAAATCAACGTCCCCCGTCTTTTTCAAACCCTTAGTAGATAACAAAGCATGGGTATCAAAAGCTGTTTTTCACTAAATACATTTTTTGGTTATTTTTTTAAAGAACGGCATTCCGAACCAGTGGTCATTTGACGATTCAAAGCACTTTATTTGAATAAAAAATTATTCTATTCTACTCTATTCTAAAAGAAAATAGGACGTGTAGTAAAAATATCAAATAGGCGATCGTCTATTAATACTTCTCTCGGGTCGATATGGCACCGACCGTTTTCTTTACATCTTACAAGGTACTCTTCTAGATAGCTAGGTATACCATGTGAGCTTAATAAACTTAAATGTAAGAAAAGCTTAGAATTATTATTTTGCTATAATCCGCCAACAGAAAAAATCTGTATGGTCAAACATGCAGTTACAACTTACAAGCTAAGCACCGCTTACCTCCCCAACCAAGCAAGAAAGCCAAGTTTCCAAGCGAGCAATGCCTTATGCCACCACCACTCACATGCACCACCACACAAGACTTTTTTACTACTCTCGACGCACGTTTCGCCCCAACACCGGATCATCCTCAGGAGATGTCGACTTGACAATGCTGTATTATCTAGAAAAAACTGAGTGTGTTACACTTTCATCTTTATTCATATTAGGTTACATGAGATTCTTGTAGTTGTTTTACATACGTAAAATAGAATTTCACCAAATAAGAACTCTCTTCAGGTTGTAGGTACAATATTCTTCATATTATATATAATATGAGAGTTCTCTTTTTAATTTTTTATATCGATTAATTTTGTGATGGACTATGAGTAGAGACACATAAACGGAGATTTACCCAATCGCTTTGGCCAATACTTGCCGGATGGACTCAACCGGCACATGTGGAACAGTTCCGCATGTGCCGGTGTGAACTGGTATTCCAGCATATACACATTGGCATACACAACACCACGGCTAATAACCGGTTCCGGCCCGATGCCGGATGAGTTCACACAGCGAATGCGCCGTACGAAATCTAGGAGGTTCAAAGATGAACCTAGTGTTTGTTTGAGAGTGGTTAGGAGAAAAAGGAGAACATTTTTTCCAACAATACATGCATACATTTTTTTTTCAATAAAACACTAATTGATTTATACAAAATTGCCAGATAAATAGAAACTACACGTGGCAGAATTTTATCAAAAATACCTATCCCAGCACAAAGAAAATTAACTCAGTCAGGTTGTATGAAGGGTCTGTAAGAAATTCGTTATTATCTCGTAAAAATTCACCCTCTTCATTTAACAAACAAGGCATAAAATAAGCGATCTTTTCAAGAGGTAACTCGGAAGAATTTTACCTTACTACCAAAGTTGAAGTATTTTAAGGGAATATTAAAATAAAGTAGCTTTTAGAAGGATATTTTGAGGTTAACGATATTTCACGAATCCCTTGAGACAAATACTATACAAGTACAAGTGTACAAGTCGCACGTTTAGAAACAAAGTGACGTAACTCAAAATTCCTTTAACTTCTGTTTAAATACAATTTTTAATATAATATTACCAATCCATACATAAAAGATGCAATATATAAATCTGGAAAAAACATCACTTTTTCTAATAAAACATGGCAGAGATACATTTAAATTTACTCAACACTATACTTTTTTCAAATCTCTTAATTCTAAAGGTGCGAAGTATTGCCTGTATCTATAGAAAAAACGTCGGCGTGAAACAGAAAATATTTGGTATAAAATTCTTATATAACATTTTCGTACAAATCCGGTAGGTCAATATGTGGTTTAATAAATATTTATGAACTTCAGCGTTGTCATCAAATACTTTCAAATGTCGGAGCAACCTCACATACATCCCACATTAAAGGGTCTCTCAAATATAGGTCCAATATGGGTTGAATATTTCATTAAACGGGAGATTTCCACAGCCACACATTTTCACCCACGATGAAACAGAAAATTTATGTGCGATTGACGTAACAGTTCCTTTGTGTGAGTGTATGTCTGTACCATTTTAATTTTGAAAAAAAAAACCTAGTTGTAGTATACGTCTACACTTAGATTGTTGAATCGCAAAATAAATCCTAGCTAGAGAAAAGTTAAAAGCCCAAAAACCAGGTAAAAATGGTTTCGCCAGCAACCACTTACAACTCCCTTCGGAGACGTTCCCATTCATTTTGAAGGGGCGCGAAGCAGTTACACTGCATTGGCAGTTCCTTTAGTGCTGAAAATGTTTATGGACGGCAGATAAAAGGATCACTAACTTAGGTACTTACCTCGCGTTTGGCGTTTATGGCGCTCTTGCACCTCTTACATAATAATATCTTCTTATCTCTTATTCCGGCTGAATGCTGATATATTATATTCATTACTGAGTAATACATAGATATCTAGTGACGCACTTTGGTCTTGCGCCCCTTAAATCTAGCACATAATAATTGCACGATTGTAAATATACGATAGTTTTAAAATTTAAAAATAGATACTAAAAAACTACGAGAACGGAAGGTATTTTACGTCAAAGAAGATGTTTTTGTGAGATCAAAAATCTGTTACGGTGCTACCTAGCTAGCTCATACTTAAAATTTCTTTAGACGTGGGGTATGTAAAGAAGCTTCCATTTTTTATAATGCTTTTCCCTTTACGCTGTACGATAAATACTGTTGAGCTCTAAACCTTTGTGAAGCGGAAGATTCTTTCCTGAAACGATTTCAAACACTGTTCATTGAAATACTTTCCTACATTGCAAAACTTAGCTATACTATCTTTCATTTATTCATTTACAACTTTTTATTCGCGACTTCATTCGCATAAAGTGAGGCTTTTTGAAAATCCCGCGGGTACTCTTTCTTCTTCCGGGATAAAAAACTAGTCTATGTTACTCTCTGTCCTCAATGCGAAACCAAGTCGGTAATAGTACTTTCTAGAAAAGAAATCCGTTGTCTCTTCAATCGATAGATGTCCAGTGCTGGACAAAGGTGTCGCTATGTCGCTATTTTGTGAGTTTTGTCCAACGACTCCCAGCAACTTGAGATCTTTCGTCCATCCAGAGAGCTGTTACCACGCTGCATTTTCCGGTGCAAAGTAATAACAAAGTGTGTAGTACCCAAAATATTCGATAGCTAACCTATAAAAGGAAGCCTTGCGTTATTATGATTGGCCTAACCACAATGTAATTACAAAATAATAAATTTTGTAGCAGGAACTTTGTTCTGCCTTTACCATGTTTTTTACGGACTGTATATTAAAAAAACAAGGTAAATATACGAGTACGTGTGCTGCAGACGTTCAGTGACTACAAAACTCAACGAGCGCAGTAACATGTTCTAGTATTCAGTGGTTATACGAAAAATGCTAAGCCAATTTTTGCAATTTGCGCAGTACATGTAGATACACGTCGTACATATCTATGACAATTCGACTGCCAATGTATTTGGAGGGGAATTTATTTATAAAATAGGCTTTGACGACGTACTCATCATCAATGCCTATTCACTCTCGCAGATCGTAAAAGGACACGGCTATTTGCAACAGCTCCCTTGATCCGTTAATAGGTATGCTTTAGCACAAAGGTTACGCATCTCGTCGAATGTTACAGCTATTTTCATGATATACGAATAGCTTCTCAGGGGAAAACTCTACGTCAACGTATCCCTAAGCGAGTCTCTAACATAGAGAATATAAAAACAAAAAGAATAGGAGGAAAAAATATTTTTCATAAAGAGCATGAAAATTGATTTCACAGCTGTCTTCCAGACTACTTTTGTCCGAGTGCAATCAAACGTAATGGAGAAGGGACATCGGAGATGCCACGTCTAAAACAGGTCTACAAAAAATGTACCTACTCGTAGAGCTGAAACAAAAGGATCTTATCTCACGCTGCCGCGACGTTAAATAAATCAAAACGATTGATAAATGTTCACAGAATTTATCTTTTTTGTTCTTTATGCCAATATTAAAAAAAGGAGCAATAAGTATTATCAAAAAACTTAAGAGCTAGATAAAATCTACATTGTTTTACCGGCAATCTTGGAAACTAAAATCCAACAAAGTGCAAAATCTAGACTAGACTAATACTGCCTTCGTAATTGAAAACACAGTAAGTTAAATAGAAGTTACCTTTAAGTTACTGTGTTTTCAATTACAAGGGCAGAATAGTAAACTACCTAATAATATTATTTTTGACTACATACCTAGTAATATTAGTTTTTTCGTACCTCCGCAATCCTTCAGATCATTCTTCGAACAGTGCGTGTTGCCAGGGATTACTTATGGATTCAAAAACATCGTCGCTAACTATAAAACTATAAGTCTCATATGAAGGCTCATAGATTTTATTTTTATTATTTGTTTAAAATTGACTCTAAAAATATTATAATATACTTATTATTTTTAATAAAATAAAAAAAGGATATCGATTACACAAAATAAGGAATTCCTTCATTTAACAATTAAATAATTAAAACAACAAACACAAGCAGAATATGAAGGACGTGACGACGCGCTATACGGGAGCATAATGGCGCTGGAACTCGTTGGCTTAAATAAAGAATCAACGAGTAGCGAGGAACGACTAGTATTATATAGAAATCATCCTCCCTAATAATAATTTATTAAGTATGCAATTTTCCATAATTTCCTAATCATGTATTCATTTATACTTCCCTAATTTAGTGCAAGAATAAAAGAAGAACCTACCAAAAATTAAACGTCTCTGAAAATCCTCCTCCTGTGATTGCGGCCAAGTCAATTTCTAAATCTACTGAGAATATTAAAAAACTTTGATTTCATATTACTCCAGTTCCGGAGGAAAACTAATTTCATAGAAAGCACCCAGTTAACTTTTGGGCTGCAAAAACTCGGTATGGACATGATTGTAAATGTGATTTAATCCGCAGTGCGTCATTCGGACTCCTACCCTCGGCGGAGTAGATAGACTAACATTACAGTGACCACAGAGCAGCCTATCAACTTTGCAATTTTTTAGTGAATCGATTTTTAGTGTTCCGTGCTCGAAAGAAAAAGCTAGTCCTACGTCCGTCACAGATATAGGTAATATTACGCTGTAGTTATTCATTAAAAAAAATCATAGGTGGTTAAATATTACTAAACGCTGTCTTTAGTCTTGGATTGCAAGTAGTTCCTATAAAATAAGAAACAAAACTGTTCTTTGTATTACTAACTTTTGTTTTCAGGAACTCGTAGCCTCATGCCGATCTGTTGATACATCGATGGTTGATAGGTACATTGCCACCTGATTGAAGAAAGAAATAAACAAATACGCTTTCATATATTTTACAATATATAATAGCTTTTGCCCATGGCTTGGCTCAGTTAAGTTCAATTTTTCAAACCCCTATTCAGGGGTTGATTTTTCAAAAATCCTTTCTTAACGGATGCCTACATTATAAAAGCTGTATGTCAAATTTCAGTCCGAATCGTCCAGCGATTTGAGCTGTTCGTTGATAGATCAGTCAGTTGGTCAATCAGTCAGTCGGTCAATCAGTCACCTTTTCCTTTTATTTACTTAGATACTAGCTGATGACCGCGACTACGTACGCGCGGATTATGGATTTTTGATTCCCGCGGAAACTCATTAACTTTTCGGGACAAAAAGAAGCTTATGTGTTAATTCTGAATATGAGCTGTTTTTATTTAAAATTTCAACCAAATCGGTTCAGTGGTTGCAGCGTGATTGAGTAACAAACATCCGTCAATCCATCCATACATTTAAGCTTTAGAAAAGTAGAATAATATTAGTAGAATTTGTACTTATGTAAGTAAGGGTATTAATCTAAATCTAAATATATAAAAGGCAAAGATGACTGACTGACTGACTGACTGACTGATTGACTGATTGACTGACTGATCTATCAACGCACAGCTCAAACCACTGGACGGATCAGGCTGAAATTTTGCATGTAGATAGGTATTATAACGTAGGTGTTCGCTAAGAAAGGATTTTTGAAAATTCAACCCCTAAAGGGATAAAATAGGGGTTTGAAAAATTGAACTTAACGTGAGCGAAGCCGCGGGGAAAAGCTAGTTAGGAATAATAATATTGTAATAGACTGCTAAACCAGATAAATCTTTATGATACACACCGCCAGCTCTTCCGCAACATGCAGCAAGCAAGAAAGCATAAAATACACAATATCTACTTACACTAATAGGTATTATTTCAAACACCTGAGAATCACGCTCTTGCTTGCCATTAGTGTTATAAGTATTTTCTCCGGCATTTTTATCAAAATATGTTATTTAATTCTTCGGTCAGTTAGAAAATTTTAAAAATAAAAACCACTTTGTTAAATTTAGATTTCTGTGAGGTAAGAATTTTAGGCAGACGGAACTGTCTGTGCAGGTACTAAAATTGCGCTTTTCCAATTTTTTTATTAGAAGCTCAACACGCACTTACCTACCTATTTTCTATTCGTTTTATGGATGCCCAATGCACATTATACTCGTATCTACACGGGAATGATCAAGAGAGAAATATCAGATAGAATCATTTTCTAAATTAAACTGGATATAAAGTCCATTTACGCTACGTGAAACGCGAATTCCACAAAAAATTTATCACAAAAATGTATAGATCGCCCTTTTTTTGAAGCAGGACTTTCCTACATTCTGGGAGCTTCGATTTAATAAATCTTCTCGTCCAAACTTCAGTACCTACTACCTGTGCTATTATAATATACTAGCAGATGCCCGCGACTTCGTTCCCATGGATTGAGGTTTTTTTAATTCCCGCGGGAACTCTTATTTTCTGCGATAAAAAGAAGCCTATATGTTATTCCAGACAAAATGGTTCAGTTGTTATAGCGTGATTAAGTAACAAACATTCATACATCCAAACTTTCGCATTTATAATATTAATAGGATTCGGTGTCTGACCCTGAGGTCAAAAAATGATGCCCAGTGCTGACATTCGATTCTGACTACGGTTGCAAAATTACGTAATTTTACCGAAAAAGCTTGTAAAATACGGATATTTTACGGTAATTTATATATATTACGGTAAAATTACCGGCTACGTATGTATGCTGAAAAGTATGGCGGGGGGGGTGAGACGAGCGTGTAGTTGAAACATACGTACTGCGAGTCGCGCGGCGCGACGCGCACGATGCGACGTTGCCGTTTAGTGCAGTTTGCCTTTATGTTTTGCGCTGTTGCCATTCCGACTGAACAGTGAGCATTCGGCAAGCCGATCGGCGATCAGTTGAATTGTTTTGACTGACTGCACTATACGTGCATTTAGTAAATTATGCCACGAAATCAAGCAAAAGTGTGGGTCACAATTAGGGTTGCCAGATTTTTTTTCAGCCTATAAGGGACAAATGGTCAAATGGGCAAAAAAATACGGGATTTCAGTTTTTTACCCGGGACAAATAAAAAAACAAAATTATTTAGTGTCATTTTTTTTAATATTTTTCCGAGGATCGAGTCAGTTTTAACATATTTTTATTTGTTTGAACATGGGTATCTGTAAACGTCACTACAATAACACACCTACAAATTATTATTTTTTCCTTTTTTGATGTCAGTGCTGATTTCTTGGGTTTTGGAATCTCCTAATGACGAATCTGAAGTCAGTTTGGCTCTATCACATCAGAATACATCAGAATTTTTCACAATACACATTTATAAAAATCAAGAATGTATTGGGGTATTCAAGAAAAAAAAAAACAACCAGAAGTAAAGAAATAGCTGGATAGTTAGTATTATTTTTAGTATCCGAATAGTTAGTCAAGAGGAACATTTTAAAATACTAGTGCAACTTGAGGAACTTTTTCTTTTTAAAAGTTAAAAAAACTTAAATACCTTCATTACCTAATTATGCTTACTACTAGCACGTATACGCGCATAGTAGCTGCGTTTTGTTGAAGATTTTCTAAGAACTCAAAGAAATCTATATATTTTTTTAATAAATAAACAGGGCAATTATCCATCCGATCAGACAAACTTCATTTTATATCATAATTATAAGTTTAACTAAATGAAAATCACCGTCATGCTATATTCATGTAGAAAAATTTTGCAAAATAAAAAAAAATATTTCCTCAACTCACAAAAATCTAGGAGAAACGTTACTTGAACTTCAATAAGGAATTTCGTTGTAGGACTGTGTAATTATAATCGTAATTAAAATCGATTTCATAATGAAAAACGAAGTACTGTTCAAATACGGGACAGAGTCAGTCCCGCCGGGACATTTTAAACTATGTCTAAAATACGGGATGTCCCGGGAAATACGGGACGTCTGGCAACCCTAGTCACAATAGTTTTGTTAGAGAGATAAATCGTATTTTACCCAATTTTACCGTAATTTACGTAATTTATTTATATTTTACGTAAAATATGGTAAATTACCGAATTTTACGAAAGTAATATTACCGCTTTACATCCCTAATTCTGACACATAATCGCTGCCTATGGGCCTCATAAGAAAGAGTAGAGAGCATAGAAATCCGTGAGATATTCGTATTTCGTAAGGATATATTTATTATAATGTTAAGTAAGTGTATTCTAAAATATTCAATTGTTGCAGAATCTTTTTGTTTCAGACACAGTTTCAGATTTGCAAGAGTCCAATAATCTTTTAGATTGCGTAACACGTCAACAGTAGGTACCTATACAATTGAACAGAACCACAAACAATTCGAACAACAAGAAAAACGAGCTACAAAACTCATAGCTTGCAGCGGGCTAGCTTCATTTAGGGAAACGAGTTCAACTTCAACAGAACTTTTCGCATTTCATAAACATACTTTTACTTCCTCAAATTGAGAAAGAAATAACTCTACTTCTCTTTGCATTGAAGTTATTATGAATATTTTCATACTATTATTATTTTGTTATATATTTGTCCTATTTTAAATGATAAAAAAGCAAATAACTACATTGAAATTACGGAAAAGGATTTAAATATCTTTGATATTGATTTAATACTCCATTTCCTTTACCGTTAAAACAATTAGTGATGTTTAATTGCTTAAAAAGCACATAACTCCAGGAAGACAGAATGCTCTACTGGGATCGGAATCTCCTAGACATAGGTAAGTTTAAGATAGCAGGCTACCTGGGAGATCTGCACTTTGCCGTGGGGGTTTCAAAATGTCTTGCTTCAGATTTCATATAATAGATATATCTTAATAGAATAACTTGGTAAAACAGGCTAATACGATTTGTGGCATAGCTGAAAGCAAAGCAAATTACAACCGAGGTAGTTTCACGCTTTCGCGACAAATGAAACTCAGTTTTCATATTTTGCTCTTGTGCACATTTTCATTTTGATGGCACTTTTCCATTCTAGTTTTTTAAAACAGAAAATGACTTGAATAGAGAATTAATTATTGATGTTTTAATAAGTACTTATTATCTAGTGCAAATAAGAAAAAATATAATTCTATGACTTTCTCTAAAAATGAAAAATACAAACACTCAAATACTAGCAATTCCTATCAGAAACGTTTTAAGGAACAAAGATACTGCTTTGGGTACATTTTATCCATGTATGTACCTTGAAAATGACGACAGTAATGCAAACTGGTGGTGCCGACTGCTGACGAACATAAAATTAAATTGTATCAAGTATGTATTAAAAATTTAAAACACCCTCGACATGTGAATCTATGGCCTTTTTATGAGACACCCCACACCCAATATCCTGTTAACCGGTTTGCTGCTCCATCATTAAATCCAAATCCATACAAATACCCTCATTTCTGATTAAATACAAAAAAAATAATAGCGCTACATTATTAAATATTTTTAAATTTTCTAAATATCAACGTCAGTCGACGAATAAGTTAGGACAAAGGCTCTTATGAATATTAATAGGTTCAGTTAATACTGCCTCACACTGCCAAAGAAAATTTTGAATAATCTAGCTATTATCTTAAACTTCGAATGAACTTCTATTTTTTGGATTAGTTAAATTAAAATTTTAATAAAATAGATTTATTCTAATTTAAAAATATATAAATATTTCTAGTAAACCAACTTGTGGCTGTTATTTTACAAGTCGAGGTTTTACCACTCGTTCGGAAAGCAACTCTGGGTCTGTTTATAATTGATTGCTACAATACAATACAAGGATCGGCCAAACACGATCGTGGTGATTGCGACCTTCACATGGTCGCAATCACCACTGATTGGGCGATCCTTTCTAGCTATTGGTACAGAATGCATAATATTATAGTACTACTAGTAAAGAAGATTCACTGCGCTAAATCATTTAAATAAATAGCGACTACAAAATGAAGTGCAATTTAGGTTGCACAGCGCTCACTTACCTACAGTCATATTTACCTAGAAGTTGTCTCCCTTTCCATCGCGTAACTCTTATCCCTTCGCACTTCGTTAGCCCATTGAGTTGGCCCGTCAGAACAGGACGACGCTGAGTACTTGTAGATTTATACCTAAAATGCGGAGTGGGCCTGGCCTGCTATTGGCTAAAAAACATAACTGCAGCATAAATTCAGCCAGTACCAATTGAAACTGTAGCATTAATTGATGCACCTTTTTCGAAGTCAACGAGCGGAATCTGCTGAGAAGTCGCATTTATTGCTTGCAACGTACGCACAGCGTAACGAGCTGAATCAACTTGATTCTATTATGTCGAAGAAAGGTCTAATGGAGGTATCCCTATATAGGTATCCACATATATAATATCTCAAGAGCTACTCTAGAGGGTTATAATGAGCTCTCGGGTGAGGTTTATTAATTCAATTACGTAAGTGGCGACTCTCAAGTAAGTTGAAATGCTCTACGTTCTTCAATCTTCCGAAGAGAGTAAAATTTATGATGATAATTTAAAACATTTTCATATTTATTACTTGCTTGCCTATTGAAGCTAGGCCTCTTTCAGGTTCTCGGCCTATTTAGACCTGTCACTTTCCATATCTTCCGTTTTAATCAGAAACGATTAGTAATTTTATTGTGTAAGTAAATAATTAATTGGAAGATTTTATTTGTATTAATACTTAAAACCATGTAATTTAATATTTTTGTTCACTTCATCGATTAACTTGTGGCTTATGCTATCTTTTCTTTTATACGGTAGAAAATAGATTTAATCTAAATTCAGCTCTCAGCCTAAAATGGGGTGGTAGTCGAGAAGGCCATCTATTCGGTCGGCCATTTCAAAAGGATAATAGTACGAGTATTTTTATTTGCTCACAAAGAACAATGCATTATTACAGTTTCGACTTGCGGAACGTGTTTGTAGAATGTGAGCCAGTTCCACAGACTACACATTTTATAAAGGATGACGTCAATTGCATGACGAGATTTAATAAATAATTGTAAACTATAATATCGTACCCTTATTGCAAAAACCGATTATCTGCATTTTTGTACCAAAATTACGTTAAATATATCAATCGACTCCTCAACTCACGGCGAAGCTGTAGGTAAAACCCATTGTCTGCTACGATGCTTTTTTACGGAGATAGCTAGAGTTAAAAGCAACTACCTACAGGTATGATTTAATTACCTTCTTAAAAAAAGAACTAAACTCATTTAAATAATTTAGATTTATAAATCTATACCACAAAAACAATGTATTGTATTATAATACTTTTCAGATGTAGTTGCTTGATTTATCATTATGTCAATATTATTCTGTTAATACATGTTAACCTGCGTTAACAGGTTTCAGCTTTTATTGATATACTAGAAATTGCTGATGTATCTAAAAAGTAAAACGAACTAAACAACATTAGTTGCTTTTTGCAGAATAATGAACTCAATATTTTGTTAAAATTATTGCAGGTAAAAGAAGTTAAGTTCACTTTTACTGTATAACTGGGCTACGAGGGTTTTTGAACATCTTCACAAATCAAAAGTTTTTTGATTTGTTAAGCTCACAATATAACTCTATCTTTAAGGTATGAGAAAAGACTGTCTAAAGATCTTAAGTTTAGTGACTGGCCAACTGCCGGAATCTATAAAAGTAGAAATAAGCTGTTTGACTTGTATGCAGAAAAAAATATAATTATTCCCCCGCGTTTATTGAATATGTAAGAAACTATTCTAAATTGTTTGAAAATGTGTGCATACAAGCAAAGTCACTTCACATAAAACAAAAAATTGCCAATTCTGATAATAAAATTAAAACAGCATGGGACATCATCGGCGATGAAATGAGTAAACATAAGGTACATAATAATAATAAATTGGAGCTTAAAAGTGATAATCATGTAATTAACTCCGATACAGAAATTGTAAATACATGTGAGAACTTTTTCAAAAATATTCCAATTACTACAACCAGTTCTCTGAATTCCTCGCCAGCAGAAGTCTATCGTCTTCTAAGGAGCAATGTCTCTGAGTGCAATAAGTTATTTAGGTTTGAACACGTTACCCCATATGACATAGTCAAAACATTTAAATCTTTACAAAATAAGAAAACAGCAGATCTATGGGGGATATCAGTTAAAATAATTCATAACATAATTGATATTATTGCGCCATATCTTGCTTTAATTTTTAATAAATCAGTAGATTCTGGATCTTTTCCAGACCTTATGAAATGTAGTAAGCTAATACCGCTTTTTAAATCGGGAAGCAAAAGTGACCCGAATAACTACAGGCTAATTTCAATTTTGCCAACTCTCAGCAAGATATTCAAAAAAATAATGCTCAACTAACTGCTTTTACACTTTAATTTAAATAAACTCCTTCACACTGAGCAGTATGGTTTTACAAAGGGTCGATCAACAACCGATGCAGCCGCAAGGCTGTTACAACACATATTCGATGCATGGGAGAACTCACAGAGTGCCATTGGTATTTTCTGTGATTTGTCGTCAAAGGCATTCGACTGCGTTGATCACGAGACACTTTTGCTTAAACTGAGCCACTATGGCATTAAAGATTTTGCACTTAGTCTCATTGCGTCTTATCTCAGTGAACGAGTCCAAAGAGTATGTTTCAATGATGTAAAATCATCCAGATCAGCCTCAGTAATGGGTGTACCCCAGGGTTCTATTCTAGGTCCATTCATGTTTTTGGTCTACATAAATGATTTACCACATTTTGTGCACAATACTTCGATATTGTACTATTTGCTGATGATACGTCTTTGAATTTTAAAGTCGATAGGATGAAAGACAATTTTGACGATGTAAATAATGCATTATCTCAAGTTTCTGAATGGTTTACGGCAAATAATCTACTTTTAAATACTAAAAAAACAAAGTGTGTTGAGTTTTTATTACCTAACCCGAGAACTGTCAGTAAAAATTTAAAGATAAATAATGAACCTTTGAAAACTGAGGACTCCACAGTGTTCTTGGGATTAACCCTGGATTCAAAGCTACAATGGGGCACCCATATAGCAACGCTTGCGGGCAAACTTAGCTCTGCTGTATATGTTATCTTTACATAGTATAAAACAAAATCGATTCTCGCTGTCTGGCCCTCTTTATGTACGCGTAGATCTTTTAAACTACGCAACGGATTTTAATTTAGTTTTCATCAGTAGATAGAGTGATTCGAGAGGAAAGTTTACAGTTATAGTGTTTCCCTAAATTCCTACGGGAACGGGACAAATGTAGGTGAAACCGCAAGGCACAGCTAGTTATTTTAATATAATAAAACGAAATAGATTTTTTATTTAAATGAGCTAATCTCTAGAACGGCTGGACCGATTTCAACGAAACTTTCTTTTAAAGATAGCTGAGATTATAAGAAATAATGTAGGCTTGCCCATTTCCCACGGGAACGGGAACTCCTCAGGTAAAGCCATAGGGCGCTGCAGTTAGTACGTACAAAGTTAAATGAAATCTACTTTACCTTCAGCCAAAAGCAACTAAAGATATTTATTTTACACCTGTACTGGCTAAAGTTGAACTAAAACGATTTTTGTCTTGATGATTATTACTATTCAAAACAAGTGATTAAATAAAAAATGCCATTAGAGCTACCAGAACGGTAAATTTGAAAATTTGGTAGTTTTTCTACATTCAGGAAAAACTAACTAAGTGAGCTCCTTACCGGTTATTTTCTTCTTTTTGTTGAAAAAAATAGTAAGTTTTTTTCAATTATTAACCTACTTAACATTTCTTGAATAGTTTCTTGTTTATAAAAATTACTAGCGGACCCGACAGACGTTGTCCTGTCTTAACTATGAATATTGAAACTCCCCTTTTTACCCCCTTGGGGAGAGAATTTTCAAAAAATGTAAAATACGTAATTCTTTATTTTTGATCAAGAGCCAAAATATCAAGTTTCATAAACATAACTTGAAAAATAACTTGAAGAACGAAGGACTATCATACAAACATTCAACCCCTATTTAATCCCTTAGGGGGTAGAATTTTTAAAAACTGTGAAACACCTACTTTTTTGTTTTCAATTTAAAGCCTAAGTACCGAATTTTATGGGTATAGCTTGAAAAATAACGGAGTTTCATACAAACTTTAACCCCCCTTTTTACCCCCTTGGGGGGAGAATTTTCGAAATATGTAAAATACGTAATTCTTTATTTTTGATCAAGAGCCAAAATATCAAGTTTCATAAACATAACTTGAAAAATAACTTGAAGAACGAAGGACTATCATACAAACATTCAACCCCTATTTAACCCCTTAGGGGGTAGAATTTTTTAAAAGTGTGAAACACTTACTTTTTTGTTTTCAATTTAAAGCCTAAATACCGAATTTTATGGGTATAGCTTGAAAAATGACGGAGTTTCATACAAACTTTAACCCCCCTTTTTACCCCCTTGGGGGGAGAATTTAAAAAAAATGTAAAATACGTAATTCTTTATTTTTAATCAAGAGCCAAAATATCAAGTTTCATAAACGTAACTTGAAAAATAACTTGAAGAACGAAGGACTATTATACAAACATTCAACCCCTATTTAACCCCTTAGGGGGTAGAATTTTTAAAAACTGTGAAACACGTACTTTTTTGTTTTCAATTTAAAGCCTAAATACCGAATTTCATGAGTATAACTCGAAAAATGACGGAGTTTCATACAAACTTTAACCCCCCTTTTTACCCCCTTGGGGGGCGAATTTCGAAAAATCCTTTCTTAGTGCTCGCCTACGTCATAAAAGGAACCTACTGTCAAAATTTCAAGTTTCTAACTTCAGTGGTTTAGGCTGTGCGTTGATCGTCAGTCAGTCAGTCAGTCAGTCAGTCAGTCAGTCAGTCAGGACAAGCCTTTTTATATAATTATAGATTATTGTTTAAAAATTGACATCATTATAACTAATTTTTAAGTCGATAAAGTTTCAAATGCTTATAACTCAAAAACTTTTCGCTCAAATTTTGGTGCAGATAATCGGTTTTTGCAATAAGGGTACGATATATAGTCGGACTTTTAATTAGATGCAGTAAAGACGTTTCGTGGTTTGCCACTCTTTGACGAGAAACAAAATAAGAATGTGGTAAAGATCAATCATTTCAATTATTCAAAGTGAATCATTTTACTTACTCTTGACATTTACTTATGTTATAAATGCGAAAGTGTGTTTTTTTGTTGGTTTGTGCTTCGTTACGGCACAACATAAACCTTTCTGACCCAAAGTTTCTCGGTCGCACTTAAGAGCCTTACGCGGCCTTTTTTTGTTAGGAGATAAAAACGTATTCCCAGCATGCGATTTGCTCGGTTGAGTATTCAAAAAAAGAAAGAGGTTCTCAATTCAGCCGGTATCTTTTTTTACATTGTAGATAAATACAATAATGATGATAATGAGTTGGTACTTTGAACTGAACTTTTGTTCAATGAAAACCTGTTATATTGAAATTAGGTAGGCTAGCTATAAATAATACTTATAAGCAATTCTTCTTCTTCTTTATCAACCGATAGACGTCCACTGCTGGACAAAGCTCTCTTGCATGGACTTCCAAAAGTCTCGAGCTTGCGCCGCCTGAATCCATAAGCCATTATGAATTGTAAAATACGATACCTAAGCTAAACTATTATAGGCTCTCAGGCAGAAATTTTCGTACATATACTTGGTTATGTAATAATCTCAGATAAATAATTCGCTTTAAAAATAAACTCACATTTAGGTATTAAAATGGGAAAAGGATATCTATTGGTCAGTTTCATCTATCAATGATTTAGTTACACTTGGGTGCCTATTTTACCGTTAGGTTCTATTAGGTATTCTGTGCCGTTAGTCAGATAAACTCTTATATTTCCGCAATGGTATCGCCCATAAGGTGTGTCGTAAAACCTTACTAGGTACAGAAATCGACTCGCGTTGACATAGAATTTCCTTCTTTACGACCCGTTTACGAGTTTAGAAGTCGTTTTGACCGCGTTCTTAAAAACCGTTTTACACATTTCCAGGTGCTCTCGTCTTGAAGAATATAATACTTTTAATCCGGACCAACCTGCCTTCGCAACAGTTTTGCTTCGTTCATGAATTATGAAGACTTTATGCAACCATGAAATTCTTTTCGCAACAACATTTTCATACAAAATTATATTATAGGTACCTACCGACGCGACGTGGTTGTCGAAATTGTGGCGGAGACAAAAACATAGCAAAAGTTAGAATGAAGCCACATGGCGCAGTGCCAGTTTGTTTTTATAGTGAAAGTATAAGTCAACTAAGTGAGGAGTCCCGGTTTTACGGGATCCCGCGTGAATTTTGCTGGATCAGTGATGCGGGATTATACACGCCGAATCCGTGGGAGTAGCGGAACTGAAAGATCATTGCTACTGACCCTTGCGCAACTTCTTTGTTATTCATATTCATATTTATTTATTAATTGCATTCGAATATATGATTTATTTACAATGATTCTTATAATTATTTATTTAAGCCAGTTAGAATTTCTGTTTCCGTAGACCATAAACTTTGGAAATTCATATTTATTGCTACCGGCCAATTTAGTTATTTACAAGTTAATGTTTTAAATGTAAAATGTATTCGTACATGAAGAGGAGCTACTATTTAATTGAGTGATACAAATGATTGCTTAATTCTTAAACAATTTTATTAAACTTAAAGGTAACAATAAAACCGAGTGATTTACAAAGATAATAAAAACTTTAGTATAGTAACGTTTTAATTGATTAAGCGTTGACAAATATACTATTTAGTATAAAAATTATCAAAGCAAGTCCCGCGGTTCCGCAAGGTTAATCATGTCAGTCCCGCGAGTCTGCGAGACTGAGGTTCCAATGCGGGATTGGATTCCCTAGCTGTGACGTCACCCCGCCGCCTCATCGCACCGCGTATAGCGTCGCAGATGTGTTGTGCTCGAAGAGCTCCTTTAGACCAATTCTTTAGATTCCAAGCTCATAAAACCTGGGTACTGCGGTTTGATAATGCAATGGAATGTAGTGCACCCATCAACAGAGGCATCTCACTCGCATTTACACTCCGTCGCCCGCAGCGATTAGACGTCTTTCATGAGCTATGTATCTACTTACTGATAAATAATTTGGCTGTTTTACTCTAAATCCAAGACCTTATTAAGGACACTCTTCTGTCGTTAATTATAACTCCAAAATAATATTTTTTTCTTTTCTTCTGAGTAGGTACCTACCTACCTACTGGTATTTCTATTCTCTTGAGGAACGTAAATTTCACTTCGCCAACATCGCATCGTATCATTTAAAATGTTCCCGGGATACGAGCGAGCTTATAAAAGCTTAGATATCAACGCTTCGACAGACTTGTTACCGACGCTGCGCATATTGCCGGTTAATTACTTGGAAACTTAAGTTTCTTAATTAATTTGAGGGCTTGTTCGAGGAAAATATTGCTCTTTTCAATAAGTAAGTTATTAAGCATATTCATGTTATGAAAGTAGCAGCTGCCCGCGATAACGTCTACAAAATTTCCAGTGACGATTTTGGCATTAATTTTAATCTAGGCGCTTATATTAAATCGTTGTAATCATGATAATTTAGTAATGTTATTTTAAAATGTAAAAATATACATTTTATGATGAAAATTACATATACGTACTCCCTTTTAAGGAGGTATGCATATAGCTTCTTCTTCTTCTTCTTCTTCTTCTTCAACTAATGGACGTCCACTGCTGGACATAAGTCTCCTGCATGGACCTCCACAAGTCTCGGTCTTGCGCCGCCTGAATCCAGCGGCTCCCTGCGACTCGCTTGATGTCGTCTGTCCACCTAGTGGGGGGTCTGCCAACACTGCGCTTCCCGGTGCGAGGTCGCCACTCCAGCACCTTGGGACCCCATCGACCATCAGCTCTTCGAACTATGTGCCCCGCCCATTTCCACTTCAGTTTCGCAACCCGCAGAGCTATGTCGGTGACTTTGGTTCTCCTACGGATCTCCTCATTTCTGATTTGATCTTGCAGGGATACTCCGAGCATAGCTCTCTCCATCGCCCGCTGAGTGATCCTGAGCCTTCTTATGAGGCCCATAGTTAGCGACCATGTTTCGGATCCGTAAGTAATCACTGGCAACACGCACTGTTCGAAGACTTTAGTCTTCAGGCACTGAGGAATTTTGGACGAAAAGACATCTCTAAGCTTCCCGAACGCTGCCCAGCCGAGTTGGATTCGGCGGTTGATCTCTTTCTCGAAATTGGACCTACCTAGCTGGACTGTGTGTCCCAGGTATATATACTCGTCTACAATTTCGAGTGCAGAGTTCTCCACGATTACTGGGTGGAGCGGAGCATGAGCATTAGACATGATTTTCGTCTTGCTCATGTTCATTTTAAGGCCCACCTGTTGAGAAACCCTGCTGAGGTCATTGAGCATTGTATTGAGGTCTCCCAGAGTCTCTGCCATAATGACTATGTCATCGGCAAATCGAAGGTGAGTGATGTACTCGCCGTTTATGTTGATGCCAAGTCCGTTCCAATCCAGAAGCTTAAAGACGTCCTCCAACGCAGCGGTAAAGAGCTTCGGGGAGATTACGTCTCCCTGCCGCACTCCACGCTGCAATTGGATTGGCCTTGTAGTCTGGTCCTGTATACGTACTGACATAGTGGCGTTTTCGTACAAACACTTCAACACTTGAATGTACCGGTAGTCAATACGGCATCTCTGCAGCGACCTCAATACAGCCCAGGTTTCCACCGAATCGAAGGCTTTCTCATAGTCCACAAACGCTAAGCAAAGTGGCCTGTTATACTCTTCCGTCTTCTGTATAACCTGCCGCAGCGTATGAATGTGGTCTATGGTGCTAAAGCCTTTTCGGAAACCGGCTTGTTCGGGAGGCTGGAAGTCGTCGAACCTACGGGCGAGACGATTCGTAATGACTCTCGAGAGCAACTTATAAACATGACTCAGCAGCGAGATGGGTCTATAATTCTTCAACAAGGTGTTATCACCTTTTTTGAAGAACAGAACCACCACGCTCCTGTGCCATGCTTCCGGCGTTGTACCCTCGTGAATGACGGAATTGAACAATCGCTGAAAGATCTTTAAAACCGGTTTTCCACCCGCTTTCAGGAGTTCCGCCGTGATTCCGTCATCACCTGGCGCCTTGTTGTTCTTGTGTTGTTTGAGAGCCATACTAATCTCGTATAGGCTGACGTCCGGGATATCTTCGGTATAGTGTCGGGTCAGTTTGGCTCTAGGGTCTTTGGCCAAATCTTCAACAGGTTTCTGTGTCGTGGTATATAACTGTCCATAGAACTTCTCGACCACTCCCAAAACCTCAGGACGAGAAGAAACGAGACGACCGTCGTCAGTTTTCAGCCGCGTCAGCTGGCTCTGTCCGATAGACAGATCTCTCGCGAACACTTTGGAGCCTCGGTTCCGCTCGATGGTATCTTTAATACACTCGGTATTAAAGATACGAAGGTCGCGGGTTTGAGCCTTAGAGATCTGCCTATTAATTTGCCGATAGGCATCCGCGTCTGCCGACGACTGAAGTCTCATCTCTTGTCTCTCTTCCATTAGTTTGAGTGTGTGGTCAGAGAACTTTTTGGTTCTTTTCCTGCAATGGGTCTTAAAGAACTTAGACCCCACAGTATGGACAGTTTCCACAAACCTGTTGTTAAGATCGTCCACAGAAACGCAATCTGCTAGGCAATCGAATCGGTTCTGCAGTTCGAGTTGGAAGTTTTCGGGGTTTTGGATATGAGCACGAGTAGGTCGGAGAGTTGACTTCACCAGTCTGGCCCGTTCCAGCTTCACGTTGATATTCAATGTGCCTCTTACCATACGGTGATCGCTGCCGGTTTTTACCCTATTGATCACAGAGACATCATTGAATATATGCCGCTTGGTCGACATGATGAAGTCTATCTCATTTCTCGTGGAACCATCGGGACTCATCCATGTCCATTTTCTGTGTGGCCGCTTCTTGAAGAAGGAGTTCATCATAAAGAGGCCCTCCTTCTCCATGAAGTCGGCCAACATTTGGCCCCTATGGTTCCTTCGCCCATGCCCAAATTGCCCCAACCTCGTCTCTGCACCGCTTCGTTCACCTAACCTTGCGTTGAAATCCCCCATCACAACATTGTAGTGAGTAGTGGAGGCGTGTATGGCTTTTGATATATCCTCATACAAAACCTCCACCTCCTCGTCAGTGTGTGCAGTTGTCGGTGCGTAAACCTGTATAACCTTCAGCGAATACCGTTTGGTTATTCTGAGTATAAGGTACGCTACCCTGCTCGACACACTTGTGACTTCGACAATGTTGTTAACGAGGGACTTGTGGACGATAAACCCAACACCACCCTGGGACTGCTGGTCGCCCTCCCGGTAGTAAAACAAGTTGCCGGAATTGAGGATTATCGAGTCCTCCCCCTCTCTTCGGACTTCAGACAAACCTATAACATTCCAGCGCAACTTGTTCACTGCTTCTTCCAGCTCGATGATCTTCTCGTCGGTCCTCAAAGTGCGTGCGTTGTATGTCGCCAGGTCCAGTCGTCGGGGTTGGCAGCGGAATCCCATCCGGAGATTCTTAGCACCCCCTGCCCCGCCATTACCACGACCGCTGCCAGGGTCGGGAATGACGGGGCCGCCGGGAACTAGGGGCCTTGGCCTTGTGTTGTGCACCATACAAGGTTTTGCCCGTAATGACCGCGCTGGGCAGGCGTGTTGGTCATCGCAGGGCTAGACTGATCGCACCGGTGTCGCTGCTGCCCGACACCGGCCTGTGTCATTTGTTCAGTCTAGCCAGTGCGAAATGGTTATACCGCCATTTGTCGGTCGTCAGAGCCTCGTTAGTAGACCAGCAGGAGGCACCACGGGCAGGTGAGGTTGACAGTTGGAGCGCTAGATGGAAGTGCGCTCCCTTACCCCCCATATATAGCATATAGCTTAGTGGTGGGCAACTACGGAACCCTCAGATACGCGTGGCCTGACACGCATTCGACCGTTTATTTCAAGTTGAAATACTTAGTAGAGGCTTAAGTTCTTTTTAATGACGCATTTTTACTGATTGAATAACAAAAATATTATAAAATTAATTTCGATCTAGTATGGGAAAATTAAATTATAAAGTGTAGGTATCTAGTAGTTACGGCTTTGATGGCCTCCTTTTGAGGGATCCGGGACTCGAATCCCGGGCATGCGCCTATAACTTTTTAATTTTTATTTTTATTCCGTACTATTTCCATACAAAAAATCACGTCGACCCGTAGCTCTGTTGCAGCGTGATTGAAGGACAAACAAAACAAGGTGTAAAGTAATTTTTTGCTGCAATACAATTAAATCTGCATGAGCAATGAGCATGCCTGCTCCGTCATTTCGTAAAGATGGACGGACGGACGGACGTACAGCGAAGGCTTTGTAATAAAACCCCGTTGGCACGCTTTAGGTACGGAACCACATTTGGGTAACCCCAACTAATGTATTTCCCTTCATGTAGTAAAAGAGAAGTAAATAAAGATAAATTGGATGAAAATGAAATGTGAAGGACGTAACGTAGAGCACTGCTGCTCGTAGCTCGGAATTCGCTTCGGACGAGTTGCATTTCCAAAGCCTCGATTTCAGTATTAGCTCGCGATAGTTAAGTAACCGGGTGAGGAAAAGCTAAATTGTGTTCTCGCTTTTGTTTCGAAATATTATATTATATTATACGAGTATAATAGGGTATAATTTAATCAGGTTACGCCGAGCAAATACGCTCTTTGTAATAATTTTATGTAACCCATTTAATTAGTGAAAGTAATAAACGCTGGGGGAAACGTACTCATTTATAAAGGCCACACTTCTTACTTGCTTTTCCATTCTACGGTATTGCGCTTATTGTTATATTTTTAGTTGTTCTAGATGTAGAGCAGCCTCACAACGATTTATCTTCGTTATCTTTGACTGACAACAATAAATACGGTATAGTACATTACTGCAGCGGCCAGTAAAAGAGGTATTGGTGGACGAACGTTTAAATGTGTGCAGAGGCGAACATACACATACGTAAGTCCATCAATGCCTAGTTGTGGCCAAGGCTTGTATAGTATTTTTCTTAAATAATGCGCGGAAATTAAGACTAAGTAGTACCTAGGCAGAATGGAACATAATTTTCATAGGTTTTCAAATATTTTTCTTTCGATTTTAGCGGTAACAAGTTTTCTATTACGACTCTTGCCGCCTCTTGAATTTCTCTCACTCACATGCTCATTGTCTTTACTTGAACTCATTTTGTCAAATCCAATTTACTTTTCAAAATCAATGTCGAAAAATGAACTACAATAATTTTCCCCTCATTAAAGTGTTCATTTGTTGTTTTTATTTGCAAGCTAGTTCGAAATTTAAATAAAACCTTTGATAAGTTACCTCCTTGATTGCCATGTTTCGGAGTAAAAGATCGTTCCATTTTTAAATTACACGACAGATATGAGTTTACTATATAATTTACCTGGCCGCTAAACCACGCCAGCGATGGATTTTCATACAACTTTTGCCGGCCACTGCTCGGCCAATACAGCAATTTCGATTTATCTCGAAGAAGGTTGTCAAAATAATGCTCTTTCCAAGCATGTTTGAGAAAAAGTTATTTTGAAAGTTAAAACACTTGAAAGTCATTTTAGGGCAAACAGACAATTTCGACCGTAAAATATCAACTTTATAAGATAAATCCTCACACTGTAAAAGCAAAGCTGTAAGAATAAGACGTTAAAAAAGCACTTTACTTACTTATTAGATTGGTGCCTACTGCCTATGTCTATGAAGTCTTAAGTCAGAGCACTTATGACAGTGACGAAGGATCATCCACAGCCATTAACAACCCAAGTAGCACATTAGCGATGAATTACGTTATAAACAAGCTACATTACAGTCTATTGCTTTTATGCAGATGTACTAAAGGATATGACGAGTCTTTAGGCTATACTGAGGAAAGATTATACACTATTAAACAGCATAGCTGATTAATGACTTTATAAAGGCGAAAAATTATACTTAAAGCATTTAAGTAGAATTTTAAAAAGGTCTTGTCCAGCTATTGGCTGCATGTGATACTACTAGTTGATTTAGAAGTCCAAAGCTTGTTAACGACTGGTTAATACGAAAAATTTACCTCTCTTGTAATGCTGCGGGCTGCATTGAGGTATTCGCTGGTTTTAAATTGGTGTACACTAATTCAATTCTAATTCTACTTCAAGGAGCTTGTTAGTGGCTGATTAAAAGTGGATTTGTAATCTCTAAAAATGCCGTTACATTTATAAGAAAATCATTAAACACCCTGAGTTGTAAATTGGAGTAGCTGTACTCCTTTCTAATCACAATGCATAAAGTATATCTGGTAGCTATTTTAAAGCTTTCGGCGTTATTTAAGAGTAGATCTAGATTATTGGTGTTCAAATTACGTCAGATTTGGTTTTTTTTGCATAACGTGTGACGTGACCTCACGAGTTACACGCGTGTGTTTATACATTTTAAATTAAAAATGAACAACTTAAAACCATGGAATGAAAGAAAAAGAACTGGTGGAATAAAAAGAAAACTATCTAAAGCATACGCTAAGGCTTCTATGGACGAATTGCGAAGGAACAGTACTGATGCAGTTAATATTTACAAGCCAGTGTCGTTTACGCAAAGTAAGGGTTCCGCACAAACAAATTTTGATGAAAATATTGATTCTTCTAATAAGCAGCATTTTCATGAACCATAACCACAAGCCAGACTAATGTTGTAAACAATCTTTTTACACAAAAAATGTTATTAAATAATACCTACCTACCACTAAGTTATTATAAAAAGCAGTAGGTTGTGATGTATACTCAAACTTTATTTGTATAACATTGTTCTTTTAAAAAACTTTGCTTTATTTTTAAAGTCAATATACATTTATAAGTAGTGCTAAAATTGTTTACAATATTAGTCTGGCTTAAAAATGCATTAGATATACTTGGCACTTTTTCGGTTGTTTTGACTAGAATGACTAAATAAAAAAAACATAACACTGCAAACAATACTGTGAAGGATGCGCAAAACTCTTTGAAAGTTTACTTTTTAGAAACTTCAATCAAATCTACTGAGCCTGCAAGGGTATTTTGAAAGCCAAACATTGTACCTATAGTCTGATTTTTAATTCCGTGGAATTCTGACGTATCTTAATGTTACCAGAGATTTAAAAAATCCCACAAAAAAGATAATAAATTGAAACTTATACAAATAAAAATCAATGGCCGCACATAGATATATGACAAATGCCCAGCAAATGCCTGACAGATAGTTTGGGGTAAAATCGAACTACAGGTGGTAATACTGTTTTTCATACAAATAACTCGCTCTATTTATAAAATGACATCTGTCAGAATTCCACCGAATTAAAAATAAGACTATACATACAAAATGAAATGGTTTTTGGTCGAGATTTCTTTATCCCTAGAAAGCTGTTGTATGCTCTCTCTTTATACCAGTACACAGTAAGAAAGATTATTAAAGTCCTTTGTCCAGCCAGCATAATGCTATAAGCTAGTAAATAGACTTTGGTAACACCACTGCACATCAAATAACTTTTCAAATGCATTTATGGAGAATTTGTGCTGGATAAGAAATGGACACCATTTTAGCAGTACATAAACGATTAGTTAATAAATATCCAAATGATTTATCTTAAAGATTTCAGGATACTTGATAGCTTTTAATTCAAACTATATATATTTTCCACTTATTTCCTAAATAGAGTATTCCTAATAGGTACAATGATTGAGAAAACAATAATTTGAGTGATAAATTTATTTATTTAGTATTTATCTTATGAAATATTTTCGTTAACGCGATATTATTTTGATGGCGCATGAAATATTTGATGTAATTACCTATACACATTTACAGTAAAATGGTACTCGCAACTTAATTTACTTACATAATGACAATCAAAACCAACGAGAAAACTATTAAAAAATATAATATCTTATCTTAAAAATGTCCGCCTGCACAAGCTCATAAATAAACAAACAATGAATGTAGATAGTGTCACATAATAATACGTAAAAAATAATTAAAAAACTATTTTTTTAGGTTATTTATATCTTAATAAAAGCTATTACGAAGAGTCAAAACATCTAAGAGCTGTTGAAGAGAATTAAAGTAGCTGAATCTTATGCTGCAATGGCTGTTGTATACCTGTATAAGCTAATCTACAGGCCCTGTTCAGCTGTTTCAATGATTATGCTGCCGTTAACCAGCCACTGTAATGCTCGGAGCTGGTTAATTTGGGGCCCAAATTAGCATTATAAGGTCTGGGTAGCTAACTACACAGGCCTTATGCAGGAAACTAAAACAGCCTTAAGTAGTCACAAATTCTATAATCAAGTCACTGTGCGGCTGTCATGTGCTACTTGGGAAGCGGCTGGAAGATATGAATCTCTACGGGAAAGTTGCGGTAACAGCCAATTAATTTTTTGCTTTGTTTGAAAAAGAAAAAGAAAGAAAAAACGTTTTCTAAAAACATGTACCTACTAGGTATCACTATACCATAAGGTTATCGTACCCACCGTATTTGCACCGTAAAGTTTCAAGAATCCTATTTCCTATTAATATTATAACTTCGAAAGAGTGTATGTATGGATGTTTGTTACTCAATCACGCTGCAATGACTAAACCGATTTGGATGAAAGGCACAAAGTTAAATTATAGACTGGAATAGCACATAGGCTACTTTTTATCCCGGAAAATAAGAGAGTTCCCGCGGGACTCAAAAAACCTCAATCCACGCGTACGAAGTCGCGGGTATCAGCTAGTGTTATAATATATTATTATGAAAATAGTTTTGTTTGCAACTTAACTTAAAAAAAGGAAAGGCATTCCGAACCAGTGGTAGATTCATTGACGATTCAAAAGTGCTTGTAAAAGTTTATTTGAATAAAAAATATTTCTATTTCTATTTCTATTTCTATTTCAAAAAAAAAAATATTACCATACACAATAATATGTTAGGAGCTAGGCAGCACTGTCAAAGTCGGCTGCAGAATGCAGCGTCAAGGCATTATATCCAGATAATAATATTAGGTACACCTGATAATACGGGTGTCTCGCTTTGTTGAAAGGATAATAAGCTTTGAAAACGATGTCAGGCATTCTGATAATCTCATCATATATCTCTGTGCTCGAATAGAATAGTTAACATAAAAATATATCGAGATAGAACGGGTTTACAACGGACTGGTGTGTGCATATTTCTGAACAAAACCACACCGCCCGTGTTGTTTCGAAAATATTATTTTTGTTTATTTACCCGATTAATCGACAGTTCCTAAATCCCTACAGCTTAGGAGGGCAGTACCCATGCAGCATCAGGATGAAGGAGTTGGACCCCGCAGTTTTTATGGGAGCATCTCGCAAAGTTTTTGTATCGATTTAAAAAAAATACACGCAAATCGGTTTAGAAATCACGGAGATATCGATATACCTACATAGGTAGAAAAACACAACTCCTTCTCCTCCATTTTCGTAAGTCGGTTAAAAAGTAGCATATGCTACTCCCGATAACATCAGCTATCTGCCAGTGAAAGTCTCGTCAAAATCGGTCCAGCCATTTCTGAGATAAGTGTCGACAAACAAACAGACAGACACAGACAAAAATTTTAAAAATTGTTTTTTTTTTTTGTTATGAGTACTGTATTTACATCCATATGCATTTAGTAAAAAGCTGTTATTTTGATACGATTGATTACATACAGACACTTCAATTATATTTATTTATATATATAGATAATTTTGCTAGGATCCAAAATATACTTCAACCATTTTAACTATCGATACTAGGTACATACTACTGCACTACTAGTATGATGTAAAGGGCAAAATTTCGTTGCTGAATTTTCTATATCCATATTTAAACGTATCCGACGAAGAGAATTAGTATGGAATATCATATTATACTGAATGGAGTCGTGTTATCTTCGCTCTAAGATTTATTGTACGGGAATACTTCGTAAATCGTGGTTGGCCCCAGCGCGGTGGCTTACGTAAAACAACCTGGAGGCTGAAATATGTACGAGGTGGTTCGAGGGTAGGTACAACAATTTCACTTTATATGTAGCTTCATGTTCCATAACTTAAGGAAAACCGCCACGGAGTAAGTATACCTGCTCCATCACACCCTATGTATCAGTGATTATATTCTCTTGGCTATGTATGTATATGTAATGTTCTCTAAAATATGAGATAATATTATAAAAGACATTACAGTGACCACAGAGCCGATGCATTCAGCGTTGTGAATTGCGATGTTTATGAAAATCCGTTCTGCAGATGACCTGTGGTGCCGCGTAAACATTTTCCGGCAAACCATTTTAGTACCTACCTTGGTACCTACATATATTCACTCGTAGGTACATAAAATACATTACGTTGATGGTACTTATTAGTAGATTGTTACACAAGGGACGTAAGTAAGCTATTACAGAACAAGATCCAATTTGGCGCCAGTGCGAGCGCAGCTCGCATAGGGCGCTAATGGATCGCGTGCACCCGAGATATTTAGTCACACGAGCGAGCGCAGCGAGCGAGGGTGAATATAGTTCGAGGCTGTAATAGCAAGCATAGTGCGACGTAATGTTGCCTTGAATTGCAAACACCTACTTACAAGGAGACTTTCCACCATAGTAATTCCTAGTCACTGAGCAAGTATGATATAAAGGTATATTAAACATACCTAATATTGACAGTACCTACTGACTAATCAATTAAAGATATTGTATTGTGGTTTATATGTATAAAACGCAGCGAATGAAAATATTTTCAACTTCGATCACAGAAAAAAAAATATTTTTCTGTGATCGAAGATTTTCAATCACTGATAAAACGATATAATAAAAGGAATCCACATCACAGTGATTGGCAGATGTCTATTGATATAGACAAAACCTTTGAGCATTTACGACGAAACTGACGGGAAGTCACAGTCACCGGTAAAATCCGACTTGAAACAAGACCCTTAAAAGATTAACCTTCCTATATACAACATATGTAGGCATACATGGCATATTATGTCAACTTAAGATGAAAATAGAGCCTTTGAATGCTTTGAATTTTTCAGCGTACGTACGTTTTAGAGAGAATTTTGGCGCATTTATTCATAGTTCCTAAACCATAGCTATTATACGACACATTCTTGAAATAAACTAAGTAAATTCTTTTAATATTTGGAAATTTTCTTCATTTTCTTAGAAAAATGAACTTGGTCTACATAATGTAGAGTCATGTAGAGTAGACCATCTTTTAAATGCCTAACTAATAAACAAATTATAATGGATTATTATGTACTTTTAACTAACTTTAATACATCCATTCTTTTCAATCAATCGGATTACAATTGGATAAAATCAGTCAAACCTCAGATAAAAGTCGTACGCACGTCGTACGTCGATGAACATCAAATTCAAACAATGATTGTTGTTGGTTATGTCCATCGATGTATTGCGTCACAGTTTAATACTGTACCCACCACAGGTACCACCCACTATTGCAAACATTATTGTTTCATTTTAAATGTATGTTTAACATATTCGTATCGCGTAAATTAAATTAATCTTTTCATAATAAAAGTAAAAAAAAATTGTTTGAGTTTGACATGAATGAATGCTGAAGCATAAGGCGGACTCACATAACAATGTTGAAATTTTATTTTAAAAGAAAGATTTTTATGTTTGTAATAGAGTTCCTTTTTTCTTTCATGAAACGAAACATCAAATCTTTTGTCACGTTGCGGTCGACGTGCCATAAAACTAGTAGTGGGGACTAGTGGGGACCCCATGTAGGAACCCTAAAATAATTCCGCTGAAATGGCTACGGAGCGAGAGTCGTTTCATCAATACCAAGGATGGGCTGCGTAATTGGTCCGTCGGTGGACAGCCTTATTTTCATCTTGCGTAAATGCGCTCGTATAATTTTCTCATATCACATTAACCTCGGGCTTAATGCTGATAAGCAGCCGAGATGAATTACCTACTTTCAATTTAATATTCCATATCTGGCTTTTCCGTTTCGTTCTTTTATTTTTCAGGGATGTTATAGGTACGGTTTATTCCCAGTAGTTCTGTTGAACAGTTCTGTTGCCAGAACTACTGGGAATTTTTTTCTCAACTGTAACGCCAGCGTTATTTCTAAAAACATCAACTACATACGTTTGTACAAGTCAGCTGTATAAACAATATTTTTTTATTTTTGCACATAATACACTACATATGGATATTTAATCTGAAAATTAATATTATTACAATTACTTCTGCATTTTGCTTGTTGCCAGTGATGACTGACGGTTCCGAAACTCACTTACCTCATAAGAAGGCCGAGACTCGCTTAGCGATTAGGACAGTTCTGCTCGGAGTGTCCCTGTATAAACAAATCAGATATGAGTTGATCCGTAGGAGAACCAGAGTTACCAACAGCTTATCGAGCGAACCAAATTATTTTTTTTTCTTGTTCGATGACAAGATACTTGCCTTGCGTCTCACCTGATGGTAAGTGACGATGCAGTCTAGGATGGTAGCGGGCTAACTTGAAAGGGGTATAGTAGTGTACGTTTTACCTATACCCCTAATCGGTTTCTACTCGCCGTCATACCGGAACGCTAAATAGTAAATAGTCACGGCCAAAGCCTCCCACCAGACTAGACCAGAGAAAATTCAGAAATTATAAATTCCTAAATTGTCTCCGCCGGGAATTAAACCCGAGACCTCCCAGTTATAAGACCACAGCGCTCACCGCTACGCTAGGGAGATCGTCAAAACACACCGACAGCGAAGCTGAAGTGGCAACGTACGGCGCACATGACTCTAATGCTGAGATCTAGAGCGTGCTCCGACTTAGCTTTGACTCAGGATAAAAGTTAAAACGAGACACGAATATGCTCTGACTTAGTTTTTTATCTCTGTCTTGAGTTTGAACAGAGTAAGAGTGCGGTCTATAGATTTCAGGCTCTAAGAAACGATGGGTGCTGGGGTCCCAAGGTGCTGGAATCTTCGAGCATAATGCATATAAGGCTGCAATAGCGACCCCGCACCGGAGTAGGCAGGTCCATGGCGATCATTTCTAGAGACCTATATCCAGCTGTAGACGTCTCTCGATTAAGATGATGATGATGTCATATTATGCCAAGTTTGATAACAAACATTCAACACATTCTTTAATTATATCTGAGTAAAGTAGGTACCTGAGTAGTTATATAGAAATAGTAAACAGGTTTGTTTTGAGACTATGGAAATGTAATTCATTTAATTATTATTCAGTAATAACAATCTCGGAAAACTTTCCTGACTAAAATATATATTAATACCTACTACTTGAATAATATAATATGTTATAATTAGAGAACATTTTTTTTTTTGGAAAGTTCTTGCTATTAGTCCATTAATGCATTTCATCTTGCCTGTGGCTTATTTTATTATGACTAAATCCAAGTATAAATTTACGGCTTCCTAATTCTAGTCAGTTATATTCCAAGTTAGGTACCTATTTCAATAGGTACAAATGCCTTTTCCAGCTGCGAAGTCCCAAAGGATTTTCCTGCAACTCGAAAATAAATGAAGAATCTTTCAATATTTCAACTCGATCCACAACTGTGGATCGAGCTAACTAGCTAGAGGAAAAGTATATTTTTCACGAAAAGAATGAATAACAGGTAAGTAAATCGAATAATTTTTATTTTTATAATCCAAAATTAAAGGTCACAAGACTCATAACCACAAACTCGTGTAAAGTATGTGTACTAAAGGAAAATGTACAAATACCTAATCTAGCTATCTATACAAATAAATAAAATTGAAGTGTCTGTTTTTAATATCAAAAGAACAGCTTTTCACTAACTTCATACGAAAGTAAATACGGTACTTATAACAAGAAAACAATTTTTAAAATTTTTGTCTGTCTTTCTGTTGCCACTAATCTCGGGAATGGCTGGACTGATTTTGACGGGACCTTCACTGGTAGATAGCTGATATTATCGGGCAAAATATAGGCTACTTTTTTAACCGACTTTCAAAAAAGGAGGAGAATGAGTTGTGTTTTTCTACCTCTGTATATCGATATCTCCGTGATTTTGACGAAGTCGCGGGAATCAGCTAGTCTACACTAATGTTATTCATACGAAGGTAACTTTAACGGTATAACTACTGAACTGCTTGGCCAGGTCATATCCTGAGGTTTACTTTTCATCCACATTTCCCAAACTTAAATCCTTGTGGACAAAGTTGAGAGTATGAGCAAGTAGAATATGGATCGTTACTTTATTAAAGCACGCGATTTCAGCCATCTGGAATAGTATTGTTATACATAATTATGTCATCCATTTCTCGCTATAACTACAAATTATACGAGTAATAAAAAGGCGTCTAATGAAAACAAATAGGTTCATTAATTTCCAAAATCTATATTGCCTCCAGTATAATGATACTGTTTACAAAAGACCGAAATATTCAAGTAAATAGGCATTTTTATTATGCTAACGACGTAATCACCTCCGCTGGCCGTGCAAATTGTTATCTATGAATCTGCGCCCAAAACAATGCTCTATTAATATTCTTTTAATATTCTTCTCTCCAAAAAGCAACGTACTTTTCTCTTTATAATCAACTTCTAAATAACCATGCTTTCGACTTCAATCGCATGCTTAAAAATCCTTGAGGAACTCTTTTTTTTATTATGCTATTTTATTCATTCACAACTCTTTGATTTGCTGGGCAAAGAACAGCTAGATCACTTCTTTTAAACTCCCATCAAAATCAGCTCAGCCATTGATCAAAGTACAGATAGACAAAATATTTAAAACGTCTCTTTGGATTGTACTTTATTTGACGTGATCATGATAAAAGTAAATAAAAGGCATTTATTTGGAAATCACATCGAAATGTAGGTACACCGTTTTTTAGTGGGTACCTAAAACCTTCGCATGTTTATACAACACGTTCGTATCACTACACAGATTGAGGCCAAAATCTCCAATACCCTGTGCTACGTAAGCGGTTTAGTTACGTACGCTTTATGTTCAAATACCCACGGTCACTACAGGGAGTCGTAATAGTCGTAGAGGATCGTCTACGTAATTGGCTTGCCAGTCAACGACCCAAAAGTCTCGAAGCTATGTGTAAAATAATTGAATAGGTACCTTGCTCGTTCAGATTACTAGTGAAAAAGTTTCATAGTTTTGTTGTAGGGTATAATCAATCTTCTTCTTCCTCTTAGCATTTCTCCTGGCTTATGCTAGGGTTCACTTGATGAAGATCTATAATTACCAAAAACGTTGACATCCGCCAAGAAAAGACGCGATTTGAGTGTACTTTGACGGCTCTTGCGCAGGCAAAGTCGCAAACACAGATTGCAATTTTTGAATTAGGTCACTTTAATTCTAAAGGTGCAATTTATAAGAATATGGTTAATTAATAGATGTTATAACAAGTAACAATTGAAAATTGAAAACACCCCTGACATGTGAAATTAAAATAATTTTCAAACAGATTTTCATGAAACATGGCTAAGAACATTCGGGATAAAATTATCTATAACACAAAAAAAAATTAAACGAAAATCGGTTCATCCGTTTGGGAGCTACGATACCACAGACTGATACACAGACTCATTAAACTTATAACACCCCTCTTTTTGCGTCGGGGGTTAAAAAACGATGAAAATCTTTCAAAAAGAAAATCAATTTATGTGATGCGTGGACACTTGCAACTGAAATAAAGCAAAAACCGAGGAGGACATACCAAACGACGAACGATTTTTCGAACATATCTACCATTTGATTAAATTGCACGTCGACGTCTATCTGGTGCACTTATTTATTTTTCCTGCTCGCACCGCAGTGGACACATGGCTGAATGGGTAACTGTAAATACAAACGCAGAGCTACTAAAAACATTTAATTAAAAACGATAAAAATACAATGAATATTCAAGATCCATTACCAAGTAGGACCTACCTATAGCTGTAGCTATTATAGCTATGTAATAGCTATTATAGTAGCATTTTTAATACACATACATTAGGTAGGTATAAATTCAGTTTTATTTTGTATCCTGATTATCTGTTGAATTCAACTGCATGCCAGCGAACCCGTCAACATGAATTAAGGTCTTTCAAATCACCTCTCTCAAAAAACTGCGAATAAAGCTGCCGTTAGCTGCGAGAAAGCAGCGAATGAATATAAGCCTAGTTTTTTTTAATGATTTATTTCATTTTACGAATATTTTTATTATTATCCACAAAAATATACCTAATCGTGATCTATTCCACTACAAAGCAGGAAACAGAAATCATCTTGTAAACAAGCAAGGACTCTCTCCTCGTCCAGGTCATTAGGTAGTAATAAAACAGTATACCTACTTTCACGTATACTATCTTTAAATAGCTTCTGCTGCGCTCATGATAAGACCAATGGGATATGAACTCATGCCTCTCAAATTGCCCTAAAATCTCTAAGGACATTTTGTGAAATGCGCCAACTTTAAACTGTTTGTAAAGCGTACTAATACCCTTTGACCGAAGGTAATTAAACTGCTTACATAATGCTAGACCGCTGTTGAAAACTACTTCGTGGTACCTATTTTAAAGTTTAAAGTTCGTGCTCATTACATCGGGTAAGTGGATCAATTTCAACAAAGGAGTTTTTTTCGGCCATTTCGGTGGACAGCCACCGAAATGAAAATTCAGGATTTGATAATTATTTTTTCCTAAACTACAATCCTAATCATCAACAGTTATTGCCTCACACACACAGGTAACTACCTCTTCTATCTAGAAAATTATTTTAGAACTGTATAGTAACGTTCTGCACTACCGATTTCAACAATGCCGCGTTAATTTTGCTTTTGGGAAATCCACCCAAGTATGCATCTATGAAATTTCGTTTATAACCTCGCCTTAATTTTGCTCTAATGCTTAGATGAAGATTTTCGAAATCAAGTTATAAAATCGAATATAGTACATACAAGCGCAATAATAAATAATAAAAAATTATATGACGGTCCATAATACTTAATAGCCCAGTCATATTAGGGCTTTCACCTCGGAATGAAAGATAATAAGATGCAAATTGGTATGAACCTTTGTTTTGCCATTCTAAATGTTGTCTCAAAAGTCACAATCGTTATCGTGTCCGCGTCTCAAGATATTCAAGGTCAAAGGTCACAAAAATCGGTTTTTCGCGAATATCTGGCTTCCTATCGGTTAAATGAGATTTGCATTTATTATAAAAGTTGTAGGCTATAAAATTCCCTACAACTTTTGTTTAAACTTTTTTTTCATACGACCAACCGTTTTGAAGGTAGAGCGCGAAGAGTGCACATCGTACAGTCATATACGGCCTAATGCAAGGTCAAGCGTGAGTTATGGTTATCAGTACGTTATAAAGTCAAAAATTATTCTCAAAAAGTTAAAAAGTCTTCTGATAGTGTAACTTTTCATAAGTAAGTTAATTAACTTACTTATGAAAAGTTAAAGTTACAGTTAAGTTTAAAAACACACAGCCTCTGAGAGACAAGCAAGAAAAAGGTACAAATCACTTAGAGTTGCATATACGTGTTTGCAAGGCATATTCACTATGCCTGCTCCCCTCTCACCCGCCCGCGCGCGATCCAAAATTCCGACACAATTGTTATTCCAGATTGCTTGTCTATGTAATTGAAGTCATTGGTCCCGGCAATGAATAGAAAAGGGCATAGGGTAGGGACAAGTATTTCCAGGTATATAAGTATTGAGAAAACGCGTTTTAAAGAAAAGATATATAATGTCGTGTTAACTTAAAATAAAACTAAAATATATAATCCAGAATTAATAATATTTTATACTTAAATAGTTAAATATGAATAATTATATATAAATAATCAAGTTACTTACTTTAATTAAATATAAATAATTAATAGTTAGTACATAAATAATAGGCATTGTTTAATAATTATAATTTCCAAGTAAATAATTGACTTTATAACGTACTGATAACCATAACTCACGCTTGACCTTGCATTAGGCCGTATATGACTCTACGATGTGCACTCTTCGCGCTCTACCTTCAAAACGGTTGGTCGTATGAAAAAAAAGTTTAAACAAAAGTTGTAGGGAATTTTATAGCCTACAACTTTTATAATAAATGCAAATCTCATTTAACCGATAGGAAGCCAGATATTCGCGAAAAACCGATTTTTGTGACCTTTGACCTTGAATATCTTGAGACGCGGACACGATAACGATTGTGACTTTTGAGACAACATTTAGAATGACAAAACAAAGGTTCATACCAATTTGCAGCTTATTATCTTTCATTCCGAGGTTGACCCCTTTTTTTACCTAATATGACTGGGCTATAAGTCAATTTTATTATCATTCCTGCTCTCTGCTATAAAGGTGAATGTTTCGTCTCACAAAGACTTCTCACTGGTGAATAAATATTTACATACATTATTTATGGATGTTGCTATATATTGTGACATATGTATTTACATATCCAAATAATTTAATATTAAGTTTTTGCTTGCGATTGCATCCGAATGGAATTTGGTTCTTAAAATCCCTTGGGAATCCTTGTTTTCTGGGGTAAAATGTAGCCTTCAGATCCTCAACTAAACTAAACTCATAAACTAACTCATGTATAAAATCACATCGATCTGTTGCTAAGTTTCTGCATGATTCAAGGGCAAACCAACCAACAAACACATTTTCGCATTAAAACATTAGTAAGGATAATCTCATGTACCTAGGTATATTTTGTTCGTGTACAGTAATTTTCTTAAAATGTAGTCTTAGACAAATAAAGATTCTTAAGCAAATAAGGAAAACAAGGGAGAAATGAAGGATTAATTATTAAGAGTGTAGGAGATGAAAAACAAAGATGAATGTTTGAAGCATTTGCTCTCGAGATTTTTCTACTCGTGAGATTAGACGCACTCTTCAACTCACACAAAAGATATGTCGTTAAATACAAGATGTACTTACGAGTACTTATGTAGTACGTATCTATTTATTTAGTTAGGTAGGTAGGAAATCTGACTTTTGTTTTCTTCTACTTTTTTTAACTAAACGTGAATTATGCTGATATTTTTGACGAAACCACTACGGCCGTTCCTATAAAATAAATGAATAATAAAAAGCCTTTTTATTCCCATATTCCAATAATTAATATTTCTTAGTACATATTACTTTTTCTTCAAAACTCGTCGTGAAGCTACTTAAAAATTAGCAATTCTGCCATAAATGTAACATACATATATCTATTTTTATCATAATGAGCATGAATTAATATTTTTGTCGTGCGTTCCGGCACGATGGCATGTAGAGCCAATTCATGAGACGTCAATAACTATAAATCACACATCTATACTTATATTATAAAGCTGAAGAGCTTGTTTGTTTGAAGGCGCTAATCTCAGGAACTACTGATTCGAATTGAAAAATTATTTTTGTGTTGGATAGTCCATTATCGAGGAAGGTTTTAGGCTATACAACATCACGCTGCGACCAATAGGAGCGAAGCATCAGTGAAAAATGTTGCAAAAACGGGGAAAATTATCCATATTTGAGGGCTTCCGTTGCGTGCGCTGCGTAAAAGGTTCAAGTTACCCAAAAAATAACTAAATATTTTTGGAGATAGAGGACATAATTTCTCGAGAATCAGCAAGTCACTCGAAACCTTTTCCACGCGGACGAAGTCGCGGGAATCAGCTAGTAAAAGATATTAATAATATTTTATATATTAATAGTATTTAATTTTTTTTAAAGAGCAACCACCGAGTTTCATGCTGGTTCCTCTCTATTTAAACAGTTACGATTCAGCAGCACATCTTTGCAAAAGTTTATTCGAATAAAAAACTTTTTTATTCTACTCTATTCAAAAAAACCTGATTAGGGTTTAATTATCACTTCTAAATTAACCGGCTGCAACTACATCGTCGCTTAAAATTGGGTGAGATCGCAGTCAATAGCTATCTTATCATCCTCACTATCCTTACTAATATTATAAAAGCGAAATTGTGTTTGTTTGTTGGTTTTTCCATCAATCCCGCTGCAACAGAGCTACGGATCGACGTAATTGCATGGATATACTTGAGGACCTGGAGAATCACATAGGCTATTTGTTTCCCGGATAATCAAACAGTTCCCGCGGGAATTTATTACTAAATACACGCGAACGAAGTCGCGGGCATCAGCTAGTTGAATATTTAAAAAAATGGAATTGACAATTATGTAGGAACCGACAACCGACCGACCGTTGTGCGACTGATTATTTATTACACAGACTGGTAAAAACATAACTCTCCAGTTGCTGGATAAAAACGATTTGAGCGCTTCGCTTGAGAGTTCTCAGAGGTGGAGGAAATAGGGGTGTCCACTTTAAAAATACATCGATGTTTTTTTCGATGCAATACATCGCGGCTGTGCATCGATGTTTTTCGATGCATCGGTTAGAAACATCGATGTTTTCTCAAAATCGAGTACTTTTTCTAACATTGCATCACAAGCTGTAGTCGGTCTCCTGATAGCGTTGAGTAGGACATACAAGAGGCGGTACATTTGTCCCGTACACGACGTCAAAATGTAAGAGCGGCTCAACATTTCAAAATGTACCACTTCAAATTTTCTGTCACGGTAGTCGTCTTACGCGCAAGCGAGGAGGAGCGAGGCACATGCTAAAAAGTCTACAATAGCGCGTCATGTCATGCCATTCATTCTGTAATGGACGCTGATGCGTTTCGAGCGAGCGAAATGGAAATACTCGTATGAGGGAGAGAGAGGCGCGTATTGAAGCTATGTAGTTTGTTAAATTATTGTGATCTGTGAAACGTGTGTGAAACGTTTTTATATCTTAGTTGTGAAATAAGTAGAATAGGTAGTTATTAATATATTCAGGTGTTTATAATTAGGTATTATGTTTTATGAATGACTTTCAACTTTCAATAACTATATACCTATTTAACCTATTTTGTTTATTTGGCTTTATGATTGTGTTACCTTTGTTGTGGTTTAACATTTTAAAATTATTTACATATTTTTTTATTTAATTACAAGCGCTATTTAGGAACTATGTTAATCGGTTTTTATTATTTGACGATGACTTTACCATTACCATATACCATATTTTATTAGATACCTACTAGCTGATGCCCGAGACTTCGTGTTCGCGTGGATTAAGGTTTTTTAATTCCCGCGGGAATTGTTATTCATTGTATTGTAATGGACGCTTTCTGCTGTTTTGATGATGTGGTGATGAGGTGATTTAGTACCAATGCTTCAATCCGACTGTAGTGACATCAAATGTCATATTTGTACTCATTACTTCAAATGTAATGCCAAGCATCAGGACGCGTCGCGTCATTTGAAGTGGGACAATGTACTGGCCCAGGACAAAAAAGAGGCTACTCTTACAAACTCTTTTTCAAGTCATGTCCTACCCAAAACTACTCTGATCTCACAATAAACCCGATCCGACACAGATGACAGAACCAAAACAAACGAAGTTTTTTTTTTAATTCTCTCTGGCGCAGTGTTGCCAATGTCAATTTTCAAATTAGCCAACTAGCGCCAGTAAAAAAAAAAGATTTAAGTTTTAATTTTATTAAATCAAAGCTACTGAACAGGGGCCCAAGTCTGCTATTGCAATTGTAGTTACATTGCCTATCAATGACATCCCAATTGCTACTTTTAGCAATTTTGGTAGTCTACTAATTCAATGGCGTCACAATTGTTTTCCGTTGGTTTGCCACTGACACATCTAGCTTTAAATCTAGCTTAAATAAACGTTTTTAATATGTAGTTTTTTTTGAAACTCATTTCGGGAAATGCTTTTTAAGCTAATTCCAATACCGAGGTATCATTAAATTACAATCTAATTATAAGAAATCGAACGACCATTGTGAATTTAGTAGACTACGAAATTTTGGACCAATGATAATTGTATTGTAATTGTATTGCGGATCAATGACAATGACATGTAAAATAGCAGACTTGGGGCCCAGTAATAGATGTACAATGATTAGCTGGTTACCATTGATTCGATGTTTTATGAAAAAACATCGATACATCGAGTAAATCAATACCTTTTCAAAGCATCGAATCGTTTCGATGCATCGAATTATAAACATCGAGTGAATTCGATACATCGATGTATATCGAATATCCCTAGGAGGAAACCTCTCCCTCACGTTTTAACAAAGCTAACGATCTCAAAATATCCCACTTTATGGTAAAAGCGGATACATCTAAGGAAAACCTTTGTTTCAAATTTCTTTTGTAATATAAAACCACTCTGCAACTTGAAATGCTTAACAATTTTTTCCTTCCTGAGTTTAGCGACACATATTTTGTAACTTGACGAAAGAAAAAATAAATATAACCACTGAGAAAAAGTATGTTTTTAATTAAGAAAAACTTGAACTGTCTTTGTAAGGCATTATATTGTTACAAACTTATTTTTCTATGATCGAAGGTTACAAAGAAGTATTCAATTCTTTCTATCGAGAATAAATTCTTGACCTTTCTGTTGTGTTTCAGCGCCTTACTAGAATAAAACTAAAGATTTTGTAAAATACCTAGGTATAAAATATTACCTAGCATATAAAATATTCAATCGCTGTGGTCAGCCAATTCCTTCCTCGAAAGTCCAAAAGGTTGTCTGTAAGAGATTGTTTTATCAATAAGGCGGTCTTTGTACCATTCTAGTTAGTTTCTTCGTAAATACGATATTGTTTCCTTGTTAAAGTGTGTGTAAAACTTAATTATGTATCTATTTTCTTTGTTGGAAATCTGGTTAAATTGCGGAAACTCATAAGGACAAAGACTTATCTTCTTCTCGTCCTTTCCTTTTTCCGTTATTTGGGGTCGGGTCTCCTCACTTTTTTGCGCCAAGTCGTTCGATCTTGGGTTGTCGGTTCAGGCAATTGAACAAAGACTTATATTCTTTTATATTATATTTAAATAGGTAGGATATTATTCTTTTTGGGTATTTTAATTCGCTTAGAAGTAGAATAATTAGGTATATTGCAAACAATAAAAATCAAATTATATTTAATTTTTGTTTATTTTTGTAGATAAGTTGGTACAAAATTACAATTTTGAAAATCACGTCATGTCACGATTTTTTTTAAATTGTTATTCTTATTTACTCTTAACAGTTTCGCTCATTTTGTGGTTAATTTGCATGAGCGAATTTTCATCTCTATAAATGCGTAAATCAATGCCGTCACATTTTTGCTGAAAACCCTTAACTTAAAACATTCAGTGAAACACGTGAAACACGTGAAACATGAACGCACGAAGACAAAACTGTCCAAATAATGAGTTGTGATTGTTCTATATTGCCTTTGTAGGTAGGTATACAATAACAATTGTTTCGGCGCGACAATTCAATTCAATTTTATTCGCCTACGCTGGATACAATATCTTGAAACTCAAAACTGCACCAAACTCTGCGCCATTGACTGTTACCAGCAAAGAGTTGTGAATATTACTACAGCAGAAATATTCCGCACAATAGTAACTACCTGCTGGCCGTGGCGTGCACAGATGTACTTACAGGGTAGGCAGATGATAGAAAATGGAAAAAATCTTCGGTGCGAATTTAAAAAAAACTTAAGGATAGGCATTGTACAAATTATAAAAAGCCTACCCTTAAGTTTTTATAACTCGTACTGGCGATTTTCTCCATTTTATATCATTTTTCCGCATTATGCCTACCCTGTGTGCACGCCACTGCCTGCTGGGACAGCCTGCTGCCAGGTTGGGACAAGCCGGTCATCATGGTTTTATGGGCCGAAGCATTGGGAGAGTGCCCGGTACTTGCTCTTGGCGTGGTTTACTCCCTAAAAGTATTTTTTTTTCCATTCCTTTGTTTCTATTCGTCATTCTCCCCATGGGGCTGGACGTTACAATACACATTCTACTCCGCGTCTTCTTGCCTTTTCCCTGCTCGCCCCAATCCGCTTCGCCTCTTGTGCCCCTGGTGCGCCAACTCCCGCTGCCTGGTTGGTCCTGCTTTTTGTTATACAGTAATTCGGCGTGTTTACTTACCTCTAACTAATATAACTATTACTTAACATAAAAAAAGATGTATGTGTATCACCTATTTCTATATATTTTTATTCTCATGAGACTACAAGTAACGGATTTTTAGTACATTCGGCACACACGTACGCTCCAGGAGTACCTATATTTCGTATAATCACTACGTTTCAGACGCTACGTGCGTGCGTGCTCTACTGAAGTTTAAGATACCACTTACTCGAAGGATACCACCTACACGTACTTATTAGTGCTTGTTCATATTTTTTCTTGTTATTGTAGATTTATTCGAGAAGCAGCCAAAAATTAAGTAGGTTGGTATAACATTATATTTTAGGTAGGTACTAAAGAAAGGCACTCGACAATGCTCTAACAAAAGCTGCCTTTTCATCCAACAATAGTCAAAGAAATTTTACTAAAGCATGTTCTACTTCTAGATTTCTATAAATGCGAGCTACGAGTACTTTTGATAGCTCTCAGTTCCACCTTTTATAATATACTTTCACCCGAGTGAGAGACGCGTGTCCTAGTTGCAACAATTAATGGCGCTGGGTAAGCGACGTTGACCTAAGTCGGTTAACAGAAAGTCCAAGTTTGACCTTTTCTTTCCTCTGTGCTTCGGAGAACAGATATTTGAGAAGCCGTCCTTCCCAGTTTTTACCACATTCCCATAATTTTATGGGAAAGCAATAAGTGAGAGGAATACCTACGACATTGAGAATTAATGATCTTTCAGGCACTTTTTCAGGCATAAATTTTCATCAAATTTTATTAGTCTTCCACATTTTTTTTTGAGAAAAAAATTTGACGCTTAATGCAGTAATCTATATGGTGAAGATAGACAGTATATAATACTATGTTAATGAGATAACATAATTATTATATGTTGTTGTTGTACGAATATGACTACATTAGCCGTAGTAACAAGTTTTTGAGGTGAGATTAGCATTTTCGAACGAACTTTATCCAAGTATTCTATAAATAGGGGAAAAAGTCGCTCACGTTGGTACTCGGTACTAATTCCAATGCGTCGAATGGCAAAAGCAACCCGCTGATTCTCTCACAAAAAGCTCTCGATTATCTCATGACGTAGCAGTTTGAGAAGGGAATCCACCCACATCATGTTACCTCAAATATCTATTGGACAAGCAATAAAGCTATCCTGAAACCTCGGAACATGTTTTATTCACGTTGAATGTATACTTACTAAATTTAGAAAATGGTTTGTATTCACGGATTCTTTCCTATTCTTTTAAAAGTTATAGGTATGTTTTTACAAAAATTTCACCCATCTCGTAATTATTTATATTATGTAAGTACCTAACTAGACGAAATCCGCGACTTTTCACTTGATTTTGTTTTGAAACTCTATATTGTTTATACATACCTACCTAAACACCTACCTAGACACCACAACTTGTATCAAATGTGTGTGTTTAAGTCTATCGTAAACATTAATATCGTCATAAAGATAATAATAATAGTAAATAATTATTGTAATGACTTCAATATTGATTTTGTTATGTGTTTTCATCTTCCAATGCGTGCGTAACTTTCGTTGTCTTCAATGTTTGAGGTATACCGTCTGTAACGTTAATCATAAGAACATATGTAGGTGCATAAAAAGGATATTTACTATAGATAAATATATATTTTGGGTAAATATAAATACCCAGAGTAATCGTCACCACGATACATGTAACTGGGTTGAAACGTTAATAAAATTAAATATAAATTGTTCATTAAACAATGATAATAAAATATATCGCTGAACCACGAAATAAGTCTTAAAATACAATGAAAATACATAACAAGGTTAAATAAAAACAATAAACCTACAGTAAGTGTTAAAATTTCTTACCTTTACCATCCACTATATCAATCACTTCTTCAATTTTAGTACCGTTAGGATATATTGTGACTTTCGTCTCTTTTTTCAACTTTGGTGAAGGAGGTACGAAGAAAAAGTAGAGTACATTATGTGTACTATTTTTCAGCTCTTCCCAGAAGTTTCTATCTCGAAACCAAACTCCGGAAAGATCCGCGTTTGGTAAACTTGGTACGGGAGAGCATTCTGTGCCTGTAAATTAGATTATTATTAAATATTTATTAAACTAGCGGCCCGCTCCGGCTTCGCACGGGTATCTAAATATATAAAAGGCAAAGGTGACTGACTGACTGACTAACTGACTGACTGACTGATCTATCAACGCACAGCTCTAACCACTGGACCGATTGAGCTGAAATTTGGCATACAGGTAGCTGTTAGGACGTAGACATCCGCTAAGAAAGGATTTTGGAAAATTTCAACCCCAAAAGGGTTAAATAGGGGGTTAAAAAATCGAACCTAACGTGAGCGAAGCTGCGGGTTAAAGCTAGTAAAATATATAGCCTATGTCATTCACTGATAAAATGATTAAAATCAATCAAAACAATTTGATTTATTCATTACTGCCCGTGGCCTGCACGCGTTTTTAGAGTAAAACAATTCTTCTTTCCCTAAACCATGAAGATTTCCTGCTATTTTTTAATATCTAAATTCATACACTACATTCTAACTTATTTACTTTTTACATTTTTACCTATTTATCCTATTTATACAACAATTAATATATTACAGAATGTCTTTATATACAACGTTCACAGCTTTCTTGTAAAATAAAGTTGAAGTGTCTGTTTGTACTATCAAAAGAACAGCTTTTTACGAAAGTAAATACAATACTTATACCAAGAAAACAATTTTTAAAATTTTTGTCTGTCTGTCTGTCCGTCTGTTTGTCTGTCTGTCTGTTTGTTACCGCTAATCTCGGGAACGGCTGGACCGATTTTGACGGGACTTTCACTGGTAGATAGCTGATATTATCGGGCAACGTATATTTTTTTAACCGACTTTCGAAAAAGGAGGAGAAGGAGTTGTGTTTTTCTACCTCTGCATATCAATGTCTCCGTGATTTCTTAACCGATTTGCGTGAATCTTTTTTTAATCGACATAAAAACTTTGCGAGATAGTCCCATAAAAAGTTCGGGTTCCAACTCCTCAATCCTGATGCTGCAGGGGTACTGCTCCCCTAAACCTGTGGGGATTTAGAAACTGTTGATTATGAATAGTTATTGTAGGGACCAAATAAAGACTACATCGTTAAATTCCAGGACCCAACTCCTCAATCCTGATGCTGAAGGGGTTCTGCCAACCTAAACTGTGGTGATGTAGGAACGCGGACGAAGTCGCGGGCGTCCGCTAGTTAGACAATATATTTTATAGGCACACTCCCGCCGCGGCCGCCCCGGCGAGCCGGAACCGCCGCAAGCGCTAAGTCCCGCAATTTTTAAATCTGTAATATCTTCGAAAATATTCATTTAAATCATATGCTGTAAAGGGCCATATAGATCTATATTAAATCAATAATGTATTTAAGGTATTTAATTAGATAAGGATTAATGCTGTATTGGTTAAAATCGCTTCGAAAATTAGCCATTATTTGTCGTAAAAAGTAAATGACAAAAAACGTTATTGTAGGATATCCATAAGAGGTAGACATATACCATCGCGGAGTTTTCTGTAGACTTTTTCAATGTGTACAATACTTAGTACATTATTTTGATAAATCTCGTAGGGTTCAGCCTGCGTTTGCAATGTAAGCGGAAAAAATGTAATTATTTACGACATCACTTTAGAAAACTCAAAAATAACAGTATTTCTCCACTATTTAAAGGATGTTATTATACATATAAACCTTCCTCTTAAATCACTCTATCTATTAAAAAAAACCGCATCAAAATCCGTTGCGTAGTTTTAAAGATTTAAGCGACCAAGGGGAAATAGGGACAGAAAAAGCGACTTTGTTTTATACTATGTAGTGATGAACTTTCTGTTTCTTTTAATTCAAACCGTTTTAGAGCTATTTGATCTACTGTGTAAAATTATTATTAATTACTGTGTATATGTTGTTTCTCTTTTATGACTACAACATAGCTAATATCTAGACTCTATTAGTATAGATATTATGCTGCCTAAAATACTCGTATTTGAAAATTATACTTACTTGAGGTGATATTAACATGGTCTGTTTTATTTTGATTTTCAATTGCTGGAAGCCAACCGGACGAAAAGTTTTTATTCTTTTTGTCTTCATCCTTTAAATTTGGAGGAACAAGGGTACTATTTTCTAAAGGAATTCTTATTTCACTATTTATTGAGTTTTTCTGAGGTATTTGTGTTCGATTACGCATGGTATTTGATATATCTTGTTTCGACTTAGTTTCTGATATATTAGTTGGAGCTGTGAAGTTTGCTTTTACAGGGGAGAATGATGTTGATGATAATTCGGAATAATTCGGTTTGACTACATCAACATTATTTTGTGTTTCAGGAAACAGCTCTTCTTTTACTTTTTGCTTAATTAATGGAGTTTCTGACATAGATATATTTGAAAATAATACATGTGATTGGTTTTCCTTTGTTACCAATTGAGATGCCATAGGCAAATTATTTTCATTAGTTTCAGCATACTTTTCTAGTTCTGTAGCTTTTATTGCAATATAGTTACGGTACTTGTCTGCAACCAGCTCGAAGTTGTCAATATGCTCGACTGTTTCATTAGGGTGTATTATCATGAATCTTTTTAATTTTTTAGCGGATGAATGAATTTTGTGCAGTTCTTTTGCTTTGTGTATTTCATTACGTATATAATTGAAGCTATCTGAAATAAAATTAGTTTTATTTTTTATTTACTTATTTAATAAAAATTATAATATTAACATAACAACCCCAAATACTCGTAAAGTCCGTAAGTCACGTAAGTCTGTTTGAAATCATTTATCGCAAAAAGCCAATTTTATTTAGAATCTTTTGTTTAACGTTGAGTCAGAAGGATTTCACTTTGCGGAATATCCATAGAAAAAATTACATTATACCTTCTCATTTACTCATACCTTTATCCAAAGTTGAACTTATTACCGAGGGTATTTGTTGCTCTAATGGACTTCCTTGTAAAGAAATACCCATTAATGCGTTCTCTAAATAAATTCCTTGTAAGTCTAGCTTGGCGCTCGGTTTATTTTGGTAACTATTTATTACCTTTTTGTATGATTTTATGATCTGTACATGAGTGTTTGGCAAGATTATATTTCGTAAATCATCTTTAGGCGTTTTTCTGTTCAGAGGCAGAAGTTCATGAAAGCTTTGTTGCTTATTGTTAGTTGAATTTATTTGTTTTAAGGGTAAACTTTCATGGTCAGTTTGAGCTTTGTCTTCAGTTCTACTAGGTTCATATGCAGAATTAGCTAATCCTTCGCTCTGAAAGTTATTGTTACCTTCCAAGTCTTCTTTTTGGGGTGATTTACTTATGATAACACTTTCATTTGAAGTATCATTTGTATTCAACTCACCGTTATTCTTTGCAAGTTGTTCTGAATAAAGTTTATCAGTTCCATTATTTTGCTCCGACGTCGATGCTGAAATTACGCTTTTATTTAGTGCTATAAAAACATTGAAACTAATTCAAGAATTTATATTTATTTGTATAAGAAGATTCAATGAAACTAAAAATTAATTGTAATAAAATATAACTGTAGAAATAAAGTAAATATTAAATGCCTACACGGCAGCAGACTTCACAACTTTGGACGAGATCAAATACTACGTGTAGGTGCTTACCGCCCGAATGCAAACATAAAACAACACAAAACACACTTAAAAACTTCATTTTCGTCCACCGTAAATTCAGTTCATCCTTTTCTAAAGGCTACAAAGAGAGGCATGTTATTATAAATTCGCGAAAAGCAAATAAAACCGAAAAAGCTGTTCATACATTCTCTATTGTCTGACGAAGTAGGCACATACGTCATTACCCGAATTTTAATGTACATATTTGAATTTTTGAAAGAGTAAGTAAATCAACATTTCAAAATATAAATAAGTGTAAGTACAATAGTTATAAGTATGTACAATTATACAAATACGTTGTAACAATAAAACATTTCATATTTGATTTGATTATTTATATTATTTTGTCGCAAAAAATCAAAAGTAGCAAGTACCTACCTAACTAAACTGTGATTCCTGCAAAACTACGAGTATACTTACCTACCTTTATGTATAAAAACAAGAGCAATTACAGTTCTGTAGGTACTTCAACTTAATTGCTCTAAGCGTTCCCTTCTTGGAGATGTAAAAGGAAATGACCAAGAAAAATCAAATAAGTAAGTTTGAAGCCTCAATAGCCCAACGGTTCAAGGTGCGGACTAAAAACTGAAACCCACCCGTTGCACTATTGTCGTACCCACTCCTAGCACAAGCTTTTCGCTTATTTGGAGGGGAGACGAGAATATAAGTCAAGTTCAACTTGGCTAATATTCTTTGAAAAAAAAAAGTAAGTATGTATATTTCGGTAGCATTTTACTTTCCATATTTTGCTGAAATTATAAAGACCGTCATGCGTTACTAACCGCCTGAAGTTCGAAATCCATTTGTCAATTTTCTGTATTGGCCTTTTGCAAGCTTTTCAAAGTACCTAGGTAATCTAAGTAGGTATTTGTAAATATACCTATAGGAAGATCGGAGAAAGAATTTTGCTAATCACTTTAGAATTGATTAATAGTTAATAATATTCTAGCGTAATAGTTACCTGCATTATAATTTTGTAAAATCTTACTTTAATATTGCTATGAAAAGTATCAACATATTGTGTCTAATTTGCCCATGTAGTTAGTTGTTGTGTGTAGGACTTTTCCTACATCTAGTTTATAAGGACAGAACTACATAATTATTTACCGAGTTAAAAGGCTGTGAGTCAATGAGATCTTGTAGTTGTTTTCCTGTTTATGAAATGCTTACATAACAGTAACTATGATTTCTACTAGATGGCGTCTTAAATAGGTAAAACCAGCAAACATCAATAAACAACTAGTATAAAATCATTTTTCGCTGAAATACGCTAATATGTTACTTGCAGCATCAATTAAGTTATTCCGTCTTGACATTTTGTATCAACATGATGTACATACACATTGTTAGTTTTTTATTACTAATAGCAGTTGTTGGTTCTACTATCACAGGTGAGCATTAGATAAGTATTTGCTTTTGATACGTAGTATGTTTTAAATAAGACTACACAAAATTGTGGTAAATACAAAATGTCTTATTTACCTTCAATTCTTCTAGAAATGCTTGGGTGCATTTTATGGGTGATCGCTGATAGTTGATTAACTAGTTAGTAGCAAGATATTTGTTTTTGTTTTGATTTTTTTATTATATTTCTCTTATAATGTCCCGTATAATAATGAAACTTAAAAGTTTGTAGTAATTTTTTTATTTAAATTATACTATAGAAGCCTGGATGTGATCACACCTGATGATAAGAGAAGATGCTGATGGTTGCAAAATGGTTTGGATACAGCCTAAGATTGAGCACAATTATTGCCTAGAAAATACCTATTTACTATTGATTTTTAAAGAACATACCTTAGTTCTAACTTAAAGTTAGTCGAAAAAATGGAAGCCGTATAGGCTTTCCAAATACCATGCAATGCATATCAGGTAGATACGCAGGTACGAGAAAGCAAACCGCGTCTATTGTACCTAATTTGTAGCTAGGTATATAGTAATGAGTAAAACAGTGGATTGTTGCTTGTTGTAAAATACCACACCCCTATGAATATACTCGTAGGTGATATAAATTATGGATGAAATATTATATGGGGATGAAATAATTCTACGCAGTATCGAATATTTAATTTTTAATTGTACCTAGGTATATACCATACAACAATTGAAAGATTTTTAGAACTTTCTGTGTTATTTCTCTGATTTGACTAATTTTCACAAGACTTAAATTTCATTAAACTAGAAGTAGGTAGCTATCGGTTTTGTTAAAATTTTCCATATCATGGTTTAAATTACCTTTATCAAATACCATTTAAAATCAATTTAAATAACTATTTTATTATCAATTGACATAGAGCAAATTTCTTCATTATTTGTAAAAGAATATAAAAAACTAGCTGATACTCGCGACTTTGTACACGTGGTTTGAGGTTTTTGGAATCCCGCAGGAATTATGATTTTTTCGGGATAAAAAGTAGCCTATGTTTTAATCCAAGGTATATTCTATCTCTATTTTCAATTTCAGCCAAATCGGTCCAGTAGTTTTTGCGTGAAAGAGTAACAAACATACACACAAAAATACAAATCTTTCCTTTTTATAATAGTAGTGTAGATTGACATAGAGCAAATTTCTTCATTATTTGTAAAAGAATATAAAAAACTAGCTGATACTCGCGACTTTGTACACGTGGTTTGAGGTTTTTGGAATCCCGCAGGAATTATGATTTTTTCGGGATAAAAAGTAGCCTATGTTTTAATCCAAGGTATATTCTATCTCTATTTTCAATTTCAGCCAAATCGGTCCAGTAGTTTTTGCGTGAAAGAGTAACAAACATACACACAAAAATACAAATCTTTCCTTTTTATAATAGTAGTGTAGATAGTGTAGAAGTGTAGATGTAGATCACAAGTATTTAAAAAAAACTTCTGAATTAAGTATCCCAAAAATAAAAAAAAACATCCACAGAAATATTGTCAGCCTTTGACAGAAATTTTTCGAAAATTATTATTTTTTTGACTTAATCATAGGTGCTTACTAAAATTAGAACAAAGGAACATTTCTATTTAAAAATCGTCTTTGTTAAAAATTCTTTAAAAAAATTGATATACCTACTGCTAACAGTAAATGAGTCGGATCGTATCTTCTATGAGACATCGGATTTACTATTAGTAAATCCGATGTCTCATAGAAGTAAACCCAGGAGTATTTATCATATTTTTTTCCTTTATTTTGTATTTCCACCAAAACACATCTTTAAGGAAACATTGTTCCAATAAGTAGGTACTTAATAGGGAAATAGAGGGAAATACAATAAATATCTGAATAGTTTCAATTTTGGTAAAAACCCTAGCTACTTGTAAATAAACAGCATGTTGTAAGTCTAAAGAAAGTCTAGTATTAAAAATATAATGTATATCTATATATAATGTACATATGTATAAAGATTATATAAATAAGGCTCTTTCTATTGTTTGAACTATTTAGCGGAGTTAACATGCGGTATTAACGAGGTCGTAGACGATTGTCCAGCCGATTGCCCCTACGACTATTGTCCCAAAGATGAAAACCAAGATAAAATACCATGCCCAAAACCGAAAAAATGTCCGCCAGCGAAGTGCAAGTGCGGATTCAATTATAGAAAAGCTGAAAATGGGACTTGCATCCATACAACGGAGTGTCGTAAGTTCACGTAAATTGGTATTTGTATCAATTAAAAAAAGATTCACGCAAATTGGTTTAGAAACCACGGAGATATCGAGATGTATATCCTCCTCCTTTTTCGAAAGTTGGTTAAAAAAGTAGCCTATATTACTCCTAATAACATCAGCTATCTATCAATAAAAGTTCCGTCAAAATCGGTCCAACCGTTCCCGAGATTAGCGGCAATAAACAAACAGTCAGACAGACAGGCAACAATTTTAAACATTGTTTTATTGTTATAAGTATCGTAGTCCGTATTTACTGACGACGAGCATAATCTTAACTGATCGTACTGCATCCTCTTAATGTACAATGTGCAATAGCTTAAAATGTGTTTATGTTTTCAGCGCCCTTCGAATGCTCTCGTCAAAACGAAGATTACCAGTCGTGTCCTTCATACTGTCCGTCGGACGATTGCAGTTCGGCGTCTGCATTGGGCGGGTGCCCTTACTGGCTGTTGATTGTCGTCAACTGCAGTCCGCAGTGCAAATGTATTGACCATCACTGGAGGAAGGATGGAGTTTGTGTCCCATATAAGGAATGCCGTGAGTATAAACTTTTAGTAATCTATTTTTCCTTAGCCTTCAAACGGTAAACAAGTGTTTTATTAAAGAAATGCGTAAGCGACGCTCTAAGCATAGGAAGTTCTCATCGCACACTATCAATGAAACCATGCTACAAATGAAAAAGACGTGTGGCACTCGGGGACTGCCGCGGTAAAGCTATTGCATAGCATTTTTTATCAACGCCATCTAGCGGTGAGAGGAGTCCCGTGTCAGGTTATTTTCGTTACGGAATTTCTGGATTCGGGCTCCACGCTCAAGGCGATAGAAGCTATGCAATAGCTTAAAAACCATAAAAACGTCATAAGCGTCGGCTAAGACGTTTTCTGAGATTTACCTTTACCTTTTAAGACAGCTAAGGAAAAATAGACATAGACAATAATGATAAATTACTTTTCTCTATCTCTTCCCATCCTTAAAAATTTCAAATATTTTTTTCAGCGTGATAGCCTCTGAAACTAAAACGCCGAAGGATAATCAAGATGGATGGAACTGGATACTTAACTAAGATATTATTATTATGTCCAATAAACAAAAACCAGTTTAACGGAAAATTACAGTTTAGTATTTTAGTATCGATTTTTTATTTTTTATTAAACTGTTAACCTACACTTAAAGGAAATAACCTAATAGATTTATAAATACATATCAAAATTTCCGAGGCCGGCGGGATTCGAACCCACATCTCTCTGGGCATCGCGCCCGGTTGTTGCAATGTGGCATCTATAATTTCTTAAGAGCTCCATTGTAATATTGTGTCTTGGAAAAAAGTAGATCGACAACTGTAATGTGTCGCTACTAGATGTCGCTAACTGTTGCCATATGTTGCTATAAAACTAATTGAAAAAGTAGATACATATCACTAATTTCGTGGCTGACGTGTGGTTCGGCCGTGGTGTAACGGTTAACACGGGCGCGCTATTAGGTTATTTCCCTTTAGTATCGAATCATACATATATTGTTAATCTACCAACAACTCTAGTTTTATCTAACAGATTCTGCCTTCGGCCATGTTTTCATGACTACCAAAGACACAGATTATTAGATTAGTCTCTAATAATCTGTGACCAAAGATATATAAAAAAGTTAGTAGTCCAGTGTAACCAAAAACATAGTATTAGACGAAAAACCCTTAGTTAAAAAATGCATCGAATAACTAGTTGGCATTCTTGGTTTTACACTCGATTAAAAAGGAGAGCTTGAAAAAGCACAGATTTTGAAAAAGCGTCTTCAAATTTTTGTTTCCTATAATAATTAATAATTATAATAATTATAGTGTAATAATTATAGTGTGATACAATTGAAAGTTACAGATTTACTGTTACAGTTTTAAGATTCAATGCAAATAAATTTTTTACACTTACCTATCTATAGGTTATATACGTTTAGTAGGTATATAAACAAAAACCTGATTCCGAAATATTATTATAAATTCATACTTACAAACTAATTATGTGATAGGTACTTACCCTAGTTGAAATCGGTACTTACCTTATTTATATTCGAGGTATGATACATTAAAGACGTCGTTTACATTATCTAAAAAAACATTATTTTCAATGGGCAACTATTATTTATTATTGTTTAATAGGAAAAATAGAGTCTGAAAAATAAATGAGGTTATTCTGATTAACGTGTGCTGAATAATTGTATCACCATAATAATGTACGTAAATAAAAAACATTTTTTACGATGTAGTGACACGTTCCGTTTACCTACAGAACAAAGACTATTTATAAAAGATATTTTGATAAATAAAAACTAAGTTTAGTTTAAATATTTTATCATTTCAAGTTGTGCACAAGCAAGAAGATGACGCCATATTTTTTATTCATTTTTATTGTAGCTACAAGAATTTTCCTTATAAGTTCAACAGGTGTATCAACAGGTATTTAAAAAAAAAACATTTTTAATTTTTTTGATTTTAATAACTGAATACTAAATTGTGTTGAAAATATTAACCATTAAGTAAAGCTTACATTTTGCATTTGGGATCATAACCATATATTAATATTAATTATGTTACATCGTCCAAATCACATCGATGTCCAAATTATATTGTAATCATTAATCAATAACTCAAAAACGAACTATTTTCTAGTTACATCGTCCAAATCACATCGATGTCCAAATTATATTGTAATCATTAATCAATAACTCAAAAACGAACTATTTTCGCCCTTGGATGAAAGGAGGTCAAATACTATCAAATGAGCCCCTCTCATTTGATAGTATTTGACCTCCTTTAAAACCGCTAACGGTATCGTAATTCGTGACGTTTTACTGGGCACCTTGTAGAAGTGACGAAACCGTGGTGAGACGTGGCGCAAAACAAATCGACGACCTAACCGAATAAAGGCCTAATCGAAAAAAAATTATTTTACAGGAAAGCCAAAAAACCGTAAAAATTATCTATCTTTTTTGCTGATACACCTGATTAATGATGTATATATTATATAAATACAACAATTAGATATACAACATTAATTAGGTGTAAATAGCAAAGAATATAGATCATTTTTAAGGTTTTGTGGAAACAGTTTTTACAGAAATTCAGTATTACCATTCTCACTAGAGTCACGTTGTTATAATCTGCGCTCCTACTTTCTAGTATTTATTTGGGATTGGAAATATTAACTTATATACTAGTACCTACTTACATAATATAAAATTTATGTAGATAGAAGTACTTAGGTCAACTCATCATTCTATTTTTTTTAATTCTTCAATAAATTACGGAGCAATAGATCATCGATGATAAACTTGTAGCGAACAAGTATGGTAGCGTTAGGTACTATATATTATATCAAATATTATATGCTATAATAAATATATTATATTATACCTAATTATACCAATTATATAATAATATATAATTGGTATAATTAGGCCTACTTTTTGTTTACAGAGATAATTTAATTTGGGTTCTACGTCTAATCTGTATTTATTTTGTGTATATTCTATTTAGGTACTCACGTATAATAATTATTATATTCGCATCCAATACGTGACACGGGCAATTTTCAATAGGTAAGTATTGACACAGTGTAGGTACTTACACGGCGTAATATGAATCATGTTTTTAAAGTATAGGTACCTAATATGTAGTCAAAACGTAATATTGTCTACCTAGTACCTACCTGTCCTACCTTTAGCAATTACGATATTACCGTATAACTATAGGGTAACTGGTTCTATAATAGACATATTTTATTGACTTGTAAAGCTATTAAAACGTTAATTTGATAACAGTATTCAGTAGGTTAAGTTGGCGTCACCAAAATGAAGTCACTACCTATTCTTATTACATGCATAGCAATATCTATACCTGTCTATAATTTATTCCTAACTATTTGACGCTGGCGACTTCGTCTGCGTGGATTTAGTTTTAAAAATCCCACTGGAACTCTGATGTTCCGGGAAAGAATGGCCTATGTCACTTACCCGGCCTTAGGGTTCACACCTACTTAACTATAAGATTTATTCATGAGCTCAACCATGACAAAACCAGACTTGAGTATACTGTACTCTATAATAAAGCGGAAGAGTGTGTTTGTTCTTTCGTTTGTTTATTTGAACGTGCTAATCTCGGGAACTACCAATCGGATTAGAAAAATTCTTTTTTGCAATCGATAGCCCAAGTCTTGTGGAAGGTTTAGGTTATTTAACATCACAGTACCTATGACCTTTAGGAGCCGAGCAGAAAGAAAAAAAGCGCGGGCGGGTAATGGGATGTGGTGAGTCCGTGGCCAAGGAGAGCCGCACAAGAGCTGAACCGAAGAATACTTTTTAATCCAGAACATCGAAGAGTTCCCATAGGGTCCTTAAAAAGTAAATCCAATCGGATGAAGTCGCAGGCATCAGCTAGTAACTAACGAACATAAAACAATATTATATTATTCTTTATATAGCAGTGTGTGGGCCCAACGAAGTTGAAAGAACACAGACAAACTGCGACGAATCTGAATGCTGCCCGGGGCCGGAAGGGCAGCCCGCCACCTGTCCATGTTCGCCGGATTGCCAATGCGCTCCTTTTTATCTGAGAAGTAAAAACGGAACATGTGTAGAGGGTAGCCAATGCCGTAAGTGTAGAACAAAATACATTGACCTCTATAATTTTATTAATCGAGTGGTTCTTGGAATTAACATTATACAGGTTGCCGTCATTTTTTTTTGCTATCTAAGCTAAGTTAGGTAACGCTTTCTTCGAGATAAGATAAGAATTTTATTGTTTCAGTACAACTAAGTAAATAACTAAAGTTGAATAAATTATAATATTACATTAACATTGTGCACCTATTTTCTAAACTAGTGAAAACCTTAGAAAATATAATCACTTCGTGGTGATTAAACTATATCTCGGAAAACAATTTTTTTCAATTTAGACGAACCTTTACGGAGGGGACACGTAAAGGTGGAAATGACATTGGGTAAGGGGTTGTGTTTAGGGGGCCTAAAGTCTCTACTACTATCTACTTATGGGATAATTTAGATTTTTATGTTGATGGTTTGATTTAGGTTGGTGCAAACTGGCATAAAAACCTTTTTGCAATTAACGTAACTAGGCACTAGCTATTAAAATAAAATCAGTAATTGAAAATTAGAGTGATTATATTCTCTTGGCTGGAAATGCTCAACGGATTTTAAGCTATTGCATAGCTTCTATCGCGGGCCTTGAGCGTGGAGACCGAATCCAGAAATTCCGTAACGAAAATAACCTGAAACAGGACTCCTCTCACCGCTAGATGGCGTTGATAAAAAATTCTATTCAATAGCTTTACCGCGGCAGTCCCCGAGTGCCACACGTCTTTTTTTTTACAAGTTATCACATATCTTAACTATAGGTACTTAACCCGTGTGATTCTGGGCTAGTTTAAACCAATACGCTTATCTACGACTCTAAAAACGATACTTTACTTAAGATAGAATCAAATTGAGTTTGGATGACAATCAGAACACAAAAAAAATGTATGTACCTACATAATTACTGATTTTGCAGCTCCCTTTTCTTGCAATGAATGCGAGAACGAAATGTATGACTCCTGCCCGTCTCCGCTATGCTCTGAAGATTGTGCGAATGCAACACCTGATGGACAACGTTGCAGAATTGTAGGCAGGGCGCTGTTCAGGTTGATGTGTCGACCGGCGTGTCGCTGCATCGATAACAACTGGAGAGATGGTAAAAGATGCGTGCCGTATAACGAGTGCCGTAAGTAAACTAAAAGTGTATGGTAGACTAATAAGGTAGGAGTAGGTATAGAAACCTAACTAAGCTGAACATTTGAGGCTACATGAGCAAATAACGAAGGAAAACGTCGTCAGGAAACCTGCACGCCTGAGAGTACTCCGTAAAAAAAATGTTCTGAAAAGCGTGTGAAGTCTGCCACCTATTCGGATTGGGTCAGCGTGGTGTACCTACCATGTGTAGCCTATAAGTATAACTCTTCTTTAAGAAGGAGATCTGCGCAGCAGTTTTGTTTGGTAAGAGGCTTTGGTCGTGGCTAGTCACCACCCCGCCAATCGATGTAGCGTTCTGGCATGATGGCGTGTAAAAACTGATTAGGGGTATGTATTGAATCTACACTGCCATACCCCTTCCAAGCTAGCCCAAGTTAGTTAGAAAAAAAGTAGTGGTAGTTATCCGTTATTGGGTTGCTGATGCTGTTGATCCGTAAATAACCGAACACCTAAAGTTTTACGTGTTATCGATCTTGTATTTAAAAATTGATTAAGATTGTCACAACTTTTGCAATCTCCTTTGGGATACCAAAAATCATCGGTTCTTTGAATTATATGCTACGCCCATCGCCTCTTCAGCTTCGCAATTGGATAAGCATATATGTATAATAGATAGTGTTATATAACAGTTTGAAAATTATTTAATCCAATTTATAATTATATGTAATTTGTGTCTACTATTTCAATACACTCTGTGTAAATGGCCATATTATATGACGTAATAATAACAATATATTTTTATTATATTTTCAGCTCAATTCCAGACGAACTGCGCGTGAGAACAAACCAATCCCATAAAAGCTCAATCAATCCATATAAACCTAATATTCTTTAATAAGTACTTTTTTTTCAAATGTATTTAAATTTTAAATTCGTTAATATCCAATATAATGTTTATTGTATGGTAGTTATATTATGGTATGTGGTAATGGCTATGTAATAAATGACCAAAGTCATAATTAAATATAGAAATCTTGTACATTTTTTTTAACACATTACTACCATCATGTTGAACCCCTTTCCCCTCGAAATAGGCAAACAAGCTTGTACTAGGACACGTGGACACACGTGCTTGTAGACACGAGCACAGTATACGTTCAACTTTTAACCGTTGCGCTACTCAGGCTTCATTCAGCAGCAAAGCGGAACGTCTCGCTGAATAGATAATTTACTTGAGAGAACACGCAATGCTTCAAGCTGCGTTACGAGACGCATCGCCACGCTATGAGGCGCATCGCGAAGCCTCCGCCACGAGTGCAGAACGACCGATGCGACGCGATGCGTTTCGATACGTCGGTGCCGGTGCCACGCTGCGTATCGCGCAACCCAGCTCTATCTCCCAATACGCCTCGCGAATCCAGTAAAATATGCCTCATGCGGCGTTGCGGGTATCTCTCGGTGTCTCAATGGGCCTCCCAGCGCGGCGGCGCGCGCAGCACGGGCTCTCGTACATCTTCAGACGTCTTGCGTACGTGCCTTGTCGCGTCACCTCAGCGAGAACTGACTCTTATGCTTGGATTAGGTTTGAGGAAATAACTTCTTAAATTATGGATCAATTTGAAGCATCACATTTGACATACGAGTGTCTCTGGAACTAAATAATATAGGGAAGTGTCAAAAAGTATTGTTTATCAGTTGTCAAAGTTTGACTCTAATATTAACTCCTTGGACACTCGTAACTGTTTACAGCGCCAAAATGGCTTCAATCATGTAGGTAGGTCCAAAAAAAATATGATATCAGACTGTCCCGTGCATAGACATAAGTTCCGTGTTAATCATAGATTTTATAGAGGTCCGTGGATATTAGTACATGACTTACTCTTATATGTTTGTGGTACATGACGTAGTACCTACCTAATTATTAAGATTAATTTTTATAAAGATCGGTGCGCCATTTGCGTAGACAGAGAAGGCAATAGACCAAGGTACTGTGTAACCGCGACTGAAATAGAGATAACATGACGTAACGATGACGTCACATGACAAGTTCGAGTTTAATGTTGCCACAATAACTGCACTCCCCTAGTACCCCAAATTAGATGGAAAATTCTTCCCAGGATTTTTAAATAAAACGACAAAACAGATGCTGAACTGTTTTATTTTTTAAATAACATACCTACACATATAAGGTTGTCTGGGAGAGACATACCTATTAGGGTAAGCTTCTATTTTTTACATATATCTTAATATTGTGTGCAATAAAGAATTTATTATTCTTTATTGCACACAATATTAACTTCAACCACCACTTAAAAGTATAAAATAATTTTAGTTTGTACACGTAAGTCGGTTTTTTAAAAATATTTTTTTTTATACTAAAGTTTTTTAATGTAGTTTCATAGGACCAATTCACTAGATAATTATTAACTCCTTAAAAAAATATTGAAATGCCGAATAGAAATTTAGCATATGTGAGTCATTTTGAAAAAAGTTGTATGTAACACAAAGGAAAATTTTTTTCGTTACTAGTAAGAATGTTACACAAAACAATTTGTAAAGAACAATTAAAATTTTCCTTCGATCGAGTAATGCTATTGAATTAAAAGCAACAAAAATTGTATATTTAGTCATCAAAATCATCATTAATGAAATTAACAGTATATTCCTTTTTTCAGGCAGTCGCATAAAACTGCAACTCTTCATAGTTTAAGTTAATAATTATTAAAAAAAAAACATAAAAAGTCTGCCTCTAGCTATTTAAAAATGGCTTTAAAAATTAAGAACTGTACGGTCTATGTCGAAACCGTACAATTCGCCCAGTCATCATTCACGCTTTATTATAAATACGCTATTCATTATATCATAAATCAGTACACATAACATCGCATCGCGCTCACACTGCTATTAGGTTATAATTAGCCTAAGTAGAGTAGTAGTAATAAACTTAAGACTTCTACTCAGCAGTTTTATTACTGTGCGGTCCTGAACCGTACAAGAACTTTGTAAATAAAATAATTCTTAAGATCGCCAACAGTTCTCGACTGGTCGTTGGACATTCGAACGAAACTTCAGGATGATTCAGAACAGTAACCGACACTATCTAACTGAATACACTTTAATCATGGCCGACATATATTATATTCTAGTATCCATCATCTTTCTTTTCTTTTCTCATAATATTCATTTCTTCCATCACGACTTTATTTTGTTTCAACAAAAATTAAAAAAAAAATTGAAAAAGTAGCCAAAGTAACCCGCCGTTACGGTATGTCAGAGGACATTACTAAAAAAAACCTATCTCCGTGCCAAATTTCAGCCATATCGGTTTAGTGTGGCGTATTGAGTAACAAACATCCATATGTTTGTTACTCAATCACGCCACACTAAACCGATATGGCTGAAATTTGGATGTATGTATGGATGGCCATACATACATTCAAACTTTCACATTTAAAATATAAGTAGGATAGGGAAAATCGGGACATTGTATAGGTACCTAAAGCTGGCAACACACATAGATACTAAATTTTCTTATTAACTGTCAGTTTGTTTCGCACAAAAGTGTGTCGACCTTGAAAAAAACTGGTTACACGATGAGGGACAAAAAATTGGGTAGCTGCGTCTCTGTTTATCACATTAATAACTTTATTTCTGCTCTCTTTTTAGTGTGAGTGAGAAAGAAATCGTCACTGGCTCTATGTCTTCTCTCTCTACGGCCATTTGCAATACCTACTATTAGTACCAGAAACACAAGTAGGTATGTCAAATGTGACGCTTCTTGATCACTTCTTGATCCCTAATTATGCTGTCATTATTTGTATAGGGTCAAGGAGGGTCAGCAAATCGAGTGTTAATCATAGATTAACAATAGAGACCAGTGGTCACTCTGCTCAATGATCTGTGTAAAAAATTAAAAACAACAAACGTCATTACGTTAAATCTATGCGTCAAGTCAAATGTCAATTGTCAAAGTCAAAAGTAGCAAAAGCAAGCAAAAGCAAAACGAAAACAAAATAAATTGGTTTGGTTTGTGAAAAAAAGGAAAAAGTACCTATCAATTATAGTACCAAATAGTACAGAATTTAGATTGCGATTTGTTTGTGTATCTCATTAAATCATATAACTTATTTAAACATAAACAAATAAATCAAGTCTCAGACAGCCACCATGACTATGAGACCTGAGGACCATAGGCGGAAATGGGATAAAGATGAATTCGAACGAATCGCAGAGGAAAGAATAAAGGCAGAGTTAGAAGAAGAGGAAAGGTCCAAAAAGAAAGGTGAGATTTATTAATTCATTTGAAATTCAACGACAAATTAACAAGAGAGATTCACATTTATCATATTGATATGTATTAATTCAATTGTTGGTATTATATAGCTATTAATGAAAACTATAAACACAATGCCTATCAAATACAATTTCCAAAGAAATCATAATTTTTGCAAATTTTACCATAATTACCTGTTGATATCTTACTCTCATTGTGGCCAACTTGCATAAGATCAATCTCTAATGCTGAGATCTATAGAGCTTGCTCTAACTTAAGATAGAGTTAAAATGAGATACAAAATATGCTCTGACATAAATCTGTCCCGTTTTAACTCTGTCTTGAGCCTGAGCAGAGTGAGAGTGCAGTCTATAGATTTCAACCTTAGCGTGTATACAAATGAAGAAATCTATACTTCTTACATTTTTATCTCATAAGCAATGTTTACTCTTGACTATTTTCAGCTCCACCTGTTAAAAGAGAACTATTAAAACAACGTGAATACAAAGTTGACTTGGATTCAAAACTAGGTAAAAGTGTGGTGATAACCAAAAACACTCCCACCTCCCAGTCAGGAGGTTACTACTGTAATGTCTGCGACTGTGTTGTTAAAGATTCTATTAACTTCTTGGACCATATCAATGGGAAAAAACATCAAAGGAATCTTGGTATGTCAATGAAAATTGAAAGAAGCACATTAGATCAGGTAACTGTTTCTAAATTTGAATTAATTTACACTCATAATATACCACACAAATACCAATGATAATAAAACTATAAAACTACAAATAAAATAAAGAAAATTGAATGGTACTATTAGAAAATCCTAACAGTTGCATGCATATTGTACAGGACACTGCTTTATATAAATATTGAAGCTTCAATACAGTCCCATAATTTTACTTTATTGCATTTCCACTATTATGTATTTCAGGGCTTCTGAACTGTATAATATATCTGAATTATACATAAGAAACTAAACCCAAAGGTTTAAAAAATAAATAATTAGAAATTATTCATAAAAACTAACAACTTAAAAAATCTTAAGTCTTCTGAGACATAGGAAGGCCTAAGTTGAACCTCCAAAAATTAGGTTACTAACTTGGATTAACATTATAGTACCAACTAGATCTCGACTGATATTCAATACCAGTTCTAGGCCTAATTTAATGATTATGAAAATGAAATGAATTTATAAAATATTTTACTGAATGACAATATGTTACAACTTACAGTATAAAATGCAGATACTTCAAAAAATTAATCTTAACTGACTACATCACCCTAATAAATTTCAGGTAAAAGCAAGATTTGCATTGAACAAACGAAAATTAGAAGAAAAGAAAGATGAGTATGAACTCGACACTCGGTTAAAGGAGGCTGCAGAAGAGGAAGCTCGTCTGAAGGAACTGCGGCGTGAAAGACGTCGGGATAAGAAGCGCAAGCTCCAAGAAACTGAAGATGCTGATGATGTCCCTGCTCAGTCTGAACTAGCACAAATCATGGGCTTTTCTGGCTTTGGTGCATCTAAAAAATAGCACTTTAGCCTAAGTAGCGCTTAGGAAGCTGGCTGCAAAATAATAAAATAATTCTTTTGTTTATTGCATAGTGCAGACCTTTTTTTTTAAGTATATTAATTAGCTAATATCAATAATATTGTCTGCATGGATTAAAGTTTATTAAAAAACCAGTGGGATCTTTTCAATGTCCCAAACTATGTGCTCAATTCCCATCAAAATCATGGATCAAACACCATTACTGGCGATGTTATTTTGATTTTTATTTCTGACCGTACTTTCGGCCCTCAGTAATGGTAGCATATCAAAGAACCATAGCAGCGGTCAGAGTGTGTGTAAATAATATAAAATTGTTAGTATAATATGTATGTACTAGCTGTCCCCTCGCGACTTCGTCCGCGTGGAATTAGGTTCTTTGAAAATCCCGTGCGAACTCCTGATTTTGTCCGAATAAAAGTAACCTATAACACACTGTCTGCAACCATACCCATCAAAGAATCACGTAGATCCCTTTGGGAGTAGAATTTTTAAAAACCGTGAAACACGTCCTTTTTTATTTTCAATTTAAAGCCTAAGTACCGAATTTTATGGGTATAGCTTGAAAAATAACGGAGTTTCATACAAACTTTAACCCCCCTTTTTACCCCCTTGGGGGGAGAATTTTCGAAAAATGTAAAATACGTAATTCTTTATTTTTGATCAAGAGCCAAAATATCAAGTTTCATAAACATAACTTGAAAAATAACTTGAAGAACGAAGGACTATCATACAAACATTCAACCCCTATTTAACCCCTTAGGGGGTAGAATTTTTTAAAAGTGTGAAACACTTACTTTTTTGTTTTCAATTTAAAGCCTAAATACCGAATTTTATGGGTATAGCTTGAAAAATGACGGAGTTTCATACAAACTTTAACCCCCCTTTTTACCCCCTTGGGGGAGAAATTAAAAAAAATGTAAAATACGTAATTCTTTATTTTTAATCAAGAGCCAAAATATCAAGTTTCATAAACGTAACTTGAAAAATAACTTGAAGAACGAAGGACTATTATACAAACATTCAACCCCTATTTAACCCCTTAGGGGGTAGAATTTTTAAAAACTGTGAAACACGTACTTTTTTGTTTTCAATTTAAAGCCTAAATACCGAATTTCATGAGTATAACTCGAAAAATGACGGAGTTTCATACAAACTTTAACCCCCCTTTTTACCCCCTTGGGGGGCGAATTTCGAAAAATCCTTTCTTAGTGCTCGCCTACGTCATAAAAGGAACCTACTGTCAAAATTTCAAGTTTCTAACTTCAGTGGTTTAGGCTGTGCGTTGATCGTCAGTCAGTCAGTCAGGACAAGCCTTTTTATATAATTATAGATTATGAACCTGATTTAAATTAATAATTTGTTGTAACAATATTTAATAGAAACAATACTTATTACACTTACAATGTTTACAGTACATTGGAAGAGGTGACATTTTTGTAGTTTATAAAATAATAAATATAAATAATAGTTGGAGTTATGGAGCAAAAATTAGTACTTAGTTCTAATTTGATGTATAGTAATAAGCAATAGTAATCTACTATGAAATGCATTAGCACTATTACATGATAAGTATTTCATAATATAATATAGTATTCCAGAAAATATTTTCCTTTTATTACACCATTTTTTTTTTTTTATAGACAGGAAATGCCTAGCATACCCCTCCGTCAGGGGAAACGGAGGGGTTATGTGGGACTTGCACCCACTAAAACCTGTCTGTGGTCCTAGACGGCCCCTGGCAGTAGCGTGGGTTACACTTGGCAGAGTATTCACCACACCACCGCCCAAGGTCTTGACCCGCCACTCTCAGAGACGGGTCCCATTGCCGTCGACAGCCTAACCGCTGCCGAATCTACCTCGGAGGCACGCCCGAGACAAGGCGCGCCACCTCCTGACCTGTTTATGTTTCGGGTGACGAACGCCCCTTAGTCCGTCACCCGCAGGCCGGCACGTCAAGGGGGCTGAAGGTCGAGCGCCCTCCGGCGCCTAGTCCGTCTTCTGCGAGAGGGATCCAACCTTTCCCTTTCGCGCTCCGCCGCTTCCTTTGCAGACATCACCTCCTCGCAAAAGGAGGCAGCGGCACTCCACGCTGTTTCGCTCCCAACCATCACTCGCACAATGTTTGGGAGCGAAATACTACCGACTGCCATATCGAGTGTGCGGCGCTGCTCCACCCAAGCTGGGCACTCCTCTAGCGTATGCTGCGCCGTGTCCTCGAGGCCATCCTCGCAGTGGTTTCCTTTTATTACACCATGGATAACTTGGATTAACTATTAGCTTACTAACTAAAGACGATAATATGAAATACTAGTAGTGAATTTCCCAAGATAAAATTATCCTGTGTTAGTCTCTAGGCCTTGAAAAAAAAAACAAAATCCTTTGCTATTATATTTGTAACAGGAGTTATAATGATAGATTGCACGATTTATGAATCTCGTTAGAGTCAAAAGGTACAGATGTTCCAGTAGAAGATAATAATCCCATATAGACTATGGGCCCGTTAGTATAGCTATCTTTAGAGATAGGGCGGGTACCAGGTAAGTACTTGTACCCTCTGAATGAACAGCCAATGAACAGGTACTATGCATCTCTATTGTGTGTCATGAAGCATAACAAAGGTCACTATTGTATGACACGGACAGTACAAACATACCATAGGTACCTACTATATCCGCAAAATGCATATAATTTAGTACAATCGCCAGCAAAATTATTTCATTCAAATATGATGTATGGAAAAATGAATAGGTATATTTCTGGCCAATTCCACCAGTCCCTACAAAAACAACTACCTACGGGCTTATGATATTAGTAATAAACGTATGGAAATAGTTTTGTATGCGATCACGATTCACTCTGGTTCAACTGCTGGCTGGATCAACGTTGTCCCCGGTCGGTAACTGGATGGGTGACCGGCGCAACGTCGGGTGTCCAAATTCCCGCACCTCTGATAGCACGTTAAGCCATCGATCCCAGTTATTATTGCTAATTATTACCTACATGATCCGTTAAACCTGATTTAAATCTCTATAGAGTGCTAGGAATTAAATTTAAGTATTCGTAGATAGATAACTAGTGGTATGCCGAATGAACTGGGACCCCATCTTTACCTATTAACTATGCCAAGAAAATACTACCATTAACTATAATAATATATGAATAATGGAAAGGGATCACGACCCTCAGCAATGAGGATTACGATGTAGAAACAGAAATGGCGCCAAAGAGATTAATTGCATGGGCCCACGGAATTTCAAAAACCCTGAATTGGCGCGGACGAAGTCGTGATTCAAAACATTTTTCTCATTGTCAGTAGTCATCTACGTGTAACGAATTACAGCAAAATAAGTATCTGAGCAAAAAAACGGCCAAGTGCGTGTTGGACCACGCGCAGTGTAGGGTACTTTTGAAATATTCACAATGGTTTAGTTAGAGGGGGAGGAATATAGGTGATTAACAAAAATGACAATTGTGATGCTTCGGATTCCTGAATTGAAAAAATATTCATAACACGCCCCAATATTTTTGAAAACAACACCACACACAACGGATTAGGCGAGTAAAAAATTTTTACTCGTTATGATGATTTAATCCTAGAGCTTTAGAATTCGTAATTGCACAATCGACGCTAGCCTTTCTTTTATCTTCAGTTCTTTCAAGATGGAATTGCCTATGAAATTGGCCACGAAAACATTTTGTCTACACGTTTATTCGTGAATCTATATAGAGATTACGACTAGTAGAGCTAAGATGCGTGCCACGAGAAAATTTTGTCTACACCTTTGAATCTCTATAGAGAATCAGATAGGGATTACGAGTAACTAAACGTGTAAATAAAATTTTCAGCGGCGCGGCGCGCATGTTTGCCCTATAGGTAAACATCTTAGCCCTACCATGGACCTATAAAGAAACCTTTTCTTATAGGTTCATGAGCCCTACAGGTTTAAGCTCCGTAGAGGAAGATTGGAAAAACAAAGCACCTCATAAGTCGAACCTTAGTGGTTTTGGTGATCTTTCTTCCTTCTAGATCTTATTTAGCTTCTCCATCACAGACCCTGGTTAAAGCATATATAGGTATTTTGTTGTTTTACTACGGAACCCTAAAAAAGGGACAATCGCTTTGTTGATAGTTGGTAGGTACTATCAATGATTACTAGCCATGATTTTCCGGTACGACACGCCTTCCTATATAAAATGCAAGTTCAAAGTCATGCAATCCCTAATGTGGCAATTTATTTGAAACCGACGACATGCGACGGAATAATTTGTATTACTTGCTAACTTTTGCTTTATTGTTATTAGTGACATTAAGTTTCGCGTATCAGGTAGGTAATATTTTTATAATGTGTTCCTAAATTCACTTTAAAATTGGATTTTTAAATATTCATTAAATACATAATTTTTCTAATGAAATATACCTAATGTTTCAGGTCACAATCGAAAAGTCAAGTAAGTCAATGATTTTTACTTAAATAAGAGGGTAGGTACATTATTCTTCCTACATAATATGTATGTAGGTTTGTAGTTGGTACCTGCCTATCTGCACAATGGAGATATGAAATTGATACTTAGGGGATATGATGTTGATACTTAGGTAAGTACATATAATAGGTAATAATCGGTAATCAAGGAATTACTCACTACTGAGGGTATAATGGACCCTCTTAGAGGCTATCCAATTTGCTCTTAGACTGACTGTCTTATTTTTATCAAGTTTAGTTAAACAGCTGCTATAAAGCTTATTCATTCACCTATCAGAATTTTATTATAAAAATTAGGTAAGTTAATAAAATAATTCATTTTCTTGTAGAAAACTTAGAAAACTTCAATGCATTATCAAGACAGAAGCGTCAACTAGAGGATTTTGAAAATGATGATTATTCAACACCATCAGCTCAGGAAGCGGAGGAGGAGCCTGGTTTTTGGGATAGAATAGTAAAAGTAGCAATAAAATTGTTCAGCAGATTTATTGAATGGTTAAACTCTTCTTAAGTGTACATTATTTCAATAAACTAAGTATTTATTTCAGTGACAATGTTTATGACTAAAATAAAAGAAATCAAAATGTTAATACTGCTAATATGACAATAAACTTTTCACACAATATCTTGACATTTTGAATAATAGATATTTTAGTTATCGAGAAGTCAATTTCCCAAGTATTTATTTAAAACAATGTAAGAGTATACTAACAATAAATAAAATTACTATAAGTCTATCAAAATAGATAAAGGAATTTATGGCCGACTTAAACAGTTCTTGTTACTGTGTACTTTTTATTTTTATTGTTATTGATTTCATTCGATCTTTAGCAAAGCAAGCAAACATCTTCAAGTCGAATATTACCTTACAAAATCCACTTAAGTTGAAAACTACAATTCGAATTTTTTGGTGTATCCCTTGAAGTTCGACTTACAGAGGTTCCACTGTATTATGGCCAATATTAAAGTAGTTTGTGTTCAATGTTGAAAGTACTATTTTAATTACAACTTATTTTAAATGTAAAAGGCTAATGAAATAATTCAATAACCCTAAACTAGAAACACCCTAAGGTAGTTACATCACTCAATATGTGATGAGCACCTCAAATTGTTTTCTGGTATATTTAAAGGATTGTAATTCTTTCTTGAAGACACAAATCGAAGTGTGGCAAGTTCAACATTCTCAGTTGGTTTAGAGAATGAATTCATGTCTACCCGGGCTGGATTGCATGAGGACTGTAGAATTTGTTTAAAACATGTGGAGCCTCTATTGAGAGCTTTACTGGTGAGGGCTGTTTCAACTATACACTTTTCAAAAATTGGCCAAATATACTTATCGTTTGGTAGTGGTTTGCCTTCCAAGGCATCAGCAAGTATATGGTATAGTTTTTTAAAATCTACTTGCTCAGTCAATAAAGCAGGCGGTTTGTCTTCAAATTCAGCTATTAAGCGTAATGCTGCTATTGTTTCTGTATAGTCAAATCCATGAGTATCAATAATAAATTTAGCCCAACTGGATAAAGGCATCATTGGCAGACTCATTTTACGTTCTTTTTTTTGTATTGTAGGAGGATGTATCGATGCTTTTTTTAAATAAAAATCAAGCGCAGCACTTATTTCATCTTCCGTTTTGTTACAAACAAATTCTTTAATTTGTTCAACATTAAAGGATGCACCTTCCCTTAAAGCCTCCAACAATTCAAGCTTTTCTTCCTTGGTCCAACCTTCTAGTTTATCTTCATTCGAGTTAGTTTCCATTGCAAAAACGTTTAAAATTCTTTTCAAGAAAAGTAATTTTAAAAATTAATAGGTAAACAATAAAAATATCTGTGTAAACCAGTGTAAACAATAATGTGGAAATCATTAATCATAGAACCATAGACCCACAGAACACTAATACTCCTAACGGAGACCAGCAACGTAGACAGTCTCTGTCTACGACCAGCAACAATCCGGAGTGATTGGTGGAGATTACCCAAGAGAATGTAATCCACATGTTTGTGATGTAATCACTCCGTTAAACCTTTTTGAATTTCGCGGGCAGACCCGTGTCTTGAGCCCACAAACATCTTGAGCCCTACGCTTGAGCCATAATGTAGTAAAACGGAGTGATTAGGTAGGTAGGTTACCTACCTACTAATTATATTCTCTTGGACTATTCAAGTGGTATATTACTATGCATAATGTAATAAAACGTGGAATAAAACCAAAATAAAACGGAGTGATTATGTAGGTAGGTTATCTACTATAGTCTGTTTTTTAATCCCAGAGACTAAAATGACAGGTAGAAATGTCAAACTTAGAAATAATGATACCAGCTTTACAAGAGTAGTGTTGTCCTCAAGATTCCGGTTCAGATTAAAGTCGGTAAAAAATAATGATGAGTAGAATAAATATGTACTTATACGAAATACGAAATATGTAATTACGAAATTAAAAAGTCGCCCTAGTCACATAATTTGAAAGACTAATTAAAGAATTATTAGTTAGATAAAATACAAAAAAAAAATCACCTTAGTAATAACGGTATGTCTACCTATCTACTCTATCTCTTTGCCGAAACGAAGGAGGTGGGTTGATAAGGCCGAAAATCCGCCCCTCATACACTCGAAAAAAAAAGTTCTAGATTCCGACAAATTGTAAATGTATTTAAATACTTGAAGATATAAACTTTATTTTTATGTAAAGTTTAGGTGATAAAAAAAATAGTAAGTTACAGAAAATATTACCCAAAAAGAGAGTGTTTCTTTTACTTTTCTTACATTTTCATACATTATAGTAGTTTTTTAAGCTTTGATTTAATATTTTAGAATGAAGCGCTCCATGAACCATGGTAAACGTACCTGATAATGATGCTCCTTTTTATAAGCTTTTATATGAGTATTAATTTATTTTTTATTTTGGCACAGAGAATGTTGAAGTCGGGCCAGCGTTGCGCAATGGTATCATCGTTTCTATATTTTAAGCCCGTCCGACTTCAATATACGTGTACAAATTAAAATTATTAAATCGTAAATACTATTAGGCCGGTATACTTATTGAATTAGCCCGTGAGACGGATGGGCCTAAATAGAAACGATGAAACCGATGCGCGACGCTGGCCCGACTTCAACATACGTGTACAAACTAAAATTATTTTATACTTTTAAGTGGCGTTTGAAGTCGGTTTTTTTAAAATATTTTTTTAAATTATTATCATTTTTTGCATTCAAAGTACCTACTCTGTAATTTTTTGAGAGACACTAAGTTACAGTCAGGGGACTGACTCTGTAACTCAGTGCCTATCAACGACGATAGGCATTTTTTATCCATTGAAGGTTTGAAGAGAAATATGATTTACTTTTTCATAGTAAACCTTCAATGGATAAAAAATATATGTCAGTGGCTTTCATTTTTTGATAGGTAAGCACTGAGTTACAAAATCAGCAAGCAGAAAAGGTGAATACTGAAAATAATAACCGACTGGACAAATGACTACTTTGAAGTTTGCATAATATATAATATGTTTATATTCGTGTTTGATTGTTTTATTGGCATATCTATAAAATTTGATCTTCATTGTTGTTGTTATTAAATGATTTCATAGATTAACATAGAGGTCGGTGCGCCATTTGCAATATTATTAGTTCCACAGACTCTCGTATGCCAAATGTGGTGGCTGCCATTTGTAATTTTGTATAGTGACAACGTAGACAGAGAAGGCAATAGACCAAGGTACTGTGTAACCGCGACTGAAATAGAGATAACATGACGTAACGATGACGTCACATGACAAGTTCGAGTTTAATGTTGCCACAATAACTGCACTCCCCTAGTACCCCAAATTAGATGGAAAATTCTTCCCAGGATTTTTAAATAAAACGACAAAACAGATGCTGAACTGTTTTATTTTTTAAATAACATACCTACACATATAAGGTTGTCTGGGAGAGACATACCTATTAGGGTAAGCTTCTATTTTTTACATATATCTTAATATTGTGTGCAATAAAGAATTTATTATTCTTTATTGCACACAATATTAACTTCAACCACCACTTAAAAGTATAAAATAATTTTAGTTTGTACACGTAAGTCGGTTTTTTAAATTTTTTTTTTTTTTATACTAAAGTTTTTTAATGTACTTTCATAGGACCAATTCACTAGATAATTATTTGCTCCTTAAAAAAAATATTGAAATGCCGAATAGAAAGGAGACGGTCCAAAATTGTATGGACCCTGGGACAGGTCGTGTACCAGTAATAAAATAAAAAGAAATAAAATATTAAAGCATTTTTGACCGATCAAATCTCCGAACTCATCTTAATTTTAATGCTAATATTATTTATTTTCTACACGTAAGGCAACATAACATACGTAATCATGGCGGGCGGATTCATGTTTCTGACGTTAGCTGTCAAAATATCATGAGGTCATTGATCTGCATTTGAAAATAAATATATAATAATTAATAATTACTTCTTTGTGAATTAAGTATTGGATACCTAGTACCTATTATTTTATGATGATGCTAATTCCAAATGTGGTACTACAATCTACAATGTCCAATATCAACGAAATCCCAATCACACGCAAATCTTGAGTTCCGTGAACGAAAGCCGAGTCAAACAAGTAGCAAAAGATCCAAAGTCCAAATAAAAACGCCAAATCGCCAGAGAAAATCCACAAGAAACATAAAAAGCGCATTCACGAGTACACAACACCACGACAAAGCTCGGAATAAACAAAAAATACACATTACTTGTCAGATAACTCAGAAATGACATTTGACAGAACCGCGTCTGGGTACCTACCTACTGCCTTCTATGTGGCTGAAAGGTAGCCATCTTGTAAGTGTTGTGTACAGTACGGAAAAACTTGAAATTACATTTTTATTTTTGCAATTTATTTATTATGATTGTCTAATTGATTTTATTGTTAATGATCTCTTTGTATTTTGTCGCTTTTTATGGTATATGGTACTAGAGTAGTCCCAAAATGGACCGTCTCCTTTTCTTATTAACTGTCAGTTTGTTTCGCACAAAAGTGTGTCGACCTTGAAAAAAACTGGTTACACGATGAGGGACAAAAAATTGGGTAGCTGCGTCTCTGTTTATCACATTAATAACTTTATTTCTGCTCTCTTTTTAGTGTGAGTGAGAAAGAAATCGTCACTGGCTCTATGTCTTCTCTCTCTACGAGTGACAACAAATCCAGTGTTTATCATAGACTAGCGGACCCGACAGACGTTGTCCTGTCTTAACTATGAATATTGAAACTCCCCTTTTTACCCCCTTGGGGAGAGAATTTTCAAAAAATGTAAAATACGTAATTCTTTATTTTTGATCAAGAGCCAAAATATCAAGTTTCATAAACATAACTTGAAAAATAACTTGAAGAACGAAGGACTATCATACAAACATTCAACCCCTATTTAATCCCTTAGGGGGTAGAATTTTTAAAAACTGTGAAACACCTACTTTTTTGTTTTCAATTTAAAGCCTAAGTACCGAATTTTATGGGTATAGCTTGAAAATAACGGAGTTTCATACAAACTTTAACCCCCCTTTTTACCCCCTTGGGGGGAGAATTTTCGAAATATGTAAAATACGTAATTCTTTATTTTTGATCAAGAGCCAAAATATCAAGTTTCATAAACATAACTTGAAAAATAACTTGAAGAACGAAGGACTATCATACAAACATTCAACCCCTATTTAACCCCTTAGGGGGTAGAATTTTTTAAAAGTGTGAAACACTTACTTTTTTGTTTTCAATTTAAAGCCTAAATACCGAATTTTATGGGTATAGCTTGAAAAATGACGGAGTTTCATACAAACTTTAACCCCCCTTTTTACCCCCTTGGGGGGAGAATTTAAAAAAAATGTAAAATACGTAATTCTTTATTTTTAATCAAGAGCCAAAATATCAAGTTTCATAAACGTAACTTGAAAAATAACTTGAAGAACGAAGGACTATTATACAAACATTCAACCCCTATTTAACCCCTTAGGGGGTGGAATTTTTAAAAACTGTGAAACACGTACTTTTTTGTTTTCAATTTAAAGCCTAAATACCGAATTTCATGAGTATAACTCGAAAAATGACGGAGTTTCATACAAACTTTAACCCCCCTTTTTACCCCCTTGGGGGGCGAATTTCGAAAAATCCTTTCTTAGTGCTCGCCTACGTCATAAAAGGAACCTACTGTCAAAATTTCAAGTTTCTAACTTCAGTGGTTTAGGCTGTGCGTTGATCGTCAGTCAGTCAGTCAGGACAAGCCTTTTTATATAATTATAGATAGATTAACTATAGACATCAGCGGTGTTGACCGTTCGGCGTTCTGACAACTGACAGAAACTATACTAGGAGGTACCTACCTACCTACCTAGATACCTTATACCTACTACCTAGAAGTTAAAACTAAAAAACTAATAATTTTTCGTCTGTGTAGTGTGTTTTAATTATTTATAAATGGAATAAAATCTAAATGCTATCATTGCATTTTTCGGACTTATTTACGTTTTTGAATACAATTCAAACCGCATCGTAAAAATGTTATAATGGCCACTTTAGAAAACAGGTTGAGTCGCAGAAAAGGTAAATAATCCTTAGTACCTTTCTTTTATATATTATTTAAAGTTGTTAAAGTGTAATTCTGTTTAAAAATGTGATATACATGTCGATACGTAAACATTGCAAATCAATGCACTGAATTAATTTATTCAAAGAATCAATAAAATTGCAGGTAAACATGATGGCGAAACTTATAGGTTAGACGCTAAGAAATCGCCTGAAGAGAATATAATTCAAATTATCAAAGGTCTTTATTCTAAAAAACCATTCCACAATGATAGTTCCGCTTCACCTTCAAACAGAAATGTGCTTAATGAGCGAATAGGATTGAGACCTCAAAAAAGTACTTCTGACAGCTACAGATGGTCCTACCTAGAGGCATTAGTCACACTGCTACATAAAGAAGACAGGAATAACTTAGGATTTACTTCTGATGAACTGATGACTTGGTAAGTAAACACAATAAACAGCTAAACCAATAGTACAGAAGTTTATACTTACCTATCTGCCGGCTGTGTAGTCAAAGTTGTAGAATATAGGAAAACAAGTTTTAGCATACTCTCCAACTAGATGGATTGACATGATTGCTTGACACAAGTAGAGTCAGAGGCAAGTAAAAGTCCATTCAAGAAACCTTTATCAGTAGTGGGTGTCTTATCGGTTGTTGAAGAAAAAGTTTTTGAACTGTCAAGTCACTTCAAGGAATTTTTTTAGAAAAACCAAGTAATGGGTGCTGAAGTAGCCATTTAGTACTGAGGAGTTATGGAGGAAAACATATATCCTCTATAACTGCTGAAGTATTATATTAGTGAAACAGATAATTGAATCAATAAATATACCTTTTTTTTGTACACCTCATAACACAAAATAAAACAGTAATGTATATAATTTGGCAGCCTTATGGCTACCTAGTAATCTCTTTCAGGCAACTAATAATAATAATTATAAGGATTTCTGTGGTAATTTTATTGACTTCTCAAAATGGCAATGCTCATTTAAAAATATATTCATATTTACATTGTTAACTTTAAAAAAAAAATCAATTAAATGTAAAGTTTGTGTATTTCATTCCGGACAACTAATTAAAGACATGGGAATAAGTTTGGTCTAATTTCAAGATATAAATCAATAAATTAATAGGTATTTTTGCTCTCAACATGTAATTTTGGCACCATTAATTTAAATTCATAGTGTTTTCAGACAGTATAAATAAGAATTTCAGAATGAAAATAGAAAAATAATTTAATTAACTAGTTTTCTTATTTTATATTAACAAACCCTTGACTGCAATCTCACCTGATGGTAAGTGACGATGCATTCTAAGATGGTAGCGAACTAACATGGAAGGGGTATAGCAGTGTAAATTCAACCCATGCCCCGAATTGGTTTCTACACACCATCGTGTGGAACATTAAATCACTAGGCGGCTGTCATGTATATGAAACTAAACCATTTGTTTACTTTTTCTGAACAAAAGTAATACAAGTGGCTAGGTATATTAATTCTGTAATTTTATCATGTCATGTCTGCTACATAGCACAATAAACGTGTTCTTACTAATTTTATCGTATTATTTATACATAATAGCGGCACATCTTTGACAGTAGGGTGAAGACTAGCCACGGCCAAAGCGCCACAGCCAAAGCCTCCCGCCATACCAGACCAGAGACAATTCAGAAATTATAAATTCCCAAATTGCCACCGCCGGGAATCGAACCCCAGACCTTCCACTCATAAGAACATATTGCCCACCACTGTGCCCGGGAGATAGTCTAGTAATAAAGTTGACACAATTTATGTAGCTAACTATTGTAATGTAAAAATTCACTCATAAAATAACTTGTAATTTACAATAAGACATTTCTAAATTAGGTTAGTTATGGAACTCTACAAAATACTCTGACAAATTAACCAGTTATTTAATTATGTTATTTTATTTCAGTATTCGCATCAGTTTAATTGATGAGTCAATGGTTATAAGAGCGGCAGCATTAAGGGTCTTGCGCTATTTAATAAAAACTGAGAGTGATGTTGCCACCTTCAACAATTTAAAGCTGCCTTATCTTGTAATAAGGTATTGTATATGTACGATTTTGGAAAAATTATTTAACAAATTATAATTTAGACTTGTCTGGCTAAATTTTAAACTGATTTACCTGTTGGTTTAATAATTTCTTAATAGATAGGTTTTGTATCAGAAATCTACATATAAACACTTATTTATAATTTTTTTTTAATATTTTCTCAAAATAAAGGTAAACACTACGCCATTTTGCACCATTACTACTCAATTAAATTTAATATATTCCATTCTAATTTTATTTATGAAAAGGTCAATGGACTTGATTCTCCGTAATGAAGAAGAGCGCGCGCAAGCGTTAAAAGTTGTGCGTCGGGTGATTGCTGTGGTGGGAGCCATCGAACAGGGCCACAGAAAACATCGTGCTGCATACATCGACCAAGGTAGGTTTAATATCTCTATTATATTTAATAGAGATATATTTAATAGTTATCCTTATTTTATATCTACATCTACACTATTATAAAGAGGAAAGATTTGTATTTTTGTGTGTATGTTTGTAATGAATAAACTCAAAAACTACTGGAGTGATTTGGCTGAAATTTAAAATAAAGATAGATTTTACCTTGGATTAAAACATAGGCTACTTTTTATCCCGAAAAAAATTAGAGTTCCCACGGGACCTTGAAAAAAATTTCACGCGAACGAAGTCGCGAGCATCAGCTAGTTATAAATAAACTAAAAATTTGGAATGCCCTTCCTTCCTACTTACCATCAGGAACAATGGCAGTCTCATTGAAATAGGTTGGGTATTATTGAGAATCTGGAAAGTGTTCCAGGTTCTCAATAATAATGTTTGTTGCTCTTACACACCACAACGAATTTACTGGTGTGGCTGTTTTGAATGGAGATAGCTCACGCCTAGGATTAACACATAGGCTACATTATATCCCGGAAAATTAAAGAGTTTCGGTGGAATTGAAAAACCTTAATCCACGAGGACAGAATTGTGGGCACCGTCTTATTTATATAAAAATATATATATATATTTTACAGTGTTGTATCTTTGTCAGTGTTGTGTACCATTGAGTAAAAAAGTGCATTCAATAATATTTATTTATTCGTTTAAAGGTCTCCTGCGCTGTCTAGCGGCAGTGGCCAGAGCCGGCAGTGCTGGGGACGGCAGTGGGGACAGGTTGTCAAGACCCGCCATTGCAACTCTTGCGGAGATATGTAAGTCCCTAGGTTGCATTGTAAATTGTTTTGTTATACGAGGGTGCATTTTTATATTCGCGGAATGGGTAGGTAATTAATAAATGAGGGTACTTTCCTTAGTCGTAACTGGTTAAGTAGCTCATTATTAGTATAAATAGAACGTTTTGTTTTAATCGGGCCATTACTATTTGAATTATCGTCGATCAAACAACTCAGTTGGGAAGAACATTGTGAAAAATGGAGAAAATCGAGCACCGCGCCGTCATAAAGTTCCTTACCAAGCAAGGTAAATCGGTTCAAACCATACTAGAAGAGATGTCATCCGTTTACGGGGAGTCTTGCCCCGGTAAAACCATGGTTTATATGTGGCATACCCTTTTAAGCAAGGCAGGGCCTCACTTGAAGATGATCCTCGGCCAGGACGGCCGATCGAGGTGACCACTCCGGAAATAATTCAAAAAGTGGAAAAATTAATACTGGAAGATGCTAGACTAAAGAAGAAACAGCTCGCAGAAATGGTTGGAGTATCCGATACAACCATATTTAAAATTCTTCACGATCATCTCGGCATGACCAAAGTCAGTGCAAGGTGGGTGCCGAGAATGCTCACGCAGCCTCAAAAACAACAGCGCGTAGAGTGTTCTCGCGCGTTTTTGGACCTCTGTAATGAAGACCAGGATGGAGTATTGACTCGAATTGTTACTGGGGATGAAACTTGGGTTCATCATTATGAACCTGAGTCCAAACAAGATTCTATGCAGTGGCACAAAAAAGGTACACCACCACCAAAGAAATTTAAGGTGTCACAGTCGGCGGGAAAAGTCATGGCGACAATCTTTTGGGACTCAGAAGGAATCTTGTTGATAGATTATAAAGATAAAGGTGTCTCCATAACCGGAGAATACTACGCTTCAATCTTAGAGCGATTAAAGGAAGCAATCAAGGCAAAAAGAAGGGGAAAATTAACCAAAGGTGTCCTCCTTCTGCACGACAACGCGCCTGTGCACAAGAGCCGTGTTGCGTTGGCTTCCCTGTATAAGGTGGGCTTCGATATTTTGGTTCATCCACCCTACAGTCCTGACCTGGCTCCCAGTGATTATTATCTCTTTCCAAAAATGAAAAAAGAACTTCGGGGGAAGAAGTTCTCAAGCGATGAAGAAGTGAAGGAAGCAGTTTCAGCTTATTTTTCAGACAAAGAAAAAACATTTTTTTTCGAGGGTATACATAAGCTAATTGAAAGATCTGAAAAATGTATTAGGGTTGCAGGAGAATATATTGAAAAGGAAAAATAAACTTGTATTTTTATTTCCACGTCTTACCCCCGATTCCGCGAACTTAAAAACGCCCCCTCGTATGTTAGCAGTTTTGGTGACATTTCAAAATATTATGTACATTTGAATTGATTCAATATATTTCCTTCCTTTTCTATTAAGAAGAATGGTAGTAAAAGCTTAAAGGTAGGGTGGAGCTGGTAGAGGTTTTTAATGTAATTATGTGTAAATCTATAATTTTTAAGAAATGTTGGTCAAAACGGGCATTAGTTTATTAAAAGTTTGTAGTTTGGCAAGGTACAGAAGCCTCCACAGCCCAATGGTTAAGAGTCAGACTAAAATCTGTAAGGTTGCGGGTTCGATCTTCACCCATTGCACTATTGTCGTACCCACTCCTAACACAAGCTGTACACTTATTGGAGAGGAAGTCATTTTTAACTTGGCTAATATTTTTTATAACAAGGATAAAAGTTTAAAAGCTGTAACGCTACCACAAAAAATTGGATGTAACATACGTCATATTGATTTTGTCCATATAAAATATAGTATTTGTCACCCGCATCATCACAATGAATCCTTTACCATCTCATTCATCAAAATTGACTCAGTAGTATTCACTACGGTGGAACATTCGTAAATAGTCGCATACATAGTGAAGCAACGGCTGGATCATGCGTCGTGCTCGTGAACGGGTGCCACCAACGGGAATGGGTCTGCTTTGTCTTCCCATCTTGACATGTGTTGGATTATATGTACCTACGTATGCATTTTTGAAGCTTCACCGTGGAAGCACTGTATACATAACATAGTTACGTTACCTATTGTATTTTTTTTTTTTGAAAAGAGAAACTGCTGAGTTTCTTGCCGGTTCTTCTCAGCAGAATCTGCATTCCGAACCGGTGGTAGATTTATGACGTGTCATAAGAGCTACAAGGTGGCCTACATGTAATAAATAAATTTTGAATCTGAATTTGAATAGCTAAAATCATAACCCTTCCTTTGGCTTTGCCGTAGTCGGGTAAAAAAAAAGCTAACTCCTCTCTTTCTAGGCGTCCTGAACCCGGATCTGTTCATATCTTGCGGGGGAGTGACGGCAGTGACGCGCCAGCTGGCGGAGTGCGCCACGCCGCGCATGGCCGAGGCGCTGTGCGGCGTGCTGCTGCATACGCTCAACGACCCCAGGTCGCGCGCCGCCGCAAGGATCGACCTCACGTGCCTCAACTCGCCCTATTGCGATTTTCACTTCAGACCTGCGGGAACAGACACGAGCAGGTGAGTCTGGCATGTTATATGAAAAAAATTAAACCTTTCAATAACCTCTTATCCTCCATATCTTCTTCTTCGAATAAGCGTTATCCCACTAGATGAAGTCAGCTTTCCAGCCCACTTGTGTATCCCATTTTTTCAGTAAAAAAAAAATTGTTGCCTCTTGAACGGCTGCGAGGTTTACCCCAGTAAAATGTTGATATTTCTACAGCCAATGAAACAAGCGAAAACATAGCAATTTAAAGCAAAGTAGTTAGGCGCAAGACCGAGGCCTGTGGAAGTTCATCCAAGAAGTCTTTGTCAAGCAATTCTGACATTATTTTGTTTCGATGCTTCAAATCTATCGAAGTTGGCGAGATGCGCAAACTGAGGGTATAACTTCTTCGACTTAGCGTTATTTCACTAGGTGAGTTCAACTTTCCCGTATACAAAAGTATGCGAGACCCGCTGTATCCGATATTGTGCATCCAATTTTTTCCAAATTATTGATCTAGTTTATTGACTCTCATATCTTACAAGATCTAGCCAGTGTTTTCACGGAAGGCCGCGAGATTTAGCCCCAGGGATGGTGATTATAAAAATATCAAAGTACTGATCCCTTCCGTAATAATCACTTCCCTCAGTACTACTAACTACTCGGTTCACTTGTATCGCTCGCAGGGATGAGCGCGAGATGCGCTTCACGTGCAGCCGTCTCGCGCTGCTGTGCGTGCTGCGCAGCTGGCCGGGCCTGCTGCACTTCTGCCACCCGTGCAGCACGGGCGGTCTGCACGCGCTGGTCGCGGCCCTGTATCTACCGCGGCTAGAGGTCCGAGTGAGTATACCACCACATACTTCTATCTCGAAATTTTTCTCTCTCTCCAAATTTAAATTAGCTATTAAGGATACCTTGTCTAAAATCGACTAGCTATACGTTAGCCGGTTTTCGGCAAGCTTCTGTTTAAAAATTTATACCCTATCGTTTTTTGTTTTCTCTTTTCTGCTACACCCGATTGTTTCGTTGTCGGATAGTAATGTAATTAATAAGCGCTAAGTTTCATTGGTAACAATTTAGGTTTAAACATTATATATCTGTTTTTAGCTTTAATATATTTACAACACTGTATGTTTCCACAAAATAAATAAATAAAAACTTGCTATCTGCTCTTACAAGAGCTAAAAACGATGAGGTCAATTTCGGAGCGCGCTGGCCTATTTAGGCCAGCCCGCCCTGAGCCTTGCCTGTTGTTTGGCTGTTGTCTTGAGGGTACTCAAATACTCTTGAAACGCTCTTTGCGACAAACATGCCTGAAGATAAGCAATGCTTGCTTTGAAGATGCCTATTCATTCCTGCATTGAGAATAATCACGTGATGGGAAACATGGTCTCTGGGATACAGTTCCACTCTCTTCTTTGGAGCGGTTCTCCACTCATATGTCAAATGTGGCACTTCAAACTTCACAGCCAATTCAGTGTTAGTCGTAGATTAATTATAGAGATCAGTGTATCAATATGATCATTTTTTTTTAGAAAGCAATTTTGGATTTGCTGTATGAATTGGTTGGATTGCCCCAACCAGAGTGGACTGACGAAATTTCCGTAGCGCTGGACGCTGTAGACCCATCTGATTTTCAAGTAAGTTCCATTTGAGAGCTTAGACAAAGACATCCTTCTAAAATACGATCCAAACTATCATCGGACTCGGTTACGAAGGAAGCTTACATTAGCCTTACCTTTTACGACTTACTACTACTTAGGTATATGGTTTTGAACAGTGTGTGAAGTCTGCAGAACGTGGTGGGAATCTGGGCGTAGAAGTGGGATGGGGATGGGTTGCTGAATGAAGAAAAAAAAAATACTAACAACATAAGCATTCTTCAGCCTGGTGCAATCAACACTTCAATTACGCACATTTTTTATCTGGTTATACCACTGGCTATGATATTGAGGGCTTTTTCTCATTTAAAAATAGTTTTTGTTCTTATACCTTGTTTGGTGCTTTGTGATATAACGATCTGCTACTTTTCTCACATGTCACATGTTTACGGAACATTCGTTTTGTTCATATATTATATGAAAAGTGTTCAAATAAACTTACGAGTATATGAAGTGCTTTTGAAAAGTTTATTTGAAGAAAAAATAACTTAATTTTTAAGTTAAAATAAATGGAACAATATTTTGCATCAGGATTCTTGGCGACTGAACGAAGGGTTCGTGGCGGCGGAAGGCGTTGCCATCTTACCTCACCTAAGTGCTACTGGCCCTGATATAATTGAGATTCATCTTGCACTTCTACTTCAGTGTTTCCTGGAGGTAAGTAAAATATACATATTTATTTATTACCAGAAAAACAAAAAATAAAAACGAACATATAAAGGACGTGCACAAAGACAGCTTATCTCTAAGGAAGAGATTTTTTCCAGAAGGTCTCGAATGTAGGTAGCATGTAGAGGTCGGTAGGTACTTCAAGGTAGGTTTGAAGTTAAGAATAATATACATTTTTTTAAATCAACTAAACTGAAGTTGACCAATATTTTCCTATCCACTCACAATAAGCGTAAAGCTTGTACTAGGAGTAATAAACGTACACACACATACAAACTTTCGCCTTTACAATATTAGTGTGACTAATTCCGTATGATTTTTCCAGGCCGGTCTTCTGGACGGATTGGCCGAAGTGATCGTGACAAGTGACACATTTATATCGGTCAGGGCCACCGTATTGTTAGGCCAACTGTTGCATTTAATACACCTGTTCCTACCTCCGCAAATATGTAACACAACTCCCGCACTGCCCTCCCTCATATCCCAGGCCTCGGCCGGGAAGCCTCAAGCGCTCGCGGCCGTCGCTGCGCTCAAGCGATTGCACTCGATGTTCGAATCGCGGCCCGCGAGCAACAGCCTGTTCCTAGACCACATACTCCAGTATTGTAGTGGCGCATTTAAGTCTAAGATAGAAGATACCTCAAAGAGTCGAAAGGAGAAAGACAACAGAGCGAGCAAAGCCAAACCGACGCCGTTGGACTTGCACAAGGACAACAGCATCGAGTTTTTGAACGAATCCGACACGGAATGCGAGCCGAAGCGGCACAGCGTTGGTTCGAGAGCCGATGTGGCGATCAGAAGGAATGTTAGTGCTTTGGTGAAGAGCACGAGCGTCGGCTCGCGGACCAGCACCGCTGTGACGAAAACCGCGAAGTTCTTCAGCTTCTGGGACCGAGGGGACAGCGATAGTTTGATGAAGTCGTCCCTTGTCCTGCAAAACAAGGATGGCAATACTTGGAATTGGGAAATCATTCGGACGATTTTGAAGGTGAGATTTATAATAGGTAATTTACAGATTTATGGGCCGAACTCATATAACTAACACTATGTATTCAAATCGTAATATTTTCAACGATTTGAAACAATAATAAATGACCTTATAAATACATATCAAAAATTCCGAGACCGGCGGGATTCGAGCCCACATCTCTCGGGAGTTGCGCTCTGAGCGTGTTAACCGTTACACTACGGCCAAATTGAACCACACGTCAGCTAATTTCGTGACTGATTGGCGAATATAATACAACTATATTATGGTTTCTTTCTTTAGGAGACGGACAGCGCGCCTCTATTGAATTTGAACGACAGCGGGCACAGAGACTGGGCTGGTCGGATTATCAATTACTTGAAACCATCCTCGAACAAGTATTCTCACACGGATCTGTCCACCACGTGTAACGGACACTCGCCCACGCGCGCCGGCTGCCAGCTGATCCGTCATCTGTTGCGCCATAATGATGTAAGTATCCTTACCAATTCAAAGACCCTTCAAAAAATTTAGAATAAAAAAAAAATCCTTACCAATATTAAAAATGCGAAAGTGTGATTGTTTGTCCTTCAATCACGCAGCAATGAGCATGTGTGACTGGCACCCTCCCGCTATTGGTTAAAATGCATTGATGCAGCAGGAACGCCATAAATTCAGCCAATCAGAGGCTGTTGTGATCGTAACACTGATGCATTTTTAGAGAATCGACACACTGGTGATTGAGCTGATAAGGCATATTTATTGTGCTGAACAAAGTCTCAAAATAAGAACAAAGATATAATAGTACATTATGGTACAAGTGTGAAAACGAGTTGTGAAATTTTTTTCACAATGGCGGGAAAAATTAATCAGTTTTCCGAAATGCGCCAGTTCCAGTTTAAGAATTGAATGAGTTTGACGTGAGCTACTTACAAATTAGTCATTATTTTGACTAATTTCTTAAACTGGATACTTTCACGTAAAGATTGTGATTCGTGTTTTACGAATGGTGGTGGCAGGTGGCAAATTAAAAAATGAATTGACACCTTTATGAGTCCTCTAAATTATCTTTCCAGGTTGACACTCAAAGGATGCTGAAGGATCTGTTCACGGATGTGAGCCGTCAGATCGAAGCGATAGAGACGGGCCGCAAGGCGCACGAGTGTCTGTTCAGCCCGCCGCACATGTGCAACACCATGTGCCAAATGTACTTCCTCTTCATCGGCCAGCTGTGCCACTCGCACACCGGCCTGCGCCTGTTCAAACAGACTGGACTATATGAAAAGTAAGCACTAAACTGAATAATCTACACTACTATTATAAAGAGGAAAGATTTGTATTTTTGTGTGTACGGTAGCGGACAGAAAATGTTTACCACCTTAAGATTCATAATTACATGCACACGTCTATGCCTGACAGTCGATATGCTTTCGATATTCTATGGCGTTATAGACCTTACTGCACGCAATGTGATATAGAATCTACTTTGAAAACTGATAAACATTATCTGACCGCGACTGTATGTTTGTAATGAATAAACTCAAAAATTGAGTGCCGATTTCAAAAATTCTTTCACCTTTGGCTACATTCACCCTGAGTAATATAGGCTATATTTAATCTTATGTCCACGTTACGACCGCTAGTTGGGTATATGATTCCATTTTTTTATATTATTGGAGGGGAGGGAAGAATATCAGTTAATTTCGGCTTGGCTAATATTCTTTATTAAAAAAAAAATTATATACTTAATATAAAGTTTTTTAATATTATAACACAATGTCATTTTTTTTTATTAATATCTTAACTAGTCTCCAAAATATAGAGCTTTTAAGTTTAATGTTAGAAAAAGACTGCACTATTGCAACATGACGTCACGTTGCAGTAACTCCATATATTCTCCATACAAATTTTTTTGTAGAAAGAGACGGACTTTGTGTTTTTCGTGTATTCATCATAAACTGTGAAATACTTATGGTATAAAAAATGTAATTACCAGTGGTAGATTCATTTGACGATTCGAAAGCACTTTGTAAAAGTTTATTTGAATATTTTTCTATTCTATTCTATTACTGGCCAGATGCTTAGTGAATTTTGTTTGTTGTTCGCAGCCTCCTAGAACTATCTACTAAGACTCACCATAGTTGTTACGTAAAATTAGTCATATCAAGCTTAGATTATACCATGGATTCGAGTCCACGGGACATACTTGCCAAAACACTAACATGCAATATCCTAGCCTCAAGATTGTATGCAACTCAGTTCCTAAACGTACTCTTACGTGCCTCGCGAAAGTCGAAGGATTTGGTGAGGAAGAAGTCCAAGCTCAAGAAGAATCTCGCACCGGAATATTCCAAGTTTACACAAAGGGATGAGATGGAAGTGACCGGTGGGGTGGATATGGATACGTGGATTTTACAAATGTTGGTCGGACAAGTCAAGGATGAGTCCAAAGCTGTTGTGAAGTGTGCTTTGAATATTTTAGAAGAAGCTTACAGCGTGCCGGTTAGTACTTTTACGTTTTATCGGCTGTGTAACGTAATTTTATACTCCATAACTTAGCTCTGTATACTTTATATATAGCTTTATAGTTGGGCTAGTGGTTAACAAGTTTGACTGTGGATGACGAGGTCCCGGGTTCGATTCCAGGGTCAGGCCAAAAATGTATTGGGGGTTTTCTGTCAAGAAATTCTCAGTACTAGCCCAGAGAAAGAAAGTTTGCAGTGCGTCACCCCCATGCCTCGTAGAGCACGTATAGTCGTCGGTCCTGCGCCTGATCTCGCTCTGTTCGTGTCGGATTTTCCGTCCCATCGAACTTTTGCGCACTCACTTGTGCACTATAATATCTCCCACGCAGAGGCTAATCTCTGTGGGCTGTGGAGCATGAGCCAGGTAACCATGAGTCAGCACGTTAAGCACGTCAATTCTGCGTTTGATCTCTCTTATTGCATTATGTTGGTTTTGACAGATTTTCAATACAAAAAGCGTTATCCGTTACCCAGCGATGGTGAAATTGGCACTAACTAAGTCGTAATATTTTTTTTAAACATTTATACATTAAGAATGTTATTTCCAACCGCAGATATTGTTCGAGAAGTTAATGTCGATGAGGGACGCCCTCAGTCAGAGCTGTCGGCTGGACAAGGGCGCGGAGCCCGCGGCGCTGGAGCTGGCTGCGGTGGGCGACCGCGGCTACCTGCTGTGGCTCGGCCTGGAGGTGGCGGCCGCGGCGCAGAACCTCGACTCCAACGCTATCACGTTCGTCAAGAAACACTTGGATTTTTGGAACAAATCTTACAACTACAGGTACAATTTGGAATAGAGGCAGCACACATCCAGAATTAAAACATAGGCTATTTTAACATTTTATCCCGGAAAAGTCCCTACGGGAATCAAAAAATCCTTAATCCACGCGGACGAAGTCACGGGCATCATCTAGTGTTTCTTATAAGTCTGCATTTCGTCAATTACTCACATAACGCGAGTGAAACTTACAAGTCGCTCATTTGCGACAAGAGTGACATAATTCGAAATCGACGATGAGAGAATTCTCTCGTTAGAGAGTAATGTTTTGTGGATGCTGCGGTCTCGAAACAACACAGCGGCGAACAAAGCGGCAAGCATTAAGTCACAATCTCTCGCTCTTATTTTTTTGTGCTTAGCGTAATGTTGTTTTTATAGAATAGAATATCGTTTATTCATTGACATGGATAAATACAAATGAAATAGGTACACTTAAGACTTACACATTACAATTTCTTAAAATATAACTCAACTAGTAGGGATCTACTATGTATCATGCCAATGAAAGGGTCCTAGCTCAGCTCAATATTGTGGATACAAATATGTAACCACAACGCTGTTATTCTGCTAGGGCCAGCCCGAGGGAATTTCATGATTAATTAAATAAGTACATAAAAAGCGAAAGTGTATTATTATCCTAAAATATATTATAGCAAAAAGTATAAATGTTCGACACAAAAATTGGTGAATTTTGAGTTATGTCACCCTTGTCGCAAATGGGCGAAGTGTTTGCGGCGTAAGGAGGATAGCAAGTTTTGAATGCGAGTGCGGCAGGTACGTGCGGCTGGTGGAGGCGGTGGTGCACGAGGCGCTGACGCTGGCGGAGGAGTCGCGGCGGCCGCGCAACGCGCGTCGCCTGGCGCGCCCGCCACCGCACCTGTTCGCCGCGCTGGCCGCGCAACGCGCCTCGCCCTTCACCAGGGGCCTGCTCGCTGCGGCTCTGCCGGCTCACTATAAGGTATTTGTGGCGACTACGTCCTATGCCACATGCACGGAATAGGAAATCATTTAGTATACAGTTAGGGATAGATCCCGTTAGAGGACGAATCTTTAGATCCTTTGCACAAGTTATTGCCATTGTTATTAGTATACAGTTAAGGATAGATCCCGTTAAAGGATGAATCTTTAGATCCTTTGCGCAATTAATTTTGTTAACGTAAATTAGTATTGCTTCTATTGTAAAGATTGTAACGTATTGTAGTAAGCAGGAACTAGGCACTAAAGCTATCTATTTTATTGTTGTTGCAACACGCATCGAGTTACGAACACGCGTTTCATTTCTTTCCGCATCAACCCTAAGTGTATAACCCAGCTAGAGCGCCGACATATTTCTCATTATTAACTAGCTTTTTCCCGCGACTTCATCCGCGTGGAGTTAGTCTTTAAAATCATTTGTTATTAATAGAAAATATGGAGAGCTAAAAGTCAAACGTGAACATTCTAATTGAGACACTCGTAACTCGTCAAAAACTCGTCTTTGTACATTTTTTCACTACAAAAACCAACCTTGATGTGTCTTATCCAAATATAAATATTTGTAAAATTTGATATCAATCCGATATTTTGCTTTTGTATCGAAGCGTCTGTACTTTAACTGGAGTTTACTTGAGCTTACGGAAGACTTACTCGTAAATATAGTACCGATTTCGAACAGATTCTACAGAAAAAGAAGTGTATCACCGAACAAGAGATCGCGGACTTGAAGGCGTCGTTATGGGCGGTGGGCAACACGGGCGCGACGCCGCAAGGCCTGCAACAGCTGATCAACCTGAGCAACGGGCTTCTAGAAGATTCCGTGCCCGTCCACATAGTGAGGCTGGCCAGGCACAGCCCGGTGTATTCGGTGCGGGCGACCGCATTCTACGTCCTGGGACTAATTGGAAGTACTTACGATGGTGCTAACTTACTTGCTGAATTAGGTAAGATTTAATTAATTTAAAACGAAACTTTTTGGCTGTACAAAATTTTATTAAAACTTCTACCGAAATAAAACTTGGTATTAACTGAATTTTCTAACGACTTCACTGCCGTGTAATGAAAATAATATACTGATTCAAAGTCCACCGGCAACATGTTTCACTTTAGTTAAGGCATATTAGGGTTGTCTGCGCCTCGTTCGACATTAGTTCTCTTGCAAGAATTTCAACAGAACACGATCTTGTGCCGCTTGTATCCAGTGGCTGCAATGCGTCTGTAATTTGCCCGAGTCACCCACAAAAAACTTGTGTGAAAAAGGTCTTGTATTACAGGTTGGTTATGCGTGCGACATACCAGACATGACCAGTTTCCAGTGATACCCGATGACAATTTGCCCCTCATAATGGACCCAAACGATCCAGCTTACGCTCACATCACTTCCCCAGACCGACGGCTTAACACTCTCGATATCGATCTAAGCGAACAATCCGACCACACCGACCAGAGCACCGCTGAGAGCTTACATTCCGAACATATCAAACTAAACAGAACGATAGGTGGAACATCCGTGGATCATTCAGAAAAGGATCAAGATGTGGTCGATCATAAAGTTGGTTTTATCGATCGACGCGAGGACAAGAAGAAATCGCACACACTCCCAACGCAGGGTTCTAGTTCGCACGAACGTTCGCTCACCGAATCGAGAACTGTCGATATACTTAGAGACTGTTCGAGTTACGAACGCGCGCCTCATCGAGTTCACGTCGAGAACCGATTGGGCAGAATGAACTCGCTGGATCACGGCCGAGAAGCGCGCGTGAGGAACACAAGCGAATCGAGCACGAGTGGTGTGAGCAGTTGTGATTCATTTCTTGGAAAATATGCTATACCGTAAGTTAGCTTTTGCTTTTCAAAATCCTATAGCCTGTTATTACTTGTTCATGTTCCCGACATTCTTCTTACCAATCCTTACTTCCTTACTAATTTCCTTACTAATGTCTTTACTAATATTATAAATGCGAAAGTGTGTTTGTTACTTGGTTTGCCCTTCAATCACGCTGCAACAGAGCAACGGGTTGACGTGATTCTTTGCATGGATATAGTTGGGGACCTGGAGAGTAACATAGGCTACTTTTTATGCCGGATACTAATATTATAAATGCGAAAGTGTGTTTCTTTGTTGGTTTATTGGTTTGTCTTTCAATCACGCCACAAAAAAGCAACGGATCGACATGATTTTTTGCATGGGTATAGTAGGGTAGACCTAGAGAGTGACATAGGCTACTTTTTATCCCGGAAAATTAAGAGTTCTCGCGGGAATTAAAAAACTATTCCACGCGGACAAAGTCATCTGAAAATAGTGAATAGTTTACGCGGCCACGGTTATTATTTTATAATTTTTCTAATACCTTCAATTAATTGTACTGTGTCGTTCTTTGTGCACCCTAATAAATAAATGACATCCTACTATTCTACTTTCTACTAATATTATAAATGTGAAAGTGCAGATGTTTGGATGTTTGTTACTCAATCACGTCGCAACGACTGAACCGACTTGGCTGAAATTTGGCACAGAGATAGATTATAGTCTGGAATAGCACATAGGCTATTTTTTATCGCGGAAAATAAGAGAGTTCCCGCGGGAATTAAGAAATCTCAATCCACGCGAACGAAGTCGCAGGCATCAACTAGTAAGTCAATATTAAAGTAAGCGGAATGTTTTCAGTGACAGAGTGCTGAAGTTGAGCCCCATACCGAGTTCGTCGAGCCTGTACGGCATGAAGAGCAGCAGCAGCTCGCAGCGGCCGCGCCTCCCCGAGCCGCAGCGACGGACCTCTACCTCTAGTATGATGATTAGGATCTCTATTTTACAAAAAATTATAATGTGAATCAATCTTTTTTCCACGTACTAACCAAACTAACCAACTCATTGGAATGCCTGGAGTACCGCAGAGATGTAAGCTGTCTTTGCGTATTCTATCGTGTAAGAAGCCGGTAAAGAATACAACTCGGAGTTCGACTTCACATGTTTATTCTTCGAATTTTCTGTACAGAATGACCTCCTCTAATTTCGTCTCCTCGCTTTTATAACATTGTTTTGAATGAAGTTTCTACCTACATCAAGAATCAACATTAGTAGAAACAGTATCTTAATTATTATTCTAACAAACAAAAATGTGTATCACAACCCTGATAAATAATGTTAGCAATTTTAATGCTTAATTATCATTAAATTAAAGCTACATACATTTTATGGATATATATTGTGCATTTGATTGAATGAATAAGTATTGATACCTTATAATTCATTCAATCAAATGTTTTCTCGATATTACAATACGTGAACTCAATCAATTATCTGTATTAGTGTACAATTTCTAAGTCGCTCACAATTATTTACATAATTTCTAACAATCGGCTATATAACGGGGAGTGTTCTGAAGAACTATTTGACCTTATTCCACCGTCTCTCTTCTACAACCGCACCGCTCGCCACCGAACACAATTTCACCCTCACCACCTGGGTGCCTGGAGCACTTCGACCATCCGGTGTGCCAGATCTTTTTTTCCACGTACTTTGAAACTGTGGAACCAACTTCCTGCGATCGGGCTATTTAAGGGGCGGACTAACAAATTCCTGAAAAGCCGGCAACGCATTGGTGGTGCCTCAGGTGCTACAAATGTTCATTGGCGGCGGTATTCACTTAGTATCAAGCGACCAGCGTGCTCGTTTGTTCGCTAAATGTATAAAAAAAAAATAATAAAAGAAATCAAAGGGTCATTTGAGAAACTCCGTAATAAGAAGTATGGACATATAAAATATATATTAATATGGAATTAATAAGTCTAATAAATAGTATTAAGTAGACTTGCAACGAATAGTATATTCGGCAGTATACCGAATACCGAATATTCGGCGAGGCCCCTGACCGAATAGCCGAATATTAGGCAAAAGTATTCGGCTGGATTTTAGCGCCAAAAACTTGTACAGACGTGATTGTTTCGCGGTCCTCTGTTTTGTTCTAATGTACTCATCGCCCGCGCGCCCGCTGTTGCTCTTGTAGGTAATAGTGTGAAATTTAACAAATAAACAATTAAATAATTACGAACGTACCTTAATAATAAAAAATCGATTAAGTATGGCCTTTAAAAAAAATCACCTATATGGGCATACTTCGAGGATGATGTAAATGATAATATATAATAATAATCAATCGATTTTAAGTTTTCATTTTACCAAGTATTTCTCTATGACAAAATGTATTATTTAAGTATTCGGTATTCGGCCGAATAATACGTAGATATTCGGTATTCGGCCGAATATAATAAAAGCAGCCGAATAGGCCGAATACCGAATAGTAACCGAATATTCGTTGCAAGTCTAGTATTAAGTAATCTTTACCTAAAGAACTTTGTGTCCTTACCAGGTTATACAACACCAGATATAGGCAGTTCGCCTCCAACTCAAAAAGACATGAGTGGGTATGCAACGATACAGTCACTAAACAAACACAGGAGGTAAGTCAACTTGATATATGAAACAAACTATTCGGCAGTAAATATTACACAGACAGAGCAAGCCCGTATACTGTATTCCGTATATACGTATAGTGTCGTAACTTTTACTGGTAGGTGTTAGCGATAAAGGACGTGGGCTGATAAAGAGCATTTTTCGCCCCCCGCTCACTCGAAAAAAAAAGTTTCGATTTCCGACTATTTTTAAATGCTTTTATATCGTTGAAGATATATATTTTTTTATTCAATACGATTTGCGTGATAAATAATATTATAAGTCATAGCAATTATTGCCTAAACAGAGAGTGTTTCGCCTTTTTTGTACATTTTTGTCGTTTTTTCAACTTTTAAATTATTATTTTTTAAAGAAGCGCTCTTTGAACCATATTAATTTCAACTCACAGTGATACTGCTCTTTATAAAATTACGTGTGAGCACTAATTTGTTTTGGTTCACTGAGCGCCTCTATCCTATATAGAAAAAAATATCTTTCGAGTGAGTATCAGTTGCGCCGCGTTCCGAGTGTTTTAAGACCGAAGATGTGTGTTGTGAGTTTTGTGACGCTCAAAAAGTATTTGCGTAGTATACCTAGATATCAAAATTGTGTTTGGAAACTGTTATTGAAAAACTTAATGTTTAATAATACCTATACAAGAGTCGTAAGTATTCAAAAGCACCTTGCACTTTGTTATTTGAATAAAAAATTATTCTATTCTACTCTATTCTGTGCACATGTGCTTACTGTATAATGATTTCTGGCTTACTGGTGCCATAATTCAACCGAAGTCTAAAGAGCAAGTCTCGAATATGCCCATGCACTACAAAACGCCGCTGCTGAAGGGCGGTCCCGTAGCGGTTCGGAGATTATGGATTATATTTATGTAGTTCTAATATTGAAATCGTAGTAATAATACCGTCCTTTTATCTCACTCTTATATTTTTGAACATTAATTGTAGTTGATTTTTGTGCTAGAACGAATTACAGCAATTTTTATATTAATAAATGTTCATAATGCCTACGAAAACATTTATTTTTTTTATCCCATCAGTTACAGAATTTTCATCAAAATAATTGTTTTTCACGTTTGATGTATACTATTAAATAAAATTTATATCACACAAAGTGGCCGAGGGGCGAAAAATGCCTCTTATCAACCCTCCTCCTTTAAACTATAAAGAAATTACAATTAGTGTCACTGGTCATGTTGTAATTAATTAAAAAACTCACGAAAAGGCCGACGAAAAATTCCAACTTTGAGCAGTCGCAGAATCATGTATTCTTGGATTCTTGGTTTCAGTTTTCAGTAACATGTCCTTGCCCAGGGTGCAGGGTTCTGAAATTTCGAACCTGTAACATGCTAATTTTGACCGTCTACTGGAGGGCGATTCGCGTAGTTTCTCGTATTCATACGTAGTTTCGTAGTTTTGTATCATAACTAATGACAGGTAATATGGCGATGGTCCAAAAATGAAATTACTACCTGTGCGATATAGGCGATGGTCCAAAAATGAAATTACTACCTGTACAATGCATAAAATTAATAAGAATACAAATATAAACCATTTTTGACTGGTAAAATCCACGATTTTACCCTCATTTACAGCAAAATAATATTTTCTATTAGGATAGAAACAGCAGACATCGTTTGTCAATCTCGGCTCGTTACGTCATTTTGGCGTTTTGTTTGTTGAAGTCATTTTCTGCAATAAATCGCAAAGATATTAGACAAATCAATCAAGCAGCAAAAGCAAAATTTTTGGCTCAAAGGTCGCCACCAAAAAAAAAAAAAATTATTTGTGCGACTTATTTATAATAAACTGCTAAACTATTTTATTTTTATTATAATCTCCCTATTTTCTGCTTTTTTTTTTGATAGATCGTACTTATAGTCATTCCAAAATGGACCATCTCCTTTATAAGTAAACTCTCGTTTATACTGTTCGTTTTGTAGGCCACACTATGTGTCAGAGAGTGGAGCGAGCGATATCGACGTGCTAACGTGGTTGCCCTACGACACTAACCAGCGGCCGAAACCCTTTTCCTCCCTGCGAGACCGAGCGAAGTCGACTCGGGAACGAATGACTAAGCTTAGGTATTGACTTATCATTATCGTAATTGGCAAGATTTTTATTTTTACTAGGATTTTTTTAAATAATTTTATGCCGAGGGCTTCTCAATCTTTTCGCATACAGTTTGCTAAGGAACAAACAATAGTAAATTCGTAATTTATAATAATAATACATCATGTAATTAGTCAGAATTTGTAGTCCACTGGACGTATTTATTTATATTTCATTAGCTGTCTTGAAAAGTAGACAAATCGCTAAAACCACGTCGCAGAAAAGCGTAACCGACGAACGTAGCCGGGCGCTTACGAAATTCTTAAGTTTGATTCTCATTTGTGACACGGTACAATTTTCAGAGCGGTAACAAAGATTTCTACTGGATTTGTGTCATATACTCACAAAACAAGCGAAAAAATTGTTCCGAATAACGGCGCCAAAGAATATATACAAGAGTATAATAGAGTACTTCATCGCTAAATGACATAAAAAGAATAAAAACAATAAGAAAAATAAGACAGTTTTGTCTATGTCCGCGCGTTTTGTCTGTATCGTTCTAGTTGTAAAAGGGCTAAGGTTGTTTTTATTTGACGCTCGAGGTCAATAGGCTCACAAAATATTTAATAAATGAAATAAATTACAATTTCAGTTTATTTACCTGTGATATGAGATTCCGTGAGCTTTAGTTAATTTACTTGCACGAATTTCTGACATTTTGTTTTAAATGCCGCGATATATTTTTTTTGCAGCCTCTTAGAATACGACTGGAAACCCCTGACGCAAGGGGAAAGTTCGCAAAGGGTTTTCGCGCCGACCCGATCGACACTTCAAGTAGCGCCGTCCGGACCGCGATCGCCTTACTATATAGGAATTTGTTTACCGCGTAATCTTATGGAGCTATTTCCCATGTGAGTATGAATTATTTGCTTGCCGATTAGGGGTATGGGCTTACACACAACAGACCATGACTGGTTTACGTGTGGATACCAGCCCAGAAAGAAGAAAGGGGTATGGGTTGAATGCATCGAGATAAGAAGCCTATGGAGAGGCCCTATTCTACTATAGCAGAATAGGTTATACAAATATATATCAATAGTATATTGTCTCTTTTTAACTAAGTGATAAATAAGTACTCAGCAAAATTATAAATTTTGCTGAGTACTTATTTATCACAACACAACGTGTGACGTCATGAGCGTGACCGGATATTTACCGGCGCGGACGCCATTTTAATCGCCAAGAGTAATATTATCTGGAAGTAAAGTCTATGGTAAAGAAATAGCCATCTTAAGTGCCATAGGTAGTCACGCTCATTTTGTAGACAGGGCCGGTCCATATGTATATAGGGCAATGGTTGAATGGGTCCCGTATGCCACATTGAAATTCACAACATCGAAACTCATGAGAACGAACACGTTACATCGAGAGTTTATGATATCGACCTTTTATCATAACGAATGTTCATGAGATCGATCGTTCATGACATCGAAGGATCATTAAATCGAATTCATAACATCGATGAAGCATCGAAACCTTAGAATTTATTAATTAAAATTGATTTAATCGTAGAATTAGTTTCGTTTCATTGTCTTTATTTCTTTTTAATAATATTTAACTTTCATCAATATAGTTTATAACAATGCCGCTACCTTGTTTCTTTAAAAGTTCCCTATAGTATTTAAATTATTGATACATGGTAACATTTCAGTGAGAATGATGCCAAAGAATGTGTCGCGGAGGGTGATAAGGGAAGTAACAGAGTGACGTCTCTCTTGGCAGATTCAACCACACCAGACCATAGTATAGGATTTACTAAAAGTAAGTATAAAGGAAAAGGTGACTGAGTGACTGATTTATCACAACACAACTCAAATTGAAATCTGGCATAAAAATAGCTATTACGACGAAGGCATCAGATGAGGAAAGATTTTTGAAAATTCAAGCCCTGAGAGGGCAAAATAGGGGTTTGAAAAATCGACCTTAACGTGAGCGGGCATAAGGTACATAATATTACATTTTATTACATATTATTTATCTTTAGGTGCCGATATGCCTACAATCACATCTACAATAGGCAACATTCGTACCACGACACCTACCGCGGCAGGCGTCAGTAACGCCTCTGACACGACTCGAATAGAAGCCAATTCGGCTTTGACGAGAGACGCGGAGATAAAAAGTGAAAGCGAATCTAAGCTAGACCAGAGCGAGGGAGACAGTAATATTAAAGTTGAAAGTGAAATAGAGTGTAAGGCAGCTTTGACGGAAACAGGCGTGGAGAAGAGGATTGAAGGGACAGCTAGAGATGACAGCTCGATGGCCACGAATGTGTTGAGTTCGAACAGAATATCGGGGATTAAAGCGGCGGTGTGGAGGCATTCGGCGGCTGATTGTTTGGCGTGCGTGAGAACGCGGCCGCCATCTTCACACGAGCTACGTGAAGCCTTCTTCGCTGGTACGTTTTATTTCATTTTATCAATTGGGTATTTGACTGAATATCAAAATGCGGGTATTCATTCATTATAATCGAAAATGTAACATGTAAAAATAACACTTTTAAAAACAGAAAATAAAGCGGTCTAAAAACAAATTCTATTATTAATATTATAAATGCGAAAGTTTGTATGTTTGTTACTTAATAACGGCGCAACGACTGAAACGATTTGGCACAAAGATAGATTATAGACTGGAATAGCACACATGCTACTTTTTATCCCGGAAAATAAGACACTCGCGAACAAAATCACGTGCATCATCTAGTAAGTTATAAACTGCTAATGCGACTGTATCCATCTCATTCTAAAACGAAATTCTGTATGGAGCTCAGCTTCAGGGATGTAACTTTATTTTGTGTAACTTTAGATTTGCCGAGTCTGAGTCCAGACAGTCCGTAGCAGGAGGGCTAAAAATTGTTTTAATTACATGGGGTGTCTTCATCAACAAAGCTTGCCTTGTAGACAAGGAATTCATTTGAACAGGGCTTGCCGATATTACACTTATGCTCATTTTCATCAACATTCCCTAAATTTTACGAGCTACCTAAGGTGAGGTGACGCTTTTTGTCAATATCATTTTCACGAACTTTTTGGGCTACCTGCTTTTTTTTTATATGAACAGCGGGCAAACGAGCTAGCGGGTCACCTGATGTAAAGTGATTACCGCCGCCCATGAACACTTGTAGTACCAGAGGCATCACCGATGCGTTGCCGGCATTTCAGGAACTTATTGGTGCGCCTCTTGAATAACCCCATATTGTAATTAAGTGGGAACACTGTCGAAGGGAGAAGATTCCACAATTTGGTGGTACGTGGAAAAAAAGATCTGGAGCCACGGACGGTCGAAGTGCTCCAGGCACCCAGGTGGTGAGGGTGAAATTGCGCTCTGCTTAAGGATGATTTAGGGCGATATGCTGAACCGTTTAGATGCTGGAACATAACCTGACACTGACCTTATCGGGAATATCCGGACTTTTTAATAGTGTAAAAAAATGTCTCGCTCATAGTGTACAGCAATATAACTTTAGTTTGTGTACATTTTAGACTTGGAAAGTCCGAGTAGCAGCCGAGCCGAGGGGCGAGCGAGCCCGGCCGCGGCCCCGCAGGCGCAGCTCCTGCACCACGTGCTGTTCATGTCCAACCCCATACACTTGCGGCAGGTCAGTGGGCTAATACGCTGGGAAGCTAACTTGATTGTGCAGAAACCTTGTCGTCAACCAGCAGATTTCTAAACATGGTTCTCATAAGAACTTCCGCATCTTGTCTAGCTTGTAGCCCAGTGATTCGATGTCTATCTACCAAGTGGAGTCTGTCTATGCTTATCGGCTCTTCGATGTGCAATATTGTGCTTATTTACTTTTTTTTTACCTCTTGTATATTGCCTCTGGTTCTTGGACTTCTAATATCTGATTTGATCACATAGACTAATTTGGTCACATAGAGAGTCCGAGAACACAAAGCACAAAAGAAAAAAAACTTTTTCCCAAAACTTTTCCATTGAAGTCGAAAATTATTATTAAAAGATATCAATTTAAATGTAGAACATTTAAAAAATATATCAAGCACTTTTTCATTCAATGTAAAACATTTTTACAGTCTGCTATGAAAACAATCGCATTTCTGTGAAATTCCAGCATAGCATTCCAGCGAGGTGTACAGATAATGTAACGAGGTTGTATGATTTTCTATATGGTCTACAGGCGCGATCGGCTCTCCTAACATTGAAACAGCGCCACCCAGACGTGTTTCGCAGCCCGTGCGTGTACTCCGACGTGTGCGCGCTCATCTCCAGAGACACGTACATGCTGTGCGCGCGGCGCTTCCTGCAAGAAATGTTCCTAGACACCAACTTCGAGTGTTTCCGCAACGAGCCGGCGGCCATCTTGGCGCGACACGTGCCCGCGAGCGCGCTGTCACCGACCGTCGAAACGATGCAATAGTATTTATGTATGTATTACGGTTCTTGTGCACCCCGTTGTGGGATTGTCTAAAAATGATTGCAACAATCACAATGTGACGATCGCAATCACCTCTGGAGCCCTACTTTCAACGTTGACACTACGGTGTAGCATAATGCGCATAGACAATGATGGTGCGGGTGACATTAGACGAACCGTTCCTTTTCACTCTAGCCCGTTGCCGCGATTTACAAGGTACGATTTAATATTTACAGTTGCGCCCTAAATATCACAGTCGTAAAATACGGAATGAATTGCCTGTAGTAAATTAAATAAGTGAGTGTAAAGTAGTATTTTTTTCAATATTGTTTCGACATGTCAAATTATAAAGACGACCTTATGCTGCTTACTTTAAGGTCGTCATTGTATGACATGTCAAAACAAAATTGAAATAATGTTACTTGAAGCGTTGTATTTATGGCGTTCTTGCTGCATCGATGTATTTTAACCAATAGTGAGAGAGTATAATAAATATAATTTTTTGACAATCCCACAGCCGATCCGAATCTGACGATGTACGATCAGATATATCAGTACTACCGCCTATTCTTGGAATCAGACGCTGCACTAATGGCATCCAAATTCAATACATAATTTACTCGACCGGTATTTACTCGGATTTGGATCATATAAAACGTGAACAACTTAAACTTATTAATTAATAGGGTACCGTTAGCAACGATAGGTATGCGGATAAAAATCTTTTTTTTACTATAAAAAATATTTCAAATACTTTTTCATTACCTTTTTAACCGATTTCCAAAAAAGGAGGAGGTTCTCAATTCGTCGGAATCTTTTTTTGCTTTCTATAATAATATGACTAGATGATGCCCGCAACTTCGTCTGCGTGGATAGTTTTTTATTCCCGCGGAAACTCCTTAATTTTCCAGGATTAAATTCATCATCATAATACATTTCATCCCGGAAATAGGCTACAGCCTATGTGCTTATCCTGAGTATGACCTATCTCCATTCCAAATGTCAGCCAAATCGGTTCATTTGTTTTGGCGTGAATTTTCGCATTTATAATATTAATAGGATACATGCAGTGTTCTTGGAGTCTCTTTGCCAATAAATTTAATATTATGGGACAAATTAATTATTGATTTAACGTTAAAGCATATTTTATACCTTATGCTGCTGACGGTACAGTGTGCATCAATAGGAATAAAATTGTTTAGATTATTATCATATGATTTGACTATGTGGAGGTAATTTTTTATTATAAATCAATTTACAATTTAAAAGTATATTTAATGACAGAGGATAACAATATAATATTGATCTATATCTAGTACAAACAATTACTGTTTTTCTTTTTTTTTACATTTTTAAAGGTAAGTGACATACTAAAATCTCTTTTTATTATTTTCTGAGATGAAAATAATAAAGAAGTGACCTATCTATGTTTCTAGAGATTCTAATTTATTAGAGATTTCGAAAAAGTTGTGTGTCGCACTTATAATAATTTGAAATTTAATTTAGGTCTACTAACTGGAGGCAGATATGCAATAACGGTTCAACCCATAAACCTTTGTCAAATTAAATACTTACATAATGTAAATGAATAAAGTTGACTTTTCAATTGATAATTAGTCGTGTGGGTTGACTCTTTATTGCGTATGTGCGTCCCATTCAATTATATTGAGAAAATATACAGCATACGTCTTTCATCTTATCGTTTCTAAGCTGTTTATACGATAATGTCAGATTAAATTAAAGAAATAGACATCGTTATAATAAAATATTTCTTCCACAAGTCAAAAAGTTTACTTTCTTTTTGTAAATCATAAGCCTAAACTTGCTTTACTATTTGTGCTATTGTATTTAGTAATATATAACATAATATTGCTTTGACTTAGTACCTACATTCCCGAATGCAAACCACATATTTGCCCCTCGAAACTTAACTCATTGAAAATAACTTTAAATATTATGCGATATATTTATTCTAGATTAACATTATATAGTTACACTGTTAATAGACAGTTGGGAAAAAAATCGATCACAAATTCATATACAGGGCGTCCCACGGCTATGCCACATGGAGGGGAAGTACCTTAAATATAGTAGATGGAACATTTTACTGAAAGAAGACTTCATTTTAATTTAAAAAACAATTTAAACTGCATTCATAGATTTTTAAATAATTGCCTGGTTGAACCGGGACTCGAACCCGCTATACGAGAAAAAAAATTAACCTGTATCTTTATCATACTGATCGGAAGGCTTCATCATAAGGATTATTTTTTGTTAAATAACATAGCATGAGAAATAAAAGGAAGACCATGAATTTTAGCCTTTGATGTAAAATTTTGTTCAGAAAAATGAAAAGCTGACATTAGCGTATCGACATACAACTGACATGAACTATTACTAATGAGTACCCACTTGAGAAGTACGCATCATTTCCCGATCCTTACTATCCTTACTAATCCTTACTTATATTACCTATAAATGCGAAAGTGTGGTTGTTTGTTGATTTATTGGTTTGTCCTTCAATCCCGCTGCAACAGTTTGCAGCGGGACATGTCGATACGCCAATGTCAGCTTTTCATTTTTCTGAACAAAATTTTACATCAAAGGCTAAAATTCATGGTCTTCCTTTTATTTCTCATGCTATGTTATTTAACAAAAAATAATCCTTATGATGAAGCCTTCCGATCGGTATGATAAAGATACAGGTTAATTTTTTTTCTCGTATAGCGGGTTCGAGTCCCGGTTCAACCAGGCAATTATTTAAAAATCTATGAATGCAGTTTAAATTGTTTTTTAAATTAAAATGAAGTCTTCTTTCAGTAAAATGTTCCATCTACAATATTTAAGGTACTTCCCCTCCATGTGGCATAGCCGTGGGACACCCTGTATATGTACACTGAAACTTCGATAGAACGCTCTTGTAGTGCTACTCCGACCGTAACACAAAAGTATCGCTCTTTATGGCTCAGAAAACGAGTTTAGATTACAAGAATATAGATTATTCAATAGTAACTGGCTTTAAACAAAAAATCAATCAATTTCGCTCTTGAATAAAATTAACTTTTAAACAACATCGCACGTATAGTTCTTTCATTTCACGAGAGCTCGTGGCTTATGGTTGTGGGCGTGTCGTATCTGTATAAGTGTGAGAGAGTAAGAGCTTGCTCGCGCCTGACCGCTCGCACGTAGACTCCTGACGGGCACGTACACTTACGCAATGTGCATGTACACGACGTAACCACAAGTAAAGCGCCCGTAACTTCGTGAGATAAACGTACTATAATATCATAAATAAAGACGTTTGTCTTTATAAACCGATCTTAAGGTCCATATACATTGACGTGTAATGTTTCTATAGGAATATGAAAATTCTTTTCTTCCCATAATAGAGGTAGCTTTGTATTGCAGTTTTTTTTTCTTTATAAGGTGTTTATTCCGCTCAAGCAAAAGCGTTATATCGAAGTTTTAGTGGCATTTGTTACTATGACCTATGAATCAACCATTAATATAAAAACTAATAAATATAATTAATAATACATACCCATATGATATTATATTATATAACCAATAAAACTATTCCCATTTATGAATATTCGTTATACAGAAAACACCAATATTAAAAGTTATCAAATAAATTGAACAGTTACTTGCCAATATTAATATTATGCATATACTGGTTTTAGGGTCTAAAAAAATATGCGCATGGTTCACCGTTGACTGGGCAACACTCTATGCTTTTTTATTCAAGTATAGAAATATTTTTGTTAAAATCTACTACTAATTACAATCCGCAAGGCATAAGCTTAGGTTTAGGGTACAAACAGACTAGCGAGATTTCCACCAGAATAAAACTGCATACAAGCAGTTCCACCAACAAAGAGTCTAGCGGAAAGAACTGAGCGAACAATGAGTTCAAAAAGAGACAAACTGAGCTCGCTCGTAAGATGCGTAAAGGCCACTTTCAAAACTCTGTTGGTGGAACTGGTTTACCTATTTTGTTTTCAAAGAGTCCGTTCCACTTAGCCTATTCCCGCTCATTACCGGTTTGCGGCTTTAGAGCCACGTAACCCATCCACTACTTATTTTGCCACTTTGGTTTGTACTATTTTGGCAATCACTCATACTGTAAAGATGAGCTTACACTAGTAGAATTCAAAAACTCTTGAGCATTCGAGCGTATTGTGCTGTTCGGTCCGGCGATCTGCGCTGAGCCTAAATCGACGCAAAATGATGAAAATTAATATTTCATCGATTCATGTCATTTAATATACATGGTTATATTAAATGACATGATCGAAATAATTTTTAGACTGAGAAATAATTACATTTTTTGTAACGTAATTTTTGTACCATTCAATCCATAGAATTAAAAAGTTTGTCAAGTTAAGAAGTAAATTAGGTCCGGAGTCTGAAAACACGCAATATGGAAGTGTAAACGAAATGTATGTTTAAAACTTCAAAAATTATAACTTTATTTGCGGTCCAAAACCATAGGCTGCGAAAGCTTCGCAGAAGCCAAAATAACTTGCTAACACGAAGTTATTTTTTCATTCACGTTCACAGTAAATGCACAATTTGTTTTTGGACCGCAAATAAAGCTGGTAATTTTTTCCGCGTTCATTTTGAAACTATAGAATAAAATTGCTGAAGGTAAAAATCATCGTTATTTTGCGTCGATGGTCCATACAGAAAAGAATGATACTGGTTGTCAGTCAGTCAATAGTGAAAGCAAGTATAAATAGAAAGAGTCTGGACAGACTGACTGCGTTCGAACTTGCACAACAAAATTGCAACTTGGATGTAGTTGATATAACTTCATCGCAAATGTCGACCGACTGTATACTAGAATTGCGCGCCATCTGCACTTATTTTTCTGCAGTTATGTTAATTGTATTCAAACTGCACTTGCAGTCCAAATACATTCAGTCTCTCTAGTCACTTAAATCACTTAACCCGTATGGCTTCCAACGTAGCCCTGTAAATATCTGTCGTTAGGTATATATTTTTTGTGTGTGATGTATATCGATCTACTTAAGAGTAATATTTCTTTATTAATAAGATAAATTATTGAGCCGGCTGGCACTTGTAAAGATTCATAAAAAATCTAACTTTATTTCTTAGTTGGTCTGTATACATATGTTCTGTTGTAAATAAATTTAAATTAAAAAAAAAACTAATTTTATGTTTAGTTATAAATTCAAGTATATTATAATAACAGTTCAACAATCTGCCTCTTTTGATTTTGTGTCTTATTGTAATGTACCACTGCCCGAAAATGAATAGCTATAGATACAAATAATTTTGTATTCACTGCCCGCGTAACTGTAAGTTTAATTTGATCTAGCAGCTTTTCCTTATTAATGAACATATTATACAATATCAATTTATCTACATCCTAAGTTTCATAGCAGAATAAGTTAAATATTTAAGAGTTGCATTGATATAAAATATACTAGATTTTAATCAGCTAGTGGTCGTGGCCAAAAAAATCTACTGTAGATACTCCTCAAGTCAAAATCAAAGAAATCACATTATGTTCTTCACAAAACTTATAGGTAAACAACTGTAAGCGCGACCCCCTCCTAATGATCTGCGCGACGCGGGGCGGGTGATGCGGTCGGCTATACACGATGTGACGTAATTACCGCCTTAAGATCAACTACAGGCTATGATATTTTTTAAATTATTTTTAATTCATTTCTTCTATTAGAAATATGAAAATGTTACTGTGTATTACACCATAACGTATTATATTCTGATGCAGTTATCTCACAATGAACAAGCTAAAACAATTTATTATTTTTTATTTATTAATCTCATACATAATTGAAAGTAGACGATAGAAAAATATTTATATATATTAACATTCATCTGAACTTTCTGCAGCACTAGAACATTCTTAATTTGAGATGCCTATAATGTATCTTGTGATTGTTCAATAATAATAAAATAGCGAGTGCAGCGGGCGCTAGGAAAAAATCACGCGTAGACCAGCCTTTACGTCAGTCACTGCCGGCCGACAGCGGCAGACTACCTCATTGGTCAAAAGCGCGCTCTTGCCCTATGTCCCGTAGACCATCAAGAGGGTCGCGCTTAAAGTTGTTTACCTATACGGTAGGATTATAAACCGAGATTCGTTTTGCTCAAATGTTACAATATAATTTTGTATCTCTTGTATTTTATATCAATGAGGTAGTGTTTTGTTGTTCATAGATTGTTGTTTTCATAAGTCCTATTAAGTAAAAGTAACTTAATTTTTTTTTAAAGGTATGTAAGTAATAATTTTTTTTTTACTAAGATAATGTATATCTATTTTGTCCTGGTAAGTTGTGTTAGATTGTTATAATGTAAATGAGTTTTTGTTAACTAGCAGACCCGTAAGACTTACGTAGCTGAAGATATAAATCCTTATGGTTAGAAACAGTATAATTATACCATTTATTCAAAGATAGAATGGTAAATATTCGCTTAATATTATTTATTGTTTTTAGTAAGTCTTACTTTACTTTCATAAGAGCGTCAAACAGACCACTATACTACTTGGTACCTTGATTTTTTTATTCATTGCATGTATTTTAGGTTAATATAAATAATAAGATTTAGTTATGCCAATTCTTTTGTACACAAGAATTTAAATTAATTTTAAGAAATTTAAATTGAATTAATAGTACTAATAGTGAAAACGTTTTCAGCAGAGGATTAAAAAAATTGAGTTGAGTTTAAAAAAAAATTGCGTTAACTAGTGATTCAAGATCTATTTTGTTTTATAGTGACAAAATGAATAAAAAATGTAAGATTTCATTCCAGTTACATACCATTTTAGACTGCATCGTCACTTACCATCCGGTGAGATCGCAGTCAAGGACTATCTTGTCTTCGAATAAAAAAAAAACAGAGGTTTGACTTGTCCTTTTTTTTATGACACAGATGTTATTATTTGGTGTTTAACATTTCATTGACTTTAATTGGTTAATATTTAAATCGGAATGAAACTTGTTTTGTATAAAGCGCGCTATTGAAAAGTTTTTAGTTTTGTGTACAACAGAATTGGCATCAAAACCTGCTTGCAAATCTGATTTCTATAGGCAAGGCCGCAGTCAGATGTGGAGTATCGAGGTTGTATGATTTGAATACAATTAAGTACTGTTGTCCTTGTTGTATTGATAAATTCTGATTAGATTTCTTATTTAAATTGATAACTTCAAGTCTGTTCAATTACTTACTGTGGAATGAATAATAAACCCAAAATAACTTTTGTAGTAAAAGCATTAGTAAAATAACATTGGAATTTGGATAAGGCCTACATTGAAAAAGATGGATGACGCGTGCGCAGTTCGCGTGGCGCCACCAGGCGGCGGCTCAAGGTGTTACTTTGTCTTTTATGTTGAGCCTAAGCAACGATCCATTGAAGTTCAGCCAACACCTACAAAGGTTACTTTGCCATTTATTCCACCGTCAAAGACATGCCCACCAAGCGATTTAGCGTTCCGGCACGATCGCATGTAGAAACAGATAGGGGTATGAATGTACACTGCCATACCCCTTCCAAGTTAGCCCGCTATCATCTTAGAATGCATTGTGGCTTACCTTCAGGTGAGATCGCACTTATTAAAATACTAGTTGATGCCCGCGACTTCGTTCGCGTGGACTGAGGTTTTTTAATTCCTGCGGGAAATCTCTCATTTTCCGGGATAAAAAGTAGCCGTTTTGTTATTCCAGATATGATCTACTTCTGTGCCTCAGCAAAATCGGTTCAGTCGTTGCGACGTGATTGAGTAACAAACATCCAAACATCCACACTTTCACATTTATAATATTATTAGTAGATTAGTAGATTATTAGGATATTAGGATTTACCCAGATTACTTCCCGATGTACCCTTTCTGACTGCAGCCCTGTTTATTTGTAAAATACCTGATATTTCAGATCACCTCTTCCTTAGTCCATTGTAGTGATGTATCCCACCTATATTATAAAGATGCCTCCTGTGTACATGCAGTTCATAGATAAAAGTTACACCATTGTGTTCAAACTATTAAACAACTTGTATTTTGCATTTAATTCAGTTAGTCCTTTTTTCTATTGTTAAACTAGGATGGAATTAGTTTATGTTGTTATTTTTATGATATTACATATAAATAATAAGTGTCACTTATTTACTACACATACCGTTAAATATCGCCTTGTTAATGGTACTTATTCTATTGTACACATCATCTCTAAAATAAATTGAGATGTCAAAAAATATTGCTCATACTTTTCACAAAGTAGTTACACGTGGAAAAAAATAAAATTGAGTTTACAAAGCTGTCAATTAAGTTTAGAGATTGTGTACAAAAGATTTAGCACCAATCTCCATGATAAAAATAGGTAAGGTTATATTTTCCTTAAGTTATATTTGTTTAACTTAGGTCTTTAAGGTTCTCAAAGATGTAATGCAGTATTCCTAGAAGCATGTAGCCCGTTCTGCAGTGGTAGGTCGGTTTCTCGACATCTGCATTTGTATTTAAAAATAGTGTCTAAGTTGTTTCCTGTAGCGCAGACGTAAATTGGTTAGAATCGGATCAATTTATACTAATATCTAAACATTGTCACCGTTCATCCGTTAACTTAGTAAATCCAAACATGTGCTTCGAAATATACTATGTCAAAATAAACAGTTGCATATTATCGCTGGCTGAGTCGTCGACCGAATAGAAAATGATTACGCGACCGTCTTGCAAAATATAAGCGATTCGATCACTTATTAATTAATATCAATCGATTTAACTGTGAACGAAAATACCTGCACACTTGAGAAATTCACCATAATATTCTCAAAGGTGTGTGAAGTCTACTGAGCACGAACATTTTAAACTTTCGAATATATAGTAAAGGTATAGTTAACGCCAGCAAGAAAACGACTGGAGCGCTCCTGTTGTTGTGTCGAGAGAGATTTATGTCGGAGCATGTGTCAGTATATTTGTGTCTCGATTTAACCTCTATCTTGAATCTGAGCTGAACATGCTCTATAGATCTCAGCATTGGACTATGGCCTCAACGTTTCCCATTCGAGATCTCTTCTACATTGCGTGATTCGTGCCGCGATGCAATTAGGTACCTATTCGGTATTTGTACCGCAACCTATGAATATTTGTATACCGCGGTCCTAACAGTAAGTCAAATCGGTGGCAACACATGCCCCTAATGCAAGATTCGTGTATTAAACTTCCGATGGTCTCTTAATCACTTTCTACTATGTAAAGTGTCAACTGGCATCTTCTGCAATTTTTTTGCAAAAGTTAATAAAATTGTTAATTTAAAACCTGCCTTTACTTGTGTTTACACAGTACAGTGCAAGTGACTTGTATGGCTGAAATCTATTGACCACACTCTCACTCAGCTCAGACTTAAGATAGAGTTAAAACGAGACAGATTTTTGTCAGTCTGAGCTGAGCCAGAGCATGTCTATAGATCTCAGCATAAGAGCTGAGTGTTTTATTGCTAGAGGATACTGCTTTAGGACAATGCCAAGTATAAGAATAAAAAATATGCAACCTATACAAATACGTACGTATGTATAAAAGCACATGCAGGCAAATAATGCCATAATATGTTAAGCCGTTTTCGTGCCGCATTTTACTTTTAGTCAACCTAGGGCACCAGGCTCGATTGGATGACATTTTCTGAATATCGTATCCGATAGTAGTAAAAGTGCGGATGGAATTCGCGTAAGTAGGTGATTTACCTACTCTTGAATCAGTTGTTCCGTCGTTAAGGCTAGTCTATAAGGTATACAATGCCGCGAATATTTTAAGACATAAAACAATGTAAATAAGTCAATATTGTGCAGTTTTTTTTTTGAAGTTGCAATATATTGTAGATTGAATTCTTTTTCATTTATAAATAATTAATGTTGATTTTGGAAATCTGTATTGAATACGAGCAAATAAATAAACAAAATGAAGTGCCATTGAGCCGGTTCCTTAAAAGAATTACAATTATTAAATTTTCATTATTAACATAATATTGTAGCAGATATTTCGCATTCATTATACAGTATATCATTATATAATTTTATACTATATCTACATCTTTTCTTTACCGTACACCCGAATCATGACTATGGAATGTATATATTTTAAGTAAGTAAGCGAAATCCTGAGAGATGCGCTGTAAGAGGCTGCACGCTATGATAGAGTGACAGATAACAGCGACAGAGCCTTAAAATAATCACCACATGCCACATGGTCTTTTCTATGCATATCGACTGCCTTTCGTGTAGTCGTATAGTCGTAAATCGTATAGTTCATAGACCAGGAACAACTAGATATAGGTATAATTTTTGTTCTCGCATCGTAGAATGATATTGACATAATTCGTAAACAACCTCACGATGGCCAATTGTCTCATATTAGCGGTGATAGCCTAGTGGTTTAGACTTTGGCCTTCTTTTGGCGGGTCCGGGGTTCGATTTCAAGCATGTATCTGTTTTGGAGTTGGTGCGTTTTAAGCTTGCGGGGGAAACGTGAGGAAATGAACATTGGTTCGCTGTTCGATTTGATATTGTGCGTCGATAAGAAATTACTATAGCAAAAAAAATGTGACGCGATGTTAGTACCACTACCTAATTCGATCGATTTTTCTCGATTTTATTGGTACTAGGTACCTAATCGACATCTTCGAAGTACAAACTTATGATTGTTTATCCCAAGTTTATCCTCTATTCCTCTGACCGCTGTAATTAATGTATGATTAACACTGGACTATCTGTCCCTATACAATAAATGACAAGTTAATAGTCCAGTCAAAAAACCTCAAAAAATGACTCAACCTCTGGAAAATTGCGAAAGTTTTGAAACTTTGCACATCGAATTATGGGTACCTAGGGATGAATATACCAAAAGTCCTCATGCGTACGAGGCGAGCTCTAGCGGCAATTAGCGGAAACAGGACCCTTTCTTTGGTTTTTTGTTAATATCTCGAGAACCTTTGGTCAGAGGTAAAAGCTTACTACTACATAATTGAAGCTTATTAAATTTGCAACAATAATGATTATATCCAATTTTCTGGAATTCCTAATAATTACCGAGTTTTAGGCCACTAAAGGATAGCTTTTTCGAAAAATCACGCTAGGGGCGCCCGGTACAATATGGCATTTGTAATAATATTTGACAACCATGTTTTATCATTTTTTTTTGGTACCAAAGGTAAATGAGAAAATAAACTTCACAGTTATGTACAAAAAAAAGACATATTGTTTATTAAACAACTAGCTTTTGCCCGCTGCTTCGCTCACGTTAAGATAAATTTTTCAAACACCTATTTTACCCGTTGTATCCCCTTAGGGGTCGAATTTTCAAAAATCCTTTCTTAGAGAATGCCTACGGCCTAATAGCTACTTAGATGCCAAATTTCAACCTGATCGGTCCAGTGGTTTAAGCTGTGCGTTGATAGATCAGTCAGTAAGTCTGTTACCTTTGCGTTTTAAATATTTAGATGAAATACAGTACCAATAAAAAATGCTATCAACGCACAGCTTAAACTACTGGACCGATCAGGTTGAAATTTGGCATACAGGTAGCTATTAGGCCGTAGGCATCCTCTAAGAAAGGATTTTTGAAAATTCGACCCCTAAGGGGATACAACGGGTAAAATAGGGGTTTGAAAAATTTATCTTAACGTGAGCGAAGCAGCGGGCAAAAGCTAGTTGTTTAATAAACAATATGTCTTTTTTTTTTGTACATAACTGTGAAGTTTATTTTCTCATTTACCTTTGGTACCAAAAAAAAATGATAAAACATGGTTGTCAAATATTATTACAAATGCCATATTGTACCGGGCGCCCCTAGCGTGATTTTTCGAAAAAGCTATCCTTTAGTGTCCTAAAACTCGGTAATTATTGGGAATTCCAGAAAAATTGATATAATCATTATTATTGCAAATTTAATAAGCTTCAATTATGTAGTAGTAAGCTTTTACCTTTGACCAAAGGTTCTCGAGATATTAACAAAAAACCAAAAAAAGGGTCCTGTTTCCGCTAATTGCCGCTAGAGCTCGCCTCGTACGCATGAGGACTTTTGGTATATTCATCCCTAGGTACCCATAATTCGATGTGCAAAGTTTCAAAACTTTCGCAATTTTCCAGAGGTTAAGCATTGTTTTGACTGGACTATAAAACTTATATTATATCGTAAAAATGGCGTCAGTCAAGTACCTAGGTCCAAAAAAAAAAATGATAGTAGCCTATCCAGTGTTAAACATAGATTGATCATAGAGGTCAGTGGTTTATTCCACGTAAGGTACCTACTCAATAGTCCACTTTTACAATAGAATAGGTATACACCTAGGGTGGCAGACCCAATTATGGGCACTTTAAGAGTTTATCTTAATTCAAATATGTTTTTTAAGTATAAATTTAATCAAATTCTATAAATCACTGTGTTCATAAAGTTACTTGTTTAATAAAATATATAATTAAAGAAGATATTGAAATTTTTTTGTTTAAATCAACTAGAATTTTAAATAAGATTGAAATATGACCCAGTCCCCAATTATTCGCACATTTGTTACCAGTTATGGGCACAAAATTATCCAATTATCAACACTCAGATTTTAATAGAGTTTAAGGGAAATATAACGCTAGGCTACCTACGGAAGTCTTTTAGAATATAGATTTTATTACGAAATAAAATACGGAAATTCTTATAGTAACTGTAGGTGACTTAATTTTTTTATATTTATTATATTTAAAACAAACACCCTTACATATTTAATAAGAAAACGTAAACATAGTCTTTATCAAACGACAGACGTCCACAGCTGGACAAAGGTCTCTTATATGGACTTCCACAGGCCTCGGTCTTACGCTACCTCAATCCAGCGGCTCTCTGCGACTCGTTTGATGTCGTCAGTCCACCTAGCTTCCCGGTACGGGATCGCTACTACCATAGGATCCCATCGACCATCAGCTCTTCGAACTATATGCCCGCCCATTTCCACTTCAGTTTCGCATAGCTATGTCCGTGACTTTGATTCTCTTACAGATATCCTCATTTCTGATATGATCTCGCAGGGATACTCCGAGCATAGCTCTCTCCATCGTCCGCTGAATGATTTTTGTTTCGTGATAAATAACTGCCCATAGAACTTCTCAACCTCTCTCCATACCTCAGGTGGAGAAGAAACGTGACAGCCTTCGTCAGTTTTCAGCCGCGTCAGCTGGCTCTGTCCGATAGATAGATCTCTCACGGACACTTTGGAATGGAACTTCTGTTCCACTAGATGGTATCTTTCACTCACTTGGTATTCAAGGCCCGCAGATCGCGAGTTCTTTTCTTAGAGATCTGCCTATTAACCTACCAGTAGGCATCCGCGTCTGCTGATGACTGAAGTCTCATCTCTTGTCTGTCTTCCATCAGTTTGAGAGTAAGGTCAGAGAACTTCTTGGTCCTTTTCGTGTGATGGGTCTTAAAGAATTTAGACTCCAGAGTATGGACAGTTTACACACACTTGTTAAGATCGTCTACAGACTCCCAGTCTGCTAGGAAATCGAATCGCTTCGGAGTGTTAATAAACAGGAAAATCACCAAATTTTGTAACCAGATACTGACACCCCTTGTTTTGCAATGAAATAACGGGAAAGTTTCATTTACTTTTTGAATTAGTAACTAATAATACTTAGAAAATCAATTGAAAACAATTATATTATTAAAACTCAAATAAAACCCCAGTTAAATCATTATTAAGTAAGTACTGACCCTTAACGTCGATGAGTCAAAATGGCCGAAAAACTTCGGGAACTCCAGAACGATATCTTTCAACTACGATACTGACGTCATTTTAAAACTTTCCAGATTAGAAAGGTTTCGATTGTGAAAAATATGAATTCCCCTAAATATTTTTTAATCTGAAAATTTAAAAACCACAATCAGAAACTTATATTTTAATCTTTTTTGCCAAAGTGCGAATAAACTGGTGCAGTGCTAGCTATTGGGTTGGTCACCCTAGTTGGAATAATGAACTAGTCGAATGAATCAGTCACATTCGGCATCAGTCGTCATCACTAGGTTGTATCGTCAAGCAAAATGGCCACAGACTACAAAAAATAAGAAAATGGCTTCGATTTGCGATTCGTTTCTTCGTTTCGTACCATTTTTGTACAGATTCGATTCGTAGACGATTGGACTTGGATTTTTAGTGGTGTACATTGTTTGTCATTAGTGGAATCACTGGTTAAAATAGATAATTACAATAAAAACTAGTGAATTTATCTCACAACGCGACGCGACGGGCGGCGGCGTATAGAGGCAATAAGGCAACATCGAAATTGGTCGCCAAAAAGTTACAGATTTAAGCATTAAGATTGTTTTTTACTTTGAGGTTTGATATACCTACTAATGTTTATAATTTCTAGAAATGTTGGAACCTAGCAAAAATATCAATATTATGTCAACTTGTCGGATATGTCTGTCTAGCAAGAGGCCACTGTGCCCCCTGTTTAGATATGAATTGTCTGGGAACTATGCAGAAATGCTTACAGCAATTGCAGACGTTAAGGTAAGAAATCTGGGTTCTAGTTTAATTTACTACCTATGACCAGAGTAATGTCCAGACTGACTGCAAGCTGACTGCGAAATTGCAGTTCTTGTGTAGTTGTAATACAATGGACTGCTGTCCATTGACTGTTGCAATGCAGTTTTATCAACTGCAATATAAATGCATATCTTCCTGTCATTTTTGTAGTTGACATTCAGCTCAAATGCAGCCTATCAGTCTAGATTTTATACTTAGATGGACTGTCCTTCATTTCTTAGTTGTAACCTGCTAGTCGTCAAGGTCTTCGTCATTAACATAATGTGGTCTTATAAGTGGATACTCCTAGGTTAGATTCCAAATTTGAGAAAATTGTGAAGTTTTAATTTCGCAATACATTTTGGTCGGGTCTGGGGGGATGCTTCAGTTTGTTACCACCCTACAAGCAAAGAATTACAATGACACAATTAACCGTTTTGACAATAATTAGGGATACCTACCAGATACCTATATTAGTTGACCCTTTAGAGGGGGATGGTTAAGGGGAGAAAGTAAACCTCCCCTACAAGTCAAACTCATTCATAATAATTAAGTTAGAGCAATAGAATTTAAAAAAAAATATCTTCCAAGACACATCTTGTAACCAGGTGGCGTCAAATGATGGGCTGCCAGAAAAGATATGTAACAAATGCTGTACATCATTGGAGAAAGCTTATCTTCTTAAAACCATTGCAGAAAGGTAAATACCTAAAAATTCTAAGTATACTTACATTTAAAAGTAAATTTTAATTAATTACTTTGAAGTATAAAATAAACTCTGACTATAACTTAGACTATAAGCATGATCAGTATTAGGAGTATATTATATGGCAACAGTGATGAAGTCTCATAGTGTGGATATTATACTATTTAGTAGGTACACTTGTAGATCAAAAATACAAAATGACAAAATGCGAAGCATTGCAGTTGAAATGTTAAGGCCTGTTGTTATTTATACTTAGAGATTTTTTAAACATATGTTAAATATTTGGATCCATTAAGGAAAATTTGTGTACAGCAAAATTCTTACTAATATTATAAATGCGAAAGTGTGTTTGTTTGTTTTATCCTTCAATAACGCTGAATGAATGCATGGTTATAGTTAAGGACCTGGAGAGAAACATGGGCTATTTTTTATCCTGGGAAATGAAAGAGTTCCTGTGGGATTTTACAAACTAAATCCACACGGACAATGTTGCGGGCATCAACTAGTAAAAGTAATAAGAAATTGTATAATTTAATAGCTACCTTACTTCAACATAGATCAGACCGTGAGTTAAGAAAACTGCGTGCAAGAGAAAGCAAAAATGTGGCAACCAAAAAGATTGCCTTTGATTCGTTCACTGACATAAAAAGTGAAATTGGTCCATTGGCTATAAAGAATGAACCAAAATGGGAAATGGAAATTGATACATCAAGAATCAATATGCCAGCCGTTAATGTTGACACTGCAGATGCAAAAGATATTGTCATTGCTGACACTGTTATACGAAAGGTTGATTCTACTGAAAACAAATCCAATAATAATTATGATGTTGATGTAAGTAAAAGTATGTTAAGCCAGTTATTTTGTCATCAGTAATTAGTTTTGTTGCTAAATAGAAAAGAAAAAAAAGATGTGTGGCACTTGGCGACTGCCGCGGTAAAGCTATTGCATAGCATTTTTTATCAACGCCATCTAGCGGTGAGAGGAGTCCCGTGTCAGGTTATTTTCGTTACGGAATTTCTGGATTCGGTCTCCACGCTCAAGGCCCGCGATAGAAGCTGTGCAATAGCTTAAAAATATTTTAATTTAGATATTTATTTTTACTTTTAAAACTCAAAATTTGTTTAGGTATCACAAAATAAATAACACGAGAAATACCTAGCTCCAAAATAAGTAATAGGCTTGGAAAGGTAACAGAAAGAGTTCCCTTTACATTTATAATATGGATATGATTGTGTGATAACTTAATTGTCATTGTCATACCTCATTACCTCATTCGTAGGCATTGTATGAATCTGCACCGCTACATGGTCGAAATTCCATGATCTCCCACCAAGTGGTTTGCTTCCTCATTCCTAGTACGCACTGCAAAAATTTGGAATGCCCTTCTGGCTTCCTTTTTTCTAACTAACTATAATGTGAGTGTCTTTAAATCAAGAGTGAATAGGCATTGTCTAGGCAAGTGCGCAGTATCTTTGGCTGCATCTTCACTTACCATCAGGTGAGATAGCAGTCAAGCGCTAATCTATATATTTAAAAAAAGAATACCTCTGTACAGAAAGGATGTTAAACATTATGCTTTCAATTTCAGAATGACTTTTTTGATGATGACGTATTCCATGACGACGATGACGATGACTATTTGCCTCCTGCAGAGAAACCGAAAGCTAAGTTCAAGAAGCCAAAACTGTCTGAAATTAAGGTTTTCAAGGGGAAAAAGCCGATTGTTAAAAAAGTTAAAGTCATAAAACAATTCAAGCAGGAACCTTATGACGCGACAAGCACCATTCTCATTGATGACAAAAAATCAACAACTATTACTTGCTGTGAGTGTGAGAGAACTTTACTATACAATTTATTAAATAAAATGTTACAGTATTTAAAAAATTAACAAAAGAATTTAATTGTTATAATAACAATCATTGAGGATTGAATATTCTAGTGTTGTTTACACAGATTTAGAAATCTATAGACTGCACTCTCACTGTGCTCAGACTCAAGACAGAGATAAAAAGAGACAGATTTATGTTGGAGCATATTGTGTGTCGTTTTAACACTTATCTCGAGTCTGAGTTAAGTCAGAGCACACTCTATAGATCTCAGCATTAGAGCGATTAGTAAATCGCTGCACATCATTCTTTTAGATTAAAAAAAATCAAAATCTTTTGATCACTATAAGTCTTAAAGATTTGTAAAGTCACCATAAAAATAATGTAATTGTTATTAAATATCACGAGTACGTACCACGGTAATTATTTTAGTTGGGATTGTCGATATTTCGATCCAATTGCATGGACCGTGGTCACGACGAGACTGCGGTGTTGCGAGACCTCAAGTTGAAGCTGTCATGGGTAGAATCTATCTACCCGCCTTCTTGATCTTTTCGGAGGAACGTCAGTCAGTCAGTAAACCACGAATCAAGTCTAAAATCTTTAATAAAAATAATGCTTTAAATTGATAAGGTTTCTTTTGTTTAAGTCTGTTTACCAAAGTATACATTCTTTTATAGATCCTATTATGAAAAATGGTGCAAAGGGTCCCGCAATACTGCTAAGGAGACCAAAAGATGCCACAATATTAAAGGTTCATCCAAATTTCAAACACAGGAACGGCTCAAAGTCCGAGTATAGAGCTATAAAACGTGAAACTATACGAAGAGTGAAAAATGCAAAAACTATATCAAAGGAACGAGAAAAACTTGTGTGTCCGGTCTGTGGTATATTGACATATGCTCTTGGAAACCATATAGCCACTCATGAAGGTATGTATCTACATCATCAACCAGACTGGTTTGTTGAAGTAATGCAAATGTTGCCTATCCTCAGCCTTCCGCACTTTGAATTAATAAATCGCCGCTTCAAAACTAAAGAGCCACATCTCAAAATTTAAGTTTTTTCACGAGCGCAGATTGAAAATTTTTATTTAGTTTTTTTGTTTTTTTGGCTCTCCAACTTACAATGTATGAAAATGCTAAAAGGGTGGACGCGTGAATTATTGTGATTTAAAGGCCGATTTTGACTAATGTCTTCGCGCTATGGCCCTATTTTTGAAATAAAAATGAATTTGGAAAATTTTGTTTTGTGGTCCTTTACTTCTGAAGCAGCGAAATAGTGAATTAGCACCTTCGTAATACGTCATGATGTCAAATGGCTTGAAGCTATAGCGATTATCTCTTCTATTGTGACTATCTAGTTCTTATTTTACAGAAAAGAAGAAATATACCTGTTCGGAATGCCCAAGGTCTTTTGTGCAAAAAAGCAATTTGCTTATCCACCTCAAGCAGCATTCAGGAGTAAAAGATCATATTTGTGAAATTTGCGGAGCAGGATTTTATACACAGAAATCTTTGGTCAGGTAATAATTAATTCATGTTTTGAGCGAGAAAAACTATGTATTTAATCTTGTAGGATTAGGCATGTTTTACTTTGAATACACAAACTAGCCTACTTTTACTTTTTTTCTAACCATTAATTAAGAGTTATGTTTGTTTTTCTACTCTACTAAATAAGTATATAAAAGGAAAAGGTAACTGACTGACTGACAGACAACGCACAACCTAAACTGGGGTGGACAAAGAAAAGACATTTGAAAGGAAGAAATATTCTTTGTGTTTCTGAGTGAGATTTTACTACAGAGATATTTTTAGAGATTCTGTCTCTAAAGGGGTAAATTACAGAACCTAAAACCACACACAAAGTTGGGCCGTTTTTTCACAATTTTTTTAATTTCTGAATGTATAATTTTGGACAGGTTTGTCACGTCTAGTGTGCGGCGTTATATTTTAGATAACCTTCTCAGTCTATGAAAAGTTATTAAGAACATTTTGAAATATTCTTGCAGGCATAACCTCATTCACAAAGGAGAGCGACCATTTCAATGCAATTTATGCTCGAAGAAATTCATTGCAGTAAGTAATTAATCAGTTTTATTTAAAAATCGTATATTATTCCATAACATTACACACAGATGGGCAGAGATGGGCTCAACGAAACTACAACAGGTTACTTCTTTTACTAATGGAAAACATGACGGCATTTTTTTTTTATTTGAATAACGGGCAAACGAGCTGGCGGGTCACCTGATGTAAAGCGGTTACCGCCGCCCATGAACACTTGTAGTACTAGAGGCACCACCAATGCGTTGCCGGCTTTTCAGGAACTTATTGGTTCGCCCCTTGAATAACCCCATATTGTAATTAAATGGGAACACTGTCGAAGGTAGATGATTCCACAATTATATAAATAAAATGTACGTAATGTTTCAGCGGTGCGATCTAAACCGCCACCTGCGCATCCACGCCGGGTACAAGCCGTACAAGTGCGCCACGTGCGCAATGTCTTTCAACGCCAAGCACCAGCTGCAGAACCACGAGCGAATGCACACCGGGGAACGCCCCTACACGTGTGAAGTAAGTGAAAACATAACACGCGGCGTGTGATTTAAGCCCCGCCCCCTTACATACATACAATACAGTACAATACATACAATACATGAAGGGTTCAAGCCGTACAAGTGCGCCATTCGCGCTATGGCCTGTAACGCGCGTCTGTACATCAAAGCTGGACCTGGGTACAAACCGTACAAGTGCACCAAATTAAGTGTCGTTAAATCTTACACTATGAACAACAATTCGGGCGCTTCTATTTCCCAATGTATAATCTATACAAATAAATAAAATTGAAGTATCTGTTTGTAATATTAAAATAATAGCTTTTTAATAAATGCATATGTAAGTAAATATGGTATTTATAACAAAAAATATTTTTTAAAATTTTTGTCCGTCTGTTTGTTTGTTGCCACTAATCTCTCTCTGGTAGATAGTTGATGTTATCTACCAATCTTCGTGATTTCTAAACCGATTTGCTTGAATCTTTTTTTAATCTATACAACATCTTTGCGAGATGCTCTCATAAAAACTTTAGGTTCCAACTCCTCAATTCAATCCTGATGCTGCAGGAGTACTGTCCGCCTAAACTTATTTGGATTGGGGATTTAGGAACTGTCGATTGTGAATTGAAGAAGCAGATTAAGTCGCGGGCGTCCGCTAGTGTACATTATCAGTCGCTATCTATCTCGACACTACATAACAACACATGTATGCTCTGAATCAGAAACTTCCATTCACATGTTTCAGGTGTGCAACGTGGCTTTCAGTTATAAAGTGAACCTCAACAACCATGTGTTTAAAGTTCACGGCATCAACTTGAAGTTCAAATCCATCCATACGGTGACAGAGGACATCCTGCGTAAAGAGCTGGGCATGCTTTCGGAGACAGGCGAGGCCATCGAGCACATCCTGCCGCACCTCAGCGAAGCGCCCGCCCCCGCCGCGCACGAGACTGTGCATCACACCTCCGACTATAATGCTTAACAAGTGCATCTACATGGGGACAGGGGACATCCTGCGCAAAAAGCTGCGCATGCTGTCGGAAGCGGGCGAGGCCATCGCGCACATCCTGCCACAGCTCAGCGACGCGCCCGCCCCCGCCGTGCTCGAGACAGCACCACGCATCCGACTATAATTCTTAACAAGTGCATCCACATGGGACAGGGGACATCCTGCACAAAGAGCTGGGCATGTTGTCGGAGGCGGGTGAGGCCATCCTGTATACCCTGCCGCAGCTCAGCGACGCGCCCGCCCCGTTGCCTTCGAGACTGTACCACACATGTGCATCTACATGGGGCAGGGGACATCCTGCGCAAAGAGCTGGACCTGCCGTGGGGGATATATTGTGTAATGTAATACATATTTCACTTTATTTTTGACCTCATGCATGTATTTAATTTTAATTAAAAACTACTGTAAATAATAATTAAGTATATGAGTTTTCAAAGTAAATAAATGATTTAGATAAATTTCGTGCGTTTTGCTTATGAACAAATGGTCACCCAGACAGTATATACTATACGGTAGCATCTTCAAGACAATAGATTTTGAATGTAATAAATTACTGAAAAATAATATGAATTTAAATGGAAAGTTTAAATTGCGTGATTGGATATTGTATTATAGGTATTTACAAAAGTAGAAATAGGTTGTATTGGATAGCACTTTGCTTGCCGACCCGTGCAATGACGCGATATTATTTTTAAGAAAAGGCACATCACAATGTGTTGACTTCTAGTACCTAATGCATGGCTAAAAGAGTGCATTCAAAAATAAAACATATTTTATATAGGTAGGTATATGTATATTTTTAAAAATACTGTAATTTTACATAATACTATTTTTACCTTTTCCGTTGCGCTATAGTCAACACAGCAAACGAAACTACCTCAATAGGTAATTTATATAAATATGGAACGTAATGTGTATATATAATACAAACCCACTTATATAATAATTTAGCTAAGCAGCTATTATTATTAAGATGCATTCACTTTTGTAACATAGTTATCAAATACGGCCACATTATTATATATAACTCCAATACATTATGTTATAAAATCATGTTATATCTGGACGCAGCATTAAACAGTTCTAATCAGATCTTTGTTGGAAGCAAAATATAATATGAATTTTGTAACCAATATTTAAACATTAATATAATCCTCCTATTTTATTTATTTCCTTATTGAACTAATAGGTATTAAGTCCTTTTCTCTCCTTCAGCAACGCGGGGCCCTTGCGCCGGACTGTGATCTTTATAAGCTGTAAGCACCTTATGAGCTTCAGCTAACTAGAATCTAGATAAAAATATTCTTCAATAGTCGTCGTTAGAAGTTAGAAATATCTACCGCCTGCCATCGATGAATAGATACCGAGGTTGCATAAGTGTTCCCTTTTTGTTTTCAGGGAACGCTAAAATGTCTTTGGGTATATAACCAACAGAATATAGATGTCCTCGTCGACGACGTATTATATCTTGCCTACTTACTCGTCATTCTAACAAAACTTTTTAAAACATCAAAATTCAATGTACAATTTTCTTTATCCAAGTATCTATTTTTGTAGAAACTAACAAATATTGTTTTGAAAAGTAGGTAGGTAGTGTTTAAATATAATGCAATTTTATTATGATAATTATTAATATTTCTTATTTAATATTAAACTAGGAAGCTAGTAATACTAGTAGGTATCTTATAACTTATGAGGTTTAAATGTTTTAAATTTTCCGTCAATTAAAATTGCGTCATGACATTTTTCTAAATTAGCTACGACCATCATAATTTCTCAAGCAGAAACAGCCAACTATGACAGGTTTCTTGATCGCCACCCAGTGCTTTGGGATGTCTTCTGGTAGCTCCTGTTCAAATAGCTCATCGGTTTGTCTCAACTTCCTATTTCTCTTCAATACCGTTACCTATAAGGAGCGAGAACTTTAGTATAATTAACTAATCTTTGGACTCTTTTTATTTGCTTAAAATGGAGTCTGAAAATCTTTGCCTAACGTCGCAGTTATTTTTAAAGTTTAGATAAACATTACGATACAAAACTTGCGTGGCACGTCCACAGTCTTAGGTGTATATAACAAAAAATTTGATGTAACTATATGTTATGCAATACAGTTTGGAGTTTAGTTTAGATTGGAGGACCCACAACAAAATATTCTTTAGAATACTTACATTATGAAACCGTTGATGGCATTTGTATGGATTAGGACAGAGACTGGCGTCGCACTTTCTGGTTTCAATGGAGGTAGGGAAATGGTCAGGATCCAGAAACAAAGGCTCCTTCTAGAAACACAGATAAATAGGTATGTTTTAGTAAAATTAATTTAAGGAAATTCCTAAATATAGCTACTGGGTAGTATAGAATGACCTACTTACCGACTCATGTTCGCATCTGCAAGGCACTTCGTTTATAGGACCAAGTTGCTGTAATCCAAAAACAAAATATTTTTTTATATTGTCAAATGCGCTTGAAACGCTGCATTGGATCTTTAGGGCCGGCGCACATATGGCGGAGCGCAGCACAGAGCATTTTTCACTGACAAAATATTATCGACATTGTCCACATTGAAATAATATCCAGAATCAATTAATACAAAAAAAAATCCTGAAGAGCATCGAAGCGACTACATGCGAAAGGAAGCGCGCAGGAACGCGACTGCTCGAGCGTGGGCGCTACTCCGTGCGCGTGCACGAGAATGACGACGTAATGTATCACGCAATTAGAAAACTTCGCGGCCATGCTCTGCGCTGCGCTCCGCCATATGTGCGCCGGCCCTTATTCAAATTCAAAATTATTCATTTCAAGTCCCTAACTTTATAGTCTTACTAGAAGAACTTTTTATGTCTGTGTTAAGCCTGGGTATAAGATATCTTATAATAATTTCAAATTTCATCCAAATCGAATCATTCGTTGTGGCGTGAAGGAGTAACAAACACACACAAAAACTTTCGCCTTTGTAATATTAGTGTGATAGTGTGATTCGCACCATGTGTTACATGGGAAACCTGTAGGAACTTCCTCTAAGGCGATAAGTATGGAACTGTTATACCCCTTCCAAGTTAGCCCGCTACCATCAGGTGAGATCGCAGTCAAGGGGTATCTTGTCATCGAATAAAAACAAATAATAATAATTCTACTCTACTCATAGCGAAAAGTTTCGATCAACATCTTAAGAAACTTTCGCTTAATACTTGGATCAAGAGCAGGATACAGAAGGCGGTACTCCTTGAGACGGCACGCATTGTGAGGTTCCTCACTCTGGAGCCCTGACCACTGGCTGCTTGGGTCCCCATCCCGCAGCAAGTGGGACCCATTTGTTTTATTGTTTTTAATGATGTTTTTATATTTATATTTGTAAAATGTATATTTATAAGCATTTTTAAAAACAATGGGATAAATGTGTATAAATGGGATAAATAGATAAATGATAGAAATATAATTCTACTCACATCGTATTTTTCCACTTTGATATTCCCTCTCTTTCGGGTGCGTGTCTCCACAGAATTGTCCAGCAGTATGATATCGTTTCTGATCATATCAGCATAGTCCACTATAAGCGCCGGTAGCTCTTCGGGGTTAGTATTTGGGTTGAGTGGGTTCGTTACGTAGGTTACACCGACTTTGTTTTTGTCCATGTCGTTATTCAAAGCTCTCTGTAGAACGTAATTTTGCCTCATGCGAGTCCGTTGGTTCTCGACCATGAATTCGTCCACATTGGAAGACTTCTTGAAGGCCAGGATTGGAGCGAGCAGTAATTGTATGGTGATCAAAGCTGCAGTGCATGTCGGTAGTAGTACAAGAGATAACTTCATCTGCAAAGGGTCGTTTTAATAACTTAGATATAGTTTGTTCAATCCAAAAATACGTACCCTACCTCTAATACGAAATTACCTGACCTATTTCGTTAGAGAGGTCTGCAGTAATAATAATGTCCGCCCGACTGAATCCGGCCTGAATCCTTGTAGTCTTGGAGAGCTGAGCCTACTTCTCGTGTCGGCTATTATGAAGTAAGTAAGTAGGTATATATGTAGTTACCTACTAAACGCGAATACCTATCGATCGCTAGATCCTGTTATATTTATTACGGTAATTACCTAAATCATAAAAAAAACCTAAATACGCAATTGATGATGCGGTGTAGTTTCTTATAAGGAAAGATCATACTTAGTTTAACCGCAATTTAAAACCGGATGGAGTTTTCTAAGAACGCTCTTGATGTTGTTATTAAAGGTGTGAACATCCTTGTATCCTATCACTCATATCTACACAGAACACATATGCTGTTTGGTTAAGTGTTTAGGTACATACAAAAAGTAATGTGGGACAGGTACGGCCTGCTTGGTATGTGGAGGAGACATACGTATGCGCAACATCTCCGCCATACACGTTTTTTTTTTGCCGTGCCAAAAAGTTAACATACTAATAATAATATTAATTAACCTACATGTAACGTGATAGATTGATAAATGCCTTACTATAACGCCCATTCTGCCCTCGTAATTGAAAACACAGTAACTTAAAGGTAACTTCTATTTAACTTACTGTGCAGCATTAGACTACCGCTCCGCAACTAAAACCATACCGACAACGTCAGAGAACAAAATATGTACCTAAGGAATTTTGCAGCTCTGATCACAGAATCGAATTCGGGCGAAGTCGCTGTAGCCACCTTCCGAGTTCTGAGTTCTGAGATATAAAAAATAAATAAATGCCTATTATTTTTTTTGTATCTCAGTGCGTGATAAATGCCACAAAGTGCTTCTTCAAAAATTTTACAAGTATTTAGGTTACCTACAGTATAGGTGCACTGCATACATACAGTTTAAATGGTAACAAAAAAAAACATGTTCCTTGATTTCGCACCTTTTCACCTTACCACGGTTTTGGGAGCTACAGATAAGTCAAGTCTGTCCAACCTACGCGTCTCAACAGCATCCTAAACTACTTAGGTCTGAGCCTCGTGGGAAGGGTAAGGAAGCCGTTCGGAACCGGAAGTCGTTGCCTCCAATCTTCTCGAGTTCTTGGGCAACAGAACCTTTGGCTAAACAACTTGGTAGAGCTTCTGCGCTCACACAACCACCCCTGTGTCGCTGTGCTACCAATTATAGCGGCCAATTAAAGGTGCGTAGTACACAATCAATCAAAAAAAGCACATGTAAACCGGAAAAAAAGTAAATCTATGAGTTATTTAAGTGAAGGAGCTTTTCACGAAACGAAAATCACCTACCATGATGTTATATTTTCTCGGCTTCCAAACTGATAATGACCATGAATTTATTTTCTCGCCTTTTATATAGCTATTAGGTTTGATTGAAAGACGCATGAATACTCCCATTAGCGTCAAAGAAAATTGTCTCCCTAAGACTGTAACCGATCCGCATTTTCTTTATCAGGTATCAGGTCACAGGTGAGGGCCGTGAGCTCGTGGGCAGTTTTAAGAAGGTTCTTAAAAGTAAAAGTATTATGTAATAGTTCTTGTATCTTACATATATCTGTGAAACTATATCTAGCGAGCCTGGGCTTGACCTATTTTATTTTTATGTTTATATAGGTACCTACTTAAATAAAATATTTCTTATTGAATATAAAAACAAATAGAACAATAAAAGAATTGATGTAGGTATGGACGTAATTCTCTCAGATAAGTATATTTTTTATGTTTAATAGAAAATACTGTGGAAAATACGGTGAGCTCAACACAAAAACAAAATTAATGAACATTCTCCTTTACAGCATTAACCCACCACAAGCACCTTCTTAAAATTCTCTACGAGCTCTGGGTTCAAATATTGTAGACACCGAGACAATGACCAAGACTTTATTGTTTGTAGACCACGTGTATTGTAACAATGAGAGTTAAAGGATGGGCGATGTTGACGTGTTGACATATTGTATCCTAAGAGGTAAACTGATTTTATTCTTAAATCTAACCACGCGAATATTCGTTTCATCACTAATAAATAGCCAGTACACTAGTATACTTACACTGGCAAAATCAAAAAGACTTTACCGGAATTGGAGGATCGGGAATCGCTGTGTAGCGGTGAACACTTTCAGACACCGGAGACATGGGTTCGAATCTCGCAGTTTCCACAATACCTACAGGTTTACAGGTACCTACAGGTGGGTGGATACCACAGGTTGATACCTACTAAGTAGATACCAACTACTAACCTATTTAAAATTTATTCGAACAAAATATCATTGAAAATGACATACTCTAATAAATCAGACATACATAATTACAAATTACATTAGGTACCTACCAACGGCACATCGATGCCAACGGCTAATTCTGTTGTGGGTAGGTAGGTAGTAGGTATATACTATGTGCTTTACCGCGGCAGTCGGCAGGCAGTTTACCGTTGCATAACTTCTATCGCGGGCCTTGAGCGTGGAGACCGAATCCAGAAATTCCGTAACGAAAATAACCTGACACGGGACTCCTCTCACCGCTAGATGGCGTTGATAAAAAATGCTATGCAGTAGCTTTACCGCGGAAGTCCCCGACTGCCACACGTCTTTTTTTTTTATTTATAGATAATCAACAAAGAGTGCCTATACTATATAGAAAGAACACAATAACTAAAACGAAGTGATTAGGTACATTCTCTTGGTCAATATAGGCTATTTTAGAAAAAAATGACGTTTCATGTGCTACCTACCCATGGACTTAGTATGTTTTTTACGGCTCTTTAATAGTGGTGTGATATAATCGATTATCGATACTTACCGATAAATATTTGTAGGTATTCTTGTAAGTTACGTGAGACCACAAAATGTATTGAAAATAAATCCAATTCAAATGAAATAAATGTGGGCTGATTATCATTTTATGAGTTTTCCATACAGTTGAAATATTAAATAAATTAACCATTTTAAGTATTTGAACAATGTATTTAAAAAACTTTATATTGAAAACTAAACTTATATTTCGTCAAATATTATAAATCCAAATGGGGAATCTTTTATAAAATATCACACATACATGCACGTATCTCTTATGGAATACAGGATAACAATGAAATACTAAAAAACAGTAATTAATATATCGTAATTTATTCAGAGTCTGAACACTCATATGAACTCGATTCGGAATCGTCACCAACTTGGTGGTAGATTCTCGACTTGTCATAAGAGCCACAAGTTGGCCTACATGAAAAAAATAATTTTGAGTATGAGTTTGAACTTCAATTAAGAGCCTTTCTGTAATTTGATCTATTATATTATATCCAGACAGAACATTTTATTTTCTATTTTAATAACATATGACAAGCACTTCCTCCATCACTTTACACACATAGACATCCACACAGATTAGGTATTAGTTTTTAAGACGTGACGTAATCGTTATTGTTTTAAAATTCTTCCAGCAAATTTCTTTCAGCAAAGGGATAGAGCGCATACTGTAATTACTAAGGTAAATTTCTTTTTGTATTTTTCGTAACTAATTATTCTTTAATTAGTCTTTCAAATAATTAATAACTTTTTAATTTCGTAATTATATATTTCGTACACATATTTTATTCTACTCATTATTTTTTTTTTACCGATTTTAATCTGAACCGGAATCTTGAGCACAACGCTGTTCTTTTTAAGCTGGTATCATTATTTCAGAGTTTGACATTTCTAGCTGTCATATTTGTCTCGGGGGACGGGGATTAAAAATTACTTTAGATGATACTAACCTAAAAAGCTGATTTATTATTTATCATCGATGATTATTTACTATTTACTGTTCTAAGCAGAGCAGAACTAATTAATATACATAGATCAGAGATTTATTTGATGATGAATAAATGCAGAATATGTTTCGAAAGCAAAAGAAATTTATGTTCAACTTTTGATAGTTGTCAGGGATTATCTTACGCTTCAATGATAGTATTACTTACTGGAATTAAGGTAAAATTTCAGTGCATCGTATTACTTTAAATTACTGGGACATTGGTCCCAATATTGAGCGTATAACTTCACTTCAGTAACCTATACAAAAATACATCTTGTAGTTTAATGTGACTTGTTTCAAGTTGTATCTCAGTTTTTAGTTGAAGGTAAACTGCAGGACGTAGGTATCCAAGTATAGTTTGGGGCTGGAACCAACCAAACCCAAAATCTTGAGGGAGTCCAATAACAGATGTTAGATGGAAGTAGTTGTTACTCTGCAGAAGTCTTTTGTGTTGTTCTTTGTGTACATAAAAGCTTATTTTACCATAATCTGCCAAACTAGGAAAATCTGTCTCATAAACATGATACATGCACATTGGCAACTATGCACATTTTTATTTATACCTATTTAGTTAAATACTTACCTAATCATCAATACTTCACCCCATTGTGGTGACACAAGATTAAATACCTTCCTACTTAATTTGTTGTATATTTTCAGATAGTAAAAGCTGAGAATGATATGATATGCACTCTCTGTCGAAGAAAACTTAGGGATTTCTATGAATTTAAACTTTTAATTGAAAGGTATTTTTCTTTTTCTATAGCTTCCCTTATAAAATTGTAAGAGTTTAGAATCACATTTTGTTCAAATCCAAAATATTTATTTATTTCGTAGGTCAACTTGTGGCTTCTATGATTAGTTGAGAATCAAAATGTACACCCTGAATGAAATGAAAGTGGACACCCAGAATGGGAGTTTAAAGTCTTAAAACACTATCGCCACTGTTTTGTAAAAGAATTGTAGATACCAAGTTGTTTGCCTAAATTTTATTATTTAGCCTATTGAGTCAATACACTTTTTTAATACATCACTACATTTTCAGATCTGATGTAGAACTAAGTAAACAGTCTAAGGTATTTAAGTTTAACACAATAGATGATATTAAAGTAGAATTTCCCACCCAACTGAATAAAAAAGAGATAGTAAATGTGGCTTCAGTCTATAATAATTATTTGTTTCAAAGTGATACTGATTGTATTTATTACCATAACACATTGATAAGGAGACTGATTAAACAAGAGAGAAAAACTGAACCAACAGAAGAGTTTCTTAGTACAATTAAATCTGAACAATGTGAAGAGAATGATTATGTAAGTAAAACTTAACCCAATTTATTATATAAGTATGAGCGGTGGATACAGGGGCGTAAGCTTTCTTTGCGTGTTCTATCGGCTTTATAATGGGGAGTGTTTTGAATTTGATCTTATTCCATCCTCTATTTTCTACAACCACACCGCACGCCACCAAACGCAATTTCGCCACCTGGCTACCTGGGGCACTTTAACCATCCGATGCTCCAGATCTATTTTCCATGTACTACCAAATTGTGGAATCAGCTACCTTCGACGGTGTTCCAACATGGGGTTATTCAAGGGGTAGACCAACAAATTTCTAAAAAGCTGGCACGCATTTGTGGTGCCTCTGGTACTACAATTAAGTTCATGGATGGCAGTTATCACTTAACATCTGGTGACTCGCCTGTTCGTTTGCTCGCTATTCATATAAAAAAAAAGATCTCACTTGGTTGGTTGAATAAATAGTAGTCACCATTATAGAATTTTTTCAGTAAAATTGGGTTTCATCATTCAAACTATATCATAAACTAGCTGTTGCCCGCGACTTCGTCCGCGTCAATTTCTGTTATTATGATCGCGATTTTTCACTGATGCTTCGCTCCTATTGGTCGCAGTGTGATGTTATATAGCCTAAAGCCTTCCTCGATAAATGGACTATCTAACACAAAAAGAATTTTTCAATTCGAACCAGTAGTTCCTGAGATTAGCGCGTTCAAACAATATCAGCTTTATAATATTAGTATAGATAGCTTTTCACCTGCATACATTTCAAATCAAGCTGTATCTCTGATTTTTTTTTTTTGGATTTTCTTTTAATGTCTAATGTGTGTCATGAATTCATGATGAGTACCTACAAAAACAAATATTATTTACAGAGTATTTTTATTTTTAAATGTAATTTATTTTTAAGGTAGATGATTATGTGCAAGGTACAAGTACAGATGAAGAATATAATTACAAGACCAAGAAGAAAATAAAATCGAAGATGTCAAAAAAGAACAAATCAACATGTAAGTATGTGTTTTTTCTTATAAAAGTGCTCAAACTAAATAGAGATTATTAGTAGTTATTTTAATAAGTAATTATGTTTATTGCTATCTATAACATAATAATATGTTTATTTTTCAGATAAAACTAAGCAACCAATAAAACTCATTAAGCCAATTTTGTTAAATGATTTGAGTCTGGTAATAAAAAGAAGAGAAAAAAAAATTAATAATAAAAGAAAGAGCAAAGACAATTTATGCCCTTTTTGTGGAAAGATATTTAAGCATAAAACACATATCCTGGTACATACAGGTCAGCACTTATTTATTTATTTAAATAATAATAATATGGATTCCCGTGAGAGTACAGACATGGATTCTTATTTTCAGCTGAGAAATTATTCAAATGTCATAAGTGTTCAAAATCATTTCGCTCAAATAAGATTTTAGAGTACCATATAAAATCGCATTCGCGAGACAACACATATAAATGTGAACACTGTATTGGAACCTATTCTTCCAAAGGTGCTATAGCGCGGTAAGTATATAACTTTTTTATTTTTATTTCAGTGTACATACCTATTAAGAAACAATAATACTTTCGATAGAAGTATTTATTTATTATTTGGAATAGGTAAAACAATTCTTGCCTATTAAATCTTTCTCCTTACCTGAATACCTGTTAATAAATAATTGCAAAAGTTCTTTGTTGGTTTCTCCTTTAGTTGTGTAGCGACGAAGGAATAACCTAATCAACTATTCCGAACCGGTGGTAGATTTATGACGTGTCATAAGAACTACAAGTAGGCCTATATGAAATAAATAAATTTTGAATTTTTTTGAATTTATTCTTTGCATGGTAATAGTTAACAGCCTATAATATGGTAATAGTTAACGGCTGAAATCACATATGATTGATCAATTCAACTTTTCGGATTGATTCGTTTTCTCATTTTTTGTACCTCAAATCTGTATAAATGTAACTCTCTATATGGATGCAAACGGATCCCCATACAGCCTATCGGATCCGTTCGCAGGCGAAAGCGGCTTGCTCAGCTAATAGCAACTAGGGATAACCCAAGTAGCACAGATAGCTGTATAAATACTCACTTTTAGACCTATTTGAAACTCTATGCGTATTAAGACTCTTTTAAGAGTACACTGGTGATCCTACAGCTGCATAATAGCTGTCAGTGATATTTAAACAGCTTAGGCTGAATAAGGGCTGTTTAGTGGATAAAATTACGCCAAATGCTGTATAAGAGGTATTTGTGAACTCTTATTACACTGACTTATTGAGGGGGCACGTGTGAACTATTATAAAGTTAATAGCTATATAATGGATGATATGTGACCCACATTACAGCTTAACATGAATCCACCATTTTATTGTATAACCTCATAACCTATATAAATATACTGATTCATTTTTCAACCTTTATGATGCTTTGTGTATGAATTAGGAATGGATTGCATTAGTTTTTACTTCTCGATATCATAATAACAACTTTTTATCTTATAACTCTTTTCAAAGCACTAAAAATTGTTTATTCAAGTTTTCATCACGGCTTATTTATATCACGAAACTAATTAAAAACCGAATATTTTCGTGGCGCACTAAAATTTTCTTATAATATATATGTATAATGTCAGTAAAATTACATTCCCAATCATCATTTTTCTTTTATAAATATGAAAACAATGCACTTAACTTTGAATATATAACCACACGTATTCAATCAAATTCAATTCACTCCACGAAGTATATTAATTTGCTAGATTTGTATTATCTATGGTTTGCTACTTCACTTTTACGTCACGTGACATATTTGCTGAATAAAGTAACTTGTAATCTTTTACTCAACTTAAGGCTGTATAATTTGTGCCCATTTAAGAGGTATAAGAGCTGTATACGGCCGTATACAGCCCTTATGCAGCTTTTTTATACAGCTTTAAGCGTGACGGGAATTCGTTATTCAGCTGCTAAGCAGCCTTCGTGTGCTACTTGGGAAGGTTCTCTCAGCCATGCTTAAAAATACAGCTCTTAGTTAAGCAATCTGCTATGCTTAAAAAAATAAAGCTATGCTTTTAAAAAAGTTTGTCGCCAACTATGACATTAGTTTAGGAGTTTAATTAGTAAGACTAAAAAGATTTTTTATTTTTCCCTTTTTAGTTCCTTCTATCGTCAGTTCAGTTTTTTGTAAAAAGTAATTATTAATGTACCTGTTACAAACAACTAAACAAATATTTCCTTTTTGTACATATAGATAAATTAGTCTTAGTTACTTAGGGTAAAATACTACAATGATATTTCAAGACAAGAAAATTCTGTATTATTTTCAGACACATGTTATTGCATATGAAAAAACAGCTCTCTTGTAACATATGTAAAAAGGAATTCAGACGGGTATGTAAATCGCATGTTTCATAGCAACTATGTAGGGCAGTTAATCATGGTATATTTTCTGTATACCTACATATTTTATTTGGTGACAGAGACTGTATCTCAATAACTATGATAAAATTAAGTACATGACCTACATAGATCGATAGAGAAAAAGATTATCTTTGACGTTGTGTACATATTATTTATTTTTTATTTTATCTGAACATTTTTATTGCATACAATATGATAATGAAGTACATAATATGTTTATATCACGAAGTTACGGGCGCTTTACTTGTGGTTACGTCGTGTATATGCACATTGCGTAAGTGTGCGTGCCTGTCAGGAGCTTAGGTGGAAGCGGTCAGGCGCGAGAAAGCTTTCGCTCACGCTTATACAGATACGACACACACGCACAACCATGAGCCACGAGCTCTCGTGAAACGAAAGAACTATAAAACAAACAATATAATACAAAAAAAAGATTGCCTTAGTGATCTCTTCCAGGCAACCTGTAGATACCAAAACAAAAATTTTAATGTACTGAGAGACAGGAGATCACAAAAGTGCACAGACTGACATATTATTATTGAGTATTCCTATTTGTCTCTGACAAATACGAATACTCAATAATAATAGTTATTACTCTTGGCCTTTAGTGTAGTTATGAGATTGTTCATCAGAATTAGCACCAAAGATTATGACTACAGAAATTTCTTTCAGTCAAATGGTTTGAAGAGGCACATTTTGGGCATGCACGGAGTGGGCGGCAAGTCAATTCATTGCGATAAGTGTAACATGTCGTTTTACACTAAAGACCATTTTAAAACCCACTACAGAGTACATACTGGAGAACGCCCATTTAAATGCGAGGTATGAAATTTTTATAACGCCTCGGCCGCTTTATCTCCTATACCTTAATAATATTATAAATGCAATATTGTGCTTGTCGATTTGTCCTTCTATCACATAGCAACGGTTAAAGGTGCGGACTGAAAAGTGTACAAATTTTTTATTATGTACTGTCACATCTAGGCCATACGTTCTTCGGGAATCAGCTTAATGCTTTTTTTTTTATATATTTTTAGCGAGCAAACGAGCAGGCAGGTCACCTGATGTTAAGTGATTACCGCCGCCCATGAACATTTGATAACCCCATGTTGTAGTTTAATGGAAACACCGTCGCAGGAAGTTGGTCGCTGCTTATTTTAAAGGAAATTAATTGTTTCAGCTTTGCTCACAACCCTACAGTTACAAACGCGACTTTAACAGACACTGTCTGAAGAAACACGGGGTGGTAGTGGACCACCGGCCCGTCTACGTGATGAACGAAGAAGTCCTCAAAAGAGAAAAGACTCTAATGAAAGACTTGATGTCGAGTTTAAACGGAATACCAACGGACTCAGACCCGATGGAATCTTTTCGCGTGCCTCGAGGGGCGCAAGCCTTCGCCAAAGCCGTAAAAGTGATGCAAAATGGTCAAATACCTATCGATATTCACTTCTAAGGTTTAAACTAACTAACGACTAAAGTTTAAGCCTTAAGTTAAGAACGGTCCAATGTTTAATGCTAATCAAGGTTTAGTGATGATGATGGAAGACGAAATCACTTTTTTTTTATATTCATGACATGATAGTCCTTGTCTGCGATCTTGATGCGTAATTGACGATGCAGTCTAAGATAGTAGCGGGTTAGCTTGGAAGGGGGTATGGCAGTTTTAAATCTTCTTCATTATCAAACTTGCACCGGCTCCCTTCGACTTGTTTGATGTCGTCGCTCCTGCTAGTCCACAGACCCCGTCTGTCAACACTGCTCTTCCCGGTGCGGGGTCCACACTCCTAGTACCTTGGAACCCCAACGACCATCAACTCTTCGAACTATGTACCCACCCATTTCCACTTGAGTTTCGGGACTCGTTGAGCTATGTCGGTGACTATGGTTCTCCTACGAATCTCTTCATTTCTGATTTCTGATAGAGTATAGCTCTGTCCATCGCCCACCTTCGTCATCGTCTTTAATGTTACGATGCTGGCTACGGCTACAGCCTTGCATCAAACCTTGGTACATGATCCTTAACTTCATAAAATACCTAAGTTGTTGATTATGACCTTTATATGTAACTAGTAGGGCGCGTGGGTGCGGGGCTCGCTAAAGCGAACCGCGTGTTTTCTGTTCACCAAGTAGATGTTCGGGTCTTGATTATCTTTTTCCAAGAAACCACTCTTCCATCTTGTACACTCTCTAAGTAAATTTGTATGGCCGCCATCTTGAATCCGCCATTTTTGATTTTTTTATCAGCTCACTGCCAATTGGATAACATTTCGAGTGACTTTTATTTGAACACCCTCTATCTATCTTCAATATCCTGGCCGTGCTCTTCACCCGTCTTCGAAATCCTCAATCATCAGCTCCCTCCATATTTTTTATCCAAATGAATTTTTGTCCTCTATACGAAACCATCAGCGGAAAGGAACGTATCAAATCCTTGCATACATTTTATATGAAAAAAAAACCGCCATCTTGAATTTTTTTCTATTCATCACGTAAACCATCGGGTTCTGATCATCTTTTTCCAAGAAACCACTCTTCCATCTTTCATAGTCTCCGAGATAGACACCGACGAAATTTGTATGGCTGCCATCTTGAATCCGCCATTTTGATTTTTTTTCAACTCTGCCAATTGGATGAGGTTTCGAGTGACTTTTGTTTGAACACTCCCCACCTATCTTCTATGCCCTGGCCGTGCTCCTCACCCGTCTCCGAAATCCTCAACCATCAGCTCTCTCCATATTTTTCCTCCAAATTATTTTTTGATCTTTATACGAAACCATTAGAAATTTTGAACAGGAACCTATTAAAGTCTTGCATAGATTTTGTATGGAAAAAAATAAATTCCGCCATCTTTAATTTTTTTTCTATTCATCAAGTAGACCTTCGAGTCCTGATCATCCTTGATGACATTTGGTCGAACACCCCCCACCTATCTTCGATAGCCTGGCCGGTGCTCCTCACCCGTCTCCGAAATCCTCAATCATCAGCTCTCTCCATATTTTTGTTCCGAATGAATTTTTGCCCTCTATACGAAACCGTGAGTGAAAAAAAATTTTTCCATACAAAATTTTACAGGAGAGGTGATCAATCAGTCAGTCAGTCAGTCAGTCAGTGAATCAGCACGAGTAGCTATATATATAGTAATGTGAATTATTATGTGAATTTTATAATAAATGATAATAAGTTATTTGTTTTATTCATTGTAATTATGTAATTATTATAATCAAATCAAATCAAATCAAAATTTATTTATTTCATGTAGGCCAACTTGTAGCTCTTATGACACGTCATAAATCTACCATCGGTTTTTTTTACAATGGGTAACAAAACTATGCTATGCACACAGTGTTTCCACAAAGAAGTTTCAAAAATACACACACACACCTACCACAACCTAACACGTTCACGAGCACGACGCATGATCCAGCCTTTGCTTCGTTCAACCATATTTGAGGGAACGTAACAACCCGCAATTTTCAAATCTGAGCGCGCTTAGCCTAAGTATTTCGCCAAAGTTATGAACAACTGGACGTTTCACCCAACAGAATAAGCGGTTTAAAATAGTTGAGACTAAACTGCTTGCAGTAAATTAGGAAGTGCAAATATTTATTCCTTCATGTATGAATAAATTGTTTCACCTGGCCGCTGTTAAAATAAACGCATTTTAAATGTAAAAAGTAAAAGTAATAAATAAATGTACGTATACTTAACTACAAGGTTACCTAGCCTTATGATCTCAGAAATAGTTTGGGTAAACTGATCATGACACACCTGTTTCCCGGAGTAAATAGATTACTAGCAGCCTATAGGTAGGTAGCCTACACGGTATCCAATATCCATAATATGCATTTACTATAACTTATACCGACTACATTTAGGTAGGTCGCATCTATCTTATCTGCTCTACCAGAAGCGGGAAAAGAGTTTTCTGGCGTTTATATCACAAGCAAAGATCTTAAAGGTGCTTTCTTTCTTCTTACTTCTATCTGAGCAGGTCTCGATATAATATAGTCGATATATTAAGCCTCAATAGCCCAACGGTTAAAGGTGTGAACTGAAAACTATAAGGTCGCAGGTTCGAATCCCACCCATTGCACTATTGTCGTACCCACTACAAACACAAGCGTTCCGTTTATTTGGAGGGGATAGGACAACAGTCAACTTCAGGTTGGCTAATATTCTTAAAAAAAAATATGCACATAGTTATAATTTGTAAATTATTAAGTCCGGTATGCGTGGTGCTGATGTGCTTCGCCTCTCCTGTCGAACTTATTACCATACTTGCAGCCATCCGAGCTTACTCAAAACGGTTTTCAAATCGTTATTCAGGGTTATTCAAATTATTCGTGGCGATTTTGAAAATGATTGGTTACTCATTTACAACATTTACTCGTAAGATGGGGCAAGAGCCCCGTCTACCTCATTGTCGCTAAGCCTAATAGTTCCTTCTACACGGACTATAATTTTTTTTTATATATTTTTTATGTATGACCACGCATAACTTTTCGCAGAATCGTCTTTTTTTAATTGATAGCGGTTACCTCGAAGTTGGTCCCATTTAAATTTGAAAAAGAAATTCCCTATCTAAGGGTAGTCACACACGTACACGGTTTTCCCGATTCTATCACGCACAACTTTTTACTGGGTTATCCGATTTTGATGATTTTTGACACAATTAATTTAGTTATCCGTTTTTTAGGATTCTTTTTTTATTGAATAATATTATGCCTCAAAAACAAATTAGCCACTAAAAATTAAAAAATAATTAGTTTTTACAAAAAATTGAATTGACGATAGAAGCAACTAAAAAGGGAAAAATAAAATATAAATCTTTTTAGTCGGCGACAAACTTTTTAAAAGGAATCTCGCAGCCATGCTTAAAAAATCAGCTCGTAGTTATGCTTTTAAAAAGTTTGTCGCCGACTCAAAATTAGTTAAGATTAGTTTAGGACCTTAGTTAGTAAGACTAAAAATATTTATATTTTATTTTTCTCTTTTTAGTTGTTTCTATCGTTGCGTCGGTTCAATTTTTTGTAAAAAGTAATTATGTAAAGGACAAGCTAGTTTTCCAGCATAGTTTGTACTATGATTGGGTTTGGCTTGGGCATTAAAATAATGAAAAACAATTTGCTGAAATTGGTTTGACTGTTTAAAATGCTGCTGCAGTAGTTGTGTGTTTGTTGTGGTGGTGGCAAGCTGTTCAATAATTTTATTATAATGTCACTTTATCAGACAAAGTAAGTACTTATAAAATAGCACACATTTTCAACCGCGCGAAGCTGAGGCGGGTCAGCTAATATTAAAATGCATGGCAACAGAAGTGCGAACGGCAATGACGGGCGGGCGGTGCGCGGTGCCACGCCGGTAGTTGGGCGCGCATTTTCCTATTTTCCGGTAAGCGCTGGGATTTTCGGCCGGTGGTGGGGGTGGCGGGGGCGGTGAGTCACGGCGGGAGTCGCGCGCCGCGCGTGCGGCGTGGGGGCGGCTGCGGGCCCGCGCAGTGTCGCGCGCGTCGCCCGCGGTCCACTACGCTCCGTCGCTCCGCCGAGCCGCCCGCGCCGCCTCCCCGCTCTGCCGCACCACGCGTGCGCTGGGCGCGTCGCGCGGGCCGCGGGCCAGGCCCGCGAGCCTGCTGCTGCTCGCCGCGTGGCTGGCGGCCGTCGCCGCCGACGTCGCCTGCCCGCAGGAGCCGCCGCCGGCGCACGTCGTCTGCACCTCCTGCCGCTCGTACGAGAACGCGCGCGAGCACAGCCTGCGCGTGATTCGGGAGAGCTTGCTGGCCAAGCTCGGCTTCGCGCAGGCGCCCAACACGACGGGCCGGCAGCTGCCGCGGGTGCCGGCAGATCTCATGGAGCGCTTCGAGCGCCGGCCGCCGCCGGCGGGCGTGCAGGCCGACGCGCCGGCTCCCGCGCGCACCTTCGTCACGCACACGGAGCAGGACGACTTCCTCGCCCGCACTGATAATGTCCTCGTATTCGCCCGTTAGTATTACTTACATTGTTCAAATATTAATCGCTAATTATTCTATCGGTGATTAAGCTCAGCATGAATTTATAGTTTTGTGAAGCCAAGTTCGATGCCCCTGAGAAAACATAGATAGATATACTTTAGATAGCTAACATATTTTGTTAATTAGTACCTAAGCGTCTTTGTTTAAATGGGTTACAAAGATTTGCTTGCGTTCTGCGTAGCGACAGCTCTATCTGCTCTGAGCGCCTCATTGTGCATTTAAATTGATGACCGGCAAAATTCATTAAATGTTTAGAACAGCATAGGTACCGACTACCGAGCAAGTAGCAACAAGCGATGGCGGCTGAAAGGCTCGCTCCAGGAAGTTGGTGGCTGCACGTGCGAGCAACTATTCGCGCGACATGGTCTACAAAGTTCATTGACAGGCACGTGTGCAGCTTATAAGTGGTTAAAGCACTCCGTGATCGCCTTACGCACTGCCAATTTTAATTAGCAAAAGATCGTTTCGAATCGGACATGTCTAAGGCAGTTCGCTATTGTCTCTACTTTAAGATTTCTATCGCTATCGTCTAGAACAGCTTTAGAATATTAATATAGGAGAGTTTACTGAATACGGTTGTCAATTTGATTCTCCTAATCTTCAGAACAAGCTTTATGCGTTTTGATAAAAATATGAATTACTATTTAGATAAAATAAGCGCAATTAAATATTAGGTAATAGGTTCATCCTACTTTGCCTAGTTAAACTTTTTTAAACACTAGACATACAAGCTTGTGCTCGCAAGCAAGGTGAACTGCAATCATGGTAATAGTATATTTAAGAAGGTTATCAAAGAGCATGTAAATAATGTGTGATCTAGTAAAGCAACCCGGGGCTTCGACCGCTTTGATAACGACCACATAACAATGTTTTAACGTCTCTGACATTGCGAATATATCCACTAATTAGACAGCTGTGATACAAGTTACAAATTCAAATAAGTATGAAAGTAATAATTTTTCCAATAAGTAGTATTTTCAATTCTTAAACAAGTGTAAATTAAAAATTTAAGGCACCCCCAACTTCCTGCTATCCTGATGTGTATTATAGAAATAGGTGATCCTAATTCTACTCCATCATCAGGTATTAACTGATTTGTCTACCAAATAGTGTCTAGTTGGTCAAAACTGATTCAACGAGTATAAATTCGGTCGTCTTGCGTTCAATACAGCTGAGTTCCAAATTCCTATGACTACTTACCTTAATGCTCTGTCTTCAGACACTGGTCACGGCCTATAAGCCTTCATCGGGATCACGTCTGTGTACTCAATACTCAAACACAAAAAATCTGTTGTAAGTTGGCGAGGAGTTGGGGAGTCTGCAGATTTTCCTGCTTGTAGCATCAGGTTTCTTTATTATGGCAATGTTATCAACTTATCAGGTATACCTATTAAGCTTACAAAATTTCAAATTGATTAGAAATATTCTATGTACCTATATTGTATAAAATATATTGTATGATTGAAAGCCTTATATCTAGCGCCGCGCCGGTTGGAAAAAGAGCAGATAATCTTTAATAATTTTTTTTTAATAGATTATAATATAGTAAGAACCATCTCATCTAAATTCGTCTTCGAAAAAACTGCATTTAAATCAGTCCATCACATTAACAGCTATGATGACAGTCACAGAGAGACAGTTATCTTAACACCTGTCTTTTCGTCTTTTGGAACTTTCCCCGGAAGTTAATAAAGGCCACAATTAACTCCAGTAAAATTATAGTTTTATTATTGTAGAGAAAATATAATATTTCCCTCTTTATGACCTTCATTAGATGTTTTTAGAAACTTGCACCCCTTGCACCCCCGGGTTAAAACGACCCTGACTCTAAAGATGCCATTAAATACTGAAGTAAGTAGGTAGTTAGGTATCTAATACACGTTAGACATCGGGACGAAGATACAAGAATAGGTTGTACCTAAATGCTTATTATTTTTAGAATACTTATCAATGTCGATAATGTAGTTGGTATTCACCGAGTTCTTTTGATAGGTCATGCGTACCGAATGACAGGCCTCAGTGCAGATATCGCTTTCCAGTCGCACTTGTTTGTCTATATTCAGCATAAAAATAGTATAATAAATATCATATTCTTTTAGATAGATTGCTACTTACAAAGCAACAGTTGTGTAAATTATATATACGTACTATATATACTCATGCTTTAGGGTGTACCTAATACCATTTTTAACGGGCCCCATTTCATGAAAGACGTGTAACTTACGGTTAGGGTAAAGAAAATGCGTTTTATGGAATTTGGAAAGTTTTCTTTCTGTAATTACTTATAATGAAAATAGGTAATAATTATTCATAAGAAAACCTAAGCACCACAAATAATCACGGCAACACAATCCAAATTATTTGACAAATGATATTTTATTAAATTTATTATATTGATATTCTATTAATGATATTCTATAAAAAATTTGTGGTTATTATTTACGGTCAAATGATAGGATACCATAATAATATGGCTTAGTAAATTTACTGATTATAATAAGTGCAATAGATGATTATTAAAATACTCATACTTAATACACTTTGGTGCTGGGGCAAACATGTTTTCTTTGCTCACCTAAAGCATAAATGATGCTTTGTTTAAGCACTTCTCTATTAACCGACGTAAAAAGAGGAGGAGGTTCTCAATTGGTCGCGTAGATATATATTTTTTTCTTTTCTTATTGAATAATATTATGCTTCAAAAAAAATTTGCCACTAAAAATTAAAAAATAATTAGTTTTTACAAAAAATTGAACCGACGATAGAAAGAACTAAAAAGATAAAAATAAAATATAAATCTTTTTAGTCGTACTAACTAAGCTCCTAAACTAATGTAAGTACTTAACTAATTTTGAGTCGGCGACCAACTTTTTTATAATCCATAAGAATATTTTTATTTTTAATCTATAAGAATATTACGAGTTACCATATTATATCTAAATATATTATAAATGTAATTAAGCAAAACATAATATCGCATAACATATTTTTTGTAACTTAATTTTAAAATTCTTTGTCAATATAAGTAAATGTAATTTAAATATGTAAAAGGGAGTCAAACTACAAAGTTGCTTAAAAGTAAAACTATAAAATACAATAGACGCTCTAGTGTCACTTTGCGAGTTAAATGTGCGTTCATCTGTCATTTTAGATGGAGACTTCAATCCTTATGACGTTTTCCCAAAAGAGAATTTCCAATTAGATGGTAGATTTACGCACAGTAGTTATAAATAACGTTAATTCAAAAAGTTATCCTAGATCATCAGTTATTAATTAGTTAGGTGAATAAACAGATTTTGAATGTGGATGGATGTGTTTGCGAGGGTTTAATCCAAAATTCTATAGATCCAGCTAAAAGGTGCGTGGCCGCCAACACAAAACCTTTTGCTGATTAGAATAAAATTTTCGGATTAAAGGATTGCCTGGAAACAATACCTAACTAATGTCATGTATTGAGTATACTTTTAAGTTTCTTTGGACGGACTATACCTACCTATAATACGCGTTACGTTATTTTCACATTTCTAAAAATATTGCCCTAAGCGTAACGAGTATCTATTTTCTCGCTTTCAAATAAATAATGTATAGATATAATTAAATATTTTAGATGTATTTGTACACAAATATTTTGTGTAAGGCTATTGGAAAAATGTGACGATCAAACAAAAAATAACACGTCAAGAATTGTGAACATGCAAGTCTCCCTAAAAAATCCTAGTTTAGGTTGAGGAAACGAATGCACATTATGGATACGATATATTAGTTCCTTAATAGCAATTCACGGAAGTTAGTCAGAAAACTATTCATACATCAGGACTATGAGACATGAGCTCCCTGCGTATTATATAGATTTATAAAAACATTGTAGAAGGAAGAATAGAATAGGTAAATAGAAATTAATACTAGTGGTTCGCCCCGAACTGAGACCTCGCGGTATCCCATAATTCCCAAAAGATAGTTTTAATTATATATTGTAATAATTAACTTTTAACATTAGACGCAATAAAAAATAATAATAGTTGACGCAAAACTGTTTTACTGATACACCGCCATCTATTAGCATTATTGTGAAGCTATTAGCATTAAAAATTAAATAATTTCGTTTCTTTATAATATTTATCTAATTTTAGTATTTGTTGTTCAAGTACAGGATATAACTGAATTTTCAACAAAGTTACAGGTTCTAAATTTCTAATATGCAATATTTTTTGACATATGGCTCAAATTAAATCTCCACTTAAAAGTTAAATAATTTCGTTTCTTTATAATATTTATCTAATTTTAGTATTTGTTGTTCAAGTACAAGATATAACTGAATTTTCAACAAAATTTCAGGTTCTAATATGCAATACTTTTTGACATATGGCTCAAATTAAAATCTCCACTTTGAAAGCCCCCCATTTCGTCAATTTTAAGGGAAAAATTTAAAAAAAAATATTTTTGTACTCTGTTCAAAGTCGTCTTTAAAAAGATATATCGCAAGTCTATGTAACGCAGCAAACAAAATTTTACTTCAAACACGCTTCTATGAGAGCCCCCCTGAAATAAAGCTTTTTATATTTTTTTATACAATGTTCGGCTGAAGGCCATCAGTTTACATATTATATTTAAATTTGAAGAAATTACGTTCAGTAATTCAGAAGTTATAGGGCTCTGACAGACATTTGGACGTACACACTTCTCTGTCCAGCACAGACAAGCGCCCTAGTTGACTCAGAGAACTCGCTTCGCTCGTTCATAATTTGGAGTTATAATTAGAAACTAATATGCTACTGATTATATTGGGAATCGAGATAGTACCTACAGTAAAAGAAAAATTCCTTATAAAGAAAAAGAATTTAGTTTATAGAATTTTATTTATTAAAAAATAGTAAGAGCGCGCTCCAACCATGAGGTCTACCTCATCAATAACTTCCATCATTGATTGTCTTCAAGCGCAAGCCTATCTTATAATAAAAAAAAATAACAAATTGGTTTTTCTGAAAGACATAACTCAAAAGCAGTCTACTTTCACCGTACCTAGTAATGGTTTTAGTTAAGTAAGGATCGTGAATCGTTACATTTTGCTAATATCTTTTATGATTACAATTAACAGGATTGGACACTGTTTTATTTATAGTTAAAATTAAAATAATGAATACTATTGCAAAGACGGAAGTTAGTGAATCCTATGAAGATTGAAGAGTGAACTAAATGAAGCACCCAGTCACCACCCAATGGTTTGCACCTCGTTGCCGAAACAGCGGTGTCAGTGTGTGGGCGTCGTGTGCCGACTCTCTGTCTGTCGGTCCCAGTCCGCAAACAAACACTGCCCAATGCCCTCGACTCGCAATCGACGTGCAAACTTACCGCCTCCGTACTGGGTGACACAATTCCTGGCACATTACCTAATTATCTACCTACGGTCCTGCGATTTTGGCCATACCCAATTTTTATGGACGCGGACAGTTCATTACTAGCCAAAGATGTTGTTACTTTCCTAAATTCTGCTGACAAGAGGAGTAGGCCTACTGGGGAAACCTCTATAAAAAAAGCGCGCCTGCGGTTTTTACCTCATAGGTGGTGTGGAAAAAGAACCTATAATTAATTTGTGTCCACTATTAATTGGTATCGCAGGTAGGTAGTTAATCAATGCTATTTAAGTAGGCAGCAAAATAATAATAATGAAGAGTGATAGGAAAGTGGGAGTTTAGGTACAAAAAACCCGCATTAAGTATAGGATAATGCGGTAAGGTAATAAAGGAGTCAAATATATTTGTTTGAGTTTTAGATACTTACAGCTTCGAATAAATATTATATTAGAACACCTAAACATCAATCTAAAGCCTTGAAGAATTTATTTTCTATTCGAATTCTTTTAAAGTAAGCAAGTAAGCCCTCCGTTAAAATGATCATCATCTGATTAAAAATGTCGAGCTCTACAGCTCTAGTGCACAATTATTTCAATAAATAATTAATAATTCAACGTTGAGATAACCCAAATGTTATCTTAAAGTTATGAATCACGTCATGCAGAAATGTATAATATGTTACTCATTTTTTGCAGCTGTAGTAGGTATAATATCTACGTAAAGAAAACAATACATATAAGGTTATATTATATGATCTTAAATAACGTCCAAGATTTATTAAGACACGTGTGTGTAAGTACATGTTAACAAAAAAATCTTTGATTGCAGATTTCTTCTGGAAGCTTCAAATGAATGAATCGTCGAATACGACAAGCGAAAAAATACTGCCTTGTCATGCTTTTTTGAGATAACACTTTCATATAACTTTAAGCAAGGACTTAAAATGTGCTTAAAATAGGTAGGTAATTATTATAAATTTTTTTTATACCTATATAAATGTTTAGATAAACGTTTACTGTGACGTTTTAATGAACTTTTTACAAAAAATTGAACCGACGATAGAAGCAACTAAAAAGGGAAGAATAAAATATAAATCTTTTTAGTCTTACTAACTAAGCTCATAAATAAACTCATAATAAGTAAGTAACTAATTTTGAGTCGGTAAAAAACTTTTTGAAAAGCATAACTACGAGCTTTATTTTTTTAAGCATAGCAAATTGCTTAACTACGAGCTGTATTTTTCAGCTAGGCTGCTTTTAAAAAAGTTTATTGCCAACTCAAAATGCCTTCCCTGCCCACTGCCCGCCTAAATTGTGAGGATTTAGGAACTGTGAATTGAAGAAGTGGACGAAGTTGCGGGCGTCCGCTAGTTGAAAAATATAAAATATGAACACACATAGTAAATTTTGTAGTAGATATTCACTTGCGTGTGCGCAATGCGTGTCGTGAGTCGAGACGGCCGTCATTTGGAGCGATCGATTGTTTTGGCTGCACGAAGTCACCTTAATTGCTTGGAATCAAGCCGTCTAGTACTTTTGTATGGAGAATACAGTAAGGACATAGGTACTGAAATATGATCACCTATTTACACAGAGTAATCAAAACTAGGTACTACTTAGATACCGTAAATCAGATAACTTTTCCCTTGCATCCAAAACGAAAACTAGTTACTACTGGCTCAAGAGTTTTACATCTTCTAATTTCAATATTCTCGTGCAAAAATTATGACAAATCTAATAACTATGTCTCATAATATTTTCAAACGCTTTTCAGATTCGCAAATAATTTACCGATTATACCGCAAAATTGTCCGTGTGGATTTCCAAAAAGCTTATGGGAATTCCTTTGTTTTATTGAAGATTATTTTGAATATGTATTCAAAGATAACTTAGGTACGTTTATATATTTCTATTAAACATAATTTATTTATTTTTCTTATTTATGCAGTACAAAACAAAAAATAATACAGTTACAAAAAATATTATTACTAGAAGAAGAAGTGGGCCAGGTGAAGCTTATCTCTAGGAAAGAAAAATAATCTAAAAAGCCTCGAATCGCAATCTAAGCGCATTCGCCGACCATGAGGACTTGCAATGATCTCGTAGAATAAAACTTTTAATGCTAATATTTGTTGCAGCTGAAAGAAGGCCCGCATGCTCCGACCACCCTCGATGCAAAAAAACAGCTATAGGTACACCCCTCACATCTTGCTATTTTTACTCTACTAGGTACGTAACTCAAAGCAGTGATTAGAAGTATTCATATCAGGACAGTTTTTAATGATTCTTGCACCAATAGATTTATCATAATCTTGTAAGTGTCACTGCAATTAAAAGAAGTGATGGAAAACAATGATTTGTAAGTATACCTAAGATAGGTAAGTAACACCTAAGCAGAGTTCACAAGACCAATATGACACTAAGATGATAGGGCCTGGTAGAGCCTACCAAAAGCCATGTTGAGATAAATGAAAAAGTGTCGAAGTCGATGGAATACATAATGTCAACTATTTTGTTATTTAGTTTTATATTATATTAAGTATTATTATTACATATCTTATATATTAGAAAACCAATAAAATGTTATCAAGTAAATAAAAAAAAATTTATAGCAAAAAGTATAAATGTCAACTGGTGGACAACTGAAAAGGTTTGCGTTAAAAAAAATTCGAGCCATTTCTCCGTGTCTTGGTTTCAAATTGGAATGAACTTTGGCGTCTCAAATACATCATTAGGTAAGTAAGGATAAGTACAATATTATGCAGTAGAAATTGCTATATATATATTTATACTTATTAAAATATACTTATTAATATTGCTTTTATTTTATATTTTTTTATTTAAATAAAATACAACTTTTTTGATAAATGTTTGAATAACCGCGAATATTTTAATAAATGCGAGTTGAACTCGCATACGAAGGGTTCCGAACTAAAAACTCGTTTCTAGTAGGGGAGACCTCTTTAATTTTTAATTTATTATTATTTTTACTAGTTGTTGTTATAGCGGCAACAAAAATATAAGTACATTCTCTGAAAAATTATTATAGACACACGGACGGCCGGACGGACGGACGGACGGCAGAGTATTATGATTAAAAAAAAAATTGAACCGATGATAGAAGAAACTAAAAAGGGAAAAATAAAATATAAATCTTTTTAGTTTTATGAACTAAGCTCCTAAACTAATGTAAGTAACTAATTTTGAGTCGACGACAAACTTTTTTAAAAGGTATTTCGCAGCCATGCTATTGCTTAGGTAAATACAGCTCGTAGTTAGTAATTAGTATGCTTAGTTAGTACGACTAAAAATATTTATATTTTATTTTTCCCTTTTTAGTTTCTTCTATCATCGGTTCAAATTTTTTGTGAAAAGTAATTAGGTATGTTAATTCTAATTCTTGTCAATCGTGCAAATAACATTGCTCTATGTATTTTAGGGAAGATAGAATTCGTTACCTACCTACTCGTATCTATTGGCTATTTGTTGTTCATAAATAATAAACAGATTTGTAAAGTTTATTTTATTTCAGCGGAGTGAGTGACCTCTCTTTATTGAGTGAACCAGAAATGAGTTTCATAAAAAAAAGTGTTAAACCATATTATACCTGTTGTTTTTCGGTCCGTGTGAAAATGAGTTTTTGTTCTCAGGTTTTTAAGCGCGTTAAAAATGGAGCCCTTTCAATTTAATTTGTGAAAAGACTGCCACAAAAGACTGCAAACAACTACAGGCACCTTGGCAGCAGAGGTTGTTAACCGGGCCATTAGATGGGGCACAATTGAGGCCAGTATGCGAGCGAGTTCAAGAGCAATTTAGGTTCCGTAGGTCAGTTCGGCGAAGGTAACCTTGACATTGAAAAGTACCTAATGCAACCTGTTCGCTCGTTACATCCTTCAATAAGCAAATCAACAAAAAAGTGGAACGAATCGTTGCAAGTGGCATACTGCAAACAGAACACTTACATAATATCTTTGTGACGTATTAATGTATGTGTATGGTAAATAAAAATAATTCCTTTATTTTTATATCACAGTCGGTAGTAGCTAAGCAAAATATGTCTATTTTTATAACTCTAATCGTAATCAGTCACTAAAGGTTTATAACTCAGTAGGAGTTATATCTTTGTTTAGACGTTGAATAATTATATTTAAATAATGGAAGTAGGTACAGGACTAGGACGACTACCTTAATCTTATCTTGATATACCTAAGTTCGTGCTTCAGGATTATAATAAAATAAAAACCTGAAACCTTTTCCACCAAAGGTGAAGGATGAATATTTTCAAAGAAATCACAAAAAAAAACATAGAATTTTGAGAATTCTTTGTGAATAATATTAATAAAACACTTAATGCCTATAATGCAAGCACAATATTACAAATGCCGCTAATCTCGGAAATTATGGGTTACCGATATTGTAATTTTTGAGCACGCAATGAATCGCGAACAACGAACGCTGATACTTACACTCGCTTTAGGTAAGGCGCGTCACACTCACAAACAGCGGTTTACATTAGGCGCGCGTATTACATTGCTGTTTTGTAATAAATATTACCATTTCTTATTTTTTCCAATTAAAATCAAGTTGAGATAGGTTACATACGCGATTCCACTTTGTAATTAATTTAAAAAATGAAAAAAAAAAAAGTTTGTTCAAATCACGAAAAGACCGATGTAAAAATTCAATGCTGAGCGGCTCAGAATCACGTACCTACCACTGACTTCCTGGTTTCAGTTTTCGTTACACTCTTATTTCTTATGCCTTATGTGTAATTATAGTTTTTTAAGAATGTCCATATAAAAGGGTCTCCATTGAAATAAACATAAAATTGAGTTATTGAAGCCACGCGCACGCAGATACAGCGCAACGTAAATTTTACAGGCGTGTTTATGTTGAGAGCGATGTTAATGGGCAATATATTGTTGAAAATAGCACGTCTGCATGACTGTCGCGACGAATTTCCAGGAGACAGGACAGGGGGCCAGACAGAAAAAAAGAAGTGGTATATAAATTAAGTGGACAGAGACAAACGTACGATAGCCTCTTTCTGTTCATCCTGCTGCCATTTAGGGCTGATTTCCAGTTTCAACTCTTCAAGGAGTTTTTACGAGAGTGGATATAAAAATAAAAAATCGTCTCTAACTGCCTACTTAGTTTTATTTTAACCGACTTTAAAAAGGAGGAGGTTATCAATTCGGTCGGTATCTTTTTTAACCGACTTCCAAAAAAGGAGGTTTTCGATTCGTCGGAATCTTTTTTTTTGTATTTTTTATTTTTTATGTATGTTCCCCTATTACTCGAAGACGTCTGGACAGATTTGGACAATTCTTATTTTATTTGAAAGAGTATACTTCCCAGGTGGTTCCGGATCTGATGATGGGATCCTGGAGAAATCGAGGGAACTCTTTTGAACTCTCAAATTTTACAGGCACAATTGATATACTTTGTAGTGGTGTATGAAGTCGATTTGTAAAAATATTTTTTACGTTTATAGCCTGTGTTTATATTAAAATAGCTATTATTTCATTTATCGAGATTTTTTTAGACCCAGTGCTTTGGACGCCTTCCCTCTAATTAGGTACGAAGTGAAGTAGGTAGGAAAGTACTAATTCTAAAATTGAAAAATACATGTAGATTTGCAACACGCAAATAATAAGATAGGTAGGTATACATCCCTGCCAAAGCAAAATAAAAAAGAGGATGTCACGATAATGCGCGATTGCTGATTGCAATATATTATGCACTTACCACATGAATGCATTCAGGATGTCGATTACAATTTGACTGCATCCTCTTTTCTCAAGATAGTCTTGTTATTGTCCCAAAGTGGGGTAATTTGGTTGTAACACTTTGCAATAATAAATTTGAATTTGTAAACCCTCACTTATGCCAATCGAAATCGGAAATAGCCACTTTTGTTAATCAAGTGATCTTTGTTTTCTAATGGTGAGTATCCACAGCTGCTGAGATCCATAAAGTGAAGACTATGAGATACTACCTAGTTGATGCCCGCGACTTCGTACGCGTGGGTTGAGGTTTTTTAATTCCCGCGGGAACTCTCTTATTTTCCGGGATAAAAAGTAGCCCATGTGTTATTCCCGACCATAATCTATCTCTGTGCCTTTCATCCAAATCCGTTCAGCCGTTTTTGCGTGATTGAGTAACAAACATCCAAATATTCACATTTTCACATTTATAATATTATTCGGATTAACTGGTCAACGGTGGACTCGTATACGAAGGGTTCCGTACCAAAAAACGCCAAAATTTTTATTTTTATTTTTATTATTTGTTTTTATAGCGGTAACAGAAATACACATTCTCTGAAAATTTCATCTGTCTACCTCTAACGGATCATAAGATACATCCCGCTGTCAGACAGACGAACGGACGGACGGACGGATGGACAGCGGAGGTTTAGTAATAGGGTCCCGTTGGTTACCCTTGTTGGTTGAAGTGTCTGTTTGTTGCTGCTAATCTCGGGAACGGCTAGACCAATTTTGACGGGACTTTCACTGGTAGATAGCTGATGTTATCGGGAGTAACACAGGATATTTTTTGAACCGACTTTCGAAAAAAGAGAAGAAGGAGTTGTGTTTTTCTACCTATGTATATCGATATCTCCGTGATTTCTTAACCGATTTGCGTGAATCTTTTTTTAATCAATACAAAAACTTTGCGAGATGCTCCCATAAAAACTTTCCAACTCCTCAATCCTGATGCTGTTAGGGTTCTGCCCCCTAAACTGTGGAGATTTAGGTCGCACAGCTGACTCATGAAAAGAGAACGAAGTTATTACGTGAGCTAATCTATAAGTTTAGTTTTGCGCTTCAGGGTCATAAGTCATAACTAATAGATACTAGATACCCTTATTATAGTAATGAATGCGTGACGCTTTAATACTCAAAGTTGGCGCTACATACTTAGCTTCAAATTAAAGTAGTCTTGACTTTATTGATATCCTGACTTCTTGGCCTCTAGTAAAATATCGAATTATTACTTTTGAAACGAATACAGTTACGATAATATAAATTTTATTAGCGGTAAAATAAAATACGGGTTTATTTTAATTTAGTATTCATAAGGGATAGTTCATTGTTGTACCGACCGGTATCCATTGTGCATTGTTTGATATCATCGGTCCGAACTCCGATAATACATTTTTTGGGTGTTTTGTAAATTATAATTTTTGGTGGGCATTTAGATATATCGCCATATTATTTATAGTTAACCATATAAGTGATATCCGTTTATGTTAAACAGTAGGTTATGTGTGAAGAGGAACTGACTAATATTATGCTCATAGGTATATAACTATATAGGTATACTCAAGAATGATGTTAATAAATTATGGGGTCTCATGTAAGAAAGTCTACTACCTATCTTAAAAGTTGCTTCCCGCGACTTTATCCCCGTAGATTTAGTTTTTAAAATCCCTCGGGAAATCTTTGATTTTCCAGGGTAGCCTTTGCCACTCTCCAAGTCCTCAACTATATCCATGCAAAAAATCACGTCAATCCGTAGCTCTGTTGCAGCGTGACTGAAGGACAAACCAACACTTTCGCATTTATAATATTTAGTAAGCATAGTAAGGATTCAATGTAGTAATTGAGAAATTTTGATAGCGTGAAAGTATATTCTATTAATATTGAGAATATTTTAACGCCTGCAATGAACTAATAGACATTGTATTGTTGCGCAGAATAACCAGTTGCGCCTTGTGCCTCTGTCACGAAAGGGGTCTCCGATTTCTTACGTAAGCCATTCGTTTATCCTTACCACGGTCTCAGGGACTCATCTAGTCCAAAGAAATCACGTGTCACGTCATCCTAAGCCAAGGTCCGAGCTTCACTCCTAGGAAGTCATTTCCTCCAATCTTCGAATCAGACTGTTAAAATACTGTTTCCTGCACCTAGTTAATTATATCAAGGCCAAATAAACTGATCTTATGTGAAAGCAATAGCAAATAAATATATAAATAACCATAGTAGAAGGTAACTAGGTACAATAAATAATTTTTATTTATCTACTTTTACTTTATTGAATTTACCAAACTTTTTAAGTTTTTTAAGCGCAGCAATACGCGTTATAACAGGAGATATCAGATTCGATATTGGATGAGTCAATTTTTTAAATAATTAATTAAGTAGGTAAGTACCTATCTATCTACCATTTCTGTTAGCTGGTTTTGCTCGATATATGCAATGTGCTTGGATAAAGTAAAATAATAACTTTTTACAAAAAATTGAACCGACGATAGAAACAACTAAAAAGGGAAACATCAAATATAAACCTTTTTAGTCTTACTAACTAAGCGTCTAAACTAAATGTACTTAACTACCTAACTAATTTTGAGTCGAAGACAAACTTTTTTAAAAGCATAACTAACTACGAGCTGTATTTTTAAGCATGACTGCGAGATACCTTTATTAGAAAAGTTTGTCGTCGGTGAGTAAGGAAACGAAGCTTCTAAAAGCTTACTTTGCTCTCAAATGCTACGAATTTTCTGGTTCGTTAAAAAGAGATAGATATGTGGTTGTATGTATTTTATGTCAAAGTGAATGTGCAAGACGCTTCTCGTGGACACGGGCGGGCTACGTGCCGAATCAGGCGTAGGCTCTCTGTCTACGTGAGGTCTACGGAGTTCACAACACGGAACACTGCACTAGAGTCCCACTTTTTGTGGCTTGCATTGCGCTTGCATTTTTTTTTTTCACTTAGGAGGATTGCCAGTCTAAAAATATTTCCCAATTTATGGACATTTCATAATAGGATTGTTGAGTTACGTCATTATGGGGGTTTTATTTGCGTCACTATGACCATTGCAATTGCCCTTTTTTTGGAAAGTGTCAAATAAAACATTATAAATAAGTTATTCCAGATTAAGTAATTAGTTTACTTTGAGCCCACTATTATCTAACTATCTACCTATGGTAATTAGATAATAGTGGGTTCAAAGTGGGCTTGTGGGTGGACCTTGAGTGAAGGGAAATTTCGAAACAAATTGGTTTTTCTCGTGCAGCTATACCAACATATAGAGCTGAATGGTGACTGTGAAGCTGATACACCTGACGATTTAAGTAGACTGTGTCACGAAACGACAAAATACGAGGATCTACAAAACATATTCAAATGCACTGTGTAGGCAGATTTTGATATTAACATTGGCAACCCTCAGCTTGCCAGCTGATAATGAAAGTGGCATTTGACAGTGACAAGTTGACAACTGACCGTTCTTCATCACGATGATATAAAACAGTGTAGTTTTTATTTTAAGTTAGTTTTTAAATTTTAGTTTTACTTGCAACATTAAAATATTTATTCGTACGGAAAATGATAATAAGACATAGTTATTTATAACACAGCGAGTTAATTTTCAGTTTACACTTATGTAATATCAAATAATTCCACACAGAGTGAAACAGGTGAATTTGTAAAAATGTTTTCGCGGAATTCTCGTGTTCAAGTGCTATTTTTGGCCAAGCGATCTTGGCAATACTGCTATCATTGTGCTAAGGCCTTATCGTCTCAGGCCAAGGAGAAACCTCTCTTAAATGAGGGCCCTTGGAGCTTGTACTCGCAGAGAGTGTCAGAAGGTGTTCTCAGCAAGGATGCCCACCAAGAGATGGTGGTACAACATTTGCAAGAAGTATACCAAGAGGTTTCGTTATTCCAACGGCCTACCATCCAACCAAGAATTGGTGAATCATTATTCAGTATATTTAGAAAGAGAGAACCAGAGAAAATCATAGCACCCAAAGGCCTGTACATTTATGGGAGTGTTGGTGGCGGGAAAACAATGCTAATGGATTTGTTTTATGAAACAGCTCCAGTAAGTTAAGTTTTATTAAAGATATAATTATATTTGATTAAAATTTAAGTATCTGTTTGCGTTTCGGAATGACTGTCCCGTAATAAGCCCATGGAATTATTTGAATAATAGCATTCTGCATGACTTTTAAAATATATTTCTGTTTTTTTTTTTTTTTGGAAAATTTTGCAACCACTAAATGTGTTTTGGCAAGAGTGTAAATTGGCAATTGTTGACTTCATATGTAAAGTGATCTAGTCTACCTTTTATTCCAGAAAAACATAAAGAATTTTCACAGAATTTTTAAAAATGAGGTTTTGCTAATCAGCTACTGAATAAATTTATTCTTTGCTTTTCAGATCAAAGAAAAATTAAGAGTTCATTTCAACTCCTTCATGTTAAATATTCATGCAAGAATACATGAACTTAAAATTAAATCAGGAAAAGGTGCAAGTTCCTTCAGAGATGAAGGGTCCAAGCCTTTTGACCCCATCCCTCCTGTGGCAGCTGATATCACTCAGGAATCTTGGCTTATTTGCTTTGATGAATTTCAAGTAAGAAAAAAAATATTTATTTTGTACTTATATAATATCGTCAGCCTGATACAGTAACGGAACATTTCAAATATATTGTTTCACAAGTAATTGAGGGTCAAATTGTATGGCATTTACAAGATCATTTATATTATTTTTTTATTTATACTTTATTTATAGGTATTTTTTTGTTATTTAGTCTTAATAAGCAAGTTAATGACAGTTTTATTTTGTGTTATTAAAATTTAGGTGTTATTTGTAATTATTTATTTAGATTTTATTACTTGATGTTGTGAAATGGATTTTGGAATGCTTCATTAATTGTTTTTTTGTTATAAAAATACACTGTATAACATGTTACATTCAACACCAAGAATTACCATTTTAGTAACAGTGGTACTTAAATTTCATTAGAATGTTTATTATACAATTTGAAAATTTTTCTAGGTTACAGATATTGGAGATGCGATGATTCTGAAGCGACTGTTTACTCAATTATTTGATAATGGTTGTGTTGTGATAGCAACCAGCAATAGGAAGCCAGATGACTTATACAAGAATGGCTTGCAACGGTCCAACTTCTTGCCTTTCATACCAATCCTTAAAGCTCATTGCAATGTACTTCAACTAGATTCTGGTATAGATTATAGAATACGTGGATCTGGTAACAAATATGGAAAATATTTTATGTAAGTATACAGACATAATATGTCTATGATGATCTTTAAAAGCAGTATCTTATACCAATAATATTCGTAACTTAAATCTTAACTTAAAAACTTACATATTTAATATGACATATTTAAATATTATGTAAGTAATGCTATTCAAGTTAAGGCTTCCAAAAATTGCGTAAATTCTTTAAAATTTTGCAGTTTGGCATGCAATTACAAACACACTAATTAACTGTGGAGTTCTTTGTATTAAAACTACAGATTGACTTCATTCAGACTCTAAGTTAGCTGTTGTGATGCAGTTATTGATAGTCTAGCTATAGAACATCCAAACTGATCTGTCTGCTTTAACTAGTCTAAACAATTTATAAGATAGATAGCTAGGCTATGTTAGGCATGGCTAAATATATAATGTATAATGATTTTCATGAAGCTTTTTCGTTATGTATTTCAGTAATAGTGAACTGACACCTGGGAATAATGATGTGGACAATTTATTCAAGTTCCTCATATCAAAGGAGACTGACACAGTGAGGGTATGTAATTTATTAATACTACGCGAAATATCATATTTGACGGAATAAACCAGATTCTGTCGTAAAGAGAGTTTAGTGATTTTGTATAGCAGAATTATCTGTTACACAAACTCTTTTTGTTAGGGTTCGGTACCCGAAGGGTAACCAACAGAACCTTATTACTAAGCCTCTGCGTCTGTCTGTCCGTCCGTCTGTCAGCAGGCTTTATCTCATCCATAATAGACAGCTAAAATTTTCAGAGAATGTGTATTTCTGTTGCCGCTATAACAGCAAATAATAAAAATAAATATAAATTAAAAAATTAATGGGGGCCCCCTACGTGTTTGTTTCGGCGTTTTTTGGTACAGAACCCTTCGTATGCGAGTCCGACCCACATTTGACCGGATTTTCATTAAACGGGATAAGCACGAGATTTTGACCTGTCAATTTAGTTTAAGCAAAATTAGTCACATTTTCGTGCGACTTCTACCAATGATTTGCTCAAACAAGATTTTCTATAAGGTCTTATAAAAAAAGTGGATCAAATTATTATGTGTGTATAAAAATATGTGAGTATAATAAATTGAAATGTATTTAAGTAACTATAATTTAATTATTTCTGTGTTCTTCCAGGTTAGAGTGATAAACATCCTGGGAAGGAATGTCAAATTTGCCAAATCATGTGGCCGTGTTTTAGATTCCACATTTGAAGAGTTATGTGATAGAGTAAGTTGGTTTATTTCAAATTTATATGTGTTGGTTAGTTTGGTTGATAATAAGTCTTACGTCTGTATGTAGTTGGATTTCTTTGACGGATCTCTTAGGCCAGTAGGAAAAAGTAGATTATATTACGTCAAAATTGGTTTAGCAGTTTGGCTGCATTAACTATAATTTATCAGTAACCTGGCATTTATCCTAATTTTAAAGGTTTATTTTTTATTCCTGGGACAAAAATTAACCTAAATCACTCATTGCATGATATAAAGTGAAAAGTGAATGGTGCAGTTGTAATTGTAATACATAAAAATTCTTCTTCAATTCAATTTTATTTAAACATGCCTTTCCATCCAACTACATATTTAACTTATATAAGAACATCTATGATTTTTATAAACTTAATAAATTTTCTTAATAGATTTTTATAAATTTTTATTACAGCCACTAGGAGCTAGCGATTATCTTGTGATATCCAAGACGTTCCACACTGTTTTCATAAGAGATTTGCCACAGTTATCTATCGTGAAGCATAGATCTCAAATAAGAAGATTTATAACCCTTATTGATACTTTTTACGACAACAGAGTACGGGTAGGTATCTTTTTCACAATATGTGTTTCCTTGTTTCCAATTTCATTTTAGACAGGTCATTAATCAGTCTTAATAATCGAAATCAAAATTAATGAAAACTTAACTCTATAAAAGTAAATGGCTAGTCAGAGAACTTAACGCTCAAAAGCGAAGTGAAAGAATCAAAACAAGTGTAAATTAAAAATTTAAAACACCCCCGACATGTTACAACATCCTAATCGCTAGTCAGTAATCGTTAAAATAAAAATATGTTATCCGCCATTTTGTGGCGGCGGCGGCCATCTTGGACCGATTTTCATCAAACATTTTTTTAATTATTTTGTTTACCAGCCTTATTGTTTCCACCCTGAATACTACAGGTCATTTTAATACTGCATGTTGTAGGTTGTCATTGCGGCAGACTGCGATCCAAAGGAACTGTTTTATTTAGACGAAGTGAAAGACGAATACGGCGATGCCGATAGAGCTCTTATGGATGACTTACAAATATCAAAAGACTCGGTACGTAAATAATTTATTACAAGCTTTTATGTAACTTGTAATATATTTGTTTTGAATGTAAAATTATGTGTTAGGTTTGCAACCAGCACATCGTCTTTATTTTGATTATAAAAGTATATTTAGGATATAATAATTGTTTTTTCTCTAATTTATATGTTAATAAAGGTGTATTAGCCTATAATAACATCTAAACTTAGTTAGCAATAAGTAATCTGTTACTATTGTATAACATTTTGTTCTGTTATGTTGAAATAAAGACACTTAAAAATCAATCAATCAATCAATCAATGTATTTGTTTAGGCCAAATACTACAAACTGAACTAGAACCACTTCCCGTTTTCCGATTAATCTGCAATTTTGCATGTACATATAAATATACATGTGTCTCTGGAATTAATAATATTGGGATGCAGGAAATGCCAAAAAGTTATCAACTATCAGTAATTTTCAACTAGTGACTTCACTAATTTTAGTTCTGAGCGCTGTGGTCTTATATCTAGTCTGGGAGGTCTCGGGTTCGATTCGTGGCGGGGGCGATTTCTGAATTGTCTCCGGTCTGGTCAGGTGCGAAGCTTTGGCCGTAGCTAGTTACCACCCTACCGTCAAAGACGTGCCGCCAAGCGATGTAGCGTTCCGGCACGATGGCGTGTAGAAACAGATTAGGGGTATGGGTTGAATTTACACTGCCATACCCCTAATGCGGTGTGGCCTGTGCTTAAGGACGGGATTTCGCAAAGAGTAGGTATAAAAACGCACTTCTACACATGCACCGTTCACACGCACACACAGGCGCGGGCAAGCTGCGTTAAAAATGAGTGAATTAACTTGTTTTGATACTTGGATATAAATTGTTTATGTTTTATTTTTTTATTTTTTATTTTCGTCCGGACTTGCTGTACACTAAGTTAGACTTAGATTTAGTCTTAGTCTTAGACTTCGATTTAGACTTTTTTAAGCCACTGGGAAATGCATTAGACTAAGACTAAGTCTCTTTAAGTCTAAGCCTAAGTCTAACACTAAGACTAAGACTTAGACTTAGTCTTAGTCTAAGACTTAGTCTTAGTGTTAGACTTAGGCTTAGATTTGAACTCAGACTTAGTCTAAGTCTAAGTTTAATTCTAAATCTAAGTCTAAGTTGAGCAAACCAAATTGATAATATATTTTGAAAAGAAGAAACTAAGTACTAGGTACCTATGGTACCTTCAATATAATAGCATTATTTTATTATTTGATAGAATTTCGAAATTTCTTGCAAAGTTACATTCCCCGAATGTAGTACTGACCTGCATGTATACCTCGAAAACTTCTATTGGAACTCCTAGATCTTTACAGCTAGTTATATCGAGTTTGGGCTCGTTTTGTAAGTTAGGATGAGATCTTACCACTGGACTTGTTGGAGTGACCTGATGGTATACTTCGAAGACTACTACTGGATCTTCTAGACGGCTACAGCTAGTTATATCGAGTTTGGGCTCGTTTTGTAAGTAATGATGAGATCTTACCACTGGACTTGTTGGAGTGACCTGATGGTATACTTCGAAGACTACTACTGGATCTTCTAGACAGCTACAGCTAGTTATATCGAGTTTGGGCTCGTTTTGTAAGTAATGATGAGATCTTACCACTGGACTTGTTGGAGTGACCTGATGGTATACTTCGAAGACTATACTACTGGATCTTCTAGACAGCTACAGCTAGTTATATCGAGTTTGGGCTCGTTTTGTAAGTAATGATGAGATCTTACCACTGGACTTGTTGGAGTGACTTGGTGGTATACCTCGAAGACTTCTATTGGAACTCCTAGATCTTTACAGCTAGTTATATCGAGTTTGGGCTCGTTTTGTAAGTTATGATGAGATCTTACCACTGGACTTGTTGGAGTGACCTGATGGTATACTTCAAAGACTACTACTGGATCTTCTAGACGGCTACAGCTAGTTATATCGAGTTTGGGCTCGTTTTGTAAGTAATGATGAGATCTTACCACTGGACTTGTTGGAGTGACCTGATGGTATACTTCGAAGACTACTACTGGATCTTCTAGACAGCTACAGCTAGTTATATCGAGTTTGGGCTCGTTTTGTAAGTAATGATGAGATCTTACCACTGGACTTGTTGGAGTGACCTGATGGTATACCTCGAAGACTTCTATTGGAACTCCTAGATCTTTACAGCTAGTTTTATCGAGTTTGGGCTCGTTTTGTAAGTAATGATGATATCTTACCACTGGACTTGTTGGAGTGACTTGGTGGTATACCTCGAAGACTTCTATTGGAACTCTTAGATCTTTAGAGTTAGTTGTCAGGTCACTCCAACAAGTCCAGTGGTAAGATCTCATCATTACTTACAAAACGAGCCCAAACTCGATATAACTAGCTGTAGCTGTCTAGAAGATCCAGTAGTAGTCTTCGAAGTATACCATCAGGTCACTCCAACAAGTCCAGTGGTAAGATCTCATCATTACTTACAAAACGAGCCCAAACTCGATATAACTAGCTGTAGCCGTCTAGAAGATCCAGTAGTAGTCTTTGAAGTATACCATCAGGTCACTCCAACAAGTCCAGTGGTAAGATCTCATCATAACTTACAAAACGAGCCCAAACTCGATATAACTAGCTGTAAAGATCTAGGAGTTCCAATAGAAGTCTTCGAGTTATACCACCAAGTCACTCCAACAAGTCCAGTGGTAAGATCTCATCGTTACTTACAAAACGAGCCCAAATTCGATATAACTAGCTGTAGCCGTCTAGAAGATCCAGTAGTAGTCTTCGAAGTATACCATCAGGTCACTCCAACAAGTCCAGTGGTAAGATCTCATCCTAACTTACAAAACGAGCCCAAACTCGATATAACTAGCTGTAGCCGTCTAGAAGATCCAGTAGTAGTCTTCGAGGTATACCACCAAGTCACTCCAACAAGTCCAGTGGTAAGATCTCATCATTACTTACAAAACGAGCCCAAACTCGATATAACTAGCTGTAGCCGTCTAGAAGATCCAGTAGTAGTCTTTGAAGTATACCATCAGGTCACTCCAACAAGTCCAGTGGTAAGATCTCATCATAACTTACAAAACGAGCCCAAACTCGATATAACTAACTCTAAAGATCTAGGAGTTCCAATAGAAGTTTTCGAGGTATACATGCAGGTCAGTACTACATTCGGGGAATATAACTTTACAAGAAATTTCGAAATTCTATCAAATAATAAAAAAATGCTATTATATTGAAGGTACCATAGGTACCTAGTACTTAGTTTCTTACCTTTCTTTTCAAAATATATAAAGTATCAATTTGGTTTGCTATGAACTATTTCGTGTTCGTACAGCGATGTTTTTCGATATCAGCATCTGCTTGCAACCAGCGCAGCTTCCACTCAGAAAGGCGGTCAAACGCCGACTGATTGATATTTGAATTTTGAATTTTGAAATGAAATCAAACCAGTGACCGAGTAAAATCAAAATAAGCCTTATTGCACATTATTTTAAGATTCGGTTTAAACCAAAATATGTGAAAAAATTACACGCGATGCTATATTTTTTTTTTAATACTATTTGTACTATTTTTGATATTTTTCTCTCCAAGATTTTGAGTTGAACATATCTGCTAACAGATAGTATTTTTTAATTACATAAAACCGGTATATTATATACAAAAAATGTACCTAAAGTCGCCCCAAAATCGTGAATTTTGTGTGAAGAGGTGACGGGAAATAATTTTTATAGTACTAAAAATTGAGATTTTGAACAAAATCAACTCCCAAGATTTGGAGATTAAGGACCAATCTATTTGTAGCAATTTTTATTTCCATCTTATTTGGTTTAAACTAGTCACAATATGTACCGAAAGTCACCCGATATGCGGAAACGCACTCTTAAGTCGTTTATGAAAGAAATAAATGGAAATACTTACGCATACGTGACAATCATTCACTGTAGACAGGAAATTCACAAATACAATATTCAAACCAATAGTATCCTCAATCCTCACAAAGATGACGTAATTGTGGTTAGAACCTACTAATAAATTATACATAATTTATTGAGATAGTTTCAACAAAACTCAGATTAGTAGATATAACATACTGCTTGAAATATGTAAAACAGCGTCATAGCTTATCGATAATGACTGAAGAAAATCTGTGTAGTTAATGTAAGAAATAACTTATTTGAATACATTTTAGGTTATTTTACGTAGCTTTGTATGTCAGAGATTATTGTAGGGATGGTTACTTATTATATACATACAATGGAATGGAGCTAATTCTGATGTACATATTCTATAAATAGAACTAAATTGATAACTCTAAAAATGTTATCCTATTCAGCATTCATTATTGTTTTTAAACTTGTCATTTTAGTTTAGAGGTTGTGCACAGATTATTTAACGTTCGCAAAATTTATATAATTAAGTAGGTATATATGTATGATAAAATTTAGTATATATATTATATTTTGCAATTTTCAGGAGGATTCAAAAGCAGCAATATTCACGGGCGAAGAGGAAATGTTCGCCTGCGACCGGTGCCTTTCCCGCATTATGGAAATGCAGACTGACGAATATTGGGAGAAATGGGGAAAGCACATTAATTGAACTGACGGAGAAATTGTTATGTATGACTGAGTAGAAATAATGTTAGTAATTTGAACTTATTTATTAAAGTCTAGGAAGGTTAAATAAAGCTCCGTATTCAGCTACGGAGGGACATTTTTCCTGTAAACTTATCGCGCTGTGCTATTCTACGATTGGGATGACGTCATGATACTGTTAGGAGCGATTAATCCCAAATTCCCTTTTTCTGACTAAATATAATAGTAAACCTGTATTGGATACATACAAGGGGTGTTAATAAAATATCTACTTTCCTTCGCCATTTACCTTTTTGAAGTGCATATCATTATAATTATATAATAATAATATGAAGGTAATATAATACGTAGTTACGTACCTAATATAAACTACAACGTAGCCCCGAGCCCGCCTGCTTTTGATCCATTGTGTGCATGCTTAATTTAAAAGTTGGAAAAAATATACTTACTCGGCAAAGTGATATTAGGTACATTAAACAAACTGAAATTAATTCAACTCCATTTTAAATCTATAGGTAGCTGATACTTATTTAGTTTGATGCATAATGGATATTGACTAGTTTTATTAATTTAAACGTGTTCAATTAAATATATCGTACTTAGATGCTAAGTTGTACGTTGGTAAGGTGTAATTTATTTAGAAAACAAATAGGATTTCGAAAAAATCAACGAATAGCGACAAACGAATTATTTACGAGTCTTATGCGCAAAAGTATTTTTATCTTTATCTAGGTGTAGATATATATATACAATTATTGTAGTACACTTTAGTGTATTTTCACAATATAATTGAAAACAGGAGTCAACTTAATGGTTTTGTGTTAGATATTAATTTATTTCCCCCTATTCTAGCAGTAGCCTACTACTGCAAAATATATTTTATTTTCACTGCTGTCAAAACTTTAAAATCACGCTCGTGCGGGAAATCTCTAGAGTTAGAGCACGTGAGGTCTCGTGGTGCTTCTCGCTAATTTAATTGACAAAATATGACTGTTAGCCACTGACCTCTATAGTTAATCTATGATATTATATCGCTATACAAATGACAGCTTAATTATGGATCAATTTGAAGCGCCACATTTGAGATACGAGGGTTCCAGAGGGAACCAATAATATTGCAAATGGCGCACCGACTTCCATATAATAATTAATCAATGAAATAACAAGTACAACAACGATGAAATCATAGATTTATTATAGAAGTCGGTGCGCTGTATGTAATATTACCTATTAGTTCCAGAGACACTCGTATTTGCTTAATGTTTACAGCGCCAAAATGGCGTCAATCAGATAAGTCCAAAAAGCGATGTTTTATCAGCGATGTTAGCTTATCGAACATGTGAGTGAAATTAGTGGGAAATTAATGGGAATTCCCACTAATTTCACTGTTTGCTTTTGTAATGAGTTCTGTATTTGTTCAAAGCAGTTATACAAAAGTACCCTGTGGTACAAAGTGTCCAATTTGTGTTGCCTTATAACTTTAGGTACGTGTCTTACTTGTTTAAGATAAAAGCTATTATTGTCCATAATTTTTCGCTATCGCTTCATGTTAGGTAGGTACGCATTTCAAGAAATGTATCGTGGTAGAAATTGTTACTTTGTAACTATTTAATCTAAAATACCTACCTCACATTGTTATATTGTTTTACTGGACGACAAAATGTTTACAAATAAATCACATGTGATTGTAGCGGGGGCATTAAATCCTTGGGTGTTATCGTGCTATTTATGTTGAAAATTTTACTCACGATAACATTTTTGCTGTAGGTACATCACCATTTTTCTAACTCAGACGCTCAAATAGACGCCCATAGTGAAGTACACAGTTTGTTCGCAACCACTAGTCCTGGCATCAATGGCATGCCGTGTGGCTAGTTGGGACCTTGTAGCCAAGTGCGTGATGCTTGGGTTACTATACTTTACCTGCACGGTTAGTATAAGATTTAATTCGATAGGGTCGTATTCGTGTTCGATAACATTAGCGTCAAAGTAAAATGAACCTTAAGACTGTTGAATTAGAGCTCAATTTCGTGCATGCATTCTTATACGTTTACGTATACGGATACGCTCCAAATTAAAATCGGTTGTATTGAATTTATGACTTCAAGCAATACAATTAAGGTTTATTTTACTTTGACGCTAATGTCATTGAATACGAATACGATTATTCGAATTAAAATACTAACCCTACTGAATTCTCGTGGCTGCGAAGTGTGTGAGGTCCCTTAGACTAAATAGTAGGTATAAATAATAAAAGTGCATAATAATACATCATCATCATCTCAACCCATTATCGCCATTTTCTCGCCATTTTAAACATAAATTAATTTATTATTATAGTGATTTAAGATACTCATTAATTTCATCTTTTATGACTTCAATTGTGACCCCGTGGTTAATATAATTCCTAGAATGCGAATTCCGACATTCTACGAATTTTATTAAGTTACGATTTGAAGAAATAGTTTGCTTAAAATAGTACAAATGAATGCACATAGCTCAGTATTACACTACATTCTCGATACGTACACTAAGAGGCGTTGTTCCTTATTATTTCGACATGTTTTTGTGTAGCTATATAATCTATTTTTCGTATTTACGTTGTAATTAGAGATTTATTTTGTTAAATTATTTAAATTAATAAATATTATTTTATTTAAACTTTGTTTCATTAAATTATAATATAAGATATGTAGAATAATTTTGCAAAATCAGAGCGCACTAATTTAATAAAATCTTTATAAAGTCATCATTGATTAAATCTACAAAAGGTTAATAAAAAAAACACAAAGTTTTCTAGTGGGAGGCTTTGGCCGACCACCCCCTACAGTCAAAGACGTGCCGCCAAGCGATTTAGCGTTCCGGCACGACGGCGTGTAGAAACCGATTAGGGGTATCCCTTTCCAAGGTAGCCCGTTACCATCTTAGACTTTATCGTCACTTACCATCAGGTGAGATCGCAGTCAAGGACTATCTTGTCATTGAATTAAAAAAAAAGTGATTAGTCAGTAACATTTATTGTTAAACCTTAAAACTACACCAACTATTAGTCGTACATGTGACTGTAGTACTCTTGATACACTTGTATGTAGGTCTCCTTCTCGGAGGGGGACATGCGTGCGATGACGTCATCGTCCACGCTCGTCAGCGACACGGGCTTGCCGTTCACCAGCACCGTTGGCGCGTTGTCCTCGGACTCGGACTCTTCGCTTTCCATTTCAGCTGCAAGAGACATTAATAATTTACTTATAGTACGTTTATCTCACGAAGTGAAAGCCTCAATAGCCCAACGGTTAAGGTGCAGACTGAAAACTGAAAGGTCGCAGGTTCGAGCCCCATCCGGTGCAATATTGTCGTACCCACTCCTAGCACAAGCTTTCCGCTTATTTGGAGGGTAAAGGAGAATATAAGTTCAGCTTGGATAATATTCTTTAAAAAAAAAAAAAGAAAAAAAGAAGTTACGGGCGCTTTACGTGTGATTACGTCGTATACATGTACATTGCGTAAGTGTGCGTGCCTGTCAGTAGCCTAGGGGGGGGGGGCGGTCAGGCGCGAGCACGCTCACAGTTATACAGATACGAAACACACACAACCATGAGCCACGTGCCCTTGTGAATTGCAAGAACTATAACTAATATTGCGAAATGCAAAAGTGTATTTGTTTGGTTGTTTGTCCTTCAATCACGCCGCAACAGAGCTGATCGCTACGATTTTTTGCTTGGGTATATAGTTGAGGATTTGGACAGTGACATAGGCTACTATTTATCCCGGAAAATCAAGCAGTTCCTGCGGGATTTTTAAAAAGTAAATCCAGGAGGGCCAAATGGCGGCCATTAGCTAGTAATTTTTCATTCTCTCTCCACCAAATAATTGTGTATATCCTCTTTCTACTAAATAGTTGGCTTATTGAGGTATTTCATAATGGAGCAATCATATTACAATACAATTTAAATAATTTAGCAAAAGGCTTATCCTCATACTGCAACTCTTACAAGTCTAAATAGAAGTTATTTGAGGTCTCAAAATCATAAGTGTTAACTCACCAACAGCAGCCAATTCGTCTTTGAGCTTGTATGGATCTTTAGATTCATTGTCACTGGAATCCGAACTTTCTGGCTCAGCTCCCTTCAGGGTATTAGCAGCAGCGTTACCTAAAACAAGCCAATAGAAGTATAAAAGTGATGCTCTAGATATTTCTCTGTGATATTGCATTTGTGTTTATGCGCCAATCAACAAGGCATGAATCGAATTAAACAGATTAGGTATGACAAGGATCTATTGGCACTCGGATGACTTTGATCGCTATGTATAGTAAGTTACCAGTGTTTTGTTTCTCATGCGCCAACAGCACGGACATGATGTCGTCGTTCTTCTCTTTGCCCGCGGCCTTGCTGCTGGCGGCGTTGCTAGCCGCCTTCTCCAGCGCTGCGTCAGTTGAGTGCACGCTGTCGCTCTGCAAACGGCACAATAGATGTAAGCGACACATGTGACAAAAAAATTAGAGCGTGGAAATGTCATATTTAACACTTTTTTGAATAACTCCAGTTCCTGGCTGAGCGCAGAACCTTTAAACGCTTAGTTCCAGCTTCGAGTGCGAAATAATATTATTATTGACTAGCTGTTGCCTGCGACTTCGTCCGCGTCAATTTCTGTTTTTATGATCGCGATTAAGAAGTGGATAATTTTCGCCGTTTTCGCAACATTTTTCATTGATGCTTCGCTCCTATTGGTCGCAGCGTGATGTTATATAGCCTAAAACCTTCCTCGATAAACGGACTATCCAACAAAAAAAGAATTTTTCAATTCGAATCAGTAGTTCCTGAGATTAGCGCGTTCAAACAAACAAACTCTTCAGCTTTATAGTATTAGTATAGATTAAAAACACGAACCTGATCGTTGGTGACGATGGTGCTCTCGACCATCCACACGGGTCGCTCCTTGCGCTGCGCGGTGGCGTCGGCGGCGTTATCTGCGTCGCCGATGGTCACGTCCACGCGAGTCTCCTCGACGGCCAGGCCCTGGTTTCGCGTGGCCTCACCCGACCACTGTTCGCCTGACGGCCTATTCATGAACTGCTTGGACGTCAAGCTGCAAGAGCATTTTATGCGTTTATTTTATTGGAAACTCACGCAGTATATATCAAAAACCCATCAACTGCTTATATTTTAGTGCAGGTTTCCTTTCGGAGTAGTGTTATAGGCCATATACTGACTGCTGTCTAAACTGTGTTGTCTAATTCTCTATGACATTATAACTCAACTCTTCCACGGCCTGGTTACAAAACACTCACCCTCTAATAGTTTTGATGTCCACAAAATGTGATGTTCGGGTCCAAATATCTCTGGCGTCAGCTTCATCCTTGCAGGATGAAGAGCATCTCCAGCTACTCGTTAGATTTGGCTAAAAACAACCTTGAGTCCTTCTTCGGCAGCGCAGTCTGGTTCTCTTCCATGAATTGGCAACAAAACACTTACTCTCTGATAGTATTGATGTCGACAGTTTCGTGCTCCAATATTTCGGGCACCAGCTTGATGCCCTCGACCTCCCGCAGCAGGATGTAGAGCGTTTCTAGCTGCTCGTAGAACTTGGCCAGCAGCAGCCTTGAGTCCTTCTTCGGCAGCGCAGACTGGTTCTCTTCCATGACTTGGCTACAAAACACTTACCCTCTGATAGTGTTGATGTCGACAGGTTCGGGCTCCAATATCTCGGGCGCCAGCTTGATGCCCTCGACCTCCCGCAGCAGGATATAGAGCGTCTCGAGCTGCTCGTTGAACTTGGCCAGCAGCAGCCTTGAGTCTTTCTTCGGCAGCGCAGACTGGTCTTCTTCCACAACTTGGCTACAAAATGTGCATCTGAACTCTTGCGTCATCATATCGTACAGTTGATCAGCCTAAAATGAAAAAAAAAAACTGAATAGGTACTTAGTTACCTATCCGAATATACAGCGACTGATCAAGAGTTCCGACCGCCCTAGGCTAATTTTAACGCGCGCTTTTTAAAATTTCAAAATTTATTGTTAAAATAAGAAACTCTCAAGCTCATTGATCATAGCAATGATGCTAGATTAGTGCATGCGAAGATACGATTTCAGCGCGCGCCCCCCTGATCCTCGCGCCCTAGGCTGCAGCCTAATTAGCCTAAGGGTTAATCAGGCCCTGCGAATATATGGCTTATATTATATCTACTAGCTGATGCCCGCGACTTCTTTCGCATTGATTGAGGCTTTCTAATTCCTATTTCTAACTCTTTTCTTTTCCGGACTATAATCTATCTTTGTGTCCAGCCAAATCGGTTCTGTCGTTGCGGCGTGATTGAGTAACAAACATCCATCCATCCATTCAACCATTTAAACTTTCGTATTTATAATATTAAGTTAGGATTAGTAGAAGTAAATATAGGTATAGTTATTATAAGGTGTTTGTGTGATACCATTTACCTCCAGATCGGTGAATGTTTTCCCGCAAGCTGGGCACTTGAAGCTGGCGCGGCTGGTGGCGTCTCGTTCCTCGGTCTCCATGCGTTTGCGCATCAGGTCCAACTTGTACTTCACCACGTTCACGAATGTTTTGTAGTTGATGAAATAGTAATTCACCTTTTGAGCTTTCCCGTCCGCACCTACAAATTAAAGTCTTAAGGTCAAGTAATACCTACCTATTAATACGGATTTCATAAATAACTACCTACGAATCAATGGAGAAAATCACTCATCTTTTTTATGACATATTATATTTATTTAGGTAGGTATATATATTTTTTTCATTACATTAAAATTTTTTATTATTATTAATTAGTTATCTCTTTAAAATAGCGTACCTATACCTATGCAAAAATTGAAAAATCTTTCCACGTAAAAATTGCAAAATTGAAGATTTACATTTATTTTCGTCATTTGTAATTTTCAGGGCTTGTCATGAAAAATGCACTCCTAGTTGGTAGTTAGTTGTAAAGTAGCGATCAGCATAAAGCTACGGTTTTTAATTTTCTAACTTAGTTATTTATTTAACTAACGGTTTCACGGGCTAAGCTTTGTCTGGACCAACCGAGCTCTGTAACCAAATTAAGTACTTAAGTAATACGTTTATTTACCTACCTGTATTCATTTCAACTTACCAGTCTCCATTTTGAGTCGTACTTGAATGAATTTATCATTTTTCAACGTAGCAATTCTTGCTCTCAACATTTTCCGCTCAAATTTTAGGAGCTCACAAATGTCGTCTTCTTTCATGCCTAAAATATTGGACAGTGTCTTAATAAGTAGGTATAGTTACTTAGGTAAAAGGTAGGTACATGTACTGTACTGCGTCCAGTCTGTAGTGAGACATTTTTTTTTTTTTTTTTAATATTAATACTTTAAAGCCCCTCCGACAGGAGACGGAGACCTTGTAGTGTATGTAGTGAGACATTAATGGGTTGCTGATGATGATGATGACCAAGGTATTACCTTAGTTATCATACCAAGTGTGGGTGTGGTCTCGTTTTGTCATTTTGTCTGTAGGTACCTATGTGACTTCTAGATTGATTTTCGAAAAAGCTGAACCGGTTTTGACGGGACTTTCAGTCAGGTAGAAAATTATATAAGGACGGATTGGGATAAAAAACCCAAATCCACGCGGAGCAAGTCGCGAGGTTCCTATCATGTTCACCATTGCTGCTATAAAAAAACACTTCGCTTTTCGGTCAATGTTGCATAGTTAGTTAACTACCAATTTAGCGCAAACGAAATAGTTTATGCCGTCGCAACTGGTAGTCTAACCTTTCTACATCGTAATTGAACCCGATGTACTCGAAATAAAATCGTAAACCTTATTTGTATGCACTAGGCAATAGATTCAGTTTTGTTAATTGACTTACAAGGATTTCTCACCAACATGTCGACAATCAAGGCATCCTCGATCGTGTAGAAGCCTCGAACAACAAGTCTCGCAAGTTGTTTCAGGCTGCTGGGCACTTCTGTCACCAATCGTTCTTCGGTCATACTACCTGTCATAAAATAGAGATCTGCTGATGTAAGCTAGAACCATTTTTTTTTATTCGATTGCAAGATAGTCCTTGACTGCGATCTCACCTGATGGTAAGTGACGATGCAGTCTAATGCAACGTTTACATGCTTGCAAGCGTCCACAAGCTCCAAGCCTTTCAAACGCCCGACATTAGTCCATCGGCGACAAGCTCACGCAAGCCAAGCCAAACGAGGTGTTTTACACGCTTGTCGAGACTTACTAAGCGTGTAAATGTAGCATAAGATGGTAGCAGGCTACCTTGAAGGGGATATGGCAGAGTAATATTATTAGGGACCTCGCGAACTACCTCTCTGGCAACGATCGAGCCGCCCGTACGCTCGTAGGTAGACTAGATATAGTAATACCTACACCTACCTCGATTTAAATCTCTGAAAGTAGGTACCTATACTTTTGGTTGCAGTGATAGGTCACGACCAAGTGGCCAGTACTTGGTGTTGTAGCCATGTAAGGTGGGTACGTATTATAGGTACGCGACGAGTAATGGGATATGATGCAACGAGGCTATATACCTAGTTGACTGGCTTTGGCTCTAGGTGCCTAGCCTAATCAATTATTTAAACCTCAAAAGCCCAACGGTTATAGGTGCGGATTGAAAACTGAAAGGTTGACGGTTCAATCCCCACCCGTTGCACTATTGTCATAGGTACTCCTCACTCCTAGCACTTTTTACATTAAACAACCACCCAAATAAACTAAACTGTGACTTACAACGTACTATATTAAATCCGAAACACAAAGCCGAGAATACGAGTAGGCAATATTTTGTAATTACATAGGACATAGGTCTATACCTACCTAAGTATATGTATATAGTTACAGTAACAAAATATTTCAAATTAAATTGCCTGGGTAAATTGTTTAGGTACCTACTTATTGTTAGTTAAGTGTTTCCATCAATGATTTCTCTGTTCTAATTGCCACAGTATCACATCAGACAGGAAATCAGCTATAAATCTTTCTGCACCAGTTAATCTTTGCTGTATTATGTAGGTACCTTTCTTATAAGAATCGTATAGGAAACTAGTAATTATAAACTACACTAAACGAAATCTTTATAGGTATGTACATGGTATGTACGTGATAATTTATTTTAAAGATCTTTACTACAAATAGTCGCGAAATTTTTTCTTTAGAAAATGAACCCATTTTGAAATAAGATACTACTATGGCGTGTACATATTGGTATTAATTTAAATTAAAATAATCCTTAGGATTTAAAGGTGCAGATCAGTAAAATAATGTTTATTAAAAATCGAATCATTTATTCTTAACGACAAATATTAACATAACTTAATAAATAAAATGTACCAATAAATTGTTTCATAAAAATACAAAGTTGTAGGATAATAATATTATATTATAAAAAGGACCTTAAATACCTTTATGAAATAAAAATTTTGTAAGACATGAAATACAATTTTATTTGGCAGTGATTTAACCCAATATTTTATCGTTGGTCTATTGGATGGCTTTCTTGCTTTTTCTTATACATCAATACATGGGTACTAATAATAATTACAATACAATAAAATTATATTTTTATGTTTATTGTTGACAAACGTTTTAAATAAAATCTCAAATTGGTATAGATTTTTAAGATAAGTACATTTTCGAAAATATAGTTCGTGCCAAAGATGCTTCGTATTTATCAGTGAAACTAAAATTAAAATTGAAACTACCAGTATCGAGGTGGCACATTTTTTGGCAAATAATCAAGAATATAAATTACTTATATGCCATTTTACATAACATACTATATTGTGATTGAAAAGGTATCATAAAACAACATCAAACTTGTAATATTTTAAATCAAATTGGCAGATTTCTAAGAACCTTATACATTGCATTGCATTAAGAATTATTTATACATTGCATCTTAAGGTAGTTACACAAATTAAACAGACATTAGCATAACCTACAAGGAAACCATAGTAACCAAAATCAGTCTTGTTATATTGATTCTACTGATTATCATCAAAACAGCTACAATTCTAAAAACAATACAGCTTATCTATATAATGCTGATTCAGAAAGGTGTAATCAACAAGTTTTATCAAATTCGTGCAAAATATCTTAAAAACTAAACTGTAAATTTGTGTCATGTTTTATGCATTAAGTCATAATCACAAATAACATAACTAGTGACAATAATAATAGAATACTTGATAAATTGAACAGAATCAGTTGCTGTAAAATTAACTCACACAATAAATACTTAAGATTACATTTACATTAAGTAATAATATTTAAAGAAATTACTACCTAAGGCTTTTTATTTACATCTAAGGGCAAGACAAGAAACATGATCTTGTATACAATCATACAATAATGATAGATAAAATATTTCTTTCGTATCCAATCACCACAGTACTTTAGACATAGATCTCTATTAATCCAGAAATGCTAAATGGGCTGTGGATTCCTGTATCAATTCAAAGTGCTGCTCCAAAGATACAGGGAACAAAATTTGACATTTCTAAACACAATTTACACCAATTCACATCAGTTTCAAATACCTTCAATTACTCTTTTGAAACTAGCACCAAAATGGTGATCATCAAATTGCTTCATTGTCATAAGTATAAAGCCAGTTCAGAAAACTTGTATTCATAGAGATCACTGGGTTTAGTTAAATAAACTGAATCAGTTAGAATGAGTTCTCTCCAGTATCATTTGTATATTGTCCAGTGTTTGGTATATAACTCTAAAGTTTGGACGATCACTGGGGTGATGATTCCAGCATTGTTTCATTAAATCATAAACACATCTTGGTGTGTTATCAGGGCAAGCAAGAACATTGCCATCTTTTAAAAATCTTACTACTTCTTCATGAGTCATACCAAAATAAGGTTGTAAGGCAAATGAAAATATTTCCCAGAGACATACACCATATGCCCATACATCTGATTCTAGAGTATATTTATTGTACAATATGCTTTCTAAAGGCATCCATCTCACAGGAATCGCATCATGCTCATCTCCTTTGTAATAATCTTGTAAATATATTTTATGTGACAATCCGAAATCAGCAATTTTAACAACCATATCATCATTAATAAGACAGTTTCTAGTAGCTAAGTCACGGTGTACAAATTTTCTGTCCGAGAGGTACACCATTCCAGAGGCAATCTGCCTAGCAACATGAAGAAGGTCCATATGACTCAGAGGTGTAACTAGCAGTCTTAAATCCTCTCTATGTTCAACACCAGGTGGAAAGTTAGTTGCTGTACTACATGCTCTCAAGTACTCATTCAAGTCACCTTTCCCCATATATTCAAATAACAAGCACATAGGGCGCCCTATAGCACATACACCTAGTAATTTGACAATATTTGGATGATCAAAGTCGGCTAATAAGCAAGCTTCCCTCTCAAAGTCTAGTTGTAGATCATGTGATGCTTCATCCTTGAGCATTTTAACAGCAACCAAAGTGAATTCTTCCTCAGGAACTAAGCCTGGCGCTTTAGCTTGAAAAACTCTTCCGAATGCTCCTTGACCCAAGTCCCTGATGTAAATAATGTTGTTTCTAGGAAACTCAAGTTTCTCCAACTTAGGGTTAAGTTGTGCACCAGTTGTGTGATAAGCCAGGTTGCTTGGTAGCTTGTCTAAGTCAATGTCAACATTTTGCAAGTTTCTACGGCTTGAAATATTACATTTAGAATAATGGGTTTTCAAAAAATAGTGGCACAATAGAGCAATCGATGCTATACCTAGAATACACCCAAGGCCCCCAATTGAAAGCAGCAGCACAAAGCTAGGTGTAAAATAGTTTTCCATAATCATTGGTCCATTCATATTGTCTATTTCTTCACTAGAATTGGCACATGTTGGTATGTCACAAGTTTCCCACCTCACGTTCGGATCCATGGTGTAGCACCAGGGCTTCCGCTCCTCTCCACCAGCATTTCTACAGTAATTAGTTGCATTTTGAACTTCCGGAAATACTAGAGGTGGCCTTGTATGTTGGTGAGGATGCTGCGATTCCCATGCCTGACAAGCTAGACCACTATCTGTGACATTCATGGTCCCTTGGTAATACCTGCCATTTCCTCTGATGCAGTTAGTTGTCACTTGGCTGTAGTCCATATCTATGGTGCCTGCATTGTTACAAGTAACTTGAGAACCTTTACCGGAAAATTTAGGAAGGTCTGTACATTCTGGAAATCTAAAGTGTCCTCTAGACTCGAAGAATACACCGCGGCGTTTTTGCTCTTCTATAACTATCCAGTCGTTATAACAGAATTGCATTTTAACAGCCATACAGTCTTCATAACACAAGGGCAATGGAGAATAACCTTCAACGTCTCTTACGATGCACTTAGGGAAGGCATAAGCACACAGAAGTTTTTCTGCTTTGCTTCGACAAGGTTCCTTCAAAGTGGATATCATTTCTTTCCACAGCCCAGTTGTGATCTTCTCATTTTCGAGGCCCCCTGTATGGTTGTACCACACGAATCCAGATAGATAGTGCTTACAAATTTGTCCATTGTATGGACCACAATAAAGATGCACAGATTTAATTGAAAGAAGCACTAGAAATAATTTTAAACTCACGTTCATTGTTATAATAGTATTAATGTTTCGATGTATAAAATATAAAATCGTTGCATTTTCATTTAAACTTTAAAGCTATTTACAAAACGCAGAAAACATTATTTTCGGTACACAATGGCGGAAGCATTATTTATTATTGATTTTAGCAAAATTTTCACGTAAAGTTATCGTTCCATAGTCGAACAGCAGCAAAAGTGAAAAAAAAAGGCTGATGTTGCCACTTACCAGTCCCATAAACAAAATGTCAATTGTATAATTATATTATTATTTTAACCCGCTGTTGTTTTATTAAAATATTGTATATTTTTAAATCTCTTGACTAGTTTTAGGTTTAACTAGTATAAGATAAGATATGTTGGTTTATGTTGCACTGCATCATAAGATTGCGTAGGTATTCATTACTTCATTTTTACATTTACGAAATGACATAAAAGTACTATCACAAAGTTTATGTTTAGGATTAGTATGACGCAGAGCCAAAATTTTAATTCAATTTCAAAGAAACAAAGGTGGTGTTTATCAATTAAGAAATAAAATTGGGAATCTAGAAGTAGTAATTAAGTAGGTATGTATTTATAATTTTATACTTAACTTTTAAACCTGTTTACTATAAAGAAACATGTGGGCCATGGCCATCACAATCATTTTATCAATATAATCATTTAAATGATCATAAATAAATAAAATATACAACATAGCTTTCCATTATACATTATTAATGGAAAAATCAAATGTTTTAATCATAGCAACATTATTTTCGATTATAATGTTGGTTTACCGTTTGGGCGCCGTCGAACTGTCAACTTGTCAAAATATTAGAGACAAACAGAATTATTGTTATTGGAATAAAAACCTGTGAATGGCTGCTATAGAGAAAGTAAAGGTCGTTGTCCTTGGTGATTCCGGTAAGTTGCGCGTCATCAATAATAAAATAATACACTTTATTCACTTCGGCTTGAAAATAAATAAAACAATTACTAATTTATCGCCGCCACTAACATTTGCCAACAAAGTTTGGAGCCATGACACTTTAACTTCTGTCATTGACATTTGACAGGTTGGACAACTTTTAATCTTTTTGAGCGGTAAAAATTAAATTTAAAATTGCGACTGTGGTTGCGGTTCCGCGTATGCTCTGTTTAATTACAATTTACAACATAGTAAAAAAATAGTTCGAATACGGAATAATAATAATTAATCGAATATTCGATGCAACTCTATCGCAAATTTTGAACTGATTTTGTTTACTTAATTCATTTCGAAGGCGTGGGTAAAACTTCGTTGACTTACCTGATCGCCAACAACAAGCCGCTAGTCTCTCCCGGCTGGACGGTGGGGTGCTCGGTGGAGGTGAAGCTGCACCGGTACAAAGAAGGGACCCAGGCGCAGAACACATTCTTCGTCGAGCTCTGGGACGTTGGCGGGTCCAACAACCATCGGAATACTAGAAATGTGTTCTATCAGCCTACTCATGGTAAAATTAAATTTTTATTTTATAGCCTTTTTTAAAATTGCGTACTTAAATCTGAAAGGTCGTCAGTTCGACCTCTACCCATTGCATTATTATCGTACCCACTCGTAAAAAAGCCTTCCGATTTTTGAAGGGATATTTTTTCTTAAGAATATTAACCAAAATGGATTTCATTACTATTCTATTCGTAAATATGACTATTGTTAAAAAAAGTGTACTGTTAAATGCTCGAAGTGAGCGGTAGAGTTTCAGGTAGATTACGTCTCCCTGTCGCTTTACCAGCTGCAATTTAATAGTCTGGTTGTGCATAAAATTGACTTGCTCTTCATTAAGTAGGTTCTATTAGAAGGTGAGTAACATCGGTTACTCATTTCTAAACAGCGTTATCAAAATTCTACTTTAAGTACATATTTTTTAAGTATATTTTTTACTAATTATTGTTTCTTATTTTTCGAAGGTATAATATTGGTACACGACTTGACCAATAGAAAAAGTCAGATCAATTTACAAAAATGGCTGTCCGAAATCCTGAATCAAGACAGTGCGAACCCAAATTACCAACCCGTTGATGTGGATCCTGAACAGTTCCTAGGCTCCACTCAAGTAGGTTTTTTTTGTAATACTAATATTATAAATCCTTACTCCTTAATCCTTACTAATATTATAAATGTGTTTGTTTGTTGATTGTCCTTCAATAACGACACAACCGAAGAATGGATCGAAGTAATTTTTTGTAGGTATATCTATTGAGTTATATATTTTGTAGATTCCGATTCTCGTCATTGGAACCAAATACGATTTGGCAGAGGAGAAGCAAAGAAAGAACCAATACAGGAGACTTGCGAGCAGTATAGCAGAGCAGTGTGGCGCGGATGAGATATTTGTCAACTGTTACCAAGCCAGGTCAGTCTACTTTTACCCGACTACGCCAAAGCTAAAAGGAGAGGTTATGGTTTTACAGTCTATGTATGTTCCACCATAGAGCCTAAATTGCTGAGCCTATTTTGATGAATGAATCGATTCGGGTGACATATACATTTTGTACGAACAAAATATGACGAGTTTCATATCATATTATAAACAAAAAGAGTAGTTCTAGTTTTAAGAATGTCTGTAACTCAATTAGGATATTCGGGTCTGGCATAATCTCATTTATTGTAAGAGATTCAAAGACCCTTTAAAAATTCTGAATAAAAAAAATATTCGTCGAATATCGAGTATTGGATATAAGTTGGAGAAGAGTAACGGTTTTTAAACGTTTTTCTTGTACTTTTAGGAGTTGTGTAAAAATGCTGAAAATATTCTCTCTGTTTTACTTTCTAGTTCTAATTTCTAGCAATTTTTTTCTTTGCCAGATCACTTGCTCCTGGGAACAGCAATACGGTGAAACTGACGAGATTCTTCGATAAGGTAAGATAAAATCTACCTATGTATACCTGCATATATATATAAGTCTTGTTCAAATCGACGTTAAAATTATTGCCAATTTAATTTTCTTTAATTTTCATCAAACACATACCATCTCTAGATTGAATAGACATCAAGCTTATAGTCATAACAGCAAAATAAGTTTGGTAATAGGTACTTTATGTGCAGGCTCGTCATTCCCTATATAGCGATGTATCTAATAGAAAATTCGCATTAGGTACAGAAGATTCACTCCACTATATTTACCTATAAGTTGCCTTTCTTTCTATCGCGTAACTCTTAGCCCTTCGCACTACGATACCCCATTGCGTTGGCCCGTTAGGACAGAACGACGCCAAGTACCTGCAGCTTTATACCGAAAATGCAGATCCTCTCACCTCCCCTGCATTATAAAAATACATATAGCATGGTATTCTTTCTGATGCCGAAAAACTCCTCAAACTCGACCAAAGTATTCGATGATTGAAACTTGCAGGTGATAGAGCGGCGCTACTACTCCCGAGCGAGCCCGTTCTCCGACAAGCGGCGCCTGATCCCGCCCTACGTGCTGGCTTCCACACCCATCTCCACTAACAGGCCCTCGCATTACCTGAGTCCGCGATTCTACCATATGGACTAGTTCGTTAAGGCTTATGCTGAGTGAGATCTATAGAGCGTGCTCTGACTTAGCTCGGACTTAAGATAGAGTTAAAACGAGACATAAATGTTATGCTCTGCCATAAATCTGCCTCGTTTTAACTCCGTCTTGAGTCTGAGCAGAGTGAGAGTGTGGTCTATAGATGTCAGCTTTAAACATGAAAAGACGCGCGGCTCCTGAAAGTGATAATACTTGATATGCTTCTCCACCTACTTGATCGGCCTCGATCGTTGAATTTAGTCGCGATCGCTATCCATGCGATACCGATCGGTATCGATCTTCATAGAACACAGATCGAAGTCTAGGCAGTATTGTATTGAGTGTGCTCTGAATTGGCTCGGATAAACGAGACAACTTATTTCCCGACTTAGGTAAATCTGTCTTGAGTCTGAGCTGAGTGAGAGAGCGAGCTATCGATCTCAACATGATTGTAGCGGAGACGCTGCCCTTATCGATCGAGATGTACGTATTATATCGATTGACATATCGATCGAGCGGGTTGAGAAGCACTTATATTGTAGCTGCGTATAAATTACTCGCAGCTACCGCTTGCTCCAAGTTCGTCCACGGCAAACACTGACGTTTTTAATTTATCTATGATTAACACTGGACTTTTTATCTCAATAGTCCAACGGTTAAAGATGCGGACTGAAAACTGAGAGGTTCCATTTTCGAATCCCGTTTCACTATTGTCCTACCTACTAGCACAAGCTATTCGCTTATTTGGAGGGGATAGTAGGATATAAGTCAACCTCAGCTTGTCTAATGTTTTTAAAAAAAATACAAATGACAGCTTAAATTAGATGAATTTGAAGCGCCACATTTGACATAAGAGTGTCCCTGGAACTAATTATGGCAGGCAGGAATTGCCAAAAGTACCTACAATCTGTTGTTAAGTGCCATAGTCAAAAGATTACAGCAGCATGTCTAGTATTAATCATAGATTAAATAAAGAGGTCAGTGACGGCAAACCGTCGATTTGTCGTGTGAGCGATTTTAGTAACAAGCTTTTGTTAGAACGCGTCAAGTGATCCAGTTAATTTTCACGAAGCATCCAAGTTTTCACTTTCTTTGGTAATGAGAACTGCATAAAGCACGCAGCTTTAAGTATGTGCTTCATTTCTTTGTATTAAAATCATTCCCGCATTCAGTGTGACTTCTGCTTCGCGCGTTTTGTAAGTTGTTGTAAAAATGATTGTTTTCGTTGTGCAAAGTATTTAAAAAGGTCCAAATTACACATTGTGAGTTATAAGGATAAAGTTGAAAAATAAAAATCTAAAAGCAGTAAAGGTATTTTTTTAAAGCACCACTATGAAAGGGGAAAAAGTATAGATGCGGTGTTGACATTTTGAGTGAGAATTTTAATTAAAACGCCTGATGGTCCTTCGAGTCGGATAAATTAAAAAATTAAGAGGCGCTTTGCAAATAATAAGACATATATTTCTCTTTTATCTTGGCTTTTATCTCTACTTATACGAAGGTTCACTTATGGATAAGTTTATAAAGCCCAAACTCGAATATAATCCACTTGGAGAGAAGCGTTTCTTCCGTCATTTTGGTCCAGTCCCCACGTGGGCAACCAAGCGTCCTTTCCGTTCCAAAAGTCGGTGGCAGCCTGGACAAGTAATATTGAGATTATTATTAAGAGGGACGAACTACTCATATCAGAGTTAAATGACTTATCAAGATTCAAAATAATTTACGACTGCAATTTTTAAACTACCCTCATTTTCACAAAAAGTTCTGACTACGTCACTTATTAATACTTATACTTTGTTAAATATAAATGAATGAACGCGGATGAAGTTGTTGGCAAAAGCACTTGTCCACAACGTCATCCGGTTGGTATTGGTATTGGTTTTAAAAAATCCTGCATTGCACTATTGTCGTATCCACTTAGTAGGTACACGCTTTCCGCTTATTTGGGGGGGATAGGAGGATATCAGTCAACCTCAGCTTGGCGAATTTTCTTTAAAAAAAAATTTAGTAGGTGAATTACTTGCGGCGAAGAGTTCAACCATGGTTTGGGAGTGGGATTTTGAGCTCCATCCGGAAAATATCCACTTACTCCACCGACAGCCAAGTTAACTATTAAGTAGAACTGAAAATAAGAAATAACATTTCTTAAGGTAGGTAAGTAAATAATAAATTAATTACAATATTTAATGTATTTTAGTTAAAAAAAAAGGACTCTGACCTTCTGATCAAAAGGTGCCATTTTGCTTCCGTATCGCCAGGGGTTAAGAATGTTAGGGTTACTATCGAACTCGCCATATTTCCAAAAACCACCTTTGCCCGGATCCACTTTCCCCAGGTCTTCACCGTCGATGCTAAATTTGATATAATCTGTAAAAAAATTACTCGAAATTATTTCTGCAGCCGCGTTAAGCATAGCCTTTTTAAATGCACTTATTTATTTTTGTAATTAGAATATCGGCCATGTTGAATTTGGCTAGTAGGTATTCTCCTCGCCTAAACAGTATAACATTGCTGCATGAATTTTTATTTTTGTTTTGAATTGATTGAATGAATTTTTATGCGTTTGCAAGGCAACCAATGAAGGTTGAATCGTCCACCTTTCAATTTTTAGCCCGCACTTTTAACCATTGGGCAATTGATGCTCTAGTCACTAGAGTAAGGTACACTAGAGTCTAGTCATCATCCAGTAAAAAGCCTCTCACCTGGAGTCCATTCTAGTTGATACAGATGGAAATCGCTATCATAACCGGCTTCGTTTCTCCCGGCCCAGTGAGTTTTTCTCCAACCATTCAATGGAGAAAAGGGTCCATAGTGCAAGGTAGAGCCGGCTTCCTGTGTGCCAATGTTTACGCCATCCTGCATCAAGTTGCGATTGCCGCGAGACTCCATGATGTCGATCTCGCCTGAAGCTGGCCATGTTCCGTAGGCGTTGAAGGCAGGCATTAACCAGATGGCTGTCATAAATCAGCGGAAGTTAAAAAATTACGAAAGCTATTAATACTAAGACAAACTGACGGAACGAACAAGTGTTCAGCTGACCAATTATATAAAGCGATAATTTTATAACTCCGTCTATAAATAACTTGTCGTGATTATCATAATTATCGTCTATTAAAAACTTGACGGTCCGTTAAACACATCTCCGAATTCTCTAATCCGTTTCCTAAACAAGCAGCCTTAAGCCATTTATTACCACATTGATCGTAGTTCCATAGTGGAACAAGAACCAACTTATTATGCTATTAATCCGCTTAACCAAAAAAAACTAATAAAGCGGAAAACACTGTATGGTACGGCGTGTACCCTACAGTTTTTGCACTGTACACAAGATGCAACCAACTTATTTTATATACCTGGCCATAGCCAATCTCCGGCGGGTAACTTGGCGCGGGCCTCAACTCGGCCGTAACGAAAGCTGAACGAGTTGACGGTGCGGATGCGCGCACTTTTGATTGGGTTCAGGATGTGCGACGCCGTGCCGGTGCGGTCGCAACCAAACCATTGGGGATTTGTGCACCTGTAAAATGTATGTAGGACTTTAGATAAGTAATTTTATTACTCTAAAGTTCTATTTGACGCCTAAAATTCTTTAAAAAAAATACTTTTTGTTTAGTTATTCTCAGTTGGAACGCCATTTCTGATTCAGAATCAAGGGTAGCTACGATCAATAGTCCTCGACAGTCTCGACGTAAGTAAACCTTATATATAAAATTCCACATGACTCTGTATTGGACCGCCAGCTTCCTGCGAATCGTCTTATGACATTGGTCGACCTCTGCCAATACTGCGCTTTCCGGTGCGAGGTCGCCACTCCATCAACTTGGGACTCCAAACGACCAGTAGGTAGTTCTTTGAACAATATTACGCTCCGTCCATTGCCTCTTCAGCTTCGCTACTTATTCGATTAGCTGTGTTGGTAACTCTGGTTGTCTCGGACCTCCTCATTCCTAATTTGATCTCGCAGTGATACTCCAAGCATCCATCCTTCCATTGCTCTCTGTCATCACCCACTGATCAACCCTGAGCCTTCTTATGAGATTCATGTCATCATATGGATGACATATGTATCACTCAGTTTGAATACGCAATGTGTGTACGTGTGTGTTTGTGGGTGTACTACTCGCCTATCAGCGGAGTCTCCTCCGTCGAGGTTCAGGCGACCACTCGTCAGGAACGGCTCGCCAAACTGATCAGAGGTTAGCGAGGGTCGTATGAATAAGATCCCTTCGTCTGTAAACGAGTTTGTGCGGTTGTTGTCGTAGTATTGGAATTCCCAGTTCTGCACAGATAAGTATATAACTGGTTTATACTCGTAAAAATACATAAAATTGAGGTGTTTGTTTGTGATTTCGAAATAACTGCCTCGTATTATTATCTATCTTAATTATTACTTGAAAGATGACTAACATAACTTAAACACGCGTTTTTGCAATTTTTTCATTGGTCTGCTTGTCTGGGCTAATTTTTGTAACGGTTGAACAGACTTCGATGTAACTTCACAGAGGTAGAAATGATACAAGGGTACAAGGTTTTTAAGTTTTTATTAATATCATTAAATGAAATTAATAAAAACTATTTTCTACAGAGATAGTTTGCATCTCAAAGCCGCAATTTTGGAAACTTTCACGCGATTTAAAAAAAGTTCAACCTCACGCGAACAAAATCAGTTAGGTATCTGGGGTTCGGGTTTTCACTAAGTTTATTACTTATATGGTAAAAGATTCAGGAACTTGGTCAACGTATTTACGTTGACCAAGTTCCTGAATCTTTTATGTATGCTAATTTTATTAACTTACGCCGCCGCCAGCCAGAGTGTTTTCATGTTGCCACGTCTCAAGATCGAACTCTTCAAATTCATCAGCAAATATCAATGCTCCTGAGCAAATATTGTAATCTGGCGCGCGAGATCCACTCACTGTCGTCACACTGGGCAAGCATGGTGCGTCCGTCATAGACAGACATTCTGTGTCATCGCTCTGTACGCATTCTGTGGCCACGTGAGTCGACAGAATCACTCCAATTAAGATTGACGACCACATGACGCTAAAGTTAAACATGGAATAATATCTTTGAACAAAGTCTAACAAACCATCGCGTCGGCGTTAACATCCTATTATAGTGAGAGGTGAGTCGAATTGAAGGTCATTGTTATAAAATTATAATGGAAACGTGATATAGGATAGATATAGGTAATTATAACATCTCTCAGTATTCAGAATAATCAAATTGAACATAAATAGGCAATAAATAAGGAAAATATATGTTTTTCTGTACTTAGTCCTACCGACTACCTACTCGTAAATTCGAAACGGATCATTGAGCTACTTCAAATTATTATTTAATATTACAGATAGGTAGTCATCAGCTAAGTATCTAAAGTGTTTACATGTGCACACGCGAAGTATGTACACTGTGCGAATATATACAAGTACAATACAATTTTTTCATATATATAATATATTGCATAGGCACCGAATGCTTTGTGCTAAAGTATTCTACTCAAGCTAGTACGAGTAGGTACCTACATAATAGTTGCAGAAAAAATATTAAAAGCCTTAAATGAATTATCAGAAAACTGACATAGATATATACCTATCTACTCACTCAGAGGCTCTGCGATCAATGGCAAGAAGATTAATGAAATAGAATAAAAATAAGTGTACCTAACCATAAACTGCGAACTTCGACTGCGAACCCAGTAATGCGGTTAGTCAAGAAGAAACTATAAATAGGTGCCTACTTAAGGTTCAAGGAACGTCGCGGGAAGGTTGCGGGAGAGCTGAAGAGATAAAATATAGTTATGTATGGAGGTAATTTACATATACTAGCGGATGGGTGCAACTAGGTAGGTAGGTGTTTACGAGATTATCCCAAGGACAGTTTTTTTAATCTTTTGATTTTATCCAACTGAGGATTGCCCGATTTCTAAATACAAATTCAAAATTACCATTTACGGCGATTGAAAAATCTGCCCTAAGTAAATTAAAAGATCGAAACTCTCATTGTATTTTTTTTATTAACAACGAAATCCGAAAAAAAAATCTTATCTAGTTATGATTATTATTTACAAAGCCCAGATGCGCACGTAGTCGACTTGGAGGGATGCGTCTCTTCCGTTGTTTACGTTCAGCTGCCAGGTCGGCAACCAGCTGTTTTGAGCATTCCAGAAGTCTGCGGCGGCCTGAAATACATAACAGGTATTTTTTTTATCCTGGTAGCATGGGACGCATTCTAAGTTGGAAGGGTCCACTGAGCTCTAAAATTAATCTATCATTAACTCTGGAGAGGCTGCTACACTTGCACAAAATCACGTCGATCTGTAGCTCTGTTGCAGCTTTATTGAAGGACAAACCAACAAACAAACACACTTTCGCATTTATAATTTTAGTAAGGATATATTTAATCTATGATTAACACTGGACTTGCTGCTTAATTTCTTTTTTATACCTACTTGATTGACGCCATTTTGGCGCTGTAAGCAGATGGGAAAGCAGAAATATTGCAAATGGCGCACCGACCTCTTTAAATAATCTATGAAATCATAGATTAATTAAAGAGGTCGGTGCGCCATTTGCAATATTTTAAGTTCCAGAGAAACTCGTTTGTCAAATATGTCGTTTTATATTGATCCATAATATTAAGCTGCTTTCAAACTACTTGACATTGGCGAAGTGCATTGTGCTGGCTTGGCACTGGAAAAAGCCATTCACCAAAGAAAAGGAAGAAAGAAAGAAGAATATTAAGCTGTCATTTGTATAGGGACAGCCAATCCAATGTTAATTATAGATTAAGCATAGAGCTCAGCGGTTATGGCTCATACTCTTAGATTGGCTTCGGAAAGCTTAATCGCTTAGGGGTACGTCGGCACAGCACCGGTAGGTTGGTAAATAGCCAGACCAGACAGACAACTTATAGGACCCAGCGCTAGTCAAGACGCATTGTGAGCATAACTTTACGCGGATATCGAGCTAATTTTAGACTTCCTTTTTGCCTGTAGTCCATGTCTCAGAGAATCTTCAGGTTGTTATCGATATTCTATAAAATGCATAAAGCAATAAATTAAATAGGGTGACTTCAGTTAAGAGTAGTTTGGTATTTTCTTTTGTTGACTGAATTTGCTTTAAAACATACCGTTGGCGAAGTATTACGCCACGGTTTGGGTTGCGGATTTTGAACTCCATCGGGGAAGAATCCGTTAGTACCCCCCACGGCGACATTCATGATTAAGAAGAACTGAAAAATTCAAAAAGGGCAAAGTTTAATTGATATCTCAAATATGTACTTAGTATATTATGTTAATAATTTGGTACCTACCTGCCTATGTAAAGGTTGAAATCTTTTTAGATACTTAAATATACAAAACTTTTAAAGACATGTGAATCTATTAGTACATGCCGAGGGTGTTTTCAATTGCACTTGTGTGTGTTAATGGTAAAAACTAACTTTTTTCCATAAAGTTTCCTAACTTACTAGTAAGGAACGCTAATTTTATACTCTTTTCAGTATATTACGATGAGAATCCTCTGCGATACAAAATACAAGATTCCTATCGTTGGGAAAACAAGAGATTCTTACAGAACGACAATTGCACCAATTGCAATACAAGTAAGTATACCTTTTGATCAAAAGGAGCCATTCTGCTGCCATAGCGCCAAGGGTTGAGGAGGTTAGGGTTTCTATCGAAACCTCCTAATTGCCAAAACCCACCACTGCCAGGAGCTATTCTTCCTAACTCTATGTTATCGATGCTGAATCTCAAAAACTCTGAAAAAAATTGCATCCTTTTTAAAACTTCCTCCTGTTTCTGACATTAAATAAGTTCTAGAAAAATATGAAACTCCATTTAAGGCGACCAGTATTTAGAACAATAATTGTGGTTTAAAGTAGATTTTAAGTTATAATAATAACTATAATAGCAATCAATATACAATTAGTATAGTGATATAAGTAGTAGTACTGCATATTAATTGACATTAAATTTACAGTGAAATTAATTATTTTCATTAGTTTTGATCGCTTTTTAGGTGCGTGAGTTGCGTGACTGGTGATCCCGCATAGGAAAGCGCAGCGCAGACCCTCGTATTTCAAAAGATGGCGCTTCAAATTGACCGATAGTTTGGATCAATTTGAAGTGCCACGGACAGCAAGTCTAGTGTTAATCATAGATTAAATTTTAATATAGAGGTCAGTGACGTAAGCCCAGCAACGAAATGACGGCGTTGAAAGAAATATAATTCACCTGGCGTCCATTCGAGTTGGTAGTTGTGGAAGTTACGATCCCAACCAGCGGGGTTTCTCCGGATCCAATGTGCTCTATCCCAGGCATTCATGGCAGGGAAGGGACCAAAATGCAGAGTCGAGCCGGCTTCTTGCGTGCCAATGTGGAGTCCGTTGCTGACCATGTTGCGATTTCCGCGAGACTCTGTGAGATCGATCTCGCCTGAAGATGGCCAGGATCCATAGGCATTCGCGGTCGGCATGAACCAGAGGGCTGTAAAACGTTAGGTTCCTATGAATACTCGTGTTTACTGACCTCTTTCAATTACCCCTAAGAAATGTAAACCTAGTGTTTGACGGCCTGCTTGAAGGCAACTTGGCGGATTTTTGAAACTTAATGGGGCGCAGTTTGTATTCAGAAGATGTCCACGAAAAGTGTTTTACAGTTTTTTAACTAGACTGTGATACTACACGGATAGGTAGGCACGAAAGCCGTAAAATATTCTGCTTTTCTTGGCCTCTCCAAGGCTTATGGCCTTGTTCCTTACGAAGAACATTAGGAGAAGTTGTTGAAAAGTTGAGAAGGAGAAGTTGGAAAGCGAGCTAAAATAATGCGGAACTGATGGGATTCGAATCCGAATCCAGTCAGTTTCGCAATATTTAAGCTTTAGTTAGTGTCCAAAAAAGTTAGGAGGAAGATTACCTGGCCATAGCCAATCTCCTGCTGGCATTTTAGCGCGTATCTCAACGCGTCCATACCGGAAGTTGAAGGACTCGACGGTCCGGATGCGAGCACTTTTGATGGGGTTGATGATGTTACTGGGTGTGCCCTGACGTTCACAGCCGTACCACTGGGGGTTGGTACATCTGCAAGTTTTTTGGTTTATGTTTTCATTAAAGCGTTTCCAGCCAGTCTAAGCCATGGCCGTGGTGTCATAGTATAGGTAAGCGGTGAACACACTCTGAGCGCGATATCTCAGATCGATATCGATTCGAATCCCGCCACTTCCGAAAGTTTTCATCTAATTATGTAATAGTTAGGAACTGTTACGTAATTAAAATTTGTTGTATTGGGTAATTAATTGTTGTTATGTCTTGTACGTATTTTATGTTTTAATAAATGTGATAATGGTTTTTATTTTCAAGAGCGCTTTGATAATTATAAATATAGTGGATTCGATTTCGGAAATTTTTTGATAGCCGTATAGTTTTTAGTAGTATTTTACAGTTGGTTACTACATGTAGCTATTGCATGTTTTTATGTGGAAAAAACATCCAGGTAGCTGTCGTTATAATATGATTAATGAGTTCTTGCAGATAATGTGTTGTTTTGGAAGTGTCAAATCAATCCACTAATTTTGTAATTTATCAATTTTAATTATGTTAAGCTTGTGTGCTCAGCAACTGACCTGTACGATACTATACGCTACACAGGCTGTAGATGACGTACCTACAGATAAAGCAATTTGAATATTTTTATTATAAGTATAATAGTGAAGGTACTTGAAACTAATGTAAACTGCCATAAATAATTGTATGTTATTAATTCAGTCAAGTGCATCTTAAATTTTTAACTTATAGATTTTTCAGCAAATTCACTGTGCATTCAGGTACTCATATTCGTTTAGTTTGTATCTGTGAAAACCTATTATTAGCTATTAGTCACCTAATTTTAAGTGCATTTAGTATAATGAGCTGTTGGTTTTCCAACACACACACACACACACACACACACACACACACACACACACACACACACACACACACACACACACACACACACACACACACACACACACACATAGCATAGCATAAAATACCTGTCAGCGGGCTGGCCCCCCTCGATGTTGAGGCGGCCACTCCTGAGGAACACGGGGCTGAACTGGTCGGCGGTCAGCGAGGGGCGGATGAATAACACCCCGTTCTCCACGAATGAGTTCGTTCGATTGTTGTCGTAGTATTGGAATTCCCAATTCTGTAAGAAATTACCATCAATATTAAGTCACGTACTTTACTGTGAAATGTCATATTCAGTGGTCACGAATCATGATCTCGCACGCACAGACATTTTTGTAAAATTAAGTACCTATGGTATTTAAAAATAATTACGAACACCTAATGACGAATCCGGTGGCTGGCAAGAATGATTTATTATTTTTACTATTAAGATATTAATTCTCTTTCCAATAAGTAAATTATAAGACTTAAGTAGGTACTTAATTCTTTTAGGAAAAACTAAGTTGTTTAACCATACTAATTTAAATCAACTTACACCACCACCAGCTAACGTGAGCTCGTGTTGCCACTTCTCCAGGTCGAACTCATTGAATTCGTCCGCGAACACCAGGTCTCCGCCACACACGCTGGCCGGGGCGTGCGTCCCGCTGACGGTGGTCACTGTTGGCCTGCACGCTGTCGCTGCCGACACGAGCGCCGCGCCCAACAAGAACGACCACATGACGCTTAAATAAGAAATTAAATTCAGAATCTAAACACAGTATAACAACTAAGTATAGTCTACTCTTCGTCTCAGTCGTTACACTCTTGTCAGAGCGGTCGTGGTCGTCATTTAGGTGTTATGGCACGCTTCACTATACGTCTCCACTCCTCCCTAACAGCTGTTTTTTTGTGCATTCGTACAACGGGAGATCCACCGCAGCCCTCACTTGGTCCGTCTATCTCATTTTCGATCTGCCCCCTTGTGCCCTCTACTTTACCTTGGACCACTAGACAAAACAAAACTTACCGGTTTATAAATAATCACGCAATGTGAAAACCTCTGAAATTTTCCCCTATTTATACTTTTTACGTTCTAGATAAACTGATATCTAATTAATTTTTATTTTTTTCGATAATGTTAGTGATGATGATGAATCTGAAGCGATTGACGATACGAGTAAAGTAGGTACCTAAGTACTAGGTACTTACCTGCTTTACTCGTATCGTCATTGATATTATGGAAGTACTTACTAAGTAAAGCAGCAATGTCGACGCTATGTTTAAATAAAATACCACAAATTGATGTGCAATCAAGTATGATTGGCTTTAGTTATTTTTGTCAAACAAGGTGGCGCCACTAGGAAGTTAGCTACCACTTAGATTATTCGCTGTAGAATAGTGTTACGAGATGTTATATTGTTAATAATAATATTGTAAACAGCTCCTGTGACCAGCCCTCTTCGCCTCATGTTGTACGTCACTTGTACATAACTTAGTTTACTGTATGGCTCTAGTGCAATAAGGTGTGCGTTGAAATCTCATTGTTTCGATTTACGTAGACTAAGGGACAGGTGGGATGCTTTGTTTTACAAGCTTTTATTTAATAATTGCAATGCATGTATGTATGTAACTATGTTTGTTCGTGTGGGATCTTGCAACTCAATTTTGAAGCATTATCTTCCAATTCGATACCAGAGACAATTCAGAAATTATAAATTACCAAATTGCACCCGCCGGGAACCGAACCCGAGGCCTCCCAGTTTATCACTGCCACATCTCTCACCACTGCGCCAGGGAGATCGTCAAAAGATAAGTTTCTAGTCAATTACATAACTAAATTATGATTCAATTATACGTTTAATAAAAATGAGAAGTCTTCCTCGAGGTGCTCTTTCACTATTGTCTTTTAAGTAAAATATGGTAAAATATTTTTATCCGCTAATTTTTATTAATTTTGACTAACCTTTTTTTCCGATGACATAAATTGTAAATCATCTTTCGTTGTGACTTTTAACAACAAAATATGTCAAAATGTTTGTTATTTTGTTTTAGGATGTTTTATTAACAAACAATGCAAATAAAATGAAAATGAGAAATTATGCAAGTAATGTACTTATGTAGGTAAAAATTTTAATCGTCAAATAAGCATACACGTTGCAATGGAGATATGGTAAGCGATTTTAAAAGTTATCTATCTTTTTTAGTTTTAAGCTCATATAGTAGTTATAAAAACTATATTTTGCAGCATCAAACATCTTCCAAATTCTTTGTGAACATAGCCTAACATATTTCCAACCCATTAATAAATGGAAACATGTTAAGACAAGCTAGAGTGTAAAAGTAAACTTTTCCCCTCCGTTCTATCTCAGATCAGAAATCCCGTGAGCGGTATTGAATCCCTATATGGTCTGTAACAGACACCTAGCTATTTACAGTTTGTTAAATTCTTAATTACAGATGATCGGCACTACGAAACATTACGTCAGAGCGTGCTGGCCATTTGCAACGAGATGCACAACTTTCATGGATTCAGCAATTTATCACAAAAGTCCATCAAGACCACCGAATTTTTTAACATGCCAAATTATATGTAAACGAAGTATAGCGTCAATCCAACAAGAGTTTTCTTCAAATTTTCGTTCACTCGAACCAAAGAGAAACCTAAACGATGACGCCAATATACACGGTTTCAAGAATCACTTCGATTTCCTTAACACCTTCTCAAGAACTTTTATGTTCCGTCGTCGAGACAATGATTTGCCAAAGAAACGCAAGAGACGGATACCAAAGCTTATATTAGTACAAAATCCTTTCACTTGGTTGATGATCAAGATTGACTTCAGTGTATTGAGGCATGTCTGGGATCCTACCTTTCAAGAAAAAGAGTTTAAATTTGGTGCCAAGCAGGTAAAACCGTATAGAATAACGTCCGTATTAAATGACGAAGGACCTTTAGTATACCTAGTTTTAAAAAAGTTCTTTTTAGGTCAAAGGTAGCAAAAGATGCGTTAGTACGTATAAATAACTGCTCAGCAGAGATTTATCGCCGCATTCACTGAAATTCATTAAATTATATTTAACTAATTGATGCCTGCGGCTTCGATTACGTGGATTTAGTTTTTACAAATCCCGCGGGATCTTCTTGATTTTCCGGGATAAAAAGAAGCCTAAGTCACTCTCCAGGTCCTCAACTATACCCATGCAAAAAATCTCGTCGATCCGTTGCTTTGTTATGGCGTGATTGACGGACAAACCAACAAACAAACACTTTCGCATTTGTAATATTAGTAAGGATGAGTAGCATTGAGATAGCTCTGGGATCGAATTTTTTTGAATCTGTAAATAGGCGATCCATTAAATAAGGAGTAAGTACTGAGTGCGGCAGTTAACGATAACAGTTAATGATTCATTAAATACTCAGTCTGATTATATACTCTGTCGTTCAAAACATTTTGCATCATCTTCGTAATCATAATCAACTAAGCAGGTTAATTTGAAACTTATCAGCATTTAAATATTGTAGGCAATAGCTCGAGTAACTGAAGTTATTAGTGGCGGTCAGTTTCATGAATTAAACGGGCTACTTACTAAAGCAGCTCGACTAAGTCTACTCCGCGATATAGACCGGAACTGGAGTGATAAGCAAAGAGTGTTACTAGCCCTTAATCGAGACGACATACAGATATCATCGCCACGAAAAGTCTATTTTATAAGGATAGCTGGTATGTTTAAAAATCCCGTGCGAAATCCTTTATATTATTCTGGGATAAAAGGTACGTTTATCACACGAAGTTACGGGCGCTTTACTTGTGGTTACGTCGTGTACATGCACATTGCGTAAGTGTGCGTGCCTGTCAGGAGCCTAGGTGGGAGCGGTCAGGCGCGAGCAAGGTCTCGCTCAGACACTACAGATTCGACACACATACAACCATGAGCCACGAGCCCTCGTGAAATGAAAGAACTATATCTTGCAAAATTTTATCGAAATTGGTTTTTCATTTACAAATTAAATAATTATAAATGAAATAATAATTTTATTTTGGATTGAATTAAATGCAGTAGATAACATTTGAAGATTATAGTTATTACAACTTGTCAATGTGATTATATCATTTATTAATTTGATGAATGGTATTTATCTTTTACGTAGCTCTCATTACGTAATCAGCTTATTATGATAACTGTGCAATGGTGGTATATATGAAAAAATCATAGTTCTATAAATCTTTTCCTGATACCTTTATTTATTTACCAAAGATTTATGGATATTGTTCAGAGACGTATGAAAATTGCAAACTAACTGATGCAATGTTGCACGTTTCAGATAAAAAGTTCTGCGACGTAGACATGGCATTTTTAGCTTTAAAATGGACGCCAATAAACAATATTGATGCTTTGCTGTTCACGGAGATATTTGCTCGTTTTCATCGCGAGTACACCCCGCACTGCATACCGGAGTGGACAATAGCGTATTTCAAAGTAACCCGTTTCGAAGTTTTGCGACGATAAAATTTTTTGGAAATAAAATACTTGCATAAAAATAAAAATTTTATTCAGCAACAAAATCATTGTAAAAATAAATTTTCTCATAATGTCTTAGAGCCTTAAAAGCTCTAAGCGCAAAAACAAATACAAGATTTACAGATCTAAAATTAGCTTTTCTGGATCTTCTAGATATTCTTTTAACTGGTTTGAGAATCGAGCCATGGTAACGCCGTCGATGACTCTATGGTCCGCTGACCAGCTCACTGATAGGATATGAGCTTTTACCACATTGCCCTCTGAATCGAACCTCGGCAAAACCTGAAAAATGCGTTATGCAATCAAAATCGTACTTAATAAAAGTAGGTAATGGCAAAGATGCCATTGACACATGGAGTTTTTAACTTTCTTCTAGAAGTTCCTAATTATTAGGAAAAGTATAAAATAAGCTTCCACTCGTGCAATGAAACAAAAGTAGTACTTACTTGTATTTTTCCTAAAGCTCCAATCGAAACTTGTGGAGGTAAGATCACTGGTTTCGTGTAAGTACCTCCTATCTGAAACATCAATTACAAATATTATTTTACTAAACTAGCTGAAGAGCAGAATAGAAGAAACACAAAACTCGCGACAATACGTACAATGCCAATATTAGAAATTGTAAAAGTTCCACCGGTTAACTCGTTAAGTCCAAGCTGGCCTTTAAATCCTTTTTCTTGCAAAGAATTTAGTTCAATTGCTATTTCAAATATACTCTTATTTTGCACGTTCTGTAATAAAAAGAGAAACTATTATTTTAAAAAGGATTATGGATTATCTTGAGCAAAATGGATGAAAGAGAAACTCGAATTGAATTAAGAAATTCAATGCGACTATTTTTTCGGCAATTAACTCATATTTTCGGTCTAATCTGAACCGTCTGGTACCAGGCAAGGGAGGTTGGTTCCATTTTGTATAAACCTTTGGGGATAAAGAACTTTTCAACGGATAGATCGGCTCGTAAATTCGGCTTTGCAACAGTAGAAGTGGCGGACAATAGTTTAGTAAATATTAGTATGTTAAACAGGACTCACCTTAATCACTGGCACTACCAAACCATTAGGCGTGTCCATTGCAACTCCAATATTGTGACTCGCTTTATAAATTAAATTTTCATTAGAACTGTCAAGGCTGCTGTTTAGCACTGGATAGGATAGGAGACTCTGAGATGTAGCTTTAACAATAATAGGCATGTACGTCAGTTTCACTCCTCTTTTTTGGGCCAGTTCTTTTAGCTTTTCTCTCGATTTTACGAGTTTTGTAACATCATATTCATCGCTAAATACGAAGTGTGGTATTTTCTAGAACAATATTTTTGAATTTAAATATAAAGTACCAATAGAGATGTTAAGTTTCAATATATAATGTAAATTGAATTTTTAAATAGTCATACCATTGCTTCAGTCATAGACTTAACCATAGCTTTCATAAATCCTGTTACAGGAACTATTTTGTCTTCCACTATGACTTCCTTTGCAACAGCTGCATCCATAGGAAAAGAAATAGCTTCTACCGTTAAAGATTTATCTGGCACGTCATTAGATTTGTCTGCAGAAATATTTAAATGAGATAGTACGTCTTCTTTAAGTACTCTGCCATTTCTACCTGTAGCATTTACGCTACTTAGGTCTACCTTAAATTGTAAAAAAAATATTAATAAAATTCTTCAATCGTTTTTTAAGTTATTGTAAAGAAAAGTAAGAAGAAACTAGCTTACTTGAAATTGTGCTGCAATTCTTCTGACAGCCGGTGTTGTTAATACTTTTGAACGCTGCGTGTTTTTGGTTTCTGATTTCAACACATCTTTGGTAGAGTCAGTAGCAGAAATCGATGGCGGTATATCTGTAGATGTAATAAAATAGTATTTTAAGTAAGGAAATTTTTCTATCTGATAGTTTTCATTTATCCTATCAAACCTTAAACCTTTATTCGAAACTTGTATATATACGAGTATATAGTATATATATCAAACTTAAAAGATTTAAATATTGCTATAATTGATATCTATAATTATTAGCCTTACATCTCGTGATAATTGTTACCTTCATCCCCTGAAGAATCAACTTCTATATCAACCAATGGTTGTCCAACAAGCGCTGTTTGATCAACTTCGTGATAAATCTTTGTAACGACTCCATCATATCGGCTTGTAATGGTCACTGCTGCTTTATCACTTTGGACTTCACAAATGTTGTCAAATTGTTGAACTTTATCACCTACCTTAACAAACCTGTAACAGACATACTAATGTAATTCATAGACATGTAGTAGTTCTCAGTGTACGCTCATGGAAATCGCAGCCTGTTCATTTTTTTATTCATTACACTATCTTTTAACTAAAGATACTTCTCTACAATTTAAATGTGCAGCAATATAATGTTTTAGACCCTATATACCTAGTATGAAACAAGTAAATTATACGATCCAAGAATTTCTGCATATATCCATTTATGCATAGTAGTATAGTATGCATTTATGCATAGTAGTATTTGGTACTAAAATACACATCTGGTAAGTCTCAATACGCACCATTAAAAAGCTACTTTTATCATGCCGCGGAAATAAGTAAAGCCTCAAAATGTATCGATGGATGCTTACCATTCTTTTACCACAACCTCTCGTATGCCTTCTCCTATATCAGATAATTTGAAAGCAACTGTTTTGTTCACCGTGATTGTAGTGTGAAACCATCTTGGCATTAAAGGATTTTGTTCTCTCAGAACCTTATTCGGACGATGCCACGAATTGAATATAAATTTAGTCTGTAAAAAGGAAAAGTTAAATAATAAACTTTAATGTTCAACTGATCGGCTTTAAGGGTTTTGTTGATGGTATAGTTATAAAAACAAATATTTATAAAATTGCATTGCATTGCACGCGTCGATCTAAGCTTGCTTCTAGTATCTTCATCAGCATTGACGGATTTAAATTAATTATATTTTTCGTCGAGCGACGGCGCCGGTTTTGACGTGATTTTCACAGGCAGCTAGAGAAGTAAAGGAAAATTATACATTTTATATCAAAATCATTTAGGGTAAAATGAATTTGACATTGGGCACAACAGAGCCTAACTACTAAACTCATTATAGGCACAGCTTGCATCCTGGAGAAGTAGCATACTTCCTTATTCTACTTAATATTCCGGAAAAAAAAACAAAATCATCGGGATTAAAAAAAACATCATCTAGCTTTGAATTCGAATAAGTCAAATGCCCGCATTTACATCAATCTAACTAGATATGAATGTAATCAGTTTATTACATAAGCGCATGAGTATTTTTGGTAGTAGGTATTAGTTAGTTGGTCAAAAACTTTGATTTCTGTTTTGATTTTAGGTAAATTCTATTGATTTGATAAATGAGTTCTATGTAGGTAGGTAGATATTTTTTAGTATTTTAGTTTCTTGATAGCTATCTTTTCTTTGATTGAAAAATATTCAGGCGCCACATTACACAGTGCAATATTATTATTTAATTCTTATGTAATATCAACTCATAGTACCTGACAACAAGACAAATATTAATTCGTGTTTAAAAAGATAAGGTGCAGAGTTGTCTTATCAGTTAGCTGGCATGTAAACAGTTAACGTTATTGTACCTTTTCATTACATTTTTTAATATAATGTACAATTTTTAATGGTATATAATATGTTTAATTAACATATTATATACCATTAAAAATAAGTAAATGACCAACTTCCGTTTTTCCAACTAACTATAATGATATAATAAATTAAAAGTGAATAGGCATCTTCTACGCAAGCACGCACCATCTTAGGCTGCATCTTCCCTAAACATTAGGTGAGATCGAAGTCAAGCGCTGGTCTATATAATTAAAAAAAAAATGATAGAATATAAATTGATTTTGTGACTTAAATCGTATTTAGGGATCACAATAACTAATTACAAACGCAGCAAAATCTAAATAAAAAGAACTTCAAAAATTAAAGATCTTTATATGTATTTTCTTACTTGAAGAAAGTTTTTTTTTTTCAAAACAATTAGGTAAGTATTGCATCATTAATTCATAGAATATAAATACACGTGTCACAAAATAAGCCGGTTACTATCTAACTATCTAATTAATGTTAACAACGTTAACAACCTAAATAATAACGCTTTGGTTTACTTACATTATACAACTTGTTGTATTTATTGATATTCCTCAAATTCACAAACCACTTTCTCGCTGCAAATGCCATAATGTTAATTCACCACATAACCTTATGCTTATAAAATAACAGCTTAAACCCAAAACATTTTGTTTGCATCAGTAACAGTTCCTGCAGTACGAAACTACGAACACAACTGAATGTTATGAGGCCACACTATCAGTGAACCGGAGCATTGATTAGCATTTTTTAATAAATTTATACATTAAATTGTGATACGTTTCAACGCTAATGTTTCGTGAGCTCATTTGTCAGCTCTTTACCATTCAAAGAGGTCAGGGATCAAAAGTGATGTATTGTAAGTTTCTTTGATAATTCTTATGTATGTTGATATAACATACGTACGTAATAAAATATATACTTACGTATTTATAATCTGACTATATATATATAGAAGGCTATATGGAGAGAGCTATGCTCGGAGTATCCCTGCCAGATCAAATTAGAAATGAATCAATTTATCAATCTATAACTACTGAATCATTTTAGAATTCACAGTGCTTCGATTTTAATGCAGACATATCCAGTACAGAGTTTGTTGATAAGGTGTGATTGAGGATTATGAAATAATATAAAGTAATAAGCAATTGTTTTTATTAAAGACATAATAAACATGTTAATAAAGTGAATAAATACAATAATATATAATTGATAACGTTAATGTCATGCACGACAAGACGCGGGGGCAACCCATGATAATAGTCAGAACAACATCAGTTTTCGCGAGTACACACTATTTTAACTGACGACTTCTATTCTAATTAGCTAATGTGTATCACAGAGGCGCTCTGCCAATATTCTGGTATAATTCACACTGTCCATCTGTAATGTATATTATCGAAGAAAGAAATGTAGTATGTGGAAACAGATTCATGTTGGCTTAAAGCACGAACACTAAACAATTCTCGTAAGAATAAACGTCGTTTCAGAATTCTATTAAAATAATATAATTTAGAGTTCATACTTGTACAAAAAATAATGCAGTCTAAACACTTGCTTTTACTTCGCTACGCAGAAGACTATAATTACACGGATATTAATTATCACATCGCAACTGTCTATTAACATATATCTAACTATACTCAAGAATTTACATTTTCAATAGTTTAGGCTCAAGACAAATAGCGGCAAAGACGAACCGAAGAAACGCGTCATTTTTTAAATGCTACGTTACCTAGGTACTTAAACTGAATTTCACCCCCAGTAAGAAAGTTCTTAATGCAGAAAATTGAAAACACACGCACAAATGCAAGTCACCGATATGTTTTTTTTTTTTTAATTCTGCAGTTCCTAGTGAAGATAAAATCAGTTTATTTCGCAATGTGACTTAAAATACGCCTCAGCTTTCCTGCAATTTATCTTGAGCTTGACAAAATGAAAAAGGATTTCAAATAAACAGGACCTATACTTACCAACAACGTATTTAAAGCAGTATTATTTCAATAAATTGTTTTGACATATGACACGATGTCAATTGTCAACCTTAAAATATTTAAGTACTGAAAACAGTATTGAAATAATATTACTTTAAGCGTTTGTGGTAAGCTCCCTGAACTAACTTCAGTATAATAATAAAATTATTATCTGTTTGTATATTCAGAACATTCACTAATAATAATTAATGCATCATATCTTTTATATTTTAGTAAAGATTTAAAAATTAACTTTTAAACTAACTTTTTTTTTTAACTAAACATGTATGATTGGCAAAAAAGTTAAAGATTTGACATTGATATGAACTATTTTTTAATACATCTTTTTCATTCGTACTATTTTATTTTTATGTACTTAGAATGGTTCTATTTTTTTAACATAATAATATAGATAATGTTTTTATGAAATTGAGTGGAAAAACACGTTTAATATAGTACATGTTTGGAAGTACTGACAAATAATTGGATAATTACAACACAATTCGAATAAGAAGACAGATGAAGTAACAACAATCGATATATTATGTGGAAGACGTTGTTTAAATTATATATTATATAGTTAAATTTTGCTTTACAAATATTATTTTTTATGATTTGAAATTAGGTACTTACATTACATACATTATGAAATGGATTTCTATTACTTTTATCGTTACCTTTTAAATTCACTTCAGGCTGTTAAAATCACATCGATTTATTGCTTTAAGTATCTTCTGTTTAGATTTTTGAAATATTGGATTAGGTCACTTTTATTATACAAGCGTCCCAAATGAAATTTTAACTATTAATTTCGTTATTTCATTATTATATACTATATATTATGTATGTTATAATTTTATCTATAGTCGAAGTCGTCAACCATATGCATATCGTGCAGAAAATGATAATACAACATAATATTATGTTCTACCACGATCACAATTTAAAAGCAATAGTTACAATTTAATTTTATACTAATTTAAATATGTCATACAAATAAGTGTATAGAACAGAAGTAAACACGTCACATTTTTATCTTATCAATTTTAATTTCAAATCTAGGTGTTTTGGTTATCAAAATTTCACTAGCCTTTTCCAATGTCATTTTTATAAAAGCAAGGCCCACAAATGTAGTTATACAAAAAGTCATAATATCGAGAACAGTGTGACTCCAGCCTTATATAATTTAGAAGCCAATAATATCGTTTACAAAGAGTTTATATATGTGTAATTAACTTGTAAGAATATCACAAACTGTACTTCTCTCTTGTTGTCCCATGACGTCAGTAAAACTGATAACAGAATTAACAGATATTTAAGTGTTAACAGATATATATAATGTTACCTATTGAAGTGCATCAAGTTGGTTGCGTCAAGTGATTTGCTACATCACAAACAATTCTAACGAGACAAGTGAAGACATAGAACGATATGTTATTGCTAAATACACCGTGGAATAAGGACAGCGGCTCTAGGCACATTGCGGCAGAAAGGCGACGCGATGCGTATGTTTATAGAATTTCACAAACTTTAACTTAAATACGCGACTCCCACGAGATGCGCGGTTTCTCGCATGTGTCTTTTTTATGGTTATTGGACCACCTTCATTAGCGTAGACCGATGCAGTGCGATTAAATACGCTTTGATGTCTGCGAATATGACGCTTCGCATCACGTTGCTTCTATCGGCAATTTGTCTTGTGCCTAAATCAGTGGATTATATTTAACTGTTTCGCCCACCTTCTAAGTATCCACCTACTCCTAGATCGTATCGATCTTAATTTTTCAAGGAGTCAGGACTAGGTGTACCTTGATCATGATCTATTTTTTATGTCTACCGCTCCATCGTAGATAGCAACATTAAGGCGCTTCACAAACGAGGACACTTGTGTGTCCTGACTCCTGAGTTGGATACAAAGTGTTACACAAAGTGTTCAGTGTAAGCCACTAGACACCACAAGTTGTCAGTTGAAGACACAAGCAACATTTACATTACATACAATTAGTAGGAGTTGCACACAGTTGCACCAGTAACGGCAACTGTGTCAGGATGTCGACGCCGGACATAGAATCCTTCTGTGATAGTGTTATATGTTATCTGTGATAGTGTCCCATGTCGGAAACAAAAAGTGTCCACGTTTGTGCAGCGCCTTAAATCGCCCATCAGGAGAAATCTCGGTCCAAATATCAAATCAAATATCATTTATTTATACAAAAATATCATTACATACAAATGGAATTTGCCAACAGCTAAGCTAAAATCGTTAGATTTTGCGATTTAGCTGGTGGATCTCTTCGTGATCGAAGAAGTCCAGCGATCGGCGTAAGACAATGCTAAAATAATGTTACATGTATCGATTTTGAATTTGTGATCTGCGTTACGAATATGCCCTTATTTCACGTTGTCTTGATTACGTATTGGACGTCGAAGCGTTGTCCGACAAATCACATATACCATAAAATATATGAACACTAATTGTTCACCTAGTCTTGATACCGTACAGTAACAAAGCGACAACATCAACTAAACACCGACGTAATAATCGTGATAAATAATCCTGATGACGTGTAATGATGATCAGTGGCGTGTAGGTACAGGTAGGTGGGTGTAGGTTCGAAGCTAGCCTAAGCGCTAGGAACCCATCCATTATTAAAACTTAAATTTCAATGCTAGTTTAACTTCTCTTCTTTTCAAAATATATAGTGCCTATAGTAACTACTTTTTTCAGGGTAATTAATATTTTTCTGTCCTTATAAAGTGCACGCCTCTGATGATAATGACATTTAATTAGAAGAAAAACAATGTGAAAGTGAAAAATATCATGTTATTGGGATCAGACAGTTTACTAGACTGAAATATTAATTTTGTTTTGTTATTTCCTTAATCATAGCGGCATAGAATAGAATCGATTGATGTTTTGGAACAAATACTATGTAAAAAGAAATTATGAAGGGTAATATTCCCGAATACCGCACACGATGTAGATCGCTTCAATTTCGAAATAAAATGTACTCATCAATTTTTTTTAAGTAAAAAAATATTAAGTATTTAAATGTAAACCGCCTGATGCACGTTAATGACAGCGCGTGAAGTGAACATTAAAAGCGGTTGAATGTTATAAATATGAATGTGAAATATTCTTTAAATTGTGCATTTCTGATAATAGGTTAAAATTTGTAAACAGTAATGCTTCTCTCATTATATCTTTGAAACCCGTATCATCTGGGTAACTTTTAATATTTTGTCCCTTTAATTTCGGTACACTAGCCGACCAAGTTTACTAGATGAATGGGTGGAATGCAGACCTCGCCTCCACATGACTTCAGGCCCCGCGTTCATCTTTACTACTGTAATATATATGTATGTATAAAGATACATATCCACTGACACTCCCAAGATTAACACAAATCGATTGACGTAAGAATCATCAAAATCGGCCTACGCGTTTGGTCTCCAGAGCGCTACATACATACATATATGCATACATACATACTTACATACATAATCGTCATAAGTTGCTAATTAGTTTGTACAGTTTACTTTTAAAGATTTGTTTTTGCTATTCGTAAGCGCATACTGAATAAATGACGTTAGGTACGTTTGCCATTCATTTACCTCGCTTGGTCGGCTAGTATTTAACTACACACTTTTAAATTATATTTCATAAAGATCCGTGTCGCTTATTTATGAATAATATCTTAAAAACGATGATCTTTATGGAAAAAGGGCTATCTAATATAACATCCAGAAAAATATTATTAGGTACATGCCCATTATCAACATTTAGTTACTTACTATTAATTAATGACTGCTTTTTGTTTCTTAGATACTTATAAAACAGTTCAGTCTGATTTTATTATTATTTCCTACCATTATGAATCTAGGTATATAGAATTGAAATGTTTTATTATTAGACGTTTTTCGTTGTAAGCAGTACGTCAACATTTTACACAGAAAAAGCATTGCAGGTTTGATTTTTACATATTTTTAAGCTATAAAATAAAGTATCTACTTATTAGAAGACTTACACTGGTTTCCGTGACAGTATTTTATGTTTTTGTGTTCATGAACCGATTTTGATGTAACTCATTGTGATAAAAACCTATTTGAACCTAATTTTGTACATTTAATAATTATTAATGTGGTATCAGATTTTTAACATAAATATAATTTTCATAGAAATTAAATCAGTATTAGTGATATTTTAAATAAATAAAATGAAAACAGATCACTATTTTTTTTTACATAACACAATATTAGTAGGCACAATAATATAAAACCCTGTGATAAAACCCCTTACATTTCACTCTCTAATAATATATTCTTATCAGGGAGGCTTCTGCAATGCAAATTAATTGGTCTATTTTGCAAATCGTTATCAGTCACTTTCTATAGCAAATATCGGTATCTTTACATAGCGTAACAAAATTGGATCGTTGAGCGATACTTATGCAAAATAAAATATTATAATAAAAATACATTTATGTAATTCTAACTAGGTAAGTCTACGTCTCACACAATAATTACAGTTTTAATAATTTAACACTGTCATTTAATAGTTTGTAGTTGTATCACTATATTTCACTTGTCATTTTTGTCACTTTTTTGCTGCGATCACTTAGTGTTTCACAGATTTTGTTTCGAGCGAACGAAAGGTCACTGCGCATACACTTAACACGGGAAGCTCGTATTTTTCCTATTAAATATAGCACTTCTAACTTAATACATGCGAAATTAATAATTTTGATCACGTTTGATTGGGACACTAGAGGGATCCGCAAAAATGAAAAGTATCCATACCTTATCTGTGTCTATACAAAGTAGGTATGTGAGATTATTATTGTTGAATTATAGCATACACTTAAATAAATTTTTTGTCAATGTAAGTAGTTTTTAAGAAAAACTGAAAATTATATCCAAGTTAATAAAAAACAAAAAGTCTTCGCTCTGGGCCTGTACTACCAAACAGTATTATTTTTTTGTTTTGAGCAAAGTACCTTTAAAGGAATTACTTTAAGCTTGACAATCGTAGTAACGAAACTGTGATACTGCTCAGGTATCGATACTTTTTGCGGATCCTACACCTTGTTTCAGATGAAAAAAAAAACGTTTTGAACTATGCGTGTGTACTATGGGCTCGTTTACATGAACTCGCGAGCGCGGACGCAACAATGTCAAACGAATGAAGTAACAACCGAGTGTTCACATACGATGCGCGCGGTTCTACCAAGCAGTCGCTCCTGCCACTGTTGTACAACTACTTCAGCCACGCCCGCGAGTTCTACATTAAGGCGCACTAAAAGTCAGTGGTGTGCGGCGTCATCGTTCGCTCGTCTAGGGGTCAGGGGGTGTGCAGCGCGGGAAGTGCGGGGGGCGCGACGTGCGCGGGGGATACGCAGGCGGGCTCGACCAGCGGCACCAGCTCGGGCTGGCGCCGCGGCCCGCGTCACACGGCCGGCTCCGCCGCCGTGGCCACCTCCGCGAACTTCACCTCGCGGCTGCGGCGGCAAGAGGCCGCGCGGCGCGGCGGGCTGCGGCGCAGCACCGGCGGCTGCAAGCTCGCGGACGAAGTCTGCGTTAGCAGCCGCGGCGGCGGCGCCACGCCGCGCCCGAACGGCGACTGTCTGAGGAACTGGCGCGCCACGACCGGTTGCCAATATGAGCTACCTGTAAGCGATGTACTTCAAAATACATTTTCAAGAAAAACCACAACCTTGTTTTCTTTTCCGTGGCCACACCAAAAACAAATGAATTGTGTACATAGCCGCAAAAAACTTAGAGCACTGAAAAAAGAAGCGCTGCAAATTGTAGTGCTGAATTCAAGGCGTATAAGAAATATTGGCAACATAATATTTATTTGTTTTTGACGTTCGTCGCTAACGCTGGCAGCGCAAAACAAAAAAAATAGCTATGGGCAACGAAATTCTTGGCCTTCGTGTGAACGTCTATTGCTAAGTAGTTACTTAGTAAGCTTAGTACAGTTCCTTTAGTTGTTGTATAAGCATAATAATTATATTATGTATCAGAAATTTTGAATATATCGAATTGCGTTGTAAACAATAAGAAAAATTAACTCCCTTCCATATTTTTTCATACAAAATCAAGTGTCCACGTTGTATTTTTTTAAAATATAAATAGACTAGCGCTTGGTTGCGATCACACCTGATGGTAAGTGAAGATGCAGCCTAAGATGGAGCGCGCTTGTCTAGAAAATGCCTATTCACTCTTGGGTTGTAGTAGCAAAGCAATGACCTCTGTTGGAAGTGGTCGACTTGGCCCGCCATGCCGAGCTGCGCAGGCGGCCGCGCGCGCCCTCGTGCACGGCGTCCACGCTGACGGAGCGCGTGAGGTGCGCCGGCGGGGCCTCGGTCTCGGCCGCCGCGGCCGCGCCCAGCCCCTCGCTCACCGAGTAAAGCTTGTGCGTTATATCTTTCCCTGGAATATCAAGCTTTATTCATCGTCCTCATCAGCAACGCATCAAAGGTTCCCTACTCTGCCCTCCTCAAGGTACAACGTAGTTAACCAACATTATTTTGGCCAAATATCGCTCATTTACGACAAGGATGACATAATTCAAAATTCACCAATTTTAGTGTCGAACATTTATACTTTTTGCTATAAAAACAACATTACGCTAAGCACAAAAAAATAAGAGCGAGAGAGATTGTGACTTAACGCTCTGTCGCTTTGTTGGCAGCTGTGTTGTTTCGAGACCGCAGCATCCACAAAACATTACTCTCTAACGAGAGAATTCTCTCATCGTCGATTTTGAACCCTTGTCGCAAATGAGCGATATGTACGATTATTTAATGCTATCTTACTTAGAAAAACGTTGTCTATCCAATCCGATATTATAAATTAAACAGGTCACGAGTCATAACCATCAGCCATGCCACCAGCTTCGCTTATACCTACCTACCCTTTAAATACCACATTCGTCAAATTCACCAGAAATTGTGTGGAAACCTTGTAGAAACCCACTACAGAAATGTCTATTTTATTCAGACGAGCGTGTTATTCGGGACAAAAGGAGAACGAAATACGTTAATTGTGTCAGGAAATTGCTACGTATTCAGCGGCCCAAGGAACAAAAGCTTTCAATTTATTCTTAGTGGTATTGTACGTATTTACTTTTTTGGAAATAATAAAAAACATATCTACAAAGTAATACGTATTTCATTAAAACATTACTATACGAGTCTATAAGTCTAGTAGGTAATGTACTTACAGAGAATTGAGATTTTGATTTAGGTGCTATTAGGTATTCTGTGATTTTGGTAAGCAATAGAAAATATTTTCTGTCGGCAAATATTCACAAATACACGGCAAAGGAGCCAAATTGATCAACAAATAAATTTTTTGTCGTTATTAGTTTTTTGTTTAGCCTCCAACGAAAAAAAGGGGTGTTATAAGTTTCATATGTTTATTTGTGTGTGGGTCTATCTGTGTGTCTGTCTGTTCCCGCGTAGCTCTTGGATCAAGTAGTCTGTGGGTACCCAACTCCTTAGCAATTTACAGCAGATATAGTTTTTGGGCTTATTAGAATGGTCTCAATAATTAGATGTTAGATAGGTAAATGATGATCGAGGATCGAGAATAATCTGATGATGGAGCAGAAATCTAGGTAACAGGATGTCATCAGGTATATCATACAAAGTCCTGCTATAGATTCATATGTCGGGAGTGTTTTTTAGTTTACATCTTGTTTTAGTTCGAGTCCTAAGTTATACTATTAGTTACTATTGTTACGAAAAGATTTACAATATGAGAGTAATAATGGCCAGTTTAAAGAGATGTGTCACTTCTTTTTAGGCACAAGTTACGCAATAATACTTTTGTGTAGAAACTTGGGCTGTTTCCAAAAAGAGACGATTTAATATATCGAGGGTACGTACGGTTGAAAGGTAAAGTGAGTAATGTCCATAAGGTCGCAATACTATAAGCTCACTCAATATTTTTGTGTTCGGAAAAATCAATATCGAATCATTTTTATGCTTCTTTCATGTAAGTAGGTATGGTATCGAAATTTGAGTGCGCACGAAGTTTATCGGGTAATATTATTTCCACCCTATCGATAATAAGTTAAGGGGTAGGTCCATTGTTGATTAGTTTAGTATGTAAGTATATTAACAAAATAAATTGGTTTTACATCTGAGATGTAAAGAATATGTTGAAGAATGAACTCTTTCAACGACGATCCCCTTGATTTAATTTTTTTCAGATGTTATTTAACTATACTAATGTTGAGTAAATAGTATTTTTATCTTGATTCTAACTTCATTTTTAAGGCTACTAAGGTGTTAAGGCTGTCAAATTAAAAAATAAAGTAAAATTGTCAAAAAGATCCGGCAAAATGACAAACAATTCGTAGATTCGTAGCTACGGACCACAGCTACGGACTAGCTACGAATACGGGTATGAATATGATTCGTAGCTACGGCTACGGGAAAATCGCAGGCCAAAAACAGGCTAGTAGCCACTAGCCTGTCTTTGGCCTGCAATTTTTCCACTGTCGAGGGGACTGACATATGAGACAGTGGAATTAGACAAAATAGACTCTTGCTAGCCCGTCTCCGGCCTGTGATTCCTCATGCTTTCGAGGGGACTGACCGTGGAGCATGACAAAGTATCGAGCATCAGCTATATGTAAGGTGAGAGCACGTTATATATAGGCTGTTGAAGTCTGTATAGTCTCAAGGGTTACGATTCGTCTCTGGCCTGCGCCGCTGAGGGGACTGACCTATGAGAGCATGACAAAGTAGCGAGCATCAGCTAGTGAAATCAATATTTTGTAAGGTGAGAGCACTTTATAGTTATACGCCTGTCTAAAGTCTGTATGGTCTGTAACTCAAGGGTTACTAGCCCGTCTCCTTCTCCCGCTGCCGAGGGGACTGACCTATGAGACAGTCGAGCACGACCTTGAGCGCAGGGCGGTGTCGCAGCACGCGCTCGAGACGCATGCGCGGCCAGCACACGCACGTGCACAGCTCCTCCGCGATCACTGTCACCTGCAACCAATTACTTATGTTTACGAGCGCCGGTGGAGCCGTAGCAGTTTGGCATCGTTGCTATTGCTACAAAATACTCAACGTTTTAACATAAAAATTTTATACCAAAGAGATAATATACCTACACAGTTCTCTAAACTCATGTGATGTTTTTGTTCATATTCGAGCCCAGCCAGGGTCCCTATTTATGAGCTTATTCGTAAAGCAAAATTGTGTGCGTGTGGTATGTGCGCGCTGAAGATAGATTTTTTTATTTTAAACTTCATAAAATTACACTACACGTATTTTACGCATATTTTCACATTACATTATATTATACAGATATTATAATTAGTATAAGTAAGTAATTTACTCATAGTGTTTAGATCGCAATCATAGAATTGGATCGCGTCGGTCGAATCGGAATAAAAACAATTTCCAATGTAACAAACTTAACATTGGAAATTGTTTTTATTCCTATCCGACAGACTCGTTTAATTCAGTGCACAACTGAAAACTAACTCGACACCAATTTATCTGAATAATTTCCTTTGATATTAAATAGTACGTCACCGACGTGATACATTATTCATGCCTCGATGTGGAAATGAGGTTTGTCATCACCCGGATGTAACGTATATTGCTTTTATATTATTGTTAATTTTGACAGAAAGGTCACAGATGGTACCCACATGGCGTGGCGCGTGCTTTCAATGGCGGATGCATTACTATTATATCTTCTCCCTTTTTGACTTCGTTATTAAATTTTGTAAGTCTAAAGATAGATTCATCGTTCACCATCATCAACCCAATAAACGGCTCAAAACTGAGCGCAAGTTTCCTCTCAAGGAAGGGTTATAGACCATCATGCTGGCTTAATGCAAATTGGCAGACTTCACACACTTGAGAACATTCTGAGGAACTCAAGTGTGTAGGTTTCCTTACAAAGTTTTTCTTCACCGTTAAAGCATGTGATACTTAACTGCATTAGACCACTGTCCTAACCACTAGGCCACTGGGCTATCACTGCTCAGCGCATACCTTGCCCTTATTGTGCCCTAGTACCGTGTTTTCCTTAAAGTCGAACAAAATTCTCATAACGTCATATTACTTATCTAAAAAAAAAGTCATAATATCTGAAAGACTTAGAATTTGTGGATGCTTTGTGTCTCTATCAGAGATATTTCTGAGATCGAGGCCCATCAGGATCTACTAGGGCGATGGCCGGGTACAATTTATCGTCCGGAACTTTCGCTATCTTTATTTTACCAAGAGGTTTAGCGTGGCTTTCGTGATTGTAGAGCTGGTAAGTATTTCGGATAATCACTTCTGCTTTAAATCATACTGAGGACCTTTTTTTCCAAAAAATTTTTGCCTCGTGGACGCGTAAGTCTACGCGCGTCTACGCGCATCTACGCGCGTACTTTATGGCGTATTATATATGTATATGTATATTTATATAAATATAGTTATACTTTTATTACGTGGTGTAATGTTATTTTGTAAGGCCCAGCCCTGACTAGATGACAAGAAACTTCACAATTTATTATTTTCTGAAGATTTTATGCTGGAAACTCTCTAAATCTGTGGCTAGAAAGTTGAAATTATTATTTATTGAAGATCTTTACCGATGTCGCTTCATAATAAATATGAATAGATATAACATAATATACTTATATTATAAAAACTTTTAAAACCTACGTTTTTTTTTTAATCCTTTGAATAACGTCGAATAATACGCGCTTTGGGATTCGCGTAATAAGCAGAAGGGATTAAATTAATTGAAAATCGCGTGACACGGAGTGGCCCTAGCTTCATATTTTTATAAAAACATCTACTTATGTTTATTGTTTAGTGTAGCCAATCTTATTCATTGCTCTTTCGGATTCTACATTTGATTGTTTGTAAGTAACATAATCACTTTTTATACGGACTATAGCTGATATATTTTTCTCTATCAACTAATAGACGTTTATTGCTGGACGTAAGGTCTCTTGCATAAACTTCCATCTCGGGCTTGCGCCGCCTGTATCCAGAGGCTTACTGCGAGTAGTCTGATGTCATCGGTCCATTTAGTGGCGGGCTGCCAATACTGCGCACTCCGGCAGCTTGGGTCCCTAACAACCATCAGTCCTTCGAACTTTATGCCTTGCTCATTGCCACTTCAGTTTCGCGACTCGAGCTTTTTTAGGTTTAGATTTTCAATAGAGATGGTATATGTTTGTATTGCTCTTGTTACTAATACTCTACCTGGAAGACGTCGTCTGACTGTTCACGGTTCGCCTCCCACTCGGGCGAGTCCACGAACTGATAAGGCTGTATATAATGAAGAAGTGTTTCGTCACAACTCACTCGCATCCTACCGAAAGAGAAAATATTTATTATTTAAACAAAAGAAAATGTAAAATCTAGTTGTGTATTTGTATCTAGTTGTCTATATTCACTGTACCATGACTGCAGACAATTTATTGAGCCTCAATAGCCTAAAGGTGCGGACTTAAAACTGAAAAGGACGGTTCAAACGTTCAAGCGTTGCAGTATCGTTGCCGTTCCTACGTTTATTTAAAGGAGAGGGGAATATTAGTCATGTACTTTCAGCACGTCAAATATTCTTTCTTTGAAAAAAATAAATTCTTTTTATACCAGTCCACCTAGCATTTGTAGAGGAAATCTTTCTATAATAGGTAAGACTAGAATTTTTGTAAATACAAAAAGGAGTAGGTAAAATCATTTAATAAATTGTTTACAATTTTAAACATTTTGTTTGTATGAAGAAACATTTTTTTCTTTTAAAAAGAAAAGAATATTAGTTAAACTGAACTTGACTTATATTCTCCTCTCCCCTCCAAATAGCGAAAAGCTTGTGCTAGGAATGGGTACGACAATAGTGCAACTGGTGAGGCTCGAACCTGTGACCTTTCAGTTTTCAGTCCGCACTTTTAACCGGGCTATTGAGGCATTGTTTTACAATTGAATCCAAGTCGTGAGCATCAGATAGATATAACATAATTATTATCACAGTCAACACAAATCGCAACATCGTTACTCTTGAAACTTCGTATGTTCCAACATCCCGAATGTAAGGCACGTTTTGTTGTCTTGATTTATTGACCCATAAAAAGTGATGCCTATTTCCGTAATATTGTACTTTATGACCTATTAAAGTTGAACTGCAGAAATCCACACAATGGAGAACTATCAAATCACGAATGCTTATGTAGCTCAACTTGTCAGTTAACAAATTGCATATGCATAGAAGCAAGTGATGTAACATTTCTTTGGCATGCCTGTACAAATAATTTTCGATTGAAGTCGTAAAACAAAATGGTTGGCGCCTAAACTCAAGCCATCAAAATTCCAGACAGCATCGAACGAACTTATAAGCAAAATGGATTTTGATCGCGAGTCGACTTGCGTGGGTGAAGAAAATTGCTTGCTTTGCCTATTATACGAATAAGTAACGTGCAGCAAAATGCCGCTACTAGCTACTCGCTACATCTTTGAGAACATTGCATACACGTTGCATAATTGTTCTAATTCTTTCAAAATGTTTAAGAAAACAGAATTCGACCAAACATAGTTTGACAGCAAAATTGGCAACACGTTTAACATTGTTCGTTTAATTTAAATAAGTACTTAACTATATCTGAGAAGGTATTTTTAATCTATCACAATAGATTGTACACTTTTGGAATGACAACGAGTCTTTTGTAGAGCTATTCGGGCGCGTTTGGGACAATCTTCGTCAGTAATTATTACGATTTATCTACCTCACTTGCATAAAATTACATTAAATTTTATGCATATGCAATTATAATAATTATTTATTGACAGTCAAAAGTCTGCAATAAGCGACATTGCAGACTTTTGATATAAAATAAAATACTTATAATAAAAATCTAATCAACATAAGTGTGTACTTAAATTAACTACGTGTACCTAATAAATTCGGAATTATGACCACGTACACTTAGTATTTTATAACAGCCGTATTCCCTTACGGTGAGGGTGGGAAATTGATGTGTGGAGCCACCCAGGTATATTGAGGGTGTTGACCCAGCCTTACCTAAAAGGATAGCCGTCTACGACCAAACTACTCAGGATTAGTCCTTTTGGAAATCTAATAACGGTAATATGGACTAGATTAGAACTCAACTAATCTACGAGTAACTATTTAATCTACAAATGTAAATACTTATTGAATTTAAAAACTAACTTTAGACCCGCAAATTCGTCCGCGTGGAGTAAAAATTCTCTTTTTATCTGGCATAAAAGGTATGTCGCTCTTCAAGCCCTCAATCTTGCAAAAAATCGCAAAAAATCTTGCAAAAACCGTTTTGCGGGATTTAAAAACACACTTTCGCGTTATAATACTAATAAAGATTAAACACTTTATTATGTCATTCTAGCACACGTTACGAGTGCGTTTATATGTACATCTACAACGGTAAAATATTTTTATGAAAATGACAAAATTAAAATTATTACCAACAGGTTATTCTACTTTACTGTACAACTCCAATATTTTTTATAGTAGAAAGAACTGTGGTTTTTGTAATATAACCTTAGAAATTTTACACGAATAAAAATACATACTTTCCCTTTAGTATAATTGATAATCTCTCATCCGCCGGCGTCACTTCCTCGACAGCGTACGCCTCGCCCGGCTCAAGCCTGATGACCCTCGCTTCTCGCGTTAACTCCTGAAAGTGCTTCTTATTCACTTTCAGAGGCTTGAATAGTTTCAGGTACAAATCTGTCAGCTCTAATGACAACGCCGGTGGAAGAAACCTGAGGAAATGTAGCTTAAAACAGATCACGAAACTAAAGATGCTTAGATACTGAAATCAAGGTAGGTACTCTTAGATCCTATTGTCCTAGTTGCGAGACTAATTAAAACGTGTTCAATTAAGTATCTATAGAGAAATGGAAATCACTAAAGAAATCTAAATGAGACGTAAAATCTAGTGTAACTATACAGAAACGCTAATGTAAACTAGAGGGTCAAATCCAGTCAATAATCTAAAAATGATTGCATTAATGTGACGATCGTCTTTGATTTTTAATCTAAAAAGAATAGAAATAGTTTTTTATTCAAATAAACTTTCACAAAGTGCTTTTGATTCATCAAGTGAATCTACCACTAGTTCAGAATGGTTATTGCGATCGTTACACCGATGCTGTACGTTTCATTTTTAAAAATCCAACAGCTGAAATTCTATTATTCTAAATAAAAAAACTTGTAAAGTAAAACTAACTTTATATCATACATTTGATCTATTTTGAAAGAGATGAATGGTGAGGGTCGAGGCAGAGATTAGTATAAAGAAACAGATTGCTAAGTCTGTCAAATCACGCCCAAAATTATCCGAGATTGCGTTATTTTACACAATATTATTGTTAAAATCAACGTATTTCATTGTTCTGGTTTGTCATATTTGTTTATTTGTAGAATTAAAATTATAAAGTTTTCGGAAAATCATTATATAAAAATAGGAAACTTTTACAGTGTTTTAAGTTATATATTGAACGGTTGTTATTGTTACGATTGATGACGTGGTGTGGACGTGAAAATAACTAGATTTTTACACAAGCTTTGTTCAAATCACGTATGACGTTAGCAATCTGTTTCTTTAACTAATCTCCGGTCGAGGTAAGTTATATTACCTTATAATTAAGAAAACGGTGTGTATAGAGTTGACTAGCACGAGCGCGAGGCTCCAGGCGAGCACGTCGGGCGCGCACACCTCGGCGCCCGCCCACATGCCCATGAGCACGGCGCCGGCCGCCACCAGCGCGCGGAGCACCAGTATGCTCTGCTTGAAACTCTTAGGCGCCAGAAATGCTATCGCGAAGCAGAGATTTGCGGCCTGAACAACCAAAAAAAGTTATAATTAACAAAATTATAAAAAAAAAACACGACACATTACAAAGGTTCCCTTCGTGTATTCTTTAGTTCTCCTAAACGAATCCAGCTCCAATAAGATAAGCAATCTGCGCTAAAGATTATATTGCACAGGTGTACTCTCTATTCACTCACTTTCATTGCCCTCAGAGAACTGAGGCACAGGACCAATGGCTTTACGTGTACACATAGACACGGGGGAGAAGGGAGACACACCGCCTACTTTCTAACTCGCAACCAGTTCTAAGAATTTCTTGGCAGTAACTAGTTAAGCCCCAATAAATTTTTTGGTCCGATCAAGGAATTGAACCCAGAATCTCGTCATCCGCAGTCCAACATCTAACACTAGACCAATGACGCAGTTGCAGATGAGAGCAGAGGCAAGTAGTTTAGTAAGAGTTTAGTACAACAATAATATAATCGAATCTAGCAGATTGTCTCTTGCTGGGGGGCCTATCGATAAGTAAGTAGATTGATACAGGGTACCTGAAAGAGGTCTTGCTGCGCACTGGTCCACTTGGCGCAGAACCAGTGGTTGTCGTGGTCGTCGCTGGCGCTGCCGTTGAGCAGCTCGTAGTCGGTGTCGAAGCTGGAGTTGAGGCGGGACAGATTGTAGGCCAGCGTGGCGTTGAGCCAGGGCGCGGCGGTGGCCGGCGCGGGGCGGGCGGGCGCCATGCCGCGCTCGCGCCCCGCCGCCCGCGCGCCCCCGCCCGCGCCGCCGCCCGCGCGCGCCGGGCGCTCTTTGCTCGCGCCCGCGCGCCGCTCCGACACGAGACGATTCAGTTGGGCTCGCGCTTTCAGTATTACCAACTCCATTACCACTCCCTGCGCCTGCCCGTCGCGTGCCACCCGCGCGCTCCAGCTCCACCCTAGCTGCAACAAATCATACCTTAGCTTACTGACGCGTCCGTAAACTACACAACACATAAATCATACCGCCAAACCTAGCCTCTATTCTTGTTTTCCTTTAAATAAAAATTCAGAATTGTTCACTGCACACATTTTAAGCCTCACTGCAGGTTTAACGGTCCAATGGTGAACTGAAAGTCTGAAAGGATTCCGTCCAACTGGTGGGCGTTGGACTACTTTTTTATTCGATGATTTAAAGTTGCTTTTGACTGCGATCGCCAATCGCCATTTAAAAATCCCAACATTAACTGGTAAGTCTACCAGTCACTGGTAGTCACCAGTGGTAGTAAAATGACGTTGCAATCCTATGAGATAGGGCTAATACCAAAAAAAAGTATGGCAGTATTTCAGGTACTCTAGAATTCTACTAATATTATACATGAAAAAATTTGTGAAGATTGTTGTTTAGTCAAGTAGTTTTTGCGTGAAAGAGTGACTTTCACGCAAAAACTACTTGACGGATTTTCATGAAAATTCACAATGTTATAGATTAAATATACATTAGAATCCTTCGTCTTACTAAAATTATAAATGCGAAAGTCTAGATGGATAGATGGATGTTTGGTACCTACTCCTTTAAGCCACAATGAATAAACCAATGTGTTGAATCCGCCAACTTTATCTAAATAGATAATGCCAACATATTATATAATAACGAATTCCGTATTTTAGCGGCAACATGTGCCTACAACCAACGCTTAAGAAAGTCTGTGCGATTAAATAACTTTAAGAGCTCTTGAGAGAGTAGAAATATTAACATAAATTTGCTTAAGGAATTTCAATTAATTTAAACGAAGTGAGTATGCACTATATTAAGGTTAAGGAAGTTAATCAAATTATTGAGTCCTGGTTACCTAAGCATAAAAGTTTATAGCTTTACAGTTTAATGAAATAAAATTCAAAATAACTTTGCTGGTAGGAGGCTTTGGTCGTGGTTAGTTACCACCCTACCGTCAACGACGTGCCGCTAAGCGCTGCGTTCATGATGAGTGGCGTTAGAAATCGATTAGGGGCATGAGCTTAATTAAAACTGCCATAACCCTTCTTGTGAACTGTAAAAGTGCCAATAGAATATTTTGAAATGTGACAACACATTTATGCCTAAGTATGGTTATATATCAATATACCTACTACTGGATAAGTAACTGTCATGGCGTGTAATATGTCTAAAACTTGAATTAAACAAGCTTCCAAACTCTGCATCTTTATTTAAAAGCAAACGTTTCCAAATTAGCCGGCTACCATCTTAGACTGGATCATCACTTAAACTCAGAAGAGATCCAGTAAAGAGTATCTTATTATCGAATAAAAAAATATACCTAGAAAGAATTTTTGAGATATGAAAATTATTCGGCTGTTAAATTGATTGAAACTAAAGCCTTGATTTTAAACGATCGTTATCCAAGCGAAAATATATCAAAGTGGACTGTATAACAGCCACTTACGTGACACGATTAGAAGTCACGAATACCACACCATTTTCACATGCATTTTCTTTTTAACTTAGGTATAAAAGAAATCTACGTCATCAAAGGAGATGACGTTTAGCTTTACACCCAGTGAAAAGGTCATCGAAATGAAAGGAAACAATACTGAAAATGGAAATTGCCAACAATTATAATGTGCTAGGTACTCGGAAATCTACTACGGTTCAATCCCCGGCCGCTGTGTACTGTAATCGTGACTAACTGACAGACACTATTGTGTACTGTAATCGTGACTAACTGACAGACAATGTCTTGAGCCTCAACAGCCCAATGGTTAAAGAAAGGTGCGGACAGATAAGGTCAACGGTTCAATCATTGCACTAAGTACTGTCCGGCCCACCTTTAGGCATTTTTCCGAGGCTAGAGGGGAATATTTGTCAAGTTCAACATGGTTAATGTCCTTTTCTTTTAATACTCTGACGAGATTAAAATGCAAAAGCTAATTCGATAAAGTACCTACCTGAATTTAAAGTTTATATCCGACATTAATATCGGATTTGTTGGCTGCGGTCATGTCTTATTCATCCTAACTTACTTTGCCCCACATGAAACTACGGTATCGCTATTTCTGCTTCCGTTCAAGTTGACATTGGAAGTAAGTAAATCGCATTTTGTTGGCACACCTGCAGCTCATTAACTATAGAAAAGATGAATATGAGTTTCTAAAATTTTTATTCTACCGATTCTGAATTAGTTTCTCTAAGTCAGGTGATTTCGGTAATTTTCCCGCTCCATACAAATTTCTTATTTGAATATTAAAAACCAAATTGCAATGAAATGTAGAAATAGAAACGCTCTAGAAGTTAATTTAATATGTATGTGCCTAAATATATTACCTACATAACTAGCGGTTGCCTGCGACTTCATCTGCATACAATTTCTAATTTTCTAGATATAAGAGACCTATCGACAAAAGTCCTACCCCTACTAAAAACCGCTCCTTGTTTCACATACAACAAACTTCCATCCCCTATTTATACCACCCTCAAGGATGAATTTCTAAAATAGCTTATACAGGTTTTCATTATTTGAAACTAGTGCCAATTCAGAAACATAGAACTTTAGTAACATAGGAATTCGTGTTTTGACTTTTGAATACCGAAAACTGTGCATTTTGCGAGTCGACCTGTGGTCAATTACCACCTCACTCTTGCATATTGCAAAAGCCAAATACTGGTCGTTTACATTCGTATGATTAAGACTGCACAGAATGCCAGAAAAAAATCAGATATCACCCACGCGTGAAATAAAAGAATTCCTTATGTTACAGAATATATATCCTTTACAAATTAATAGTCTTTATTGAACATTCGCTTAAAGTCCATAATTTTCCTACTTCCCTAACAGACTTCACTACTTTGCAGAATTTAACTTTAGTTCAAAGCTACGTTCAAAGCATTTACAATAACAATGGGGCTCAATTCAAAAGTTTGACCACTACATTATTCAAGTGACAAGTAACATTGGGCATTCAAAAGCCCATATAATACGAACCGCTTGGTGGTTGCAAATGATAAAAAATAAAATATTTAATCGTTCATGAAAGCATAATCCTATTTAATATTATAAATGCGAAAGTTTGGATGGATGGATGAATGTTTGTTACTCAATCACGCCGCAACGACTGAACCGATTTGGCTGTTATTTGGCACAGAGATGGATTATAGTCTGGAATAACACATAGACTACCTTTTATCCCGGAAAATAAGAGAGTTCCTGCGGGAATTGAAACTTAATCCATGCAAACGAACTCGCGGGCATCAACTAGTAAAAAATAATTTTTGGATAGAACTCGGCTATCGTTGAGGTCTAGTATAATTATCGTATTAATATTATAAATGCGAAATTTTGTGAGGATGGATGGATGGATGGATGGATGGATAGATGGATGGATGGGTGAATGGATGTTTGTTACTCCTACACGCGACAACGAATGAATTAATTTGGCTGGGAATAAAAATGACTCATACCTAGCATTAACACATAGACTAAGTACATTTTATTCCGGAAAATTAAAGAATTCCCGTGGGAATTAAAAACCTTAATCCACGGTGCCGAAATCGTGGGCATCATCTAATCCTCAAATTATAATCTCTGGAACAGTAAAAAGTACAAAAAGGTATAGGTGGATATTACATTAAAATAAAATAGGGATAGACAGCAGTATTCATCATACATATACTTGAACATTATAATTGCACTTATGACGCACTAATTATGACATCATAAGTGAACAGTTCATCAAAGTAATCATGAGTGAGTAATCATGAGTTAAGTACTAACAGAAAATAATATAGAGCCATAGAAATGTGACAAGTTATTTATGTCGATAATAATAGAGCCGCGATAAGCCTCGCGTTGCCGTCTCTGTTATATAATTGCATGAAGTGTTACTTGCCAGTTTGAAGAAAATTCAATACATTTTCCATTACACAACCATATGAGTGCCTAGGCCTATATGTAGAGAGTACAGTTGCACATGCAACTGTAGTAAGTATATAATCTAAATAATACAAATATCAAGCTAGATATAAGATAATAATTATCTAGAACAGAATAGGATAGTTTTTTATTCAAATAACTTTTACAGATTGCTTTCAAATCGTCAAGTGAATCTACCATATGCATTGGTTCTGAAAGCCGTTTTCAACAAACATATTATTCTGATATACGTACCTAAAGACAGATCGATTGGACTAAACTACAAGGATTCCTTGTTTCACTACGGAACCTTTAAAAGGGTTAGATATTATAGTCATGCATTTTAAAATTGAAATAGGGCCAAAAAGCTTAATTAACAGAATAACTTTTCAAGCCCTGCTCGACAATAAAGCTCCTACGTCGACGAGCACTATATTACAGCTTTTTTCTCTACATTTGTGAGGCTGTTGTCACCGCGTACATTAAATTGTTGAAAATCTCCAGCGACTATTTATACAAACGTATCTACTTTAGCACGTTAGAACGTTCTCCTAGCATCGCAAAATTACTAGAGTAGGTCTGATGATAAATTACCAAAACTACGGCCATTCAACTCAAGAATGCTCCATACTAACTTAGATTGACTCTTATTTAATATCAACTCATCTTATTGTAGACTACGTTAGTAGTTTGTCAGCTTTTCCGGAAATATATCATACTCATATTATAAAGACGAAAGTTTATACGTGTGTTTTGTGTATGTTTGTTACTCCTTCACGCGGCAACGAATGAACCGATTTAACTGAAATTTGGAATAGAGATTAGCTCTTACCCAGGATTAACACTGCTACAATTTATCCCAGAAAATTAAAGAGTTCCCGCGTGAATCAAAAACCTTAATCCACGCGGACGAAGTTGTGGACATCATCTAGTGTAGTTATAAACTTACACGGGAGCTCAAGTAACACATTGATTAATATTAAAATAAGGATAAATTTTCGTTTGTATGGAGCGCACTCGGAATCGCGATTCTCATATCGCATATGGAAATGTATTACATTAATTTAGCACCTAATTAGATTATGGAATACTACATCAAAGTTCTAACACACAGTTAACACTGTGTTTCTATGTATGAAAATACATACATATCATCTGCGTTTCTATAACATTTCTATAGAGCTAAATTCTGTAGGCCTGCGATGACGATGTCATAATAAATTAGAAGAAAAAAGAAATCTACTAGTATAAAAAAATTAATGCCATTTCCATTTTTACACGACCGGCGAGCCACTGCCTTCACTGAAAAATGGCGTAATGAGGGTTGACGGCATTTCGTTTTTTTCGCAGCCTCCCTTTTATTTCCCTTTGTGTGTAGTGCCGTAACCTATTTTGTCTCAGTCACTGAGGCTTGCCAAATCTATAAATAAAATGTACAAGACAATTCCTATAGCTATTTACTATGGTGTAGGAACAATTTAAATTAAAGAATGTTTTGTCTATGTACAATAATATATATAAGCAAGAAAGTGGTTTTTCATTGTCTTCGACATATCTTCAAATGGGGGACCAAGGTGGAGTGAATCTCGGTTAAAGCAAACCTTGTAAGATAAAATGCTTAACGGCTAATATTCATTATTCAACGAATTTACGAAAATGCTCGAAAATTCTAAATTGATCAATTATTATTTAGGTATTCTAAAAGGGATATCCAGGTAAATTAATGATCGTGTGAAATGAAGCTTTTAGCTAGCTTTTAGGGGTTTTTAGTGATTATGAGGCTGATGATAACTATGAGACATACCTGAGGTATTTAAAACCTCTAAAAAATCAAGTGCGCCGACAATGCATCAATCCTTATTTTTGGGCCGACCGGCTTGAGCGAAATAATATCAATTCAAATGTATCAGGTCAAAAGGCACGAGTTCGTACGGGTAAGTTTAATTTTATTTCAGTGCTGTCCATCCCACAGATAAGGATGATAGATGACGCTTGTGTTCCACTTCAGTTCAACATGTTGAATATTTTAAACATTCTCTAAAATTAGATCCGATTAAACTGTAATACTGAAATGAAGTAATTCTCCCTCTATTTTCGAAATATGCCAATCGTTATCGTTTAACTTGGTCGTCCAGACACAGTCAGCGGAGGAATCTTGCAACGCTGGATTTCCTGGTCGCCATTTGAATACGTGGGACGCCCACGTCTGTCAGTTCGTAGAACTATGTGCCCCACCAAAAGCCAATGGACAATCTACGTCAATAACTCTGGATTTGCTTTGGATTCCACTGAGAGACCCTGAGTCCTAATAGAGGCCCATAAACTTAACTGGTTTTACAATATTTATTGTTTCCCTCCATCACACTAATTGTCAAACAAGTTCCAGTCTCTTACTAAGCTTACTTCATTCTATGTTAAGTAAGAATTTTCTAAAAACCACCTAATGTAGTCCATGGTTGGTACCAACAATATCAATTCGTAAACGACAGTTCCTAAATCGTCACAGTTTAGGTAGGCAGTACCCCTGCAGTATCAGTATTGAAGAGCGAGGACCTTGAATTCCACGATGTAGAATATGCTTGATACTAACAATATCAATTCGTAAGCGAAAGTTCCTAAATCCTCACAGTTTAAGTGGGCAGTACCCTGCAGCATCAGGATTGAGGAGCTAGAACCTAGACCTCGATGGAGTAGTATATGCTTATTACATATAATAACAATTCATGATTAGCAGTTCCTAAATCTCTACAATTTAGGTGGGCAGTACCCTGCAGCATCAGAATTGAGGAGCTAGAACCTAGACCTCGATGGTGTAGTATATGCTTATTACATACAATAACAATTCATGATTAGCAGTTCCTACATCCCAATAATTTAGGTGGGCTGTACCCTGCAGCATCAGGATTGAAGAGTAGGACCTGGAGCTCTATGATCTAGTATATGCTTAGGCCAAGCATACCAATTCGTAAACGACGGTTCCTAAAGTCCCATAATTTAGGGGGGAAATACCCCTGCAGCATCAGGCTTGAGGAGTTGAAGGTAAACATTTTTATGGGACCATTTCGCAAGCTTCCTCTGTCGATTAAAAAAAAAATCTCGTGAATCGGTCCAGAAACCTCGGAGTAATCGGTGGACATACATAGAAAAAAAAAAAAAAAAAAGATACCGGCCGAATTGATAACCTCCTCCTTTTTGGAAGTCGGTTAAAAACCACCTGGAATGATTTTGATGGTGTATTTTATATTACAGAAGTGGTCTCTAGTCGTGGGTTTTTGGTAAGTTTAAATATTGACTTTTATTTCTACCCATCGAAATAGATGTATACCTACATTTATATCAATGTAACCTTTAATATGAGTAGATAGATAGTTAAGAAAGCATTGATTCACTTTTAAAATTATTGAAAATGTGCGAAATACTCCTAGCATGATAGAATATAGAAATACTCGTATGAAAAGATTCGAGTTCATCCAAAAATGATAAATGAAAGGTGAAACCTTGATGAAACCTATCAATGTGTTGCATATACTCGTGCATAAGCAGAAGAGAAAAATTTTGAATTAAAAGCTGTACAGCGATATAAATTGTAAATAGAAACGGTGAAACATGGCCGAGTTACAAAACGCCTGCGAGCTACAGGCCTCTATCAGATGGAAAATACCTATTGAAACAAATTTTTATTTCATTGCCTTTTCAGTGAAATTTATTTTCCAATACGGTTTGTTCTAGAACAAAACATACTATTTTTATACGGCGTTGTTATCAACTGTGTTTTATAATGGGTATGCTTTTCAATACTACCCATAAATATTGATCGAGTATATTACCTAGAGCTTTTATCCATATACGTACCTATTTATGTTACCGAGTTACTTTTGAATAAATTATTTTTAGAAGAATAATAGGATTGCATTTTTTTAAATATTCCTCCTCTAGGTTACCCAAAGAATGTGAAAGTGCGTTTTCTAGATAACATATCCTTGTATATCATATTCATAATACTCCATAGAATAGGTAAACGTATCCGTGCGAACAAGGGGCAAGTCACCTATGATATTTTATGAACTTTTCCATAACATACCAATAATTGTCACTTCAAGAAGATTGGATCGCGCAGTCTCTCGTCAGCAAAAATGCAGCGACAATCCACGTAATACACGATACCTCATAAGTATAAATGGTAGTAGGTATATTATAGGAAATAGCATGGCTGGCTTCAACATTCATTCCAGCTTAGTCATATAGGGGATATAGGGGTGAGTTAGCTGGCACTGCCACTTGGCGACAGATTGTCGCGACCGCGCCTCTGTGACCCACCAATATCCTCATACATATCAACGTGATTCGCTCAATCACATCCAAAGCCGTATGTGTAGGAAAACGAGTTAATATAAGCGAAAGGATTCCATCTTCGCGGTTTCATTTAGTTTGGAAATTGGAAGGAAGTTGGAGAAGACTTTTGTTTGTTAAAAAGCAGACGTGGGTTTAATGGACTAGATTTAAGAAAGTATCTGAACTTGGAATGAATAGGAGTTAACAAACGGCACAAAGTTTTGCTTTGGCTAATAGATAGAGCCCTGAAATAGATAACAATCATAAAGAAGATCATCCTTCTTTTAAGAAGAGTTTTAGGAAAAATAACTAGAAATCAAATCATAATAATACACAACATCCTTGGTATGAAAATATGAAAGATTATATTGGGTTTGTTTTTAATACATTATGTTTTAATAGTATATAATTTATGCATTCATATCTGGCCCATTCAGGCCTTTATTTAATTTACCAATAGCCGTGCAGAACGCTTTGCAGTAGGTTTAAACATTCTTTAACATTTTCGAGTAACTGCAAACATCTAACCTGTGTGTACGTACGTCTACCCGTTTTTAAACTATACCTACAAAATATTTCCTTTTCGTACAAGCCAGAATGTCATTTAAGTAAGCAAAGCATTATGCAAACGACGCAAACGGTCGTTGTTCGTATTTCCGTTTAGGAATGCTTAAAAAATGTTTGCCAAGGACTAACTTGCATATAAAAGCTACTTGCATGTAAAGTCATATTTGTATGGAAATATGCATATGGAGCCCTTCCTCACAGGGATGCCACGGCGACGTCGCTGGCAACGAAGCCAGACAATAAATAATTATTTATTAATATCGAAATGTAATGTTTGGCAACGTATATACTATACTTTGCAATGTGGCGACTGGGGCCGTTTCTATTGGTAAAATAAAATACAAGAAACCATGTCATAAGTAAATAATTATAATGAGATCATTAAATGGCCATTCACCTATAGACCATTGGGCAAATGGTCTAAGCACTCACCAGAGAACCAACGAATTGAAAGTACCAATTTCAATAGATAACCTTGTCAATCTAAGTACGCACATTCTTATTTACAAGCTTTATTATTAACTTGCAATGTATGTATGTATGTTTGTTTGTTTGTTTGCTTAGATCAAATGTTACAAGCTGAATTAGAACCATTTCCCGATTTCCGATTGAGCTAAGCAATATTATTGCGACCTGGAGCTGAACTGAAGATGTCTATGGGAACTCTGTAATAACCCTTTTAACCTGTTTTTTTAACTTTTTAGTTTTTTATTGTATAACTAGCTGATGCTCGCGACCTCGTTCGCGTGGAATTAGTTTTCAAGATCCCGCGGGAACTATAATTTTTTTCGGGATAAAAAGTAGCCTATGTTTTAATCCAAGGTATAATCTATCTTCATTTTAAATTTCAACTAAATCGGTCCAGTAGGTTTTGAGTTTATTCATTACAAACATACACACAAAAATACAAATCTTTCCTCTTTATAATAGTAGTGTAGAAGTGTAGAAGTGTAGATTAATAAAAGCTTGTTTTAAAATTTTTTTTTTTTAATAAAGAATATTAGCCAAGCTGAACTTGACTTATATTCTCCTCTCCCCTCCAAATAAGCGAAAAGCTTGTGTTAGGAGAGGGTACGACAATAGTGCAACGGGTGGGGCTCGAACCTGCGACCTTTTTTAGTTTTTAGTCGGCACCTTTAACCGTTAGGCTATTGAGGCTCTGCTTGTTTTAAAAATGTTTTTGATTTAATCGCCAAATTGCGAACTCTCTTTATTGACGTCGGTGAAAACCTATAACAGTTTTATCAAATATAGTGAAACCCGAGATAAGCAACGTAATCGAGAAAGCTATTTGCGGAAGCCCATGAGCACGCTGAAGCTGTGAAGAGTGGGAAGGGGGATTCTTTATTACCTACTGATTTTTTTCTCGATAACAGATTCCAATTTGTACATTTAGCATATGTATTGTAGGTATATATTATTATAGGTACTTAGGTATGTATAGCAGTTAGTTCTTGGGCAATGCTGAACTTCCATTTTTATAGAGGTTAAGATTTAATAATAATCTTCTATTGATATATAAAAATCATTTGCTGTTCGTTAGTCTCACTACTTAATAAAAACAGATTGAACGATTTGTTTATTTTTTTATTTTGTTCACTTTTATACAAGAGTGATTTAAAAAAATAGACGTGTGGCACTCGGGGACTGCCGCGGTAAAGCTACTGCATAGCATTTTTTATCAACGCCATCTAGCGGTGAGAGGAGTCCCGTGTCAGGTTATTTTCGTTACGGAATTTCTGGATTCGGTCTCCACGCTCAAGGCCCGCGATGCAATAGCTTAAAAATATAGGGACAACCTAACCAAAATTTTTTAAAGGAATCACCACTTCGGCTTAAGTATTCATTTTGTAACTAAGATCTACGTATATAAACGGCTGACGAGATTTTCCTTGATCATAGTTGTTAAGCCCATTTCCATGAAATCTGCTCTACAGTAAAAAAAACTGCAAGCAAATATGTATATCCTTCCATTTCGACACTACCATGCCACAGACATACATACAACATAATGTGTTTGTCAAACTTACACCTAATACCTTTTTTTTGGTCTGAGATTAAAAGGATCCCGAAATCTTATCCAAGGCTTTATTGCGTGTAATACACATAGTAGTATTATAGGAAGGTGGAAGGCACGAGATTGATGACGACAGCATAAACTTATCGACTAGAAGATAACATTGTATTCTCAACATTGCGTGACGAGCCAAGCGGTGAAAACGCACCGAATCACGATCTATTTCCTTGCCACGAGTAACGGTCAAAGGCTTATACACACAGAACTTGCAACGGAAACTCGTGCAACTCGGCTCTCAGGCCGAGATGTATAGAGTGTACTTGACTAGTCAATTCCGGAAAAGCTGCATCAATTAAGGAGAGTCTGATCAGAAAACAATAAAAAAAAAATACTTTTCGTTCTGATCTGATCTGAAATTTCAAAAATCAATATTTCTATAGTAAAAAGCCCCTTCAAATATCTAATTCGGATCAAAAGCCAATAACTTCATCAGAAATATTGTGGAGCATTAATTAGTTTTTGCTTTTTCTGTAAAACTACTTGGAATGGAAGTATTGGTTTTTGAAAAGACACTCCTCAATTGTTGCTACAGTCTCTCTTATAATTGGCTGATTGATGGTGAGCGACGATATATTTTAGCCAATAGTGAGAGAGTATCGGCCAGTCAGAGGTAATTACGATAATGTGGCAATTATTTTAAGATCATCCCGTAGCTCACTTGACGCGGACTTGCGAAGGAGTTGTTTTAGCTGTCTTAAGTCTCTGCAGAGTGACACCTATGAATTTCTGGCTTAGAATTTGGAATACAGCTGCGATTCAACGCGAAAAAGATATCCTACTGCAATAGTGAAGTGTGCCGCCGGTAGCGCCAACATGCCATATGCTGCACATGACATACTATCAAACATAAAATAATGATATAGTTTACTGGTACGTACCACGATAAATTTGCATGGACCGTGGTCACGATGGGACTGCGGGGATAGAAGAGTTGAAGTTGATGTCAAGTATCATCAAACAATTCCTGTTACGGGTGTTACACATCAAACGCGTGTAGAATACCTTCGGGGGTTCTGTGTGTTTCAGGCTTTAGCCACGTTTGCTCAGCTTCGATTATGAGTATAACAACTTTACATAGGGATGTCGAAAACACCAAAATGTAATGTTATAATAAATCATCTCGATTTTTCTAATGTGTCGATATCGATAAGACTTTATCGATAAGAACTTTATTGATAAGCTAATGCTTAGTTACAACTTTTTTGATGTGGTATTTCCTCGAAATTCAATATTGTGGGCCGAAAAAATATATAATAACAATAATAATAAATATTTTTTATTTCTTTCTACAATTTATATGTCCTCGAGTTGGACCTCATTGGTTTTTTAAAATCATTATGAGGTTTCCTTAACAGTTATCGATTATTTTTTAATAGTTCACAAAATACTTACCTATGGTTATTCGCCTGTAATCTCATTCGTTAAAAAAAGATTGAAATTGAAATAAAAAAGTTAAAGTCAATAATAATAATTTTTTGATTATTAATAAAAAATATAAAGGTGTTTTTAATTGTAGTGTCACACGAACTGTCTGGTGGTACGTTAGAAATCTTTAGAATATTCTCTCATTAATATAGAAAAGGTCGCCTCGAACCTAATTAAGATTCATCTGAATACAGTCTTAATTAAGCGAAACTTATATTTAGTATCTACACAGCATCCCACTCACTGCCTACGCTACATAAAGTTGTTACTTTATGAGCTCAAATACTTTGCCACATCGTGTAACTCAGTAAGTTGATTAAGTACTTAATATTTATTACGGACAGGAATCTAAGAATAAACTGCTTCGTTAAAGGTTGGAAGGTTGGTGCAGTGAAAAACACCGAATGTGACAATCTTTTCTCTATTGCTATCTACTCGTATCTAATAAAATAAATTATAGTGCGGTAACTATACTACGAGTATACCATGGAATCTCTTTGTAATGTAACTGTACAGCATTTTAATAATTCGTATAAAATTTGGTCTCTCTTTAACTTGCTGAAAAGGCGCTATTACATCATGTAAAGCAAGCAGCATTTACAGAATCTTCCTCTACACGCATATAAATATGGTGGGTAGATCGTAGCACCTCTACGCATACTACGCGGCTCGCGTAGCACATTCCAAATCGGCGGTAAAGATCATGCCCATTTATTTGTAAGGCATTTTTTATCGACCCCGAGATGACAGCGTCTTTAACCAGAGACGTGAGATAAGAGAGGCCGCTCACCTGAGCAGCCGAGAAAGCGTCCCGTCTCTCCGCCCACTTGTGGCGGTGGCGAAACTAGCAGGGCGTCGCTCACGGAACGTCCGCATATCTTGCACTTTCATGCCGTACCATCATAAAGCACCACAACAAGAGCAAGCGCAACACGCGAGTGTCATAGTGGATCTCGAGCGGTACGCAGCGGTACGGAGGCGGCACGGAGCGCTCGGCTTGGGGGCGCAGCGCCGCGCGGCACGAGACTGCCTCCGCGACACGGCGCTCCGACGGGCGCGGCCGACACGCACGCGCGCTCTCTCCGCCCGCTCCCGCGCCGCCCGCCCTCGCGTCCTCGCGCCCTCGCGCCCTTACTCACATCTCGCTACTACCTACTTTAGATATTATCAATACAATTATTGTACAAATTAACCCGTCCACTCGCCGCAACACGTCAAATGTGCCCAATTCGATTTTCATGCCATCTCCATTCAAACATTTCGCGCTGTCCCTGAAAGCAGTTGCTTCGTCACGCTTACTCAACCTTTTCACGCATCGATAAGTCGCCTTTCTACAGAAATCGAGTTATCTCGGCGAAACGGGATTAAATAAACGTAGGGATGTTAACAATACGAGTTTAATCTAAGTAGCAGTACAAATTGAATCATTTTCAGTACCAAGATATATCACTAACTGACCAATATTGACACATTTATAGAATTCGGCAGAAGTCCAGAAATTTTCAGGTACCTACTAATTCCAATATTTACGACTTGGTGCTTTCAGAAATTTTGACCATTGAACTAATTTAAATAAAGTTCTCTAATTTTGCTAAACCGGTTTTCCTCATTGTAGAGAAGCGTATGTTGCCAAACTCCAGAGTGGTTTTAATATTACCTACTACATTTTATACTTCAGTACTTTTCTTAAATTTGTATTTTGGATTTATTTAACAAGGTAAAAAGCGGAATATAGATTTAGGTATTTCAAATAAACAATCAACAAACTTAAAATAATATAAAATTAAAATCTAAATTATAATAATATTATACTACAACTATTTCTAAAATTAAAACTATTAATAATAATAATTATTTCTAAAATTAAAACTAATATAAACCTAAAACCTCATCGATGTCACCGCAGCGCGGCATAGTACCCAAGATGCTGGCAGCATTGCCATTTATTATTTATTTATTTATCCATTTTGGATTGGATTTTATTTATGTTGAATATTTAATGAACCCATTTTTTTTCTTTTGAAGAATAGCAAGCTGAACTTGACGAATATTCTCCTCTACCCTCCAAGTAAGCGGAAAGCTTACGACAATAGCACAACGGATCGAACCTGCGACCTTTCAGTTTTCAGTCCGCACTTGTAACCGGCTATTGAGGCTAAAACTTATATTAAGATGTTTTTAACCTATTACGAAAAATCCAAAAGAAGGATCATTATGAATTTAGCAGTCTACGTGTATGGTATGTATTTACGTAGGTATATTATTTCAATGTAGCGCCTAAAATACTGAGCCGATTTTGATGAATGAGGGGCCGTTTTATTATGGCCCGGGGTGGGCCCGGGTGACAAAGGCTACATTTTATATGAACAAAATCAATATGACAGATCCATCCAGTTTTCCGGTGTCGGACTGTGATATAGTATATTTATAAAAAGAGGTGGATATGTTACAAGCGCGCGGTAAATGAAGCGCGTAATGGCAGATATTTTTCATAATTTGTCATATCATTTAACAATGAAGTACTCTATTGTCATTCGGAACAAGTTTTTCGCTTGTTTTGTGAGTATATAACTCACCCCGGTGTCGGATTACAGTTTTTAAACTTTTATTCTTGTAACTATAACATTTTCAGCCCTTACAGAAAAGCTCTGCGATATAAATGTCGCTTGATTCGGCTATCATCCATTGCATGTTACCTACCAAACGTTCGCTATTTGGCAAGTCTTCGAAAGTTCTTAGGTTAGAGGAAAAAGTACGTCAGCAGCAGTTTTTTATTGCATACTGTCCAGGTTAACTGGTAATTTATGTGACACGGTCCGGTGGTTGTTAGCACGGAATTTAAGGCTGTGCCATGAATTATTTTATTTATGAGCGCCTGAAGCGCTGGCCTCTGCGATTGAATGTATAACTGCGTGACGATTAGCGGTTGGCAGAGATCCAGTTGTTAACGGAGCCTTGCACTGGCGTAGCCTCATTGTCTCCACGCCGACTATCGAATGGTACACACAATCAGATCCTAATGGAAGAGTTTCATCAAAAATGTATGGCGAAATGCTCAATCGTGCAATTGAGTTATACAACTTTCAACCATGAAATTACTAGCATTTTGTGGAATATCAGAAAATAAAAACATATGGCTTTTTGTCGGAATTTTGACTTGTGCCGATGATCAATATGAAAATACTAGCTGTTGCCCGCAACTTCGTCCGCGTGGATTTGGTTTTTAATAATCCCGTGGGAACGCTTTGATCTTCCGGATTAATATACATATAGCCTTCGGTTCAGTTCTTTTTCGTTTCTCGTCGGGTGACCACCCTCGACCGCCGACTTACCGCATCGCATTGTTCGCCCGCGCTATTTTTTCTTTTTTCTCGGCTTCTAAGAGTCATACCGAGATGTTGCATAGCCTATAACCTTCCTCAAGAATTGGGCTATGATAGTTCCAGAGATTAGCGCGTTCAAACAAACAAACTCTTGCACTTTATTATATTAATATAGATTATAATTGAATAACTGCACGTATTATTAAAAGATTATCTATTTTAGGGTTCCGTACCCGAAGGGTAACCAACCAGCCCTATTACTAAGCCTCCGCTGTCCCTCCGTCCGCCTGTCTGTCAGCGGGCTGTATCTCATAATCCGTAATAGGTAGACAGTACATGAGCATTAGATATCGTTTCAATTATGAATATATTTAATTTATATCATTTATCTAATAGTATATGGATTATGTAAGGTCATCCTTAAATCATGCAAACAATTTGCAAGTACAAATCTTTCTACATTTTTATGCAATCTGAATCGCCCTTGATAAAATTCAAATGAGGGAGTCAGCAGCAATAAAACTGAGCTTTACATAAGTATCTGTACCTACGTGGATATACGAGTAGTGTCCATAAATTCTGGAATATCTTATACAGTCGAACCTGGAAAAGCGAGGCTATGAGGAACTATGAGATTTAGATCTAGATGAGGTCTTATGTAATTACGGGGAGATGTCCGTGACTTCGATCGCGTGGATTAAGGTTTTTTGATTCCTGTAGAGCTCTTTAATTTTCCAAAATAAAATGTAGCCTATGTTTATTCTGAGTATTTCGTTCCTATCCAAATCGGTTTAGTCGATGTGGCGTGAAGGAGTGACAAACATCCAAACTCACATTTATAATAATAGATTGTTTAGGTATGGTAATGGTAAAAACTGGCATAAAACCTTTAAATAAGGGTTGTTTTTAATGTCTGGACTCTGGATCTCTATAAGATACACATATGTACAAAAACAAACTGTGAATGGGAAATTGTGAGGTAATAATACTTAATATGTAATTACACGAGAACTTAGAAATAATGCTAAGAAGGTCCGAAACACGTCTGAGAACTTATAACAAACTCAGCCCGATATACTTTTTAACCTTTTACTTTACCTAGGCATAAAGGTGAAAGGTGTATTACCTACTTGTAAACTAACCCTCCCAAGTTAGTCCGCTACCATCTTAAACTGCATCGTTACTTATCATCAGGTGAGATCGCAGTCAACTAAAAAAAAACTAATATTATAAATGCGAAAGTGTGTGTTTGTTGGTTTGTTCTTCAATCATGCTGCAACAGAGCTATACGAATCAACATGATTTTTTGCATGGGTATTGAGGACCTGGAGAGTGACATATGCTACCTACCTACTTTTTATCCCGGAAAATTAAAGAGTTCCCGCGGGATTTTAAAAGCTATTAAATCAACGCGAACGAAGGAGCGGGCATCAGCTAGTAAAAAATAAATTTAAATATTTAGCCTATCTAGAATTTAGGTAATGCAACTTCATTAAATACGTCTAGTACTCTAGTACCTAGGTATAGCAAGTAGTCGAGCGTAGCTCACTCAGTTATCGATTTACTTGAGCAGTTTAAAGGCCCTTTTGTGGCTAAAGCAATCTGATAAGGCGTGGAACGTTAAATCACACAACGCTCAAGAATAGCGAATGTGGATAAGAGAGCTCGCGGCTGCCTGCTCGCGGTCAGCGCGAGTCAACCTTGGCCAACTTTGTTGATCCGATTCTTATCTAAATGTCTTGGAACGACCCTTATGAACGTAAGCCATTGAGCTATTTTATACTCGCTTATATAAGTTTGAACTTCAGCATTGGAACTGCTATTTAACGTTTTTCAGCATTTTTAACCGACTTCAAAAAAGAGGAGGTTCTCAATTCGACGCGTATTGTTTTTGGTGACGTTACTCCACAACTCCGTCAAATTTGAACCGATTTCAATAATTTTTTTTTTTATTTGAAAGGACGTGTCGTCAGGTTGGTCCCATTTAAATTTGGTGAAGATCTGATGAAAATCTTCGGAGATGGAGGACGGTACTCTTCAATGAATAAGATCAAATCGCTCGTGATCAGAGTGTGTGTGTAGGATTTTAACCGTGCATACTTCATATTTACTTCACAGCATACATACATATGCTCTATTCGGTATGTCAATATTTTTTTTAAAACAAATGATCTAATGAATTGGTCCTATGGAAGCTACACTAAGAAGCTTAAAATAATTAAAAAAAATTTTTTTTTTGAAAAACCGACTTCAAACGCCACTTAAAAGTATAAAATAATTTTAGTTTGTACACGTATGTTGAAATTGGGCCAGCGTCGCGTATCGATTTCATCGTTTCTATTTAGGCCCGCCCGACTTTAACATACCTAGTGTATAAACTAAAATTATTTTATACTTTTAAGTGGCGTTTGAAGTCGGTTTTTTTTAAAATATTTTTTTATATTATCATATAGTTAGTGTAAAAGGCTACTTAGCTTCCTTTTTGGGGGTTCGGGATTCAAATCCCGGACCTTTAACTTTTCGTAATTATGTACGTTTTATAAAATGGATAGGTATATCATTTTCTTTAACATGGAAGATAAACATCGTGAGAATACCTGTATGACTTCTCAAAGGAGTGTGAAACGTGGGGACTGACTATGGGCCTCTAAAAGCTCAGTGTCGAAGCACGAGCAATGAAATGCTATATTTACTTTGTTTATTGATACAATCAATCGAAATAATAAATAAAATACAATACAATCTAATGTCCTTTGGTGAACATTAATCACTTGAGATGACAAATGGAATGAGGAAACTAAGTATTCTTTTAGGATTACAATGTATTTTCATATCTTTTCTTTAGTATAAGTAATTACTTTATTAATTATTATGGGCCTATGTTGTTAGGGAATGTTTGAAGCAATTTAATATTATATGCCATACCTTAAAAGAAGCTTATTTAAAGAATAATAAAATTAAACCTAAAAATTAAATAATAATAATTTTATTTTAAGTTTAACAAATGAATTAACTGTAATAATTCTGAAATTACACTCATCGATGTCACCGCAGCGCGGCAAACTCGATTAAATTATTATTAGGGAATGTATTTTAAATTAGCAAAATATGGCATACTATAGGTACCTACTTCAGGTAGGTAGCTGTTAAAAACTTACCAAATTGCAGTAGGCAAGCAACTAACACAATTAATTACAAAATAACTGAAAAGCACAACAACTTCGAAAGTAGTTTCATGATTGGGAAACTTTCGATTTACGTCGCAGCGCTGTGTTATAAATCCTAAAGTCGTTAAAAACAACAACACAATTTGCTCTTACTCTGGCGAGGTGAACTTTACATATCTTTACCTAACGTATATGTACCTAACGTAGGGTGGCAGACCCAATTATGGGCACTTTAAGAGTTTATCTAATTTCAAATATGTTTTTCAAATATAAATTTAACAAAATCCTATAAATCACTCTGTTCATAAGGTTACTTGTTTAATAAAATATATAATTAAAGAACTTTTTAAGGATTTTTTTCTTAAATCAACAAGAATTTGAAATAAAATTGAAAAATGACCCAGTCCCCAATTATTAGCACATACGGGATTAAGTACTGGTAAGTACTGACGGGTAAGTCGATCAGTCAAAATGGCCGAAAACTTCAGCAACTCCAGAACAATATCTTTCAACTACAATACTGACGTCATTTTAAAACTTTCCAGATTAGAAAGGCTTCGATTGTGAAAAATATGAATTCCCCTAAATATTTTTTAATCTGAAAATTTAAAAACTACAATCAGAAACTTATATTTTAATCTTTTTTGCTAAAGTGCGAATAAACTGGTGCAGTGCTAGCAATTGGGTTGGTCACCCTATATCTAACCTTTAACTTTGAATCAATATAATAATCAAAAAGTAGGGTGTAAAAATCATTATAATTCGTTGAATTTTTACGTTTTTCTCTTTAGATTCGTTCGGAAAAGTTTGTGTAGAGGAAATTGCTTTTGTAGATAAGATCGCCTGTTTGCACTCTATTAGAATTATCCTAAAATGTATAAACTAGCAGGGCTTGCTTTCACTGTATGGTGTATTTTTAAAGTAGGTATCCTTATTTAAGTATCTTTTTAATTAAAATCTACTATATAAAAATAAGTCGGGTTTTCCTTCCTGACGCTATAACTCCAGAACGCACAAACCGATTTCCACGGTTTTGCATTCGTTGGAAAGGTCTCGGGCTCCGTGATGTTTATAGCAAAGAAAATTCAGGAAAAATTTCAACAGAAAAGCGGGAAAATCTTTTTTCACATAAAAAAAATTTTTCTTCTTCTTTTAATCACCAAACGAAATGTTACATAAAACGAAGCCATCTGGTGGCGAAACGGAGTTCGCCGGGTTTGCTAGTTCCATTATAATTAGAGATTTAAACCTATATAACTAACTGATTATTAGATTCCATCTTTAGTTAAAGCTTAAATTAAATTAAATTTTATTAAAGTTTCGAGTTAGGCTCAAAGCACTTTTGAAGTTATATTTTAGACCCATACATGTATGTTATTTTGTACACCATTAAACATTTTGTAAATTGAACATTGTGCGTGTAAACGGTCTTAACGAAATTAAACTAACTAGTAATAATTTATACTTAATATTATTTTAGTTGAAAAGAAACACGACCCTGTGAAAAAAATGCCTCCTTTTTTGAGATTAACTTCCAAGCTTTTACTTGTATATATCATTTAAGGTTTTCATTTTTACTTTATTTGAAAACTGTTGCATTCTTTTGCAAATTGTTAGCACATGGGGCGCTCACTTTTCTGTTCTATCTTGATGTTTTCTGTGGTAGATGACTAATGTAGTGAGTAAAGTGAGTCGATAACTGAATCGGCTCCAATTGATTGATTAGTAATTCTACGCTTCGAGTGGGAACTATGGCCGTGGGTTTAGTTCTCAAAGATGGCCGCCTATTCCAGTGTTTGATTAGGTTAAGGTGTAATTCCGTAGACGTAATCCTATATCCTACATTCCTACCTACCTAAGTAACTTTACGTGTCTGTTAACTAATGGACTATTATTTTATCTCTTGCATTAAGCATTTATAGCAAATTAACTGAAGCCAGCGACCTTTTCTGTGCGCATTTTGTTAGGTTTGTAAAAATCCTCTAGGATGTGGAATCCTTTTTCCCCGTAGGTATATGAAATTATTCTATGTCTCTCCAAAGGCATCGTTCCGAAGCACGAATTATAACTGGAATATACTTGTAGATCCGTTTCATTGGCCGGCGTAATAACATCTCATAACTAGCTACTTAATTATTAAATTAAAATATCATGATTTAACCTGTACCTATTTTGTAGCAAAATAATATTTGTTTCTTTTGATTTTATTTATAGGTATACTACATACCTCAGCATGTAATGTGGGCATACAAAATGCATTATGCAATGTATGTATAAAAAAAATAATAGTTACATAAAGTAGTGGTGGAACTCCACCATACGCCATTAATTGGATGTTACGTTCGACTGGGAGTGGCCAAAGACTACGGCTAGTGGAACTGTGATAAAATCTCTAGTCATTCTCGTGACAATGACGTATGTGCTGTTTGCAATGTTTTAAAAGGAAACAGTGCAGGTAATGGAGTGTGCTACTGAGAAACAAGCTTTTGTAGCTTATATTCCTTAGGGTCAGTTCACACCGAGACGCGACGCAACGATGCTCGTACTTTTGTAATAGTGATATCAATATAGAACCTCTTTACTACACAATACGTGAGAGCGCGAAAGCGATCTAGATACGTCGTGTCAAAGTATGGCTTGTTACGCTGCCCTACGCCGTGCTCTTACGCCTCTTTACGCAGCGCGGTCTCTCGTGCTTCTTCAAACATCTCCGCGCCTCGTCGCGTCTCGGTGTGAGCAGACCCTTACTTTTACATTTATTTGTAACTTGAATATTTTGCCGCTGTTTTAAAAACTCATTCACTCACTCACTCTGTTCATGATACTTCAACTGTTTATATTTGAGGAATCCATTATTATGAGGAGAAATAAAACAGCGAAATTGCAGTGAATAACTATTATAATAAATAAAATATACTGTTTACAATTATTAAAATGTATGATTTCATGAAGAAAGTTATTTTAATGTCTATGACTATAATACGTTAAAGAAAGCGTTTATAAATACAACAAGGTCCCCTTATAATCGATTGCCCGCAAAAATATAAAATCCTTATTCCTTTCTTGTATGACTAAACAATTAAAGTGAAATGTGGGATTTACTTATGTACATTAATACCTACTAACTGAATATTATGCTTCTAATGTTCATGATACACAAGCGGTCTCTAACCTCTATAATTAATCTATGATTAACACTGGACTTGCTGTACCTATATAAATAGCACCATAAATTATGGATCAATTTGAAACACCACATTAGACATACGAGTGTCTCTGAAACTAATAAATAATATAGGGAATAAGGAAGGCCCAAAAAGTATCAACTATCAGTCGTTAACTGGTGCCCTCACCAATTTTAGTTCCTAGGACACTCGTTACTGCTTACAGCGCTAAAATGGCGTCAATCGAGTAGGTTCAAAAAATATGACAGCGGCCTGTCCAGTTTTCATCATAGATTAATTATTTATCAGTGCATATACTATTGATCTGTCAGTACTTTCGGATCCACTATTGCAAACAGACTTTCGGAAGACATTGTTTTAGTTTTTCAAGCTGTTAGCGACGTCTTTTGCTCCTCCATACTGTCGGAAGACAGCGATGACAAATCATTGTTCTTTTGTCAATGTCTCAGATCATCGTCAGTCTCGACTGCCTCGCAGCTGTGGTACTTCGAGGAGGTGTCTGGACAACTGTCGGCGATTGACAGGTCGTCTGAAGAAGCTGCGGGCGCTTCGTGAGCCGCCAGGGGAATGAGTTCTTCATCTTCATCAGGATAGCTTGCTGCGACGCCGTTGCGCTTGGCGATATTCGCTGCGGCTTCAGTATCCCTCGACCAATAATCTGTAAGGAATACTTTGAATTAACACGCAGCGGCCGTAGAAGAACCAGAGAATAACGCTCAACGATTCGCGAAGTTAAGGTCGCAATGGGTAGGTCTGAAGAACCGGGAGACATTGGGGTCGCAATGTACTGGAGACGTTTTTCCATACTTGGCAGACTCTCACAAAGTGGTCACATAACATCAAAAGAATTGTAAGAAATTGCTGGACTCAAGCAGCGTAAGCGCTTCTTAGCAGAATCAGAATCAGAATTCCGAGCAGAATTAGATTCTTCGACTTGTTATAAGGTGCCACAAGTTGGTCTACATGAAAAAAATGATTTTGAATTTGAATAGTAAGTACTTCTTTATCAACCGATAGACGGCTGGGCGGTCTTGCATGGACTTCCACAGGGCGCGGTCTTGCGCCGCCTGAATCCATCGGATCCCTGCAACTCGTTTGAATTTGAAAATTTGTTTGTTGGTAGTTTGATTTCTGTAAATACCGCGATTTGTCTTCCCTTCAAAAGTTGGTAAAACTTTACAAAAATATCTAACATGGTAAAATTTAAAATTTACCAAAGTTAGAAAGAACGGACTCGTAGGTATATTTCGCGGTGTAGGATATTCCCTAAAGAGGCGCGTCTGTACTCGCCATCCTTTATATTTAACGAACATCTAAAAGCTCGTCGCGCCTTCGTCCGTAATTTAGGTCAATTATGGAGCAAAAGTGTGTCAAGTAAATATATCCCCTTAAGTTTTCTCGAATTAACGGCTCGGCACATTGAAGTTAGAGTGAACATAAATTAGTCGCACTTACGCAAATTTTTGCCATGGCGCTTAGCCAGGATGCCAAAGGCTAATGAATTGGGTCCAATTCAATGGTAATCTATGGCTCAAAATTCAATTTTCAATGTTAATATTGGCTTTCAAGAAATCGGAGACAAATATTCCTACTAATATTATAAATGCCAAAGTTTTTATGTGTGTGTGTGTATATGTATGTTTGTTACTCCTTCATGCAACAACGAAGATACCAATTTGGCTGAAATTTAGAATGAAAATAGCTCATATCCAGCATTAACACATAGGCATTTTATCCTATGTTGCTGCGTAATTGAAGAACATACTGACATACCAACAAAAAAACACATTGCTAATATTATTAATAATAACGATGTAAATTACATTTAGAAAGTTTGATTCCATTGGAATTTTCCTTGAAAATTTTTTCAAGGAAAATTCCAATGGAATCGAAGTGCATTTGCTTAGGCGCGCCCGTGATCGATGAAGCTGTGTTGGGGCCGTTATGGACACTAGGGTGGGTCCTATGATAGTAATTGAAGCCACACCGAGCTTATAAGAGCAATGTCACACGGGGCGATGTGGATCAACTTTTCAATTTTAGTACTGGCTTTTAAGAAATCAAGAGACATAAATTTTGCATAATTCACTGCGTAAAGTGGTCGGAAATGTTGCATGATTTAAAAAAACAAAAAAAAAAAACAGTAAAACTAAAGTGTAACGTTTACTTATAGGCACTCTTGCAATTCGCGAAGCTAACTTCGAGCTGTTATTACACTAATCAGACTAATATTATAATGACGAAAGTTTGTATGTGTGTGCGTATGTTTGATAATTCGTCACGCCACAACGAATGTGCTGATTTGGCTGGGAATGAAGATAGTTCATATCCGAGAACCTTAATTCACGCGGTTGAAGTCACGAGCATCGTCTAGTACCAAATATTAATAAGGAATTTTTGATAAACACGCCAAAGCGCCACTCCATAAAAACTATGAAGGTATATTCATATTATCTAACTTGTAATAATTTATAATATTAGTAAGGATTTTGACTAACTGGATCTCTTTTCCGGCGGCACCGGCTGCACCGTGGTGGGCGGCGGCGGCGGCTTGCTGGCAGAGCGCAGTCGCCTCGGGCTGCGAGCTAATGCATGCGATATACTCGGCAGCCGAATGTCGAGATGCGAGCCTCTTTCCGTCACGATCTTATTGTTCATGGCGTACAGCTTCGTGGTGATGTCACGCGCGATCAATGTCGAGACCACGCAAGCGAGGTACTGCTCCTTCACGAACAAGTACTCCAACGAACTCCGCTGCCAGTATACGTAGCGGCAGGACGATGCTGCTACTATAGAAACCTATGGAACATGAAATAGAAATAGAAATAGAAATATTTTTTATTCAAATAAACTTTTACAAGCACTTTTGAATGGTCAATGAATCTACCACTGGTTCGGAATGCCTTTCCTGCCGAGAAGAGCCAGCAAGAAACTCGGCGGTTGCTCTTTTCAAAAAAAATCAAAATTTTACAATTGTTATTGAAACTATGCTATGTATTCAGTGCTTCCACGATGAATTTTCCTGAATACAATACAAGTAAAAATAAATACAATACAAATACAAATAAATACAATTCAATACATGTGGAAATAAATATCTGTAGTAGTACGTTATCAGTTATTACAGTGGCGTGCATAGTATGTACAACAGGGTAGGCAGATGATATAAAATGGGAAAAATCTAACTAAAAAAAACATTGTACAAATTATAAAAAGGCTACCCTTAAGTTTTTATAGCTCGTACTAGAGATTTTCTCCATTTTATATCATCTGCCCGCTTAATGCCTTCCCTGTATGCACGCCACTGAGTACGTACGTCTTTAAATTTATGCTGAGATCTATAGAGTACTCTGATTCAGCTCAGACTTAAGACATAGGTTAAAATGCGACACAAATATTCTCGGACGTAAATCTGTCTCATTTTAACTCTGTCTTGAGCCTGAGCTGAGTGAGAATGCGGTCTATAGATTTCAGCCTAAGAGCCTTGACCATTTTACTACTCTGACGTTATTATGTTTTTATATTCGAAATATATCAACGTTGCTGAGAGATGCGCACAGATCCTAAAAATTGCCCTTATTTTTTATCGTAAAGGTTTATTCATAGAACAATCTTGAAAGAAATGAGTTCGCGCGCCTAATAATTACTAAGCAAATGGTTTCAGCAAATTGCTCGTGCTATACTGGTAGTTCATGCTAAACAAGCAATTTGACGGGACGGCGTGTGTCAGCGCATTGACGAAAGTGTCTAGTGTTAATTTCATCGATATTTAACCTAGTTTGTTGCATTTATAGCCGCTTTAGCTTTTATACAGCCATATAAGACAACAATTGGGTCACCGGAATGGGGTAGGTGATGCGAAAGCTCACTATGACGTATGTTCGAATGTAAATTGCCCATAAACCCAATTTGTAATAGCTACAATGTTACAACTTACAGCGATGCCACACGTCGCGTTGCGATGTCCAAAGCAACAATTGTATTGTAACGCTATTGATGAATGAATATACTTTTATTATAGGTACACCACAGATATAAAAAAAAGTTAACATAATGAGCTTAATAAATTGTATACAATTTGGCGGCCTTATCGATACCTAGCGATCTATTCCAGACAATAATCTTCTTTCTAATAAATAAATAGATACTGCAACGCGCCGTGTAACAACGCTCTAACGCTATGCAAATTAAGTAGCCTGCTATCTGAGTACCATAAAGTATTTTCTATTAGGAAGATATGGCGAATTCATTCTAAAAAATTTAGTAGGTACCTAAAGAACATCGCAGTGCCTTTAATAAAAAGCTTTATGGTTGCAACTTGTATCGTCCCTACATATTTCGTGGATGGACGATGATATCATCTAAGTGTTTTATGAAGCGTATCAATATCGCCATATAACTGGATAAGTACCTAGTAAAATTCCACCAGGCTTTATGTACCTATATAAGGTACTACTCACAATGTCCTCACTTACAATTTATGAAATACTAGTTGATGCCCGCGGCTTCGCTCTCGAGGAATTAGTTTTTTAAATCCGCGGGAACTCTTTGATTTTCCGGGATAAAATGTAGCCTATATCACTCTCCTGGTTCTCAAATATACCCATTACTCATGCAAAAATCACGTCGATCTGTTGCTTTGTTGCGACCTAAAGCGTCGTTAACTACCAAAAGCATATTTCGAGCTATGATCCGAATAGCGGCAATTTATAAAGAAATGACGCCATTTGATAACTAATAAACGACGTTTTTCACATTGCTATATCAAAAACCACAGCAGTATGGAGAATACCCATTAGATGGATCGATAGAGAATTTTTTTCTGAGTAAGATAGCATTTGAAAATTTGGCCACAGGATGGTTAACGACGTTATCGCTTGTAGAGGGCCGCGTTGTAATCCCAACTTTAGTCGCAGAAGTTGAAACGCTCATGAGTACGTCCATAGTAAATTACGTAAAGCTTAGTCGCAAGTGCTAGTCAGACACTGAACGGTCAGTTGGTCGTTGGAGCCAAGTACGCGATTTCTTTAATGATAATTTAACCTGAATGCGCCATTGGCTGTAGACGGGGTTATACAGTACGTGAGGTTCCTTACTGTAGCAATGATCATTATAACAGTACGAACGACCTTTACTGCCAGAGTGCGTAACATTTCGCTCAAAGGGCGGGAGGAAGGTTCGGTGGAGTGGAAAAGGCTCCGCAAATAATGAACTCATCGCAGCTGTGTGCGCCATTGCGTTGTTTAACGAGGTGACGATGGCGCTGTTATATTTGGGACGGGAAGTGAGATAATTCGCTATTATCATTACGTATTAACGTACCTACCTAGAATACCTACTGAGGGAAGTTAGCTCTTACACACGCCTAGTATACTACTAGTACATAATACTAATAGTAGCATAATACTAGTATTGTAATATTTGGTATACTTACACAGTCCTCAGAAATATGGTTTTTCTATACGATAAAGATTGTCGTTTGTACAGATTTATCGTAGCGTGCGTGTGCTCTTGAATCGTGGTGTGTTCGCTTACAAGTTTGTTGTTTGTGAGTCCGCGATTAAGTTATTCTAAATAATTATAATGAAAAAAAGAGGCGGATACGGCACAAAATAGAAGAATTTATTCAAAGTTACAGAATAAAGCTAAAGGAGACTTAACTCTGAAAAGTAAAAAAGTGATTACCACGATCGCAATAAAAAAGGGGTTATACCTAATCAATCTATCCAAAACTGTACTACAATATATCTTTCGATACGAGTATCGAGCTTACTTAAACAGTACAATACGGCGCGCGTCACATTAAAAAATAACAAATTTTCTTTGTCGACATCTCCTTACCTTAAATTTTTCATCGATGGTCGCTCGGCTGGATTCGAACTCCGGTGAATCCAAAAATTCACAGGGCAGTATTGGATGCAGAAATTGATGTCCACTCATTACATTTACCTACACGAATGAAAAAAAATGTTTTAATTTTGTCGTCCCGCAGAACCCATTATCGCATCTTCCAATTATAATTATCGATTGTATAACAGGTTTGCTGATGGCGTCATTCAATGGGAATCACTGCTGACGTGACTATTACTGATTTAGGGGCCTAGCGCACTACGCAGGTTCTATATCGACTGGCGGTAGTCGTGATACGCCCATAGTAAAGTGATACATTTGGTCGCAACGGCTAGTCACGACCAGTTAGTCGAGACGACAAATTCCACGATGCGATTTGGCTTAGGAAACTTTACTATCTTCATAAATTATAGCTAAGATCCGTCACGACCACGTTAGCTTTGGAATAGAAAAAACTGCATCAAAATCGGTCCATTCGTTAGGGAGCTACGAGGGAATAGACAGATACACAGACACAAATATTTTATTTTTTATATTGTTCATCATTATTGTAAAATAGAGTAAATTATATAAATAAAAGATTTATTAATAAAAAAAGATACATAGACACACTCATCAAACTTATAACACCCCTCCTTTTTCGACGAAAGTTTAAAATTGGAATAAAAGAATCGTCAAAAACCAGGTCCCCGCCGCCGTTAGGGAGCCTCGTATCGCAGTAGGTACATCGAAAACATTGGCACGTGCACCCACAAAAATTGTTTTAAATTTGCCTGCTGTGTAACGATCCATGAAACAAGCCCGCAATTTGCATAATTTGTAACTGCCGAGAATAATAGTTCCACCTAAGTGATTCTTGCAAGATAAGCAAGAGATACGGCAATGGTGGAACTGCAGTTCTCGTAAATACTTGATCAACAAGTTCGAAGCTCTTGCCTAACTCTTTAATTTTTTATAAGCCATCCCCTACTTACGTTTATATAAGCGTTTTAAGGGCCGATTTCACCAACTTAAAATATAGGTAAATACCTAAGTCATATCCAAGCATGATATTTTGGCAGACCTTCAGTACAAAAACTATCAAAATATCAAAACGCACGGATAATCGGCCCTAAGTTAGGTAAGTTAGTTATCTATTATATAAAAATAAGTCCGGTTTTCCTTCCTGACGCTATAACTCCAGAACGCACGAACCGATTTCCACGGTTTTGCATTCGTTGGAAAGGTCTCGGGCTCCGTGAGGTTTATAGCAAAGAAAATTCAGGAAAAATTTCAACAATTTAAGAACGCGGACGAAGTCGCGGGCGTCCGCTAGTAATAGATAAATTAATGGCAGATTGTGACATGTACCTACCTACCTATTGTGGTGGAGTTTGGAGGGTCCAAACCACAGCGAAGGGATGCGGGGAGCGGCGAGGTGAAATGAAACACCTTGGTTCTTCTTTGAAGCGCGGAGATGTGATCGCTCTCAAGTCAGCGAGTGAAGTGCGTGACTGGACCCCAAAGTGGGCTATTTTTATTTGCTTGGGAGCGCTCGCAACTCGGTGTCTCGCAACCGTTTATTTAATATGTTAGAATAGTACAGCAATACATAAACAATGGATATGAGTGAAACAGAGCTATAAAACAGTATAGCATTATGATATGAGCGAGACAGGTTATAAAACAGTGTGACATTATAATGTGAGCGAGACAGGTTATAAAACAGTATAGCATTATAATGTGAGTGAGACAGGTTATAAAACAGTATAGCATTATGATGTGAGCGAGACAGGTTGTAAAACAGTATGGCATTATAATGTGAGCGAGACAGGTTGTAAAACAGTATGGCATTATAACGCATAAGGCGTGTGAGCGAGATACAATTACTCTCTTAAAATTACGTTTATACACTACTAATTTACTTTAGCTAATTGGGTCATTTATCTGACAATTATGAAACAAAACAAAATAGCCTTCCTACCTATGAAAATAGCCTAAATACCTATGAAAAGTTAATAAGGAAATCAAATATCCTAATAAAATAATTATTTATGTAAATAAAGAAACTAAATTGTTATTAATGAGAATCGAATCTGATTGACGATTTTATAGTGATAAAAATCACTTTTCTGTTTTGATTTAGTCAATCTTCAACAGTCTCCCCCTCGTGCGAAGATGCAGATCTGGAGCACTTTACTTTGAGGCAGAAGATTGCGTTATTCTTATTAGACGTTAAACGGGTCTTTCCAGGGTGGCGGCGATAGTGCGAACGTCGACTATTCGTATTCGCCCGTCTGTGCCAGGGTAAGTCCGTATAGTGGTTACCGTATTCTTGATGATAGTGTTTCAAGAACAATTGAGTGATTGGATGTTTTCCATCGATTATCATCGGCTTTTTGTAGGATGAGCTTATATCACTGGCGACAAATAATGTAGTTCCCCGATGCATGACGTCATCTTGCAACATGGCGGTGAGTCTCTTTAAGCGGGAATCTCGGTTGAATCGTTTATTTTCTCGTAGATTCTGAAGTTCCTTTCTGAAGCTGTCGTTCTGTATTTTCATTTTTATTTTTATTTTCTCAGCCCTTTCGAAGTATTTAATTGGCAGTCTTTGAATATCAGCTCTTGGAGTTTGATTTGAAGGCGATTTTTGAAGTTTAAATTTATTGCTTTTCTGAAGGGTTTTCGTTGTCTTTTCAGTGGTAGTGAAGTTCTTTAAATTTTCGTCGAATACAATTCTTATCTCTTGTTTCTGAGGGTGTATCACGGCAAAAGGTGGTAAGTACAAAGTTCTAGGCGTGGCAGGTTCGTTGGTGACTGGTTCAGCGTACCCACTTGATAATAAATTCTTTATCTGCTCGCTGTATTTAATTTTGAATTCATAATTTTTCTTGAATTTGTTTTCTATGCCTTGCAATCGGCGTAAAGCGTTGTTTCTATTAGGCGGCATAGTTTCGCTTTCGGTTCGCCATAACAATCCACATTCAAATCTTCCCTCAGGTAATCTTTGAGTCGTTTTTTCTAAGATTGCCAAGGCTCGTTGCTCTGGATCGTTCACTGGTTTCTGCGGTGTTATTCCCAATGAATCCAAGCTGAAATAATTCTTTATTAATTCGTCTATGTCTTCATTCTTCTTTTCGAAAACATGATTAATGAATAGCACGGGTTTCGTAGTTTGAGTTTTGAACCCATGTAGAATCCATCCGAGGCTCGTTAGGGACGCTACTGGTTTCGATGGATTACCAGCCTTAAGGTTCCTTGTTACTATGAGGTGCCAATTATCTTGGCCTATGAGTAGCTTGGGTGGAGATCCATTATATATGAGTTGATCCTCTATGTCTTTCAAATGAGGGCAGTCCTCTATATCTTCTTCCCTCACGGATTGTGATCTCAAGTTAAGTTTGTCTATAGTATGCGCTTGTATATTTTCGTAACTCCTTGACAACAAACCTTTTATTCTTAATTTGATATGCTTTGATTGTTCTGTTTCTACTTGATGGCCTCCGATCCCTTCTATTAGTAAGCTTCTGCTAGGACCCGTGGCTCCTATTTGGTCAGCTATTTCGTCTAGTAAAAGCGTCACTGTAGAACCCTCATCTAATAGAGCCATTATTGTGGTTGATCCTTTTGGTCCAGTTAGTTCCACTGGTACGATCTTTAAATATGCTCTGGGAGCGCCTATGTGGTTCACTGAGACTATCTGATTTACTACCGGTTTGGGGTTATCTTGGTGCAGGAGTTCGTGATGTTTCCTTACACAGCCCTCTTTTCCGCATGGCTTGGCTTTGCAGACGAGATGTCTGTGGTTCTTTTTTAAGCACATGAAGCACATGTTGAGCTTCTTGACTGTCTCCCATCTATCCTTTACTGTTTCGTTGTTAAACCTACTGCACTTTGTGATTTCGTGAGCTTGTTCACATACAGGGCATTTTTCGTTTATTGATGCGGTTGAAGTTGCGAGTACTATCCTCATCTCTTCTTCAAACTCACGTTCATAACTTGAATCCGAGTCGCTATCATCGTGCTGGGCTACGTGGACTCTCGCCTTACGGAACGATTGATGTTTTGAGTTCTCTGTTTTGACTCGAGTTCTTTCGGTCAAGCTTGGTTCGTCAAAGTCGTTTGATATTTTTGTTAGAAACTCAGCCAACACGTTTAGCATTGGTTCTCTCTTTCTATTTGCTTTGAATTCCTGCCATCGGAATCTGACTAAAGTGTTCATCTTGTCAACGATCTTATCTGATATCTCTGTTGAATATAAGTATTCCAGTTGGTCCAGTTGCTTGATGGTGTGTACCGTGTTAAATACTGCGCTAGCGAATGCGCCTATGCCTTTCAGATCTTCTGACATACGAGGTAGTTTATGAAGTTCTGCTATCAGTCCTTTGATGATATATTTTGGTTGACCGAATCTTCTTTCTAGTTCTGTGAGTATACTTTCCGGCGTTGCGCTTGTGTACAGCAGTGATTTGACAGCTTCTTTGCCTTGTCCCTTAAGAGCTTTTCTTAATCTTGAAATATTTTCAATATCAATGAAGTACGACGAGGTGCTCTCGTAGTGCTTTATGAAAGGTATCCAATTGATGGGATCTCCGTCGAAAATTGGAAGGTCACTCATGTAAGCGGGCGGTTTCTTTGGCTTGGTGTCTTGATTCGACTGCTTCATAGCTTTCGATAATAATTTTGTTAGCATGTCAATGCCTTGATTCAGCTCAGTATCTTGCTTGGAAGGTGCTGGCGCTGGGTCCTCTGTCTCGACTTGCTCGACTTCATCTTCGGCGTCGGAGTGGTCGGCGAGTTGCGCTAGCTCTAGTCGAGTGCGAGCAGCGGCGGCTTCAGCGTTCGCTTTTTCTATCGTTTTCTTTTCTAATTCCAATCGCGCTTCTAGCTCGGCGCGTTTAGTTTGAGAGGCGCGTGACCCCGTGGCTTTCTTTGTTTGACTCGTAGAGCTTGTCTTGGCTTTTGCTGTGCTCTCCGTGTCATCTGTGTTCTCCGAGCTTGTAGTTTGCTCTGTGCTAGTGGTTGCTTCTGTGTCCGTGCTCGTGGATTCTTCACTGGACTCCTTCTCCTTAGGCTGCGCCTTCTTGCTTCGAGTTTCGACGGTGCTCATCCTGTCGTTTAGGTCCTTACTCTTCTTGGTCCTAACTTCCCTACAGCCCTACGGCCCTACCTCCCTAGCAGCCCTAGCAGTCCTGTTTGAGGGTCCCGAAAGACACGCTCTCCCAGGGATGGAAATAGGGTAAGGTAGGTGGGAATCGCCCGGCAGAGAGCACAAGTTCAAAGGTGTTGCTCGGGTACGAGGGGGAAATGCTCGCACCGTCAGCGTGCCTTCCAGGAGGCCACCTTCTTGCTTGCACCGTACTGGCGCGATCAGACTGTTACAGACTTATAGCCAATGAAGGCAAGCTGGCAGTACCGTCTGGTATACTGCTCCCGCCGTTAGGCGTTTAACTCCCTGTTCACCGTTTGGCACCGTTAGGTGGTGAACAGAAGAGCAGCGGTAAACCGCTTAGAGTTCTTCAACGCGACGAAGCGATCTTCCCAACAGCCTCGCGGTCTTCAGCCACGCAGAGCGTCGCCTCAATGCACCCGCAGCGATGGTCGATGTCCTCTTCGTGGTGTTGTGGACCCTCTGGAGTCTTCAGCGGCGCGACGAAACGATCTTCCCAACAGCCTCGCGGTCTTCAGCGACGCAGAGCGCCACCTCAATGCACCCGCAGCGATGGTCGATGTCCTCTTCGTGGTGCCGTAGACCCTCTGGAGTCTTCTGCGGCGCGGCGAAACGATCTTCCCAACAGCCTCGCGGTCTTCAGCGACGCAGAGCGCCACCTCAATGCACCCGCAGCGATGGTTGATGTCCTTTTCGTCCGCTTGGCAGCCCTCTTGACGCGATCTTCGGAATGCAGTTCTTCACTCGAAGTCTCTTCCCGGCCCGCGGAACTCGTTCCGAAGCTGCAGGTTGACTCTTCAAAACTGCCCGTTGATCCTCGCTGACTGGTAGCTGGTCTCCCTGGTTGGCTGGCTCGCTGGATCCGGCTCGAAGGACCATGCACTGTGGTGGAGTTTGGAGGGTCCAAACCACAGCGAAGGGATGCGGGGAGCGGCGAGGTGAAATGAAACACCTTGGTTCTTCTTTGAAGCGCGGAGATGTGATCGCTCTCAAGTCAGCGAGTGAAGTGCGTGACTGGACCCCAAAGTGGGCTATTTTTATTTGCTTGGGAGCGCTCGCAACTCGGTGTCTCGCAACCGTTTATTTAATATGTTAGAATAGTACAGCAATACATAAACAATGGATATGAGTGAAACAGAGCTATAAAACAGTATAGCATTATGATATGAGCGAGACAGGTTATAAAACAGTGTGACATTATAATGTGAGCGAGACAGGTTATAAAACAGTATAGCATTATAATGTGAGTGAGACAGGTTATAAAACAGTATAGCATTATGATGTGAGCGAGACAGGTTGTAAAACAGTATGGCATTATAATGTGAGCGAGACAGGTTGTAAAACAGTATGGCATTATAACGCATAAGGCGTGTGAGCGAGATACAATTACTCTCTTAAAATTACGTTTATACACTACTAATTTACTTTAGCTAATTGGGTCATTTATCTGACAATTATGAAACAAAACAAAATAGCCTTCCTACCTATGAAAATAGCCTAAATACCTATGAAAAGTTAATAAGGAAATCAAATATCCTAATAAAATAATTATTTATGTAAATAAAGAAACTAAATTGTTATTAATGAGAATCGAATCTGATTGACGATTTTATAGTGATAAAAATCACTTTTCTGTTTTGATTTAGTCAATCTTCAACACCTATAGACTAATAAGTAATAACATATTTGTAACATCTTACTGTCTTGTAATTCACAATCGTGCAATTACCTATAGATAGTTTTAGAAATGTCTTTTGAGAAATGAAAACTTTTCAATGATAGAAAGTAGTAGGTAAAACTTTATTTAGTTTAAAATAAACTGTTTTAAACTTCATTACTGTAAAGTTATTTCATTACTTTAAAGTTAGTTCATTACTCTAAAGGTATCTTTAGATGCATGTAACTTATTTTACAGAAAATTTTATGAAGTGCCAACACTATAACGACGAAGTTTGCCGAGTAAATAGTTTACATTCAAAATAGTATTTAAGTGTCTGCTTTCAAGATTGCTTCTTATCCAAACATTGGAATAAGCACGCGATTGTTAGAATAATAATAAGCTTCGTTTATTTACACTTCAATTTCAGACAAACGTGAAAGCTTACAACTTGTTGGGTACAGGTTAATAATTGTACTTTACTACAACTAAATAAAGACATGGTTTTCTAATTTCCAACTTTAAGCATTTCACTTTTGCAATTTTTATGTCTTACTAGCGACACGCCCTGACTTCCTACAGAAAGAACTTCGGGATAAAAAATAGCCTATGTATTATTCCAGACAATGATCTATCTCTTTGCCAAATTTCAGCCAAAGCGGTTCAGTCGTTGCTGTATATTTGAAACATCCATCCATCTATTATATTAATAGGATTATTAGGAAAATGTTCGCCCGTTTTGCGTGTAGTAATAGTAGTGTGATACCTTTCCAGAGAGCAAAAGTCCAAGTCGGTCGGTCTTGGTAAGGTTTTGCATAGCGTAGGCCTCGCCGGCGTGTAGGGACATTACATGTGCGAAATCCGGCGACACCATCCTTTTAAACTGAAGTCTTGACACCTATGAGCAGAAATTAAAACTAAGCTTACTGAAAAATATGATTTTTGCCAGGATCAAAAATACTTACATAGTTTGGTTACATCCTGCCTGAATAGTATACATATTATTACGGAAAAGAGACAACAAAACGACGACCTCCTTGGCGCAGTGCTGAGTGCTGTGGTTTTATATCGGAGAGGTCTCGGGTTCAAACTCAAACTTATTTAGTTCATATAGGCCAACTTGTGGCTCTTATGACAAGTCGAGAATCTACCACCGGTTCGGAATGCTGATTGTGCTGAGAAGAGCCGGTACCGACTAATCAGAAGTCTTTGCGATGGTTACACTGATGCAATCATTTTTAGAGAATCGACACGCAGCAGGTACCTTGAAAGGTTCGAACAGCGTATGATAGACCTCTTCAAGCTCTGGATCAAACTTGACAGGCCTCATCTCGTAAACCAAGTAGACCACCTGAGCAAGGTTCAGGAACACGAAGCCGAAGTTCCAGGAAAACGCGTCCGGGGAACAAATAACGTGCCACGCCCACACCGAGTATAGCATGAAACCTGTTGACCAAGCCGTGACGTCAGGCAGGGAGGTTTTAGAAGAGTATAAGAGTATAGGTTGATAGAATAGAAAAGTTTTTGATTGAAATAAACTGTCAAGTGATTCTATCACTGGTTCGGAATGTCGTACCAACCGGGCAGATAGCAAGTAACTCGGTGGTTAAACAAAGCGATTTTTTTTAGGTAAAATCAAAAAGAAAACTTATGAAAAAGTAACCTAACACTTATCTTGAATTTTCCAAATTATTATAATATGTGTAAAATTATTTCAATTTGAGTTATTATTTCCGCCATACCGCATATGCTCTCATTTAAAAGCGCAAACAATTGCGCTGTCTGTGCTCGCTTGAATTTACATATGTACCATTTATGTAGGTACATATGTACCTATAGGTCCTTGCAGCCTACGTTGCAAGCTAACGTGCCTACGTTGTAATTATTTCAAACAAATTAACACACCAGCGCCACAGTTGTTTAACTTTACGATGTTGTAAAGTCGCCGCATAGCGCCGAGCGGCATCACTTTTAGTTTAAAATTTTTTTTTCAAGAGGGGGCAGTAAAATTCGATAGCCTTGTAACTTTTTGACTCCTCATGAGCAACACACAAAAGCCCAGGTGAAGGAGGTCCTGAGATTTTTTTAATAACAAGTTCTTTAAAACTGCTGCATGTATATAGGACCGAGTCTGCAGTGGTTGTTAAATCCTTACTAATATTATAAATACTAAAGTGTGTTTGTTTGCTGGTTTGTCCTTCAATAACGCTGCAACAGAGCTACGGATCGATCTGATTTTTTGCATGGATATAGTTGAGGACCGGGAGAGTGAGCGGGATTTTAAAAACTAAAGCCGCGAGAATCAGCTAGTATTGTTAATAAATTGGTCTGGATTGGGATCCCGCCTTTATATAATATACAATAATACAGAAGTGTTAGAAAATTTTCGCCACAGCCTTCCTTCGCTCAGGTCGCTGTGTATTAGTGACCGACGCAACAAATTTTAAGTTAAAAAATATGATTAAGAAATATTAATTTAATCTTATGATATCTTCTGCACTCACCAAAAATCAAAATTGTATGCATCCAAAGCTGTCCCTTCTTGGTACTTGGAGCGCAATAGGCAGCCACGAACAGCACATTTGAGAGCTAAATTAAATAATAATTCATAATTTTATTTATTTATATACTAATTCTAAATATATTTTTTTATATTAGATTCATTTTATTCATTTATAGTATTCACAATAAGATAAAACCGATGGAAACTCGTAGTTTTGCACCTCGTGAATTTAATGATTCACCATTGTATCGCTGGAAAACGTTGGAAATCACCTCTAAAATCGGCATTAATCCAGCGGGGCCCTTTTCTGTTATGAAGTTGATAGATTTGAAATATATCCCAAAAGAAAGGGCTTTCAATGTACCTTCAGAATTATGTATTCCAATTAGAGAATCTTTTATAACACCGGAGAAATTCGGTCCGAAAGTTTTTTCAAGCCAGCGAGGCCCTTTTTATCCTTAATAGATAGGTGTAAAAATATAGGACTCACTAAATAAAAGCGTTTTCAATGTACCTTTCAGATTTTGGGCAATTTTCAAAATACATTCTACATACTGTAGCTATCATTTTTACACAATCGCGCAGCCAGTCAACAGTCGTATAACTTGTTACTTGATCCGAGATTTTACGACGCCCAGCAATGAGGAATAATAGCAGATAGACCTATTTTACTAACTAACCTGGAATAATGGATGCTGTGGAACTCTCCATAGGGGGCACCACGGCCAATACCACGGTCCTGGCAACCGGAATATTAGCAGAAAATAAATAAAGCTTCTACATTTTATTACAGTTTGTTTCTCATTTTTTATTCAATAAATTTAATAAACATACACACCTGAAGGCATTGTGTAATTCATAGAACCAAAATCACGAAAAGTTCCATTTGAACCGGGCCATGAATAATTATATTCGCCAATTTCCAAATATTCACTTTGAACGTCGGATAAACCTCCGTGTGGCATTTTAAAAATATGTTTTGTTTTCGCTGCAAAATGATGTTATTACACTATAATGCACTTTATTTCATTTGATTCATTTCATTCGCGCCAAAATCAATAACTCGATAACATTAACAGACAGTATTATCTGTCATTTTCAATATGACGTATTTCCGCTTTTCTATTCTTCATTGCAACATTTTTACAGCATGCCATCTATGAATTCGTTGATAAACAAAAACCATAGAGTTTAAGGCGTATGCACATGTTCATGTAATGCCCCACAGACATATTATAAGTGTGTAATGCCCTTGTAATGCCCAAGCCGGCCGGTAATAATAAAAAAATATAGATAACTATTGTTCTTACAATATCAACAAATATAATTGAACCGACTGTTCTGCAGCCTGATTCTATAACTCAGTGCCTATCAAAAAATCAAAGCCACTGACATATATTTTTTATCCATTGAAGGTTTACTATAAAATAGTAAATGACATTTCTCTTCAAACCATCAGTGGATAAAAAATATATGTCAGTGGCTTTCATTTTTTGATAGGCATTGAGTTAGGTTCATTTAAATCACAATTTAAATCCTTATAACTAAATTATAATATTTTATTACACGTTTTTAAAGTTACCCTTCTTGAGTTACCCGCTTCCTTATATGGGATGAAAAATAGGTAGGTAGTAGGTACCTACTCTAAAAATAAAAAATAAAACATTATGATTTTGACATTAAATTAAAATGTCGAAATGTCAAAAGTCTATTAAATTGTCAATGTCTATGGATTTACTCCTTTACAGCCTCTAGAAACTCTCTTACAAGAACATTTTATTTCTTTGGGTTCAGCAACATGCCGAAACTAACAGGTGACGTCATATTGCCAACATAATTTATGTCAAAAAGGAGTTTTCTAAAAAGAGTTAATTCTTGGTTCGACTGGCTTCGCATTATGAAAAGTCATTAATCCAAAGAAAGAAAAAAATTGTTGTCATTTTTCAGTCAGTTGTCAGTATAATAAATAAGAGAAAAATATTTGTCAAACGTTTTAAATAAATATTAATTCTATAAATAATTATTCTAGCGGGAATTGTTTATTCGTTAATTCCTCAATTCAATTTGTGAACCATCTTGGAAGATTATAGAAAATGTGAAGTTTGCAGCATGAATGTTAAAAGTTCTGAGAAGTTCTTGCTTTTTCCAATGGTATCAAACTGGTAAAGTGCCTACAGCCCATCTAAAAAGAGTAGAAATTAATTGAGGGCGCTAGTGTCGCTTTTATGTTTACACTTGGCAACTCAATATACTGCGACCGCAACCGGCTTCATACTTGGTATATTTTAATTATAAGTGCCTGTAAATTGTGCCTATATGAAATAAAGAACTATGAACCTTGAATCTACTTATTATTATTTTGCGTAATAAATAGCTACATCTAAAAGACAAAAGGTTATTTTGAAGAAAATCGTTTTAAATTATCATTAATTTTATTTTAGAAATGGAGGTGTATAATAAGTCTAATTAAAACATTAAAAATTACCTGCCTTTGTGGAATATGGAACTAACCTGAGAAGCATAAGTTGTACCTATACCACGTACCTATATCAAAATCTGTTGCGGCGATTAGAAGTTATGGTGGAATAATGAAACACACACCTACATAGAACTACTTTCTACAAACGTTAAAAATATTGCAGTTTAAATATTTGTTACTCCTTCACGCCACTACTGAACCGATTTGACTGAAATTTGGTGTCCCAAAGTCAAATGTATTATAAATATTATTACATCAATGACTGTCTAGGAAAAATCCCTTTTTCCTCGGTTACAGCAAGTACCATAACATGTTATAAAACATAGTTAAAAAAATGAAGTTAGCTTAAAATAAAAATAAAATCTATTTTGATAATAAATTACAAAAATAATTTTAAAAGATTTAATCAGAAAAACTATAATCTAAATATTGTACATCTAACACACTCGTAGATGCACCTTCTTCATTTCTATGTACTTCTGAATATGTCTGAATATCCATACATGCTTCAAAGTCAGAATGAGATGTATCTATTTCTGAATCATTTGTTACCTGGATAATAAACTTTTCAATATCTTCATACATTGTCCTGCCCCGCTCATAATATTCCAGTTCAATTTTTTTGACATGATTACAGCAGTTTTTCCAATCATTTTCTGTTATTTCCTGAAAAGCTTTCTCGGTCAACATCTTTATGTCACTAGCACCCACATTTCTTGAAGCTATTTTTTGTTTAGCCAGAGCCCAAATCTGCTCAATGGGGTTTAGGTCGCAGTGGTAAGGTGGGAGCCTCACCACTGTGTGTCCGTATTCTCCCAATATTTCGTCGATTTCATAAATTGGCTCTTGTTTATGCTGTTTTGCTAAAATCAAAAGCGAAGGCTTTCTTAAGAATGGGTCAAAAGAAATTTTATTTTCCTGCAACCACATTTTAATTTCATCTATTCTACTTGCAGATGTGGGCGCTTTATTTTTTACCACGGAATGGTATGGGGCATTGTCCATGACTATTATTGATGGTTCTTCCAAATTTGGCACCAGTTTCTCTAACACCCACTTTCTAAAATTGTGTTGATTCATTTCCGAATGGTAATCTTCATTTTTGTTTTTTCCGCTAAATATCAATAAAGCATTAGGAACAAATCCCTTCTCACTCCCTGCGTGCACAATAATCCATCTCTTACCTTTTGAAACGTCTGCGAGAACGCCCTTTGTTTCAATAGATTGCCAACATTTTTTTAATTTGTATGACGAGTGGATGTAGCTTTCATCTAAATATATTATATTTTTTTGCAATTGGGGGGGTAAATTGCGATTATCCATAATAAATTTTAAATATCTTTCCCTTTTATGGGCAATTAATGGTTGTTCTATAAGAACTGACCTTTGCGATTGGCATTTCTTGTACCGAAATCCTATTGATATCAACAGTTTTCGTAAGTGTTCCCGGCATCCATCATATCCGATATCTTCTTTTAAAACAGCTTGCAATTTACTTAAAGTAGGCATTTCTTTTTTAACGGAATAAAAGAAATGTACTTTTTGCCTTATGGCAGAAATATCAAAGTCATCCAATTGTTTTTTTGGACGTCCTTTGCGATTTTTGCCGGGCGTAGAAAATACTCCATTATTTTTGGATCCTTCTTCTGCTATTCTTCTAATCGTACTTTCCGATTTTCCTGAAACAAAAATAATTTCACTACATTAACTAGGTTTTTCACTCCAATAGGTAGGTAAAAAATATTCAAACTTAAAACTTTAAAATTTGTAATTAAATCATAATAATATAGTCTTTATTTAAAGTTCGTACGAGACTCGATTCTCGAACTATTTATAATATGTACCTACAAAGAACCTTCGGTGAGCGAGTCCGACTCGCTCTTGTCCGGTTTTTAATATTTATACGAATAAAAGTAGGCACGGGATGTTTGATGATGATGATGAGAAAACTTTCTGCTTAAACTATCAAATCAACCGATCGCGCTATAAATTCCGTGAAAAAGTTATAACTACGAAATAACCTCAAAATACTAAGAAATTTGCAAAAACTGGAAAATAATGAATTTGTTAAGCAACTATCACTATAATTATTTCATTTTTTATTTGTTAAAAGCAAAATACACTCAACATACCTGTCATTTCAGCAACTCTCTTGTAAACATCGGATAAGTCGGATAAAATTTTGCCAGCTTGTGCCTCGGCAAGACATCGCATATACACATTGTAAATAACTTTTCGCGTTCCGCTGCGTATTGTACGGTTCATGGTAGTGATGGTGCTTATTTCCTTTTCGTAAAAACAACAAACTTAAATAGAAAATACTGATGTTTTCTTTTAGAGTAACCGAACTAGAGACCACAGATCACTATACTAGAGACTATAGAACCCGAACTATGTAAACAAACGTAGTGTTGCCACATTAAGCTTAACTTTAGTTCCATTTTTATTAATTTCTACTCTTTTTAGATGGACTGTACCTACCTGTGCCACCTACGATTATTTTTATCTGCTATTCTATCGAATGAGATAAAAAGAAGACTGCAGTGATACTTTGCTTTGCTTAGCAGATAAAAAGATGCTATTGCATTGAAAAAACTTCTAGAAAGAAAGAATTCAGTTTAAAGTAACTAATTTTGTTTCAACTAGTTGTAATATTGTGAATAAAAATGAATAAATACTAGACTCATATTGATCCTTGTTTTATTTACGCAACTTTTGAACTTGATCTTAGAACAATAGATTTGGTAGCACATCCCTGTTTTTGTCGATATAGATAAAATCTAATTATCGATAAGACAAATCTATCGATACATTACATCCTTAGCTTTGACAATTCTTTCTTCATTACATGGGTTGGTAGTATTGTTTTTCTTTTATGAAGTTGGCTAAAATAAAAACAAAGTCTCGAAATTTTTTTCTTTGAAGTTCCGCCTCTTAAAACGGAGTGATTACATTCTCTTTGCTCCTTTACAAAAAGGTGTGATGTGCGAGCGCGATCTTATTAATTTGTTGGGATCGTCTAAAATATTAAAGAATATGCGGTAGCAGAGGTCAATAGTGAGATAATTTGTAACATTGTAATTATTATGCCCTAAGTTTTTTGCTGAAAATAGTTTTTCGGGGATGTTGAACATGAATAATGCCTCCTCAGTCGCCAATGGTAAGTGGAGATTTTGTTGAAATAATTCTCTAAAATTAACACAAATAAACTATTGAGTCATTTTATTTAAAGTACGCTTTTTATATTTAAATAGTTATTTATTAAAACCTACAAAGGATTATATTTTCTGTCATTTTCAATTCCTGTGTTCTAAGTTCAGAACAATATGTGTTCAAATTAAATGAGCAAGTAGGTCCACAGCAGATATAAAAAAAGAAAAAATATATCTTTGTGCTTCCTTATGTTTTTATTGTATTTATTAAATAACAACTTAAAACTTTTCTCTCAACTTGTAATAATACTTGCCAATTATTTCAATTTGACTATGCATAATTGTGCAATTCTGCTATTCCTATAGAGTATAGACTAAATGTGAATCTGTTGTTCATTAAAAAAAAGAAACAAATTCTGTAAATTAGTCATAAAAGAAATTGTGTAAGGGTGTCACTTGAACCTCCTACATACCATACTTTAATAGATATATTTCTGTTAGTAGCATGTAAATCCTCTACTGTGCTGTGCCGTCAGGGGGTGCAGTTAGATTGTAATACACATACAAAAAATCATGTCAATCTGTGACTATGTTGCTGTGTGATTGAAAAACAAACAATAATACACTTTAGCATTTACAATATTAGTAACCATTAAATATACAGGTGTAAACTGAAACCAGAGATTCAGTACATGATTCCAAGTTCCTCAGCATAGGAATTTTTCATTTGTCTTTTTGTGATTTTGACAATTTTTTTCATTTTTTAAATTAATTACAAAATGGAATTGTGTATGTATCCTATCTCTACTTGATTTTAATTGAAAAAAAAAGGAAATGGTACTATTTAACACAAAACAGAAATGTAAATGTAATGTCTAATGTAAGTACCTACGAACCGCCGCTTGCGATGCTTGCTTGAAAGCGAATTTAGGTATCGTGTTTGTTGTTCGCAATACATTGAGCGCTCAAAAATTACAGTATTGGTAACCCATCATTTCCGAGATGAGTGGCATTTTTGTAATTTCATTATAGGCATTAAGGTAGAACCTACTCACAAAGTATTCATTATGGTATCCCTTACACCCTGTATTTTTTGTCTATTTGTGTATGCTCATTTTGCTTGTTTTTATATACCTTTTCTTTTCCTTTTCAGACGACTATGAAGTTATTGGAGAAACCCAGTGGCAAATACTGGAGAATAATGCAGAAGATCATGTCATTAAAATATATGGCTACAAATATTCAAAAATACGCGCAATCATTTTCCATTCAATTTGCACATTACTATGTGGACTACCATATTTTGCTTTAGCCTACTATCCTACATTGAATCGCTTCAAGTACTTAAAATGCAGTTTGAAAATGGCTGAAGAAGTGTGTGGTAAGGATATTTTATTTATTTATTTATTTTTATTTTTTAAGTACATATAAAAATTTACAAGACAACATAATATATTAGAAGAAGTAGACATAGGTGAAGCTTATCTCTAAAAAAAGAAATTTCTTCCAGCTTCCCTTGAAAGTGATTAAGGTGAAATTATAAAGTGGTATAGGTCAAAAATGTACATTACTACATAATTATTATACTATAATACCTAATATATAATATAAATAAATAATAAACTACATAAATACATAAATACATACATGGATACATAAATACATATAATACATAAATAATATAATAAATACCTACATAAATATACATAACTAAGTAACACATAATACTTATACTTTATTTTTTCCTTTTTAACAGTATTTTATATATTATGTGATAAAAATTAATATCATCACACCCAGACAGTCGCAGAAATATTGGTCGGCCAAAATTTCGCTGGTTGGATGGGGTTAGCCAAGATGCAAAGCGTCTTGGTGTGAGAAATTGGAAGAGAAAGCAAGTGACAGAGATGGATGGAAGTAGCTTCTGGAGTATCCGCCCTGTAGCACCGCTGATGATGATGATATATTATATCAGGGAATAATCAGTACTGTTTAAACCAGAATTAATGAGTGCAACCAATCTTAATCTGAAAATACAGATTGAAAAAATTTTCTACTATATTCATTATCCAAGACTGTATTTTATTGGTTTCAAATCAATTCAGTACACAAACACCCTTAGAGAGAAACTTATCTAAAAATCGTGGATATTAAAGAAAATAGCATACATTCTGTTATCATCCAAAAATTCTGCTGAAATTTCACCCTGTATAACTTAACTACATATTCGCCTTGCGTCTCGTATCGCAAGTCGCCGTTAATATCAACGTTGACGCTCGTCATCACTTTAGCAATTACGCGAACCTTTCGCGTCTCGCCTCACTATCCGCGCGAGTAATGTGTAAAATTAATTTGAAACAAGAAAAATATTTAAAAACTGTATATTTTAATATATTTTAACTGTTTTTTTAACATCTGTCATATTGAATTTGTTATTATAAAACATAGCCTAGATGTCACCCGGAACTACTAAATTCTAATAATGAATGGATTGACACATTCTTTAAAATCGGGTCAGTAGTTTAGGTTCTAAAGTGAAAAACGTAAATACAAACCCTAAAACCATAAACCTTTTTGGCTTGGCTAAAAACCCATAATGGGCATTTATCAAAACGAAACTTATTTTAGTAACGGACGGGGAAGGCTCCTTCAACATCGAGAGTGTGCAAGAAATTGACCTTAGCATCTCCAGCCATAGGGATAACCGACTACGCTACTTCATTTACCAGCACAGCCGCTACATCTGGCTGAATGACCAAGGAGCATTCATTAATGTACTGGCGCTTAACGAAAAAGTAACCATTACTTTGTTGATGGAAAATATGGCCGGCATCAATAAGAGGCAACAAAACGAACTGTGAGTTGTCTTGATCTTTTTTTTTATTCAGGGGCAAGATAGTCCTTGAAGGCGATCTCATCTGATGGTAAGTGACGATGCAGTCTAAGATGGTAGCAGACTAACTTGGAAGGGGTATGGCAGTGCAAATTCAACCCGTCTTCATCATCTTCTTGTGTTGAGGCTATGCAGGTCACGAGGCCCTGTTGTTGTTAGAAGTGCAATGCACTTCGATCTTCTGCTTATTTATTATGCAGTCAAAACCTACATGACTGAAATATTTGATTGATATCTCAAAAGTCACATCATTTTTATAAGAAACTAGATGATGCCCGCGACTTTGGCCGCGCAGATTTAGTTTTTAAAAATCCCGTGAGAACTCTTTAATTTTCCGGGATAAAAAGTAGCCTATGTCAATCTCCAGGTCCTCAACATAGTCGGGCATAGGCCTATGTAGAAAATCACGTCGATTAGTTACTCCGTTGCTGCGTTATTGTAGGACTAACCAACAAACAAACACACCTTAATAATATTAGTAGTAAGGAAACCTATTTAATTTTTTCAACATATATTTGTGTAAAGATGTTGTGTTTTACTTGATTTAATCTTTCAGGATAAAATTGTATGGAAAAAATTCAGTGGAAGTTGAAGTCAAAAGTTACTGGACGCTCTTTGTGAACGAAGTGTTCAATCCGTTTTATTTATTTCAAGTATTCTCTATCATTCTTTGGTCGCTGGATGAATATTATCAGTATGCAACATGTGTTTTCCTGCTTTCGACGGGCTCTTGTATGATGGCACTGTACCAAACTAAACAGGTAAATACGACTCACAAACGACAATGGGCTTACCACCTTTGGAGGAAAACTTGATTGTTTATAGTTTGTTATTAAACACTTAGATATGTTATACTAGATAATCGTGAATTTAGTAGATACTTGAAAAACTAATCTATAGTTGGACATACATATGCAATAACGTTTCAACTCACAAGCCTTCTTCAAATTAAATACATACATAATGTAAAGGAATTAAGTTAACTTTTCAATTGATAAGTTGTTTGGGTTGAGTATACAAATATAGGAAAAATCAAAACTGTATTAGTTATCCTTATGTTATTTATATCGTTGCGTTTTTTTTAATCTGTCAAGAAATGACTGAGATATCGATCATAAAAGTTGAACATTTTAGTCTAGAACGATTTCGAATGTATGTAGACATTTAACGTATTCCAGTTCACCAAACACTACTTTGGTATATTTAGATTTAAACTTGTTTTTAGGGACATTTTTTTCAATCTATTTTCATTTTGGTTTTAATTTTTATTGAACAAAGAAAAAATAATATAAACGTAATAATTCTTTTTACATAACCGACTTCAAACGCCACTACAAAGTATATCAATTGTGCCTATAAAATTTGAAGAGTTTCTTCGATTTCTCCAGGATCCCATCATCAGACCCTGACCTAATGACAATGGGACCATTGCCTTTCAAACAAAAAAAAGAATTTTCTAAATTAGTTCAGACGTCTTCGAGTAATCGGGAAACATACATAAAAAAAAACTTTTAAAAAATTAAAAAAAAAAAAGAGATTCTGACGAATTGAGAACCTCCTCCTTTTTTTGAAAGTCGTTTCAAAATAGTAAACTTCTACGTTTTCCCACAGATGAGCATAAATATTCACAAAATGGCGGGTTCGACTAGCGTATTCACGGTAACAGTCCTCCGTCCCACGCGTACCGGTCGGGAAGAGTACGTAGTGAACGCGAGCAGGCTGGTGCCGGGCGATGTGATGGTCCTCCCGCCAGACGGCTGCGTGATGCCGTGCGATGCCATGCTCCTGACCGGCACATGTATCGTCAATGAATCCATGCTCACTGGTAAGTTTTATATCACACTAGCTTTAACCCGCGGCTTCGCTCACGTTAGGTTCGATTTTTTAACCCCCTATTTAACCCTCTTGGGGTTGAAATTTTCCAAAATCCTTTCTTAGCGGATGTCTACGTCCTAACAGCTACCTGTATGCCAAATTTCAGCTCAATCGGTCCAGTGGTTAGAGCTGTGCGTTGATAGATCAGTCAGTCAGTCAGTCAGTCAGTCAGTCAGTCACCTTTGCCTTTTATATATTTAGACTAGTATTATAGTAAGGCGAAAGTTCGTATGTGTGTTTGTGTGAGTGTGTGCGTGCTTGCGTGCGTGCGTGCACGTGTTCGTGTTCGTGTGCGTGTGTGTGTGTGTGAGGAGGAGTGAACGCGAGTAGACTGGTGCTAGGTGATATGATGGTTCTACCGCCCAAAGTTTTTTTGGAAGTTGATTAAAAAACTGACTGAACATTGCACGTACAATTATTTGGGAATATAATATTATGTAAAAATATACCTATTCATAAAAGACATTTATTCTGACATTACCATTTTCCATGTTACAAAATTTTAACTTTGAACCCAATTATTTTTATGGTAGATAAGCTCTTATTATAATCAATCGACAGTCGTTTAGGCACCTTTGTTTTCTGTATTTATTCATCTAACTATGTCGAGAAGTGACATATCAACTATGACTTTCCAAAGGAGCAAATCTGATTGAATATTCGAAAATAATCAGTATCATTTACTAAAACTTCCTATCTTTACAACGATTTCCTTTTACAAGTAAGATAAGATTTGGATAAGATTAAAATCGGCGCCTAATCGAGTTAAGTTTACTAACATAACTCAACTACTACTTTACTGAGAAGACTTCGTAAAATCCATAAAATCGAAAGCATTTTATAATAAACATATTAATCTGTACAAGTTTTTTCGTTCAGACCAATTTAATGCAATGAAATCAATCCAACATTTTATTTATAATACATTAAAAAGTACGCAAATCCATTGAGTAATTTCGATGAAATCTCTACATGTAGATCATAAAGATGTAGATACAATTCAATAAAAGATGTTGCTGGTCGTTAACTGGAGTAATTTATTAAACTCGTATCAATTGTGAACTGTGTCATACATTTTAGGCCCAATTTACTGTCGTACTTCACAAAGTAACTAAGGGATTCCAGTCCATTAACACGAAGAATTTGTTGAAGAAATATCTCGTTATGATAAGCTTTATTTTATGAAATTACAAATTATAGTTATATGTTAAGTTTATGGAATTCATATAAGAATCTAATATGATTTGGCACCTATACGTGAGTTGTGATGTCACAGGTCCAAGACTGGGAGACCGTTTGTAATTTTTTGAACTTTTTTACTGTTGAGCAGTGAAGATAAAAAAAATAATAAGTAGGAGTCTAGGTAATCTGAAAAAAAAACTGTAATTCACTTACACAGTTTTAGATTAGTTAAGGAAATATATATATTTCAAGTACTTACCATTGCACTGAGATATATTTACGCTCTTATTATGATAATTTCATCAAAAGGCCCAGCGCGATCGCACGAGATCAGAATATAAAATTAAGTGGCCAGTCGACGGGCAATACCCGCGGCCCTTTTCCCCGTCCACAGCAAATATAGTAATTGAATTCCAAATAAAGTAGTTGGCCTCGCATTAATAAAACGTGATTATCATCTGAACCTATCACTGATCAACTACTGGCTATAGAGATCTCCTCAGATTGGGAAGGGTTTATGATATAGGCCACCGCGCTGGTCAACAAACTGTAGACGCTCTTTCCAAAAATGCGAATTTTGATGCCCTAAATCACGCTGCGAGATCTACCGATCCATAAGTAAGCTCGATCTTCCGCTTGTTGTTCTTCCGCGGGGTGTTACGTCCCCAGAATTTGGTTTCTGTACATCTAAACTCAGTTATGTTCATATAATATGTTAGGATTTGAGCCCTGTTACAAATCATTACTATCTCGTAAGTTGTATTGTAAGGCTTCCATGATTTGTTGTTGAGAAATTTTTTATTTGAGTTGTAGCGGATTCTTATTTTTAGCGTGTTCCATAAAAACTATAAGTATGGTTTTTATGGAACATGATAGAAATAAGAATTCGCTACTGAGTAATAACCTCAACATAATAATTATATTTTTAAACATTGTTTAAACTTGGGTCATCAACCCCAACCCATCGCCGGTACATCACTGGGCGTTAGGTCTCTCAAAAGTAGAAGGCCATTAATTAAGAATAACAAAAAAATATAAAGAAGAATTTAGGCTATTGTCCAACATGCTGGCCAAGTGCGGACCGTTGAGAACATTACGGAGAACTTGTAAGGCAAGCAGGTTTCCTCACGATGCTTTTCTTCACCGTTAAATTAAGTGACGCGTTAACCCACATAACTCCAAAAAGACACCGTGAACCCTCTAAAATGGAGGTCCAAGTTTAAACCACTAGGATATTACCCCTTATATAATGGCACGTCATATATACTTGCATGTCGTAGTAGCTTACGAATAAGTTTATTTTTTTAGGTGAAAGTGTGCCTGTCATGAAAGGACCTCCTTGCAGTTCACCAGAAGTGTATTCGACTGAGACGCACAAAAGGCATACGCTTTTCGCTGGCACTCACGTAATTCAAACCCGTTTTTACGGGAACAATCAGGTATTTTTTTTACAAAAATTGTCACACCTCGAGCGGGGCTTCCACTACTCCGTTTTATTCGTAGAGGAAAACTACATACAAACACTTTCACTGACAAACAGTTTAGCGGGAAGGAAAGCGAGCAAAAAGAGTTCAAAAAAAGTCAAAATGCAAGAGTGGAAGTGACGTTAACTGTCAAAACTCTTTATTAGTGTTAGTGTAAAACTATTGTAAGTCCCAATGAAAAATGAGGGCATTACAAGTTTAACATGTGCACCTGTGAATGGGTGTACCTATCTGTGTGTCAGTCTGTTCCCTCATAGCTTTTTTGATGCGGATTTCTCTGTTTGAAAGCTGACGTGATGGGGGTGGATCTTAGCTATAATCTGCTCAGGCGTTTGAAGATCATCAGCTTGTTTCCTACTTGATTAAAGGGTTTTACACACTTTGTAAATTTGGTGAATTGTTCGAATTATTTCCAAGGCACCGTAACTTTGAGCTGATACTGTAGTATCAAGTACCCAACTCCTCAGTAATTTATAGCACATGTTTGGGCTCAATCTTCTCAATGAGTAGATTTGAGATAAATGATGATCGAGGATCGAGAAGTATCTGATGATGGAGCAGAAAACTGGGGAACAGGATGTGGGGGGGGGGGGGGGAGGTGTTTTAAATTTTCACTTGTGTCTACACAGAGTCCGTCCCGCTTACTAATTTCCCGCTCATTTTGCAAGAGCTTCTGCAGTGGAAACCCCGCTTCAATGTATTAAGGGAACTTGTTAATTTATTTAGTTCTTTATAAGTGACATTACTTCCAGGTGTTGGCGAAAGTGGTGCGCACCGGTTTTTATACTGCCAAAGGAGAATTGATAAAAAGTATTTTGTTCCCGAAAAAGTTTGATTTTCAATTCTACAAGGATGCCGTCAAGTTTGTCATATTCATGTTCTGCATCGCCGCTATTGGAATGGGATACTCAATATGGCTTTACGTAGTTAGAGGTGTAAGTGACTAATTATGTTTTTTAATTAAAACCCATGCACACCTATTGATGTAAGCGCTAACTATTTCGACATAGTTTAAACTATTATCGATACCAAGTTTGTCTAACGGCCTCTGAAAAGGTGACTGACTGACCTATCAAAACACAGCTCAAATCACTGGACGGACCGGGCTGAAATTTAATTTTATCCGCTAAGAAAGGATTTTTAAAAATTCAACTCATAAGGGCCTAAAATAAAGATAGGAGTTTGTAAAATCGAACTTGAGTGAAGCCGCGGGCTAAAGCTAGTTAGGTATAACATAAAATTCCTAATATAATAAAGGGAAGCTATAATATTATAGCTTCGTATATCAAAGAATTCGAAAAGAAAAAACTTCTTAATTGTGTGCTTATTTATATTCGAAAGCACTTTGTAAAATTTATTGATAAAATTATACGAGTACGTACCACGATAATTGTTTTTGTTGGAATTGTACTCATAATTTTATCACAATTATGTCATTAAACCACAAATTAAGTCTAAAATCTTTTGTAAAAGTTTATTTAAATACTTTTACAAAAGATTTTAGACTATTATTCTATATCCATTGTTATTTTTCAGAGTCTGGTAGGCACAATAGTACTCCGCACGCTGGACATCATCACGATCGTGGTGCCGCCGGCGCTGCCCGCCGCCATGACGGCCGGCATCGTGTACAGCCAGCAGCGTCTCAAGCGCAATAAGATCTTCTGCGTGTCGCCGCCGCGCATTATCATCTGTGGGAAATTGCAGGTCATGTGTTTCGATAAGGTTAGTTAGAAATTATTTATTTTATGTAGGCCAACTTATGACAACTCAAGACTCTACCACTAGTTCGGAATCTATTTTAATTTCTCATAATCAGATTCAATTTTATTTAGTCTCTGTAGACCAACTTCTGGCTCTTATGACGAGTCAAGAGTCTGCCGAGATGAGCCGGCAAAAAACTGAGCAGTTATTTTCAAAACTAAATATTACAATTGTCATCTTCGTCAGGCAAAACATTTGAGTTGAAAAAAAGGGTGATATATCCGATAGATAATTGTGAAATCCAAATAGGCTCGTGATTCCTCGACTACACCTCAAGAATGTCTGGAAGTCCTTTGTGGGAATGGGCGTGACGTTCTGCAGTTGCATCTTATGGGCAGTTAGATGCAAAGTGGATTTTTTCCATGCAACATTTTCATTAAAAAATTCTTTCTGTGACTGAGATAACCTACAAAGATGATAATGATTTAGTAAGAGCTTGTTAATACATATTTCTCCTTATTTTACAGACTGGAACTTTAACTGAGGATGGCTTAGACCTGTACGCAGTTATACCTTCTAACTCTGGCGAGAAGTTCGGTCGCTGCGTCGACGACATCGCTGCCCTTCCTTCTAAGAGTCCTCTAGTCCAAGCCTTAGCCTCTTGCCATTCGCTCACCAGCATCCAAGGCCAATTAAAAGGCGATCCTCTGGATTTGAAGATGTTTGAGTTCACTCAGTGGGTAAGTCCCTTTTATATTTTCAACTAATTAACTATGGTATACTCGTAGAAGCAGGTGTTGCTTTACAAAGTTCATGAAGTTCCGTACTACTAAATTACTACGGAACGGTTCCTTCTATGGAACTAACGAGTAGTTCCGTAATACTCAAGGAAAAACAAAATTCTTTTGCTATAATCTGCCAAACCAAAAAAAACCTCTATGGTACAACGCGCCGCTCACACAGCCGCTCTTCTAAGTCTTACAAATATAGACACGAAATCTTTGACTGTTTTTTTTTTTCTTCTGTCAAATCTTTGATTGTGAACCGACTTTGTTGATTCTTTCTAATTGAACTGGCTGTCATATCTTCAGGATTTTTTTTTTAAATTAATTGAAAAATAACAAAGTTGCGAAGAAAGTTACTCAAAATGACATCTGATTCTTGAGAAATATGATGTTAAAAGTTACATTCGATGGTTTATTATTGTATTCGTAGGTGCTTGAGGAGCCAGGTCCCGAGAATACGAGGTACGATAACCTGACGCCAGCAATCGTTAAGCCAGCCACGGCCAATGGAGACCTGCAGAACTTGGACAACTATGATCCTTTCACCATGGAAATGCCTTATGAGGTTAGATAACTTTTTATCCTGATAAACAATAAGGTTTATCCGGGATAGGGTATGCAAATTTTTGTTGATTTTGCTCCATAACTTCGTCAAATCTAAACCTTCTAATATTCTTTTTTTATTATAAATTGTGTATTGTGTATAATGCGATTCAAATGAGAATAGAACTATCAAACAGCCATTTTATATTTCTGTCCTGCTCATATAAGGTTTACACTGAGTGAGGTAGAAACAGAAAATGGCGGCTTCTTATTCTTATTGTCATTTGCTTCGCATTATACTATTAGAAATATTTTGTCCAATTGTGGTGAAGATCTACTAGATACTATCGGAGGTTGAGGGCATAACTTCTCGCGGATAGTAGCAAGTCACTCTAAACTTTTTCCATGCGGACGAAGTCGGGGGAATCAGCTAGTTGTTAAATAAGTTTTGACTTTTAACTGTTACAGATTGGTTTGCTGCGCAGATTTCATTTCTCATCATCTCAACAATCTATGGGCGTTATCGCCAGAGTCCTCGGTCAGCCGCAAATGGTGTACTATATCAAAGGCGCGCCTGAAAAGGTATGACTATTAATCTATTTCATACTATAATAGTCAATTTAAGGGGAGAGAACTGGTGCCTATATTACGAGTTCCCAGTTATCTTAGGCAGTAGTGTCTCAATCTAATAAAAAATGGATCATTGTAGTTAACTAATAACCTTATTTCATTTAATTTCACTGTACTGTGACCCGTCCCGAATTCGTACGGGTGCAATCCTTACTAATATTATAAATGCGAAAGTGTGTTTGTTTTTTGGTTTGTCCTTCAATAAGCTGCAACAGAGCTACGGATTGACGTGATTTTTTGCATGTCTATACATGAGGACTTGGAGAGTGACAGGCTACTTTTTATCCCGGAATATTAAAGAGTTCCCGCGGCATTTTAAAAACTAAATCTATGCGGTCGAAATCGTGGGCATGACCTAGTTATCTATACATAAGTACAACAATTGTGTGTGTGTGTAGTCTCAAATTAAAAGAACTAAAACTATTAAAAAAAAAAAAAAAATTAAAATAAGCTATAAATATGACAAAGGTTGCAGGTATGTGCGATCCAGTGTCGCTGCCAGACAACTTCAGCATGGTACTCAACGAGTATACGTCCAACGGATTCCGAGTTATCGGCCTCGCTTACAAGAAGTTGGATCGCAAAATGAAGTGGGTGGACGCGCAGAGAGTCAAGAGGGAGTCTATCGAGTGCGATATGACGTTTTTGGGCTTCCTAGTCATGCAAAATAGCCTGAAACCGGAAACCACGCAAGTCATAAAGGAGCTACATGACGCCAATATGAGGCAGATTATGGTCACTGGTAAGTAGCACCCTAACCTTTGTTTTTTTTAAGAAATATTAGTTAACTTCAGCTTGGCTAATAGGAGGGGATAGCCCCTCCAAATAAGCGGAAAGCTTGTGCTAGGAGTGGGTACGATAATAGTGGGACGGGTGGGATTCGAACCTGTGACCTTTCAGTTTTGAGTCCGCACCTTTAACTGTTGGGCTATTGAGGCTTCTTTGCGGACCTATTTCACAGGGTATTGTTTAACCTAGGAATTTGAACTTTGTGATAGTTTTTCGTTGGTTAAAGTTTACTTGGGGATAGGCAAATAGCTTCTCAAAATAATTAAATGTAGCAGGAAAAGGTTTGAATTATTTTGCTATAATCCGCCAACAGAAAAAATCTCTATGGTTAAACATGCAGTTACAAGCTAAGCACTGCTTACCTCCCCAACCAAGCAAGCAATTCCATCACCACTCACGTGCACCACTACATACTACTCTCGACGTACGTTTCGCCCCGACACCAGAGCATCCTCAGGAGATGTCGACTTTACAATGCTATATAATCTGACAATACAGCAACTTTTTTTTTAGTTGTTTAAAAGAATATCAACTGAGCTGAATTTAACTTGTATTGCCCTTTCCCCTTCAAATAAGTGGAAAGCTTGTGTTAGGACTGAACCTGTAAACTTTCAGTTTTCAGTCTGCACCTTTAACTGTTGGGTTAAAAATCTAAAGTATATACTATTATAAGACACACATAAAATATTAATAAATAAAATAAAAAAGGCACACAAAACTCCGACACATATCGGGGAAAAAACGCGTCCTTAAGACAATTAAAAAAAAAAAAAAACTTATGTTTTTGAGGCTTGATAATTTAATTCAGCCGCGGATAAGCCAAGGTTATAATGGTTGTTATGTTGCAGGGGACAACATAATGACAGCGATGTCGGTGGCGCGCGGCTGCTGCATGGTGCAGCCTCATCAGAGGCTGGTCCTCATCACGGTCGGCCAGCAGCCGTCGCCCGACCAACGCCCGGCGTTGTTAATGGAGGTGAGTACTTGACAACTGTTTGTTTTTTTTTTCTCCTTATTGGAATACATACAACATACATAAAAACATAACATGGGTACTTAAATCTAGATATTACACTAGCCTTTAAAGAATTGACTGATAAACGTTTAGTGCGGGAGTTATTTTGTAAAATATTACACTTAAAATTAATTAACTTTTATCTACGTGAACGAAGTCGAGGATGTCAACTAGTATCCTTATAATTTTAAAGTTACTACTTACTTTTTCTTTTCTTTTTTAGTATTTTTTAATTTATTTTTTATAAGTAGTAATTTTTATTTTTGTAGGTAGTGGGTGAAGGCGGTCCACCGAAGTTGGCGATAGACGCATATGTATTGGCCATGGAAGGCAAGACGTGGGCGGTGGTGCGCACGCACTATCCAGACCTGATGTCCACTATTGTCAACAAAGGTTAGTGCGTTTTAAGCAATTAATAAAGTATTTTACTCTTTTTTGAAAAGTGTCTCAATTTAATCCTAAGGTGATAATTCACTACTAGAAAATTTATTAAAATTTTATTCAATCGATAAGTACCAAAAAAATGCATTTAAACTTTTCATTTTAATTTTTTTTAATTTGATGACAAGATAGTTCTTGACTGCGATCTCACCTGATGGTAAGTGACGATGCAGTCTAAGATGGTATCGGGCTAACTTGGAAGGGGTATAGCAGTGTAAACTCAACCCATACCCCTAATCGGTTTCTACGCGCCATCGTTCCGGAACGCTAAATCGCTTGGTGGCACGTCTTTGACGGTAGGGTGGTAACTAGCCACGGCCAAAGCCTCCCACCAGACCAGACCAGAGACAATTTAAAAATTAAAAATTGCCCTCGCCGGGAATCGAACCCGAGACCTCCCAGTTATGAGACCACAGCGCTCATCACTGCGTCAGGGAGGTCGTCAAGTTTCGCGCGTAAATTGACGAAAACGCTAGATGACATCATTTCGACAGTAAACAGTGTAATATTTATGCAGGAATGATCTTCGGGCGCTTTGGGCCGGACCAGAAGACGCAGCTGGTGACCGCGCTGCAAGGCGAGGGGCTGATCGTGGGCATGTGCGGCGACGGCGCCAACGACTGCGGCGCCTTGAAGGCCGCGCACGTGGGCATCTCTCTGTCCGAGGCGGACGCGTCAGGTATACTTTTTAACCGACTTCCAAAAAAGAGGAGGTTATCAATTCGGCCGGTATCTTTTTTTAAGCTATTGCATAGCTTCTATAGCGGGCCAGTGTGGAGACCGAATCCAGAAATTCCGTAACGAAAATAACCTGACACGGGACTCCTCTACGGTGAGCCGCTAGATGGCGCATTTTTTATCAACGCCATCTAGCGGTGAGCCGCGTTGATAAAAAATTCTATGCAATAGCTTTACCGCGGCAGTCCCCGAATGCCACACGTCTTTTTTTTCTATGTATGTTTAATTAAACTGCTCTAAGTCCTATTCGATCTCCCTTAAACCTGAACCAACTTAAGCCTAACCTTGCTCAACTTACCCTAAAACTTGCTCAACTTGCCCTAAACCTTGCTCAACTTGCTCTAAACCTTACTCAACTTGCCTTAAACCTCGCCCAACATACTCTTACTTTATTCAAGTTAATTCTAAAACTTGCTCAATTTTCCCTAAACCTTGCCCAACTTACTTAACATGCCCTAAACCTTGCTTAACTTGCCCTTGCTCCGTGCTGTTTAAAAAATTTTAACTTCCTAAAAATAGTTCGTGCAGCACTACTATAACTTTTAAGATTAATTTGTTCGTCAGTTTTATCTTAAAATTCTGTGTGTTGATTCTCTAAAAATGACTTGATTGGCTGAATTTAAGGCGTTCTTGCTGCATTAATACATTTTAACCAATAGCGGGAGGGTGCAGCCAAGCAGATGTCATTGCGATCGCTACACTGATGCAATCATTATATTTTTGTCTATACTAGTAACTAGTGGGTTATGTCACTTAAACTATATTTTTGTCTATACTAGTTGCCGCGCCGTTCACGTCTCAAGAGCAGAACATTCGGTGCGTGAAACTGCTGGCGCTGGAAGGGCGATGCGCGCTCAGCACTTCCTTCGCGATCTTCAAGTACATGGCTCTCTATTCGCTGATACAGTTCTTCTCTATTCTCATCCTTTATAATGTGAGTATTAAGTTACGCTGAAGTGAATAGTACTCTAATTAAGACTAGCTTTTGCCCGCGGCATGTGCAATTCCAGTCTGTAATCTATCTGTGTGCCAATTTTCAGCCAAATCGGTTCAGTCGTTGCGGCGTGATTGAGTAACAAACATACATCCAATCTTTCGCATTTATAATATTTACAAGTTGATGCCCGCGACTTCGTTCGCGTGGACTGAGATTTTGAATTTCCGCGGGAACTCTCATTTTCCGGGTTAAAAAGTAGCCTATATGTTATTCCAGACTATGATCTACTTCTGTGCCAAGTTTCAGCCAAATCGGTTCAGTCGCTGTGGCGTGATTGAGTAACAAACATCCAAACATCCACACTTTCACATTTAGGATAATAGGATTACTAATTTTTGTTTCCAGTTCTACTCTATCCTCGGCAACAACCAGTTCCTGTACATCGACCTGGTGCTGACCACGATCCTGGCGCTGTCGCTGGGCCGCGCGTCGCCCGGGCCCGTGCTGACCAAGCAGACCCCGCCCGTGTCGCTGGTGGCCGCGGCCAGCATCCTGCCGCTCATCATGCAGGTGCTGCTCGTGCTGACCATGCAGATGGCTTCCGTATACCTCCTGCAGTCGCAAGTGTGGTGAGTTCTTTATACCGACGACGACTTTTACGCTTCGACAATTCAGCCGGGACGTGCCTTTACGCAGATTTAGTACTGAACATATTCTGCCACTTTCTGCGGTGAGGTGGGGTAATCACGTACAACACCCATTTCCTCACTTCCGCACACTCTTGTAAATACTTAATGTCTCTATGAACGCACACTAACTCAAAAGCTGTCACACTTACAAGCTGAACCGTACGTTTGTACATGTACTTCGGCAGAGGGGAATGCGTGCGCTTGCCACGTCCCGGCTGAATTTTCGAAGCTTTTACGTAACGAGACGTTCATGATTGTTCTTTTTTTTTATTGTAGCACTGATGAGGTTTGGGCGCGCTTGGTTAACGTTGAATATTCATTATTCATATTCATGAATGAAAGTATTCAGGTTATTTGTAGCAGGAAACACCAACGCTGGAAGCACGTTTTGTACGTGTAGGTTGAATTTCGACCACACTCACGAGTCACGACTTCTCCCAGTTCTTTTTGTTTATTCGATGACAATAGCCCTTGACTGCAATCTCATGTTACACTTACCGTCAGATACGCTGCAGTCTAAGATGGCAGCGGGCTATCTTGGAAGGGGTATGGCAGTGTATCCCACGATACCATGATACCATCATGTCGTAACGCTAAATCGCTTGGCGGCACGTCTTTGACGGTAGGGTGGTAAGAGTGCGTACCTGTCAGGAGCCTAGGTGGGAGCGGTCAGGCGCGAGCAAACTCTCGCTCACACTTATACAGATACGACACACACAACAATGAGCCACGAGCCCTCGTGAATTGCAAGAACTATCTATTTTTCTGAAATATTCACTGGACTAATTTTGATGCGATATTTTGTATTACTCAAGTATCACCTGAGATTATGATCTCTTTCTCTTAGATATATTTTGTCTTGTTTGTTCAAGGTTCGAGCCTGTGGAGGGAGGTCCGGATGTGGAGCAAGTTGTGTGTTGGGAAAACACAGTCATATTTATAGTCACATCATTCCAGTACTTAATCATGGCTTGCGTGTACGCCAAGGGCTGGCCCTTCCGCCAACCGTTTTGTGCCAATTGTGAGTATAATACAAATTATTCTGCTGCGGTGATATCAATGAGGTCTTAGGTTCATATTAGTTTTAATTTTAGAAATAATTTTTTTTCTTTAGATAATATTAGCCAAGCTAAAGTTGACTAATTTTATAATCATAAAGTTGACCTTCAGTCCCCTCCAAATAAGCGAAAAGCTTGTGCTAGAAATGGGCACGACAATAGTGCAACGGATGAGATTCGACCCTGCGACCTTTCAGTTTTCAGTCCGCACCTTTAAATAAATAAATAAATAAATAATCATTTATTTCAGACAGAGTCCATATCATTACATCTATGTTAGTGTGCTAGTAAACAAAATTTCCTATTGCTATGTTAGTATTGTTAGTTGTGACTATAGGCCTCTAGGGAACATTCCCCGTGGCCACTGCCATCCAATGTTTCACAATTGAGCAGCCTATGTTACTCCTTACCCTCCCTCGCAACCGTCAAAGATGTGCCGCCAAGCGATTTAGCGTTCCGGCACGATTGCGAGTAGAAACCGATTAGGGGTATGGGTTGAATTTACACTACTATATCCCTTCCAAGTTAGCCCGCTACCATCATAGACTGCATCGTGACTTACCATCAGGTGAGACGCAGTCAAGGGCTATCTTGTCATCGAATAAAAATGTTACTCCTTATAGCTTTTAAGATGCTATAGTTGCTGCCGCAGAGGCGCTGTAGGAGTGACACTGATTTTCCGGATGATGGCATGAAAGCCATCAATCCTCGCCTCAGCGAACAATCCACTCGCATTGCAGTCCCGCGGCAACCCTAACAGCGTCCTATAAGCGTTATTAACTTTAATCATTGGGCTATTTAGGCTTTAAATATATATGTATAATTTCCAGACTGCATGGTAATAACGCTGGTGACTCAGTCCGTGTTCGTGACGGTGGTGCTGCTGAGCCCGTGGCAGTGGCTGGCCGACCTCATGGAGATCAAGGTCATGAGGCTGGCCGACACGGAACAGACCATGTTCAGGATCTACTTGTTGCTCATACCCGTCTTGCATCTCATACTGGCTATTGCGATTGAGGTAAAGTATATTTTTCCTTACTTAGATCGACCGATCCGTAGAACAAAGTCTCATCTGCTAAATTTACAACTTGAAATTTGAGCCTTAAAAGTTACATCTGCAAGGCTCAAATCTCAAGTTATGAATTTAGCAGATGATACTTTGTTCTACGGAACGGTCGAGATATTCGAGTAAACAAACACCTCCTGTAGGGTTAGTATGAGATTTGAATCAATTGATCGTATTTGATAACCTTAGCGTCAAAGTAAAATGAACCATAATGGCATTGTATTAGAGCTCAATTTCATGCACGCATTCTCATACGTTTACGTATACAGATACGCTCCAAATTGAAATCGGTTGTACTGAATTTGTTACTTTAAATCTATACAGTTAAGGTTCATATGACTCTGATGCTAATGTCCTCGAATACGAATACGTTCAATCGAATTAAATCTTATGCTAACTCCACTTTTACGAACATCACATATTTTACTTATGAATCGTACATTGTGAATCAGGTATAACTGTCTAGATCTGTTCATTAAATACATACGTTACGAGTTACACCACAAATTGGTCCGAATTTAGATTTTAACATATTTATCTCGAAGCATATTGTTAAATTTAGATTCGTTTTAAATTTGTTTTTTTTTTCAGGCAACTCTGTCAGACCAAGATCGTTTCACGTCACTTTTTCAACTGTTAAGGCGACGTTGCTCCGATAAAGAGGAAGCGTCAGCCGAGGCAGCTTGCCCGCTGTGGCCGCCAAGGTCGCCCTCGCACATATGCTGACGGAGCCCACCCTTAGCAAAATACGCACCTTACATAGTGTTTGTATTGGTTCGGTAGTGACTATTGTGATTTTCACACTACAAGTCCCTTTTGACACAGTTTTTAATATATACTAAGACTTCAAGTTAAGAAGAATAGGAATGTTAAACCGTCATTTTATATTTCTGTCTCTCTCACGTATGCCATACACTGAGCAGGACAGAAATAGAAAATGGCGGCTTCTCATTCCTATTTCGATCCGTTGTATTTACTGTGTTGTGGTTGCGTCATTCATTATACCTGTCACTGTGATATAATGTCGGCAGTGATTGCATTTATAAACTTTTACATAATTTGCGAAATATAAACTGTTTAGTAACAAACTGGTCTTGATTCAGTTTTACTGTACCCAGCCGAAACGTCATCACTTTGTATAGGTCTTACAATTCACGAGGATGCGTGAGCTTTACTTGTGGTTGCGTCGTGTACATGCACATTGCGTAAGTATGCGTGCCTGTCAGGAGCCTAGGTGGGAGCGGTCAGGCGCGAGCAAGCTCTCGCTCACACTTATACAGCTACGACACACACACACAACCATGAGCCACACGCCCTCGTAAATTGCAAGAACTTATATGTACGCTCTAAATTCTAATGCTCCCTCACTTTTACGACAGATTGCGTACAACCAACGCAGCACCAATTTGCAACTAAACACAAATAATACTTAGAAAAAAGTATATCGAGCTTTATGTTAGTAGATACGTTACGATGCGTTCGCAAGTTATAATGTTGCACACTTTAAAATCGGTTTATTTAATTAATTAATTAATATCGCCCGACTATTAATGTTAATACTATCGCCCGATCGGACATTCGATGAAACATCGAATTCCTCTTTAGATACTCGATTGATTCGATTATAGTCGATTACTGGAAGTATCGAAAATGAATTATAATATATTTATATACTTTTTACTTACTTTTAATAATAAGATAAATCGTTTTTAAAAACGCATAAATAGAATGATTACATAAACGAATGATAGTATATATTTTACGGCAGCAATGTGCTAAAAGGGACTTTTGTATGTGAAAAGGAAAAGTGTGTGATAACTGAGGTACGTGATAGTGTATAGTGATGTGTAGTGATGTTAAGAATTTTTAAATTTCCACCCATTACAAGCGGCGTAAGGAATTACATTTATTTAAAGAGAACGCATTTCAGGTAATGAAACATTTTTTTCTGTATTGAGAAACCTGTAGGGCTAACATGCGCGCCACGAGAAAATTTTGTCTACACGTTTACTCGTAATCTCTTGTGAATCTCTACAGAGATTCACGAGTAAAGCGTAGACAATATTTTCTCGCGGCGCGCATGTTAACCCTACTGGAAATAGTTTTGATTGCAATAATTTTTAAACTAATTAAAATATGCACTTGATGAGTATGCTTTTATGCGGGACAAGAGCTAATAGAACTAGTGTAAAACATTGCCAGTTCTCATATTTATTTGATTATTTTATAAAAAAAATCATGTCGTTGTACCTTCTTTAACAACCGATAGATGCTCATTGCTGGACAAAGTTCTCTTGCATGGATGTCCACAGGCTTCGGTCTTCCGTCGCCTGTATCCAGCGACTCCCTGCGACCTGGTGGGGGGGTCTGTTTTTCGCTTTCGGTGCTGGGTCGCCACTCCAGCACTTTGGTACCCCAAAGACTATTAGTTCTTCGAACTATGTGCCCCTCTCATTTTCACTTCAGCCACGTGACTCGCTGAGCTATGTCGTATTCTTGTTTCTACGATAGATAAATTAAAACCCATTACAGTCTTTTTTTTGACGATGAAGTCTCAAGATTCTATAATTATATTATTTGAAGTTATTACGTCTTCAAATAAGTGCACAAGATACAATGGATTTGACATCATTCATTGTAGTGAATTTTTAGATTTTTTAAATTTCATGTGTAAGGAAATAAATTACTGGATGTTGTGTATAGAATATAAGTGTTACATATCTGTTAACTATATTTTGAAAATGTATAATAACATGCCTTTGATTTTGTATTCAAAAAAGTCAAACTGAAAAGTGATAACTATTTATTTACATTTCGCATGCAAATATGAACTTTTTATATTTGCTAGACACGGTTCATTATTGCAACATACGTAAAACGTCGTAGGTATTTTGTACCAAATACTTAAAATTAATCATCTGCATGGAAAGGATTTTTTATATAGCATGTTTATCTCACGAAGTTACGGGTGCTTTAATTGTGGTTACGTCGTGTACATGAACTTTGCGTAAGTCTGCGTGCCTCTCAGGAGCTTAGGTGGGAGCGGTCAGGCGCGAGCAAGCTCTCGCTCACACTTATACAGATACGACACACACACAACCATGAGCCACGAGCCCTCGTGAATTGAAAGAACTATATTAGTAGAGAGTTTTTATCCACGGCTTCGATCGGCTATCTAATAAAAGTAATCCGAAGTGAGGATTCCTACACAAATTAACCAATTTTGATTTTTCGATTTTTCTGCTGTTCTTTCGGGTTTTCTCTTTTTTTTTTTTTGGTTTTAAACCATCCCTGTAAGACGAACAAAACAAAAAAAAAATGTTCAAATCGTCTTTTTAGTTTTAGCCAGACTAACGAACAGCAATTGATTTTTATATACACCTATATAGATATAAAAAAATCCTATTTAATGATAAAGATGCCAAAATATAACATAACAAGAGAAATACCTAAATCTACTTAAATTGTCTATAAGACTTATAGAATGAATTTAGTCGGCATCTATAAAATAAGTGTCTTTAATATTTTATATTAGGAGAAATCAATTTCAGTAGTAACATAATCCTGTGCTTTTTGTTTCGCTTACTATGTCCCATTTGGAAATTTCATAATCTATACTTATAATAAAACTGTAACGGGACGAAATCTGTACATTAAATATATTTTGAAAATTTTAATTGGAGGATGCTTTATTATCGATACTGAGCCCAAAACAATTTATAATAAAATTACATATGTAAAATTTACATATTTAGTTTTACATAAACCATGCTGAGCCCTGTTTCTCTGATATTTGAACGTGATGCAAATTAAAAGTCTATAGAAACCTAAAGCGAGACGCGCTTCGCTTATGTATTTCTCCGATTGCTATGTGATTTTTATTTTAGCATTTTGTCGATGTCTTAAATAAATTAAAAAAAATAACTTTTATCGTTGTTTCACCTTGAGTGTTATGTGTATGTTTCCATCATAAATTGTTTTTAAGCTTGTCGCCTTGTATACGTATGTTAAGTGAGTAAGAGTTTGTGTGCGTGTAAAGCCTTAAACACACGCATTGCGCGACGGTGACGTGTTCAACAAGGCTCTTATAATACAAGGAACTGTATGGATGAGATCAAGATGACCAGTGTGCGTATAAGTTGAGCGACAGTTACAGTACTCACACTCACACGCCGTCGCGTCGTCGGGATGAAGACCTGTAAGCGTCAAGATGACTGACCAAAGTGACCGATATTTAGTACTATTTAATACCTTTGTTTAAATATTTGGTACCTCAATAGTAACAGAAATTTAATTTAATAAAGGTATTAAATAGGTACTAAATGCTGGAAAAATTTGACGCTGATCGGTCACTTTGGTCAGTCATCTTGACGCTTACGAAGACCTCCAGTTTTATAAGTTACATCGAAAATATATTTTGTAGGCGCCCATAGAACAGATTAATCTAACGTTTAACGAATTAAAACGATTTTTCAATTACTACAATAATTAAAGTAAGCAAAGCTTCGTTTACAAGTCTACTATAGATCACACTATTCTACACGTGTGAAAATGTCGATGAAACTTATAAAACTAGTGCTATTAACGGATACGCGCGCGTCTGATGCCTTGAAGTTCGGTCGCGCCTTGTATGCATTTTAGGCCTTGTATGCATTTTAGGCCTTGTATGCGTATGAAACTGGCAATAGTAAAATATTTAATTATTTAGTTCGCGCATTTATAAATTATAAAAAAAAATCACGAAATTAAACCTTCGCCACTGATGTCTATGAGCGCTGCTCAAATAATTATATGTTTATAGTTTTTATTTATCTTCATATACAATAAATTATTTAAATCTATATTTTAGTTCAATGTATTGAAAATGGAAACGATTGTTACCCTTTATAGTATTTGAGTATGTAAAAATAGGTACTTATAATGAATTACATCTTTTAATTTAGTTAGCAAATAACATTGTCATTTTTATTTATTTAAAGCCTTCTACTAGATCGCCGAATTGCTAACGCGGAGATGTGGCAGGCGTCTTTATACTACGCCGAAATCTCGTGCGAAAGAGATAGCAAATCTCTGCTTTAAAACAGATTATTTCTTTATTGTTCCGCATGTAATACAAGGAACTAGGCGGAGCTTCAGGACTTTCGCCTCCACGGTTTCGCGTCGTCTGAAAGCCTAATGGAAGCAGTTTCATATCATAGAATGACGAATCACTTCTAATTAATTCGGAGACCTAATGGACGCTTGAGATTACCTACTTCTTGATTAGTTAAATGTTTTTGTGAATATGTTGCTAACATTTTCAGATACTTTGCTTTTATCTAATACTTAATTATGTTACTTACACGTAGGTGTGTGCTTCTTTCATATTGATGATTAGCACACATTGGTTGGTAGATCGTTATTGTTAAGTAGGATTTATATTGTAATTGATATTTTAAAATAAAATGTAGTATTTTTAACTGTTTTTACAATTGCATAATGGTATATTGAAGCAAATAGTGTAAAATTACAGTAGACATTTAAAATTATTTTTAAAAGTATTACTGCCAACTCTGCTGGAAACGGCGCCAGTTTTTAATTTTTATTTAATTTTTGAATTAAATTTTTCTAACGTTTCAAAATTTTATTTGTAGAGAATTATCTGACGATTTGTGTATGCTTTTTGGGTTTGATAAGAAATTCAGGATAATTTCAGGATTACAATTTGATGAAACAACTCATCAATTTTGTAAGTCCAATAAAATCAGTTTTTTTTTTAAATGAAAAGTACACGTTTACGCGCGCTTTCAGTATCGACCTGCCGCATTTTTTCTGACAGAGCGTAATCGTTCTTACTTTAATGTTTTGAAGTTTTTGGAATTTTATTTAAGAGAAGACAAAAAATATCCAGAAAAAATGAGAGGCTAAGAAATAATTGACCCACGATTAGGGATTTAAAAGAAATACCCGATGTAAATCATGTCTAAAGCTTAAATGTGTAAAATATAGTATATTTAGGTACTTAAAAAGGCTTATTACTTTCAAACTTACAACTATCAAATTAAATAGACAAACTGCAATACTGCAAAGTTGACTGAATTATCGACTTTTGTATTCTCAAAACTGCACTCTCTATACAAAAGTAAGTAACTATCGATGTATCTAGATATATGGCGGTGACTCCCACTTTGTTCACTGAAGTGTACTGCAGTCTGTACACTTACAATCTAATTATTCACTCAATCAACTATACTTTAAAAAGTTCTATCGTAAAAAATATTAATAAGGTCTAAAGCCTGGAACACTAATAAGGTCGACTTTAGTACAGTTCAGTTGAACAAAGTGAGTGTTTGTACCGCCATATCTATACTTTTACATCGATGTAAGTAACTACTTATTGACTACTTTATTTAAATATAAAATCATCTGTCCATAAATATAATGACCACAAAGCATTCTTTCATTTTTGTCAGTAGGGAAATAGCTCCTTATGAACAGAAACTTAATTCTATTTTACAATGTTTTCATACTGCCTCCTTAATTTTATTATTTAGCAGGTAGGTGAATATTGTTTGAATCTGCTGTTCTAACTTCTAATAAAACATGCAATACTGAAAGTGGCAATTACTTAGTTTAATTAGTATTTTAAAGGCTATGGTTTCATTCCTAAATGTTTAGTACTTACATTTTTTTATAGTAGTAAGTCAACTAAAGATTACTTACCTACCAATAAATTATGAAACTTTTAACATGCAATTATTGCGAGAGAGCAATTCTGCCGATTGTTTAGTTAGATTTATAATACAAAAACTTGTTGAAGCACATCTAACTACAGTAAATGACGCTAACGGCGCGGCGCCAATCTGGACATCTAACGCCCTCTTTACACTGCGATTGTCGTCATAATATAGTTTCATATATGTACATATTGTAACTTCAACTAACTACGTTGGACACGGTGCCGTCGCGCGTTTTGATTGTTTCAACCTTAAATTTTAAGTAAAAACAATCGGCCTATGAAAACGATCGCGACGATCGCATTGTGCCTATTAAGAGTTTCGTAGTACAGAAAACTTCAAACTATTGAAATACAGTAAGAATATTTGAGACGAAATAGTAAATCTTTTTAGAAATCGTTATATTTATTGAACTGCATTATTGTGACCGTTTTGGACTCCTGTTATTGTATATGTTTAGATGTATTTCTCGAATATTTTTAACTTGTTGACTGTTTTTCGTCATGATAGTGTAGTTCGATTTGTACTTAATATTTGCGGCATTTTTTGATGGATGTGACCAAAAATATGAAATAAAAGATAGTTACATAATATTTCGTTTGTTTTATTTACTTAATCATTATTAAAAATTCAACACGACTCTAATTAAAAACGCGTGCTTATTTATTACTTAAAAACTGCTGCTAATTTTTTAAAATAACGTGTCAATCAAGGCAAATATATAGGGTAGCTTGGAGGTGGCGAATATTGTGGTGGCTGCACTTCCTTTGGCTGCACCTTCAAAGGTCGCTTCTCTAATGGAACCGGAGGCTGCTTCCACCTAGTGAAGACATATAAAATCCTTTGCATTAGGTTCGATATAGGTACTTACTAAGAATAAAAGAAATAAATACCTACCGATATAATACATAATAATGTGGCAAAAATACAATTTTGTACAAAACTTATCAATGGTACAATAACTTGAACCTGGCCTAAAGGCCAAGTTTAAAAGAAAGGCTATCGACCTTAAAAGATCCATTTTTACCCGACTACGGTAAAGCCAAAAAGAAGGATTTATATGTAGGTATGTTTGTATTTATATATCTTCCACCGCAACGCTGAAACTAATGACCTGATTTTGATGAAAAAGCTGCCAATCGAATCTTTATTATGGTCTAGATGACAGGCTTCTTTTTATACAAACAATATCAATATGACGGATTTTACGTCCAATAAAACAAAAGGCAGGAATAATGGAGGGGAAAGGGGAATATTATTCATGTTCACCATGGCTTATAATATCCTTAAAAAACCGTAGTCGGGTTACAGTTTTTAAACATTGACCTTTTAGTTTTCGTCTCAATTTTTATCAACGTAGTCGAGCTAACTCACCAAGGCACAAGGCTCAAGTCGTGCGGCGGCTTGGGGCGCGCCAGGCGTTCGGCGCGCTCACGCCGCAGTGTATCCGCGTCGCGCACGACCGCGCAGCACGCGCGAAGCGTGAAGTAGTAGATCAGCTCTACGCCCGACAGAAGCGAAAATCCCAGGAAAAGTCCTGCTATCCCGCCGAAAGATACTGAAAAGAAATACCTACCTACGAGCACTGATTTCTATCCTATTAATCCTATCCTATCCTATTATAATATTATAAATGCGAAAGTTTGTATGTTGTTACTCAATCACGTCGCAACGACTAAACCGATTTGGTTGAAATTTGCTGGAATAGGGCATAGGCTAGTTTTTATCCCGGGAAATAAGAGAGTTCCCGCGGAAATAAAAAGCTTCAATCCATGCGAACGAAGTCGCGGGTATCAGCTAGTAATCTAAGGATGATTATTATCACTGGATTTCTGTTCCTATACAAATGGCAGCCGACCTCTATAATTACGTACCAGCTGGCAACTGGAAAAACTGAAGTGCAAGGACGCAAATAGGTAGGTACTACAACGGACTCTTATAGCAGAGGTCAAAATCATAATGAAAATAATTACAAACCTAAAAGGTCCACCCAACCGAATAGCACTTCGCGTTTATACCTCACCATAGGCCAAGAAACGAATTCAGTTTCCAGGGAATTCATTTGTGTCGGGCCTTTGTTAGTACTGTAAAAAAAATTTAAGCGTTAAATTTTTTATTTGGTCCACTCAGGTTTCATCTCCTCCTCGCTTTGAAATTAGGTGGATAGCTCGCTCGACATAACACCTATTTACATAGGTATCTAACAAAACTCGTAACTTACTCAATGTCTGTTAGTTTCTCAACCTCGTATACTGTATGGGTACATCCTAGTTCACACGCACAGCGAGTGACGTCAGTTATGGCTGCGGCATGTTTGGCTATGCATTCAAGTTCCTTTACGGTGCAATACTTGTAGCCTTCTGAAAAATTAACAACTTTGTTAATAATAATAAAGCTAACTAGGAAAGGGAATATCTTTAATATTTTTCGAATTAAACAGCTAAAATAGGTGACAAGCCTTATTAGATATCGGTACCAAGCAGGCATTAGGTAGGCACTTTTCGGTTGTCTAACCTAATCAGGGATTACCAAAACTTACTCGTATTTTGCTATTATCCGCCGAACGCATCCACATTGCTACATTACACCCTAGTAGGTAGATAGGTAGACTAGTAGGATGTACTGAATGGGTAAGCGGGCATTGAATGGCCATACAATTCTTAGTTAGTTTGGTCATATTGCCAAATTCTTGCTTAGAAACTGGAAAACTTGGAAAAGCGTAATTGTAGGCAAAGTAAAGGGAAATGACCACGCAGCCGATCACCTAGCCGCTGTCAAATCATTCGCTAGCCTTCCACTTGAGTGGAGGCTATAGTTACCTACCCCACGAAGGCAAAATGACACGGACGCGAGCTTCAGCGATGAAGTTTGCCACCAGGAAGAAGATATTGACGCAACGAGGCATACTTACTTATTGGAGGATAAAAGTGAGGTACACATTTGCAGAAAGAGCGACACCGTTGCATACGACATTGTCGCATGCACGCCGTATATGTGTAAATCGTAAAAGTTTCCAAAGGCTGCTCATCGGCGAATATGCAACGTCGCTGACGGACCGACAGCTGGCGGGCGCCTTCTGTCGTGTACGTGTGCTTCACGGTGAAGGAAACTTTCTCCACACGACCGTCCCACGAGTGCTGCGCGGTCTGTTCCAAACCGGCCATTTCTTCCGTCGAATGTATGTATAGCTATAGGGAATTTTAACTTTATTATCTTAATGCCAATTTCACCATGGTCGAGAAACATTTAACCGAGGAATAAAGGACTATGAGGATTTTGTATGGACCCCGTCCCCACACCCTAAGAATCATAACATGTATGTTAGTGTGTTTATCTATACTTATAATACAACTGTAACGGGACGAATTCTGTAGATAGGTAAGTACATTAAATATTATTTTGAATAATCGGAGGATGCTTTATTATCGATACTGAGCCCATAACAATTTTTTTTGAATTTTTTGTCTATCTGACAACGAGGACCTTCGTCCTCGTGGTCCTATTTTGCAGAAATCAGCTAGGTATGTAATATTGAATATTCGAAAACTTACATCGATAGTAGTATCATTACGAAACGAATTGAACATGAAGGACCACTTTGCATCAGTTTCGTGTATAAATGCTTCTGTGAAGAGATCAGTTTGCGCTTGCCTGAAAAATTTCCACAAATATTAAAATCAGATTAATGGAACAGAAATACCTGACGATTCTCAACCTTTACCAAGGCCATGAACGTTCGGCGTGTCGCGAATTGAAAGCGTAACAAAATCCCATCTCCGTAAATACTGGCACGAGTAAGGCACAGCATTCTTCGGGATCGCCTTTCCATTCACAATCGTAGAATAATGTTTCACAGTGCCTTACGATCTAGAAAAATTAGATTTTCTGTTAAGTTCAATAGGTTCAACATCATCGTCAGCCAATCCTCAGGCTTTTCTTTGCAGCCACTTCACGCTACCTTCTAAAGGTCAATACTTGTCACACTTGCCACAGAGATCAGAAGTGTGGCCGTACAAGAAGCCGTTCTACGGCAAACATGACCTGCCTACGTGACACTTCAGCTTCCTCACCAAATTGAGAGGTACTACCACTAAACCTAGTGTATTCTTTTCATGCAGACGAATTGAGAACCTCCTTTTTTTCATCGGTTAAAAAGGGTGATTGAAACCTGTCAATTTGGTTTAATTTAGAGATTATACTTATGTGCAACAGAATTAGCCAAAATAACCTACTTATTGAATAAAATAATACTTACGCTGAAAACTGCATCTTTAGGATTTTGAATTGGCTCAATCTGACTGTTATCCATGAAAGTATGATCATTTACAAATTCCGACGCTCGACTAGCAATCGATTCATAGCTCAGTGTCGCTAGCCACCGCAGCATATCTGGTGCTTTCGGCGGAGGATCGGATTCCCATATTCTTAACAAAAAATACAACGAGTAACGAATATTAATCATAATTATTTTATAGTTCGCAGATTCTATAGATGTTGGGGTCCCATAGAGGTGGAATGGTGACCTCGCACCTAAAAACGCAGAGGACAAACTCCAACGAGGTGAACCTATTATATCAGACGAAACGAATGGAGCCGCTGTATACTTTAGGCGCACTGCATCCGCAGTGTGTGGAAGTTCCTACAAGAAAACCATGCAGTTTTCGTGTATCGGTTTACGACAGCGATCACAGATACCACGAATATGACGGGCATTAACTATACAAAATAATTTGTGCTTCCACGAAGCCTCCCGCAAATATGTACCTACGCGGTTTTACTTACATATCTAAATATATAAAAGGCAAAGGTGACTGACTGACTGACTGATCTATCAACGCACAGCTCTAACCACTGGACCGATCGAGCTGAAATTTGGTATACAGGTAGCTGTTAGGACGTAGACATCCGCTAAGAAAGGATTTTGGAAAATTTCAACCCCAAGAGGGTTAAATAGGGAGTTAAAAAATCAAACCAAACGTGAGCGAAGCCGCGAGCAAAAGCTAGTCGTTCGATAAAATCCAAGTGCGTTATGCGATACCTTTTCGTGTGTAGGTCTGTAAAATTCTTGAAAATCGCATGTGTCTAAATCATTGACTGTAAGTCTAAATACAAAATGTATATTAATTTTTTTTCAACTTTAGTCTTTAATGCGGGGCCATAGTCATCCCATAATTTTTTTTATTTTAGTAGCCTATGTCACTCATTCATCAAAATCGGTTCAGGTGTATAGAAATTATGGTGGAGTATACAAACTCACATATATACATACCTACTTGAAGTCTGAAAACAATATAGCCCTTTTTTAAGGCAGTCGTATAAAAAAAAACAGATAGCTAACGCAACATCGCAAGACGTTTAACCTGTGTTGAGGAGGCTGAAAACTTCACTAAGTAGATAATCACTTACTTATTAATGTATTCTTCAAGCAATTCTTCGTCTACTGGAGTTGTATCGCACAATGTAACCGCGGGAAATGGAACATCCCAGTTGTGAAAATCTGTATCTAAGCCTACAAAAAACGAAATATCAGCTCAAATTATTTTTGGTTTTATAAAGAGACACAATTCAAAAAAGTAAAGGAATAGAAAAGTACTTACCTAGTCTAAGTACTTAGGGATAAAACGATTTCAAAAAATGATGTACTTTTTGGAATGGAATTTGAAACGATTTGGAAGGAAAACAAAGCAAATTTTGCAAATCAATCAGTACTTGCCCGTAATTGTTGGATTTGTCTGGAATTTCTCCCACAAACTAACAATAATGATGCAAGTAGCCACAGCACCTATGGCTACGAAACTGAACCACATAAACCTGCGATCAAAAACAATACACGAATCCATAAAAAAAGCATAAAACAGATAGGTTAACAAATAGGTAAAAATAAACATACTTCTCACAGAACGGCCGATCTTTCTCTGCAATATATCTGACACCATGCAAAGTGGAGTTATTAAAAAACTCAGTTGTTTGATGTCGCAAACTTGTCGCCAAAAGTGAAATCGGTCCATCCTCCGAAGAGACCGCTTTAATTTTTGGACTAGGGTTTTCAGCACTCCAGTTCTTCCGTTTTCTAAAACCGGGGCCATATATTGGCACGTCTTTGGGATGCACCTTCATTATGTTCTTTGCATATCGATGAAAAAACAACTAGACCATCGCTGCTAGAACAGTTGACTGTTGTATTGAATAGTTGCCCTACAGCTATGGTCGATATCCATTGAATCACGCAAAGTAGATAACATCAGCTATCGACCGTAACATTGTCAATTAATACAATCAGGTCATTTTAATTTTCTAAATTTTACTCAACATTCAAGGTTAAACGAGTCAAAAGGTGATAGTCCTATAATGTATTTAATTAAATGAATGTAAAAACAAAAACAACATATTTCTCATTTAAACAATAACTAAGATTCCTCAGTTTACAACGCACTCATTGGATTGATTTTCTTTTTCGAACTTGAAGAATCGTCGAACTCCACATCAGGCGGTAATAATGGATCTATTTTTATATCCAAGTCTTTGAGAGCATCATCCAGTATCTTGATTTTGCCTAATAGTCTTTCAGCTTGGAGATTATACCCAGGTTCCAACATTTTCCCACTTGGATTCAATTTAAATAAGTATTCTGCCTACAAAACACATAGGATTATTTAATAGCAGTTTGCCTAAAAATATAAATGGTTATGAAAACAAGAAAAGCTTACTAGAAAATCAATAGGATCTTTTGGGCGCAGTTTAGCGACTTCCAAAAGTGCAGTAGTCAAAGTTGGGAAGATATTGTTCACCAAGTAATTCCTCATTGGCTCCCCTGCAGCGGCTAGAGCCATCTCCTCTTCCTCGCGCAAAATTGAGTATAATTCCGACTAGTATGGAAACAATAATGGGTTAAAAAAGAGAAAACAAAACCGAGTTAGATACTACGTGTTTAGTGCCTTGTTGAAATCTTACCCAATACTCCATTTTCTCTTCACGTTCTTCTTTCAATTTTTCTTCAAGTTCCTGCATTGCTTTGTTTTCTTTGGCACGAAGGGTTTCTATTTCTTTCTTTTCCTTTTTCTCAGCCGCCTCAATTTGTGCTAACATGTAATAAAAAAGTGATACGTCTAAAGATAATTTTAACTTTTTCTTTGTTTGATTGATCTTTTTTAAATTTCTTTATCGAAGTTAAAAGTGAAAACTGATAATTGCTTTTCGTATAGTGCCTTACCAATAAGTTTTCCATAACGGCACGGTCTTCCCATTCTTAAGGAAACAGCCGCATAAGCCCCTTGCATAGCATAATCCAAGTGTTCCTTTACCGGTACAACTAATGGATGAATATCTAGTTCATCGAAAAAGTTAAGGGGACTGACGTCACGAGAATCGCCAGCTCTGAATTCACTCAGGCGCTTCAAAACTGCCTCTTCATCTAATCGGGAATCATCTTCTGGTTGACGCATGGCTTTCTCACAAATAAAATCATCAGTAGCTTCCAAAGATACAACAATATCTAAAAGTTAATAATTGGTCATTTGTATTTCGATAATTGCTCAATTATCTATTTATTCAATTAATACATAGTAATCAAAATACCTGGTAACAATTTTTTTAACACATTACTATAGAGATCGACGTCTTCGTCAAATTGTTCCTCATCGTTTTCTTCTCCTGCATCTGAATCTTGTTCATCTCCTTTGTCGAATACTAAACGTCATAATATTATTTCATTAGCTTTTCAGTAAAACTATAATTTTTCTATAATAATATAAATAATCATACAAAAACTAAGATTTTCATTCAAATAAATGTAAATATAAGAATTACAACAAATAAAAAATCTTACACACAGAACATTGTGTCAGATTTGTAGGAAACCCATCAAGCACCCATCCTTTGTTTAAAGCTTCCCGACATAAAAGTCTTTGACGTAAATACCTATAAAAATAAGACGATTTAGCCGTCGATTTTTACAAGAACCATACATAACATGTATTAGATTCTCAAGATACACTTTTATCCCAAAAAAATATAGGTATCTTCTTTTTCAGCTATATCTAACCCACTTATTTCGACGATGAAGGATTATATACTTACCCTAATATTTCTTCATCGCCGAGAGGTCGTCCAGATTTCAACAAAGCAAGGGTTTGTTTAGCAGTTTCCTGAATGGCTTCCTCATCACCAACATCGTCTTCGATGTCAGCTGCCCCGACTTCATCTTCTTCTCCAATCGGCATGGGCAAATCAGCCATTTCACCTCTCTCCCAGTGATTTACGCGCCAAGTCTAAGAAAATACTTCAAACTTTTGAGCAGAAGTTAACTTTCTTTATTATTATCCTCACCATTCTGCCAACATTTTTATCCGAGCTTTTCAGACATTTCTATCCGAGGTTCATGCTACCAGCTATTGATGTCAATACTATTTTAATATACTAATAAATAATTTAATAAAATAATTGTCGTCATCAATCCCTCAACCTACATAATTTACCTATTTAATTAAAAGGAAACTATATTTTTTATAAACAGTATAGGTACCAAATCTTGTAATATATCATCAGCAACGGTTTCTGGAGATATGTAAAGAAGACCGTACGCCTCGCAGATAAGCTTCGATAAGGTAGTCTTGCCAATAATTGGTGGACCGTAGACAACTACCTGCAAAAGCAATAAGTATTTATTGGAGCTAACTCATTGGAATTTCGACTATTATCTATGTCTATTTACGTATATTCTACCGTAACGCCTTAACTTCTGAGCCGATTTTAATGAATGAGATGTCGATAGATTTATTTTTATGGTCTTCGCAATAAAGACTACATTTTATACGAACAAAATCAATATGATGGATGTTATATCCAATTTTCCGTAGTCGTGTTACAGTTTTTAAACTTTTTTCTAGTCTTCTCCGTCTTCATTAAGTTGGTAGTTTCGTACCTTAAAGGCTTTCAGACCCCTTTCTTTTTTAAATTGTTTTATAAGACTAGGTACGTTTTCTGCAAATGTCAATTCAGAAACCCATTGGAGGGCCATAGTTTCGACAATAAAAGTCGGTTCCATGTTGAGATTCAGAGTCATTAAGTCGAAAATTCTTTGCTGAAAACAATGTTTATTAAAATTATTATTCATTATTCATTTAAAGGTTAAATTAATGCATGCAGCCACAATTTATTTTATTTAGATTGACGAAGTTTCACCGGGTGTTCATAATAGAATAAGGCCTTTTAAACATTTTAAGAAATTCAGTCGCAATGGTATACAATATATATCTACATATTACAAGACAAGAAAAAATATCTTGTAATATGTATGGTCTCTTATAACAACCAATGCGACTGAATTTCTTATAAGACGTTTCTCATAAGACATAAGAAATTTTCTTATAATGTGCAAAAGGCCTTAAGCAACCCTGTCTATCGAGCGAACTTTGCTTGTAATATTTTATGTTAGTAGATACATAGGTAGCTACTAACATAAAATATTCCTAACTTACATCAATTTCTGGAATAAGGAAAGCATCTTCCGGTGGTATACATTTAAACATTCCCGAACCAACAAGACGACCTAAAGGTTTTATGATCTGTAAAAAAGTTATAGGTAGGTAAACACTTTATGAAATTAATGATATTAAAAAAGAAAGAAAAATATAAATAACACTTCAATCAAGTAAATTATACGAGAGCAATAATAATGAACCTCTCTTTGTTTGGTAACATTTTGTTCCACAGCAAGTATGTAAAGTTTCTTTGGAAAATCAACCGCCAAGTTGTACACAATCCTGAAAAAATAATACCTTATAGCCAAAAGTTTCGCGTTAAATGGTTCCAAGAATGTTAACAAAATGCAATATCGATCTAAAAAGCGATAAATCTCCTACCGCTACATTCCTTACGTAGAACGTTTTTGGCACCCTGTGCTATAAAATGCCGAATGCCGATTAATACATACAATACATACTGGGCAAGATCCTGAACATTGATTAGCGGAATAACATTCACACCGCGGCCGAGAATAGGTAGAAGTTGTTCACATTCCCACGCCTTTTGAAACCAATAGAATAACACGTCTTCGCGTCCTCCATAGGTGACTCCTGACCCAATGACTATGGCTCTGTCAATGTAATCAAAAAGTTCTTATGAACAAACATGGAACTCTAGAAAAGAACCGCGTACCTCCTCGGGCTATTGTGGCATAAAGTTCTATTGCAGGTATGTTTGTCTTGTTGTCATGTTGCTATTTCAAGATCCGGCAATTATTTTACGACTGCATCGCATTTCGGAAACTTGTTCCGTCTCAGCGGGGTCTGCCAGAGTTTATTGGTTGAAACTGGAGCTGTAAGCAGTGGCGTAACTATAGGGTGGCAAGACGGCAAAATGGCACGGGCCCCCAGCCTGAAGGGCCTATCTCTTTGGTTGAGCTTCTTTATATTGGGGGAGGGAGGGCCCCATCCAATGAATTTGCCACGGGCCTCAGACGGTATAGTTACGCCTCTGGCTGTAAGTTCGGCACTAGATTAGATAATCTAGTACAGAACTTACAATGGGAGTAGGTATCTATGGGGGTTACCATAGGCTATATAGGTATAGATAGTTATTCAGAATATAAGTCAGCGATATACCTGTAAGTTAGGCTGATTTTTCAAATATCTTCTACTAATAAATAGGTACCTACTTCTTCAAGTAACGGTATGTAGACCGAACGTTAGAGAATATATTGTCGCATTCATTCAACTAACCCGATTTGTGATTTATACTTCCTAGCAATACCGATAACCTCGTTTTCGACGTCGTAATGCATTTTGTAGTTTGGGTGTGGCTTTCTTTTACGAAAATCCGTCTCGATGAAAGGCATATCTGGAGTATCCTTGATAAAATAGATAACGAATTTAGTTATAACATTACAATCACAAACTGATCTCCATCGGATCAAATTCAATTCGGAAGGTTCTAATTGAAGATTAGTTGATGATGACTGAAGATGACAAAGAAAGGCACACACACTGTACTCAGACACCCTTTAATTTTTGTGTGAAGTGATTTTTTCTTTAGATTATCAACGATAAGTTCTGCGTTAGCAAAGGCTACCGCTAGCCTAGATACCTACTTGTACCTAACGAGTAGGTACGTAAGTGATAATACCTAAGATACCTACGTAGACGTGCAGTGTACCGGAACGCCAAGTAACTTGATATTTCTAGTTGATATAATATGGAGGCAATGACCAAAAACCTAGCCCTACATAAGTTATATTAGTCTAAAAGATGAGATCGTTTCCGAATTTTTCTTCAGACTTCTTGGAAGCGAGGCAAGCTTCTGGTCGAGTGTGGGAGATCTGCATCAATCACTGCTACAGTCTCAGCTGTGGTGATTAGTTTAATTTATGGTGTTCTTGTTGCAACAATTTTTTAAACTAAGACATTAGAGACATTAGGTTTTGATAACCTCCCTGGCGCAGTAGTAAGCGCTGTGCTCTTATAACTGGGAGGTCTCGGGTTCTATTCCCGGCGGGGGCGATTTAGGAATTTATAATTTCTGCATTGTCTCTGGTCTGGTCTGGAGGCTTTAGCCGCGGCTAGTTGCGACCCTACCGTCAAAGACGTGCCGCCAAGCGGTTTAGCGTTCCAGCAGATAGCGTGTAGAAACAGTTTAGGGGTATGGGTTGAATAATGAAATGAAAAAATTACACTGCTAATACCCCTTCCAAGTTATCCCGCTATCATCATCGAGACTGCATCGTTATTTATTAGGTGAGATCGCAGTCAAGGGCTGTCTTGTCATCGAATAAAAAAAACAATTCATTTCAACCAATAATGATATAGTATTCGGCTAATCAGAGATGATTGCGTTCGTCACACTGCGGCAGTTTGGTATTTTGGTGACGCATCAGCTTTATCCAGCTTTAGCAAAAAATATCTGCTTTAGATTTTAGCATAATGGAAGATATTTATTTACGCAACTCCGCTATTGTAGCACGGTTGCTTTTTCTCCTAAGACAAAAGCACACAAAAGTATCAATAGGGCAAAACTTTAAAGAACCTATGCTTTTGCTACCTACCTGTTTAGTCAATGATTATATTTAAACAAAACGTAATCTTTGTAAAATGTTTTACCGGGTCTAATGGTTTAGTCACGGCCCAAGTCATTACGGTCGATATCAGAATCAAGGAACGTTTTTTAGCGTCACCGGCTACATCGTCAGCTGGATGATCTGGTGTTTGCTTCGTCAACAGTTCTTTTAATACTGGAACAGGTTTACGAAAATCAGTTTTTTCATCTCCAAAAATGGCAATAGGTCTTGTGAAGAGCATACTAGCCTATAATCTCTCTGCCATTACTACTCGTATTTCGTCTGATATCTTTCGATTATGGTAGCATGTAGAGGTAGCTACCAACGTTATTTCATAAGTTATTTTATAATTTTATTTGCAATGGTTTCATTCATATTACCTGTACAATAACTTTCTACAATCTACTAAGTGTAAACGCAGATAAGAAGCCTTAGTATCCCTACGAATCTTATAAGTACATACTTACTTCGAAGTTAAATATATCTACTTCATAATCGTATGGATTAACGCTTAAAATAGACTTTTACATATTACAAAGTGTTCGCTATTTTGTGGGACAGGTCTTTTAAGGTTGGTTATGTCATATCATTTGGTCATTCATATACATCGTAGGAATCGAAGTTCAATTAACTAACATCTCAGATAGTCCATGGCAATTTGTAATTCGCCTCTGTCATAGCTTATGTCGAGGATAACTGTTCCACATGTTAGCATTTGAGGCAAACATTCGGATGTAGAAACTATCCGAGCGACGTTATCCAAACTCTTGACCTTGAGATCCACAACGGTACCTATTGAAAAGGCAGGTTTGTGCAACATTAACATAAATTGGAATTCGACTCGGTGTGTTTCTAGAGATCTAGAGGACAGAGGTTAATCGAATACTTACTGTACCCACAATTTTATCTAAATTTTTTCCTCAATCCTATAAGGTTAATATCTGAATTAACATAATATAGATAATAGATATTAGTAGGTTTTAAGGAAATCGACAATTTCTCATGCGACTTTTGAAAGACTCAAAGCCACACGAAGTCGCGGGCATCAGCTGGTTATTGTTATCCCGGTTATAGGTAGGTAGGTACCTATAATTTCATATGGTTGTTCTGGCGGCTGAGGTGATGCAGGCTCATTGTCTTCCCCGATAACCGTCTGTGAAGATTGCTTAGTGGATTCAACTGCATTGTTTCCCAACACTTTGGACAATTCGTTTAAATATTGCTCCCCGTGATAAGAGTCCAAATTATTAATAAAATAACGTTTCACTGAATATAAAAGATCAAAATTAGACGAAGATTTATCTGAAGACACTTTATCCAACGACTTCTTCATGATAGACATTACAATTGCATTAAAAAGGAATACAATTTTCAATAATATTTGCACTGAGTATATAAACACTACGTTTTCAGCAATGTGTCGGCAACTTTGAGTAGGTATATAACCAACGTCGAGTGATTATAATATTCTCTTGGCCAACGTCGGCAACCATCAGCAACGAAATTGACATAAATAAGGTATGTCAACAAACCCATACATTTCGTGTTCGTTTTGTGCCAGTGGCATAATTGTCAACTATGAACTATTATAATAAGTATCTGGTTAAAAAAGTTTTCATTTTCAAATGAAGTCGGTTAATAAATAAAACAAACATATTTAATAAGTCTCATATATGGTTTATTCAGAAATAGTAAGCACTTAATAAAAAAAGATTAATATTATTACTAAAATAATTAAGTACCATACATGTAAAATACAAAGGCATTATACTCCTATCTAACGCAGTTTTGACGGATTGCACAAGTAGGTAATCTGTATATATATGAAACACGTTCCGTGAATTAGAGAAAAAAAAACAAAAACAAACTGCATCAGCATCATGTTACACAAATATTCAATGCGATGAAAGTATGTATTATGTAGTTAAAACATTGAATCGAACACGGTTTTCGCGATGAATTTCGCAAAGCATATCGTTGCGGTACAGTAAAAAATATATATATAGAGATCACTTTACAAAAGAATACGAAAATTTCCTACTGTTGAAACCGTTTTATTTATCAAAAAAGATACAAAAAAGTAATACATTTTATACGTATATGAATATGTTTTTTATATATAATTAATAGCAAGGCAGATGTCATCAAATTGGGCAAGAGCAACATGAGAAGCAATTAAGAAGTTATTAAAAAAAATCACAAGTTATACATATAAATATTTCATAGTTGCTTAATAATTTCTGAAGACATAAATAAATAATTAGATTCCAATAGCAAGAAAAACGTACCTATAGCAGCCTTTAGGATTGTGTAAAAAGAACACATTTTGCACTTATATAGAGAGTTTTAAGAATCCGGAGGTGAAAATATTTGGACCTTTTAAGTTGACCACATAATTTGTCGATGAAAATTGTCTTGTCTGCTGTATTTTCTAAATTATATTTCAATAAATTCAATTAATGCACGGCATGTTCCGACATTTATGTATTTCTCCGATTAAACGTTATCGCTAACATTAAAATAATATAGTACTTAACATTTATAAATTATTTACTTAAAACATAAATTGGCCTTAAAATATAAACATATTAACCTAAAAATCTATGATAATATGAAATCTATAATTCTTAGTTATAGGATAAAATTAAAAAGTTTAGCGGTCAATTTCGAAGGCACATTTTTTAGTAGAAATCTACAATAGGAGACATAAAAACATACTTAAAATTAAAAAATTAAAATGCTATGCTGGTTCTCAAAGCTGGATACTTTGCAAGGATGGATGTGCATTGTGAACAAATAAAACCGCTTTCCAATAAATTGTACCTGAACGATAAACATTGTAGCATATTGAGCAGTAATTTAGAAAAGTAGCAATACTTTCGATACAACTATTAAAAAATATTAATTCGTATTATTATATTTTTAGAGCACCATAATTGAAAACGGAATGTTTAGTTTTTATATTTATAAAATAATAATTAATTTATAACAAGGTACATGATTAATTTTCAGTCTTACGCTGTAAAATGAGCTAGAGATTACTTTCTGGGGTCAAAGATTTCAAAGGAATGTCCCGATCACAGATTGTTGGACTTTAAATGAAAGAGGTTTTAAGTTAAGTTTATTCTTTTAAAATCCAATTGATTTAAGTATATATTTATAATAAATTATATTATATTATAGTATATATTTATATTAAATTATATTTCGTTTTGTTATATATTATATTATATAACAAAACGAAAATTAGATTAACTTGGATTTTTTCTTCTTATACATTGAAAACATCGCAATCATATAATTCATATAGACCCCCACAAAACAGCATAGATAAAAAACATAAGTGTTAAAAAACACAGTTTCAATGAGGAGTCTTATGGCAGTCGGCACCAAAACTCCTTGTAATACTGATTATAAAAATATGTTGTACTGTTAACTATTCACTATTTACGAGTACTAACTAATGTTTAAAATTTAATGTAACTTTTAAAAATATTCGATATGATTTATGGACGGTTTACATCTTTATAATACCTACCTCTACTCGACTACGTTATAAGTACAAATGGCGCTCCAGTTATTCTGTATTTTTTTACAAACATCTAAGATATTAAAGAACTTTTTTGTTTGTGTGTGTACCGTCCCACACTAACTTGAGCTGAACATGGTTTTTATATTATGTATCAGTGTGTGAATGTGTAAGGTTTACTTGACAGGACTATTAGATTTTTGACTTCATAGGAGAAGTTCAATATGATATAATTCTCCATTAGACTTATTTTTTTTTTTATTGCGATGTAGGCTAGCGCTTGTTTGATTGTCGTATCAATGATGGTAAGCATTGATGAAGCCTAAGTTAGAGCACGCTTTTCTAGATTCCTTTCACATTTGCCTTGAAAGACTCAAGTTAAACGCGGTAGAAATATCGCGCCGTAATCCGTCTAAACCTAATCTAAACTTCTTTATTTTACTCAGGTGCAGATCGATCTATCGATCGATAAATGAGCCCTAACATTAAGCAATTGATTAAGAGCCTTTTCCAATCATAGTAATTGGCATAATGGCTTACAATTCTTAGTCTTAAACTAAACGGACTAAAAAGTTAATTTTTAAGATAAAATCTATTTTGTCATGCTTAATACATTTCTTACCATTACCATATTTAATACATTTAATAGATTTAACATTTTGAATTACCTGCTGTAAAGGTAACGCATCTGATAATAATAATTTGTGTAAGTATAATATACCTAGATGACTGTTTTATTTATACTAGTGAACTTTTTGATATTTTTAGTTAATGTTTACAAAAATACAATTAAAACAGCACCTACTTTATAAATCATGGGGTTCATAGTTGGCATCAAAAAATGAGTATCTTTTATGTTTCAAAATAATACTTTAGAACTAATATTCCTATTTCTAATATTCATACTCTAAATGGATGAATTTAATGTAAGTATCATAACTGGAATGTAAGTATAATATTCGCATAGTTAGTTATTGTAAGTTTAATTACTATCTGAAAAATACAAGTATTAAATAATAGGCTAATATACTATATGAAAGCTGAAAGGCTTTCGCTCAGTAATAACATCTAAATGTCCCAGTGCGGTATGTCAAGAAGCGCGCAGGTGGGCTGGCGCTTTTTCGAATCATTTCCACTACGCCAAGGAAAAATAACACCAACTTTGAGTACAAAACTGACGTCTTGCCTCGATTCCTCTCTTGACCGTCATTTAGTTGAATTTGTTAGACATGAAGGAGCAAATCATTAAAAACAATTAAACACCGACCACGCCTCGACTCTTTGCTATACTGCCCTCGTAATTGAAAACACAGTAACTTAAAGGTAACTTCTATTTAACTTACTGTGTTTTCAATTACGAGGGCAGTATAGCTAATCGAGCCCAAGCTGCGTTGCCACCTCGAATTTACAGTGAATAATAAGTGTAATGTGTTAGATGTTACAGATACTCGTAAAGGTAAAACGTTTGTAAAAGGAAGTGAAGCATCTCGCTTTCGGTTTCTTTCGAAACTTAAAAGTGAAATGGAAAATCTGTAGGTAATATTACTATCTGTATTTTTATAAGGCACAATGCATGTCACTTATCGATCACTGACACCTGAAATTACGAAGTAATTTCAGAGCACGTCACGCTTTACTAACTACTATTTTCATTCTATTTTCATTAATAACAGTTTACTTAAGTATCAAAGCAGAATAGAGTAATGTATTTTTCAATCAGTGAAAGCTAAATTGTCAGCGCAATTATAGTTATCTCTTTAAAGTTGTGTTGTTATAACAGATTTGCGATGGATAATTGTTATTTCCTTCTCTCCTATGCCGGATGGAGAGCTGGGTTCCGAAGTGACCAGCCATGGCGAAAGAGATGAAATCGGCTGGGATTTAGGAACCAAATCTTCATTTCTCTCAACAGGTTTCGGAGATACCAGCTTTGTTTGTGTGCGTGGAGGTTCAACCACAACTATAGATACATATTGGGAATTGTTTGGATTAGTTTCGTTCAATATTTTCGGAGATGGCGTAGACGGAATTGATAAATTAATGTTCGTTGATTCGTTAATAATTTTGACTTCATTTTGTTGAGCTTTTAGTATATTATTGCATTTGAGCTGACCTGGTGGTAGATTTTTAGTGGATGGCATGTAGCATTTCGTTTGGTTGTTAGGCACTTCATTATCAACTGAATCCAATTGGTCCTTTTTAACCTCATTCTTTGAATCATCACTGTTTAATTTTTCTTTAACTAAACTCATGAGAAGATCATTCAATGGATTAAATTCAGCAACAGGTGAACAGTTACAAGAAGGTTTGTTAATCACTAACTGTGTCAAGTTATTTTTCTTCTCTTCTGTGTGAGCTTTATCCATCCTAAACATAACCTTGTTGCTGATGGCATCATCTTTTGAAATAAGTACCTCCTCTGGGGCCTCATCAGTGGTAAGTTTTTTAGTTGAGGGTTCTCCTACTTCAATAGCTCTGCTATCACTTTCGACCAAAGTAGATTTCTGGGATTTTGCGCTACTCTTTCTCGATAAGGTATCAAGCCCAGTTTCAGTTATTGTGGCAGTAGGCTCTGCCGATGTACTTGGTTCCGGTTGCAAAGATGTATCAGGTTTGGTAGATGTTTGTTTTTCACGTTCTCGCAAAACATGACTTTGCCTTCGCGCGAATCTTTGACTAGGTCGTCTTTCAAATTGAACCGTTCGACGGGCCCGATTTTGTTGGGTCGTTTGATATTCTGTTTTACCAGAATATTGGAATCTCGATCCCATTCTGAAAAAGTTTTGTCTTGCAGATGGGCCTTTAACTGGAGCTCGTAAGCGGAAGAAAGTGTGATGTTCTACAGCACATTTCCAAAGATGTTTACAAGCTTTTTCATTATGAAGTCTAAAGACAAATGTATGTTCTTGTTCTCGACCTTGGTCGTCATCTTCGACGACAACTAATGTCAACTTCTTCTTTTTAAAGTCAAGCTTACTGATTTTAGGCCAAAAAAATAAGCCAATTTTTTGTGGTCCTTCGAATACGAGAATGCCTGTAGGTGTTAAACCTAAGTGATACTCACACCCATCTTTGCCGAGAACAATGTGCATGTCAACACCATACATTTCAAGCCACTTTGCCTTATTGAGATAGTTCACTTCAGCTTGGGCAGGCGATAGACCCTTACATTTCTTATATTCTTCCAATATTTCAATTTCCATTTCTTCACTTTGATTAGGGACAAATCGGAATTCTGATACAGTAGCTGGTGTATGTACAGACTCATCAAAGTCACCAAGTTCAGACTGCAGGGCCAGTGCTGCTAATTCTACCGCTGTAGAGTGAGGGCATTCTAATTTGCTCTCCAATATATCTTTCTTTAATTGTAAAAAAAACTGATATCTTGTCAATTCTTCTCTCAGGTTATTAGGTTCAGATGAATAAAATTTTACCTTCAGTCTTAATGTGTAAGGTGGTCCAATTTTCACTTGTTTTTTGATCGTTTTTGTTGGATCTAACCAATGTTTAACATTATTGGTATCAGTAAATTGTAGCCCAAAATAATCCTTCTCTATCAAATCTAAAGAATAAAATACTTGTTCATAGAGATCACCAGCACTTGCTTTTTTAGAGAGATTAATAGATAAATCAGTATCATCAAGAAGCATTACCTTGCATTGTATCAGGTTTTTGTTGCTAGAAGCTTTCTGATTTTGTTTATTGCGTGTCTGGCTAGAAGAACGCCCCCTTCTACTGAGGAATCGTAACATTTTTGTGTTCACTTAGATCTGTAAAGAACAAAAAATGTATTAATTTTTTGTCAGTAAGTAGTATTTTTGTACAACATTGTTTTTTGTTAATGAGAAATTTGAAAATTGTTTACTTGGAATCCTAATTGATAAAAACAATTTTAAAACAATGTTAAATTTTATGGTATATTAGTCAATCCACTGATAATTATCAATTTTTTTAACAAACTAAAATTTTCTAATACTGTATAATGTTGTTAAATTATTTATCAACTGTAGGCTCCAATATAAACATTAAATGATGTCCAGGATCATTGGTTTAAGTAATGTAGCATAAGCCCAATCAGAATTTCACTAGGTAATACTTCCCTTTTTGACTCTCGCTGGATGCATGAAATACAAAAATTTTCTGACAGACAATTAAAACAGGGCCAGATGGCACAACATATGTTATTGTTAATTACTTCATCATGCTTCATATGACTTTTTAAACTTTAACTATCTTATCTAATAACATGTGTATGTAATTTAATAACACAGTATTAATTCATTTATCCAGAAAGGGAGTTCCATTAATCTGCTTGTCCATGTTTGTTTGTAAAAAATAATTTAGGCTAGTGTTATTCATTACTAGTGGTCAGTGTGCAGACAGGGTTGGCATTAAGTGGGCAGATGATATAAAATGGAGAAAATCTCCAGTATGAGTTATTAAAACTTAAGGATAAGCTTATTATAATTTGTATAATGCCAACTTATAAGTTTTTTATAACTTGTACTGGAGGTTTTTCCATTTTATATCATCTGCTTACCCTGTTGTAGATCCTGTGCACACCACTGCTAGTGGTTGCCAGCAACTTAGCCTGCATATTCAATTCACAATTGACAGTGCCTAAATCACCAGTTTGATTGGGCAGTGCCCATGCATCATTAGGATGCAGATGCACACAGATTTTCGGGATATATTTTATCCCGAAAAATTAAAGTTCCTGCGGGAATCGAAAAACCTTAATATATGTGGATGAAGTTGTGGGCATCATCTAGTGTTACATCATTTACAACTAATCTCTTCTACTTCTTTATCAACCAATAGACTTTCATTGTTGAACAAAGTTCTCTTGCATGGTCTTCCACAGGTCTAGGTCTAGCGCTGCCTGCATCCAGCGCCACCATATGACTTGTTTGATGTCATCGGTCTGCCTATACAACCATAGGTCAAAGGTTCTCACCTTGACTTAAGTAATTTACATATTGTATTATGAAGTGGATACTGACTATTACTGACATTCGAGCAATATGAATTAACAGCTAAAAATTAACAAATAAAAATTAATATTCCTCTGGGGTTTATGTTCTTTGATTAACTTTTACATCATAGATTACTATTGTTTTTATTTTTCTTCTACTAAATACGTCAAAATGGCTTATTTAATATAACAGAATGCAATATCAAGCAAGCATACATACTGGAATAAGTAAACGACCCTGGATGGAACTTGAGTCTAATCGATCACCGAACCGAAGAAGAATCCGAAGACTGTTTTGAAATATTCACATATACTTCATAGTTCATCACAATCACTCACAAGTAACAAAATATATTTTATGAACAATTAATTTGCTCTTTAATTAACTTTAGGTCACAGACCAGAAAAGATTATGAATTATAGTTAATTTGCACAGGTTAATTTGTCTGAATACACTCGATTCCTGTTCCCGTTTTTTAACACAGATTTTTAACAATCCATTCAATTTTAATTATCAGTTTTATAAATCTCCTAAATAGGTAGGTACCTACCTAGTACCTATACCATAAATAGTTATTAAAACTATGTATTGATGAAATAACTAAATAACGGTATTCGGTTCTACAATAACCATCTATTGCGCGCAACTATGTATTGGCGAGTTTCTCTTGCAACGTAATAACTAATAACCTTCTAATAACGCAGCAACTGGCGATAAAGTCTTCTGTCTTACCGCGCCGATGTAGCCTATACAATAACCGAATCATGTTATCCATGATACGATTATATCCTGGATTAAAACATAGGCTGCATTTTATCCCGGAAAATTAAGGGGTTCCCGCGGGAATCAAAAAACCTTAATCCACGCGGACGAAGTCGCGGGCATCGTCTAGTAGCTAATAAAACCGCGCCATACATACCTAATAAAAGAAACACGTGTGCAACGAGTCAATGTAAAATACCTATAACTTAAATTATCTATTCGCTATCTAGGAAAACTGATATTTTTAATAACACGAATACCAGCCAAACCTATATGTACAGCAATGAACCGCAATAGACAGTTATTAAAACTAGTGGTTCGCCCCGAACTGAGACCTCGCGATATCCCATAATTCCCAAAAGTTTTAATTATATATTGTAATAATTAACTTTTAACATTAGACGCAATAAAAAAAATAATAGTTGACATAAAACTGTTTTACTGACACAGCGCCATCTATTAGCATTATAGTGAAGCTATTAGCTTCACAATAATGCTGGCGCATTAAAATTAAATAATTTCGTTTCTTTATAACATTTATTTAATTTTAGTATTTGTTGTTCAAGTACAGGATATAACTGAATTTTCAACCAAGTTTCACGTTCTAATATTCAGTAATTCAGAAGTTATAGGGCTCTGACAGACATTTATACGGACACACTTCTCTGTCTAGTAGGCAAGCGCCCTAGTTGACTCAGAGAACTCGCTTCGCTCGTTCAATAAATAGTTTCAAAACCGTCTATCGATACCAATAACGATAAAGTGTTTAGTTATTACAATAACGCGCAACGACCCACCTCTACTACTCTGCAGTCCTGCAGTCAACTTTGAACATAGATTACTATACTCTATAGATGTTATTATACTCTTTGCTCTATAGATAAGCCAACCAAGGAATAAAGGAAGAAGGTTCAAAAAAACAGCAGCAAGTCCATTGATTAAACATAGAGGTCAGTGATACATTCTCTTAACTAATCACATAACTAATCTGTGTTCAAAGCAGTTCAAAGACCTATTCTGTGTATTCTAGAGGTGAGCCACAGAACACTATTACTGTGAGCTGAACAGCTAAAATAAAAGTCTTGCTTCACCCATTCCAGTGCCAAGGAAATAACAGTTTCAAAAACCTGTTCCATAATAACAGCTATAACCAAAATACTCTTTGATTGCAACAAATTTTATATACTAGCTAATGCCCGCGACTTCGTTCGCGTTTATTGAGATTTTCTGTTCCCGCGGAAACTCAATTTTCTGGAATATAAAGTAGCCTATGTGTTATTCCAGACCATAATCTTTCTCGGTGCCAAGTTTCAGCCAAATTGGTTCAGTCGTTGCGGCGTGATTGAGTAACAAACATCCACCCATCCATACTTACGAACTTTTTTTTTAAACTTTCGCGTTTATAATATTAGTAGGATAGTTTTATCCAGAACATGTTTGAAATAAAAATTACCCTTCATGCTTTTGCAGGTAGGACTGACAGCTTGATTATATTATTAAAATTAATATAAGTAATAGTAGTTTAGCCAAAATATACATATAATTTATAAACATCAATGAAGCCAGAGCATTTAAAAGTTTTCCGTTCATTTCATTTATGTAACAAGTAAAAGCAACAGTAACAGGCAGAGAACAGATTCTATCTCTTTCAAAATTTAAAAATTTGCAGTTTGTCGAATAGACGAAACAGGCAGGACTGTTTTTCTGGTTTATAGATACCTATCTATAAACCAAAAAAACACATGTGTTCCATGTTGTTGCTTTTAAAAACCTGTTTCTTTTAACTGTTTCGATAAATATGCCTCACTCCTAGTGACTCCAAAGAGTATATAATCACTTCGTGACTTTTCTGTGTTCTACTTTCTCTATGTCTCGGGTGAATTTGTGATTTTGGTTAAAACTTGAACTGAATATCTAAAAAATACCTTTATTTTATTTTAATTTAAAGCTTGTGAAAAATTTTGGAAACATAAAATCGTAAGTATTTAATCTTAGATCTAAATAGTCTTCTCAATTAATTTCGAAAACTGTTCAACACAATTTATGCGAAAGTGTGGTTATTTCTGACAAGTCGACAACTTTTTGACTATATAGCTTAGCTTAGGATCGTTTATCCTTATTTCACAGATGCCAGTTGCTGATGAAATTCAGTCCTCATGGGCTGATGAAGTGGAAATCGATCAAGGTGCACTTCCACCACCATCTGAAGTTGTTGAAAATGGACTCAAAATTGTAACAGAATATAAATATGACAATGATAACAAAAAAGTTAAAATAGTCCGTACATACAAGATCGAGAAGCGTGTTGTGTCCAAGGTTAACATAGAAATATAATATTAATTATTGCTTTGCATTTAAATGCCTAAAGGTATATGGAATAACAATAGGTACTTACCTAATTTTGATTCCATATACCTTTAGCCTAAGCTCTGTCTGTATGATAGTTTAATATATGTAATCAGTTCAAATTATAGAATTTTTATATTTCACCTCTAAGTAGATAGGGTAAAGCTTTGTAAAATGACTGTAGAAGCCAAACTTCTGCCTTGTCTATCCTGCTAGCCTTTTCTGTTATTCAATGATTTTGTAATTTAGTTGTAACTAAGGAAAATATGTATGAAATTACCTAACTTTGATACCCATTGCTAAGTAATGCAGTTAATTGTTGGGCACATTCCATACTGTACAACTAACTTACATAGCTAGTAAGATACAGAATAGTTCCCCTGGACGAGTAAGATGTGCTATCGAGATATTTAATCTTATGAAATGTGTGGAACAGCCTTTACACTAACTTCAAACATTTTAGAGCATTGCTAAACGTAAGATGTGGGATAAATTTGGAGATTCAGCCAATGACAAACCTGGCCCAAACCCAGCCACCACTAATGTATGCGAAGATGTGTATATGCAATTCATAACTAGCAAAGAAGAGGCACAGCGTCCTGATGAAGGGGACCTTGAGGCTCTGAAGGTAAAATAATGTATTTCAAAACTTACAAACATTTATAGCTCTGTCTGTCTGTCAGATAAAAGAAAATCTGAACTTATACCTACTATCTATCTATTTTGGACTATCCAGAATTTGCCCACAAGCCATCTAGCACATAGAAGATGATCTGCCCAGTTCTATTATAAATTGACAGAAAGGTCAATATCAGTTACTTTATGGAATATGTAGCAGAATTCCTGATGCAGTCTAGTTACAATCTCAAATTGTTCGTTGGAAAAATTTGAGTTTGATAGAGAGTCTGAGCATAATATTTGAAATAAAACTCCTTTTTTCTATGTTCCAGGCCAGACCTACTAAAGTTCTGTTCAAATGTCGTACATGTCAAGGAGAACATTGGACCTCAAGCTGTCCGTTCCAGCACACACAAGTGGCTCAGGCCAAGGCAAGTGAAGCAGCTAAAGCAGCTGGTAAGTTTCTGTTGTAAATTAGTAACAGACTTTTGAGACATTGGTTGTAGTTAGCTCCATATGCAGGGTGAGCATGGGCAGGAGATAAAAAATTTATCCCCGGTTTTGGATAAAACTAGTGGATACTGACAAGAGATAAAATTATCTTCTCCCTATGCTAAAGCATGGTGACAGGGGAAAGGTGAATTATATTCCTATAAGCATATCCACTGTGGATATTATTCCCACCATTTTGCCCATGCTCGACTTACTTTATTTATTATAACAAAGTTGGTAACCCTATTCACATGTATTTTGTATTAATTAATGTTTTGACTTATTGACCTACACAGAAGCCAAAGCCTCTACTACCAACAAGTATGTTGCTCCGAACATGCGAGAGGGCGCCACTCGTGGTACCGGCCGCGAGCCTCCAGGCGCGCGACGAGACGATCTGGCGGCCATCCGTATCTCTAACTTGAGTAACTTTGCGGTTGAGGCAGATTTAGACGACCTGGTAAAAGGATTCGGACCAGTACACAAGCTGTATCTTGCTAAGGAAAAGGTATTTGAAAAGTATTGACTGCCTAGTTGGACTAGTGGCTAGCTTACACTGCTGAACATGATTCAGGCTCCAGGTTGAGACTAATGCTGAGATCTACAGAGTGTGCACTAAGTCAGCTCAGACTCAACATGGAGGTTAAAACGAGACACAAATATGCTCCGACATAAATCTCTCGTTTCAACTATGTCTTGAGTCTGAGGGGAGCGAGTGTGCTGTCTAGATTTTAGCCTAAAACATTATAATGATATTAGGATCGTTGGAGTGTTACAATGCTGTGCTTTGAAGAGCATGTAGTGTTTGTTCCCAGGCCAGATATGTCACTAGTGGTATTAGATGTGATGTTGTTTGAACTAGTAAGCAAGGATACGTACTGAATAGAATAGAATAATTTTTTATTCAAATAAACTTTTACAAAGTATTTTCCAATCGTCAAATGAATCTACTACTGGTTCAGAATGCTTTTCCAACCGAGCACTGAAAACAGTTGTATCTATGTATGTAAAAAATTGTAATCATACTCTAAGGATGATTGAAGCTAATAGATTTGCAGCCAAATGTAATTGCTATTACTTCAAGCAATCAATATATCAACATATCAATGGTAAATTTGACTGGAAACTGACTAAAATTATCTTTTCCTTTCAGAGTACTGGCCAATGCAAAGGATTTGCTTATGTGCATTTCAAATTCAGAGCTGATGCTGCTAAAGCTATACAAACTTTGAATGGTTATGGCTATGACCATCTTATATTGAATGTAGAGTGGTCCAAGCCACCCCAGAGCAATTGATACATCATGCCACATATTACAGATTAATAAATTTTTGATTAACTACTATGTTTTCATTATTTTACAGTCAACATAGTTTTGTATTCAGATCTGATTTTAATTGACGCCAAGTAAAGCTTATGCAAATAACAATGTAAAATTCTATAACAGATTAACTTTAGTAACTACTGAGGGTTAAGAGATTTAAAAAAAGATGCTATTTTTTCTTTAATCAATCCAACTACAGCAAAACTGTTGATGAGCTACAGCTACCTACCTATTTGAACTGCAACTTTTGGAAATAAAAAAATAAAATAGCAAAGATAGAGGGAAATAATTTAATTTAAGCCAATAAGGTACACATTTTCACACAAATATAATCAAAATTTTCAGTACATTGTTCACATTCACACAAATAGTAACTTTGTAAAAACTAAGTGCATCCAATAATTTTACCTACATGCTATATTTTATGTACATCAACAGTAAGCATTGGTTTTGTAATGTTGCTTGGAATAATAAAATAGGTGTGAATTTATATTGCAAGAAGATGGTTTAAAAATACATTTGTCAAAAGCTTATATAGTTTTCTGTCTAAGTTTAAATATCAATGTCATACTTTTCATCATCACTGTTAGGGCTGTATGTGTCATCTGGTAAGCGAACTTCTCCACAGAACATGAGTTCAACATAGCTAAAGTAATCTAAAGCAATATTTGTAAGCATTGCACCAGTGGTAACACCTAGCATTGTACCAAGTACAGGTCTTTGGCCAATTGAGCTTCTCAATATTGCCCATAGGAATATAGAACCAAGGGGCCAAAGACAGCCACCTAAGAATGCCCATGAAAATCGTCTTGCCGGGGCTGCAGCTGCTAAGTGTGGTCTTGCCCATAACCACAAGCCAGCACCACTTCCAGCAGAGAGAAATAATACATCTGTTATATCTCGACGAGGAAAAAGTCTGAAAATAAAAGCAATATGACAATCATATTGGACTACCATTCTGGCACACTATCAAATCAGGTCAGGTCAGCTAATAAAATTCACAAAACCTCATATTCATTTATTTATATGCTATCAGGTTTAATATTTTTGAATGAAAGCTTGTAATATTAGTAAAAATAAATTACTAAAACTGAAACTGTTTTGTTTTACATACCTGACCATTAAATGGGGGTTCATCACACCCACTGACAAAGTTGTGTAACTTACAAGCCCTTGTATAGGCAAATAATAATACAGCACATTTTCTTTTGTAAATGGTGGTACTCTCACTTGATTTAAGGATTTATTAACTGTATCCACTGTTTTATTTACGGTCGCCGGTAAAGTGTTAAACTGCCTTCTGATATTATGGTAAATTCTTTCTAAAATTTCCATTTTGCGCGAGAGAATATATTAACCAGTCTAATATTCTTGTCTTGAGTTGGTTACGTAGTTAAACATAATTTGGCACAGGTAAGATTAGTAACGATATTATGTACTATAATTTATAATTAACTTGCTATAAGTATAAACCAAACAACAAATTTTTTTTGCACGATTTGACGTCGACGATGAATGTCAAAAAACCACAGAATAATATCTATTATCTACTTAAACCTATCTACTGCGAGAAACGTCAAATGCAGTGCTGCCAACAACAAGCATTGCTTTGAGTATGTCGTAGACAGAGAAGACATAGACCCAGTGACGATTTCTTTCTCACTCACACTAAAAAGAGAGCAGAAATAAAGTTATTAATGTGATAAACAGAGACGCAGCTACCCAATTTTTTGTCCCTCATCGTGTAACCAGTTTTTTTCAAGGTCGCCACACTTTTGTGCGAAACAAAATTTGACACATAACAAAAATTTAGTATCTATGAGTGTTGCCCGCTTTAGGTACCTATACAATGTCCCGATTTTCCCTATACTACTAATATTATAAAGGTGAAAGTTTGGATCTATGTATTAATGGATGTTTGTTACTCAATCACGCCACACTAAACCAATTTGGCTGAAATTTGGCACGGAGATAGGTTTTTTAGTCATGTCCTCTGGCATACCATAACGGTGGGTTACTTTGGCTTCTTTTTCCGAGCATTATTAGAAATCCCTCTGGTGTAAGGACTGTGATTGGCGTCTAAGGGTTATTAAGGTTTTATTTGGTAAATAAGGATAGTAGCTAATCATTAATAAATTATTTTCTATGAAAAATATAAGTTTTTTTTTATTCGATGACAAGATCTCACCTGATGTAAGTGACGATGCAGTCTAAGATGGTAGCGGGCTAACTTGGAAGGGGTATAACAGTGTAAATTCAACCCATACCCCTAATCGGTTTCTACACGCTATCGTGCAGAAACGCTAAATCGCTTGGCGGCTTGCTTTGACTGTAGGATGGTAACTAGCCACGGCAAAGCCTCCCACCAGACCAGACTAGAGACAATTTAGAAATTATTAATTCCTAAATCGCCCCCGCCGGGAATTGAACCCGAGACCTCCCAGTTATAAGACCACAGCGCTCACCACTGCGTCATGGAGGTCGTCAAAAAATTTTATTTGAGCCAAAGTTGTTCCTAGGAGAGGGTTACTTTCGCTCGCCAATTCTTTTGGCGCAGAATCTATACAGACAGAACCAAGCAAAAGGACAAAGTAAAATTTTAAAATGAAAGATAATAAAATAATAAATTATCTAGTGAATTGGTACACTAAAAAACTTTAATATAAAAAAAATATATTTAAAGAACCGACTTCAACCGCAATATGTGTACAAACTGAAATTATTTTATACTTTTAAGTGGTGGTCGAAGTCAGTTTTTTAAAAATATTTTTTTTTTATATTATTATTCTTTATTGCACACAATATTAAGATATATGTAAACAATAGAAGCTTACCCTAATAGGTACAGCGACTTCTCCTAGGCAACCTTATATGTGTAGGTATGTTGTTTAAAAATAAAACAATTCAACTTTTTTTTTGTCGTTTTATTTAAAAATCCTGGGAAGAATTTTCCATCTAATTTGGGGTAACAGGGGAGTGCACTTATTGTGGCAACATTAAACTCAAACATTGTCATGTGACGTCATCATTACGTCATGTTCTCTATCTCAATCGCGGTTACACAGTACCTTCGTCTATTGCCTTCTCTGTCTACGGAGTAGGTATATCATGCAGAGGTATATAGGTAGGCCGCTCGGAGGAAAAAAAATTTTGTGTAGGCTGTTTTGACATGTGACTTGAGTGTTGTCGTCTTGACAATTCATTGTCAATGGGGAATGGTTGTAAAAGGTTGACATTTGACAAACTTAAAAACAAAAAAATCTTTCTTTATTTTAGTTAATATTTAATTAACTGTTGTTTGTTTATGTTTTAACTTAAATGCTTTAAAAATGAAATTAATAATCTTAATTATACAGTACACTGACGTGATGTAAAAAAGTGATTATTTATTATTTAAAAAATAAAATTGAAATTGAGTTTACAGTGTAAGTCACTAACTCTGTTGTTAAGGAAGTAAAACATGATTTTGTCGGGGATAAGATATCACGCGTTACTTAGAAGTTCTAAACAATATTATCTTCTCAATTCCCTACTAAGCTCCAGAAATTATGCTAACATTCTTGGAATAGAAACGTCTTGTGATGATACAGGATGTGCTATCATCAATGAAAACGGTGAATTATTAGGAGAAACTTTGTATTCGCAAAATTTAATACATCTACGTAATGGTGGCATAATTCCCGATGTTGCACAGGACTTGCATAGAACATATATTGAACATACTGTCCTTGAAACTTTAGAGGCAGCACAATTGCAATGGTCAGATATTACAGCTATAGCAGTTACGTCAGAGCCAGGTCTTCCACTGAGTTTGGCTATAGGAGTGAAGTACGCAAAGTATTTGTCGAGGCATCATGAGAAACCCTTGATACCTATTCACCACATGGAGGCCCATGCTCTAGTTGCCAGAATGCAACATGATATATCATTCCCATTTCTAACTCTTCTCATATCAGGGGGGCACTGTTTGCTTGCGGTAGTACAAGATGTTGATAAATTTAAACTTCTTGGTGAAAGCCTTGATTGTGCACCGGGAGAAGTATTTGACAAAGTAGCAAGGAGAATGAAGCTACGTAATATACCAGAGTATTCACAATTATGTGGAGGCAAAGCTGTTGAAATGGCTGCTTCCAAAGCAACCAATCATCACTTGTTTCAGTTGCCACTCCCTTTAGCTGACCATAAAGATTGTAACTTTAGTTTTAACGGTCTGAAAACATCTGTGATGTACCATCTCTTTAGAAAAGAAAAGGAGCATAAAATCGAAGCTAACAAGTTAATACCTGAAGCAAATGATTTGTGTGCAGCTTTATTGATGGCAACTTCTAGGCATCTTGTCCATCGTACTCAAAGAGCTATGGACTTTTGCCATATAAACAAATTAATACCTGATAATAGAAAGCAATTAATTGTGTCTGGTGGTGTAGCATGCAACAACTACATCTTTAATATGCTAACAGAGCTATGTAATGAGTTTGATTATGAAATTTATAGGCCTCAACCAAAGTTATGTACAGATAATGGTATCATGATAGCATGGAATGGTCTGGAGAAATGGCAAAAAAATATAGATATACTTACAAATATCAATAGTTTGGATATAAAAGCTGTTAGTCCTTTAGGTGAAAGTCTAATATCTAAAGTTAAAGAAGCTAGAATACAAACAAAGTTAGTAAAAATAAAAGTCAAATTATGATAAAGAATTGGTTTTATTTAAACATATTTTCTTAAATTTAAATATCTGATATCTGTCTACTCTAAGGGCCTACTACTGACTTGTACCCCCTATTTATTACTTGTTTTTTATGGGGGTGCAAGTAGGAATTTATCTATCTGATTTGAGGCTGGCTCTGGGTGTTAGGTGACACCTGTCGGTTATTATCACTAACATGTGGTGATTAATTATTTATCTTTAAAAACTTAAGAGCCATATATTCTATACTTACATATTAAGCGAGTTGTAAGTATGCGGAAGTATCTAGGCGCCTAATGCCTTCAACGTGTTCATTAGATAAGATAGTCGCGTCTCAGCAATTACTATAATGAGGAATATTGGAGGCACAAAGCGCACTACAGGTTATAGGTAGTAGGTAAACTACCTACAGATCCTTTCTGAACATAATGCTTCATAAATATGCAATTTATTCCTAGAATTCCCGTGCGCACGTTTTTTACTGGACTCTGCTTATAATGCGTATGTACATCTCATTTTACTAGGCTGGTAGGGTGGTTTCGGGGGTTACGCGACCGGGGTCAGTTAGCCGACCACTAACAGGTCCTACGGCATTAAAACGAAAATAATAAGAATTCTATTCTTCTTTTCCAAATGAAATTCACTTAAGTAAAGAGGGGGATAGACCTATTAGTTTTACCTACAATAGTTGGCAGCTTTGTGTTTACCCGAAAGCAAACAAATCTTAGTTCAATCCGCCGCTCATACTTTCGGCGCGTACACGTTCCCAAAACAACGAAAAAAATAGTGAGTAAGTGAAGCGTTCGAGGTAAGTAGATCGTGGTGTATTTATTTGAGTCAATTTTTTAATGTTCTATTAAGTGGATATATATATGTTTTACGTTATTTGTACATTTATTACATGTAATATACAAAATCAGGTAAAAAAATTGAATGGTCGCTAACTGAAATTGGAATTATCCAATAACTTCAGTTGGCGACCACCTGGCCGCCAATAGACATTTAGAAAGAAAAACATTTATTTTTATTTTTTATAGACTACAAATCTAATTCGGAATTTAATCACTTTCAATTTAATTTGTTTATTTTTATCCGTGTATCTTTTAGTTTACGACCACCAAATTATTATTATAAAACATCTTAAAATGTATGGGTATCAAGTGGTCGCCAACTAAAAATGAGCAAATTAATATGTGGGTTTACGACCATTTGCAATCACTACTTATAATCTTATCTGTTTTTTGCATAATGTAGGTGTTTAATATATAATATTTTCATTACAGATGTCCTCCACAAACCTTATTAGAAAATAACACCGGCTTATTCCCAAAGAGATCTGGAATGTGCTTTAAAAATATAAGAGAAGGAGGACACGGTATTAGAAAGAAATGTAAAATGTATAACATCCCGAGATCTGATGATCTGATGATTTGATTCTAAACTTTTGTAATTGTTGTTTAAAGTGATATTTTTAATTTTGTACTTGTGTAGGAAAATGTATTATACTTGCTAAGATTCATTTAAGCTTAAGCTTGAATATTAAAGTGTACCTTTGATCTCATGAAAAAATGTGTTTTAATAATTTATTAAATGTATGAATAATAAAGCATGAATAATAATTATTTTTTAAACATTAACACGTTCATATTTTTTATTTTTAATTAATCAAATTTAGTTTTCCCTAGCAAATCGAGAGGTCGCCAACTAGATAAGGGGGCAGTCGTCAACTAGAAAAAGTGGTCGCCAACTAGCATTTCACATAGTTTTTAAGATTTATTCAATTTAAAATGTTTTCACAACTGTAATTCTTATTTTTTTACTTTTAAATATAACTTGACAATATCTAGGACCCCGTCATATAACTTTAATACATGTGCTATGGGTGCAACATACTTAAATATTGACGTAAAGTTGAATATCCCGCTAATCGGTCGCCAACCGGCGAAATCACCCTACCACGATATTTGTAATACGAGCTCAGTTAGGAGTCGTGGTGTGAACATTACGTACATAACTACTCGTCTTGCTTACTATAAGAAATGCTTAATAGGCTTAAAAAGGCAAGGTCCTTCAAAATACCAGTGCTTTTTATGAAATGTAGACACAGTTCGATTATAAAAGAAAGTAACAGTTTTGAAGATAAAACCAGTGATCCCGGTGTCTTAAATTTTGAGGATATTCCCGGTCCTAAAAGATATCCCCTAATTGGAACGTTGTACAAATATTGGCCACTCATTGGTAAGTTTTAGATATCTACCTCACAGGCTCATACCCATAGATGGGTTGTATTATAAAGTGCATCATAATAGGTATAAGATACGTGTTATAAGAGGATTTTAGCAATGTGTTGTTACAAATGTTTCTAGTTCTCATTCAAGAGATCTGCTGGTTGATTTGTTAAAAGCTGCTTCAATCATTGCTACAATCTCTTGCTCTGATTGGCTGAATTATTGGTTTTCTTTGTGCAACGATGAATTATTTTAGCCACTATAACGAGAGATTATATCGGCCAATCAGTGGTGATTGCGATCGTCATACTGCAGCAATTAACAATCCTCCTACTGTGCCAGTGGGCCGGCGGCGATGTGTTCAGATAAATGTGTCGCAGGGTGGCCCATCCTAATTTTCCCGAGATTTTATTTCCAGGGGAGTACAATACCGAGGCAATAGATAAAGCCGCATGGCTCAACTGGCTGAAGTACGGAGGGCTTGTCAGAGAGGAGCCAGGTGTGAAGTTACTCCACGTCTATGAACCAGAACTGATAGAAAGTGTGTTTCGCCAAAAGGAACGGTACCCAGCAAGGCGGAGTCATGTCGCCATGCAACATTATCGTCTCGGCAAACCTCACGTCTATAACACTGGCGGACTTCTTTCAACGTAAGATCTGTAGATACCCTTTAAAACGTCTGGGTGAAAGGTGTTTTAGCCCAAATACTTCTGAGGAATGTATTAAAGGAAAAGGTGACTGACTGACTGGCTGATCTATCAACGAACAACTCAAACACCAGACTGATTGGGATTGTAGCAATCTCTAAGAAATGATTTTTAAAAATTCCACCCCAAAAAGATAAAATAGGAGTTTGAAAAATCGAACTTAAAGTGAGCAAAGCCGCGGGCAAAAGCCAGTCTATCATAAAATTATTATTCTATGATGCTAAACTTTAAAAGTCTATTAGATCATTGTTTAATTTTTTGCCCAAAATGCAAACCTCATGTAGGTATTAGTAATTAGTTAATAACAATGTCCTTGTTAATAACTATGTTTTTGGGTAATTCAGGAATGGCCTCGAGTGGTGGAGGATAAGAAGTGCTTTCCAAAAAAATTTCTCTAGTCCTCAAAACGCTAAACAATATGTGCAAGAAGTAGACAATATTGTTAAAAGATTCGTTCAATGGATTCAGCACAGCAAAACATCTCATCATGAGGATTTTTTACGATATTTGAATCGTTTGTATCTGGAAGGTAACTACGTTTTAAATACTTCCCTTGCAACTGTGATGAAGTGGAAATGGGCGGGGCACATAGTTCGTAGAGCTGGTGGTCGATGGGGTCCCAGTGTGCTGGACTGGCGACGTCGCACCGGAATGCGCAGCGTTGGCAGACCCCCCACTTGGTGGTCCGAAGACATCAAACGAGTCGTAGAGAGCCGCTGGATTCAGGCGGTGCAAGACCGAGATCTGTGGAAGTCCATGCAAGAGACCTATGTCGGTTGATACAGAAGAAGAAGAAGAACTGTGACGAAACCTTCTTACAACTTAATAATATTTTTACATTTATTTAAAACTACCTACCTAAATGTTTTGTTCCAGTAATAGGTAAAATTGCTTTCAACGAAGATTTTCAAAGTTTCTCACCAGAAGAGCAGGACCCCGAATCTCGGAGTAGTAAAGTTATTGCAGCCGCTTTCGGTTCCAATAGTGGGATTATGAAACTCGATAATGGAGTATTGTGGAGGCTCTTCAAAACACCACTGTACAGAAAACTTGCAAAATCACAGGAATGTTTAGAAAAGTAAATAATTATTTATTTCTTTCTAATTATTTCGGGATATGCCTATGTTCTGGTACCTACCTAATTTGTACTTGCGTACATTCCTACTTATTTTTTTTTACAGAATATGTATGGAAATCCTCCTAAAGAGATTACATTTTTATGAAAAACAGAAAGAGGATACTGATAAATCATTGCTAAATTCATTTATTACATTACCTAATATAGACATGAAAGATCTAACTGGAGTCATGGTGGATATTTTAATGGCAGCCATAGATACGGTAACGAACTAAGTAGTTGAAGCGGGTAGAACCCATAGCGATGGTCAAATTAAAATTATAGCATGGTGCGGGTGGTAGGTTAATAGGACGCAACTTATTTTATACCATATTGCTGCTTTCATAAGGCTAAAATTTCATTTGAATCCATTGAGACCATTCTTTCGTAAATCCGTTTTCGTAATTTGTCGTATGGTACAAAATAAGTTAAGTCCTATATTGACATTGTCACTTGTACCATGCTACTTCGAAAACATGTGAGCTTTTTTTATGTTTCAGACTTCTTACTCTACGAGTTTTGCTTTATATCATTTAGCACAAAATCAAGAATGCCAAAACAAAGTTTTCGAGGAAGTTTCATCGCTTCTACCTGAAGAGGATACTGAGCTCACCGCTGACCTGTTATCAAAAGCGGTGTATGTTAGGAGCTGTCTTAAAGAAAGCCTACGTCTTAATCCTGTCTCCATAGGGGTAGGGAGAGTTTTGCAAAATGACATGATCTTGAAGGGATTTATGATACCCAAGGGAGTAAGTTGACTTTAATTTAATAAACTGAAGGTACTTCCAACCCACAATTATATTTTTAAATGAACTACAGAACCTTATAGAACCTGATAGAAAAAAACCAGGTCTGTCTTTAGGCATCTCAGTTTTAAATTGATATGTACTTACTTCTTATGTAAATAAAAATATTAAATTAAAAAAATAAAAAAACCCGACAGCGTAAAAATTTAATTTTAAATAAAAAGATCCAGTAATTTAGAATTCTCTTGCAAATAATATTGACTGAACAGTCGGGTCTCGGAACCCATTATCAAAATATCTAGACGCACCTGCTGTGCGTCGCGCAGTCTGATAAAAAGGCGAATTTAAGTATAATGATAGTTTCATTTTAATTCTAGACGGTAATAGTGACACAAAATATGGTGGCGTCTCGATTGCCACAGTATCTTAAGGATCCCTTATCCTTCAAGCCTGAGAGATGGATTCGTGATTCGGAACATTATGAGAGCATCCATCCATTTTTAAGCTTGCCTTTTGGATTTGGCCCTCGTTCATGCATAGCGAGACGTTTGGCTGAACAAAATATGTGCATTACTTTGCTACGGGTAAGGTTTTATTTCTACATTTGTTTGTATTTAAGTTGGTTGTGTATTTTATTCTATATCGGTAAAGTCAAAGGTAAAATTATACAATTTTTGAATGTCGACAATTTTATTAATTTACACTAGTAGGTATAGATAATTAGGTAAAATAGTAATTGTAATAATTTCAACATACCATAATATAGGTTTTGTTTCAGATTATTCAAAAATATAAAATTACATGGATGGGAGGCGAACTCGGAATAAAAACTCTTTTAATTAACAAACCCAATCAATCGATCTCGTTATCTTTTTCTCCTAGAATTTTGTAAATAAATAAAATTACCAAACTAAACAGTTTCATAATCATTTATTTTTCTTTTATAAATACCCAATGGTGAAGTTTAATAAACTGGTCTTACTGGAATTTCCAGCACACGTGATACAGGTTCTACTCGAACAATTTCTTTGCCTACAACAATATTCGGTAATACGCGTTCTAAGGCAATGTTATGAGCGCAATATGCTGAAAAAGAAGAAAACCTGTCCTCTTCCTCCATTACTCTTACGTTTTCTCTATGCACATTTTCAACAAATACATCTGATAAAGGTCTGCGAGCAATTAATAGCTTGCGGTGTCTGTACTCTTCTAAAGGGATTTTTGATACTTTAACAGAGGGCAAAAATCGTGTCGTGCTAACGAAACCTTCTGTGTATGGTATTATTGTTTTAACTGGTTTATTATATACGACTCCAAGGGGTATTTTTGGCAGACGTAAAGTTAATGCTGAAGAGCGCTCAGGGACTAAAAAAGTTTCTTCTACCACCTCTTCTCCAATTCCATTGAAGGCTGGTGAGATCGCTATAGTAGGTGGGCAAGGAACAGTTATTTCGTACCTGACATTATCCATCAAACAAGTTGGTACATGAGGAAGTGGCTTCCGCAATATGATTTCATGTGTAATCCTCGGTGGTATAAATACAGGTGGTTTGGGCATCACCACAGTATCTTGTTCAATAATAACTTCTACTGGTTTTTTGAATTCTTGTACAATTACAGTTGTCGGCAGTTTGGGCATAACTAGCGGTGGCAAAGTGGGTGCTTCAGGGATTTCTCTCAATACGTCTGTTTGGTTGTCTCTGTCCATGTTTGGGGATGTTTCATTTTTGTTGAATTCAATTGTGTTCGTATGTATCTCAACTTGTTCTTTACTTTCTTTTTCATCTACTCTACGTGACAGAAATGGTGCATTTATTCCAGGTCCTATTAAGATTTGTGGTTGATAAAAAAGGTTGTGCCCTTGATGTAAAAACTGAGACGAAAATGCTGATTGGTCTGAATCTTGTGAATTTATTTCAATTTTGTTTTTCTGTTTTTCTTCTGTGATTTTAATTTCAGATCTAGAGTTTTGTGACAAACTAGACGATATTCTATTAAAGTCATCTACTGAATCGGGTGATGAACTGGACTTTGCAAAGAATATGATTGCCAAAACCACAAATGTTTGCGATCTCTGAAAAATAAATATTATATTATTTGAATTATTATTTTAACAATTTTAATTGTACTTAAACACTAAACAAATGCACTCAAGTAATTTTGTTATAACTTACCATCTTGCTTCTTTGTGGATTCAACTGAAATTGCAATCGAATTATAATAGTTTCGTTACTTTATATAAATTTCAAGTTGTAAGTTATATATTGTGAAAACCCGCCTCTTAATAACCCTGCTGCGGCACATTTTTAGGGTTCCGTAGTAAACAACATTGAACCCTTATAATTTTGCCTACAAAAAGCTGTAAGTACCTAATTTGGTATGGTTACATTTATATAATATTAATCACGCCAGCAAAAATTATGAAATAACACCTTGGTAAAAAAAAATCGAGTATAAATACCTGCCTAACACGTAAAGCGGGGGATATTTTTTTGTATAGGGTGTCGTTTGAGAACATTGACGAGTAGGTAGTAAATTTTTACTTATTTAGGTATCTAAATAAGTAAAAATTTTATAGTACATGAACTACAGAAAATGACTTAAATGCCGTTTGCCTCTACATGCGCTCATAGTCAAATAGATAATATTTTTTCTAACTTGCCTTGAGATGCCATTTATAACTACCTTTTCAATTACCATCATCCTATGTAATTTGTCATCATTAGAAGTTAAACTGCGACTTCATTTAATATTATACTCATACTATCAAAAAATTCTAAGTGCGAATATTGAGACGGACAACTACGGAACCCAACGTTACGCGTGGCCCGACACGCACTCGGCTTTTGTTGCACCTTGCTGTATTGTAATTACCTAATAATTAATCCATTATTGAAGTCAAAATCGATACAGATACCTCGTCATTTTCTATGAATTTAGTTGCATCATCGTTCATGCAAATTCTTACTTTAAATACCTTGTTCTTAAATACTTAGCAATAAGCGTATGACCATTGCCAGGTATAATTACTAATGATTATTTAGAACTAGCGGACGCCCGCGACTTCGTCCGCGTTCCTAAATCCCTACAGTTTAGGTGGACAGAAACCCTGCAGCATCAGGATTGAAGAGTTGGAACCCGAAATTTTTATGGGAGCATCTTCCAAAGTTTTTGTTTCAATTTAAAAAAGATTCACGCAAATCGGTTAAGAAATCACAGAGATATCGATATACAGAGGTAGAAAAACACAACTCCTTCTCCTCCTTTTTTGAAAGTCAGTTAAAATAGTATAGCCTATTATATGCCCGATAATTTCAGCTATCTACTAGTGAAAGTCCCGTCAAAATCGGTCCAGCCGTTCCCGAGATTAGCGGCAACAAACAGACAGACAGACAGACAGACAAAAATTTTAAAAATTGTTTTCTTGTTATAAGTACCGTATTTACTTTCGTATGCAGTTAGTAAAAAGCTGTTCTTTTGATATTACAAACAGACACTTCAATTTTATTTATTTGTATAGATTGCATAATTATTAATTAATTATTAAAATATTCCATTAAATTGTTAAATCTTTAAATTATTAAATACTCATTACGATAACCTTTGCGACATCATAATTCGAATAAATACTACACTTACACATTGTTCATCATCAATAAGCAAAAAGCTTTACTGAGATAAACTGCTAAAGGAACATTGTATCATCATGAAATTGGTAAGTTATAAAAAAAATATTTGCTAAATTTTAAAAACATTTAAATATAAAAATAATTTAAATTCTACTCTATAATAAACAAAGTACTTAGCTGAACTTATTCTGAAAGGACTTTCACAGGATGGTAAGAGATGCCTAGGCTACTTTATATCCGGGAAGTATTAAGGATTAATGTGTAAAAAAATTTAAACTGTTGAGAACAGTCTATCAGTCCGATCTTCTAAGGATCTTATAGAAATTCAGCACAGAGATAGCTTAAATTCTTAATACTTCTTATTTAGTTATTTTGAGAAATCAGTCCCTTCGACCAATCCCTTCGACAGTGTTCCCACTTAATTACAATATGGGGTTATTCAAGGGGCGCACCAATAAGTTCCTGAAATGCCGGCAACGCACCGGTGGTGCCTCTGGTACTACAAGTGGGCGGCGGTAATCACTTTACATCAGGTGACCCGCCTCCGCCTGCTCGTTTGCCCGCTAGTCATATATTAAAAAAAAAAATCAAAAAGTTCTGACAGAATTTTTAGAACGCTAAATATACACGGACGAAACTTGGACGTTAATTATAGCGTGATTTAGTTTTTTCTGCAATGTAGATGTACCTACTATAATATGCCCATGTCTTAAATTGTTTTAGTTGGTGGCTTTCTTCACTTTGCTGGCTGTGGCAGCAGCGGCTCCTAGTGTCGACCCAAAGTTAGCAGCCCTTCGAGCATTGCCGGCGCTGGAGCACGAGGAAGTGCACGACGAGTTCGGGCAGTACGCTCTACGCTACGTGACAGCTGAGGGCACCGTCGTATCGGAACGCGGCCGCCTCGTACCCTCGCACGATGGCACTGGTCACGTCCTCGTCACGGAGGGCGAGGTCTCCTACGTCGGTGATGACGGCAAGATCTATGTCACCAAATACAGCGCTGGACTCGATGGCACCAAAGTTGAAGGAAACCATCTTCCCGTTGCTCCCGAACCCATTACGACCGAAGTTCCAGTGAGACGTTAATAGAAATATACAACCTAATAAAAATCTTAAAATTCACCGTATTTTTTTCATTTATATTCATAGATAAAAAAAAACTGCAACTGTTAGGTAATATAGGGTCCTATCTAGCCCATAAAGAACAAAATAGTACATTGTGATACAAGGGTGGTAAGTAAGTTATTACAATCGAGCTGACGTTTGTAAGCATCTTTACGAGATTGTAATAACCCACACCCCTAATAGGTTTCTACACGTCATCGTGCAGGAACGCTTAATCGCTTAGCGGCACGTCTTTGACGGTAACTAGCCACGGCCAAAGCCTCTCACCAGACCAGAGACATTTTACCTACCAGTTATATTTATTTTCTGAAAATAATTTGGCTTGTTTTTTAAGTCTTCAATGCTATCAAGTTATATTAAAAACTAGCTGAAGCCCGGGACTTCGTCCGCGTGGATTTAATTTTTAAAATCCCGCCAGAACTCTTTGATTTTCGGGGATAAAATCAAATTTGATTTTCGGGGCCTGTGTCATTCTGCCGGTCCTCAACTATACCCACGCAAAAAGTCACTGTTACATCGTTATTGAAGGACAAACAAACACACTTTCGCATTTATATATTAGTAAGGATATTGATTACAACACTAAACCCTACCCTACTTTGCATTTTTGGAGAAGATGTAGGTACTGAAGCTTAAAAAAATGAAAACTTCAAGTTTCTACTTAACTATCATTTCAGTATGCCCTACGAATAAATAATATCTATTTATTCGTACAGTATGCCATTATTTCGAATTTAACTATTGAAGAAATTGATTAGAGATTATTTTTCGAGTCAATATCTGCGTTTTCAAACCAAGGATTTGAATGTGAGGGTCTAATATAACTTTTTAAGTTTACGTTAACTTAGCGTAAAACCAATCAGCAACTTTTCGGCATGGTCGGAAAAGTTTTCCGTCCCTTTCTCGGTCATACTAAATGACAGATTATCGGAAAAGTTATACTAGGTAAAAGATACTACTCCTGTTTAGGTATTAGGTACTACTGCGTCCGCGTCTACCGCGTCTAATGCGTCGAGTTAGTAATTGGCAGAGCAATTGAGGTAGCAGTAGTGTCCAGTAGGGTTGCCAGATTTTTTTTCCGCCTATAAGGGACAAATGGTTAGATGGGCAAAAAATACGGGATTTCAGTTAAAAATAATAGTAAAAAATATTTAGTGTAATTTTTTTTAAAATATTTTTCCGAGGATCGAGTTAGTTCTAACATATTTTTATTTATTTTAACATATCTGTAAAAATCAATACAATTATAATCGTAATTGAAAACGATCATCAACTCGCTATTTTACGAACGTTACGTGTGTGAATACTTGGATTGATTTCATAATGAAAAACAAAGTACGTTTCAAATACGGGACAGAGTCAGTCCCGCCAGGACATTTTAAACTATGCCTAAAATACGGGATGTCCCGGGAAATATGGGACGTCTGGCAACGCTAGTGTTCAGTGTCCTCGTAGTAATCTACTCTAATGGCTGAGCCATAAAGATTACTCTGGAATGCTATCTTTATGGGCTGAGCGCACCTGTACCTGGTAAAACACCGCTTACCCTTGTTCAGGATACCAAGGTTTGTTGGCTGTTGTATTGGCCTTCAGCTCGATGCAATTCCCGAAATTGTCTTTCTCTTTTACGAAACGCTCACTCAAAACTCTTTTCTGAAAACTCATTTTTGAAATACGACTAAGTATTTACTACAAAGCTTTTTTTATATCGCGTTGGAAATCTATGAATGGTTTTTCTTTTAACAGTAAATAAAGTTCTTGGGCCTTTTAACGTTTATTTTGAAACAAGGAATAAGTACAACCTACTTAATGATTTTGGATAATACTTATGGAGGTCCAAAAACAGGTACTTAGGTATACTAAAGAATTCAAAATATTTTCGATTGGACCGAACTGGGCCGATAAATAATTATAGCAATTAGGTATAAATCATAAATGGATCAATAATTAACTTAAACCTCTCAAATTGCTTGTTCAATTAACTTTATGTACATATAAATGGAAACATTTCCACTAGTGCATCATTGTAACAAAAGTTAATCAACCAGAGTCAAGGTAAGGTGTCTTTATAATTTTTTATTTTCTAATTTCTAGTTATTCCTTCTTCGTTATTATAATGAAAACAAAATTTTAAGGTTCAGAAAAATTCCCCTCAATATAGAAAGCCCCTAGTATAGGTAATTTTTTATCGGTGTTATGTCCGATCCTATCGATTAAACGTCATTTGGTCTAAAGTATTACTTATTTATAGTTATACTAGTATCATAAATGCGAAAGTGTGTTGGTGTGTTGGTTTGTCTTTTAATCACGTTTAGGTTTTATTTATTTACACGAGAGTAGATAGAGTAGTTCCAGACTCCAGCTACGTAAAAATAAGGAGGGATAGGAGAGGGGATGTGTTTGCGCACGTAATACGTATACAGTCGCACTAGGCTGTTTTAAATAATTGTTTCTTTGTAGAATCATATTAGTTACTTCATTATCTACTTAGTAGGTACTTTACAATAACTCCACGTCACCAATTTGATCAATAAATCCCTCAGTGCTCAGGTAAACGGTCAGCGTTCTTTTTAAGGAACGGGGCCCATACAGATTTTTAAAGCCTCTGAAACTAGTCTTAATATAATGTAATTGTTACAGATGTATCTTCTAGGCGTGCTATGTATAGTGACAATAACTACAGCTTTACCAGTCATTCCTGAACCCCCTGTTTTGCCAAGCCAAGGAGATGTTATAGTTCATGATTCAGTTCTCCATACAAACTCACCAATAAATGAAAACGGTGAACACGAAGAAAAGAAGGACGAGGATGAAGCGGAACCGCCGAAAGAAATCGTTATTTTGAGTATACCAGAGGCTCCAGTATTGCCTCCACTTGATGAGTCCTTTGTGGTAGAATTGATAAAGCAAGAGGAAAAAGATGAATCCAAAGTTGATAAAGACTCTAATAAAGAAGATCCAGAAGCCGATAAAGATAAAAAAGATCATAAGCAGAATATTTCTACACCCTCTTTTATAACTAACTTTATTAGCTCATTAGGTCAAAACATCAAATGGCCCTCGTCTTTCCCAAGTTTGCCAAGTTTTAACTGGCCCTTCAAACTGCCATTCGGCCGCTCTCCTCGAATTATATACCCTGGTTACGAGTATGTTATTGAGGCAAACAAATAGAAATGGCTAAATATATTGTTATTGTTGTGAAATCCTATCCAAATAAATATGTGCATATGTTTTGAAAAAGTCGTTCATTATTTTTTTATTTTCCTTTTCTAGTCCTTTTCCTAGTTTTGGAATTACGTTGAAATGTTGTTAGCATAGCCGTTCTTATATAAATAAATGTTTTTTTAAATTCGCATAGACTTTGTTTATTGATACTAGTAGTTATCAAATAAAATCGTACCTACTGCCTAGATAAAATATTGTATTTAATTGTGCTAAGGAGGGCACATACGATCAAGTTTGCCGTCAAGTACATGACGTTTAGGAATTCGAAAAAAGAAACGATATCTGAGTAGTATAGATATTTTTGGTTCGATACCAGCAGGGCGTTAGCCCTATGCGCGCCACGAGAAAATTTTGTCTACACGTTAACTCGTAATCTCTATGTGAATCTCTACAGAGATTCACGAGTAAAGTGTAGACAACATTTTCCTGTGGCGGGCATGTTAGCGCTACAGAAAAGCTCCCGAAAGCTCCAACGAGAGAGATAACGCTATGCATCAGAATGAGAATAGTAAAGACTATAGTCTGCTGTGTAACGTTTGAAATCTAGTGATGAGATAAAAGTATCAAGTAATTGGGAAAGTACCGTAAGTAAGGAGTGCTATAAGTTTAATGTGTGTATCTGTGTGTATGTCTGTTCTTTACTAGCTCACCAACGAATAGACCGATTTTGATGCGGTTTTTTTTTGTGAGTGGGTTCTTAGTTGTTCCCAAGACATAATAACTTTGGAGCTGATGCTGCAGCATCATGTAGTATGAGGGATACCCAACTCCTCAGGAATTTACAGCAGATATTATAGCGTGTTTGGATTCGTTAGAATGATCTCAATGAGTAGGTGTTAGATAGATAATGGTCGAAGGGAGATCTGGTGATGGAGCAGAAAACTGGATAACAGGATGTCTGGTATATCCGGCCATAGATGGATGGATGAATGGCTTTATCCGGCCATAGATTTCACATATCAGGTATATTTCAAATTTTTAATTTACATTTGGTATATCTAAGTATAGGTCATAAAGATACTACGAGTATTTCTGTGTAGGTAGATATCATCGAATACAAAAAATTTACTTGACTGAAAAAAGTAATATTACTAGGACTTTGTTCCGTCGGCGGAGCAACTTTCATGAAGGAATAAAGCTTATTTAGCTTATTATTAGCATTAGTTAACCTTAAATTAGGTTTTCAGGTTGGATAATAATATCAATCGCCTTAAATTAGCCGATGGTCTGGGAATTGGTACCAGTCGTGAGCGTTGGCATCCTTAAGTGGTAGAAATCCACCCTACTCGCACGAAACGCTTTAGTTCAACATCTCTGAAATGAACCACTAAGTTGTGCAACACCCTTCCAGCATACATGTTTCCTGCCACCTACCTTTAAGGCAAGAGTAAATAGGCATTTTCTAGGCAAGCGCGCTCCAACCCAGACCTCATCTATGCTTTCTAGCATTGATTGTCATCAAGCGCAAGCTTATCTAGTAAAAAAATAATAATAAAGAATACAGAAAGTGGTTGCTGTCCACGCATAAGGAAATCGCAAATAATAATCATATCGAAGGATTATAAAAAGAAAGACAGGGATTTTATTAAACGAAAACATAAACGTAACAATATTTATTGTAGTTATTAATACAGGGTAGGTATAGTTTGGTCGTCTTTATTTACCAAAATTGTCGTACCACGGTGACAAAGTAGGTACGGGTGGTGGCGGTTTGTTGTGAATGGATTGAGGTGTGCTAGACATCTGAGGTTGTTGGTTGTTTACGATTGGTTTTATTTCGTCAGGCTTCTTGATATCGTCCCAGTTAAACTTATGAGTTCCTCGACTGCGAAGAGAGGGCGGCCGGCGAGGAACATTTCTCGTATTGCTAATTGAATCGGAAACGTATGAGGCAGATGGTGCAAAATGAATACCTTCGGCATCCTTTAGATGAGTGGAGGTGTATGGAGTGCTTTCAATTTTTGGTGTTTCTGTCCTCTGTACGGGGTGTGATGGCGGTGTTGAAACTCTGTTCACTTGAGGATGAAAGTCTTCTGGATGAGTATTTTGATGGACAGTCGGGTTATTCCAAGTTGGTGCTAAATTCTTTTGAAGGTTCGGTTCATTGGTACGTGGTCTCGAAAAGGCAAATTTTGGTGGAGGTGGTACTGATGACATATGCTGCTCGTTCCGTTGTCCTTGGGGGTGATGGTAGTTGTCGGTCGAGATGATTGTTGGGTATACGTGCTGCGACTCCTTTTCGGCTCTCATCGAGAATATAGAAACAGGTGTGGTACTCGTAGTATGTGGTCTTGTACGGAAATATCTGCCAACATTTTCTTCTCTCATTTCTATTTGTGCGGGTTGATCGCGCCTTATTTGTTCAAAGTTAAACGAGAATGTTGAATCTGGACCGACCTTTAGATTCGACTGAAAGTCGTCATCGAAATAATCGATTGGCTGCCCATAGTTATTTTTGCTGTCAGCTGCTAGAGCTGATGCCACGAATAGTAAGAAGATTGGAAAGGAGCGCATTTTCCTGTGAAAAAGAAAAAACAAATAAGTCAAAGAAATAAACGTTGAAAGACTCTTTTCTCTCTATAAAGGATTGACTCTATGGAAGAATGATCGATGGATTGATTTTCTCTTGGCTATTTGTATTTTGAAAGTGTCTAGATAGGCGGAATACCTGCATTTGGGCCGGGAGCCTATTGCAAAAATGCAGTTCTATTGCAGTTTTCATGTCATCACAACTTCCGACAGATTGCGCAGATCTCTACGTCAACAATATTATGACAACTTCTAAGTATGTAGTTCGAACCGAATATAATTCCCACACATCTAAACCCTAATACACAAAATATTAAACGTTTTTGATTTTTAAACTTCAAGGAAAAATACATCGTATACCTATGTACGAGTACGTACCTTGAAAGTGTAAGCTCCGTCTGATGAATAGCTAACATATTTTCGACTTTTATAAAGGTTTTAATTATTACATGAAAATATCTGGTTTTTAGTAAGTAGGTAGGTACTAATGAATGGTGCTATTAATTATCAGCGCTTAGTTAATTGCTTTATCGATCACTTTGAAATTATCCAGAAAATATGTTGATAAAAAATATTGTGTTTTGGGTCTGAGTTATTGTGCCTGTGTAAGTTCCGTCAAAATTGGTTCATTCGATCCGAAGATTATCCTGTGCTGACAGACAGACACACAGACAGACAAAAATTTTAAAACCTGTGTTTGGGTTATGCTATATCGCTCAAGTACCTACCTAATCATTTATGAGATAAATAAGAGAGTTACCTATTTTTAAATCTCAGATAGACAATTAAGTTTTATTTATTGGTATAGATTTACATCCATACTAACAAAGGAGGTGGGTTGATAAGGCCGAAAATCCGCCCCTCATACACTCGAAAAAAAAAGTTCCAGATTTCGACAAATTGTAAATGTATATATACTTGAAGATACTTTATTATAATATAAAGCATACCATGGTACCACGCATACCATGGCGTTTACCATGGTTAACGTTACTGATAATGATGCTCCTTTTTATAAGCTTTTATATGAGTAGGTATTTATAATAATTTAATAATTTATTTTGGTTCCGTGAACGCTTCATTCTAAAATATTAAATCAAAGCTAAAAAAACGACTAAAATGTATGAAAAAGCCGAAACACTCTCTTTTTGGGTAATATATTCTGTAACTTACTATTTTTTTTATCACCTAACTTTATATTAAAATAAAGTTTATATCTTCAAGTATATAAATACATTTACAATTTGTCGGAATCTGGAACTTTTTTTTCGAGTGTATGAGGGGCGGATTTTGGGCCTTATCAACCCACCTCTTTCATCTGAGAACAAAGTAAGGTCTCTTTTGTAGAAAAAAATATTATCAAACCACAAAAATCTCATGATATAATTTATTACTGTTTATCTGCAATTTAATACATAAAGAATATTTAATAAATATAAGTATTCTTATAAATATAAGTATAGCTATAACATTCATCGTATATGGTTCACAATAATGTATTAAATAAGTATTAGTATCTAGTTACTATAAATTAATAAGTGCAGATCTTATGCTAATTTTGGTCGAAGAAAAACTTCTCTATAATTTAAAGGTATAAATTATTATACGATTTATTAATAATTAAAAATACATATGCATGTACAGAAATCATAATTACAATTCCCGCTGATTGTTATAGGAACGAGATGTCATTTTACTCCAACACAGTACATTTAAAAAAAAAATTACAAATCATTCCCTATAACTAGTTATCTTTCACCAAGCTTAAATTATTTCAGATACTATAATAAAAATTATTAAGTTATTTACAAAAGTAGGTAGGTAGGTATTATATTAAATAATATTTTCTGCCAAATATTGAGGTCTTTTCGTCACCTGTACAGTCAATTCATAGTTATTATGTACTATGTGTGCACCACTGTTTAAAATATATTATAGATTCGTGACACTATAACAAAAATTACAACGTTATTTTTTGTTATATTAAATAGAATCTGAAACATATATATATACAATTTTTTCAGTTTAATTTTTTATGAAAAAAATGTTAAAGTTGAACTGATACATATAATATTTTAAAAGGCAGCTTTGTCAGCTCGTCTACGCAAAATAATATAGGTATTCAATATTCATACTTATTATTTGGTCGCGCCAAAAAGGCTAAACTTTTTTTTGAAGAATTTTGTTTTCGTTCTACGTACAAGAACATTATAATGTGATACTTACTAGGTATATTTGCATAAATTTCCTAAAAAGGGTACATAAACTCGATTACGAGGCGCCTACGCAGACTCATTAGCAAGAAAATGGCTTTGTGACAAATCAAGTTAAGTTCAATGCCCCCTTTTGTCTCATAGTAATGTTATTGTTTCGATTACATCTAGGTAATATAAATCTTATTGTATACATTACGAATGTCAATGCTGATTGTCGGCAACACTGGCCAACTGATTAATATTAAGTATAGTTATTTGTAGGAAAGTAGGATTAGAGTGATTATTATTTAAAGCGCCATTTAGTGACGGTAGTCTTGTAACGTTTCATGACGGAAGTTTCGTAGCATTGGTATCATTGTTCCCTCCCCACTCGTTCGGTCCATAAAAGGGAAGCGTACAGCGTGTATTGATTCATTCGTCATGCTGTGTCGAGTCAGTCGTCTGAAGTTAGTTGTCGCTCGTCATCTCTAATCAGTAGAGAGTTAGATTAGCGGTTGGTTAGAATTGTCGCGGTTATTATGTGTTAGCGAAATATTGAAATAGTAAAGATATACAACTTTAATGTATTGAAATATTACCTATAGATTTTGATGAGTGTAATTAATTGTTGATTAAATAATACTTTGATATCTTTGATAGTTACCCTCACGTTCAGATGGTGGTTTGTCTGACGTGTTGCGGTTAAATAGATTAGATGTGAGGACAGGGGCCGTTATAGGGGCGGTTGGAGACGGCTTTAGGTAGGGTTTCTGCGTTTTAAGAGATCAGATCTCTTAAGGCGTGATTAGTTTAGAGTTCTAAATCCCCATTTCTGGATTGTGTCCTACATGATGTTGTTTTTCTTTTTTTAGAGATATCATACAGATTCCTATTTTAAAACATTATTTTAACACAATATCCTCAGTTTATATAGGTATATTCATTGATTTATACGCAGTAATATAACAATTATTTATACTCTTAGACTAAAATTATTTTCATTAAGTACCTATGTTTTATTAAGGTATAATATACTATAATTATTAAGTATTATATACATGGCATCCAAATGAATAAGTATTAGGTATTAATTTTTATTCACTAAGAAAAATAAATTATTTTTATTCCTAATAATGTTTTTGTTAATAATTTATATTAAGATTAATTTTAATAATAACTATATCATTGTCCAAGTGTACCTATATGGCTAAGAATTTTTCGTTCGAAGATCGATCGATTCGTCTCTACCAACCAATTTGTAGGTTTATTTTAACTAGAAATACTGATGGTAACTACAACACACGTACGAAAATAATGACTTAGGTTATTTTACAGGTCTAGGATCATAAGGTGTGGCGTCGTGACCAACGTATCTATTATTTTTCCGAATTTGGAATCCTTGACCTGGCGCTGTATTGTAATAAATTACTCTCCGAATTCCGAATGGGTCTATATATCCAAAACTGCCCGTTCGTTCGTCAGCATCCCGCGTTTCTTCCTCATGGTATTGTTTAGGAAGGTAGTATCGGAATCCATTTCGCCTGAATGCAACGCCATCGTAACCTGGGAACTGGGGCGTATAACCGTCACCAACACGTATGCCAGGTTGCCTTCTTGTCCAATCGTTGGCGTGTCTATAAGAGTTCGGGTTGAATAAATCATAACGTCCTTGAGGTGTGCTGTCACTGGCGTAGTAACCATCTATGCTATTAGTGTTTGATGAGTCGTAGTCGTAAGGATTTGGTCGAGGAGTCGCTTCATCTGCGGTAATAGGTGGAACCGTTGGTCGTGGGTTATATATTGGAGATGAATCAATTGAGTTGGGTGATACTTCCACCCTGGGTGTAGGATTGGAGCTAGAATATGGTGGAGAGGGCGTTATGGCAACTTCTGAGGGGTAAGGATTCAGAGGATTTAAACTTGAAGATGGCAATGGAGCGCGAGTCGAGGTAGTAAATAGCGGTGTGCCTCTCGGCGGATGCTGCGCTGGTGCTGGAGTTATATTGTATCCAGGATCGGTAGGAGCTGTTTTTGCAATTTTTAAAGATTCCTGAAAGCAAATACTTTAATAAGAACATGTACCTAAGCAATATAAGTACTTGTATACGAATCCTTATCTCTTACTAATATTATTGATGTAAAAGTCTGTCTGTTTGTTGATTTGTTGGTTTATCCTTTAATCACGCAGCAATTTTTTGCTTGGATATAGTTTAGGATCTTTAGGGCCTTATATAAGTCTTATCTGTATTATTAGTATTCCGTAAACAAAAGGCAGATTTTCAATACAAACACTTTCAGAACGCCTATTGCTAACCTAACCTAACAGCTAGTAAGTAAGCTTCATAATATTTATACAATATAAGTTGTAGAAATGATACATACTCCAATAGGTCGGTTTTCTCCCACATAGACCGTTTTGGACTTATAGATTCTGTATCCTTGATCATCAGCTATATAATCTTGGAGCCTTAAATACCCATCTGCGCCCACCCAACCCGTGGTTCCTGGAAAAATAATAAATGTGTTAGTACTAACTACCATGATTCACGATTTCAACTTCATTTGTATGATTTAAGTTACTTGGGGTGTGGGCGTGAGCTCGAAAGATTTTATCAACCTCTAATTTTTTACGACTGTTCTATTTTGTATGGACATCGTAAACACGTTTTACGTTTCTATTGGATATCATAATTATTTTGACAGTGGATAGAGACAGAGTTGGAGTGGTCATACGAAAACAATATGGGGCAAGCTAGCCACTGGAATCAAATATTTTTAAAATCATGAAAAAATATTTTTTCAAAATAAAAAATTGAATTAGACTGCGCAGAAGTTCCCAAAACCTATATTATAATGGAGAGTGAAGACTCATTACATGGAAGTTTAAACTTCCGCTGCCTCATTTACCAACAACAGATCTTATAACAGGTTATAATTACCAACAACAGATCCATCTTTGAGGCGTCGTTCTTTGCGGTACTGTCCGTTGTGTGTTTGGTAGAGGAAGTATCGTTCGTCGTCTTCGTCGGTTTGTATGTGGAACTGGTCTGGGTCCTGTTGCGCACTGTATCCATCCAACGCAGCTAGCGCGCTGTAAGCGCACATCTGTTGAACAAAATATAATATGGTCATCGAAAATGTAACGGTTATCTGTACCTACATCCACTAAAACGATCGTTCAGCGATCAGGCAGGGAAAATAACACCTATAAAAAGCCTATAAAAATAAACAAAACTCTACAAAACTGAAATGAAGTTTAATCTCAAAAGAACTGCATCTTAAATAGCTTATAATTATGATTAATTGAATTATTTATAGGCATCATATCCTTGGAAGTAGATTAAAATAAAAAATTCCCGTCAAATTGAGAACCTCCTCCTTTTTTTAAAGTCAGCCCCGAGATGTGAATCTACGGCCGGACTATGTATGATATACCACCCAGTTTCCTGCTCCAACATAGATCTTCCTCCTCAATCCTCGATCATCATCTATCCAACATCTACTCATTGAGACCATTCCAATGAACCCAAACACACTATATCTGCTGTAAGTTGCTGAGGTGTTGAGTATTTCGCAGACTACTCAATGCTGTAGCATCAGCTCAAGGTTACCATACCTTGGAAATAATCCAAAAATAACTATTATTTTAATTAAAAATATTTTATTTAAGCTGTCTGTAATCATACTCTTTTTTATAAAATACCTAATTTATTTTGCTGGATCACGAATATCATATCTGACGAACGTGGGATTGGGGATTGTTTAACGAAATTACTCAACTCATTGTGTCAAGGATAATAAATTCCGGTAGCTTTGATTATATTACCGAACGAACTTCAAACACTGTGATTATAATAATGTATGGTAAAAACACGCACATTTCTTGTTGCTATACCTATTACAGTGTTTTTATGGGTGCAGTCTTCCCCTGTTGTGCACTGTCCGTTAAATCGGGCATTAGGTATTTGGAAAAACAATGGTAAAGTCACGAATCAGTGACGCACGGTACCAACACTTTGTCGAACAATAGGTAGGTGCTAAGTAGGCCTCGAAGGTCACGATGAAGTAATGAAACTGTTTTTAATTTCAGAACGTAGAGTAAGAACTAACATACTGTCTGTTAATGAGGTTTATTTAGTACTAGCCGAAACCCGCCACTTCGTTTCGGATTTGGTTCTGTTAAATATCCCACCGGAACCTCCTTGATATTTCTGAAAAAAAAAAGTATCCCATTTTTTCCCCATGATTAACAAAGTCTTTTGAAATCGGTTGACTAGATTAGACGTGAAAACGTAACAAACAGACACGAGTTACTTTCGCATTCATAGTTTTAATACATTCATAGCATTTGTCAGGATTTCGTAACAGTGGCACTAGAGTCTAGACTAGACAATACACACCTAATTGTATAGGTATGTGCCTATAAGTGTCATGAAAATGATTCATATTGATAAATTGCTGGCACATTTATTTTAAGGATAATTAAAAAAGCTATTTTTGCTTTAGCTTTTTATTACTTCAGCCCATAAGCCTCTGAGAGGTAGGTAAATAACTATGTACTTGTTCCTTTAAAAATTAGTATAACCTACGTGCCCTACTTCCTCATATTAACCCACAAGGAAGACTTGAAGATTAATGTTGATGCACATAATATTATATACAGTTATACAGCCTTAAACATGACTTGTCTCCTAGAATAACAATAGCTACAGGTACATCAGCATACGAGGTAATGGCGTAACCTCGGGAACAAAACGTGGGCCGATAACTAAGGACCTACGCGGAAACACAAGCAAGCGTACTGTGTCAGATTAGGTGACGCTTTACAATGAGGGATCGAATGTGTAAACACTATTTAATTACTTGCAGGTAAAGTAATAGTATGTGAGACTATTACTGGCACTACATTGGTTTTCACTTGGATTATGATTCTATGAGCGTCCGAATTCCCTCAATGTTTGAAGTTATAGCTCATCGAGTCGTGAAACTGAAATAGTAATAAGCGGACCACATAGAACCGATAATAATCGTTGGGGTCCAAAGTTACTGGAATTGCGACTCGCACCGAAAATTAAAACAATACTTAATGAGGTTTTTGCAAAACAATATTGGAAAATTACGTAATCAAGTCATAATAAAGTTTGCTTTTATAACTCTGTTGTCTAACATACGCTTGGATATTTACCATGCAAATATTTTAATCGTAATACCTTAGAATGAGATCACGCATAAATTAATTTGTTAACGCCTTTGTTTACTCTACTAGCGTAAAGACGCCATCATTTATCATTCAAAGTTTTTATTTTGGACTAGCTTACCTGCGGTTTCGCTCTCGCCATCTATTGAAAGTAATCCGATGTGGTGAATCCTATACAAAATAACCCAATTTGATTTTTTCGATTTTCAGCTTTTGGGTTTTCTCTGAATTTTTTTGTTTTAAACCACCCTTGTATCGAGACGAACAAATCTAAAAAAATATTATTCAAATCGGTTAAGCCGTTTTTGAGTTTTATACATACATATAACGATAACAACCTGGAATCGTCACTATACATAATATATGTATTATACTAACCTAAAAATTGTCCTTCACTGGATATAAATTAATCTTAACTAAGCTCAGCAAGTTTTTTTAAAACCTGTGGGAACTTAGATTTTCCATTATAAAAAAAAATTTTTGTCCCGGATGCAAGCAATTTCTGTGCCTTTCAGCATAAAATGAGCCTCTATCTACTTTCGCATTTGTATGTAGTATACAAATTATGGATTACATTATGGATTATAATACTTCATGTGCATTTAAAAAAGGTGAGCATATTTGGTGTGTCAGTTTATAATAATTTCATAATCGTATTTACCCGTGGAATAATTTGCAGAGAAATTCGGACCGGAAGTCGTATTATGTCACTCGGTTACAAGTTATTGTTTCGAAACTAATGTAATGAGCACGAACTTTGTGTCTGTCAATTAGTAACTATTCCTTTTAAGGATCTTGTACCTGCTTGTATTGCGTAATACTTGGCTTAGTTTTATGCGCGAATTATTGTGACTAAGCTATGGAACTATAGGTAAATTGTTTTGCCTGTACAACATTATGCCCCGTAGCACTAATAATTGTTTTTCTAGACCGTAATTATTTGCCTGACTTCTTTACCTTATACCTTGTCTCTTAAACGTATAGATAAATTAACTCGATCATACTTGGCCTAAAGAAATGATATTTTGTCCGCGCCACGTCTCTACAATTGCCACTACTGTATAAAGCAAGCCTTTCTTATAAAGTTGAAAAATTGTAATCCGACCACGGAAAATAAAAGGATATAACATCCATCATATTGATTTTGTTCGTAGGTATAGTATATTAAGTATCGCCTAAGTCACCCATACTTATAAGGAATCAATTGACACCTCACTGACCAAAATCGGCTCAGTAGTCTAGGCGCTACGATCGAACATACGTAACTAGACACATACATACATAGACTGCTAAAATCATAACTCTTCTCTCTGGCTTTGCCATACTCTGGTCTGGACTGGTCTGGTATCTATTTAAACTTGAAATCCCTGAAAATTTGAATGAATTTATGTACTTCTTGCAAAGTTTGAATTATTTAAATCATTAGCATAAATTCCTGTCAGATTTTTCATGGTCAAGAATAAATCTGGCATAAAAATAAAAATTATACATTAGTCTATGTAGATACCTGTTTATATGGTTATGGCATTGTTAGATTGTGACCATTGATGTAACTGAATACAAAGCATGAATCAGTATGTTAATTAAAAATATAGTGTGATCGAACATTCCCTACTAATATTATAAATGCGAATGTGTTTCTTTGTTGATTTTTTGTTTGTCCTTCAATCACAGTGTTGCGGAGCAACGGATCGAAATAAATTTTTACCTAGATATAGTTGAGTACTTGGAGAGTCACATTGGGTACATTTTCTCCTGGAAAAACAGAAAGTTCCCGCTGGTAGTCCACGCGAATGAAATTTCAATCAAAAGCTCCTAATTTATAACATAAATAATATCTATGCCAAACATCGATGACCCGCTGAAAACTCCTAAAGGTGATCCAAAAGGTGATCCAAAGGGTGCTCATACTGCTAAAATACGACTATCTATATATTTTTGTACATCTATATATTTTTATCCATCAGTATTTATATAGATTTAAAAGATTGCAGAAGTACAAATACAATAAAAATAGGATGACTTTACAAAATTCAAAAACTTGATTTTATTTCTTGGCCAACTCGTGGCTCTTTTGTGACATGTCAAGACTGCGATGTTTTCGATTCGGAAACCAGATGCTGCTGATATGAGAAGAGGGAAATCAGTAGGTACTTAGTTGCTCTTTTATGAAGTAAGTATAAAAAAAATTAAAGAGTATTGAACTTATGAGAAAATATAATTAACTAGCTGTTGCCCGGGACTTCATCCGTGTGGACTTAATTTCTTTTAATAATCCCATGGGAATGCTTTGATCTTCCGGATTAATAAATAGCCTTCGGTTCTCGTCGAGTGACCGCCCTCTACCACCGACTCACCGCATCGCATTGTTCGCCCGCGCTATTCTTTCTTTTTGCTCGGCTTCTAAGAGTCGTATCGAGATGTTGAATAGCCTATAACCTTCTTCAAGAATTGGGCTATCAAATACAAAAAGATTTTTTCAAATCCGACTGGTAGTTCCAGAGATTAGCGCGTTCAAAGAAACAAACTCTTGCACTTTATTATACTCGTATTAGTATAGATACAATTCACATTGAATTTAGTAATTTATAAATTAGAAAAACAATGGTGAAGACACGTTCACACAACGACGCCATGTAACAAGGGGCTTCTACGAGTACAAAATGTAACAAACGATTTACTTATGCAATACCACAAAATATTTTTATAATTGTGCGAAAAATTAAATTTTCACCATTATTATCTTACTTCTTACTAATATTAAAAATCCGAAAGTGTGTTTGTTTGTTGGTTTGTTGGTATGTTGGTTTGTCCTTCAATCACGCAGCAACATAGCAACTGAAACATGGAACGTGAAACGTAGGTACCTATAGTTGAGGACCTAGAGAGTGACATAGGCTACTTTTTATCCCATAAAAAAGGGTTTCCGAGGGATTTTAAATAAATTGCCCCCGCCGGGAATCTAACTCGAGTCCTCCCAGTTAGAAGACTACAGCGCTCCAGGGAGGTCCTCAAAAAAGCGAAGACGTGGGCAAATGCTAGTATGAAAAGCCTATGTATGTCACCCGGACTATACGAATAACGAATCGATTGACACCCAATGATATTTTACATACATAGATACATTCGTACATACATACATAGACTTCTAAAATCATTACCCTTCCTTTTGGTTTTGCCATAGTCTGTTAAAAATAAAAAGAATTAAGAAATGTCGAAATATGCAGTCTATTAGGTTCTATTCATTTAACGATTGTAATTATTATTAGGTATGCAAATTGCATTCTGTCATTATATTTCGTAATCTTGTAATTAAGAATAACATGTAGATGATTAGGTACACTAATTACATTTGGACCTTTAAAAGCAATACATTCTACAGAATCGATATCAGTTTGTGAATTGCAACTATTCCAAATACATCTTCATCCCTTCACATAACAAAGGACCTATACTCATACAAAATGAAACTGGTGCGTATTAACTATTTTATTTAAAATTTGACTGACATGCTTTAAAAAATCCTGATGTTTACTTTTATTTTAAAAAACTTCGTTCCGTCGCTTATTACAGCAGGAATAACCTTTGGCCCTTTGCCTCACAATATTATGTTTCCAGCAGGTTTAGCTGGGGAGGAGATAAAAGTTTTATTCCCCGATTTTATCCACTGACAAGGGATAAAATTATCTTCTCCCTAGGCTAAAGCATGGCAACAGGGGAAAGGAAAAGTATATTCCTATAAGAATATCCACTGTGGATATTATTTCCACCGTTTTGCTCATGCTCGACAGGTGGATAAAACTGAGCGAGGGGATAAACATTTTATCCTTTCCCCGGGGATAAAATTTCTCCCGCCTATGCTAGGCTATGCTGGGTGGTTCAAAGGCTTATATAAAAATGCCATACGATTGAATGAAGTTAAAAAAAAATTCCCCCAACTTTACTAAGCTTACATTCAAGCTTCCAACTTTACTTTTAAGGAAGTGATTACTTCCAGAAAACTTCCTAGAACCAGTCATAGCTCTATTCAAAACTTATTTGGTGTTTATTTTCAGCTGTTGGTAAGCCTTTGCTTAATCGCTGTAGCATCAGCCGCCCCTTCCGAAAATAGTGATAAACTAGCTGCAGTCCGTGCTCTACCGGCCCTTGAGCACGAGGAGGTTCACGATGAGTTCGGCCAGTATGCGTTACGGTACGTGACCGCGGAAGGAACCGTCGTTTCGGAACGCGGACGCCTTGTCCCGTCACATGATGGCACTGGGCACGTGCTCGTCACTGAAGGAGAAGTTTCATACGTCGGCGATGATGGCAAGACCTATGTCACCAAGTACAGCGCTGGGTTAGAAGGTACTAAAATGGAGGGAGCCCACCTTCCCATCGCCCCTGAGCCTATCCCCGTTGAAGTTCCTGCAAGCCCTTGAAATAAAGCCATAACTAACTAAAATATCTTTTATTTTATAACTTTTAATTATTTATTTGTAATCATAATACGACTCTACCAATGCTGTCAATGATATCTATTACCTGAATACGTAGGTTTTTTAGGAAAATGATTTTTTAATGAAACATTAATTATTATTATCTATATCGGGAAAAGTCCTTTTCCTTTTATAATGCAACACCTTACTAGATTTAGTTATTTGGATTACACACTATATAATTTTTAGTGGGAAAATTCGCTTTTTCATCCAGGTCCAATGTTGAAATCAAAATTGGACCTACATCAAACCTTTATTATGTAATAGATATTCACAGTCAATTAGAAACATTAGAAAGGTTGATAATGTTCTTATAATATAAATGAATAATTATAAAACGCAAGCTGAACTGACAAGCGTGAATAAAGCGATCCGTTATGTTGCTGCGTGATTGAAGGACAAACCAACAAACAAAGGCACTCTCCGATTTATAGTAATATTGATTTTTGTAAGATTGATTTTAAAGACATAAAAGTTTTCATTTTTCATTGTAATGTATAAATACTCGTAGACGGCAAGAACTATGTATCCTAACATTTACGGATCCATCAACTACCTAATACTTTTTTGATTGGCAAAAAATCGTCGCTTATCTCGGTATTCAGTAGGTAACTCAAAAATGTTGTTACTCAATTTACACTTAGTTCCTGAACTATTGGTAACGCAATGAAATTAAACGGAACTTTATTACAACAGGTAACTATTGTCTTTTTTGACCATTCACAAAAGTCACGAACTATGACGATGTTGGCAATGTCCCGTGATTCATAGATACAGTGTACAGCGCTGCGGATATAACCGTAAATGGATATGAAATAGACCGGCGACTTTAGGGTGAAGTCACATTTTTCAGCATTGATTCGCATTTATATATAAATATAATCTATACTGGTGACATAGACTAATTTTTTCTTGTATAAGTAAGTATAATGAAGCAAAGGTACGCATCTCTTCTCAATTCTGCACAGTTTAATCTAAATCATTTTAAATACGTTCATCTATCTGTACATTACTCTTCCAAGCTACTATGTTTTCAATTCATCAGTCGATATTTGCTAATATTATAAATAGGAAAGTGTTTTTGCTTATTGGTTTGTTCTCCAATCACACACGTAACGATGCAACAGATAGACGTGATTTTTTGCTTGGATATGGTTGGGGGCTTGGAGAGTGGCCTAGTAGTACCTCTATCCCGGAAAATCAGAGGGTTTTAAAAACCTATCGCCACACGGATAAAGTCACAGGCAAGAGTTAGTATTGTAGGTATATAAACGCATACTGCAGCGTGCTGTTCACATGGTAGTGACTCTAAGTAGATAGGCCTCTCTAGTAATAGCATACTGATGTATACTGTCAAAGCTAAAAACTATTGCAGGCTTTGACTCTTGGTTTGTTAGTGTGTCTAAAAACATCCAGTTAAATACAATCAATGCTGGCGCGCCAACTATGGCGGACCAATGTGATTTTACCCTTAGCCGATATAGGCGATGTAATGTTCTATGCGATTTACGTCACACAGTTCACATGGGTAGTCTTCCTTCGCTGCATTCCTCCGATGCACCAACTATAATGCAAATAGTAATGTCCCACATATCTTGTACGAGAAGCACGAGCATCTGATAGGAATACAGTTAATTGTGTTACAGCGGCTAGGCTCAGCGGTTCTCAGGATTTTTTAACCAACTTCAAAAAAGAGGATTTTTTAAATTAATATTTCTAATTTTATTTAAATAGTTTTCGTTTTTTTTTATTCGGATTTAACATAATGCGATGAAGATAAGAATAAATAAATAAATTAGTAACTTTCTGTCTTACTTATTGTACACTTGAGTGCATGATTTCTATCCTAATTACATCCTAATTGTCTTGATCGCATTAATTATTTATATAAACACCTTTATAGAGAGTAATATAGAAGTAAATTAAGATACGTACGTACTTACTCTACAGGTAATAAAAGCTGATTATTATGTGCTATTATTGTGTCTTCTTTATTCCTGGTAAGTACGAAGACAAAATGGATATTCCGCGTTGGTGTTTGTCAGAGTTTTTGTGTTTTTTCTTCGTGTGTCCCACACATACCTACTTCATTATCATTTCCCAATCAAAATTTTATTGTCATGACTAATTACTAAGACCATGATGGGGACATAATGTTATGAGATCACCGGCTGTATTGTAGGTGTGTAATAACTCAGGTAGTTGAAATATATTTCGAGGTTCGCTTCTACATTATAACACAAGTAACTAGTTATGCCTTCAGTTTCATTGGACCATGTCCTTCGTGGTTGTGGGCGCTGCCCACGTCTATGTGTGGGCGCAAAATGCGCAAATCCGCATTGCACGCACTATTAACGTACCTTGCAAGTCTCTTGTTCACAGGGCGAAATATATCAAAGACCTTGGAAAAGTTCCATAGCAAACCGTTCAAACTAAATATTATTTAGTTTTCATATTGACGAATTTTTTTACTAATATTATAAACTAGATGATGCCCGCGTTGAGAACTTGTAGAGTGTCATTGACTAAGGAAATACAGAGGTATTCCCGTGGGATTTCTAAACCAAACTCCACGCAGACTTAATCGCAGGCAAAAACTAGTAGAATAATAACATAGCAGATAGGTACGCAGAAGTCAAATTAATCCAAAGGCCACAAAATCAACGCTCAAAGGTAGAGCCGCAAGCGCCATGGAGCGATTTTTTTGGTCAAAATAAGAAAATAATTTCATTTTATTTTTGCAGCACAGAGCTACTTCGCTTTGAAGGTTTATTTTGTGTGAACATTTTACTTAATAAAGAGAGAGACGCTTGCGTTTCTGTGAACATATTCAGGGAAAAGACTAGAAAAGATAATTATGCGCTGATTATACTACTTGAGAGCTTTTAATTAGCCATAGGTACCGTTTTATTTTAAGCACCGATAAAAATACCTAAAGGTGTCTTAATAATGCATTTTGTTACAACGCTGTAGGTTTCTTTAGCAAAAACTTCTTGTGCTTTTCCTTATTGTTGCGCCGCTCTCTCCAATAATATATCATAAGCTTTAGCTGTCTGACCGAAGATAACCTTTAACCGGAACCTACGGTACAGGGATTATTATTACAAAATAATATTATTATGTTCAGGCGGAAAGAGAAAAAGGTCTTAGATATTTGCAAATAATGAAAGTTCCTATAGTACGTACAGTGTACCTACCGCTACATGTCATAGTTCTTCGAATTAATCACTTACTATAACGGTGGAAAAACATTGTGAGGAAACCTGTATGCCGAAGAGTTCTCCATAATGTTCTCAAAGTTGAAGATATCTGTGCTCTACTAATACCTCTTATAATTGTGAAATTTTTGGATGTATGAATGTATGGATGGATGGATGGATGGATGGATGGATGGATGGATGTTTGTTACTCAGTCACGCCACAACGACTGAATCGATTTGGCTGAAAGGTACAGATTATAGTGTGGAATAACGCATAGGCTACTTTTATTTTATATTCATTCAAATAAGAGAGTCCCCGTGGGAATTTAAAAACCTAAATCCACACAAACGAAGTCGCGAGCATCAAGCTAATTATTTATTAAAACTGAAAGAATTGCTCCAGTTAACAACTTTTCCGGAAACAATGAAAGTGATGCGCGAACGGCACAAAGGCGAAGGTTCTCACGCGATGAAAGCATCTGACGTAAGTAATAAGTAACCGAGTGCAACGCTGCCAACATTACAGATTATGCGTAACCTAAATGAAATGGTGTACGTGATTTTCTTTAAAGATACTGTTATGAATTATGTAAGCATTTTGCTTGTCTTAATTACTTCGAATCGTATAAGGAGCTTGTCAATCCAAAATTTTTTTCAAGAGTGGCATTTACCTTACGTAATTCTAGATGTTCTAGCTAGATGTGTTGTTACAAGTGATTAAATTGATGATTAACTATATCTCTCTCTGTCAAACTTTTTATAAGTGTGGTAGGTCTGGCAGATTGGGGAGAACACTCAGGCATGCAGGTTCCATCACAATGTTCTGTTTTGCCCTTTAAATAAATATTAAATTGCTCCAAAACGTTAGAGGGTGGATTATTGGATGGATGAGATAAACTTATTTGGGTTTCGAGCCTGGATTCCATCAAAAAGGTCGAAGTGTTGATAACTCAACCCTCAATAGCCCAACGGTTAAAGGTGCAGACTGAAAACTGAAAGGTCGCAGGTTCGAACCCCACCCGTTGCGTTATCGTCGTATCCACTCCTAGCACAAGCTTTTCGCTTATTTGCAGGGGATAAGAGGATATTAGTTAACTTCAGCTTGGCTAATATTCTTTAAAAAAAATAGGTTACTATTGATTTATTAATGTCTTGTCGTGTGCTCGACGTTTTTAGGTCACCGTCCAACGATCTGTCCGGTTTCAGACGTGAATTTATTTTGAAAGGAATAGTTTTTATCGTGTTCTTGGTTACCTAGTCAGTTTTGTTCCCAATTGCTAATTTCTTGCAACATATAAAATATAACTGCATTTAATGAATTTTAACAAGAATTTACCGATATGGGCTTAAGATAGACTTGTAAGTGGGTACCGAGGAATGTTGGGGCGGATAACGCCTCGCGATTTTTAAGAACATTGTGTTTGTGATACAGATCACGTGAACGGTCACATGAGAAAATATCTGCGCACGCATTGTTTAAATAAACAAGCCTCATGTCCGATCGGAAACCCAATGCAAAAACAGTTGATGTACCTAGGTACATTGTTATACAATTTTTTGCACAACCCACTCTTTAGTATCGTATGAAATGCACTTTCTATTTGAAGCTTAAGTGGACATAACAATGATTGACTTTGTTGTTAGGTAAGTACCTGTATGTAGGTATATTACATTTTCTGGATATTTACATTATCGAGTAAGTACCTAATGTATAAAAGCAAAAGTAATGTAACGCAAAACGGGCGAATCGACGCCTACTTGCGGAAAAGATTCCCAGGAAACGAAGTACCTAATGTATTTATGTAAGTTATTTTTAGTTAGTAAAGATTTTAGTTAGTAAAGATTTCATTTCGAATTGAGAAATGTTTTGGTTCTGGTTATGGAAAAAATAATTTTCTTTTTCTTCTGGTTTTGGACGGTACCTAAGTGATATTATGCTTGCAAAACTCCACGTAGACAAAGTCGCTATCCATTAATATTTTTAATAAATAAATTAAGAGTCTTGCATTTTTGTATTCGACGGAAGCAGAAGAAAGATAAACTACGAAATAAAATTGCGTATCGCCTCTATTTTTTGCGTATCTTAGTTCATAATAATATTATTATGGCATAGGTGTCACGTATTTGGAAAATGGAGCATGATTGTCAATTAAATTACCTACATAAATATTGGCATATAATTAGCATTATTGACGCGGAAATCAGCGTTGATATCCGTAAATCGTAGATTTCTTTAGTAGAAGAGGAATGTCTTTTTGTTCTGGCGCCCAGTCTTGATCAGTATGAATCGTTTAAGGAGAGGGAAGACCGCGGCATCTTTTAGCGGCAACGATCGGCGTTTTTGCGTTTGCATTGCGTTTTCTCGACTCAAAAGTACGCGATACGCAGCTAAAAGACGTGAGGGCCAGCGTTTCGGTGTCTTTAATACGCGAAAACACCGATCGATGCCATTTTGCCCTCTACATTATGTATTCCATCGTCGTTAGACATAACTTTTGTGTGCGTAATATTAACACGTGTGGCAGCGACGGTCTTCAAAATTGGGCGAAAATCTTTCTCGCGCATCATCAACATCAGTCGTTTATGGTGACGGCTAAAGGTTCCCGATATGCCATTCCTTCACGTGTGTGCGCTATGTAGATCAGATAAGCAATTGCTTGTTGTAGATAAGAGTGGACACGTTTGCGTTTAACGATGACGACTCTGATGACAAAGAAACGGTGATATATGCGCTATAGGTACTGCTGTATATACCTTACGTTAATTTTATTTAGGTATGACGGTAGATATATTTTTATTATATTTATTATCTAGAAGAATAATTTCATTTATTGAATTGACGGCGATATTATTCAAATCGGTCTGTCTATCTGTTTATCGGGGCTAATCCAAGAAGTTGACCTAAGTAACATTTTATCCTGAAAATATTTAGGGTCCCTTCGTTCAACAATAAGAAAGATCGATCGAATGAAACGATCTTGATAATTCCGGAAGTTCAGAGCATTAAAACATAGTATATATTACTTACTACGGATATGTATAGAATATTTTCATCGCACGAAATCAAAGAGTTCCCACGGAATTTTAAGAAAACTAAGTCGTTCTATCATCTATCATCGTCTAGTCGTCTAGTTTTAAATGAAACTGGTAAGATGATTACCTGCCCATAATGTGTGGCAATAAATCCACCTTACCTTAGTGAAAACTAATAAATTAGTCAATGCTATTAATACCTATTATAAATACGAAAGTTTGGATGTATGGATGGATGTTTGTTCGTTAGACAATAACGCCGCAACGACTGAACCGATTTAGCTGAAATTTGGCACAGATATATATTATAGTTTACTTTTTATCCCGGAAAATAAGAGAGTTCCCGCGGGAATTAAAAAACCTCAACCCACGCGTACGAAGTCGTGGACATCAGCTAGTGTGCTTATAAATAGTATAACTGGTAGCAGGTAGAAAAATAAACAAACATGACATTCCAAATGTGGTCAAGTGAATTTTTTGAAATTTGCTCATGTAATATTGGTGGAGGAGGACGAGTCTAAGAGACGAACAAGATGCTTTTATGGTCAATTACTGTAAACCTGTCACCTGCTCCTTACTTGTTTCTACTCGACGTTTGAGTTAGCAATTAAATGTTTGAGGAATGTGAAATCTTGCATCCCGTGATGGTTTGCGGAAACGTACCTACTATGCTGAGAAGGATACTAAATGGTCGCTTTCACCCACGGAGTTTAACTTACTTAAGGTGAGTCAGACCTTGTCGACAGTTTACGTAAACTTCGTGACCCGCTTAGACCGGTATAGATTTGGGCGTAACTAAACTAAAAAGAATAATATGTACTACCTAACCTACCTTACCTAAGTAGGTAACTGCACGGTTTTGTTAGGTGGGTACGTGATAAAGAGATTGGTATGCACGTTTGCTTTAATGCAAGTTACGTAATATAAATAAATACAGTTTAAAAGTGATACTAAGGGATTGGCATTGAGTAACAGACTGTTGGTACTTTGCTATTTGCTATAATATAGATTGGCATATGCCCTCTCAATAGATTTATAAAAGGAGATTTTTTTGAATGGTGAAGTTAAGATCCATATTTTTTCATAGTGGTTAAAAACACGCAACGTGATGCGCAACGCAAATAATAAGTTTATAATTTTTTTTAAATATTTTCTGTAAGCTTGTTATAACAGTAGATTATTTTCAAATATATATAATGTCGTACCTTTAGAATTAAAGCGACCTAATTCACAAATTGCCATCAGTAGACAAACACAAAATTTTTTTCCTCCGAGTCTGTAGGCAATGAGCAAAAAGGTATATTGTTGAGTAAATTTAAATGTAGGTACATCTGCCGTGTTTTATTAGAAAAAGTTGATTTTTGCGGATCTTTACATATTGATCTTTTATGTATGGATTGGTAATATTATATTTTAAATGTATTTAAACCAAAATCGGACTCAGTGAGGTGAGAAGAATGGGAGATCAGATAGAAGAGTATGACGAATTTCTTCTCTACTACAAAGGGGAAACAAAAGGAAGACATGGTGTAGGTTTTATTATTAAGAAACACTTAAAGATTTATATAGAGGAAATAGTGGGAATTTCTGAAAGAATTGCAGTTTTAAATATAAACTTACCTTCCTTTAAAGACAAATGGACTATTATCCAGATCTACTCGCCAACAGAACAGGCAAAAAAGGACGAAATAGATAACTTCTACCAACAACTAAATAAAACAATAAATGAATATGGATCCAAAAATTTAATATTAATGGGTGATTTCAATGCCCAAGTCGGAAGCTGTCTCCAGAGCGAAAAGAATATCATAGGACCATACACAGCCGGTAAAAGAAACAGAAATGGTGGTAAATTAGTAAATCTTTGCCTCGAAAATAACCTTACCATTCTAAACAGTGTATTCAAAAAGAGGAAAAATAAAATCTGGACTTGGTGTTCTCCTGATGGTAAATACAAAAACCAAATAGACTTCATTCTCTCGAATAAGTATAAAGCATTTGACGACTGTGGCGTGGTATGCAATTTAAATTTCAATACAAACCATCGAATGGTAAGGGCCAAACTTAGAATAAATCCACTCAAAACCTCCAGAAAACATATAAAAATCGCACAGCGCCCAACAAAAGGAATTCTACCACAACTAAACATAAACTTAAAAGATAAACTTACAAATTATAGCACTGAAACTAAAAATTTAGGCCTCCAAGAGAAGTACGAATATTTACAAAACATATTCAATAAAGTGCTGGCTGAACAAAGAAATAAAACAGAAAGGAAAACTGAAGTATCGGACCAGATTTCTAAACTATGGGAAGAAAGAGCGCAACTCATAAAGATACCTAATAAAACCAAAGCCATTAGACAGGAAATTACAAGTCTGTCGAAGAAATTAAGAACGCAGATGAGGAGAGAACGAATAAATCAGCGACAAAAATTATTGGAAGATAACATCATTAGAACTGGAGGTATTAAAAAAGCAATCAAAAGTCTAACAAGCAAGAAAGACTGGATCCCAAGAATTAAAAGCAAAACAGGAGTACTAATGAGCAGTAGACCAGACATAATCAACGTAGCTACGGAGTTCTACAAGGAACTTTATTCGAAACAAACAGAAGCAGACAGTTCAATAACCATTGAGGACGAAACCAGAGTTGCACCAATACTCACAAGGGAGGTAGAGAAAGCAATAACAAGCCAGAAATTAGATAAAGCCCCAGGGTCTGATAATATTACCAATGAGTTTCTGATTGGAACACGAAGTGCACTAATTCCAACTCTCACCTCCATATTTAACGACGTGCTGACATCTGAAATAGTCCCCACTCAATGGACAGTGTCCACTATAGTACTAATACATAAAAAAGGAGACAGAACCGACGTGGGAAACTACCGACCGATAAGCCTGATGTCCAATTTGTATAAGATATTTGCTAAAGTACTTCTAAATCGTATAGAGAAAGTTTTGGACGAAAACCAGCCTAGGGAACAAGCAGGATTTAGAAGCAAATATTCGGTTGTTGATCACGTTCACGTTGTCAAACAGGTGCTGGAAAAATATGAAGAAAATGGTCTGCCATTTTACTGTTGCTTTGTGGACTATTACAAAGCCTTTGACTCCTTGGAACACGACAAAATATGGAACGCATTAAAAAAGCAAGGAGTAGAAGGTAAATACATCAGAATAATAAAGAATATTTACACCGGCAGCACAGCAACGGTAAAATTAGAAAGAGAAGGAGAAAGGATACATATAGAAAGAGGTGTACGCCAGGGAGACCCCTTGTCGCCTAAACTTTTTACGGCAGTGTTAGAAGAAGTATTCAGACAAATCAAGTGGGAGCAGCATGGTCTGAAAATCAACGGAGAATATTTAACAAATTTAAGATTCGCTGATGACATTATTCTCTTTGCTAAATCCTCACAGGAATTACAAGAAATGCTCACAGATCTAGACACCCAAAGTAAGAAAGTTGGTTTAAAAATGAACATACTGAAAACTAAAGCCATGACTAATAGAGAGGAAGAAACAATTACAGTAAATAATAACGAAATAGAATATGTGAATGAATTGTATACCTTGGCCAATTGATTACAACTAAGAAAATATCAACCAAAGAAATAGATATAAGAATAGGGAATGCTTGGAAACAATATTGGTCATTCAGGGAAATAATGAAAGATCCCAAAATGAGTGCAATAATAAAGGGAAAATTGTTTAATGCCTGCATTCTTCCCATACTAACATACGGCTGCCAAACCTGGGCGCTCACCAAGGCTCATTTATCAAAACTCCGAACCTGCCAGCGGAGCATGGAAAGGAGCATGTTGGGGAAGCGCAAATTAGACAAAACACCTCATGTAAAAATAAGGAAAGTTACACGAACCCAAGATGTGACGCTTAAGGTTAAGCTGCTTAAATGGCGATGGGCTGGCCACACCATTCGGGGTGGGGATAAATGGAGCAAAGCAATCAGCGTTTGGTATCCTAGGGAAGGAAAGAGAAGACAAGGGCGTCAAATCAAGAGATGGCAGGATGAAATAGAAGCGATAGCCGGGAAAACATGGACGAGACGAGCAGCCATAAGAAAGGATTGGAAAGGATTGGAGGAGGCCTTTGCCAAAGGGCACACAGGCTAGCATTATAAACTACGAAAACAATAACAACTACGAAAAACTGTTACCTAAAAACTTATATTGCTGTCTGACAAATAGGCTTAATAAAAAAATAAATAAATAAACCAAAGTTTTATTTAGTTAGATCTTTTAGTTAGATCACTATAATTCTATAGGTACAATGCGATATATTCGTTACCAATCGTTAAAATTTCGCATTGAGCAAATAAATTGCACAGTTCCGTCATAAAGTATTATTTGCAATCATTAGAATTGCTTCGGACTTGAGCTTACACTAGAACTATAAAAAGTTTTCACAATATTATGTCTCTGTGATCTAGTTTTGATAGTAATATTTACCTATGATTGATGTTAAAATTGGGATTAGAGGTATGGGTTGAATCTACACTGCCATACCCCTTTCAAGTAAGCCCGCTACCATCTTAGACTGCATCAGGTGAGATCGCAGTCAAGGACTATCTTGTCATCGAATAAAAAAAATATACAACGTGTATTGAAACTCCGAAATAATACTGAAGGAGGTGAATGAACTCATGAAACTGAACAACTTTCCCCAAGGAACATTGGTCGAAATATGAAAAAAAAATTTTTACCTCCCATAGTAAATCAATCAGCTGATCGTCAATTTTGTATGGGAGGTCCACATTTTTTTTTTCACATTTCGACCTATGTTCCTTGGGGAAAGTTGTTCAGTTTCATGAGCACATTCACCTCCTTCAGTATTATTTCGGAGTTTCAATACACGTTGTATATTTTCAGAAATGCGGCATGCGACACAAATGTGGTTATAGAATCTTAAGTTGCCTTCTCATGTTATATGTATGAAAGAAAAATCATAAACTAGGTATGTTTTATTTATTTAAGGCAGTAATATAATTATGGCTGCTACAAAATAAGTATGTTGAGCTTTTGAATAACAAATGTAAGGTCTGATTATTATGATACGCGCAGTACCTATACGTGTATCAAACCAACCTACGCATAGTGATTTTGTAACTTTGTTGCTAGTTAGTAATACATAAAATCTTTATAGTAGTTTTTATAAACAGCTAATTTGACTCATATTTTGGTTTTTTACACATTTTGCTCATGAAGCATCACCAAATATTTTCCGTAAGCGTCATAAGTTTTTAGAAGTTTTTAATTAACTAGAGATATAAGATTATTTTGTATTACCTAGCATATAAAAGCCTTGAATTGCTCAGTCGTGTGAATATTTTAAAATACGGTCTATTATTTTGCTGACACAGTATAACCTCTGGGGGTGTCGCTTTATCGATAGCATTGTTTGCCGCTTGTATAAGCTAATCACGGATCTCACAAGCTAATGGTTATATTTTTATGAGATTTTTTCCAACAGAATTAAATCAGGTAAATCCATGGTAAATCTGTAAGAATGACATCTTATTGTCTGTCTTTCGTTCAATAAAAACGTATTAAAATAAAGTAAGTAAAAAAATTAAAATAAAATTATAAGTACTTTATTTTTTTTAATCAAGGCGAAAACGAGCACGCCGCCATCGAGCACTTAGGTATTTTGTTGTTTGTTTTTATGTTTTCATAAGTTGAGAGAGTATGATGGAATAAACAACAAATATGATTAGTATTTACAGTATTAATAAATTTTTACAGATTTTTTTTTACATTATGAGCTACTCTGAGAACACTAAACCCCAGTCAGAGAACTATGGCCTTAAATAATGTATCTACCTAATTATATGGCTTATCACATTGTATACTAGTAGTAAACATAAATATAGGTATGTCATGTGATGCGTTTATGGATGCAGCATGTGTGTATTTATCACAATAAAGTGCGTATGTTCTATCATCAGAACAATATCTGGTATAGTATCAGATTACTAATTAACATTTCAATAGCTACGTTATATGCGCAGAAAAAATATATCTGATATGTAAGAGCTTATGTTGATGTTGATAAATTGAGAATTTTATGTGTGTGTGCGTGGGCGCATCTAAATTGCAATTGTTTTGTCTATTAAACGTGGGTAATTTTGGGCAGAGACCTCGTAATAAAATACTGTGTGAATCGTAGTTAGGGTTTTAATGGATCTTTATTTTCCCAAATAGGTACTCCTTAATAACCTAACACCATTTCCAAAGAAAACTGCCTTTTAATCAATTGTATAGCTTATAGCTAATTTATAATGATTTTTAAGTAAACTACTAAATACTTACTCTATCCTAAATATCTAGTTAGGTAGACATTACGTTATTTCACGGATGTAGATCGGGTTATATCATGCAAAATAAGTACACGCATCAGGCGCCTATTAAGAACCAGTTCCTAATAAGATCACACTTCAATTGACGGATTACATAATGCATTTTATAATACATACTTCGTAAGGTATCTATCATAAAAAAGATTTACATTTCCTTAGTTAATAGCTTAAAAGTGAACACGATGTAAGAAGTAGGTAAGTAAAGTCGATGACAACATAGCTCTAATAATTGGAGCATTACAAATTAAGCACGTTTGTATTGGGAAATCTATTTTCAATTTGAGTAAGATGTTACAGCGAACTGCAAAAAAATGTACTTATAACGGTAAATCATCGTGAGCTATATTGGGTATTTGATTCTATTAAGTCATATTTGATTCTATTAAGTCATCGTCTTGTTTTCGTGAATAATTTAGTTGATAATAAGTAGTAGTGTCAACGACTCACAAACGGCCTTGGCCTTGACTTACCTTTTTCTGTATCGAATTTGAATCGCAGGTTGCCGATTTAGTTTAGATCGGGGTCGTACACGGAAAAAGTACGATAGAATAAATTATTATAGTTTGCAATCTTACAAAGTAATTTATACTAGAGAGTGCGGTGATAAAGGCCATTGCACTAAATCGTTAATCGTTAAAAGCCCAACGGTTAAAGGTACGGACTGAAAACTAAAAGGTCGACGCAACGGTTCGATCCTATCCGTTGCACTATTGTCGTACCTACCCACTCTTAATAGGTACTGACTGGATTTCCGCTTATTTGAAGAGGAGATAAGAATATGAGGTTGATTCCATGGAAAAACCAACTTTTCCAACATTAAGGGGAAACACCAGTGGAATATAAAAAAAGAAAACATTTAGGGTTACGGCAATAGTACATTTCAGGCTTTTATTAAAAATCTTTATTTTTTTTGGTATAGTTAGGTGTACATTCATCATTATTCTCTAGAACGTTCATATTATTTAGAACTTTGTTATAAATATGCAAACTTGGTTTCAATTTATAAACGTTGGAAAACGTTCTTTTCTATTTTTTTTCTTCGCTGTAATTTTGTGCGTTGTACATCGAAAGCATGGCACAAACTTGCAAATTAATAATATATATCCTTAATTGAAATTCATCGTCTATGTAGGTGTCTACCACATAGAGGTCAAGATAACATTTCGGAATCGTCATGCGATAGCGTCACATACTTTTGTAACAATTTAAATCCGATTTCAAAGTTGCAAGATTGTAATCTACTCGTATAAAATTAAAATTATTTTTGTACAGTTTCGAAGGTTTTATGCACGGTAGGTTAGGCATGTAAAGATACGGAAAATTAATTTAGGTTAACCTTCAACTGGCGCGTAACAAACGGAAAAAATTACTTTGGTCATTTGGACTTTTAACCATAATTAGAACGTCCTCATTCTAGAGCTATGATTATGCTGAATACGCATTTTTTTAGTTTTACGTCTGTTTTTCCCCTTCCTCTTCGTCATGCTACCAACTCGTTTCACCAGTGGTATGAAAAAGAATTGTCTTCCCTATTTTGTTTAGGCAATACGTAAAAAAAAGACGTGGGGCACTCGGGGACTGCCGCGGTAAAGCTATTGCATAGCATTTTTTATGCGCCATCTAGCGGCTCACCGTAGAGGAGTCCCGTGTCAGGTTATTTTCGTTACGGAATTTCTGGATTCGGTCTCCACGCTGGCCCGCGATAGAAGCTATGCAATAGCTTAAAATATATATACGCAACGAATTGAGAACCTCCTTTTTTTCGTCGGTTAAAAACAATTGTATTGTGTTTGGATGAATCAAAAATGCCTAATAAGGTAAGATGTTTTTAACTCCATTAGTTGAAAAAATATTATGTGGGTTGTAACCAGAGTCGCAATACTTAAGAGTCACGGACATAATAATATTGTGACTAATGTGACATAGTGGAAAATTAGCCTAAAAACATTTGAATCACTACTGATTTTTATTAAGATGTATGAATAACAGCTGTGGGTATTATTTATTTTAAAATATACTTAAGGTGGTTTATTGCAATTTTTCACTTCTAAGAATTAAAATGAAAGCAACGATAAAGCCATATAAACCGTGAAAATTTTTATTAATAAAGAACAAAAAAATTATTGCGAATTAAGTAGGTACTTAATAGATTTCTTGAAAAAGAAATTTCGAAGCTATTTTCAGGAATCTGGAGTGGGAAAAAAAGGGACTGAGGATTGACGGTGAATATTTAAGTCACCTACGCTTCGCAGACGACATTGTAGTGTTTGCAGAAAATGCGTCGGATCTTGGCAGTATGGTGGAAGAACTGGCAAGGGAGAGCAAAAAAGCTGGCTTATTTTTGAACACTTCAAAAACAAAAATCCTTACCAATGCCGAAATGAAGGATATTAGAATCGGGTGTGAAAAAATAGAGTACGTGAAAGATTACGTTTACTTGGGCCAATCAGTCTCTTTTGAAAACTGTACTGAAAAGGAAATAAACAGGAGAATTGCCATGGCATGGAGTAAATATTGGAGCTTCAAGGAAGTCATGAAGAGCAAGGAGATGGATGTTAAAATAAAAAAGAAACTATACGACGTCGCAATAATGCCATGTCTGACATATGGGTGTCAGACATGGTCATTACGAAAAGATGAAGAAGAAAGATTAGCTATCTGCCAAAGGAAAATGGAAAGAAGCATGTTAGGGTTAAGATTAAAAGACAGAATAAGTAACATTAAAATTCGAAAGAAAACTAAACTAGTAGACATAATTAAAAGGATTCGGACATTAAAATGGAAGTGGGCAGGACATCTTTGCAGACTAGAAAACATGAGATGGACTAAAAAAGTTACGGAATGGGTTCCAAGAGATAGGAAGAGAAAAAGAGGCCGCCAGAAAAAGAGATGGAGAGACATTTTTTCTGAGGTATGTGGACCGGACTGGATGCGGCAAGCTAGGGACAGGAAACGCTGGAAAGATTTGGGGGAGGCCTACGCCGTTAAGGCGACTAATACGTAATTTTAAATATCCTAGGTTTATAATTTTATTATTGCTGATTGACATTAAATTGTAATTTTTAAGAGAACACTGATTTGACATAATTATATTATTTTTGACATGAATATAATCTAAATAACTTGTAATTAGCAATATTAATGTATTATTTTTGACATAATTATAATCTAAATAACTTGGAATTAGCAATATTAATGTATTATTAATTGTATTAACTTTTATTTGTAACTATTATTATTTGACGCTAGAAGATATATGAAATGAAATGTTATATATGTTGGTTATTTGCTACGTATTAGAATAAAGGCTTTTTTATTTTTATTTATTTATTTATTTATTAATAGATTTCTTGTAGTTTTTTTGAATTGCTGAGTTTGCAAATGTAAAGTAAAATTATTTTCAAAGTATTATTAGTCAAATAAATGAAAAATACATTTCTTAAAATTTAATTAGATGACCGGAAGGCTGGAAGTTACCTCGACCAGTAGTTTGGCCATTCAGCGGAGTAACGCAGCCAGCGTTCTGGGCACTTTTCCTCGTTCCAGTGGTTTAGATGATATTTTTTATATTTAGCTTTTATTTTTGATATTTACGTTTTAGTTTTAATTTAGTATTTAGTTTTATATTATATTAAGTATTATTATTACATATTTTATATATTAAATATCAAAATAATTAGAAACAAAAAAATTTAATTCTGTTTAATAGTTTTTTTTTTTACCAAAGGTACATTAACGAGCATGGCAATTAGTTTTAATAATAATATAGCTTTGATGGCAATAGATAGTATTTCAAAATAACACATAAAAAAATTGTCTCGTTTTAATTAATAATATATATGACTAGCTTTTGCCCCCGCGACTTGCCGCTCCGCGTGGAATTAGATTTTGGGGTGGAATTTTCAAAAACTGTGACACACGTACTTTTTTATTTTTAACTGAAAGCTCAAATACCAACTTTGATGGAAACAGTTTGAAAAATGACGGACTTTCATATAAACTTCCATCCCCTATTTAAACCCCTTAGGGGTGGAATTTCCAATAATCCTTTCTTAGTGTGCGCCTACGTCATAAAAGGAACCAACTGTAAAAATTTCAAGTTTCTAACTTCAGTAGTTTAGGCTGTGCGTTGATATCTCAGTCAGTCAGTCAGGACTTTGAATTTTATATATATAGATGGATAACATTTTAATAATATGTATAATAACATGATATTATAAAGTATGAATCCTTACTATCCGCAACCGCTAGAACCAAAAAATAAATAATTTTTAATTGCTCGTTAGTCTATAGCAGAGGGTTCTATATCAAGCCTCCTTTCCTGTGTATTAGTAATACTTACATAACTCTAAGATTTCGAAAGCAGGTCATATTTTTGCCTACTACCATAGATTCAGGTTTCTTATAAAATTAGTAGGTGTATCCTAATGGTCAGCCGTGAGAGCGGCGTTGTAGGTGCAGCTTATGTTGAGTGTAGGGCTGCTAATCATTGATTTTAATTTATTTTTTGACAAATAATATAAGTTCTAAAAGACATTAATTTAGTGTGAATTTCGAAAAGTCTTTTGAATACAAAAAATAAATAATTAATCAGATCCGAAAATAAGATCATATTTAGATTATTCAATATTTTGAATGATCTAAATAACATAACATTTATTTACCGTCACTTATGGTACATTTAACAATAAAAGATAGAATATCTGTCACGGTTATTAAATTAATTATATAATTGATAATATAATATAATGCTTTTATTATACATTATCTCTAAGAAACAGCAAAAAGTTCGGTTTACGGAATTACTGATTAGGTATTATAGTTTAATTTATGTAAACGGAACAGTTTCGTTACAATGAACAGTTAATGGGCAATATTAAGGCATATATTATTACCTACTATGATTGTTCGAAATATATTCAGATTGTTATTATAATTAAAACAGAGACGATTTTGAAGTTGCGCAAGATCATAATATTTATATTAATTGTAATAATATACAATTCTATGTAGTATTTATTGCGATCCCCCGTCTCTCAATTTATTAAGTCTAGTTCTTCTGGATAGGTTGCTTGGTAGAGATCACTCTTCGTGATAAGACTTAATTCATGTACCACATTAACTCTCTAAATAAAATTGTTTACATAAATAAATATTTTACCTCTTGTGTTTTATTTTTTAACTTTTGTAATAACTTTTTCATAGACGGAGTCGCTACTTGATAGCCCTACGTAAAACGGCTGTGTTGTGCAATTCGCAGGTTAGTGGCTCGATAACTTGCTCTACATTCGTTTTGTCTAGCTGCAGCCCGCTTGCAACTGGCCACTTTACTGGTTCTATTATCCCATAACAAGTTTCGAATATTTAACATTCAACTGCTGTACGAATTCCAGCAAGTTTTATTGCACTTTATTCGGCATCTATTATATATCTGTGTGGTTCTCAAATCAGGTAAGTACCTATTCTCAAAGGGACTGGGTGATATAATTTGGACAGGGGAATTTAGTGTGTACCTACTTAATATTATTTTCCACGAATTCCGTGGACTCGATTTTAGATAGCTCTTCAAAAAGAGATTTATATTATTTTGTAATCTATCACTACATAGTATAAAACAAAGTCGCTTTTTCTGTCCCTATTTCCCCTTGGTCGCTTAAATCTTTAAAACTACGCAACGGATTTTGATACGGTTTTTTTTAATAGATAGAGTGATTTAAGAGGAAGGTTTATATGTATAATAACATCCTTTAAATAGTGGAGAAATACTGTTATTTTTGAGTTTTCTAAAGTGATGTCGTAAATAATTACATTTTTCCGCTTACATTGCAAACGCAGGCTGAACCCTACGAGATTTATCAAAATAATGTACTAAGTATTGTACACATTGAAAAAGTCTACAGAAAACTCCGCGATGGTATATATGTCTACCTCTTATGGATATCCCACAATAACGTTTTTTTGTCATTTACTTTTTACGACAAATAATGGCTAATTTTCGAAGCGATTTTAACCAATACAGCATTAATCCTTATCTAATTAAATACCTTAAATACATTGTTGATTTAATATAGATCTATATGGCCCTTTACAGCATATGATTTAAATGAATATTTTTGAAGATATTACAGATTTAAAAATTGCGGGACTTAGCGCTTGCGGCGGTTCCGGCCGGCCGGATCGGCGGGAGCGTGCCTATAAAATATATTGTCTAACTAGCGGACGCCCGCGACTTCGTCCGCGTTCCTACATCACCACAGTTTAGGTCGGCAGAACCCCTTCAGCATCAGGATTGAGGAGTTGGGTCCTGGAATTTAACGATTTAGTCTTTATTTGGTCCCTACAATAACTATTCATAATCAACAGTTTCTAAATCCCCACAGTTTAGGGGAGCAGTGCCCCTGCAGCATCAGGATAGAGGAGTTGGAACCCGAACTTTTTATGGGACCATCTCGCAAAGTTTTTATGTCGATTAAAAAAAGATTCACGCAAATCGGTTAAGAAATCACGGAGACATTGATATGCAGAGGTAGAAAAACACAACTCCTTCTCCTCCTTTTTCGAAAGTCGGTTAAAAAAGTATACGTTGCCCGATAATATCAGCTATCTACCAGTGAAAGTCCCGTCAAAATCGGTCCAGCCGTTCCCGAGATTAGCGGTAACAAACAGACAAACAGACGGACAGACAGACAGACAAAAATTTTAAAAATTGTTTTCTTGGTATAAGTATCGTATTTACTTTCGTATGCAGTTAGTAAAAAGCTGTTCTTTTGATAGTACAAACAGACACTTCAATTTTATTTTACAAGAAAGCTGTGAATGTTGTATATAAAGACAATCTGTAATACGAGTATAATAATTGTTGTATAAATAGAATAAATAGGTAAAAAGTAAATAAGTAAGAATGTAGTGTATGAATTTAGATATTAAAAAATAGCAGGAAGTCTTCATGTTTTAGGGAAAGAAGAATTGTTTTACTCTAAAAATGCGTGCAGGCCACGGGCAGTAATGAATAAATCAAATTGTTTTGATTGATTTTAATCATTTTATCAGTGAATGACATAGGCTATAATATATTTTATACCCGTGCGAAGCCGGAGCGGGCCGCTAGTAATTATATAAAAAGGCTTGTCCTGACTGACTGACTGACTGACTGACTGACTGACGATCAACGCACAGCCTAAACCACTGAAGTTAGAAACTTAAAATTTTGACAGTAGGTTCCTTTTATGACGTAGGCGAGCACTAAGAAAGGATTTTTCGAAATTCACCCCCCAAGGGGGTAAAAAGGGGGTTAAAGTTTGTATGAAACTCCGTCATTTTTCGAGTTATACTCATGAAATTCGGTATTTAGGCTTTAAATTGAAAACAAAAAAGTACGTGTTTCACAGTTTTTAAAAATTCTACCCCCTAAGGGGTTAAATAGGGGTTGAATGTTTGTATAATAGTCCTTCGTTCTTCAAGTTATTTTTCAAGTTACGTTTATGAAACTTGATATTTTGGCTCTTGATTAAAAATAAAGAATTACGTATTTTACATTTTTTTTAAATTCTCCCCCCAAGGGGGTAAAAAGGGGGGTTAAAGTTTGTATGAAACTCCGTCATTTTTCAAGCTATACCCATAAAATTCGGTATTTAGGCTTTAAATTGAAAACAAAAAAGTAAGTGTTTCACACTTTTAAAAAATTCTACCCCCTAAGGGGTTAAATAGGGGTTGAATGTTTGTATGATAGTCCTTCGTTCTTCAAGTTATTTTTCAAGTTATGTTTATGAAACTTGATATTTTGGCTCTTGATCAAAAATAAAGAATTACGTATTTTACATATTCCGAAAATTCTCCCCCCAAGGGGGTAAAAAGGGGGGTTAAAGTTTGTATGAAACTCCGTTATTTTTCAAGCTATACCCATAAAATTCGGTACTTAGGCTTTAAATTGAAAACAAAAAAGTAGGTGTTTCACAGTTTTTAAAAATTCTACCCCCTAAGGGATTAAATAGGGGTTGAATGTTTGTATGATAGTCCTTCGTTCTTCAAGTTATGTTTATGAAACTTGATATTTTGGCTCTTGATCAAAAATAAAGAATTACGTATTTTACATTTTTTGAAAATTCTCTCCCCAAGGGGGTAAAAAGGGGAGTTTCAATATTCATAGTTAAGACAGGACAACGTCTGTCGGGTCCGCTAGTATCAATATGAATTTACTCTTATTCACTTCACAACTTCCATTTAAATGTTTTCTGTGTATCGTATTATAAGTTACAATTGAAAAATTGTGGCACTGCTCTTCAAGTACGAACAATAGCACTTTATCGTTCAACGATATCAAAGGGTTCCATTATTTCATATTCGTTATGTTAACAATCCCAGAAGAATGCGCATTGTTTGCAGAGTTTCGACTTCCGAACGTTCGCGTCGGTGAGAGCATTTAGTGCAAGGTTCCTGTCACGCTATTGTTGAAACTTTAAAGGCAAAGACAGACAAGCCCATTTCCGCAGCGTTTCCAAAAGAATTATGAATTGATGGCAATATACATATTTGATTTTTAACCGAGTTTCAAAAAGGAGGAGGTTATCAATTCGGCCGGTATCTTTTTTTATGAAAAAATATCGATTAGATAAAAAAATTGGTGATAGCCTAGTGATCTTCTCGGTTGGAACGGCACTCCGAACCAGTGGTAGATTCATTCGACGATTCAAAATCACTTTGTAAAAGTTTATTTAAACCAAAAATTATTCTACTTTATTTTATTCTATTAAGTCTTCGACTTCCTATTCAGGAAGTCCGGGGCAAAAAAACTATACATATTAAAAGTGTAGGAAATCGGAAAGTATTCTTAAATAATACTTCTACTACTACTAGTAATTACTCAGTATCGAATGGATAGTAAATCCTACTCATATTTTTCTCAAAATCCAGTGGCATATTTATCTGTCTGGCACTAAACGTACCCACTTTGTAGACGTGGGTCAAGTGTAACAGCAAACGTTGCATCGCATGCGTTGCGTACGTGGGACGAGTCTGTCCTTACCTTAAACCCCTACCATGTGACAATAAACGTCGAAGATTCAATAACGAAGGTTAGTTCACTATCGACTGAATGTTAGCTAAGGAACAGACGAATCAACGTCTGTACTTTCTTTTCAGTGTACGACGTGCGACTTTTAGGTTACGGATAGTTTCAAAAGCATTGTTCGCGTTATCTGTTCGAGGCAAGGTTTCTACCAGGTGTAACTGAAGTATGCAATGTGCTAATGATAATTTTAGCAACATAAGTTTATTACAATTTACGACAATTATAAATGACATCGATGATAACCGGTGAATTACTTCTTCCTTATAATAATGTTAAGTTCTTCATATTATATTGAATTACAAAATTGTTAAAAGGTCAAATAGTTTCTCAGGAAATCATTTTTAACGCTTTTTTATATTTCACGAGTGTAGATACACTAAATTTTGAAATTATACATAAAGAATTAAAGTGTACTTATGTTACAAATTGATTTTTGTAAATTAATGGTCTTAAAACACGCAGTCAGCCGGATTTCCTAAATGATAAAAATATTTGTAACGCTATTTAACCATCTCGCAATAATGACATTCGCTGTATTTTGATTATTTTGCAACATACACACTACAGTTATTACTAAAGAGATTTCTGTAATAGATTGCATTAGAAGGATGTATAATGTTCCGAAACTCTCGATATGTGATAAAAATATTTCAGTATTAAAAACACAAATTAAAAATTAACTCAAGTTGCGCCTCATAATATAAAATCGTTAAACTTATGCAGCTTAAATAGTACAATAAGTTTACTCATTACTTATTTATATTATGTAGCATATCTAATACATTTCAGGGCGTGTTTTGATCGGTCTGTCTGTCTGTATAATATTACAACATATTAAAGATTGTAGTGTCCACGTAATTTATATAATGCTTGCTCAATTAAACATTGCAATCTGGTTTTGTATGTAGGTGAGTGTACGTCGAGGTACGTCTACTTTCACTGGTAGTGGTAGGACTATTGAAAGTAAAGCGTATCTGTAGGGTTAGTATAAGATTTAATTCGATTGATCGTATTCGATGACATTCCCGTCAAAGTAAAATAAACCATAAAATTATTGAACTAGAGCTCAATTTCGTGCATGCATTCTTATACTTTTACGTATACGTATGCACTCCAAATTTTTTTTTTACTGCATATATGTCTTTAAATCAATATCTTGAAGGTTCACTTTCCTTTGACGCTAATGTCATCGAATACGAATACGATCAATCAAATTAAGTATACTAACCCTACTGGATAAAGCGACCGACGCGATGATACGAAAAATCGTGAGGGAAATTGTTTAAAGGCTATCTATTATTATCTACCGATGCCGCATTTTATAACAAAACATTTGCACTGCATCACAGATTATATTGTTTACCGAAAGTTTATCACAGCTTCTATGTAAAATTAGCTTTTGCCTGCCAATTTATCCGCGAAGATTTAGGTTTTTTAAAAATCTCGAGGGAACTGCCCCCGTCGGGAATTGAACCCCAAGACCTCCCATCTAGAGCGCTCACCACTGGGCCAGAGAAGTAAATAATTTAATTATTGTTGCATTATAAATAATTGTAGAAAGCTAAGTGGTAAAGGTCTAAAATTTTAGATATTGCGTCTCAAAGCAACAGCAAACCTACGACTTTATTTGTAAATGAATTGAAAAACCAAACAAAAATTTACTTCCCGAATATAGCACAATGAAATAAAATTTGTATTCTTATTTAATATTGTACTCTTCATTAATGACTGCAGCTCAAGCTGCAGCTATACAAATAAATGTATCTGATCGTACTTATTCTTTTGTTTTCATCTAGAATCCAACTAAGGAAAACAATTGATCTTTTCGGGTCAAGGGATATCAATACTGAAATTACAAACATACATACTGAGTACAGTGGTTTATTAGTTACCTATTAAGAACTTAACCAATCACGTTGATTGTAAACATTCATAGAGCTTCCAGATATTTCCTTGCATATTTGTTGTTTTTTGGCGTAATAACATCTGTACGTTTTGCCACCGGGTGGTTCGTATCTTTCTACTCTACGCGTAGGATGCATTGCACCGCTATATCCACACCATGATCCAATACAGTTGTATTTTAACATCACTACATTCGCATCTGTCTTTAATAGTATTTTACTGTCAGTTTTGACGAGCTCTTTCTCTTTAAGTCCATCTGTATACGGTACGTAAGCATCGGGATCGCAATTGACCGTTTCGTCTTCACTCTGTTCGCATATAAATTCCTCCTGTGACAGTATGTTGGATTCATTCGGCCTCGCAACGTTCCCTATGTCGACCAATTTGGTGTGTGAATCAACATCGTCCTTCTTATGGCATACTCGCCCACCGTCTGGGTACGCTAAGCAATCGATCAAATAGAATATTTTATTCGGAATGTTGTTTGACAAGAATAGCAACTTATCAATATTTTTATAATAATAATACTTGACATGTTCGCATTGATATGTTTCAGGTGTCAGTAGAAAACAGTAACGAAGAGTTGATTGTGGGGAAGCCACTTGAGTGATGGAGTGTATTTTAACGTTTCGACATTCCAATGATGAACAGTTGTAAAATATTCCACTTTTTGCAGTCGGCAAATATGGCTCGTGAGATGGAATCTGGTCGTTAATATTTCTTCTACGGGTAGGAATGGTGTTCTTATTGCAATAAACTATATTTTCCTGTAAAATGGTTTTTGTGTTTACTATACCGTTTTAAGAGAAGTTTCCTAGTGCATCCGATACAAATAAACTTTGATTCTTATTTGAATATCAATGCAATCAAACTCAATGAAGTTTGTAAGCTCTAGTAAAGATTTACAAATCTTTAAACCTTTTAAGGAGTGCTCGAGGGTGACTTTTCTTAAGTATAAATAATGTTATAAATGGGAAAGTATGTTTGTTTCTCTTTCAATCACATGGATAATGTAAATTATTGTAATTTTAGGACCTGGAGAGTGACACGGAAAAACGTTTATGTATTATTATGCAAATATATACGTAATAATTACCATATAAAGATATTGCGTTAATTAAATACATTTCAAAATAAATGTAACGTTTCCTGCCTACACTTCGAGGCCCACGTTTTTTTACAACTTTTCCTTTTCGTATTCGTGCTTTACGCGTTATTGTTTATTATAATCGTTCAAGCAATTTGCATACGAATCTGTTACGCTATAAATCACTAACTCGTTTTATGAATGCATTTAGTTTATTTTTTTATTTTTGTCGTTTGTAAAAAAAGTATCAATGCTTTGAATACATACTATAATGCTATATAATGCTTTGAATATATAATTCACGAGCAATGAAACAAGCAAATAAATGAATAGCAATAAAATCAATCAATATTACTGATAAATGATAAATATGTATGATATTTAGGAATATAATGTAATCACAGAATATAGAATGAACCTTTAGTTACCTCTTCGATGACGCATACCACATTTGTATTATAACGCTGAAAATATTGAAAATTACTTATTTTTGTTCGTTTTTCTTGGTATTTAGAAATTATTACAAATATTTATTTTAGAAAATCAACCAGATTCTAGTTCACGCTGTAAATTATATCCATACTAATATTATAAATGAGGAAATATCTCAGTTTGTCTTTCTATTACATTTTTAAGTCTTAGCCACTGAACCGATTTCTACAAAACCTGACGAGGATATAGCTTGCATCCTCAGGAAGCATTTATAAGGAATATCAAGGAGTTTCAATGGAATTTGCAATTAATAGAAACCTACGCGGATGAAATCGTAGTCATTATCATTTCAACCCATCGTCGGCCCACTATTGGGTACCAACCTCCTGTCGAATGTTTTATTTCGTAGGTTTTTTCGAAGGCATCACGTAGTAATAATAATACTTAATCCAACACTGATCGTCGCATTAGATACAGTAGAATTTTATTACGAGATACTTCTTCCAAAATAAAAGAACCTTAAATATTGTATGATATCAAAATAACCACTTTACCCCTTGAACTTTAAACAATAAAACACATTGACAGATGACTAAACAGAAAAAAGCGAAATTCATTTCTCCAATAGTTATTACATCATGCTTGCAAAAAAATCGTAGCTATAGAAAACGAAAATATTTTAACAATAAAATTTTAACTATTCGTTGCTTCATTGCAAAGTCATTGGAAATCAAATTGGTTATTATAAGTTGATAATATTAACAATGCCATGCTTATATTCCTTTATCACAGTGTTCAAAGATAAGGAACCTATTCTGTTCTAGGCTGAATACTGAGATCTATAGCGCGTGCTTTGTCTTGGCTTGGACTAAAAAAAAACCTTGAGACAGGGTTGAAGTTGACATATCTAAGTCTTGGTAAAGTCTCCCCATGATCAGATGAAATCTGCAGGATTTACTCGTAGGTATAGTTTACCTATCAATTCTTTCAATTAATGAACGTGGAAAAAATTATCAACTTTACCAACTTTTTCGGTTCAAAAATAATATTAAGTTTTTGGGCCCCAATCCCAAATAAAGTGAGCAATTCCCTACACGTTCTCGATTTAAAAGTTAAAGATGAAATTGTCAAACTCACCAGAAGAAGAAGCTCCTGTTTATACATTGTTCATCACAGCAACGATTGCTGATGTTGACTCTGAAAAGATAACTTAATATTACTTATCTATACAAATAAATAGAATTGAAATGTCTGGATTGAAACACATTTACTATGGCAGCATCTTATGCAACGCATCTCAATCGGGTAACATCGTGTGCCAATCTACAGCTAGCGCCATCTATTTTAATTTGTAACGTACTGTTACATCTCTTGAAATTGAAGTGTCTGTTTGTTGCCGCTAATTTAGGGAATGGCTGGACTGATTTTGACGAACTTTCACTGGTAGATAGTAAGGTTATCGGGAGTAACATAGGCTACTTATTAACCAACTTTTTAAAAAGGGAGCACAAGGTATTGTGTTTTTTCATTTATAGAACCCTCTTTTTACATCTAAGTATATAAGTATAATAAGTAAAGTAAGTCTGTAACAGTGAAGTCATGGTTATGGGTTCGTTAAAGATAGATTTGCTATAATAACATAATAGAAGAGAACATAATCATAGTGTGTCATTGATTATACAGTTATTATGTATAGTTATAGAGGATCATTAAGTATATTAAGTAGTAGCTTTGCCCACACTTTGTCCTCGTGTAGTTAGGACTTAGGATTTTACCCAAGTCCCGTGAGAAACTTTTATTTTCCCAGGATAAAAAGTATCCCATGTCTAAGATTTCAACTAAGTATACGTATTCATGCAAATAAAGCAAGTGGATTATTGGTAGCTTCGTTGCTGCATGATTGAAGGACAAATTAACAAATAAACGCTTTCGTATTTATAATTTTTGTCCATTTTGTATAATATCTTTTCACTTAAAATCAACTTTTCTCTCTTGAAAACAGAAATTCACCTAGGCACTAACTAGGTAATGGGTAATGGAATATAGTTAATTAGTTACTTATAAGCTTATAGTAGCAAACCAAAACGTATCAACAATGATGAGAATATGATTAAGTTGCATTTAAGTAATTTATTTACTACAAAAGGTTTTATAGACAAACACACACATTTCTTAAACAAAAACTTGGGCCCAATTTCATCAATCTACTTTGGTGATATTGAAAACAATTGTATGGCTTAATGTAACTATGTCTATGCATCTATTGTGTATGTGTATTGTGTATAGTTAGTTAAGAGCTCTGAGCTTTTGTTGCTCCAGATTTTACAAGGTTGGATGTGGGCGTTCACAGATTGTGTAGGCAAGATTGAATATTTGAATACTACCTGTGCAACTTGCCATATTATGAAGTACCTATTTGTGACATTGAAATCGTGTTACTTTTAAGGTTCCTTGGAAAAACAAGAATCCCAGCTCTTTTATAAGTCTGTATGTCCACTGTTCAAAAACTTTAAACTGCTATGAAAGCTGCAATATCACACTAATCATCTAGTTTATAATAAATATGGCACAGTTTCAGAAAGTTTCCCCTGCATCACAGTTTAGATGTTCTATAGTAGGCTAGTTTCTATTTTTAAAAATAATTCTTGTAAGCGTAAGACGATCACTTTTAACGTTATGTGTGACGAGGATTTTCCATCTATGGAAATAGACCTCCTCTTACTTCATTAACATCAATTTAAATGAAAAAGTGTTATTTTTAATATTAGTCACGCTGTAGTTGACTAATATCCTCCTATCCCCTCCAAATAAGCGAAAAGCTTGTGCTAGGAGTGAGTACGACAATAGTGCAACGGGTGGAGTTTGAATCTGCGACTTTCAGTTTTCAGTCCGCATTTTTAACCGTTGGGCTATTGAGGCTTGAACCACAGACATTATACCGAATTAACAAACTTCTTAAGCTCCTTGACTGAATGCTTTTGCACAAGTTCTGCAAGGTTGCACGTAGGTGTACAAAAACGTTGTGAGTCAAAAACTCTACTATAACAAAATTATATTATGATTATTATGGCAAGACCAAATCTGGAGAAATTGTTTTAAAAGCTTATAAAGCTCCAGCCTTTTCTTAAACTTTTCATTACTTTAATCAACTAGATAATGCCCGTTTCTTTGTCCGCGTGGATTAAGGTTTTATTCTTTAATTTTTCGGGATACTTAAAATGATCTTATTTGTTAATCCTGGGTATGACCATTTCACATAATATCTTCATTTCAAACAGATAAATTGGTTCAGTCATTGTGGTGTGAAGGAGAAACAAACATCAATCCATCCATCCATCCATCCTCACAAACTTTCGCATTTATAATTTTATGTAGGATTATAATTTTAAGTAGAACTAGTAGGATAGTAGGATTAGTAGGATTTAATCGAGTGTAATTTGCCCACTTTACTTCAATTGTTCCTATAATGATGTAATATAGAGCCAAGTATAGAGCGGTCAATTTGTCAAATCATATTACTAAAAATTAAAAAATTTCACATGTGATGATCACTGTAAACTAGTTTTCAACTCCTATGCAACCGTTGACACAATATTATACATTTCAGTGGTGGTTCATGCAGGTTCTGATACGGAGCAATTTTTTGAAAACTAGTTTCGTCCTCGACGCTGTTGAAAATTGATTTTCCCACGTGAGAATAGTCTTAACTGTGAAGGTTACTGAGATAACCTTCACAGTTAAGACTAAGGTTCTGGACACGAAATTTATATAGACACCGTACTTGTAGTGTAGAGCAATTATTGATAAGGTATACAATATGTATTTCCGTATCAATTTCCTCGTAATTAATATTTTTGCTTTTGTGACACGAGTTTTTTTGCAATTTAAAGTCCATACGCTCTAGTTTCGGCAAGGTTGCATGAACGCATACTGGACACAACAATGCGACATATGTATCGTCATCGTATGAAATATATGTGACATTGAAAATGTAGGTGAGTATGACGGCCACCGAGTTATTACTGTACCTACTGCTAGCAATTGCAAAGTGGCAACTCACTAACGAGATTTCCTAATCATTAGATATTATAAAACTCATAATATATCTAATTTTCATTAAGGCCTAGGACTTCCATTGTTTGGGCCAATCAAAACAGCATTGTGGTTATTTCTGTATCCACAACATTTACTCATAGTAGAGACTCATAGTAGAGCCTATAGATTTTAAGTAGATACGTACTTCTATGTATTGTTTATATTTATTATAATATGGTATTTCTATCTGTCTGTCTATCCTGGATTATATTCCAATCCCATTTGTTGCACTTTAGTTGTACAGCTACTAATAGCACAAGCTTTAGGTACGATATTTATCATGACGAATATTTCTTTACTTGATACATCAATAACTATTTGTAATCGACAGTTCCTAAAACCCCACAGTTTAGTATCTCTGCAGCATTAGGATTGAGGAATTGGAACCCGAAGTTTTTATGGGAGCATCTCGCAATGTTCCTGAGATTAGCGGCAACAAAAAAACAGACAGACGGACAGAAAGACAGACAGAAACAAAAATTAAAAAAAATTGTGTTATAAGTAGCGTATTTTCTTACATAATATGCATTTATTAAAAAACTGTTATTTTGATATTACAAATAGACACTTCAATTTTATTTATTTTTATAGATTATCGTTGCACCTATTTTGTTCAATGCGAAACTTTTAGTAATAATTAGGATTAATTGCTGGGTATTTTTACTATGAAAAAATGTAGTAAATGCATATTAGGTAGGTATATTTTTTTACTAAAAATGGACGTCGACGATGAGTAATTGTAACCTTTATTACGGTAAAGCATAATATTATTTATAGAAAGTGTCGCATGATGGGACATTGAACGATAGTGAAAATGCAAACATCTTGTGCATACTGATCAGATTTATTGACGTAGGACTCGTGTCGAGTGGAGCATGGTATAATATTGGTGAATAATATACCACGTTCATTATTTGTTTTACAACATTGCAGATATCTTAAGAAAAACTAAGTTAATACCGACGCTAATGTACTAACTATAACGTATGTACATCCAATATCCATGTATAATTAAAATGTGGAAATACCATTCTGTGTTGTTTATAATAGGTGATACATAACTATGTATTTTTTTAATATTTTTAATTTATTATTTACTAGCCGAGGCCCACGACTTCGTCCGCGTGGATTTAGTTTTAAAATCCCGCGGGAACTCTTTGATTTTCCGAGATAAAAAGTAGCCTGGTACTTAACCCGTTACAAAATTACGTCGATCCGTAACTCTATTGCAGCGTGTTTGAAGGACAACCCAACAAAATAACAAAGAAACACACTTTCGCATTTATAATATTAGTAAGAATTAAGATATTTCTAAGATTTAAATAAAATAAAAATTTATGGTTTAGATACGAGTATTATAATTGAACCCAATTTAAGGGCACGATCTTCGGCCGCAGTAGGTATTTTAGAGCCACTTCGTTCCTCGCACGGTGAGGTCTCGCTCACGCTCATCAAATGAACTCGCTAACCCCGCCGCAGCGCAAATTTTACGTCATAGATTAAATAACCTTATGATACCTAACAGGGCAGTTCTAAGGTTTATGAAATATTTATATTGAAGAACTAGTAGGGCGCGTGGGTGCGCGGCTCGCTAAAGCGAACCGCGTGTTTTCTGTTCACCAAGTAGATCCTCGGGTCTTGATCATCTTTTTCTAAAAAAACACTCTTCCATCTTTCATAGTCTCTGAGATAGACATCGACGAAATTTGTATGACCGCCACCTTGAATCCGCCATTTTGGTATTTTTTTCAGCTCATTGCCAATTGGATGAGGTTTCGAGTGATTTTTGTTTGAGCACCCTCAACCTATCTTCAATACCCTGACCGTGCTCCTCATCTCCGAAATCCTCAATCATCAGCTCCCTCCATATTTTTCATCCAAATGAAGTTTGGTCCTCTATCGAAACCATCAGAAATTTTGAAAATCCGTATCAAAGTCTTGCTTTTATTTTGTATGAAATAAAAAAAATCCACCATCTTGAATTTTTTTCAATTCATCAAGTAGACTTTCGGGTCCTGATCACTTTTTTCCAAGAAACCACTCTTCCATCTTTTATACTCTCTGAGATAAATACCGACGAAATTTGTATGGCCGCCATCTTGAATCCGCCATTTTGGTATTTTTTTTCAGCTCACTGCCAGTTGGATGAGGTTTCGAGTGACTTTTGTTCGAACACTCCCCACCTATCTTCGATATCCTGGCCGTGCTCCTCACCCGTCTCCGAAATCCTCAACCATCAGCTCTCTCCATATTTTTGCTCCGTACGAATTTTGGTCCTCTCTACGAAACCATCAGAAATTTTGAAAAGGAACCGTATTAAAGTCTTGCATATATTTTGTATGGAAAAAAATAAATTCCGCCATCTTGAATTTTTTTTCTGTTCACCAAGTGGAACTTCGGCTCCTGATCATCTTTTTCCAAGAAACCACTCTTCCATCTCTTATACTCTCCGAGATAGACACAAACAAAATTTGTATGGCCGCCATCTTGAATTCGCCATTTTGGAGTTTTTTTTCGGCTCTCTGCCAATTGGATGAGGTTTCGAGTGACATTTGGTTGAACACCCCCCACCTATCTTCGATAGCCTGGCCGGTGCTCCTCACCCGTCTCCGAAATCCTCAATCATCAGCTCTCTCCATATTTTTCCTCCGAATGAATTTTTGTCCTCTATATGAAACGGTGGGTGAAAAAAAATTTTTCCATACAAAATTTTACAGGAGAGGTGATCAATGAGTCAGTGAGTGAGTGAGTGAATCAGTGAATCAGCACGAGTAGCTATATATATATTACTAGTAGGGCGCGTGGGTGCGCGGCTCGCTAAAGCGAACCGCGTGTTTTCTGTTCACCAAGTAGATCTTGGTATCTTGATCACCTTTTTCCAAGAAACCACTCTTCCATGTTTTCTGTTCACCAAATAGATCTTCGGGTCTTGATCATCTTTTTCCAAGAAATCACTCTTCCATCTTTTATAGTCTCCGAGATAGACACCGACGAAATTTGTATGGCCGCCATCTTGAATCCGCCATTTTGGGTGTTTTTTTTTCAGCTCACTGCTAATTGGATGACGTTTCGAGTGACTTTTGTTTGAACACTCCCCACCTATCTTCGAAACCCTGGCCGTGCTCCTCACCCGTCTCCGAAATCCTCAACCATCAGCTCTCTCCATATTTTTCCTCCAAATAAATTTTTGTCCTCTATACAAATCCATCAGAAATTTCGAAAAGGAACCATATCGAAGTCTTGCATATATTTTGTATGAAAAAATAAAAAATCCGCCATATTGAATTTTTTTTCTATTCATCAAGTAGACCTTCGGGTCCTGATCATCTTTTTCCAAGAAACCACTCTTCCATCTCTTATAGTTTCCGAGATAGACACCGACGAAATTTGTATGGCCGCCATCTTGAATCTGCCATTTTGGAGTTTTTTTTCGGCTCTCTGCCAATTGGATGAAGTTTCGAGTGACATTTGGTTGAACACCCCCCACCTATCTTCGATATCCTGGCCGTGCTCCTCACCCGTCTCCGAAATCCTCAACCATCAGGTCTCTCCATATTTTTTCTCCAAATGAATTTTTGTTCTCTATACGAAATCATCAGAAATTTTGAAAAAGAATCGTATTAAAGTCTTGCATATATTTTGTATGAAAAAATAAAAAATCCGCCATATTGAATTTTTTTTCTATTCATCAAGTAGACCTTCGGGTCCTGATCACCTTTTTCCAAGAAACCACTCTTCCATCTCTTATAGTCTCCGAGATAGACACCGACGAAATTTGTATGGCCGCCATCTTGAATCCGCCATTTTGGAATTTTTTTTCGGCTCTCTGCCAATTGGATGAAGTTTCGAGTGACATTTGGTTGAACACCCCCCACCTATCTTCAATACCCTGGCCGGTGCTCCTCACCCGTCTCCGAAATCCTCAATCATCAGCTCTCTCCATATTTTTCCTCCGAATGAATTTTTCTCCTATATACGAAACCGTGAGTGAAAAAAAATTTTTCCATACAAAATTTTACAGGAGAGGTGATCAATGAGTCAGTGAGTGAGTGAGTGAGTGAATCAGTGAATCAGCACGAGTAGCTATATATATAGTAATTAAAGAACAAAACATGCAGTTTTAAACTGCTAAAGCTCAAACAAGGTATTAAGTAAGTTCGATTAATATTTTACTTACTACATATTTTGTTCAGTTTTTTTTTTTTGTTATTAGACCGATTTCTTTCAAAATCGATATCTGGGGATCCCTGTGCTCATAAAAGAGATAACCACTGCCAAAATTAGAAAAAGTGGCGGCCATTTTCTTTTTTCTCGTTATGGGACCGATTTCTTTCAAAATCGATATCTGGTGATCCCTGTGCTCATAAAAGAGAACCACTGCCAAAATCAAAAAAAGTGGCGGCCATTTTCTTTTTTCTCGTTATGGGACCGATTTCTTTCAAAATCGATATCTGGGGATCCCTGTGCTCATAAAAGAGATAACTACTGCCAAAATCAAAAAAAGTGGCGGCCATTTTCTTTTTTCTCGTTATGGGACCGACTTCTTTCAAAATCGATATCTGGGGATCCCTGTGCTCATAAAAGAGATAACCACTGCCAAAATTAGAAAAAGTGGCGGCCATTTTCTTTTTTTTCGATATGTGACCGATTTCTTTCAAAATCGATATCTGGGGATCCCTGTGCTCATAAAAGAGATAACCACTGCCAAAATCAAAAAAAGTGGCGTCCATTTTCTTTTTTCTCGTTATGGGACCGACTTCTTTCAAAATCGATATCTGGGGATCCCTGCGCTCATAAAAGAGATAACCACTGCCAAAATTAGAAAAAGTGGCGGCCATTTTATTTTTTCTCGTTATGGGACCGATTTCTTTCAAAATCGATATCTGGGGATCCCTGTGCTCATAAAAGAGATACCCACTGCCAAAATCAAAAAAAGTGGCGTCCATTTTCTTTTTTCTCGTTATGGGACCGACTTCTTTCAAAATCGATATCTGGGGATCCCTGTGCTCATAAAAGAGGTAACCACTGCCAAAATTAAAAAAAGTTGCAGTCATTTTCGTTTTTCTCGTTATGGGGCCAATTATTCAAAATCGATATCTGGGGATACCTGTGCTCGTAAAAAAGGTAACCACTGCCAAAATTAGAAAAAATGGCGGCCATTTTCTTTTTTCTCGTTAATTGACCAATTTCTTTCAAAATCGATATCTGGGGTTCCTTAGGTTCATAAATGAGGTAACCATGGCCAAAATTAGAAAAAGTGGTGGCCATTTTCTTTTTTCTCGTTACGGGACCGATTTCTTTCAAAATCGATATCTGGGAATCTCTGTGCTCATAAAAGAGATAAACACTGCCAAAATTAGAAAAAGTGGCAGTAATTTTTTTTTTTGCTATAGTTAAACATTAGTCAAATATTAAAAAGGCGTTCTTATCATTATTTACTATTGGATAAAATTCTTTCAAATTCGATATCTCCGCTCCACATTACTGTACTAACCAGAAAGTAGACAAACATTCCCGTTGGTGACACCCGTTCACGAGCATGACGATCCAGCCGTTGCTTCGCTCAACCAATAAGGGAACGTAACAAATAAATTCCATAACAAGAATAAAGAAAATGGCCACCACTTTTTCTAGTTTTGACAATGGTTACCTCTATAATGAGCACAGGGATCAATTTTGAAAGAAATTGGTCCCTTAACGAGAAAAAAGAAAATGGCTGTCACTTTTTCCCATTCTGGCAGTGGTTACCTCTTTTATAAACACAGGAATCCCCAGATATCGATTTTGAAAGAAATCGGTCCCATAACGAGAAAAAAGAAAATGGCCGCCAATTTTCTAATTTCGGCAGTGGATATCTCTTTTATGAGCACAGAGATCCCTAGATATTGATTTTGAAAGAAATCGGTCCCATAACGAGAAAAAAGAAAATGGCCGCCACTTTTTCTAATTTTGGCAGTGGTTATCTCTTTTATGAGCACAGGGATCCCCAGATATCGATTTTGAAAGAAATCGGTCCCATAACGAGAAAAAAGAAAATGGCCGCAACTTTTTCTAATTTTGGCAGTGGTTATCTCTTTTATGAGCACAGGGATCCCCAGATATCGATTTTGAAAGAAATCGATCCCATAACGAGAAAAACGAAAATGGCCGCCACTTTTTCTAATTTTGGCAGTGGTTATCTCTTTTATGAGCACAGGGATCCCCAGATATCGATTTTGAAAGAAATCGGTCCCATAACGAAAAAAAGAAAATGGCCGCCACTTTTTCTAATTTTGGCAGTGGTTATCTCTTTTATGAGCACAGGGATCCCCAGATATCGATTTTGAAAGAAATCGGTCCCATAACGAAAAAAAGAAAATGGCCGCCACTTTTTCTAATTTTGGCAGTGGTTATCTCTTTTATGAGCACAGGGATCCCCAGATATCGATTTTGAAAGAAATCGGTCCCATAACGAGAAAAAAGAAAATGGCCGCCACTTTTTCTAATTTTGGCAGTGGTTATCTCTTTTATGAGCACAGGGATCCCCAGATATCGATTTTGAAAGAAATCGGTCCCATAACGAAAAAAAAGAAAATGGCCGTCACTTTTTCTAATTTTGGCAGTGGTTATCTCTTTTATGAGCACAGGGATCCCCAGATATCGATTTTGAAAGAAATCGGTCACATAACGAAAAAAAAGAAAATGGCCGCCACTTTTTCTAATTTTGGCAGTGGTTATCTCTTTTATGAGCACAGGGATCCCCAGATATCGATTTTGAAAGAAATCGGTCCCATAACGAGAAAAAAGAAAATGGCTGCCCCTTTTTCTAATTTTGGCAGTGGTTATCTCTTTTATGAGCACAGGGATCCCCAGATATCGATTTTGAAAGAAATCGGTCCCATAACGAGAAAAAAGAAAATGGCCGCCACTTTTTTTGATTTTGGCAGTGGTAATCTCTTTTATGAGCACAGGGATCCCCAGATATCGATTTTGAAAGAAATCGGTCCCATAACGAGAAAAAAGAAAATGGCCGCCACTTTTTTTTATTTTGGCAGTGGTAATCTCTTTTATGAGCACAGGGATCCCCAGATATCGATTTTGAAAGAAATCGGTCCCATAACGAGAAAAAAGAAAATGGCCGCCACTTTTTCTAATTTTGGTAGTGGTTATCTCTTTTATGAGCACAGGGACCCCTAGATATTGATTTTGAAAGAAATCGGTCCCATAACGAGAAAAAAGAAAATGGCCGCCACTTTTTTTGATTTTGGCAGTGGTTCTCCTTTATGAGCACAGGGATCTCCAGATATCGATTTTGAAAGGAATTGGTCCCATAACGAGAAAAAAGAAAATGGCTGCCACTTTTTTCTGATTTTGGCAATGGTTCTCAAGTGCAGGGAATTCGAGAGTCCAGATCGATTTCGAAAGTCTGTCCAAAGATTCACAAGAATTAAAAAAAATAAAGTAGGTAAGGTACAGAATAGGTACAACATTTGTATTAGAAGGATCAAACTTACCTTATATTTTGTCTAAGCTTTCGTAATTTAAATCTGGATATTTTGTTCTTTTGTTTATTTTTAGTCCCCATATTTTCACTTTATTATATTCTTAATTAATTAATTTACTATAAGAGTACCTAACTTACATTAATATTTACAGATTTAATAATACATAACAAGATTTACACACTAGAAGATAATAGGTAATAATATTTACACACTAATTTTATTTTGATTATCTATGATAAGTGAACACAAATAAATAATACTCCAATAGTTCGTCTGATCAGCGGGGATCGCAGTGAGCCAGCTAGAGCGATACGTCCTCCCTCGATGATACCTTGCGAGCTACTGAAATGAGGCGCCCGAGCCACTTTGTTATAAAGAAAGTAAACCAGTCATGATTAAAAAAAAAAGAAAGCTTTTTAGAGAAAAATTAACGGCAAAATATTATTCTAGAAGCTTTTGCCTATTTTTTGTAATTTTTTTTTTAGTTTAACTTTGATATACTACACATACAACCGAAACCCAATTGAAAACTACACTGTTTTCGGAATATTATTTCATCGAGTGAAGTTCAAAATATGGACTTTTGAACGGCAAAATAAATTAGAACGTGTATTAATCTACAACATATATTTTTAACCTATCAAAACAATGAATATTTGATTGTTTACTATTGAATCCAAAACAGGCTGTTTTCGGAGATCCTGCCGTTAAATTATACGCATATTTCCTATTGCTCCTTATATACATATTACATATAATATCTATTATATTAATCATAATAGGTGTTGAAGTATTCTCTTCATTATTTTATCATTATATGCGGATAAGAAATTCTATACGAAGGAAAGGGATATTTGCGGTTTTAGAAGTATCAATCATTTCTGTTTTCTACAGTGCTACAGCAATTTGTAGCAAATATTTTTGTGGTTGGAAAAGACCAAATATAAATATTTTTGTACTTGTATATTATATTATAATAATTATATTCGTGAATACTATGTCACTGATTTCAGCGAAATAATGATTATTTCATTCAACACAAATCAATCAAAAAAAAATTGCATTTGTACATTTTGATTAGATAAGCTATTGAAACCGGTCAAAAAAGCAAGATCAAGGCCTGGGAATAATTTCTATGCGAGTCTAATCCAAAATTTAAGAATAGAAAATAGAAAAAGGTAATCTGAATGTCCATATTTAATCCACGTATTGAGAAAACAAAAACTCTCAATAATAAAATTGGTTAACACGTACGCTTTGCTACTCGTATTTATGTCTTAGTTGATTTTTATTAGATAGGTTATTGAAACCGCCATAAGATGACAAAGATGAAGGCCTGTGAGTAGGTAGGTAGCTCATAACGTTTTATAATTTGTATGATTTAGGAAATCTTCTGGGCGATGAACTATTTTTTATGACTACGATGGTCTGGTTTTGCCTTTTTAAAAGTAATGAGTTCGTTGACTTTACATAGTTAGCCGTAAACAGCCTAAGATCATATAAGGGCTAACGCAATAGTACAATGATTCATGTACATGATGTAATATCGTTCAAGTGGTTTTCCTCAGTATTTTTGTGTGTCTATCTGGAATTTTAGATGAGTAACAGCTTAGATTTCCTGTATATAATGTTGCGAGTCGCGCAACTGAAGCAGAAATGGGTATTGGGCAAGGTACATAGTTCAAAGAGCTGATGGTTCTTGGTGTTTCAAGGTGCTGGAGTAGCGACCCCGCACCGGAAAGACAGACCCCCGTAGACGATATCAAATGAGTCGCAACACGCAAGGAGCCGCTGGATTCAAGACTACAAGCAAGATCATAATTATTATAAGAGACCTTTGTCCAGTTGTGGACTTCTATTGGTTGATAAATAAGAAGATTTTGTATACTTAGTGCACAGACCAAACCTACATAGTGCGATGAGTTTAAAGTATTTAGTTATTAAGTACTTTAAAGCTTTTCAAATGAAGTAACATTTTTTATGCAAACAGAGAAATTGAAAATTCATTTAAGTTAGAGGAACTACATATATAGAGTAGCCAATATTTTCTTATACAATAGAGAGCAGCTATAAGAAGGTATACAAGTGCTATTTGCCTAGATATTTAAATATATTATGCCCTGGGAAATCTTTAATTTTTAGGGATGAAAAGTATCCTAAATATGTTTTGGTGCAGGCTCGGGCGGAGGCTAGTGTTTATGTAATGCTGCGAGCATATTATAAAACTAGTATTATAAAATAATTGTTGCTGTTAAATCGAGTTCTAAATTTGTTATTGCAGTGATTGTTATGTGCGGTGAAAATTATAATAATAATATTTCCTTATATTACGTGCCTACTTGGTTAAATAATCGATCAAACAACAGAGTCTATTGACTTCCGAACGGATGTGAACTTGGTAATACACAGTGTTATCTATATAATTATATAAAAAGGCTTGTCCTGACTGACTGACTGACTGACTGACTGACTGACGATCAACGCACAGCCTAAACCACTGAAGTTAGAAACTTGAAATTTTGACAGTAGGTTCCTTTTATGACGTAGGCGAGCACTAAGAAAGGATTTTTCGAAATTCGCCCCCCAAGGGGGTAAAAAGGGGGGTTAAAGTTTGTATGAAACTCCGTCATTTTTCGAGTTATACTCATGAAATTCGGTATTTAGGCTTTAAATTGAAAACAAAAAAGTACGTGTTTCACAGTTTTTAAAAATTCTACCCCCTAAGGGGTTAAATAGGGGTTGAATGTTTGTATAATAGTCCTTCGTTCTTCAAGTTATTTTTCAAGTTACGTTTATGAAACTTGATATTTTGGCTCTTGATTAAAAATAAAGAATTACGTATTTTACATTTTTTTTAAATTCTCCCCCCAAGGGGGTAAAAAGGGGGGTTAAAGTTTGTATGAAACTCCGTCATTTTTCAAGCTATACCCATAAAATTCGGTATTTAGGCTTTAAATTGAAAACAAAAAAGTAAGTGTTTCACACTTTTAAAAAATTCTACCCCCTAAGGGGTTAAATAGGGGTTGAATGTTTGTATGATAGTCCTTCGTTCTTCAAGTTATTTTTCAAGTTATGTTTATGAAACTTGATATTTTGGCTCTTGATCAAAAATAAAGAATTACGTATTTTACATATTTCGAAAATTCTCCCCCCAAGGGGGTAAAAAGGGGGGTTAAAGTTTGTATGAAACTCCGTTATTTTTCAAGCTATACCCATAAAATTCGGTACTTAGGCTTTAAATTGAAAACAAAAAAGGAGGTGTTTCACAGTTTTTAAAAATTCTACCCCCTAAGGGATTAAATAGGGGTTGAATGTTTGTATGATAGTCCTTCGTTCTTCAAGTTATTTTTCAAGTTATGTTTATGAAACTTGATATTTTGGCTCTTGATCAAAAATAAAGAATTACGTATTTTACATTTTTTGAAAATTCTCTCCCCAAGGGGGTAAAAAGGGGAGTTTCAATATTCATAGTTAAGACAGGACAACGTCTGTCGGGTCCGCTAGTTTGTGTATAATTAATTACCCTCATGGATCTGTAATTATCGTGAGAAATCGAGCGGAAAATTATAAGGCAGTGACATACCTACTATCTTTTGTGATATGATGAACATAATATTAATGAAGTAATGAAGCACGTCTGTCCCGTGCATTGTTATGTTTAGTTAACAGTAGCCACCTATTAAATATTTAATTAATATAATATTTAACAGCTATATATATTAAACATGTATCATGTTCCTTTTATAAAGTGCATGTTTGGAAAGGGGAAATTCGTAATTTTTTTAATGGTGATATTAAATGCCTCACTCCGCAACCATCAGTGCGCTATGGTTTGACAATATTTACCTAACTCTGTTTTTTTTGACGAATTTCTATACTCTGATTTAGGTATTAGTTTTATCATCTACTTTTTGTTTATGAATTTGTTTTATTATCTATTCTTTAAATATTATAATTTCAACACCATAAAACTTCTCCATTAGTATTCCATGGGTTTTTCTTGAAATTATTTAAATTTACTTTTTTTTCAATTATTTTTAGAAATGCGAAAAGTTGTTAAATAAATTTTCAAATATTATTTGAAAACTTTTTGAGAGCGATTCTACTACCAGGCATAAAATAAATTTTTGAATGACTGACTTTTTTATGTATTGTTTAGACATTGCTGTTTAGACTATAAATTGCAAGGTCCAAACAATGTAGTGTACCGTATATCTTAACGAGTATATCATCATAAAAATTAAATTATTGTATAGCTACTTTGTTTGGTAATTAGTACCTAAATCCGTGTTTGGGTCTACCATACGATTCGATTCAATAGGATGGTCCCGCGTTAAGACGTTAGTGTAAAACAAGATGTTCATAGTATGTATGACCAGACTACTAATGCCTGAGTGTTTTAATGATTATAATTATTGATGTCTATCAATATTACTCAAAGCCTTTAGCCTATTTAAGTTGTCTTTAAGTATTAATAAGTAAATAAATCAAAAAAATCAAAATTTATTTATTTCATGTAGGCCAACTTGTAGCTCTTATGACACGTCATCAATCTACCACCGGTTCGGAATGCAGATTTTGCTGAGAAGAGCCGGCAAGAAACTCAGCAGTTGCTCTTTTCAAAAAATTTTTACAAAGGTTAACAAAACTATGCTATGCACACAGTGTTTCCACAAAGAAGTTTCAAAAATGCACACCTACCACAACCTAACATAATAGCGGCAAATAATAGGTTATGATTTCGTCTTCATAATGTTCTCAAAGGTGCGTGAGGTCTGACAATCTGCACTAAGGCTAAAATCTATAAACCGCACTCTCACTCTGCTCAGACTCAAGACAGAGATAAATCGAAACATAGTTAAGTCGGAGCATGTGTCTCGTTTCTCTTATCTTGAGTCTGAGCTAAATCAGAGCACGCTCCATAGATTTCAGCATTAGTCAGTGTGGGCTTTGGTTGTAACACTTCTCATTTTAAGAGAAGAACAGGTAGTGGAACGAAAATGGGTTGATTGAAAGAAAAAATAAGTACTAACAGCAGTGTTGATATTCGGCCTTAAGAAATTATGTACGAGCAATTGTCCCTGATTAAGTCGTTCTCATCGTGGCGAACCTAGTAATGTTGTTAATTAGCTCATTAGCTTTTTCTAAAGATGCGCGACGAAGCAAAACAAGCGTGTGTCACGTCAACTTTGCATTATCTATAAAGGTAGTATGAGATAACGGATAGTGACAACGACAAATGACATCAATTGGCAGACAGATGACTATAGACTACAGAATGGAATCAAAGCCCTATAAAATACACGTTTTTTTTAAAGCGATGTACTCGTATTACTAGTATATTATACGTTGTTTATTTTCTTTCCTTCTGTAACTGGTTTTATGTTGTATTAACATAAATAGAGGTAATAACTTAATAACTTTTATAGAGAGAGCTCAAACAACGGTGCCAATTTTTTTCATCTGTTTCCTAAGATTAAATCGTTCTTCCTATTGGAAGAAAATAGCTCAATCAATAGAAATTGGAAGAAATTAGCTCAATGATCGGGTCCTTTAATTAAGTGACACCGGGTATTAAAGTAGTCAACGGTAATACAGTCTTTAAAATTTTAAATATTGGCCCATGACAGGTAGGTATTTCTTTTTTTGACAATTGAGTTTTGTTATAATAGGCTCTAGCATTTATACAGTGATATTTTTTTAGTATTGATTCAGATTCGTTCATGTTCATTCACTTGCAACACCAACCTTCAGAGTAAACGATATTCAATGTTGCTATTATTACAATACACGGATTTTTTGTAGTGTGGCCTTACTTAAATTTCAGTACAAAAAATCGTCAACCTCTAATGAGTTCGTTAATTGGTATTATTCTTTTAAAGTTGTGTTAATTTGTGTGAACACATCTTTGAAGATTTTGTCTATTGTATTAGGTTTGTGTCTTATATTCTCATTATAAACATCTCACTTGACGATACAGGTTTGGTGTTTGTTATTAAGCTATTGCATAGCTTCTATCGCGGGCCTTGAGCGTGGAGACCGAATCCAGAAATTCCGTAACGAAAATAACCTGACACGGGACTCCTCTCACCGCTAGATGGCGTTGATAAAAAATGCTATGCAATAGCTTTATCGCGGCAGTCCCCGACTGTCACACGTATTTTTATTGGATAAAGAGGCAGCAACAAAATGCACCCGCAGTTATGGTAGCATTAGCAGGTGCATCAATTTCAGATAATATACAATCTCTATCAATTTATATCTGTACCAATAAAATAAATTGAAGAATCTGTCTGTGACTTCGAAATTTTGGTCTTGGGCCTTTTTCAAATACACACTTTTAAAGTACTTGTCTGTCTGTTTGTTTGAACAGGCTTATCTCTGAAACGGCCATAGCAATCTAACAGATTTTTACAGACGGGAAGAAAATTAAATAAGGAGTAATCTAAGCTACATTTTATAACGGAAATATTTAAAATTCCTATGTAAAAAATTAAAACTGTTTATTAAAGGGACGTTATAACAGCCTCACCGTTGAATCTAAAGCTATCTAAAGCTAAAAGTACCTATAGAAGGAAAATTGAGGAGTTTGGAAAGTATCTTCAGAAAACTAAATCCTTGTCGATGACCGGTAGAGTGTAAAATACAATAAATTCAATAGATAGTATATTCGCAACCTAGGCATTTCCGGCTCCAAGGCCAAAATTTTTCGAAATTTCGTATTGTGTACTAAAAATTAATGTTTTATTTATTCCACAAACTCAGCAGCTACTTAATTAACAATTCAGATCAATAAATTTATAAGATAAGTCATTACGAAAGCTATGTTTTTGACAATCTCTCGACTCTGCGAATTTCCAGTTTCTACACTAATCAATAAAATAATACAAAACTAATAACTAATTTAACTATGTACTATTTAAATTAGTTTGACAAAGAAAGAAAAGGGAAAAGAATGGGGTCTATAAATAGGAGGTGTGTGTGTAAAATAACCCTTCCTTTGTTTAGAGATTTGGACAAACTAAATAAGCTGTCAATCAGCAGTTATCCAGGATTGTTTAAAGTTTTGTTGCATTTTAATTAATATATCCGAGGATTAATTATGAGATGTTTCGTTTCTCTGAAATGACAAACCTTCTCATCTTTTTAAATTAGATGTCATAAATAAAATGTACGTACTAATCACCTAACCGATTAATTCTTTTGATGTCATAAAATTAACGATTTTCCAATTATTTTTGTCATATTATTTTAATACGATTGTTTATTTAACCTAATGCATATTTGAAAATAGGAATGAATCGCCGGAAAATGCTTGAAAGGCAATAGCACTAATTCGTAATTATAAAATATGGAATATTGCTATATACGTCTTTTTGTCTTTCGGAATCAAGGATGTGTGAAACTCTGTTATACCTACTGAACTTGTTAAGTATTTTTAATTTCGTTAATTAGGTATTGTTAGTAGAATAGTATTATAAAACCTCCAACTTATAATAATAATTATGACGAATACCAACCTTTCCAAGTTTTAAATTACTATATAGAAATAGATGTAATGTAGCGATATATTTATATTCACAGGGGGTTCGTTATATTTAAATTTGAGGAAAGTAGAACTAACACTGCAATTGCAAACCAACAAAGAATATTCACAGCATGTTAAAGAGAATAGCAACAAAAGGAAATGAGGTGTGTCCTCAATACTTCCATTTAAACGATTTGTTACAACAAAAAGATTAGGATACAATACGTCGCGGCCGCGATCGCATCGGGTTCGAAGTTTGAAAAGCGCGTGGTGCGCACGCGACTTGCTTTTGACTACTAACCCGTTGTTTGCCGCCAAAACCACGCGGAGATAGTATCTCGCAAATCGGATTCATTCACGATATTATGCAATGCAATACTTGTAGGATAAGTCATATTAAATTGTTGTTCATTTATTGCAACCGGGTTAATTTTTGCGGGTGACCCGGTAATGATAGTAGAGCACCTGAAAAATATTTTGTAAGAGCAAGACAATTGAGAAGTGGACGACGAAAGTATATAATGTTGTCTGAAATGGTACGAAATTTTCTATCGAATAAACTGCAAACAATCAATGACTGTAAAACATTTCATCATTTTTATATTATACTTCCTTTTTAATTTTTCCGGCTTTTTAAATTAACGCCTTTCAAGCTTATTTATTAATAGTTAAAAATTGAACGAATGAAATATAATATATTCGTTCAATTTGAATTCACTTAAAATTTTTTTGATTCCGTATGTCAGGGCTTTCAGTTTTACCGGCTTCTGGATCATGATTTTTATACAAAACTTCTTATGTCAAATTACTGACATTTCCGATCTGTTTCCGATGGATTTTCTAAAACTTTCATACAACCCTTGTCCTGTCACACAAACAATCTTCTAGGCAAGCGCGTTTCATCTTAGGCTGCATCTTCACTTACCATAAGGTGTGATCGCAGGCCGCAGCCAAGCGCTAGTCTATATATTTAAAAAAAAACACAATAAATAAGAAGCTAATTCAAACAGCCGTTCTGAAGTGATGTGCATAAATATGTATATTCGGCAATTGATTTTTATTTATATACCTATAGATATAGATAAATTCAACGCCACCTATGTCGATTTCTATGAACTTACTAGTTCTGCTAAGTCGTGTTCAAATAAGTTGGTTACAAAGACTATACCAATTACTACAAGATACATTAGATTCTCATCATTTTATTTCTGTTGTATGTATGTAGATGGCATTATTTATATAATCACCTGCTTGTTGGTCTAGTGGTTAGTAAATTCGACTGTAGATGACGAAGTCCCAAGTTCGATTCCCGGGTCGGGCCGTAAAACGTATTGTGTTTTTCTTTCAAGAAATTCTCAGTACTAGCCCGGAGTTAGGGAGTTGGCGGTAAGCACGTAAAACTGTTGGTCCTGCGCCCGATCTCTCTCCGGTCGTGTCGGATTTGCGTCCCATCAGACTGAGAGTAAGGGAATAGAGAGTGCATCTGTGTTTGCGCACACACTTGGGCACTATAATATTTCCCGCGCAGATGGCTAATCTCTGTGGAGATTAGCAGCCGTGGCCGGATTTGGTCGGGACATTATTATTATAAATAATCCTTACAAATAATTGTAATTTAATTTTCCGTGATCAAAGTAGGATACCTTGCTTCTTACCAGTTGAAATCGGTAGAGGGGTTCAGGCGTGAAAAGTTATTAACAGACCGACAGACTGATAATGAGATATTATGATAATATTGTTATTATTATAATAGTGAAATATGGATAGGGATTAAAATAAAACAAACAAAAAGATCTACCTAAAAATTGAATATAAATATTATTATATAATATTAAAATTATGATGGCAGCTAACATGGCAGTGTAACTAAAATATCATTTTAGTTAATCATTACCGATAAGTTACGGTTAACAACTTTACGAAATTAATTTGTATTTTTCTTAGTGTTTATGAAGGTTCTATTTTGATCTCATTTAGAATTTACTGGATAATAAAGCCATTTAAACTCGTACCCTTTAAGCCCATACTTTTCGTCCTTTTCCGTTTCAGGTTTTGGAACTTCTTCAGATTGTATATCTAAAATTTCTTGAGAAATCCGTGGATGAAATCCTTTTTCATCCGCTACATAATCTACTCTTGTTCTAATACCATTTCTTCCTGTTACGTAGTAGTATCCAATTTTTGCACCGCTCCTGTAACCTTCTTCATGGTGAGCATGAAAACCTAATGTGTAGTTGAAGGTATATAAAAGTTCTGTCATATCGCCTGTTGTTAAACCTTTTGGCAAACCTTCAGTTTCTCCTGGATTTTTGTGATAAATGTCAGTATTTTTATTTACTATTTGCATTTGAGCTGCTAAGAGAACCGGTTTTTCAATATTTTGTTTGGATGATGCATACGAATTTGAATTATATTGTTGCTGCGGGGTAACCATTTGCAAAATATCTGTAAAGCTTTTTGGTTGCCTATCTCCTGGTGTTGTTCCTTGTACTGAAGTATCTGTTGCTTGATTAGGACGTTTAGACTGATTTTGATAATTTTCAGTCTGAATATATTTATTGCTATTTATATTTGACCCTTGAACATAATTTTGTTCTGTATTAGAACTTGGATATTTCTGTCCTAATGTAGATATGCTAAAATCTTGAACATTTGTGATTGCTTGCTTTGGATAACTTCCAGGATTTGAAACTTGCTGATTATTTCTGTTCACATAAGGAGTTTGTAAATTATATTGCCCGTCGATAACACCTTGTTGTTTTTGTTGTTCCACATTGAATCCTTGTTGTTGTTGTTGATCTAACGATTGTGCTAATGAATTTGGACCTCCGATAATTTTTTGGTGATAATTTTGTTGACCTTGCGCCTTTTGCAAATATTTCCGTCCTACATTGAAATCATCTTGTGGATAATTTTGCTGATTTGCTGAAACTTGTTCTTGATTAATGGCGCTAACTGCTTGATTCGGATAATTTTGACCAGGACTGGGAATATCTTGATAAGATTGACCCGAAATAGACCCTTGTTGATAGTTTTGTTCCTTTGGTTTTGCTGATTGTTGATATGCAAATGAATTTTCATATTGTTTATTATTGTAATTTTGTGAAGTTTTCTGATAATTACCAGCTAATTGGGCATTTTCTGTTGATTGCAATTGTTTATTGTAGTTATTGTTGGTAGATAAAACTGTCGAACTGGCTAACTTTGGTCGAAGCGTTGTTGTAGTAGTTGTTGTGGGTAATTTACAATGAGAGCAAGATCTTGATGGCGAACTACTTTCTAGTTTGATTTGCTGAGTTTTAGCCAAACTTTGTGTTTGTGGTGTTGAGAATTGTTGCGATGCCGCTGCCGGCAGGGGCAATGAGTGTCCTTTTCTTTCTTCAGAGTTCCTTGAAGCACCGGCCGTCGGATCTGAAAAGTTTTAAACAAATCTTTTCACAAATATACTTTTGTCACCATAATTATATTAAAGCCCAAATTGAAATTTTGTACCTCTAAATAAAAATAATTGAAGTATTTGTCTGAGACATTGAAATACACATCCATGTATCAAATGTTCAAATCAAAGTTCAAATAGATACGATTGAAGTGTCCGTAAAATTGTTTACGTATAATTACTAATGTAATCGTGACACGTCATTATGACGTCAGTGTACATTTTACTAATCTTTACTAATTACCGAAGCACGAATGTGGGTGGTATGGGGAGGGATCTCAAGAGATTCTTAAGAGCCTCTCTGATGAAGTTGGGAGGTGGACAAGGAAACTCCCTTATAGTTTAGGTAGAGCGGGATATTTAAATTTAGATTAATTTGGTTTGTTTTACGATTAGTTTTCCGTACATGCGATGACAAGTAGGTACTTTCTGATGGAGGAGATGGAAGGCAGGTAGTGGAACTACTTATTTGAATTTTAAAATTATTACAGTCAAATTGTACATGCTGAGTACAGTAAATTGGTACTTACAAGGTTTAACTCGGATATTCTTCATAGATATAATTTTAAAGTTTCCGTTTTCGTCTGTTGCATATACCGTTACGTGATAGACGCCGTCAGCAGTAATGAATCCGAATTCGCCCATAATTATGCCATTTTCATCTGAAATGTTTTGAAGTGGTTTCAATTTGAATTAAAAAGAAAGATTATACAGGTATATGGCATCGTTTATAATTAAATATCTTTTCTATATCTGAAATCCAATCACAGATAATTTCATCGTTATAGGTTCAGAGCGCAGGTCTCTTCTTAGAAAAGGATTTATGATCATGATAACGGGGTTCAGCGTAAACAATAGCTTAGGCTCAATAGTATAGGCGCTATGGTGAAACATACGGAAGTACGGAAATATAACATACATACATAGAGTTCCTTTCTTTTGACTTTGCCTTATCAGGTTAAAATTTTTAACTCTTTTTTTGTTAGGTAATTGATTCATCCTTATTATTTGGTTTCATGATAGGTGACGTTCCATCTTAGGTACAAGACATCTAACATAATGGTTAAATTTACCGATTTTTGTTAACTTTATAAACCTACCTTTCTTTTCATGTCGATGCTGCTCTCCATCAATGGTGAACCCGAATTCGTACGGTCGGTTTTCGTCCGTGTATTTATCGGCACCTTGTGCTTGGAAATAGCAAAGCACTACACAGAGAGTTAGGCATACTGTTTTTAGTCGGCTCATCTGAAAAAAAAAACATAGTTGCGTTAGTAATTTTTGAACGAGCGAAGCGAAGTTCTCTGAGTCAACTAGGGCGCTTGCCTACTAGACAGAGAAGTGTGTCCGTCTAAATGTCTGTCAGAGCCCTATAACTTCTGAATTACTGAATATTAGAACGTGAAACTTGGTTGAAAATTCAGTTATATCCTGTACTTGAACAACAAATACTAAAATTAGATAAATGTTATAAAGAAACGAAATTATTTAATTTTAATGCGCCATCTATTAGCATTATTGTGAAGCTAATAGCTTCACTGTAATGCTAATAGATGGCGCTGTGTCAGTAAAACAGTTTTATGTCAACTATTATTTTTTTTATTGCGTCTAATGTTAAAAGTTAATTATTACAATATATAATTAAAACTTTTGGGAATTATGGGATATCGCGAGGTCTCAGTTCGGGGCGAACCACTAGTTATTTTTCTTCAACTGAAAGTTTTCAAAGAAAAAAGATTAGTTATAACTGGTCATCATTGAACAAATACTGATCACCAACGTTTTTATTTGTATGTTTCAGCTTAAATAAAAATGATTCAGTGCAAAGTGTTATTTCGACAACTTAAATAACATTTTTACTTTTTACGTTTACTAGGTACTCGTACATACTAGCCGAAATTTAAATAAAAAATAGGCGGTGTGTCTGTGACATCCTCGTGCCCTGGAAAGCATTTAAAGCTATCGGTCGTGCGCCTGATCTCTGTCCGGTTGTGTTGAATTTCCGTCCCATTAGACTAAGAGAGTGAGGGAATAAAAAGTGCTCCTGTGGTTTCACACACACAATAATATCTCCTGCTCTGGTAGCTTATCTTTGTTACGGAATACATAATAAATAGCATTGCAGTAGTTCTCTGTGGAGATTGGCCGTCGTGGCCGGATTCGGTAGGAAGGACATTTTTTACTATTACATGTGTGAAGATTAACTGCTCAAATATAACTACATATACAGAGTCATTACAAATAAATTCAAGGCATGCTTTTTTGCGAACGAAACGGCGAGGTGCATAGACAATTTGAAGTTTTTTAGTTGCTAGACTTAGATTAGATTATACATTGCTAGACAAATATATTTGCGACTTGTAAATGGTAAGAACTTAAACTATGCATCCAAGTTTGTAGCTGATTCTTTGTTACAATTTTTTAGTTAGTTCTCTTTTTGTTATAAGTGACAACATAGCCCTTGACTGCGACCTCACGTGATGGTAAGTGAAGAAGTAGTCAAAGATGGTAGCGAGCTAACTTCGAAGGTTTCTTTCTACACGCTATTGCGCCAGAACACTAAATCGCTTGACGCTAAATCGCTTGTAGAGTGGTAACTAGCCATGCCCAAAACTGGCCAGACTAGATAAAAGACATGTTATTTGTAAGAGAGGTGAAATGTTAATAAAAATAAAAATAAATTCTTAAAAAAAACCGACTTCAATCGCTACAAAGTATAAAATCATTTTAGTTTGTATGTACACAATGTTGAAGTTGGGCGGGCGTAAATAAAAACGATGAAACCGATGCTCGTGCATCCTGGCATCCTGGCTACCGTCGTCGGTAGCCAGGTTTTTAGAAAGAATTTTTATTTATTTTCCGTGCTAAACAAATTGTAAAATCATTTTCGGACTCCACAATATAAGCTTCCTACTCCTACGAACCTATCCAACGACAATAACTTGCATAAGAGTCACGAATACCCACTGTGAAAGGTACTATAGGATACTATAGACTGTGTTAAGATAAGATTGTGATAAGTAGGTAAACCTATATTTTTAGTGTAAGCAAAGATGTATTATTTCTTTTTCTTTTCTTTCAATTAATGAAATATATTTTCATTTCATTTCCAATCGCACCCGAGACATCCCACTTTAAAACAACATCGCTCACCGCTCCGGGTCGTCACTCGTCATTGTCTATTTACATAAACGAGAAATATTTCTCGTATCTGTTATTAGTATCGGCATCATAAAATTTTATATAAATTCAACTCTTCAAGATATTTTATTGTTTCCTTAATCGTCTTTAAATCTACACAATTAAACGAAACCACCACTAAACTATTGTCGTTCTATTATTATCATTTTGAACCAAGTTAGCAATTAATACAGAAATACTTACATACGTATTATAATATTATGTATTTTATGCGCAACAACAATAAAAAAAATTCATGAGTAAAATTTTGTAGTATAAATTAGTATTAAATGAAGACTTCATGTAAATTAATCTATAAGATTTTTGTTGAATATTATTTTTGTATAAAAATGTGAATGTGTAATCAATTATTTCAAGGTTTTTAGCTTTCTGTCTGTCAGTCTATTGGCGTGTCTGTTTGTACGTCGGGCTAATCCTCGGAATGGCTAAACAGATATTGCCGAGATTTTACAGGCAGATTTTCCGCTCTCGGCTCTTGATTAGATAGCTTGCATCCCGGAAACCCATGCGTACCATACCATAATATATCTATACTAATATTATAAAGCTGAAGAGTTTGTTTGTTTGAACGCGCTAATCTCAGGAATTACTAGTTCGAATTGAAAAATTCTTTTTTTGTTGGATAGTCCATTTATCGAGGAAGGCTTTAGGCTATATAACATCACTTTGCGACCAATAGGAGCGAATCATCAGTGAAAAATGTTGCAAAAACGGGGAAAATTATCCATATTTAAAATATATTCTTTTAAAAACTTCTTAATCGCGATCATAATAACAGAAATTGAGCTAGTATTATATATATATACCCACATATAGTATATACCCATATAATATACCTATAGTACTTTTTATCTTGGAAAATCAAAGCATTGCCACAGGAATAAAAATAAAATAAAATCCATGTGGACGATTTTGCGGGTATCATCTAACTACTTAAAAATAAATATTGAACCACTAATACAAATTTTATTAGAGAACAAATAGATTTTTAGATTATGCACACAACGTACACCCGCAAGTTTGAGTTAAGTGAATGATCTCACGTCGGATATTTTGGTATTTTAATTATTTATTAATACAGTAGAAAAAGTAAATAGATTTATTTAACAACGAATCTTTGATTTCATATAAAATGGGGACAATAATTATTTCAATTAATTTTTCAATTTCAAGCCTCAATAGCGAAACGGTTAAAGGTGCGGACTGAAAACTAAAAGGTCGCAGGTTCGAACCCCACGCGTTGCACTATTGTCGTACCCACTCCTACACAAGCTTTCCGCTTATTTGGAGGAGAGAAGAGAATATAAGTCAAGTTCAGCTTGGCTAATATATTTTTAATTAAAAAAAATCTGTTGATTTCATCCTGATGCTCTCGAAATGAAATAATATAAGGGTACTCACGAAACTACAATGATTTTATTTAGACTTCTAAGAGGGGTTTTTGTGTAGGTACTCGTATTTCCAAAATGCCACTATAGCTATAGATGCTAAGGTATATATTTGATAAACTCGCTTATAAGTTGCAATATGGTTTTCCTAATTTCATTGGAAAACTAGATTCTTTTAAATATTTGAGGTGTGTAACAAACCTTACCACTTTCAGTTTTTATCAAGCACTTCCTCACAGGTTATAACAACCTCTCAGATCATGTGAACATTTTTAAAACACACAAGAACAATATTAATAACATATCTATAAAACACATATGTAATTAGTATCTACGAATTTAAATAGTTTCTGATGATCTCGTCTTAAGCTTTATGAATTAATCAAGTGGGTAAACGTTTAAATAATAACTCAATCAATCGGTTATAAGTTATTAATTTCCGTGAATTTTTGATTAGTTTACCAAAAAAACTTTGATAAGAATTTCTTAAAAAAAAAAGCGCAAGCTTTTATTGCAGCTCAAATAGAGTACCCACTTATTAATTGCACACGGGGTAACTGAAACGGTTATGTAAATAAATTGGCGATAATGAATTGGGACAACTAACTTGAAGTATATAGCCAAAACATTTTTATTCCTCTGAGACAACTAAGCAATGTCTTAATTTAAAAACCGTTTAAGCATATAATATATAATATAAATAATAATAATTAATTAATATAAAAAAAAAAGATACCGGCCGAATTGATAACCTCCTCCTTTTTCGAAGTCGGTTAATAATACAATATAATAAATAAGGGTTTTAATTTACTAGTTGGTAGATTAATTTTTAGATGACCACGTGAAATCAGTATCAGTACTCATGATGAGGATATGACGAGAATGGTTTAAACCTATTTCAGACCCTGCCTGGCGGCCCTATGTAATTTAACTAAATAGGGTCAATAGGTTAGCTTTACGACAATTATTGTTATCATAAATAATTACCTACTACGAGTACACTTCATTTTCATTCATACATCTCAACCCATCGCCGATTCACTACAAGGCACAGGTCTCTTCTCGAATGAGAAGGCTTGCTAGACTTCATACACCTTTTGAGAAAATTATGGAGAATTCTGTGGCATGCATGTCCTTACATTATTTTTCTTCACCGTTTGTTTATTAAAAAGTCAAAGATAGCTATCGCCGTCACCGCTTACACAGCTATACTGTATCTATGAGTTTTTATATAAAAATCAATTGCTGTTCGTTAGCCTGACATTTTTTTTGGTCTTGTTCGCCTAATACAGAGCTGGTATAAAAACAAAAAAAAAATAGGGAACCTCCTAAAAGAACAGCTGAAAATCAAAAAAAATCAAAATTGGTAATTAACCGACGAAAAAAGGAGGTTCTCAATTCGTCGCGTATATATATATATTTTTTTGTATCACCACTTTGAATTACTTTTAAATACATGGCGGGAGCGAAGCCACGAATAAAAGCTATACTTAGCTGTTATTAATAAAATATTAATTGTTTGCACGTTAACTTACTTTTTTGTATGCATTTGAGCTTTAACCGTGCGGTTCGTTGCGCAACTGATCTCACGAGACTGCGGATTCTTTGTACAACGTAACTTATTAATACGTTTACATAGAATAGATGAGGCACGCACACAGTTCTTTATTTTCGACTAGAGGTTATTTCATGCCTACTTATTTATATACGAATTTATTTGAGTTTGCTATTAGATCGATAGATGGGTTTTTGACAAGTTCTGCAAAGTGTGGATTCACTAAATCCGTCTCGAATGGCGTGCGAAAAACATCTGTAGATTAATTTACACCAAACTCTAATAAGTCAGATAACTCAAAAAAGGTCTCTGTTCCCTAGAGGAAAAGTAGTATTTTTGAATCTCTTGATAGTAAAGTTATGATGATAGTAACTCAATTTTATTTTGTCATACAAAATATGTTGTGGAATGTGACGTAAAATAAAATTAAGTTTCTTTTACAAAGAAAAGATTCAGGAGACTTTTTTTCGTCTCGGGAAGAGAGACCTTGTTTGAGTTGTCTGGCGTTTAATCTAGGTGTGTCACATACACCCACAGATAAGAGTACCTATGCCTATGTATACTCTTATCTGTGGGTGTATGTGACACCCACAAGTAAGTTGGGTGTACCTATGTACACCCAACTGTAAATCAGTACAAATACATAATTATATCTGTTGGTGAAAATCGAGTAAAGATCTTTTCTTTAGTGGTTTATGAAATTAGCGACTACTTATAGACAAATAAACGCGAAAACGGTGAATTTCTTATAGTGGCTAGCACATTAGTGTGTCTATGTGTGACATCGTAGTACTTTGTAGTTTTTTTTCAAAGGTGGGTTCGTACGGAATGGTTTTCGGGTATAAGAAAAATTCAGCTGTATAAGGGTTATCAGCTTTTGCCAGATTCCCAGTCATACGGTTGATATTCATGTACCACTATAATGACCCTAATTCATATCGACTACTACAATTTGCTTTCACTAGTGTATGTTGATCACAGGCAGTCAGCTCTATAGTTTTAGGTCACCAACCAAACGAGAAGGAACTTGTTAGGTTCGTGACATGTTAGAGACCAACTAATTGTAGTACCTTGTCAAGACCAATCGTTGGTCTAGATTAGTAGGTGGTAGAAAAAGATTTGGAGTGAAAAGGTTAAAAGGTTTGCTCCAGGGTCATAGGAACTTAGCTCTATTTAACATTTTAGGTCATCAACCTAACGACTAGGAACTTGCTACGTACCAAGTCAAGTTACTTAGTCAAGACTAACCGTCGTCGGTCTAAACTAGTAGAAAATAATTCGGAGTAAAAAGGTTGTTTGCTTCTTTTTGTGGTTAGTGGTTGGAAGAAGGTCAGGGGATTTAAGGAAAGGATTTAAGAAGGATTTAAATTTTTTATTTACATTTATATAGAGCCCCCCGCGACTTCATCCGCGTGGAATTAGGTATTGGGGTGGAATTTTCAAAAACTGTGACACACGTACTTCTTTATTTTTAACTGAAAGCTCTAATACCAATTTTGATGGAAACAGCTTGAAAAATGACGGAGTTTCATATAAACTTCCATCCCCTATTTAAACCCCTTAGGGGTGGAATTTCCAATAATCCTTTCTTAGTGTGCGCCTACGTCATAAAAGGAACCAACTGTAAAAATTTCAAGTTTCTCACTTCAGTAGTTTAGGCTGTGCGTTGACATCTCAGTCGTCAGTCAGTTAGTCAGGACTTTGAATTTTATATATAAGTATAGAAGATTTGACTTACAGTTACTTTAAGTCTTGTCGATTCATTTGAAATACAAAACATTTAAACATAGTTCAACAAAATACCCTGTTGTTGCCATAAGTTTAGTAAAACGTATTAGACATAGATACGTTTTGCTGCAATGCCTTTTATCATTCTAAAGATCTTAGGTCATGCACATTCATTGTCTAAATAACGTAATTCCTGTGCTTAGATTAACATTTTAATCGAGTGTTATATTGATACCTACACATCTAGTTTTTTTATTTTTGCCCTTAGTTTGTTTTACGTTTTAAGTACAATGGGTTATGTAACTATGTTTATTTTTATATATCACAATTCGTAACATAGCTTATTTATTATTGAACATTTTAGTGTCAATAAATTACACGCTAAACACTTGAGTTTGTCATTACACGCAAGGTAACATTAATAAATAAGGTAAGTGCATATGTATATTATGCTAGCTCATTGCTATCGAGAATATCACAACAATACGATTGTTTTGTGCTATTTCATTTTTGTGGGTTTTTATTTCTCACTTTAAATGAGAACCTTATTTAGCCACCATTTAACTCTCACCATAAATTACCAAATGTCCTCACAGACTGATTTGGTTGGTAAGTTATGCAAGTATTCATTCTTTATTATTTATTTATTCTACTATTCTATTCTATTATGTATGGATGGATGGATGTTTTTGACTCAATCACGCCGCAACGACTGAACCGATTTGGCTGTTTGGCACAAAGATAGATCACAGTCTGAAATAACACATAGGCTACTTTTTATCCCGCAAAATAAGAGAGTTTCCGCGGGAATTCAAAAAACCTCAATTCACACGAACGAAGTCATCAATTTTTTTTTACATAAAAAATATTATTCAAGCTGAACTTGATTCTCCCATCCAAATAAGCGAAAAACTCGTGATAGGAAAGGATCGACAATAGTGCAACGGGTGGGGCTCGAACCTGCGACCTTACAGTTTTCTGTCCGCACCTTTAGCCGTTGGGCTATTGAGGTGTTAAATAAGATTTAATGTGCACAGATAGTATTAAGCTAATCGTCAATAAGATAGGTCTAATTTTTGCACTGGCTATAGATATCATCCTTTTATCTTCACCTATTCCACCGAATCTTGTATTACGACTAATTTACAAAGGTCAGTGTTTAAGTGTTCGATGTTTATTTTACAATTACCAATAATCAAGGTTGATATGAATAGATGGCACCAAATTTGAACGTTTTTATAAACGCATTTAGTTCCTATTTATGTATTTTGAGAAGGTTAACTATATGTTGGTATGTAAATGAAACAATATATAAGTAAAGTGATTTATGAAAACTTAGCGTGTAGCTTTATCAAGGGTTTCCTCATTTTAAATAGGAAACCCTTTATTAATAATTGCCTCTATTATTCTCTAGAATTGCCGCTGCCTTATTAAATAAAACACCATAGCATTTTGTTACATTTTTTCACTACATAAAATATTTTTTAACCTATAAATGCTGGGCAAGCATTTTGGTTCCTTTAGGTTTCCTCCTATTCCTATATGAGTTATTAAATAGTTACGTTCCATATCAATAACACAATATCTAAGTACTTTAAAGTAGGTAGATACATACATGGCAGTTAGACACATTTTATTGTTTACAAATCACAATAAACTATGCTTAGTAGGCTTTTAGTAGGTATCGGTTGTGTTATTTACAATTAAAGATTTATGATGTATTTAGGTACATGATCATAAAGCAGTATTCAAACGTTTCCTATTGCAATCGTCTTACTAATTAATACTCGTATTATTATAAAGGTCAAATTGGATAATCTTCAAGAATATGGAGTCCTCGGAAGATAAAAACCTACAGTATAAATCAAAATGATCACTTGAAGATTGATATTGACATGTTCCATTTCCAATTGGCGAAGGGCGAAGAGATTATAATATTTTTTAATGAGACATAAACGTAATTCAGCAATCATAATTCCGGTATTTGTATTCGGCTTTATAATATAACTAGCTGATGCCTGCGACTTCGTCCGCGTGAATTTAGTTTTTAAAATCCCGCGGGAACTCTTTGATTTTCCGGGATAAAAAGTAGCCTGTTTTAATCCAAGGTATAACCTATCTCCATTTTAAATTTCAGCCAAATCGGTCCTGTAGTTTTTGCGTGAAAGAGTAACAAACATACACACACACACATACAAACTTTCAGCTTTATAATATTAGTGTGAGTGAAAGAGTAACAAACATACACACACACACACACACACATACAAACTTTCAGCTTTATAATATTAGTGTGATTACTGTTAATTTGTCAGTTTATATCGCCAGATTTACGTCATGTGAATTGTCGTTATAGGTCAAGAGAGAATGGAATTTTTTTAAGTGGTGCTTGATAAAAGCTGACAATTCATAGTTAGATATTTTACTTTCGCTAATCACAAAAATATAGCACTGCTGTTAAATCAAGTGTGATTGTTTGTTGGTTTGTTGATTAGTCCTTCAATCAAGCAGTACCTAACGGAGAAACGAAATGTCGTGATTTTTACATGGTTGTTTTTTATTAGAGTGATGTTATAGTGGTTTTAGGCTACCTTGTATTCCGGGAAAACAATAGGTTAGTGCGAGAATTTTAAAAAACTAACTCTACGCGGTAGAAGTCACGGCTCGCGGGGCAAAAAACCACAAAATATCTTTAAAAGAACCCATATACCAACTACCTCCTGGCAGGTCTAGTAAGCCTTATATAGGGAATTATGAAGCATCTCCTAAGATTTTCCCACGCGCTTTTGCAGCAATAAAAAAATAATTATTGACACGTAGTGCTAAGGAGTTTATCCAAGAGAAGATGATAGATTTATTTTATATCTTAGTTTTAAGATATAAATGTGCAGAAATATGCAATTCAGGAACTCGATGTACTCACGAGCATAGCCTTCACGATTTGAATAATAACTTGTGAGCCATGTGAAATACAATAGTAAATTACATTTTCTATACTCTAACATATAAAGAAAAGCTATTTAAAGTAACTATTATAACCATAAACATAGTATTGCTTTACGAAATTAACTATGTACCTTAGGGGTCTATAAGCTGTAACATTACAACACTTTTTACCCCCGAAGCAAAAAGAGGGGTGCTATAAGTTTAATATGTGTATTTGTGTGTCTATCTGTTCCCTCGTAGCTCCCCTACGAATGGACCGATTTTGATGCGGCTTTTTTCGTGTAAAAGTTAACGTAATCGTGATGGTTCTTTGCTATTATTTATGAAGATTGTTCTTTTCTACTTGATTAAAGGGTCTTAGAAACTTTCACGGGTGCGTTTATTTTGAAATTTGGAGTACCGTTACTTCTGATTATTTTCAAGACATCCTTGAACTGATGCTGCAGAACCCCTGAGCAAACTTACAGCAAATATAGTATTTTAGGGCTCATTAATGGTCTCAATGAGTAGGTGTCAGATTGATAATGATCGAGGATCGAGGAGGAGGATTTGATGACGGAGCAGAAAACTGGGTAACAGGATGTTGGGTAAGTAGGTATATCATTCAAAGTGCAGTGGCGAAAGATTCATATGTCGGGGGTGTTGAAAATCATTAATTTACATTTGTATAACAATTCCTTAGCTTCAAGTGTGTCCCGGAATTAATATTTAGCATATTAAAGAAATATTGAAAACAATATTATAACAATATAAGTACATTAGAATCTTTTATGTGGGAACTGAGACAAAACTTCGTTCATAAATTTTGCTATTAGATTATTTTATTAATATGTACCTACAATGCCAATTATTTTATATTATTAAATGTAGTTGTCTTTGCTTATAGGAATTGCGTGACAAAATTTTTGTATTTTATTAATATTTTTAATATAGTCTTACCTTTGGTCTTACCATTGTTATAGTTCAGTAGGTATAATGAAGTGCCTTGCATTTCAAATTCAAGTCGTCTGTAGAGTAATATGCAATTGAATAGATGTAGGCGCTACGAGTACGTTCTACAAATACAATAATTAAAAATGGCGAAAAAATTTGAGTGTTATGTGTAGTTTTTGAAATAACCTGTATTATATAATCTGTTTTATTAAAATGTGCATGCTCTTTTAAAATAAGCTTTTGGATATATTCTACATGTTTTATACTTTTACGGGCAAAATATTGTAAGAAAAAACAAAGGTACAAGTAAAAATGGGTACGTTGATATATATCTACTAAATTGGTGAATTACATTTACAATTTAGAATTTTTGAATTGATACTCTACCTTTTTTCAACAATTTTATTCAAAAGTCGTAATGCTTCAATAGTTTGTTTTCCAGAGGGACAAGCAAAAAAGATGAATTCTTTGAGTCACATCTGTATGTAATCATTTCTAATTAACTAAATTACATTAAGATCTAGTTTATTAATGTTTTGAAAATAGAAGTTCTTACCGGTCACTATTAGTACCTACTTAATTAAAAATTTGCAGAAAATAATTATCGTTGCATTACTACCTAATTAGATAGTCAAAGAATACTATAAATATTAAGTTTCGAATATTCCTGTATTATTGTCTTTTCGACAACCTCAACATCAAGGTCAAGATTTAAATACTCCACAGCATTCAATATCACCATGAAGACCGTAAGTACTACTTCAAAACTTTATATTTTGCTCGTGTTCTGTTAACTTCGTTCTTATACTGAGATCTATAGAGCGTGCTCTGACATAAATCTGTCTCGTTAACTCTGTCTTGAGTCTGAGCTGAGTGAGGATGCGGTCTATAGATTTCAGCCTTAGATTGAGATCTATAGAGTGTGCTCCAACATACAAGAAGCTCGCACTTAAGACAACGAACGAAAATTAGGAACCAAAGTGTTTTTCTTAGGATAGATTGGTCGTCCCTGTACCTTAAATATGACTTTGGACATATCGGTATGGGGATAGATTTTGAGCTTCGAAGCACAATGACGTTAGTGTAAAATTGATCTAAAGACTCTTATTTCAGTGTTGCGGATTCAATCGATGTTTATTTCTCAATACATGGTCGATTTTGAGTATTAAAACATGCTCGTTGTGATCTATTTTTATTTGACGTTATAGTGACTCGCCATTCGAAAGTTTTCGCGATATATAAACTCGTACTAAGTCTACGTAATGTAATCTACTTTGCAGAGTGGCTACTCTGCAAAGTAGATTACAATAGATAGAAAACCTATGCTAGGTACTCCATGCTAGAGCAAATGTGAACCTGGTACTGTGAGCGTGTATGGAACTTTAACCGTAAATAACTTTAAATCTTCTATTACAGTTCATTGTTCTCTCTCTCTGTTTTGCGGTTACCCTGTGCGCATCGATTGAAGAAGATGCTAAGTCGGCGAGGGCTGCTCTAAGAGAACTGCCGGCACTTGAACACGAGGAAGTCCACGATGAGTTCGGACAGTATTCACTACGCTACGTCACAGCAGAAGGCACTGTCGTCTCGGAGCGGGGTCGCTTAGTACCCAACAAGGAGGGAACCGGCCATGTCCTCGTCACTGAAGGAGAAGTCTCGTATGTCGGAGACGACGGCAAGACTTACGTCACCAAATACACCGCTGGACTCGACGGCTACAAGGCAGAAGGCAGTCATTTTCCCCAAGCACCCAAAGTGCCTGCGCCGGAACCTGTCTCAGAACCGAAACCTGCCCTATTTGTTTAAGAATGATAATTTTAACTAAAATACGGAATAAACAGTGAATAAATGCGGAACATATTTTTTTATTTTATAGTATTGCATCATGTTATCCTGTACCATGCATAGAAATATACCCGCCTCCTGTTAATATAATTGTTCTGCTCAACTAAGGAACTCACCAAGTAAAGGATGTTAGCCTTTAGATGGCGTTGTATGCTCTAAACTACGTTAAGCCTTTTAACCTAGTTTGTTTTTTAAATAGACTTGTGTTAATCAAAGGCGGGCATACATTCATGATAATGAATGATCATGAATTTAGTTTGGTTACGCATACCGAATCAGCACCATTGTAAAGCTATTCTATACAATTATTGGAAAAGTATCTTGAATGGATATAGGCATAATATTTCAGTTCGTCAAACATTTACGAAATGAGCATACCTACTGACATTTAGCTGTTTACGAAATGTATGTAGGTGTAGGTATAGTATGCTTGCACTTTGGTTGCGCTACCTATTTTCTAGGTGTGAATGAAAATAATAATATGGTGGTGTAACTAGTATAGTGTGGTTATTGCTCTGCGAAAATTGTAAAACCTAATAAAAGTAATTTTGGTGACTTCCCTACCGCAGTGGTGAGCAATGTGGTCTAATGACTGGGAGGTCTCGGGTTCGATTCCCGGCAGGGGCAATTTGGAAATTTACAATTTCTGTATGCGTGTGGAAACCGATAAAGGGTATGGGTTGAATCTTCACTTCTACACACACACTTCCCTTCCAAGTTAGCCCGCTACCATCTTAGACTGCATCGTCACTTACCATCAGTAGAGATCGCAGTCAAGGACTAGGTATCTTGTCATCGAATAAAAAAAGTCATCCAAGGTAGTTGTCAGCTCTTGTATTCTCGGTAGGCTTGATTAGCCTTTTTGAAAGAAATTTCTATCGAGGTTTTCATATTTAATAATTGGTAGATAAGACTTTTTAATAAAGTTGGTTCGTCTAATTTTATAATTTTTTTTAAATATGAAACTTAACAAACCCGCGTCTGCGCATTCAACATGAACACGCACTAAGCCAAGCAGACGTAAAGTTGCGTAATAAAAACAATACCATATTGAAATCTGAGGTTAGAGGTGGTTTAAACGTAATTTTTATGTAGTTAATATTTTACTTGTAGTCATCATCATCATCATCAACTTATGGACGTCCACTGCTGGACATAAGTCTCTTGCATGGACCTCCACAGACCTCGGTCTTGCGCCGCCTGAATCCAGCGACTCCCTGCGACTCGTTTGATGTCGGTCCATCTAGTGGGGGGTCTGCCAACACTGCGCTTCCCGGTACTTTACTTGTAGTAAGAATAAGCTATTACAACTTATTATAAAAATATAATATGTCCTTAAAGATTTCGTTAACATTCATAAATCATATATTATTTTATTGTAGTTTTATTGCATAAAATACTTCAAGGCGGTGTCATTCAGTGAGCTATGATTAATTAAATCTAATCTGTGAATTAAATATTGTTTTTAACTATTGTATTGGGACTAGAGAGGAAGTACCAATCTAATTGGTTTAAAAAATAAAATAATTATTAGTTATTAGCAGTTAGATAGTAAATTAAGTAAATAAAAAAAAACTAGTTGTTTTATTGTAATTATTTATTCTTTAGGAAAGCTTCGATACAGAAGTGTAAAAATACAAAAAGTATCCTATGGCACAAGTAAGATACAATGTTTCTCATCGACTGTGCATAACGCAGTAATAACTGAGATCGAGTAATAAATTCTGTTAGTAGAGACGGAATACTGGCACAGACCAAGGTGTTAGTTATTTACACGGTCAAAGATGATACCAGTTCAGTAAAGGTAGCCATACACAAAAAGTTTCAGGTCATCTGTGCAGGTAAAATAAAGCGAGGATGGCTTTCCAGAACATATAAGTTACGCTTTACCATTTACCTGAACAGTTTACCTCTACATAAGCGCTAAGTTTTTAATTTACGTGACTTGTATGGGCAGTCCAATGTCTTGATTTCAAGATGGTCATCTTGCAATCAAGTCATTGTTCTTGCAATTTTCTTGTTTCACGTTTTAACTTGAAAACTTACACTAAAGGCTTCTGAAAACACGTCGGAGGCACACAGTTCCATGTATGGCTGGCTTTATTTTATTAAACTACTTTTGTCCAAGGGAGGTTTTGGGTTGGTACCCGTTTGTGTCAGCGGTGAATGTCACAGTGTAGTGTTTGCCGTCTGGAGCGACGTACGCGTACTGCCCAGTTACAGTTAAGGCAGCGTTTTCAGACTGGGGATTGTCAATCTTTCCCGTTTCTTGCCTTGAGGTGCCGTCGCTAGTTTCATACCTGTGAAAAATATCATATATTATTATCTGTCTACTCTTTACTTTTAGCTATGAAAAGATTTCATCGTATAAAAGATTCTCATCTTAATATTATGTCCCACTAACTTTATTAATTCAGAGATAGGGATAGGGGTTATACTTTTTAAGTTCAAACACATATGTAGAGAATTGAGATGAATAAATAATAGTGAAAAAATAAAGTGAAGAGAATGATGCCATGTACGTACAAAATAGTTGTAAGAACACCATTTGCATCAGTGATTTTCGTTAGTCATAAGTGATGAATGACTGATGAAGAGGAAAGTGGTCCAAATTTTTGAAATGTTATAGATTACTGGTCATGGTCATCAATTCGACAGTGTCAGTCACTGCCAAGATCACAGCAGTGACTATGCTGAAACTGACAGTCACCATCTCAGGTACCTACCATCTAATGGACGCTTATAAGACAAAAATAATACTAAAATATGAAGTAAGCTCAAAACGAGTACCGTAATTATGATCATTTTCATTAATGCTAATAGGTGCAGTTTTGTTCGTATTAACTTCACTCATAACTTCGTTATATTACCAACATTATTACATTCGTGAGTGAAGTTAGTGGGGAGGTGTGAAGCCTGCCTACTAGCATTTGAATATGGTAATACAAGAATGTATGTCTCTAGGATCAGTAAGAAGATAGGTCGTCCTCAATTTAACAAATATGAGAGTTCAAACGTGATGTGCTCAAAGTTCAAAGAGAGCATCTTTGATTACGTAGGTATTAGGTATCTTTAGAATACCAGTCATGGTTATTGACATACTTTACAATACTTTGTATTTGCAATCATGTTAGTTGGATTTAATTAGTCAGACTTTAATCCTTTTAATCCGTATTAATATTATAAATGCGAAAGTTTGGATGGATGGATGTTTGTTACTCAATCACGTCGCAACGACTGAACCAATTTAGCTGAAATTTTGCACAGAGATAGATTATAGTCTACAATAACACATGCTTTTTTATCCCGGAAAATAAGAGAGTTTCCGAGGGAATTCAAAATCCTAATCCACGCTTACTATATACACATATAGTAAGTTTATATGTTGGTAATAATATTTTCTGAAACAAACTCTGGAAATTATTGGGTACCGGAGGGCAAGAATGTTTATAATATGAGCTTAATTTATTTTTTTCCGGCTAAATATAGACATTATTTGACACTGATTTCTAAGCCTGAAAAAAAAAGAAAAGCTTATTCGATGAAAAAAAATATCAAGCCTAATTAAAAAAAATATTAATAAATATATTATTATAGCCTTTAATTTTAAAAGTAACAGATTACGCGGCTCCCGTTGATTGAAAGACAAACCAAAAACTGAAAAACAACAAACAGATACTTTCGCATTTGAATATTTATAAGGAGGTAAGGATATTAGCAGTGGCGTAACTAAACCGTTTGAGGCCCGTGGCAAATTCATCGGATGGGGCCCTCCCTCCCCCAATATAAAGAAGCTCAACCAATGAGACAGGCCCTTCAGGCTGGGCGCCCGTGGCATTTTGCCGTCTTGCCACCCTATTTGTTACGCCACTGGTTGTTACGCCACTGGATATTAGTAAGGATTTGTAACACCTAACTATTAGCCAGTTTAAGAACTTACGCGAAGCTGTAGCCATCAGGTTGCACGTCGCTGTCGAACCGCAGGATTTGAACATCCTGGGGGCCCTGGGGTGCTCCAGCGCATAACGCAGCAAGTACGCACACGACTGTCACCTTGGAGTTAATATATATAAAAAAATATTAATTTTCCGAATACCTTTACCTACAGTTCCCAATAACAAAGCCTCAATAGCCCTACGGTTAAAGGTGCGGTCCGGACTGAAAACTGTAAGGTCGCAGGTTCGAACCCACTCCTAGTACAAGCTATCCGCTTATTTGGAGGAAATAGGATGATACGTTCTTTTAAAAAAAATCGTTTTTGCTATACCAATTAAGTTTATGTAAAAATTCGTTCTTGACTGCTATTACACCTGACGGTAAGTAAAAATGCAGTCTACGATCGAGCGTGCTTGCGGAGAAGGTGCCTAATATTCACTGTTGATTTAAAGATACCCAAGAATTTGTACGACCTTCACCCCTAACTAAGCGAACATTACGAGGGTAAACTCGGAATGAGTCAAAAGGGCGACAGTTGACCTTTGAAACTGAAGTCCATCGACATAAACCTTGGTATATCTAGTAGTATCTGGTAGCTTTTATAAAATGTACTGGTAAGTAGCACTAGAGTATAAAATTGTATTGCATTGCGTAATTCTTAACATGACGACAATAATAATCATGATTATATTTTTAATTATGTTCAATGTACAAGTCGACGTTAATTGTCAATCTAATAAACGTAGTATGTACTCAGTAGTCAATCTGTGAGTTAGTATGGAAAGCTTTTGGGAAAAGCTATGGTTTTTCATCTCCATACCCAATCTGGGTACGTACAGTTTACAATATTATCTTGAAACGATAGGTATATTATAATAATATTGCTGACTCCGGTAATCAAGGCTGACTGTAGGTAATCAACAATTAATTAATTAATTAATCTATTTATTATCAGCTAGGCTAGAATTTTGATTATAACATTTGGATGGCACTTAAACTTTCCTGAAAATAATATTACCTATCTATCTATATTGAACTTTTAAAGACATTAATTTATGACATAATTTTTTTTTTATTAGTAGTAGGTTGTTTAGTAGTAGTTCATAGTTCATGTTCATGGAATTATTATTTTCCCGTCCGTGACCGTAGCGGAATGTTTCAGGCCGTGGACTGAAAACCGAAAGGGTTTAAACCCCACATTATATTGCATTGTTGTCGTACCTACTTCTAGTAAAAGCTTTGCACTTAGTAAAGGGTGAAGGGTAAAGGGTAATATGGGTCATGTTCATCATGGCTTCTATACTTAAAATTAAAAAGTCAGGAATATAAAATCAACGAAACTAATTTTCACCGTCCACAGTTAGCACTTTTTCTTGTTTTGTAATACAATGTTACAGTTGATAGAGACGTGAAAATTCGCGAAAGCTTTCAGCACTATAAAAATTAAACCCTTTTAAAATCTGTCACCTTCGAAGCTTATTAAATATTAGAGTTGTAATAATAAAACGAGACTCACGTATTTAAGCATGATGTTCAGTATTCCTCGTGAGCACAAACTAACGAATGAGTAACTATTGTGGAATCGTTGATTTTATATGCATTCTGAGATGCAGCATTTGCAGAAGGCTGACATCATACGGGTATGATGGAGCGTTACACGAACCACCACTCTCCTTTGAAGATGTCTCATCTTTTTTGTTAACTTTGCCCAACATTACAAACGAATTGCTTACCCCGACAATACACTAAATATTGACCCGACTACTTAGGTGTATGTACTCGTACCTACGTGCCCAATTAAGAAAAGTATTACGTTTTATTTACTTGTACTTATATTGGCATAGAAACATTTACTTCGTTTATTGCATTACACTGACTTTTGCATTCATTTTATGAGCTTTTCGTTATATATATTTACTAGCTGATGCCCGCGACTTAGTCCGCGAGGATTTAGGTTCCAAAAATCCCGCGGGAACTCTTTGATTTTCCGGGATAAAACTAGCCTATGTCACTCTTCCGATCGTCAACTATACTCATGCAAAAAATTATGTCAATCTCTGTTGCTGCTTGATTGAAGGACAAACCAAAAAACCAACAAAACATTAAACAAACACACTTTCACATTTATAATATTAGTCAGGATTTTACGCAAATTTTATTTTTGTGCTGGGTAGATATTATAAGTTATCTTCTAAATATGTAGAAGGAAAAGGTGACTGACTGACTAACTGACTGATGTATCTACTAATGGACAGTTGAAACCACTGGATGGATCGGGCTGTTTGGCATATTAGGACGTAGGCATCCGATAAGCAAGGGTTTTTCAAAATTCAAACCCTAAGGGGTTAAAATAAGGCCTAAAAAGGGGTTTTAAAACTCGAACTTAAGGTGAGTGGAGCCGCGGGCAAAAGCTAGATTATAATTTTTAACTCTTAATTTAAACACTCATGCTCGTTTTGACCAATGTTCCCTAACTTTTACGGGTTATAACTTTTACGGTTTATGAACCTTTAGAGACCATCTAAAGTGGAAATTACATTCAGTAAGGGATTGCATTTACCTAAGTAAAAAAAGTATGGTTGGTCAAAACGGGCATCAATCTCCTTGGCTTAGTGATGAGCTCTGTCTTATAGGTGGAAGGACTTGAGTTCGATTCCCAGCCAATTTTGTTTTCATAATTTGTAAATTGACTCTGGTCTGGTCTGGTGGGTGGCTTTGGTCATGGCTAGTTACCATCCAGAAACCGATTAGGGGAGTATGGGTTTAATTTACACTGCCACACCCCTTCCAAGTTACTCGCTACTATCTTAGACTGCATCGTCACTTATCATCAGGTGATATCGCAGTCAAGATTTTGTCACTGGATAAAGAAAAACTCATATGTCATTTATTATGAAACTTTGACAACTCTACTTTTTTGATTTTGTTTTATAATTTTTCTTATATTGGAGTAGTATGCAGTAGTACCTTTTTCTATCTGGAATAGGCTTGCGCTTGACGACAATAGAATAGCACTGATGAGGTCTAGGTTAGAGCGCGCTTGCCTAGAAGATGCCTATTCACTATTGCCTTAAAGGTACTCCAACTATAGGTGGCTCAAATTATAGTACCTATATACTGAGTAATTAGGCCAGAATTTAAAGTTTTATGTACTTCTTTTCAGCTATCTTTTATCTGGTACACGGTACAAGTAATTTATTATTACAATTATACTTTTAATTGGTGCGATTATACTTTTATTGTAACTTTTGTATTAGACGACGTTGTTAAGCAACAGTACGTGAGTGAAAACACAATGAGCCAATCGAAAGTTTCATATCGCTATGTAATGTTATAGCATGACAACACATGTGCAAATAATGTAGACATGTCTTTTGAAGATTTTAAAAGTACAAATAATAAAAATGTAGGTGTGACTTAGCCTAATGTAAACAGGGCTTCCGAGACGAGCAAGCAGCTTGGCGTCAAGCACGTAGATCTTAGCTTGCGTCAAGCATTTTGACCATCTACAACGCTGGATTGATGCTTGAGACAAGCATTTACGTGCTTGGCACGCGCTTGATGTGATTTTATATTTTTTGCTAGACATGACGGCTTGTCGCAACGTTTGTTTGAAGTCTTGCTTGATGAAGCCGCTTGACGGGCGTAACTGGCGTATCAAACTGTTGGAGCAAGCAACAGAAGTCTACGTGCTTGACGCCAAGCTGCTTGCTCGTCTCGGGACCCCTTTACGCGAATCCCGGGTTCCCTAGTTTTGGGTATAAATAAATTTGTTAGCAATAATTCGTTGAATGTATTCAAACACACATATACCTATGCTATCGGGTGATGCCATGGAGGAATCAAATTTTTTGTTTGGTGTTGCACTGCAAATTGCAATAGTAGGAGGCTATTTAATTTTTCAGCTTCGATATGATTTTAACATAATATATTATGCTATAAGTAGGTATAGGTAATCTACTGAAAGTCACTAAAGAGTATACTTTAAGAACCAAACTTCAGTTGGTGTTTGTATACTACAACATGGGCAGATCGATTCTAAACCCAATTGTAACAGCGTTTCCTTTGGAAACGAAAAGAACTTGAACGGGAATAAGTCAATGAATTATTATATCATTGAAGTAGGTTGAGCGACTTTGAAGAAAAAGAGTCTGATGCCTATTTTGACCAACGTTCCCTAACTTGTACCGGCGACCTAAGCTAAGTCACTTTCGTTTCCACGAACCTTATGATTTTTTTTAAAGAATATTAGCTAAGCTAAAGCTGACTAATATCCTCCTATCCCCTCCAAATAAGCGGAAAGCTTGCACTAGGAGTGGGTACGACAAAGTGCAACGGGTAAGGTTCGAACCTTCGACCTCTCAGGTTTAAGTCCGCATCTTTAACTGTCGGGCTATTGAGGCTACATTGGGTAAGGGATTGTATTTAGGGGTACCTACGTAAAGAGAAAACTACGTAGAGGTGGATTTAGATTTGTTTGGTGAAAATGGGCATTCATGCGTTTACGTGAAAATAAATAAGATGGGCTACGTAGAGTTGGGGTATTTAGGAATGAACAATCAAACTATAAACAAACGATATCTAAAGTTCTGTAAATGTTCGATATAGTTCTTTCATTCACGAGGGCGCGTGGCTCATGGTTGTGTGTAGGTATATCGTATCTGTGTTAGTGTGAGCGAGAGCTTGCTCGCGCCTGACCGCTCCCACCTAGGCTTCTTACAGGCATGCACACTTACGCAATGTGCATGTACACGACGTAACCACAAGTAAAGCTCACGCGCCCTCGAGAATTGCAAGAACTATACTAGCTTAAACTGGCACTTGACTTGTAAAGGTTTTTATTATAATTATTATAATAATCTAACACAACATAATTATCTACTCATATTATTATACTTATTGTAGTCGTCTACGTAGAATTATTTTCAGTAGGTAAGTGTAATAAATAATACATATAATTAAACCGTTTGTTTGACCCGTAACAAATCTCGTATATAATTTTTTGTGTGAGGTTAATCCAATGCGATCATAGGTTCTTCTTATGAGTATATTATACCTACAATACTAATCAAGTATTTATCTGAATATAGTATATACAAACAGCCTTGACCTTTATACCTATAACTCGCACTCGATGGTAAGGTAATGATGTGCCGAATCGATTTTGGATTCTATTTATTTATTCGATGGTATTTTTAATATTTTGGATTGATTTAGGTTTTAGTTTTTTAGAAATATTATCTTATGTTATTGTTAATTTATGAAATAATAAACTTTATGCTTTAATAAATCATTAAATTTTTTATAAAAAATATATAGGTACAGTTATAAAAATTAAAATAAGTATAATTAAAGTAAATATAATTTTTTTAAATATATTTAGGGATATTTATAATTTCCAATATTACTTTCATACTTAGTCTTTTTTTTCATGTGTCGCATTCCATCTCATTTTTGGTACATATCAGAATCTCTCTTTCTCATATTATTTATTTGATAAAAATCAGTTTGCAAGTATTGCATAGATACGAAAACTCTTAGGTAGATTTCCCTTGCATTCGTTCCTTTAACAATTTTTCCAATAAGGTACCTATCGATTCTTTCTACACAACACTAACTACTATATTAATTACCGCCATCTTGAGGCGTCTCAGAAGATAATAATGGTTTTTTGTTAGTTTTAAGTTAAATAGTAGGTAGTTCATACGTATAACTGATGATGATGATTTAATTTGATTCAGAGAAAAATAATAAATTTTTTGCTAGAACCAGAGCTTTGAACATCAAAGCTCTAGTGGTTTTTTGTTTCTGAAGCAATTAATTTTGAATACGAAAATACGTATTAAACTTTGAACAACTATATAGGTACCACAGTATACTATGCTATGTTAGCATGCTTTTGCTAATTGCTATGCTATGCTATGGTATGCTTTGCTTTGTATAGCTAGGTACTAATAAGTACACTACGTTGGTAATAATATTTTAGTCTTAACTTGTAAAATTATTAATAATCGCATAACGTAATTTTTTTCTAAAAGGTAAACCGTAATATTCGTGTTTTTATTTTTCACATTACTTACTTACTTATTTATAATCTCACGGGGTATGTGTAGGCCAACTTTGCGCGGAAAAGTAGGTCCTAGTTTTCATCAAACACATATTATCATTAGGTAGGTACTTCCGCAACAAGCAGAAGCTTCATGAGAGAATATTGGCAGAGACGGCTCTAGCCCATGTAGCGCCCGTGTGCAATCAATATCTTGGCGCCCTCTAATAGACGCGCGGCCAAAATGGAATACTTACAATACAAGAATACCGTTTGACTTACGGTTATATTTTCACTAGTGAAAGGAAATTCAGGTGCAAAAAATGGTGCAATTTTAATTGATGTCGGGAAGCAAGCAAGCGCGGCTCGGCGCGGCGCCCCCTAAAACCCTGCGCCCGTGTGCACTGTGCACCCCTGCACTATGGTGCACACCCTGCACTATGGTGCAGGGTGTGCGTAGGTAAAGCCGGCACTGAATATTGGTTAAGGTTTTGAATACAACAACCAAATCTTATCCTTCAATAATTCATGATGGATTTTGCATTAGCTTTCTACATAATACATAAATTCTTCACTGTTCCTTATAGAATGAGTAAGAAGAGTACCTATCGTAAACTTTCTACGTTATAGTATCCAAATAATTTCCGCTGTTTTCACGTTTTGGGGTCGCATACCTACTTATTCTCCTGCTTTAATATAGTCTGCAGGAAATGGTTTACGTTTTTAATTAACGTACAGACCTGACCCTTTTTAACTCTTTTGTTGTGTAATATAAAGTGTGAACACATGCGGGATCGTGACAATGTTTACGCTCACGACACTTTGTGTACCTACTTAATATAAAAACAACTTATTACGCCTCGTTATTTATTAAGGTCGAATGTGTTGTCCATTGAATATTCTATTATTTTCTGTTGCAAAGCTTTAGGCAAAATAAGAGATCTAACACACTACCGATTACAAATAAATGACCAATTGCGTGTCAAGCCACACGCAGTGTAGGGTTCCGTAGTTGTCTTTCCCAGTTTAAAATGCGTACTTAGCAGGGTGTGCATATGTGATTTCATCCTAAAATGTTTTAATTACAATTTAAAATAACATCACAAAAGAAAAATGCGCATAGTTATTTTATAAGAAAAACTCAAGATACAATTTGGAGACTCGAAGTTTCAGTTTTCGAGACAGCTCTGGCTACTTATTATGAATATGATTTAGATTTGATTTACCAAGCAAATAAAACGTTTCCTGTAACGTAAGTTGACGCTAAAACTATATATTTTCACGAAACCACAGCGATACAGATTTCCTCAGCTGTGTGACCTCAGTGGGGAGCAGTATTTTCTAATAGGAAATGTCAAAGTAATTTCGTGGCAATACGGTGGCGATAACCTTTGCTCGTTTCTGCACGACAATCGCTTGTGTGCTACAGCTCTAACATAGAGGTATATTATGGTATTCAGAGATGAGTACCATACGTTATGTAACTGTTATTGTTAGTACTAAACCACAAGATTTACCAATATACCTACCAATAGAAGTTTATACACATAGGTAAAACTATTCAGTAGAAATATAAATATTTATTACATTCATTAGTAGAATAAGTTGAAGTAGATTTTGGTTCCAATTAATTACTATAATTAATTTGGCAATAGTCTCTAAAACTCAGTGAACTGAAATCCAAAAAGTCTACGCTTCAAAAATCAAAAACCTTACCGTTTAGCTTACCGTTTCTTCCAACTAACGGGATATTTACTTGAAGTCTGTGCTATTTAAGATAATCCTATTAATATTATAAGTGCGAAAGTTTGGATGGATGTATGGATGTTTGGTACTCAATCACGCCGCAACGACTTAACCGATTTGGCTGAGTTAGCGATAGATTATAGTCACATTGGCTACTTTTTATCCCGGAAATTGTATTTTCCGGGATAAAAAGTTCCCGCGGGCATCAAAAATCTCAATCCACGCGAACAAAGTCGCGGGCAATAACTAGCTAGTACATATGATTCTCTGACATAGTAAATTATGAGAGATCACTATGTTTTCAGGATTCCGTACCCCACTGAGCCTTCACTGTCCGCTGTACTTAAGGCTAAGGGCTGTATTTCATGAACCGTAATAGTCAGATACTTAATAAATAATAATAGCTGGTGTTAAATCTTGTACGATGGTACGGAACCCATTATGTGCGGGTCCGACTCGCACTTGACTGGTTTTATTTTTTATGACGAAATAAGTACAAGTACCTATTGTATAAAAAATTCGGGGATTAATTAGTTCTTTTCATGGCAAAACCAGACTGATAATAATTACCAGCCAAAGATTTAAATGCCCCGCTACTTATTAGCGAAGCATTTAAATCTTTGGTCACGTATAACTTTAGATATAGGGCCTAGAGGTGCTGGAATGCTTATCGGAATCAGAAAACTCTGTGTTGGTAGACTCCCACCTAGATAAACAAAATACGTTAAGGGAGTCATAAGATGCTGGATACAAGCTGCTTCATACCATCGCAATGCCCCTGAGGATATCCATCAATTGAGACGATATAATATCTGTAAAGCTGAAATTTATAGACAGCACTCTCACTCAACTCAGACTCAAGACAGAGTTAAAACGAGACAGATTTATGTCAGAGCATATTTGTGTCACGTTTTAACCTCTATCTTGAGCCTGAGTCGAGTCAGACCATGCTCTATAGATCTCAGCACTAGTATCGGTGATGATTTTCAATGTTCGTGTTAACGTTCGCAGCTGGACATTAGGTGATTTAGCGATTATGTTGGTCCACATATTGCGGGTTCGTTATTAATGTCTTCCAACGGTGATAATACAGGACTTGAGATGTTTGTTAACCTGAGATAAAAGTTACTCGACGAGCTTTGAAGCTCGAAGTTTCTCTATGTAAAAAAAAAACTAACGAGCTCCGTACTTGAACCAGAGCCACTGATTAATGGGGTGGGGCGATTAAGAAAAGACAAGTCATGCACAATAAAGCTAATAACAAACTAGCTTTTGCCCGCAGCTTCGCTCACTTTAAGTTCAATTTTTCAAACCCCTATTTTACCCCCTCAGAGGTTGAATTTTCAAATATCCTTCTTACTGGATGCCTACGTCCTAACAGCTATCTCTGTATGTAAAATTTCAGCTTGATCCGTCCAGTGCTTTGAGCTGTGCGTTTATAGATGATAGATCAATCAGTCAGTCAGTCAAAGCTGTCGGTCCTGCGCCTATAGTCTCTCTCCGGTTGCGTCGACTCCCATCGGACATCGTGCATCGGACTATAGAGTGAGGGAATAGAAAGTGCACCTATGCCTGTGCACACACCTATGCACTATAATATCTCGCGGGTAGATGGCTAATCTCCTGGTGGAAATTGACCGCTTTGGCCAGATTCGGTTGGGTGGACTATTATTTACTAATGCGCACTTAGTTGCCTAATCAATTCCCTTCGATATAGAAACTTCTTCCTGTACAGTGTCAGTACCCACTTAGTACTAGAATGAGGGCTATTCGGCGTACAGTCAGCATACAACGCAATTCACACAATTGACAAATCCCTGTAACATTTTCGTGGATGTTCTTAAATAAACTGTTTGCATGATTGTGATTAGCACCTTCGATGCCAATGAAACCTCGTAACATCTTATTGTCAATACAATGGAGATATTTATAGCTCGCGGTTTCGGTTCAGAGCATAGACGTGCAGGGTTCAGCCGACCAGAGGTACTCGTTCCATCAGCCCCAAAATCACTATCAAAATGACGAAAATCGTAAGTTTTTGATTTTATATAAATACATAAAATACCAAAAATTCTACGGTATTATAGGTATTTCAACTAAAATATGAGATTTTTCAAGGGATCTCATAATTTAAATGTAAAAATTCTATTTTCGCCACTACAAAGTACCTATATCAATTGTGCCTACAAAATTTGAAGAGTTCCCTTGATTTCTCCAGGATCCTATCATAAGATACTGACCTGATTATAATAGGTCCATCTGGGAAAAAAGAATTTTCCAAATCGGTCCAGGAGTCTTCGAGTGATCGGGGAACATACATAAAAAACCGACGAATTGACGACCTTCTCCTTTTTTGGATGTCGGTTAAAAAGCTGCTAACGTACTGGCAGGTCCTTTTATTCAGGAAAAATAAACCATATATGGGATAAAAAAAGGAACTCCACGCAGGTAAAGTCACGGGTGAAAGATAGTAGAAAAAGTTGCTTAAGTAAATGTACTTCTTTTTCAGACGCTTTTCACTTTAGCCGCTGTTGCGCTGGTGTGCGCGTTGCCGCAAGCCCCGGCGCAGGCGCAAGCGCAGGCGCCCGTACAAATTGTCAAGCAAGACTCTGAAGTTGATGTTAACGGATATAACTTTGCGTAAGTTTTAATATTTTATTTTAGATACTAGTTGATTCCCGCGGCTTCATTCGTGTGGATTAAGGTTTTGTATTCCCGCGGGAACTCTCTTATTTCCCGGGTTAAAAAGTAGCCTATGTGTTATTCTAGACTATAATTTATCCCTGTGCCCAGCCAAATCGGCTCTACTTATATTGAAGACGAGAAAGTAAATCTGCCTTTCTATCTATTTATTATCTTTTCACACCTGAACCACAGAACCTATTTCGATAAAATTTAGCAAACAGGATATCTTGCATCCTGTGAAAGAACATAATACATTTATCCCGGTAAAACAAAGTTTCACGGGATAAAAAAAAATCTTATACAATACAGACGACGTCGCGAATTAGTTCGTCATATTTTAAGTAGTAGAAAGTTCAAGTTTATTATATTACATTTTTATTAGAAGTAATACAATACATTCATAAGTAGGTCAATATTGGGATATAAAATAGTCAAATGCCTTAATAATGCTTTTGAAAGCATCATAGTATATTAACTAAGTAGGTAACTTATTAGGGACACTTAAATAATATAAGTAGGTAAGTAGTTTAAATGTCAATATGAGTTGATGTTAGGCAGTTACTAAAAATGAACTTTAATGTGTATCTAAAAAAATAATTAACTAGTTGTACATTTATTTCAAATTACTTTTAAACTTAATTATTTTAGTACCTACTATTGAGAATAATGAAGTCTATAATAAATAATAATATTATGAATATGAATAATATACAATACATAACATTATGAATAATATTATTATAATGATTAAGTGAAAAATTAAGAAACATTTTGCAATGCTCTGTAATTAGTTAACAATACGCCAAGCTAAGGAAACAAACATAAAATATTATAAAGGAGATGTTTATTAGCACCAGTGTGTAATAAAACAAATAGGTAATATGCAAATGTATAGGTTTTAAATTAAAAATGAACATGTTAGACCTTGAGATGCGGATGCGCAATGCAGATGCACAGTTGGGACTTTGCGTAAGCGTAGGCACTGACAAAATTGTTTCGTTTAATTATAGATAATACTAATTACTCACTTAGATTTCAAATTAATAATATGTAAATCCTCTCATTTATGTCTTTACACATTTACATTTCATTACTTTTAAAAATATTTAAAAAATACATAAGCGATTATAAACCATTACAGCTCAAAGAAATTCTTCGTGAGAATTAAGAACCCTTAATTTTCAGATCTTACAATGAAGCCTGTAAAAAGAAATACCATCATGAAAAATACATTTAAAAGTTGCTAATATTTTTACAGATTCGAGACCAGTGATGGAACTTCCAGACAAGAGCAAGGCGAATACAAGAACGATACCGACCAGCAAGGCCTTTCAGTGAAAGGAAGCTATAAATACATCGCCCCCGATGGACAACAGATATCCGTAACTTTCATTGCTGACAAAAATGGATACCAACCCTCTGAAAGCACCGGTGACAATCAACCAGCTGCACCAGCACAAGCTTAACTTGCTAGGAGATAATTAATTGCTGAAAACCAAATATTAACTTGAATACTCTGAAACTGATAGCTTATTATGATACCAATCACAAATAACGCGTTTTTCATACTAAACGAGGTATGTACTTATATCGTACCCTTAGTACGTGAGGTCACATTTCACCATTTCGAGCATCGAAACATAACAACGTTACAGTAAGAACGGTTAAAGATACGGACTGAAAACTGAAAGGTCGCAGGTCCGATCCTCACTCTTTACACTACTGTCGTACCTACTCCTAATAAAGCTTTTCCACTAATATGGAGAGGAGAGGGGAATATAAGTTAAGTACAGCTTGGCTAATATTCTTAAAAAAAAAAAAAAAACACCAAAGGTTACGTCGTGTTGTTACGTCGTGTGTTCATGTTCCGTTTTATCAAATTTTTGTTTTGCATTTTCCATTTGGAGACGCTGGCTGTCGATCCTATCCAACTACCTTTAGTTTAACGTTGTAATGTTTCGTAACTAAAAACCTGTCAGCGTTTTCGAGATGTATGAACCCGTACTAACGCTACTGATGATGTGATTTTGCATTATCTGGCGAAGTTGAATTTCAGTTCAGCTCTGTTGTAATTGGCTATCAGTCTGAAATAGATAAAACCTATACTTAACGTCATAACGCTTCTCGTCGACAGAGGGCTTATTATTATTAGTTTTTCTATTTACCTAATCTACTAATAATATATACTATAACCTGAATAAGGGTAGAACATATCTCCTTTTGTAAAACTTGATTTTACTACGTGGTCACGATTTTTAAAATCTATGACAGAATGTTTGAGATATCGTTCGTTATATTTACCTGTTTGGGAGCGGCGTTAAGTCCAATTAAAGCGATAAAGTACCACACATTTTTGAAATAGTCTATTATGTCTAGATACCAGTTCCAAATAAATAAAAAACTGAGGATACTAAAAGATTTTGTTTTTATTGTAGTACCTGTAAGGATGCCATCATCAAGATAAGACTTTAAATTATTTTTTATTCGCTATCAACATTCCTCAAGTCAGATACTATTAAATGAGTAGGTATATCAAATATCATCTAATTATTGATTTTTACCGACTGCAAAAAAAGGAGGAGGGTCTCAATTCGATGCGTATTTTTTTTTATTAAAAGACATTCTGTATTCAGATGATCTCACCTACGAGTAGCTATGATTAAGTTGTAACTGTTTTTTTATATTTGTTTGTGATTGTGAATGCTTCCAGTCTTAACTACCAGACCGATTGAGTTGAATTTTTTCAGTTTCGAATCATTTTTAACCCCTGACGCAAAAACGGGGGGAGGACTAGTTCAATACATAGTTCAATAGTTCATTATGATAAACAAATCCAAGATGGCCACCACCATAAAATGGCGAATTACATATTTTTTTTAATTTCACATGTCGGGGGTGTGTCAAATTTTCAATTTACACTTGTGTATTTAGCAACTTCTTAATTAATCAGATATACATCCTTGACCTCTGTTATATCAGTGCGCTGGACGGGTGACATTTTTTTGGAGAAAAAAAAATCGTTACGGACCTTTCTGCCTGCTGGCTGGGTGTGTCTGACTTGCATGGATTAAAAGAACCTTCTGGTGTCTTCAAGATCAGCATGGAGTTGCACGGCATTACTTCGTGCGGAACCTCTAATCCTCTGCCTCCTTTTTTTCACATCCTATCTTTTCTACAGACAAAATCACAGAGGTGTGATACGTAAGTATGTATAAACTAGTAAATAAATAAAAGAAACCTATAAAATCTGAAAAATATTTTATCATCTTACAATTATAACGAACTATAGGTAGACTAATTTTATTTCAGCTATAATAAAGTGAAAAAATAAATTCGTTAAAGCATAGAATAAATAATATAATAGAACTACTACAGGCCAAACTTATAAAATAATAACCGCTGCTTATACACACAGAATATACTTAATATAATACATATATTAGAAATGTGTAGTGTGTAGACCTACACTGTAGGTATATAAGCAGTGAATAAATTATGTATTTTATGCATAGTGCCCAGACAGTGATGCTGAAATCAATAGATTCAGACTCTCACTGTGCTTACTCAAGACAAAGTTAAAACGAGACAGATCTACGTAAAACATCCTACATACCTACTTATTTGTATTTCGTTTTAACTGTCAGCCCGGGCCAGGCCTTTTTTTTTACGTGGGGAAATCCGTCATGGATACCACCGCACCCGGGGTGGTGCGGAGGTTATGTCGGACTCTAACCGACTAAAACCCCACGGTGATCCACCTCAACGCCATGTGGCTGGGCACAGGATCGCTTTCGCATTCAACTGCAACCCAGCCAGCGGTACCTACCCAGGCAGGCCCATCTTCATAACCTAAAAGTCAAGTTCCAACAACACCTGGGCCAACTCAGAACACAATAAATTAAACATCAAACATTAATAAGGGACAGTTGGCCTACCTCGGCTTCGTAGAGCTTCATCTCTGTCACTCAGACTGCGATTTAGTAGCTTCGTGCGACAGAGGAGACGTTCTACGTGGCCGGGCCGGCCGAACGAAGTAAAACTGTTCATGATACGGATTCAAAACCTACATTGATGTATTTGTTTTGTTCTCTATTTATGTACAAAAAAGTAGGTATAATATTAAGTAATTTATTTATTCAAAAATTTATTTACTCGCGTGATACGAAGATAATTCCTTTATGTAAGTGTATTTTTAAAAAGACACGGTTGAGACTTTTCGGATGGAAACTAAAATACTAGACACCTACTTGTAAAACAAGATGGCGTCTTATTTTGTGTTTATTATGGTAACTAACTAGCCTTGACCACAGCTTTTTAAGTTTAACTTCTTAATAAATGCAAATTAAATTACCCAATACCACAGAAATATATCGAGATAGAACGTTTATAACCATTGTTCAACTAAAAATTAATGCATGCCTAGTTTTGGGAAATTCATGTGAAAATTTTGTTTCACAGTGAGTGTTCTTGAGATAAACTTCTAATAAAATAATAAAATTTATATATAATTAGGAATAGCGTAGTATAGTATTATATGGGGATTTTATTTTTATTTTATTTGGTGTACACTACGAAAGGAAATTAGTACTTTTATTGAGATAAATTTTAAGAGTTTATTTCTTTTATTAAAATAGCATTTATAGTATTTTTCAGGATATTTTATTTCATTTTGTTTTATTTGAAAACTGTTGCACTATTGTACCTAAAATTGTTCCTCCTCGTCTATTCTATTTTGATATATTTCTGTGCTTAATACCTATCTACACACTGCATGAATATATAACTAACTCTGCATTGAAATATTAAAATTTTAAACGTGTATTTCGGTCAAGTTCAATGCCATTTATTTCAAGGACATAAAACAGAAAGCTCTATTGAGTATAGCAGGGCTCAAGAGTGACATGCAATGCAATGCGTAGAGTGAAATGTTTAATACAAGAAAGGCACTCTGATTTTATGAAAAAGTAACTTTATTTTTTCAGGGTATTTGTGCATTAGCCCGAACGGTTCGTAAACAAGAATAGGCACAGGATTGATAAACTTTCACACACTATGAAGATCTTATGGAACTTATGTTTATGTATACTTAGTAATCTACGCGAATACTACCCCGTCACTACCCCCATTTCTAATTGATTCAACCAGGCTAGTGCACACAGACATTAAATCACTAAAAAAAAAGTTCAAAATATTTCAGTGCTGACTTTTTTTAATACATTTTGAAAATACTAAGATCTCCAGAATATAGATTACTTATTGTTGACTGTTGTCCGAAGAAATTTTGATCGTAGGTTTGTATCCCTTATCATCAGCTGTGAACGATACTATGTACTGCTGTCCATTAGGAGCCGGGTATGAGTAGGACCCTTTCACTCCTATACCCTGGTGATCACCCACGGTGATAAGTTGACCCTCCTCCTTGCGCGATACTCCATCGCTGGTTTTGTACCTGCAAAATAATTAAATTTTTAAACATGCCAAGCAATATAATACGAATGCTATCAAAAATATCGGTTCTACATACTAAAGTAGGTAGTTTAACAATTCATATCTTACTCGAAGTTATATCCATTTTCGTTAACAAATGTTTTTTCAGTGAGGGTTTCAACAGGTTGTTTGGCGTCCTCCGCTGGTAAGGTTGCCGCGAATGTGCAAAGTATGATAATTTTCTGAAAAAAAAAAAATCAATGAAACAATATAAAACATTAAAAAGAAGATTAAATTCCTTAAAAAGTTAATGTTAATCTATAAATTCTTTTTTTTTTTCTAATTACACACTTTAAAGTTCTAAAGCCAGGGACAAATCTGTCGATATACCACTGAAATACTTTTTTAAAATATTATAATATTTAATAACTTTTTAAATTCCTTGACCTTATTGTCAAGTTATTCCTTGACCTTATTGGGACAGTTTTAGCACAATAGACTCTATAGATAGAGTGAACATGCATCTTCTAGGCAAGCGCGTTCCAACTTAGACTTCATCAGTGCTTTCCACCATTGATTGTCGTCAAGCGCAAGCCTATCAAGCAATAAAAAAAAACTTAAAAGCCAGTATTATCTGAACAGAAACAGAAAATTACATATATGTTTTATATACAATATTTAGTTTCGTAAGATATAATACTCGAATAATAACAGTAAACAGTAGTTATATTTCAATAACTTGTTTTATGATAGGTAAGTACTAAATCCTATTTAGCGACCAGGTTTACCTTTACACTTATATTTTGATTACATACTAAAATCATAGGTCAAGAACTTACCAAAGCGATCATTCTGTTTAGATTTTCTCGATGATGCGACCTGTGTATGACTGAAGGTATCGAAACTTTGTTCTTAAATACAAAGAATGTTTGCTGGAATTACAGCAAGTGAGCTATTTGCAACTGAGGTGATAACGTGGATCAATGATGAAATATGATGTCAAGTACTAGAATGACACAGTGATACCTCACTGTGTCATTTTAGTACAAGGACATGTTTGAAAATTGTTCAAATGTGTACCGAATCACTTAGGAACGTGGTGAAATGATAGTGACGTTATCATAATAGATTCAGTACCTATGCATTTGAAATCAGGCTATCCAGTGTAGCCGCAGAAAGGTACTTTCTGCGGCTACTATTCCTATACCTAGTTCTTATAAAGTTTTTATATATTATACTAGCGTTTGCTGGCGATTTCGTCCACGTGACTTGGGTTATTTTTTTCCCGGTGTAAAAGATCACTCTCCTTGCCCTCAATACTATATATGTATAAAAAATTCACAGAATTAATCAAAAAGCCAGTCCAGACATTGTATAGGAAAATGAATTTTCCCATGTCTGAACTTTGCTATTCGGGACGAAGACAAATCAACCCAGCCGTTCAAATTAATTTCATTTAAGATTATTAATGCGCGCTCTATTTATTTTTATAAAAGCCATTGTCATGCACCCTCATAAAGAGAGCATTCCTTACTACTTGTTACTACTTAAGGTAGTAAGGAATACTATGTTTATCAGCACACTGCAGTGCGATCATATAAAACTCAATAAAAGCGAAATGCAATCGTTTAAGAATTTATGTTAACAAACATTGTAATCTATTTTGATTGCCAATAAAATATGAAATCATTTTTTATGGGAATATCGTTAAAAGAGCATGATTGTCAATAACTTAGTTTAATAAATAAATAACAATGGACAGTCAAATAAATTATTATAATTATATATCACTTCCAGTCTCGTTTGAACTCCGTTCAGTGTGTCTCCTATGATAACATTTTGATTATCGTCCTATAGCCTCTTCTCCCCGCTTTGTACGTCATTTCGAAGAGATGCCCCTGGTCGTCGTACCAACGCACAGCGCCTAGCACGTCCAACGCAGTTTCACCCTTGCCTGTATCCACCATGGCGCCGTGCTCCGTTCTCGAAGACCCGTCAGTTGCGTCGTAGCTGAAATTAATATTAACAGCTATAATATTTCACTAGGGATGAAGTTATATACTCACAAAATGAGCGAAAAAATTGTTCCGAACGACGAATAGTATAAGTATCTACCTATACTTCATTGTTAAATGACATGACAAATTACGACAAATATCTGCCATTAAGCGCTTCATTTACAGCACGCTTGTAACATATCCACCTCTTTTTATACCTATACTATATCATAGATTAACAGCTATAATTGTCGTACCCACCACTAAGAAGGGCTTTCCGCTTATTTGGAGGGGTAGTAGGATATCAGTCAACTTCAGCTAGGCTAATATTCTTTAAAAAAAAAAAAAAAATTAGAGCAATGATAGCATAGTGGTTAGGATTGCGGTTTCCTGCGGGGGGTCGCAGGTCGTGTGAAGCTACCCTTAGGTGTAGAATTTATTTTTCAAATTTAAATGGGACCAACTTCGAGGTAAACGCTATATATTAAAAAAAGAATCATCAAAATCGGACGACTCTGTGAAAAGTCGACTATGCGTGGTCATACATAAAAAAAAATATACCTACGCACCGAATTGAGAACCTCCTTTTTTCCATTGATTAAAAAATCAAGTTCAATCAAAAAATCAATATGGATGTTATGCAACGAAGAGATCGGTAACAAACTTACTCAAATATTACAAAAGAAGGAAATAAAAGTCACGAATGGAAATTGGCATCCTATTTTTGATGCATTAAAATGCTGTGAGCGGATAAACTCTGTACTTATGTATCTTCACATGACTCGTTTACGCAACTACTTGGGTGAAATCCAAAATTTACCACTAACGTTTATTTAAAACTCCTTTCATAAGAACGATATTAGTTCTCGGTAAATATTAGAGATGATTGATTTAACATTTTATTATTTTGCCTGAGTACATATTTCACATTACAATGCTATCATAAAAAATTGTGCTGGAAAAAAATATTTAAATACTAGCTGGTGCTCTCTTTTTTTCCGGGATGAAAAGTAGCCTATGTATTATTCCGGACTCTATTTGTGCCAAAATTCAGCCAAATCGGTTCAGTCATTGCAGCGTGATTGAGTAACAAAACTATATTCATCCGTCCAAAATTTTACATTTATTATATTAGTGGCATTAGTTGAGTTTTAGCTGTCCTTAAAATAAAGTAGAAAATATTATTTAATTATAGTTGTGAAACACTAAATTTGATTTGTAGCTATACTCAATCCGTAGCAAGGCATAGAGCCCATCCGGTTCTCAGACAAAATTCACATTTCTGTGATTTTTCGGCGCTAAAACTATTAATGGGTAGATATAAGCCTTTTTTAATATGTTATTATTACAAAAATACCACAGAGGTCTTTCTCATCTGTTTCGAGGTATTCCGTAACGACCTTAGACTTGTATATCTGACCTTGAATCTCCGAATACAATAGGTAAAATGCTTTGAAGATACATAATAGAATAAATAAATGGGCTTTGTGAACATATTCGGAGTGTTGATACTATTAATACTTTATACATCACGCATATGTAAAAAAAACTTATGTAAGAAAATTTTCTGTATATGTATATTATATGTATTACCTACGTAGATATCACGGTGAAATAATTAATTTTATTTAGGTAGGTAAATACGTACGTCGTACGTGAGTTTATAACATCCTAAGAGCGCTTTAACATAATTCCCTAATTGTACTATTAGGTATAAATACCTAATACCACTTCGTGACCCAAACCCGTGACATGACTCAACCCGTAACACGAAACAAATAGGTAACTCTTATCAATGTACTAGACGATGCCCGCGACTTCGTACGCGTGGATAAAGTTTTTTTGATTCCCGCGGGAACTCTGTAATTTTCCGGGATAAAAAGTATGTTTTAATGTTTTAATCCTGGGTATGAGCTATCTCCATTTCAAATTTCAGCCAAATCGGTTCATTCGTTGTGGCGTGAAGGAGTAACAAACATACACACACACACACACACATACAAACTTTCGGCTTTATAATATTAGTGTGATGTGATTAATACACGGATAAGAGTTACTCCGTGTATAATAACGGATGAGATTTACTTAATAAGTACGTGTTTAGGTTACATCCCTAGTAACATTATTTTTTCAATTGTGAAAGTCTGTTCGTTTGTTTGCCCTACTATCACACCACAACAAAGCTAGCGATCGACTTCATTTTCTACATGTATATAGTTGAGGAATTTGAAGTGACGTAGGTTTTTTTTTGTTATGGAGAAAAAACAATTCTTAAGAGATTTTAAAAAACTCACTCCTCGAGGATAAAGTCGCGGGTAAACGCTAGTCTGCTATAAAAAACCCAACTATCAAGTATACGATATTCGTAACTTAAGTAAAAGCTACACAGCGTTTATCGGCCTGGCTACAGTCGAACACTAATTCACGCCATGCATTAATAAACAACTTAAGTTACATGTATGGTAATTATACGAGTATATCGATATATAGTTATTATGTACAAGTATATTATTTTGAAACGTCATGCTATAAAAATAAATCAGCACTGTACTCAGTCTTAGATAAATGATTGTTTTCATTAGAGATGTCCTTCATACGGATCGCGGCTAAATCCACTCGGATCCATTAATTGATCCACCACTATATCCAATATTAATATATTGGCTGAATTTATGACGTTCTTCCTGCGTCCATGCATTTTTAACCGACTTCCAAAAAAGGAGGAGGTTCTCAATTCGTCGGAATCTTTTTTTTATGTATGTTCTCCGATTACTCGAAGACGCCTAGACTGATTTGGAAAATTCTTTTTTGTTTAAAAAGGTATACTTCCCAGGTAGTTCTATTATCATCAAGTCAGGATCTGATGATGGGATCCTGGAGAAATCGAGGGAACTCTTCAAATTTTATAGGTAAAATTGATATACTTTGTAGTGGCGTATGAAGTCGGTTTTGTAAAAAGAATTTTTATATTTATATTATAATTTATAACCAATAGCAGGAGACTGCCAGCAAATTTGAGGTCATTGGGATCATTACACAGTTGCAATAAATTTTAGAGATTACAATTACTAGTGTGCTCTACCACTTCGAAAGCACTTTGTAAAAGTTTATTTGAATAAAAAAATATTCTTTTCTATTGTAATGGCTCAGTGCAAGCGAAGTTCAATGGCTAAAGGTAACTTTAAACCTTAAAACCCAGAAATAATAATTATGTCTGTGGGTAGGTACATAAACAAGAGTAAGAACGTTTATTAGTTTATTGCGATTGCATCATAATCAAGTGGATGGGACAGATGTAAAACCTGTTGCATAAAAACAAAAGAAGAAAAATAAAAGAAGTTACATAGATGTCAAAATATCAAATCGATATTTTGACATCCATAGAACATTGAGATATCAGATAAGCATAATTTAACGTTGCTCGTCACCTTGATGCAACGATATCAAACAGCTGATTTGAGTCATAGGTTACTTACATCTAACAATATGTTAATTCAATCCGACATTTTTTGCTCTTATAAATATTTTACTGTTTTCAGAGTGCAATGCCTTAGTGCATCTATACTAATCTATACTCTACACAAATAAATAAAATTGAAGACTCCAATTTCGAAATAAATGCTTTTTATAGGGGTTTTTCTTTGGGTTATTTGAATAAACATAACCCAAACACACGTTTTTAAAACTTTTGTCTGTCTAAATAGACAAATGTAAGGGATAACCTTCAGAACGGCTGAACCAATTTTGACGCAACTTTCACAGACAAGTAGAGGATTATGCTTTTTAACCGACTTTCACAAAAGGAGGAGCTGTGATTTTCTACCTATATACCTATCTCGAAATCTTAAAAGCCTAGAAACTTGAAATTTCGAAGGTAGGTTTCAAAATTATTTATTTCGCGTACGTTAAGTGCAATATTATGAAAAACGCAACGTAGGTTTAAAAAAAAAAAGAGGTTCATGAAAGGGTATTCTGGTCCAATACTACACAAACGGGCATTCAACTTGAAGAAGGCGTAACACATTATTCAAGGCGCAAGTTTTTTGCACTTGACGGCTCTGTTCTACTTTTTATAACGTCATTGTCGCATTCGAGTTCATTAAGCCTTTTAAGGACTGTAACATTTAAAAATTTTAACATGACAAGAAGAAGCGGCCTATGGTGTAAGTTGGCTAATTTGCACGACCGCTTTATTTTTAAATTGTTTTATTCATCTGTAACCGTTATTTCGTAAGAATCTTAGCTGTAAACTGAACATGATGTTTTAAGTCGGGTTTTTGACGGGCAGTGATACAGATCAAAACTAAGGTACAGCATTATCTTAATTTTTTTTTTATTCGATGACAAGATAGCCCTTGACTGCGATCTCACCTGATGGTAAGTGACGATGAAGTCTAAGATGGTAGCGGGCTAACTTGGAAGGGGAATAGCAGTGTAAATTCAACCCATACCCCTTATTGGTTTCTACACGCCATCGTGCCGGAACGCTAAATCGCTTGGCGGCACGTCTTTGACGGTAGGGTGGTAACTAGCCACGGCCAAAGCCTCCCACCAGACCAGACCAGAGACAATTTAGAAATTATAAATTTCTAAACTGCCCCCGCCGGGAATCGAACCCGAGACCTCCCAGTTATAAGACCACAGCGCACACTACTGCGCCAGGGAGGTCGTCAAAATAATAATATATGTATAAATAATATATGTATAAATTAATTCTAAAGATGATACAGACAAAACATCGCAGGAGGTAAATAATGTGACAAATCCTGCTCTACATAAAGTCTTCAACTCTTCAATAAACCAAATAATTATTTTTTACAAAAAATTGAACCGACGATAGCTTCAACTAAAAAGGGCAAAAAAAAATCTTTTTAGTCTTACTAACTAAGCTATTAAAGTAATGAAAGTAACTAATTTTGAGTCGGCGACAAACTTTTTTAATAGCATAACTATGAGCTTTATTTGTGTAAGCATAGCAGATTGTTTAACTACGAGCTGTATTTTTAAGCATGGCTGCAAGATAGCTAGATTCAATTTCAGTTGGAAAAGTTTAATAGTAATGGTTGAAAATAAAAAAAAAGGTTAACGAACCTATTTTCAAATATTTACTTTCGTCAATAAATGCACTGGGTCACCTATATGCATAATCTCCTATTTTATCAATTTCGCATAACGGCAACATAGAGCAATTTCGCGTAACGACAACATAGACGAATTTCGCGTAACGACAACACAGAGCAATTTACGATAACATAGAGAAATTTTGCATAACGACAACACAGAGCAATTTACGTAAACATTGAATTTCATCGTGTTTGTTTCTAGCCTCTACTGTCTGTAGATTCGACGATGACTCATTATTATAGAGCTTTCCTTATCTTGCTACAATGTCTGAGAGTCAACATCATAAAACCACTAACTACTTATTTAAACATTTGGACGATTGCTGAGGCGAAAAGAAAGTAGATCTGATCCAAGACAATCCTTCCTAATACTATATTATAAATGCGAAAGTTTGGATGGATGTATGGATATTTGTTACTCAATCATGCCGCAACGACTGAACCGATTTGGCTGAAATTTAGCACAGAGATAGATTATAGACTGGAATAGCACATAAGCTACTATTTATCCCGGAAAATAAGAGAGTTACCGCGAGAATACAAAAAAACCTCAATCCACGCGAACGAAGTTGCTGGCATCAACTAGTTTTTAATAAAAGTTAAGTAATAATTTTTAATAAATCATAAAAAATGTCCACAAAGTAGAATATTATGTTTCTTTAGATTTGATCATTAGATATGTGGTCTCGTTGCTTAAATCAGCTTTTATTATTATGATCTTAAAGTAGTAAATAAGTAACTAAAGTTATCTATAGTCTATACCAATAAATTAATCCAGTTGAAAGCGAAAAATACAACATTACCCTTGATTTATGAACCAACCACAATATCGCTCCTTTATGCTCCTAAACTTTAATTGTGTAATTAAAATTTATCATCGGGTAAAATAACTTGTTCCTTTCAAGTTTAATCTCCTTACAAAAATCAGATTGGTCATAGATATGCAATAAAAACTAATACCAAAAAAAAAATTAACAATGAAATCTCACGGCTTTATTATCTTCTATTCTTAACGATTATACCGTAATTTTTTTGATATTTCTACATTATATATTTATTAATTACAGCATTAATTAAAAATGTGAGGTCAAAGACCGTATGTATTACCTAAACGCCATTTATAGAGAAGGATATCTTAAAATATTACAAAGTAACGCCACCTTGTACTTGTTGCATCTGAATTTTTTTTTAATTATGAAACAGATATAGTTCTTGTACATGCACATTTCGTAAGTGTGCGTGCCTGTCAGGAGCCTAGGTGGGAGCGGTCAGGCGCGAGCAAGCTCTCGCTCTTACTTGTACAGATACGACACGCACACAACCATGAGCCATACACTCTCGTGAGTTGCAAGAACTGTAACAGATATTAATCTGTTTTTCTTTTCAATTATTATACTTAATTAATATCTAAGTTTAACCAACTCACTTTTTAAGCTAGCAACACGCACTTTACTGACATAGAATGACAGAAACATTAGCGTGGGTGGACTAGTTTCATGTTGTTATCATAAGAATTTCGATAAATTGGAGAACGATTATAGTCAGTGAGGTAAGTACCTCTTATAAGTACTTAATAGAAAAAGGTTATTCGAACAAATTATGTAGGCTATATACATTATACATATAAAATCTTCCATTTCTTTTTTGGTCTCTGTCTGGTAAAATTTTTGCTTTTTTTTTATTTGATGTACAATAAAGAATATTTCATTCATTAATAAAATTGGTCTATCAGTTAACTTATTTTGCTTGATATGCATCACACGAGGTCGCGGGTTCAAGTTTCGGATTTCGCCAAAGAAAAATTTATTAGCTTTTTCTATCACGCAATTTTTAATAGGAGGCCAATAGATATTGGGAAATTATCAATAGACATTGGAAAAGCGGTTTTGTTAATTAAAACCCATGTCTCGGAGCGCACGTAGTTAACTGCGCTTAAAGCCTTGATCCTGCGCTTCCATAACTTTCCGGGCGAAACGGATAGACGTCCCATCGGGCTATGAGAGTGAAAAAAAAAGAATGTGCAAACATTTGTGCACTATAATATCTCCTGCGTAGTCGACTAGCCTTTGAACAGACACGCCACCAACGAGAGGACATTATTATTATTCTCCTACTTTTTAAAACATGTATAGGAGCAAACAAGCAGGCGGGTCACCTGATGTTAAGTAATTACCGCCATGAACATTTGTAGCACCAGAGCATTGCAGGCTTTTCAGGAATTTGTCGATCCGCCTCTTGAATAACCCCATGTTGTAACCCCAAGTTAAGTGGGAAACCGTCGCAGGAAGTTGCTTCCATAGTTTAGTTGGTTCAAAAAATATCTCTTTAGTATCAACAATTATTGATTAACTAGAACAAACAAAACGTGAGCTCCTTGCCTACGGGCACTTTAGTTATTTCACTTGTGATGTAATCTTATCCAGGATGCTCCTAAGTTCATAAATTCCACAACATATTAGTGTCTGACGACATCATTAATGTAAATGAGCAAAAACTTTCGATAGCTGATATAGTAGATTCGAAAAGCTTACGACACCGATTTGAATAACTATAAAAAAGAGTACCTATTAAAAATGAGAAAATAGCTTGGTATGGACATCCGTGAATCACTATCCTTGTCTAAATTGATTTTATTTTATTGCATATGTTCTTAAAATACTTAGGGCAGATGTAAAATAAAATAAACGTAAAAATTCTTTTTACAAAACCGACTTCAAACGCCACTACAAAGAATATCAATTGTATCTATAAAATTTGAAGAGTTTTCTCAATTTCTCCAGGATTCCATCATCAGATCCTGACCTGATGACAATAGGACACCTGTGAAGTATACCCTTTCAAATAAAAAAAGAATTTTCCAAATTGGTCCAGGCGTCTTCGAGTAATCGGAGAACAAACATTAAAAACTTTATAAAAAAACTGATATCTTATCTATTAGCCAATTATATAAGTACAAGACATGTATTCTAGTTAGAAAAATACTTTCGAAATCTATAAACACACAAATCATAATAAAAAATAAATCATATACATATTTTGCACGGAATAAAAATAAACTGCAAGTACCTAAAGCTAGAACAAAAACATATGGTGCGAAAACTATACAATTTGAGGGAGCACTATTATATAATAGTCTGCCTCAAGAGATTGTGGCACAAAAGTCTTTTCTAACTTTTAAAAAAAAACTTAGAGTGCACATTCAAAAAAATTATGTTTAATGTTTTATTGTTAGCAGTCACCATTTTTTGTTTTTTTAATGTTTTGTAATTTTATATAAATTTTAGTTTTAAGTTCTCTATAAGTGAGCAAAATGTTCTTTGGAGAATAAATTTCTTTAAACCTAACCTAAAAAAAACCTACGAGAACCTCCTCCTTTTTTGGAAGTCGGTTAATAAGTCTTATCCGAGTGAAAATTTGAAATTTTGGCGGCTTTTCAATACAAAAACTCGGGTAAACGTCACTCGAAGTTGATAAAACGGTACTAAGTTTAGAAAATGTATGAATGTACTGAAAACTGCCAAAACTTTTCTATGAGCAAGTAGAAAAATCGATACTAGTCTACAAGTTTTTACAAAAAAAAAAACTATTAACTTATACCCGCCTGAATTTATTATGGGCTCTTCTCACATCAGGATGTGTTTGAAAATCTCGTAAATTAATTTTAATTTCGTCAATCTTAAGCCTTGGGAGGAGGGTGGTGCAAAAATTATAACTTATAAGCCACGAAAGCGTTTCAAAATACCATCAGATTTATTTATATACGATTGTATTCTATTGTTTTTAATCTATACAATAACAGCTATTCCATAATCATTATTATTTGTCCTTGATCGTTCAATACTTGTTTTTACGACCTCCTTGACGCAGTGTTGAGCGCTGTGGTCTTATAACTGGGAGGTCTCGGGTTCGATTTCCGGCGGGGGCAATTTGGGAATTTCCAATTTCTAAATTGCCTCTAGCCTGGTCAGGTGGGAGAGAGTCACCATCACCTGACGACCATCATCCTACCGTCATGACGTGTCGCCAAGTGATTTAGCGTTCCGGTACGATGGCGTTTAGAAACCGATTAAGGGTGGTTTGTACACTGCCATACCCCTTCCAAGTTAGCCCGCCACCATCTTAGATTGCATCGTCACTTACCATGAGGTGAGATCGCTATCTTGTAAAAAAATTAAGAAAAATTTAAAAAGTACTTACTGATATTTATAAGAATTCGGCATGTTCGCTGTATCTAAGTCATATCGTACTATTTGAGGTCTCGGTTGACTTTCAATGGCAGGACTAGCACCTAATATCTCAACCAAGGCAGACACTCCGAAGACCTGAAACGTTGACAACACGATAGTTAGGCCCATGATCATTGAATATCTTGAATATACATAATATTAATATGTACTTTTACATGACAAATCGAAAGATCCATTATCATGCACAAGTCATAATAATTTAAAAAACAAACAAAACAATTTTATGTTAAGGCGTACCATAATATGCCGTCATAATTATTTTTATAGAAAACCAGTTAGGATAGAAAAATGAAGAAGAATTCGACCTTAACGTCGTACTGTGTTTCTATAATAAAAAAAAAAACAATTATAATTCTATATTTAAAAATCCTTTTAAGTGTCTCTTAAATGCAAATGCCGGCTTCGTCAAACTAATGACATTCACGCATCCGCGCAAAGTGATTAAACAGTGTACTTGAGCAGTTAAGTTTTTGCGACATGTCTTTGAAAACATATAGCGCAATCAGCGAGAAGGTCGTCAGTTCTAAAGTTCATAACACCGATGTACAATCATTAAATATAATTATTATGAATAATGCTCTCGTCGTCGATAGATTCTGCAAGTTGTGTAATAAATGCATCGAGTATAAATACGATATAATTACCAGTAAGAGTAACATGTTGGGCTGTCCGGTGAGTGAGGATACAGGTGACTTCCTGGACAGGCTATAGTCCGAATGTGCTAACGGTTTCGTAAGATTTCTTTATATATAAAGAGTCCCCGACGAGCGCGCTGCTTGGTCGCATACAGAGACCACATACGCGTGTCGAGCTCGACTTGTACTGAGAACTGAGCCAATTCTAGCTGACCATTAACTTGAGACTGACAGATGAATGGACTAAGAGGATTTACGGGCGCGTTACGTCACTATCATACGCCGGTTCACTCCATTCCTAGCAAATACGAAACCTCACAATCACTTATACAATAATAATAATCGAGGACTCGAGATGCGCAATTATTTCATAATGACCCAATAACACTGGCGACCATAATAAAATGCACTTATGAGTTTCAAATTATTTTTGGCTTTTAAGTTTGTTTGTAAACTCAAACTGTAAGTAGACCTGTTTTGTAAGTTGATTGCGTAGGTTTTATGACTTCGCTCCATTAAAGCGATATATCAAATCTGGATAGTGAAACCATATAGAAATACGTAAACGAAGACACAAAGTGACTGCTAGTAACAGTAGTAACATATAGCAAATATATTACAAACTACACAACATAGCAGGCTATATTAAGCTATAGTACTTACATAGTATTACATAGTTTTCTAAGCTACCTTATACATATAAAGTATATAGGTAGGTACCTACTTTGGTCTGAACTGCGTTATGAAACGTTTTTTTCATAACACTTACCTCCACGTTATTTTAAAATTTGACGATCGTAATAGCATAAATAAATAATAAGTAAATACCTAGAAGCAGGTATCTACTACGTGTTTATGGTTGATTAAAGTAATATATTTACAAATGATGCTAACTGGTACGTACCTAATGCTCGTGTTTACTTTATCCGTGTTGAAGGACAGATGGTGTTTTATTTTTTAAGTCCGTGCTTGGAGTTTTAAAAGACAAACAGTACTTTCACGGAATGCTGTAATGTTTATTAGCAGGCATTCCGTAGTAACAAAATAAAATATGTAGGTAAGTGTCACTTTCCTATATGACTCACGATACGTCAAGTCATAAAAATTATCCGGCACTCTTAGCCCTGTGCTACATGGGACACCAGCTAAGTGCACGTGCAGTATTGGAAAGTGTTTTAAAAATTACATGCCACCAAATGAAAAATACCACATACATAATATTTGAGATTTGCGATTTCTTACCTCTTTTGTCTCTCAGTTTGCGCTGAGCTTTTGATTAACTATCAAAATAAAATTATATTATACCCCCTCTAAATTAAATAAGCGTATAACTCCTATTAATTCCTTTCATTTCAATATTATAAATGTGAAAATTTGGATGTATCAATCATGTCGCAAAGGTTGAACTGACTTGGTTGAAAAGCACAGTGATAGATTATAGTCTGGAATAACATAGGCTACTTTTTATCCCGGAATATAAGAGAGTTCTCGCGGGAATTAAAAAAGCATAAACCACGCGAACGGACTCGCGGGCGTCAACTAGTAAAAAATATAAATCTCCAACGTAAGATACAGCCGAATTTTGAATTCATTTTTTAACAACGTTTGTTTGGGTCGTTTGGGTTATGTCATGGCAATAAATAATATTATAATCATAATCTTATCAAAGGAAAAGGTGACCGACTGACTTACTGACTGACTGATCTATCAACGTTAAGCTCGAACCACTGGAAGGATCGGGCTGACAAGCATAGAGATAACTATTATGACGTAAGCGTCCACAACGAAAGGATTTTTGAAATTTCAACTCATAAGGGGGTAAAATAGGGGTTTGAAAAATCAAACTTAACGAGAGCGAAGCCGCGGGAAAAAGAAATGTATAAAAATGAATTGCTGCCGTTAGTTTGGCTAAAACTCAAAAACGGCTTGACCCATTTGAATTTTTATTTCTTGTTTTGTCGACTCTAATCAAATTGCATGGGAAAAAATTAAAAAAAATTGGAAAAATCTCAAAGAACAGCTGAAAAAACGAAAAAATCAAAATTGGTTATTGTAGAAATCATCCACTACGATTACGTTTAATAGATGGCGGAAGCAAAGCCGCGGGTAAAAGCTACTGTGATATAAATAAGAATACTCTTATTTTGAAATAACAGATAGGCAATTAAATTTTATTTTTTGCGTAAATACGGAATCCATATGATAGTTCTGAATTTCCTTATTTGGTGCAATAGTTAAAACAAGTAAAAATCAATCGGTTCCTTCGATTCTTCTGTTATCGAAGGTCGGTTCAAAATTATAACCAATTTTTTTTTAACCATAGTGTTGTCATATCTGCGACTAGTTTCATAGTATGTGATACAATATATCAAGAAAAGGTCACATATTAGCCTTCAAGAGTACAGTGAACTTGCATTAATTAAGCTATGGATGACATGTTTCTTGTCGTGTTACCTACCATTACCATTTTTGGCAAAGTAAAACAGCGTTGGAAGATTTCTACTCTATTGATAAGGTTTGTTTCCATCTCAAACTAGTATATTTATCATGCTATCGAAAGTTCTAGTTGAAAGCAAGGGTTTACAGCTTACTTATTTTTGTATATTTCTGGCATTCCATTCTCAATACTATACGTAAAGGTAGGTTTCTACATCTATCGATCTGCAGAATCAAATAGACACAGCGTAAAAATGTTGGTAGATTGAAGTCGCGCTGGTCCAACGACATTGTACCTAACGATAACTGAAAATAATTGACTGGCAAGTGGCAAAAATATAATCAAATAGCATCAACTGGAAAAAGCTTATACCTACTTACCCGTTGAGAGCTTATGTAGAATATAATAAAAACAACAATTCACCAGATTAGATATTTTTTTTATATACAATATTAGTAAATCTTAATATTAATTTTGAAATTGAAAATAGATAGAGCCTAAAGTACTCGTATAGGGGCCGCTGTGGCTGCCATTTGTGCGAGCCTACACAGCCTTAACGTATCTTTACATTATTCTTGCGAGATCAAATCAAAACTGAATGCGGGACACATATTTCGAAGAACCAAGAAAAATAATAATGTAACTATTGGTAAAAATTGCTATTTTAAAAAAGGTATTAAAAATTCTGTAAATAAAATGTGTAGAAGTTTAAAATTTATATTTTGTCATATACTTAGTGAATCGTAAATACGCAATGTAAAAACGTAACTGTAGCAATGCGTGACTGTTAAGAGATTACATCAGCTGTTGATTCCCTCTTTATAATTACTCATGCGTACCTGGTAGGTAGGATACTAATGAACTGGTTTGTATGCAAGTTACGGAGAGGAACCTGAGATAAAAAAGCTTGTACTTAACAAACCGCAAAATGAAAAAGCAAAATTATAACGAATTGAAAATGAACATCAGATTTGATATTTTTGAAAAATAATGACATAAACAACAAAAAACAATGAGTGTTGCAGATGGATACGAAAATGTGAAAAATCATCCATCTACAAGTAAACATAATATTTAATATTTTTGGTTCTACAAATGGTAACATAAATTATTATGCAAATCATGCAGTTTCATTCATCCGAAAAAGTTCACAGGTTAATATTTAAAAAAATTCTTTTTTTGAATACAATTTATTTTATTCAATATCCGTTTCACATAAAGTTAAATTCTCGTATGATCAAAACATATTAGTAAAAATTTATAACTAAGTGTTTTAAAAAAATAACGGTGACTATAATTTATAATCAAGTGTTAACAAAAAACAGCAATGATGATTTATTTCTAGATGTAGGATTAGTTTGTACGGTAAAATACCTAGATAAATCAAACGGATTAACCTTATTCTAATGCGGCTGAGAGGTACAGAATTGATGCCCGAAATAAAAATATCTTTATGAGTTCTTTGGTACCACTGTTGAAAAGTAAATACCACCAAAAACATTTTCGTGCAAAATGTTGCCAAAACGAGACCATATGATTCGCACTGTCAAAAAGTTATCTCATGTAGAGCCAAGCTTCTAACTCTACACGCCCTAACTCTACAAGACCAACTTCACAAACTCTACACCTTAGCCAAAATACATATCTGGCTTGGCCGTTTAGTTACTACAAGAACTATTGTATAACAGAATAGTAATTAACAGTGGATAAATTTTTCACCTTACGCCCATGTGAATGTAAAATGACCTTCGATCACAGAAAAATAAGGAGATTCAGCACTTCATACTTCAACTATTATTCAAATGCATCATTGTTCCTTGACACTGAAATAACTGCTTCACGCCAATGTTCGATGACAGACTAGCTAGCGAAATGATCTTGCACTCATATTTAGTGGTTACACAAATCGGACTAACATGCGTTTTCTGTGATCGAAGACAGCAAATAATTAATAAATGCTAGACTTGATTATGAACCCAACCATGAATATTTTGCCCAGCATATTGTTAGTGGAAGGTAGACTAACGCCTACAATGTTTTAAATGCAATGTTTCATAGCAACCAAATAAATACAACAATACAAAACAATAATATACAATTCTTACAAAAGTAATTAAACTTCGATATTTAAAAACTCATGGTATTACTAACTACCAATCCAAATAATTACTAATCGTCTACGTCAAGTTGGCCGTCGTCGACCGTTATAAAATGACGTCATACCGTACCGTTGACAACAAAATAATACTTAATTGTATTTTTTACTGTAACCACAACTATGGCGGAATTTTTCTTCTCTGGCAATGTTTTTCATAGCATTGACATTTTGAAAGTCCCAAGGCGTAATTTTTAATTTCTTATTATTTCCATTTGAAAAAAGTTATTAAGTAATTAAAGTAATTTATAGTCTGCGCTATGCAAACCTTTTCCTTTTTTCGTCATCGTAGAAGACGATACGCTAACAATAGTAACCAAACAAAAATAAATAACTAATTTAAAATTAACAAAAACATTCAAAACGTAACAATAAAAAACTTTTCTCAAACATGCATGGAAATATTGTCATTATTTTCGAAAAAAGAACACGCGAAGTATCGAATTGTGGGACAAAGAAAATCAAATCCATTGTAGGAGCGTTTTTTGAATTTGGAACATTACAACGCTCCGCGAAACAGTTGTTTCGCGGAGCGTTGTTTTTTTTTTAAATATTGCAGGAGCTTTGTAATGTAATGCCGTTTCATACAACAGTATGAAATGGCGTGCTGGGGTTACTAAATACTCTTTGATCGGATCTCTTTTGTCATTCTTGGCATACCATAGTCTCTTTGCTTAGTACAAATTGCGTTTACGTGGCTGTATAGCCATAAATGCGTTTACCTGTTGGCACAGATAATAAAAAAAAAATTGGCGGTAAAGCTGAAAATTCGTCTTGATTTGTTATTTACATACCTACTTAATAAATATAAATTTAATAATAATCAAAATGAGTTCCAACGGTTCAGAGAGTGAAATGGAGATTGATTGTAGGTACCTACTCCACCAGATTTAAACCAAAATGGCGGATGGATTTGGATGTATAATATAAAAAGTGTTTTATTTCCCTGCATTCTTTTGAGAAAAGCACTATATATGCCTCGGCGGGAAATGGCAATTGCCTGTCTCGTATTTAGTGAAGTCCTCGCCTACGGCTCGGCCTTCAAACTCATACTCGACCTGCAATTGCCTACTTCCCTGCCTTTGCAATAATGTACTATTGACAAAATTTCCATTTCATTAAAGTCACAAATAAGCGTAACATTATTCTCATATTTTTTATATTTTATTTTCAAATTTTATACCTATTATGCTAAAAGATAAGAAATACAAGAAAATTACGTTGAAAACATGGCAAACGTGAGTATGATGGAGATAATAATATGATGAGACAATGCTCATCTAACTCAACTACCTAAATATTTCCTGCTAAACGACAAAATAATGCCTACATGATTATCAAAATATTATTTTTTATACGAATTCTGAAATATGACTATAATAAATTACTATTTTTTTACGTGCGGCTTCGCTCCCGCCATCAGTTATCCGAAAGTATAACCAAAGAAAAGAAGACGAAAGAAGAATCCGAATTAGTGACTCCTCTCTAAGTTCCTATACATAAAGACTTTTTAGATTTTTAACTGTTCTTTTGGTTTTATCCTATTTCTTTTTAATTTTAAGCCGTTAAAAAAAATTTTAAATTGGTCAAGCCGATTTTGAATTTTAGCCAGACTTTCGAAGACCAATTTGATTGTTAGATAATAATAATTATTATGTAATAAGTAGACATTTTGTTAATTTGATTTTTTTTCAGATTTTTGTATCCCTCATTATTAGTTTTGCATTAACGTTTCATGAAAATGTGAAAGCAGATAAAAATTTTGAAAGCCAAAATATTTTTGTATCTTTGGAACCGAGGTAAGACCGTACCTTTGTATCGAGACTAATATGTGATTTATTTAACACCTTGTCTCCTACTAATCTAAATGCAATAAAAATCAGACAATCGGTAAAGAAATAAAAAAGGCAGGTTTAAGTAATGTGAATGTAACTGAACTGTAAGTCTTGCTTTGTGGCATTTATGTTTATTACTTATATCTATGTAATAAATCGAAATATGCCAGTGATACTGTGATTTTTAAATGTCCCCACATTAATTTAACTTATAATGAAGCCAAAAAAAGCATAAGGATCTTTTTACTGTAACTTTCTCTTATATCTCTATAACTTTTATTTTTAAATATAATATTGTTGCTGCAAACTGCATAGTTGCAAAACTTTTTAATTCCAAAAATTTCGATTTTTCCAAAAATGTATCTAAAGATATCAAATAGGGTCAAATCTTAGTTTTTGAAAATTTTATAGTAAAGTCTTCTATAATTCGTTTCATGTATAGTTTTCATATTATGACATGAAATGGGGAGTTTCTCTAAATCTACACAAATAAATAGAATTGAAGTGTGTGTTACCATGGTCCCATAAAGACTTCGGGTTCCAACTCCTCAATCCTGATGCAGCAGGGGTATTGCTAAACTGTGGGGATTTAGGAATTTTCGATTATGAATAGTTATTGTAGATACCAAGTAAAGACTACATCGTTGAATACCAGGACCCAACTCCTCAATCCTGGTGCTGGAGGGATTCTGCCCACCTAAACTGCGGAGATTTAAAAACTGTCGATTGCGAATTAATAAAGATCGCGAATAAATGATTTTAACTATTGATGTAGGTAATTTCACTAGTTAAAATCACCGCTTTTTCAAGATAAAATATTGTTACAACAAATTTTACTGATACAAAAATAGAAATGAGGGAAAAATGATTTTAATTTCAGTAATTTCAGCAACGTTTTTATTAATAAAGCGGACAATTTAACTACAAGTACCGTTCGCATCAATGCAAGACGAAAAGCTGTTCTTATATTACATAGTGATCCTGCTTTGAGGACTGCACATTATAAGAAAAATGTGACCAGCTTATATTATCAAGATTACGATGATAATGGTGAAGTACTAAACACGATGTGGATGTATAATCTAAAGGATGTGGCGGAATTTTTCAAAGTTTTCTTAGATACTGAAATCTGTTATGGAAGATGTTAATAAAATAATGAACTTATGAAAATATAAACTTATTAAAAATTCTCTGATTTTATTTTTCTGTAGAACGCTTTTAACACAACCAAGAATAAACAAGAGTTTACATTTGGCAATAATGGCAATTCATCCAAGATTGGAATTGTGTGAAAAATAGTCCATTTAGAGAACGGTTATTCCCACATGGTCTCATAGCATAACCTGCGTTCTAAAGGTAGGTACCTAATTGTTATCTATATGTAAGTACATATATGATTTCATCTTTGTTTTTCCTTAAAGGTACAGTCAAGTGTATGTGGTAGGTATCTACTCAATCCTCCTCACCGTTATTCATAAACGATGCTTGTACAGTGCTTACGATATAATTACTATGTACGAGTACCTAAGTAAAAACTAACATTAGGTTAAGACTACTGACTAATGTTAGATATCTACAGTTGTAATCTTTATGTTTTAGGTTTTTTTATTCAATGACAAGATAGTCCTTCACTGCATTTTTACCTGATGGTAAGTGACGATGCAGTTTAAGATGGTAGCTGGCTAACTTGGAAGGGGTATGGCAGTGTACATCATACATTCAACCCATACCATAACTATATTTCTACACGCCATCGTAGCGGGAGCTAAATCTTAGCAGCCAAAGTCTCCCATCAGACCCGACCTATGTAGTTAAACAAGTAAATTAAATAACTTGGTCTGATTGATTTCAATTTAAAAAAATTTTAAACTAAGCAAATATGAGTACTTACTTAAATCTCGCGACAAGCTTTTATAGGTATTAAATAAATTGTGTAATGACGTTACAAGTTGATAGTAAAAGTTTTAAGTTTTAAAAGAAAAGTTTATTTTATTCTTTTTAGGCAACGATCACAGACGCTGTTTTTAGCGCATTTAAATAAAAGCTCGTTTTTAAAAAAGTTTTTTTACTTTTAATTTATTTATATTGTAACACTGAATTAATTTAAGAAAAATATTTTAATATAAAATTAATTATTTATTGAAATAAAAAAATTAATACAAATAAAATTCCTTATCAATTATAAAATGTTATAAGCCATTTTGCATTCATTCAAGTCTTCGAGAATTAATGCTCGAAGATTCAAGTAGGAACTTACAGGTATGTACGTAATTTTGACTTTTCTAAAATCTTATATATTTACGATAAACACGATTAGATAATATATTAATTAAGATTAAACGTGTATTAGAGTTTTGGCAACTTTTTTAATGTATCAAGTAATCAAATCCGAGGATCTTCATCCAAGTAGTGACGCAACAACTTGCGGTGGTACAGCGAGTCTATTTGAAATGTCTTCCATCTGAAATGAAATATTGTTAATCATCATAATGTTCATTCAATTAGATAACAATTATAAACAAGATAGATGACCATTATTGAAAATAAATTAATATTCAACAATATTGCATACAATTATTACTATGCAGAATGCAATGTCTGAATAAATAATAAATATAATCAGCATCATCTTCTTTAAATTGTAGAGTAATTCGCTTTTGTAATTTTAACTCTGTCCTTTTCCTTATAAAACGGATATTTTGTGTTTAATGAAGATGGTATGTTATAGTAACGACATAATAATATTGTTTAAAATTATTAATTAACAATGTTTGAAGATGTAATGTTTGTGTACTATTCATTACATTTTCTCGAGCTTTTGAATGGAAATAAAAGTTAAATTGCGTAAAAATATTATTTTGTTGCTATTTTAGTTATTTTACCTCTCCTTCAGTAGTAGTTTCTCCGGATTCTGTCGTTGCTTCAGTGTTTATTGAAGATTCAGATCCATATGTTTTAATTAAATCACTGTTGCTTATAAATTTACTATCGTAGTTGACAGACAATTCAGTAGCTTGGTTATTCCTAACAATTGCATTTTTTGGAGTAACAGACAAGGTCCCATTATTTTGTTCATTTAATGTTTTCCATTGTGAATTAGTTGGTACTTCATTAGTTTTGTATGACTCTTCATAATTTATATCTTTAGTTTTGTCAATGTTGTATTTATTAATCTGCCATGGGTGTAAAACTCTATTCACCAAACTTTGTATATTTTTATTTCCTTCACTATTGTGCAAATTACGGGTTCTACTCTGAAGATCTGAAAATGGAAATAATCTGAGAAGGATTTTGCTGGTGCAAAATTATCCATAAAAATTGATAAAAGCCTTTTTTAATATTTACAGTGTATTAGATCCCAAACTAGGAGAAGCTGATTTTGCTGTTTTCGTTAAATAATTTAGACCAAGAGACAAAAAATCATCAGGTGCTGCAACCGGATAACATAATGCTCCTCCAATAAATAATATTCCAAAAGTTAGGAGTACCTGTGAATATAAGATGTATAATATTCTTCAAACAAACATTTGGATTGCAAATACATTTACAGTAGGGTTATCTAGCACTATTTATTATTCATCAAGCCCCAGAAAGGGAGAATCGGATAGCCTCAGCTTCGTAGAGTGTTATATGTGCCATAGTACATTATGTTATGTTGCATGTTTTGGCAAAGATGGTTTATTTTAATTCATATGCACCAAAAATGGTTAAGGTAAGTTCAAAGCTAGTACAATTTCACATTAGGTCACTAGCAGCGCGACGATATTCTTTTTAAGATGGAGGTTAGCTGCTTCTGAGCAGCACGACAGTCGCGCTGCTGCTGTAACACTGTCGCGCTGGTAGCGAGTAATGTAAAAGCGTAAGCGTAACGTACTTATCGCCACTACAATAACTTTCTATAGTTGGATTCGGTATGGTTACTTTAAATTATACCATAGTAGAAAACCATCAACTTTTGGAAGCTTTTTTGTGGAAATTAATGGTAGTTGTAACGTTACTCGAACCGCCTATGTGTACCCACACTATGACACTTAATATAACAACATAAACATGTTACATGACATATACATACCTACTTTATTCAATTAGCTCTTTTGGCAGCTCGAAAGTAAACGGCTTTGCAATTTTGGATTTGAGAATTATTATTAGACATTATGTACTTACCTTTTCAAAATTTAACTGAAGTGCCATAATTAAGATTTAATTTGGTGGCACAAAAGTTCTTATTCGAAACTTTGTCAATAAGTTTTTTTAGTAGCTTTATTGTTGTTAACCTTGATATTATTGTATAATATGTATAAAATATCACAATTCACTAAGTAACGTTTTAAACTCGTCACGTTCGTTTAATGTATGAACTTATATTACTGCGTCGTGAGTTCTAGAACCAAATGAGGTTCTCGGAATGAGTTAAGAATGTTGTTTAGAGTTCCTTAACTGGCCTTTTGCCTTTTAACTAAATTATACTATCTAATACAATTAATGATCTATCGGGATTTACCTTTTATGTACATTTTACTACTAGAAATCACTAGAGATGAATATTTGATAGACAGATGTGTATCTGTGAATCTTTGTAGATATCTCTGTATCTGTGTGTTCCCACGTAGCTCCCTAACGAATGAACCGATTTTGATGCGATTACCTCTGTTTGAAAGCTGACGTAATCGAGGTAGATCTTAGTTATAATTTGTAAATATCTGCTCAGGCGTTTGAAGATCATCAGCTCATTTCCTACTCGATGAAATTTTACACTTTCACTGGTGCGATCGATTTGAGTTTATTGTTACATGGCAAGTTAAACTTGAGCTCATGCTGCATCATCAAGTAGGTAGTCTATTGGTACCCAACTCCTCAGCAACTTACAGCACTTATAGCGTGTTTGGGGTCATTAGAATGGTCTCAATGAGTAGGTGTTAGATAATTAAATGATGATCGAGGATTGAGAAGGATCTGATGATGGAGAAAAAAACTGGTAACAGGATGTCAGGTATTTCGTACATAGCCTTACTAAAGATTCACATGTCAACGGTGTTTTAAATTTTCAATTTATACTGTTAAAACCGTAAATCCACGCGGACAGAGTCGCGTCTGTTGTATAATCTGTTTAATTGTTATAAAATAATACGAGTACGTACCACGGTAATTATTTTAGTTGAGATTGTCGATATTTCGATCCAATTGATTATTTTATAACAATTATGTCAATAAACCACGAATCAAGTTTAAAATCTTTAGTATACCTAATCTGTTTATTCAAAATCAAAATCAAAATTTATTTATTTCATGTAGGCCAACTTGTAGCTCTTATGAAACGTCAAAAATCTACCACCGGTTCGGAATGCAGATTCTGCTGAGAAGAGCCGGCAAGAAACTCAGCAGTTGCTCTTTTCAAAAAATTTTTTTTTTTTTTTTACAATGGTTAAAAAGAACTAGGCTATGCACACAATGTTTCCACACAGAAGTTTCAAAAATGTACGCCTACCGCAACCAAAGACATGTTAACATGGGTAGACACAAAGCAGACCCATTCCCGTTGGCGGCACCCGTTCACGAGCATGACGCATGATCCAGCCATTGCCTCGCTCAACCATATTTGAGGGAACGTAACAACCCGCACCACACGACACCACCACAGAAATGTTTAAGTGAGCATGACATACTTAGGCTACCCATGTTAAGGCATCGAATTAAATATTAATATTAAGATACTCATTTTAAGACATAACTGAGACACAAATAAAGTGGAAACACTGTAGAACAGAATACAATAGAATCATGTTATTATAAAGATAAGTATAAATTCTTATAAATAATCTTAACAATCAATTACATTCAGAATTTTTACTAACACAGAATAAAATAATTGTATTTTACGGAACCATAAAGTAAATCCAATAAGGATAAATTACTTTTTTTTCATTCATAATGAGTTTTTGAAGTGTTCTTAATGCAGTAGTTACCTATTAGATAATATTGAATTTTTTATGTGCTATTATTTCCTGTGATCAACTCTCAAGTAATAAAGAGTAATAATTTGTTCTACCCATAGCATTTATATTATACACTTTGTATTGTATTCACAAGTAAAACAAACCTACTTTCATTATCATTCGTGACAATTTTATGGAAATCTAATGAAGAATGAATATTTTCAATTTTGATCCCTGCTCCAATAATTATAAAAAAATCATTAAAAAGTCTATAGGATTAAATATAAATAAAAAAACTTTTACTAAAATAAATTTTTACCTTATAAAGGTTTCCCTTTCGAATCATATTTTATGAAGTTCTCCTCATCTGGTCTGGTCTGGTCTGGTCTGGTCTGGTCTGTTCATGTATAACTACTAGTGCCATCTATGGAGTAAAACGAAAACCTCGTCTATCGAGGTCATCATTCTGCAGAGACGTATTAGCCGTTGTTGGGGCGGAGTTTTAACAATAGCCTCATAAAAAGGCTCAGTATTGCGTTTTGTGTGTGACGCAATAAAATTCAATTATGTACATACATGTACAGTATACTTAATGACAAAAATAACAGCTCATTAGAGTAACAAACAACCTACCAACAAACAAAAGTCAATTTTATTTTGACGTTATACTATTCGATAGCCGAAATCTATAAACTTTGGTGAAATATGCAACCTCGTACTAAGGGCACGGATCGCTTTACTATAATTAATTTTAAGTGTAAAGCAATCTGTCAAAGAAAGTCATTAATTTAATTATTAATAGTCTGCGCTGCGCAAAACTTTTCCTTTTTTACTGCTATATCAATCACTGCGAATCAATTTAATTGAAAAATTAATGAAAGAATACTATTTTAAAATAAAATCAATAATTTATTAAAATTATAAAAACAAAACAAATAAAATTTCTTATCAATAATAAAATTTTGTAAGCCATTGTAAATTCATTATAAGCAGAAAAATTTCATATACGTTGTTTAAACTTTATACCGAGGATCTTCATCCTAGAAGTGACGCAACAAGTTTAGGTGGTAATGTAGTACTCTTACTATCTTTCTGTTCTTCCATCTAAAATTAAATATTGTTAATCATGACAATGTTTATTAAATCTATACTTATAACTAGCTTTTGCCCCCGCGACTTCGTCCGCGTGGAATTAGGTTTTGAGGTGGAATTTTCAAAAACTAGAACACACGTACTTCTTTATTTTTAACTGAAAGCTCAAATACCAACTTTGATGGAAACAGCTTGAATAATGACGGAGTTTCATATTAACTTCCATCCCCTATTTAAACCCCTTAGGGGTGGAATTTCCAATAATCCTTTCTTAGTGTGCGCTTACGTCATAAAAGGAACCAACTGTAAAAATTTCAAGTTTCTAACTTCAGTAGTTTAGGCTGTGCGTTGATGTCTCAGTCAGTCAGTCAGTCAGGACTTTGAATTTTATATATATATATATATAAAAGATTAAACCCCTTAGGGGTGGAATTTCCAATAATCCTTTCTTAGTGTGCGCCTACGTCATAAAAGGAACCAACTGTAATTTCAAGTTTCTAACTTCAGTAGTTTAGGTTGTGCGTTGATATCTCAGTCAGTCAGTCAGTTAGTCAGTCAGTCAAGACTTTGAATTTTATATATATAGAAGATAAAACTGTAACTGAACGATTTCTGTACATTAAATATATTTTGATTTTAATTGAGGTCGCTTTATGATCGATACTAAACCCAAAATATTTTTTTTGAATTTTTTGTCTGTCTGTCTGTGCTCACACCACGTGAAAATTGCTGAACGGATTTAAATGCAATTTGGTATAGTGATAGCTTATACTCACATATGGGTTAGCTTTTATGCTTAGAAACAATAAGTTTCCTCTGGGATATACCATAAAAGTTTTTATCCATTTTACTCCATATCTCTTTCAAATCTAAACTGATCTTGATAATTCTTTCTTTATTATAAGTTGTTTTCTGTTAAAAATATTTTGTCCAATTTTGGTGCAGATCTATTAAATATTATCGGAGATAGAGGACATAACTTCTCGCAGATAGTAGCAAGTCACTCTAAAGTTTTTCCAAGCAGACAAATTCGTGGGAATCAGCTATTATAGTTAGATAATAATTCTAAACAAGACAGTTGACCATTACTGAAAATAAATTAATATTCCATTGCATACAATATTACTATGCAAAATGGAATATCTGAATAAATAAATAAACTGCAGAGTAATTCTCTTTTGTAAATTTTGCTCTGTCCTTTTCCTCACAAAATGGATTGAAGATATAGAATGTTGTTGCTTATGTCTATTCTAGCCAATTTACCTCTTTTTCAGTAGTAGTTTCTGTGGATTCACCCATAAGCTGTCTGCCGTGGGTGTAGAACTTACTCAACAAACTTTGTAACATACTATTTCCCTCAGTATTATGCAAATTACGGATTCTGCGTTGATGATCTGAAAATGGAAATAATCTGAGAAGGATTTTGCTGGTGCTTCATTCATGAAATTGATAAAAGCTTTTTTGTATATTTACAGTCATTAGGTTTCAAATCATAAGTTAATTTTGCTATCTCCGTTATAGTATTCATACCATGCCATAAAATATTACCAGATGCTTCGGCCGGATAACATAATGCTTCTCCAATAAATAATATTCCAAAACTTAGAAGGATCACCTGTGAATATAACATAGAATCTTTTACAAACAAACATTTGGGTTGCGAAAATATATTTATAGTAGATATTACACATCAAACAACCCAAAGAGCCACAATCGGCTAGCCTCAGCTTTGTAGAATGTCGTCTGGGTCACTACTAATATAATTTTTTTTTAATATATTTTTAGCGAGCAAACGAGCAGGCGGGTCACCTGATGTTAAGTGATTACCGCCGCCCATGAACACTTGTAGCACCAGAGGTACCACCAATGCGTTGCCGGCCTTTCAGCTTTTTTTTTTCTTGTTGCTTGTTATGACTGTTCGGGATACGGCGTGATAAAGAACACTGCACCGTCTGCAGTTTATGCAGTCGCCGGGCCTCGCGTTCTAAATTAATGGACAGTGCACATTAGTATATTAAGTATCATTTCATATCATCTTATCAATGTCATTAAAATACACAGTCCACTTATATCAGACTATCATTCTTATCCCTCTCACCCTACAATGCCACAGACGATTGAATTTACTTTAACTATCTTTGGCACACACGAATCTTAATATATTTTAAAATAAATACATAATATTAAGATTCATACATAACAAAGATGGTTAAAGTAAGTTTACAGTTATCGCCACTAAAATAGGTTCCTATAGTTGGATTTGGATCATTTTACTATTTTAACCATGATAGAATACCTACCATCAACTTGTGTAAATTTTATTATGGTAAGTTAATGGTAACTGTAACATTACTGAAACCGCCTTTGTCCAATGACTCTAAAGATATATAACAATACAAACATGATACATAAGTAGGTGCTTTATTCAAGTGGCTCTTTAACAAATCGAAAGTATACATACTGCTTTACTTACGATTTTGGATAGAAAGGAAAAGCGAAGATTTAAAATTTTAGTGAGAATTATAACATTATACTTACCATTTTAAAATTTAACTGAAGTGTCATAATTTAAGATTGAATTTGGTGACACAAAAGTTCTTTCCTCGAGGCTTATTAACACAATAAGTATTTTTTTTTTCTAGTGATATTTTGTTGTTGTTACCTTTGATATTATAATATTATTATAATGTATAATATCACAATTCACTAAGTAAAGTTTTAAACTCGTCGCATTCGTTTAAAACACAAATTTATAGTACTGACTTACTGAGCCGTGAGTTCTATAACCAATGAAATTTTCGAAATTAGTTACGAGTGTTGTTTGGAGTTCCATATTTCAGCGATTTGCACTAAATAATAAGAATGGAATTAATGATTTACCATTTATGTATCTAAAAGAGATGTAGAAATCGCTTAGAATTTAAAGTATAAACATCTGTTACCATGAACATCTCGAATTATCATGTTATACAAAGATGTTCGATTCGAATAACAATATATTATAAAGTAAATATATTTTCAGTTTCTTCATAACGTAGGTCGGAGTGATTTATATAAAATAATCCAGAGTAGTGTGCAGCGCCTGAACGACTCAAGAGACTAATAGCCCAAATGAATATTGTAATTTATATGTGAATAAAGAATAAAAGAATAAATCCGATTTACATAAACATGCAAAATTTCAGCTAAATGGGAAAACTGGAAGTGGGTCTAATTCAACTTGTAAGGTTTGGCCCTAAACAAACATGCATACATTGCAAGTTTAATAAAAGCTTGTAAAAATTCTACTATCATAGGATAAAAATAAACTGCATTTTTACGGAACCATAAAGTAAATCCAATAAGTTCATGTTTAATAAATAAATAAATAATCAATCAATTCAGGCATAATATTCAATTTTTTTTGCTATAATTTCGTGAAATTAACTCTAAACTAATAATTTGTTCTACATGGATATAGCTTTTATCATTTATTTTGTATTGTGAATATTATTTACATTTACATACTTTCGTTCTCATTCGTGAATCGTGAGATTGACTGAAGATTATTAGGTATTCTATGACTGAAGAAATATAATTAAGAATAAATATTTTCAGTTTTTATCTCTGCTCCACCAATTACCTATAGGGAAATGATTAGGAGGATAGGATCGAATAGAAAAAAAAAACAAAAAAAAAACAACTTTCACTAAAACTAGCTTTTGCCCCCGCGACTTCGTCCGCGTGGAATTAGGTTTCGGGGTGAAATTTTCAAAAACTGTGACACACGTACTTCTTTATTTTTAACTGAAAGCTCAAATACCAACTTTGATGGAAACAGCTTGAAAAATGACGGAGTTTCATATAAAGTTCCATCCCCTGTTTAAACCCCCTAGGGGTGGAATTTCTAATAATCCTTTCTTAGTGTGCGGCTAAATCATAAAAGGAACCAACTGTAAAAATTTCAAGTTTCTAACTTCAGTAGTTTAGGCTGTGCGTTGATATCTCAGTCAGTCAGTCAGTCAGTCAGGACTTTGAATTTTATATATATAGATAAATTTTTACAAAGTGAAACACTTTCGAATCGTCATGCTCGTGAATGGGTGCCACCAACGGGAATGGGTCTGTTTTGTGTCTGCCCATCTTAACATGTGTTAGGTTATTGTAGGTGTGCATTTTTGAAACTTCTTTGTGGAAACACTGTGTGCATAGCATAGTTTTGTTAACCATTGTAAAAATTTTTTTTTGAAAAGAGCAACTGGTAAAATCGTCAAAAAAGATATAGATTGAGAACATCCTCCTTTTTTAAAGTCGGTTAAAAATATAGCCTATGTGAAACAGTGGCACATTCGTAAGTAGTCACATAGACTGCTAAAATCATAACAGTAGTCGGGTAAAAATTAAAAAGCAATTTCAAGATATAATTCCAAATAAGATATACCTATTATATTCAACAACACATTTAATACATACATTATTTTATTGGCTCTTTTCCGAACGTCATTGTTTAACTTGAAACATAGGCAAAACTTCAATCAATTTGATTCACTACGTCGTAAATATAGCCTGCCTTCTGGCTTCCTTGGTTTGCGACGTGAGCGAAATCCGCTAACGTTAACCGTTTGACTCAAACAAAACGTGTCATGTAGCCGGTACCTGCCGTTCTCCATTTGTAGGAATCCTAGTTTAACTCCTCTCTTTAAAGTTCTAGTAAAAGAAATTGAAATTATAATGATACGTTCTTAAGTTTACTCCTCCAGCGATGACATAATGGATTCGAAATTAACGTGTTGCAGTATCGAGCTCGTAAGAAGGCTCAGAGGGCCACGGCGAGAGCTATGCTTGGAATCTCAGGGCGTGATGAGATCAGAAATGGGGAGATATGTAGGAGAAACAGAGTTGCCCACATAGCTCATTGGATGGCAACGGGCGGGAGCCTCATACAAGTACAGTAAAAGCTCCTTATTCGCGCTTCCTTTATTCGCGTTTTCACTATTCGCGGATTAAAAAAATGCGACCCAATTCCTATATTCGCGGCTAGATTTCTCTATTCGCGGATCTAATCGGTACATCGGTACACACATAAAAAGGATTCCAATAGGTATCAAGCCCAATATCCTCTGTACACGCGTCGTCAAATGGACTAATATTTGAAAAATCTCAGTGAAGGTTTAAGAATGGCATATGAGCATTGTGATTTTTTTATGAAAACTGATCTGTCTATAGAACAAAGCCTTATTTTTAAGAGGCAAATTGCTAATGCCACTGCTGAATATCAGTCTGAATTGAAGGAGCTTTTAATAAAAAGCGTCAAGCAAGAAAAAAAATTACAAAATTCTTAAAACCATTGCCTAAACCTGAAAATAATAATTAATCAAATATGGTCAAAAACTTAAATTAAATTGTTTTTTTTATATATTTGTTTTTTATTTTGTCACCTAGGAACGTATCCCCTATAATCCCATATAAATTACCATTCCATATTCACGGTTTCTGTATTCGCGGCATATTTACGGAACGTATCCCCCGCGAATAAAGAGCTTTTACTGTATCTCAAAATACCAATATCATTGTTGGTGTGGTTTTAACAAAAGCTTCATAAAAAAGCTCAGTATTGCGTTGTGTGTATGAAGCAACAAAGTTCAATTCTGTATTTTTATGCCACTTATGGTAAACTAGCTGTTGCTCGCGATTTCGACCACGTATGGTTAAGTTTTTAAAAATCCAGCAGAAACCCTCTGTTTTTCCGAGATGAAATATGGCCTATGTAATTTTATTCAAGTCCTCAGTATTCCCATTCAAAAAATCATGTCGTTCTGTTGCTCTATTGCTGCGAGCTTGAATTATATACAAACCAACTAACCAAGACACTTTCGCATTTAAGTTAGCATAAATTTTTTTTCCAGATTAAAGCCACTTTAAATTAATAAAATATTTGTGTTTAGTAGTTACTACTGTACTAAACAACAATAAATAATTATTTTTAATTTATTCACCTTCTTATTTTTCGATTTAGATTTGGTTCATTAAGTTTATATTCCATTTTAATTACTTTCACAATTGTTCTCGTCGTCCATCCAGTGCTCTTTGTTAATTTTTTGATGGTTGATAACACGATTTCTCCTGTATTTTTAATTTCTGAACTTTTGGAAGTTTTGCTCATGTTGAATCTACAGAATATTTTTGGAATTATTTTAATTAATAATAACAGTACATTAGACATTAATAAAAAGTTAAGCAAAGCAAACTAGGTCTACGACGATGCCGTGTGTGAAATGGGAACGTTGCGTTGCGACAAGAAATAATAATGATTATATTTTACTCTCGAATCTAGCGAGATTATTCCGGAGGGCAATTTCGTAAACACCACAGGAATTAAAGTATAGTAAAGCTAGCTAAAAAAAAAAATAATGTCGTCACACCGAGACGGTCGCAGAAATATTGGTCGGCCAAAACTTCGCTGGTTGAATGGGGTTAGCCAAGATGCAAAGCAAAGCGTCTTGGTGTGAGGAATTGGAAGAGAAAGCAAGTGACAGAGATGGATGGAGGAAGCTTCTGGAGCAGGCCCGGGCCCACAAGGGGCTGTAGCGCTGCTGCTGATGATGATAGGTAGCAATAACTTATAAATTTCAAGCAATAATGTCATATGTAATTTTAGAAATTAATTTCAATCAATAACGAAAATATCCTAGGAAATAAATGGTCAACTCGTCGTACCTACTGAACTTTAAAACCTTAGTCTACAGTGTTTATGCTTTTAACTGGCACGCAAAAATATAAGGCAATCACGTGAATTTTGGAAAACACTGAAATTTTAGGAACACTAGGAAATGTTATTGAACTTATAAAATTTTTCAGAGTGATTACATTCTCTTTGACATTTGCTTTTTCCAAATTAGAATATCATAGTTCCAAATGGCATTAAAGTTTACGTCACAGACCTAAAGAGTTGGTATAGGCTTAACAATATCATCGGAAAAGTATTTATAAGCGAATTCTTTTATTTTTAAGCATTTCCATATAAACTTCTTGAGTGTGTTTTTTTTATAATTTAGACCCACAGTTTAGATAGGACTGGCCGCATCTACGCCGCGAAAATGGTGCGTTCATGAGTTATTGATAGTTTCGTGTTTTTAAAAAATAATACGGATTCACAATTTAAAAAGTGAATTAAAAAAAAATTGGTATTATTATCCGTCTATCCGTCATCCGTGAGAACGCTGTCGCAGAATGGAGTGATTACATTCTCTTGGTCGCAGAACGCCTTCCGGACCCTTGAATAGTTTGGATTGAGTTTGAATTTGAATCAGAGAGAGAGAGATTAATCATAATATACCTAATTTTGGTCATTTTAGTCACTAAGATTTAAGATCCATGGAATTAGGAAGACCATGTAGTAATTATAATATACCTACTGTGTTTATGGCATATGGATTCTCAGATCAAATACCTAATGGATTAGATATTTTAAGTATCTAATTCATTGTTTAAGTGAAGCAAGTAGGTGCCTATTTCCTAAGATCAAATTAAAATGAATGTTAGTTAGCCTGAAAGATATTTTAAAATAAAAAAATTATGATTCTTTTTACAAAACGTTTATTAGATAGGTAAATAAACTTAATTGGCAAGAGTGAATTTTTAATCTTATTTATATTATAAATGCGAAAGTGTGTCTGTTTGCTGGTTTGTCCTTCAATCACGCCGCAACAGGGCAACGGATTGACGTGATTTTTTGCATGGGTAATTATCATTATCCCGGAAAATCAAAGAGTTCCTATAGGATTGCTAAAAAGTAAATCCACGTGGACGAAGTCACGTGCATCAGCATAGTGGCGTGCATACAGGGCAGGCATTAAACGGGCAGATGATATCTATATTATACATTGTTCAAAATAAGTTCCTTAAGTTTTTTATAACTGGAGATTTTTTCCATTTTATATCATCCGCCTACCCTGTTGTACATCCTGTGCACGCCACTGTGATCAGCTAGTAATTTATATTACGTCTTTAACCGCGATTTGATCCACCTGCGCCGCCAGCGCCTTGTTGTACCGTGGGCTGGAATCCATTCTCGTCAGCAACGTACGTCACTTGGTATGTGACGCCGTCTGGAGCGGTCCAGCTGTATGAGCCTTTGACTGACATGATTTCGTTATCTGTGCCTGCGTTCTTCAATTCACCCTGCTCCTCCTTTTTGGTGCCATCGCTTAGTTCAAAACTGTAAGAGATATTTTTTCTGAATTAAAGCTAATTCGATCGATTCGATCGATTGTGAAAAACTGCATTAATCATTATACTAAAATTCTGGTGATTGGCTGAATTATCTTAATTTCGCCTTTACAAACTACTAGCCAATGCCCGCGACTTCGTTCGCGTGGATTAAAGTCTTTTCGCGGGAACTCTCTTATTTTCCGGGATATTAAGTAGCCTATGTCCTATTCCAGACTATGATCTATCTTTGTGCCAAATTTTAGCCAAACTACATTTTATACTGTAAAATTATAGTCCCCGCCGCAGGCGAAGTCGCGGGCATCATCTAATATGCCTTTAAAAAGCAACTATTTTTTCTTAAAATATTTTTTTGCCTTTTACCATAATTTAGGATACCTAAAATTATGTTTCATATTACTATAGAAAATTCTTAGAGTAAATGGTTAGGTATTTTTTATTATTAGTAAAAGTTTTTATGACCAATTAGGAAACATGTAATTTTTTTAGGTTTACCAAGTTAGTTTATTTAGTTTTAGTTAGTAAGAATAGTAGTTTTTTGATTGCTTAACTTTAGATGTGAGTGGGCTCTTAAATCAGTTGTAAAGCAAAGCAATCACGTCAAAGTGAAACTTTGCTAATATCTGAAAGGCTTTATGCCCGATACTTCCTTTCCTTTTTTCCTCAATATAAAAGTAAATCATGACTTGTCTGCCTTTGTTTTCGAAATAACCGCCTAAGCTAGTTCAAACTATACCCCTAATCGGTTACTCGCCATCGTGCTGGAACGCTAAATCGCTTGGCGACACGTCTCTGACGGTAGCGTAACTCGCCACGACCAAAGTATCCCACCAGACCAGAGATAGTTCAGAAATTGTAAATTCCCTAATTATCCCCGCAGGAAATTGAACCCGAGACCTCCCAGTTACAAGACCACAGCGCTAACCACTGTGCCAGGGAGATCGTCAGCCGGTCGTCATTCCTTACCAGTCGCAGTCGAGAAATTCTTATTGTTTAACACGCTCACTGCGTAACAGGCCGATTTCGGCCTGTCGCGGTATTTCAGCTGGTGCGGACGAACAAAACTATGTCCCTCTCGCTAGTGCGGAACGATTATCTCAGGTGTTTGTAAAAATTTTACAGAGACAAATATATATTTCATCTTGCGGTCAAAATTGTAGGTGTTCCCCATCAAAACATAACGGTAGGCCTTTATCGACCTATCGACGCACTGACGGTGAAAAACATCCGCTCAGTGCGGCAGTGGGCCTATTTTGGCCCACCGTGCTAACAGGCTGCCGGCGACCCGGTACCGCACAGAGCGCGCGCCCCGCCAGTTAGTGTTGTGCTATCTAGCTGATCTAACGTAGCGATATTATCAACGACGACAAATAAAAAAACGTGTGGCACTCGGGGACTACCGCGGTAAAGCTATTGCATAGCATTTTTTATCAACGCCATCTAGCGGCTCACCGTAGATGAGTCCCGTGTCAGGTTATTTTCGTTACGGAATTTCTGGATTCGGTCTCCACGCTGGCCCGCGATAGAAGCTATGCAATAGCTTAAAAATAAAAGAAAAATACAAAATAGATTAATTCACCCTGCAGTTATTGATATCGGCAGCGGTGATAGTGACAGCAGTGAAGAAATATTCTCCCCAATTAAAAATAAAAATAATTTTGAAACAAATGTGCACGGAAAACGAAGCACAAGCGTTAAGTTTTGTTTATTATCTACACATATCAACATAATATCAGCCTTAGACTCATAATGACTTCTCGAGAACTCTCGAGAACGAGCCGATCCTGCTCGGAGAGGTAGACGCCGGGGCGGTGATGACCACCACCCCAATGTGTCGGTCCAATAGTCCAGTCTGTAGGGACCTTGGGGTCATAAGCGGCTGGTATTGGGGCTCCAGTCGTTCATTTGTCCATCCTGCACATGACCCTGGGAAGCTGTATCCTTAGAGACGAGCCCAATGGGCGTCGCGCCTGGAAGGCTCCGGTTGTGTTCTTAGGAGATCTCGGAGCCTTCCATTATGCGCTGAGGGTGGCTGTAGAGGGGGTTTTAGTGGGTAAAATCCCCACATAACCCGGGACCCTACCCCACGTTTCGGGTATCTTTAGAGAAGATTTCCCCCTCGTTAAAAAAAAAAAAAAAAGACTCATAATGACTTGGGGATTTTATATGCAATACCATCCTTTATGAAAATGATTATTCTTAAAAACTAGCCTTCTACAGTGAATAGTCAATTACAGTGAATAAATAAAAACATTTTTCAGTTCTTTTACAGTTTTACATTTTTCAGTTTTTATTCTGTTTTATTTTCGATATCCCCTTATTTTTCTCTGTCTCATCACTACTAAAAATACTTTCTAGTGCGGTACAGATATCGATATCGGCCTGGCGCTTTTCCTGCTTTATTTCTCATTTCCTGTTTGGCAGATCCCGGGGCGAATCAAACCTAAGGAAGTTGGGTTCAAGGTCATTCCAACAGTATAAAAAAAAATTGTATACATTATGTTTTCACAAAGTTATAGCAATTTAATCTATCCTAGTGCTGGTGGGTTTAGAAAGACCTGTTACGCACTAGCGGAAATATCATTGGGGGCGCATTTCGACCCGTCGTCGCACCAGATGAAAGATTATGATTTTACTTGCCGGAGTGAACGTGTTAACTGAGGCCTAATACATACGCATATTTATAGGAACCGAGGCCATCGTTGTCGGTTTCGTATCGGAGTATTTGGACATCCTCGGGGTTGGGACCGGAGCGCTGTGCTTGCGGAGCAGGCGCCGCCACAGCTACACAAGCTAAGATCACCAACAGCTGAAAAGAAGATTTTCTATATTATAAACACTTTACATTATCCCAAATCCACAAATTATTTGTAACGTCACCATAAAATAATAATGTCATTGACCCATAATTATAGCCTTACTTTTATCTGACTGCCGACGAATGGTAGGTAATATTTTTCAAGATTAGCCTCGGTAGCTTAAACATTTTAATTTTAACAGATTTTAACATAATATGGGTAATTTGATTACTTTTACAATTGGAAGTTAGTAGAAGGAAAACAAAAAAATCCCGTGTTATTCTCAGTAAGTAGGTACCTACTAATTGCTTTTCTGCGGTATGTGTCCATGGTGTTATTAAATTCGATCATGGAAGTAGGAAGTACCTAATTCTTAGCTGATATGGATTCCTGCACTATATAATATATCGTTAGAATCCTTATACCATCCCAAATGAAACTATCTATTGTTCAGTTGATATTTTTTAAAGCAGTCGGGGTTTTTTTATTCTATTTTAATAAATTGCTCGTTTTGTGCAAGATTTGCCTATTTTATGTTCTAGACCGGAATTAGCATAGCAGCGGGTGGGATTATCCGCCTTTATAATAAATCCGCTAATCTAAATTGCCCATTTGTGAGTAGCAACAAATTTTTGAACGAGCGAAGCGAGTTCTCTGAGTCTACTTGAGTGAATTTGCACTTGTCCATCCGTCCGTCCATCCGTCTGTCTATCAGAACCTTATAACTTCTAAATTACTGAACGTAATTACTTCAAATTTAAATATAATATGTAAACTGATGGCCTTCAACCGAATATTGCAACAAAAAATATAAAAAGCGTTATTTCAGGGGGGCTCTCATAGAAGCGTGTGTGAAGTAAAATTTTTTTTGTTGTGTTACATAGACTTGCGATATATTTTTTTAAAGACGACTTTAAACAGAGTACAAAACTATTTTTTTTTTTAATTTTTCCCTTAAAATTGGCAAAATGAGGGCTTTCAAATATGTCAAAAATTACTGAATATTAGAACCCGAAACTTGGTTGTATATTCAGTTATATCCTGTACTTGAACAACAAATACTAAAATTAGATAAATATTATAAAGAAACGAAATTATTTAGGTAACTTTTAATGCTAATAGATTTTACAGCTTCACAATAATGCTAATAGATGGCGCTGTATTTGTCATCGGTAAAACAGAATTTTGGGATACTGCGAGGTCTCAGTTCGGGGCGAACCACTAGTATTAAGAGAATTTTGGTAAAACCTATGGCATACATTAAGAGTACAGACTTTCAGGTTTTTCCATTTATTGCGTTATTAATCATCAAGGCAGATAAGGGTCAAGCGTTCAGAGTTCGGTCTGAACCTGAAATTAACTTATTTTCTGAGTAGGTACACGTTAACTTTGCAATCCTCAAAGCGGTCTATGTCTTAATCCCTCCGAATTCACAACACAAACACTAATCACTCGATTCGTCACGAACATTTAACCACACGTTATTTTTGTAACCATGATAGGAATATTGTAGATTTTTCAACATATTTTAGCCATGCAAAATTTACTAACCAGTTTCATGATTCTAATAGGATATTTGTATCGTCGTCACTTGAAAACTGATTACTTGACAAAGCCCATCGCATGTTTTATACTTTAGCATATAATATTATTACAACACACGTAATTTTATTATTTGTTGCATTTAACTCGTTACAACGTTTTGTGTGAGCCGCTCCTACGAAGGTCGGTCGTAGATCTTTAAGGACAAATATGATGAGTCTTTAGCAATATAACAATTTACATACTAGACAAGTTATTAACCGTGTACAGTAATATTATTAACTACCTCATTGGTCTAGTGGTTAGCATGTTCGACTGATGGCGACAAGGTCCCGGTTTCGATTCCCGGGTCGCTTCAATAAAATGTATTGAGTTTTTTTGTCAAGAAATCAGAGGGTACTTACTAGCTCGAATTTAGGAAGTTGGCGGTGTCTCACTCCCTCGGAGAGAACATAATGCACCTGATCTCTCTCCGGTCGTGTCGGAATACCGTCCCATCGGACTATGAGAGTGAGGGAATAGAAAGACCACCTGTGTTTGCGCACACACTTGTGCACTATAATATCTCCCGCGCAGATAACTAATCTCTGTGGAGATCGCCGTGGCCGTATTTGGTCGGGAGGACATTATAATATTAAGTTATTATTAGTTAAATGTCAATTGTATTGCAACTTGCAACGTGAAGCCCTAATAATAATAATTAGCTAGCTAAAGTTATGCTGGTTTAGCATTCGCAATAAGTAGGCAATCTGCTGTGAGGAAAATGAAATACTTTAATAAATTTTAATTTTATTCATAAATTCGTATATAAAACCTAGCAACATTTATTAGTTTATCTAGTTTGAGATTTAAATACGTTTGGCTCCCTTTTCAAGGGTTGATCGGTATCCAAGTTCATCGGCTACGTATGTGACGAAGTAGTTAACTCCATCAGGAGCTACCCAAGAATAGGAACCCTTAACAACTTCGGCTTGACCTTCGAGACCTTCGTTTTTGAGCTGGCCTACTTGTTCTTGCTTAGTGCCGTCTGATTGTTCGAACCTAGAACAAATATTAATATTTTAAACATTAATGCTGAGATCTATACAGCGTGCTCTGGCTCAGCTCAGACTCGAGATAGAGGTTAAAACGAGACACAAATATGCTCCGACATAAAGTATCGTTTTAACTCTGTATTGAGTCCAAGCTGAGTGAGAGTGCGGTCTATAGACTTCAGCCTCAGAGCAATACTGACCAACTTAAGACCAAGAAGTTAATGGTACTTAAGTACCATAAACCTGGCCCTGACTGATAAGGCCCTTTTTTCAATTAGGAAATGAGCTGACCATCTCCAAACGTCTTAACAGATCATACATTTTTGTTAAGAACTACCTCGATCTCGTTATCTTTCAATAAGAAAAAAATCATCAAAATCGGATAACCCAGAACAAAGTGCATGATAGAATCGGGAAAACCGTGTGCGACTACCTGTAGAGGTTGAATTTCAAATTTCAAGGTAGCCGCTATCCATTAAAAAAATAATCATCGACATCGGACAACTCTACGAAAAGTTATGCGTAGTCATACATAAAAAAAAAGTATATAGGCGACGAATTAAGAAACTCCTTTTTTTTCGTCGGTTAAAAAATAAGGAAACCCCAAAAAACAGCTAAAATATCAATAAAATAAAAATTGGTAATTTTGTATAGGAAATTGTCATCAATTTTGACGATTGCGTTGAAAACTTGGAGAATGACATAGGCTAGATATACTTTTTATCGAAAAATCAAAGAGTTCACGCGGGATTTTTAAAAACTATATCCACGCAGACGAAGTCGCGGACATCAGCTAGTCATGAATGAAAAAAAGTCTTACTGGTAGTTATAGCTTCCAATTCCGATGTTGTCACTGTCATAGCGTAATACTTGGACGTCGTCGTAGGGTGGAACCGCTACCACAGCGGACACCAGGCAGAGGGCGATCAGCTGTAAACATTCAATAAAATTATACTTAAGTTAAAAATATCCATCAAAAATTGGAAAATAAATGCAAGTCCTATTTCCTATTATTATTATTAATGCGAAAGTTTTGATGGATGTAGGGATGTTTGTTACTCAATCACGCTGCAACGACTATATACTGTACGGATTATACACTGTACACCTCGCATCATGTTACTCAGTTTTCTACGCTCACCAGATGCTCCTTTTCGATCCTTGATCATCCTTGATCCTAATCCTTAATAATCCTTGATCTAACACCTACTCATGGTCACACATTCTAATGAGCCCCAACGTATGTGTTATATCTAATACAAACACAAATACACACTATATGTAATTTGCTAGGTATAGAGAGTTGGGTATCCCGCAGACTACTTTATGCTGCAGCATCAGCTCAAGGTTCCCTTGCCTTGGAAATAATCCAAAGTAACAGTACACCCGATCACGCCGCTGGAAAGGTTGTGAGACCCTTTAATCAAATCGATCAATCAGGAATTTCGATTTTTGCACGGGTTTAGTTGAGGACCTGGAGAATGATATGATAATATAGGCTACTTTTTATCCCGGAAAATCAGAGAGTTTTTAAAATTTGCCATGTGAACCAAGTTGTTAGTATCAGTTAGTAAAAATAAGATATTGAATTTAATAAACCTTTCTATAGCAACCACGTTAAAGATATTGATACAATATTAAGAAAATATTATTAATGCTTACCAATTTCATTTTGTTGAGAGATGCTTGTGCAGTAGCTTCGGGATCGAAATTAATTTTTTAAAGTAGTTCGCTCTATTTATATTTATTTCTCGAATATATAATATTATTATCTTATTATTAAGAATAGTCATCATCAAATGTCAACGACATGATGAGTAGTTTCGTGAAACTAGATTTTAAAGTGCAAGTGTAATAATAATTTTAATTATTTGATGAAGTGTATTGAAATGAAATGGAAATATTCTTTATAGTACACCAAAGAATAAAAACTTACATAACTAATACACAAGTAAACAACACAGAGTACAATAGGCGGCCTTATCGCTAGGAAGCGATCTCTTCCAGGCAACCCATGGTAAGAGAAGAAATTTTATCAAACAGGGAAGTGTGTACACTAATGCAGCATCAGGATTGAGTAGTTGGGTCCTGGAATTTAACGATGTAGTCTTTACTTGGTACCTACAATAACTATTCATAATAACCGACAGTTCCTAAGTCTCCACAGTCTAGGAGGGCAGTACCCCTGCAGTATCAGGTTTGAGGAGTTGGGTCCCGGAATTCAACGATGTAGTCTTTACTTGGTACCTACAATAACTATTCATAATAACCGACAGTTCCTAAGTCTCCACAGTCTAGGAGGGCAGTACCCCTGCAGTATCAGGATTGAGGAGTTGGGTCCCGGAATTTAACGATGTAGTCTTTACTTGGTACCTACAATAACTATTCATAATAATCATCAGTTACTAAGTCTCCACAGTCTAGGGGTGCAGTACACCTGCAGTATCAGGATTGAGGAGGATAATGTAGTCTTTATTTGGTACCTACAATAACTATTCATAACAACCGACAGATCCTAAGTCTCCACAGTCTAGGAGGCAGTAGGTACCCCTGCAGTATCAGGATTGAGGAGTTGGACCCTGGAATTCAACGATGTAGTCTTTACTTGGTACCTACAATAACTATTCATAATAATCATCAGTTACTAAGTCTCCAGAGTCTAGGGGGGCAGTACCCCTGCAGTATCAGGATTGAGGAGTTGGACCCTGGAATTCAACGATGTAGTCTTTACATGGTATCTACAATAACTATTCATAATAATCATCAGTTACTAAGTCTCCACAGTCTAGGGGTGCAGCACCCCTGCAGTATCAGGATTGAGGAGTTGGAACCTGGTATTCAACGATGCAGTCTTTACTTGTTACCTACAATAACTATTCATAACAATCGACAGTTCGTTAATCCCTATAGTTTGCGGGAAAGTAGCCCTGTAGCATCAGGAGGAGTTGAATTTTTATAGAAGTATCTCGCCAAGTATTTGTAACGATTATAAAAAATTCACGCCAATCGGTTTAGAAATCACGGAGATATCGATATACATAGGTATAAAAGTTGGTTACCAAAATTGCCTATGTTATTTACGAAAACATGAACTATCTACTAGTGAAAGTCCCGTCAAAATCGGTCCAGCCATTCCCGAGATTAGCGGCAACAAACAAACAGGCAGACAGGCAAAAATTTAAAAAAAAAATGTTTTTTCGTCATAAGCCCCGTATTTGCTTACATTCGCATTTAGTAAAAAGCTGATATTTTGATATTACAAACAGACGCTTCAGTTTTATTTCTATGTAAAGATTTACAGAAGATAACGTAAAATTAAAGTTTCTAAAATTAAAACTACTATTTTTATGATCGCATGTAAAAGTACATCACGTAACGTACCGATTTTGACGAGTTTGAGAATTTTTCGATTGATCAAAAGTTTTAGTACTAGCGTTCATGTATAATTCCTTAGGGCTAGGGTTTTTTTTATTTTCTTCGATGACAAGATAGTCCTTGACTGCGATCTCACCTGATGTTAAGTGACGATGCAGTCTAAGATGGTAGCGGGCTAACTTGGAAGGGGTATAGCAGTGTAAATTCAACCCATACCCCTAATCGGTTTCTACACGCCATCGTACCGGAACGCTAATTCGCTTGGCGGCACGTCTTTGACGGTAGGGTGGTAACTAGCCACGGCCAACGCCTCCCACCAGACCAGACTAGAGACAATTTAGAAATTATAAATTCCTAAATTGCCGCCGCCGGGAATCGAACCCGAGACCTCCCAGTTATAAGACCACAGCGCTCACCACTGCGCCTGGGAGGTTGTTACACGCTGAGCTGTATAACCTTTGTGGGAGATGTCACGGGCAATAATTAATGTTGCATCAATATATTTCTTTTCACCTTACTAGCTTAAAATGGGCGCCTTTGCTGCGTAAAATTAGTGGGCAAAAATAGTTTTTGCTCACCCAGTGGGAAAAAGTGTTTTGAACTTATTGGATTTGCATTTCTTCAAATAATTGCCTGAAGGAAAGTTCAGATTTCATGAACATTTTTTAAAGTCTCTATTTTATTATTTCAACTATTGACTTTTAAGAGACTTTTAGTAAAGTAGTAGTAGTTTAATTTTGTAAAACAACATGAAACCTAAAAAAATATATTTACTCTCTCATTACACTCAATTATATTATATTAAGTTATATTCACTATCTCACTACACTCAAGATCCTAACATAGAATAATATATGATAGGATAGAAATCGAAAGAAGTTGGACTCCCTCGCTGGCTGGTGATTAAAATTAGGAACTCGCAACAAAAACGAACTTTGCTATCTTGTTGAACAAATAACTATTGCCTATAGCACCAATTACTGAATTCTTCTTTCTGTCTTTCAATTTTTAGCGTTCATTGTGACCATAATATAGAAACCGTTTCGCCTTCTTCTAACTTAGTCCACTACCATCTTAGACTGCATCAGGACTTACTATTAGGTGAGTGCGTCACGTGCCATCAAATAAAATCTTATTTTCACAAATCTTATTTTTGCGTCCTACCTGCGGGCCAACTGCCACAGATCCCCTGATTAATCATGGATCTATTTTAACACCCTAGCCATATTACAAACGTGTTATCTCGTTCTACTATCGATAACGCTAAAGCAGGGACTCGCAAAGTTTTTTATTGCACATCCTATCCGAAGGGAAGCGTGATAAAAAACTTTGGGAAACCCTGATTTAGCGTTATCGATTGTAGAAAGAGACAACACATTGTAATATGGCTAGGGCGACTGAGTTGATATAGAACAGAACCAGTGCCGTAAATAGGGCGGTGCCACCGGTGCCCAGGCACAGGGCGTAGACTCTGGGGGGCGCAAGAATGGCCAGACCAGGCAGGACTATTATTTTTTCGGTTTGCTCCTGATAAGTTCCCGCTGCGCCCCTAGTGCTCGTTTGTCCACATCAGTTCTAGTTCTTTAAAAAAATAGATTTTTCTTCCAAAATATCACATGATTTGTCCACCAACACCCAAGGTCCTTGTGCTTTATTTTATCACCCTGAATGAAAGTAGGCCTATACATAGCATTACTCTAGCTTGGGTACCTATAATGTCTAAAAAAAACAAGGGCGCAGTTATAGAAGCTCGCACAGGGCGCAGTTCGCTGGCGCAGTTATAGAAACTCGAACAGGGCGTACGGCACTGAAGATAACTATCGGTAATCGTAGTAATAAGTAACAGTAGTTCATTGTTTCATTAGTCTAGTGGTTAGCATGTTCGACTGCAGATGATGAAGTCTCCGGTTCGATTCTCGGGTTGCGGTAAAAATGCATTTTGGGTTTTACTGTCAAGAACTTTGAGAATTGTTTGAGTAAGTACCTACTTACTAGCTCGGAGTTAGGAAGTTTGCGGTGTGTCACCCAAGTCCCTCGGGAACACGTACCGCCCTTTCTGCGCCTGACGTCATTTTCATCCCACTAGATTGTGAGAGTGAGGGAATAGTGAGCGCACCTGTATTTGCGCACAATAATATCTTCCGCACAGATGGCTAATCTCTGTGGAGTATGGAAATTGGCTGCCGTGGCCGGATTCGGTTTGAAGGAAATTGTTATTAATTTTAGTTAAGGGCTGGTTACCATTCTATCAGTCGTAGCTTTCGTGTCAGCCACTACATTTCTCGTCCTTTTTCCAATAGTGGATTTCTACTTACAAGAAGAAGAAATATGGCAATATATTTATATTGCCATATTATGCCATTGCCAATGCACTACATTTGTAGTGCAATGGAAGCTCTTTCTCTATAAAAGCATTGATTCATAGAAAAAGAATACGTCTATTCACAAAACACTGTCATTACATATAGGTATAGCCTACGTATATACCTGTAGTAGTTTCGGCTGCCTTGATATGGCTAACAATGCTGGCGCAATGCTCAGCTGGTTAGGCTGTGGATCTGGGATATCCCAAATAGGAAAACATTTTGGATTTCTGTCAAGTACGAGTAGTAGCAGGCCGGAGTTGGGAAATTGGTGGTTTTATACAGCCCTGCACCTCGGGAAGCGCTTAAAGCAGTCGCTCCTTCATCTTGTTTATCTTCGTTTGCGTTAGATTGCCGTCCATTGGACTGTATGAGTGAGGGAATAAAAAGTAAAAAAAATCTGGTGAAACGAAAGTCTGGCGAAAAATATTTTTTTGAAGCGAAAATCTGTCAAAACGATAAGGACACCCTGTTTTGAAGTCAGTGATCATACTTATTCTGTACTATAGTAAATCCTTCGCAGCTGGCTATTCTCCGTAGCATTGGCCGCGTGGCCAAAATTCCTTCGGTAGGATATTTTAAAGAAGTATAAATTAAACAATAGGCTTGGAAACTTTTTATATTTATAACAAAATAAAAATAGATAATAGCTAAATTACGCTGTGGACTAGTCAACGAAGATCGATAGGTTAACCGAGAAGGGAGGCTGTGAGTCCTGGTGGCACTCCGCCGGGTCCCTCTTCAATTTCCGACTTGTAGCCTTCGTCGTCAGCGGTGTAGGTAACGATGTACCTGATGCCGTTGGGGGCGATCCAGGAGTAGGAGCCCTTGACGGCGATGGATTCATCTTCGCGGCCTTCGTTGCGGAGCTCTCCTTGCTGCTCTTGTTTGGTGCCATCGGATGTTTCGAAACTGTAATAGAAAACATTGTAATACTTAGTTTTTTTAGGCGTACCGAAAGGGTGCCAATGGAACCCTGTTACTAAATCTCCGTTGTCCGTCCGTCTGTCTGTCAGCGGGCTGTATCTCATGAACCGTAATGGGTAGATACTAGAATTTTCACAGAATGTGTATATCTATTGCCGCGATAGCAATAAATAATAAAAATAAAATCGTTTGTTGGTTTGTCCTTCAATCACGCCGCAAAAAAGCGACGGATTGACGTGATTTTTTGCATGGATAAAGTTGAGGACCGGGAGAGTGACATAGGCTACTTTTTATCCCCGAAAATCAAAAAGTTCCCGCGAGATTTTAAAAACTAAATCCACGTGCGAATTAAAGCTTTTTAAAATCCTATAGAATATCTCTCTTCCAAATATTATTAAGATTGGTACCTAATAATGGTATGGTACCTAATAATGCGGTAACTAGGTAATCACGTCACGTTAAGCAAGAACTTTAAAACATACCTATTACAATAATTGAGTCAACGTTGTCTACTTCATGCCGGAATTCCCCTTTTTTGTTTAAAATTCTAGTTATTAATCCGCGTAGTTTTATAAACTTCATAGTACGTGCCTTAAGCTTATTTGATAGCTTTAAGTGCCAGTGCAAGCTATAAAATAAGCTGTAACATTTTTTATTTTACGATTTTAGTTTATTCTTCTGGTTGAAAATTATATTTAACCGGCAGACCTGACCTCAGTGAGGATTAGGTCTGTGAGGCGTGATACTTGTAAATTTAACTTTATTAAACTTAAAAATGATAAAATATATTAGTAAACCTTAAGTATAGGAAGAGTAAAAACTTTTTTTATTCGATGACAAGATAGTCTTTGACTGCGATATCACCTGATGTAAATTGACGATGTAGTTTTAGATGGTAGCGGGCTAACTTGGAAAGGGTATGACAGCGTAAAGTCAACCCCTACTTCTAATAGGTTTCTAGACACCGTCGTACCGGAACGCTAAATGTTTGGCGGCACGTCTTTGGCAGTAGAGCGGTACCTACTAGCCACCTACAAGCATCAATTTACATTCCAAGACACTCAACTTCTATACCTACTTGGCGATAAGAAAGTTTATATTTTAGATTCGTAGAGATAGATTTAGATAATTTTGGCGGTCAGTGTTGACATTTCTTGACGACCTCCCTGGCGCAGTGGTGAGCGCTGTGGTCTCATAACTGGGAGGTCTCGGATTCGATTCCCGGCGGGGGTAATTTGGGAATTTATAATTTCTGAATTGTCTCTGATCTGATCTGGTGGGAGGCTTTAATCGTGGCTAGTTACCACCCTACCGTCAAAGACGTGCTGCCAAGAGATTTAGCAGTCCGGCACGATAGCGTGTAGAAACCGATTAGGGGGTACCTATGGATTGAATCTACACTGCCATACCCGTTCCAAGTTAGCACGCTACCACCTTAGACTGCATTGCCACTTACCATGAGATGAGATCGCAGTCAAGGACTATCTTGTAAAAAAAAAACATGATTTAAAGACCTGAAGACTATCAACATCAAAGAAAGAAGGATAACAAAATGAGTAGACTTACTAGTATCTGTAGGGACCGGTTCCTATGTTGTCGTTTTCATAACGCAGGATTTCAGCGTTGTTGTAGTAGTTGTTAGCCTGTGGGGCCGCAACCGCGACTGCCGCGAGGCAAAGAACAATCAACTGAAAAACACAGTTTCACAAAATTACTACAATTTCATATAAACTTTTGATTTCAGAAATAAATCTTTCAATAAACATAATTGAAATTGAATATCATAGTAATTTAATCTTAGTAAATGCCATGCAGGTAATAATTTGTAAACCCAATTGAGCCATAAATCTTTTCTTACTTAGATTTATCGTCTCTTAAAAAATAAAACAAAAATAATACAAATATAGAATTAATATTTATTAAGTTCTGTATTAAGCTTTTGTTTCATTTGTTGTACCATACTTTATCTATATAGAATGAGTGCGTTTATCTATCGAGAACTTTAAAGATTACGTAAATCACGACTTAATTTATTACAAAAATTATTTCACTATTTTAAACTGTAAAAGGGTTTTATTTAGTCACTAAACGATAACAATCGTAGCGTGTCATTTATCAATAACACTGAATACAATACACTCACTGTTACACAAACACTTTTCCGAAAATAAAAAACATATTGTACGCACCAGTTTCATTTTAGATATTTTGGTCTTGCAACGGTGACTATTCTAAAGAATGTAACGCGCTGAGTTGTCTCTCATCCTTTATATCTGTAGCAGATGACTTATTTGTAAAAGACCAATGTACCTGCTTGTCCAAAATGTTAATCAAGCTTCGGTGAAGGTAAACTGCTTGGTTCGATTGTAACAACAAAATAACGCGTGACAAAATTAAGTTCGACACACCACCACTGCCGGCAGACCTGACTTAGATGCATTCCTGGAAATATTAATTATTACTATGAAATTAATTAATTCAGTAATATAACTGGATATTTATATGTTAATGTCCGTATTTAGTTCCGCCTTAAATTTCACACTCGATTAGGCCTTATACGTTTCCTTGTGCCACTAATATAAATAAATATTAATTTAATGGAATGAAATGAAAGTTATCATATTTTGTATTTACAATAATTTGATTGATTTTAATTTTTATTTGTAAAGTACTTTTTTATTATAATATCTATATCTTAGGTACCTACACACTGTTATTTTTTTTATAAGATAGCAAATAAATGACTATTTTACTCGGAATTTAGTGCAAAGGTATAGAAAGTTAGGTTACACTATTCTAAACACATAAACAAGTAAGGAGTATTTCACAGAACGGTCCTGAAGACCTTAAGAGGAAAAGTGTTTTAACAACTATCAAGTGGTCAAGACGTTCTATGTCTACCCCAAGTTATAACTTAGGGCTTCAACTGGGCAGCCTAGCTGTAGCAGCCTATATTACTAATGTTGGCTTTTTGGAGTTTGTGCACTTGATAGCCGGGAGTTTATTTGATCAGATTGGCTGGCTGCTTAAGCTATGCTGGTTAGTGCACTGGGAAAAGGGTGTTTTTAGCACCACTGCAAGCTCAGATCTGTTTTTAATTTTTAGGTCTATATCAACTAGGTCTCAATATTAATGATTATCTTCTAAGTAGGCTTAGAAAATTCTGGGTAGATTAAATAATTACTGTTTATGACTTTGGAATAATGTCCACACTTTTATAATAAACTAGCACTAATATTTTGTGTGTACCGATGGGGCTGACATAAAGGTCACCTTTAAAAGTCTTATATAGTGAGAATAAAAAAAATAATGTCATGAAGCCCTGTACAGCGCCACCTCCAGTTTCAGTACACAGTAATTTTTATGTTCGTACAAGTGTACAAAACAAAGCTAGATTTTTATATGATGAAAGTAAAAATAGTATAAATTATAAAACTTTTTCAAGGAAAAAACTATTTATATAATGGTCACAACAATATTTTTTTCTTTATGGTTTTTGATTATGCTTTTAAATTGTCTTGCGAGTTGCTAGGTAATTGTAAAAAAATCTCTAGTAATCCTATTAATATTATAAATGCGAAAGTTTGGATGTGTGGATGGATGGATGGATGGATGTTTGTTTGTTACTCAATCATGCCGCAACGACTGAACCGATTTGGCTGAAATTTTACACAGAGATAGATTATAGTCGGGAATATCACATAGGCTACTTTTTATCCCGGAAAATAAGAGAGTTCCCGCGAATTAAAAAACCTTAATCCACGCGAACGAAGTCGCGGGCATCAACTAGTAAAGAATACTTTGACAAAAATTGTAGTTTTGTTTACAATTCTTACTTGCATCTGAACTCGTAAATGAAAGGTCGAATAAGCTTTGTGCTTCTAATTTGCTATATTTCTTCATCTTGGCTTGCTCATAAAATCTTCTTTTAATTCTATTGATAGGTAGTTTGCGGTTAATATTGATTTATATGGGTTATATAATTTCTGATACGTAAGATACTTCTTGTATTTATGCAATATTAAAGTAGGTATTAGGTATAACCGTTTTAAAAATGAAAAGGCGATATAAAGTTTATGGTTTAATTAAAATTCGCTATAATATTATTGAAATTAATCTATTAATCTAAAGAAAACAGTATATAAATGTTATATACAGTTCATGAGTATTGAGTTATTTACATGACAGTGATGTTTCCATCAAATTATAAATAAGTCTGTTATCCTAGCAAGGCAGTAATAACCGCTGAAGGGGTGGCACCTCCCGGTCCTTGCTGAATCTGAGGTCTGTATCCATTTTCATCAGCAACATAGGTGACCAGGTAGTTGACGCCGTCAGGACCGACCCATCCGTATTCCCCCCGAACTTCTAAAGCCTCGTTTTCAGTTCCTTGGTTCTTTAGCTGACCTTGTTCCTCATGTTTACTACCATCCGACGTCTCCCATCTGTTAACAAGTTATATAACATTAACTAAGATGAAATTGAGTTAAGCAACAACTCGTTTGCGTACTAATTAATGTTGCGGTTAGATAAATTATGCTTACACAAAATTGTACGAATCCAGGCCGGCGTTATTAGATTCATATCGTACGATCTGCACGTCTTGAGGATTCTGTGGTGCAGAGGATACTGCGGCAACGAAAAAAAGGACCAGGAGCTGTAAAAAGAAAACACTTTAAGGTTCCACATATACGTCACTTTCACTGAACATCCAATATGCCTATCACAATCGACTTCAATTACTGACCAACTGCATTGTTCTTATTGTTTTGTGTCGTCTATCTTCTTCAGAGAATACTTGGTGTATGGAATGATTACGTATTCAGACGTCCCTCTTATATATGTAAGTATTTCTTCTATTACCAGGTTGCAACATAGAGCTTGGGTCGTCGCAGCGCTTCTATTATGTTCAAAGTAAAAAGCGCACCTTAGCCCATAGCATATAATACCTATTGTAAAAGCTTGTAAGTACCCACTCGTACACTATGGTTACAGATGTACATGTAAACACCCGATATGACCTCTCTTATTAAGTAATATGAAATTACAAAAGTCAATGTTAATAGACATTGCAAAAATACGAGTAGTTTATTGTCTTCTTGGCTGAGGCAAAAGGTTTACCAAACGATAATCGTTTTTTTACGAGGTCTTAACTATTTATTACTTACTTATAATGGCTTTGAGTACACCGTCAAACAACATGTGATTGACTTCTTCGGAATCTTTGTAGATGCTTGGTCTAGTTTAAATGCGGAAGCTATTCAAAATAGCAAATATAGATGTTCTATAATAGACATTACTGCATTAAGTTCATATTTTAAAGTAAATGTCAAATGGAGAAACGGCAATTTATAAGCATAAGCCTGGCAATAGACGTCCGATTTTGTTTCCGATTGTCTGATCAGGCAACCGGATCGTATTTACTCGATACACATCCGATTTTTCCGTCAGGCTTTTTCTGAACTCAGTCGTTCCCGAGCTATCATCCCGAGTGCTTGCGTTTGGAGCAAAGCAGAAGAAAAGAAGATGGATGACGAGTTAATAGAAATAGAAATATTTTTTATTCAAATAAACTTTTACAAGTACTTTTGAATCGTCAATGAATCTACCACTGGTTCGGAATGCCGTTCCTGCCGAGAAGAGCCAGCAATAAACTCGGCGGTCGCTCTTTTCAAAAAAAAATTTTTTTACAATAGGTAACAATGCTATGCTATGTATACAGTGTTTCCACAATAAAGTTTCAAAAATGCAAAACATGTTAAGACAGGCAGGCAAAAGCAGACCCATTCCCGTTGGTGGCACCCTTCACGAGCATGACGCAGGATCCAGCCATTGCTTCGCTCAACCATATTTGAGGGAACGTAACAACCCGCACCACACGATACCACCACAGAAATTTTAAAGAGAGGAAAGAGAAAGAAGAAAAAACGTCGCTATTGGATTCATCCAATCAATTTGACCAGACTTACTGAGAGTCATTTCTATTTAAAACATCGAAAATAATTCATAATAATAATAGTTTTATTATTATATATAATATATAAATATAATAAATAAATTCATAATAATAATTTTATTATTATGAATTATTTTATTTTATAATTTTTTTTTTCATAATTTTCGCCCATTATTCGAACCACAACGATGCGTCCACACAGTGTCAGCGCTAGATTTTTTGGGCCCTAAAAAATCCCAATAAGCAAAATTCCGCCCTAAATTTGGGGCTAAAAGCCCTAAGTTGGGAACCCTGACTGGCAAAATCGGAAGGAGTAACCGGATGTCTATTTTGTCTCCTACTAGAAGTATGTAGACCGCGCCTTCAGACAATCGGACCGACAGTAAAATCGGAAACGCCTCGCGCCCGTTTCCGACTCGGACGTCCGATCCGGCCACCGGATCGGACGTGTATTGACTGTTCATACAAAGTAATGGCTTCAACGCCTTCCGGTAGCCTGATCAGGCTACCGGATCAGACAATCGGATGAAAAAACCTGACGTGTATTGCCTCGCTAAATATCGTAATTTGGCATTCCAAATTTTTACGTTATTTATGCTTACGGTCCTTCCGGCTTCCGTTTTTCAAACTAGTGAATAGACACCTTTTAGGCAAGCGCGCACCATTTCAGGTTGCATTTTCACTTACCATCAGGTGAGATCGCAGTCAAGCGCTAGTCTATAATATAGACTATAAATATTGAAAAAAAATAAGCTACTAGCTTTTGCCCTCAAATTCGTCCGTATTTAGTTTCATTTTTAAAAATCCCACTGTTTATCCGAGATAAGAAAAGCCCTCCTATGCCACTCTCCAAGTCCTCAACTATACCCATGTAAAAATTCAAGTCGATTCGTTGCTCTATTCTTATTGTAAGAGAAACCAACTGACAAACACGTTTTTGCATTTATAATAAGTACCTATTAGTAAGTTAAGGATTATAAAATTATTATACTTGCTTGACTACTGTGCCATATTGAAATATTAATAGCAATTTTTCTACATGTTTTTTATTATTTTGTCATCAGGAACGATTGATTTATTTTACACTAGCTGACTAGCTGATGCCCGCGACTTCGCCCGCGGTAAAAGTAGCTTATGTCACTCTCCAGGTCCTCAACTATATCCATGCAAAAATCACATTGATTCGAAGCTCTGTTGCAGGCGTTCTTGAAGGACAAGCCAACAAACCAGCAAACACATACATTTTCGCATTTATAATATTAGTAAGGATTAGTAAGGATAGTAAGGTAAGGAGGATGCTTAAGGATGATGCGTTTTCAGAAAATAATATGGGTTTGTTTGAACTATAGCTTTATTGCAACTTCAACATTCAACTTATCTACTACGTACATAAGATGATCCAAACTACTGGAGAGAGACCAGATACCTTTACCAGCAGGATAACTTTTTTACGTGCTTTCCGAGGTATGGAAATGACACACTGCCTTCTTTCTAACTGCGAGCTAGTAACTACCTTGTGATAATTTCTTGAAAAACCCAATACATTTTGTGGTCCAACGATGTTTTCGTTTTGATGACGAGGTCTCGACTCCCGGAATCGAACCCGACTGATTTTTATAGACGTTTGTTGAAAAAGTTTTATTATCATAATCAAATTTAGAAATCTTCACTTAAGTATCTATTAAATGTAGATTCATCATTCAGATGAAGCATTCTTGTAAGGTTATGGGAACCTCAATCTGTTCAAGTGATTAACCCGGCCTTTACATTATTTTGTAAATGGCTGACACTTCACCGAAGATGATACTACTTTTTCATATTGTTAAAATAATTCTTATTAACTTAACAATAAAGACTATGGTGTCAAACACGGGTTTTATTTATACATTGATATAAGATTAAGTTAATATCCATTTAATATCTACACAGGTAAATACTTGCACAAAAATTAATGAATCAGCAAATCGTGTCTGTGCATTGATAAATTCCAATACAGATACAGTTTTATAAGTAATAAATATAATAATACCCAATAAAACTTAATATAGCAATGCAAATTTTTTAATTATAAAAATCTGTATTGAAAAATTTTTTAATAAAAGTCTTTAACAAACTCTGGATTCTATAACTTGTAAGAAAAGTATTAGAATTTAATTTAATAAAACTTCAAAACTATTAAAGTTACAAAAGTTTTCTTGTGTCAACTACCTGTCTATTATGTTAAGTGCTTGACAATTCACGCGTTTGATGAAAGAGAGCAGACAGCGTTGCGAAAGTGTTAGTTTGTTGGTTTTTTCTTCAATCACGCTGCAACAGAGCTATGGATCGACGGGATTTTTTGGATATAATTGAGGACCTGGAGAGTAACATAGGCTACAGTTCCCGCGGGATTTTAAAAACTAAATCCACGTGGATGAAGTCGCGGGCAACAACTAGTTATTAATAAACGTTCAAACCGCAATTTTATGTTGATAGTCGCGAGGAAAAGGTCAAGGTTTCGGTTTGCGCTGAATAATTTGTGTCCAATTGGATTCTGATGAGTCTCTCAGAAAAGTGTGTTCTTGGATGGACTATTAAGAACGTGAGAAAAATGTTTATTTACTGTGGTTTTTAAAATCTCTGATGAAAAGGAAACAAAACTTAAAAATTTCGTAACCATATCTAATGATACATCTTAGGTACACAATTCCTTAACGCCTATAAATAATTCTTTAATCTCAGTTAAGTAACTCGTTAGTTAGCTACCGAATTTCGCTCTTTTTTTTCTACTTTTTCCTTGTATTCCTTATTATTTTTCTTTTTCCCAGTTGAGTGTTTTTTTGTTTTTCTTATGTAACTTCTATATGTGAAAACTTGTTAATCGCTTTGATTTTTCTTCTGTATATATCGATTTACCTTTCTAATTAACTATAAACTTTCCTTCTAAATAAAATAAATATATTGGTATCTTCCTAAATGCACAAACTTTAGTTAATACTCGTGTATTATTACCATTATTTAAAGTAACAGCAATAACACGCTGTAATTACTATAATTTCCAAAATGAAGTATAGAAAAATGTAATCTAAGAGCCCATTATTGCATCGAATGCGAGGATGAGATGTTGTTACGTAACAGTATGTTGAACCAACAAGTCGTGTGCCTGACCTCCAGTTGTATACTTACTCTTGAAAGCGATTCCGATTTCTACACGAATTTATTAAATTTTGTATTTAGTCCACTGAATATAGTATATAGAATTTATTTTTTAAACCTATGTCACTCGGTAAATAGCACTTCGACCAAGTTCATGGTTTTCAAACAAATATGGTGTGGTTTATAGTCCCAAAATAGACTCCACTCAGCATTTTCTATGCCTGTGGTGAGTGCACAAGCAAAGCGCTGGAAAGGTTCGTGGAAATCCAAATGCAATCGAAACCATGTAAGAGTCCATTAGGCGATTGATCAAATTACTAGTACCACACATATATCTATATCTTCCAAATCGATCGATCCTACAGTGGGAGATGGTCGATAATTGATCGACGTCGAAGACGATAACGATGATTATCGATTTCAATAAAAATTAGGAAAGTCAGAATCGCCAAGTCGTCGCAATCGATTTCAAGAGTAAAGCCGTTCGGACCAACTCCATCAGCAGGTTTTGGGGTCAATCTTAAAAATATTTGCAAATTATTACATACTCACGAATATTATTTAACATTTAGGATAGGTTTTTGTGACATCAACACTAATAATGTTTTGGCGACATTTGTGTGGGTATACCGGTGGGCAATTAAGATGTAATAAGGTCAAGTTGTCGGTCATAATTCAAGACCGAATTTAAATAATTATCGTTCGGAATGCGATCAGCATTTTAATTTATATAGCATAACTTGTACGCTTTTTTGGATATAATATGATTAATAAAACTTGTTGCAATTGTGTAGGACGTTTGTCATGAAAACCTTTGTCGGCTAAACGTGGTTGAATAATAAATTAATATAGCTGCTTTCCAAATCATCGATTTTATATTTAGAAATTTTTTTAACCTTATGTTCAATATTTCACACAAGTTGAAACATTTTGTTGGTAAAAACTATGTTTCAACTAACTAGGGTTTACTATGACGAGTTAAGGAAACTTAATTATAAGAATACAACTTATCTACTTATTTAAATCTTTAATGATTCAAATTTTGTTCACTATTGCAAGAGCTTTATGATCGAGATCGACCGATTTTTATGAAATATGCTTATAGGTAGCTAACCGATAATAAATTAATTTGTTACTCTCTTAAGAGGCCTGTACATATTATGCCTATTAAAAAGTGGAAAAACGTGAATAAATAAATCAAGAGCCAAACACCTAAAGACTACAGTGTATAAAAGCTAGCTTTAATACCGCGTCATTTTCGATTTCAAACCATCCTTAGGAAAACACACACACTCACACACACATACACTCTCACACACACACACACTCACACACACATACACACACACACACACACACACACCTATCTATTTGCAGAATATATTTGTTGGTAAAATGATACGTAGGTGTGAAATATTTTTCATACTGCACATAGTCAGTAATTTAGTCTTTAGTGTATTCATTGGTGCCATTATGTCTGTAAAACTATAATACATAATAAATCTAATGGGGTTCTAACAATGACGGCATTGGTCATGATTTGTAGATGGTTGTAACGATTAGGCCATGGGAAAGATATCATCGACTTGTCCGTAGAGAGTTATCAGATTTGGAAAGATTGATCGTGCGGCAAATCGTTAGAGCATCTGCTACAAATTGTGTAAGTATTATGTTTGAGTAATATGCGAGTGAACCCTAGAACGAAATAGTAATGGGTGTAAGTAATTATATGGCATCGGTGACAGTCTGACCTATAACCTAATAGTTCTAAGGTCTGGTTGTTTTTAATAAGTAACTTATTCCCGTCTTTGTCTTATTTCTTAATCTGCTGTCATTTGTATGTACTAACGAAGCAGTAAGACTACTTCAAGAGTCTCTCTTCTAAGAGATCCTTAATGGTGGAGCCTGAAGAAAATCTACTGTACCCAGTGGCCGTTGAGTTGATGACGATGATGAATATGAAGATCTCTTTAAGTAACGATTAGCAACTCTGAGTGCGGCAGTTAACAATAAGTCGCATAATTTGTTAAACATTCAGCGCCAATACCACCTAACTACGTCAATTTACAGTGGCATAACCTTATTATCTTAACTTCCTTGAAGGACAATAATAGCAATATAGATAATTCAATATAACCTTGTGTGGTGTTACCGTAACAAGCCTACGCTTTGTCTCAGATGATTATGTAACTAGTTCGCCTGCACCGATAAATCGTGACGTGAGAAAGCTCAATCTCAAAGCTCAAATCAAAACAAGCCTAGGTACCTACGTCACGACTCACGAAACCGAAAGTCTTAACTGCAAAATGATCTGATTCATCAAAGGAAGTTGCAGTATTGTGATGTGCATTCATGTCATCTGATAGAATATTTACTAAGTAGGCATAAATGATAAAAAGTTGTATTGCCTTTTCGTCACGCATCCGGATTTGACCCATAAACGGGAAAAACCTACGTAAGAACACTGTGTCCTTGATGGGCTAATCCGCGTCAGTGAACAGATACGCAATGCTATTTCTGAAAACGACATAATGTATTGGAAATCAGATTTCTTTTAGTCTCAAAGTTAGGGTTATAACAATCTATACTATTATAATAAAGAGAGAGCGCGAATTTTGTGAGTTTGTATGTATGTCCGGAGCAAACTTTGGAACCACCGCACCTATTTAAAAAATTCTTTCACCATTTCAAAGGTACATTATTCCAGATGGTTATAGGCTATATATTATGCACATAAATGTATTATGGCTAGATATTATGTGCAAATTTGTTAAAGAAGTCGGAAAAATTTTTGACTCTCAAACGTTTTCAAGGCGTGCGCTGGGTCATATACTGTTAGTGGATGAAAATGATGTATGGGTGAATTGTTCCTCTTAAAAAGTTCTAAAAAAAAGTCCACGATAGCATATGTCTAGCTTCTAAGGATAACTTACAGTAACCATTTCTATCTTTCAAATTTTGATTAAAAATAATGAATTATTTTCGACCTTCTTTAACCGATGTGATGTCAATCTATATCTAAATAAATATGTTTACTATCGCAAGTGTTTAATTTAGAACATATTTGCCCTTTACACTATACAAGTTAAATAAATATCTTAGGAGTTATCGGAAAATTAATATTTGCACCGGCACCATTTTATTAAATGGTGCCGGTGCATGGTGGCGGGTTTCCACGCGGGAGATTTCTATGATTCCTGTGGTGATCTTATTTACAATCTTCTCCTATTAGAAACTCTGTGCGATCAGGACCCGTAAAAACAAATATTTAAATTTTCAACCCGGATGAAGTCGGCGCGGGCTTCTAGTATATTATAATAATGTTATTTACTATATATTACTTATTATAAACCTAACTTACTAATAGACCTTTTAAATAGATCGGCAGCACTTTTAGAGCCATGACCTCTTAAAGTGCTGCCGTTTAGTTTGCCTCAGTATTGCAATCTGTGAGAGAGCTATCTTACTAGCTAATATAGTTATTATTAGAAAATGGCGATTAGGAATATACTAAACAGATGGACAATTTTTTTTAAATAGTCTTATTGTATTTTGTTACATCTCTAAGTCACCTGCAGGTGGCAGTCAATTTTTGGCAAACTTTTTGAATGGACAGAAAGAACAGTTGTACAGTTTTATAGCAATACGTGGATTTGATTCATGTCTATATTAAAAAGATGCAACGATTCTGTCGAGTTCATCCTCTGTGAAGCAAAGCAGCATGAAACAGAAGACCCGGCGGCGATCGATGTGGCTCTCTTTGTTTGGTGACATGTAGTACTGGTCTTCTTCAGGCGAATATCGCTCCACGTCCACACTGCACATCTTGGGATTTTAAAAGATATATAATTATTATTATCAGAAGATTTCATACAGATGTAATGTAATAATTTAAATACGGAAATGCACCTATTATAATATAATATTATTTCTCTGCTCAAGTATTGAAAAAATTTTCCAAGTTAAAATGGAGTTAGCTGGAGTTGGAATTAATTCTTAAAATTTTCCTAAAATTTCCTAAAACTATTGTTTTTCCTAAAAAGCGATTTGAACGGTAACATCAACAGGCATAAAGAATTATCAATTAATAATAAAGATTGGGTGTTTTAGAACTTACTTTTCCTTCTTCCTTATCATAACACGTTAGTTCTTCGAAGTGACTATTGATTTTTGCCTTAGGGTTTTTATAGTAATTTTTCAGTTCTTTGTAACGACCTAAGTGCTAAAAGTTAAATGGGTTTATATAATTCGCAAAATAACTATTCTGACAATAAAGGCCAATATATGATTGGATAAAGCCTCCTACATAGGTGCGTTTATCTTGTTCATGAATAAATTCATGAATGAATTCTTTTTTATTATTTTTATTCACAATGATATGTGAGATCGTATGCGTTCTATTAAAAAATATTAAAAATGGATATCGCAATATTATGCACGATGCAAGGACGCAAAACTTATCTGTATAGAGGAAGCTTTATAACGGATAACTGTAGATATATTTTGCGATGTAATCTCTTTAGTGATGAAGTAATCTATGACGTAATACGTAGCCTGGACTGGGTACTTTACTGGAACCATGCCTGAGTAACATTGCCTTTATGACGCTAAAAATTTATCATGACGCATATCACAGTTGTTCAAACAAAAGTGAGTAAAATTAGAACACAGGAGGGTAATTATAACTTGCAAGGTACGCCTGCAAAATTGTGGACAGCCGAGGCGCAGTGTTATATTTAGATATATTTCAAAGTCATTATTTACTTTCACAAAGTGGTGGCGATTCATAAACGGCACACGGTGCGCCTGTATGTTTCCTGTATGTTCAGTATGCCAATTTAAAATGTATGATTTAATAAAGAGACTAGATAAAATTAATAAAGAGACTAGATTGAGACTAATAACTTGAACTCTAAAGAGTTTCAGTCTGCTTATAAGTCTGTGCCTTAGCTCCCCTCCACTGTGCAGATTGCCCTGGCTGAATGTCCATTCTGGCTTGTCCATCGACTCTATAGTATAACGTCACTTTTTTATTGTTTCAGAACTTGATTACCTATATATTTTATTATAAATGGAATTAATTAAAAATATTATATTTTACCGACTTCTGGGTCTAAACTTCCACTTTTCCTGATAGTGTCTTGAGGAAATTCACTGGCAAATATTCTCCTTAATTCAACATCTTCACTAAAATTTAAAAACAACTTACTATATTAAATGCATTACGGTAAATTATAAGATGAGTATTCATAAGACACTTCAAAATCACTCACTAAGTATAAATTACGCCATGAGATTGCCTTATATGGTGTTGAAGTATCTAGAAAAGGGTCATTACATTATTACAAACAGATTGTAGGTAGGTACATGTTTTATTTGATGATAGGTCTAAGCTGCTTTTAATAAAGTAGGTATTTGTTCTATTCGTTTCCCAAAGAAATTTTTAAGAGCAAGCACACTGCGAACTTAGCTTAGCTTTCAGTCATACAGCTTTACAAATCAAGTGTTAAAAGACGCTGAGTTAATCTAAGCTAAGTTAGCTGAGTTCTTCGTGTGATTTGCGCCTCAGACGTACAAAAGTAAGGGACGTAGTTTTTTTTTAAAGAATTTAGCCAATCTGAACTTGTGCTAGGAGTAGGTACGACAATAGTGCAACGGGTGGGGTTCGAACCTGCGACCTTTCAGTTTTCAGTCCGCACCTTTAACCGTTGAACTATTGAGGCTTTTAAGGGATTAGCAACTTAAGTGGCAGTGGGCAGGTCATCTCTGTTGAAACGCTTTTCAAGGCCGATGGAATAGGTGTGTCCAAGAATGGAGACCTTATAACGGGTAAGCATAGGGTTTAAGGACCTCTAGCCGCTCAACCGTTGAGCTCAAGAAGTCGATAAAGTGTAATAAGGAAGGCAGAGGACCGTGGCTGTTGACTCTCAAAAATGCTTATATACATTATAATGATAATAAAATAAGGAAAAAGGAAGAAAAGAAGAAAGCAAACAATTACAGGCTCAGCAGTGCTATGCAGTTGTATGCTGATCTATAGTCTGATTTTTAATTGCGTGGAATTCTGACGTATCTTAATGTTACCAGAGATTTAAAAAATCCCACAAAAAAGATATCAACTTAGAAAAATAAATATCAATTGCCGCACATAGATATTTATGACAAATGCCTGACAGATAGTTTGGGGTAAAATCGGACTATAGGTGGTAATACTGTTTTTCATACAAATAACTCGCTCGATTTATAAAATTACAACTGTCAGGATTCCACCGAATTAAAAATCAGACTATAGAGGATGGGAAGTTTAATTTAGTTTATGCAATTCGGACACCACCTGTCAGCTCGCAAAAGTCCGAGGGGATTTATTCCACCCCGAAAGAAAAAAAAACTAAAGATACGATACATTTACTGACTAACGTGAATTGGTAAATGGATGAATAGGATTCCTTGTTGAGTTTAGCAGTGATGCCTGAACAAACAATTTAGGTAATCATATTTTGAAATACTAGTATTATTAAACGCAATCCAAGAGACTCACAACATAAGGCAAGAGGCAAATTGCCAATTTCCACATGGTATTTATGACAAATAAACCTCAGCACCTTAAAGTTCTTGTAAAGGTGATTCGTAGGTTTGCAGTAGATTGCAAAACAGGCAATTTAATTTTTATGAATATAATACATAAATTGAATCGTGCGTGAAATGTTTAAATTGAAACTATAATTTTACTGCATTATGGACTGTTATTGAGAAGCGACCGAGTGGTACTGGTAACCTGATTGTGTTAACGCAGTCGATTGCTTTTTATCAAAGACAAGCTGATTTTTATTCAACTCAAGAAGGAGATTGAGAAGCGTATTACTAGCAATATTATTTACTAGCTGACTTCGTCCGCGTGACGAACTCTCTTAACTCTTTGATTTTCCGGGATAAAAATTCGCTCTCCACTCTCCTCAACTATGCCCATTTAAAAAAATTATTTCGATTCAATGCCCCGTTGCGGCGTGATGATTAGACAAACCAACAAACTAACAAACCAATAAACCAACAAACAAACACACTTTCGCATTTATAATATTAGTAAGGATTCTGTCTTACTTCCCTCTTATATCACAGCTGATCAGTTTATCAGTTGGTCAATTATGTAAAAGCGGCATTAATCATTGTCACTGTCTCAATTTTGCTGAGTGGCTGAATTTACCACGTTTTTTCTTTCAACAATGCATTTTAGCATTTTGTCCCGCAGTGGACGTCTATAAGAAGAAGAAGAGAAGAATGCATTTTAGACAATAGAGTGAGAGAATATCGACCAATCAATCAGGTCCAGATCGATTGGTTTTAAAATATCCCACAGCAGTTGATCAGAGTGGATTGCTTTGTGTAGGTAGGTATACATCTGAACTCGTTTTTATTTCTAACTAGTTGATGCCCGGACATAAAAAAGGATATCAAGGACAAATAGTATTATTTATAGAATATAATTTATTAGCAACTAAATATTCTTTATTTAAATAATTCGTCGATCGTTAAATCTGATATCATCCGTTTGGGGTCGAAAGCCACTTTTGTCGGCCACGTACCGCACTAAGTGCTGACGTCCATCAGGATCTATATAACCGTATTCACCTCGCACCACATAGCCACGCCCATCTTTGGTAATGAGTCCTCCCTCCTCCTTCCGAAATGTTCCATCTATAGTCGCAAATCTGTAAATAAAATTGATTCCTATTATCCTATCATCTTTACTAATATCACAGAGTAAGGAAGGTCACTAATAAAAACGAAATTGTGTTTATTGTGTTTCTTGATTTATCCTTCAATCACGCAGCAAAGAAGCAACGGATCGTCGTGATTTTGTCCAAGGGTATACTTGAGGACCTGGAGAGTTGGCATTGGCTACATTTTATCCCGGATAAACATAGGGGTTCCCGCGGCATATTTTAAAAACCAACTCCACGTGGACGAAGTTGCAGACAAAAGCTAGTTTTACATAATTAGAGGGGCTATTAATTTTAGAGACACTATTGGCAAAATATTAGTAATAATAACACGCACATAAATGTCACACAGACCATAAATAACATCATTATATTATACGAGTAAGTATATATAGTTTTTGTATCAACTTACTAGAAAAACATGTTTAAAAACTGATTTTAGCACGATAATTAAATATTTTTGTGAATTTTCTCTTAGAGTTACTATGCGGCGTTGCGAAGTTGACGTCAGCAAGAACTTTTGTATGAAAATGACAGAACACTGCAGTTGTTTTTATAAAAAAAATTTGCTAGCGTTAACCATCTGTGGCGTTAACTTTACCTTTACTATTCGAAAGTTGAGAATATTCGTGCTTAGGCTACAGCTCTTTTTGAAATAGAAATAGAAATAGAAATATTTTTTATTCAAATAAACTTTTACAAGCACTTTTGAATCGTCAATGAATCTACCACTGGTTCGGAATGCCTTTCCTGCCGAGAAGAGCCAGCAAGAAACTCGGCGGTTGCTCTTTTCAAAAAAAATAAAAATTTTACAATTGTTATTGAACACAGGATAGTTATTACTGTCTTATGAATCACTGGAGCGAATTATATCCACGCTTTTTTATCATTTACATAGTCTTCAATTGTATAATATGCTTTTTTCATGAGAGTAGATTTAATTGATTTCTTAAACTTGTGTAGAGGCAAGTCTAAGATTGACTGTGGAATTTTATTGTAAAACGTCACGCCCATTCTCACAAATGTCTTTTGGACCCTCTTGAGGCGCAGCCCAGGAAACATGAGCCTATTTGGATTTCTACTTGGTCTATCGGACAAATCACTCTTTTTTTTGTAACTCAAAATGTTTTGTCTGACAAATATTATGTTGTTATAAATATATTGTGAAGCTACTGTAAGAATGCCTATCTCTTTAAATCTTTCTCGAAGGGAATCCCGCGGCCTCAAATTATAGATTGCGCGGATTGCCCTCTTCTGCAAAACAAAAATTTTTCCAATATCGACTGCCTTACCCCATAGTAAGATTCCGTATGACATAATACTATGGAAATATGCAAAATAAACAATTTTTGCAGTTTCTATGTCAGTCAACTGTCGAATCTTCCTAACAGCAGCAGAGCTAAGTTTGCCAGCAAGCGTTGCTATATGGGTGCCCCATTGTAGCTTTGAATCCAGGGTTAACCCCAAAAACACTGTGGAGTCCTCAGTTTTCAAAGGTTCATTATTTATCTTTAAATTTTTACTGACAGTTCTCGTGTTAGGTAATAAAAACTCAACACACTTTGTTTTTTTAGCATTTAAAAGGAGATTATTTGCCGTAAACCATTCAGAAACTTGAGATAATGCATTATTTACATCGTCAAAATTGTCTTTCATCCTATCGACTTTAAAAATTAAGGACGTATCATCAGCAAATAGTACAATATCGCAAGTATTTTGGACAAAATGTGGTAAATCATTTATGTAGACCAAAAACATGAATGGACCTAGAATAGAACCCTGGGGTACACCCATTACTGAGGCTGATCCGGATGATTTTACATCATTGACACATACTCTTTGGACTCGGTTGCTGAGATAAGACGCAATGAGACTTTAATGCCATAGTGGCTCAGTTTAAGCAAAAGAGTCTCGTGATCAACGCAGTCGAATGCCTTTGACAAATCACAGAAAATACCAATGGCATTCTGTGAGTTCTCCCACGCATCGAATATGTGTTGTAATAGCCTTGCGGCTGCATCGGTTGTTGATCGACCCTTTGTAAAACCATACTGCTCAGTGTGTAGGAGTTTATTTAAATTAAAGTGTAAAAGCAGTTGGTTGAGCATTATTTTTTCGAATATCTTGCTAAGAGTTGGCAAAATTGAAATTGGCCTGTAGTTATTCGGGTCACTTTTGCTGCCCGATTTAAAAAGCGGTATTAGCTTACTACATTTCATAAGATCTGGAAAAGATCCAGAATCTACTGATTTATTAAAAATTAAAGCAAGATACGGCGCAATAATATCAATTACATTATGAATTATTTTAACTGATATCCCCCATAGATCTGCTGTTTTCTTATTTTGTAAAGATTTAAATGTTTTGACTATGTCATATGGGGTAACGTGTTCAAACTTAAATAACTTATTGCACTCAGAGACATTGCTTCTTAGAAGACTTTGAGTTATTTTTATACTCAAAGATAGCTTTATTTTCATACGTAAAGAATACTTACTCAAAACTGTAAGCTCCAAATCCATTGTTGTTATAAACGAGCTTTTTAATTGGTCGTTCAATGCCAGCTGATCTAGGCAAAAACAGCACACCAGCATAAAGTGTGGCTGCGAAAAAGCAGAAGCGCATACCTTTTACCTGCGTAAAATAAACAAAATGTCAAGGCCAACATCTCAAAAACGAAGATTATTGCTGGAATTTCAGAACAATAGAAATAATCGGTCAAATGCGAGTCGGAGTCGCATACGAAGGGTCCCGTGTCAAAAAACGCCGGGGAAAGAAACACGTTGCTAGTAAGGGTTTAATTTTTAATTTATTTTTATTTGTTGTTATAGTGGCAACAGAAATAAACACACGTTCGCTGAAAATTTCAACTCTCTATCTATTACGGATCATGAGATACAGTCTGTTGACAGACAGGGGGACAAAGGACGGGCGAACAGCGAAGGCTTTGTAATAGGCTTGGTTACCCTTCGGGTAAGGAACCCTAAAAACGAGCCAATATTGGGAATTTGAATGCGGATGTTGATTTTCTTTTGTCCAAACGAACCCGACTAGACGAGTGACCTAAGTTGTGGGATTATTATATTTGTATAAAAACAATAATTTGAAGTTGGTCTTTTAAATGCCAACTTTACCATCGCAAAATAACGTTTAACCGACGGGTTGCCAGTTTTTGTATTGAAAATCTGATGATGGGGAAATTCGTATTAAATAGAGTAAATGTCAATTCAATATCTAATAATATTTCCAATTTTTTAAGTTTATAGATATACTAGAAGATACTATGTTGAAAATCCAGCAACGCATTAAGTGAGCATCTATTTTGTGTCCCTATTATTGTATTACAAAACATAAAACTAATTACAGAAATATTTAAACATAACTGCTAAATACACAAATAGAAAAAATAACAGAGCTAAGTTGTAGGTAGGTATCAGTAATTGCTTGAACGGATAATAATAATCTAGATCAAAACTCTTAATAATTCCTGCGCTTGGTAGTTAACTGAATTCAACGAAACTTTTTTAAACTCACCATAATTTGGAAATGTTTTTTCCCAGTATGTGTCTAAGTAAACTGCGAATCGGTCCAACTGCCCACACCTTATATCCAGTTCTTCAAGAATGTCAAGTCTGGACTTCATTCCATACAAACAATGCGACGCCAAGGACTCCATCATGTCATTGACACCATCACACTTGTTACGTAAACGTGGAATGGCTTTTACAATTGATTGGCTCAAAACTCGTAACGTAATTGCCTGTGTTTGCCGCAAGTCTATTACAGAAACGCATAAATTATCTAGGGACCAGTATGAGTCTAGTGGAAAAATTCTTTGGACAACAGAGCGAAGTGTCTAAAGGAACTGGCAACCTTGTTATACCTGCTAATATTATTAATGCGAAAGTGTATTTGTTGTTGGTTTGTCCTTTAATCACACAGCAGCGGAGCAAAGGATCAACATAATTTTTTGCAAAGGACATGGTGAGTGACATAAGCTACCTTTAATCGCGGAAATCCTCCGGGATTTTTAAATGAAGTCGCGAGCAAAAGCTAGTAATACCATAAAATATCGTTCATTATACTTAAATGGAAGAAATTCACACATAGAGTTACCAGCAAACCATCTTCGGCCCACTACAAGGCACATAACTCTCGTTGGATGAGAAGGCTTAAGGCCAAAGGCGGATTCGTTGATTTCACAGACTTTTAAGGACGTCATAGAGAACTCACAGGCATGCAGATTTTTCCCACGAGATGTTTTGTTTCACCGTCAAAGCAAGTGATATTTAATTGCCTAAAACGAACTTCGAAAATTCAGAGATGTATGCATGAGATCGAAATCTCACCCCGAAACGATACCAAAGTCTGGGCTATTCTGAAATCTATAGGCCGCACTATCAATCAGCTCAAACTCAAGACAGTTAAAATGAGACAGATTTATGTAAGAGCATAGTTGTGTCACGTTTCAACCTTTATCTTAAGTCTGACCTGAGTTAGAGCACGCTCTATAGATCTCAAAGACGCCTGAACCGATTTAGAAAATCCTTTTTTTGTTTGTAATGTAACACGGAACCACCTGGGAAGTATATCATCATCAAGTTAGGATCCGATGATGGGATCCTAGAAAAATTGAAACTCTTCAAATATAGGCACACATGTAGAGGAGTTTGAAGTCGGTTTTTTAAAAATATTTTTTTATTCAGATTATGTTAATAATTTATGTATATCCGTTGTTGTATTTTTTTATATCTGTGGTCTACCCCAATTAACATAAGCATTAAGTAGTGTTAAGCATGATGCCAAACTTTTTGCTTGACCTTGTATAATCTAGTTTCGTTTTCTCATATCATAAAAGCTGATGAACCTCAAGGATACTCCAGCAGCAGGCTTATATAAGAAAACAGAATATTTTTCTGGTGCCTTATTGTCTTTGTCTTACCTTTTCCGCCGCTTTATATACAAGACGACCGTCGAACAGTATGTATAAATCAATGAAGAAGACTTATAAAACATAAATAATCAAATCAAACGTCATATCATAATATGAAGTGCCCTACATACTCTCAATGAGATTAGGAGTTTAAGGCGAGTTCAAATTCCATTACAAATGACTCCCAAAAATGGCCTATTTTTTGAGTTATGGATCGTTTTGTTTTCAGAAGAATCCAGATTTGTCGTAGTTTTTTCTTTTTGGAAAAATTAAATTTTTGTCAACATTTAGCCTCCCCTACTAAAGTACTATTCAGGATATAACGAACTCTCAGTAAATACACAGTTTGAAATCGCCCTAATTTTGTCACCATTCAATAAAAAATGTTCTTTGTAGACAGCACATTTATTTGTACTAAAATCTTTTAGCCTCTATTGATATAAATAAGATAGAATTTAATTTTAATTAAATTATTATTATCTCTTTGACACTTTAAGAGCATTATTTTCCAAGTAGAGATGCAACAAGATTCGGAGGAGAACCCAGAACAGTAATCTCAACCTAAAAAGCAAACAACGAAATTGGTAAGTACTTAAATTGATTTCATATTAGTTTCTTAGAAATACGCTATTGTTGCAATATGTATAAGAAAACATAATTGTTTAATATAGGTCAATTTATCACGATAAACTTGCTTAGCTTTGCTTTGCATAGCATTAACAGATTATACGGAAACGCAGCAAAAGAGCATCCGCATGCGACTGCACTAGGCTTGTTGAAAAAATATCGATGTATCGATGTATCGTTATTTTGGTGACACCAAGGGTGCTATTATATTATTATTATTTCGACATAGCGATATAAAATATCGAATATTAAAAACGATTTATTCCCCAATTGCGACACCGTTGTTACTGCTGGTATTAGAACGGTAAAAAAGTAATGTCCATAGTATTACTAAAAATATTTAGTATTACTAAAACTGCTGCGGAATTGTTTGAAATGGTTGCTACAGTGTGATGATCGCAATCATCTCTGATTGGCAAGAATTTCTTTTTATTCGATGACAAGATAGTCTTGACTGCGGTCTCACCTGATTGTAAGTGATAATGCAGTTTAAGATGGTAGGAGGTTAACTTGGAAGGGGTATGGCAGTGTACATTCAATCCATACCCCTAATCGGTTTTTACACGCCATCGTACCGGAACGTTAAATCGCTTGGCGCGTCTTTGACGGTAGGGTGGTAACTAGCCACGGCCAAAGCCTCTCACCAGACCAGATCAGAGACAATTCAAAAATTATAAATTCCCAAATTGACCCCGTCTAGAATCGAACCCGAGACCTCCCATAAAAAACCCATAAAAACCCATTACCACAACTAAGACGGTAGCATTGACTAACGCGACTTTTCTACAGTCAAATAGTTGAGATAGAACACTTAAAATAAACTAAAATTTTTACAAAATCAAATTATATAGATAGAATAACAAATTATATAGCTTTATATTGCGTTATTCTGATATGGATACATTAAAAACATTAAATATTTATATTATACATCGATATTCTTGAACGTTTCTGACATCCCTAAAATACTAAAATACTAAAATACTAACCATAAGGCAGCTATACATTCTGCAAACGATAGTTCGGGTGCACCGTACGTCACCTTACAACAAATCACTTCAAAATAAGAGACGTAACTATGCGGTCATAAAGACATTCCCCTGTAATACTAATTTTGCAAGTAGACAGTACAAAACTAAGTCGCCCTATTTATATAACAACATAAATAAAATTTTAAATATACATGATATGAAATTGTTCGAATTTAAACAAAAATTAATAAATTGGTTAAATAATTTAAACTACAACGAAACAGAAAAACTTTATGAATTGCAAACCTAATTGCTTTCTTTTAATTTCCATTTCCATTTTTATAATTTAACCCAAAGTAGTACCTATCATCAATCTACTCTAACATAATCAGTACACCAACGGACACACACACACACACACACACACACACACACACACACACACACACACACACACACACACACACACACACACACACACACATACACACACACACACACACACACACATATCTACATAAGCGACGGAGGAAGAGCAGGTTTCCCGGGATACAGGTTATCTATAACTTAAATCGGGACTCCTGATACATTTGTAACTGACTTTATTTTATAAATAAATTTTCATTTCATTTTTCATTTCATCCCTATATCGCACAGCTGGATTAAGCAAAGCCTCGCCAGGTTTAGTTGGAACCTTGATATTAATATACCCGTAAGTGCAAATTCAAGATGCGGAATCAATACAACTGCAAAATAATTTTGTGCACGAAGTCCGAAACATGATTGGAAAAAAAAACAATTTATAACTATAATTTTAAATAAAATAAAATATATGAATTAAAATATTATTAATATTGCATGCATAACTTTATGGAATTATACATTCTCAAAAAATTAAAAAAAAATTCTTTCATTAAAATTTATTTAGAAAAAAACAAAATTTAGAAAAAACGGTAAGCCAATTTAATTAATTTTTCATCTTCACATTTCATTCATTATTTGCCGAGTAGCGACGCAACTACACTTGGAGGTACTCCTACTTCCTTAAAATAAAGAAGAGATAAGTATTGTTAGTTAAATAATTTAGCCTCAATAGCCTTAAGATGCTGATAGACTTGATCATTCACTTGTAACAGAACATCGAGCATTCGCCGTTTTTATTTTTGTCGAACTGAACAACGAGCCGAGTCAAGCATAGAGCCAAATATTGCTACGAACATCTTGTGAATTCTAGCGAACGCTCTATTCGATGCTCGTCAAATTCAAATTCAAATTCAAAATTTATTTATTTCATATAGGCTAACTTGTAGCTCTTATGATATGTCATAACTCTACCACCAGTTCGGAATGCAGATTCTGCTGAGAAGAGCCGGCAAGAAACTCAGCAGTTGCTCTTTTCAAAAAAAATTTTTTTTTTTACAAAGCTATGCTATGTATACAGTGCTTCCACAATAAAGCTTCAAAAATGCAAAAATGCATACGTAGGTACACCAATCCAACGCATGTCAAGACGGGCAGTCAGAGCAGACCCATTCCCGTTGGTGGCACCCGTTCACGAGCATGACGCATGATCCAGCCATTGCTTCGCTCAACCATATTTGAGGGAACGTAACAACCCGCACCACACGACACCACCACAGAAATGTTTAAAGAGAGCATGACTACTCAGGCCACCCATGTTGAGGCATCGAATTGAGTATTAATATTAAACTATTCATTTTGAGACATGAATATGTCAGACCTGACGGTCGCGTGTAGCAAATCTGCTCCCTAGAATGCTCTCCAGAACGCTCGCTAGAATGCTCGCCAGAACGCTCGATAGAATGCTCGCTAAAATGTTCTCGTATTTTTCTGTGATGTAACATTCACACGAATGCTCATTACAAGTGAATGCTCAAGTCTATCAGCACCTCAACGGTCAAAGGTACTGAAAAACGAAAGATCGCAGATCGCTTATTTGGAAGGGATAAGAAGATATTAATCAACTATAAGCTGAAGTAGTAGGCTGATATTCTTAAAAAAAAAAAACAATCCTTGAGGATTGGTTTTTTATTAAGTTATAAAATCTATTTTATAATATTGCCTTTTAAAGCTAAGCTATTTTCTGAGCAATGCGTATTTCATCATATTTAAACTATATTTTTTGGTATCGAGCGTGACTCCGGGACTCAGGGTATGGGGTATGCTTGCGGGGTTAATTAATATTATAGTCCGGGAGCCGGGAACACTGAATGCCCGGTCATACGGAATCGATTTTTTCTTATGTTTTTTTTATTCGATGACAAGATAGTCCTTGACTGTGATCTCACTTGATCGTAAGTGACGATGCAGTCTAATATATTAACGTGCACTAACGCACATCAAGATTATTTTTATTGTACAATTTTGAATTATCAATTCCTTCCAGTGTCACCGACTCCTCGGTAGGTAATATACGCATATATTATGTCTCTGAAAACGCCCGTAGCTTTTTATGGCTTTCTTGAATAATACTATGGTAAAATTTTAGATAGTTCCTTAATTTCTGAATATTTCTGTAAGTATTACTTTAAAGTAATAATAAGTAAGTGAACTTTTTGTGAACGCAAGCTTAAGTTTCACAAAAAGCTTACTTTTAGTTCAAAACTCAATGAGTTATCATAATAAGACCATAATGTCATGTATGTAATCAGACGATAGTACTATTATAAGTGCCGTTTTAAGTTTAACCGAGGAATTATGTTTTGACAGAATTTCAGAACAAAAACTGTCAGAACGTCTTAATTCCTCCGTTAAATATTAGTGGGCGATAGTGAAATTGGACCGTAATACAATAAATCAAATTATATTAACATAATTATGAATACTTACTAAGGCCCTCGGAGGCAAAATATTGTATCCATTCTCTCCAGCTGAGTATTCGACCATTTCTATTCGCCCTTCTGTATCAAAGTAAGTATAACGACCAACAACTTCGATATGCTCATTTGGTTGACCTTCATTAACAATCGATCCTGTTTCCTCTCTCGTCAATCCATTAGATGTCTCGAAACTGCAAATTAATTAGACTTAGCAAGAAATGAATAGTGGGTAACGAGACTGGGTAGTTTTATATTTGATTACCCATTGTTGTTCTTTTGGTAGATCGTACCTGAATCTGTAATTTCCTTTTTCGTCGATTGTAAATTCGTCATTTAATATTTTCGCTTCACTTTCCTTATCTATTGGAGCAGCATTCATCAAGACTATTAAAGATGAAACAAGTAGCAAAAAACGTGGCTAAAACAGAAACATGATCTATGAATGTATTAGTGAGGATTTCACAAACTTCGAGTGACGTTTATTCGAGGAATAAATTGGGCGTTCTGGCAGTTTTTATATTAAAAATCTGCCAAAATATCAAAACGCTCGCATAAAACTCATTTTACGTTGGTTAAATCGGCCCCGTGTTACTTAGCTTAAGCATTACCGTGTTACTTACCTTGAACATTTTGTTAAATTAATGTTTTAACGATTAGACCAGACATAAATAATTATACCAGACAACACGTACACTTCTTCACTCCTCGAAGATTTGTGTTGTGCATGATCATTTTATACTTATAATGTTGCTTTTATACAAATGTTATGTTTATAACCTGTTACCTACCGAACAAATTAAGGTAAAGGTTTTAGCCGAGGAACTCTAATTGCTAGCCTATTTTTTATTTGGCAATGTGAAGCATGTTTATGAGATACAGAACATATAACAAAATAAAACTTATATAAATAACTTAAATAAATTAAATTATGTTCTAATGTTGGTAAAATAATAATAAAAATCTGCTTGGAAGAAACAATATTCCAAATATTCTTTATCAGACGTTTTTCAGCTGTAATGAAAACAAGTAACAACAGACCATGCATTCTAGCCAATATAATACTTACCTAGAGACACACGAATGGATCCCTCATGGATAAGTTTTGTCATTAAATGTTTTACAGTGTATAATGCAAACGGAAAGAAATGCTAGTAGTGAAATTATGTAGATAACCAAATACTTACCTGACTCTACACCTGATTGAAATCAGGCAGAAAATTCCCAAAAAGACTTTTGAATAGAATTATTGAACAGAGTACAAAAAAATATTTATTTTCGATTGTAAGTAATTATAATATTATGTTATAATAGATACTTAAAAAAAATTATATGTCCGTTATTTTCATGAAACAAGAATAATTAATTTTTAACTTAAATGCAACCATAATACTTATTCAATTATTATTGTTAAAAAAAATTGAGGAAGTACAATAAGTTATTCGAGTCAAATTGTGTCTCCACATCTCCACAGGATTTATCAGCCAAGCAGCTATGCAATAATATTTACTGGTAATGATTATACCTAAAACAAACAAACAACTGTAATTTTGATACAAAAGATGTAATACCTACAACCGCGTCAATATTCAAGCCTATTTGCCTTCTACAGTCGCAGCGAACATAATTATATATATACGAATTATAAAACAAGTTTTTACCCACGATTGCTTTGCTTAACCTATTTCCGCAAAACAGCCAACTTAAACACGCCTCAAGATGGCTTCGAAATAATCCGAAGTTTGCAAGATATTTTAATCAAGTAGAAAATAAGTGTTATTTTCTCATATAGTTCTTGCAATTCACGAGGGCGCGTGGTTCATGGTTGTGTGTGTCGTAATGTTGTCGTATCTGTAAAAGGGAGCGAGAGCTTGCTCGCGCCTGACCGTTCCCACTTAGGCTCCTGACAGGCACACAATCTACGCAATATGCATGTACACGACCTAACCACAAGTAAAGCTCGCGAACCCTCGTGATTCAAATAACTACCTATACGTTATATGCCGATGAACCACAAGAAAGTTTCAGCATCTAGCTTATATGAAGACAGAATATTTTTCTGGTGCTTAATTTATTTTTACCTTTTGTGCTGCTTTGTATACATGATGACTGATAAAACGTCAAGTCATATCATAGCATACAAATCATTATACCATAGCTACAAACGCTCAATGGGAAGAGCGGTAGTAGAGGAGTTCAAACTTAGTTCAAAAGCTATCAAATGACTCCTAAAAACTTTTAGAATAGAAGAGAATAATATTTTATTCAAATAAACTTTTACAAAGTACTTTCGAATTCTTACTTCGGTGAAAATTACCTGTTATTTGAGTTAAGGCTTGTTTTGTTTTTTCCAGAAAAATGCAAATTCAAAAGTCTTATATACTTTTTTCGTTTTTTTTTTGTAGATAAAATAAAATTATTGTCAACATCGACCTAAAGACCATTTAAACTTTACCTACTAATATTCTTATATTATCTATATTAATATGAGCTATAGCGGAACTTCAGTAGACACAGTGTGCACAGTTTGAAATCGCCCTCTTACCGTTCAATAAAAAATGTCTCTTAGTAGTCAGCTTTATTTATATTAATATGTACAATCTACTTACACAACTTAATCTATTTACTTTAGGAAATTTTCAATTCAATTGTTGTCCTCTTTCACAATTTTGAGAGAATTATTTGCCAAGTAGAGATGCAACAAGTTGAGGAGGTGAACTAAAAGTATCCTTTTCAAACTAAAAAAAAAAACAAAGAAAATAGTAAGTTATTAAATTATTGTCTTATTGACGTTCATAGAACTATTAGGTACATTACGCAATTTAAGTCTGTACAAAGTTGTACTAAAAATTTATTTTCTGTTCAAAATTTATCAGTCTCTATAATAATAATTACTATAGTATGTAGTTACAGTATACTCGTACCATTATATGTAAAATAAATTAAATTATAAACATTGTAATATAAATAATACTTTTATGAATACTTACAGCGGGCTGTATTTCCAAAATATTATATCCATTCTCTCCAGCTAAGTAATCAACCACTTTTTTTTGCCCTTCTGTATCAATGTAAGTATAACTACCGATCACTTCGATATGCGCATTTGGTTCACCTTCATTAACAATGAATCCTTTTTCCTCTCTTATCAATCCGTTAGATGTCTTGAAACTGTAAATTAATTAGACTTAGCAAGAATTGAAAAGTGGGTAGCGAGACTAGGTGTTTTTACATTTGAGTATCTATTGTATTTTTTGGTAGTTAGATACCTGTATTTGTAATTTCCTTTTTCATCGATGGTAAACTCATTATTTATTATTTTCGCCTCACTGTCCTTATCTATTGGGGCAGCGTTCATCAATACTATTAAAGAAAAAACTACAAACATAAAACGTACCTAAAACAGAAACAAAATGTTTGAATATAATTTTAGTGTTATAAATTCTTAGCTACTTAGCTTAAGCAGATTACCTTGAACATTTTATAAAATTATTTTTTAACAGAGATGATTGATTCCTGATATCAAACAGCACGCAAACTTCTTGACTCCTCAACGGTTTGCGTTGTCCATGATCATTTTTGCTTATTATGTTGCTTTTATACAAACTAAATAGAAACCCGTTACCTTTTAATTTCAGGTAAGGTTTTTTGCCAAGGAACTCTACTAGCGTATTTTTTATTGGCCTAATCTTACTATTTATTTTTCTAATACTAAGCATTAGAAAAATAAATAATGATAAAAGTCCACTTGAAAGATACGAATATTTTATTTGCATTATTTATCAGACGTTTTTCAATGACTCTAGTGAAAACAAGTGAAAATTATCAAGTCCAAGTAAATCTGTCAAAAAGTAAGAACGCCAAATGAATGAAAAAATTCTCCGTCCCTTTCTTGTCCATATTATGACAGATTTAACGTAAAAAAACATACACTAGACCGGCAGGTTAAGGCAAATTATAATTTTCTACATTTGTGATTTTAATTTAGAAGTATAACAATTTATTGAGGTTGTAGAAGGGTTGTAGGCGTCACCTTTGTTGCAAATCTTAGTCAAGTTTACTGTATCACCTAACCTAAAACCGACTAGAACCGTAAAAATTATGTGTTCACATAATATAATGCTCATGGAGCTAGTAGCAAGTATCCTGTAGACTACATGTAGACTAGTACGATTTTATTTTAATTTGGTTATCCAAACGTATAGCAGTAGTATTTTACTGAGGGTGAGGTTTTTTAGTCTCATCTCTTTGTCTCTGGGACAGGTCGTAATATAAACTGGTAACACATTACAATAGACCATATAATCGTGTTTTCTCCAATTTAATTATAGACACCGCAATGGATCCCAAATAAATAAGCCACGCGGGCGTCTCCACTCTAGAATTTTCCGGCACCAACGGCCATCGCGCCAAGTCACTTCATACTGATGCTTTAGGTTTATTATGGTAGTTACCTTGTTGTGGATATTTTCATTTCAACTTTTATCTTCCAGAGAATTGAAAATCAATGAAGAGTCGTAACCAATATTTCCTTCCTTCTGTTTATTTAGATAGTAATACAATCTAAATAGACAAAAGGAACTCTTCAGAGAAAAAATAACATAAGTTAAATATGAAGGAACTTGCATGAGCTATTGTAAGTTCTTTTATTATTATCGTACGTATTTCCGCGTGAGGTCGAGGCTTTGAGTCCCGGTCAAGGATTTAGTATTATTAATTGCGTAGATATACAAGTAGTTATTTATTTTATTGCCTATTTTTAAAAAGTAGGATAAGTAGTTCCTTTGAATAGAATGAATGAAAGAACACAGGCTCAATTATTTGAAACTATACTATTTGGTCAGGTTTCTAACAAAGATGACTTTGTTTGTTTAGGTACTGCCAATCTATCTACAACCAATAACACAGGAGCATTAACAATGCCACACACTGCGAGATGTAATACATAACACCGTAGTGCCATATAACCAGACAGTTTTTGTTTACTACTCTCTATGAATTTAATTTAAATCCTACTTCCATTTATTTCACTGGATTTCTATCGGTTGATAAAAAGGAAGAAGAAAATAGACGGGAATGACGCTTCCTTTCTGACAATAATTTATAGTTGCAACTTTTTGAGTGATCCTATGAATTCTTTACGCAATTAGGTATGTCGAAAGTCGAAATGAAGCCTATCTTCATCATAGAGTTAGTTTCATAATAGAGTTCAAATAAGCAGCTGAATAGTTGTCAATTTGATAACATAAAGCCGTGACAATACGATTGACTGATCGATTGTATAATACAGCAAAGATCACAGCTTTGTCTTTTTTGAACGGCTGCCAGCCGCCCATTATTGATATACCTACGAGTAGTTATGTCTCGAAATTGTGGTGAAATTCCTGATCGAAGTTTGTCAATAGTTCGACGACACGTGATGACATTGGATCATAGGTGAGTGAATTAGCTTATGGGATCCCCGAGATGGCATCTCATTACATAAGAAACCTTTATTACCAATGATGAAAATACCATCTGCTGAACAAAGGTTAAACAAATTGGTGTGAAATATTATTGCTTTAATGCCATTAGTGGCATTATGATAATTTGTAACCCAATCAAGTTACTGGATAATTATGAATAGAAAGTTTCTTAATCTAAATTAGGTGACACCTCTTTTTTGTGAAACCAAGCCAACTGCATACAAGTAACGGACTCGCACTGTTGAGCTTACTTATTCTAATGTGAAAGAATGGAAAACAATAATAATTATTATTAACCTTCTTCCTAAAATTTTATTTATTTATTTATTCTTTCCACAAACTCAGAAAAAAAGTAAACTTAAAAAAATACATATAAATCAGTATAATAAGGCGGTCTTATCGCTAAAAAGCGATCTCTCCCACACAACCTTTTGGCTAAGAAAATAGAAAATTAAATTAATAGATAGAATGTTCTAAGAGATTATGAAAACCGCAGTTACATTTAAAAATGTAGGCGTAAACTCTAATAAATGCAGATTGTAGTTATTCTTGGACCGTTTAACCTAATGTTTAGGACCAAGAAGAAACGTTATATGAGTTTTAATAATATAATAATGAAATAGGAAAATTATAACTTTTGTACCTGTGTGTTTTCTTCAAATCTCGGATCAATAAAAAATTGGCAATGGTAAGTATATAACAAAAATTCTAGCGCCACCTGTCGTCTTACTACTATACTTTTACACTACACAAATGTATGCAGCCTACAAGTATGCTAGGTCATCGAGGATAACACTCTCTTTAACGTTCAAATAAAGAGCTTTACCTTGTCTGTATGAGATGGCGTTGCGTTGATTATAAAATATTTTTATGGATTTCACTAAGTTTATCAGAAGCAGTCGCCGTACCTAAAAGCGGACTGAAGACTTCCTGAAAGACATCATAACATTATGAAAAATCTATTGCGTTAATGTTACAAGACCAAGAGATCTTTCCACATCTGGATTCCTCATATAATTTACATCTATTTTTTTTTACTTTGATTAGTAAAAAAATTAGATGTCAATTCAAGATTTTCATTGGAAATACTTGAAAACTTCTGTAAGCTTAAGTTTTATAATAAACTAGCTTTTGCCTGCAGCTTCGCTCACGTGAAGTTGAAATGATTTTTTACTATGTGGAAAACGTGCGCAATTGCGCATGTCTGAGAGTTGACTATAACTGTTTTAATGCAGTCGCGTCGTATAACGATAAGTTATTTTTTAGTCAGTCAGCAGAAGTCAACGACAATTTCAGCAGTTGCTGAAAAAATCTCTTCTTGTGACACTTGTGATTATGTTTATCTTACGCCCATGTAGAATCTCATTATGAGAAGTTACCAACCAAGCAACCAAGCCCCATACCAGCAAAGTAAAATGATACTTTGAGCCCGGGTAAGAGCACTACATACAATTTTAACTGAATACAAAGTAACCATAGACATTGAAATTAGTTTTTAGAGAATTCCTATTACAATGAGTTTCATCCTTATTAATCCTACCAATATTATATCTTCAAAGAAGAAGAAGATAAATGCGAAAGTTTGTGAGGATAGATGTTTGTTACTCTTTCAAGCAAAAATTACTGAACAGTTTTTGTTGAAACTCACTAAGTAATAGCTTATATATCATAATAACATATAGGCTATATTTTATCCTGGAAAATTAAGAATTCCCGCAGGTATCAACAAGAGTTGTCCCTTTTCCTCGCGGACGAAGTCGCGGGCATCAACCTTCAATCACGTTGCAATAGAACTATGGATCAACGTGATTTTTTGCATGAGTATAGTCAATTATCTGGAGAATGATATGGACTAGTTATTATTGTGAAAATTCAAACGGTTCACACGGGATTTAAAAAAAAAATACACGTGGAAGAAGTGTCCGGCAATAGCTAGTTGAATTATTATATTGAAGAGTGTTGAAGACACTTAATGAAGAAGAATCAAACTTCTTTTGTATAGGACATCCTAAAGCTCCTGTTTAGATTTTATTCTCCTACCTTCATGTAATGTACGTTTTATCTTAATAATCAACTCATAATATGACTATTATTATATATGACTTCGTCCGCATGGATTAAGGTTTTTTGATTCTCGCGGCAACTCTATATATATCTACTAGAAGCCCGCGCCGACTTCGTCCGGGTTGAAAATTAAATATTTGTTCTTGTGAGCTTCTTATAGGAGACGATTGTCAATAAGATCACCACAGGAACCACACGAATATCCCGCACCGATACCCGCCACCGTGCCCCGCCGCGTCAGCCGGCACCATTTTATTATTTTGTCGCGCAGAAATATTAATTTTCCGATAACTCCTAAGATATTTATTTAAATTGTATAGTGTAAAGGGAAAATATATTCTAAATTAAATACTTACGATAATAAACATATTTATTTAGATATAGATTGACATCACATCGGTTAAAGAAGCTTCGAAAATAATTCATTATTTTTAATCAAAACTTGAAAGATAGAAATGGTTACTGTAAGTTATCCTTAGAATATAGACATATGCTATCGCGGACTTTTTTTTAAAACTCTTTAAGAGGAACAATTCACCCATACATCATTTTCATCCAATAACAGTATATGACCCAGCGCACGCCTTGAAAACGTTTAAGAGTCAAAAATTTTTCCGACTTCTTTAACAAATTTGCACATAATATCTAGCCATAATACATTTACCTATTAACATAATTATAGCCTATAACCATCTGGAATAATGTAGCTTTGAAATGGCAAAAGAATTATTGTAATAGGTGCGGTGGTTCGAAAGTTTGCTCCGGACATACATACAAACTCACAAAATTCGCGCTCTCTCTTTATTATAATAGTATAGATTTTTCCAGGATATGACTAATGTGTTAATCATAGATAACACAAGATAGATAAGCTACATATTGTAACATTTTTTGATTTAAAAAGAGCAACTTCTGAGTTTCTTGCCGGCTTTTCATCCATCCATCCATCCTCACAAACTTTTACATTTTTAATATTAAGTAGGAAGTATAGGATTGCTTTATTAATATAACTATCTATACATACAAATAATGCCTATCCTACAAAGTATCTATTGCTTTTACAGATGAATCAATAATACGAGTATCGCTCTCATTTAAGAATTCACATAATATTTATTATATCTGTGATGTTTATCTCGATTTATGAATCGATTGTGCTTAAGTTGTTTGCGTGCTTTACGGCAAGAATAAAGTACCTAAATGATATCTGTTTCTAGGTTCCATCTAATAAAATTAAGAGAATACTTTTTCTTTTAGCATGAAACAGGTATTAATAGGTATATTTTTACTTTTTATTATGAATAGGTTTTTTTAATAGGATTATGTTAACAAACTCGCAGTGGTGAGCGCTGTGGTCTTATGGGAGGTCTCGGGTTCGATTCCCAGCGGGGTGAATTTAGGAATTTATAATTTCTGAATTTTCTCTGGTCTGGTCTAGTGGGGGGCTTTGGCCGTGGCTAGTTATTACCCTACCGTCTAAAACGTGCCGCCAAGCGCTTTAGCGTTCCGGCACCATGACCGATTAGGAGTATGGGTGAATGTACACTGCCATATCCCTTCCATATTAGCCCGCTATCATCTTCGACTACATCGTCACTTACCATCAGGTGAGATCGCAGTCAAGGGTTATCTTTTCATCAAGTAAAAAAAAAGGTATCAAGCCATTGACGGCCCACTTCTGGTCGTGGGGTTCTTCTTAGAATTGGAAGGAAGGCCAGGTTCACGCTCAATTTAGTAGATTAGCAGCCTCGCATAAGTTAAAAGTGCATGTCCTGCATTCGAACCCTGAACCCTCTCTAAATCCAATCTCCTCAGTACAAACCTCTGTACCAACGCGCTATAACCGCTGTCTGAATATACGTATCATCTGCATTATAATTTTATTGGTAAAATCACATGGCATTTTAAGGATACTTAGTTAAAATTATTCTTCAAAGGGTTTCCACCTAAGTAATTCTAAATAGAGAAATTGAGGAAAGTTGGCAATGGGATTGCTGTTTTCTTTAGATGGACATAGTACCTACTTTTCCGTGAAAACCAAAGTTCTCACGAAAATTTTAAAAAACAAAAATCAAAGAGAATCATCCTGCTTGTTAAGATTTTTTATAGACATGATTTATGGTTTTTTTTAAAATCTATTTTTTTTGGGGGATTTTTTACCCGCTGGCACGCCAACCCCATCCAAACGTATAAAAGATACTTACCCTAAATAACAATAAACTTATCCTACTTAATACTAACTTAACTAAGAAGACATCCGATGATTTATGTTGCAATGTTAGATGTTAATGCGGGAGTTTAAAATACATACAAGGAACAAAACAACATGACGATAACGTTGCCGGGTTCAGCAAAGAAGTAATAAAAAATACTATTAAAAAAATTATCTTTATTAATCTCGTAATTACTTATAAAATAAAATAAATCACAGTAGTATTATACTTATTACTAAGCATCATTGAGTCAATCGTTTTCCACATTTTATACATGATTCAGTATTTATATCGATCAGAGACCTTAGTGTGATTTTTAAGTTAGCAAACGTAATGTCATTATTGTTGGCATACGTTTGAATACAAACAAAATATAGTTAAATATTAATATAACTATACGTTGTTAACTCATGTCACAACTTTAAAACTCACACTCTGGGCTCTGAAGTTGGCGCAAGTTGTCGTTTAGGAATAATTAACCGCGGAATCCTTGTTGGAACTGATTTTGTTGTTGCTGGCTCTGTGGGTTGTTTGCGTTGTACTGGAGCGAGCGTGCGATGGCTGCAGGGATGGGTGGGGAAGTAGGAAGATGGGCACCTTCAGCACGGAATCCTGTAAACAAAAAACTTTTTGTTAAAACAAACTTTTTTGTAACTATAATATAAGCTTGCGCTTGGCTGTAATCACATCATTTGTGAAAGTGAGCTTGAATATGAGGATCACCTCATATTCAAGCTCACTTTCACTAGCTTAGGTGCAGGTTATCTATCAAGATAACCTGCACCTAAGCTAGTGAGGGTACCTGACCTGTATTTTTTGTTTGGTTGAACGTGAGGATCACCGATATAGCGTTCCGGTACGATGGCGTGTGGAAACCGATCACGAGTATGGGTTTAATGTACAGTGCCATTCCGTCAACAAACTGCCCTGCAGTTTGACGGTATAAATTTTGACGATAAAGATTTACAGATATTTACAGATTTAATATAAAAATAAGTTTTCTCTTTCCGAGTTAGTCCGCTCTCATCTTAGATTACATCAAATAAGATTGCAGTCAGGACTATCTTGTCATTAATCTGGAAGGTACTAATTCGCAGATTTCATTCAATTTTAGGTGACTGTAAAAAATAAAACCGGAACAGGCATTTCATAATTTCTAGTCGTGCGCATTAAAAAATATGTACTGAACCAACGAACGTGTTCTTGAAAATTATTATTTTAGGTGATGGGGAAACAAGGTCAAAAATTCTTAACATTAAAAATGAATGAATATTGTGTCATACAATGGCGAAAATATGAGAGATTTGAACTTGCGACTCTTACCGTTCTCGTCAGCGATGTAAGTCACAGTAATTGGGATACCCTCAGGGCTAGTGTAGCTGTAGGAGCCCTGAGCTACTTGTGCTTCAGCATCCTTGACTCCGGCGTTCTTGAGGTACCCCTGTTCTTGGGCGACGATGCCGTTGCCGGTCTCATAGCTACAATGGATAAATAGTTATTATATAATGTATAATCTAAATATATAAAAGAAAAAGGTGACTGGCTGACTGAGTAATATATTAACGTACAGGTCAAACCACTGGACGGATGGGGCTATTTGGTAGATAGCTATTATGACGTAGGCATATGCTAAGAAAGGATTTTTAAAAATTCAACCTCTGAGGGATGAAATAACGGTTTGAAAAATCGAACTTAACGTGAGCGAAGCCGCGATAATGATGATTAGAATTCCGTACCAAAATGGTACAAAAAACATTTTGTTGCGACTTTGTCTCTTCTTCCCTCTACCACGATTTTTTATTTCAGTCAATGCTAATCCTATTGACTTTGAAAAAATAACTTGTTGTGACACTGCCAGGAATTGAACCCGAGAGCTCCCAATTATTAGACCACAGCGCTCACCATTGCGCCAGGGAGGTCGTAAAAAATCTTGTATGCATATCATTTTACGAAATTGCAACTACAGTACTGGTAAAAGATTGTATCCGATTACTGGAATTGTTTTTAAAGTAAGTTAGTCTTTATCAGAGTACAGGTTTTGCAGACGCTCTTTACGTTGCTGGAATTGATAACAATCATTGTTTAACCATATAAAGCTAAAAGACGGATAACTTTGTCACAAAAATATAAAACATGCTTACAAAACTCTATATCATACAGCCATATTGCCAGTGTTTACCATTTCCGTTGGTTTTATAATATTTTATTGAGAAGAAATATTTCTTGAGTAACTTCTAGACCTAACCCAATCTAAATATACCTATAACTATTATGTTTTTTAAAGTAGGTTTCATTTTATGATCCGTATTTATTCGTACTAAATGGTTTTAAGTCGTCGCTTATCGAACATCACCGCGCAAGTCATTTTAACATAGGAAGGTGAAAAAATTACTTTAATTCTTTATTATTTGTTTCAAGAGCTTAGTAATAGTTTAATGTGTTCTTTTTATGGATGACTAGATGATGCCCGCGACTTCGTCCGCGTGAATTTAGTTTTTAAAATCCCGCGGGAACTCTTTGATTTTCCGGGATAAAAAGTAGCCTATGTTTTAATCCAAGGTATAATCTATCTCCATTTTAAATTTCAGCCAAATCGGTCCAGTAGTTTTTGCGTGAAAGAGTAACAAACATACACACACACACACACACACATACAAACTTTCGGCTTTATGTGATAGTGTGATGTGATGTGATGTGATAGTGTGATGTGATGTGATATGTGATGTGATGTGATGTGATGTGATGTGATAAGTAATATTGAATGCTAACTTTCTAACTGTAATGCGCGGGAGTAACTTAGCTTTATCAAATGATGAAAAAAGTGAAAACGGCTAATTTTTGACATGGGCGGTGATAACCGACGATATGAGGTTATTATGCGTGAGTGAATCTTTTAATGACAACTGCTTTCATAAAATCAATACCCATAAGCTACATATTGTAACATTTTTGTTTTTTACCGGTTCTTCTCAACACAATCCACTTTGAAAACTAGTGTTAGCGTCTTTACTTATCGTAAGAACCGCAAGTTGCCCTACCTACATGTTAATAATTTTGAACTTTTTTGAATTTTGAGACTGAACATAAGTATGATTGATTTAAGTATTTATTATTCTGCTCCTAAGGGGGCATAAATACATAAATCAATCAATAGTGTGTTAATTTATTCAATGTGTTCTAGTTTTAGCTGATTTTATTATATCTTTTATTTACCTATTTGATTAAAATATTGTGTAATTATAGAAAACCTCGCAATATATTTATTAACATATGAAATGACACGGAGTCAGTTGTGTTACGTAAACAGGGCTTGGCTGAGAACACTATCTTCAAAATGACTCCCACAATTTAAGGTTTAATATGCTTGACATTAAAGGAATGCCCATTTAAGATCCGTCGGGTTTATATTTCACAATGAACTCGCATCACAAAATTTGAAATGAGCCGCGGGAAATATTTCACAGCAATATTAATAATAATTAATGGCTGTTTCTCTATGTCAAATTTATGATGCCGTAAGTCTTAGGTCGTTCCGTGCGTTTGCTCAAGTGAGATGTACATTAAATCTATAGAATTACTTTCGTAGATTTTATTGTTACGTTGGCTTTATTTTAATTTAGTCTGTAACATGGGTATAGTCTGGAATAGGCTTCTTTTTTACCCGGCCTAGCCTATTCCAGACTTTTATCTCCTAAGCTGTCTACTTATAAGAGTAACAATGATGAATATTTATATTTTGCTTTTCTTGGTACAAACATATCTTCATCCCCTATTTGTAGTTCCGTACGAGTTACTGGAGTATCGCAATTATTCACTGTCAATATTATAAATGCGATAGTGTGTTTGTTTGTTAGTTGCCCTTCAATCACGCTGCAACGTTGTTTACGATCGACGTGATTTTTAATACCTATAGCTATAGTTGAACACCTGAAGACTGAAATGAGACTTTTTATCTTGGAAAATCAAAGAGTTCCCTCGAGATTTTTAAAACCTAACTCCAAGCAGACGAAGTCACGGGCAAAAAATAAATATAATTTAAGTCTTTTCTTGAGTTAAAAGGCAAGCAACAAAAGTTTTGCCTTTTTCATTCATATTTAGAATAGTGGTTAGCCGACGAGAGAGTAGCTCTGCGCTATCGAATATTGTCGCGATCTAACTTATATTTGTTTTCTTACTATAAAATATACAAAATTTGGAGTCTTCTGCTCGCGTTCATCTTAATTTCTTAGACAGGTTTATTTTTAATGGTACCTATAAATTTTTTATATTTATAGATAGTGTTTCATGTCAAGGGCAAGACGAATTTGGAAAAAGTTATGCAAACTAAATCCAACACGCACACTAAAAGTTATATATTCACACTAGTTATTATAAATTCAGCCTGAGCGTTATTCGATTTTTTAATGAAACGAAAAAAGGGCAAATGAAATCGAAAATTCTGTTAATTATTTGCAAAAGCGGGTTATCTATATTTTTCAAATTTTGGAACAGGTTCAGCCAATTCGAATATTAGATGAAATTTAGATAATTACGTAGTAATAGTTATTAGTAAGTAAGCCTACTACGTTAAGACAGAGTTAGTTGATAATTGAAATGTTATATCAAAAGTAATAAATTTTGTGCAAAGTAATACTATATTGATGCAGTTATCATTGTATTTATCAGTACCTACGTTGTACGTTGTTTCTTATACTACGAGTTGCAACACTATTCTGTAGAGATCAACAAAAAACAATGTACGAATACATTACCAAACTAAAATTATTGCAACTACGGGTTACTCACTAATTATGACAATTAATTAGTTCTCATGAGAAATATTACTTATTTGCAGATCAAAAACTGAGACAATTAATGACTGCCCGTGCGAAATATCACTTTTTCTGTGCTCTACAAAAATCTAGAAAATATTATAATGCAGCTAAGTTAAATTACCTCCACTGGTAAGAACCGTCCGGGTTGATTTCCTGGTTCTGTCTGATGATGGGAATGATCTGGTACTGTTGCTGTGGTTGATATTGATTGAACTGTGGGGCAGCGTAGCTTAGGGCCACAAGGGCGGATAATATGATGAGCTGAAAATTAACAAAATTTAAGGTTTAGAGACGTGCAATTTGATACCAACGTTGGATTGGGACATTATTTTTTGCTGTTCATTGCAATTAAACTTAGAGTTTGAAAAAAAACTGCATAATAAATTGTAAAAAGACACAATAAAGTAAAGAAATTATAATATGTTTTCTGTTAACAGTAGCAGTGCCACATTATGAAACTTCAAGGTTTACCAAATCACTATATTTTTTTATAAAAAAAATATCTCGGCCAAATACAAGCCTAATATTTGGAAATATTCCAAGTCAACAGATTTTTTAAAACCTATCAGCGTTTGATCTTCAACGTCGGCTTACATCTTCATAATAGGTGTAAATAATCAAATGTTATGATGGCTGTTTCAATTTTTATGCGGTTTACCATCAAGAGTTACAAAATATAAAGGTATATGTTTTAGTGTGTATGTACTTTTGTTTGTAGTTATCACGCTGCACCGTGCACAAGACGAGTACTACTACGATCAGAAACTATCAAGTGCTCAGACTTGGCACGGGCCTGGCATTGTCTAGCATAAAGTTATTTTTACAAAAGTATTAACTTTAACCGAAGTAAAATATGGTTTAAGTTTCATTTTGGAGCACAGTTCATTTTGGGCAAAATTAAACTTAAACCATAAGGATAAATAATCATCAATAAATAATTAGCAGCATCCTTTTATTATTAAAAGGATGTTGATGTTTTAGTATATTTAGAATTATTTTATAGTGTGATTTGTTATTATGTATACCACTTTCTTTTGCTATGATCGTTCACTCACCGATTTCATTGTTTTATTATTTCAAAATATAATTTATTTAATTTATGTAATGTATGTGTGATGATCCTCGGTGGATGTGTATGACTGGAATGATTTTTCAGATCTTCGCAGCTGCTTATATACGAATCGGCGTTTGCGCTGCGTGAAATTGGAGTATCGCGATTCACGGCGCGGCGCAGCCGAGAACGCAGTTCATCAAAGAGTTGCCGCCAGCCCGTATCATGGCGATCATACATTTATAGGTTCTTTATTCCTTAAGATTTATGCATCTTCCTGATATTTTTTATAAACATCCTTATTATGACGTGTATTGATTTTTAATTATTTTTTAAAAATAATCGCGTACCTGTATGTTTTATTACAATTTATGTAAATTGCATTTTGAGTATTTTTTATGCACAGTACCGGAAAGAAATTTTTTCAATCGTTTTAGATAATAATATTTTCTTTCACTCATTTTATTTAATATTATTGAATTATTGAATTAAATATTTTCCGAATTTGCCAAAAAAAAAATTCAAGACTGTAGAAGATTATGCAAAATAGTCTTTCTTAAATTCAAGGTCAAAGTCCGTGTGATCATGTCCCGTTTATTTATAAAATTTGAGAAAATAATTGCATTTGTAAGTAAAAATAAATCTGAGAACCTTACTAATACTTTACTTACTTCTTAAATATTATTCTTTTTATTATTTATATATTGAGCTTTTCTATAAAGAAATTCTCAGTACTAGCTCGGAGTTGGTAAGTTAGCAGTGTGTCACCTCCGTGCCTCGTAGAGCACGTAAAGTCGAGCCTGAACTCTCTCCAGTCCTGTCGGATTTCCGTCCCTTCGGACTATTGTTTGCGCACACACTTGTGCACTATAATAACTCCCACGCATATGGCTAATCTCTGTGGAGATTAGTCGCCTGAATTCGATCGGCAGGACATTATTTATTAGGTAGGTGATTTAAACATGTTCAATAAATGTCAGAAAAGTGTAGAAACCATGTATAATTACTTATTGCATTAAACTTTTTTTACAAGTAGTAAAGACCTACGTATTTCAATATTATTTTAAATCAAAGAGGAAGTAATTATACGCACCTTTTTCATTCAATTGTGGTGTAAGAATATTAAGTGGTAATTGGTAGGTATATTCCTAATAAAGCTTTGAATATCCAATTAGCATGATAATGCAAAGTCTATATAACTTTTTCGTCTGCAAGAGAAGATTCTTTTATTATGGATACATCCATATCTGATAGCTGTACTGCTTTAAAGACAATATTTACGTCAAAATTATTGCAATTATCCAGTAACTTCCTTCTCGTGTAAGGAACGTCTAAGGACTTCTTAGCGTAAGCTACGTATTTGTTTCATATAATAAGAGTTATAATGCTTTCGATTGTTTATAGCACTGTATTATTTTTACATGAAAATTGGTCCTTCAAATTAAAAACGGCTTCAGCAGAATTTACTTTTGAATAATAAAACAGTTGCACATCGTACTGTAATAAATGTATAAAAAACTTCTTGACTCTAAATTCTTGACAGTCGTCACCTAAATGGACAAAATCAGCATTGTTTGGGGACTTAAATCAAAATATAAGCCAAGTAAGTCAAGTTATCTCTAAAACACAAGAATTATCTTCTTCTTCTCAACTTATAGACGTCCACTGCTGGACATAAGTCTCTTGCATGGACCTCCACAGACTTCGGTCTTGCGCCGCCTGAATCCAGCGACTCCCTGCGACTCGTTTGATGTCGTCGGTCCACCTAGTGGGGGATCTGCCAACACTGCGCTTCCCGGTGCGGGGTCGCCACTCCAAGAAATTATATTATGCAGATATTAATTTTCTTAATGAAAAACAACAACAATAATATTAGAGAGAAATATTAAATTATTGCTACGTATAATGAAAATAAATACATCACTCGATGATCCGGAAAATGGGTGCGTAACGTCGCCTCGCTCTGCGAACATCATTTGCGGCTGTTGATATTCCATAGCTCCGTCATGTTTCAGCGCATTTCAAAATGTTTGCACTGATATTTTAATTTTTATGTATCTTACTATAATCACTGATCTTGATAGTCACTTTTTCATACAACCCATGTTAATTTGTTCCGTCTGTCCCATAAGCGTTCTGAAAAAAAAAAACATACTTAACGAATGATCTAATCATCACGCGTTGTTAAAATAAACATTATTAAATTTTAAATACGTGTACAATATTAATATCAGCGGTTATAATGTTTTAATGATTTTTAATGATCAATAATAGTAATTTAATGAACGTTAAAGTCGAATAAGTCAATTAAATGGATGCTCGATTGGCTTCTGCCGCATATCTTATGGCATACTTACCACTATTTTTTATGGATGTTTGTTTTTATTATCTAATACTTAGAAACCTATACCTAATTAATAATTGTTTTTGAAATTAAATTCGTTATATAATTCTTTTAAGTTTATTTTAGTATATATAGTTTTTAAAATCTTTCAAATTAAATATAACTTCAGATAGGTACTTTTAACCCAAAGAATCAAAATATCATTAATAGCATTAATAGTGTAAACAATAATATTTTATTGTATAACCCATCACACTGCGAGATGTGCCCTCTGGCGGTTAATATAATCATTTGTAAGCCTTCACAATAAGCCGATTACAATAACTCTCATCACACTGCAACATGGTATTCTTGATTATTATATTTTGTAAAATGTCAACAAATTAATATATTTGATGCGTTTAGCGCTGCATAAATTGAATTTAATACCACAAAATACTTATAACCATTTACAGTGTGACCTATAATCATTTTTCTACTTGCAGTCTTTATTATACAGAAAATATGTGCAACCTGACATATACAGTTTTATACTGTTCTCCTAAGATGTTTTTTGAATTTAAAGTTTCTTTATTCTTTAAACAATCCTTGAAATCAGAAGCGCATGTCTTATCACCTTATTTGAAGGTAAACTTAAAGGAATCTAGAATCACAAAGTGAAAATATGATATCAATACTTGTCTCTGAATTTGTGCGAAATAAATGGCAAAATAAACAAAAAGGTCTGACTTTTTCAACGTAAACGTTTTATAGACAAAAATAATAATGGGTTAGGTAGATACTAGAAAAATACTACGCGAGCATATTGAACCAATTATCTATCATTTAGTATTTATTTATCTTTTTTTATAGTTCCTTCTATACGTACGAGTACTAACTATATCCGTAACTAACTGACATACTACGTATAGTCTAAACTGGTGGATTTAGTAATTTTATTTAATTTAATAGGAAGCCCACATTGTTTACTACTACAAAATATGTTTATCCGACATCGTATACCTTCTGGGCTAACTCAAGATGCTAGTGATTTGATATTTAGACCAAATTTTCCTTTTATCTCAGAGGAACACTGGAGAGAGATTTCTGTAATTCCAACTCTAAATCGATATAGGGGTGGTTAAGTTTTTATTAAGAAACGTTTTTTCTCAGACCTAAATCCATGCGATCAAAGGTGTGAGTGATGTATTTTTTTACTATCCATGCACCTTTGTTAATATCCATTGGCATTATAGAGGAAAAACTTTATCACTGTTTGAAGCTAATCACTTACTACGCATATTATTGGGGAGGTATACCTAATGGTTTACTTTCATAAAATTATTCTGTGAATTTTCGAACTATGAAAAGTCGGAAAGATCTATTCGTCTTGAATACCTTATATGTATTATAATTTATTAGTAGATATTCGTGTTTACTAAAATGTTAAAATTAAAAACACAATAAGCAACAATAATTAATTGTTCTTTTGTTTACGTTTAACTTCTCTAAGTTTACGGTTAATATCTGTTATGGTAATTATTTATAATTTATATGATGGCATATTGATATTGTTAATTTGAAGAGTATCAATCTCTGAGTATATAAAAGGAAAGGATGACTGACTGACTGACTAACTGATCTATGAACCCACAGCTCAAACCACTGAACGAATAGGGCTGGGCATACATATTATGATGTAGGCATACGCTAAGAAAGGATTTTTGAAAATTCAACCCCTAAGAGGGTAAAACAGGGGTTTTAAAAATTGAACTTGATGTGAGCGAAGCCGCGGGCAAAAGCTAGTTAATAATAAAAGGAAACATTACTATTTTTGTATTTAATAGCTTAAATTTTGGATTCCGCATCACTTTGATAAAATAAAACAATTATAAAATTATCTTCATCTAATAACATCAATTTGCATTTGCAAACAAAACCGAAACTTTTTTACTAAAATAATTACTATCAAAACTTCGGTTTTAAAATGATAATTATGTCAAATTGACAAAGCCACGTTAAAAATGGAATATTAATTACGTTCAATTTTTATATAAAATTATTATTTTTCAAAAGTACTGTAAGCCAATTAACCTTTGAATCTTTTATGTAGCAAAAGGTCATTTATAAATTCACTGTGATACTAATTTAATAAATTGTTTTTTTTTTGGCAATCGATGAAATCATGTTGAAATAACACCCAATTTAAACTCATTCTTTCTCTGTGTATCATCATCCGGCTCTCAATGTCACATAAAAGTAATATGAGTTGTAATTCATGAATCATTATGTAAAAGTTTTTGTAAATAAAACTTTTATTATAGTTCTTACAATTCACGACGGCACCTGGCTCATGGTTGTCTATGTGTCGTATCTATATAAGTGTGAGCGAGAGCTTGCTCGCGCCTGACCGCTCCCACCTAGGCTCCTGACAGGCACGCACACTTACCCAATGTGCATGTACACGACGTAACCACAAGTAAAACGCCCGTAACTTCGTGAGATAAACGTACTGTAGCAGCGGATGCTCAAGACAAGAAATTATAATAATGGCCTTATGAAAAGACTGCTACGCGTTTGCGGCTCGCTGTAATTTTTTTTCTAATTAATAACTAGTCTAAGGTTGGCAGCGCTTACTTGTGCCTATTCCTTCGATAACATGTTGCGGGTAGCTTAATAAAAGATAAAAGATATATAGCCGGCGCTTATTTGTGATTTCCCCTCAGATAACATGTAAGCGTAATAAAAGACTATTACGCGTTTGCGGCTCGCCGTGAAAATAGTTATGATTAATTTGCCTAATGTTGGCGGTACTTATTTGTGACTTCGCAGTCTACCCTTCTTTCCATAATTTCTTTTTTCATTTCTGATTGAATAATGGTGAAACACATAATGGTGGGATTTTCCCAGATCCTTACACGACTTGACCATGACTTAGATTTTTTCTAACATTATTTCTATTGATTTATTTAGATATCCTGTAGCTTAACTTTAGCTAAAATATAAATAAATAAAGGACGTACGTAGCTTATCTTCGAGGAGGAAAATAATTCCAGAACCTTTATTAGTATTCTAAAATCTTTTAAATATTTTTATTGTATAAATACTGTTTCTATATAAGTAGCTGGGACTATTTCAAAAATACAATTTGTTTTTAACAAACCTTTTCAGTTACAGCAAAGAATCAAGATTTACTTCATAAATGCCGCATGATTATTTAAAAATTGATAACTAGACGTCTACGTAACCTTTGTGACATAACATTTGCGAATACTATTTAGGCAGCCTTGACATAGCATGCCTTTAACATCTCTCAAAACGTAAGTAAAAAATCAACAACATAATCATGATATAATCAGCATATATACATTACTGTCAAAAGTTTTTGCTTTTGATTGTTATCTTATTTGATGATTCAAGTAACAACATATAAAATGAAATAATAATCTAATTGTTTTAATTATAGATCACTTTCCATTATTAATGTGTATAATTGTCATCTAAGTCAATATGAAACTGTCTATATTGATCCTTTAGCGTCTTTTTTGTAACATAATGTTATTACCACCATCTTGAAGTCAGTGACCTTTTTCATTAGAAGATAGGCTTGCGCTTGACAATCTTGTCTTGAAGGTACTCAAGTTGTACGTGGCAGGTAACACGGACGGTGGTAGAGTCATTCACACCTTAGTACGAATTAAAAAGTAATGTGACTTTTAGCATCTGTAATTAAAAACTGATCAAGTGCATGTCAGAGCATAACATAGGGTTCCGAAAGCAAGATTATTAACAAAAGAAGATATATATTTTTAGATTTTAAAAGACATGGTAAGAAATTGTACACGCAGAAAGAGTATCGTCTATGGATACCGTATCGGTATCAGAGGTAAAGAAGACGTCTAACCCACGAAAAAAAATCGTAAAAATAATATCGCGAACGGTTGTAATTTTTTAACTAGTTCAGAAACAATGTGCCACAGCAGACATAGCATGTGTGCCACAGTCATTTTATTTAGAAACTATTGAGGTATATGAACAACAGTTAAACGGACAGACGGACAGACAGATGCAGATAGACATGCAGAAAATACAAAGATTTGTTGTTTTACTACAGAACCTTGCATTTCAGGTTCTGTAGGTTTGTTACTTAATATAAAATTTATCGGTTTTCGAAACTGTAATATTTATTTGAAGCAAGCAAAGTTACGAGCCATTACAAATAAGTGAAGGACCATGGAGATTCACAATTTGTAATTAATTTATAGTCTCTGACATTTATAAAGGACAAGCAGTAAACCAGTAGCTTATTTGTAAACGGATACTTTACGGTCTGGTTATCGTCTTTATATTTTATTATAATAGCATTATCTATATATAATTAACTTTAATACCAGACTATTTCTCTATTCGTCAAATCTGTTTATCTGTTTTTACAAAATTACGATCGGGGTATTCTCGTTTTTAATGACAAAGTTGCAAGGAAGCAGTCGGTCTTGTATTCAAATGTTTAAAAGGTATTAAAGAACCTGCCTGAAAAGAAGACGGGTTTGCTCAATAAGTTTCCCTTCACCGATAAAGCAAGTAATATTTAATTGCTTAATCCTTTCCCTGTCCCATGAATCACATGCAAACATGGTTATTGTTTACCTATTGTGTCTGTTGTCTGGACAGTTAACTTGTTAAACTTGCTTAAAACTCACATAACTCCGAAGAGCATCTGGGATTAAACTGGGTATTAACTAGTAGACTGTCATCACTTGGCTTCAAAAATAATATTATGCCCGTTTTCACCAACTGTACCTAAATCATCCCCAAAGTAGGAGCGTATTTGCGTAGGTAGCCCCTAAATACAATCTCTTACTCAATGTAAACTAGTGGTTCGCCCCGAACTGAGACCTCGCGATATCCCATAATTCCCAAAAGTTTTAATTATATATTGTAATAATTAACTTTTAACATTAGACGCAATAAATAAAATAATAGTTGACATAAAACTGTTTTACTGACACAGCGCCATCTATTGCATTGATGGCGCATTAAAATTAAATAATTTCGTTTCTTTATAACATTTATCTAATTTTAGTATTTGTTGTTCAAGTACAGGATATAACTGAATTTTCAACCAAGTTTCACGTTCTAATATTCAGTAATTCAGAAGTTATAGGGCTCTGACAGACATTTAGACGGACACACTTCTCTGTCTAGTAGGCAAGCGCCCTAGTTGACTCAGAGAACTCGCTTCGCTCGTTCAAAAAAAATGTAATTTCCACCTTTAGGCTCTTCAAATGTTTGTGAAAACCAAATTTGCAGAAAGCGTCACCTAACTTAGCTTAGGTAGCCCGTAAAAGTTAGGAAAAGATACTGAAAACGGGCATTAAAGTCCTAATTTTTTGAGCAACTTCAAAATGTAAATAATGTCATTCTATCGACATAGACAACAGTATAAAATATGCATACATTTTGTTGACATTGACAACATAGTAAGACACAATGCTTTCTATACTGCTTATATAGAAATTTTAATTGCCCATTGATTCATAAATCTTTCAATGCAGCTACCGTTGACATTATATTGCCTGATTTCAATTATTGTGGATCTCTCAATCGAACACAGCATCAACAGAACAGTTAATAAGCTTTTCGTGAATCCCTAAGAACATAAATGTTATTTTATGGTATTCTAATAAAATTGAGTATGGAAGAAACGGCAGGTCACCACATTGACAATCCACAATTTAAAACCATTTTGTACATATCGTCTTAAGCGCCAGACTCATTCAGACGTGGTAGCAAAATAAATACCGCCTTAACACCTTTGACACATCAGCTGATTCAGATTGAGATTCACTTTATTTGCGTAAAACATGACCGATACATATTCGGTCATATTATGTAAATGACATGCAAATATTATATTTTTAAAATTAAAGGTACAAGATTATTTAGATATAAGTATTAAATCTACTATATTATAAATGTCAGATCAATGGAAACAAAAATTTAAATATTTGTCACAAGGAACTCTTTTACAGAATTGTAACATTTGTCAACCAACCATGATTTGATTCGCAATCGGTAGCGAAATTATTAAATCCTTTATGAATCATACTGCGGATCGCATACCGCATACAAATGAGGCGTTGTGCTCTTATCGCGTACAGCATACCTCATGATAATGCATCTCTACTGAAGGCGTTTTGCCTAGACCGCGTGTGAATGCGTGGGTGTGCTAAGGAGGCCAAAGATAATGGAGTTAAAACTTTTAGTACTTATATATTACCGTACAGTAGGTTGGTAGAAGTTATAAAAGTTGTCTCCTCCAGACAACCTTAAAGCGATATGACCGCCTTTGCGTACTTTATATACCTACATTATTTTGTTAGTTTCAATTATTTTAAACATCATTTTTTGTGTGTCTTCAGGAATTTTCTATCTATCTATCTATTCATCTATAGGTCTTTCATTCTTCAGGAATAGGGTTTAACTATGTATTATGAAAACAAAAGTAAGTCCAACCGATTTATCAAAAATTTTTGTCACGAAGGACATCTTATAGTTCCAATTCCATAAAGTTTTTAAGAAAGACAGCAAGTTTGAAAATTATACACTAAATATTTTGCACATTATGGCAGTCACATTTAATGATATTTACTTGCAATATCGAATGTCAAAATATTTGCGTGCAAGAATCGGGAGATTGATGAGTTTCTTTGAATTATCTACGTGGAGCGATCGTACATCTTCCTATAATTGACTTACAATAATTGACCCCATTAGTAGTCAATGATGCAACTCGTTGTAATTAGCTGTTTAGATGGCGAAGCTGGTGACAAATGCGTGTTCTAGATCCGATCCAGGCGCTGATTCGTACGTGATGCTCCTCAATCAATGACAGTAATGGGCCAACTACTATCCATCCGAACTGAACCTATCTATTCAAATCAGCAGCATGAGGCAGCGTGGTTCAAATTCAAATTTTATTTATTTCATGTAGGCTACCTTGTAGCACTTATGACACGACATAAATCTACCACCGGTTCGGAATGCAGATTCTGCTGAGACGAACCGGCAAGAAACTCAGCAGATACTCTTTTCAAAAAAATAAAATAATTTTACAATAAGTAACCAAACTAAGCTCAGTATACAGTGCTTCCATAGTGAAGCTTCAAAAATGCAATACATATAATCCAACACATGTCAACATGGGAAGATAAAGCAGACCCATTCCCGTTGGTGGCACCAACGGGAGCACGACGCATGATCCAGCCGTTGCTTCGCTCAACCATATTTGAGGGAACATAACAACCCGCGCGGTTGGTTAGTTATACAAGTTAAAGTTTTTCTACCGATGGTAACTATAATTACCTGTCTATAAATCGAATATATGTGTAAAGTAACAGAAAAATTATATCTTAAAGAATTCCGATCTTAAATGTCATGAACCCCTGACACTTAGGTACAAGAAATACCTAACCGTGATGAATGTAGTAAAGTATGCAGGTTATAAGCCAACGTAGTGCTGTGAGTATTCAGTATCGTAAAATATTAGATATTGAAAGATGATTCAAGGCGATCAAAGCGAACGTACATTGATGTAGGAAAAGCTTTCAGGTTTAGATTGAAGATTTTTTTTTTAAATTCGTAATAATTTTTTTGTCGATAATTGTTTAGAATAGAATAGAAAAGATTTTTATTCAAATCCTTGGCAAATTGCTATTTTACCTACTTATTATGCAGTGCTATCAATATATTATATCTTCGACAAGTTTTCTATTTGTCTAGTTTAATATCTGTCTGTTAAATAATCTGGATCATAGGTTTATATATCGCTTAATATTGCTATCGTACCTACATAATATTTCGCTTTAAACATCACTAAATAAATATCCTAAATAATAATTTTATCCGCGACTTAAATTAAGTTTGAAAATCCCGCGGGATTTTATGTTTACTCGGATAAAAGGTAGCGTATATCACTTTTTAAGTCCTCAACTATACCCATGCGAAAAATCAGTCAATATGTTGCTCGGTTACTACGTGATTGAAGGATAAACCAACAAACAAAAACACTTTCGCATTTATAATATTAGTAAGAAAATCATTAATTTTATAATATCTACACAACAGATGTAGTTTAGACGCATTCAAAATTATTTGTTCCATATACCTAGATATGAAATAAACCTTTTAAATCTAAGACAAGGTCAATATAAGAAACTAAGGTGCCATAAATAGCTCTAACATATTTTGTAACTCAATTTCATAGGTAAGAATTTTAAAGGTTAGAAGAAGATACTGTTAATATAGTCTGCGCATTAGAACTATAATAAAATAATTGATCAAAATATTGTCGAGATACTATAATTGAGATCATTACTCTTTGAAGTGGATACATGAACGTTGGTTCATATCATTAACATAATGTTGATACTGACCTTAGATAATTATTTAAGTTATATAACTTATTTTTTGAATTCATAAAATAGCCTTTTTTTAATTTTAGGCCCTATTTTTCCAATGCTAAACTTTTTAACAGATATTCATTATCTGACAAAACGTCAACTTATTCGTCAGTTAATGCTTACTTGGAGATTGTGAAAGGGGTCCTTCTAAATATTATTTGAGAAGACTAATAATGATAATGCATAGAGATTTGCAAATTTTTTAATTTTCGGCCATTAGAATGAAAATATCGGTGAAAAATGATATTATTTATTTGACCGGTATCTTTTTTTGTGCGTGCTGCTTGGGTTCCGTGAACGCGCACTATGTTTAATCTAACATAATAATATTATTAAGTTTGCACCTATCATTATATTTACACGTCAATTATTATTTGAAGGAGCGTATTATCGTCTAATTTATCAATTTATGCAGATACGATTATCGACATTCTACATCCGTTTATAAATTATTGAACCATAGATATGTCCTTAGCTGGAATAATGTGTTTGCCTAAAGGCTCATATCGCGAGTTAAGTGTTACAAAAGACTGCAAAAAATTGGGAACAATGCGGAAGGGTAAACCTCCCTAACTAAGCATTGTTCCCATACTTTTTATTTTCTAAAAACGATCCTCTCCCATTCTCTCTAAAGGCCCGAGCCAGCGGGCAATAAACAATACACGAGATTCTTTTTTTTTAGACTGAAATATTATAATTTCTATCCCGAGAAAGTAAAAATAGACTTGAAATGAACTAAATTCATATACACTATGAAGTCGCGCGTGGTAGTTAATTCATAACATTGTCTTTTACAAAATGTACATTATTAGAGTGGTTTGGCTGGCTATATTATCCTAATCTATACTATTATCTATACTATTATAATAAAGAGGGAGCGCGAATTTTGTGAGTTTGTATGTATGTCCGGAGCAAACTTTGGAACCACCGCACCTATTTCAAAAATTCTTTTACCAATTCAAAGGTACATTATTCCAGATGGTTATGGGCTATATATTATGCACATAAAGTATTATGGCTAAATATTATGTGCAAATTTGTTAAGGAAGTCGGAAAATTTTTTGAATCTTAAACGTTTTCAAGGCGTGCGCTGGGTCATATACTGCTATTGGATGAAAATGATGTATGGGTGAATTGTTCCTCTTAAAAAGTTCTAAAAAAAAGTTCGCGATAGCATGTGTCTATCTTCTAAGAATAACTTACAGTGACCATTTCTATCTTTCAAATTTTGCTTAAAAATAATGAATTATTTTCGAAGGTTCTTTAACCGATGCGATGTCAATCTATATCTAAATAAATATGTTTATTATCGTAAGTATTTAGTTTAGAACATATTTGCCCTTTACACTATACAATTTAAATAAATATCATAGGAGTTATCGGAAAATTAAATTAATATGTGTCGGCCGGCGCGGGGGCGGTGCACGGCGGCGGGTTTCGGCGCGGGAGATTCCTCTGGTTGCTGCGGTGATTTTATTAAAATTTACAATCGTCTCCTATAAGAAGCTCTGTGCGATCAGTCCCGTAAAAACAAATATGTATTTAAATTTTCAACCCGGACGAAGTCGGCGCGGGCTTCTAGTGGAATAATAAAACAATGTTTTCGATTCATAAACTTTATTATATTGAACAAATTAATAATACACAACTTAAATCATAATTAATTATTAATTTGAACTTACGTTATCACAATATAAACGATGGGAAGTGAAGATAAAAGAAGCAAAAAAATATACGAAATTCGTAGTATGCAGCCTAAAAGTATATTTTACGTATACAGTCCATATAAGATTTTATTAAATGTAACGACAAATACTAGCGATAGTGAAATTAAGTATTCTACGAGTAGCATGGATATGACAATGGATAAGTGCTGATGTATGCAATGAACTTTATTCTTAAATAACGTCCGCTAAATTAAATCAACTACATAATATTATGTTATTTTGAACTCGCACAAATTTGGTTATGTGCTTACCTACGTACTTATCTCGATTACTGTCAAGGCCATGTAAATGTAATAAGTCATTTGAAATATCATCTGTGTTATACATGTAGAGTATTTGTTTATATGAAGGTACGATTGACTGTTTAGTAGAAAGGGCGTTGGCGGGCTCCACCAGGCGCGGAGGCGGCGGTGGGAGGAAGGGTCTTCAAATAGTCCAACGCTCTTTGTATAGCTGGTGGAATCGGCGGTGGAGTTGGCAGATGGGCGCCCTGCAACATTCAAATAAATAGTTATTATTCAGTTATTATCTTTATAGGCACATGCTTGACCACTATCACACATGATGGAAAGCGATGATGTGGTTTAAGGTGTAACGCGTTTGCATAGAAGATGCCTTAACGCCTTGTTTTAAAGATACCCAAACTATATACGTGTTAGGAAACACATCTTGGAAGAGCGTTCCAGACCCTATAGCCGTGCGGATCAGGAATGAAGACTTAAACCGCTTAGTGCGCGTATAGATGGAATATCAACGATGATTCAAAACTATTTAAAACGATAACGACGAATGATACAAAATTATTTTATTACAATAATTATCAGATCCAAGCTCGTTTTGTAAAAATGACGTGGAAACTCCGTAAAATCCTATATGAGGATTCCAACTATCCCCTAGCTAAATATTGCCGAAATTGATTTATTCTTATAAAGGTAACAGACAGAACTTCGTATCAAAACTACTAGATTAGGGAATTAAAAATGAATTTTGTTTTGAGTGACCCAGACCCTAAGGGTCAAATATTGACACACATATCCTATTTTAATGGATAAACACGTGATTTTTTCTAAACCTCGCTTAAAATTTAACTTATGCAGGTTTATAGGACAGGTCTTTCTTAACACCAACAATAGTTACGCAGAACTATTGTTTCCTGCCAATATCGACATTTGTAGCTCACACTGATTAACATAAATTATTATATGCAATAATGCGACAGAATTACACATGTCTTTATGTGATCTGTGCAACAAGATAATGCAGTTAAGACATAGTATCTATCCTACACGCGGCTTTATTTTCGCAAAGGATATGGTAATATTATGCAAAGAATCGTTCTTGTTTCTAAAATAGTCATGTGAGACGTTTAAGCTGACGCTACGTGCATAATAATGAGCTCATTTTTACATGTAAAAGGAAGATTCACAAGCAGTTCTGGTCAAAATGCTTAAACAAGGCATAATTAAAGTTCTTATAAATCTATTCAGCCAATATTCTTTTAGGAATACCTACACTGAAGCAGACACAAATAGCTATGAGGATGAACTAAAAAGGAATAACCTTTGACAGTTGTTTGTTTTCAAAACAGGTCCATGTTATCTACGTAAAATTTAATGCATGTATTGTTAAATTAAAATCGAAGAGATAGATTACAATATAACCCAAAGTAAGCGTGTTAGGTTTTCCTATTCTGAACTTCAATAAATCTTGAGTATATTTTTAATTGTCAATCAATATAAATTCCCAATTATGCTAAAATTTATCATTTACAATATCAACTCTCGTAAATTAATAATGATTCGAAATAAGGATTTCCTAAGCTACTATCTTTTTAAACTAGATTTCCTAATTTTTAATAATAATATCATACATTATCAGTAGCTAACGTGCGATTTATTGCATAAATATTTAAATTCGAGCGATATCAAGTTTTGGTAACAGCTGTAAATACCGGATAAAATTGCGAAGGCGTCGTAAACTACGAAAGATGTTCGATTGGTAATGGCCTTGATGATTTCGATGAGTTGCAGACACTGATACCAATGTCGTAGGTTAATTTGAGTTCGAAAACGCTTCCCATTTCCCAAGAACGGGTCACGGGTCGGCGTTTGATATTTTGTAGTGACATTTGCTCATACATTGGCCAACTTCGACTCACACCCGCGCCTGTTTCTCTCAGGCTTCTTCCAAACACCTTACGTAACATTGATGATTCAGGTTCGCTAAATTACCTATACGTACTTTCCAACTAATATGTGCAAGGTGCCAGGACCGCTCCCAACTATTTCGATACATGTAGCAATGTAGACTCTATGACTATGTTCTCTCTCTACTGTCAATTCGTATAAAAAAAAGCATAAAAATTAAAAAAAAAGTGAGAGTTGGACCCGAAAAATTAAAGAATTTTTAACTTTTTTATTATTTGTTGTTATAGCAGCAATATAAATACAAATATACAGATAACGAAATAATCTAGACATAATCAACTAAAAAGGAGGTGGGTTGATAAGGCAACAAAATCCGCCCCTCAAACAGTCGAAAAAAAAAGTTCCAGATTTCGACAAATTGTAAATGTATTTATATACTTGAAGACATAAACTTTATTGTAATATAAAGTTTAGGTGATAAAAAAAGTAAGTTACAGAAAATATTACCCAAAAAGAGAGTGTTTTCGGCTTTTTCATACATTTTAGTCGTTTTTTAAGCTTTGATTTAATATTTTAGAATGAAGCGCTCCATGAACCATGGTAAACATAACTGATAATGATGCTCCTTTTTATAAGCTTTCATATGAGTATTAATTTATTTTGGTTCATGGAGCGCTTCATTCTAAAATATTAAATCAAAGCTTAAAAAACGACTAAAATGTATGAAAATGTAAGAAAAGTAAAAGAAACACTCTCTTTTTGGGTAATATTTTCTGTAACTTACTATTTTTTTTATCACCTAAACTTTATATTAAAATAAAGTTTATATCTTCAAGTATATAAATACATTTACAATTTGTCGGAATCTGGAACTTTTTTTTTCGAGTGTATGAGGGGCGGATTTTGGGCCTTATCAACCTACCTCCTTTAAAACATAGAATATTGAAGACAATTTCAAAAGCCTAATCCTTACGAGTATCCTTACTATTAATATTATAAATGCGAAAGTGTGTGTGTTCATTGATTAGTCCTTTAATCACGCTGCAATAGAGCTACGAATCAACGTGATTTTTTGCATGGGTATAGTTGAGGACCTGGAGAGTAACATAGGCTACTTTTAATCCCGGAAAATCAAAGTGTTCCCACGAAATTTTAAAAACAAATCCACGCGGACGAAGTCGCGGGCGTCAGCAGCTAGTCTGCTAGTAATTTATAAATTCATTATTACGTAAAATACCATATTAAATATATATTAGCATTATTGTGTATGAACCTATGGTATGACCAAAGTGTATGACACAGACACAAATAACTAAACACACGAATCTTCATTATACCCATAGAGATATAAAGAATGGACCTGACATACTTAAATATACACAAAAATGGTGTATGTTTATTATGATCTCGAATTGTGCGTATGTTTATTTACAATATAAAAGGCGAAACTTTTTATGGGGTGCAAAGTTGTCGCGAATTACCTATTGTAAGCAATAAGAAATTATGCAATTCTTCGTTTTACTTTACGATCCGTTCCATGTTGTAGAGTAAAACAAGTCAGTTGCAGCCGATTCGCCACAATAGTATTCATTGTTAATGTTGTTTTGCCAAATAAATATTTTTTCATTTTTTTTTCTATTAAAACTTGTAAATTAGCACTCGCACGCACATAATTTGAATCATCACAATGAACGTGCGAAATTTTATGATTGGATTGAGCATGTGTGTATTGTAAAGCAATAAAATTTTTCCAACTAATCAAGTCCGTATTTTTTATTTCAAACGTCAAAACGCGTGCATAATATGGCAGCTTGTATGAAATAGTTAACTGTGACGTCATAAATATTTGACGCACTATTTATAGATTAATCGATCGATAATTTAAAATGGCTATCAAACTTTAAACTTTTTGCTTATTTTAGGAGACCCTATAAATATATGAATAAATAATAGGTCTGCGAACCTAACCTAGCGGACCCTGGCGTAAGCCGGGACAAACGCTAGGAGGAAGAAGAAGAATAGGTCTATTTTAATTTTTTTTTAATAAAAGCAGCATCTGAATATTTTGCCATGTCTGTTCCGACTTCCGTCTATGTCCGTGCTTCAAGCACAAGTTTTACAACCAGTCACAGGTGATGCTTTATGGTTCATTCAATACAGATGCTTTACGATAGTTGCCTTACTTTAATGCCATAATATAAACAAGATACAATCAATTTCTTATTCCTCACCAGGTCAATGCTGATTACATAATACTATAAATACTTTTTAGAGTTCCCTTCTTAAAGGGCCCCAACGGGACTCTAGTACTAATTCTCCGCTCCGTCCAACGTCTGTCCGTCTGTATTTCAACTGACTGTATCTTATGAATCGTATTAAGTAGATACTTAAAATTTTGATAGAATGTGTACCCATTTCTATTGTCGCAATAACAACAAATGATTATAAAATATAAAATTAAAATTTTAAGATTACTTAATTAAATGCTCCATAATGAACTCTTGTTTTTGCTTGATCTTAATAACAGCTGATGTTAAGTCTTGTACGATGATACGGAACCCTTCGTACCATAGTACAGTCGTTGCTCTTGGCTGGTTTTTTCAAATTATTTATAGATATGAGGTGGAATTCCGTTCAAAATTACTTTAAGACAATCACTGCATTTATGAATAAAAGGTCAAATAGGGATGTTATATAAAAATTTTATGTTTGTAAAAATGATAAAAATTCATCGATTTCGTTCAATGGTAACTTGAATATTTTATTTCAATTTGTTTTTATCATTATACTCGTATTTATAAAATAATAAATACGTCTCAGATTATTGGTTTTGCCTTGTCACACTTGAGAATCGTCACGCTGCCCTCAGACATGTTCTTGTAAAGGACGTGTAGAATATAATAGAATGTTTTTTTATTCAAATAAACTTTTACAAAGTGATCGAGGTGATTTTTTGGATAGGTATAGTTTAGGACCTGCAGAGTGACATAGACTTCTTTTTATTCCAGAAAATCAAAAATTTCCCGCGGGATTTTAAAAACTAAATCCACGTGGACGAAGTCGCGGACATCAGCTAGTAATTTATTAATTATTGTTAAACGTGTAAGTTATTAATTTTCATTCGTATTTTATTCATCTTTTTCATATTGCGTGTAAAATATTACACCTATTTGTAGCAAGGTAGAAAGTTATAATCAACAATGACATAAAACAATACAAAACTAAATTCTAATCAGATTCGCCTAATATTGGTATTTTTGTAGCCATGGAGATGAAATGAGTAACTGTAATGTAGGATATATTCAAAATAAATAAATATCCCAAGAATACACCCACCATTATCAGATTAATGGAAAAGGTTCAGGACCTTCAGCAGAGAGGAATATGACAAAAAGAGTGGACAAAAACTGGTTGAACGAAACAATTAATTAAGATTTAACAATAGATTTATAAATGCATATCAAAAATTCCGAGGCCGGCGGGATTCGAACCCACATCTCTCTGGGAATCGCGCCCTGAGTGTGTTAACCGTTACATCACGGCCGAACCACACGTCAGCCACGAAAGTAAGTTTAAGTGTAGGTTAACACTTCAATAAAAAAAAAGATTTAACAAGTTTATACAAAAAGAATAATGACAGCTGTCTACTTCTATAATTTATTCCTTCACCAAGCAGTTTTTTAGATTTATTGAGTTTGCGCTTGCCCTTATTGTGTCGGATTCACCGACGCATCGATCAGGATTGTATTACATTTACCAGCGGAAAGGTGTCAAGGTTTAAAATTAATGCCGACGCAGGGCCGGGCTGGATGACATTTTAGAAGATGATAGAGAAATAATGTTTACATCACAAAACAATAGAATTTGTGTATAAAATTAAGTTTAAGTGCCACATTTGCGATTTCGAAGTAACGAACTCAAAGCTCACAAACACAATTAGTATTTCTTTAATATTTGTCTGTCTGTCTGCCTATTTTTATTCTGAGAAAATCTTTGTAAAAGTTGTACCGAATGCAACGCTACTTCCACATTTTACATAAGTTACAAGATTACAGGTAAAGTTTTAGGCTAACATGGAATAATATGCAAAAAGTGTGTTTTACTATCCATATATCCGGTCGTTTACTTACTTGTGGTTGGAATCCATTTTCATCGGCGATGTATTGTAGAGCGATGGGTGAACCGTCCGGAGCCTTGTAACTGAACTTGCCTTCAGCGGTTTGGATCTCTTGTCCTTCCCCCTTGCCGAAGTTCTTTACGTACCCCGACTCCTCTGCATTAATCTCATTACCCGTTTGATATCTATAAACGTAAAAATTCTTTTTACAAAACCGACTTCAAACGCCACTACGAAGTATATCAATTGTGCCTATAACATTTGAAGAGTTCCTTCGATTTCTCCAGGATCCCATCATTTAGATCCTAACCTAATGACAATGGGACCACCTGGAAAGTATAACTTTTCAAATAAAAAAGAATTTTCCAAATCGGTCCAGGCGTCTTCGAGTAATCGGGGAACATACATAAAAAAAAGATTCCGACGAATTGAGAACCTCCTCCTTTTTTAGAAGTCGATTAAAAACACAGCGTTGTAATGTGAGTTGTAATGCATCACTAGATCGACATACGTTCTCAATATTATCTTGTTTAGTATTTGATCGCCATTCAAGCCCAATGTCTTATAGAATAGAGTTAGGTAATTATTATAGGTACAATATGGTAACTCGTCACTGTCATAAAATCTAAATGCACTAAAAGTCTGATTTACCTATACTTGCTCAATTTTATTGGTTCGTAGGCTGATGCTTTCTGCATAAGTATCTCGTAACAGACAAAATGTTAGGAAAGGCTAAGTTGAAAGTAATCATGAGTCATGCATGACACACACTTCATCGAAATAAAATATTACCTATAGATTTAAGCTAAGCATACACTACTGCGGGTCATAGAACTACGCAATGCGTTAGGAAAATCTATAAACCTACATTTCCACGCATAAAAATAAATTGTAAAAAATATAATTGCGTGTCAATTGTTATTGAAATATTTATTGTAATATTTTGCCAAAGGTCGAGTTCATAAATTTATTACACTATATTTAATAACAAACTAAATAATACTGGGACTAATATGGTAACAATCTATAACCAAAGTGTTAAAGCTATGTATTTTATCCGACCGAGCTGAAATAAACATCAAATATTAAAAAATTCCCCTTCTGTAACACGTTACATATGTTTTGTAAGCTCATCAGCTTATTTAAATATTTGACTTCATAAATTACTTTGCAACAGTTTTTCTCGCTCATGCATATAGGCTGTTTAGTATAATTTAAACATCAAAATTTATTTATAACATCACTAATAGGTATCAATTATTTCATAATTAAAAGTAGAATACTATCGTTGCTTACTAATTTCTATTTATAAAAGTAAAAAAAAAATCCCCAAAAAAGATTAAAAAAAAAGGAAAAAAAAATTAGATTTTGTAACGGCATATTTTTTTATATCATACGGAGTATATTTTTAAATTTGCAATGACGTTAATAAAGTTTTTGACCTGTGCCACTCTATAATTTCACCTTACTCACTTTCGAGAGAAACTGGAAGAAATTTCTTTTTTTTTTTAAATAAACTTCACCTATCTACTTCTAATAAATTATATTTTTGTCTTGGAATTCCTTATATGTACATATATATTAGAAATAAATTACATACAACCATTTATAGGATCCATCAGGATTAGGCCCCTCTGATTCATATTTTAGTATAGGGATTGGATCATTCGGCCTCTGCACCTGTGCTGATGTGAGTTCAATGAAAGTGGTCGCCACCAAACTTACGATTATAACAGAGATCTGTAAAAGAAAACAAAATAGAGGTAAATAGCTATAAACATGCGCTTTTTTTCGATATACATTAACTTAATTTTACTTAATTACGCCGACAAAGTTGTACCATGGAATCTTGAAAATACTAACACTTTACGTGTAGGGGAAGTATCCTAAAGGGGAGGATGAAATTTTTTTACTCGTATATTTCATTGTGTAGGCTATCGTTGGAAAGGTGTTCCAAACTATATCATTTTTCCTATCGAGAGGGCTTGTAAAATATTAAGCTTTAAAGTGAAAATTTGTTAAGAGTAGAGCGTTCCTACCTTCTGTAAAAACTAATGATATATAAACACACCTACTTAATTTTAATAATAATGAATAATGTACTGTCACACAAAGTACTACATTTGCTGTAAAGTTTTTGAAAGGCATGCCCATTGACGAAGTTCAAAATAATGCTAGGTATCAAAATTGGTGAAATGGAAGTGTAATTTTCAATTTGAATAATGTATAAGTACTAATGACTAAATATTTCAACAACAGGAGTAGGATACTCAAGAAGTGCAAGCAAAAGTTTTTACTTTACCGGATAAAATATTAGTAGCAATAACGTCGCTAAACATTAAAACTACAATAAAAAAATCGATCGTGAGATATCATACTTATTGAATTAGTTTTTCTTGATAATTCACTTCAAGTGGTCAAGCAAATGGATTCAGGTTCTGAACAGAATCTATAGTCATTAATTAGACCCTAAAACATTATTTATTCTAGCCTGAATTTGCCTCAATTGGTCTGCTTCAATAACTGTTTCTTCACACTATGATACATGTTTAAACTTATTTATTAATTGATTCTATACCACAACTTACATTAAAATATCAATTAAACTTATAAAGGCGTACACAAGGGCAGCTTATCTATAAGGAAGTAATATCTTCCGTAAGCCCTTATGCCACAGATTATGATAGAGTACTCAATGGCTCGTGCTCTGCTCTGACTCTTAATAATTAAGTACCTAGGTTTAGAATTTAAAAATTCTAGTACTTTTTCCAAAAAAAAAAAAATATTCAAGGATTTTTTTATAATTCCATATTTCTATGTCCAACGACGAAGGCTCTGGCTGTTAGACAGTCATGGTATTGTTATTTACGGAAAGATTATATTTTCTAATGAAATATTAAGGTCATTTTATATAACTACAAGCTGTCACCCCTATTTAACCCACTTGGGATGAAATTACAAAAAATCCTTTTTTTAGGTGTCTACGTGTAGTTCTACGTCATAAAATAAATCTACTATCAAGTTTCTAACTCCAGTGGTTCAGGTTGTGCGTTGTGCGTAGATCAGTCAGTCAGGACAAGTCTTTTTATAAGTATAGATGTCCTTCTAACTTCTTAGCTTCTTATTAGATTTCTATTAGATGCGAATGACTATTCATCATTCAGAGCATTAACGAGGATACGATACAAGTTTGTACCTAGAACCCTGCAATCTACAACGACCATTAAAGTGGTAATGGAGTATGGTCGTTAACTGTACATATAAACTTATATGTAAACCTATATTAAATTTAGTTGGAATTAATAAACCCACCAGTGGGAAGCAAGGGGTATCAGCTTGTAATGTGGTATTTCCTATTCACGAACATGCCAGACTTTCTTAAGTTCTTTGTGTTAAATAATAATAACACAGTTCAAGAGTCAAAGGATTCACGCCGCAGCTTTATGAAGGGTAACTATAAATAAACTTCAAGTTAAAAGCTCGTCTCCGGCAGAACGTGACACGAATATAACACTGTGTTAATACTTGGTGCCGACATGAGGAAAGAAAGGGTTTCGTGACTAGATTCCTTACGTAAATAATATCTTCATTGCTTTAATAATAACGTGTTCATTATTTGAGTTTTCTTAATTAGATTACAATTAACATGTTACGTTGTTAGTTAAACACTAACAAGGGAGCAAGACTTTACCCACGTTAGTCTTTTGTTATGCACAATCTCCAAATTGAACCAAATCATCAGTTCTAAACATGGAAATCTTTTTCACTATATAATATCTACCCTGCCTACCTACCCTGCAGAAAATATAACAGTGCTTTCAGATCTGTCAATTTTTCATTAAGAGAATGTACCCAAAAAATTAGTGCCAATTTATGAAAAATATACTCGTAACATGCTCGTAACGCGTAAAAATGTTACTTCGATAAATTATTAAGTTTAACCGTTAAACGGGCAAATGAGGAATATAATATTTTCATAGGTTTATTCTTTTTTTGCACAGGACTCCTTGAAACTTTACATAATTAAAGAGTCCAAATAAAGTACGTAGGTAACAATAAGTGTTCCCTCATTTAACTAAATTCAACCCTTAAATGGGCAAACTCGGGTTTAAATTTTTCATATGGATATTTTGATGCAAACTTGAAACATGGCTATAGATTTCAGTGATTTCTTGAATCTTAGCGTGAAAATTTCATAACTTCTAATCAAGAGGATAATGCTAAGGTAAAAAGATTGAATTATTTCTAATACTCAATAGAAGAAAGACTTGGCTAAGGCCATGTTATTGATAATGAGCATAATATTCTACTTTTATTAACAAATATATAGAAATCGTTGTATCATGCTCGCAAAATACTCGCCTGCGGCTCAGTTATTAAAATTTTGCGCCTCAATTGCAATACTACTCGACTAATCGAACTCATATTATAAATATCTCTTTGCTTTTTGTAGATATTTAATAATATAGTTTTCATAAAGGGTAACTAGTTACACATAACACGTAGTTTCAAAAAGCCATATCCCGTGAAACGTGACTACTTTACTGTGCGTGAAAGTTATGATGCGAAATCCTCTCACCATGATTCAGTTGGGAACAAAGGGGTGCCAGGTCCTGATGCACTAAGAAGCAACTCAAGTGTGTGAACAGTGACACTGCCTTGGGTTTATATACCAACATCTTTACCTATGAACTTCGTACGACCTGAGCGCATCCCGGCGATTCATCTTCGAACGCACATAAATACACAAACATGAATACATTTACTGAACGCACACATTACAAATGCATTTTAAACAATAACTTGATAATGGCTGCCCATTATAAATAATTGCAGTTTTATTGGAAACAAAGAAGCCTCCATAGGAACGCATAACCTTTATATCATCCATTTTCGACGCCATAACACAAGATCTGAGGTAACTACTAGTGTTCTCTCAGATAAAACTTCGGCCAAGTGCGAATCCGTTACCTTTAGAAAGGACACGTAGAAATACATACTCGTAATTTGGTAAAATTATTCTAAAGCCTCGAAAATAAAAAAATGATAATAGCTCTTTTTTGGGACCTTATTACTTTCGTTGATTGATATTTAAAAATCTGTGATAGTTACTGCAGGCATCTTTTTATTTTGTTTATTTATAATTAATTCTCTAGCAGATGCTCTATGTCAGATGTTTTGTTTCGCGTTTTTCATAAATTATCAAAAAGTTTGTCACATGAAAGAAAATGAAATTTTATTTAAGATTCTGCTATTGATATCATATTTTATTAGTAACCGTACTTAAAAAGTTTGAGCCCTTATTTTGGTATAGGTCAGTAAGCGAAACTTTGTGTATGAAACTACGTAATGAAAAAAAAAAGCTCGGACTTTTGAAACCAGTAAAAGACTGTGAAATTGAAATAATTTTCAACTATAAATTCAATTTAATACTTCAAGCCGTTTCTGAGTACCTAACCTTTTACTTTACAAACCTGATCTAGACAGATAGACGGACAATTAAGCATCAGTGTTACGTTTTTCCACTGTGTGGTACGGAACCCTACTTACATAATACTTAATATAATTATAATAATGTCTATATTATTACTTTTTATTAACCTGTTGTTAAAGACTTGTTATTAGGTGTTGTGTTATGTTTGTGTTGTTGATAGATTAATATACGAAGGTCTTCATTGCGAAGCAAACTTTTAAGCTCATAACTCCCTTATTTAGTATAGTTATTGCAAGTCACGAGGGTGCGTGGCTCATGGTTGTGTGTGTGTCATATCTGTATAAGTGTGAGTGAGAGCTTGCTCGCGCCTGACCGCTCCCTTCAGGCTCCTGACAGTCACGCACACTTACGCAATGTGCATGTACACAACGTAACCACAAGTAAAGCTCACGCGCCCTCGTGAATTGCAAGATCTATAACTAGCTCTTTAAAATCACGGTGATCTATGGCTCTGTTTCGGGCGTCATCCTAATTGAAAAACAAACCAACAAACAAACACACTTTTGCATTTATATATTAGCCGAAGAATATGACGATACTCGTATGATAGGATGTTATAAGTAACTTGAAACTATTGAGCCACTGTCTTAAAGAAAAACTATGATTGGCCTCAGATAGGAAGAGCGATTTAAAAGTTACGGAATATTAGGTCCTTCATGAGAGACATTAGTTTCGTTAATGACAAGCGAATGGTGCGTTCACAGGTTGATGTTGCACAAACATATTATTTTGGTGTTATTGTTTACCTAAATTGATTGTTGTATTGTTTAAAGGTTGTACTTGCATAAACTAAGGTCTATCATGAATTACACAGTTCAAAATATAAACTCAACCAAGACCTATAAATTCCTGAAAAGCCGGCAACGCATTGGTAGCGCCTCTGGTGCTACAAATATTCATGGGCGGCGGTAATCACTAAACGTCAGGTGACCTGTCTACTCGTTTGTTCTCTGTATGTAAAAAAAGTAATGGGAGGTTCAACAGATTTTTTGCCACGCATGTCACGCTCAGGCATATTCCAATGTACCCACTATACATCGATGACCTATATGAAAGAATTTTTAAAATTTTTATTCCATTAAGCTCATTTTATCTGAGTTTTACTGGTGCTAAAGTATATTTTAATCAAACTCTAGGTATTAAGAGTAGGAGAAATAATGATATAGTTTTATAATATTTATAACAGGAAAATCCTCAATCGCTACGCATGTTTCAGGCGTACAGCAGCAGGATTTAGAAGTTGCTTTAGCTTGCTAGCTTTGTAGTCATAAGTGCAGCATCCAGCGATTTGCTTATATTCATTCGCTGGCAGCATCAGATTTTTACGGAAATATATAAATGTACTCATTAATTTACTTCATACATTTCGTCATTTTCGCTAGAAACGAGTATGTATACCGATATCTGATTCAAAACTACTAGCTACAAACCTTATCTATTGGCATATTATGTAAATAATAATTTGAATTTCAATCTTCAATTAAAATTATACTTAAATGCTTTAAGTTATAGGAGCTTCTTACTTTCGTAAATATTCTGTTTTAATATGCTAACGGGCACCACCAACGTCATATAGACTAAGAGCTAAGAGTGAATTTGACTAAAACTGAAAGATTAAGATATAGTAAGAATGAGAGACTCTTGAGTTCAGCCCTCTACATCAATCTTTATCCGGAAACAAATTATTCTAATTTTTTAAATATAAATATAACAAATTGATAAAAAGTCTAAGGAATTAGGAGCAACGCAAACTAACGGAGTTGACTGGAGCCTATGCGCCTCAGAATAATTTAATTTGGCTTTAAAATTCAGTTTAAATTAACACTTATGATACAGCGCTATGATTAGGTACACTTCGTGCGCTGTCGCAGCCTTGCAATTATTTATCAATAAAGCGACTGGACGGACAAGGGCGACGGTCAAGTATAAACTTTACACAATGTCAAGCTACAATTATTATGTAAATACCATAAGTAAGTAATACACCCGTAAGTAAGCAATACTGGTACATAAGTAAGGCACCGATAAATGAAAATTATCCAAATAAATCATGGTAGATCCAAAAAAACATATCAAACGGTAACCTAGATCCAGATAAACATATCTGACCCAACCGGCACTGGTCGGTCCTCTCAGAATGAAAAATGTATAAAGCCATAGTTCACAACACTGGCCAAATGTGTTGTGGACTATGGCTTTACACATTCCGTGTAAAATCCGCAGACTTTACACGGGATGGGTAAAGTCTGCGGATTTGCAGACTTAACACATCTTTGAGGACATATTTATAAGGAACTTTCAGGTAAGCAATCTTCTACATAATGTTTTCTCATTTAATTGCTTAAAACGTATATAACTCGGATTTTTTTACCTAGAATTCGAATCTCGGACTCCCGAAAAGGAGACTGAAATCATAACCTAGGTTATCGCCGCAACAAATAGTTACAATTATTTGTTGGTAAGCTCTTGGGCTAAGTGTGAACAATGTTTGCGACATAGCTGCAACACTTGACTCCTCTCTTGCGGTTATTACAGGCCGCTGTAAAGGTCTATGGAGATTAGAGAAAAACCAAATATTATAATAAACGAGTTACGGATGTGTATGCACCAACATATAGCGTTACTTAACTCTTTATACCAAAGTTTATACCATACTTAGGTGTAACGATTCTAACCATAGTAACCGCAAGTTTGCGCTTTTAAATTTTGTCTTTAATTTATATCATCAAATAACAATAGGTAAGTAAAACTTCCATATTGGTAATATTAATTTAGAATAATATTTATGATTATGAATATTGGCATGTTTAAACTATTTTTCTGTATTATTTCCAAGCCCTCTACAAAAATAACTTATTTATTACTCAGCAACTTATATACGAATAATATTTAATAAACAATAGATAATTTTTTACTATTAAAATTGGCTACGCCTAGGTAACAGGTTACAAAAAGGTTACATCTCAATTATAAGTACCTACATTATATTGAAATATGATATTTCAACTACTCTAAGCTGTAATTTGAAGTAATTTGTTTGAACTAAGTTATACGTATGTGTTAACCAGAATCTGACACGCGAAGACAGTATAATAATTAGCTACATACTCAATTCATACCCATAATTAAAGTTGAAAATATAGCACGCGTCTTGCAGTATTTTGGACGGCAGATCCATAAAGGGCAGAAGCATAATATATTTCGAAATTATAATAACTCGTATAAATGTGTATGACTAGAAATCCTACTAGGCATGTGGTATTTAGTAGCACTAATAAAATTCATGCGGTTGATATGTAATAAATTAAATAGATTTATTAGTTAAGTAACCTTACTAGGCGCTACTTGTTAGTCACTCACTAGTTAGATACTTTTTGCCGAGTTCATCTTTTAATTTCTACTTATAGGATAGGAGCTTCAGAGTAACTTCTAATTCCACTTTTGTTTGAATAAAACAAGACGTGAAGGTTTCATCATTTATTGAACTTTCACTCAACATCTTCCGAACATGGTTCACCATGTAAAAAAAAGTCTTTCTGAATCTTTTGTTAATAAAGTTATGAAACTCAATTTTATTTTAGGTCACATTTCACAACATCATTTATGACCTAATATAAAATTAAGATATATAACTTTACTAACTTAAGAATCAGAAAGACTTTACCCCTTTAGACCCTTTAGATCTAGGTGTGCGATTTTATGCAGTAATAAAAAGGCCGGCGATCGATGGTAGCAAATAAAGCTTCTTATTCCTTGTTAATGTAACTTACTATGGATATTTTCCAGATTGCAATAGTGCATGCATATTGAATAGATTCAACTCAATATTTAGTTCTTCTTATAATATAATAATAGATACTTGCATATATATATAGAAGAATTAAATATGTATTGAATAGTCCATATTCGTCCATATTCATCCAGTTATAGTGCCGATTTCACCAACGTAGAGTGACGTTTTACCGAGGAATAAATTGGGTGTTCTGAAAGTTTTTGCATCGAAAATTAACCAAAATATCAAAATTCCACGTTGCGTTGGTGACATTGGCACCTAGAAAATGTAGCGATATAGGTATTACTTCAATTATTTTTTTCAAAGATCAGGGGGCCTCCCACCAACGCTCAAAGCTATATTATTTCAATCACAGATTCAATTCTGTTTTCAGACGTCATAGTATGTCATCATAATGACGTCTCACAACTGAGAGCAGATCAGAGTCAGTGCAAATTGGTAGAATTCACACACCTGTGCACATGCAGGGTTCCTCATGATGTTTTCCTGCACCATTCAAGCATGTGGTAGGTATTAATGCTTAAGCGCACATAGCTCCGAAAAGATAGCAGGCCCGCGATAGAGAGGCAACTAGGTGATCATGACGTGGTAGCAAGAGTTGCTATTTATTTAAATGATTTTGCGGAGTGAATCTTCTGCTATAATGTATTCTGCAGTTCTGTAGCACTACTATCGCCATAGATTTAGTAGGTTTTCTAAATAATACTTATATAGATATATCCTTTGTATATGAGGCTATATTAGACTAGTTTTTTACTCAGAACAGACTCATCGTTTTATTGTTAATTTTTAAGGAAAATGACGTGTTCTTCCTAAGCTTTAAAATTTTAAAACAAAAACCGACCAACTTCAAATGTCTATGATTGTTAATTTTGTTGTACTTACCGACTGCTTTCAAAATAATATGTTACTCCCGATCGTTGATACAGAAGGAGATGCTCGAAAAGTATTTATGTATAATCAAGAAATATTACATAAAAGAAAATTACTTATTTTTATTATTCTACTTCAAAAAAGAGGTTTTTTTAAGGGTTTAAAGGTTTTTTATATCTTTGTTGATTTCTATTATTCTTTTCATAGTGAATAAACTTTATATCTCGAGGCTTTTATACTTTTTCGTAGAGTTCGTTATTGGTTTTCTAAAAGAATTCTTATATTGCCTAGTGGGAGGCTTTGCCCGTGGCTAGTTACCACACTATCGTCAAAGACGTGCCGCCAACCATTTAGCGTTCCGGCACGATGGCGTGTATAAACTGATTAGGGGTATGGGTTGAATTTACACTGCCATACCCCCTTCTAAGTTAGCCCGCTGCTATCTTAGACTGCATTGTCACTTACAATCAGGCGAGATCGCAGTCATGGACTATCCTGTCATCGAATAAAAAAAAATTGCCTTATTTCATAAAAACTATTTAAAAAAAAACCAAATAGGTTTGATATAAATAAAAAGCTAGGCACGCAATATTTAACATTGTATTATTTTAAAGAAATTAATGATAAGTTACATAAAGATATGTACAAAAGTGTGAAAGTTACAAACATACAGTAAAACTACTGGTTTTTGCTATTTACTATCACAATTTAACAAAAACCAACAACATGTCCACAAGCTTAAAGCACAGAATGAGTATATTAACATTAACAGTCATCATTTTTGTCTGCTTTTAGTTGTGAAATTACAATCCAGTGTAACATACTCGTACTTCACATAATGTATATTAACAATATCTTCATAAACTTTTCTAAATCTCAATTCAAATGGCAACGAAAATCGAAAACACGTTAAGACTTTGTTGAAAAAAATATCTGTTACAGTAGATTGAAATTTCTACACCTCCAAATATTAAGATAGATTATCCTGTCTATGGCCCAACTGAATCCAAAGATACGCGATGGATTTATATTACATACTAAATACTATGTCTATACTGACTTTGATTTATGCTCACAGAGCACTCTGTTACTAATCACATGTTAATTTGTGACACTAGGTACTATTGTTTTGTTAAAATATCTCTTTTAATGAAAGTCACTGGTTTCACTGTTCACATCGATCTACTTTTGGTAGTAAAAGCCTTTGTAGTCAAGGGCTGCTTTGTCTTGTTGTTGTTTGGCGGCTTCGGGGTTGTTCTTGAGTTCAAGAGCATTACGTTCCTGGAATTCAAATAAAATAACAATTAACAATAATATAAATGGTACTCAATTACTGCATTAGACTTACTAATAATTATAAATGCGAAAGATTTTTTGGTTTTAATATTTATTAGCTTTTACGCGCCGCTTCGTTCACGTTAAGTACGATTTTTCAACCCACTATTTTACCTCTTAAGGGTTGAATTTTCAAAAATCCTTTTTTAGTGGATGCCTACGTCAGAATAGCTTTCTGTATGCCCAGCCTCATCCGTCCTATGGTTAAATCTGTGCGTTGATAGATCAGTCAGTCATCATATATTTAGATTCTTTATTCACGCAGTAAAAGATCAACACTTCGACTTTTTGTTCGGTTTGCATGAGTAGTTGAGGACCTGCATGGAGAATGATATACCTAGACTATTTTTTAACCCAGAAAAACACATTATTTCATCGGGATTTTAATATTAACTTTAAGGCCCAAGAGACGGGTCTGCCCGCGAAATTCAAATTTAATTTGGTTTTTCGCAATTTGTAAACTAATACGACAAAGTAGGTTTATGGTATTCAAATTGCGCTAATGGCAGTATCATCTTCACAGGTACAGGTAGGTATATACTAATCTTAACGTGAAAGTATCCAGTTTAAGAAATTAGTCAAAATAATGAGTTTGATGTGAGCTACTCACAAATTAGTCATTATTTTGACTAATTTCTTAAACTGGATACTTTCACGTAAAGATTAGTATATAAACCTGTGAAGATGATACTGCCATTAGCGCAATTTGAATACCATAAGCCTACTTTGTCGTATTCGTTTATAAATTGCGAAAAACCAAATTAAATTTGTATTTCGCAGGCAGCTCCGTGTCTTGGGCCTTAAGCAGACGAAGTCTCGGGCAAAAGCTAGTTAGAAATTTTATCCTAATACCAGTTTTGAATGAGAAATTGCGAAAAGAGCTCTTCTCGACAGTTTAATTCATTCAAGATTGGAAAAGCGTTTATTATTTTTGAAACACGTGATTACATAGAATTGCATAAAATTTTACAATTTCAAGATATTAAGCGTGAGATCTAAAAAAAATAATCATCATCTAAATCGATGAATGTATACTCTTAATTTTATTCTTATATCTGAATATCATTTCAGTCATGAGTGCTCTGAATGAAGTTGCTATTTTTAGAATAAGTAAATCTGTTTTCGACGACAAGTCCGAAAATTTCAAAAGAAAATCTAAAATTCATTATAAAATAGAAACCAATTCCTAGTCAACTGAGCTCGCCTTGTCCCAAATGATCCTTAAAATAATTTTTTTTTTCAGAGAATACACACACATACTGCAGGTAACTTGCAATATTCATCAGGATTATATGTTGGTAAATACCCGTTGCTTTATACATTACTCTTGATGCCCGAGACTACGCTCGCATGGATTTAGTTCTTAAAATCCCGCAGGAACTCTTTGTTTTTCCGGGATAAAAAGTAGTCTATACCCATGCAAAAATACACGTCGATGCGTAGCTTTGTTGCGGCGTGATTGAAGGACAAACCAATAAACCAACAAACACAGACACTTTCGCAATTATAATATTAGTAAGGAATTAAGGATTAGTAAGGATAATTTCTACCCGTGAAGTTATGATAGTTTACTAGTTAAGAGTTTTTGGAAGACAGCCTCCTTTTTGGGAGTTCCGGGGTTAAATTAGCCACTAAGCTGGACAGCGCTCTCTGGAGGAGCTCGAATGGAGTGAACATCAGCACAGCGCATACGCTGGTGGCCCGGCAGAGTAGAACTACTAACATAGAATGAATGAACCACTTCTTCTTCTTTTCATCTTTGTCTCACACTGTGTGGGGTCGGCACAACATCTTATTCTTTCACTCTCTTCTATCATTCGTCAACTCATTATTCACCTATCTCTTTATTAGTTATTTTAAAATTATATTTACCGCGTTAGCCCTAATTCCGGCGTAGATAAGGTCAAGGCCTTTCTGGATTTCTGGAGACACTGGTGGTGGGGTGGGGATATGGTCTCCCTTGACGCTGAATCCGAATTCGTCAGCAGTATACTCTACAGTGATGACCTGGCCATCAGGAGCGGTGTAGGAGTAAGATCCCCGCTGAACCAGAGCAGGAACGGAGTCTTCATCAGTACCAACAGTTTTTAAGTAACCTTCCTCTTCAGCTTGAATGTTGTTCCCGGTTTCGTAACTGGAATAATAAAATAAATAATTTGTAAAAAATGTTAACTCTCTTTTTCTATACACCTAATTCAAAAAGAATAACTATAGGAATTTATATATTACGAAGGTGTTAGAATTTTTCAAATTCATTGTAAGTACATAGTTGAAAATTGTTAATGATTTTGTTTAGTTTTAGTTGGTTTACAATGAAAACCAGTTCTTAAAACTTCCGCGTCAAAAGTAGGTACCTACAAAGTAACTTTATAGTTTACTTACTACTAACTAACTAACTAACTTAACTAACTTACGTAACTTTTGACGCGGATTCATGATTTCATGAATCCGCTACGTAAGGATACCAGTGCTCATGACTTCTTGCCGTTTTGAGGTAGAACGGTGAAGGAATGCTGTATTTCTTGCAGATAACTAACTTATTTTTTTGGAAAATTACAATTTCTTTTTATATGGGAATGTCTCATACATGCAATCGAAAATTGAAAATTTAAAGGAAGTAATACTTACGAAGTTTTGTAGCTGCCATCGGTGGCTTGTTCTTTGTCGAAATGAATAATAGGGATGTATGTAGTGGTCTCAAACTGAGTTCTGGGCCTGAGGTCCTTAATTGGTTCAGCTTGTTGTTGTTGTTGGTAGTTGTTGTAGTTCTGCTCAGCAGGCTGTTGGTCGTTGGCTTCAGGATTTAAGGAAAGTCTTCTTTGAGGAAGGGCGGCTGTAAGCGCCAAAGCAGCAAATAACACGACCTGAAAATGAGAAACAAAAAATTGCTTAGTTGGCTTTATAATTACTTGATAATTATAGTAGATACTGCACGTAATGTAATTAAATTTAAGTTAATTAAAAAAAAATTATGAGTTAAAAAAAATTTTTAGACACATTTTTTCGTATAGGGTCTAAAGTTAAAATCACTACTTTACCGAGTTAAAACATTGTAACAGCAATTGAGTGGTATAGCTAATATCATCCTCATCATAAGCAACCTATTAACGTCTCACTACTGAGCACTGGTGTCTGGTCTCCTCGCAGAGAATAACTATAATTTATTATGTATCTACTGTTGTACTAGGTACCCATAACGTCAAATAGATACTAGTGGTCCATAGCACGAAAAAATTGTTAATTAATGGTCTCTTTTTATCTGGTGGAAGGCTTTGGCCGTGGCTAATTACCACCCTACCGTCAAAGATGTACTGCCAAGCGATTTAGCGTTCCGGTACGATGGGGTGTATAAACCGATTAGGGGTATGGGTTGAATTTTCACTGCTATACCCTTCCCAAGTTAGCCCGATACCATCTTAAACTGCATCGTCACTTAGCATCAGGTGAGATCGCAGTCAAGGACTATCTTGTCAACGAATAAAAAAAAGCGAAAAGGTTAAGAAGCCCTGGTGTAAAGAATAATGAGCTGTAATGATGTCAGCCGGAGAAGAGCTTAATAACATTCACGATGTCGTAAGATAGCTTATCTCAGCAGCAGATACAATAGGTACGGGGATTGCGACATTGCTCGTTCGGCACGCCGCCGGTGGGCGAAAGCAGGTCCCGGCAACATGTATTGACTTTGCAGTTTACACATCCACACTTGTTGCATTGTTTTCATTGATACGTTAAACTTCTGTGGCGCTTTAGCATTGAAACTCGTGACGGGTTTTTGCTATTACACAATGTTAGACATTCCGAATGTAAGAAAAACGTGTCTTAGATGACCTAACATACTTTTGATAGATAAATAAAATTAAATAGATAATGTATTTTTTTTTATTGAAAGGCAGTTTAGTGTTACGTTAATATAACAAACTCATGCATCTTTGATTGCATATCAAACCTGTATATTCTAAGCTCCTAATGACTTTAAAGGTTAAGGTATTTAGCACTATATTATATGGTCTTATCCTTTCGTTGGCTTTCACAAACACAATATGATATTATGAAGGCGAAAATTTGTGTTTGTGTGTATGTTTGTTACTCCTTCACGCCTCAACGATTGAACCGATTTGGCTAAAATTTGGAATGGACAAAGCTCACACCTAGGATTAACACACAGGCTACATTTTATCCCGGAAAATTAAATAGTTCCCGCGGGACTAATATTGTAAAGGCGAAAGTTTGCATTTGTGTGTTTGTTTGTTTTTTGTTACTCTTTCAAGCAAAAAATTACTGGACAGATTTGGCTGAAATTTGAAATGCAGATAGATTATAGCCTAGATTTACACATAGGCTACTTTTTATCTGAGAATTGAAAACCTTTAATCCACGCGGAAGGAAGGAATTCACTGTATTCATCTAGTAATAAATATTAATCAATGTACAATAAGTAAATGTAAAGTCAAGCACTTGGAAACATTCTAAGTTGCAATAAAAGTTGCAATACGAAGCAAACCTAGCTGTGATGCGTCCACGCAAGTTAAATAACAACCTATGATGTAACCTTGGCCTATCCCACATAAGAAACAGAAACCATTGATGGTATTCCTCAAGGTCTTCAAGAACTCCGACCGATAAAAACTTATAATGAATTAATAACATTTTATATCAATAATACATAAGTTGTACCTACTATGATCATCCTAACTACGTTATGTAGGTTATTTATCCCGATACTTGCTACTACTATTAAACAAGACGTGTGGCACTCGGGGACTGCCGCGGTAAAGCTATTGCATAGCATTTGGCGTTGATAAAAAATGCGCCATCTAGCGGCTCACCGTAGAGGAGTCCCGTGTCAGGTTATTTTCGCTACGGAATTTCTGGATTCGGTCTCCACGCTGGCCCGCGATAGAAGCTATGCAATAGCTTAAAAATATTATAAGTACTATGTATATCACTGAATAATTAAGATTAAATCAAAAAGGAAGTGTCCCAGTGAAATAATGATAGTCGTATAATAATTAAGTGACATTAAAACCTACTCAGAAAGATTACGTATATAACGCCGCGGCAACGATATGTCCTTGGACAATCGTTACAAATAATAGTTTTATGATATTACATATTTCTTGAGAAATGCATCCAACCTAAAACTAATCAGTAATATTTATAACTTATTATAGTTACTTAAAATACTTTTTAATCTGGCTTTGGCCGTGATTTGGTTGGTGGTGTTAGGGTGGTCCCTACCGTAAGCGATGTAGCGTTCCGGTACGATGGCGTGAACAAACCGATTAGGGGTATGGGTTAAATTTCCACTGCCTTACCATCGAAGTCACGATCGAAGATCGTCACTGACATTAGGTGAGATTGCTATCTTATTATCAATTTTTAAAAATCAAAACAAGTTCTAAAGGAGTACTAGCTACAAGTAGGAGACAATATAAGTAAACCATTGCTTGTTACCATCTAGACCTATTAGAGGACAAAGGTAAAGGAATCTTACAAGGAAACTTGCAAAGAATTTAAATTAAGATAAAAAATCATCATAGCTATATTCCACGAGCCTGTTATAAGAATGTTAAACATCTCTACATTATAATGAATGAATATGAAAAAGGGTCCTATATGTCAAGGTCGTGTTCCTCATTAACCGAGTTTGTATGTAAAATATTGGCGTAAGAATATATGAATAATAAACAGATTGGGTAAGAATATATCACCGCAGCATGTTAAACAGCCGTAATTAAAAAAATTAAAAATAAGTTCCGTTAGCGAACTGTTAAGGACTGTTAAAGGTTAAAGTCAAACCATCCCTTCAGTTACAAACTTATTTATGACCAGTATATTATATTTACAGTATATTAAATAAAAATTAATTAAAAAGCACGAGATAATGATGTTTTAACATAGGGAAATATGTGTTTAAAAATAAATAGATAATAATAATTTGATAAGAACACTATTGTGTCGTAACGATGCAGTTTAAGATGGTAGCGGGTAATTTGTTATTATTACAGATTTTAATTATGTGCATACACCGAATGCAAAATCGTTAGGTGGCGCGTCCTATGGTGGTAGGGTGGTAACTAGCCACAACTAAATTCGCCCACCAAACAACTTATTTTTCAAAATTAATTTTATTTATAACCCAGAAACAAATATTATGCAATTTTACTCGATAAACAACCTAACGAGACGTTTGTATAACATAACGTCTCATAAATGAGGTTATGTGTACAGCGGCACAACAAAAAAGTGTGCCGGCTCTTTAGAAGCTATCGATTACAAAAAAAATTAATAGGCTTGTTACTTCCCATTTTTTTATTACAGGTTTTTTTCGCACGCGTAATGAATAATGATGATTTTATTCTTCGTAATTATTACGTTCAGTTTCATTACGGGAGTTTTATAATGGTTATAAGATTAATCGAGCTCGTTACATAAACACGAATCGATTACGTTAAACATTTGTAACGATTTCAGTTATACTTAAATGCAGAATTATTGTTTCAATTTTTGGTAATAAACGATCAAGTAGGCATAAAATATAGCAAAGCTTAATTAATTTACTAAAATTTTATAATAAATGGGATTGCACTTATTAATTATTTCAACTTTTAATAATTATGCTATTTAATTATTCATAATTAAAATCAGAAATAACATTATAGACGTATTGATTAATAACGAAAAAGCATAATTCAGGTATAAAAAATCTTAAGAAACGTTTAAAGCTAATAAAGTTTTATTTAAATTACGAAAACGATTGGTTAATAAAACGTATTGAAAAATTTCTTCAAAACCATTGTTCCAAGGTATTATTTCATTTTACGGACATAATATGTTTATACAAGTAAAATGATTTGTTATTTAGAGAGAATTATTCAATTTTTTTTAGATGATGACAATTGTCATAAAATGACAAAAATTGTAACTAATTAGTAAATAATCAAGAAATTATTAATTCAAATAAAAATTAATTAGCTCATAATAAGTAAAGGAAATAAATTTGAATTAAATAAAACCTTATACAAGTAGATATCGAGTGTCACAATTAGGTGCAGGCATTCCAACATTATGTCAAAGTTCAACAACCGACTCGTCTACCGACCCTATTAGGTGCCGCATCTCGCAACAGATGATTGCGGAAATTCACGAACATAAAAGCAATATTTCATTAAAAGCCACACTGACCTATATATTAAAAGAAGAAAGTATCCTCAAGGTGAACTAAAGAAAGCTCCGGGCTGTGAATGATTCTTATCGATAAATTGAAGATGCGTTACTGTAATGAACTTTGAACTTACCAGCACTTTCATTGTTGTTTTTGTGGTATTTTTTTGGCGACAGCAAGGAACGTGGTCTCCTCTGAACTATGTCAGAGTGGTAGTAGCGCGCTCTCTTATATACTTCACCCCTGCCACTTACTCGCGCTCTGCCCTGAGCCATCACACTTTCATACCCGATTTGTCGTTGCCATATGCTGAATCTGCTATATCAGCTCGGAATTTTCGGATTATCATTGAATTTCTTCCCTTAATTACATTATTCATAGAAATATATGATTCCTTAAATAATATATCCTTTACTTACTTTATCCATGGAAATAGATTTAAAAACGATGCACGATTTCAACTTACATATTAGTATCTTTGTATTCATTAGTTAAATTAGCTAGTTGATTTAAATTGATTCCTAACTCCAGGTAAAAAGAAATTTGTTTGTAATGTATTATTCCAAACTATATTGTATCTCTGTGCAAAATTTCAGCCAAATCGGTTTAGCCGTTGCGGCGTGACTGAGTAACAAACATCCATCCATACATCTAAACTTTCGCATTTATAGGTAATCTTAATATATAAAACAAAAGTCGGATTTGTTCGAACACTTATAGCTCTAGAACTGCTGGACAGATTTTCATGATTTTTGATTGTTTGTATTTTTCTCCGTCTCGAATAGCAGAATAACTATCAAAGTATCGGAAAAATTCACGAAAAAAAAATTATAAAAAAAATTCATTTTCTCATCCATTTTATATTGAACGGGTTTTTTGATGGCAAGGAAAGTCACCTTTTACCCCGGAAAACCAGTGACCTAAGCCAAACGGACGAAGTCGCGGGCAAAAGCTAGTATTAGTAGGATACAACTCGCAAGATCATTCATTAATTGCTTACCAATTTATTTGATAGCCAGATTTTAGTAAGCTAGAGATAATAATAATGTTAATTTCACACTTTGCCGGGTACCTTATGTGTTCTGGAAATGGATAGCATTAAGTATAGAATACTTTTCGTTCCGGGAAACAAAGAGTTCTTGTGGTTTTTAGAAACCTTCACTATATACTCGTATATACAGGTAAAAGCTAGTTAGAATATACATTCTACCAACTTACTATTAGTATATAATATAGTAGTGCCTTTACGACGTAACTATAACAAGTTTTATTAGTAGATGTAAAACTGTTAAACTTAGGTTTTATTAATTAATTTTTTGCAGTTGAAATAGCAGCTGTAATCTGATAAATAACAAACAAATATGCCACTTTCATCTACAATTGCAAGTTGGTTTCAGTTGCAAAGGATACTGGGATCATGAAGTCTTAGTACAAAAAATTCCTAAGTCTTTCACTTTCTTGTGACAAAAAGGCTGGCCTATTTGTTTCTCAAAGGATCAATCAGCTTGGCTTTCTGCTACGTAAATTAACTTCACGCTTCTGTGCTGTCTGATTTTAGCTGTCTAAGAAAATTAGTTGCTCACATCCTGAAAACGTATCTTCTTGGCCGAATTTCGGCCAATCTCGACAGAGGCTTTAGAATTAAAGTGACCTAATTTAAAAATTGCAATCTATGGGCAATGAGCAAAAAAGAATTCAAAAAGGTATATTGTTGAGTAAATTTAAATGTAGAAATAGAAATATTTTTTATTCAAATAAAATTTTACAAGTACTTTCGAATCGTCAAAAACGGCGGTTGCTCTTTTCAAAAAAAAAAAATTTTTTTTTACAAGGGATAACAAAACTATGCTATGTATACAGTGTTTCGACAATAAAGTTTCAAAAATGCAAAACAATCCAATGCATGTTAAGACAGGCAGGCAAAAGCAGACCCATTCCCGTTGGTGGCACCCGTTTACGAGCATGACGCATGATCCAGCCATTACTTCGCTCAACCATATTTGAGGGAACGTAACAGCCCGCACCAACTGTACCTACCTATCTCTGGCGTGTTTCATTAGAAAAACTTGTTTTTTGCAGATTTTTATATATTGATCTTTTATATATGGATTGGTAATATTATATTAAACTAGCGGACCCGACAGACGTTGTCCTGTCTTAACTATGAATATTGAAACTCCCCTTTTTACCCCCTTGGGGAGAGAATTTTCAAAAAATGTAAAATACGTAATTCTTTATTTTTGATCAAGAGCCAAAATATCAAGTTTCATAAACATAACTTGAAAAATAACTTGAAGAACGAAGGACTATCATACAAACATTCAACCCCTATTTAATCCCTTAGGGGGTAGAATTTTTAAAAACTGTGAAACACCTACTTTTTTGTTTTCAATTTAAAGCCTAAGTACCGAATTTTATGGGTATAGCTTGAAAAATAACGGAGTTTCATACAAACTTTAACCCCCCTTTTTACCCCCTTGGGGGGAGAATTTTCGAAATATGTAAAATACGTAATTCTTTATTTTTGATCAAGAGCCAAAATATCAAGTTTCATAAACATAACTTGAAAAATAACTTGAAGAACGAAGGACTATCATACAAACATTCAATCCCTATTTAACCCCTTAGGGGGTAGAATTTTTTAAAAGTGTGAAACACGTACTTTTTTGTTTTCAATTTAAAGCCTAAATACCGAATTTTATGGGTATAGCTTGAAAAATGACGGAGTTTCATACAAACTTTAACCCCCTTTTTACCCCCTTGGGGGGAGAATTTAAAAAAAATGTAAAATACGTAATTCTTTATTTTTAATCAAGAGCCAAAATATCAAGTTTCATAAACGTAACTTGAAAAATAACTTGAAGAACGAAGGACTATTATACAAACATTCAACCCCTATTTAACCCCTTAGGGGGTAGAATTTTTAAAAACTGTGAAACACGTACTTTTTTGTTTTCAATTTAAAGCCTAAATACCGAATTTCATGAGTATAACTCGAAAAATGACGGAGTTTCATACAAACTTTAACCCCCCTTTTTACCCCCTTGGGGGGCGAATTTCGAAAAATCCTTTCTTAGTGCTCGCCTACGTCATAAAAGGAACCTACTGTCAAAATTTCAAGTTTCTAACTTCAGTGGTTTAGGCTGTGCGTTGATCGTCAGTCAGTCAGTCAGGACAAGCCTTTTTATATAATTATAGATTTAAATGTATTTAAACCGAAGTTACATGTTTAGTTAGTACTATATAGTCCAGTCAAAACAAGGTTTAACCTCTGGAAAATTGCGAAAGTTTTGAAACTTTGCACATCGAATTATGGGTACCTAGGGATGAATATACCAAAAGTCCTCATGCGTACGAGGCGAGCTCTAGCGGCAATTAGCGGAAACAGGACCCTTTTTTTGGTTTTTTGTTAATATCTCGAGAACCTTAGGTCAGAGGTAAAAGTTTACTACTACATAATTGAAGCTTATTAAATTTGCAACAATAATGATTATATACATTTTTCTTGAATTCCTAATAATTACTGAGTTTTAGGCCACTAAAAGATAGCTTTTGTGAAAAATCACGCTAGCGGCGCCCGGTACAATATGGCATTTGTAATAATATTTGACAATCATGGTTTATTATTTTTTTTTTGGGTACCAAGGGTGATTCAGAAAATAAACTTCACAGTTATGTACAAAAAAAAGACATATTGTTTATTAAACAACTAGCTTTTGCCCGCGGCTTCGCTCACGTTAAGTTAAATTTTTCAAACCCCTATTTTACCCGTTGTACCCCCTTAGGGGTTGAATTTTCAAAAATCCTTTCGTAGAGGATAATTACGGCCTAATAGTTATCTGTATGCCAAATTTCAGCCTGATCGGTCCAGTGGTTTAAGCTGTGCGTGGATAGATCAGTCAGTAAGTCTGTCACCTTTGCGTTTTAAATATTTAGATGAAAACAAATAACAATAAAAAATGCTATCAACGCACAGCTTAAACCACTGGACCGATCAGGTTGAAATTTGGCATACAGGTAGCTATTAGGCCGTAGTTATCCTCTACGAAAGGATTTTTGAAAATTCGACCCCTAAGGGGGTACAACGGGTAAAATAGGGGTTTGAAAAATTTAACTTAACGTGAGCGAAGCCGCGGGCAAAAGCTAGTTGTTTAATAAACAATATGTCTTTTTTTTGTACATAACTGTGAAGTTTATTTTCTGAATCACCCTTGGTACCCAAAAAAAATGATAAACCATGATTGTCAAATATTATTACAAATGCCATATTGTACCGGGCGCCGCTAGCGTGATTTTTCGAAAAAGCTATCTTTTAGTGGCCTAAAACTCGGTAATTATTAGGAATTCAAGAAAAGTATATATAATCATTATTATTGCAAATTTAATAAGCTTCAATTATGTAGTAGTAAACTTTTACCTTTGACCAAAGGTTCTCGAGATATTAACAAAAAACCAAAAAAAGGGTGCTGTTTCCGCTAATTACCGCTAGAGCTCGCCTCGTACGCATGAGGACTTTTGGTATATTCATCCCTAGGTACCCATAATTCGATGTGCAAAGTTTCAAAACTTTCGCAATTTTCCAGCGGTTGGGTCATTTTTTGAGGTTTTTTGACTGGACTAATAATTCTAAAGGTGTGATGTATAGTAAATACAGGGGCGTCTTCTATTTCCGCACTGCATGGGGCGTAATGGGCATAATAGTACAGCGCCATCTCCTCTCCTTTTCAATCATAAAACTATTGATCAGGTGATTTTTGCGTTGAGGACTTAAAAGAGGACTGGACTTTTTTATCCCGGAAAACAAAGGTCTCTCGCGAAGATTTTAAAAAACTCTACTCTCTCTCTACTACTACGGCTCTAGCGTACTAAATTACAGGCAAAAACTAGTACAATTATTTTGGAAAATTAATTTCTTACGACGTATTAAAATTGTAATGCTGGTATCGTTGTGCAATTCACAACGGCGCGTGGCTCATGGTCGTGTGTGTGTCGTATCTGTATAAGTATGAGCGAGAGTTTGCTCGCACCTGACCGCTCTCACCTAGGCTCCTGACAGGCACGCAGACTTACGCAATGTGCGTATATACGACGTAACCACAAGTAAAGCCCACGCACCCTCATGAAATGCAAAAACTATAATAATATGATAACATTTAATACTTGTCAGTTTAGTATATATTATATAATAGTATATATGTAGGCATCAAATGCATTCACTTTAAAGGTTTCATGAATCATGTTCTGGTCAAAAGGAAAGATGCGTTCATACTTCACACGGATGTACGCACATACCAGTGACAATGTTAGATCACCGTTTATGGGCACTAGCATTTTACAAATACTTAACCAAGAACCGTTTATTTATTTTTTATTAATTAACCTTTGAAAAATGATGCATGACTTTACTAAAAGGTTGACTAAAGCAAGAATTATAGTAGTAGTATACTTTTATTAGATGATGCCTGCGACTTCGTCTGCGCGGATTTTTCTTCTCACTGCAATTCTTTAATTTTCTGGGATAAAATATAAATGGGATAGTCTTTGTGCTATTATATTGTAAGTTTCATGAAAATATAGACGGGTGTTTGTAGTCTTTGCAAAAAACGTCCATCCACATTTAATCACAAACTTACGTATTTATTTTAGTAGAAAGTAAGATTCATTTAATATAAGGTTTTTTCTTCTTTAAGAAAATTCAATTTGTGTTTTTAGTTTTTCCCGACGATGGCAAAGTCAAAATGAAGAGTTATGATTTTGGTTGTCTATGTACGTATTTATTTATGTATGTTTGTGTTACCTACTAATGTTCCACCACGGTGTTCGAAGGACTACCGCAGGGCCTTAACTACTGAGCCAATTTTGATGAATTCGATTCGCTACGCGTGTTTTGGTCCGGGTGACAAAGGCTACATTTATAAGAAAAAAAAAACAATATGGGTTAGTATAAGAGTTAATTCGATTGATCGTATTCGTATTCAATGACATTGGCGTCAAAGTAAAATGAACCTAAACTATATTGATTTAAAGTCACAAATTCAGTACAACCCATTTTAATTTGGAGCGTGTTCATATACGTAAACGTATAAGAACGCATACACGAAATGGAGCTCCAATTCAATGTTGCTGTGGTTTATTTTACTTTGACGTTAATATCATCGTATACGAATACGATCAATCGAATTCAATCTTATACTAACCCTACAGGTTTTTAAAGTTTTATCAATACCTACTAGTAAGTAAGTATACTTTATACTTACCTATGTTTTTAGATTTTTATCTCGATGTGCTTATGAGACTATGACCTACTTGTATACGTACGCTAACGGATCCGAACTGCACTAGACTATTCTCAAGGCTTACGTAATTCTTCAGACGAATGACACACGATCAATTTTCAAAATAACAGTTAAATATCAATAGAATCGTATGAATATAGTTCAATAGGTGCGTTCACCGCTGTGGCAAGAGATGGGCCGGTTATATAATACACCCGTAAGGTTACCGACATTGCGCGTGGCGAGACCGGCGCGGCGTGCGTATTGTTCCGCCCCATTAACCAGAGGGAAATGCTATACTGTACGTATTGTGATGCCAGATTAACGATTTCCCTGCAATTAATTCGTTTTTCCGTTAATTTATTCAAATTTAAAATTATCTATTTCATGTAGGCCAACTTGTAGGTCTTATGACACTTCATGTCTCTACCACCGGTTCGGAATGCAGATTCTGCTGAGAACTGATTCATTTTAAAAATTTGGCATTTTTGATTGATCAAAATATACGAGTACATCGATCGTATTCAACAATTTAGAAATGCGATATCTTTATTATTTTACAAGCTATTACCCGCGACATCCTACGCGTGGATTGAGATTTTTCTGTTCTTTTGCTTTCCCGTGGGAAATAATATATTATTCTTGCAATTCATGAGGGCGCGTGGCTCATGGTTGTGTGTGTGTCGTATCTATATAAGTGGGAGCGAGAGCTTGCTCGCGCCTGATCGCTCCCACCTAGGCTCCTGACAGGCACACACACTTACGTAATGTGCATGTACACGACGTAACGACAAGTAAAGCTCACGCGTCCTCCTGAATTGAAAGCACTATACCAGAATTTTCTGCGATGCAAAATTCGTTTCAATATTCCAACATATGAAATCTTTAATACGCTAATATTATAAATATCTTTTTTTTTTTTTGGGTTGTCCTTCAATCACGCCGAAGACCGGATCGACTTGAACGTACGAACGGGTTAGTCATCCTATTACGGTTCACCGACAGACATTACTTATTTCAATGCCAGTCATAGTACTAGTGCAGCCCACTTAATCATGCACCAACTCAATTATTATGCTTCATTTAAAATTAAAAAGAATACATTTTACATTTTGGACTAGGTGATGCCCGCGACTTCGTCCACGTGGATTTAGTTTTTTAATTCCCGCGGGAACTCTTTGATTTTCCGGGATGATGAATTGAAAATTTTTGTGTAGGACCCAAAATAATAGGTATTTCGTAAGTAAAAAATTTCGTGCCTTTCTTAATGTTGTAAGGCAGAACACTTGACAGCTCACTTAATTTTGCAATAAAAAGAAATTACATGTAAAGCAACTATAGATTTATCTATTGTGATATAAATATGAGTTCATATAGCTACTTTGTTACAAAATACCGTTAAAATAATTGCAATTTTTCTTTGTTATCATGCTTAGTACAGTTTCTATAATAACATAGAGTACAGTGTAACCGTAGTTCATCAGCGAACTTTGTATGAAATTAACATACCGTGAATTTTAAAACTATACGTAGTTTTTTATTCAGATTCAGAAACAAGATATCTTAACTTACGTTTTTTATTTGACACTTACGACGTCATTTTCACTAAAATGTGTTTAAATCTAAAAATAAATGTTGACAACATTCCTTCATAAATTAATTTTATTTACACAAGAATAATTATATTTAACTTAACTAAGACTTAGTCATTTTGTCATTGCTTATAAATTGTATCCATAATGCACGAGTATCACATCTTCATTATAAAAATTCACTTATCTCTACACCCTTTGAGTAAAAATATGTATACAAATTAAAACCAGCTTAGTTTTAAGCAACAATTAAGTAGCTCAATATATTACAGTTTTTAAGCAATCTGTTAAGCTGTGGTCGTAGAGCTCGACTGTTCAGTTGAAGCAGGTTCAGGGGCATTTGTTGAAGGTTGTCCAGTCTGTTCTGTAGAAGATTGATTAACAGCTTCCGTAGATGTTGATGATCCGACAAGTTCACCGGAGCTCGTTGACTCAGGAGCTGAAGTAGTAGATGATGGTTCAGATACTTCAGTAGAAGCTGTTAATTCTGATGCAGAAGTAGAAGCCTGACCTGCTGAAATGGTGGATGTCTGCTCAGATTCAGTTGTTGACTGAGCAGATGCTGCTGTTGAACCTGCTTCAGTACTCACATCTACATTCACCGATGTTGCTTCACTAGCTTCAGTTGTGCTGGCTTCTGCAACTGTAGATGTAATTTCTGTTGTTGACAGTCCGGCCTCTATCTCTGCTGGCTTGGTTCCTGCAGCTTGTTCAGTAGTTGATGCATCGTTTTCAGACTTAGCTTCTTGAGCAACTGTGGTTGGTCCAGAAGTGGAATCATTTGGCCCGGTAGCTGGAGTAGAAACTGACTCGGCTGACTTATTTTCTTCCGTGGATGACACGGGAATAGATTTAGCCTTGGCGTCTTTGACTTCTGATACGGGTGCAGATTCTGATTTAGCTTCATCCACTTTTACAGAATTTTCTTCTTTGGGTGTTTCGACAGGAGGAAGCTCAGGCTTGGTTTTAGGTTCAGCAGGCTCTATAGGTTTATCAACAACTTTAGCGTCAGTTGGAGCTGAAGCAGCCTCAGAACTGTCCGCTATTTTTAGAGCTCGACCTGATTTCTCAACTGTGTTTGAAGTTGGTGATAGAACTGGAGATCTTGGAAGGTGAGCGCCAATCGGCTGGAATCCATTTTCATCAGCGATATAACTGTTAAGAAAAAATTATGTTCTTAAAATATATAAATTAGATATCTACAAATTCTTTACACGTGTGCTTTGAACTATTAATTTTTGTCAGTACTCATCTGTTGCTGGAATGTTTAAGGAGTATTAAAAATAGCACATTATTATTTTAAAGGCTTAATTTCCCTTATAAAATAAAACTATAAGAATACCCACCTCACACTAATAACAGTTCCATCGGGGGCTGTATAGGAGTAAGAACCACGCTGAACATGGATCTCGTTACTGTCATAGTCATCGTCTTCACCCCCTTCACTACTGCCAGCGTCACGTGCCCTGGGTATAACTTTTTCGTAAGCAGTTTCCTCACGTAAGATGCCGTTGCCTGTTTCGTAGCTGAAAAAAATTGTCCTATAATGATTGTCTATTCTTTTTTGGTTTCAAATATTTTTAATTTTTCTACTAAAAGGTAATCCGATGATCCGTCATAATTATCGATGATCCATTTTAAAATCAAAAATAGTTACTAAGTTTTATCAAGGGGCGGATATGTCCGTCTCATATAACAGGAAACCCATGTCACAAAAAGTTGCTTTGTCACGTGAATAAAAACTTGGTAGGTACATAATTTTTAATATTGTGAAGTTAAGTAGTACATATTCTTTATTTTATTTATCCTTAGGTAGTCTGTTAGTCGTAATATAGTTAAAAAGCGTCAATTAACCAAAATTAAAAAAAAATGTGCCTTTACATACACGTGCAATGAAACTACCTAATACTTATTACATCATATAAAATAACATTTGGGGATCAACATCATTATGTTGACTGACTCATCTGAACTCTGCAGAAATTAAGAAATTCAGAAAGCATTTTTCAAGGTCCAATCTTTTATGATGTAACAAAAATATGCGGATAATAATAATTCATTTATTTGTGAATATGGTAGTGAAGATGTAAGGGAAGAACATCATATTTACATAATACTTTGATATTCTGGGAAGCCTAGCACGAAGAGTTTTTATCTCTTCTACTAATATTGAAAAAATTTGTAAATACCTACCTCTACCAGAGAATACATAATATTACAGGTTCTACTCGGACAAAGTCACGGACATTTAGTTCCAAAATTTTTCAGGACTAATAACATTCGATGAATATGAACTTACTATTCACTCAGTCAAATAAAAAAACACTCATAAGTTTCAGGGGAAAAGAGCATTTTAGTTGAACTTTTAAAACAAAAGAACGATCAAGTGCGTGTCAAAACATACTTCCATATTCCGTATAAATCTTCATTTTCAGATATCAGTAATTTTTTGTAACAGTTTCAAAGATTGATTTTAAAATGAAAAAAAAAGTCATCGATGTCCCCCTCGAGACAGTTAGGAAGGTAAGTTATTTGTATTTCATCTTTCACTTTTCATGTTCGGGAAATATTCCGATATTTTTTTGGTCTTAGTATCCACATGTTTTCTTAAGTGTGCTAAACTTTGACTTTATTTTCTACTAGCGTTTGCTCGCGGCTTTGCTCACGTTAAGTTCGATTTTTCAAACCCCTATTTTACCCCCTTAGGGGTTGAATTTTCAAAAATCCTTCCTTAGTGTGCGCCTACGTCATAAAACCAACTGTAAAAATTTCAAGTTTCTAACTTCAATAGTTTAGGCTGTGCGTTGATATTTCAGTCAGTCAGTCAGTCAGGACTTTTAATTTTATATATATAGATATTGAATGGCTAAAACACACATACATACAGATATCACAATAAGAGTACCTTATATTACTATTTTCCAAACATTATAACGAAATTATTATAATAATAAATACAAATTATGTATATAATAGGTACATAATTAAGTCAACCACATTATATTATGTATATTGCATTGTACTCGTGCAGTTATCTGTTTCCGGCAACAAAAGTGCAATAGATGACAATAAAATTAGATAGATTTAATAAAATATTTGTATCTAATATGCTTTAATTTTGTTAAAATGTTTACCTAAACTAAAACACCTTCCGATTGCATACAATAACCTCCACAGTCCACTTATGTTGAAGGGAGGAAAGAAGATTACGTTGTTCTATTGAAAGAACAATGATCTAGGTTAGTCACAATGCATTTCTTCACCAAATAATTAATTTAACGTTCTTATCATGGTAGATCATTTGGTTTTTGTAGTAATTATTACGACTTAATAATAGAAATTATCACAATAAAAATCTAAACTAGAAGTGTGTCGTAAATGATTATCTAATTTACCTGAATTTATAAGTTCCATTGGCTTCCAACTCGTCAGATTGTGCCACTATGGGAATAACAGTGGGTTGCAATTTCTCTGGCGGAACTTCGGCCGGCGCGGCAAGCGTCCCTGCAATGAGGAAACCAAAAACGGCTAGAATATTTTTGGAAAACATTTTAATTCTTTTCACTCTTAAAAATCACTAATGAATGATACTCCAGACTTCATGAACACTTATATGTAAGACTCATCTATTTACACTATCCTCCCCCCGCCTTCCGGTGGAGCCTTAGCGTACGCTAAATACTTCAACCTTAGCAGCTGACTGAGGTGTTCTTCGGAAAATTGCACAACCGAGGTGTCAATAATGTGACACGAAGGGTGACGATCAAACGCGATTAAACTGCTAGACACTCCAAACAAGGTCTACGGCAATCTGAAAACTGCGGCCCATTGAGTTTTCACTGGTGCATTCACAGCAAACGCAATAATGTAAACATTTTTTTGAATGTCAAGAAGCAATAAGTACTTGAAATATCGTATTATACACTCGTAAATAATGTACGATAAAGTGATACAATAAACGCCCGCATGTGACTAGATTCGTCTCTAACCTAATGCTCCTCGTATGTACCATGTTTTTTTTTGCAATAATGAGTTTTGAAATAAGATATGGATCACAATAATTTCTTTTGCTAAGTATATTTACTTATTGTATGAATAAAACTTTAATAAAAAAACGTTAACTTGTTTTTTTAAATAGTTGAGAGTATAATTAAGAGTTTATTAGTTTAAGTTAAGTATTATGATTTGTAAGTGTTACATACAAACGTATTCTCTATAAATAATATATTGCTTTATCCCCAAGTTCATGAAGAGGGTCAGCATCTTATTAAATGCAGAGATCGCATTAATTTGTAATGTTATTCAATATTACGTTACAATCGAGTTTTAAAAACTTCCGCATTTTAACTGTATTATGAGGTTGATGTCATAGTTAAAATAGAACTTATTGCTTCCAATGTTTACATAAATTTTTTATTCTTCTTTATCTTGTTTGACTAGTGATTCTACTGTATATATAATAATAATAGATAGAAATATTTAAGATTGTATTGTGACTCATATTCATTACGATCCCAAACGTGTTGCCGATATGTTGTTGAGTATTTAATAAACAAATAAGTAGTTATTCAAAATGCTTGTTATTGGAAAGCTTTTACTTTTAATATGTACAGTCAAAGGGACATGGAGTGAACCAAAACATGACTTAAGTAGCCTAGAAAATATCTTCCCAGAATTGGACAGAGCCTACAAAAATAGTAATTACCCTCCTCTATATGAAGTGTTGGGCAGCGCTGATCCAGAAGAACCTGAAGTCAGAAAAGTACGTGACGCAGATAAAGATACTACGAATCCATTACAACCCAAACAAATAAATGGAGCCAATAACAAAAGAAGAAGCTATGTGGTAAGCTCTCTTCCTGAAAAAATACCTGTGATGGTAATATATGACCCAGAACCTATAACACAGCGTGACCTCAATAATGGTACTTTTGTAAAAGTTAAGAGACGTAAGCAACCGACAACTCCACAACCTTCAAATAAGGCAAGCAAGTCTGAAATTATTCCTGAAGAAAATAAAGTTTTACCCCAAGTTACTGAAGTAGTAACAGAAAGTCCAACTACATCGCCATCCCCAAGAACTGTAGTACCAAAAACATTTACCAAAAGGCCACCTGAATTCAACCCTGTTTTCAAAAAGATAAGACAACGTGATCCGGTGGTAAAAATAGTAGAAGAGACCAATTATGTCTTCTCACATAGCGGAAACTTCCACTACAGGTAAGTCACTTTTTATTAGAATCTGAATTTTCTAGTTAGCGTGTTTCCGTTTGACTGCATTGTCATCTTTAGGCAAGCCATCGATTAAAAATAAAACTGTTATACGACCTCGTTCTTCTTCTTCATATTAACCCCCCAAAACAATAGCCTAAAAAGCTCACCAGTAAAGCCACGGTCTGAAAACTGAAAAAGCAATGGTTTAATTCCTATCTATAATTTGTCGTACCCACTTCTAGCACAAGCTTTACGTTTATTTGGAGGGGAAAGGATATATTTAAAAAAAAACTCTAGATAGATAGACTCTCTCTTCACTCCACTCTACCTTTAGGGGTACACACACGCCTCGGTCTTGTACCGCCTGTATTCAACAACTCTGTGGTTCATCTCATGACGTCGTCGGTCCACCAAGTAGGGGTCTATTTACACTGTTTCTACTTGCGGTGCAAGGTACTCCAGCACATGGTGACTCCAAGTACTAGGGGTCTTTCGGACTATGTAACTCATGTTTTATTTTAATACAGTTTTGAAGGTGCTGATGGAACAAAGGTGTCGAGTCAAGGTGAACTGAAGTCCTACGACAACGAGAAAATGGGTGAAGCGGTTGTTGGTAGTGTGTTCTATAAAGTGAGTATAGTTTAACTGTCTGGTTTATTTTAATCCAATTTATTTAATACTACTACTAGATAATGCCCGCGACTTTATCCGCGTGATTTTAGGTTTTTTGATTCCCGCGAGAACTTTTTATTTCCCGGGATAAAATGTAGCCGTGTTAATCCTTGGTATGAGCTATCTCCACTTATAAATTGAAAAAAATTTATCATTTAAAATATGAAGTTATATTATTTTCTAAAAGTTGACCAATAACTGAAGATAAATTTAAAAAAAAATTGGTGGAAGAATTTCATAATACCATAAAATACAGGATGGGATACGTAGTCGCTAAGCGTAGCGACTACCTATCATAAATCTATGGTTATAAGGTGTCTAGAACTAATGCTAGGAGCTAAATATTATTATTTTAAAAAGATGTTTAAAATCCGCAGTCCTGAATTAAATATTATGAATACGATTTGATTAAATATTTGCTCAATGGAATAGAAGTTATGAGCATCCATCTGAAAAGGTAAAGGTTAAAAGGTGACACTTTTGCCCTTGAACTATAAAACCATTCAGACCATCCCAACGTTTCTATAATCTAGTATTTTTATAAGTATGTATCGTTTTATTAAAATTCTATAATCATACTGCATAATTCATAGTGGAAGTTTTATTTTGTTTTTATTCTGCATAATAAATAGCTTTTGACAGATATATCATGTCGCATACCTGTCGTATTATAGGTGGGTATTATTCAAAAGTTAAATGTTGTTACATAGTAAAAGAAGTAGGTAAAAAGATAGACTTAATGATATACCTATATTTTTGTTTAATTAAGAGATAGATCGAAGATACAAGAAGAGAGAAATAGAATACAATAGGTGTAAGGTGGCCTTATCGCTAAGTAGCTATTTCTGCCAGCAGGTTGAGCATGAACAGGAGACAAAAATTTTATCCCCGATTTTAACCACTGACAAGGGATAAAATTATCTTCTCCCTATGCTAAAATTTGGCGACAGGGGAAATGAGAAGTATATTTCAATAAGTATATATATTGTGGATATTATATCCACCGTTTTGTCCATGCTCGACGGGTGGATAAAACTGAGCGAGGGGAAAAATATCTTATCCTTTCTCCGTGTATAATAATTATGCCATCTGCCTATGCTCACCTACAGGGCCTTAGGATTAGGAAAGTTTAGGAGATAAATAACACACCGATAAAAAAAATCGGTCGAGCCGTCCTCAAGTTTTCCATACTCTCGACACTTGATATTAATTATTTTTTTATATTTATTAGTATACACACTTCTATAATTAATCTATGATTAATATTGGACTGGTTGCCCTTACACAGATGACATCCTAAATTATGGATCAAGCATGAAGCGCTATACATACGAGTGTTTCTGGAACTATTAAGGAAGAGTTGCAGCAAGTGCTAAAAACTATCTACTATCAGTCTTCAATTAGTGCCCTCACTAATTTTAGTTCTCTTGACAATCGCAACTATTTACAGCGCCAAAATATCTTCAGACAATTAGGTTCAAAGAAGGTTGACAGCAGCCTATCCAGTATCCAGTGTTAATCATAGAATAACTGTAGAGGTCAGTAATGTGCACATAGCAAATCCTATTTACATTTGCAGGATAATGAAGGCAATGACGTCAGCCTGTCATATACTGCAGACGAACACGGCTATAGGCCTCAGGGTGCTCACTTGCCCACACCGCCACCGATCCCGCCCGCAATAGCTCGAGCACTCAAATACCTTGCCACAGCAACCACGCCGGAGCCTGTTACAAAGCCTACTCCAAAGTAGTTTTAAAGAAAACTTAACGCAGAAAAGAGCTCCGTCTATACTAGTGATACAATTTGTAGTTTTAATGATAGATTTTTAATGTATTTTTGTGGAATCATCTCCCTTCGACAGTGTTCCTACTTAATTACAATATGGGGGTTATTCAAGGGGCGAACCAATAAGTTCCTGAAAAGCCGGCAACGCATTGGTGGTGCCTCTGGTATCATGGGCGGCGGTAAACACTTTACATCAGGTGACCCGCCAGCTCGTTTGCCCGCTATTCATATAAAAAAAAAATGAATCAGTTCTAACGTTACGTTAGATGTTACTTTCATAAGTAATGGTATTTTGAGCAAAAGTATCAGAAACTATCAAAAGTAGTACCACATTGAATTCAATAGTTCAGGCGTATTATAGTTTGAAGGTTTACGCCTCCTCGTGCATTTGTAATTTTTATGTGCTTTTATGATATTTTTAGTTTAAACTAGTTTGGTAATCATATGGATTATGCGAACTTTATCCTAATATTCTGACAAATATTTATAATGTTATATAATTTTTATATAAATGAGCGAAAACAAGTTCAAGATTTTGTTATTGTTAGGTTCAATAAAATTTTCCGTAATGTTGTCAATATTTTTTATTGTTACAAAATCATTTTTGTTAATTTAGAAGTATAATATTATGAGAAGAGACAATGATACCTATAATTATTATAATTTTTTTTAAAAGAATATTAGCCAAGCTAAACTTGACTTATATTCTCCTCTCCCTTTCAAATAAGTGAAAAGCTTGTGCTAGGAGTGGATACGATAATAGTGCAACGGATGGGGTTCGAATCTGCGACCTTTCAGTTTTCAGTCTATACCTTTACGGTTAAATCGTTAAAACCGTTGGGCTATTTGCGGCTTTACCTCAAACTATACCGCGAAAAACTGATATCAGGAATTGCCCTATGAGTCAGTTTCTTTACATTCAATGACAAGATAGCTCGATTGGCTGCAATCTTACCTGGAAAGTGACGATGCAATCTAAGATACTATCGCGCTAACTTGGATAAGGTATGGCAATGAACATTGAACCCTATAAACCCAAATATACAAACTAACATAAACTGTTTTGTTTAAAAGAACCAACCTACCTATCACCAACCCACCTACCAACCAACCTATCACCCAAGCTTGAACTTGCCTATTATTCTCCTCTCCCCTCAAAACAAGTGGATAGCTTGTTTTTTGGAGTGGACACGACAATAGTAAACGGGTGGGGAAACGAACCTGAGACCTTTCAGTTTTCCGTCCGCTCCTTTAACCGTTGGGCTATTGAGGCTTCTAAAATCTTGAGGTAGGTACCCACGTTTTTAAAAACTGTGACAGCAGGTAGGTGGGAACCCATTGTTTTATACAATCACACCTAATAATTATCGTCTTTCTAGCAAATGAATTATAACAATAGGTACATACACTTAGGCATAGGTATTATTAAAGACGATATCCGTTTATGTTCTCATCAATGACCTTGTATTGACGCTCACTCCAAACTGGTTATATGGAATGCTTAATACAATGTTCCGAAGCTTGCATGTTGGAGACCGCAGCTTTTGCTTTTCACTTGCACTTGCGTTTGGCTTCTTGGAAAATGATGTAGTCGCGTTATTATATTTTACAATGACCCACTAAAGAGTTGTGTTTAGTGAAAATATATCATCAATTAGGTAGATCATAATACACTTACTGTATTGATTATTATCATTAATTTATTCTTACTAATATTATAAATGCGAATTTGTTTGTTTGTAGGTTTGTCCTTGAATCACGCAGCTAGGAGATTAACATAGCTTACTTTTTATCCCCAAAATCAGAGGGTTCCCTTGGAATTTTTAAAACCTAACTCCATTAGGACGAAGTCGTGGACAAAAGCTAGTTATTTAGATTGAAAAATATATATAAAAATTATTCATAATATTACCTTGTAGATACATATTATGTCTCTAGATTTTCTAAACTTCTACATTATTATTTTTGATATAAATGTTTGAAATATTAACAAAATAAATGCAACAACAACTATTATTATAGAGTTGCTCAAAAAGAAATTTTTTTGACAAGCTCTACCTTTCTAGCTTGCTGGATTTAAGTAGGATAGCTGCCTACTTTTTAGAAATTTCTATTAACTATTCTATTAATCACGAGACATTTACTATTGCTAAGGTTAAAATTAAACTATATTAATTATCTTTACTAATATTATAAATGAGAAAGTGTGTTTTTTTGTTGGTTTATTAGTTTGTCTTTCAATTACGCTACAACAGAGCTACGGATTGACATGATTTTTTGCATGTTAGAGTTGAGGACTTGCAGAGTGACATAGACTACTTTTTAACTCGGAAAATCACAGTGTTCCCGCAGGATTTTAAAAACAACGCGGACCTAGTCGCGGGCATCAGCTAGTTGGATCGTAAATCTATCTTTAATTCTTGTGTCATTTGAGGCATTGTTTTAAGGTAACCTTAAAAACTTTGTAGGAAATGACCTCAACAATTAACACCTCTAGTACAACAGCGATTTTGTCAACTTCAGTGCTAATTAATTGTTTACGTCACACCAAGAAGTCCAAGAAATATTCAATAGGTTATAACAAAATTATCCAAACCATTTTTTGCTATCTGAGAAAATATCTCCGGTTTTATCAATGTACCTACGAAACTGTAAAGGATGTGGACTATCTTTGAGCTAAATCTTTCATCTAGTTCTTTAATTTCAGTGGGTTGATCACGATCACGACACAGAGATTTATACGAATTTGATAGACTGATAAACAAGATTCTTTTTCAAAAATTGTAGACAAAACTTGAAGTGGGTACCTATGTACATAACCACGCGACGGCTTCTAATGCTATCACTTCAAATTTAAATCGGAAGGTACCGTAATTAAAACAAGGATGTATCCGCAATGCATCTTTGGCACTGAATTTGCGTTTATTCAATAAATAATAAATATCATAATATTTTTTTTCCATGCAAATCTCCGCTATCACAGTTCAATCGTTGAGCATTTATTTTTATACATTTTTTATTATGCTTTGAGTATAAAATTATTGAGTACCGTTTTGTAAACAGGCTTTTATTATCTTTGCTTTTTAAACAATATATTATGTACAGTAAAAACTCCAAAACAAAAAAGCATGTTTTCAAAGTGGTACAAGCGCGCGTCGTCATACATGTGGTGGTCATGGTTTATCGAAGGTTCTTCTGGTTTAACTTCTCGATGGTGGGGGAGGAGGCAGAGTCGCGAGATAGTCGAGTGCCTTTTGAATTGCCGGTGGTATCGGGGGAGGTGTAGGTAAGTGTGCGCCCTGCAATAAAATAAAACAAATATTTATCGTCATTCCAAATCCAATAAATTATTATTTTTAAAAATCGTCCCCATCGGGAACAGGAACCTGATAGCTGCCACTTAAAAAGCACTACACCATGGAGTTCATCGAAAATTTGCACTAAACAAAATTTACCTATAATTATGTAGATAATTTAACATACTACCAAACATGCAGTATTTTATTCAATACATAGAAATAAGAATATAATTTCTTGATTATTTTGGATGTTGTCGTTTAGTTATAAAAAGAACATTTAAAATAATTTCAGGCAGTCTCGGCACTGACTGAAAAATTAACGATTATTATAGATTAATTTTGAAGAAATACATATTAATGAGTAAATGTTTTATTTTCCTGTTAGGATTTCCGAGGTCGTGATTCGCACTGATAGCCTGTTCAATATTGACTAATACTAAAACATCAATGAAATATTAGCCGCCCCTTTAATTTAGGCGATAGGTTATTGTGCATTGCATAGTCAAAACTGGTTTCCAAAGATTTTTTAATCAAATAACTACTCATAAATTGTTCGAAATATTAGCACATCAACACGAATATATTTTTATCATTACTTACAGATAACCGTCACGACTTCGATCCGCATGAAATTCTAATCTTTTAGCTAAAGTTTGAAAGGAAAACTGATTGTTAACTGGAGCTTTATTTTTATTTTACTAATTTATCTTTAATGAACATAAATAAAACGTAGAATTTGTTATTTAGATAATAAAGTATTATTCCTAACTATTATTCCGAAGATTTCCTAATTGACTAGGAGTGAAGAATCGCAGAGATAAGTTGTGACACCTACGAGTTTTGTCAGCTTCTTCCGAGTCACAGCTACCGAGATAGTTCATCGAGTCATGAGGCTGAAGTGGTAATGGATAAATCATATAAGAAGTTCGAAGAACGAATAATTGTCGGTTCGGGTTCCAAGGTGCTAGAGTGGCGATCTCCCACTGGAAAGGTCAGTTTCGGGATACCTCAACTAGGTGGATAGACGCCAATAAACGAGTCGCAGGGAGACGCTGGATACAAGCTGCAAGACCGAGACATGTGGAAATCTGTACAAGAGACTTATATCCTGCTGTGGATTTCTACCCGTTGAGGAAGAAGAAAAAGTATTTATTGGGAATTACCTCTGGTTTAAATCCATTTTCGTCATCAGCGACGTAGTTTAGGCTGATGACGGTACCGTCTGGCGCTGTGTAGCTGAATGCACCCTGGGCTACTATGACATCGTTGCTGTCTGGACTACTGGCTTTCTTCAGGGTGCCGGTTTCATCTGCTTTGATACCGTTTTCTGTTTCATAGCTAAAATCAATAGTACATACTATCAAAATACATATAGGTATATTCTTATCCGACTTTATCGACTATCTTAGTATTATTTTGGATTTAACTGTTTTTTAAAAATTTTTTCATAACCAGAACTATTCGTCATAATGAGAAGTGGTAAAATGAGGTGAAAATGATTAGTAGATACAATTTTTCCTCTTCTCTCGTGAAACCGATGCAAAATCATGATGTTGCAATATCTGATTTATTTAAATATTATTATGTTCTGATCATATTTGCTACTCATACCAAGTAAGATCTATGGCACAGTTTAAATTCGAGTTTACCTTAATTTGTATTTATAAATTGAAACTTAAATCAGTAAGTAACTCAACCATCTTAACAATACAATTTGATTTTAGTCATGATTGTAATGCGTAGTGTAAACACACATTTGTCTTTTTGATTTCCGTATAACAGTAATTGTTTTAATTAACATAATAGCATTAAAACATCAGTAAATACAAAGTAAATACAGATTGATAAATATTATAATACATAAAGACCTTTTGACATCATCTTATTATCGTCTCTTTTTTTGGTTTCCATTTTCTAGGTATGGATTGCATGTCAGGAAATTAGGGTTATGGAAGGTTTATCTCTTAAAAGTGCTGTTTGGATTGAGAAACTTAGGGTTCTTTGCTTTTTACCAAAGTTTGACCATTATAGGTACTGAATTATGCATTTATGCAATCTACTTTGCTTATGTTTTGGTAGGCAAATTTAATCTTAACGGTAACTTAACTTTAACTGTCTAACCTAACTGACACATTATTTTTAAATTTTGGATAAGTTACGTAATTCAAACCGAGTCCTAATAAGTATATTAATTAATAGAATTTTTTGCGTTTTAACACGCACGCTGTTACAAACTATTAGTAGGCATTGCAAGAAAAATTCCTGTGGGAACTCTTTAAATTCTGTCGAAATCGGTTCAAGCTACATATACCGTACCTACTTAATAATAGGGTACATTGATACTCGATAGTCTAACAAAGCCTCTACATATTGGATACGTAACTACACAAGCTTTAGTACCTGTAGACGTAGGATCCATCGGCTTGCTGATCGAATTCTTGTTTGAGGATAGCAATGACTTGATCTGCAGGCTTCTGTGGCGCTGAAGCCGCTATCGCTACCACGGCAAGCAGAAATAAGATCCTCTGAAAACGTTCAAAATTATTGTTAGTGACATATATTGTAATAATCATAGCAATCCTATTATTATTATTATTATTTAAATATTTTTTTAAAAGAATATTAGCCAAGCTGAACTTGACTAAAAATAATTCCAAAAAAGCGAAAAGCTTGTGCTAGGAGGTACGACAATAGTGCAACGGGTGGGGTTCAAACATGTGACCTTCAGTTTTCAGTCCACACCTTTAACCGTTGGGCTATTGAGGCTTCAAATTAACAATATAAATGCGAAAGTTTGGAATGGATGTATGGATGGATGTTTCTTACTCAATCACGCCGCAACGACTGAACCAAATCCGAAACCGAAACTTGACTGAAATTTGGCACCGATATAGATTATATTCTGGGATAAAACATAGGCTACTTTTTATTCCGGAAAATAAGAGAGTTCCCGCGGGAATTTAAAAACCTCAATCCATGCAAACAAAGTCGCGGGCATCAACTAGTAGTTTATAAAGAAACTTACTCATTGATGTTTTAGTTATAATATATACTTAATTTATAAAAATTATAATTATTATAATTGCGTCGATGGTACAGGAACTTCCTTTCATATGAAATAGCTTCTGCAGTTCTAGGAACGTATTTGCTTTAGTGCTATGCTAAACTAAGTAATACTTAGTGTGTTAGTAATAAGGATTTCTCAAATACAAAGACACGTTTCAATAATCGTTTTGGCCATACTTAAGATTTCTACTAGTGAACAAATAAGACAATTTAAAAAATATTATAAAAGTGTAAAGAAACAACTTATAAAATATGACGCCTAAATTATTTATCGAGCTAACATTACTTAGCAGTGATCGAACTGTTTGCTAGCATTAGCTGATAGGCTGACTCACAAACATTGAAGAAATATGAATAACTTATTCTAAACATGTCAAAGGTCAGATTTAAAATTTACCATAATTATTTTATCTTTAAATGAATTTGACTACTGAATTAGTATATCAACTCTTAACTTAATTTTTTTTTAATATGAATACCGGGCAAACGAGCTGGCGGGTCACCTGATGTAAAGTGATTACCGCTGCCCATGAACACTTGTAGTACCAGAGGCACCACCGATGCGTTGCCGGCATTAAATGTTAATAAATTAATAATATTATAAAAATAAATTGAAATCATGGTGAAATCATAATGTTATTCTTTATATTTCACAGTAACACATTGTATTCATCTAATGAAATTGCTAATCATCATTTTGATTAGCAATTTCATCGCCAAGGAGTTTGCTGTCTTTATATGATAGGTACCTATCATTCATTTATTCGTTCATTTATCTGAATCATTATAGCGCTATCTTGGGCACGAGTCAGAATGAAAAAAGGTTTAGGCCATAGGCCACTAAGTGTAGATTCCCAGACTTCACACCCCTATGAGAACATTATGGAAAACTCTCAGGCATGTAGTTTTCTCACGAGATTTTCTTCAGGTGCCATTAAAGTGAAAAATGTTTTTATATGATGCTGTAGCACTTTTTTTTTATTATCGTTGCCCCCTTTCTATATGTCCTACTACCTACCTATATACAAAGTACCTACAATCTACATATATCCAAAGTCATTGTACAAAGGCCTCGCTACTGCTAAACCACTCACTAATTGTCACCTCAAAACAGAACAATAAGTAATCCCTTAAAGTTCAGTAGCGACAGCGAGTAACCTTCACATGCCTTCACACGATGACCTAAACAATAATATTAGACATGTCAAATTTTATTATCAACTATAGTCGGAATTTTAATTCGATTCCAGATTTGACAATTTCAGTGTTGCAACGTTATGACAAGTACTAAATAGTGACGTTGCGAAATTATTCGATACGGAAATGGAATATTTCCGGATCGATTCCTCTCGTTTATAGTAGTATATCTAAACAACTACTACTTTAATAGAAACTAAGTATATCAGGAAATTAAATATTTCTGAACGGATAATTTAGTTATGACGATTAATTTTATTAAGGATCTGAGAGTTTTCTTTAATAATTGTGTGTGAAATAAATAAAAAAATGTGATCATGAAGGAACATGAGAAATAAAAGAAATAGAATATATATTATGGTAATATTTTATTTTATAAATCGTCGCCGTCATCGCTTTCTATCGCTGTCACTTTCTGTAACATTTATTATAAATGTATCTGTGAATTCTTGTCAATTAACATATTATCTAGCCTACTCATTTTTTCCTATTCTTGGACAACATGGGATATATAGGCTCTTTTATTATAAGTTTTGTTTTTAATATAAAAAACAAAAATATTAACTTTTTATAAAATAAAGCAGCGGTTACTAATTAATAAATAATTATTATGAATAATTATGTATTTATTTAAATAAAAATCAATAATTTAGTCTTTAATTGGCACACCAATATTATGATTACATAAACATAAATCGCGATTGTTTATCGATTTTTGTGTTCATCACTACACTATTATATGTGGTATCATTATTTTACAAAATGACAGTAGCTAATGTCAAATGTGGAATCGAATTATAATTCCGAGTATAGACGAAATAAGTAAATACCTAGTCAACCTTACACGAAATTATGAAAATCCTTAATGACGAAATCGGTAATACCAGAGATAAGACTAGTTCACTAGGCGGACAAATCATCTCAAGTAAGCTGCTGGACACAGGCGGCGCAAGACCGAGCCAAATTGAAATCAAACTACTTATACAAGAGACCTATATCCAACTGAGGATTGATTGATTGATTGTGATAATATTATATCGATTGAAATAACGACGACAACGAAAATCACTCTTTAACTCTCAAGTCTTGATTGCTTAAAACATAACTTTTTGGTATACTTTTCTCCATTAATATCACGCGTCTATAACTTTCTTCCCAAAATTCTTTATTTTATTGTCCGATTGTGTCTCGCTCTGTGCGAAATTTTAGAAACTTTTTATACGATTTTGCCACAGCTGTTTAGCTTGCTTTAGCTCGCTATTGAGACTTGATAAACGCGCTCAATTGACTACCGCTAGGTGGAGTTAGTCTGCACACATTACATAATTTAAATAGAGGATACTCTAGTAGTCTGTTTCGTTTAATCCCGTAACCCTTTGTTTTTTTAGATCCCGTTTGAACTTGTCATTTTTCATCTTACGGAAATAGTAAAAAATTACGTGAAATTAATTACAAGAGCGTTTTCATTAGTAATTTTGTCATAAGTTACTCACACAAGTTACTTACGTAAGTTACAGTAAACTCGGGGTTACAATAAAAAGTAAGTTGACATGATTACTGATCATGTCATTGATCAGTAATTGGTTCTGCGGTGGAGCTGTGAAAATTATCTTTCCAGACAAACAATATATGCGGAAAACGTTAAAATTACACTGTTTCAAATTCCAATTTGGTAGTAATAGTATTTCTAGACCCCGCAGTCCATCTATCTATACTTATATAGTAGTATAGCTTTCTTAAGCCCTCGATGCTCTGTCAACGAGATTTTGTTGCTTGAATTTACAAGAATTTATCTTTCTTATATAATATATAATTTTAACGTTAGCGTTTTAATGTTAGCGTTAACATGTTTTCCATAATTTTCTGAATATTTTTAACCTCGTTAAAATTTTATCGTGTTGTCCGATTTTACATCTCTATAATTTGTTCAAGTTTATAATCATTTTACAAATCAGGTGTTTTATGTGAGGTAACATCCTGATATTTAACGCTTTGTGATTTTATTTCTACTTTACAAGCATGAATATTAAATATAACATACTTGTCAACGTGCAAGTAAAATATTTTAACCTTAATAATATGTTAAGCAGGTCGGTACATAGAGCCTAAAAAATTAAAAAAATATCTTCAGAATATAATTATGAAGATTGAATTCTAAGTTATTACAAGCAAGGGCAACCGCCGAGTTGCTGGTTCTTCTCGGTTGCAACGACATTTTAAAGTTACGTAATTTTAAATGAATTTTGAACCAAGCACAGCAACGCCAAAAGGAATTCACTGATCCATAGAAAATTATGTTTTGTACGATAAATTATTAAAAATTAACTTTATTTTGTGACCTATATTACTTTTTATGTACCTATGCTGTATCTGCTTGTGTTTTTTTATTATTATAATTTTAATTCTGCTACTATTTATTTTGTAGCAACCTTTAGTGCTGACTGACTGTGACCTTCAAAATGGGCTAGCTGGCGGTATCTCTACAAGCAGATCTACTTGTAGAGGTACCGCCAGCTAACCCATTTTGAAGTTTGACAGATAGACAAAATTCTAAAAAGAATGTTTGGATTATGCGTATGGTACTCATATTATTATGAGCTCATAACAGTCAAGTATTTCAAAAACACGAACAGAAACTTCAATTTTACTCATTTGCATAGAGTATTGACTAAAATTCGAATTATTTTATAATTGGAAAATCATAAATTCGTTCCTCGGCACACGATGTGCAGATGTCTGCATAATAAGAGACTTGTGCAATAATGAGTTGTGGGAAAATGACACAGAATTTGAGAGTCGCCTCGACAAGACAATGTCCGACAAGGTAAAACAAAAGGTATAAACGCCTAATTAAGCGCTCGCACGCCTTAAATGAAACACAGGGACGGACTTAGTTTAAAAAAGAATAAGCTTATTGCTCGAGCGATAATTATTTCATTTACACCTGATATAAACTTTTATTTCATTTTACTGTTTTCTTACTCTGTCAATTTTTTTTTTTGAGATATTGTTTGCTTTTAACAATTACTTTTAACCGATGTCAAAAATAGGAGGGTATTAATTTGACACGTATATGTATGTAATATCATTAAACAATTAGACTATAAATATATATTACCCAGAATCTTTGAAGATCTCCCACCTTTTTTGCAATGTATAACGGCTGCAGACGGAAGGCGTAAGTTTATAAACAAATGTAAACAATATTTATTGAAAAAGGGTTTACAATCAACCGCTGTTGGATAGATTTTTGTTCTTTTTTGTTTTTTCATATTTTTCTCTTTTTCTTATGTTGTTCTTATATTCAAATATTTTTTTTATTTTTTAAATTTTAGTATATTGTGTATGATTGTTGATGATGTGTAATAATGCGAACTCGCCATCCTCAACATAAACGCAAAGTTTCCTGAGGATGGCATATAAAATAATCAAATGTATTGTGTACAGATCTTAATCAATACTTAAATTAAAAAAAAAAAAAAAATTAATTTAGTACTTCAACTTTGAGAACGGAAACAATTTCATCAAAAGCGTTCAGTAATTTTCAAGATATGGATACTTTTTCCTTTTCAGGTAGGTATTCTTTATTTCGGTACATTGAAGTTGGTTTAATTTTTCTTAAATTTTAGCCAATAAAATTTTATTTGTAACTGTAACTAACATCGAACATTTGATTAACAGACTGACAGCCAATGTTACTAATAACTGATGGACCGATCTAGAGAGACGTTTAGGAGATAATATTCCCCTTGCCATACCTTCAGGAGGATAATTTTAATATTCTATCCTTTAAGGAAGGTTTTTTTTTGATTAGTCCATTATGAAGATCTATGGTGAAGTCGAGGGCATCGGCTAGTTTCAAATTTCAGATTTATTTATTTTCACAAGGAAAATTTCAAACAGTGTAACTAGACCATGAAAAATTTAATGTAACAGTAGTCATAATATTGATTTTTTCGTGTAAAATGTAGCCTGTATGTCATTCGGACCTTAATAACGAATCGATTTACACCTCTTTAATCAAAATCGGCTCAAAAGCCGATTTCGGCGCAACGATAGAACTTAGCTCATACAAACCTAAGATCATAATTTATATAGGTATGTTTCCTTTTGCTTTGCCGTAGCCATTTGCTACTAAGGTAATTTCAGAAAACTTCGCACTGGAATGGTCCCGTATTATCGTAACAGCGATCGTTAAGTTCGAACATATGTATAACTCGTTCAATCGTTATAACAAAAAATCACGTTTCTAGTATGGGGCCCCCCTTTGAATTTCACATTCCGGGAAAATTTCAAGTATCTACCTATTATGATTTATGAGACAGCGAAGGTTTAGTAAAAGCATCCTGTTGGCACCCTTTGGGTAAGGAACCCTTAAAACTAAAGGGAACTGATTATCAACGAAAGTTAAGAAGGTATAGTATTGAATAAATTCTATATACCTACTTAACAGCTTTTCTTACAAAATATATACATTATACATATAAATACTTGTACTTTGTGATGTATTGGCTAAAGTTTGAACTTATGGTTATATTCCCGCCACTAAGGTTAGAATATCCAAACAAAACGATTAGCAAAGGTTAGTACTGTGGATGCAGTAAATGCACAACAAGTTACGTAAGGCACGCGCGACAAAACACTCGCCCTCTGCAATAGTGCATCTTCTAAGGCTACCTGCTAACTAATTCAGAAATATTGCAACTGCCTCAACAGCACAACTATTAATGTTGCGGACCGAAAAGCCGAAAGGTCGATGTGACAAACCCCACATGTTAAACTACCGTCATACCTACTCCCAGTACAAGCTTTCATTTTCCCAGTCATGCTTCAGCAAAACAAGAAGAAAAAAGAATATTTTTATATATCACTAGCTTTTGCCCCCGCAACTTCATCCGCGTGGAGTTAGGTTTTGGAGTGGAATTTTCAAAACTGTAAAACATGACGTATTCTTTGTTTTTAGTCGAAAGCCAAAAGACCAAGTTTCATGGATATAACTTGAAAAATAACCGAGTTTCATTCATCCTTATATTCATCATAACGCCCTATATAATTTTCAAAATCTGTGAAACATACTTTTTTATTTTTAATGGAAAGTCCAAATTCGAAGTTGAAAAATGGTGGACTTTCATACAAACTTACACCCCCTTAATCTTTTCATCCTTATCTTATTCAATGTCTAATCAACAGCTGAAACAACGTCGCATAATATCTGAATTTATCCTAGCAGCCAAAGTTCATTGCATTGGACGTTTTATGTACTACGATAAATTAAGGAAGGCTTTTAAAAGGGTATTAAATATTTTATTTTATTTGTACTGAGTTAGGTTTTTTATATTTTTAAAGAAATACTTTCTTTTAAATGTGAACTTATTATGAAAGTATTCTCTTTACAAAAACACAGACACACTACGTATCTGTGTTTTTGTAAAGAGAATACCTATAAAAGAAAATCATGTAACACAAGATTGCTTGTCGTGATATTACCTATCACGATTGTCAGTAACTTGAACAATGACCAACCGACTCAAGACAGATTTGTAGTTCTCATAAAATCTAAGATGTGTAAGCTGCCCTAAGGTAAACCTCACATATTATTTTACGATATAGTGCATGAATATGAAAAATATGTAAATAAACGTTATTTTACATTTATATTATTATAAACGCATGCGCAAGTTTATGTAAAGGTACGAGTAAATATCAACAACACATAAATATTAATGTCAAAAATAATAATGCCATTTAAGATGAAATCTAATAATGATAAATATGTCTTTTAAACGTAGTACTTAGCCCTTCTCATTCTAGAGGAAATTAGAGACCTGTGAGATAAATGAAAATCAATTCTTGGTTAATTTATTCTCGACTAGCTAATGCCCGCGACTTCGTTCGCGTGGATTTTGTTTTTTAAAATTCTCATGGAAAGTCTTTGATTTTCCGGGGTAAAAAGTAGACTATGTCACCCTCTAGGCCCTCAACTATACCCATAAAAATTACGTCAATCCGCAGCTCTGTTGTGGTGTGATTAAAGTAAGAACTAACAAACAAACAAACACACTTTCGCATTTATAATATTAGTAAAAATCAAAGGAAACAGTTCTTGAAATAAATTTACTTCCGTCTAGTGAGGAAGTACGAATATGTGAATACGGAACTTTTATGGGTACAAAAAAAGTAATTCTACTTTTCCAAGAAAATATGTTGTTAGATTATTTTCTTTGAATATTTAACATTGTGCTAGGTAAAGAGTAAACCATAAATAAATAAGAGTAACTCATCATAAATACCACAAATATAAGTATTGGAAATATAGTTATGTTGTATTTATAGGGTAAGATCTGACCTATGGACCTTTTCGTGGTTTCACTGCGCACTTGAACAGTTGATCTATTGTGAGTACACTCAGGAAATTAGTAGTCAAAGTAAATATGTGAGGACTAAATACTGCGTTTAACACTAAGACTATCTACTATCGTTTTCACCAACAATACCTAAATCATCCCCTAAGTAGGAGTCTCTTTACGTAGGTACATACAACTCTGTCGTACTCCTACATACAATCCCTAATCAAATGTAATTTTCATAATTGTTTCCTTTAGGTTCGTGAAAACAAAATTGACAGAAAGTGTCACCTAACTTAACTTAGGTCTTCGATCACAGAAAAAAAGACTTAGGTAGCCCGTAAAATTTAGAGTAGTTGGCTAAAAACGGGCATAATATGCCTCAATGGCGCAACGGTTAAGGCAGCGGGCTGAATACTGAATGGTTAAAAATTCAAACCCCACTCGTTTTACTATTGTCGTACTACTTAGCGCAAGCTTTACCCTTAGTTGTAGGGAAAAGGGGAACATTATTCAGTACATATATACTTAACATAAGAAAATCACATGAAAATCTTACAGGCAGCTTCAGGTTTTACACTCAAATTCTGTTTATACATCTTCAATTGTGTTTTACCTTCAATTATGTAGTCTAAATATAGTGAAGTAAAGTGTGTTTATAAGAAAAAAAAAAATGCTGTTGACTTTCGATTGCAATTTAGCGCCATATTTTGTATTTATTTAGCTTAATACAAATTGAAAAGTATTTAAGAATTTCTTTTATAAAAAAGTATAAAAGGAAAACGTGTCAATGTATTCATCAGAAAATAAACTAGGTCACCTCATTACTGCCGTTTAACACAGATATATCAAAGAAAAAAGTCCTCAATTAACATACTGATGCGTGAGCCTACTTACCATTTTCAATGTGATTATCCGCGTGTAAGGATGCGCAAGGTATATCCCATGTGGTGGCGCGGCCTACGCCGGATTGTACTTAGCCTCTAATCACCTGTCCCTTTTATAGAGACGCAGGTTTGTCTAGCCATTGCATACAAGCTGGGGGAGCCTGCAACGACTGCAAGACGCAGGGCCGTACTTGAACTCGCGTTCATTTTAACTTATTGTTTTAGACGGTTAACGTGTTTCACGAACGCAAATGTTTATTCAATAATTTAAAAAAAATTATTTCTATACCCACCTAAAATCTTAGTATTAATTGGACAGACATACGCAATAACGTTTCAAACGTGTAAAGGAATAAAGTTAACTTTTCAATTGATACGTTGTGTGGGTTGACTCTTTATTGCATATTATGTGCGTCCAATTTTTAGAGTGAAAAGTAACCACCTAAAATACCAGTTCCAATAATAAAACTGTTTTGTTCAGAAAATTACGTATATGTTGTTGTTAATGTACGAAGTAATCTTTCATGTAAGTGAAATAAAAATATACAATAGCTAGAAATAAAGGTATCTGATTTAACGCCTAGAACCTTCGATCATAGAACGATAGATCAGAAGATTTTTTATAAGTATATTTCAAATTCTATTATTCATATTAAAAAAAATAATAAGTATAATTAAGTTTTTGAATGCAAGTTTTCAATCGTCAAATGTACTCGTATCTCTTTTGATTAATCACCTTTGACAAGGATAGACAGTTTATATAAGGTGCAACACTAATAGGAAATAAGAAAGTTCAGGTTAATCTTGGTATATATCTTTCTGAAAATATAAATACAGTTCGGCCCTATAGTGAAAATTATATCTCTATATCGCATATTTTATATAGAATAACTATGAAGATAAAATGTTAAGCACGCTTTATGAAAAACTTTTTAATTCTGATTTAATAATCAACTTATCGTCAAAACTATTCCAACTACCAACTTAAATATTACCGTTCTACGTTTGCAAACCCAAAATAAATTATTTGTACTGGAACTAAAATATTATTTACTAGCTAATGCTCGTGACTTCGTACGCGCGGATTGAGATTTTTTAATGCCCGACGGGACTCTCTTATTTCCCGGAATAAAAAGCCTATGTATTATTCCAGATATACTCTATCTCTGTGCCAAATTTCAGCCGATTCATTCGATCCATGCATCCATCCATTCATCCATCCATCCATCCATCCATACATCTAAACTTTCGCATTTATAATATTAGTAGGATTTGGCAGTGTAAAGGCGACATACGAGAAGGTAGATAAAACCTCTTATACGTCATAATTCTAAAAAAAGTAATGCCTAACTTCTTATTTTAATTCCACACCCTTTTAAAGGTATTTAGTGTAATCTATCACGATAGGCAGCATCTGTTTAATTCTAGTGCATGTCTTCAAGAATACATCAATATTTATTATGCATGCATATAATGAGTCTACGGCTTATTAACTTAAGTATAGTGTAATATTAACAAGAAGGATTAAAGTCTGTACATACTCGTTGTATACATACTTAATTTTGTTTACCTGCACTCTGGCAGTTTCTTGTCGAGTGCTTTAATTTGTCGTTAGAACAATTTGACATCTGTCATCATTTTTTAACCTGAAATTTTCAGATCTGCTGTAAAATTTTGAGATAATAACCTTCTGGTTACAGCTTCTGGTATTTTTCTTTAGGTGATTATTATTATAGTTAAGTGTTACTTTAAGTAAGTACTTGTTTGGTACTTAAAGTACTTAGAATAGTAGAATACGTGTTCCTCATCTCACTAATATTATAAAGGCGAAAGTTTGTATGTGTATGTTTGTTACTCCTTCACGCCGCAACGAATGAACTGATTTAGCTGGAAATGGAGATAGCTCATAACCAGGATTAACAAATAGACTACATTATGTCCCGGAAAATTAAAGAGTTCCCGCGGGAATTAATAAACCTTAATCCACGCGGACGAAGTCGCGGACATCATCTAGTATTAGATATTTAAAAGTAAATTACTGAGTAAACGCACGGTTTTATAAAGTCTATTTGATAGAGCTTTAGCGGCGATGCATCTAGCTCAGCATCTAAACTGATGATCGTAAACCTTGAAAGGAAGAAACGAGGTGGAAGAGCCACAAATGCCGCATGCATTTTTCTTTGCCTTTGGATACATGTCAGCAGAGGTCATCTTCAACTTGACCTTTACTGTCGTCGCAAAATAACTTGAATTATCCAACTTGAGAAATCCGCATCTAGCAGCTTTTGCGGCTGTAATGGTTCCTGCGCTTCATGCGGGTATAGCGTATTTTGCGGCCGTGTGCGATCTTTAAAAACTGAAGATTGTGTGATTCTGGATATTTTTTTGGAATGCTGTCTCTTAAAATACTAATGTAAAGATTTGTATTGTTGCAGCAGCTTGCTCAATCGTACTGCACTGTCGCAAATTTTTGCTCTGGTCAAAACAGCCTTCTTTTAAAAGAATAGCTTGACTTCTGTCCCGAAAGCTAAGCTTAAAGCTGATGCTAAGAGTAGATACGACAGTAGTGAAAAATATGGGCTTTGAACCGTCAACAATTCGGTTTTCAGTCTCTCGCCTGACTAATGCGCTAAAACACTTCATCTCATTAATAATAATAATTAATACTATCACTAGTCCTACTAGCCTATAAATTCGTCTGAGTGAAGATATATTTTTAAAAATATAAACGTAAAAATTCCTTTTACAAATCAATTATGCATATAAAATTTGAAGAGATCCCTCGATTTCGCCAGAATCCCATCATCAGATCCTGACCTGATGACAATGACCACCTGGGAAGTATACCCTTTCAAACAAACAAAAAAAGAGCTTTTCAAATCGGTCAAGGCGTCTTGGAGTAATCGGGGAACATACATAAAAAAAAAGATTCCGACGAATTGAGAATCTTTTTTGGAAATCTTTTAAAAATCACACGAGAACCCTCTATTTTTCCGAGATAAAAGATAGCCTATGTCACTCTCAAATCTCCCACTACATCCATGCAAAAAATCAAGGTTGCTTCTTTGATACGTGATCGAAGGACAAACAGAAAACCAACAAACAAACACAATTTCGCATTTATAATACAAACAATATTAGTAATAATGATTGGTAAGGATTACCGGGTAAGGATATAATGCCATGCCACCTTACTACTTCACCATGTGATTCATAAATTCTTTATGTTTTGCTACTGGAATGAAGGGATCATTCATCTCCTGCAGTGAATAAATCATCTATCCGCTGTTAACTATTGTTTCCATATTATACACGTGTACAAGTGATACATTAATGTTGTATGCAGATATCCTTGACAGGAATGAAGATGCTACTTACTCATGTTTGTTACTTTTGTTACTTATAGATTACTGGGTGTGGCTTTGCTCCAATGCAGTTCCAGATCCCAGATCCCAGTGCATGATTACTTCACCTTTAACCCATTTATTCTCTCCGTGTCTAGAACTGGACATAGGTCCCATGACTAACACAGGAGTGTTAGTGCAACTGAATCTTCATCGACCACTTTCTCAATATCTTCATCAATTTAATACCACCTTAAGAAGCTGTAGTATGGAGAAACAATTGGCTGAGCACATAGTTCGAAGAACCCCAGAAGAACCGATAACAATAATAAAAAAAAATGTTTATTTGCAGGAAACAATTTTAGTTACCTACTTAAGTGAATAATTACAAGGTAGATGACATAAAATTATAGTAAGTCCAACTATGTTCCGTCAAAGATGACATGCAAATTATTAATAATTTTCTATTTAAGAATTAAACTACATAAAAAATTAACGTATTCAAGAAGCAGATTTCAATAATACAGTTACGGGTATGGGTATAGGTACAAGTTACCTAGTTGTAGCTTATTTACTAGAAAATACAAATTCAAATTGAAAGGATCACAACATGTCTTACACTAATTTAAACATAAAAAGCTATTATCCAATTCTCAATAATACATAATAATCAATAATAATACAAGTTGGATTGACCTCGCATCGGAAAGTGCAGTGCTGATAGACCCAATAGGTGAACCGACGACATCAGAGTCGCATGGAGTCCTGGATACAGGTGGCAAAAGACTGAGACATGTGGAAGTCCATACAAGAGAAAATATCCAGCAGTGGAAGTCTATTGGGTGATAAAAATACTGAATTTAATATGATGTATGCCGTATAGCAATATAGTAAAGTTGTATTAGTATACAAAACCTATTTACTCTAACTGTAACCGTTAACTCGCCGTGCCAAGATGTTATCTTGTAACTTTAAGCAGGCCAAAATTTAAAACAATAAACCTATTAAAGTATTGTTTTCGCACACAAAAGGTAATTGTACTAAACATTTATGCGAATTCCTCGGTAGAGGCTAAACCCGTTCGTACTCTTGAGATATGAAGCATGCATATGAGATACTATCACACATATGCCTTCCCTGTCCTTTGATAAAGCCGTGTTACGAACTTTGTTTGGTCAACACTGAGACTCCCGTCAAGACACTCGAATGCAGCTCGCACATTAGAAGTATCGGAATATTGAATTTATTTAGGCATTTCAACATTTTCATTACTGCCGTAGACAGCCGTAGACACTTACTTTACTATTTATGGTGTTCAAATTCAAATTCAAAATTATTTATTTCATGAAGCCAACTTGTAGTTCTTATGACACGTCATGACTCTACCACCGGTTCGGAATGCAGATTCTGTTGAGAAGACACTATCTTGTGGGTGGCCAAGCCGATTGATTCCATGCAACCTTATCATTAATAAAGTCACTAACTTTGTAATAACCACGACTTAACAAATGTGTCTTTACGCATTGTTTAAATCTGTGCAATGGGAAATCCAATAATTCCAAACAAACAAATTTCAAAACAAAAATACGTGACTGGTTGGTTGACAAATGTTACTATTCTGTAAAAGAGTTCCTTTTGACAAATATTTAAGTGTAAAATGATAAATGATACTGTATTGATTATTTGAAGATAACCAAAAATGGCGAGTTTAGATGCCTATTTTGTAATATTTATCACGCAGATTTGTTGAAATATTACCAATACAAATCACAAGGCCTTAACCAAGGTGTAAAACATGTTCATTGTTGTAAATTATTATTTAATTGATCTCAATTTTTGCAACATTCATCAATTTCCAATTTTTGTAATTGAAGAGTTCAATTATGATTTGAATTGCCGTTTTTATATTTCCACGCTTTTTATTTGCATCCAACTTATTACTATGATTGATAACATTTTTTTTGTGTATGTGTATATCTGTGTGACTGACATACTTGTGGAAGTAATATATTATGCAGTAGACTTGTAGTTGACCTATGTATTCTGAGAAGTTTTAGGAAAAATGGTAATAGTTGGGTTTCAGCACGGTATCTAACCTGAATGCTTAATTTCTTGGAAGCATCATCTTTTATTATATTATATGGCTATTTGCCATAAATTAAATTAAATTTAGTTTTTAGTTCACATTAGCATGCAGTGACTATAATTTTATTCAACCTAGGCTTCATTAAAATACAACATCAAAGCAAAGGGCATCAAGTAGGTATTTGCAACAAAAAACAAGCTCATAGTTGTTGCTTCAACCTTAAGTTAATGAGAAGGATGCGCATTGCGAACAATCCATTCACTTACACGTTAAAAAAACGAATAAAACTAATACAAGAAAATACTCATTACTTTTTAATATTGAACGAGCGAAGCGAGTTCTCTGAGTCAACTAGGGCGCTTGCCTATTAGACAGAGAAGTGTGTCCGTCTAAATGTCTGTCAGAGCCCTATAACTTCTGAATTACTGAATATTAGAACGTGAAACTTGGTTGAAAATTCAGTTATATCCTGTACTTGAACAACAAATACTAAAATTAGATAAATGTTATAAAGAAACGAAATTATTTAATTTTAATGCGCCATCTATTAGCATTATTGTGAAGCTAATAGCTTCACTATAATGCTAATAGATGGCGCTGTGTCAGTAAAACAGTTTTATGTCAACTATTTTTTTTTATTGCGTCTAATGTTAAAAGTTAATTATTACAATATATAATTAAAACTTTTGGGAATTATGGGATATCGCGAGGTCTCAGTTCGGGGCGAACCACTAGTAGAATAGTACAAATCAATGGGTTTAAAACTATTCAATTTATTGTAAACTAGCGACTCGCCTCGACTTCGCACGGGTGCAATTTATTAAAATTAAGTAGTGCTTATTGAGATATTCGTACAAAAATACCATCCTTTCCGATTTTTCCCGGTGGATGTTCAAAAATTTTCTTTCATACAAACCTTACCCTGAAAATTACGAACACAACAAAAAACAGCCAAATTGTTGAAACCTGTGATATAGTATATATATAAAAAGCTTTTAGTTAGATTAGTTATTTTTTTATAACCACCCAAAAATACTTGCACCCCAAAATCCTCGTGTGTTCGATGATTCTCAAGGGATGATCTTTCATTCATGCTAGTTTCAAACATATTTTAATAAGTCAATATTAAATTAAAAAATTCAATGTATTTGTGTACATATGTAACAAATATGTATTAAGAACGGTCCATTTAATGATTTTTGGGTACCCACACACCCATGCATAACTCTTATTTTATAAATAAACTAGAAGCCCGCGCCGACTTCGTCCGGGTTGAAAATTTAAATATTTGTTTTTACGGGACTGATCACACAGAGCTTCTAATAGGAGACGATTGTAAATAAGATCACCACAGGAATCACAGGAATCTCCCGCACCGAAACCCGGCACCGTGCACCGCCCGCGCCGGCCGGCACCATTTTATTATTTTGTCGCGCGGAATTATTAATTTTCCGATAACTCCTAAGATATTTATTTAAATTGTATAGTGTAAAAGGCAAATATGTTCTAAATTAAACACTTACGATAGTAAACATATTTATTTAGATATAGATTGACATCACATCGGTTAAAGAAGGTCGAAAATAATTCATTATTTTTAATCAAAATTTGAAAGATAGAAATGGTTACTGTAAGTTATCCTTAGAAGCTAGACCTATACTATCGCGGACTTTTTTTTAGAACTTTTTAAGAGGAACAATTCACCCATACATCATTTTCATCCAATAACAGTATATGACCCAGCGCACGCCTTGAAAACGTTTGAGAGTCAAAAATTTTTCCGACTTCTTAAACAAATTTGCACATAATATCTAGCCATAGTACATTTATGTGCATAATATATAGCCTATAACCATCTGGAATAATGTACCTTTGAAATGGTGAAAGAATTTTTGAAATAGGTGCGGTGGTTCCAAAGTTTGCTCCGGACATACATACAAACTCACAAAATTCGCGCTCTCTCTTTATTATAATAGTATAGATAGTTTAAGTAGCATAAAAAATACGTAGTTATATTGAAACATGATACTTTTTTTAAACAAAATAAGATAAGCTTTTATTTTTATGTTGTAACTAGGTACTATCGAATTAATTAGTAATATGATTTATGCTAAAAAAACTGTTATTATTGATGTACCTACCTAACCAGTTTTAACGGATACGCCGTCAATAAAACCAATGAATCTTCCTACTCTAGGATCTTCCTATACGTTATTAGCTATTTAGCAAAACGCTGACATTTCGACTAGGTACCATCTGACTACAAAGTCACATCATCGTGGCATACAACTATTTATCTATACTCATGCAGTAGGTAGCTATTGTATGTTAGGTAAATCATAAAACCTCTTTACGCATCCAATCGTCCTTTGAGGTAATTGTCGATATATAATATTTAAGTTGTTATCAAGAAAAACAGGTAGGTTTTGCGTATTTAATGAGTAGGTATAACGAAAGAATACTAACTGAACTCTGCACTTTGACTTCGGATATTGCGACGCTGTCGTCGCTTCCATGATTATTTGCTTATTTTCAAGCTCAAGAATTTAGACATCTCAAATTTCAGACTGGTAAGAACTATAATGTTGGCAAAATATCAAAGTGATTATATAGGTAGTCATTATCGGTAGTGGTTACCTAACCCGATTTTCCAACTTTTGACCTCCCTGGCGAAGTGGTGAGCGCTATGGACTTATACGTAAGTGGGACGTCTCGTGTTCCATGCCCAGCAGTGGCTATTCGGGGATTTTATCATCATCATGATCATCAGCAACCCATCAACGGTTCACTACTGAGCGCAAGGCTTCTCTCAGAGAAGGTTAATTAGGATTAGGCCATTGGCCACCATGCTAACCCATTACAAATTGGCGGACTTTTCAGACCTTCCAGAACATTATTAGACCTTTCAAGAATATGTGTTATTGAATTACTTTAACGTACTTAACTCCGACTGTGCTTGCTTCGGGACATCTTAATTTCTAGATGTTTCTGGACTAGTCCAGTGGGAGCCTTTGGCCGTGGCTTACCGTCTTACCATCCTACCATCAAAGACATGCAGCCGTCCGACGACGCTTTCTGATGGGGCTATTTAATTTACACTGCCATTATTATATCACCCAAACTAGCCCACTACCATCTAAGACTGAATCATCACTTATCATGAGATACTTATATCTTGGAGAAATACAAATTAGCCATATTTATCGGGACTAAAGCAACCTTCTTTTTCTCTTATAAACACCTATACATACCTAATATTTTTACCACTTTTTACCAATAATGATCAGTATTTTGGTAAGGTAAGTAGGCACCCAATATAAAACGTAAACGTACGTAATAATATGTACCTATCTACGTAATAATATTAACGGTGCTTAAATATTACCTTTTCTGGCGAGAAAATTTTCTTCAGACCCTTTCGGGCAGAGCACTTTTAAAGGGCTGGCTCAATTTTACACTAAGAATCAGCCTGGCTCTTTAGTGTGAATTTGCAGGCAGTACCACTCTTGGCTTGTATTTTTATTGGATTAAAGTAGCTATTAGTATGATTGTATAATTTTAACTGTAAGAAAACATCTCAAATATAACTTAGATAGACAGGTAGCATAACATTTTTAAAGACAACATTTTCAGATTACGTATACCTATAAGTATTGAAATCATGAAAAATTAGAGCTTATAAAAGTTTTTGATTTGCATCGAAGTGTAAATAAGATAGAATTGCATATTTTTAATAAAACCAGCTGGAAAGGTAACGTAACCAACATCCAATTGATTTATTTGTTTATTTCGTATATTTGTTTCATAATAATAATATGAATATTATGTATACTTAATGTAAATGATTAGTTAAGTATAAGTATTTGAAATTAATTAATTATACAATGTCTTTGAGTATTAAAGCAACAATGTAGATGAAAATTCAAGCAATACTCGTATCAATAAAATTATTGTAACTATGATTAATTTTATTGTAGTCGTAACTAAATATCTAAGATAATAGATATTGTAATTATTAGACGAAGTGGTGTGAAGTATCGCCTGGCAAAGAGCAGGAGACCTAATACGGCGTAAAACTTGCTTACACTTGGTTTGCTGGTGTTAATTTAACGCTCTACATACTTAGCCCTCGCGTAGCGGTAGACAACACAAAGATACAATAATTAACATGTAGTCGAACAAACGTTTCAACTGGATCAGACAACGGCTGTCATGTAGCGCGTTCCAAATTGACTGCATCTAAAACCTTCTTGACTGCATCACCTATCATCAGCTGACGTAGATCGTAGATTGTTTATGACATCAAAAGTGAATCATGCGCTTGGAAATTTAGTTGCGCGACTACTTTTTAAAGTTTTCTTAAAAAGAGTTTTAAAATAAATTTAGCCGTTAGAACACCTTATAAAAACACGTATATCAGTATTTCGTCATCTTATCCTGTGATGTGAATTATTTATTTAAGCGATGACTAACATTAAAAATATGGGCCATTTATAGCTGGTGTGAACCCATTAAGTGATGTAACCCGGATACCTATAGAATGCCATTCATGAGTTATAACATCGTATATTTAATGTATAGCATTGATAATAATAATTAATATAAAATTCGACATATTTTTTGCTTTGAATGAGAATACCTCAGTGTACAATAAGAAACAGCTAATAGTATAATGCACAGCTAGGTACTTTAATAATACAGTTACGTTGTTGCAAAAACAGCTTAAATATGAAGTTCCTCAGGTAAGAACCTCATACCATCTGTAGCACGTGGTGGACAAATTGTTGGATATTACAGAGAGGTGCATAAGTCAGTAGGTTATAATACTTCAATTGTTAAAATTAAAAACCTGACTTCTAAAACCCATAATAACATTTTTTATTTTAACTCAAAAAAGAAATTTTAAACTTTATATGCAGGTAATATTATTTAACATTGCAATAAGATCGGATAAGGATCGCGTGAAAACCACTTAAAGATTTGAAAACGTATTAAATCAAGTAAAATACATCCTGTCTGACATCATGACTAAGACATATCCTCGTAGACGTGTTATAAAGAGCTTTTAAAATTAATTTATGTACCTACTTTTATTTTGTGTTTATTTACCTTTCAAAGTTCCACAAGTTTTTCCAGCAAATATTGTAAAAAAGTTATTTTTTAAGGTTATGGAATGCTTTGACATTTTCAAGGTCTGTATTAGAAAGAGCCTATCCATATGTAGGTCATAGCCATGAAATTAACGATGACAATGCATTTTAATCAGTAATTTGAAGTTAACAATCAGTATAATAATTAGGGTTTCTCGAAAAGCTTAGGGCCTATTTCACCAAGTTTAACCAATCGTTGGCTAAACTTAGTTATGGTTAAACTTGTTTATGTTTTGACAGTATTACTAACTAATCTGTATTTATAAGTTTTACATAACAAAAATTATGATAAAAAAACATGTAGAAAGGATACCTGGAAATACAGTCTACATTTCATGAAAGATAAAAATCCAAATAACGTAACGTTTTCAAGCTCCTTATAGATAATAAAAATTTTTTCTTCTTATATCTTTTGACTTCTTGAGATAAAGTACCAGGCAAACATAAGTCATATAGAGCGAGTGTACGATGTAACATGTAGCGGCAACGCATCTAAAATGCTAAGGTCGCGACTGACGACCGCATAGCATCACGATGGCTTCTGCTCGTGATGAAGAGCGCATCCGCCGTATCAATTACACCTTTGTATTACCTTTATGGAAATAAGAATTCTGTTAACTTCATTAGACAGATGGAATTCATTCATTACAGATGAAATGATTTACACCAGCTTCTTATAGCGAGGCATTTGAACATTTGAACGACTTGCAACCAATTCTTTCCCTTACTGGTGTGAATACTGTTATGACTACGCAAGCAGTTGTTAATTGATTTGATTGCGTTAAAATTAAAAATAAAGTTATACATCAAAATGAAACATATACTACATAATATACCACATCTACCTACCTACCACTGCATAATAAGGTTGAGTCTTTGGCAAAAAGCTAAGAAACCCGACTTCTGCATACCCCACATGTATTATTTTTCACGCTGAAAAAGTCAAAATCAAAAATCTTGAAAAAATCTATTATTTTGGGTAGCTCACCTCCCCTTCACGTCAGGCAACTACGGAACCCTACATTGAGCGTGGTCTGATACACAATTGGCCATTTATTTTAACAATAATAAATAATTAAACAACAGTTAAAAAAAGGCCTTCAAACACAGAACTGAGATAGGTAAATTATAAGGGTTCCGTTTTTTCAATATACCTAAAATGTAGTAGACGTGTTGAATAAATACCTAAGACACTTGGAAATATTTATGCTATTGTATATGCTATGGTAAGTGTTGTAAAGGAACTTTAAAATACTTATGCAATATATGTGTGGGGACACAATTGATGTCATATTCCCACAAAAACCTTTGCCGATAACAATAAAATTCATGTGGTTAGAATTTATTTTGTATGGACTTTAAACAAACCCTCCTTAATTTTTTTTATATTTATTCATTCTTCCATTTCAATACTGTATCTTACTTAAATTTGTTTCATCCTTTTTAGGGTTCCGTAGTAAACCTACAAGGAACCCTTATAGTTTTACCAAGTCCGTCCTTCTGTCCGTCATGTCCGCAGCATAGCACAGAGACTATTGGTATTAAAGAACTATAATTTGGCAAGGCCATGCATATTAATTACGCCGAAATTGGAGAAAAGGGGATGATATTTTTTTACCCGTCTATCCCATTGTGTGGGGTATCGTTGGACCGACCTCGGAACCGCAGTCCTAACTTAACTGAGCTTATTTTAACACCGTTTATTTAAGGAATACTTTTTTGTTCTGCTTAAATTTATTTAAACGAGCTGAGTATATTTGACAATCAAACTGACAAGATCACTGATATTATGATCAATTTAGGATGATCAATTTATAATCACGTGTCCGATATTATATTTTATGTGTTGATAGACATTAACCCGTCACAAACCAGTGTGTAAGTATATTATCACGTTATAATCGGATTTTAAAAGATATTATACAGATACGCGGAAGTTTTTATTGGTCGCTTCAATTTAACAGTATTAATTTATTTAATTATTATAAATATAAGTTCACCAACTTTAATAGACCATTTATTTAAGTCAAGGACGATCACAAACCTTTTTTGGCTCTACAAGTTGATAATAAAATTCTCCAAATTATAATTTGTATAACATTCTGTTGTGTGATCATTCATATTTTGTAATAGCGTTTTATTTTAGAAGAAAATATCAGTAGGTGCTCAAGGAACGGTTACAAAAATAATAAAATCTATCTAGCTATATCTAATCTATACTTGGAGTATAAACCAAGTAATGGGTGTAATGTACTTTATATTAAAAATTCATCATTAACGTATAATACAAATGTACATATTTACAAAATATTTTTAAATAAAATACAGTGCCACATGACTTTGCCACCTTATTCCCAATTCTCTATTGCCTACAATTATAATTTCGAGCCAAATTCATATTAAAAGAAAAAAACTCCCGTAGTACCACCAGTAGGTTCACTGCCTGTCGAAATTAAATATTTAACTAATATACTTTAACGCCTGTGGAATAAGTTATACTTAATTGTTATATGTACTGCTTGCTTTGCAACATACGCGCAAGCTTCATACCAGAATCCAGTACGATCCTACACATTTCACCTACTTTTGCTGCACACGAACCTCAAAAATATAATATCAAGAAGCTAACAAAACCTGATATCGCCGTCTATGTTGTTTTAAAATATTGTTTTTAATCAAAATAAACATTTTCTTAGAAAGGAAATTAATTCCTCGTTTTAGCGAGTGTTTCTATATTTAGCATTAGAGTATAACAAATCATATAATATTTTAAGGTGTTTTAATTATAAATGAAAATCACACTTATATTATGCCTAAAAGCGAAAGTTTGTATCTATGTACTTGTTACTCCTTCACGCATCAACAAATGAACCGATTTGGCTGAAATTTGGAATGAAGATAACTGATACCCAGGATTAACACATAGGCTACATTTTATCTCGGAAAACTAAAAACTTCCCACGAGAATTAAAAAACCTTAAATCCACGCGGACGAAATCGCGGGCATCGTCTAGTTAGACATCAAACAAAGTCTATGCTACCTATTACACTATTATTATTATTATTATTATCAGATATTTATACCTTTTACACGTACTTTTCCAGATAATTAGTGAGGAAACGGAAACCGGAATAAGGAAAGCCGGTTGGCGTGAAGTGGCGCAAGACAAGCAAGCATGAGTGGTAGCTTCTGATGTCAGAGGTTCATGTGTGGCAACTTTTAAGTACCCAGTAAATGGTAGCACAATGTGCGCTAAATCACTATTTTAATCCTTACACCTATTCAATATCTGTACAAAAGTTTAAATATAATAACAAACATAATAAAATATTACTTCTAACTTAAACTAGGTACATAATTACTAATCATCCCGTATCTAATTTTTTTACATTGAAGTGTATTGAGCAAACAAAAGGTTTTTACCAACGGTTTATTACGCTCTTTATAATGGAATTGGTTAGACTACCTATATTGAAAATATAATATTAATTATTTTACGTTGGTGAAATAAGCAGTTAAATATCACTAGCCACAACGCTGAAGAAAATTATCGCGAGAAAATCTGCATGTCTGTGAATTCTCCCCAACGTCCCCAAAGCTGTGTGAAGTTTAACAATCTGCGCTTGGCCAGCGTGGCGACCTAGCACCTAAGACTGAGAGGAGACTCATGCCTATCTGTTGGCTAGCAATGATTTAAGATGATGATGTCGAAAGCAGTCTCGTTCAATAGAACAAATTTTTGTCGCTCTACGATCACGACTCACATAATGTCTTCCCGACCGAATCTCCTCAGAGATAAGCCATCTGGGCGGGAGATATTATAGTGCACAAGTGTGTGCGCAAACACAGGTGCACTCTTTATTCCCTCACGCTCATAGTCCGATGGGATGGAAAATCTAACACGATCGGAGAGAAGTCATGCGCAAGACTGACGGCTTTACGTGCTCTCCGAGGCACAGGCGTGGCACAGCGCCAACTTCCCAACTCCGGGCTAGTACTGAGAATTTCTTGAGTGAAAAATCCAATAAATTTTTTGACCCGACCCGGGAATCGAACCCGGGACCTCGTCATCCGCAGTCGAACTTGCTAATCACTTAACAAAGGAGGCAGTTAACGACTCACAAACATGTAAGTAAGTACGAGATATCACAAAAGTACAAATTATGAGTGTTATCTTGAAGTTGATTAAGCGTAACTCATAGGCCAATTTTTAATATTTAGATTTAAGAGTTAAATTCTACACAATCCAATTCATATTGGTATGGAAATATTGATTATTCTAAAAGCAAAATCGTATCAAACCTCAATGTCATCTCTCATCCAAACTATAGCGACAAGGTTCATCTATTAATTTTGATTTCGTACGATTTATAAGGTCGCTGGAGAGATAAATCTTCTTTAAAACCAGTTATATTATATTTCTGTACGATTGCGTAATCTTCGAATGTTGAAGAAAACTGGCTAGTCGCGTGGGTTCAGACGCCTTCTGCCTTGAACCACTGTGACACCTATAACATCCAAGGACACCCTAAACTAGGATACCGATGTATTTCCTCGTCTGACTATGACCCCATCACTTTACAATATTATACTCCTTTAATTAGGTATCCTCTTAAACTCAAACTCAAACTTATTTATTTCATGTAGGCCAACTTGTGACTCTTATGACAAGTCCTCGCGAGATTTACCTGTGTGTTAGTTATATCCTCCAAGACCTGCGTAGATGAACAAGTAAATTAAATAACTTGATCTGTTGGATTTTAATTTTTAAAATTTTTAAACTAATTAAATACGAGTACCTATTTATATCTCGCGACAAGCTTTAATATCATATAAATTGTGTAATGACGTTACAAGTTGATAGTAAAAGTTTTAAAAGAAAAGTTTATTTTATTCTTTTTCTTCTTTTTATTTAAATAAAAGCTTGTTTCTAAAAAAGTTTTTTTACTTTTAATTTATTTTGAAACTACAATCAGCCACTTCAATTTTATTCATTCGTATACCTAGATTTATTGATCCAAGAATCGACTTAAATTTTGGAATTATATTTGTTTTATAATTTACAAGTTGCTGGAACGATATGGAGATCATTATAAAATGAATAAACTGGATAAAAAGTATCTAGGAACCGTTTCCAGAATGCAAGTACAGACATAAATCTAAGTTTTATGAGGCTTAAAAGGTTTTTATAAAGCGTTATACCTCTCACTAGGTGTTAATTAGGCCTCTAGGTGTGAGGTATCTTTGTAAATGTCTATAAAAACACATAAAGTATCAGAGTACAGTTATTTGATACTTACATATATACTATTTGATACTTTGAAAATTCTTATAAATCATTTGTTTATCATTTATGATTTACTATTTATTTTACGAAAAATTTAAAGATATCCGACTACTGACTAAATATACAGTATATAAAAATGAATCCGTATTTCCCTTGGTCATCACGCATGAAAGGCTGAACCCATTTCGCTAATTCTTTTTTTGTTGTGTTTACTATTGTAAGGAGAAGGTTCTTACGGAAAGAAAGGTTAAGAAAATTGCTCAGAAAATTGGATAATTTCAAAAAATTTAAGAATTATTTTAATTTCGCGAGTTTGACAGTTCGTCAGTGAAATCACGAAACAATAACGGGTTCATAGGTACTACAATACTGTTTTCGAGAACATCAACCCTTGAATAGCCACTAAAATTGTAAAGTGTTTGTTGGTTCGTTAGGTTATTATTGGTTGGACCTTCAATGACGCAGCAAAGCATTGGATCAGCATGAGTATAGTTGAGGACTTGGAATGAAACATAAGATACCTCTTATCTTTCCGCTTACCTCTTGAGGCCCCCCCCCCCTCCTGTGGGAACCATCCCACAGGAATTTTAAAAACCCCCCTAAAGCGGACGAAGTCGCGGGCAGAAGCTAGTCATAAATAAAACTATGATTTAAAACACAATAATTAAGTGGGAAATATTTATCTATTTACTCAATATTATGTATTATGCTTCATTGATTTGACATTAATTATCACGCGTTTTTATTGCACTATCTACGACCTCCAACCGAGCAGAGCACGGAGTTCGTACTCTTTTAATAGAGTCATCGACCCATTCTGTTTTTTAGTAAATCAAATAAAAGCTGGTTTTTAAAGTTACTGTTTGCTTTAATTTACTACAACGGATCTGGATATCTACACAAATGAATAAAATTAAAATGTATGTCTGAGGATAACTCATGTATGCCAAAACAAGTGCCTTTCTTTGCATTTAATCAATAAGATCCTGATTTTATTTGAGCGATAGAAAAACCCAACTACGTTAATAATTTTTGTGTTTCTAGGCTAATTTTCAGAACGGCTTATTGGATTTTGATAAGACTTTCACAGGCAAGTAGGTATACAAGGAGTGATCTATATTAAGGTTACCTGCATAAAAACTGTTCAATCGATCAACCAGGTTAATACATTTTCAAGCCCGAACCTCAAACTGAACGGCGATGGCCATGGCGATGGCGGGTCGTATCGAATTTTAGGTTCTATAATAATAATAATATAGTACTTGTAAATATATTAGGGCACCTGGCTGTAATTAACGTGAAACCTTAAAGTTATAAAGACAACATTTCATGAAATCTAACAACGGATGACCGTCCGCCCGCCCGCCTTGTACATGTACACTGCTATGTGTTAACGTAAATGCGAGTATTTGTAAAAGCAAAGTCATCTAGTATTGTACGCAAATTATTATAAGAGTAGCTATACAGCTACTACCTAATTTTAGTGACTTTTATGTACTTAAATTTTTTTTACGAATATACAAGAGGCAGGAAGCATTTATGAGGTGAAGACTTAAGATTGGGGTGGGGTGATATTTTTATACAAATTAATAAAATTTCATAGGGGCAAAGATGCCAACTCCTTTTAGGATCTGTTTGAGCTACTCTGTTAAGTAGTATTTGGTGTCATATTATGTTATTAGAATCATATAAATAAATTAATTCCCCCCTTTATATTAAAAAAAGTATTCATTTTTCTTAAATTAATATTTCTCCGACACATAAAGTGGGCACCTCCCCCACTTATTTAAACCAAGATCCTGTATGACAACATCTTTGGCAAATTAATTATGCATTCCTATATTCTAGAAAATAAATAAATATACATATTTTGATGGTCTGTTTAATTAAATATTTTTTACAATTATGTTATGTAGTGTGTGTATATAACATAATAATTTCTAAGTTTAGGTTAAATTAAAATTACTAATTAATTTTATTGAGTACAAGTTTCGGTGCTCAGCATCAGAGAAAAAAAATTATTTTAATTATAAATTTCAATACACTTCTAATAAGCTATTATTATCTGATTTCATTGTAGTATCTTCACCATTAGTTGTTGCTGTACATCCATTGTGTATGGCAAAGTAGAGGCTCAACCACAATCAGCACGATACATCGAACTCATGGATTTTGCATAAAAAAGCTTTGCAAAAACAGAAACGAGCACTCATAGGATTTGTGCTTCTAATTTAACACCTAGTCGTGTTTAAAAAAATTACTTGCAAAGTAATCATCGGGTAGGGTAAATGAACCTAGGTTTACAAAAAAGGTTGTTCTCCAACTTGCTATACTAGACTGAGGTCAGATGTCGATGGTTTCTATTAAAAATATGATTAATATAATTAAATATTATAGCTTTTTGATTAATATAATAGGTATAGTTTATAGAACCTGTCTGTCTGTATGTTAATTAATTTGATCCAGCTTAACCACTGAACCAAACCTAGCGAACATAAAGTACAAGTAGCTTGCATGCCGTTGAATTAATTCTGTTTTATGACTATTTTAAAATTTAAAACTATTTATTTTCAATAATATTTTTCAGTATTTATATTTTCTCAAATTTTTCCGATCATCATTATCATTATTTCCATTTATTAGGTTCATTCGTTGGGAAGGTACGAAGGAACAGACAGACACACAGACGCACGTTAAACTTATTACCCCTCTTTTTGCATTGGGGGTTAAAAAGGAGAGAGAAATTCGCTAGATCTTACGTAGAATAAAAATACATTTACACTATTCAATATCGTATAAATGATGATATTGAAAATTCTCGAGAAATTAACGTGGATTTTTATAATCCGTCGGATGTGCAATAATTTATATGAACTGCCATAGAACTGCACCCAAACTGCAATTTTACATTCTGCGTGCAGCCCAAAAGCAGATGGTTTATACTCGCGAAATCATCGCTCCGCATCGCATTCGCGTAGAATTCGCTTGAACGTAGGAGAGCGGCCTTAAAAACTTCTTTTTTCAGATTCAGAACATTAATAATGATTCCATATTTTCAGATTATATTTTGTACATACCTATTTAATGTCCAGTCTTTTTTGAACCTAAAACCTAATAATATTCAAGTTTATAACTTAAGAAGTTCATAATAAAGCAGATAGTGGTCCCATTTATTACATATTAATTATTCTTAATCAATATTAATATTTGATTTTAAATAAACTTTGAACTGATTTTCATATAATTTGAGAGAATCTTTTAGACTTGATTTTGTCGATGGACTATATTTGAATCGATTTACATGCCACGTCGTCGCGTCGCGCTTACATAATTGGATCAAATATCACAAAATATACCAATCTTTACATTAAAATTCAATTTTAATGTATAATTTAATAAAAACTGTGGCAAAGTCAAAGTTCAAAATATAGCAGTAGTTCTTGTTATTATAGTTCTTGTTAGAATGTCATTGAAGTCAAAATACGTAATTGTCATTTAAAATTAATTTACATCTTTTAAATATTCACAATGCAGATTATTTTTTGGTTAGTCGGTGCCTTGGTTTGTCTTTCAATCATATAGTAACGGGACATTGGATCGACAGGACTTATGAAATGAATAACTATTGGTGAGAACCTGGAGAGTGACGCAAGCTTCATTTTATCCCGAAAAAATAAATGATTTCGGCGGCATAAAATAAATTAATTCCACGCAGACAAACTCGCGCGAAACAACTTTTATATATATAAGTCGCTGAATATAGTTAAAAATCATATTAATTTAGGTAAGAAATAACAATACATCCAGTAAATAATTATAAACTATCTTTTTATTAAAATTTTCATATTTCACAGTCAAAATGCATCATTTCGTATTTCATGTTTTAGTCTTATCACAATTGTTTTGCGTATTTTGTACATTTATTATTATTTCTAGGTAGCTTTTTCAAATGTTTTATTGTGGTGGTAAAGTTCCTTAACTATTATAATAATCAATTATAAAGAAGTGACTATTTAGTTGTTGTTGACTTTGGCGACCGCTGGGACTGGGGAGTTTCTTGCGATGTACGCGAAGGCGCGGGCGATCTGGTCAGGTAGTGGTGGTGGCTGGGGGATAGCGTCACCCTGGAAGAGAAACAATTAAATTAGTTGTCATTTAACTGGTTTTTTATACAGCCCTTGTCTGCGATCTCATCCGATGGTAAGTAACGACGCAACCTTAGATGGCGGCGGCATAGCTTGGAAGGTTACGGCAGTTTTAGTTAAAACCATACTCTTAATCGGTTTGTACGCGCCATCGTACCGGAACGCTAAATCCCTTGGCAGTAGGGTAGAGTAGATAACGAATTTTATTAAAAGTTTTCATTTGCAATGCGCTAATTTTAAAATTATCTTTACATTATCTGTAGTTGGGGGTTTGTTTCTTTTACAGATATTAATACACATAGAATTTACTTACAGTTGCCCGGTAGCCGTTCTCATCAGCAACCCAGTTGATGGCAACAAGCTGGCCCTCGGGAGAAATCCAGGAGAAGGAACCATCAGCGACATCAGGAATTACTGGGGGGTTGCCACCGAAGTTACGGGGTGTGCCCTGGGCTTGAGCGGCAATGCCGTTGTTGGTCTCGAAGCTATAAAAGAGAAAAAAGTTTAATTAAACGTTTAAATCACTTCTTTAACAAGGCATATTATTTTATTTGAATTCTACTTACAAGTAGTTGTAGCTACCGTCGGGGTTGATTTCATTTCCGTATTTGACAGTCTCGGCAGAGCGGGCATCTGCAGCGACCCTGGCGGCGGTGATAACAGGAACGAAGGGGGTAGGAGTGACGGCGGGCACGAAGGGAGGGATGAATGGGGCTGGGGTCACCTTAGGGATGACTACCGGAGCAGGGGTCACAGTGACGGCCGGACGGGGGAAAGGTGTAGTAGAGGACACGAAAGGCTTGAATGGGGTATATTGCTGCTGCTGGTTGCGGTTGTAGTTGTTATTGAAGGGGTTGTACTGGTTGGGGTTGTACTGGTTGTTGTTGAAGCGGTTATACTGGTTGTTGTTGGTGTTGTATCTGTTGAACTGGTTGCCGGGCTTATATTTGTTGTATTGGTACTGTCCGGCGTTGGGAGTGTATCTTCCTGTATTTAGTTGGGCGCTGGCGACCGCCAACACACAAGCCAGTATGACCACCTGAATTCACAAATTGCTCATATTAGTATCACCAAAATTATAAACACATCTTATTTCATTTCTCCATATTCACGATTTTTTTTTTTTGATAAGTGATTTTACTTCGAACAAAAACAATCTACTTACGGCGAATCTCATTTTAATTTTTTAAGATTTGCCTAGCTTCGTTGAACTAGTTTGAATGCGGATAAAAAAATCCGCGCAGGCTTTTATATCAACGATAGAACCCACCCACTTTAGACGGCGAATTGCAATAACATTTAAATAATTTACTACGAGAGTGAAGAATTGTTTTTATTAAAATAGCACTTGATCTATCCATATTAGTCATTAAATTACATAAGGTCACTTTGCAGTCAAAATACTAAAAAACAATAACTTTGTCATACTTACTTGACACTAGGACTTAAAAACAAGTATCATTGTTCATTTAAGACTAGAGTTAGAACACCCAATACGTAAATTAGACTAATTTATTTTAATTTGTATAATAAAACATAAATCTGATTAATAATATGCTAATATTTTTGTACTCCTTATTCATCAAAATCAGAATGGAACGACACAATAGGTATGTTCAAGGCAATTGAATTTGCTTAAATCATTAGATAAGAAGAAGACAAAACAGCAGAAACTACAGAAAAGGAGGTGGGTTGATAAGGCCCAATTTTCGCCCCCCATACTCTCGAAAAAAAAAGTTCCAGATTCCGGCAAATTGTAAATGTATTTATATACTACGAAACCAAAATAAATTAATACTCATATAAAAGCTTACAAAAAGGAGCATCATTATCAGTTACGTTTACCATGGTTCATGAAGTGCTTCATTCTAAAATATTAAATCAAAGCTTAAAAAACGACTAAACTGTATGAAAAAGCCGAAACACTCTCTTTTTGGGTAATATTTTCTATAATTTACTATTTTTTTATCACCTAAACTTTATATTAAAATAAAGTTTATATCTTCAAGTATATAAATACATTTACAATTTGTCGGAATCTGGAACTTTTTTTTTCGAGTGTATGAGGGGCGGAAATTGGGCCTTATCAACCCACCTTCTTTCTATAGCACTGGTAGCAGGCATACAATTTGGTAGTAATAAGAATTAAAGATGACTCAATCTGTCCAGAAAGTGATGAAGAGACCAGCTTACCCTTGATAGCTGACTACTCTGTAACCTACCATACCTTATATTATACCATTGGCTAATGGCACCAATCGGAGCTGCAAGATGAGGAAAGATCTGAAAAGAAAACGTAAATAACCTTTCTATAGAGAAAATAATGAGGTTTTTGAAAGATATAGTTAGCGAGGGTTACGAGTAGGCTGCCTGAAAACCTTTGTGAATATATAAGGTTTTAACTTAGGAATAGAATTACTGATCATCCGCCTGGCCATAGCGGACACCCCCTCTATAAATTCATACATTTTTAAGGACCAATTTATTATTAGACAGACGTAGGTAGGTACTTCTATCCAATAATAAATTGATCCTTAAAAGTAATAAATAGAATCCTAATATATAAATAGAATATTGTGATACAAAAGCGGAAAGTAGGTTTGTTGCAAATGAGTTGACTCTTATAAGAATTTACCATCTTCACGTTTTTGATGAATATTTTTAAACACGTTAGTATAAAAACTTCATAAGAAAAACTACCATACCTGTATTGATTTTGGTGGCAAAAGACGCATTTTTGCGATTTGCGGTTCATGCACGGCCGGAGTTAATTCCATACTGTTATAGTTCCATAGTGGTTCATATTCCACTCACTGAAGTGAAATATGAACCACTATGTTGCAAAAGGTATAACAAAAAAAATACAAAATCTTAAAACAAACCATAAAGTTATTAATAATAAGGTATCTATATACTATGTTTATGATACATACGGAATGGCGTGTTTTTGTGATTACCATTAGCTGTGTCTCGTAAGAGGATTTTTAACTGGCTTCACGGCTCTATATTCGAGCCTTTCACACCAACATGAAAATATTTTTCAAAATTTTAGTAGTGTACCTACTACCTCTATATTTAGTACTAGTCGTTGCGCGCAACTTCGTCCGCGTCAATTTCTGTTATTATAATCGCGATTAAGAAGTTTTTAAAAGAATATATTTTAAATATGGATAATTTTCCCCGTTTTGCAACATTTTTCACTGATACTTCGCTCCTATTAGTCGCAGCGTGATGATATATAGCCCAAAGCCTTCCTCGATAAATGGACTATCCAACACAAAAAGAATTTTTCAATACGAACCAGTAGTTCCTGAGATTAGCACGTTCAAACAGACAAACCCTTCAGCTTTATTATATTAGTATAGATTTAGTAGATATAACTTTCAAAGAAGCTATAATAGTTTCTGAATGACCCATAGATTGATTTACCTACAGACAGACAGGTGGAATATACGAAACTATAAAATTTTCTTGTTTAACTATGGTACTATAAAAATACACTATACAGTGTAAATAACAGCCGTGTAGGTTGATAATATCTCTAAACAATACAGGCGGATCTGGGTGTGAGCTGTACATTTTATACAAATTATGTGTTACAAGTAACAAACCAAAGGATTTTTTTATTCGCAAATTAGTAGTGTGTTAAATATCATAAAAACTCGATATTTTTCGCAACATTGACAACTAATTATATTTTTATTTACCCATTAATTAATTGAAATTAATTATAGAACAATTTTCAAAATAGGTATTCGTGCAAAAGCCCTAATTTGCATTTTCTCTTGTTTTTCTCATGTAAAGTTAGAAAATTAAATGGGTGTGTACCTTATTACATATTTTATTCATTTAAAAAGTTCACTTAATTTTGATTCTAAACAAAAATATTAGCAGAGGAAACACCTACCCCCTCTACACCCCCTACAACAGGGGAACCCCTACTTTACAGCGTTAGCGATCATAGAAAGAGAATACATACGATAGGTTTGTATTGTAATATGGCTAGGGCGGCTGGCATTCTAACATACATTAAACATTTATTTGATGAATACATAAAAGAAAAAGGTGACTGGCTGATGGATCTATCAAAGTATTGCTCAAATCAATGGACGGATTGGGCGAATGGCATACAGAAAGCTATTATGATTAGAGAATGCAAATCTCGCGAGATTGGGGCTCAAGCGAGATCTCGCGAGATTGTAAATAACAATACTGCGAGATCTCGCCAATTTCGAGATCTCGCGAGATTGGCAGTTTTGTGTGTTTTTTTTTTGCAAATAATCACAATATTTGAATAAATTAGAAAAAAAATAATAAAAATTATAAGTATTATAAGATAACATTTATTTTCACGAATTTTTTCAATAGACTTTTATGAATTAATTTGTCTATAATTTTTTAATAAACTTCTAAGTAGTAAACTTTGACGTACGTTTCAATCAAATCACTGTGGAAGCACTGTACTGCACTCGTAATTGAAAACAAAGTAGATAAGTTAAATAGAAGTTACCTTTAAGTTACTGTGTTTTCAATTACGAGCGCAGTGTATACATAGCACAGTTTGGTTACCTATTGTAAAAAAAATCATTTTTTATTTTTTGAAAAGCAACTGCTGAGTTTCTTGCCGGTTCTTCTCAGCAGAATCCACGGGTAATAAACCCACGGGTCGTTTTAAAAAAAGTCTCTTTCGTTGGCTGTGTGACAAATCATTTTACTCAGTAACAGAATTTCTGTCTTAATATCGAAGGTTTTAATCTTCTAATATATAAAAATGAATCGCTTAATGTGTTGGTAAGCGCATCACGCGTGAACGGCTGGACCGATTTCGCTAATTCTTTTTTTATTGTGTTTGTTATTGTTAGGAGAAGGTTCTTATGAAAGAAAAAATTAAGAAAATTGCGCGGAAAATTAGAAAATTTAAGAAATATTAACCACCATATTAAATTATTTCTAATGTAACCGCTTTTACAATTCAAACTTTTTTGATGTAACCTTATGGCGTTTGACATAACATTGACAGAATGCGTGCTGCCAATTTCGTCAAAGAGGATGTAAAAAAACTTAAGACAGGACAACGTCTGTCGGGTCCGCTAGTAACAAATGAAAAAAACAACCAGTCTTCTCTTCTAATATCAAACGCAAATCTTTTAGTAATTTAAAAATTAATTCGCGCACCGAACGAAACCGACAGGTCGCAACTCCGTCAGGCGTCAGTGTCAGTCCGCGCTTCGAATAAGACTTTTTTATGCTCGAGTGCAATCTCGTTAATCTCGCGAGATCTCGCCCTTTTTTCGGCCGAGATCAGTCTCGCTAAAAAAGGCCGAGATCTCGCGAAAACGAGATCTCGCGAGATCGAGATTGCATTCCCTAATTATGATGTATGCATCCACTAAGAAAGGATTTTTGAAAATTCAACACCTAAGGAGATTAAATAGGGGCAAAAGCTCTTAAAATTTTTATTTTCTTAAAATTATGCTCAGAAAAAATAAATAATTACTCAGTTCCGGTTACGTCTTTAGGGTTAGTATAAGATTTAATTCGATTGATCGTATTCGTATTCGATGACATTAGCGTCAAAGTAAAAACCACAATAACATTAAATTAGAGCTCAATCGTGTATGCATTCTCATACTTTCACGTATATGAATATGCTCCAAATTAAAATCGATTGTACTGAATTTGTGACTTTAAAATTTAAATCAATACAGTTAAAGTTCATTACACTTTCATGCTAATGTATTCGAATACGGATACGATCAATCGAATTAAATCTTATACTAACCCTACTTATCATTAACACAAAGTTTTGTAGTATGACTACATTAGTGGAGAAGGTCGGCCGTTAGCTTTATAATTAAGTTTAGAATACACCGAACTGTCTCAAAATGTTAATAGGTTTATGTAATCTTTTTTTTATCAATCGATAGACGTCCACTGCTGATCATAGGTCTTTAATATGGATTTATACGTGACTTGGTCTTGCCAGCCAGCCAGCATGGGCGGGAGAAATTTTATCCCCGGGAAAAGGATAAAATGTTTATCCCCTCGCTTAGTTTTATCCACCCGTCGAGCATGGGCACAGCGGTGGAAAGAATATTGACAGTGGATAAAACGGGAGAAAATTTATTCCCGCAATTATTGCCATTGTAAGAAAATCATAGAAGTAGGAGGTACAAATTTATAGCCTCAATAGCCCAACGGTTAAAGGTGCGGACTGAAAACTGTAAGGTCGCAGGTTCGAATCCCACCCGTTGCACTATTGTCGTACCCACTCCTAACACAAGCTTTCCGCTTATTTGGAGGGGATAGGAGGATATTAGTCAACTTCAGGTTGCCTAATATTCTTTATTAAAAAAAAAAAATCCACAATAATTCAAAATTTATGTCAATTCGATCTCAAAAAGCTCGGAGTAAAAAAAATTTTGTTGATGTCAAAAGTCATTATTTTTCAAACATAAAATTATTTTTACTCCGAGTTATTTTTATTTATACTCGTGATTTTGACAGTTAAAAGGTGATTCGTAGCTGGTTTTTGTCTGTGGGTTTTGGTTTCATTTGATCCTTTCAAAAGTCAAAAAAGGACATCTTAGGGAAAAGATATAATTGTATCCCCTGTCAGTGCAGAAGTAGATGGATACAGCCGGCGCTGTATCCAGCCACTTTCTGAGACTCGTCTGATGTCGTCGGTTCACCTCGAGAAGAGTAGACTCTTGGTCGACAAACAGTTAGGTTGGTAAACCAATACCTCACTTTCCGGTGCGAAGTCCTCTTGGGACCATAATTACCATCGGTTCTTCACACTCTGTGCCCCATTGCAACTTGTACAACTTATGTGCAACTTATGTGTAACTTCAGTTTATATAGTTTTAACTTTTACATAAAGATAAGACTGATAAAATCGAAGATGATTTTTGTATTTTGCAAGTTTTTTTTATTTTCAGCAGTTTCATGTCCAAACTTGTGGATTCACAACAAACGGACAGCTACTTATAATTCAGTTCCAGCTACGCTAATTTATTCAGATATGGGTTTTCACTATTATGCATAAATAAAATGTATTTTATATTGACTTCTATCAAATACCTAGATCCATTTAAGGTATTATAATACCGATAACCTGTCAACTTTTTGAAGATTTTTCCCACGACGGAAGCGGATAGGTTATAAGCATAATAATATAAGCGACTAGCGTGAGCAGTTTTGTATGCATACAAAACTGCTCACATAAGGATAGAATGCATTCTATCCTTATCATTTTCCTGTAAACTACTGGGTTGATTTTCATAAAGTTTTTTGCAGTAGGAATGTTTTCGCGTTAATTCTGAATAGATTCTTAAATACGGTTAGGCCACAAGAGGGCGCTGGTATACTTGTTTTTTTATTTAATTTTTTTACCATTATTTCCTGATAAAGTAACTTGTCTGATTTTGATGCGGTTTTCTAAATTACATAGATGACACCTTAGAAGAGGTTCTTATTTTTTGATGTTAAGGTGTTCTGCAATAGTTATTTTTTGGTTTAACTTTTCTCATCATTTCTACTGGACTGATTCAAATGGAACTTTACGTTGGCTTCCTGGGAAATAGGTACAGTAAAATGTGAACTACAGATTCCAACTCCTAATACTGCCCACAGGTTTTACAACAAAACAAGTTTTTATATTATAATGTTATATCCATCTTCAAAATTTAACACAATAATGAAATATATAAAATAATTTTAATTTAACGGGTAGATTTAACAAAACAGCTGGGCAAAGGATAATAAATTGCAGCACGTACAAAAATATATTAAAATATTTTTTTCTCCTAAATTCCTTCATGATGATTCAACCCCATTAATTTCCAGCTCTGTTTGATTGAAAGGATATTTTATATCTTCTCAACCATGATGAAAAATATTTTTTTTTTTATTTATTTATTTGGGATTTTTTTTATTTTTATTTCGATCACAAGATAGCCCTTAATAACTGCGATCTCACCGTTACGTTAAAGTCTAGGAGGATATAACCAGTTAATTTATTATTAACATATATGTACTTATATTTTATTTCTTTTTTTTTTGTTTATTAAGTAAACATTTATTCAATCTTTAATGAAAGCCTATAGATTTATTTCGATGCAAGCAATTTGATTAAATTTATAGTCATAATAAAACTATATCTGTATTAATGAGACAATACGTGACCATATATAGAAAATACCTCCTTATCTATACCACACCCATGTATTATGTTTCCATTGCCTCATTTTCTTTATTTTAGTATCTAATTTAGAGGTCAGAGCTCGTCAACCATGGAATAAAACAAAAAAAAAAAACGATTTCTTTAAGCTTGGTATTTAGACTGTGCTGAGGTAGGAGCGGAGACTTTAACTGATGATGTGATGTACTCAGCTATGAATGTCAATGCTATGATTACAGGTCAAAATAATAACAATACTGAACGTACTGAGATAAAGAAGGACTCACGGAAGAAAAGGTACTTTCGTGGGTCTATATTAGGTAGGTCTAAAGCATAGTTTACACGGAGCCAACACTGGCTGCCAATAAGACTGGCAGCCAGTGCTGGCTTGGTATTGGCCTTGTGTAAACAGTTTTTCAAGCCAAGCCAACGCTGGCTGCCAATGCTGGCGAGAATAGAGCGACCGTCTATTTTTCTAGCCAGTGACACCCGCCCGCATTCCCTTCGACCCCCGCGCCAGCGTTGCGGACACGTGTAGACGAGTCTCGCCAGTCACTGGCGAACGTCCGTACGGTGTGTGTTCTTTGTTGTTTTATTTGGAATTTCTGCGACAAAATGCCGAGAAAATTCAACGAAGAGGATACTTTGAAATTCGTACAACTTTATAGAGAGCACGAATGCTTGTGGGATAAGCGTTGCGATGCATACAAAAATAAAGAAATGCGCGCTTCGGCACTAGAACAACTTCGTGTAGGAATGAATATAGAAGAACTGACTCTCGATGAAGTTAAATCAAAAATCAAAAGTATTCGAAATACGTACTACTTGGAACTCGACAAAATCGAAAAATCTACAAGATCTGGGGCTGGGGGGAGCGTTTATAAGCCAAAGGCAAAATGGTCGAATCTGAATCGAGCTCTGTATAAGCGAAAGCAATTCATCAAAGTTTTCAACCGTTAACTCGCAACGCCAACCTGTACTCAGAAGGATCTTCTAATCTTAGTTGTTTCAGCAACAAGGCAGAAGCTCCAGTTACAGGTCTATCGCTTAACCATTTTCTTATCCAAAGTCGTTTCGCTCCCTTTTTTTGTAATATATCAATCAACTCTTCTCTTAATAGTGCAGAGATATTCCTTAAACATTTCTTTTTCAACAGCCTTTGCCGCGTATTCATTATTTTTTCCAAACGTGTGCACACCAGAAGAAAAAATCCTTGAATGATTGGCCGCGTCTAAACAACAAGGGCCAGGCCAACGCTGGCTTGTCTGCAGACTGGCGCCAGCATTACTGGCTTCGTGTAAACTCTACTTTAGATTAGACGACGCCCACGACTTCTTCCGCGTGGATTAAGGTTTTCTGATTACCGCGGGAACTCTTTAATTTTCCGGGATTAAAAGTAGCCTATTTGTAAATCTAGGGTATAATCTATCTGCATTTCAAATTTCAGCCAAATCTGTTCAGTAATTTTAGCGTGAAAGAGTAACAAACAAACACACATACAAACTTTCGCCTTTATAATATTAGATAGTGTGATAGAGTGAAGTATCATATTAGGAACTAATTGATACCCGCGACTTTATTCGCGTGGATTAAGGTTTTTACTTCCTGCGGGAGATCTCTTATTTTCCAGGATAAAAAGTAGCCTATGTATTATTCCAGACTATAATCTATCTCTGTGCTAAACAACCAAATCGGTTCAGTCGTTGCGGCATGATTGGGTAACAAACATCCATACACCCAAACTTTCGCATTTATAATATTAATAGAATTAATAGGAAGTAGAATTAGGTCAATTAATTCCCAATCAACTGACCTAATTCCTAATCATTTAATAAGTTCTAAGAATGACTCATTCTTTTGCATAGGAATGCTTATTTACGCGTCTTATTATTTGGTTGAGTTTTAGGGTTGTCAGGAATAACCACAGCTTTTGTGGGATTACTGAAAATCGTTTCTTAGTGAGACGTAAACCACGTTATCATACCTTAAACCTCCAGACCAATAAACAATTTTTAAGCTAAAGACAAAACTATCTAGACCTGATGACTTGTCTAAGTCGTAAGTAAGGCTCAACAAGAGAATTTGCTCATTGGGCAAAAATTAAGAAAAAAACTCTAATATATCTACTAATATTTTTTTGCCTGTGACACTATTATATACTAAATAGTGTCACAGGCAAAAAAATCTATATGTATAAAAGAAAGTCGTGTTAGTTACACTATTTATTACTCAAGAACGGCTGAACCAATTTGGCTGAAATTTGGTGGGAAGGTAGCTTAGAACCAGGAGACGGACATAGAATACTTTTTATCCCGTTCCCGTGGTACGTGATATACATATAAAACAAAGTCGGGTTTGTTCGATCACTTATAACTCTAGAACGGCTGGACCAATTTTATGATTTTTGATTTGTTGTATTTGTCTCCGTCCCGAATAGCAGAATAACTATTAAAAACATTGAAAAATTGGCGAAAAAAAATAAAATAGAAGAAAAAACATTTTCCCTTGATTTTCCCATACAAAATGTTCATGGGTTTCGTACGTGGTGTGGCGACTTGAGAAAAAGATAGACAAACAGGGTTCCCGCGACATTTTTAAAACCTAACTCCACGCGGACGAAGTCGCGGGCAAAAGCTAGTACTATAATATATTTATGTAACATCAATCGTCTGTGAATTTTGGGTGCAAAATGATTTTACAATGTACATCTTAGTGTATCTACTGCCTTGCATCGTACTGCAAAAACATACATATATGAAAATGCAAAGCAGGACTCTGATTTTCAGTTGTGACTCGTGTGACACCACATTTGTATATAAATAAACTAGTTACAATCAATTATTATGCTTTGCGAAATGCGTATGTAAATAAAATATTAAATTTAAAAAATCCAAAATAAAAACTAAAAAAGTTCAGTAATCTAGAATTTTGATAAATAATACTGACTTCATAGTCGGGACCCATTATTGGGAAGCTTTGAACTTTGATTTTTAATGGGTCCCGACTGTTTGAGTTTGAATCAAATTCAAAAAATCCAGGAAGAAATCCAAAGTGTTAGTAGGTATTATTTGTATCAAGGAATTTCGAATCAAGAATTCTCCGAGGAAAAAACGATCCAGTACAGAAAAAAATTCATAGTGCAAATATCTCTTGAAAAAACCTACCTGTACTCAAATCCATCAATTGACATGGGGATTTCAAGCTTCAATGCTTTACATTGATGATGATTTGTATTCATCACGTGTATTTGAAATAAATTCTACTCTCTCTCTCTACAATAACACATCCTAAAATAATAATAAACCATTTCATTACCTACATTACATTAAATTGACATGAAACAGTTTTCATATTTTAGCTCTATTTATTATATATTATTTGACAACCCTCTATGAAAAATCATATCATAACATTGAATGCTATGCTCCAATATTTCAAATAAAACAAACGCTATAAACTGTATCATTTAAATTGTATCCTTATTTGGTATTGGAATGAATGAATAAAAAAACATTGACCGCCATAAATTTAGATTCTCATAATAATAATTTGAAAAGGCGCGGAGCACGGAAACCATTTCGATCTTGATTTTTTAGGTTCGTTACATAAAGCTCTACACAGACTACTTTGAATATTGTACTGATAGCTCTAAATAAAGCATCGACAGATTAAATAATAATTATTTTAAATGAAACTTGTATACTTAGCACTTGCTTAAGCGGTGAAGGAAAACATCGTAAGGAATCTTGCATGCCTGAGTTTTCCATAATGTTCTCTAAAGTGAGTGAAGTTTGCCCATTGAGGAAAGGTAGTTGATCTGAGACAGAAATAGGCCAGCGATAAATCGAGATGAATGAATGTTAAGACTATTGTAATAAGACCGATATTCAATTTTACAGAAATAGCAAATGTTTCGAGCGGTGCAAGTGAACTGCAGGCCGATGTAAATGTAAAAGTTGTATCATTCATTGCTCAACTGTGCTGATTGGTTGGGTGAATTAATTGCGTTCTTCCTGCAACAATGCATTTTTGATTTTAGCCAATAGCGAGTATGTATCGGCCAATACAAAGGCGATTGCAATCGTCACCCTGAAACAATAATTTTAAGAGAATCGCACAGCTGGTGGATCAGTGGTGGAAACTCTATCTTTATTTCTCTTCGGTAATACAGACGTAGACAACCACTAAGAAAGGTTTTTTGAAAATTTAACCCCTAATAGGCATAAAATAGGGGTTTGAAAAATCGAACTTAACGTGAGCGAAGCCGCGGGCAGAACCTAGTTAGAAATAAATGTATTTCCGCAGGTAGAAGCTATAAATAATTCCACTTAAATTAATAAATACATTAAAAAAATTTACTCGTACGCAGCAATTTCTCGTTTTCTTATCTGAATTTTGATAAATTGTCTTGTTTTATAAACATTAGGAATGTGAAAAATTGACTTGATCAAAAGTTGAATGACTTCAAGCAGGGAGTCATAAAAAGCAGTATGCTATTATCTTCAAGAAACCGGTGAGTCAGATGAACAAGTGATCATTAAAAGGTGGTATCTATTTATTAATATAATGATCAAAACTAATGATAATAATTTAAACATCTGTTATTCTGTGTTTTTGCAGTGTCCACTTATCCAGATAAAATATTGTATACGCAACCATAGATTTGTTTTATATTTTCGGGAAATATAGGTATTTTTATAAGCAGCTTTTTCCTAAATATTACTTTTTTGTTACAAATATTAGTGAATCTGCATGCTAACATTATAGTTCTTACAATTCGCGAGGGCTCGTGGCTCATAGTTGTGTGCGTGTCGTATTTATATAAGTGTGAGCGAGAGCTTGCTCGCGCCTGACCGCTTCCAGCTTCCACCTAAGCTACTGAGAGGCACGCACACTTACGCAATGTGCATGTACACGACGGAACCACAAGTAAAGCTCACGTGCTCTCGTGAATTGCAAGAACTGTACCAAAATTTTCAGACTCCCAGCTGTTGTGTACAATTTCCACAATCTAGAAAAATGACATTCTGATCTGGTACCTACTAGTATCTTTAATTAGTTGACCGTGACTCTAGATCATAGATCATACGATGCCCTAACTTACTCTCATCTAAAGTAAAAAATTATCTTGGAATAATAATATTTATTTATAGACACAAGACAAAACAAAATGTTTGTATATTAATTTTACACTTAAGTTTTTTATGTAATTAATCAAATAGCATGTATATATGAACGAGAATTCTATTACAGACAAAAACCAGCTGTATTTTTAATAAATTCAATTTTCTCTGATAACAGGTTCGTATTTGCCTATAATCTCGCTTAATTCCTATCGCAAAAAACCTTAGTTATTTCAACAAAAGACGAAATAGAAAGAGTGTTAGAAATGTACTACTTATTACATTAACAATGATTGCGTCCTAAATATTACCTATAGTAATAAACTCAAGTTTCCGTAGCATGTAGAGAACGCGTTATAATTTTTTTTATTTGATGCCAAGAAAGTCCTTAACTACTATCTTACCTCATGATAAGTGACGATACAGTCTAAGGTGGTAGTGGGCTAACTTGGAAGGGGTATGGCAGTGTATATTCAACCCATTCCACTAATCGGTTTCTACGGGCCATCGTGCCGGAACGCCAAATCGCTTGAAAGTAGGAAGGTAACTAGCCACGGCCAAAGACTCCCACCAGACCAGAGATAATTTAGAAATTATAAATCCCCAATTATAATTCCCCGCCGGGAATCGAACCCTAAACCTCCCAGTTATAAGACCTCAGCGGTCACCACTTTTTTATAAAGTAAGGTAAAAATTACCTTTTACTATTCTTGTACTTTAGTAAGCTCATTTTTACTTGAAAAATTACAGTACGGGTCTCAGAGCTAAGAGAAAAATGAACAAATTCTTAGAGCACTAAATTGAAGTCCATATTTCTTAGTAAAAAGTTTAAATTAATTATCTCGCTAGTTATTATTGACAAGAACCCAAAATAAAAAGCTAATTTGTGGCACGCCCAATTGTAAAGGTTAATAATCATAAGGTTATTCACATTGGTCTTTTGCAAAAAAACCTGAACACCTTACACATTTAGTGTATTATATTGAACGCATCCTTAAAACTTTTCCATTTTTGTTTGTTCATTATCAAATCGCGTGCACGATAATACGATACCTACCATAAATTTAGGTTTTATTACACTGTCTTCATAAAATGTAACTAAAAATAAAATCCCAAATAGCTTCCCCGAAGGGAACTCTTAAAAAATATTTTTAACACCACAAATTAAAAAATCTTTATTACACCTCCTAAAATTTATTTAGGTAGTAATATTAAAATCCAGGTTTAATTTGCGAAATCGATTTTATTTTATGGTTCGTAATTTATTAGTACTACCTAACTAAGCTTTTGGTAAGTGGGCGCCAGTCGCACGGTATCCATTTTCGTCAGCCACGTAGTCAACTCTGTAAGTTACACCATCGTCCCCAACGTATTCATAAAATCCTTGGACCCTAGTACCTCCTTGTGAATTGCCTGTATCGAAAACTCCAGTTTCCGCTGCACTTATACCATTTTCTGTCCGATACTTGTACTGATAGCTGTTGTCGTTGATGTCGTTATCTTGTTCGATGATTCTAGCGTAGCCTTCGTTGCCGTAATTTTTTGCGTAAACGTATTGAGCTGTTGGAACCGGAGCAGCAGTAGTAACAGTCACTGGGACCACACTAGAAAAATAATTATGATGTATTAGAAATTATTACTAGTACACATCGACATAATAAATGCTAGTACAGATAAAAAGTAGTTTTAATATATATTTTATTTTAAATTATTTTATTTTTAAAAGAGCAACTGCCGAGTTTCTTAATGGGTTTTCTCGGTTGGAACAGCATTCCGAACCAGTGGTAGATTCATTTGATGATTTGAAAGCACTTTGTAAAAGTTTATTTGAATAGAAAAAAGAAAGAAAACATACTCCTTAACTTAGTTTATATTCAATGATACAATAAAAGATATTGCTAATCGATTTTCATAAGTTACCAAACGTTGGTTTCTCTGATGTTGACCATAGATTCAAAATAGTATCAAGGCAAATCAAGATGTGACACATATTATGTTATACCTATCTTAAAAGGATTTATCAAAATAAAATAAGATAAAAAATATTTACTTGGTAGCCTTTGCGTCGACGTACGGGGCAACAAGCTCTTGGTATGGCTTGTAGGAATTACGTGAATAATACTGGGGCTGGTAGTAGTTGGGATTATTTAATCCATTTCTTCCTACATAGGTATTATAGTTATTGTATCTTCCATCGTAATTACTTTCGTATTTACCACTTTTATCGCCATAAAGCTCCGGCCGATATTTACCATCGTCCTCTGATCTTACTGCGTCTAGAAGACCGATGGCTATACACGCGAACTGAAAATAATACTTTTATAAGTCACAATTGGAAACTATTTTACTTGGAAATTGTTTAACTTGTTTTTTAATTCCCACGGAAACTCTCCTATTTTCCGGGATAACAATATAATTATATGCCTAAGTTTTATTTCAGACTATAATCTATCTCTGTGCCAAATTTCAGCCAAATCGATTCAGTCGTTGCAGCGTGATTGAGTAACATCCATCCATCCATCCATCCAAATTGAAAAATTGTATTTTGTTTTTTGGATATTTAAATAAATATTATAAAAAATAAATAAAATCCATAAATCCAAACTTTCGTATTTATAATATTAGTATGATAAATGCGAAAGTGTTTGTTTTTTGGTTTGTCCTTCAATCACGCAGTAACAGAGCAACGGATCGATGTGATTTTTTGGATATGTATAATTGCGGACTTGCAGAGTATAAGCTAACTTTTTACGAGATTCTGAAATTTCAAAAACCTAACTCCACGCGGACGAAGTCGCGGGCGTCATCTAGTTATTCATATTCGTCGATGACTTGGTGGATTTAGGTTTTTCAAAATCTCGAGAGTATTTTTGTCCCATAGGATCGGTTCAGCGGTTAGGTCGTGAAAATATTAGCTGTAATAATAATTGTTTATATCGTCAACAAATTTTATTGTTAAACGCAGGAACCCTAAATTTTTGCGGGATAAAAATAAGCCTTGATCATTCATAATTTGTATCTACCTGCCTGTGAAAGTCTATTCAAAATCAGTTCCGCCGCTCTGAAGAAAAGGATAACAGACAAAAATATTAAAGGCTTTATTTTGTGCTCTGACATTGATCAAATAATTATAATATGAGCTTAATAAAATCAGTCGCAACGATGAAAGCTTTAGCAAACTTTTGAGGGTATCTGCGGTTCGTATGCCATGCATGAACTTCTAACTTCTCTCAGTTAAGTACTATGTACATTTTAAGAATAAATACATCACTTAAACAATCCTTACAAATAAATAATTCCTCATAATAAATGCAAAAGTCTTGTCTTGTGGTTTGTCTTTGAAACACGCCGCAACACAGCTATGGATCGACGTGATTTTTTGCATAGGTATAGTTGAAGACCTGTAGAGCTAACATGCGCGTCACGAGAAAATTTTATCTACACTTTACTCGTGAATCTCCATAGAGATTCACATAGAGATTACGAGTTAACGCGTAGACAAAACTTACTCGTGGCGCGCATGTTAGCCCTACTGAAGATTGATATAGGCTACTTTTATCTCTAAAAACCAAAGAGTTCCCGCTGGATTTTTAAAAAATAAAATCCACACGATTGAAGTCGCATCAGCTAGTTATTTAATTATGTAACTTCCTTTATCTGTGACGGAAAACATCGTGAGGAAACCTGCATGCCTGACAGTTCTTCATAATGGTCTCAAAGGCTTGTGAAATCTGCCAATCCGTACCTGGTCTGTGTGATAAACTTTGACCTAAACTCGTGCTCAGTTGTAGGCTGGCAATGGAATGTTCTTGATGATGATGAATAAAGAGGAGAATGTACATACACTTTAATTGTATTTTTTATATGTGTAATGTAGTTTTTATGTTTTCGATACACCTAGCTCGCAAAAACTCTACTTAAGTAAATAATTCTTACCTAAGCATATCGTGTGCATGAATTACTAGTTAATTAAAAAAATATTAAAGTTAAATATCCAAACACAATTCTATGTATTTACAACATAATTTTATGTATTTCTTCTAACTGCAACCACCAAGTTTTTTTAAGCTAATGAATGTCACGTTTCCTAACATTACTTCCAAGACGGTAGGTATTTCATTATTTTTCCACACAATGTTTTCTGGAATCGGAAGACTATTGTCTTTTGAACTACCAGTCTCTACCATGCGCTACGAAAAAGCACATTTTTCTCACACGTTAGGTAATTCTATATTCATTACATTTTCACTATCACTTTAACTACAAAAACAGTACAAAACACAGTACTCACCACTATCGCCTTCATTTTACATAGACCTCTTGAGACTAAGAACTAAATAGACAATGGTGGGCTAGTCATCCCGTAGGTCGATTTTATACAATCATCAAAAATCTAAAATGGGCGTTTTATTGCAAGAATTAGATCGGGGCACCGAATAAGTAGAAAAAGTCATTTAAATTTTATATGTGCTAAGGTGGCATTGAGGGTTGCTTATATGGGCAGATGTGATGTAAATTACGCCATCAAGCGCGCCCAAAAGCAGACCTACGATGAGTTCGCATAACATAATAAATTAATTTAAAGTATTTCTATATTGACTTCCGTCAGGCGGATCTCTTTTGTTTTATGTTTATCGAAAACCTCTATTTTGGTATAGGTATGTGGTAACACGGTAGTTAATTTTTATTTTTAATGACTTTTGGATACGTAAACAATATACCAAGATATAAATTAAGAGCCTAACTTTTTTTTTACTATTATAATTTTACGGTGAAACTTACAACTAACTTATTCTATTTAAGCCTAACGATTAAAAGTGGGTACTCAAAACTGAAATTTCGCTGAAAGATTCTAACTTCTGTCGTACTGCCGTGTTTGTCGTTCCCACTCCTAGCACTTCTGCTTATTTGGAGGGGACAGGACAAGTTCAGCTTGGCTAATATTCTTTTTTTTAAATAAAATAAAAATAAAATATTTACTATACGAGTCATGGCCATGTGGAATCGTGCCATTTCTTGTATAAGTTTTCTATACCTATTTATAATTACAACATTGATTTTTACTCTTATTATGAAATCTTGTTGTATTTCATAATCCACTATGAATGAAACAATTAGTATTTAAAAGATTTTATTATAATTTAAGTCTGCTTGCATCACATATTTTGATCATATCATATTATCATAGTAGAGCACTATCTCACTTATACACTAGGTCCATCCGAAACATCTTCAACAATCCTCACGAAAACTTCATATTCTAATTTTATCTTATTTGTTAAGGAATTCGTTACAGTACTTAAAGTTTTACTTCCTTTAAAGTTGTAAATAGTTCCTAATTTCTCTCCCTCCTTTATATTAAGTAGAGGTGGGTACCTGAAAGTAAAGAAAATAAAATTTTGTTAATGTTATTTTTTTTTGTATAGTACCGGCATAGTAGTATAATGCAGGCAGTATTTCCCCAAAGGATTGGTTTGGTCACCCAAAGTTGACCTTGGATTTTGACATTAGATTATTGGGCTTTGGATTGTTTGGACATTTTCAATTAAGCTTAAATTTCTCTAGCAGTTAGAACGGCAGCGTCGAAATGGATTCTGATTATGACATTAGACATTACTTATAACTTAGATGATAGCAGTTGGCATAATCATATCATGGCATATCCTAGAACTGTTGAGTTACAACTCATTTCTTAGTTATCTGGAATAAGTACACAAGAGAATTTAAAAAAAAAAAGAGCAGAGCATGATGTTGGAGGTGGTGGGCATGTAGGACAATCAAGTTTGAACTCAATTGTATTTGAATACATTTCAATATACATTTAAATATTAGTGCAATCATATGTTTAGCTTTTATTTATATTTAATAGTTTGTTTCCGCAAAAAGTAATTGTAATGACTATTTTATATTTTCCCCTGTGCTTAAAAATGCGTGAGCTCAGTTTTTGGAATACACTGCGTGTGATCGTTGATCGCGATACATTGCGTGCTTAAAAATTAAAATATTGGTACTTAATCAAAAATTTCTGGTCACCCCCGTGCCTCGGAAAGCACGTAAAGCTGTCGGTCCTGCGCATGATCTCTCTCCGGTCGTAACGGATTTCCGTCTCATCGGACTGTGAGAGTAAGGGAATAGAAAGTGCACTTGTGTTTGCGCACACAGTTGTGCATTATAATATCTCCCGCCCAGATGGCTAATCTCTGTAGAGATTGGCCGCCGTGGCGGTATTCGGTCGGGAGGACATTATTATTATTTATTATGTAATAACTTTATGACTATTTTATCGGTATTAGTAACAAAAAGTAAAGTATAATATATAATGAAAAATAAATAAATCTGAAATCGGTGACGGTAATTAATAAGCCTACTAACATGAATATTTTATAATGGAAGACGATAGTTTAGACAAAAATTGCGTGGTACGCATTGCGTGGTAGTTCACTAGTATATATAAAGGTTTTTTTTTAATTTTACATGTAGTTTATTCAAACATTTATCAGAGTTTACTCTACAAGCGATTATAGTTCAACAAATCTAGCAAATAACAGCGTTTGTACTAGTTTTAATGATACATTTGACGATTGAGAGTGTTTGTATTGGAAATCTGTAAAATTGTTAAGTATACAGTTTCAGATTAACACTTTTTTCTTAGTTTTAGTTTTTTTTTAAATATTATAATCAAACATTGTTAAAGAAAAAGCAAAATTGACCATAATCGGCAGTCTACCTAAACACTCATCTAAAACTACCTAACTTGTCCTGTTAATATTATAAATGCGACAGTTTGGTTGTATGTAGAGAATAATAAATTCTAGATCAAGGAATTGAAAATGATCTAGAGTTATTCTCTATCACTTGACAACGCAAACGCAGGAAAATTGGTAAAATATTTCATACACCTCTACAGTACTGCTTTGATTTTCTTTTATTCCATTTTTTGTTAATTTCTATAAAAAAAATACAATAGTTTTTCTCAGTGATACATTTTATTGTAATTATTTTCACAACTTGTTATTGGGCATTTAGTTTTCGGCTTTCTTTATGGTTTTGACTAGCAGATGCCCGCGACTTCGTTTGCATTGATTTTTATTCTAATAAAGTACCTAGTTAAAGCTTTTTAGCATCAGGGTAAGAGTTGAGAGCAGTATCTGGGCTTAAGTGATTCATCATTGACTCAACTTGAGTCTATATGTAGTATTTAACCTATTAGCACTTCTTCTGTACAAGTTATCTTAAAACTTGCACGATGTAATTGGCTGTAAATTGATTCGCATATTAGCACCTGAGGCATTATAATATGTGTAATTTTAACAGAAGTTTCTAAATAAAATAAATAAATACCGATGTTAAAATGAATACCACACCAATTTTAGTACATTTAGGTAGTTCCGTGAAGAAACCGCCATAAGCTAATAATTTATTTAGTTCTAATAATCTCAACAGGATCTTTAAGCTCTTAATAATGGAATGTGTTCGAAATGCATTCGAAATAGAAAACCGGTACATATCTCATTTAGAATTTTAATTAATTAATGAAAATTGCTTTTATTGGAATAAAGATTGTCTGACAACTTCTACTCAGGCGCCAGTATATACATACATAACTAAAACAAGACTGATAATTAATTATTACCTATTTACTAGATAACGACCGCGACTTCGTCCTCGTGGATTTTGCTTTTTTAAAATCCATCCCGTGGAAGCTTTTTGATGCTTACAAAAAGGGTATAAAATTACCTACTTAAAAAATATCTTTTACGAACAGCGTTTAATTTTTGCTTATGCGCGTTTGTTCAAATCAGACAAGCGTCGTGTAAATTTTTGAGGATAAAAGAATATTTAATTGGGAACTGAACTTCAATGAAGTCTATAGGGACTTAGTGTCTGCTACTATAATATTCCACTAAATCTCCACTCCAATCTCCAGGTTAAGTACTGCAATACTTTGCAGTACCAGGCACCCACCTAAGTCCCATCAAAATCGGTTAAGGCATTACAGAAAAAATATTTAAAAATGTATGTGTGTGTTGTGATGTCTTTATAATAAATAATCATAATTGAGCTTAATAAGTGGCAGTTATTTCGAAATCACAAACCGACACTTCAATTTTATTAATTTGTATAAATGTGTTTTATGTTATAATATGGCTATAATTTTATTTGACACGGACCTAAAATCACATTTTAAACAACCGGTCCTAATAAATAGCCTTGATGCGAATACATCATATCCGAAAAGTATTAAAAATTGCTCTATTTAGCATTGATTTTCGGAAAATCCTCGACCGGTGACCTTGAACCGGAACACTTTAAGGTCAAATACCTAACGCATGATAGCAACATAGGCAGATTCGCATACCACGCGTTCATAAAACACTATTAGATAATTAAGATTTTAAGGTTAATCAGACAACCTTATAGGCCAGATACATAGTATGTATTTCCTAACGTTCTATGAGATTAATAGCTTTAGTAGCAAAGCTTTAATTGTTTCTTCTGGCTTCTGTGGGTGGCCATTTTACTGACGTTGTGAGATTTATTCATTAGATACTTTGTGAGCGGGCTTTCGCAATCAGTTTTGCCAGATAGATAGATAGATGATGAGGCGAAATACGAGCTAACCAATGTAGCTAATATAAAATAGGAAAACCATAACTGGTTACCAAAATCAGGTAGAAACAATTATTCCATTCGAATTCAAGAAGACTTGGACTACAAGATATACATCAACCATAAGACGGTTGGAGAGAAAGATTTGGTAATTAATACTAGATATAACTTTAATGTCTAATTCGAATTACTAAATCTTATCTTCTTCTTCTTTATCAACCGATAAACGTCCATTGCTGGACAAAGGTCTCTTGCATGGAAATCCATAGACCTCGGTCTTGCACCGCCTTAATCCAGTGGCTCCCTGCGACTCGTTTGATGTCGTCGGTCGATCTAGTGGGGGGTCTGCTAACTCTGCGCTTCCTTCTAACTAAATCTTATATTATTTTCTTGTAAATATATAAAAGGAAAAGTGACCGACTGACTGATCTATCAACACACAGCTAAAATCACTGGACGGACCGTTTGGCATACAGTTGGCAGATACTCGTAGCTAGTTATTATGACGAAAGCATTCGCTAAGAAAGAATTTTTGAAAATTTACTGTATTTATTTTTCTAAAGGAATACTCCTAAAGGAGTAAAATAGGGCTTAAAGTTAATTAAGAGCGGAGCCGCGGGCAAAAGTTAGTCAAGGATAGTACTTTTGTTTTCTAATGCTTAAAAGTGCATTATTTTGCTCCAAACATAAAAGAAAAAGCATTTTACCTATAAGCGTATATGCTAATGATAATGGAACGTTATATTCTTGAAGGTAATTGGACGCACATCTGCAATAACGTTTCAACTGTAAAGGAATAAAGTTAACTTTTCAGTTCGTAAGTTGTGTGGGTTGACACTTAATTGCATATGTGCGTCCAATTTAAGTTGAATTTACCTATAAGCGTATATGCCAATAATAATGGAACGTTATCTTCTTGAAGTTAATTTACGTCGAATTAAAATAATGTCAACAAAAATCACTTACTGTGTAACAACCTCCGTAGAGTTTTTGGTTTCAGAGTCTATAACTTGACATTTCATAGAGACCTCTTCGTCGGGCTTCATTTTGTTAGCGTCGCTTATATCTTCCACGAAAGGATCACCGAGAGTCAATATATCCGGCGACACATATTTACTTATTATCGCCTTTATTACACTATATAGGAAGGGGTACCGTGGAGCATATATTTGGTAACCTATGTAGTCGTTGGAATCACCTCTCTCTAAATGCTTGTAGGTACCATCGAATGGATAAACTCCTTGTTGATAGATATAAGTGTATTTTCCCTCGTCTGTTGGTACATATTTTCCTTCAGTTGGCGGCCTGTAATACTTTCCATCGTCATAGTAGTCATATGTTTTATGTTTGTATTTGCCGTTGTCGTAAGGTGAGCATTGAACTAGCGCCCATATTGAAACAGCCAACACCTGAAATTAGAAATAGACTTATTATTTTACGATGAAGAATTATGAAAGTTAAAGCTTATTGAAATAGATATTGTACTACCAATGATGACTTATGATACGAAACTTGGTCGCTAAATATGACCCTCATAAGAAGGCTAAGGGTCTCTCCGCGGGCAATGGAGAGAGCTATACTTAGAATAGAAATGAGAAGATCCATAGAAGAACCAAAATTACCAAATAATTAGAAAATCACGAAAAATAATAGAGAATCTCGGCAAATCGCGAAGCTTGACGTGGAACTGGGCGGGGCATATTGTCCGAAAAACTGATGCTCGTTGGGGTCCCAAGGTTCTGGAGTGGAATGCGCAGTGTTGGTAGATCCCACTAGGTGGATCGATGACATCAGATGAGTCGCAAGGAGCCGCTGGATACTGGCGACGCAAGACCAAGTCTGTGGCAATCCATGTAAGAGACCGTTGTCCAGCTGTAGACGTATATCGGTCGAAGAAGAATAAAAAATCAAAAGCAAATCATTCAAGACTTTACATCTACAGCAGCACCTCCAGCCCTATATACCTCTATTACCTACTATACAGATGAAGAAATAAAAAGGCTGATACTAAATAGTTACGTATAGGTCGTATATGAAATGTGTATGAGTTTACACAATCGGTAATGATAAGTAATGTTCAAGAAGTGATAAAGCCTGCAATAACTACCTACTACTTATGCATAAGGTCAATAATTATTAAAAACTTTCCAGAACTATTTACAGTAGGTGGCATTTAATAATATAACATTATTATTACCTTCTTAATCGAATTAAATCAATTTAGGCCATAAACGCTGTAAATTATGTAAATGTCAAAGAAAATGGCATATATTGTAACTTGCCTCGACCTACACAGAAGGTGAAGATGTATCCTTAAGATACTTATATAAATACCTACTGTATCTAAGTTATAAACAAACAACAACATATAATTATTATTCCTGTTTTAAACTGATGACTTTTATGAATATTGCACTGATTAATTAATTATTATCATCGGGATCTATCGGAAGCTTTGAGATGTCTTCTTGACTAGAATCCCTTTATGCCAGATGACCAAAGTATTCGATGTAGTCCAAAACATGGTCGCTAACTATGGGCCTCATAAGAAGGCTCAGGGCTCAAGAAAGGATGGAGAGACCTATGCTCGGATTATCCCTACGAAACCAAATCAGAAATGAGGAGATCCGTAGGAGAAACAAAGTTACAAATAGGCGGAACGAGTTACGAAGGTGAAGTGGAAATGAGCGGCGCAAGTGTGGAATGCCATGCAAAAGACCTTTATCCAGCTGTAGACGTCTATGGGTTAATAAAGAAGAAGAATAATCTATCATGCTTTGTGGTTTTAGTATCCTATTTCTGATCCCTATCAAACTAAATATCAAATTAGAAGAAAAAATCGTTTCAGAGTTTCAAGAATATAGTGTAGCTAACATCGACAAGGGATAATACGATTTTCTATCATAACGTACTAATCTAAAACCTATTTACTTGATATAATATTAAGATTTACACATTTGTACCTATTCATTGCCACAACAAATACATACTTATATAAAGATTAAAGATTATTCTAAAATAATAAGATATATTTTCAAGTCAATTAAATTACGTATTAAATCATTAAAATCCTTCCTGATATGTATAAAAATTGTGCGGAAGTGTATTTGTGCGTTGGTTTGTTGGTTTATCCTTCAATCATGCAACAACGCAGAAAGGCATCAGCGAATGGCCTAGGTTACCTTTTATCCCCGGAAAACAGAGGGTCTCCGAGAGATTTTTGAACTAAATCCAAATTCAAAATTATTTATTTCAAACTTGTGGCACTTATAACACTCATACTCTTATAAAACTCTACCACCGGTTAAGAAAGCAGATTCTTTTGAGAAGAGCAAGCAAGATACTCAGCAATTCAAAATCCTAATTCGACGCTGATGAAATCACGGGCTAGTTACGAATAAAAATCAAAAGGGCTGATTCGCAGTGCGTTAGCAGCTAAGTAGATTGTATAACAGTTTCACCAATTTACACAATGTTGGTAGAACTACAATTTCTTAGTGAGAGCAATGACTTCATGGCGCCACATTTTCGATGGGCTTCGCCATATTAGTTTTCAAAGTTTACTGAACCTACATTTAAGGTTTGAAAAATAGAATTAAAAAATTTGCATTCTTAAAATTTTAATAATATCATCTTGTTCTCACTATACGTATATAAGCAAAATCACACAGATTACCAGAAACAAAAATTCATAAAATTGATTCTTCAATAGCCTAATAGTTAAAGGTGCGGACCGAAAACTGAAATATCGACCTTTCAATCCCCCTGTTGCATTATTGTGGTAACCACTCCTAACATAATCTTTACGCTTATTTGGAGGCGAGAAGAGAATACTAGTTAAGGTCAACTTGGCTATATGCTTTAAAAAAAATCTACCCTAATCAGTAGCAATGAATAAAAAGCACGACGTAAAGTATTTAAGAAAAAAATGCTTTATAAAGCACCCTTAACTTCGTTAGCAAACTTGTTAAAAGAATGTAGGTAGTCAATACATATTATCCTTATTCGAACTTTCAATGTAAACCTGTATACAAAATTACTTGACCTGTGACCTCTGTCTTAGATATATCTTATACATATCTAATACTTGCTAAAATCAATTTAGTGAATCGGAAGATTGACTACAATAAACACATTAAAATCAATAAATCTTAAGTTTGCTGTGTGGATATCGCGTTGGAAAATTATAACAAAGTTAGTGCAGTCTCATTTGCAAAAATGTTAATGCATTTGTTGTGATATATAAATAAAATAATTTAAAAGATTTAAAAAGGCACTTTAATAATTTTATAAAACAATAAATAATAAATATCATACTTACGAATTTTCCCACTAGCTTCATTTTCTTTCAACGGAAGAGGGAGTGTCTATATTTTATCCAATGATATTAATATTAATATTTTCTTAGACTAGCTTTATTGCACCTCGATCGATACAGGTTGTTTACTCCACAGGTTATGTTTTGGATCTGAAACTAGATCAGATAATGTGTCATAAGTAAGCAGTATTTTAGTTAGATAACAGCCAATATTCGTCAAAAATATTTTATTCCTCATTGCCTTCATTAACATTTAGATGTATAATAAATTTTATTCGAGACATACCAAAAGTGGATCAGAATCCTCAATCAGGTATGACGAGGTCAAACAGAAAGAATTAGCATAGCTCAAGAAGTCATGACATTATAACAGCTTATAGAGAGCTTGACAACAATATTACTCCCTTACTTTGCACCAAGTAGATAAATACCTACTTTAATAGTTATTTAATAACTACAATAACTATGACAGTGCAGTTCTTAAATTGCTTCGACACGACTGACTTACAAGAGCGTCGAAATTCTCATAATTGGAATGTTTGAGAAGCAGCTTCAAACATCGATTTGCATAAAATAAAAATGACCCATCATAAAATGCAACGTAATTGGGTATAAGGTTCTGCATTCCGATGACGTTATATTAGGCATTTACATACATACATACTACATAATGTAATGTACCTAATTATTATAATAAAGAGAATGACAAGGGTCCCTGAAGTGCATCTACAGTAATAGGAATGAATATATGAAGGTATTTATCAATTATTATAATCCACTTTAAACTACAATTTACCTAATTGTTATCTTCACATCCGGTGGCCGCTTGACATTTTGGTGAAAATAATTAAATAAACAAATAAAAAACAAAACAATGATCCTTCGAGATGTCAAATCATCGTTCACTCCAAATACAAATAAAATTGATTAGACACACCGCACTGATTTAAGATTCATATAGACAGAGAACTGTATCACATTAATTTCGTATTTATAATGTCGAGGTGTGCTGAATTTGTATTTTAAAGTAGGCAGTTTGGCAGGAGCGTCACAGTCAGGAGGTGATCTGATATCTAATATCGGAATGAAGACGACATTCCGTTGAAGCTAAACGTAATGTAATGCTCCTTTAAAAGTCCTACGGTCTCCAGCCAGTCAGACAGATCACTCCGCCACATATGAATTAATACGCTATAACTCAAAAAAGCAATAGGATTGATGTCAAAGGTTATTAATAACACGAAAAAAATTGCCTGGATGTTTATAAATCAGATAATATTGCGTGATTGTGGAATTTATTGCATCTTCGCATTTCGTGCGAAAGATCACGATTAATCTAATAAACTAGCGGACGCCCGCGACTTCGTCCGCGTCTTCAATTCACAGTTCCTAAATCCCTACAGTTAAAGTGGGTGGAACCCCTGCAGCATCAGGATTGAGGAAATGGATCCTGCAATTCAACGATGTAGTCTTTATTTGGTACCTACAATAATTCATAATCAACAGTTCCTAAATCCTTCCCGTTTAGATGGGCAGTATACCTGCAGCATCAGGATCGAAGAGTTGGAAACCGAACTTTTTATGAGAACGTCTCGCAAAGTTTTTGTGTCGATTAAAAAAAGATTCACGCAAATCGGTTAAGAAATCACGGAGATACCGATGTACAGAGGTAGAAAAACACAACTCCTACTCCTCCTTTTTCGAAAGTCGGTTAAAAAAGTAGCCTATATTCTGCCCGATAATATCAGCTATCTACTTCAATTGAATACTTATATCAATTGAATTCGTCGATAAAGTCATATCAAAATTTGCCGAAGCCCACGAACAACGGCTTCACCGCCACGTTAACGTTGAGGCAATCCAGCTGCTTGACGTAACGGAGCTAGTGAGGAGGTTAAAACGGACAAAACCATTTGAGTTGGTGTATAGTGTATTATAGTGATAGTGTAGTGAAAGTGCTGCCTAAAAGAACACATGAACAAAGTGTCTCTAAAGACAAAGAAAGACTAAGATGCGTCATTGGACAATCTCTTAGTATATAACCCAAGTAGCACACGAAGGCTGCTTAGCAGCTGAATAACGAATTCCCGTCACGCTTAAAGCTGTATAAAAAAGCTGCATAAGGGCTGTATACGGCCGTATACAGCTCTTATACCTCTTAAATGGGCACAAATTATACAGCCTTAAGTTGAGTAAAAGATTACAAGTTACTCTTTATTCAGCAAATATGTCACGTGACGTAAAAGTGAAGTAGCAAACCATAGATAATACAAATCTAGCAAATTAATATACTTCGTGGAGTGAATTGAATTTGATTGAATACGTGTGGTCATATATTCAAAGTTAAGTGCATTGTTTTCATATTTATAAAAGAAAAATGATTGGGAATGTAATTTTACTGACATTATACATATATATTACCTAAGAAAATTTTAGTGCGCCACGAAAATATTCGGTTTTTAATTAGTTTCGTGATATAAATAAGCCGTGATGAAAACTTGAATAAACAATTTTTAGTGCTTTGAAAAGAATTATAAGATAAAAAGTTGTTATTATGATATCGAGAAGTAAAAACTAATGCAATCCATTCCTAATTCATACACAAAACATCATAAAAGTTGAAAAATGAATCAGTATATTTATATAGGTTATGAGGTTATACAACAAAATGGTGGATTCATGTTAAACAGCGACGTGAATAGTTAAAACTCTGATATTCAGCAATAAGCTTCATAATAGTTCACACGTGCCCCCTTAATAAGTCAGTGTAATAAGAGTTCACAAATACCTTCTTATACAGCATTTGGCGTAATTTTATCCACTAAACAGCCCTTATTCAGCCTAAGCTGTTTAAATATCACTGACAGCTATTATGCAGCTGTAGGATCACCAGTGTACTCTTAAAAGAGTCTTAATACGCATAGAGTTTCAAATAGGTCTAAAAGTGAGTATTTATACAGCTATCTGTGCTACTTGGGAAGATAGTAATATAGAAGTTTAGGTTAAATTAAAATTACTCATTAGTCAACTAAGTTAGGCTAGATTGTAATTGTACTGAGCCCCACTTTGGTACTCAGAATCAACAGAAAAAAAAAGCTATCTACGAGTGAAAGTCCCGTCAAAATCGGTCCAGTCGTTCCCGAGATTAGCGGCAAAAAACAGACAGACAGACAGACAAAAATTTTAAAAATTGTTTTCTTGTCATAAGTACCGTATTTACTTTCGTATGCAGTTAGTAAAAAGCTGTTCTTTTGATATTACAAACATTACAATTATTTATTTGTATAGATACGGCCAGTTGCATGTTAGGACACGCGAAGTGTACGGTTCTGTGGAAGCCCGTCACTATATTATTATGCGTATATAAAAGGGAGTACATAATATGTAATTTTCGTCATAATAGTACATTATGGTACAAGTGTCAAAGTTGGTGATTACCGCTGAGGCGCTATTGAGACCCGAGCCGTCAGGTGAGGGTCTTAAAGTAGCCGAGGACGGTAATCATCAATATACACGTGTATCATACGACGTTTTTCAACACACTTGTGAAGAAAATAACACTAAAATAGTACATTATGGTACAAAACAGTGAAAACGAGTTGTGAAAATTTTTTCGCAATGGCGGGAAAAATTAATGTTGTTCTTTTGTTCGCCCTCTTGAGATGCTCTTGAGGGCAGGCAAAGATCGACGACCATACAGCCTATTCAGGTGTTTATTTGATTTAATCAGTTTTCCGAAACCTTTAATGGCCATAGACTAAAGAATGAGGTTTCTTTTTTTTTTGGCATTTCTCTTATAACCACGTACAAAATGGGGATTTCGAGTTTTCTTTATTACAAAAAAAAAAAAACAAAAGTTACTGACAGTTTTATTTATTAAACACGTACAATATGTTGAAATTATCTATTTAAATACGGAGTTGTATGAAATGATTGCTTGCTCAGGTACATTAATTTAACACGATATTTTTATAAATTATTGAACAAGATCTTTTTTGTAATAGAAACTTTTTTAAGAACACAGCAACTCACCCAATAAAATTTAAAAAAAAAAATTCTTTAACTCACATTGTGAATAATAGTAATCAAAAGTCACAGTTTGAGTTAGAGGTGTCATTGTGTGCCTAGTTGCGGTGAACCGGGAGCCCCTTTATGAGCAAGTGTGTTGAAAAATATATTTTTTTTAATTTAAAATTACATAACAAAACTACAATGCGCCTAGATTTGTTTTATGACAAAAACGTCACTGGAATTTTTGCATGGAAATACGCTTTGAAAAGCTGTAATTTTTCACTAAGTTAAACTAGAAACTTGAAATTTTCACAGCATTTAGAGTCCATATTAACCTTTGTATTCAGTATTTTTAACTTAGTCCAGCCATTTCTGACAAGACTTGACCTACAAACAGACGGGCAACAAAGTGATCCTATGGGGGTTCTGTTTCTTTTTCGGAACCTCCGGACGGAGACGAAATTAAACTAAACCCTTTTAGTTTGAAAAACTTAGCTCCTAAAGTATGGACTTTTACAAGTGACTAATTTTAATTCGGCGACTACCTTTTTAGGGTGTCGTTGTAAAACAACAGGGGACCCTTATAGTTTCGCCAAGTCCACCCGTCTGTCCGTCTGTCCGTCTGCCCGTCTGTCCGCGGTCTAGCGCAGACATTTTACTACTAAAGAGCTGTAATTCGGCCAGGTTATAAATATTAATTACGCCGATTAAGTTGCACAATAAATTTTGACAAAAGCTATTATTTTGGGTATCTCCCCTAGACTTAATGGGGTACGATATCTTTTTTATTCGTCTGTTCCATTGTGTGGGGTATCGTTGGAAAAGTCTTTCAAAGTATTGGAGGTACGTTATGAACATTTTTTCGATTGAGGGTTCCGTTTACGAAATATTAAGCCTTAAAGTGAAAATTTTTGTTAGAGTAGGGCGTCCCTCCCCCTCTCTACATATACTAGTGGTTCGCCCTGAACTGAGACCACAACAACAACACAACAGTAACAGTGGTAACAGGCGGGTCACCTGATGTTAAGTGATTACCGCCGCATTTGTAGCACCTGAGGCACCACCAATGCGTTGCCGGCTTTTCAGGAATTTGTAGATCCGCCCCTTGAATAACCCCATGCTGTAGTTTAGTGGGAATACCGTCGCAGGAAGTTGGTTCCACAGTTTCAAAGTACGTGGAAAAAAGGTCTGGCACAATGGATGGTCGAAGTGCTCCAGGCACCCAGGTGGTGAGGGTGAAATTGTTTAATACGCAACTACTTTAGAATCCTGAGTGTAGCGAGGAATTCAATATACGCTGCCCAAAAACAAAATATTTTGGCCCCTTGTGACACACACTATTTTTCATCACTACCTATGAGAAATTACTATTAGCAATAACTTACTAACTAGAAGACTAGCGTGAAAATTTCTGAGAAAAAAGAAACACATGTGCACATTGCACATGACTTTGATTTTCACCGAACATTGCCGCCAAAACGTAACCGGCCACCAGCTTCTGCATAAATTAAGCGTCCGACCTCTTTGGTTAACTAGTAGGTAATAAACACATACTAAACCAATCAGAAGTGTTGATCTTTCTCTCGTTCCAAGTTTCTTTCGTTTCACCTAGTATTTTGGGTACCTCCTCTACACGTAAAGTGGGAATGATTTTTTTACTATGACTATACCATTCTGTGGGGTATCGTTGGTAAGGTCGTTCAAAAGTATTGGAGGTACGTTATGTGAAAAGTATTAACGACAGCAGTATATATAACGCACTAAAAAGGAAAATTTACGCCGGTAAGAAGACTTTCAAATTAATAGTAATAGTCAACAAACTTTTAAAATTAATAATTTAAAAAAAATCTTTATAAAAACCGACTTCAAACGCCCACTACAAAGAATAAAATAATTTTAGTTTATACACATAATTAGATATGTGTACAAACTAAAAATATTTTATTCTTCATCATATCTATTTATTTATCTATTTATTATATATTTATTTGAATAGAAACGATGAAACCGATGCGCGATGCTAGGTCAACTTCAACATATGACTAAAATTATTTTATTATTTGTAGTGGCGTTTGAAGTCAGCTTTTTAATAAGAATTTTATATATTACTAGCTGTTGCGCGCGACTTCGTCCGCGTCAATTTTTGTTATTATGATTGCAATTAAGAAGTTTTTAAAAGAATATATTTTAAATATGGATAATTTTCCCCGTTTATACAACATTTTTCACTGATGCTACGCTCCTATTGGTCGCAGCGTGATGTTATATAGCCTAAAGCCTTCCTCGATAAATGGACTATCAAACACAAAAATAATTTTTCAATTCGAACCAGTAGTTCCTGAGATTAGCGCGTTCAAACAAAGAAACTCTTCACTCTTCAGCTTTATAATATTAGTATAGATTATTTTAAGCTTTTAGTGTAGCTTCGTATGGGCAATTCACTAGATCATTTGTTTTGCTCATATAAAAACTTTAGCTTAAGTATGATATATGCTATAAACTATGCATGGTTAAAAGCCTACACATACTCTGATCGCAAGCAATTTGCTCTTATTCGTTGAGGAGTTCCGACCTCCATCTCCAAAGATGTTCATCAGATCTCATCAGATCTTCACCTAATGGGACTAATCTTACAATACGTCCTAAAACAAATTGAAATTGGTCCAGATTTGACGGAGTGATGGAGTAAAATCGACAAAAAAAAATACGCTTTGAATAGAGAACCTCTTCTTTTTTAAATTGGTTAAAAATTTCATGTTAAATGACTTAAAAGTCATTAATACTTACTGAATTGCAGCAGCGTTACTTTACGAAATCCTATGATCAAGAACAAACTACATTTGTTTTACTCTTGGAGACGCGGCGATATACGGCAATTTGTACCATGAGTTTTTGCTATTAATTTATAACTAGGTCCATTACTACTTTGGGATGTTATTTTAAAGTGTAAAAAAACATTTTGTGATGAAAAATTACATATTATGTACATTGTACAGTGTACACCCTAATAAGTATGCATATATTGTGACAGGCAACTACGGAACCCTACACTGCGCATGGCCTGATACACAATTGGCCCTTTATTTTCAAGTTCAGTGAAGAAGAGCCCTTATAAATAGTCTCTGCAAAATTTTCAATTAACAGCAACCTTTTAATTAAATAAAACAAACCATGGGGTACAGTTCTTTTATTTACATAACAATTTTCAAATAAACATTTAAAAACTTAACTATTGAGTGGCATTACTAGAACAATTATATAGGTAAGTGCCCATTTCACCAATGTTGACTGACGTTTATGCGACGAATAAATTAGGCATTCTGACAGTTTATGTAGGTATTGAAAATACTGTCAAAGATAAGACTTATTTTACGTTGGTGAAATCAGCCCTAATACTTAATAGACTAGACTAGGGTAAGTGGGCACCGCTGGGCACAAAGCCATTCTCGTCTGCAGTGTAGTCTACTCTATAAGTGATACCGTCGGGAGCTACAAATTCATAGAAACCTCTAACTTTCATACCTTCCCTCTCGTTGTCGATTTTCTCGATTTTACCAGCCTCCTCAGCAAGGATTTTATTTTCAGTCTCATAAAGATAATGGTACCCGTCGGGCAGAATGTCAGTCTCTTGACGGATGATACCATATTTGTAATCATAGTTGCCAGATACCTTGGGGATACCTGTAGGCTGAACGTACGCTGGTGTGGGCCTAACGTATAAGGGAGTGCTGCTCACATACAAGGGCTTGTCAGGAGTCGCAGCAGCAGTGCTGACCACGACAATTTCTGGAACCTTTTCGACTTCTGGCACTGGTTCAACGCTGAAAATATTATAATTTTAAACAAAATATAACTTTGAACGTTATTGCTTATATAAAAATGACAGGAGCCTTAAAATATACTTTTTAATTGTCAAAGTAAAAAATATGATTATTCCAAACACAAAATTTTTTTTCCTCCGTGGATTATTCAGTTTGACAAATACGTCCCAACCAATATCCAGTGTTGGGCAAACGTTTCTTGCATTAACTTTTAGACACACAGACTCGATTAAGATCGTCATGGCGTGAAAAGTTTCACAAATATTTTGTTTTGGTTCAAATGGATTTTGAACTACATTGACACGTCTTAACGTAGCGCCTTAACAGCCTTTTTCTTCTAGAACGTTGTGAAAATGCTGACACATACCTATTATTCAATGTTATTATTTATAGGTTTGGTGCAACCGAATTAGCATCATCGTGTTATGTAATTCGGTAATATAATTTTACACTTCATTTAATTAAAATACTTACACAGTAGGTTTTACTTCAACAGGCTTTACTTCCACGGGCTTTGCAACCTCGGGTTTCTTTTGTTCTCCTGCAGTGCCTACTTTGTCACCGGATCTGAAATATCATTCAAAACGGATATTAAGATCAAGTCAAAATGATAAAACGTCTTGAAGTTACAAACGTAAAGAAGACGTGTGGCACTCGGGGACTGCCGCGGTAAAGCTATTGCATAGCATTTTTTATCAACGCCATCTAGCGGTGAGAGGAGTCCGTGTTCGAGCCTTAGTTTTTTCGTTACGGAATTTCTGGATTCGATCTCCACGCTCAAGGCCCGCGATAGAAGCTATGCAATAGCTTAAAAATCATAAGTAAGTATTATGATTGTTACGTTTGTGAACCTATTGCAACCTTCATTGGACATTGACTATAGATCATTATTAGACGTCAAATATTATTCCCATGTATTGATGTTCGATGTGGCTCGAAGGAATCGTCTGTTAACCGTAACAGTTTGAATGCCTGCCTCTCATTATTTTATTCGGTATAACCCACCAAGTTTCATTAAGTTGTAGCCCATAGGTATTCTGTGCCGCTATTTTGTGCCCATAGTCATGACGTATCTCGAATCGAACAATGCTTCAGACTAATGCAGTTTTTCATGGTTAAGAGTGTATTTAATTAGTGAATAACTTTTGCTATTTCTTCTTTTATTTGCTTTTTTATTTGCTGTACAGCAAATGTAGAAAATATTTTTAGCACCATCTTCTTATAACGGTCAATATCTTTTGTCCGCGACAATGCGCACGTTAAGTTTGATTTTTTAAACCCCTATTTTATCCGCTTTGCGATTGAATTTTCAAAAATCCTTTCTTAGTAGATGCCTACGTCATAATAGCTATCTGTATGCCTTTCAGACTGATCCGTCCAGTGATTTGAGCTCTGCGTTGATAGATCTGTAAGTCAGTCCCTCAGTCAATCAGTCAATCTGACTTTTCGGAGTTATGTGCGTTTATCGGTGAAGGAAAACATCGTGAGAAAACCTGGACACCTGAGAACATAAACTCCATAACGTTCTCAAAGATGTGTGAAGTCTACCAATTCGCATATTAATTATTACTTTAACTTAAAAAAAGACAAACTGACTTGTCAGGAACATATTGGCCACCAGCGCCGCCCCTGGTGCCTTGGTCCTTATTTCCAACATATGCTCCTCCTGGACCACCTCTGTCTGAAGAGCCCGTGTAGAAACCGCCTGCGCCACCGCGGTCTCCACGGTCACCACTGTAAAGTAAAGAAAAGAAAAAGTTTAAAAACTAACCCCTTTAAGCTACCTTTTTTTCGATGACAAGATAGTCCATAACTGCGATCTCACCTGATGGTAAGTGACGACGCAGTTTAAGATGATGGCGGGCTAACTTGGAAGGGGTATGGTAGTGTACCTTGAACCCTTATCTGTTTCCACTAATCGTGATGGAATGCTAAATCGCTTGGCGTTAGGGTGGTAACTAGCCACAACCAAAGCGTCCCACCAATTAAAAAAAATTACCTACGAAAAATTGGACGTCCGCATGGGTTTAGTTTTTAAAATCCCGCGGGAACTCTTTGATTTTTCGAAATAAAATGTCACTTCAAAGGTCTTCAAATATTGGGTATATTACTCATGCAAAAAATCACGTCAATTCGTACCTCTGTTGCAGCGTTATAGAAGGACAAACCAGAAACAAACACACTTTTGCATTTATAATAATTAGTAGGAATAATTTAAATTAGTTAAACTTTTAATATAAAAGAGCGTTGCTCTTCTAGCGTCGCGGGTTATAAATTAGTAAATGTTACCCAGAGTATCAGCCTCTAGAAACTCTCTTATATGAACATTTTATTTCTTTGGGTTAAGCAACATGCCGAAACTAACGGGTGACGTCATATTGCCAACATAATAGTGTCAAAAAGGAGTTATTTAAAAAGAGTTGATTCTTGGTTCGACTGGCTGCGCATTATGAAAAGTCATCAAAAGAAGAAAATCGTTGTCACTTCTCAGTCAGTTATCAGTATAATAAATAAAAGAAAAATATTTGTCAAACATTTTAAATAAATATTAATTCTATAAATAATTAATTACTAGCGGAAATTGTTTATTTGTTAATTCCTCAATTAAATTTGTGAACCATCTTGGAGGATAATAGAAAATGTGAAGTTTGCAGCATGAATGATAAAAGTTCTGAGAAGTTCTTGCTATTCCCAATGGTATCAAACCGGTAGAATGCCTACCTACGATTATTTTAATTTTTATCTGCTATTTTATCGAATGGGATAAAAAGAAGACTGCAGTGATACTTTGCTTTGCTTAGCAGATAAAAAGATGCTATTTCATTGAAAAAACTTCTAGAAAGAAAGAAAGAATTCAGTTTAAAGTAACTAATTTTGTTTCAACTAGTTGTAATATTGTGAATAAAAATGAATATCTAAATACTAGACTCATATTGATCCTTGTTTTATTTACGCAACTTTTGAACTTGATCTTAGAACAATAGATTTGGTACCACATCCCTGTTTTTTGTCGATATCGATAAAATCTAATTATCGATACGACATATCTATCGATACATTACATCCTTAGCTTTGACAATTCTTTCTTCATTACATGGGTTGGTAGTATTGTTTTTCTTTTATGAAGTTGGCTAAAATAAAAACAAAGTCTCGAAATTTTTTTCTTTGAAGTTCCGCCTCTTAAAACGGAGTGATTACATTCTCTTTGCAGAGTATTATAAAAAAATTGTTGTCAAATCATTCATCGGCTAAAGAAATTATATTTGACTGTTGTCAAGATGTGGACTTATTTATTTATTCTTTATTGCACCACAAACAAAATAAAGTAAACTTAACAGAATATATTATATCAGTACAAAACGGTCTTATCGCTAAAAAGCGATCTCTTCCAGACAACCTTCATTAATTACAATCGAAAATGTAACATATAAGAATAACATTTGTAAAAACAGAAAATAAATCGGTCAAAAAACAAATAAATTATTAGCAGTTTTACTGGGACTGTATTCGTCTCTTTCTTTTATATGGAGAGTGTATAGAGCTATTGAATCGTGACGTCATGTTGCAATAGCGATCTCTTTTTCTAACTGGAAACTTAAAAGCTCAATATTTTCAAGACTGGTCGAGCTATTAATGAAAGAAAAATGACCTTGTTATAATATAAAAACCTTTATTAGAGTATTTAAAAAAAATATTGTCAAATACCCAATTCATGCCCTCGAAACTAAGCCTTGGAAATGTATTGGAAATAATTTTTTCTATATTTAAAAAATCATCATCATTATCGTCAATTAAGTTCAATTACAGATAATAATATAGAAAGAAATAAGTGTACAAAAAAAATATCGCTGCGAATAAAAAAGTGGGACGTCATACTAAACGTAATATTAAAATAAGTGCATTAGAAATTTTTTATCTCAACTTGATAATTAGGTCAGCACATTTTTTTAGGTTTATTTATTTTTCAAATCGTTACACTATGTTGACATCAGTTGGATATTAGAAGCGAGAGCTCCTAATACGCCCTGATCTGAGAATAGCCCGTATTTTTTACGGACTCTTCTCAGATCACAGCTGGATGAACCTACCTATCTATATAATCTATAATTATATAAAAAGGCTTGTCCTGACTGACTGACTGACTGACTGACTGACTGACGATCAACGCACAGCCTAAACCACTGAAGTTAGAAACTTGAAATTTTGACAGTAGGTTCCTTTTATGACGTAGGCGAGCACTAAGAAAGGATTTTTCGAAATTCGCCCCCCAAGGGGGTAAAAAGGGGGGTTAAAGTTTGTATGAAACTCCGTCATTTTTCGAGTTATACTCATGAAATTCGGTATTTAGGCTTTAAATTGAAAACAAAAAAGTACGTGTTTCACAGTTTTTAAAAATTCTACCCCCTAAGGGGTTAAATAGGGGTTGAATGTTTGTATAATAGTCCTTCGTTCTTCAAGTTATTTTTCAAGTTACGTTTATGAAACTTGATATTTTGGCTCTTGATTAAAAATAAAGAATTACTTATTTTACATTTTTTTTAAATTCTCCCCCCAAGGGGGTAAAAAGGGGGGTTAAAGTTTGTATGAAACTCCGTCATTTTTCAAGCTATACCCATAAAATTCGGTATTTAGGCTTTAAATTGAAAACAAAAAAGTAAGTGTTTCACACTTTTAAAAAATTCTACCCCCTAAGGGGTTAAATAGGGGTTGAATGTTTGTATGATAGTCCTTCGTTCTTCAAGTTATTTTTCAAGTTATGTTTATGAAACTTGATATTTTGGCTCTTGATCAAAAATAAAGAATTACGTATTTTACATATTTCGAAAATTCTCCCCCCAAGGGGGTAAAAAGGGGGGTTAAAGTTTGTATGAAACTCCGTTATTTTTCAAGCTATACCCATAAAATTCGGTACTTAGGCTTTAAATTGAAAACAAAAAAGTAGGTGTTTCACAGTTTTTAAAAATTCTACCCCCTAAGGGATTAAATAGGGGTTGAATGTTTGTATGATAGTCCTTCGTTCTTCAAGTTATTTTTCAAGTTATGTTTATGAAACTTGATATTTTGGCTCTTGATCAAAAATAAAGAATTACGTATTTTACATTTTTTGAAAATTCTCTCCCCAAGGGGGTAAAAAGAGGAGTTTCAATATCCATAGTTAAGACAGGACAACGTCTGTCGGGTCCGCTAGTCTATACATATAATAAAATTGTAGAAAAGTGGTGTCTGTACAATGGAAATATATAAAAAAAAGTAGCAGGGGTTGTTATTATATCGATGCCGAACCCGAAATTGTAATTAATTTTTTTTGTCTGTTTGTCTGTTTGTCTGTGTGTTTGTGCACGCTAATATCAGAAACGGCTGATTCGATTTAGATACGGTTTTCACTAATATATTGTAGTAAGCTTCACTTAACATTTAGTGTTTATTACATGTCAATCGGTTCATAAATAAAAAAGTTATGTCAATTTAAAGAATCACGGCGAACATTTTTAACGTACAGAGTACGTAATACACGCCTCGCGCCTGAGCGTCCGTGGCTATTTAAGGTGAATGTGCACAAGTCGACTTCCATACATTTTTGAGTATTTTTCTTTTGGGTTATTCTTGAAATATATACATTTTTTATTTTATTTCATTTGTTTTATCATTTCTTTAGGGCTTTCTACAATCGCCAAGTTCATGTCAGGTAAATATTTATATTATTTTTATAATATAAAACCGCATTAAAAAAGGTCTAAATTTACGTATGTATGCGTGAGAATTTACATTTGACTTGGTACTATAGATGTAAAAATACCGTATAATACCAAATGGCTATGAATTTTTCCGGTATAATTCAATAGATTACGGTATTTTTGGTATTTTATTTTTTCATACAAAATTATAGTTTGATTTTCTTGTAAATTTTTTTTTGACGTGTTTTTGAATGAATATTTATTGCTTGGTGATCATTAATCAAATTAATAAAGAATTGGCCCGCCGCTTGCTGCTGGTGCTGATGCGGGTGGATGAATACTTTGTCATACAATGTAATAGAATGAAATTTATAATAGGTAATATGAATAACTAGTGAGTAGGTGAGTGGTGGTGAGTGGTGGTGAGTGGTGGTAAGTGGGTGGTGATGGGTGGTGATGGGTGGTGATGAGTGGTAACGAGTGGGTGGTGGTGAGTGGTAGTGAGTGAGTGGTAGTGAGTGAGTGGTGATGGTTGGTGATGAGTGGTGATGAGTGGGTGGTGATGAGTGGTGAGTGGGTGGTGGTGAGTGGTGGTGAGTGGTTGTGAGTGGTGGTGAGTGGGTGGTAATGGGTGGTGATGAGTGGTAATGGGTGGTGATGAGTGGTGATGAATGGGTGGTGATGAGTGGTGGTGACTGGTGATGGGTGGTGGTGATTGGTGATGGTGAGTGGGTGGTGATGAGTGGGTGGTGATGAGTGGTGATGAGTGGTGATGAGTGGTGGTGAGTGATGGTGAGCTCGCACGTTCTATGATTATGATTAAATCATTGAAATTTTAAGTCTAAGATTTTTTAATAATTTATGTTTGAATCATTATGTCCTAATTTGTTTATAAATCATTTTAATAAAATAAAATTAAACGCAGAACCACGTTTTTTATATTCCTTACTGATTTTTTTACAAACAAAACGTATAGATCTACATTGAAAAACATAAGATAAATCGTTAAATACGAAAAATACCATGAGAAATGGAATAATACCGAATAATACGGTATTTTTCGTATTTTACCGTTTTGCATTTTTGGTAAAATACCGGCTTTACATCTATACTTGGTACCTGTTGAGCGCCATCTATCCCTATAGTATAAAATTACTTCGTGCGTATGGAAAGTTCAAATTTGAGCACGAGGATAAAGGATCTTTTCGAAGTTCTGTGTAGGTATAAGTTCAAAAGTGATTCGATTTCCATACTAATTTATTTTTCCATTTATGGACATCTAGGGCATAATTTCGTATTGAAATACATCCGTTGGCATTTTTTAGATCTTTTTTTGTGTTAAAATATATTTATCTGAAGAAAGGGCTAAATGAGATCGAAATTTTTACTGATTTTTGTCAATGTATGAGTGAACGGCGATAGCGCTGCTCGCATGACAGTAGATGCTGCGTTGCCAGTTTGCCGATAGTAAAGTGGCAAGCGACGTTGCCGCTCTTAGTTTTGCGTTTGACACAAATTAAAATACTTTTAGTTTACGATGCTCCCGGTCAGGTAATGCCAACGGTATGAATTTTCACAAGAATTTAGGGAAAATATTCCCTACAAATTTGAAAATATGAAGTATATCGCGGTATTACATTAAGACTATTATAATGATAAATAAACTTGCTTTTAATAGCCTATTTAGCAGTAGTAAAAGTTTTTGATAGGTTTTACCAAAACCAATATATACGTCAGCTTATGTATATTACTCATTATTTCATTAATACAGACTTTAAATAATACTTATGTATTAAAATAATTATTCGTTTTATGAGCTCAGGATGTATGGCGCAATAATAAATTTCTAGGTAAAAACTATTTAGAGATGGCAACCCCTTTATTGTGACTCACGCGACGCAGACTGCAGAGTGTTCTGTGGGAGTGTCTCTGTGGTCTGACGTATGTGATAAAGTTTGAGTATTTTTTTGTGCTGTGTTGTTTCCTTTCATTTCGTTTATCCCATCCAAAGAAAATAAATTATGGAGCCACGAACTTCACGCAAAGATTATCTAAATGACCAATAGTCTGGCCCCCGGAAAAGTTTCAAACGAGTTCTTGGACAAATGAAACGATATCACGAAGAAAGCAAAAGGTAAGTACATACACGAACCTTATAATTGCACTTCGAATAGGTACTTACATAAATGCTTACATCAAAAATTATTTTGCTAAATTTCTGTAATTGATCTAGTTACCTGCTATAACTTTTGAAAACATAACCTCTTATTTGCAGTCGTACTAAAGTGTGGTGCAATAAAAGAAAACAGATAACAATCCTACCGTTCCTGTAAGAAAGGCGAACCCACGAATAGAAATTATTGGTTGTTTGTTCATTAAAATTACATTACATCTATTCATATAATAACAGATTGGATAATACTGTCAAAACTTATAGTAAAATTAAAAAAAAATATCACACTGAAGCAAATTTTACACAAAATAAACAAGGAAAAAGTGAACAAGAGCCATCTACATCAAGATCTCTGGACATAAATTGGCCTATGATCAATCCAAGCGTCAATAGTCATGAGTTGACTGTTGAAATTGTACAACCTGATAATTTGCATGGCCTAAGCTTTCCTGAGCTCTCACATAGCATGTTTTGATCTAGAAGGCAACTGAGAATATAATAGTATTTTGCTTTGTTCCAGATATGTAAACAAAAAGCGACAACACCCTGCCATAATCATGTGAAGAGCATTCTATATAAAACCAATGTTCTGACTTCTGATCAATGACATGGCATAAGGCCAATACAATGAATCAGTAGCAAGAACATTGTTCATAGAAAAAATGAAAAAAAAAAGCTGTGCGACCAGCAGTGCTCTTCATTGATGAAGAGTTTGGCATTTTAGGAGCTAGCCCTGATGGTGTGTGGTACTAGTTGATTACAAATCATTGTTTTTGAATATATCCAAGTATTCTATGAAAACACTGTTTATTGATTTTAGTAGAATGTTTTATGATTAGCCTAGAGGTTAGTCTCCTATTCCGGGGGTCGCAGGTTCGATCCCAGGCACGCACTTACCTCTGGCTTTACTAAGTGTGTTTAATAAATTAAAATATCACAACGGTGAAGGAAACATCGTGAGGAAACCTGCCCACCTGAGAATTCTCAAAGGTGTGTGAAGTCTGCCAATTTGCATTGGGCCAGCGTGGTGGACTATGGCTTGTAACCCTTCTCTGAGAGGAGACCTGCGCTGAGTAGCGCAGTGCTATGATGCATCAGTAATCAATGATGATGATGATATGTTACGTCAATGGATTACTGATCATGATGATGATGGAATGTTTTTATTTTCATAGGTACAAATAGTAATAATAGTTCTTATTACAGGTCCAGGGCCAAGTGCGGATTACAAAAATGAACAAATGTTACTTTGTTGGATATATTTCACCAACATACAACATCATTATTTTGGAAATAGAATGCAATGTAGTTTTTATTGGTAACGTGATACCGAAACTAGTGAAATTTTATAAATATAGTATTGCCTGAAGTTGTACTTCGAAGAGTCAGCAATAATCAAAGATGCTTAGATATTTCATTGTACTACTTAAAATCAATAAAAATATTTGAAAAACGTCTCTGCTTTTAATTAAATTATTTAATAATCATATAAAAACATGTATATATATATATAAATGCGAAAGTGTGTTTGTTTGTTGGTTTGTCATTCAATCACGTCGCAACAGAACTGCGAATCTTTTGCATAAATATAGTTGACGACCTGTACGGCTATTGTCTATCTCAGTGGCTATCGAAAGTTTCTTACTAAGAACTGTCAAACCCGCATCTTGTTTCACGAAATTTGGGTTTGAAAGTTCTAGTTAGCAACTTTCCAATTTTCCATAGCCACTAAAAATTTATGATTAGTAAATGATGTGTTCTTATGAGAGGAAGGTCCCGGGTTCGATTCGCGGCAGGGATGAATTTTTATATTTAAAATATTTATTTATTTTATAACATTTATTTTATAGTATTTATTTTATATTTTACAATATTTATAACTTTATGCATTTATAATATAGCAAAGCCGTGCCACCAAGCGATTAGCTTTCCGGTACAATGCCATATAGAAACCAACGGGGTATGTATGGGTTTAATAAACACTGTCATACTCCTTCCAGGTTAGCCCGCTCATATCTTCGACTGCATTGTCACTTACCACCATGTGTGATTGCAAAAATACGTGATAAATTAAACCACGTTTCAATGCCATCTAGTTACATTTTATAGTAAACAATTTGTACTTTATGTTAGAACCACTGAAGTCGGATAATAATCATTCGTCAGTGTGTGCGTAAGTTTTGTATCTCTACAGTAATTGAAATGACAGCTTTGGAATTTATGATTATTTGTCTAAATGGCTACGCTTTAAAGTAAACTAATGATGTAATAAAATAACCGGCATTACTATAGGCACGCGTAGTTTAATATTTTTAAAATCTATGCATAGCAACTTTGCGAAAATATTAAAAAACTGTCAAACTCTATAACAGCGCCATCTAGCGGGAATCTGTCCATGAGAAGCGCGTGCCTTGATCCTTAAAGCGCGCTGAGAGCCGCGCCCCGAAAAGTCACTATTCCACGCGAACGAAGTCGCGGGCACAGCTAGTCAAAAATAATAACAATCAAATGATAAAAGTAATAAGTGAACAACTATGTACATTGTACAACGTTGATTAAAATAAACCGCTTAATTTCATGTAGGATGACGCATGACGTTAGGCATGTTACACAAATTATATAATTACTAGCTGTTGCCTGCGACTTCATCCGCGTCAATTTCTGATATTATGATCGCGATTAAGAAGTTTTTAAAAGAATACTAGCGGCCCGCTCCGGCTTCGCACGGGTATAAAATATATAGCCTATGTCATTCGCTGTTAATGGATGTTATTATACATATAAACCTTCCTCTTAAATCACTCTATCTATTAAAAAAAACCGCATCAAAATCCGTTGCGTAGTTTTAAAGATTTAAGCGACCAAGGGGAAATAGGGACAGAAAAAGCGACTTTGTTTTATACTATGTAGTGATATGTATTTTAAATATGGATAATTTTCCCCGTTTTTGCAACATTTTTCACTGATACTTCGCTCCTATTGATCGCAATGTGATGTTATATAGCCTATAGCCTTCCTCGATAAATGGACTATCCAACACAAAAAGAATTTTTCAATTCGCACTAGTAGTTCCTGAGATTAGCGCGTTCAGACAAACAAACTCTTCAGCTTTATAATATTAGTATAGATTGCTACTGTCCATATTTTTAAACTGGTTATACTAATATCATGAAGAGTATTATAACGTTATACATAATATTATCGAGCATAAAATCAATTATCTAATCACTTCTAATTTTCATAAACACAATCAAGGTTCTTACATTGAAGATGCGTTCGGTTTCATAAAATATGTTTATTATGTTACAAACGCGACATAACAATATTAATAAACGAGGTGTAATTTGTTTACAAATATCTACGCAAAAGTCAGTCAGTGTCATCTAGGTTACACACCTAGATGATTATACCTAGGGCCAACGATTTAATAACCGAAATTAATATCTTAACTAATCCCAAATCGTAATCAATTAAAGGTCGATAGTATAATGAAGAAGTGTAGTAGTAAAGTGTAAAGTTTTTTTTTTATTTTTATTCGATGACAAGATAGCCCTTGACTGCGATCTCACCTGATGGTAAGTGACGATGCAGTCTAAGATGGTAGCGGGCTAACTTGGAAAGGGTATAGCAGTAAATTCAACCCATACCCCTAATCGGTTTCTACACGCCATCGTGCCGGAACGCTAAATGGCTTGGCGGCACGTCTTTGACGGTAGGGTGACTAGCCACGGCCAAAGCCTCCCACCAGAAGTTTTTACCAATCATTAAAACAGATTGCAATCTCGCAACTCATTACGTGGACTGATTTTTTATTTTATTATTAAAACGCTTTTTACGGTACATGTATAAAATCTGGATGAAATTTAATATCTAGATTTGGGCTTATCACTTCAGCTGTATCTGAGATGGTTGCTCATGCTCAGGTAATGGTACAATGCGTGAGGGCTAACTACCAAATGTACCTAATCAATACGATTATTTTTGGTCGTTAGCCCTTGACTTTACTCAAATTCGTGCACCCGATGCCTTTATATCACTGGCCATGAAACTGAAACGTGGAAACGATGAATCCGGACGAGATTGTCCGAAGACGGGCGCACTCAACCCCGCTCATTTACACTTGGTTCTAGGCCCGAATTTCAGATGCAATCAATGCGAACGACCAAGTTTAATCACGGCATTAGTTGCGAGAGAATCGATGGGTGGGTTATGATGGCCGGCGAGAGAGGTGACTGGTTGAAATAAAAGGTAGTCTGCCAACCCTACCACGCTGTGCAGCTCAGGAACTATCTCAGTCATGACACTTGTATTTTTCCGAGTCAAAGTTCAAGTTAATTTTAATGTCAAACGAATTTTTGTTTTGTCAGGCATTTACACATGCTCATAAATTAATTTACAAGTTAAATACGACCATGAACATAATATGTATGCAGAAACTAATTAAATTAGTTGTGAATCGCATAAACACACAGTCATCTTCCAGGTTTAACATGTTTGTGTCTCAGAGTGAGATCTATACAGCGTGCTTTTACTTTGCTCAGACTTTGATTTCGATTTCAAACAAGAATGTCAAAGTGCTTTCTATTAATCTATAGAATTCAGCCATAATGCATTGACATATTATACCTATTACTTATTAAGAGATGTAATATTTCACATCAAATGAAAAAAGGTGTACCGATTTTATCATCATGGTTAAATGTTATCATACTCGCTACGCTCGTAGCAACTACCTATCATAAATCATCAAATTCCATTCATCATCATCATCAACATGTATTTTAGAGATCATAAAACGTCAAACTTGGATTACAAATAAATATTGTTCAAAAATGGCGGAGCCTTACGGCAACAGAAATGATCAATGATCATGATTTTAATTAAGAGTGCGTAAGTGTTTGGGAATTCCGCTGTAGACACATTTTTCGGTCATTATAATTAATATTAGTTGCGCATGGGATGGGCTTCAAAATCAAATCAATTTCATTCAAATAAATGTCGTATAGCTTAAAATTTTTTTTACCGATACGTTTACGTTACCCTACGTATTTTACTTTATGACGTCAACTTTTATAGTAAATTTCTACTTTTCATCATAAAACTTACTTAAAACCGTTAAATATCAAGTGATCACACTATAGTAAATAAAACCTGGTAAATAAACTGTGCACAAGCTGGATAAAAAAAATAATTAAACTTACTCATAGGCACCAGCGCGATCAGGAATGTAACGACCACTGCTGTCGTATTTGCCAGGGTTGTAGCGGCCAGCGTCGTAGCGGCCTGCATCGTAGCGGCCTGGGTCGTAACGACCAGGGTTGTAGCGTCCCGAGCTCGGAGCCTTTGTGACTCTGCCAGAGTAGTAGCGAGTAGGGTCGTAAGCACCGACTGATGCACTGGCCGTTGCGCGACTGATTGGAAGAACAGTCGGGGTTGGCCTGAAAATCAAATTTACAAGCCTTTTATTCGTCTGTCTTCATTCCTTGAAGTGTTTTTTACTCAAATTAATTTGTTATCTAATGAAATTATTTAACTTATTATGTACTTACACAGTGTCAGCGGCCAAGGCAGCTGTTACTGCCAATAAAAAGATCTGAAAAAGTACAAACGTATAACTAATATTAAAATGATAAACGACGAAAGTGATATAATGTAATTTATTTTCAGAAGTTCTTTTAAAATTCAAAATTAATTAGCATGTGTGTCTTTATTTTGGTTGCATAGAAAATTTAAAACGTATATTTTATTCGATAACGCACCAGGAGCCCCCGCATCGTTGTTATCTACACGGTTTATCACTTGAATGTTGGTGACACTAACACCAATGGCTTTATATACCTTTTTTCATCTAATTTTATAAGATGATGCTCCTGGCCAGTTCGTCACATTTATAATGTGTATGAAATTAACTATTCATTAGCAAAGCTTCTCAAAGTATGTCATAGAGACTGATTACTATTTTATTTTAAGATACATATCATGTATATGCAAAAATTTTATAGCTATGCTAAAAAGTTTATAGTTCCTCTAAAATATACGACATTATATCCTGTTAATTATTTATTACTATTATTTTTGTCACATAATTTGTAATATAATTTATTATTTCAGTTATACTAATTGATTACATATTCGTATTTTCAATGTTAAGAGCATTGACTAAATATTATTTAAAATTGCATTTTAAAATATTTATAAAACAATGTCCCTGTTTATGATTTGGTTGTAATATAGACTTTAATTTCTTTGATAGATAACTATTATGTAGATTTAATGTTTCAGTATCAATTACAAATGTTGACTACAATATTGCTGACTTTGACGAGTGTACGTATGAAGTAAAATCTGTTTCTAAACACACGCATGCTTGTTGCGAATGCTATGTTTGTTCGTATACGCGCAAAATAATTCGCACCAAATTCGCTCTTTCTGTTCAAGTTCTAGACTGTCTTCTAATTAAAATGCAGTGTACGCGCGTCAAAAGCACTTATAATACGTTTGTGTTAAATCAATTTATATTTTTTTGTTTCTGGTGCATGTATGAAATTACTTTGGGAAACTGTGTTAGAACTGCGTACATTGCAGTCGGTAAAATCATCGTCTTACAAATATAGGTAGAAGATAAATGGATAGGTAGCGAGTAAACTGTTGATATTTTATTTTAGTGGGTATGAAACTTTTCAATGTATTATTAAGAAAAAAACAAATAGGTATAAATTGTACATATCCGATTGTTATTTACTTTTCAAGGATTGTCATTATAATTTATTTTCTTAAAATTTTAATCGGTCGCTTTAAATTAACGAAATGAAATACTGGTTCACCATGGCTCTTAATACGATAAGAATACATTATAAGGTATTACTAGACTCAAAAGAAGTTAAATTACTGCACTTCTAAAAATATTTATTTGTGTTAAGCATTGCTGGTGTTAAGTCTTCTGGATATATAAAAAGAAAGTAGGTATGCATATGCGTTTGACAGCGTCGCTGCTCTGCCCGCGCTTCTTTTTTATTAATATTTAATCTTTTAATACATATCTATCGATTCGATCTAGGCAAAATCCGACACAGAGACAATTTACATTTCAGAAATGAATAATGGACACAGTTTACTTTTTATTCCAGGGATTTATCGAAGAGTTCCTACGTTATTTGCAATAAATACACGCGGATGAAATCGTGGGCACAATTATCTAACAAAATTTAAAATATTCAAGGTTCGCATTTTGACATTCGATCTCAGGTACGCATCAAAGTTATGTGCATTTTAAACACTTGAATATCCCTTGCTTTATCGGTGAAAGAAACTAGTTAGGAAAACTACATGCCTGAGAGATCTCTCTAATGTTCTCAAAGGTAGGAGCAGTCTTACAAGCCGCACTTGGCTAACGTGGTGGACTATCTGAGTTAATCTCAATTGAAAGGAGACCTGTGCCCAGTAGCGAATCGGCGGCGGTAGGCTGAGATAAATAAATAAAACCTTAATTAATATTAGTATTAGTAACTTAAATAAATGAATTTACTCTTTAATTTATTAATATTTTACGTAAAATTAACTTTTATTGTTTGTTTGAAAAAATATTTTTGACGTAGGTTTTTTTTACTTTTTTATTTCAAAACAACAATTTTTTTACTAGATATAACAGCATGGTGTAAACATAAACTTATTCGAGTTTTTCCGTATACCATCGTCGACATTGATACATTCTTTAAATCTAAATCTATGTTTAGGTACAACTTAATAATAATTGAAAATTAGCTAATGTAGTTTTTTATCATCTGCGTTTGTAAAACTTTGAGAACATTACTTATTAAGTTTCAGTGTATTGATAACTTCCGAACACTTGCCAGGTTTATGCCTACATGTCAACCGTGAAGTCCTATAACGATGACGAGTAGAATAATATAAAAAAAAAATGGTGATTTCATGCTAATTATAATTCAAAATATGCTTGAATTGACTATAACTCAGATTATTAAAACATCCGTGAGTATATCAAGTTAGTGCGATATGATTTAAATAACGACAGATCGAATTAAAAGTCCCCAAATATTTATAACAGTAGGTACTTATGTGTTATAAATATTTGGGGATACATATATACATTACTCATTTTTCTAGGTCTTGGTAAAAAAGAGAGTTTTTGAATAATAAAAAATTCTGAAAATAATGCCGCTATTTTGATATCCTAGATAAGCGTTTTCGTCAAAAATAATAATTAATACCTACTTGAAATAGTGATGCGGTAATAACATAGCACACTTTCATTTTAATCAGAATATGGTTATAAGTACATAATTAAACCTCTTTAAATGAAAATAAAACTAAGTAGTATAATTTTTCAATTTTTAGCGTTATGTTCTTCCTATAGACCCCAGGTGGTAGTGAGGGTCGAAGCAACTCGTATGCTCTTATATTAACCATAAAAATAAATGATTGAGCAATAAAAGTTCGTAATCATCCGTACCTATGCAAATTCAATTGATGCTACAAAGTAAGTAAAGTAAGTAAAGATTGGTCAAGTACACGAATCTAGGTTATAGGCCGTATATAAATGAGATAGGCGTTACATTATCGTAAACTACATTGGAATATCCGATGCTTTCGACTTCATCCAAGTGGATGGAGTTTTTTTAACCCAACTCTTGCTCTGTTTTCCTTATTGTCAAACCCAACTTATAAAACGAGTTTAATAAAGCAATATAATATTATTAATTTATTAATAAATAACCTACTACAGATAATAAAATTCAAATATTGACGTATTCTATCTGAAGAGGTTAATTAGCTGCAAAGTTCAAAGGCTAAAAGTTGACATAGACAAATTTATAACAAAAAAGTAGATCAATATAAGACATCAATCAAAAAATAACAGCAACGAGTGTAGGGTAACATTCTGGGAACGGTCAGTGGTACAAAAACTGGAACTATAACGAATATATCTAACAAGTGTAAATTAAATATTTAAAACCAACATGTGAACGAACATCTACACGGATATAGTACACAATATTTCAAATCAATCGCACCTGTGAAAATCAACTAAGAAATGAGATGATGATCTTCAAACACCTAAACAAATCTTACAATCTCAATCACGTTAGTTTTCAATCAGACAAAAACTATATCGGTTGCAAAACTAAAAGGGAACAGATAAACGCTCAGATATACAGAACCAAACTGCATAATTCGTCCATTCGTTGCGAAGTTACGAGAGAACGAATAAACCTAATAACTTAAAACCAGTATGAAAATGAAAATTGTATTTTACATTTCTGCAATCAAAAAAAAAAATTTTTTTAGTATTTTGGGTTGTTATTTGGTTGGTTGTTAATTTTTTTTAATATTCGAAAATTTTCCTGAAACTTGTTTCAAGAAATTCGAATTACTTAAGTGCCTTTTTTATATACTCGGACTTAAAAACAAATCACGCTCAAAAACAAAGGACTGCTCCTAAAATCTCACCCTCACCTTCGCAAAAACAAGTTTTGGAGGTCGATACAATTGTAGTAAAATTGTAAACTCATTGATATTTTACTGAAATTTCAATTCAAAATTAAATTGATGTGTTTATCCGTGATTTTGAATAAATAATATTACGGTTTATTGTAATTTTTTTACTAACCCCAAAGGCTCAATTTAGATTTTTGCAGAACTTTTAGAGTGATTTAGTGATTCAGATTCTACTTTATATCCAAGAAACACTAATGCTGAGATCTATAGAGCGTGCTCAGATTTAAGGTAGAGTTAAAACGAAATATAAATATGTTCTGATATAAAGTCTTGTTTTACCTCTGTCTTGATTCTCAGCAGAGTGAGAGTGCGGTTTTGTAGATTTCAGCCTTAAAATGAAGAAATCAATCAAATAGGTTTTTTGTATGGATGGGTGGATCTAGAGCGTAACAATGAATTTTTTTTTACCTTTTTAATTTGGGAGACCAAAGGGATTTGTAAAAACCTAATAATAAATACCACGCAGGAATAATCGCTTGCAAAAAGCGAGTAAAAATAATTTTATACTGCTTTCAAATTTCTTGTACAAAATGTATTCTTTTTAACTATAGTAGCCAAGCTGAAGTTAACTAATATCCTCCTATCCCTCCCAAATAAGCAGAAAACTTGTTCTAGGAGTAGGTACGACAACAGTGCAACGAGTGGAGTTCGAACCTGCAACCTCTCAGTTTTCAATTCGCACCTTTAACCGTTGAGGCTATTGAGGCTTTAAATAAATATGGGTTTATCGGTGCACGACTAGAGCGACGTTTATCATGAATTTTATTATTTTACATTCCGTTACCATGTAACTTTGTGGGTCAATCTTTTGAAACAATGTTTGGTGTATACATAGGTCGCATTCCCAGAATCAATTAAACTTTACTCGTCTTTAAAGTACATTATATACTTCTAAGTCTATTACAGTATGTGTATTTTGAATTGTAAAATCTCAAATATATCATTTTGTGATATTCAAGATTGTTTTCAATTCTATAGAAGCATTTAATGTGCTCAGGAAATTATTGTCTTAATATAGAAGATATCCAAAAGTAAGGTTTTACAGGTTTTAAAAGTATAATGACTATAAATAAAATGACATTAAAACCTAAAATTGTAGCAGTAATTTAAATAGTTTAATAATTAACTATGTTAATTTGAGATATGAATCCGGGTATCCTTAACACTGTCAATATGTGAGCATCATAGCTGAGCATAGATAGTTAAATTATTTAAATCATAAAAATTATTATTTTCCAAATAATTAGAACACAATGTACTTTTTTCAAACTTTTCTCACGATGATAAATCCATATGGGTACATTGAATAATTATTAGTATGGGTACATTAAATAAATTTCAGCCACAAAGTACAGTCGCGGTCAGATAATGTTTATCAGTTTTCAAAGTAGATTCTATATCACATTGCGTGCAGTAAGGTCTATAACGCCATAGAATATCGAAAGCATATCGACTGTCAGGCATAGACGTGTGCATGTAATTATGAATCTTAAGGTGGTAAACATTTTCTATCCGCTACCGTACATAATAATTATAATTATTATGTACTATGTGGCTGGAATTTTAATTCTAAACGTTCATAAACGTCAAAGTTGGCAAAATGATCAACTGATACGTATATTATTTTATTCACTTGGGCAAGTACCAAAATCTTCATATAATATATTATGACGGATTGGTTATAAACTCGAAGTATGACGGTCATTGAATAAATAAAAATTATTAATATGACATTACAAAACGTTCAAAACAGCTGAAAGAGTTCAACGCGTACACAAGTTACGCGTTGAACTCTTTTAGCCTGAACTTTTTTGATTGTATTATGAAGTAAAATATTAATATTTTACAAATAGCATCTAGATACTACTAATATACTTGTATAATTTATCATTATCATAGACCGATTTTTTGTCCATTATTGAATTTCAAGAAATAATTGGTTAGATTTCAATCAAATTAACTGGTTATCCATAATAATTATTACAGTCCTTTAAAATTTTATTTTTATAAAAATAACCCATAAAAAGTTTTTACATATTACTAAGTTATCAATATTTATTAATGCATTTTAATACGTGCAATTAAGCACTAATATATATTTAAACTAGTTACATAATAATATATTGAACTGATCAAAATCAATATCCGCATAAATCTGAGATTTGAATAAGTATCGTTATCTGCCAAACGCATGAAAAATATATATATTAAGGATGGTTTTATAAAATGGCGCAAAGTATCCCCTTTTAAGTAAAGTCCTTTAGTTTACATTTAAGTATAGTTTTTTTATTTGACATTTAATAGGCACTTAAGAATTGGCGCAAAGAAGCCTCCATTTAAAGTAAGTAAATTATTATACATACGGACTTCGGTCAATGACAGCTAGATATAGATACATTATTATTTTCAATATTAAAATTTTACGAGAATGGTATGTTAATGGTAATAGCCCTACCATTACTCTATATGCCCCTAAATTTAGGGCTAGACTAGTGTCACACATGTGTCACAGCAGCTATAGTACCCGCACATCCAAGCATTGCGTCAATGCATCGTTAGAGCATTCTTATTACGTGGACCGACGATCTCAAGCTTGTCGCTGGCTACCTCTGGATAGAACATAATGTCCTCCCGACCGATTCCGGCCACGGCTGCAAATCTCCACAGAGATAAGCCATCTGCGCGGGAGATATTATAGTGCACAAGACGGCCCGCAAGCACAGGTGCGCTCTCTATTCCCTCACTCTCATAGCCCGATGGGACGGAAAATACGACACGAGCGAAAAGAGATCAGGCACAGAACCGACGGCTTTACGTGCTCTCCGAGGCACGGGGGTGACTCACCACCGACTTCCTAACGCCGGATAATTACTAAAAATTTCTTAACAAAAAATCCAATACATTTTTGGCCCAACCCGGGAATCGAACCCCGGATCTCGTCATCCGTAGTCGAACTTGCTAACCACCTAGACCAACGACGCAGTTAGAGGCTCTGGATAAAAGCATCATAAGATCATGTTCTATGGTGACCCTTGTAAGAGACCCATTTCCAGTTGGTACATAGTGGATGTAGTGAGAGGTTGAGATGACCATCAAAATGAGGTAATAAGAAAAGTTAATTGCTCATCTATTATGTTTTATTTTAGCGCCTTTATGTTTTTCAAGCAAAAGCGTTCCCCTACTGCTTGCGAATTGAATTCTGCTGTAGAGTCTGTTCAATTAATCAGTTGACATAGGTGAATGGAAATATAAGTTTTAGCAACATTGTGAAAGAGTCATTGATGAATCAGTTTGATAATTTACATAAAATAAATCTAAATAAATTTAATTAAAAAATAAACTATGCACACATTAATGTGAAAAGGTGGAATAAATGGAAAAAATTAACCCATGTAATTCAACTGACTTATTGAACAATCTTTTCTTTGCATAAAATTGTGTTGTGACTAGTGAAAATATTTTGCAGTTATTATTAGTTAATTGCGCTAACTAATAATAAATAAAAAAACATTGGTCGTTTTTGACTAAGAAAAGAAGAGCTTTCGAAAAGGTATAATAATTATTTATTAAAATATATGCTCACGAATGAGATACTGGCATATTTTATTAGCAAAAGTTATTTCGCGAGCTACTCACTAAATAATCAAACGGCCACATCTAAAAAAATATCTGCATTTTTATATGACAACTTCTTTGCTCTTTATAGCGTTGAAGGCGCAAAAATTTAAATAAGTAGTGGTATATTTTTAATTAGTTAGTTAGCTCTTAAAAGCGCAAAACTGTTCGCTTCATATTTTATGGCATCAATCGATCTCGTTGTTAAGATATTAGGTACTCATCGGGGCCAGAGTGACATACCCGCATTTCTCAACATTCTTAAATTGACGATCTCCTTGGCGCAGTGATAAGTGCTATGGTCTTATAACTGGGAGGTCTCGGGTTCAATGCCCAGCGGTTGCAATTTGGGAATTTATAATTTCTGAATTGTCTCTGGTCTGGTCTGGTGAGAGGCTTTGGCCGTGGCTAGTTACCACTCTACCGTCAAAGACCACCAAGCGATTTAGCGTTCCGGCACGATGGCTTGTAGAAACAATTAGGGGTATGCCCGTTATAAGTTAGCCCGCTACCATCTTAGACTGCATCGTCACTTACCATCAGGTGAGATCGCAGTAAAGGACCATCTTGTCATCGAATAAAAAAAAAATCGTCCGCTCCAGATAACAAATATTATTCGTATATTATTATAGTGTACGAAAACAAACAGATATTTTAATTACTTAGATGGTACGTACAAATCTATTACTATATTAAGAGCAACTTCTACGCTACGGAGTACTGCTACTGCTACGGAATAGGGCGGTGCCTCTCGGTTCCACTCTGCAGCACATAAACACATACTCAGCCTTTTTTTTTTTGATAAAATTCAAGCTCAGCTTTATTTATTTAGGTAACGGGAATGAAGCAAGTGTTTATTTTCTGTTGTGGGATTATCTAAAATGATTACATCAGTGTGACGATATCAATAAACTCAGCCAATTGGGATTGGCTGAGTTTCTGGCATTCTTGCTGCACTGTGGTTACATCGGTACATACAGCATTGAACTAAGCTGGAACCATTTTATTGGCATGAGACATAGTAGACACTTAACTTACTTAGGGTAGATTTTAAGTATAGTTCTCTTATTTCACGAGGGCTCGTGGCTTATGGTTGTGTGTGTATCGTATCTGTGTAAGTGTGAGCGAGAGCTTGCTCGCACTTGACCGCTACCACCTAGGCTCCTGACAAGCACGCTCACTTACGCAATGTGCACGTAGACGACGTAGCCACAAGTAAAGCACCCGTAGATATAAACGTACTATAACTCTGTATGTGTTTATGTGTACGTTTTTTTTTTGTTTTTGTGTATGATGTAATGTCAATGAATAAACGATATTCTAATCTATTCATGCAAGAACTATTTTGATTATTTAAAACGATAACAGGTCTTTCGTGTTTGTTTTTCAAATTATGTCAAATATAATATCTTTATTTTCATTTCAGGATTTTTATTGCATGTGCCTTCCAATTCGGTGGTATTTTACCACCGTGTTTGACTTTGCTGAAAAGATCGAGTAAATAGTTATTTTTAGTTAAGCTTATCGTTTGGTCTCGTACTGAAACGTTAAATTGATTTGTAGTACCTACACGATTTAGCCGCTAGGATGGTGACTAGTCTCGGCCGAATTCTACTACCAGAGTAGACCTGAGGCAATTAAGAAATGATTACAAATATCCTCCCCATGAACTCACTGGAACTCACTGGCGTAGAGCTAAAATACATAGGTAAAATGGATTTGAAACTCTCAAGTTCGATTGTCGCCATATATATTTAACTATATTAATATCTACGTGCTAGAAAATACTCTGTTAGAGCTTTTAGGAAATGTTTTGTTTGTAGATTACATTTATAACAGTAATTGTGACAGTTGTGCCATGCATATGTTTTTATATGAGAATTAAATTTCTCTATGAGCTTAACTTTGATACTTACATAATATCATATAAATATAGCTCTTTTAGCAATCCTTTTATTAGATACACAGATACACAGTTACAATAGATTTGTTAGTGATTCTCTCAAATTGGTATAGATATATAAGTAGTTGATTTTGTATACTTATAGTGAATTGTAATATTTTGTGTGTACCGATGGGGCTGATATAAAGGTCACCTTTAAAAGCCCCATTTTAAATGGTGAGAATAAAAAAAAATATATAGCTCAAAACTGGCGGAGATTGCAAATTATCTCTTGATTGTTTTTTGTTTTTAATTTTTCTCCCGTCAGTACAAATTTTGCACCCAGTTTTGTTCAATCTAGTCAATATGATTAACATATAATTATTGCAGTTAATCTAAATATATAAAAGGCAAAGGTGACTGACTGACTGACTGACTGACTGATCTATCAACGCACTGCTCTAACCACTGGACCGATCGAGCTGAAATTTGGTATGCAGGTAGCTGTTAGGACGTAGACATCCGCTAAGAAAGGATTTTGGAAAATTTCAACCCCAAGAGAATTAAATAGGGGGTTAAAAAATCGAATCTAACGTGAGCGAAGCCGCGGATTAAAGCTAGTAAGCGGGTTAAAATTGTACTAAGAACTCTTGTTAATTTTAAAGTATATGATACGAGTACGATGGGGCTATCATATAATTTACATTTTATAAAAGCTTTTTAAAATAAATAAAAATCTAGAAAAGAAAAACAAAACAATTCCAAAACAAAACAAGACTAAAGGAGAGAAAAAAGGAAACCTACAATACAAAAGAATTAAGTAAAAAATGAGATAAATAATAAAATACTCCCTGTTGTAAGTTTGACTACATATTTAACGTGGAGATGCCGATGGGCATCGAGTCTCCACATTTAGACCACACAATATTTAAAAATTAAATAAGTATACGTTTGGCTTTATTTGGGAATTTTAATTATTGTTGGATTTACGGAGGGCTTTCATCTTATACTTCGGTTTTTTTTTGAAAGTTGGTAACCTATTTTGTTCCTTATTCAAGGTCTGATTCGGATGTTTAAGGCTTGCTTAATAGAAATAAAGGAGTAGTTTTCGATGAAAAAATTCATGTAACTACAGTTCAGTTAAAACTGTAACAGAAGTCTTAGGTGAACTGTTTCGCATCAATTATTTAATTGCAAGTGCTTGATCAAGTCTTAGGCTCGATTGTTTAAAACCGTTAGTTATCATTACAGATATTCGTTAAAATGGTTTTCTTTGACATTTTGTTCTGTAACGCAATGTTTAACGGTTACGTGTCCGTTAAAATTTGCTGAAGTAACCGTGCCTAAGACTAGATTGTACCTGCTATTTGTTTTCAAATCGTGAAATATTAAAACTAATATTTTATTTTCTATTTCATAATTGGTACGTGTTTTTCTGGTATACCTACTCGACATAAGCCAAACCGTAAATGAAATGGACAAAGTTTCGTGCAAACCTCTTATTATATAATTTAAAACGGATGTCAGAATCCTTGTTCACCTTCAGAAACATGAAACATAAATCTTTGAAACTAGTCAATAAAACCTCTGTCATATCGGAGTGAAGATGATCGCACCCGCAGGCCTCTGAAACTAGTTTCGTTTTTAATGTCAATGGGTATTATTAGCTTAGTACTGCCTCCCAAGAGGTCGGGCGGGTCACTGAGAATACTTCTGCAGTTGGAATCACTTCGAAATGCGGAGCTCTACATTCGACAAGATAATACATTACCTCGGGTTATATAAATTTTATTTTTACATAATTTATTTTTATCTGAACAGATACTATTTGAGCTATACCGACCCTGTACCGGGAGGTGAAACAATGATCGACCCCTACTTAGATGAACGGAGGATTTCGCTCGCTGGCAGCCGCTGGATGCCAGCGGCGCAGGATCGTGCTCTGTGTCATTTCAAGTCATTTCAAGAGACCTGTGTCCAGCAATGGACGTCTTTCAGTTGAGATGACGAGGTATTATGAATTATTTGTGCGTACCAAACCAATGATTGCAGCGCCAAAAATTGGACAAACCACCTCTTTAAACTCAATGTAACAAATAATAAATCAAAGTCAAACATTTAATACAGAACTATTTAAATAAATCATAAAAGGTATATACAAAAGTGATTAAAAAGTCAAACGTAATAGCTATATTCGTGTGTACACATAACGAACGCCACTCAGTGATTCATAAATTCAATTTTATTATTATACTAATTCCTTGAGAAATGGATGTCAAGTTTCTTAAAATCACAGGAGGGTAAATAACTTATTAACTATCATAACCTAATTATACCCCTTAACAGTCATGGACCGATATGTTTAATAAATTGTTACCTGCATGCATTTCAAACCTTAAAACATATTCTCTAGTTGTTGAATAAGAGTAAACTTGAATAAGGCCAAATTCATTCATACAGATTTAGAATCTGAATTTTCCAATTAAACTCCAAATCAAGAACAGCAAGATGTCATCCTCTGGGGCCCTTTATTTAGGGCCCAAGAGAATGTAATCACTCTTAGGGCAAAATGAGTGAAAAGAAGAGGAAATGTCAAGTAATCTCAAACATGAGTTTGACATTACATTTCAAATATGACGACGGTCTTCGCATTAGAATCGCACAACATTTTATATAGGTTATGCATTTTTCGGACTTTTTTGGATTTAAGTATATTTCGGCTTACCCTTAAGAGTATTTCTTTAAGAATTCTTAATCCTGAACTCCAAATCTGATTTGATGGATATGTGATTCCGGTCTAAAACTGTTGATTTCCTCTTTTAATTTAAACATGAAATGGGTACTTTAAATGTATTTCGTATTTGGTTCCTATGCTCTGTGATTGCAGCCTATTGATTATTATTGATTATTCTTTCTGTGGCGGTGCTGTGGCGAGGTATTTAAGAGCACGCTGTATGGCTTCGGGGATCGGGGGAGAAGTAGGAACAGCGCTTCCCTGGGCATTGTAACCGTTCTCATTAGCCACGTAGGTTAGGGAAATTGGTTGTCCGTCATCACTACGGTATTGGAACTGTCCTTGGATTTCAAGGGCTGGCTCCTCAGCACCAATGTTTCTGACTGCTCCGGTAGCTGAAGCTGAAATGCCGTTGCCAGTTTCGTATGAGTATTGAAAAGAGCCATCAGGGTTGATATTGCTGTCTTGGCGCAAAATCGGGATCGGCTCCTTAGACGACTGAGGGCGCGCCAAAGCGATGGCGACTAGGGAAAGAACAATCTGAAAGAAGACAAAGTTAAGTTAGTTTAACGCCTCAGTGGCCCAACGATTAAAGCTGCGGACTGATACTGAAAGGTCATCGGTTTAATCCTCACCCATTGCATTATTGTTGACCTGTCTCCGAGGGGAGAGGAAAATTTAAAAAATATGTGTATGTATAAAAATTAATATAATATACCCTTGATCATTGAGAAGGTATAAGTTTTAATCGCCGACTATGCAATATGAAAGGAGTAGTAAAAGGTTTGATAGTTTTTAAAAGTTTAATTGCACTAAGAACTCTATTTTGGAAACTTACAATGGTCTTCATGTTGGATTTAAAGTGATTGATGCACTGGACAATGTGGATCTATCAGTGTTTTGGGTATATATATAGGTGCTGCCTCCACCTTTTAAGGTATTACACCATACTCACGTCCAAATAATTCAATAAAACTGTGAGAGAGCCTACCTAACTAATTATGCTTGCAAGATATTTACACACAGCGTAAAAATTTATATTTCTTTTATTAGATTTTTTATGTTTTTAATGTTACTCACTATTATCTATCGATAATAACACCTCTAAAGGAACTAAAACCATAGGAGATAAAATATTTACCTGGTAGGTACTCGAGTACTCTTTATATTTAAAAGTTACTTACTTACTTTTCAACTTTGCCTAAAAGTTATCTCAATTCTAAATATCTAATAAATAACAGACAGCACTTCCTTTCTCTTCCTCTAATAAACGGAAATAAAAATGGTTTGCAAAAAGCAAACACGTGGCTTACCAAGAACAAATATTTGGTAACACCAGATAAGTGCTAATCGGATTTATAAGTACCATCACTAGACCAACCAAATACCTATTGAAATTATTTGATTGACCTTCTGATTTCATATATTAAAATATACAAATTTTTAAAATAGGTACCTATCTTAACATCTATTTGACACAATGATTAGTTAATTGGCATATTGAATTATATATTATCTTCTCCCATTTATTACCCGTGGATCCTCCTGTAGTCGAAGCAAAGATCACTGGAATACCTTTAACTGTATTATAACTTGACTTAGAACAATTTAGTACTAATGTATTTCGGAGGGACTGTACAATCCAGGGACTACGGGACGAACTACTATTTTAATTTGGCAGCTTTGTATTTCTTTGAGGGACCACAGGTGAGAAAACCTTCCCCTTCTTTATCAACCAATAAACGTCTGGACATAGGGCTAGCGGCTCCTTGCGCCTTGTTCGATGTCGTCGTTCAACCTAGTGAGGGTCTGCCAACATTGCACTTTCCAATGCGAGGGTTGCCTGCCCCTTTGGACTTCAACGATCATTATTTTTAGAACTAAATGTGCAATCATAGCCAATCTAGCTTAGCTATTCCGTGGAGTGTGCTTCGTCGGTTCTCCTATGGATTTTCTCATTCACAAATTAAGGCTATAAATGAATGCATATTTTGTGTTTTTCAGTGGCTCTCTATATTATAGCTGGTGTAGCTCAAATTCAAATTTAAAATTATTTATTTCATGTAGGCCAACCCGTGGCTCTTAAGACACGACGAGACTCTACCAGTCTAGTGGAATTTAGATTCTTGTGGCAGATGACGGACATTTCGTGGAGGCTGAGTTTGGCACCCTTTAGGTACGGAACCCTAAAAAGGACCAAAGACTAAACACAAAAATCAAATCTTCGGTACCTACGAGTATGTAGATAATAGCCCTTATTATGATATCAATCCATTAAGGATCACTATGTTTATGATCCATAGACCATACTCATAAAAACATATAGTGTGTATTAAAAAACACCATTAATAAATAATAATTATTTCTAAGGTTAACCAATATCATCAAAATAAAATTCAAAGCTACACTTGTCTTCAACTGATCATTTGTTTAAAAGGTCAATGCCTATTTTTTGCTCAGCATCGTATTTTTGTAAAATACCTGATTAGAACATAAAACTATTGAATGATTCATAAAATGTAGTGAATTCCTTCAAACAGCGTGACACGTGAGGTAATCCAGTAATAATAAACTCTGTAAATGAAAAATAAATAAAAGGATGTTGTGACATTTTGGTCTAATGCATTGAATGTTATATTTGGTCTACAAAAGTACAAAAGATTTCATAAATAATATTAATATAGTATCTTATATTGTTATACGAGATTAGTCAAAGTTAGGCTGCGTCCACGCCTGTGCATTTTGTTCTGCAAAAATTATTTTGTCCCAGCACTTATTATATTATGCGTCAGTTTTTTTAAACGAACTTTTGTTACTTGCAGAAAAAATAATGCAGAGTTGACTGTTAAAGTCAACACACGGCGCGAATTATATCGGAGTGAGGCTTAACAATGACATCAATCTATTTTGGTGCACTTCAGGCTTGTTGATTTTCTGGCTGTGGAGGAGCGGTGGCGAGGTACGCGAGAGCCCGCTGGATAGCTTCTGGTACTGGGGGAGCGGTAGGGAGGTGAGCACCTTGAGGCTGGAAGCCATTCTCATCAGCTACGTAAGTCAACTGAATGTTGGAGCCATCATCACTCGGGTACTGGAATTGACCTTTGACTTCTATTGCATCAACATCCCCAACTTTCTTCAGATCACCTTGCTGGTCAGCGCTGATACCGTTTCCCGTTTCAAATGAGTATTGGTATGAACCGTCGCCATTGATTTGGCTATCCTGACGGACGATGGGAATGGGCTCAGTCGGGGCTTGCGGAGCAGCTAGCGCCACCGAGGCGAAAAGAGCTACCAAAACCTGAAAAAAACCACAACTCTTAGTATATTTTATGCTCACACTTTCACGTCATACAACTATCAAGGATTTAACGACATTATATGCTCAATAGAACACTACAATATGAACAGCACATGATAATTATTATTGGTGTTGCAATTGAGCACATATGATTTATCACTTCACTGACACTAATAACTGAATTCGAAATCACCATAGAGCACTTACAAAAGATTTCATTTTGTATTGTTGGTGAATTTGATGTATCAATACAAGATACTGTTATTGAGTGATGCTTATGTATCCTGATAATTTGAGTATTTATAGTAGGCTTAAGTTACCCACCTCCCTGCAATCCTAGTTTCGCAATCCTAAGTGATGTCGCAAAATCTATGAAATAAGTAAACAGTGGATGCATTACCTCGAGATGTAGTTATATGTCAACTTATGCGGTGGCCGGCGACGTAACGGCTTTCAACAAAGCTAACGGATTTTCATTTGTTCAGTATTGACCTTAACGCAAGCGTGTTTACGTCCACAAAATCATAGCGCTTCGCATTCCTTGATCACACAATTCATTAGTATGTAAGTAGTTACACAAAGTTTTTAGAGTATCCGTCCATCATCATTCAATTTCGTAAGATGCCACGAAATTACTTATTGCTTTTGCTCTGCTAATTTAAAGACAATTTGCGTTAGTCGTTATTATTGCCAACGCGAATTAAGCCTCGCCGGCTTATATCTATTTTGGTAAGCATAATTTTAATTTAATTTAACACATTCGTTGTTATGTACCTTCCAAGTAGACGAAACGCATGTTCGTGGAAATGCACGGGGGTAAGTATAGTATGCAGTACCTTGGTATGTAGTCAGTAGCAATCCACGTGGGCCTGATTCTACGATCACAATTACGTATTGCAACGACTCCTCTGCGTTTCGTGTCATCTATCAAGTACCATCATCATAATATTACAATAGACAATCTTCAATTTAATAGGATTTGCAACGATTGTACTATAGAGAGCTCTCCTAAAAAGCCAACATTGTCATTGCACATTAGTAACTCCATTGTGTCAAATAAAATAAAATACATTGCATCATAATTTTTATTCTAAGAACTAGTAGTTAGTCCCGACATTGCTTGAAGGTTACTTTTACTTAACATTGAAAGAGAAGCGTCTATCGTAGGCAAGGTAAGCAGTAGCTAACAAAAATCAAAAGTTGAAGATGTATATTGTATACCTACCTAAATACCCTTTTATGTGGAATGGAGTTACAAAGATGAGATGCATTACCAAGCATTCTGTTAAACAGATAGAATAGTTCACACATGCCTACAGTGTCAAATGTTGTATACAAGCCTAACAGTATACTCCCAGTAGGTACGAATATGTCGTACCCATCGCAAAAGTCATTCGTTTGAAATTTGAAATGGGCATATCAGACAAAAAGGTTTCCTTTCATATCGATTATGTAATCGCAAAAATGAACAATAAGTGGTATAAGAATAACTGCAAACAAATTTTTAGTTGCGCATCACATCGACTTGATTGGTCTTTTTACGAGGAACGAGATTAAAACTCATCTATAGATCGCCTAATTTTCATAGCAACACATTGAACCCTTTTATGAAAGAGCTATATTATTTGCCATTATGAAAACGATTTTTTTTCATTCTTTGGGTGGATTTTACACGTGTCTAGGGAGATATTAACGCGTAGCAAAAATCATTACAGACTCGGTGGAATGGTAGCCTTAGAATTGGTAATTGATTGCGCCGTGTAATTTTATGATAATGTGATGAACTCATATGGAATTTTAAAACTTATTTAAATAAATTAACTATTATGCTCTTGAACTTACGATATTAGCTCAAAAGACAAATAATTTTGTATACTGGTAGGTACCAATAATATCTATCTAATAAGTATAATGATATAATAATTCATATATGTATTTAAATAAAATTATTATTAGTAGTAATGAAGAAGGAGACCAACGTGAAGATGCATTAGGATGTTTTGTTCTTAAACTCTTATAAGTTTTAAAAAAATTAAGTAAAGTTGTTAATTTATAAATCGACTTCCTTTTCAAAATATTATACTACATTATAGGTACCTAACCTAAGGTATGTAATAAATAGCAAAACAGCTATAGCCAGACAACCTTAAGTTTTGACACAATGCAAAAAGGAAGCGAGCAGATGATGTGCTTGGAATAAATAAATATAAATTACTTATAAATAAACCATATAAACTTATATCAATATTAGCTAACAGAGTATACAAATTCTACCAATGCACATTATAAAACGATCTTAAAATATCTTTTATTTTTGCTCTCGGTCTAAAACAATTAATATTAGACAGATAACTTATTTTGAAAATTCGCTGTAGCTTCTTGTTCTTTTTTTTTTTCATCAGAAACATTGCATTTGCATACAAAGTACAATGAATAGTAAAATAAGTGTGTACCTACTGCTCACTAGTCTCAAACCACGAAAGAATCACCCCAACAAGTCGCTACTTCAATTCAAATGTACCGCAAATAAAAAAATTGTAGGAATGTTTTATTGCAAAAATACAATCATAATCCTTCATATTTTTATATTTAAAAAATACACCCATTGATAAATACGTTTTTAATTATGTATTATATGCACATATTTGATAGAAAATTAGAAAGCAGTAGACAAAAAATACTTTATTTTTATTTTATTCGCTCTAGTGTAAAAAAGTGTAATTTTGATTTATGGTAGTTTTTAGTTGAAGCAACGAAGTGTAAACTTACTTTCGCATAATAAACATATTGCTAGACAGACAAATCATTGCAATTATAAGAATATTATGTTTGTAAAGATGATGATATAATTTATCTCCTGCCACTTGTTACTTCAGATATCATTTATTTGCAATAAATAACCATGTGTTTATGCGTTATTAATCTAACATAATCGCTCACTATCACGCGTGTCTAATCATACATTTCTACTATAAATGCGAGAGTAGTTTGTTTGTTTGTTGTTCAATGACGAAGAAACGGAGAAATAGATTGGTTTAATTTTTTGGATGGATATAGTGCAGGCCTAGAATTGATGTAATTTTTTTCACCTTACTCGCTCAAAATACTCGCCTTTGTTGCCTAAATCAAGTGAGCAAAAGTTTGTTTTGCTTGCTCAATGAGGAAAAGTATCTTGAATTTAGGATACTGTGAAGTGGCATTTCTAAAATTTAAACGGCAGACGAAAAATTTAGAAATATCGCCGTATACTCCAATATAGTATGTATTTTATTTCTTAAGCAATGACTTGATACTGTATTGCTAGAAAAACATATATTTTTATTAAGTTGTCCCGTCACACGAGAATAACGAGAACAATTTAATTTGGTTCTTTTGCGTCTGAATCCCTCACTACTCTCGGGAATACTTAGAATGCCTTGCTTGATCGGGATTCAAACTCTTTGCTCCAATGTTGAAGAAATTAATATTTTCAGGAAAACAAAAGATTTTAAGAAACTAACAACCACGCGAACAAAGTGTGGGCACATGCACTAACTAGTATTTGGGTCATAAGTCGGGGCTCTTCAAAAAAAAAAACGTGTAAAATGTTTACGACACATGATTAACAGGCGTCGGGTATGTGAAGTTTATGGCGATGGCTGGCGACCTTGACACGGGAGGGAAAGTGAACAGACGGGTCGTTGGGCAACGTAGCGTCATCAGCTGGGAGATTCACCGGCGGTGTTCGCGTGTGCACGATGTGACCGCGTGGGAAGCGCTTTTCATCTCAAGTTTATGCTGTTTGATCTTTGTTAACCGACTTCAAAAAAGGTGGAGGTTCCCCGTATGACGCGTATTTTTTGCCCAACTGCGCGACGCAAAAAAGGGTAATGTGTTTATCAGTATTTGTATATACATCTTTATGTATGTATGTGGAGCACTGGAGTCCAAACGCGTGGGCTGATTTTGATGACTCTTACGTCAATCGATTTGTGTTAATCTTTGAACTGTCACTAAAGACATGACAGTAATCAAATTTCTATATGGCGACCACAAAACGCCGTAATGTGAAAAAGAAAAAATAAAAGTCGATGAACTATGTTGAGTGGGGTATCATTGAAAGGTATTTGAAAATCATTGCTAGGTTTCAATGTTATCGATGTTAGAAACATGATGGTTCTACCGCTGAACCGTATTTCGAATTCGAATGATTCGAATTCGAAATTCGGTTATTTGCTATCAAGAAACGGCCATATAAAGGTTTGTTATTGGATTGATTTGTTTAATTTCTTATGGTACTTAGATTGGGCAGTAACATGTATTGTTTTTATTTGACAAAAATAATTATTACTTTGAATACCTTATTTCCAGTAACAATTTACGAAATTACTACAAAATACGTACATATTTTCTAATATTTTTGTAAACTGTTGCCCACAGCATAAACGTCATTAAAAATAATTCCTGGCCAATTTTCATGTTGTTGCTTGTTAACAAAAAAAAAAAACTTTTGAATATCAAAACCTTTAATTATATCGATCGCATTGCAAGATTACAAAATTATCGAACATAAACAGATGTATTTAACTTAATCTATTTTATCATTACAGATAATATTTTTATCACAAACCCCACTTACTCTATATTTTAGTCTACCTCTCTAATATTCGTCTTACAGCCTCTCGTAGCCACAATAAATAAAGAATTTTATACGTCCATTATACTAGTTATATTTCATACTAGTCTGTACTGGTTAGTCTCAGGGGTTGGCGGTGGTAGGGTGGCGAGATGATCCAGAGCCTTCTGGATGTCCGCAGGAATGGGCGGAGACGTTGGCAAATGAGCACCTTGGGGTTGGAAACCATTTTCATCCGCTACATACTGCAGTTGAATAATCTGGAACATTCAATTGACTAAAGTTCGTAACATCTTCATCAACTCATCAAAAGCTCACTACTGAGGTCTCCTCCCACAGTAGTGAGAACAGTCATAGGTCACCACGAAACCCAATGCAAATCGGTAAACTTTTAGAACAGACCTGGAAAACTCTCAACTATTTAATTGCTTAAACGCACATAGCTCCGACAAATCAGAGGTTGGAATCGAACACGTGGCCTTCCGAATTTGGAGACCGCAGTTCTAACCACTAGACTATCACTACTTTAAGTTTGTAACATAACTATCAATTATTATCACAGTAACGGAAGACTTCTTGCCTGAACCAAAACAAAAAAACATCGGCTACATTATATTTTTAATTTTACACAATCATAATATTGAAACAAAGGTCACGGATGAAAGGAAATTCAACCTAACATAACTTGTATCCATGTTTAATATAATATCAAATTCTTGTTAAATAATTTAAATTACACAAGCTTGGGTTTTTGGGAGTACTCCTTGAAAATGAGCCTCACAGTTTACCATGGTGCGAAACCGACTTAAAAAAAAAACACTTCAGCTTTAGAAAAGTAATCGCTTACTTATTTACAGATCTAGTCCGGATAGCATTTTACCCACTTACAAGTATATTCCTTTATTGCGAATTTATTGATACGTGTATTATACAAAAATTAAAGCAAAACCTATTAATTGATTTAGTTCACACTTCAAATCTTTTGAGGCATTAACTAAAATAGTACGCACCGAAGCGCCTGGTATTAATATCGTCTCACAATTTTATACTAGAGTTTTAAACTACTTTTAAGTTAGGCGAAACGTAAGAACAAAATTAATCAAAAACTAATAATTTACAATATTGTGTAAGATATATTTATCTTATTAGATAAACATAAGAGTAAATAGCTTTAACCGGAAAGAATACCTCCTGAAATAGTATAATGACGACAAGATCTACATTAAGAAATATTATAAAAACAACGATACTATTATCTCATTAGAAAAACATGTTAGAATAAAATCCAGTTTTAGCCTAAGGTACCGAAATAGTATACTGATGCCATAAATTTTACTATCAGGAATTCAAGTTTAAAACAACATTAAACTAGTAGGTTTTATTTTTCTTGCAAAACAATAAAAATAACAAGCACTAAAAATGTTTTTTACGTTAATCTTGAGAACACGATATCTTGGGAATTCTTAAAAGAAGAAAAACCAAACAATCAAATACCAGCTCTTTTTTTTCTGAGACCACCAAACATTGGCTTATTCATCCACCTCTGTACAAAGAACTTCAATTTCAATTTAATACATATTACCACAAGGCAGTAAAGACTTGCGTTCAAAACCGTTCATTTTAGAACTCCCATTAATGCTTAATTCGAGAAAAGGACCTACGTAGACGCTGTCAAGTGTAATTAGATACTTAAAAAAATTCATCAATACAAGAGATGTAAGTACATTTATGTATTATATTTTTTTTAGATAATGGATTGATACTTTTAGGGCCATCCTTGCACAGATGACGTGTTCCTTGTAAAAACAAAATATATTGCAAAAGTCAGAATTCGTTAACTCTTGACGTTGAGAGTCAAACTCCATAACTTAAGTCAAGCACTCGTGCCTTGGAGGTCAGGTAAGAATATTGACAAGTTCAATCCACTTTGCTTTATATCTGATGCTCAAGTCTAACATTAATGATAACCTCACCTCAACTGTTTTACGTTTTGGGCATGCTGTAAGTATATATAATAAATTGAAAATAAATAAATAAATAAACCTTATGGCCCTTAGAGCCCATATGAATTTAGAAAACTTGTTGGATGGTTTTCCAGGGTTAAAAGCTGTCTATGAGCCAAACTTCTTTAAGAACTCAAGAACGAAGAAGAAGCGTTTGAATTGCGAAAAAGTAACAGACAGTACGGTCCAGACAGGAAGCCATAATATCGCGTTTCATAATATTTGACCTATGAACCTAATTATTATTAATAAATCTTCTTTGACCGAATCCGGATCTGGTTACGGTCAAAGACTACTTTTTGTTTTTTTTTTATCAATTTGAATAGACTACCTGTCCGTCCGGCGCCGTGTACTTGTACTGTCCTTGCGCCGTTTGAGCTTCTTGTTCCGGTATACCGAGGTTCTTTACGAAGCCTGCCTCTTCAGCACTTATCCCGTTACCAGTTTCGTAACTAAAAAAATAACACGAAAACTTATACAACACTCTGTAAGCTATACATACAAATACATAAAATTGAAGTATCTGTTTGTATTTTGAAATAAGTAGTAACTTATTTCAAAATACAAACAGATAAAGCTTTATTCGAAATTTTTAACTTATTAGCAGTAGCTAATAAGTTAAAAATTTCGAATAAAGCTTTCCCTGGCTGCATAAGTTATTACCTATAATTTTAATCTACTTCAATCATACCATGATTTTTTAGAATAACAATTAAATAATCTCTTCACTTCAGATTGACAAACAATGTAAATAATTTGTAACTCGGAGTAATATGAAATTTTTTCGCAATCAGTGTTTCATCTCAATTTAATATGAGTTACCTTGACATGTCAATAATACTCAATAACAGTAAATTCTAAAAAAACACGTGAAATGAAATGTTTATTTATAAAATAATCGTCTGTTACAATCATACCAGTATCAATCATATCAGGAATTCCAATTTGAGTTATATTCAACCTGTATCATGGGAAGTTATTACAATATTAGTGCATTGACGTTTCCCAAATCCCATCCCTTGATATCAATTTCGTTATTAGCACAATGAATTTCGTTATAAATAGGTATGACAAATGAAAAATGAAATATATCAGGTTATATACTCAAGTTTGTTATACCTAAACGTGATAAGTTCTTAACGGCAGGATCTCCAAAAACAGCCTGTTTTTGATTCAATAGTAAACAATCAAATATTCTTTGTTTTGATAGGTTAAAAATATATGTTGTAGTTTAATACACGTTCTAAATTATTTTACCGTTCAAAAGTCCATATTTTGAACTTCACTCGATCAAATAATATTCCGAAAACAGTGTAGTTTTTAATTGTTTTTCAGGATGTATTTATAATACATCAAAGTTAAACTATAAAAAAAATTTCAAAAAATAGGCAAAAGTTTTTACCGCTAATTTTTTTCTAAAAAGTTTTCTTTTTTTTATCATGACTGTTTTACTTTCTTTATAACAAAGTGGCTCGTGCACCTCACTTCAATAGTTCGCAAGATACTGCGGCCGAAGATCGTGCCCTTAAATCAATTTCCGAGGCCACAGAATTATTCATGTCTTATTACTTAGAGAATAGAGAAATTAGAAGAATTACTTACTTCCACTTGTATGAGCCATCAGGATTAATGATTTGTTCTTGCTGGATGATGGGAATAGGCTCTGTTGTGTATTGTTGCTGTTGGTGAATTTGCTGTTGAAACAAATATGGCTGTATGCTGCTGATATCCGCCGCTACTGCTCCAGCAACCACCACCAACAAGAACTGGTAAATGAAAATATACTTTATTATTCATCACATGGACAACTTTAGAAGAATTACAGACCTATGGATAAAGGATTAGTAATTATTGTAGTTCGTACCAAATAAATTTACAAACTAGTAGCTAAAATAGTATGAACAATTGAATGTACGCGATTTTTTTCCTTGAATGTGTATTCAAATTCAACTCACAAAACTATGTTTCAATTTGCATAGACGCTCCTTTGATTTATCCATGAGATTAATAAAATAAGATAAGAATCAGTTCTTATAAATTTAAAAGTAATTAGTGTTTTAAAAGAAACTACTAAGGAGTAGGTACAGGAGGCAACTTGGTGCTTTGAATTTCCGGCATAAAAAGTACCTATCCTATGAAAAATAACGGTTCAGCGTATTATAGCGCTTGCGAAAATGTATTTAATGAAGCTAGCATTAATTATAAATCATTTAACAAAATAACATATTAATATTTTTTTTTATTCATCTGGGATTTTGTGAAGCTTATTATTATTTCCAGCTTAATTAAATTTTTATCATTTTAAAGTTTTGTTTTATTTACAATTTCGCAATTGTCAAATTTCATTTTTGTCATTTATTACATTTAGTTATTCGTTAAGACTAAGAAAGGTGTGGTCATTCTTCAAAGCTCAGATTACGGAATAGCAGAATAGAGGACTGTTCCGGCTTATTAATATTGAATTAATTCTAAAATGAAAAGTAAAATAAATGTAATATTCTCATCGATGTCAACGCGGCGCAGCATAGTATCTACCCAAAAATTTTGGGTGGGGATTTTGGGCCAAAATGCTGGCAACATTGCCCCTTCGGAGGTCAAACCAATTCTTTGACCAAAGTAGCTGCCAGCACTAGTAAACTTATTAATAATAAATTAGATAAAAAGTGGCCTAGATTACTCCCTGTTTACATGTCGGTAAAAGTTCTAAAATCGATTCAGCCGTGTCAAAGAAGCCCGGGCATGAGAAAGAAAGACACAGTTTTAAAACCGTCTTTTTAATCATGCATTTGAATCAAATGAGCTTTAATTTCATAGAAGTTATAGACAAACACATATTTATTTCACATTTCTACACTGTTCGACTTTTATTTCTTCATAAAGTTCGTCAGAGTCTATAAGCCTAACTGTCATCTTTAATATAAACTTAGAATAGACTATAACATTTATTTTGTAGCACTTTTTTCACTAGTCTTTTTACAAAAATATATAATCTGCCAGTTTCAACAAAATACACTTTTAGAGTTGTTTTAAACTTACAGTGCACTTCATATTGGGTCCACTTCCGATGCAAGTTGAAAGCTTACAAAAGGTAAAGAGAGGAGTGATGCACTGTGATTTAACTCCTGGTATTTATATGATTTTTTCTTGTATTACGCACCGGCACCGATTAAAATTTCATATTTTACGGCGGTGTATGACAAAGGAGAAGTTCTCGTAGGTACGGAACGTCCCTTGTTGAGATGCCATATCTACATCGTCTCACGTGCCACGCGTGTAGTTTATACAACTGTATGAATATTACCAAATCGTCCCGTACATATATTAGGTAAATAACAGAAATGGACACGAAATCAGCCCCATAGTAAAAAGAGTTCTAATTTATTCGCATTACTAATCCTATGCATGTTTGGTGCCATCCATTGGTGTGATAGGGCGGATGTGACATCTGAAAAGTGGCAAGCATCGATTGGATGCGAAAGGCTGAAGACATCCAACTTTGGCATATAAAAGAGGTCCATGCCCAATTACAGTGGACTAGTAAATTCTAGAGTATGATTAAACTAAAAAAAAAAAGACGTGTGGCACTCGAGGACTGCCGCGGTAAGCATTTTTTATCAACGCCATCTAGCGGTGAGAGGAGTCCCGTGTCAGGTTATTTTCGTTAAGGAATTTCTGGATTCGGTCTCCACGCTGAAGGCCCGCGATAGAAGCTATGCAATAGCTTCTATAATAATTATATTTACGACAAAAATATCCCTGCCTATATTTTTAGCCATAGGTGCATCAGAATATGCATTACTCGGAAACCAGTTGCAAGAATGTGTGACATACTTCAACAAGGTTTTTTAAAACTAAAATTTATTGATGTTGCCTCATCAGCCTGTCATACACAGTATCAAAATATTGCCCTTTAACTTTTATTCATATTTTTTTGTCTTCTTCGATAGTAAGCTACAATATGGACATTGGATACAATATTGCCTCGATTTCTGGTATACTTTTATGTTTCTTCATTAGCATTGAAAGTTTTTTATGCACTGCAAATTAATTAAATATCGTATTTTTATGCATAAGGCCTTGCTATTTCAACGAATTATAATGCCAATTATATGTAGTTTAAGAAGAAAATCATCTAATCTTTAAACTGCACTATTGCGTACATTTTTCAAAATAAGTTGGTATTGTACTAGATAATATAATAATAATATTCATTTGTATGATTGCAACGGTAAATTGAAAAATAAATCTTCTATGATACCTGATTATGCCAAAAATAGATACAATCTGGTCCGTAGGAGTTCATGAAAAATGCGTAAAATTTCAAATCGCCGTTAGCATCTAAACTATTTAAGTTTTATACATGCTCTCTGTCGATTGCTGAAAATTCTGTATTTGAATATATCGATGAGCTTATAAAGTTCAGGTACCTACCATAGTACATACATAGTAACTTTAAACTTTAGAAAGTTGTTATAAAGAATGTCAGCAATAAAAATTAAACAAGTTGTTATTATATCGATCATTTATTCAATTTATTATTTACAATCGAATTAATTTATTTGTCAATTACAAGAAGCCTCAAATATTTAAACCTTTTTTTCTTTCCCAATTGCCGTACGAGCTGTCCAAGGGTTGTGAATGTTGTATCTCGGATCGAAAGGATACCTCGCATCAATAGGTGCCAATGGGTTGTACTGGCCCAACTGACCGAAGCGATTGCGGTAGGTACTGTACGGGTCGTTTGAGCTGTAACCAGGGTCGTAAGCTCTTGAGTTGTACCGAGGGTCGTAAGCTCCATTTAGACCGTTTAACAAAGGTGACGGAACAACACTCTTACCGTCGGCCGGTATGTGAACACCAGAGTGTCTGAATCCTGAAAAAATAATTTACTGGATTATATTAAGTTTTCACCATTCGATTGTTTATTATTACTAGCTTACTAACCACGACGTTGCATTGGCATGGCACGTTAAGTTTAAATATGTTATTGGCATCAAGCAAAACACACATCGTCATCATTATCTGGACCCATTCCCGGCTTATTATTTATTCGTAGATTCCCGGCCCTAAACTGGCCATGTTTGAATGAGAATTTAGTGGCAAACTAAAGTGATATCCTTTACGATCTTTACCTTCGCTGTTAAAAGCGAAATATTGAATTTATTTTGAACCTAATTGCTCATAACGTAGAGGCTTAAATCGTATAACTCTGAAAAGTTAGTGGTGCGTGTGCCTAGGATTCGAATCCCACACCCCCCATAAATCAAGGTGGCTGATGTTTGAACCAATAAACTATCACTGCTTTAAACAAAAATAAACATACACATTCAATATAAATCCTACTAAAATTTATGTACCTATGCATGGATATTACTCCTTCACGCCTCAACGAATCAACCGTTTTGGCTGAGAATGGTGATAGCTTATACCCAGGATTAACACATAAGCTACTCCCTTTTTTATCCCGGGACAGTTCCCAAGGGAATTAAAAAACCTAATTTAACCTAAATTTTAATAATTATATTACTGTAGTAAAATTAGTGTCATACCATTTTCATCAGCGACGTAATTCAATTGGATCGGGATACCCTCAGGTGATGTGTAGCCATAACTACCTTTTTTAACCTACGTAATAACATACAATTAACTTACAGTTATTTATTTATGGTTTAAAACAATAAATTAAGCTTCAAAAGTCCAACGATTAAAGGGGCGAACTGAAAACTGAAAGGACGTCGTCTCAATCCCCACCCCGTGCACTTGTATCCACGCATAGCAAGCTTTGTTAGTTTATTTGGAGGGGAGAGGGGACTATAAATCACGTTTAATAACCTTTTTATTTTTCAACAAAATATGTATAACAATTATGTTGGTATAATAAAGCGTGTGTACACCTTGATAGGATCTACTTTCTTTTACATCCATATTGCGGCTAGATTTCGTGGGGTCTGAACCAAATTGATAAACACTCATCATGAGGAACTGCAACCAAATGACTACCTATAACGTCTACTTCTAGTAGATACCTACCTGAGTTCCTTGGGACTGTCCATATTTGTCTATGTAAGCATCTTTTAGGAACCCAATTTCTTGAGCTCGCTTGCCGTCACCCGTTGTGAAACTGAAATGTTTATTGCTTTAAAACAGATAATGCTATAGTTTTATAAGGACCATGAACGGAGAATATATGCGATCCGCTACAAAATATTTATTACTAGATGATGCCCGCGAATTCGTTCCCGTGTATTAAAATTCAAATCTTTAATTTTCCAGGATAAAGTGTAGCCTATTTATTAATGCTGGGTATAAACTATCTCCATTCCAACAGTCAAAATCAGTTCATTTGTTATGGCGTGAAGGAGAAACAAACATACCTAAACACAGACAAATAGAAACTTTCGCCTTTATAATATTACCTAGTGTAATGATCCAAGATCCCAGAACAGCCAGACGCTACATATTTTCTAAGTAACAAAATGTGTCGGGTAGAGTACCTAGTATTAGTAGTATATACTTTGGTGATTAAGTAGACGTACCTATAAGAGTAGCTTCCATCGATTCCATGATTGTTAGAGTAACTCAAGATAGGGGCTGTTGCACTCGCTGGGTTGTAATACGGGCTGTATCCAGGTGCAAGCAGATTACGACCTGCGTAATATTGGTTTAGTGGAGAAGCTAACCCAACCGTGGCTGCAGGACCATCGCCTAGAGCAGTTTCAACGCAGCACCATATCGCCAACGAAGACGTAAGGAAAAGATTCATCTGTAAATCAAAATATTTATTAACACTATAATAGTTTAACAAACTAGTGAAAATTGATCAAAACTATGGGCGATTCTCTGTAACCTCATAATCGGCTGTCCCGACCGATTTTTTCCAAAAAGTAATTAAATTATTTAAAAAAAATCACTCCTTAATGAAACTTTAACTCTAAAACTTTACGGGGCCGTTTTTAGAAACAAAACTAATTTTAGTTTTTTTCTAGACTTGATAGAACCTCTAAAAATACAGTCCCCTGGCTGTCCCCATCACTGCATTTCCACCTAGAAATGAGATTTACGAAGAAGTTATTTAAACTACATACATTTGGCCGTCAATATTTTTTTAAGTTTCTGTAATAGAGATTACCTTCGTTGTTGTGGTTAGATCCAACTGTACTTGTACTCACTGTGTTACTGATATTGTGGGAACTGAAATAACCATTTATATGTAGCGGGACTGAAATAAACATGATTTATTTCACACGCCCTATTATAATTTACCAATTTATACTTTAAAATTGAAATCTTAAAAGATCTTGCCTGAAAAAAAATCTTCTAAAATGACCGCAAAAACATCAACGGACATATAATAAAAACCATTCGAATTACGCTACAAATTTTATTATGTCAGATGTACCTATACTCGTATTGTATTCACACCGGCCAAGTGCGAATCACACTCGCGCATTGAGAGTTCTGTACCAGCTTCGTGGTGAGATTTTGTAATATAAATTATTACTGTAGACTTGACGTCACTGGAACTTTTATATGAAAATCCAATTGGAAATTGGAGACTTTCTGTATGTGTTTCAGTATGAGACATCTGTATTCAGTATAAATCTCAACTTTGTATCATACCTTGACCCGTTTCTGAGAAAAAGAACCTTGATACACAGAAAGACAGACAACAAAGTGATCCTATAATGGTTCCGTTTTTTTTTCGGAAGCCTAACAAGGAAGATCATTTCAATTATTATCTTAGATGAAGGCTACAATAATTCATTAAATTCGGTATAACAATAATGATACCAATCATTTTGTCAGTTAAGTTCTACTCTAACATCTTGTTGCTCTTAATTATATGTGCCTATCTCATTTACATTTTTAACGAACATAATATTATCTTGTTTTGAAACGTTTTTTTTTTAATTTTTATTTTAGAGACAATACTCGTAGTGTGCCGTGCTTTACTGAACAGTAGTCAGTTTTTTTCTTCTTCTTTATCAAACGATAGACGTCCGCTGATGGACAAAGGTCTCTTGCATGGACTTCCACAGGCCCAGGTCTTGCGCCGTCCAAATAATCCTATCCTAGTATAACGTTATAAATGCGAAAGTTTGAATACATAAATGGATATTTGTTACAAAATCACGCCGTAACGCCTGTATCCATTTGGCTGAAATTTGGCAAAATATTATAGTCTGGAATAATACATACTACTTTTTATCCAGGAAAAAAGAGAGGTCCCGCGGGCATTAAAAAACCTAAATCCACGCGAACAAAGTCACGGGCATCAACTAGTATAAAATACATATATTATATCAAAAGAAACAAGAGACATTTCAACGCGGTCAATGGCCTCATGTTTTTTATTCGAAGACACGATAGTCCTTGACTGCGATCTCACCTGATGGTAAGTGAACATGCAGTCTAAGATGGTAGCCGAAGGGGTACGGCAGTATACATTCAACCCATCCTCCGAATCTGTTTGTGCATGCCATCGTGCCGGAACGCTAAATCGCTTGGCGGCACGTCTTTGACGGTAGAGTGGTAGCGAGCCACGACCAAAGCCGTGGCCATGGCCAGACCTAACCAGAGACAATTCAGAAATTACAAATTCCCAAATTGCCCCTGCTGGTTATCGAACCCGAAACCTCCCAGTTACCTATGTATAAAAACACAGCAATCGCCACTGCGCCAGGGAAGTCGTCAAAAATTTTAATAAAAAAAATAAAAATGCTATTACCTATTGTTTTCACTCATTGAGTTAAATAAACCTAAACCTAAGTCTAAAAAGTGCACCTCAGCTAACTAATGATTTTAGTGACAGAAGCTTGTAGCTAATAAACATTTTTATTCACAAAGCTTTTAACTATTTGCTTTGACTCACTTTTTTTTGTTTTAAGACGACAGACAGACAGACAAACTATAATATTATTGACAAACTGAGTAAAAGCTGAAAAAAAAACTTTTGTTCATCTGAGTTGTCTTGCAAACAGCTACAGACTGATGAACTTTTGTTAATTTGTTGTTGTTTTGTTTGGATAATCCCGCCTCTATAACATGTGTCAGTTCAGCTTTTTTTGTTTGAGAGCACACCGATAGTGTAGAACGATAAAATTAATCAGCTTGAAGAGCAATGAGCCCCGTGCATGATATAATTATAATTTATACGTATTGCTTTTTCGCAAAGAGTTATATTTTTGAGCGAACAATAAAATCTGTTACATCTCTTTCGTACATCATACTTGTGTGAAAAGAAAATGTATCTGATCCTTCGATCATAGAAAAATAAGTGGGTATGTGATAGTGACCTTTCAGTTTTCACCCTTATACCCATAATCTCTTTTTTTTTACTATCGGCATTTAGTTTGAGCTCTATGTTAGTTGATTACTAATATTTATTTGATTAACTTAGATAACATGCATAGAATAACTGATCATAATATTCACATATAAGGGTCAATCGATCATTTAGCATTAACTTGTTTTTAGAATAAAATAGTTTCATTTTACCTGTATTTAAGGCAAGCTTTTTAATAAAATAATGTTAAATAGATGATGCCCGCGACTTTATTCACGTGGATTGAGGTTTTTTGGATTCCCGCGGGAATCCTCCTATTTTGCGGGATAAAAAGTAGCCTATGTGCTATTCCACTCTATATAATCTACCTCTGTGACAAATCTCAGCTAAATCGGTTAAGTCGTTGCAGCGTGATACAGTAACAAGCACACAAACTGTCGCATTTGTAATATTAATAGGATAACAGGATAATTATCATAATTAATTAATAGGATGAATAAAGAAATTCGAAATATAATTATTTATAATTTTTATTTGCTATACGAATTAAAAAAACGTAACGAACCATAACAAAATGTACAAAAATATGGCAGTGCGGGTGAGATTGCAACTAGCAATATGTGAGTATCAGCCAGTTGTCAATTCACATGCTTATCGTGGCTAACATTGATTTCTCAAAATAAGGTAGGTACGATTTAATCTTTCAGGTGAATTTCGACAATGAATCGATTAAATTGAATTAACTATTTAATCGATTACTTGTGGAAGTTAACCCAAATGTTGACTGCTTATCGTCTGGCTGGCTTGGGGATGCCAGGGCCCTCAGCGTGGTAACCGGTCTCATCGGCGACGTAACTGAAAGTTTGAGGGTTGCCCTCGTTGTCGGTCCAAGAGACTTGACCCCTGACAACAACTACGTCTACAGGCTTGTTGTCTTCGTTCTGAACGGTCTTAACAGCGCCGGATTCTTCGCGAGCAATTCCATTTTCAGTCTCGAAGCTGCAACATAAAACGTTTATTAGTAACATATAATATGTATCAACATAATAGTTTCGTTTATGAAATTATTATTTTGAAATTCACACAATGTCGATTACTTTTATACCACCAGCATTCCTACATCTTATATGTACCTACCTATATTAAACTTAAAGTCTACTATCAAATAATATATTATACCTAAGTACTCAAAGCACACATGTTCTTTTGAAATTCTAAAAATATTCAGTCAAGTCAAAAATGTACCGATTACCCTGAGAAAAGTACTGGTTTTAGTAGAGTACTTAAGCTCTGCTTTGCTGAACTCTTCCAATTTTACTTGAAGTTTATATTGTTAAAAAAAGTCACATACCCAAATTTGTATGCACCGTCGGGGCTCTGGTCATAATCGGAGCGGAGGACCTTTGGTGACTCGCTCTCAATGGCGGCGGCGGCTGCGACAGCCACGAAGGCAAGGGCGACAATGATCTACGAAAAAAGACATCATTAAGATCTACACTGTAATGAAATAAGCCAAATATCAGGCTATTTATATTCCAACTTAATAATAAGAGGCTCCTTCATGAGAGGGACAGGGAAAAGTGTCACCAATTGCAGAAATGAAGCCAAGTTAGTAATATTTTAAAATCGATCACGGCCGGACTCTTTAACAGAAAATACTAAGCCGTATTATGAGTTATTACTATAACAGGACAGTAAAATATGTGATTATTTAAACTGCCCTTACAACGTACCACTTTCATGGTTGATTAGTTGTTTTGATTTCGTTGCTGGCAAATGAGCGACTGATGCTGAACTGCCCGCAGCGAATTCTTTTATACATTTCTCCCGGCTTCAACGGTCTAATCTAATGTCAAATGCCACATGTTTTGGATGCGATGTCGATATTCCGGCTCTGCTTGCACGCGTGAATGACGAACATTCTTATTGATGAGTTCTCATATGTCGCACACTTGTTTGCGTCGTACGAAACTGAATTGCCAGCCAGTTCAAAGTTTATATGTAATATTATTTTTATAATGTGACTGTGTAGGTTCTTTTTGCTATGATGTTTTACATGTGGAAAAAAAAGGAAATAGGTAAATAAGTATGTATTTAATTGTAGTAAGTTAAATAGGAAACTTCATCTATTTGCAGAAAGAGTGTTCTACAGTTAGCTTAAATAAAATTGACATTTAGGATTTAATCATATAAGGTAAGAGAATAACTTAAGATGAAAAAATATAGTGTTCTTTTATTATATATATTTGAGTCAAGTTAACTTAATATAAATAAATACATTAATCTATAATTATATAAAAAGGCTTGTCCTGACTGACTGACTGACTGACTGACTGACTGACTGACTGACTGACTGACTGACTGACTGACTGACGATCAACGCACAGCCTAAACCACTGAAGTTAGAAACTTGAAATTTTGACAGTAGGTTCCTTTTATGACGTAGGCGAGCACTAAGAAAGGATTTTTCGAAATTCGCCCCCCAAGGGGGTAAAAAGGGGGGTTAAAGTTTGTATGAAACTCCGTCATTTTTCGAGTTATACTCATGAAATTCGGTATTTAGGCTTTAAATTGAAAACAAAAAAGTACGTGTTTCACAGTTTTTAAAAATTCTACCCCCTAAGGGGTTAAATAGGGGTTGAATGTTTGTATAATAGTCCTTCGTTCTTCAAGTTATTTTTCAAGTTACGTTTATGAAACTTGATATTTTGGCTCTTGATTAAAAATAAAGAATTACGTATTTTACATTTTTTTTAAATTCTCCCCCCAAGGGGGTAAAAAGGGGGGTTAAAGTTTGTATGAAACTCCGTCATTTTTCAAGCTATACCCATAAAATTCGGTATTTAGGCTTTAAATTGAAAACAAAAAAGTAAGTGTTTCACACTTTTAAAAAATTCTACCCCCTAAGGGGTTAAATAGGGGTTGAATGTTTGTATGATAGTCCTTCGTTCTTCAAGTTATTTTTCAAGTTATGTTTATGAAACTTGATATTTTGGCTCTTGATCAAAAATAAAGAATTACGTATTTTACATATTTCGAAAATTCTCCCCCCAAGGGGGTAAAAAGGGGGGTTAAAGTTTGTATGAAACTCCGTTATTTTTCAAGCTATACCCATAAAATTCGGTACTTAGGCTTTAAATTGAAAACAAAAAAGTAGGTGTTTCACAGTTTTTAAAAATTCTACCCCCTAAGGGATTAAATAGGGGTTGAATGTTTGTATGATAGTCCTTCGTTCTTCAAGTTATTTTTCAAGTGATGTTTATGAAACTTGATATTTTGGCTCTTGATCAAAAATAAAGAATTACGTATTTTACATTTTTTGAAAATTCTCTCCCCAAGGGGGTAAATAGGGGAGTTTCAATATTCATAGTTAAGACAGGACAACGTCTGTCGGGTCCGCTAGTTAACACTAAAATCTAAAAATAAGGCCTCCTGGCATCTTTATAATAAAGCTGTTAATGAAATTAATTAAGTATTTAAGATAATAATACTTTATTTAATCGAGATTTGATCCCTAATATCTATATGGCATTATAATATTTTAGTTAATTTATCTTTTTACAAGCTTTTATTACATTGTGGACCAGCTTTTCGATTTTCAAACCCCTATTTATATTCTCTTAGGGGTTGAATTTTCAAAAATTCTTTCTTAGCAGATGCCTACATCATAAAAACTAGTTACCTGTAGGCCGATCCGTAAATTGACTTGAGTTGTGCGTTGATAGATTAGTCAGTCATCTTTTCCTTTGATATACACATTTAGATAACAGGATAGCTACCTTACATTTAGGTATCATTACGTATTGATTTTGTTTTAATTTAATTTAAGGTATGACTAGGTACTAAAATACTGTCAAAGCAAGTTTAAAAATATTTTTAATTAGACATCAGATTTTTTTGATTAATGTAAGGAGGTAAGTATATAACATATATGAACCTTGGTTATGTAAATTATGTACCCACTTTTTCAGATACAATGACATAGACCGTGGTATACCTAAAATTTTCCAACATGGAAATAGACTACTAGTAATTAGCGCTAAATTAATCTAAATTAATTATTATTAATGTGTTATTATGTTTTAATGTAAATTAATCTAAGCTGTAAGTCAAGTTTTTCCAATACACCATTTTAATCATTAACGTATAGACGTCCACAACTCGACATAGATCTTTTGTAGGGATTTCAACACGCCGCAGTCTTGCGCCGCTTGTATTCAACTCTCTCTGCGACTCGTCCGATGTTTTCCATTCACCTCATGGGAGGTCTGCTTACACTTTGCATTGCAATGTCATGTCATTTCAGCACATCAGGATCTGTCAGTATCAGTAGTCTTTCGAACTGTGTCCTGCCACTCAACCTTCACAACCCGTTGAGATATGTTGGTGAACTTGGTCTGTTTGCCTTTAATTAGTTTACCTTAAATGTTTCTACATGTGTTAATTACACAGATAGTCCTTGACTGCGATCTCACCTGATGGTAAGTGGCGATGCAGTCTAAGATAGTAGCGGGCTAACTTGGAAGGGTTATGACAGTGTACATTCAACCCGTACCCCTAATCAGTTTCTACACGCCATCGTGCTGGAACGCTTAATCGCTTGGCGGCACGTGTTTGACGGTAGGGTGCTTAAATAGCCACGGCCAAAGTCTCCCACCAGACCAGACCAGGGACAATTCAGAAATTATAAATTCCGAAATTGCCTACGCCGGGAGTCGAACCCGAGACCTCCCAGTTAGTATAAGACCTACAAACGTCCTACCTACAAAAGCAAAAATATTTTGATGGAATTCCAACCTTTCAATTTATTTCAATCCGCACTTTTAACCGTTGGGCTATTGAGGCTTTTAAAATTATAAGTGTAAGATTAGATAATTATTTATAAGTATTTTAATGTAATGGAAATTAAATTTTGTATGTCAAAATTTGGTTTTATTTTCGTAAGATAACAATAATAATATTTTTATACTTCCAATCAATTTTTCCTTATAGCTACGGCCTTGGAAGCAGGATAAGTTTCTTCTTGCAGAAATGCGCGAAGTAACGAGCAAATTGGGATACAAGTCGAAAATAGAACTTTAAGTCATCATCTATAAATATATGTCCTTTGACAGTATCCTGTAAGCTGCAAGCACGATTAAACTTGAGTTTTCATATTACAGTTACAGGTATTACAGTTATATAGTTATTGTTTTTTATTCGATACCAAGATAGTCCTTGACTGCGATCTCACCTGATGGTATGTGACGATGCAGTCTAAGATAGTAGCGGGCTAACTTGAAAGGGGCATGGCAGTGTAAATTCAATCCATACCCCTAATTAATTTCTACACGTCATTGCGCCGGAACGCTAAATCGCTTGGCGGCATGACATTGACGGTAGGGTGGTAACTAGGTACCTACTAACTAGCCATGGCCTAAGCCTCCCAGTAGACCAGACCAGAGACAATTCATAAATTATAAATTCCCAAATTGCCCCCGCCGGGAATCGAACCCGAGACCTCCCAGTTATGACCTACAAACTTTCACTATTATTATATAATATCGGAACAATAACTGTTGAATAAACAAACCACTTGGCGGAAAACTAAATAAGGTCAAAAAATGTTGTAAATTTTTCCTTGTACAGAAACACTCCCAAATCATCGTCATTGGAAATTATAGTGATGTCAACAATATTGCTCGGCACGCTGATCTGTCGACTAACAGTATAATAAATTAATTTAAGGTCTATTGGCAGAAATTATATACCTAAGACAAATATCCGATTGCAGTAGAGCAGGGCCTGCTATTTATTTATTATAATTATACCGGTGTCATGTACCAAAATAGCCGGAATAAATCAAGATGGGTACTCTAAGCATTACAAGTTACGACACAGAAGGCCATCAAATTGGTAATCTTCAAACAAAGAACGGCTCCAGTTTATTTATCTACAATAGGTATTCGGTAAAATATTCGCATTACATAAGCGTTATATTTAGCCGTTGTACCTGTGATGGGAATATCTTTAAATAGTTTGTACCTACAAAACGTTTTACATATTAAAGGAATAAACATATCAATGTATTTATGTATGTATATATAGGTAGTATATACTTACTTAACATACATTAGAGAAAACGTATACTTACTGAATACTTACAAATGAATCTCTAGAATGAATATCTAGAATCTAGACGTTACAACTGATTAGACACGTTTGCAACCTAGTACCAGCAGCGTAGGTGCTAGTACAAAAAATATCCATTTTGATTTGTAAAAGTGTTTCAAATAAAATAATTATTTTATTAACATAATATAAATCTAATATTGTATCCTGTCTGCCAATCCGCTGTTGGTTAGCGCGGTGCACCATGGACTTTTATAATTCTGAAAGATGATTGATGATGTCTGATTAATAGCAGTAGTTTAGTTTTATATCCTTATCCATTAATAAAATGAAATTTTCGTTAGTTAACCGACTTCCATTTATAAATAATAACAGATTTTTGTGTCCTAAATCAATCGTTTCTAGGCGAAAGCTCGGGGTGCTCAACAGAGCAAAGCGGTACTTTGCGCCCGAACACAGCCTCCTATAAAGCGCAAGTCCGTCCCCATATAAAGTATTGCTGTCACCTTTGGGCCGGAGCACCTCAGTATCAACTCCTTCCATTTGACCGGATTCAAAAGAGGGCAGTTGGGCTTGTGGACAATCCCAAATTAACCCGCTCACTGGAAAGCTTGGAACACCGCAGAGACGTAAGCTCTCTTTGCGTCCTCTATCGGTTACCTATATAACGAGGAGTGTTCTGAAGAGCTGTTTGATCTTATTCCGCCCTCTAACTTCTACAACCGACCGCACGTCACCGAACGCAATTTCACCCTTATCACCTGGGTGCCTGGAGCACTTCGACCATCCGTTGCTCCAGATCTTTTTTTCTACGTACTAGGTACCAAATTGTGGAACCTTCTCCCTTCGACTAAAATGTAAACTGTTTGGGCCCTAATAAATAAAATAAAAAATAATACTTCTCTTTACAGCTAAAACCTCAATAGATCGATCCTCACCCTATGTAGTCCTAACCTATTATCATTATAAGCTTGTGTTAGCAGTGGGTATGATAACACAAGCTCTCCGCTTATTCGGAGGGAGAGGAGAAAATTAGTCAAGTTTAGCTTGGCTTTTCTTTTTCTTCTTATTCTTTTTTAAAAAAAAAAAGAGAAAAAATAGGTCGCACGCTAAAGAGAGTAAGATGACAGAGAAATGGAACATTGTAAGTAGGCTTCTTGTGTGGAAGTGGATACCAAAGATGTGTTCTTGTTTTCATATTTTAATAGGATAGACTGAAAATTTAATAATCAAACGTCAAACTCTTTTCCAGGTACCTATCCTATTCTACTATATAATATTATTATAAATGCGAAATTTTGTGAGGATGGATGTATAGATGGATGGACGGATGTTTGTTACTCCTTCACGCAACAAACAATGAATCCATTGGGCTGAAAATGGAGATAGCTCATATTCATAAAGGCTACATTTTACCCCGGAAAATCATAAATTTCCCACGGGAATCCAAAACCTCTTTTCCGCGTGTACGAATTCGCAGGCATCGCAGCTACCTAGTAAAAAAATATTTTTTTTAAACGACCTCTATGCAAAGTTCAGTGCGTTCTTGATACGACTTTCGTACGTAATATCGCTTTGAAACATATTATGATAATATGATTTCGATGTATTTAAATAATCTTTTCTATAATTTTACACAACCATGGCTATTGTTTACCTACTAGGTACATAGTTTGTTTTATGTATACTTCGGACAATTCTTCATACAGGAATTTTAAGTACCTACTGCTACTAGAGAAATAAAACCGGTCAAGTGTGAGTTAGACTCACACAAAGTGGGTTCATTAGAATGGTCTCAATGTACTCACAGCAAAGTTGCTGATTACCCCGCAAAATTATCCTGCAGACTACTTGCTACATGCTGCAGCGTTAGCTTAAAGTTAGCATATCTTGGAAATAATTCGAAATAAGACAAAACTTTCAAATCAATCGCACCAGTGAAAGTTTGTAAAACCCTTTAATCAAGTAGGAAATGAGTTGATGACCTTCGAATGACTAAGCACATTATTATCTTCATCAACTATAGCTAAGATAGCTAAGATCCATCTGGGTCACGTTAGCTTTCAAACAGAGAAAGTCGCATCAAAATCGGTCCATTCGTTAGAGAGCTACTAGGGAAGAAACAGATATACAGATAAACATGTGAAATTTATAACACCCCTCTTTTTCCGTTGGAGGATAATAAACAGTTGTGACAGACAGACCTACATATGGGTTCCTTTAATTTACTAACATTTTGGTACGGAGCCCTTAAAAGAAAATAATAATTGCCCAATACAGTCAATGAACTTTATTTAACAAAACAATAAGAAGGTACAAAAAATATGGCAGTGAGTGACAAATTGTTAGGCCAGCGTAAAGATAGGACATATGCTGTGCCGCAATCTAATCATTAAAATCATTGACTTATCACAATTATGTTCAGCTTATAATTAATCAATGAGTAATCAACTGTATTAAGTATCTATTTCACCATCGCCAAATAACGTCTTACTGAGGGATCAACAGTTCAAGATATTTGTCAGAAGCCCCACTTATTCCTTGGTTAAGTAATCGTTATTCGACGTTGGTAAGATTGGCACTAAGTAACCGACCGCTCATTGACGCCATTTCAGTCATTGATGATCCTATCGTCTGGAGACGGGGCCTGGGGCCTTGGGGATAGCGTCTCCTTCTGCGTGGAATCCGGTGTTGTCGGCGTAGTATGTAATACTTTGAGGTTTACCCGTGTCGTCGAAGAAAGAGTAAAATCCCTTCACGACTACTACCTTGTGTGGCTTATTCTCTTCGTCGAGAAGCTCTTTCACCTCACCTTCCTCATTGCGAACGATTCCGTCATCAGATTCGAAACTGCAAGAAAGACATTGTTATAGAAATGTTGAATAAAGAAATATTGAGGGGAATGTTCATTTGAGGTTATAACAATACTAGCTTTTGCTCGCGCCTTTATCCGCGTGGTGTTAGTTATTTAAAAATCCCTATATTTTTTTCAGGATAACAGCTTATGTCACTGTCCAAGTCCTCAACTATATCTTGCAAAAAATTACGTTGCTCCGTTGTAGTGTGATTGAAGAACAAATCAATAAACAAGCTCACTTTCGTATTTATAATATTAGTAAGGATAATATCCGAAATCTTGACAACTGCTATTTAGGAACCTCGATTTTTTGAGATAAAATTTAAAATATTTAATTAAATTAATTGGTATTACAAAAACAATGATAGAAAATAATAATAATTTTATGTACAACTAGCGGACGCCCGCGACTTCGTCCGCTTCTTAAATTCACAATCGACAGTTCCTAAATCCCCACAGTTTAGTTGGGCAGAACCCCTGCAGCATTTCGCAAAGTTTTTGTGTCGATTAACCCTAGAGTGGGCGCGCTATGAGCATTTTGCCGCCCTCACCAAAAAAACTTTGATAATTGGTAAAATAGTTGCTCGCTAAGTACGCGCTTTTTAGTAGCTGTCCCCACTTTCGTTCACTTCTCATGCGGAAAGGCGGGACGCCATCAATGCGCGGGGAGCCGCTACAGGACGAGGTTGTTACCATCGGTCGTCGCGAGGCGGCAATTTGCTCATCGCGCGCCTTGTCACGTAAGTAAAAATTGTGTCAACTATTTTTTGTAAAATTGAAATTTACTTTATATTTATGATGTATTTATTGTAAAAACTATAATAACGTATATATAATTTCAGGATTTTAAGTGCCACGTGATATAAAAAATGGATGATCGAATAATATCTTGGTTAGAGGAAATATCAGATTTTGAAGATGCTAGTTCACAGTTGTTAGACGAGAATGTGTCTGAAAGTGACCGATCTAGTCAACATAGTGAGCATGATATGGACACAGAACAGTCTGCACACGATGACGATTCTAACAAGGAAGAACCTTCTTCAGTTGATGTGCCCTCTGGAATACCATCTACTCAACGCTTATCGACATAACTTCAGAGCGAAGTTGTAGCCATTCACCATCTAGCACAGTAAGTGACCAGCCTCAATCTCGCCATCGCAAACGTACAATACAACCAGGCATGAAACCATCTTCAATGTTTGGGTTTGGCGAGAAGAAAGTTTTGCTGTCTTATGTTCCAAACAAAAAACAAAAAAAAGTGGTATTACTATTATCAACGTTACATGAGGATGATAATCGACGAAAACTGCTGCAATGCCTGAAATAATTACATTTTATAATGAAACCAAAAGCGGTGTTGATGTAGTAGACCAAATGAAAGAAGAATATTATGTTGGAAGAATGACTCGGAGATGGCCAATGAGGTTATTTTTTCAATGATGAATATTGCCGGTATAAATAGCCAAATAATTTACAAAGCCAATACTGGAAACATGATGCTACGCCGACCGTATTTGAAAGAGATAGTAATGGACCTAGTTAAGCCCTATATGACCATAAGGTCTTCCATTGCGATATTGAATATTCCTCTGAGGAACCAAATAGCTCGGTTTGACCTACAGAACAACCATCATCTTCAAATAAGGAGGGCAAATGCAGTATATGCCCATCGAAGAAAAATAGACGCACGAAAAAAGGGTGTTACAGATGCTCCAAATTACTGTGCAATGAACATTGCACATACTTATGTGAAGACTGTTTTATTAAAGCATATCCTGTAGATGTAGAAAATATATAATTTTGTTATTATTTTTCCATTTTAATTAGTGTTATATAGTTTATATAGAATAAGTAAAAGAAGTTAATTAAAATGTTTAATTTTCCAAAAACTTTTATAAACCAATGTTCCTAAAACAGAGTAAAATAAATATGTTGATTTTTCATTACTTATTTGTGTTTTACTAAATATCCTGAAAAAATAAATTAAATCTAATGTAGTATTCCTACTTAAAATAGTTACTGAAGAGGAGCGGCAAAATGCTCCCCACGCGCCCACTAACGTTACGCAGAAAGACGCGCCCACTCTAGGGTTAAAAAAAGATTCACGCAAATCGGTTAAGAAATCACGGAGATATCGATATACAGAGGAGAAACACACAACTCCTTCTCCTCCTTTTTCGAAAGTCGGTTAAAAAAGTAGCCTATATTACGCCCGATAATATCAGCTATCTACCAGTGAAAGTCCCGTCAAAATCGGTTCAGCTGTTCCCGAGATTAGCAGCAACCAACAGACAGACAGACAGGCAAAAATTTTAAAAATTGTTTTCTTGTTATAAGTACCGTATTTAATTTCGTATGGAGTTAGTAAAAAGCTGTTCTTTTGATATTACAAACAGACACTTCAATTTTATTTATTTGTATAGATGGCAGAAAAACTTCGTTGGACTACTAAGACCTATCATAAATTCTGCAATAAATTCAAGTTCATTGAATTAACGACGGAAATTTCAGAACGAACATTTTAAAAAAACAATTAGTTGTAACCTCAATAGTTCAACTGTTGGAGGCCCGAATTGAAAACCAAAGAATCGCTTTATAAAAAAGTAAGCCTATGTTGCAATAAGGACTTGAGGAGTACAGTAACTATAATAATTACGAGTATATTGCAAAAAGTTCAAAAGAAAAATTAATTATTTTAGACATTAGATAAGGGATTATAATATTTATGGACTGCCTACGTAAAGAGACTCCTTTTTAGGGTATGATTTAGGTATGGTTGGTCTAAAAACCGGCACTAGACACTTACACCCAACTTCACAAGTCATACTGTAACACTTAATTAGATAAAGGTGAAACTAACATCAGAACATCAAATTAAAATTATTTACATTAATTAAAAATTAATTATGTACTTCGGGAAAGTAAATAAAGTAATTGTTTTTGTTTGAATTTTAACATTGTGGGTTTGTAGGTAAAAGTCTGGGACTAGTATAAAATGCGAAATTTAAATTATCCTAATGAATAAACGTACTTATAGGAATATGAGCCCTCTGGATCTTGAACGGATTCTGAACGCAGGATTTTAGCGGACTCCTTTTCAACTGGCAGAGCAGCAGCAATGGCCACAAGAGCGAGAGCAAGAATGATCTGATGGAACACAAAAACTAAATTAGTTTAAAATCCTGGCAGCCAATTCAAATAATTCCAAATTAAGTATTCCACTGACCGATTTCATTGTTGATGAGGTTTGGTTATGTGAATCCCAAATGAGCGACTGATGCCCAGTACTAGGAACATAATCTTTTATACATTTCCTCAATCCTTACGACTGTCAAAGGTAGCAACTACTTTCCGGCTCCCGAGACGTCGATCGTCACCAATGTGTGGGTACGATGACGTTTGCTATGTAGCAATGTGTGCTTATGTCACGCATTCACGTATTGAAAGATTCATCCACGGTTGTTGACTTAATAATTTGTCACTAAGTATGAAATACCTATCTTTTCCAACAGGTACATTAGGCCAAGGTGCGTCGTGATGCCGTGGAGCTTTTTTTGTTTAAACTTTAATTTCAAAATAAAGTTTAATCAAAGATTTTTAAACAGCCTTGATCAATGTTTGACTAAGCATCGATTTCCTAACAGCTAGGCAATCTACAAGTGAGGTTTGAAATCTAGAATATAATTATTATTATAGGTATCTAGGCACCTAATGACAATAATTAATTTACCCAATAGTTCACCTAATCATTTATTCATATTATTATAATATCATGTTTTATATTTTCTGTGCTGGGTCTGTAAGTAAAATAGATATCATGATAAGGCTTTCCCTGGAAATGGGTTCTTAGTTATTCCGCCTTGAATCCCCTTTGTTAGTTTTATTTGTTTCCGAAATCATTTTCGGAATTATAAATGCAAATTTATTGGTTTTTCCTTCAATCGCGCTTCAACAGAGCAAGGGATCGACGTGATTTTTTGCATAGGTATAATTGAAAACCGGGACCATCTACTTTGAAAAATCAAAGAGTTCCCGTGGAATTTTTAAATTAATAATTATGCAGACATTAAGTAGGTATATTCTTTGTTAATGGTAGTTAATTAAAAGATTTCTATTAAAATTTCAGTAGTAAGTAAGTATTTAAATAAGGTTCTGAATACAAATGGGTACAGATTGAAAATAAGTGATGCAGGTATACAAATCTCTACCTCTGCCTGAAACGCACGCAACGCGCGATGATTGCGCGGCATAAGGGCATTGCGCAAAAGCAATTTTAAGACAGGACGTCACAATGATTGCGCGCGTACGCGTGTAATATTTGCAAAGACACGAGAAAGGGGGGCAGCAGCAGAACGCACCGGCGGGCGACTCAATTAAAAGTCATGCTGGGTGGCTCTAAAGAGCGGGTGGATCTTTGGTGGAATCCTTTTTAATCGAAACATAACTTTGCAAAATGGTCTTAAAAACTTCGGGTTTCAATTACTCCTCAATCCTGATGCTGCAGGGATACTGCCCACCTAAACTATTAGTATTACCAGCTGTCGATTATGAACAGTTATTGTAGGTACCAAGTAAAGACTACATAGTTGAATTCCAGGACTCCTCAATCATAATACTGCAGGCTGCACTCTTAACCCGTCATGGGAACTTGGATAGGTACTGTCCATTGTAAATTGATGTTATAGGGACCTACTTAGTCAGTATAGACTGTAGACATAAAGTCAATTGAAATCCAGATACTCAACCCTTAAACACTGATGCTAAAGTTTTAAATATTTTATTAGAATTAACATCCACGCGGTCGAAGTCGCGGACATCAGATAGTCTGTTTCTAGGATTATGGGTAGGTATCTCGAATAAGTAAGTTTGTAGGTGCCATTACAAAATTGGCAAAAAGACTTATTAATAACTATATCAAGTATTCTTCTTCTTCTATTCTTAGTGAAAATAATTCATAAAACAAAATAACATAATTTTACAGTAGGAAACTGTAAAATTCTCCTTTAGACAGTTAAGAGGTAACTATCAGGAGTTCACGGATGATATTACTTATATCTTTTTGTCTCTATCAAAGTCTTACTAACATAGATTACCCCAGTCTTATTACCATACTTTCTCGTTGCTCCGAAACTACCCGTGAAGTCAAAATTATTATTTAGGTATTATTAATATTAATAGTTCATAGCTATTAAAAAAGTTTTTTTTATTAAAAGTTCGTTATTGAATTTATCTACATATAATATTTATGTGACAGTTTAAATGGGCATTATACGTATGATTTACATAAACGTCTCATAAAAAGTAAAAACATACTCACTTTTTACCAGACAAGCATCTTAATTAGAAACCACATTGACTGGTCAGAAATAGGTAATACCGAAGTGAATAGTTAGTTATGTGGGATACATAAATTGTTCGTTAATTTAATAAAGAATCAATAAGAATACTAGGTAGGTAAAGGTCAAACGGCCAAAAAATATCTAAAACCAAACAAAATACTATAATTATCATTAACAAAATATATTTTAATACGTACCTATGCATAATTTAAGACGTTAGAAAAACTTGTCCCGCAATCATCGTCGCTATGCAAGACGCAAATAAAAGTGATGTGCTCTTAACCTTTCCAGAGGTCGGGCCCAAACTTTAAGCTCGGGTCACACCGTGAACTAAAGTAACTTAGCTTAGCTTAGCTCACGTAGCTTACCGTTTACCATTAACCATTAGAGCTAAGAAAACAAAAGTAATAGAGGAGTGACGGGCAGTCAGCTGAAGAGCGCACGACGCGGGGAAAGAAAGGTAAGCTCGTTAACAGCTAAGGGCGAAAAAGTTTTCAGCTGGAATCGTTAGGTAGAGCTATCCTACAGAACTTCAGTTAGCTTACTTAGCTTAGCTCTTATCGTAACGTGAGTATGTAAAAAGTGCTTAATTTAAGCTAAACAACGCTAAGTTTAGTTTGCGGTGTGACTTGCACTTTATATCGTGAAATTATAATTCAAGGTCGTCATGTTTTTTCAAACGTGTGTAAATCTTCGGTTTTTAACTAAATAGCTACCTATCTCAATAGTAAAACAAGAGGATTATTATATTATTATTTATAAAAAATTTATCGCAAGTTGGGAAGATAAGTAGATACATAGGTAGGTACATCTATTTTTATTGGAAGTGTAGACCGTGTAGAGAAGCTTGACCTAGATGATTCCTATTTATTTACTCGTATATATGATTGCCAAACTACCAATTTTGTCATGAAATATGCAAGGTAAGATGGGTGATAAATTATTGATTATTATTGGAGACCAGTAGGTAAATGCCTGCCAGTAGTTGCGACTATGCTTCTGCGTAAGAAAAATTATACGTAAGTAACGTACCAAGGTACGTAAAGATCATGCGAGCGCAGCACCAAACGCTTTTTATGATCTCCGAGGAATGGAACAAGGTGATGATCACCAATGACCATGATGCCTTATAACTTAAAAAGGTGAGTTTATCCGTGGCACCAGTGGGTCGACCCATTAATGGGTCCACGGGTAAGTCGCTGTGATTTCAGGTAACTAGGTCCTAGATAAAATATGATTAGGTACTCTCTTGCGCTGCACTCTAACATCGGAGACTCTTCAACAGAGGAGAGGTTGATTGAAGTTATACTTACTTTAAAAATTACAGGAAAATATTATGTAGGTACCTAGTACCTACCATGTCTGTAACAAGCACATTTGTTTCAATATATCAGCAATTATCCAGTACAAAAATTCTTATTTAACTACACTTGTACCTACCAAGATATTTAATTAGTAACGTAACGAAGGTATGGCCGCTTTTATTGTTTGTCAGTGGGACATGAAGTAAAAACAAGGATTGGTTTTTTTTTAATTTCATGACAAGATAGTCCTCAACTGCGATCTCACCTGATGGTAAGTGACGATGCAGTCTAAGATGGTGGCGGGCTAACTTGGTAAGGGTATGGTAGTGTACTTTAAGCCATACCCCTATAATGGGTTTCTACACGCCATCGTGCCGGAACGCTTAATCGCTTGGTGGCACGTCTTTGACGTTAAGTGGTAATTAGCCACGGCCAAAGCCTCCCACAAGAACAGACCAGAGACAATTCAGAAATTATAAATTCCCAAATTGTCCCCGCCGTCGATTTGTGATGTCGACTTCGAAGAATACCTACTTATTCTGTCATGACGACATAATTATTTTGCAACCTGTCTATGTCTGTCTAGTGTCTACCTACGAGTAGGCAAGTATGCATGAAACAATAATGTTCATATTTTTGTAACCCATTAAGGCCGTAATCATACAAAGAAACCAAAATAGGTAAGTACCTATTATACAGGGTGTCCCACGGCTATGTCACATGGAGGGGAAGTACCTTAAATATTGTAGATGGAACATTTTACTGAAAGAAGACTTCATTTTAATTTAAAAAAAAATTTAAACTGCATTCATAGATTTTTAAATAATTGCCTGGTTGAACCGGGACTCGAACCCGCTATACGAGAAAAAAAATTAACCTGTATCTTTATCATACCGATCGGAAGGCTTCATCATAAGGATTATTTTTTGTTAAATAACATAGCATGAGAAATAAAAGGAAGACCATGAATTTTAGCCATTGATGTAAAATTTTGTTCAGAAAAATTAAAAGCTGACATTGGCGTATCGACATACAACTGACATGAACTATTACTAATGTCCTTCAATTCCGCTGCAATTCGTAGCTCTGTTGCAGCGGGATTGAAGGACAAACCAATAAATCAACAAACAAACACACTTTCGCATTTATAGGTAATAAAGTAAGGATTAGTAAGGATAGTAAGGATCGGGAAATGATGCGTACTTCTCGTGGGTACGTGCCAATGTTAGCTTTTCATTTTTCTGAACAAAATTTTACATCAAAGGCTAAAATTCATGGTCTTCCTTTTATTTCTCATGCTATGTTATTTAAAAAAAAATAATCCTTATGATGAGACCTTCCGATCGGTATGATAAAGATACAGGTTATTTTTTTTTTCTCGTATAGCGGGTTCGAGTCCCGGTTCAACCAGGCAATTATTTAAAAATCTATGAATGCAGTTTAAATTGTTTTTTAAATTAAAATGAAGTCTTCTTTCAGTAAAATGTTCCATCTACAATATTTAAGGTACTTCCCCTCCATGTGGCATAGCCGTGGGACACCCTGTATATAGTCTGCAATGCTGACTCAACTGATTCTGTCAACCCATATCTTCCTGCCTAAATGGAGTGATTAAATAGTCAATGCCTAAACGCACTATGTGCTTACCTATAGATACATTTAACTAAATGGTGAGTTTCACACGGAGTCCAAAACTAGTTTTAACGGCGACGCAACCAGAAATATCATATTGAGACAACGCGAAAAGTTGCGTCGGTGTTGCAAACTGACCTTGTAAGACGTGGCTAAGAATGAAAACCTATGTATTGAAACATATTGTATGTAATTGTAGGTAGTAGGTATCTACTGGAATTTGGATGTCATGTCGTTTGTAACAGCGCGTAGCGTCTCATCCAAATCCGAGAAATGCCTAAAGCTATTACAACAGCTAATTCTGAGCATAGGTGTTTTGCGTGAAGTCTTATCAAAGGCAGAGATTCGAAAGCACTTTGTAAAAATTTATTTGAATGAAAAAATATTCTATTTCATTCTATTCTCAGGTAACTACCCACCTACACCATATTATTATCTTTCCCAGGAACCATCAAAGAATGCGGAATGTTAACGTAGTCATAGTTATAAGTAATTATCTAATATGAATAAAATTATGATATTCACGATTTTGAGTAGGTAGATAAGTACCTTATCGCTTAATATTGGATTTGACCTTTAATAAAACTGAATTCGTCCTTCTAAAACACTGCTTCGGGTTAAAGTCCTGTCGTTCATAGAACACGTATTTTAAATAATAGCTTAAAATATGTGACACCTTCAAGGTCAAAGCCAGTTACAAGTTTCTACTCGATTGGGAATCTACAGTATCGCGAATAAAGAAATTACTGACAACCTTCACGACGCTTTCCATAATTCATGAGATTTAAATTTTCTAATAAGAACAAATAAAACCCAACCCATTAATAAAATACTTTATTACAACACTCATTTTAATAATGTTATAAAAAATAAAACGAGAGATCGCGATCTATTAACGAAATATCACCAAGTGAGGCGCATTACGTGATCAGTCTTCTTTTTGGACGATTTTATAAAACCAAGGAATTGTAGCTCTGCCACGGCCCGTGTGAACCGTATCCTGCAAAAAGAAAATTAGTGTTTACACATAATATCTCTAAATATATGAAAGAAAATCGGGTTAGTTACACATTTTATAACTTAAAAACAGCTGGACCGATTTTAAATAATTTTTGATTTGTTGGTTTTGTCTTCGCCCCAAATAGCAGAATAACTATTAAACATCGAAAGAATTAACCAAAAATATGGAATGGCTTTTTTGATTGTGTCACGGGAAAGGATTGACTGATTTCGATAATTGTAGGAGAGCCAAAGTTACCGACATAGATCAGCCAGTTACGAAGCTGAAGTGGAAACGGGCGAGGCACAGTTTGAAGAGCATGGTCGTGATCCCAAAGTGCTGAAGTTGCGGCCCTGCATCGGGAAAGGCAGTGTTGGCAGACATGGACCGTCGACATCAGACGATGATGCAGGGAGCCGCTGGATACAAACAACGCAAGACCGAGACCTAGATATGAGACTGATATATCGAAACGAATCTAAAATTCGATTTCAAACACAAATAGATTCGTATCGATTTCTCAAACCAGAAAATCCGATTTCAAAAATCTGAACCAAACGCTAACGATCTATACCACCAAGCGAAAATCCGAACGCAAACTGATACGTAGAAATTCGCTTTCTCTCCTTCTAACCAAACGTAACATAGCTGAATAAAAAGGATGGCGGGAGTTTTGCGATTTAGATTTTGGTTTGTCGGTTAAGGAAATCTAATGCACATTGAAATATAATCCTTACGATTTAGTTATTAAATACTATATTTGCGAAATTACTGATTCTTAGCTAATAAAACGAAATCTAAGAAGTACGCAAGCGATTTTGAAATCTGAAATTGGATAAATATCAGTTTGCGTTCAAAACCAAAAACGCCCATGTCTATCGAGAACGGGTTATTACGTATCTCGCGACAGGTTCGCGACAGGCGTAAATCGCGCGATCGTTGCTGTCAAACGTCACTTCTTAACCTGATTATGTTAAACTTGCAGTAGTAACAGCAGTAGCAACGCGACAACAATCACTACGCGATCGGTTGCAAAATGTCACTAAAAATCGTATTACGGAAGCCAATCGCACGTCTATTGCTCGCCTATCGCAAAATATACTTTTCTTCTTTAGATATGCTTGATGGAGAAGAAAGGAAGTCCAAATACTTCGAGAGGGTTTTACCACAGACAACACAAAACAAGTAAAAAATGTAACAATTCACCACAGACGACGATAAAAACTGTGTATTTTGTTTACATCTATTGCCGTCCTATCGCGAGTGGCGCTAGTATCGACAGGTGAGCAATAGACGTGCGATTGGCTTAATACGATTACGTAATACGATTTTTAGTGACATTTTGCGACCGATCGCGTAGTGATTGCTGTCGCATTGGTATTGCTGTTGCTGTTGCAAAATTTTTACGTAATCAGGGTGCTGTGGAAAGTTATTCCTGGACCTTTGTCCAGCAGTGGACGTCTAAGGCTGATAAAGTTACTCACTGAATGGCGGCGTCCTGGTGGCGCTCGTCGGAGGACTCGCGCGGGCGCAGCACGGCCGCGAAGGCCTCCAGCCAGTCGTACAGGTTGACGTGCTTGCCGCACTCGCGGTGCAGCTTGTACGCCACGCTCACGTCGGGCAGCCGCTCCGTCACGCTGTCCGGCGACGGCAGGTGGCAGCACGAGCACTGCAATCAAATTGCAGTACTCGTGCTTTAATGATATAAATCCGAATATATCGCTCATTTGCGACAAGGCATGAGAGAATTCTCTCGTTAGAGTGTAATGTTTTGTGGATGCTGCGGTCTCTAAACAACACAAGCGGCCAACAAAGCGACAAAACATTAAGTCACAATCTCTCTCGCTCTTATTTTTGTGTGCTTAGCATAATGTTGTTTTATAACAAAAAGTATAAATTTTGGACACTAAAATTGGCGAATTTTGAATTATGTCTTGCCTTGTCTCAAATGAGCGATATCTAGTCTATTTATTTTATTTTTTGTCAAAACTGAACTGAGTATGAGAAAATACGCCTAATCTACCTCTTTACTTGGTGCGTTATTGTCACTAGTGTCGTTATGGTTTTGGCGTGAATCTGGACGCCACTTGGAGAAACAACGTTTCACTGGTCAGTTGCGCGCGCCCTTCCCCGCACAAGAATTGTTCGGTCAATTGTTTTCTAGTGCCATAACGTCACTTCTGCAATAACGTAACGAGGGTTTTTTTAAACGTTTATATTTTTTTAATAGTAATCACTGAGATGTTTGCTTTACCTTTAAAAAGAAGTTTAGTTGTAGTTTAAACTTATTGTCATTTTATTTGTTTAGTCGAGAAGAACTAAACGTTGTAGTAGGATGTTGAATTTTCAAAAGCTTCTCCTGAAATATTACATCATTCGCATAAGTTTTTTTTTTTATTTTTTATTAAAAAGAATATTAGCCAACCTGAAGTTGACTAATATTCTCCTGTCCCCTCCAAATAAGCGGAAAGCTTGGGTTAGGAGTGGGTGCGATAATAGTGCAACGGGTGGGATTTGAACCTGCGACCTAGCTTACAGTTTTCAGTTCACACCTTCAACCGTTGGGCTATTGAGGCTTCTTGACGCCGACGTAATAGCACCGTATAGCTGCAATAAGCAACGTTATAGCACCGTATGTGCGATATGGGGCAATTTAGTAATTTATTATTTCTAAATTGTCTCTGGTCTGGTCTGGTGGGAGGCTTTGGCCGTGGCTAGTTACCACCCTACCGTCAAAAACGTGCCGCCAAGCGATCTAGCGTTCCGGCACGATGGCGTGTAGAAACCGATTAGGGGTATGGGTTGAATTTACACTGCTATACCCCTTCCAAGTTAGCCCGCTACCATCTTAGACTGCATCGTCACTTACCATCAGGTGAGATCGCAGTCAAGGGCTATCTTGTCATAGAATAAAAAAAAAAAAATATATACAATACCTGTAAGTAGTGCACAGGGTTGTTCAAGGCCAAGTGCAAGGCGCCGCGCGGCGAGCCCACTATCTGCTTCTTGACGGCGGCCACGTCGCTGAACAGCAGCAGCTCGTGGAAGCTCTGCGTGTGCGGCGGCAGCAGGCCCCGCGCGAACACCTCCTCCAGGTAACTCACAAATCTGGATCGAACCATTTCAAACTCAGATTGGATTCTATCTTGCCTTGTCGCCTTAAGCAATTTCTGCAATTAACGGAAAACAATGCTCTTTTATTCCTTTTTGACTGGTCGTTAATTACCAGAAAATTTCTATTTCGTGCGTTAGAAGGGGATTTATGAAGTTACGATCTGAAGTTTTCTGTATTATAAACGAACAGACAAGACCTAGCAAAAGCAACTACCCCGATATTCGCCGAAGCCGACACAATCGTACTTATATAGAACCTCTATTTTGTTAATTAATTATAATATAAATTGAAAAATACATAGGGTCTCTTCGCTTAAATCGCGACTGTGAGAGTCCTAAAATATTATGTTTATTGGAAAAAGAAAATTTTACAAAAATGCTATTATTATTCCTCCCAAACCGTCGGCCCATCTTCTTTAAAAGCAGATTTTAATCAACGTAAAATAAGTCTTATCCGAGCGTTTTAATATTCTGGCTGATTTTCAATACAAAAACGGTCAGAACGCTTAAATTTAACCGAGGAATGCCTCGGTTAAACGTCGCTCAGCGTTAGTAAAATCGGCACTTAATAATATTATTAAAGGTGCGAACTGAAAATTGAAAGGTCGCAGGTTCGAACCCCACCCCTTGCACTATTGTCGTACCCACTCCTAACACAAGCTTTAGCTTATTTGGAGGGGAAAGGAGAATATAAGTCAAGTTCAGCTTGGCTAATATGCTTTTTAAATAAATAAAAAAATATTACTGTAGATATAGAAGATATACATTCTTACCTCTTTTAGCTTATACCTATTTCCGGGTACAACATCGGTATCGAAATCGTGATCATTTTTCACATTCGTATTAGATAACACCAGCGATTCGTTGTTAGCATTTTCTATCTGCCTCAAGAACGTTAGGAAATGTATTCTGATTAACTTGGCAAAATCTTCGCCAAGATTATTGTTAAGTGTAAACTTCATGTTGGTCTTCGATGGCGTAGAACGTAAGGGCTTCACTGGCGACACTGTTTGTAATACGGCGTTGATCTCTTTCAATGCATTCTTTATACTGTCAGCCATTTTGACTTGCGATTGAAAACTCAACAGCTGCATGCATTCCCGAAATGGCTGAGTACCTGTTATGTGTTCCATCGAGCATTTAGCATATATTTCTCTCGCCTAAAAATAAGTTGAGACAGAGGTTTTTCTATATTTCACTCATTTGCGACAAGGGTGACATAATTCAAAATTCACCAATTTTAGTGTCCAAAATGTACACTTTTTACTATAAAAACAACATTACGCTAAGCACAAAAAAATAAGAGCGAGAGAGATTGTGACTTAATGCTCTGTCGCTTTGTTGGCCGCTGTGTTGTTCGAGACCGCAGCATCCACAAAACATTACTCTCTAACGAGAGAATTCTCTCATCGTCGATTTTGAATTATGTCACCCTTTTCGCAAATGAGCGATTTGTCCAATTTAAAAGCATTCAAGTTCTTTCAACTCATGAGGACGCGTGAGCTTTACTTGTGGTTACTTCGTGTACATGCCCATTGCGTAAGTATGCGTGCCTAACAGGAGCCTAGGTGGAAGCGGTGAGGCGCGAGCAAGCTCTCGCTCACACTTTTATAGGTACGACACACACACAGCCATGAGCCACGCGCCCTCGTGAATTGCAAGAACTATACCATATTATTTATCCAAAGAAACCCCTACTATTTTATTGGATGGGATTTTGGCACTAAGCAATGAGAAATATGACTCGAAGAAAAACTCTCTCATTTGAGCAAGATGTGTTAATATTTGTTTTAACAATAATTAAGATGTATTTATAAATATGTATTATAAAAGTATAACTTAGTACTAAAGTATTTCGCGTCAGTATATGCTTGCAGTGACTAAAAAATTACAGTTTTTCGTTTCAGACTGTATTTTAATTGCTATGTAAATAATTGGATGCCAAGACGAAAATATCAATTTGTCTAAATACTTACAGTTTTTCCGAGTATATTCTTCGGCAAATCCTTAATGAGCGCCGCCAACACGCGTACACATAAATAGAAGCTATGTAAATAGTCGTGCAGTTTATGCATTTCTTTACTTAAGATTTCTCTGAAAAAATTATCGTCTTCAAATAGACCAATTTTCGTTTCACAATCTTGTACCTCTAGAAAAGGTCTGAATGATGTCAGTTGCCTGATATCCTCTAAGTCATCTGGTGTTAGTTTTGATATGGTCTCATCTATTTTATCTCTAGTACAGCAAAGCGCTTTAATATTATCACCATAATAATGTTCCATCATGCAGTACTAAAAGAAACAATTTACATAAAATACCGTTATGATGGTGAAGGAACATGTTAAAGGATTATATTAATTGTATTATTCTTCTTCTACTTCTTTACCAACCGATAGACGTCCACGGCTGGACATAGGTCTCTTTCATGGACCTCCACAGGCCTCGGTCTTGCGCCGCCTGAATCCAGCGGTTTTCGGCAACTCGTTTGATGTCGTTGGTCCACCTAGTGCGGGATCGCCACTCCAACATCTTGGGACCCCATCGACCATCAGCTCTTCGAACTATGTGCTCGGGCCATTTCCACTTCAGTTTCGGAACTCGCTGTAAAGTTTGTATTATTAAAACAATTTAATCTTAAAAGTGGGGGAAAAAACTCGAAATTGACTTCTTGATGTTATAAGTATTAAGAGTGGATGTTGTATTCAAGGATAAAAACACAATTGGTTTAGTCTAAGTGGATGTTTTATCCAAGAACATCCACTTTTAATACTTAGAACATCAAAAAGTCAATTTCGAGTTCTTTTGCAATTAGATACAGTCTTCGTTCTATTGTATGAGCGATATAATAAAACATAACTGGACGCAGATACGCAATAACGATTCAACCCACAATCATTTGTCAAATTAAATACATACATAATGCAAAAGAATAAAGTTAACTTTTCAATTGATAAGTTGTGTGAGTTGACTCATTATTGCGTACCTGCGTCCAATTAATAAAAGGTAATTGGTAGAACACAAAGTTTTTACCTTGATACTCTGAATAAGACCTGTAACAGAGAAATCGTAGAATAGAAACACATCCGTTAACAGTTCGAAAGCTCTGCCAGACAAGTGGAACGGGCTTGTGTGGGTTAAGAATATGTTCTCTAAAACCTGCAAATTAATGGAACAAAGCAAAATAAACATTTAAAACAAATACAAATAAAGGCCTGTCAAAATCCATGAAAGAGATCTTTGTTTAGCAAAGGATGTCTATCGATTGGTAAGGTATTGTTTATTCTGCTCTACAATCTCTATCAGTAAGGTTAGTATAAGATTTAATTCGATTGATCGAATTCTTATTCGATGACTACAGCAACCATAACTACATCGAATTAGAGATTTTCGTAGATGCATTCTTATACTTTTACATATACCAATACGCTCCAAACTAAAATCGGTTGTACTGAATTTGTGACTTTAAATCAATACAGTTAAGGTTCATTTTACTTTGACGCTAATATCATCATATACGAATACAATCAATCGAATTAAATCTTATACTAACCCTACACTTCACTTGTAAAAATGATTAAACTAACCTGATTCATGTACACATGTGATGGATGAGAGTGAAACACTTTTATCAGCAGTTTTGAAGAGACATGGTACGGGAAAGACTTGTGTAGCGCCGACACCGATGTCGCGACTCCAAATATTAGGACTATTGGCAGCGATGTGATGTACGAACTGAAATAAATCCATGGATATAGTACAGTACAAAGTACATAACGGTTCAAAACCTATTCATCCGTCTATTAAGTTTTCAATCTAGTCGATAACCGGGATTAACACATAGGCTACATTTTATTCCGGAAAATCAAAGAGATCCCGCGGAATTTTCAAAAACTAAAACCACGCGAGCTAAGTCGCGGGCATCAACTAGTTAATTACATATATATTTTAGATTTTTCCCTTTACACATATAGTAATAGTAGATTGTTACACAAGGGACGTAAGTAAGCTATTACAGAACAAGATCCAATTTGGCGCCAGTGCGAGCGCAGCTCGCATAGGGCGCTAATGGATCGCGTGCACCCGAGATATTTAGTCACACGAGCGAGCGCAGCGAGCGAGGGTGAATATAGTTCGAGGGTGTAATAGCTACTTGCAACCGAGGTAAGCATTCTACTTTATATCATTCTTGCGAGGTAAATAAAACATCTCTTTGGACTTATCCGGCAAAAGGTTTTGCATCATTTGTTCTGCTTCAAGCAAACAAAAATCAGGCTCTCCTCCTTTTTCATCATCTGATGAAGTGCTTGACATTGTTGTAAATAACTTAAATCCCTTTACGAACAAACTTCACAAACTTTCAGATCAAATGAAATGCCGCCATTTCCATTTTTTTTTCGTAAATAGTTTTCCATTTTTTTTTTACGGCTCTGAGTTCCAAGGAGTTTTGCATAGTTTGAAATGTATGGAAATTAAATGCCGCCATGTTCAGTGTTTTTTTTTTTCAGTAAAAAGTTTTCTTACCATTTTATAAGAAAAGAGATTGTTTACCAAGGAGTTTTGCATAGCTTGAACTGTAATGTGAACATTACAATTCAAGCATAGTGCGACGTAATGTTGCCTTGAATTGCAAACACCAACTTACAAGGAGACTTTCCACCATAGTAATCCCTAGTTACTGAGCAAGTATGATATAAAAGCATATTTTTAATCTTGAGTAATTGCTCTGTACAATCATGAAGGTGTTACCGAGAAAAACTTTACCTTAGAATCATTACAAAGTCTTGTAGAACATTACAACTGAAACTCTCAAAATCTGGCATTATTACAACTAAAGTTTTCTTTGGTGGTGCTTGCTTCGATTTCTTGGGTGATGACCCAACATATTTAGACTGATACCAACTAAGGAGTAATCTCATAGTGCATTGGTTTTTCTTTAATTTTATCGTTTGTTCGTTCAAGCTGTCATCAACAGAACTATCCTGTAAAAGAGAACATTTTTTTTTTTTAAATAAGTTACAGTCTTTAGGGTTCCATACACAATTACTAAGCCTTCGCTGTAAGTCCACCGTCCGTCAGCGAGCTTTAGCTCATGACGACCTCCCTGGCGCAGTGGTGAGCGCTGTGGTCTTATAACTGGGAGGTCTCGGGTTCGATTCCCGGCGAGGGCAATTTAGGAATTTATAATTTCTAAATTGTCTCTGGTCTGGTCTGGTCTGGTGGGAGGCTTTGGCCGTGGCTAGTTACCACCCTACCGTCAAAGACGTGCCGCCAAGCGATTTAGTGTTCCGGCACGATGGCGTGTAGAAATCGATTAGGGGTATGGGTTGAATTTACACTGCCATACCCCTTCCAAGTTAGCCCGCTACCATCTTAGACTGCATCGTCACTTACCATCAGGTGAGATCGCAGTCAAGGGCTATCTTGTCATCGAATGAAAAAAAAATGAATCTATCTATTAAGATAAATTTTCACAGAATATGTATTTTTATTGTTGCTATAACAACAAATAAATAAAAAAGTTAAAATTAAAGATGTACGGAACCCTTCATGTGCGGGTCCGACTCGCACTTGACCGGTTTTATTAACTGATCATTTCCAGAAAGTTAAGAAGTTAATGAATGAATACATACTCACCAGATAATCCTGACCATGTATCAATTGGGAGACAGCACTTTCTACCATATGTTTAACTGTTTGGGCATCTTCTGATCTTATCATAGCCACATGTGGTGTCACCTCCTCTCTGAAGATAAGTAATAGGTACATATATTTAGTAACTAGATGATGTAAGCGACTTCGTACGCGTGGATTGAGGTTTTTTTTAATTCCAGCTGGAACTCTATTACTTCGTGATTTTTTGCATGGGTATAGCTGAGGACCTGGAGAGTAACATAGGCTACTTTTTATCCCGAAAAATCAAAGAGTTCCCGCGGGATTTCAAAAACTAAATCCACACGGACAAAGTCGTGGGCATGAGCTGGTATATATCACTACATAGTATAAAACAAAGTCGCTTTCTCTGTCCCTATGTACGCTTAAATCTTTAAAACTACGCAACGGATTTTGATGCGGTTTTTTTAATAGGTAGAGTGATTGAAGAGGAAGGTTTATATGTCCATTAACAGTGAATGACATAGGCTATATATTTTATACCCGTGCGAAGCCGGAGCGGGCCACTAGTTACATATAAATTATAAATATAGAGTTTGCTTTAGCAAGTATGAACTGTAAGCGTGCATTTTAAGTACCAACCTAACTACCATTGCAGATGCATCGTAAAACGTCTAAAATCATTTACTTAATATATTTAAAAACTTACCTTATCTTATGTGTTAATGTAAGAAATTGATTCACATGATCAGGTTGATTGACTCCGGTCAGTAATGTTGCACTTGGTATAATACCTTCAATTGAATCATACTGATGGTCTAGTTCAAATGAATTGACATAACTGACTATGTCATTCAATAGGACACTATATGTTCTCTCATGTAACTCCTACAAATATAAAAATTTAATTAATTAAAAAAAACTATGCAACAAAATGTGATAGTTTCAACTGATCACAATTTGGCATGAACAAAAGAAATCCATGCTAATCTATTCTGATATTATAAATTGCAAATTAACAAAGGCTAATGCTTTGTCTCATGGCTATAAACTTGAATACAACCTAGACATAGGGGTAATTTTTGTCACAAGAAAACAATTTTGCCTTTTCTGTCATTTCAATTCTGCCATTGAAAGTCAACCGAGACCTCAAATAGTACAATATGACTTAGATACAGCAAACATGCTGAATTCTTATAAAAATCAATAAGTACTTTTTAAATTTTTCTTAATTTTTTTTATTCAATTACAAGATAGTCCTTGACTGCAATCTCACCTGATGGTAAGTGACGATGCAGTCTAAGATGATAGCGGTCTCACTTGGAATGGGTATGGCAGTGTAATTTCAATCCATATCCCCTAATTGGTTCCTAAATGCCATAGTGCCAGAATGCTAAACTGCTTGCCGGCACGTCTTTGGCGGTAGGGTGGTAACTAGCCACGGCTAAAGCCTCCCACTTGATCAGAGACAATATAGAAATTATAAATACCCAAATTGCCCCCGCCGGGTATCAAAACAGAGACCTCCCAGTTATAAGATCACAGTGCTCACCACTGCCCCAGGGAGGTCTTCAAGGTATATTGTTTACCAATAAGTACAGAATTTTGGCTATACAATAGCAATAATAATGTTAAAAAGTTTTGAAATTTATCAAAATAGATACAGATAACTGAATTCCCTATAAAGTTTTCCTTTACTTAATTATTTATCAACCACCATAAACATTTTAAACACTACAGAAGGAACACTAAAGACTAGAATGAAAGCTTTTTACTCACTTTTAATTGATTTTCAATTATATTCCAATTGTACTTATATGTGACATACCAAGGTTCCTTATTAAATATTGACTCAAAAAAGGATTGCTTAGGCTTCTTTTTCAAATTTTTTGTTCTCTTAAAACCATTTGGAAACAAAAACACACCCTGCAAAAAACACATAGTAACATGTTTATTGGGTCTAATTTTTAAGCATAATTAGCTAAATTGACAGTACTAAAAATATGATCCCCAAGGTAGTCTTCTAAGAACATTTTAGTGCTAGTTAAAAATTAAATTAATAAAATGATTACCTACTTAATTCACTTACCTTGGATACTGATATTGTAGCGTCCATATCAAAATTATGGAATCCCTTTTTAAATAAATGTATATTAAACCCTCAATTTAAATTTAATGGTACTGTGTTACACAGGATATAAACAGGATTATAATGTTATATTGACCAGGCATGGAATTTGTAACAGTGAAGATCTACTAATTCCTAAATCCACACTTTTCAACACTGTAGTATAGTAAATAGAAGCCCAAACATAACCCAAAGTTTATGGGGTTAACCGGGAATAATTCGAATTTGGCTCACTGGCTGGACCTAATTTTACTATTATAATCACAGTCACCCCACAGTAACTTTTCTGCTTTTCAATGTAATTAAATTCAAACCATTTTCAATCAATTTTAAATTATTTTGCAATTTCAAATTTGTTGAATTTGATTCTTTCTAATTCTGTTTAGGGATGACGATTCGAGATCGATTAATCGAAAAATCGATTCAGGCCAAATAAATCGATTTTTTAAATCAATATGCACAACTGAATCGATTTAGTGAATCGATATTTCATCCTAGACAATCGAAATTCAATTTTTTCTAGTCACGAGATGGCTGTGTGCCTAGTTTTCTGACTTCGCCTTTCTTTAACACGTTAACCACAGATTACTATGATACGTTAACTGTCCAGACAACAGACAATAGTTACACAATAACCATGCTCATATGAGTGTAAGGTCTTTGCTCATATGTGATTCATGGGACAGGGAAAGGGTTAATAAATTAATATAAATAAAAAGTTATGTTTGTAGCCTTTGATTTTTTGTATCTGTGGTATCTGTTTATTGATATTGCGTCATTAATTGCTACATATTACTAATCTGTGGTTTATGCCTTGGTCATGGCCTTGATTGACTGACTTATTTTTTTGAACTAAAAAAGTCCCTGATTTTGTGATTGTTTATTATAGTCCAGTCAAAAAACCTCAAAAAATGACCCAACCTCTGGAAAATTGCGAAAGTTTTGAAACTTTGCACATCGAATTATGGGTACCTAGGGATGAATATACCAAAAGTCCTCATGCGTACGAGGCGAGCTCTAGCGGCAATTAGCGGAAACAGGACCCTTTTTTTGGTTTTTTGTTAATATCTCGAAAACCTTTGGTCAGAGGTAAAAGTTTTCTACTACATAATTGAAGCTTATTAAAACAACAATATTAATTATATACATTTTTCTTGAATTCCTAATAATTACCGAGTTTTAGGCCACTAAAAGATAGCTTTTTCGAAAAATCACGCTAGCGGCGCCTGGTACAATATGGCATTTGTAATAATATTTGCCAATCATGGTTTATCATTTTTTTTTGGGTACCAAGGGTGATTCAGAAAATAAACTTCACAGTTATGTACAAAAAAAAGACATATTGTTTATTAAACAACTAGCTTTTGCCCGCGGCTTCGCTCACGTTAAGTTAAATTTTTCAAACCCCTATTTTACCCGTTGTACCCCCTTAGGGGTCGAATTTTCAAAAATCCTTTCGTAGAGGATAACTACGGCCTAATAGCTACCTGTATGCCAAATTTCAGCCTGATCCGTCCAGTGGTTTAAGCTGTGCGTGGATAGATCAGTCAGTAAGTCTGTCACCTTTGCGTTTTAAATATTCAGATAAAATACAGTAACAATAAAAAATGCTATCAAGCTTATCAATAAAACGGGAAACTCATTTAAACATTAGCCTTGAATGGTAACAAGATACAGGGGTTTTTTGGGGCTTTTGAATATTGCATTTAGGGTTATTTAGGGGTATTTATGATGATGATGATGATGATTTCATGTTGATGTTAGGGCTAATTTTTTTTAGGAGTTGGTAGCCCTGCAATCAAATCAAGTAAGTACATACCATTTGGACGTTTGACGCTCTCTGTCTACGACCTAGGTACCTTTACCTTTACCCTTAGGGATTGAATTTTTTTCAAATCCTTTCTTAGCGGATGCCTACGTCCGTCGTAACAGCTACCTACCCGTTTACCTTTCAATCCGATCCGTCCATTGGTTTGAGCTGTGCGTTGATAGATCAGTCAGTCAGTTATTTTTTTTTTAATATGTAGATTAGATATTACTAGTCGCAAAACCTACTAAAAATCTTAAAATATATAATTTTTTAATAGCCGACTTCAAGCGCCACTACAAATTACAAAAATTATTGTAGTTTACAGTTTACTTGTATGTTTGTTGAAGTCCAGTGATCCTATAGATAGGCATGCCTAAATATCTACTTGTGTAGGTCTGCAACTCTGTTCTCGTTTGATTCTCGTCTTATGTGAAATTACTTAATTCACATAAGAATTAAGTTTTTAATTCTTTTGTGAAAAACAAGAATTTAACGCATTTGCTGTATTAATTATTTTGTTTTGAATTGATTTGCACGTTTTTGCACAATCTGAAACGTAATCTAATTATTATTAGGATTAGTGGTATTTCATACTGTATCAATAAAAAACTTATCGAGTAACAAAACATGATTTATTGTGTAAATGAAAAATACTTTTCATTACGAATAGTTACAGTAACATTTTTCATGTAATAATAATAATATATTTACAGTGCCTTAATATTAAGTATAATATTACCTTCATCAACATTTTAAATAATATAGTAATTACCCACTATGGAGAATAATTGTATTGTTATTTGTTACATGTAGATCATACAAAGCAGACTTAAAAACGGTCAAGTACAAGTTGAAGCCGCTCACATCGTACAAGATTTGAGACCACCTATTATTTTATCAATCGAGTAAAACTAAATTTTATTGTTTGGAGGTATTCTTTAATATTAAACTTTATGTTTTTTAATTTGTTGTTACAGCAGCAAGGGAAAGCTATATTTTTCATGAGATACAGTCCGCTGACAGACGGAAGGATCGACGGAGAGCGGAGGTTTAGGAAGCCCGTCTAGTCTGCTATCTTGCTGATGTCAAATCTTTTTTTTAGGATTTAAAAGTCCTAGAACGCGCATTTTACGCTCAAAACATGTCTATAATTCTCAATGAACAATATTAATAACATAAATACATAAGTATTTGGTTTATTTCTAAGATTTCGAAATGTGCCGCAGACAAAAATAAATTATGCTATTCATTATTTTTACAAAGTACAAGTAAAATGACTTTTACCTATAGTATTCCATCTAGATTGCTTAAAAAGACATCAACGCAACCACGGCTCTTCGAATTTGCTATTTTATTAATATTGGAACAGTTTCATATTAAATGATAGGACAATAATAATATTTAAAAGGGCATAATATGTTTTTGTAGATAATGTGTAACCTTTTTATTTAATGATCATAATCTATACTAATATTACAAAGAGGAAAGATTTGTATGTAAGTATGTTTGTAACGAATTGGTTCAAAAAGTACTGGACCGATTTGGCTGAAATTTAAAATGGAGATGGACTATACTTCGAATTAAAACATAGACTACTTTTTATCCTGAAAAAAATTATAGTTCCCATGGGACTCCAAAAAAACCTCAATCTCAATCGCGTACGAAGTCGCGGATATCAGCTAGTTATTTAATAGGTATAATTTATTCTTCATTTCTACATGCTTCTTGCGTGACCTAAAAAATTTTTCTAAATGTTTCATTAATGTAATTACATCTATTGGTCACTGGGTTGGTGAACGCTGCGGGAGATTCGTCTCTTCACATGGAGAATGGCGATCTTCTTCAGTACTAAACTTGTATTCTCTTTCTCCAGATTGGTGTTCAGATCCCGATGGAGTATTGCGGTCGTCTTGGTTTGCCGACGCTCCTTCAAGTGGGGGACCGTTGGAACCGAAAGGCATGCCCTCAGCGCTGTACGCCACGTCACCAGTACCCACGTACTCTGATGGCTGATAACCGTAACTGTTTAAACTACAAACAAAAAATACATTGAAGAAAATACGTAGTTTGCTTACTATGATGCTTTTATATAAAAACATATAATGTCATGTCCATAGCACAGAACCAAGTATGAACTTAAGTATAAGCAAAAAGTGATTTTACTTGGCACGATATAGTGCCGCATTTTATGCTAATTTGTTTGAAATATCAGCAGCACTACAACTCTACGGCATACTTTATTGTGTGATGTGTAAAGATTTATACACACGTTCGATCTGCTGGATCCAACGTGCACCTATCAATCGTGCAGATTTGATGATAAAACGAACAATGTTACATTTACCCATTAGGCCAGTAGGAGATATCTTCGATTGCGTGGTGAGCGTAGGGCGCGTACGCATGTTGGTAGTATGGCGAGTGGTGCTGTGTGGGGGCTTCGTACTGCAGGGGGTACAGCGGCGCAGGTGCTGCAGCTGGTGCAGAGGAGCTCGTGGGAGGTGTGGGTGCGTATTCAATGGGCGCAGGGTACGCGTGCGGCGGGGTGCGGTACGGGGCCGGCGACGCGTTTGGTTGCGGCGAGCTGCCTCCTTGCGTTGAGCTCCAGTACCCGCTGCTTGCTGCCCACGTGTAACTACCGCTATTAGCTACCGCTGCTGTAGACCGCTCCGTGTTGCTGTACGTTGCTATAAAATTAAACAAGTATAAGTATAAGCATGTAATGTAGGTAAATAAGACAGTAGAAAACATTCTATTTTTATTAACTGGCGTTCGAATACTATGCACCTAACTTCTCGGAATCATAGTATAGAATAGTTTTCTAGGCAAATAAACTTTTAAAAAGTGCTTTCGAATCGTGAAGTGAATCTACCACTTGTTGCCAATATTATTATTGCAATTAAATATCTTTAACAATGAAGGAAAATCATGAGGAAGCCTGCATGCCTGAGAGCTGTTCTTCACAATGCTCTCAAAGGCGTGTAAATTCAACTGACCACTGTTCCTTAGACTTCAATTTAACAGAAAATTTTCTTACATGGTGGCGACAAGGTCCGAGGCCGTGAAGGCGGCCGCGGTGGGTACGGCGCTGGTCTTCTTGATGAAGAATTGCTGCTTCCATAAAGAGACTGAGATGTTACGAACCAACCACCAACTATAAAATATGTTGGATAAAATTGTTAACTTTCTAGACGTCCATGATATACAAGGCTTATTTTAATATAATCCGCTAAAATAAGTTAATCAACATGCTAATATGTGCAGCATGCGCTATGAATTGCCCATCAAACCGCTACAAGGCATGAAGAAAAAATACTTGTAGAGTCATCATCTCCTGAGGATGCTACGATACCGGAATAAATTATGAGAAGTGTTTTAAAGAGTTTTTCGAGTATTATTTTCCTACTTGGTTGCTAGTTTTTCAGAAATGGGACCGTAGGTGTTACACGTTTCAACTAATTTAGCAGATTATTATTATATAGCATAATTCACAAGTTTTTCCTGCAAATTGAGGAATAACAAAACCTTGCGCCAGATAGCGGCTGAGCATCAAGCACCACGATATTTTTCCGAAGGTACTAATAAAGTCAAATACGCAAATCTCTTGTGCTTCTTGCGATTCACCTCAATATTGCGCGATCAAAATCAGTTATAGCGCTGCATTAAAGGATAAGATTAGGTTATGCATCAAAGAACTGAGATGTGCCATATTTTTGTTATGCAAACATCAATAAATTACATCATATATCTGCATCCATGAGCCACAGTATTAACTACGGTAAAACGACAGCAAAAGCTATCGTGTAAACGCCTAATTCTAAAAAAAATTGCCTGATTGTAAAAGCTACATTATAATGTGAATTGTTAAATACTTTAATTAATTAGGGGAAAGTGGGGGAAATACGAACACCTAAGGGAAAACTTAAATAAAACAGTGGAATTTGATCACAAGAGTTTCTTTATTTTTTAATTATAAAGTTAACTTATCTGTCTAACGAATTCACTAATCAAAATTTATATTTTTAATAAATTGTAACAATATGAGAAAAAAAACCAAACCCCTTAGTGTTCGGCTTTACCCGACATTAGTTGGGTAAACACGAACACTAAGTGGGGTAATTACGTACTAACATTAATAATTTCTTCTCTGCATATTGTTATGCAATTTGGCGATCTTTTTTTATGGTTAGGTCATAATAGATTTTACTGCACTTCCACAAGTTGCGTTTCCTGCTCGTCTGTAAATAAAGGTTTTCGTCCAGACCTTGGCTGATTTATCACTGCTTTCTTTAGGTGGTCAAAAATGGTTGTTTTAGAAACATTTTAAGTTTCTACTGCTCTGCCGATGTTGAGTTTTTTGGTTTTAACATCGTCTATAGCCGTTTTGAGATCTTCAAGACTATACTTCGATTTGGTCTTTCTTTTGTAATTACGAGGCATCTGAAAAATTAATAAAAAAAAAGATGAACGTGGAACCAACAAAAGGTAGGGGGGTAATGCCGAACGTTCAAGATTGCCCCACATGGAGTGTTCGCTTTTACCCCGCTGGATCGAAAAGAATAAAATGGAAAAAAATAGGTTCTATATAGGTATCTCTTTTGCCAATTGCTTCATTGTCATTTAGCTAATTATTATGTGAGCATTCCACTATGTAAAAGTTAAATTACTATTGTAGATAGAAATAAAGCAACACCAACTTGAATTTACCAAAAAAATTACATCAAAAACATGCAAAACATTGAAAAATGCATACCTTGACAAGTACGTGCGTCCACATCTCCCGTGTTATTGACTGGTACTAGTGGTGACGTCATCTCCGAAATGGCGACAAGTAAAATATGGCTACATCTTTGTAACACATTAGAACCATTGGATTCGGGATTACCCCGCGTTCGTGTTTCCCCCACTCTCCCCTAAGCTTAATAAACCGTACGTTAGTTTTCAAGGTGTCACATAAATTACTTTTTTCAGTATGTACTAGGTAGGTTGTGTAGAAGAAACGATGAACTTAAAAGAAAAATGATTTTCATCTTACATTGTGGATACTGATGAGGAGATGAACTTTGCTGCGGGTAGTGAGTTCCAACGAAGTCTCTCTGATAGTATCCTTCTGGCCTTTCCTTCGCATCCAGAAAAGCCTTCGCGAAAGGATTGTATTTGATTTTCAGCGAGGTTACTTCTTCATTTTGGTATGCCGTTACTGCTATGAACTGTGTCTCGGGAAACGGATAGGTCATGATGCGTCGAAGATCGGTGCCTACTTTCACTAAATGCACTCTCGGCTCGTACTTGTGAAGAGAATTCAACATTATCTAGAAAAAAATAAGGGCGTTTTATTCAATCGGACGCCCTCAACTTCCTTTTTACGTTTGCAATCCTACAGCTTCATCTTTCTGGGTCCTGGGTCATATTCCCTATTTTTGGTAACCTACCCGCATTATTGTAACATTTCTTATTCTTTTATCCCTTCACATTAATATTATAAATATATCTAATCTATATGTATAATGTCTTTTAATCCTTCGTCCCAACTTCGGCTAAAACCATTCATTAACTAATATCGTAGTCCATTTATCACGAAATTGTTAATTTTGCGTATAAATATAAACAAATATGCATGTATTGTGGTGGATCATTAGTGCCATTATAATATTAATAAAAGAGGAGTTTAACATAAAGAAGATCCGTAAACATAGCAATGAGACAATAATTATTACAAATGATAGTGCGTACGACCACCCGCTAAATAGTTGGTAAAGCTACAGATTTCACACCGAGCCGTCAACATATGGATCTGGATATATCAGATGTTTGCTTTCATATTCATTTGCACCACATTGGGGCGTGAGAAAAGGCTGCTTAAAATAGCGGTAGCCACGAAACTGTAGCAGAGTACCTAACACCTCCGTGTAACTAACTGACTTTCTATTATCAGAAATTAGTATTCTATCGATCTGGGTGCTGTTAATTATGCTCTGTTTAGGCTGATGAGATGCTGAACTTAATGAGCAGCATCACACGTTCAAGTATAGGACGGTGCTTGAAGCATGACTAAGACGGTGCAATCATAGATCGGAATCTACAGTCAAGATCAACAAGTATAAAAGTAAAAATTCTTTTTAAAAAACCGACTTCAAACGCCACTACAAAGTATATCAACTGTGCCTATAAAATTGAAGAGTTCCCTTTATTTCTCCAGGATTCCATCATCAAATCCTGACCTGATGACAATGGGACCACTTAGGAAGTATACCCTTTCAAACAAAAAAATAATTTTCCAAATCGGTCCAGGAGTCTTCGAGTAATAGGGGAACATACATAAAAAATAAGATTCTGACGAATTGAGAACCTCCTTTTTGGAAGACGGTTAAAAATGTGAACTTTTTGAAGGCATAGAAATATAGAAACTACCTAGTTAGTTGTTAACCATAGATTTGAAATAGGTAGGCGCTGCGCTCCTCAGCGACTACTGTCAATAGTATTTATTGAAACTAGTTTATTTGCGTGAAAAGTCTAATATTTCAACGACCTTCTTAAAACGAACCGAGAAACAGCAATTTTCACTAAAGAAATTACCTTTGAATTTTAACAATTTTGAATTTGATTTTGGTCAATGTTTTCAAATAAAAATAATATAATTTTAAAGAAATTGGTTAGTAGGTACAATAACAGTGTACCTAATGTTTTAGTTATTGGTAGTATACAAATGTAGATTGATACCAACCTGTCCATTTCCATTGGTTTTGTTTGTTAGCTTAACTTTGGCAAAAGATATTGGTTCTTTCATCCAATGCGCACCAAAGTTAGGGCTTTCCGGATGTATGTAGATAGCATTAGATGGTGGTACCTCAGCTTTCCCTCCCGGAACCTACAGTTTTAAAAGTTGTTACATTTTTATTATTTCTATATCATCAATAAAAAGATTTGTACGAAAAGACAAGTATACTTACTGTTTAAGTTAACTCCTATATTTTACAAAAGTAAGTACTTATTCAAAATATTCAAACACGATTCTGTAGGAAACTATGCAACCAGAATAAACAAAAGATGAGTCGTAAAAATTGATTGATGTTGTAAAATGAGCTTTACTCACCCACTCGCCGTTAACGTATTTCCAACGGTGTGTGTCGACTTGCACAAATTCAAGAAGAACAGTGTACATCGCCGTCGGGTCCAGCCCACTGGCAGTTACTTTTACAACTGGGAACATCCGTCTGAAGCAAAAGATAATAGTGAATGCTCAACATGTTATAAGATTTATTTCTACCTACATATACTAATACATACATGCATTTTGAAAGTGTAAAATCAACTTCACGTATCTGGGGCAATTTATTTCGTGCATAGACACTTTTTTGTTTTCTCGCGTTCATGTTGATAGGTGGAAATTTATTTCGTAGATTTAAAAAATCATTAAAGCCTGGATAAGATTCATTAGAGCCTCAATAGCCCAACGATTAAAGGTGCGAACTGAAAACTGAAAAATTTGCAAGTTCGATCTCCACACGTCCACGTTCCACTACTGTCACACCCACTCCTAAGTAAGTAGCTAAGTAAGCTTTCCTCTTAATTAACTACTTACTTACTTCCACTTACTTAGAGGGAAGAGGAGAATATTATTTTGTCAAGTTCATTTTATCTAATAGTTTAAAAAAAAAACTAAAAAAATGTGCAACAATAGCCACGCGTGAGCACGAAGAAAATTATAAAGAGAAAAGATTTGATTGTTTTTTATATTTGTTTATAATGTAATCCAGTAGTTTTTGAAATATTTAAAATTTTTATCTGTCTGTCTGTTTGTTTATTGCCGCTAACCTTGGGAACGGCTAGACCGATTTTTACAGGAGTTTCACTGGTAGATAGCTGATGTTTTTGGGAGTAACATTTGGGGCTACTTTAAAAACGACTTTCTAAAAAGGAGGAGGAGTTTTGTTTTTCTATCTATGTATTTTTATGGGAGCATTTTGCAAGATGCTCCCACAAAAACTTCGGGTTCCAACTCCTCAATTCTGATGCTGCAGGGGTACTGCCCCGTTAACTGTGGGGATTTAGTTACTGTCAATTACGAATAGTTATTGTTGGTACCAAGTAAAGACTGTAGTCTTTACTTGGTACCAAAAAATGATGTATCATTGAATTCCAAGATCCAACTCCTCAATCCTGATCTTGCAGTTGTTCTGTCCACCTAAACTGTGAGGGTTTAGGAACTGTCGATTGTGAATTAAAGAAGCGGACGAAATCGCAGGCATCCGCAAAACCACATTATATTTGTAAGAGCAACATAGGCTCGTTATTAAATAAAATTTAGTGTAAACCCATAAGTTATTCGTTATGGACATAAAATGGTTATTTATTAAGTATAAATATTTTATTACGAACGATTTTATTTAATTAGATTCCGTTTTTATAATACAAAATAGCACTTGTATTGTGCATCATAACTGTAAAGTCAAGTTAGTAATTTACATAAAGGTTTATTAACAAATCAACTCTAGTATACCTAGGTCGGAGAATAATAATGAAAATTTTGCATTAGTTCTAGTACTAAATAACCTTGATTTAATATTATATCTTGAACGAATATAACGTGTGTTTGTTTGAAAAAAATCAGAATCAACAGTTACATATTTCAAAAACTTAATAAAATATTAAATATAAAGGTAGGTAAGTACATTTTTAGATACCCATAGAACTTAATGCATTGCTATAGATGCCAGCTAAAACTTTACAAGTGAATTAATATAATTAAAATTGTAAACTTAGTTCAGAACAAATATTTTTATAGGTAAACCGTAAACCTCATTAGTACCTATGAGGTCCAAGATGAGGTCAGATGATCGCAATTTTTTGAATTGCATCTATGCTTCGCAGATTCTGCTTTCCGAACCGGGTGGTAGAGTCTTGACTTATCATAAGAGCTACAACTTGGCCTACATGTAATTTTACATTAACGTAGAATACCTTTTGATACCGACATTGCTCATCGAGTCGTGCTGAAGTGGAAATCGGACCCAAGGTGCTTGAGTGGTAACGGAAAAAGCAGTGTAAGTAGACTCCTCACTAATAGGTAGACCATGTGCCCTTCACGGTTAGACGACGCGATGACTTCAGACGTGGATATAGATGAAACAGGATTGGGGCATGGAGTAGACCATGCAAGAGAACTATGTCCAGTAATGTTTATCGGTTGATAAAGAAGAAGTCTAGTTTTTCGATTACTAGTCCTGTTACTAGTAGATCGTAGTGATAATAACCGATGGCTTGTCGTGCACTATGAGGCATAGCGTAAATGAAATCAGTCACTCATCAAGCAATCAGTTACCGAATTGGATCAAGATTGCTTAGATCACGCTGGTATTCGCTGTCACAACTACAGCACAAATCCTTCAACTTATTGCCCATCATATAATATTTTTAACTTTTCCTAAAGATAAAGACCACTATCCACATCATTTAAGTACAAGACAAGTCAAGGGTAGAGCATGGCTCGAGCGGTACCATTTAGACGCCCTACGTTAATGAGCAAGACCTACAGTGTTAATAGCTGAAAACTGGCCGCCCCTCAGCACCCTGTTAGCACTCGCGAATGTTACTGATCACGTACTATACAGCAAAGTACATAATATAAACATTTAAAAACTATATCGACGGTTAACCACCAACGGCTCCTATCTGATATTTTTAGTCAATCTGCGTTTTTACTGATTTTGCAAAAAAAAAGTATCTCACACTATAGAAAATTCTCCTACATGAAATTAATACTTATTGTAACTCACTCAAACAAAAATAAGTACCAATGTTTTTTGTGCCTTGTGGAAAGATCTTGGCGGATAACCTTTGTTATGCGTATTGTTTGGCCCCATAGGTTGAAGATGTTTCGGTATTATTTGAATGTCTCATTAAATTAATTAATATTATTAAAACCTCAATCAGTCTCCGTAACGCAATGATTTTATAAGTGGGAGGTCTACGTTGCAAATTATATCAACTTCCCGTGAGGATATTCTAATTTCGGAGCGAAACGTACCTACAACATGAAAAGTTTGTGTGGTGTTGCGTGTTGTTTGTTGGTGTTGTATTGTTCCGAAGAATTTTGATGTTCAGACAGTTTTTCAGGTAGTTTTTAGGGTTCCGTAGTAAAACAACAAAGAACCCTTATAGTTTCGCCATCCGCGGCTTAGCGCAAGAGAATACTGTATTGAATTCTGTCAAAACATTTTTATTCGCGACTTCGTTCGCGTTGATTGAAGTTTTTAATTCCCGCGGGAAGGTTTTCCGGGATAAAAAGTGTTATTTTGTACTATAATCTTCTCTGTGCCAAATTTCAGCCAAATCGGCTCAGTCGTTTTTCGCATTTATAATATTACTAAGATTACATTTTCCTCGATGATGGTAAAACTAGCACAGAGCTGAAAAATCTGATAGCTTTATAAGATAATTGCATTTATTGTAGACTAGCCCTGGCAAACGTTTTTTTACCATAAAAGGAACAGACAAATTTCTGAATGCACCTATAAATATTTGACAACCTAATGACATTTTTTTATTTCTAAAAAGACAAAAGACATCAAATGTTTAAAACTTAGGAACAATTTATATTGGAAAAATATATGTTGTCGTTTTTAGTATTTTCCTTTTCTCACCGTTTACACCTTCCCTGAACTTCCACAAATATTTCAAGATCGAAATTAGCAAAATCGGTCCAACCATTCTCGAGTTATAGCGAGACAAACGAACAGCAATTCATTTTTTTTTATGGTCGATAGGTATAGTTTTCAAAGTGATTGCCTTAATAAATGCCCAGCTTACCTTTAAGACATGTTGTTCAGTATAAAATATTTTTAAATCATATTATGTCTACCTACCTACGTTTGTCCAAGGCTTTTACGTTTAATTCGTCATAAAACTGGGCAAGTTAATTAGTCCCTACACATTTAGAACAGCTTAATGCCTCACTTAAATATACAGTAATCATACTCTGGCTATAAACTATATTGTAAGGCATATTGTTCGATTTTATTTCTTACTCATTTGCTTCAATGTTGTACGCATAGGTTATTTTTAAAGCACAAGTCTGCTCAATACGAAGTAAATGAATCATGCGCCTCAAGATAAATTGTTACCAACTAAATAAAGTTTTCGGTTTATTGAGTTAGAGATTATAATTAAGCCCACAAGAGACCAAAAGACCTCCTCCATCAATTTATCCTTCTTTCTAATGATAGAAATTCATTAAGGTGAATAAATAATATGGATTCCAGAGATGAAATGGAACTAACTCCGCCTTGAAATTTTTTCATGGCTTATTTCCACAAATTACCCGACAAGTATAAACCATTATCGTTGTAGTCGATATTATACTCAATGCTTAAAAGCACTTTTAAATCAAAGAATGACTTGGATATAAATTTTCGGTTAAAAATCTACTATATTTATCTGTTTTCTCACAAATGAATTGAAAAACGTCGCGTTAAGATGATTACAATCTCGTAACGATAGTATACCCTCGCCTGTGGCTCGGGCATAGAAACATGAGCTCGATTATAATAACCTACTTACCACAATGTACTATGCCTTAAAGGGTGTTTTATATAGGTACTTAAACTAGGATTGTCATTAAGAAAACATTTTTATTAGAAAATAGGCATTTTACTTGAGGACGTCATGTAGGTACGAATTAAGTTACCATCTAGTAATCTCGAAAAATTGAGTATGACACTCGTGTTTCAGACGCAACATTCGGACTACTTACCTTCCATTCTTAGTTACAATCATTTCATTGGTGAGAGTCTGAAAACGGACCCAAAGCTCGCGGTCGTCGAGAGCAACATTGACCTCCCGTTCGCGACCGCCGCGCGATCCGCCGCCGCCCACTGTAGGCTCAACTGCACTCAGTATGTGCGAAGCAGCCATGTTAACACCTGCAAAAAATAAAATACTAGATGAACACCAACTTTCGTTAAAATTAAAAGTACAATCTATTGACTTAGCTAGGTAGGTACAACATTTAGTAAAGAATCTCGAAAACGGTACTAATATCAAATTTTCATGACAAATACGAAATATAAGATAAAAGTTTAATATTTCAATTATACATAATTAAAGAAGTAAAACCTACTTCCGCTGTGACAAACTTTCTAAGTTATGATATGTGACGCTAACGGTGTAAACATTTATTACAAACTGTAAAAACTAGTAGCTTTAATGGTGGTACATATTTACAAATTCTTCGTATAAAAATGGCTGCTGATATGTGTGTAAATTAATATATACTGTTGCAGGCTTTCACGAAATTATGAGAAGATTTAAATTCATTAATCTTGCATTTACTCTATATTATTGTATATTATTATATTGTTCTATATTAGGTATAAAGAATGTAACGAGTCTAACTATGTAATTAAATATAGCAACCCGCCCCGACTTTGAAAGGTACCATATGTATGAATTCAGCTCCACACCTTCATGAATTTTACGCTTTTGAGTGCATCATAGAGATACGATCACCACGGATCACACCGATTACTGAAATATCGCTTTTAATTCAGTTATTTTTCTCTAAAATCAATATTCAATGCAGAACTTGTCGCCGTTTTGATAACATGTGACATCGGAAGTGTAAAACTGGACGTCACATTTTATTTAATGAGATTTTCATACAAAAATACCATAGAAATGTCTGACTTTTCCGGTGGATTTCATATTACATACAAAACAAAACAAAAATGATTTGCTCCTAATTTTATTTAATAGACTTTTTCGTAGCAACCACAGATCTAGACTAACCTAAAGAACAACTCTCTAAACAATCGAGTGTTAACTTTTAAGTCTCAGAGGTTCTAGCACTGAATTTCACTATTGTATCTGAACAAAAACAAAGTCTTCAATTTGAATTCTCTCTTCGGTAGGTATTTGCATAAAATCCACAGAAAACCTAGTAATCTTCAAAATGCTCTTTTTATAAAAATACAATTATTTTTTGCCACTGAGGAGTTATAATTTTCCGTTAGACGCTCCAGACTCTCTTTTCAGAGTGAAAATACAGAATTCATCTCTGAAGTAGTATTCATCCATAGATCTTTTAGCCTCCTTCACACTTTCTTTCCAATAACTACCAATACTATTGTTTTATTATATGCCTGTCCCAAAGTAAAAACCAAACGAAATTCTATATCTATAATACATTGCCGATATTGACTGACTAATTGACAGACAATGCACGCGCGTAAACCAATGGACTTAGAATTATTAGAAAATATAGTTATATCTTGACTACCCCAAAGTTGAAGAGGACTGATAGAAGCAGGCGTTTCTTTGTTAAATTCCATAATACTCAAGGAAAAACAAAATTATTTTGCTACGGTGCGCTCCGACACCTGAACATCCTCAGCAGACATTAACTCCACCGTGCACAATTGAGTTGCAATTGTTGGCGTCAAAGCGAAACGTACTTAGATTTAATTTTTGGGAAGGTTTGTATTGTGTTGCGGGTTGGTGTTGCGTTGTTCATGTATATGTTCTACCACAGGAAGAGCGGCAGTGTAAGTACTTACAGTGCGAGCGGTAGGTCCTACGTTGTAACTTGTACCATGCAGCTTTGTCTGGATTGTTGGCTAGAGGATTAAAGCAAAAGAATTTGTTTTCCCTGATTGCCGCGAAAGTGCAATGAGGAGAAGTTTTCGAAAATTGCTTTCCTGTACCTGAAGGGGTGGAAAAGGGTGGTCAATTTTATGATAAAAAACATTTTTTCTTTTACCTAAATACTAACTGACGAAGTTTATGACGTCAATTAGTACCTGCTATGTTATATCGTCACTTTAAAAAAAACTATTTGCTATATTGATTTGAATTTCAGAAGTGTGAGGAATGCGAGTTCTATGAGCTCTATTGTCATTTAAACGGTGTTCATTCTTTTGTGGGGTTCTATGAGGCTTCCAGTTTTTGTATTGACTGGATCAGCGATTAAAGATAGTCTATTTTAAATGCCTAAAACTATACTGTTCTTCGGTTAATTTCTTTGTACACGTCAAAACCACTGAACAAAATAGATAGGACTTTTTTAGCTTAAGACTACCTTAATATTTACCTAGGTGGTTTCATATATAAACCTGTAGATTTTATTCTATGTAGGGATAAAATTCTCAAAATTACCTGGAGGAATCCGAAAGGAAACGTAACCGATTTTCATGAGAGACACGATTCGTGATTTTCACGATTATTTCGAGTCCATTGGTGACCGAAGAGGGCTCGTAATTTATGGTCGCGGACAGAAAATGTTTATCAGTTTTGAAAGTAGATTCTATATCACATTGCGTGCAGTAAGGTTTATAACGCCATAGAATATCGAAAGCATATCGACTGTCAGGCATAGACATGTAATTATGAATCTTAAGGTGGTAAATATTTTGTGTCCGCTACTGCCAGCATTATGGGAATATTTTCTCGTCCTAGTAGTTTAGATATTTTTATTTTGAACTTTTAATTTTGTGCTTTTAATTTTTGATATTTAAGATTTTGTTTTAATTTTGATTTAAGTTAAGTAGAATTTGATTATATATGTTTCATTTTAATAAATAAATAAAATATATTTTCACGAAACTCTTTCACCTATCATAGGTGTATACTACAATGAGCTTACTTACGTAGGTACTGACTGTATTACTAATAATAAAATGTTCTTTGTTTCTTACTTTGTAGTTTTGCTTTATTTTACTTTACAGTTATTATAAATATTATATACGGAGGTCCGTATCGTAACCTCTACAACATTTAAGTTTTACACAACAAGAGAGCCAGCATGCGGCACTTACGTATAAAGGCAGAGTAATTACAGCACTAGCGAACCCAACTCTAGCGTCATTATTCATCATTTTACGACTCCATGAGGTATAAATATTAAAGTTGAGTCGTATACACGAATTGCGAACATTTTCTTTTTAATGGTAAGTTTAGATGTGGTGTTCGAGTAAATGGTCCCGACACAGCGCACATCACCGCATGACCGTAGGTACCGCATAAATATTTATCACCTTTTAATTACGTGTAATTACATCGATACGTTATCGATGCCGGCACGGCCCTAACTTCAACCCCAATATAAACTTGCCTCGATCACCACTAGTGGAATGTCGCTTAATCGCTTTGCAGTGCCGTCGTTTTACTGATCCCTATAAAATATTAAAGATAACAACGAGTGGCTCTGAATGTTGCTTCGAAAGGAACTCGGGATCCGTGATTGAAGGTTTATGACTGCCGCTTCGATAAATGTAAGGCTAGTGGTGTCGAGGTGCAATTGTCCGCGAGCGACATGTACCTACGTACCTACATAACTACGCGCCGCGATGTGAGGCGAGAGGCGCTAATTACCAAATGCAAGACCGAACGAACCGAAATTGAAACTATTGAAACAATATAGCTCGTGTTGTCTTTTCTAATTTCAAAGTTTGCAGAACGGCTGCGTAATGAAGGCCGTGGAGGCTATGCAAATGGAATGATGCCGAAAACTCAAGTAAGTATTTTTAATGGTCTTGCGTCATCGACGTTTCAAACTTGAATTTTTATTATCACTTTGCATGTATACAACCGCCAGCCTTGATATGTTAGTCAAACAATAGACTAAAATCAAATAACGCAACACATGATCAATAAGGTTTGTCTCGGCAAATAAATTGAATTTTCTATTGTTGACAGAATATTGTGATTGCTTAGCAATAAATATAAATTTTTAGAATGGCAATCATTCATATTATGATTGGTGTTTCCTGAATTGAATGTTAAAATGGCGTATAATGCGATTATAATTTAACACTGCATAATTAGGTATCTTCTTGTAACCTAAAAATGGATAATGCACTTAGCAGACAGTACAAGTCGCTCACTATTTGAATGATATGGTTTTAAAGCATTGATACCATATCATTCAAATCGGAGCAATTTGTCCTGGAATTTATTGGATGCCTAATGCCCGTTAAAAAATGTGCGCGTTGATGTCTTTTATATGAGCTTATTTTCTTGCATTTGACAACAACAAAATACAATATAATTATTTTTTTGTTAATCTAATAAACACCAACTAAACCCAATATTGCTTATTTAAATATTTTATACATATTCCCATAACTACATAATACATTAGTAAAAATAAATGATTGCCTGTCTGTTCGTCAGACGTCCTCTTTGCACTAATGTATCTTGCATGGATTGCTGAAAGTAGGCATGGATACTTATGTAGTTACTGTTATTATCCCGGATAGAGTTCTCCCGGAAATAAAGTCCCGGGCATCAGTTAATTATCGTCATCATCACTTAATAAAATGGAATAAAACATAAGTGTCGCGATGCACCGCGAACACAACATCATGCCCAATCAATAGTGTTTTCTGACTTGGGCATCAGAGGCGATGGAGGAGACAATTTACTAGATATTATGACATCTCTACGCCCACCGAAAAGATGTACAGGCTATATTGGACTCGAAGAATCCCCAAACATGACGCCAGACGGGTGACGTGGCCTCAACCCTGTTTTAAAGGGCTGAAACAAATAGAAAAGACGCACTCTTGTAAGAAGATTCAGCCTCAAGGCCCTTGATAATCAGTCAGTCAGAGATAAACCAACAAAAAAATTAAGGTTTCATGAAAAACAAAAACACCCTAACAGCCTTTCTGTGGACGTGAGCTATTTTATATTCTCTAAAAATATTTAATGTAAATATTCAAATTCGGAAGCCGATAACCGCAATCAAACTTTTTTTCGGGGATACATTTCAATTAAATTTTATTCCTCAATTCTGAGGTTGTCATAAAACTTTAGAGTTTGACGAGTGAAGCCCATTGAGGAACTCCGAATTGATATTAATTCAAATAACTCGGGTTAAAAAGTCAGGGTTTTATGCGTGCTGTAAAAGTTTATTGGAGGGCTTTGTGGTGAAGCGGACGCGCCGATAGGCCTTCGGGTGACGGAACCCGCCGCCGCGCGCCTTTGTGCTGATCCTGCGCCGGCTCGCCGCTCGCCCTCACTGGCATACTGCACGCAGCGCCCGCCGCGCCGCCCGGTGCAAACTCAGTGCGTATAATATATTCTCTACTTTGTTTCCTACTAAATGAATGCTGATGCTGGATATTTTGTCTGTGTGGTTTACGTAATTTCCTAAAATATATTATTGAATTCTGAATTGGTTTTCATTAGTGATTCACCCGGAAGTAGTTCTTGCATTGTGCTTTTTTAGAATAGGTAGGTACTTAGTAAAATTTTAACCAACTTCCAAAGAGTAGGTCATTTTCAACTCTGCCGGTATTTTTGTCAAACTGTGGCAAAGCCAAAAGTAAGGGTTGTAACTTTTTTCAGTACAACATATACATATTTACGTATGTTCTGTAGAGCATGTTACGAAAATGTTAAAGTTTCGTGTATTTTCATAACTATTTACGAATGCTCCACCGTAGCGCCTAAACTACTGAGCCGATTTTGATGAATAGAGTGTCATTCGATTTGTTATTATAACCTGATAGACACAGGCTACATTTTATACTCGAACAAAATCAATATGATTGTTTTTGAATCCAATTTTCCGTAAACGGGTTAGTTTTGAAACTTTTTTCTTGTTGTTTTGTTTATTATAAGTAAATAAGTAGTGATAAATACAAAAAATGTGTTTTTCATAGTACCTATCCTAGCTAATTGAAATATGTAGGAAGAGACTCTTTAGTTTTTAACCGACTTCCAAAAAGGAGGAGGTTATCAATTCGGCCGGTATATTTTTTTTTTTTTTTTTTTCTATGTATGTCCACCGATTACTCCGAGGTTTCTGGACCGATTCACGAGATTTTTTTTTTAATCGATAGAGGAAGCTCACGAAATGGTCCCATAAAATTTTTACCTTCAACTCCTCAAGCCTGATGCTGCAGGGGTATTTCTCCCCTAAATTATGGGACTTTAGGAACCGTCGTTTACGAATTGGTATGCTTGGCCTAAACATATACTAGGTCATAGAGCTCCAGGTCCTACTCTTCAATCCTGATGCTGCAGGGTACTGCCCACCTAAATTATAGGGATGTGGGAACTGCTAATCATGAATTGTTATTGTATGTAATAAGCATATACTACACCATCAAGGTCTAGGTTCTAGCTCCTCAATCCTGATGCTGCAGGGTACTGCCCATCTAAATTGTAGAGATTTAGGAACTGCTAATCATGAATTGTTATTGTATGTAATAAGCATATACTACTCCATGGAGGTCTAGGTTCTAGCTCCTCAATTCTGATGCTGCAGGGTACTGCCCACTTAAACTGTGAGGATTTAGGAACTTTCGCTTGCGAATTGATATTGTTAGTATCAAGCATATTCTACATCGTAGAATTCAAGGTCCTCGCTCTTCAATACTGATGCTGCAGGGGTACGACCTACCTAAACTGTGAGGATTTAGGAACTGTCGTTTACGAATTGATATTGTTGGTACCAAGCATATACTACATCATAATGCTCAAGGTTCTAGCTCCTTAATCCTGATGCTGCAGAGTTGGAGAAATTACGAACTGACGCTTTCGAATTGATATTGTTAGTACCAACCATGGACTACATCATGGAGCTCCTAGGCCTAGCTCTTGTGTATTGTTAATAAGTACTGTAGGTACCAAGTGTAGAACTACATTAGTACCGTAGCGTTTGAGGGAGGGGAGAAAGAGAGCAGGAACAAGCTACACTAAAAAGCTTAAAATAAAAATTCCTTTCAAAAAACCGACTTCAAACGCCACTACAAAGTATAAAAATAATTTTATTTTATACACGTTTGTTGAAGTCGGGCGGGCTTAACTAGAAACGATGAAATCGATGCGCGACGCTTGTCTTATGGTGACATATAAGAGACACGTTTATTGAAATCAGGCGAGCATCGCGTATCGGTTTCATCGTTTCTATTTAAGACGCCCGACTTCAACAAACGTGTACAAAATAAAATTATTTTTATACTTTGTAGTGGCGTTTGAAGTCGGTTTTTTGAAAAGAATTTTTATCTAATAGAAGGTGGGCCTATTCTTTAGGTATAACTGTTCTTTACAGAAGCTAAATCTTTAAGCTCATGATCTTTAATATTGTGATTAAATTAATTGCAGTTGGCAGGGCCTTTAACTAATTAGGATTTATCATTTCTGATATTATAGGTACTTACTTAACAAGTATTTGCTAAAAAGTCAATGAGGTATTATTTGATTAACGACCAATTAAACTATATTATTATTATTATTGATCCGAAAAGCTTAGCACCTTTTGATTTTTATAATTTTATTTATTTTAACTATTTTCATTCAAAAGTTGGTTGGTCTGGTGAACGAATTAGATCCTTAGAAGGGGTTCAAACATCAATCTGTCTCAATTTCAATCAAAATCAAATTTTAAAATTTTAAAATCAATTTGTCTGGTGGGAGGCTTTGGCCGTGGCTAGTTACCACCCTACCGTCAAAGACGTGCCGCCAAGCGATTTAGCGTTCCGGCACGGTGGCGTGTAGAAACCGATTAGGGGTATGGGTTGAGTTTACACTGCTATATCCCTTCCAAGTTAGCCCGCTACCATCTTAGACTGCATCGTCACTTACCATCAGGTGAGATCGCAGTCAAGGGCTACCTTGTCATCGAATAAAAAAAAAAAAAATCTGATAGTCGTGTCTTTAATAGGAGTATTCTAACACGCAACCTAAGCTTTTACCTATCTACGTTTGTTTGTCCTCGTATAGGTAATATCCGAAGTTTCACCGAATACGGGTAAGTAACAGCGACACTATGATAAATGTGTCTTAACGTATTATACTTAGCCACATGTAAACCTTTCTAGAAAAATGTTCTAAATTTTGAAATGCGCATTTGTTCTCAAATCTATTTTATTACTATTCTATTAATTTTACTATTCAAACATTAAATCTATCAAGAAAGACCAAGTTGTTATGTTAGCCACAATCCGCATTGATCCATGTAAGTATTTACCTAATCCATGTACCTAAGTAAATATTTACATGGATTAATGCGGATTGCGGCTAAGCTAAGAACGGAAGGTAAGAAAAAATCTTTCATTTTCGACGATTTCCCTGGCGCAGTGTTGAGTACTGTAGTCTTATAACTGGGAGTCTCGGGTTCAATTCCCGGCGGAGGTAATTTGGGAATTTATAATTTTTAAATTGTCTCTGGTCTGGTCTGGCTTTAGCTGTGGCTAAACTGCCAAGCGATTTAGGGTTCCGGCGTGATAGCGTGTAGAAACCGATTAGGGGTATGGGTTGAATCTACACTGCCATACCCGTTCCAATCTAGCCCGCTAACATCTTAGACTGCATCGTCACTTACCTACCAACAGATGAGATCGCAATCAAGGACTATTTTGTCAACGAATAAAATAATAAAAAAAATCTTTCATCCTACAAAAGTAACCGTTAAGCAAAAATTTTAAACTTTTTGGGTAATAAATATTTACAGCTTTTAAGCCAAGACTAGGTAAAAAGGAAATTAAAAATTACTTAGACAAGATCTAGAGTAGAGCAAAGAGTAGACTATAGGTTTAGTATAGTAGGTAAGAAGAAGGTATCTAATAGGCCTAACTATAGGCACTAATTACAAGAATATTCTTTTACATTTTCTTTTCATGAAAATCAGTAGAAACGTAATATCATTAATCACCTATTCAATGTGGAATAGGTAGGTACTAATTACTATCGCCAAAAAATTTAATAATAGAACGTAGACTCGATAGGTGATAGGGTAGGTACTGTAGTTAGGTATCCACTTACTACCTATTTTTATGAACATCATAATATTTATTCTATTTCGAATTTCATTGCGCACATAGAATACCCACAGGTTAGGTACATAGATTTAACTATCAATGTTAGCTGTGGGTAATTTAAACATTGAAAAAAACTGGTTGTAAAGATAACTAAAAAGCCTTACCGATTTAATCAATAACGTTAATCCAAATGCTCATATATTAGGTACTAAAATTACAAACATTTCAGTTCACTTCACTGTTCAGTCGGCAGATGCACTCGTGAAATTCACAGAAGTTTTTCGAAAGTCATTTAACTCAAGTACACTCAAATAGACGATCGCAACCGATTTCATAAAAGCTGTCTATTTGTCACATAACACAAATCAGTGCTGACGTGCCAACTGCATGACCAACTGCCACAAACTCGACCGCACTATACCTCATTAGCATGTTTACAAAATAATATAACCACTACCTTAACGTTCGCATCACTCAACATTAGTCTGTATACCTTGAGTATAAATCATAAGTTGCTTTACCACTTAAAACGTTTTATTGGTAATATGACGCGCGGATTTGAACCTTTGGTAACTGAAACAGGGTTTAATTTTCCGTTACCGTCGGTTGGATCCGCAAGCAGTAAGAAGCCGCTCGGACTCCGCCCCCAGCGTATTGACACACATGGCGATTGGTGGCATTATCTGACCGTTTCTTTGACAATCCTGCGCAACATCAATGCGGTTAGTCAATTATATAGACACTCAATAATTCAATAAAGTTAGACTCCAAATGAACTTTATTTACCGTAGCGGAAAATGTGTTTGATTTACATTTTAATTTTCTAACTCTATCGTTTTACTATCTTCCGTTAAGTAGATGAATTTAAGATTAAATGAATGTCTAATTTAGTCTACCTACTTTAGTGTTATTAGCTTGTGTTTATTTTAAATATTAAAATAGGTAAACTATAGCATAATTTCATGTTTTTTACAAAATATGTGACTCTATTATTATTAATAGCAGTGAAAAAATAACTGAATTCAAACTATGTACCTACATACCTCCTACTACGGAAAACGGAGCTTTTTTCAGCAGTGGCCAGTCTTAACTATAAGATATGTTCTATTTTTGAAAAAAACCAGCCAAGTGCGAATTGGAGCCGCACACGAAGAGTTCCGTCCCATCGAACAAGTACCTACCTATTAACACCAGCTGTTATTAAGATCGAACCCTCTTTTTCCTTTTTTTTTTAAGTATATTTGTTGTTGTTATAACTGTAGGTAATAGAAATACACATTCTGTGAAAATTACAAGTATGTATGTATCTACCTATTACGGTTCATGACTAGATAGATATAGCTCGCTGACAGACGGACCGATAGCGGAGGCTTAGTAGGGAATAGGGTCTTGTTCAGCACTCTTTGTGTACGGAACTCTAGTAGTAATTTATCACCTTATACCTACCTACCTATTAATTATTATTTATCAGTAGGTAGGTACGTAGGCAGGTATCTACTATCTACGTGTATATACTTTGTACCTATTAGTTTAAGCAAACATCTATTTAAAAATGAAATAAATCCTACTTCCTTCTTCTTACTTTATATTATAAATGTGAAAGTTTGGATGTTTGTTACTCAATCACGTCGCAACTACTGAACCGATTTGGCTGAAATTTGGCACAGAGATAGATTATAGTCTGAAATAGCACGTAGGCTAGGCATAGGCATAGGCACTTTTTATCCCGGGAAATAAGAGAGTTCCCGCGGGAATCAAGAAATCTCAATCCACGCGAACGAAGTCACGGGCATCAACTAGTAATTATATATAACGAAACGAGAGTCAACTATATATTTTTACATAGGTATTTAGTTACCATTATCTTCATCGTCATCAACAACCCATCAACGGCTCACTAGCTACTGAGCGCAGGGTCTCCCCTCAGAGAAGAGTAGGTATAGAGGCCATACCTAGTCCACCTCACTGGACTGGATATTACATAACTGGCGGATTTCACACACACATTATGGAGAGCTCTCGGGTGTGCAAGTTTCTTAATGTGATGGTTACCACTGAAGCATGTTTTATTTAATTGCTTAAAACACAAACTCTGAGGTGAATGCCCTGGATCGAACCTGCGACCGGGGGAACAGGAGACCACAGTCCTAACCACTTGGCAATCACAACTAGGGTAAGTACGTACCTACCTAAGGTAAAGGTATTAAAGTTAATCATATTATCTCAAAATCTTATTCTTTCAAAACAGAAAATAGAATGTTCCCATCAGATTTAACAAGACTAAATTCGATAAAGATCCTTTTATCTTTCCGTTGACCTGTTCTTATCGAAGGCCTAATGAGGTACGACTAGTTAATGTACAACTAAAAGAAAATAGATATAACTACCTATAACTACTCGTATAATGTTTACACCTACTCATTATAGTAATTATCATATAATATAAGTCGTATTTTCCCATGATAGGTTTAAACCTACCTAAGTATAGGTAATGTACCTACCTACTCGCATTTAACATTTATTTTGAAATCAGTCGAATAAGTAGGAACCTGCCTAACTTTGTAGCGCTCCTTTAATTTTTTTAAACGAAACTAAAATAAAATTAAATATAGCTTTAGCCCACAACTTCATCCGTGTGCTGTTACGTTTCTAAAAAACCTACGGAAATCTTCTGTTTTTCCGGGATAAAATGTTCTCAACTTTATCCATGCAAAAAATCACTTCGATCTGTTGCTCCGTTGCTGCGTAATTGAAGGACCAATTTTACTTACCATCAAACGTAAATACTTTCGGATTTATAATATTAGTAAAGATCAGTATTACTGATATACGGATGACTATAGTCTTTACTGATTCAGTAAAGACTATAGTCATATTATACAGTAGGTACCTACTTATAGATACCAATCCCGCCGTACACGTCGTGACTGGCGTCCAACGTGCTACGCAGCTAGTCTACGGGTTTCAGACACAATGAAATAAAATGTGACTAAATGAGGGACGTCAGTAATATGACATATCAAACTACCATACTCCGGATGAAAATGATCTCCATTTTCATCCACTAGTCCTTAACGTAGGTTCGAGTAGATAGGTATCTACTATGAAGTTATCTGAATTTTGGACTTGGTTTAAGCAAGTATCCCGGATAATTTTGATCGAACTTCACTTAGTATTGATAGATAGGTACCTACCTACATTAAGTAGTTATTAATTTAGGTATAATATGTGCTGAAGGTAGCCACCGAGGGGGGTTTAGTGGGTAAAAATCACCACGTATCCTGAACTCTCACCCATGATGTATCATGGGTATCTTCAAGAAGATTTCCCCCTTGTTATTAAAAAAAAGGTATCAGACCTAGTACCTACCTGCTAATACTGGCCGAGCCGGAAGAAACTTTGTACTTACCTATCTATAGGTATGTTATTAATTACAAAACTTAGGCTGAAATCTATAGACCGCACTCTTACTCCGCTCAAACTCAAGACAGAGTTAAAACGAGACAGATTTATTTCAGAGCATATACCAATTATGTGTCTCGATCTAAGGTGTCTCGTTTTTACCTCTATCTTGAATCTGAGCTGCGTCAAAGCACGCGCTATAGATCTCAGCATTAGTATCTCTCGATATTAGAATACCTACCTACCTAAAACGATATTATTCTCTATTAAAAACTCTTTCAATTGTTTTTAGGTAGGTACCTTAACCACCATAATACATGGTTTGTAGAACAAATTTCACTACCGGCCACCTACTCAGTGTTCATAGATATGTCGAGATATTTATGATATATATTACGCAAAAATAAAAAACCTAATAAACTGAAATATACTTAGGTACCTACTGATAATAATTAGCTAAGCAAAACTACCCAAAAAATAAGTAGGTAGTTATGTTAGAGTATGATCTTTCAATGCTCCCAGAGGAGGGTCTAGTCAGCATTCCGACATACCAAACTCGCCTCACCCAGATACGGCCTACCGGCCAAGTGCTAATTGAAAAAGGAAACTTCAAACAACGAACAAGCTCAATGCTCTCTACAGAACGTTTCATTTTTAAACACACGGCCGTTATAGCCGATCGACGTGGTTTATGTATACTGATACAGTTAACTAAGTAAAATCGTTTCTCAGTAAACTAACATCCTTACTTTCACGACTTACGGCTGAGAGCAGCCGCTAGGAAACTTGTACTGTGTTTATACACTGTATCTATTCAGTCTTATTTAACTATAACTGAATAGTTTTGGCTCAAGTTACCCTGACAATTTTTTTTAATAAGCTCATTTTTTCATTATCATCTCAAGCAGCAATATTGGCAAACCCCTCGCTAGGTGAACGGCCGACATCAAAGTTCAAACTAGTCACAGTAAACTGACATACAAGAGAGCTATTTTCAGCAGCAGAAGTTGACGTCAATCTTCTTATATTTATAAAAATGAATCCCTATTCCCTTGGTCACGGCATCACGCATGAACAGCTGGACTAATTTTGCTAATTCTTTTTTTATTGCGTTTGTTATTATAAGGAGAAGGGTTCTTACGGAAAGAAAAGTTAAGAAAATTTGATAACTTCAGAAAACTTAACACTTATTTTAACTTCGCGAGTTTGACAATTTGTCAGTGAAATATGATATTGAACATAAATCAAACACGAAACAATAACGGGTTCATACAACACTGTTTCCGAGGACATCAACCCTTGAATAGTCACTAAAATTGTATATTAAGTATTCACTATCATTGTTTGTTTGTTGGTTCGTTAGTTTATTGGTTGGACCTTCAATCTCGCAGCAAAGCATTGGATCAGCATGAGTAGGTATAGTTGAGGACTTGAAAAGAATCATAAGATACCTCTTATCCATGAAAAGTAGAGGGTTACCGCAGGAGTTATAAAAACCTACCCTCACGCGGACGACGTCGGGCGTAGTAACTAGTCGATTGATAAAGTAGAATAAGGCTAACTTTATTCAGATTCGGGCTAAGAAATAATACTGCCTGTACCTCAGCAAGGTTCGACTTCGACTTGATTCAAAACAGTTTACTCTGCCCTTTCCTAGAAACTACTGAACTGAAATTCTAATAAAATTAGATGTTTAAGTTTCATATTAGAGCTAAACGATAAACTAACCACCTAACTATGATTTCACCAAAATATTTTAAACCATAATTTAATTTTATAGTAATACATGACTACGAAATATAATATATATATAATATACGTGATCTTCGTAAAACAGTCACGTATAGAGAAACTAAAACACATACGGTGTGTGTCCATCTACTGAATTTAGAAGTAAGTAATATCCTTCAATCCAATAGTTTTACTTAATAATAATAATAATAATAATAATTTTTATTTATTCGAGGTAAAAACCCATTGTATATATATACAAAATAAAGTTAAAAAAATTAAAATTTTAAAAGTTAAGTTAAATTAACTTAAATAAAAATAAATTAAATAAAAATTAAGAATTAAATATACAATCTATAATTCGCACTGCACACAAAAGGCGTGCAGAGTTCCGTCGCAATCATTTCTTGTTTGGATCTCGATGCGTCGAGATCCAATGCGCCATCATCGGACTTCGCAAGTCCTGCCCTACTACCCGTAGGATACTGTTATCAGAGCTGCGCAATCTTTCCCAGAAGGAAGATATACGCGCTCTGATAACAGCGAAGAAATCGGGCATTCCCGACTCGGCAAACATGCCCGACGCGCTGCAGTATCTGGGATACTTCATAAGGATGCGGTAAGCATTATTGTACTGCACCCTTATGGTACTGAAGGACACCCTCTTGTACCGGTACCATAGCTGACAGGTATAAAAACCTTGGCAGTATGCCCTGAAGAGGGTGCCCCTCACTTCCTTACTACATTTGGCAAATCTGCGCGCGAGCATGTTGGACCGAACCGACAATGCCCGCCTCTCTCGCTCCATATCGAGGTCGTCCTTTCGGTCATCCGTGACAATATGACCAAGGTACCTGAACTGCCTAACAACCCGAACCGCCGTTCCATTCAAGTACACTTGGGGTACCCTCTCCGGACCTTTCCCTGCTTTAAAAACAAGCATCTCAGTTTTTGAAACATTGTACTTCAGTCCGTGAGAGTTGGCATAACTCTCACAGATTGACAGCAACTTCCTGAGACCCTTGACGGACGGACTGAGGAGCACCATGTCGTCCGCATAACTGAGATTTGATTTTATGAATCTTAAATATACTTATTTAAAAAAAAGTCGGGTTAGTAGGACCATTTATAGCACAAAAACGGATGGGCCGATTTTTATGATCTTTAAATAGTTGGTTTTGTTGCTCCAAATAGCAGAATAACTAAATATTAAATCACCGGAAAATTTTCCGAAAAAAAAATTTATGAAGAATCATTTTCTCATACATTTTATAAGGAACAGCTTTTTTGATGATCTCGACAACAGATTGACTGATTTTGATGATTTTTTATATTAAGTAGATATAGTCGAGGGCAAATAGAGTAAATTTTACCCCGGAAAAACGCGGGCAAACGATAGATTTTTCATAAAATTATAAACTTTCGTACTAATTAACTATACTATCTTTAATGTTACACCTACTTATCCAACAAAAATCAGATTCGGGTTCTTAATGGCGTCGCGAGCTTTCGCACCAGTGCGTTAAGCGATGGTCGTTAATTTACCAAAAAATATTTCAATATAGGAAGTGTGTAGTTACTAGTTAGCTTTCACACCAGCTGCGAAGAAAAGTAAAGCAACACACGCGTTATACCTTCACGTAGCATCACTCTTCGACTCTGTTTGTTCGGAGCCTAGTGCTAACTCCGTCGTTTAAACACTACGTGCTAGCAGACCATGAATTAACTTTTCATATAAATAAAATTCACGGTACTCTAACCTCCTGAAATTAACACCTTGGCGTAAATACTTACTATTTAGTCTCGTTATCTCTTGCCATATCTGACGGAAGATTGAATGGTCGTGTTAAGCTTATGAGATTAGGCATAACCCGATTTGTTTGGTAGAATATCTTTTTTGACTAAAAAATAGTGCATAGCTGTAGGGAAATAGACTTTAGACTTTGCAACTGTAAAGCATTTTCCTTTACGCGCTTAAAAGCGCTTAAGCCCGCGACTTTTACACATCGCGATATTTTCATATAAGTACATAGTAAAATTGTAGACCAGTTTCAATTAACTTCACTAATCTCTTTGATTTTCAGGCATAGCTCAGATCTTTCAGAGACAGATAGTCCCAATTTATTTATTTTTACAGAGGATAGCTATACACGTTTAACCTGAAGGTAGGTAAATAAACACAGTTGTGTAATATTACATAGTAGGTACTTAACTATCTACCAACGAAGGTATAAAACATGTTCTTCGCTACCACATTGCAATCAAAAGGTTACCTACCTATATCTAAAAAGATTTATATACCTACTGACTAGGTATTTTATCTGCTGTATAGGGTTTCCATCAACTTTTTTACATATTTACGAAATTTTAAAACTTAAGACGTTGGTAAGTGCTCGTACCTAAGTAGATACTTATCATGGATGCAGTAGTTAAGTAGGTATGAATTTTATTTTGTTTCTAAACAAGTAATACGTAAATTTAGTCATTTAATTTACCAAAAATGTCCACCAGTAAAGTAATATCTCACGTTATAAAATTTTATTGTCATTAGCGTAAGTATTAACAGTACGCTAAAGATAACAGTTCAAAAATGTACGTGACAGAAAGTCAATATTTACAACTATTATTTTAACCCGGCGGGAGTGTGGTGACAAAATATTTCATCGAGTATGTGGCGGGGTATGACATACCCGTAAATTAAACTGCCTGTATATGATTATAATAATCAAATTTAATTGAAATTTTAATTTTATTTATTAAAACATAATCCCTATACTTATATTTAAATGAAAAACTTAGTCATATTAATATATTTTAATAGTTTTTATTACCAAAGTTAAGGCACTAATTTTTGTTTACAAATCAAAACAGTCTTCCATAAGAAGCATCAATCCTTTTTAATTAAACTAATATTACCAAATTTAACAACAAAACATAAAGAACATGAGATCTTGAATAAAAAAACTTAAAAAAATCTAACATTATCATCAAGAACTAGATTCAGAATCAGCACAGTCTTTGCAGGAAAAAATCGCATGTTCAAGACAAATGGCCTTTCCACAGCTTCCACATACGTGTTTTTTTTTTACGATATCTATCGCGTGTACAGTCAAAACATCGAACATAACATTCCGGAGCATTTTGGACAACTGGTTGCAATGTTTCATTGAGTTGGGAAGATATTCTGTGACGTATATTTTATGAGGTGCGTGACCTTGAGTAGATGGACGACGAGTTATGAGAATTGAAAGAAGGACATTATCGTCGGAATCTTGATCACTACCACTCTCAACATTTAGCTCCTGTTCCCTATCGGATGCTATATTGTGTTCACTGCAATGATCATCATCATCATCATCACATCCGACGAGCTCGATTCGTCTGAAGAATTTTCTAATATGTCGTATAACATAGACCTAAGTCTATTCTACTTACTGTTTTCACCCATGTTTGTCAAAAGCCTAAAAAAGACAAGAAATAATAAAATTAAATGTAAATAATGTTATGATTAAATGCACACGTAAACTATGTGGCGGGGTGTCACTTACCCCACGCAAGTTTTCTCGTGTGTATCTCGAACACCGGCTGACGCCACATTGGGATCATACCACTGTGCCCTCCCGCATTACCTCAGCTCCAGCTACTCAAAGTCGCTACCACGTAACTTACAATAATAAAAATGTACGCAAGTAAAAAGAATTGGTGGGGTATGCTACACCCCGCCACACTCCCGCCGGGTTAAAGTTAACTCTCAATTTACCTTAGAAACTCGTCAAAGACGAAAACTCTATACCTAGTTCGATTTTCACTCCAGAGAACCGCGCAGGTCTAAACGTTATGTAAATTGTCATAAAACGTGTGTTATCCTAACTTAAATTCAAAAATTAAACAGCATGATTAGTCAGTATTTAGACAAACAAGTAGGTAAAGAGTAGGTATAGAGGTTCTCTACTACAAGGCACTACCTATCGGTATAAAAAGTGCTGAAAATATATTTGATATCTAATCAACATGCTCAGAGTGGGTACTAATACAACTTTGGGTTTCATAATTTCAGCCCACTTCCTTCTTTTTATTAAACAAAAGGCTTTATATATACTTTGGCATTTGAAATTTTTTAGTCACCTATTTCGCTCAGCTTACTTATACTTACTTACTTAATTTATTATTTATTGGCAGACTACATCATAAGAAGAATAAAATTTAACTTTCATTTACAAACCAACTTTGGTTGTTCGACTAAAAAAATACCGACAAATGGACATTCTTATCTTTTGCAGTAAACGGAGATTTCTCTCACCGCGTCGGGTTTTCTGTTAGCTCTACCGACTGCCTACCTCTACGGTGCGTAAACTTGTAAACAACCGCTCGCTAGCCGCTACATCTCCTCCACACTCGCCGTCCACATTTGTGTTTAAACATGTGCTTAAACATGGTGACATGAAACGTGTTCGATAATTATTGGAAGGATCAATACTACGCCAAGTATTCGTGGTTAGCAAACATTATGTTTATGACTGTCGCCCGACAGACTGCGTTTTACGTTTCTATTTGAATCTTAATTTCCAACTTAGTTTCTACTAAAATAAAGACTTGTCTTTACAAGTACCTAAGCATGATTGGATCAATTTTCAGGTATGCATATTCCTGATATAGGTAACTGTCCACTTATATATCCACTATATTAGTATATATCCACTTTATTGATATATCTTTTGGTGCATAATTAACCTTGTAAGAACGTCTATTTTATACCATTCTGTCGAAATTTGTGCACTTTTTAGTTTTTATCGCACAATTCCACATTTTTGCTCTGTGTAAACATCGATAGCTCATGAACCAACACTGAGTACACGCTTGTGCTTCAAAGCTTGCCCACCTTTATTGCACGGGGCAGATCTCCCATAAGATCGACGATCTCTCAAGTGAGCCGTTAGTCAATGGAGACAGGACACAAAGATCGCGTTATATGGCTACGAAGAGACGAACAAGAGACATAAATGTTCAGTAGAGTTGATCGTCTATCTAGGAGTTAGTCCGTATGTGGAACGGGTGGAGTTTGAACAGCCTAGCTTTCGGTTTTTTAGTAGGTACGCCGCCCTGACCGTTCTGTTATTGAGTTCTTTCAATTGCATGAAAATTTTGCAATCTTCGTTGCAAAAGTGAACTGTCGAAATTTGAAAGTCGGGGTACCTACTCTACCTAGCGTCCAGCACTTCTTGTTCACATTATAAAATAGGTTTTTACCTAACTACAGCGTACTTTTTGATTTGTCTAAAAAATAGCTAGAAGACGTTTGGTTTACTTACTTTATTTTAAATGCTTTTGTTTTTGCTCCAGTTACTGCCGCAGTTTACCTACCCAACCCATAATAAAAATTTCATATTGCTAAAAATTCTTCGTGGGAGGCATTATGCAAATCACTTTACCTGTAGCCTTGGCAGCGTCCAACACAAACACACCTTGTCCTCAGTCCTGTCTGTCCCTGGTTTGCTTAGGTTTACGATGCGTGTGTAAAATATGATTATTTCCGCGCCCATTGAAGATGCCGAACGATAGCTAATAGTACGGGCATTCAATCCTTTTTCTTGAAAATACATAGGTAACAATCTACTACTTTTATCCTGGAAAAATGTCCTCCCGACCGATTTGGCTACGGCTTTAACTGTCCCCATAGTGCACAGTGTGTGCCTCCAGCCCAACTATACTCATGGAAAAAATCACGTCGATCCTTAGCTCTGTTGTAGCGTGATTGAAAGACAAACCAACAAACACTTGCATTTATAATATATATAGTAAGGATAATTACTTTAATGCATATATTGTGTTGTGTTTTTGCAAGTGGTTAAATAGTAAATACCTACTGCGTTATTTGTTCAATAAGAGAGCAAAGTTCGTTTTTGTTTGGTACCTAAACAATAAAATTTTAAACACAAAACCAATCTTGGCGAAATTGGGCAGAAATAAGGTTACTATCTGAAGAGTGACGTAGGAATAGGATAGGTACTTTTATACCGGAAAATTAAAGAGCATAGGTATATTTAGAATTGGTGGTCCCTGGAGCTGCTAGGAGCATCGTAGCGACTTCTAACCCTTAATCTATGTCAGGGAGTGCTAAATAACTTAAATACACTATCTATTATATCCGTATCGTATCATGAAGGAAATACAGATAGGTTCGTAAATGAAACACAATATTATTTTTTATATTAATGCGTATATTTTCTTTTATTAACATGAAAAAAAATAACTGTTTATGTAAGTGAAAATTTGCACAATTGAATCGAATCAACAAGCTCAGCAGCACTACTCCAAAAAGTCTTCTCACTTCTGAACATAACAACTAACAAATCGCTTCTGAGGACGAAGCGCAAAACAATACCCTTCACATATCTCATACATCATAACATACATATCTACTATTACAAACGACATAATGGGAGTAGTGTACTGGATTGGTACATATAAGCATATTTTACGGCTAAAGCCCCGAAGTGCGTTTACAACTTGTTTTAGCCGGCTACAGGTAGGTGCGACCAGTAATATATACTTAGATATATCCTATTTAATTACGGTTAAAACTAGAAGTAGCCCATAGTAATCTGCCGGCATATTTTGTATTCCAGTAGCTATGTAATTGACAACAACCCCTTTAAGTAAATGTCTATCACATAGACATAGTGGGTGTCTATCACTGATTCATATTGTATCAGTTAGTCACCAAAAATAGTCAATAGCCGGGTCCCCACCAGACGATCCATCGCGCTCCGATCGCACGCGGCAGGAGCGCGATCCAAATGTGCAGGCGGTGTGGACGTGCCGCGCGCGATCCATGCGCTCGTATTGGAGCGCGCGCTCCCTGCTGCGCCCGATCCGTACGTTCCGGATCGCAGTTTAAACAAACTGGATCGGCCTAGTACGATCCACGCTCCACGTTCACGATTTTGGATCGCGGATCGCGGGATCGCCGATCCATTTTGGATCGTCTGGTGGGGACCCAGCTATTGACACATTCATTTGACCTTCATTTGTTGGAAACTTCCCGAAGTGTACAACAAAATTACATAGCCATTGATATACACTATACAGTCTCCTAAAGTCCTCTTGGTAGGTGTATTAGCACTTCTGCTTTTAGCCATAACATATAATATTATATCAAATAGATTACAATCTTTTATATTCTATAACCCTTATTCACATATGAATTTATACAGTCTATAACATTATACCCACTGCCGCACAAAAACAAGCCCTTACAATATCATATAACTTAAAGTGATTAGTAAAATCAGCATTAACTTAAAATTTCGTTACATGAGCGTTAAAGTATAAAGTAGCTGTGACTTGACTTAGCAAAGTTCCTCTTAAGTGTGTTCTCACACGAGGTGATCAAAATAAGGTTTTTCAACTCCGACGCAATCCGTCACCTTGGCAGATAGATTACTATGCATGACGGGACTCACACGGGGCAACTTGTCGAAAACCAGTCTTGTTGCCATAAAAAACAGCAGACCAAGAAGAATGAAACAACGCTATAAGTTGCGTCGGTGTTCAAAATTATCTTCCCAAAATCAAAATGGACATTGTGCTTTGAAGAAATCAATACAAGTAAAATAAAATACATATTATATTGTTAAGGATTAACTAGAGAACCTTTGCTATGTTGGGCGGATTCCGTTCGAAGTTGGCTGCATTAATGGCATTCTTGCTGCATCTACGCATTTTAATATACATATTACATAACTATAACAACAAATAATCTAATATATAAAAATGAATCGCTTAATGTGTTGGTAAGCGCATCACGCGTGAACGGCTGGACCGATTTCGCTAATTCTTTTTTTATTGTGTTTGTTATTGTCAGGAGAAGGTTCTTATGAAAGAAAAAATTAAGAAAATTGCGCGGAAAATTAGAAAATTTAAGAAATATTAACCACCATATTAAATTATTTCTAATGTAACCGCTTTTACAATTCAAACTTTTTTGATGTAACCTTATGGCGTTTGACATAACATTGACAGAATGCGTGCTGCCAATTTCGTCAAAGAGGATGTAAAAAAATTTAAGACAGGACAACGTCTGTCGGGTCCGCTAGTAAAAAATAAAAATTAAAGGGGGCTCTCCCCTATTAGAAACTTATACGGTACGGAACACTTCGTATGTGAATCCGACTCGCACCGATTTATTAAACAATCCCACAGTTGGAAGCCACGGCTGGAAACCGGTATCCATTGCCCGGCACAAGTGAATAAACTTTATTGTACACAAAACATAACAAGAAATCATTTACACGATAATTCGGTACAATAAGCGGTCTTATCAGTGATAAAAGCTTTGTTTTTCATATAAAACTTGGCAGAAAAACGCACAAATGTTTCAGCAGAAGAATCCTTAACAACGGACTGCGCTAAACTGAATGAAATCAGTATTAATAAAAAAAAGCAATGGTTAAACTATTCATTAATTTTAAACTCCGCGCAACACAGCAGAAGCCCCTAGTATTCCATTAACGAACGTGTAAAATCCATCCACATCTATAAAAATTTGCGTCCACTTTTTTCACGAATGAGAAACGAGAAGGCGCATCACATAAAAGTTGAGTGGACCTATCCGCTTTTGAATGCCTTTAAATAAAGAGTCCGTATGAGCCCAAAGATAGGTGGCCTCTATATGTGGCCAGACTTGGGCTTCCGAAAATTTCTTGTACGTGTGTGTCGACCAAATAATTCAAATTCTTTTCTACGAATAGATCTTCTCAATGTTAAAAAGAACTTCTACGTTTTCGTCGAACAAGACGCAAATTTTTACTGATGTGGACGTAATTTTAAAGGCAGTGAGCGATGTGCTTTCTATTTATTTAGGACGCAAGAGCTGTGCAATGTAATGACAGCCTTAGGCCGCATACAATCGCTTTGATAAATAATAACGATGTTTTAAGCCGTTGATTAGTGGCTATTATTATTATTGGAGAGCAACGAGGACTTACAAATGGTAAAAATGTCGTTAAATAATAATCGAATTATCATGATACGTAGAAACGGCCGACGTTTAATCAACATTCGTGCTAGGCCGTATCGTTGATTGCTTTTAGCTATCCAATATACACTTATTTAAAAGACACAAAACGATTTAGAAATAACTTTCATGAATAATATGATATTTCGCTATTGCTGTCTATTATAATGAGCGCTATGAGCTAGATTTAATCCGATATATTTAGTGTGAATAAATGCTTATTCATTTTAAATATCTTGTCTCATTTTAGTCATATCAAGGTAGTCCAAAACAAATGACGCCCTAGCCGCGGAAAATTTGCTGAACACAACTTTATACGAAGCGAAGTTAAAGTTCAATTAACTTTGAAACATTTTTAGAACTGCGCGATGCGTCTCTTGGACTCTGTCGCAATATGCCCCGGGCATAAAAATTACATAATTAGGTACATATACTTTCATGATCTATGAAGCAACTGTAGAGTTACAATCCTTGAAAATTACCGTGATCTATCTAATAATTTAAAAACATAATATACATAATCATATTATTATTAAGCTCAATGTGATTATTATAAAAAAATAAAGACAAATTATATTTCGTAGTGTTTGAGCTATTGGTTCGTCGAGGATTTAGCTCATACAGTAGGCCTATTCCATCTGTGTCGCTGTAATATATATGCACACTGAAGAGTGGACAACTATTATACTCAATAGGCTTGCTGGTGTCTGTATCTCTCTCCGAAATCTATCACGTGTCTCCGAAATGCCGTACAATACCGATCACGTCTCTGTAAAATAACCCAGCCGTGAACCACATAATACTACTGATGTACTTAAAGGGGCAAAATTTTTATTTTATGGGCCCAAAATGGTTGCATTTGATAATTCCATATTTCAGTAGTGCATTTTGCAGCAATAAGTCAGTTCTGTTCAATAAGTCAGTTTTCCATTATATACCCGATCAAACGCAATTTTTTTATGGGTACGGAAACACAATCTCCATTCGCTACTCGTTGTTCTGTACAAATGATGGTGGTTTCCACTGTTATGAGCGAGATACCATAAGCCTCTTGCTTTTGTATTTCAACGAGTATGTATCATACTTCAACGTGGTCCCGGCTAGTACATTTCGATGTAGAAAATTTACCGTACCTGTCGCGTACTGTACAGATAGTACTTGGCTATAACTAATACACAATCACGCACGCAACATCTTGTGAGGTCCCTAGAAGTTAATAATAGATGAACTGCCATCGCCGTTGCTATCTGCGGTGTGACGTGCATTTCTTTGTGTTAGGGAGCTTTTATAAAGAAGCAGGTTACAGTATTCAGCAATCTTTATTGTTTTTCCATCACACACCGAGGGCGTCGCGTACGCTGAGTGACTATAATCTGTATTTTTCCTGAGTTGTCAAAACGTTCTGGAGAAACGCGTAACCGACGAACGTAACCGGGCGCTTACGTTTCTAAGTTTGGATTTCCACTTATAGGCCCGTTTAATTGTCAGTACCGATAAGAACGCCCTTTGCTGTGCTTAGCGCGTCGCTTACGCCTTTCTGCGAGAAACCACTGGTCTGTCGTTCAAACCAGCTATAAAAATAAATTTTAAGTCCCGCTGATACCTAAAAGAATATTTTAAAACGTAACATTACTGTTTATAATGATAGCTGTGGGGGTTAGTATAAGATTTAATTCGATTAACCGTATTCGTATACTATGACATTAGCGTCAACTAAAATGAATCATAACCTCACATTGAATAAGAGCTCAATTTCGTGCATGCACTCTTATACTTTTACGTATACGGATACGCTCCAAACTAAAATCGCTTGCACTGAATTTGTGACTTTAAATCCATACTTTTAAGGTTAATTTGGTTCATTTTACTTTAACGCTAATGTCATAGTATCCAAATACGATCAATCGTGTTAAATCTTATTACTAACCCCACTGATTCATGTTTGCGAGTAGGTACGAATTACCGGTACTGAAAATAGCCCCACTTTATTAATATAATGTTATTACCGGAGACCCGCAGGTCGATTTGTCGAAAAGCTGCAGCAATCATTGCTAGTCTCAACAGTGGTGATTTTTTTATATATATCATAGGATACACCCTTAATCATTATCACACCTGATGGAACGTGATGATGAATGATTGGTTCAATTTAATGCATTTTTTCTGGAAAAATGCCTTTTAGCCAATAGAGTGAGTATTGGCCAATCAAAGGTTGTTGCAATCGTAACACAGTAACCTGCCTGCATCGTCACTTACCATCAGGTGAATCAAGGACTTTCTTGTCATTGAATAAAAAAAAATCGCACCACTCTGCCGTCCACAAGCTATAATGCCGTTAACTACCACGACCATATTTCCTAACTAGCTTTAACCCGCCGCTTCGCTCACGTTAGGTTCGATTTTTCAACCCCCTATTTAACCCTCTTGGGGTTGAAATTTTCCAAAATCCTTTCTTAGCGGATGTCTACGTCCTAACAGCTACCTGTATGCCAATAATTTCAGCTCGATCGGTCCAGTGGTTAGAGCTGTGCGTTGATAGATCAGTCAGTCAGTCAGTCAGTCACCTTTGCCTTTTATATTATATATTTAGATATAAACCCAAAAGCATTTAAATTAGGGTTTATATTAGGAAATATGATTTTGGTAGTTAACGGCACTATAGCTTGTGGACGGCAGCACTGATAACCTGATTGTTTATAATAGCACCCAAAATTATAATAAATCGTACGCGTAGTGTTGTGGCGCGCTGATGTCAGCAGGGTTTAGTCTCTGGAGGAGGTGTCCATGGGGCTGGCGGGCTGCATGGAGGGCGAGGGCGGCGCGGGAGGCGCGGGCGGCGCGAGGGGCGCGGGCAGCGAGGGCGGGTCGAGCGGCGCGCGCGGCGGCAGAGCCCCGGCGCCCGGCACCGCGGGCTTCACGAACCGCTCGCTCGCCCTTCTCGCCTGCTACACATCAATGGGAGGTTAGTACAAACACCAAAATCTCCACATGCCATTTTAGGTATGGGGTGACTATAGTAAGACACAACACTGTTCACAATATATCCATTTATTGTAAAGATACGCGCCGCATGTGCGCGCGTGCGAAAGCAAGTCGCAAGAGCGCAAGAGTGCGTCGACTTACCGCTACAACGTAATTATATATAAAGTATGGAACCCCTACACCATGTGCATACAAATTTTTTAGGTAACTTGAACCGTTTACGCAGCGCACGCAACGGAAGCCCTCAAATATGGATAATTTTCCCCGTTTTTGCAACATTTTTCACTGATGCTTCGCTCCTATTGGTCGCAGCGTTAAGTTATATAGCCTAAAGCCTTCCTCGATAAATGGACTATCCAACACAAAAAGAATTTTTCAATTCGAACCAGTCGTTCCAGAGATTAGCGCGTTCAAACAAACAAACTTCAACTTTATAATATTAGTATACAACTGAAACTCCGAAATAATACTGAAGGAGGTGAATGTGCTGATAAAACTGAACAACTTTCCCCAAGGAACCTAGGTCGAAATATGGAAAAAAAATTTTTACTTCCCATGGCAATCAGTTGATCGTCAATTTTGTATGGGAGGTCCAAATTTTTTTTTTCACATTTCAACCTATGTTCTTTGGGGAAAGTTGTTCAGTTTTATGAGAACATTCACCTCCTTCAGTATTATTTCGGAGTTTCAATACACGTTGTATATTAGGTAGTGTGATTTGCGCAATACCTGCGAGTGTAAATGCAGCGAGGGGCGCGAGAGCGGCAGGCCGGCGGGCGCGGGCAGCAGCGGCGACGCGTACGGCGACAGCGGCCGCGACCCGCCCGGCGACGACACGCTGCGCGACCGCGCCTGACCACCGGACACGACCACACGCGTATTGTTATAATTCAACGACAAAATATATTTTACTAGATGATGCCCGCGACTTTGGCCGCGTGGATAACGACCGTAGCAATTAACATAGTCGTATGTGAAAAATCACTACTTTAGGGTACGGCCGTTCAAAGTTTCAAATATGTGAAAAGTGAAGAATAGTCAATATACCTAATTTTTGCACTTGCAAAAACCAAAGATGGTTGGTTGATTTTAAAACTTTCATAACTGGTGGGGGCATTGCTATTTTTATTCTAAGACCTTTAATGCAATAAAATGAAAATCGTTAAAATGTAGATCCGACACTGTTAATTGCTACGGTCGATAAGGTCTCTTGGATTCCCGCGGGAACCCTTTAATTTTCCCGGATAAAAAGTAGCCTATGTATTATTCCAGATTACAATCTATCTCTGGGCCAAATTTCAGCTAAATCGGTTCAGTCATTGCGTGATTGAGTAACAAACACCTAAACTTTCGCATTTATATTAAAACTAGATGATGCCCGCGACTTCGTCCGCGTGGATATGGTTTTTTTGATTCCCGTGGGAACCTTTTAATTTTCCAGGATAAAATGTAGCCTATGTTTTAATCCAGGGTATGAGCCATCTCCATTCCAAATTTCAGCCAAATCGGTTCATTCTTTGTGGCGTAAAGGAGTAACAAACATACACCCATTCGCCTTTATAATATTAAGTGTGATAGTGTGATAAGTATGATTATATATTAATTATTTATTATTCGTTGACATAATAGTCCTTGACTGCGATCTCACCTGACAAAATACTAAATTACTCCGTTTTTATTTTAGTCAGGGTCCCATGCTTTAGTACTAGTTCCGTGGGTTCAACTTACATGGGTAAGGTAAATTGAATATAAAATGAGAGAACAGAACAATATCTGAGTTTCAAACTAAAAATACTTACACTCAAAGCCTCATTGAATTGCCTTTCTTCTTCCATCTCCAAGGACGACTCGCTTTCTGAGAGATGACGGCATAACGCCTCGCGACGTTCCACCTGCATTGGAAAAATCTTTGATCAATTTTATTATTTATACTATTTTTTTTTTAAATAAAGAATATCAGCCAAGCTGAACTTGACTAATATTCTCCTCTCCTCTCCAAATAAACGAAAAGCTTGTGCTAGGAGTGGGTACGCACTCACACTTGTGGTAGGGGTGGGTGGGTACGGGTGGGCTTTTGATGCCCGCGATTTCATTCGCATTCGCGTGCATTAAGGTTTTATAATTAATTTCCACGGGAACTCACTTTCCTGGATGTGTTAGACTATAATCTATCTCTGTGCCAAAGGAGGTGGGTTGATAAGGCCCAAAATCCGCCCCTCATACACTCGAAAAAAAAAGTTCCAGATTTCGACAAATTGTAAATGTATTTAAATAGAAAAGTAAAAGAAACACTCATTTTTTGGTGACCGATTAATTCACAAAAAACAAATAACAAAGTATCATTCCACAAACAACGTTTAGAAAAATTATGAATCATTTATTGATCATTACAAAACTTCTGGTTCCACAAATAATTCGCTTGACAAAATAAATTACTAGACAAATTGTGATTTCATAAAATAATATTTGACAAACAAGTGATTTCTTAATTGTGTTAATTAGTAAAACAACATGTGGCATATTTTTTTTTGATAAAATGAACTGTTTAAGGCTGTGGCGGGAGCTGCGCTTCGCTATAAATTAAATGGGCTACGCCAAAACCGAAATGGCCAACCCCGACTCCACGTAGTCTTGTCTGCCCTACCCCTAGAGTGTTTTTATGAAGCGCGAAGCCAGAAGCTCGCGAAGGAGGTCCTGAATGAAGCGAGCCTACGAGGCCGAGTGGAGCGAAGGGGGGAGGTGGCGAGCGAAGCGAGCCGGCGACCTCCGTAGCGAAACGAAGGTCGAGTAGGCGAAGCTGAATGAAGGGGCGACGGAGCGAGTCTTCTGGCGTAGCCCATTGCATTTCAAAACGGCCCTGTTTTTGATAACAGCTAGCCGTAATGTAATACGGCGGATTATACAATCCGACTGCGAAAGATAAATAATAATCAACTTTTTCCATCGCTTTGCGTATTGATTTGTTATTAGTTCTGTTTATCAAATAATAAATAATTTACCATCTACTATTTTGTAAAATTGCGAATTTGGAAAAAGAATTATTTGGTGAAATAATAAATTTTAAAATGATATTTTAACATCCAGCACATTTGCAAAATAAAACATTCGCGAATAGAATATTTGTAAAATGATCTTTTGTAAAATGATTAGTTTGTGGAATACGACGTTTGTGATTTGATTAGCTTTTAAAATGTTTTTTGTGAAATGATCATTTGTTTAACGTTTTTTGTTAATCATTAGTGAACCTCATTTTTTGGGTAATATTTTCTGTAACTTACTATTTTTTTTATCACCTAAACTTTATATTATAATAAAGTTTATATCTTCAAGTATATAAATACATTTACAATTTGTCGAAATCTGGAACTTTTTTTTTCGAGTGTATGAGGGGCGGATTTTGTTGCCTTATCAACCCACCTCCTTTCAACCAAATCAGTTCAGTCAATTATTTCTAAAGAATCGACATACTGTTCTCTAAAATGAATTGACAGTTTTAAAGTGGTGATATCTTTTTCCACATAAGTCGTGTGATAAGGATAGCATAAGTTTTAGACTGTTCACTTAAGTACAGCTTAGATATAATATGTAGTTGCAAAATTTCTGTTATATAGTTTATTCCATTATTTAATTTATTACTAAAAGTGCATGTAATATAAACCTCTTGTTGTAATTTCCGATGCAAGCGCAGATTCTCCTCTCGAATATGTTTCTCCTCTAAAACGAATCTTTGCATTTTCTCTTTATTTTCATTTTGAGATACTGCCAACTGATTCCTGTAAAAAAATTGTTTTATTAAAATTGTCTTAGTCATTTTATTGAATATACATACAGCATATTGTACAGCTTTCTACATATGCAATGACTATCCTTACTATTCTTACTAATATTATAAATGCGAAAGTTTGGATGAATGTATGTTTGTTACTCAATCACGTTGCAACGAGTAAACCAATTTGGCACAAAGTCAGATTATAGACTGGAATAGCACATAGGCTAATTTAATCCCGGAAAACAAGAAAGTTCCCGCAAAAAAACCTCAATCCACGCGTACGAAGTCGCGGGTATCAACTCGTATTACAAATGTGACAGTGTGTTTGTTTGTTGGTTTGTCCTTCAATCACGCCGCGACAAAGCAACGGATCGACGTGATTTTTTACATGGGTATAGTTGAGGACCAGGAGAGTGACATAGGCTACTTTTTGTCCCCGAAAATCAAAAAGTTCCCGATTTAAAAACAAACTTTTTAAAAACTTTTTAGTAAGGATTAGTAAGGATGAGGAGCGCTCCCCACCATCTAAAACCTAGTTATTTTGATTAAAATTGCATGTTACCTTAGCTTCACAACCTCCGAGCGCAGAGTCTGAATGTGGTTACTTAAATTAGATGCTGTATCACCATTACTGATGTCCCTGGCAAGGAAGAACATAATCAATATTGATCAAAACAGCTGTATGATATTTAGTTTTTTTTAAAATAAAAGATGAACTTTTGCACAAATTAGTATTTTATTATTTGACTTATTGTAAGCACAATGTAATGTTAACATGGCCGCTATTGCAAGGAAAAAGGGAAGAAGCCGGAGTGTTGCCATACTTTTTTTTTCTAAATTTCAATTTTAATATTGAACAACAGCTAAGCTGAGAATAGAAAAGGCGTCAAAGACGTGCCGCCAAGCAGTTTAGCGTTCCGGCACGATGGCGTTTAGAAACGTACAGATTAGGGTATGTGTTGAATGTACACTGCCATACCCCTTCCAAATTAGCCCGCTACCATCTTAGATTGCATCGTCACTCACCATCAGGTGAAATCGCAGTCAAGGACTATCGGAGGAACGAACAGCAGAGGCTAAGTAATTGGGTCCCACTTTTAAAATACGTATATAATATGTAGACGTAAAAATGCTTTTTACAAAACCGACTTCAAACGCCACTACAAAGTATATCAATTGTGCCTATAAACATTGAAGTGTTCCCTCGATTTCTCCAGGATCGCATCATCAGATCCTGATCTCATGACCATGGAACCACCTTCAAACAAAAAAATAATTTTCCAAATCGGTCCAGGTGTCTTGTGGTAATCGTGGAACATACATAAAAAAATTTGAAGCCTCAATAACCCAACGGTTGAAGGTGTGAACTGAAAACTGTAAGTTCGCAGGTTCGAATCCCACCCGTTGCACTATTGTCGTACCCACTCCTAACACAAGCTTTCCGCTTATTTGGACGGGACAGAAGAATATTAGTCAACTTCAGGTTGGCTAATATTATTTTTAAAGAAAAAAAAAAGATTGAAATGAATTGGAAACATCCTCCTTTTTTGAAATTGGTTAAATAGAGTTTTTGGTTCACATGGGTATGTGGTATAAAAAAAAGTTTCGAGATATTAAAATCACCTAGGGCTAGCCGGATCAGAGACAGGCTGATCAAGCCTAATTTGAAGTGATCGCTTCTCAGCTTCTAGTTTGTCCATGCGCTTCCACAATCTATTCACCAATGCCTCCTGTTCTTGTTCCAATGTGTTTTCTAATTCTACCTGCAGAGTCATATAGATTTAAAGTACTGAGTAACTAATGTAGTTTATTTTACAACCTTACTAATATTACAAATGCGAAAATATTTGTATGTTGGTGATTTTTTGCATGGGTATGGTTGAGTGATGTATGCTTTTATTCGGAATAATAGAGTTCCTGCGACACTTTCAAAAACTTAACTCCATGCTCCACTTAGTTCAAATCAATTAATTCTATTGACTAACATATTCAGTACTAGTCAATGCCCACGACTTTGCGTGGATTTAGTTTTAAAAATGCCGCGGGAACTCTTTGTTTTTTTTTGGATTAATAGTAGCCCATGTCACTCTCCAGGTCCTCAACTATACCCATGCAAAAAATCACATCGATCCGTAGCTCTGTTTCAGCATTATAGAAGGACAAACAAACAAACCTACTTTCACATTTATAATATTAGTAAGGATAAGGATTCTCCTTACACTGGCCCACAGTCCACACTATCCATGTGCTATAAACATACATATATAGGTTAGTGCCAAGCACAGAAAAACATACCATACCCCTGCCATAAAACTGCCATACCCCTTCAAGTTAGCCCACTACCATCTTAGACTGCATCGTCACTTACCATCAGATGTCATTCAATAAAAAAATACATATTCAGACCAATGTATCATTCTCCATTGGTCGCTACTCAGTTATTAACTTGAAAGATAGTGGAATTAAATGTGTATCATTACCTTCTCCCTACGAAGTCTTTCTAAATTAGTCTGTTTTGCAAGAGTCTCTGCTTCAAGTTTTTCAATCTTGCGCATCAACTTGTTCACCAGGCATTCCTGTTCTTGCTCTAGTGTCTGCTCTAAACGACATTTCTCTTGACGCAACTAAAATCGTAATTTTAAGAAAAATTGAGAACACAGTGATAATATATCGCACACCCAGATCAATGTCAAAAAGGTTTGATGAATGACTTTTTTTTCGTTTAGGGAACACCTAAACGAAAAAAAAGTCATTCATCAAAGTTTCATAAACTCAATTTTATTTAGGCCATAAGTGATGTCGTGAAATGCGACCTAAAATAAAATTGAGTTTCATAACTTTGCTAACAAAAGATTCAGGCAGAAAGATTTTTTTTCGTTTAGGGAATGGAGACCTTTTCTTGAGTTGTTGCACTCAAATTATATTCACCTTATTATGTAACCACCTTGTTATGGTAGCTATGTAAAAAAACTGAACAGTTTTGTATTATGGATGAAGATACTCTAAAGCAGTGGCGTGCACACAGGGTAGGCATAATGCGGAAAAATGATATAAAATGGAGAAAATCGCCAGTACGAGTTACAAAAACTTAAGGGTAGGCTTTTTATAATTTGTACAATGCCTACCCTTAAGTTTTTTTAAATTCGCACCGAAGATTTTTTCCATTTTGTATCATCTGCCTACCCTGTAGTACATCCTGTGCACGCCACTGCTCTAAAGGTATAGAAAAATATCAGAATCTATGATACAAATAATTTTACTGATCCTATGAAAATATGCACTTGAAGTTTGCCAATACAATATTTATGAGGCCTGATTGTGCTCAGACATAAAGATTAACAATACAAAGTACATACTTGATTCAATTTCCTGGAAAGATCATTTGTAAGGCATTCTTCCTCTCTCTCATAATGGTGAGCAAGGGTCTCCTTTTCTTTTTTCAGAGCTTGAATTTTTTTCAAAAGAGTATTGGAAATGTATTCCTCTTCTTGCTCTGCTTTAGCTTGCTGTGACGAAAAGTTATAATAATACAGAATCAGAACTTTATTACGTAATACATATTATACAGATATGATGTATGGGGATTGGTACAATAGCAGCACTATTTACCAAATGAGACAGATATCTAATTATAAGTATTTCTTATGTATTGTTATTGTTTATCAAATAGATACTAAAAATAAATTCATATTTTATAATCAATGGGAATGGGATAATATATAATTATGGTCTAATTTAAAAATATGTAATAAGTAACTTTGTCCAAGCTGATTTAATTTTTTAACCTGTGGGTACTCTGATTTTTCAGGGTAAAAAGTAACTTATGCCACCTTCCATATAATCTATCTCTGGGCCTAATTTCAGCCAAATCAGTTCAGTAATTGCGGAGTGATTGAGTAACAAACACTTAAACTTTCGCATTTATAATATTAATAATATGGTAGGATAATATATAAAAGGATTATCAAAATTAATTTAGCTTGCAAGAGGGAAAAGCGGGGGTTTCAACCCCTTCCCACCCTCTCATTTCCACCTCTGTTGTCATAACTATACTAAAGGTGAGCCTTATTCACAATTGTATTATTTTTTAAAGACCAATAAATACCTATTTAGCTTAATATAAGAACTGTTCAAATATATCTTACAATTGACACTGATGCTTGTCGCAGTGCACGATTTTCTTCTTGCAATGCTTTCACTCTAAGTTTGTAAGTGTCCAATTCCACTTTTAACACTCTGAAAAATATATAGAGAATTTATCTTTATAAATTCAATTTAAATATATTATTCATTTTAAAATACAGTAAAACCTCAGTAAGTCGAACCTCGATAAGTTGAAAACCTCCAAAACTCAAAAAAATATTTTGTTCCCTTCCCTTCCAGCCCAAAAACCTCAATTATTGATGACATAGACTAACTCCAAATTATTATTTTCCTATAAGTATTCAAAAGGATGGTCCAACTAAAAACTGAATAATGTCTGTCAATCCAATAAGACTGAATTTTCACATAAATATTGTGAAAATTAGGGAAAATAATAAATTAGGTCAAGTCACATTAAACCTAAGTAGCCTCTACTGTATTTGTACCTGTTTTGTTGCTGCAGAGATTCAATTCTTTTCTGTAATTGATCACGAGAGACTGTGCTCGGAGGCAACATTGCTCCGCCGTCGAGAGAACTTGAGTCACTTTCCGACGCGGAGTCACCCATTTTGTTGCCTTGAAATCAAATATTAATAATAAAACCACTTTTTTCTTAACACGTGTTTAGGTAACTTAACAAAATACCTGGAGAAGTCACTGTATCATCCATTTGCACTATTCGTAAGCCTGAAGACAGCGACAAAATGTCATGCAATAAGATGAATCAAACTTTTGCGCTTATTTTCAAATGTTTCAATGCTTCGACTTCTCTGCTTCTGATACCTTTTACCAACTCACATTAAATTATTGTTAGATTGGTTAAAAAATTGATAAATTACGCAAAAACAAGCAATTTCTAATCAATATAATATTAAAAATGAACTATTTATCATGCTAAAATGGCTCAGCCCAAGAGAATATAAACCACAGATTACTATCTATACATCTATACAAATAAATAAAATTGAAGTGTCTGTTTGTAATATCAAAAGAACAGCTTTTTACTAACTGCATACGAAAGTAAATACGGTACCTACTTATAACAAGAAAACAATTTTTAAAATTTTTGTCTATCTGTCTGTCTGTTTGTTGCCGCTAATCTCGGAAACGGCTGGACCGATTTTGACGGGACTTTCACTGGTAGATAGCTGATATTATCAGGCGTAATATAGGCTACTTTTTTAACCGACTTTCGGGAAAGGAGGAGGAGTTGTGTTTTTATATCTCTGTATATCGATATCTCCGTGATTTCTTAACTGATTTGCGTGAATCTTTTTTTAATCGACACAAAAACTTTGAAACTTTGCGAGATGCTCTCGCAAAAACTACGGTTTCCAACTCCTCAATCCTGATGATGTAGGGGTACTGCCCCCCTAAACTCTGGACATTAATTAGGAACTGTCGATTATTATGCATAGTTATTGTAGGTACCAAGTTAAGACTACATCGTTGAATTCCAGGACCCAATTCCTCAATCCTGATGCTGCAGGGATTCTGCCCAACTAAACTGTGGGGATTTAGGAACTGTTGATTGTAAATTGAAGAAGCGGACGAAGTCACGGGCGTCCGCTAGTAGATATATAAACGATATAAACTTGATATAAACCATTCTAAACGAAGTGATTTTAATCACACATAAGTAATACTCTGAAAATCAAGTGATTTTATACTCTGCAGTGTCTTATTTATTTCTAGTCTGTGCCATGGTAGGCTTTACCACCTACGAAACTAGAGTGATAGGGTGCATACTTAATACAAAATGCTGTCGCATAAAATGGCCGCCCATTTTTGAATTTGCTTCAAAACTATCGACATCGATAAGGAGTGAAACGTTAATCAAGTATTTATGAGTACACTGGCTTACGCCCGCGATTTCATTCGCGTGGATTAAGGATTTTAAATTCCCGCAGGAATTCTCTTATTTTCCGGAATAAAAAGTAGCCTATGTGTTATTCCAGACTGAAATTTACTTCTGTGCCAAATCTTCAGTCATTGCGGCGTCATTGAGTAATAAATATCCATCCATCCATCCAAACTTTCGCATTTATAATATTAGTAGAACAGGATAGTATTTATTATTCATTATGCCCCTGCTCCACCTGTGACACAGGTGGAGCACAGCCGTTAACATACTGTGTTAACGGCTGCGCTCCAATGGATTAGCGCTTAGCTTTTAACGTCATTAGTAATATTACAATACATTTAACGCATTAAAATATTGGCCCCATCTGCGTAATGCCTTTATTATCGTGTTAATTAACGCGTTACGGCGCAGGTGGAGCAGGGGCATTATAAATACTTAAATACTCTATCGGGTACCTTTTATTATTCGTGATGGTGTGTGGGTTTAGATTATTTTAGAGATCTGGAAATTTCTTAACAGTTTCGTTGCCAGCTAAATTGTGAGATTAGTCCAGATATAAAAAATGTACTCTGTCTTGGTTGCAAAACTGATTTTTCAGGCTGCTAAGACTCGTCGTCTACATAGGTATCGATAGTTTGTAAATTAGCTACCACTTCTTCTTTTTAAGTGCGTGATACACATGCTTGTTACTCGCACAAAAGCATGCAAGTCACAAGCAAAAATGAGCTACTCACGTGTGTATCGAGATTCTGCCTTACTGGCAGAACAAAGCATACGAGTAGATCGCAAGCTGTTTGATTTTTTCCCCTTGAGGGGAAGTGGGACAGGAGATTCGTATTACCAGCTACAAGTACGTGAAACAGATTGTAACGTGTAGCTAGTAAATCGCAACTCTCAACTATCTGCCAAGATCTTTTTAATTTTTTTTTTGCTTGTTTTTGTTATTTTTTGCCCAATATCATTACAAGTTGTATTGTAACACTATTTATTCATTCTTAAATATTCATTTTGTAAACTTTTAGAAACGTTACGTACGTAGAACGTAGAAGTGTTTTTAATTTTTTAGAAACTGGCGTACCACACACTAACATGTATATCATGCGCTGACATTCTGCCAGTACCTGGCTTGCCAGCTTACCAGTACCTAGCATGCCATCCACTAGCATGTGTATTACGCGCTATTGTATGCGGGTAGGTACTAACCAAGTTTTCAGTAGTGTACCTACCTACCTAATCTTCCCAACCCCCATTGGCAAGCAAGGCAACACCATGACAACACAGATATACATAAAAAAAACATTTGTAAAAAAATGAAGTGACACACACGCCATAATGTAAATTGCTTCTAGATTTGGCGTTTGAGTAAAAATTTTTGCATTTTGATGCTAAAAATTAACTTTCCATCAATACTTAAGGCATTTAAAATGTCTTCAGTATATATTGGTAAGGATTAAATCAATAGTTTTGTACCATCACTTATAAAACCTTGCCAATCAAAAGATGTGGGTCTGACCAAAAGAATCGAAGCCATTTCGTTTCCTTCGTCTAAACGTTTTCAACTTTTTTCGTGTCCACACATTTTAATAACTAAATTAAGTGTAATGCATAGCGAAAAATGTTACTTTGTGAGGTGATGGTTAGTGTAAGAGTAGTGCATAGTTCAAGTGATTGCCTGATCCACGGAGTCATTGCTGCTGTTTTTGTACGTAATGTTCAGGGTGTATGAAATAGCTGTCAACGGAGCAGTTGATCGTTAAAACTTAGTCCCTATTAACTTTAATTCCTAAAAGGCTCTTAGATATACTTAAAGCATTTGTGTGACAACTATTGTTACAAAACTTAGTAATAAACTAAAAAATAGTGATCAAATATTGTGAGACAAACTGTAATAATAATTAATTAAATTGTAATTATGTCTAATGCTGTAAAACATAATTATTATATTTCATAAAATAATAAACAAAACTTAGGTATATAAAAAATATATAAAGTACATATGTGTATCAAGTGTGTAAACCTTTATAATATCAAACCACATAATGATTTGTTTTATTATTAGGTTAATTCCTTGCAATGGCTCAATACTATCAAATAGTCGGGCAAGGACATTCGTTGACTCTCGAGGATTTACAGAGATATAATCTAATATGTTCTGATGGCATAATAGTCAATCAAGATGATCAACAGTATGCACAACAGCAGGTTTGTTTTTTATAACATTGCTTCTTATGAACACACATTAGTGTTTAGGTTTATTGATAACATTATTCAATAGTTGATGGCAGTTAAGAAGTTACAAGTTGTATTGTAAGTACATTATTTTGATTAACAGTGGTTGGGAGAGGATAGGGCATACTCATGCATCTCATCAGTTATCCTCTACTCAGTGCCTCTTGTATCATTGTGTGATGGTGTAAATTTTTTTCTATGTTTAAATCAAACGTTCATAAATCTTGACTGTCCTACTTCTAGCGCTCACTTCTCATCTAGTATAAAGAAATAATTAAAAGAAGTGATCTTTGTGTGCCATAAGAAAACATTAAAAAAAAAATTTAAAACAAAGGATGTCACTTAGCATTTGGAAAACTTTATGGAAATCTTCTAAGAATTAAAATATGTTTTTAGTATTCAAAACCTCTTTGAACAAATTTTACTTTGTTATAGTTAATAATAGAGTGAAATCACATTTTTCAGCATCAATTCTCATTTAGCTGGTTTTAGTCACATTTATATGCATCATACACATGCCTTCACTTCATTTAGCATCCTTTCTCATAAATCTATGTATATAGGCATGCATTAGGATGTACAAACAATAGAGTGCTACACTTATATGCATTTTCGAAACAAAAAATGCAAAAGCTGAATTGATGCAAAAAGGAGAATACACACGTTCAATAGATTTAAATTGAAAATTGAAAACATCCCCAAAATCTATAGCTGGACTATGTATGATATATCTGACATCCTTTTACCCCATTTTGCCCAAACACATCAAATATACAATGTTACACTAGTGAATTGGGATTTTATCCTGTAATTCTAGCATGTAAGACTGGAATACTTGATGCTTTAGTATCAGCTCAAGGTTACCATGTCTTGGAATTGATCCAAAGAAAAATAAACCCAAGTCAATTGTGATAGTGAAAGTTTGTAAGACCCTTTAATCAAGTAGGAAATCAGCTGATGATCTTCAAATGCCTAAACAAATCTTCATAATTTATAGCTAAAACCTATCCTGATCACATTAGTTTTCAAACAGAAAAAACAGCATCAAATTTACTACAAGGGAAGAGACACACAAATACACAAATCAAACTTATGACACCCTTCTTTTATTGTCATTCGTTAAAAATGCAAATCAATGGTGACAAAATGTGATTACACCCTTATTACAACTGGAGCACTATACCTCCCAGTGAGGGGTTTACTTATTTTGATTTTTTGTTAAAGGTGGTTGTTCAACAAGCAGAACAGCCCAATGATATTATAGTTAATGACAGTGTCCAACCTCAATTGGTGGTTGGGGATGGACTGCAATATCAACAACAGTATATTATTCGCCATGAGCCACAACCACCACCGCCCCTTCATTCTGATTTTCAACAACAACAACAACAACAGCAACAACAGCAGCAGCAGCAACAACAACAACAGCAACAACAACATCAACAACAAGCTCTGCATAGACAACAGGTAAGTAAAGTATGAAAAAAAAATAAAAGTTTAATAATTATGAAATAATCCATTTTTATTATAATATGAATTAAAATAGTTTGTGAATGAAATAAATGAATTATGACTTCCTATAGAAAAACTATTTCACTCAATAGTTTTTAGAGTGTGTTCTTATAACTGTAATAATATATTTAATATTAATACCTTATATAAATATAATGTACTCTTATTATATTTCTCATATGGAAATAAAATAGAATTCCCAACTTGCCAATATTATTATTTTAATATCGTGTTTGTGTTGTGTAGTTCAGTATTAGTAAATATGATAATATTGATAATGCATTATTTTTATCAAGTACTTTATTTGTAGGTTTACTACACATCTGAGGCACAGGTTGTGTTGCAACAAGCTCAGCAGATCATTGATGCATCTATGATGCAACAGTCATCTACACAGCGCCCCCAACATGTATGTCCGCTAATTAGATACAAATGTCTTACTTTAAATATCAAACATAATATGCATGTGAGGCATTAACATCTTCCTAGCTTTTCTTAAATGGCCTAATTATATATTGAACATTCGCAATTTTTTGAACTATGTATGTCAGAGATATCAAATTTTTAGCTTCACAATCAGTTTTGCAGTTTGAGCACAAAATTTTATGAAAAAATCTTTCATAAACAAAATTAAATATTTACTACAAAGCATTGTATACACACTATTACATTTTCTGTTGTTTGCAAACTGCAAGTTGCTGCTAATTTTTTTTTGCATTTAATTGTTTTTTTCTTTCAATATTCTTTTATTTTATTCTATTTTGAATATTCATTAAGTAATATTCTTTAATGCAGATACTAATCAATCAATCAGAAATATCCCAATACACCCAATATGTATGACTCATGGAGTCATTTTTCTGTTTGTTAAAATTCCTACCTTCTCACATTATTAACTCTTTTCATAATTTCATTGACAGAAGTACGATAAAAGCTTCAATAAATAATGTATATACACTGTAACCAGACACAATTTGATTTAAGAGTAAAAACCAAACTTTAAACTTAGTAAAAACAAAAACCTCCAAACTGTTTGTTCTGTTTTCAGTCTTCACACTAAATATTTCATTATGCTCTCGTAAGTCTCTTATAAATAAATATAAATATTTTTATTTTGTGCTATAAATTTTTAAACTAAATACATATTTTATACTAGCTGATGCCTGGGACTTCGTCCGGGGGATTTTATTCTATTAAATTATTTAAAGCTTCAAGTTAAGTAAGAGTTCAGAGCAGTAACTGGATTTCAATGATCCATCATTGACTCTACTTCTATCTATACTAACTTAATATCAAATCACAATCGACAGTTCCATATCATCATGGCTTAGGTGGACGTTCCTTGCAGCATCAGGATTGAGGAATTAGGTCCTGGAGTTCGACTATGTAGTCTTTACTTGGTACCTACAGTATCTATTAATAATCGACAGTTCCTAAATCCCCACAGTTTAGGTGGGCAGAAACCCTGCAGCATCAAGATTGAGAAGTTGTATCCTGGAATTTAACGATGTAGTCTTTACTTGGTACTACAATAACGAAAATTCCTAAGTCCCCCACAGATCAAGTGGATGGAGTTGGAACCCGAAGTTTCTATGGGACCATCTAATAATGTTTCTATATCTGTTAAAAAAAGATTCACGCAAATCAGTTTTGAAATAACGGAGATATCGTTATACTTAGGTAAAAAAACACAATTCGCTCTCCTCCTTTTTCGAAAGTCTATTAAAAAAGTTACTCCCGATAATATCAGCTATCTTTCAGTGAAAGTCCCGTCAAAATCGGTCCAGCCGTTCCCGAGACTAGACGGAACAAACAGAGGGACACAGACATAAATTTTTTAAAAATTATGTTTTTGTTATAAGTACCATATTTACTTTTATATGCATTTAGTAAAAAGCTCTTATTTTGATATTAACAGACATTTCAATTTTATTTATTTGTATAGATGATTGCTAAATAGATATTAGCATATAAATTATTATTATTATTTATTACATTAATTATTATTTATTAACATAATATTATGTCTCATTATATAGATTAGCTCCATGAATTCCTTTCATTCAGCTTCACTTTCACCTTCAGGCTCGCTTTGTGCAGGACATCTCCAGCTCTTGATTTTGTTCTTTGCATTTTTGCACCAGGGGCAGGATATTCCAATAACTTTGTGGAGGTGGGATGATCAGATTTTCTCCTTATCTACCTGTAGGCCTAACATGTGCGCCGCGAGAAAATTTTGTCTACGCGTTTACTCGTAATCTTTATGTGAATCTCTATGGAGATTCACGAGTAAAGTGTAGATAAAATTTTCTCGTGACGCGCATGTTAGCCCTACTGGTGTGGAAGACACTTATCTGCACAAAATTCTTATCTAATTCGTAATAATAAACATTGGTGGTGAAATAGCTAGCTGGCGATTTCAGTACATGATTGATGATAGAGATTGATTGATCGATAGAGTAGGTTGATGGTTTTGAAATTTGTGAATAAAGTGGCAAGCTAGTGTCGCTAACTTTTTGAAAAAATAGTCTGTGAAAGCGAAATCTGCTATCTACTTAGTTTTTGTTTAAGTCAACCAAAAGAGAACAATTTTTTTTTATCACAACACTCTTGACAACAATATACTATAACTAGTAGGGCGCGTGGGTGCGCGGCCCGCTGCAGCGGACCGCGGTTTTTCTGCTCTTAGACTTTCAGGGCTTGATCATTTTCTACCAAAAAAACACTCTCCGATTTTTTATTCTTTGTCAGATATACTGACGAAATTTGTATGGCCGCCATCTTGAATCCGCTAATTTGCAGGTTTTTTTCGGCTCTCTGCCAATTGGATGAGGTTTCGAGTGGCTTTTGTTTGAGCACCCCCGCACTTATCTTCAATAACCTGGCAGTGCTCCTCACCCGTCTCCGAAATCCTCAATCATCAGCTCCCTCCATATTTTTCATCCAAATGAATTTTCGTCCCTATACGAAACCATCAGCGGAAAGAAACGTATCAAAGTCTTGCATACATTTTATATGAAAAAAAAAATCCGCCATCTTGAATTTTTTTCTATTCATCACGTAGACCATCGGGTCCTGATCATCTTTTTCCAAGGAAGCACTCTTCCATCTTTTATAATCTCTTAAATAAACACCGACGAAATTTGTATGGCCGCCATCTTGGATCCGCCATTTCGGAGGGTTTTTTCAGCTCTCTGCCAATTGGATGAGGTTTCGAGTGACTTTTGTTTGAACACCCTCCACCTATCTTCAATATCCTGACCGTGCTCCACACCCGTCTCCGAAATCCTCAATCATCAGCTCTCTCCATATTTTTGTTCCGAATGAATTTTTCTCCTCTATACGAAACCGTGAGTGAAAAAAAATTTTTCCATACAAAATTTTACAGGAGAGGTGATCAATGAGTCAGTGAGTCAGTCAGTCAATCAGTGAATCAGCACGAGCAGCTATATATATATTAATAAATCTGAAATTAATGAATATTTCAAGTACTCTGTCGAAATTTCATTTGTAATAACCTCCTCCTTTTTGGAAGTCGGTTAAAAAGTAAAACTTATTTCACATAACAATTTGGTGAACAAAAATGGCCGATGTCGGTGATTCGAACTCTTCTTTCTTTGGCAGATATTTTTTTATTTACGTAAAATCACAACAACAGTGGCATGGAAAAAATCCATTTAAATTATTTTTTATATGACGTATTAAGACAGGCGGTTAGAGTCGATTCGTTAATGATTCGTCCTTCGTCGCGGTCGAGGGTTGAACATACAGTCAGAAACAGTGGTGAATACAGTTAAAGTGAAATTATCAAGGCTTCACGTACATTTGTGACATACGAGATAATGATTTAATTTTTTTAACCCCCGACGAAAAAAGGGGGGAAAAAAGTTTGACGTATGTATCTGTATAACTGTGTGTGGGTTTATCTGTATATGTGTCTGTTCCCTCGTAGCACCCTAACGAATGGACTGATTTTCTCTGAAAGCTGACGTGATTAAGGTGGATCTTTGGATTAGCTATAATTTGTGAAAATCTACTCAGGCGTTTGAAGTTCATCAGCTCATTTCCTATTTGATTACATGGTTTTATACACTTTCCCTGGTGCATTTGATTTGAAATTTGGTGTACTGTTACTTCGGATTATTTCCAAGGCACTAAACTAAAACCTAGCAGAAAACTAGGTAACAGGATGTCAGATATATTATTATAAAGCCCTGCTATAGATTCACATGTCAGGGGTGTTATAAATTTTCAATTTACAGTTGTTCTACTATCAACTCCCTATCTGTGACATATCGCCATAGTGAATTGTTTTGATTGAATCATGAATTATAGCTGGTGAGTCCTGCACATGTGTTGTCGCAGCCCACGGTGATCCATCCCGCTCAGCAGCCGCCGCCGCAGCCGCCGCCCCCGCCACAGCCCGCTCCACATGGACCTCCACAAACCGTTAGTGACCATTTCAATCTGTGTAATTAATGTGTTTTCTTAGCGCTGCGGACATGTCTGCATGCAACACTTTATCAAAAATAACTTTTGCAATGTACACACTTTTGCATTTAAAATATAAAGTGCAGATTTACATTTTGGGATATCGCCACATCCTCTAAAAAACTGTCATATCACGATGAAAACAAGTTATGACAAAAAGGCGTTTTTAATTTTCTTTTACTTAATTAGTTTTACTTAATACTACTGTTACTTAATAAACGTAAAATAAAGGCTGTATTTATCCCGAAAAATAAAAAAAATACCCGCGAGAATCAAACCGAAGTTGCCGGCATCAGCTAGTAATCTATGATTTCAAAATGCTGTTTGTCAGCGCTAATCTTTGGATCAGTGGAACCGATTTTCAATAACAGATATAAATCAAGCTTGTTTTATCTCGGAAATAAAATTTTAAGAACCTATAGTCATACAGATGCAATCACTACAGCGCATATTCTAATAATATGCAATTACTTTGACACACCACATTTCAAAAATATTTTTGAAGTTCAGAGGTGATTATTATGATCGTTTGAAAAAAAAGTTTGTCTTATCTTGAATCTTAATAATTATAATTACATAAGAAATAGATTTTCTTGATTTTGTTTGTTAAAATTAAATCAAGTAATTTTTTCTAGCCACCACAACAACAACCGCAATTGTCTCGTGCATCGCCTCAACTCATGCAGCATCTGCAACAACACCAGCAGCAAATACACTTACAACAACTGCAACAGCAACAACAACAGCAGCAACTTCAACATCAGTTACAGCAACAGCAGCACCAGCAACATATGCAGTCTCAGCAGATACAACCTCAGCAGATTCAACAAATAGTTATGCACGCGGCTTACGTAAATCAAGCTGTAAGATTTTTATGGAACTATTTAGTAAAAAGTAGGCTATATATATAGTTTTAATTTATTTCATAGTCCACCGTCAACAAGCATAGTTGCCTAGTCGACAGTTAGTCGATTCTGCTGGTTAAGCAACATCCAACCAACACCACCTTCCCTCCAAGACTGAGATGTTATTATCACTGTTTTTAATGATAATCTCTATTCCTAAGAGTCAGAGGGCATTCAGAGCCCGGGTGGAGCTTCTTCACTGCACTTGAATTGAAAACTCTGTGTAAATGCCCATTTAAAAGAAAAACTTCTCTATTCTATTCAATTATTTTTTAAATAATGCTTTATGTTTCAGGGAACTCCTACCCGGCAAACTCAGCCGAGGTTGCTCAACCCTGGTTTGAACAACACGGGAGCATTGACGTTGGTCCGCGCGGCCGCGCGGCCTGTACGCCCTCGTCGACCCGCTGCGAGATCCCCTATGCCTACTCCGCCTTTAGTGCAACAACGCCTTTTAAATCCCCAACATCAACAGGTAATATCCCAGGACATACATTAATTCAATTACAACATTTTCAAATTACTCTTGAAGTATTAATTTATCGACATGATACAACTTCATATTTTATCCCCTTGTCTAATAGTTGACTTAAAAATAGATAAATATTCAATATAATTTTTTTTAGTGTTCTTAACTGCATATAACAATAAATGTGACAATGTCTTATTCAAAACGAATATTTGTATTGAATTTCTATGAAATTAGTATCCCGTGACGCCATATTGCTGTCCTTATCTAGTGAGCAATCTTAAAACTTGTACTACGTAGTTTTTTAAGATATTTAAACTCTGATTAACTAATAAATTCTCTTTTTGCTGGACACTATATTTTCTCGAGCAGAAAGATAAACTAGTCAAATGCCGTATTGTACTCGTCAGGCTGCTGTAGCTAACGTGGTGGGAGTGGGCAGCGTGCGCGGCCTGGGAGTGGCCGGCACGGTGACGAGTGCGGTAAGCGCGGGCAGCGGGCGAGGACTGGGCACGGTGGCGACGGGTGCAGGGCGTGGCATCCGCCCGCCGCGGCCCGGCTCTCCGCGCGTGCTCAACCCGCACGCCGCGCACGCGCAACACCGCCCACCGCGACCTCGCACGCCGCTACTCACGCAGGTATACTAGCAGCATACACCATTTTCTTCACCTTTTCCTTAACCATTACAGCAAGTGATATTTAATTGCTTAAAACTTACATAACTGAAAAGTCAGAGATGCGATTGAATGCCGGACACACAAAACGGAGGCCGAAATCTTAACCAAGGGCAAGTAGAACAGTCTTTCACTTGCAATGTCAAAGATACGCTTGTCTTGCTCGCGCCACGCCCTGATGTGAGACAAGAAGAATGATGTGAATAGAGGTCTCGCGTCTCGCCTTGTTACTCGCATGAAAGTCTAAATAATCCATTATCGAATAAACTACTGGTTCAATAGAGACTTAAGACATAGGTAGGTCATAATTAGGAATAAATGGCCAATCGCGTGTCAGGCCACGCGCAGTGTAGGGTTCCGGAGTTGCATTACACAATATTATAATGCGTGCTATTACTAGTAACCCTGTATATACTACTGTCTTGAATACTTTTTATATAGCTAAAATCAATAATTTAGTTTTTGTAAAAAATATACCCAAAATAATAGCTTTTTAAAATTGCCAAAAAGATTTGTTTTCTTTTATTAATTGATATTAATCCCCATAGCAGCAACAACAGCAGCAGCATCAACAGCAACACCAGCTCGCGCAGCACGTCCTTAACCACCCACAGCAGGTGCAGCAACTTAACCAACTGAAACTCGCCACACAACAGGTATTTTTTTTATATTCATTGATATTTAACAATTTTTTATTGATATGAAATAGATTCAAATTTCCTGATTTTAATTGAGCTCTAAAACTAATAAGATGCATTAAATATGAATTTATTATATTTTTTTTTTATGTGAATGAGTATTATTTAATGAGAACTTGTGTTACTGTAGTTTTTATAATCTTTTTCAGCAACAAATTTTACTGAACCAACAAAATCAACCACACACCCAGCAATCCACACGTATAATAACCCCGCAAGGAACCATCGTTACACAACCAATGAGCACGGCGGCACCTCATCACACCATACAGCAAGCAAACCAAAATAACGGTCCCCTACCTCAGACCACTGTTCTCAACGCAACACCACAACGAGCCTCGCCTCATCCCCAACAGATCCAGCAACAAGTTAAGAAGGTTGTTGTTCAACCAAATAACGCTAACGATATGGATGATCTCGAAGAAAGTATAAAGGCTGCAATCGTGCAGAAAAACCAGCCCGTTAACGAATCAATGACGCCGCCGCAACAATTCCAAACTCCCCCACCATCCCTGAGACAAAATCTTACTGGATCACTTAATCCAGGTCCACACAATGCACCACAGCAACACCAAATAAACTTCAGCCCTCAACCCTTCCAACAGCAACAAATTACTTTTGAACATGCTCATGTTCAACAACAACATCAACAGCAGCAGCAACATCCACAACAACAGCAGCATACACACGCGCAGCAGCAGCAGCAACAACAGCAGCAACAGCAACAGCTACAACAGCAACCACAACAACAACAACAGTCTCAGCTGTCACAGCCAATGATTAGTCAAATATTAATGGAACCTGACAATCCAGAAGATGAACGACAGTTTATAACATTGTCTAGTGGGCAAAGGATTTCACTTGCTGAATACAAGCGAATTCACCAATCACGTCTGTCTCAGCAGCAACAACAACAACAACTGCAGCAACTGAGGTAAATTTTGCTTTTTATCTTATTTAAAATTAGATTTTTTAAAACGAGGCTTTTCCATTTATCTCGTATACTACGGAAGTATCACGTATAATATTTTTGTCAGTCTATAACAAAAAAAAAAATCTCAGCAAACAGGCGACTTAATTTTTTTTTTGAGATTAATAATATTATATTATCACGAAGAAAAATTTTTCTTTTCAGAGAAAGCGGTCGACAAACTCTGGTGAGAAGTAAAGAACAACAGAGACCTGTGCAAAGAGTTCCTCCGATGCAAACACAGCAACAATCTAATCTACCAGCTGGTTTGTACCCATTTTGGAACTTTAACTTAAGTATCATTTGTTGGTGCTGTTGTAATTACCTATTGAATTTATTTATTTTTACAGAAAACAGTGAATCAATGGGTGGTCCATCCGAGCAAACATCGGAGCCACAATCGGCTAAAATGTTGATTTTTCTACAAAATGGAGAACAGAGACTCATCACTTTCACATTGCCTAAAGAAAGTTGCACACTTCAGGAAGTTCTTGAACAGGTAAGTTTTTCACTTACACTGAAAATTCAGCTTCATATTTTACAACTTACTGATGTACTACTTTAAGTAACATTTTCACAACTGGTAACTCAAAGTGGTGCTCAAGATCATGCTAATTCAATCTGCTCTGTGTTTGAATCGTCGATGAATCTACCACTCAGCAGGAAGGGCATTCAGAACCAGTGGTAGACTCATTGACGATTCAAAAGCACTTGTAAAAGTTTATTTGAATAAAAAATATTTCTATTCTATTCTATTTACAGTTGGATATACCTAATACAGTTTTTTTTTCATAACATTTACTTCTGCAATTTTGTTGTGTTCTTTAAGTGATGAATACATTTTTTTAAACCCTTCTTTTTGTTTCAGTGTCATGTACCTTTTACAGCAGATACTCACATACAATGTATGCAAAACAATAATACTGAAATAGATTACTTTGTATCAGTAGGTTCAACTACACGAATAGAAGAAATGCTTGAAAATCATCCTGTAAGTAATCCTTACTACATATGCAAAAGTGTATTTGTTTGTTGGTTTGTCCTTCAATCACGTTGCAACAGAGCTACAGATCGACGTGAGTTTTTGCATGCGTATAGTTGGGGGACCTATTTATCCCGGAAAATTAAAGAGTTCCCGCGGTATTTTAAAAACTAAATCCACCCGGACGAAGTCGCGGGTATCAGCTAGTTTCTAATAATAATAAAATCGTACGTTTCGAGTTTAGAATTCTAGAGAAGTTTCAAATATGTTTTTTGTATGTTACAAGGTGCCATTAAGTAGTACTGAAAGATTCTGGCTTTTGACTTATTGTTATAAAAATAATAAAAACTCGTCATACTTCATCATACTTATATTTCATTGTTACAGATGGTAGTCGGGGATATGAGTAGTAGAAGCTCCCCTAATATTTTATCTCAACCTCAGAGTAGTGAAATGTCTACTCCAGAAAAGGGACCCTGTCCTGAGAATGGTGATTATATATTTTTATGTTCGTTCCACATTTATTAATTGTGTGTAGGGCTAAGAGTGTAAAATATTAAAGTATTTAGGTAATTATAAAGTTCGAAGAAGTTTTCAAAGAATATTAATTTTTTTCTTTTTTCTCGTAACCAATAACTTTATCACAGGAAATTGTATATTTCTTGTAGATATGAACAGGGAACCTATTTATCAAAGGCACTTTTTAATATTATATGGACTGAAAACGATATTGATTAGTTTTATGTTATTGTATATTATTTTTTGTATGCATAACTTTATTCACTTGATAATGGGGCTGACATGTATAAAAGCCCCTAAAAACGTGGAATGTAAATGTAATGAAGAAATTAAGAAGTATCTTTTTTACAGTAAATAATAGTCCTGAATCTCCGGAACAAAGATCGCCGCCGCCGCGTTATGTGGATGGAATGTTAGCGGTGTGCAAGTCTTGTGGCTATACGGGCTGCGACTTCAGCCGCTGTCAGAGGTTTGTTACAGTTTATTATTAAGCCTCAATAGCCCAACGGTTAAAGGTGTGGACTGAAAACTGAACGGTCTCAGGTTCAAACCCTACCTGTTGCACTATTGTCGTACCCACTCCTAGTACAATGTCTGCTTATTTGGAGGGGATAGGAGGATATTAGTCAACTTCAGCTTGGTTAATATCCTTTTTTTAATAAAAAAAATATATATATATAATTACCTTATGCACGATATTGTTCGCGTGCATTTCGGATTTTTAAAAAATTTAGTCTAAAATCAAATTTTTTCCAAGAAATCAGTGGCTTGACGACTGGAATATCGTCGACACATGGTGAATGTCAACCTCAATGAATGTCATGAATGACAACCTCAGTGTCGATATCGACGACAATGGCAAATTCTTTCAGACTTATTTATAGTTCTTGCATTTCACGAGGGCACGTGAGCTTTACTTGTGATTACGTCGTGTACATGCACGGTGCGTAAGTGTGCGTGCCTGTCAGGAGCCTAGGTGAGAGCGGTCAGGCGCGAGCAAGCTCTCGCTCACACTTATACAGATACGACACACACACACAACCATGAGCCACGCGCCCTTGTGAATTTAAAGAACTATTCTACATAGTACACAATGAAGTTTTTTAAGATATTTTCTTTGTTTAAGGTGTAAACGAGTATTCACAGAGGAACCTAAAAGTGTACCAATAGCTAGTAAGAAAGTAGAACAAAAGAAAAAAGAACCAGAAAAACTGTTGCTTGAAAAGCAGATGTAAGTATAGATTGTGCTCTACATCTGCTAATTTCATTCGTAACTTCGCTATGTACCTTTTATGACTGAAGTTAGCGGAAGGTGTAAAGCCTACCGTTTATTTGATAAGGGTAAAGTAATTTACCCTTAATCAAATACTAAGAGGATTTATGTTATCACTTGGTGTGTGTTGAGATCATTGTATTCTATGGAATGCATACTAACATAATAATACTGTAATAACAACTTTAATGTTTTGTTTTAGCACTTGTGGCGAAAGTATAAAATTAAATTTATTGAAGCCGACAGTGAAAACGCTAACCACTAAAGCTGTAAGTATTGTAAACTTCATATGTATTTCAAATTTTTTTGTAAAATATTTTCTTTTACCCAATATCTATCTTTATTGGACAGGTTGTGCAAGAGAAAAAGCCAGCTAGAGTTCGGAAACCTAGAGGGAAGCAGCCTGATCCTGAACCAGTAATATTGACATTGAGTTCGGATGAGGAAGACTCCAATAGTTCTATGATCAGTAATCAGGTAGGTTCATATGTAAAAAGTTTTCTTATACAGTAACTGAATTAAGAAAGTTTTGTACATTCCAGAATTTCCATTTTCTTGGCACCTTGCATTAATGTCGGTATTATTTTTGGTGCATTCACTTTGTTTACAATGTACTCAGATCCCTAGCCCACAACAACAGTACAAATATAGCGAAACCAAACTTAGTGTGGCCGGCATCATTCTAATTGGGATATGCCGATAATCAGCCTATAATATAAAAAAAAAATTATGACTCAACTTTTCAATGGTACTATATTAGCTCAACTTTCCTTCCTGTTTATTGCCTAGTTTTATTTGGTTTCTGTATCCTTCTGAGCTCTACAATCTAAGTGTGTGTGAAGTAAATAGGTGACTTTGGATATTGGAGCTTTTGGAAAAACATCATCTTCACTGTCACCAACGATTCACACAATTAAATGACGCACTTGCAACATACCTAACTTGAAAAGTCACACTAAAGCTTCTGATATTGGGAGATTGAATGAATGACATGATATTCATAAACTTAGATAAACCTTTCTTTGCAGCATGAACAATCGATAAATATCAAGGAACCCTCCCTAAGCGAAATTGAAGGTGGTACTCCTGATAGCGGTATCGGAATCGATCACATGGACGGTGAGTACTTAGATTTTAATAAAGGATAAATGTACGCTATCTATAAAATATACCCATCTGTTAGAAACTTTTCTTTATGGCCCAGCGTCATAAAGAAAAGTTTCTAAAGTCTCTCGCGCGCCTTTTTGGTAACCCGGATAATTGCCCAAGAACCCGAGTAGATTACGATTTGAGTTGGATCAATTTGGAAAATTTTCTGTAAGGTCTGTGTAAGAAATTTCAGTCCAACCAAGTCATAGTTTTTATTATAACTTATTAACTGATGCCCGCGACTTCATAAGCGTGGATTGAGTTTTAATAATTCTGGAATAAACAGTAGACTATATGTTATTCCAGACCTTTGTGCCAAACAGCAAAATCGGTTCAGTCGTTGCGGCGTGATATCCATACACCCAAACTTTCGCATTTATAATTTTACTAGGATGTTTATTATAGTTACCATAATCTCAACACATCATTTCATTTGTGGTAGGGTAATAACCTTCCTCACATGTTTGTGCAATATTTTCTGTGGCGCTGTAGCCGATAGGAGGCACTGACCTCTATTGTTAAACTGTGACTAATATTATAAGAGGTATAGGCTACACTGGACTGGCTGTTGTGATTGCGTCAATCTATAGGATTGACGCCATTTTGGCGCTGTAAGCCGATACTTGGCCGATAAGAGTGTCTCTGCAACTAATAATTTTGCAAATGGTGTACCGAAAATAATTAATTTATGAAGTGCGCCATTTGCAATTATAAAACGGGGAATATTAAGCCGGCTTTTCACTACGGGATATTATATATCCTGAGATATAAATCAATATCGCTCACCTTGCCTTCAAATGGAACCCTTAACACTGAAATATAATTGAAATCACACCAATATTCCCTTTTAGTTCCAGAGACACTCGCATATCAAATGTGGCGCTTCAAATTGATCCATAATTAAAATTTCATTTGTACAATCGCGGACAGATAATGTTTATCAGTTTTCAAAGTAGATTCTATATCACATTGCGTGCAGTAAGGTCTATAACGGCATAGGCCTGACAGTCGATATGCTTTCAATATTGAACGTGCATGTAATTATGAATCTTAAGGTGGTAAACATTTTCTGTCCGCTACCGTATATAGACAACAAATGCAATGTTAATCATAGATTAGTTAGTAGACCAGTGGTGGGAGGTCTCTGGTTCTTTTCTGGCAATTATAATTCTTTCACTGTCTGGTGGGAAGATTTTTCTGTGGCTGGCTAGCACACTACTTGCAGAGAAAATCGATTTTGCGTTCTTGTCCGATGCTAAAGAGAAAAAGATTTGAAGGTATAGGTTTAATTAAAAGCTACCTACGTGTTCCAACTTAGCCGCCTAGCGATGCGGAGACGTGTTTCGCAGACGAATCAGTAGGGCTGTTCTCTATCTTAGTGTCTTTGTGAATTAGATTACATTTTGTATGACGATATGTCGGTTTGATAGTTCTTAGCAATGGTTTTTCGTACCCTCTGAACATGTCAAAATTAGAAAATACGGCAGCAGGTGATTGGTAAATGACTCGATAATTTTATCACGTATCGTTCATTAATATCATTGGTTCACCGATCACATCTTCGATCCGTTTCGGCTTCAGTGGACTGGCACCCTTACTTCCGCTCCATCAAACATCCGCTCTTAATCGAGTTGGTACGATTTAAAAATTAACCAACAATTATTTATTTTACATGGCTTCTAAAAATTAATCGCGCTCGCGCTGTCTGCCTCGTCCACAAACATATGTACTCTTATATGTTTGTGGCCTCGGCGCACGTTAAACCAATGTTACCCAACCCGACTAAAGCTATCCCAACTGACCGTGTGTCGTGATTCATGTACTTACTCTTTGGTTCATGACATTTTTAATTTGCCATTAGTCTATGGATTCGCTGTCATATGGCTGTCATGGTAAATATAGTGAATAACATACTCTTTGGTCATGGTCTCATGGTGGAGTGAGTGATATCTTTAGGAAAGCATTTCCTAATCCTAAAGAAAGTAAAATGTCGCTGGACTATAGATACAGAGGTAATTATTAAGTCGTGAATAACATTTTTTATTCCGTCATCCGAACATCAATATGTAAACTCTTTCACTACTTAGAAGTGTTGCGATTTCGAAGTTCTATTAAATCGATTCCAAATGTCCATTATTCTATTTTATTACAACAGTGCGGTTAAAACATTAACAAAATAGGAAGTATTATGCATTATTTTTTAGTATTTTAAGCCATTTAAATCCTTTTGTTTAATATTTCGCCGTATTTACCATTGCACGACACTTGCACCGCTTGTCAAACAATCAATGAATTGCGCACCTTGCAAGTTCACACTGCTTTTGAAATCAAAAAAAGCTCACTTAAATTTTTTACTACCTAATTATTTATCCAAGGACAGGTATAATAATAATAATTAAACAGGCTTAATTATTAAGAAGTTGAAGAGTGTAAGCTTTATTTTGTCAGGAGGATTTAATTTTATGTTTAATAGAATCTAATGTGTGGAACACTCTTCCAGCATCCGCTTCCTGCCACTTATAATTTGAGTACCTTTAAGGCAAGAGTGAATAGGTATCTTCTAGGCAAGCAGACTCCAACATAGACGTCATCAGTGCTATCCAGTATTGATTGTCGTCAAGCGCAAGCCTATTTTGGATAAATAAAAAAAAAATATTAAAATAATGGTTTAGTAATTTTAATATTATCAATAATAATAAAAAGAGTTGCATTTTTTGTTCATCATCAACAATTTGTTAATATCTCCAAAAACCTCCCTTCTCTTAGAAATATTATCACTATGCTGTAATATTTGTAGATTGGTTTGCTGCTTATCAAGGATTGTCATACAATAGACAGTTTAGAAACCTCATGATTACATTGCAGGGCATGTACAACCATAGCTAAACTTTGTGAGCTGTTTGGAAGCGAATGGATCTTGATCAAGTTACTAAATGTTAAAAGATACAGTGCAGCAATTTTTTCTTAATCATGGTTAAATAAAAACAGTATTATAATTATTAAAATGGACTAGATAGTTTAAAATAGACAACATAGCTTAGCTGATGCACCGAAATCAACTGCTTTTCAAACATCTCTCTTTATCTCAAATTAAATCTTGATGTCACTATTATATATTATTTAGATATTTTTGGGTAATCTATGTGTGTGCAAATAGTCTTTAAGGGATTTGACAATGCTAACAATTGATGATTTAGTTCAATGTTTCTGAAATAAACTTCTAAGATGTGAAATGCACTTCCAGTGTCTGTGTTTCCAGCCACATATAATTTGAGTAGATACCTTCGAGACGAGTGAATAAAACCTGTGCTAATTAACATCGCACCTGGTTTGAATGAATGACGTTTAAAGTACTGAGTGCAAAAAATATATATATACATATATTTTTTATTTTATTATTATTTGGATGGATGGATGTTTGTTACTCAATCACACCACAAAACGGCTGAACGGATCTGGATGAAATTAGACACAAAGATAGAGAAATAAAAAATAGTTTGTTTCCGAGCCAGGTGCCATGTTAATGTGCACAGGCTATACATATGTTCTTGGCAAGCACATTACAACCTAGACCTCATCAGTGCCTTCCATCATTGATATTATCATTAAGCGCAGGCTGAACTCGTAAAAATGTAGCCTGTAACCATGCCTCTTGGCTTTTTACTAAAAATGTTTTCTCAGGACTTTGAATATTGTAGTACTTCAGTATCTTGTATGTCTCAGTGGTATTACCTCTTTCTCCACCTATTTTGAGATTACCGAGTCCAACTGTAAGCCAATGATCAAATTGAAGGCATCTCTGTACTCTTTCCATATTTTTTCCTGGTTCTGAAACTACTTCAGAAAATATTTACAATAATTAATAAGTAATAATTAATTCTATAGATGAAAGCAGAGAAGAGTTTTCCCAGACTTTACAAGGTGTGGAAGCCTATCTCAACTGTAGAACAATAAGAATAGGTTCATACAGATATACACCAAAAGAGAAGGTAAAGTATTAAATTATAATAAATGTTTTAGTTCTACAAAAGCTTTTATTTCTTAAAATTTTAAATCAGTTTTACACCAAGTGGTGTTTTTTAGCAACAAAACTTTTCTGAACTGGGTGATTCATACAACACCTTGCTTGAAACTGGTTTCAATTTACCTCAAAATTTTATTTAATTATTACCTGTTGAAAATATTGTTCTTTAATTTACCTGTGAATTGATTGAAAAAAACTGAAATCAGATTGGTGACTTATATTATTGAAAAAAGAAATATAAGTTTAAGCAAACAAAACCAAAGCCAGTACAGTACTGAATAAATGAGAACAGAAGTATGGCACAGATGTAAAATAACAACATGATTTTTTATGAAATCATGAACATTATAGCTTGAATCCATCGATAACTGTTATTTTTTTTAGGTACACATATCAATAAGAGGTATCAAAATTGTTGCACCATCATTAAAAAATGAATCACGGGAGGTTGCTCTACAGATTCCATTAAAGGAAATTGTTAAAATATTAGTGCATTTTGGTAAAGGGTTACCTGTTGTTTTTTTGTATACTATGAACAAATGTGGTGTACATATACGAAAGGCATTGGATATGGTGGATGAATCGGGTAAGTGGATTAAATGGTTTACGTACAAACGCCGAACTGCGCGCATCCCAAATGAAGGTTTAAAGGGGCACGATAACACCACTTACCATGCGCGTTGTACATACTGCGTGCGTGGTAAGTGGCGTTAACATGTCCCTTACACCCTGTATAGAAATGAATGTTTTTAATGATTATTTTACAGACATAACATCAGCAAGATTTATTTAATATCTACATTTTTACATACTGGTATTAGTCCTTGAAAATTATTTTTGAATGTTTTGAACCACAGGTCAAGTTCCATGACAAATTTTATTAATGAGCTAAAATGTGCGGGTAAAGTGCATGCCTGCCTGATATCTTTATTTTCATTGATACTCTTTTCATGATAATTAAAACATGGCTATGTTATGTTATCTCTAAATAATAATCTCTATTATGTATAGTACTTATTTTGAGCCTACAAAAAATAATTCTCATTTCTTTTAATAGGTTATTATTATAATCCTATGTCAAAAGAAGACCCTTACAAAAGGATAACTTTATTACCTGAAGGTATTACAGAAGATGCAAAGATCACTTTCAAAACGCTATTTGGTAAACTAATGGATGAATTAACTTATAGAGAGGCAAATGAAATTCTTCTAAGAACTTGTCCAAAGGAGAGTAATAATGTCTCAAAATTAACAACAAGATCCATGAGTGCTGCCTCCATTGCCTCAGGGGCAAAAAGGTAACTAATTATATTGATTACAAGCAAAAAAAGCGGGTTTTTCACCCGATGTTTAGAAATTATATGTATTACCATCTACTGCACTAGAAAAATTATCAATTTATTGCTGGCTTTTCAGAAATTTGCTTATATACTTCCCTTGAATAAACCTATTTTAGTCTTTGAGGGAATACTGTAGAAAGGAGCTGATCAAATGATCAGCTCCTTTCTACAGTAGTACATCATCATCATTCTCATTTCCACTGAAACAGAGCAGAAGGAAGACATATTCTGCAGTCCAATTAGATTGTTAATAGTTCATGTGATGCATATGTGGGAAGCTTCGAGATTCCTGTCCATAATTCTGCAGTGCCTGAAGACTAAAGCCTTTGAAAACTGCATGTTGCCAGTGATGACTTATGTATCTAAAAAATGGTCGCTAAGTATGGGCCCTATAAGAATGCTAAGGATCACTCAGCTGACGATAGAGAGAGCTATGCTCGGAGTATCAACAGAAATGAGGAGATCTGTAGAAGAACCAAAGTCAGCAAGTCAGCGACATAGCTAGCGAGTCGCGAAACAGAAGTGGAAATGGAGGGGGTGCATAGTTCAAAGAGCTGATATGGTCATTGGGGTCCCAAGGTGCTGGAGTGGTGACCCAGTAACGGGATGCGCAGTTTTGGTAGACCTCCCACTAGGTGGACCGACATCAAGCGAGTCACAGGGAGCCATTGGTTTCAAGCGACGCAAGACCGAAGCCTGTGGAAGTCCATGCAAGAGATCTATGTCTAGTAGTGGGCGTCTATCGGTTGATAAAGAAGAACGTGATTACTGCATTTGGCCAGTGTGGTTGAATTAAGGCACTTTTCATTCAAGAGGAGAGACACAGTGTTCAACAGATGTCTGTGCTGTTTTGTTTTAGTCAAAACATACCCAGTCAGTGCTGTGAAATACTAAAAGAAAAGTAATACATATTTTGCTGTAATCCGCCAAACCAGAAAATGTCTGTATGTTCTATCCTAGAGAAACGACGGGGTACGGCGCGGGTGGTGCGTGTTGCCATATAGATTTTTTCTGGTTTGGCAGATTTCAGCAAAATATTACTTTTCTTTTAGTATTTTCGTGGAATTCCGCCTGCTTCTATTCAATATAGTGGTGTAGAAATAATATGTCAATTTACTATTTTTATTATTTTACATTAGTTGCCTACTTGATCAAAATTTGATTTCTGTTTCAGTTCAAATCCTGCTGAAATACGACAGATTTTAATATACCCTCCTGGGAAAGGTGGAATCCCAATAAATACAGAAGATTACATGTGCCTAGCTCAGGACCAGTTCCTGAATGATGTTATAATAGACTTTTATTTAAAACATTTAGTTCACGATGTTTTGACACATAGTCAGAGAGAAAAGACTCATATTTTTAGCACATTTTTTTATAAAAGGTTGACAACCAAACCCAGCAAAGTTAATAAAAATTCAAATCCACATGAATGGGATAGTAATTTAACGCCGGCTCAAAAACGACACGCAAGAGTGAAAACTTGGACGAAGAATGTTAATATATTTGAGAAAGACTTTATTGTAGTTCCTATTAATGAAAACTGTCACTGGTTTGTAGCAATTATATGTTATCCCAGCTTAGAGGGATGCAGGAGTATGATTGATAACAGGGCAGTTGTCCCTCAACAAATTAAAAAGAGAGGTAAGTTATTGTTTGTTTCGCCAAAAGATATATTGTTTTATGATGTTTATGTGGTGAAAATAATTGAAGCCAATTTAATTTATAATACTATTTTATTGCTCATTGCTAGCTTCATAATAAGTAATAAAAAAAGCTTATTTCTTTGCCCTGTTCACCACATTAAAACTCTTATAACTTGAGAGTCAAATGTTGGATTTAATTGCAATTCTCACTGAACATCTGTTTGTTGCAGAGCGCAGGTCGTCAATGCAGATAGGTAGCACAACTATAACCCCATTAACAAAACAGGAACAGTTGACATTAAGCTGTGACTCTGACAATCTTAGTGAAAGGGACGAGGCTGAAGCTGAGGTAAATTATTGTTGTACTATTTAAATTACCTGTATATAGCCCCAATAGCCTTTTAATGGTTAAGGGTGTGGACTAAAACTGAAAGGTCACAGGTTTGATCCCAACCTGTTATACTATTGCCATACCCACTCAACACAAGCTTTCAGCCTATTTGGAGGCGACAGGAGAATATTAGTCAAGTTCAGTAGCCAATATTCTTTTTTTAACTTGTTAATATTATAATATATGCTACATTTGTAGCCTCAATGGGTACGAAACCGGGCGAAAATCCGCAAAGTCGACCACTATTATGATACATCTAACACAAGCTTTACACTTAATTTGGAGGGAAAGAAGGAATATTCGTAATGTTTAGCATAACAAATATTCTTTAAAAATGATAAAGAAACATATTATTATACTATGATTGGTACCATAATTGGTATAAGCCATAAGGCATTATAAATCTATTGGGTTGCTGAAAGGGCTACCTCATACTGCTAAGAGTAGCTTTCCAAATAGTGACAGTATTTGTAATGTTTTAGTACTAAGATTTTTATAAAAATAAACCATCATTAAAATTTTGTTCCAGGAAAGTGATTTAGATATGCAGTGTGATACTGATGAGGAGGAACAAGAAAAACCTCCACCTGAAAAAAAGCCTGAAGTGCCAGTTGTTAGAAAAAATGAACCAATTAAACAGTAAGTAAAAGTGTTATTCAATAAACTGTTTTAACACTAATGGATCAGCCACACTTATAGGGGTATTCTTGTGAGGTGAATAAATATCTATGGCTATGTTGATGTGGCTATACTAAATCTAAGCAGTGTGATGTTGCCACATTTGTACATTATTCAATGTACACTGTATTATGTACACTGAGTTGAGTCAAATATGTTATTAGGAAAAGTTTAGTATCACCTTTTTATTTTTATATTTTATACCCATGATAATGATAGATAGAATAAAAAAATGATAAATAGAACTGAATTGAAACAATGTTAAAATCTGAAAAATGAAAGGCGCTGTTCATTAGTCTAGCTAAAGGCAAGTTCGTAGCAGACGGCAACAGCAGACGACGTGTTGCCGCGACACTACTGGTTTCTATGTATTTCTTGCAGGCGACGTGTCGCTATATATTTCTGTGAAATACCTTCCGTAGCTAGCGACCGCGTCGCCTGCATAGAAATACATAGAAACCAGTAGTGTCGCGGCGACACGTCTGCTGTTGCTCTCTGCGGTCGGCTACGAACTCATACCTTAAAACTCATACGAACTCGTATCTTAAAACTCAATCGTCTTGACCAGTTTGAATATAGAAATTTTTTGTCTTGTTCATTCTAACACAGGGGTGGTAAAAAATTACACAACGGGAAAACCCAAAGAACAGCTGAAAAATCGGCAATATCAAAATTGGTAATTTTGTATAGCAATCACCATTTACTTTACTATTAATAGATGGCAGGTCCGAAGCCGCGATAATTATAAAACATAATTCGAGTTTTGGTGAAGTGTTTACTATACTTTTTTACACTTGTTTCAGGCCTTGTATACTTATTTTTGACTCATTAGCGGGTGCCTCCCGATCGAGGGTTGTGGCAACACTACGTGACTACTTGACTTGTGAACATCTGGCAAAGGTAAATAGAATTAATTAAATGGTTTGCTATATAAATATTTCATTGGAAACGCTTATCTAGACCGGAATATACATTCTATTTTGTTAATTTATCAATATGTTTTTGTTACAGACATCTAAAAGCAAAATATATAATAAAGACAACATCAAAGGAAGTTGTCCAAAAATCCCACAACAAAATAATTTTACTGATTGCGGATTATATCTATTACAATATGTTGAACAGTTTTTTAAGGTAATTTTTTTATATAAGTAATTTAAATCGAGTTTCTATTTATATTTTGTAAACTGTGTAATGTAATAATATTTATTAAATATCTTTTCAGGACCCAGTAATGGATTACACATTGCCTATAAAGCAATTAGCTAATTGGTTTGATGAGATAATTGTAACAAGAAAACGAGAAGAAATATCAAACTTGCTGAAAGCATTAATGCACAAATTTAATCCAGACTCGCATTTAGCCTTGCCTGACATCACATTCCCAACCTTAAATGGTAATTTTTTCATGCCTAAATATTTTAGTCCACTATATTAATGTTTTAAGTAATTAGTTTTATGTATAACATTTCAGACGTTTTTATTCCGGGTAAGGGAATGTGTTTAAGGATATTTTGCGATTAATATATTTTCAGTTTTTATCATTTCAACACTGAAATTCAAAGTTCATAACTTCCAGTCTTAGTGGACCTCTAGGGCATAAAAGAAACCTAGGTACCTAATTTCAGATCTCTATTATGTATAGATTTGGAGAAAAACGGACCCCAAGGATAGGGGCTTATTGTTTTTATAAAAATCGCAACCTTGTTTCCCAATAAACTTTCATCACCTATTTATACCACCCTCAAGGGGTGATTTTCTACAACAGCTTATACAGGTTTTTATTATTTAAAACTTATAAAACTTATTACCCTTTCATCCCCAAAACTCTTTCTTAGTTAATTTCTACACCCTAGAAGGAATCTATCTTCCAAACAAGTTTCTAAACTATAAGTTCCTGAGATTTCATGAAAGCTCCTTTTTGAAATTTAGTTAAAAAATAGTCTATGTTCTTGAATCCTCTACATGTCTGTGAAAGTCCCGTCAAAATCGGTTCAGCCGATACTGTACGCCCACCCGTAGTTATTTCGAGATTACAGACAGACACTTGAATTTTATTTATTACTCTAGACTCTTAGACTCTAGATATAGATTGCTTTGTAATTGCAGGTAAACTAATTGAAACAGAAGAACAGCAGGATGATGGATCAGATGGGGATAAGGGAACATCAAGTTCAAATAAAGTCCAAAAATGTGAAGGCAAGGACTCTGATGGTCCAACCATTACTTTTGTAAAACAAACATCTACTGGTGAAATTTTAGTGAAACGAAATTATGTTGACTCCTCTGATACTATACACCTTAGAAAATCGATAAGAGTTTCTAGTGATAACGAGAATAGGTCTGTTGTGCAAATAAAACCAGAAATTATGAAGAACAGTGAAAACCAAATTATATATAAATTACACACTACTAGTGATTTGGTTAAAGACATTCAGAACTCTTTAATAGTAAATAAGAGTAAAACTTTAAGTGATAAAAAGTATGGTGTACATAATCAAAATGTATCCAGTGTTAACTGTGTTCGACAAAATATTAGTGAAAATGACAGTAATTCCTTTCTCAAAGGCAGGCGGATAAATAAACTAGAAGATGTGCCCACAGAATCAAATAAAAAGTTTAAAAGAAATGAATGTTAAACTATTTATCCCATAAATTATTGTTAACTTTATAAGATGTAAATTTGTTTTAAGACTTTGTAAATAGTAGTAATTATTTTATGAACTTAAAATTAATGTAAAAAACAATGTATTATAGTTATAATATGTAACTATGTGATTTTATTTTGTTTTATTACTAGACATTTTCTATTTTAAGTATAAGATTGTAGAAAAAATAAAATAAAATCTTTAACTTTAATTTATTTCAATATGGACCACTATAGGGTTAGGAAAAGAAATTTTGGTCAAAATCGATTTATTTGCATTTTCGTTAGGATCATAATGATATGGACTGAGGTTCACCTTCGGAGCTAATAGGTAACTCTTATTGCTTCTGCTTTCTTCAAGTATTAAATACTCAAAGCAAACTCAAGACAAGCTGTTCTAACTGCATTGTAATCTACTAAAAACTTCAAAGACCTACTTGTGTGGCCCTGAGATTTTTATGAATATATTTAGGTGAAATTTTAGGGCCGATTTACACTTACTTAAGTGTTTATATTAAATAGGTACTACGCAATTATTATTATTACCTAATGAATAGTAAATGCTATCCTTTTCTACTAATAATTTAATTGCGAAAGTTTGGATGGATGGATATTTGTAACTTAATCACGCCGCAATGATTAAACCGATTTGGCAGAGAGATAGATTTTAGTCTGGAATAACACAAAGGCTACTTTTTATCCCGGAAAACAAGAGAGTTCCTGCGGGAATTAAAAACCTTAATCCACGAACAAAGTTCCGGGCATAAGCCAGTGTATTCATAAACGCTTGATTATTTATCACATTTTATCGATGTCGATAGTTTTGAAGCACTCTCTAATGGGCGGCCATTTTGTGCGACAGCATTCCGTAGGTACCTATGGCACTATGGCGTCCTATCTATGTTTGACATGAATTGAATATTGACATTTTTTAACGTCAGTTTACAATTTACAAGATTTTTTTTCGTTTTTAACCTAAAATGATCCGTATTAATCTGTGATAACTAATTAATCAGCTTGTTGCTTCGCTTTGGAATAGCAATTAATATGATTAGGATTCGTTTAATATTGTAGAGGTGATAACAATTACCATGGCTGACGAAGAACGACTCAAACGAATTAAAGTTATGTACTACAAAATAGCTCCCGAGACTTGATCTCTACCTTATTAATTTCTATTACTTTTTGTGTATTCAACATACTTATTTGAAATTTTTACTATAAATTGCAGCCGGAGCATTTTTAGCGTCAATTGCTGGTATTTCTGCTTTTGTAGGATTTGGAACAACTTTGGCAGCAGCCAAAAAAGCTGATCCAAAGTATTTCAATAAAGGTAATTACTTATTTGAATCAGGTATCTAACACGAACCACTGCAATTTTATACTATTAGTAAAATAATAAGTTGCATGGTAAAACGTCAATAACAAAATTTTATATTCTTTATTTACTCCTTAGATTTTAATAGGTAAAAAAAATATATTGATACGTAGGTCTGGCGGATTTTTTAAGCCTAGCTTGCCACTTTTGGTGCAGATCTCTGCTATTCAAAAATATTAATTTTTTTAAAGAAAGCTGAAAACTAATCTGTAGGTACTTACTAAGTTATTACTTGCTAAATCATAATAGCATAATCAGAGCTGAGTTTCCTTCATGTGTAGCTAAACACTCAGTAAATGGTAGTGGAATATGATAAATGATTTCAAGTTTACTTTTGTTGTCATCAAGGAATTCATGGCAGTGTTGAATTGGCGGATGCAGGAGCTCTTTTGGCACTGAGAGCACTGGGCTGGGGGACCCTGTATGCAATTGGTGGTACAACATGTTTATGCTTTGGCATATGGAAGTTATCAGGCGCTAAAGATGTCAGTAAAAAAATATTTTACTTATTTTTTACATAACTAGTTGTCTTCTCAAAACATGCAAGTAAAATGCCAATATTTCCTTTTTAGTTGAAAGACTTCAGAATCAAAATGGGAAACCTTCTTCCTGTTTTACCAAAAAATAATCCACCACAATCTAGAACAGAATTCACTGGAATGAATGACTTGATGGAATATTTATCAGAAGAATATGGAAATAAAAAAATGCAAGGTGTTGCAGATAAATAAAATTAGGTAGAATTGTTAAGTTATTTATTAAATTGTTTCATTCATTATATCTTGTTTGATAATAAACTCTTCCTTATATGCTGGACCAGCATTACAACTAGCTTTGCAAGTGTATATAGCCAGCACCCCCCAATCTATGCTATTCAATTCAATGCCAACATTAATAAAGTTCAATAGTTGTGGCATTATCTGAAAAAAAGAAAAAGTACATATTACAGAATTTTCTACTTTGAGGATAATGTTGAAAAATTAGGAAGCTTCAGAAAAAAAGTTTACATTCTATCACCTTTCTACTTTTCTAAAAATTATTCTAGTAGAAAGTGCCTTAATATGTCGTAAAAAAGCCTCAATAGCCCAACGGTTAAGGAGTGGATTGAAAACTGAAAGGTCGCAGATTTGAGCCCCATCCGTTGCACTATTGTCGTACCCACCCCTAACACAAGCTTTCCACTTATTTGGAGGGGAGAGGAGAATATAAGTGAAGTTCAGCTTGGCTAATATTCTTTAAAAAAATCTACCTAATAACTCAAAAAACAATTTTTACTAGTAAAATCTAGCAAAGTGCTATGGATCAACATGATTTTTTGCATGGGTATAGTTGACCTAGAGAGTGTCATAGGCTACTTTTTATCTGAAGAATTCCTGTGGGATTTTAAATTCATGAGAATGAAGTAGGCTTTTAAACAATTAGTAAATATTATATTATTTATCACTAAGAAGATAAACTTACTTGAAATTCAAATTGTCTATCTCCATTACAGTACTGACATTTAGGTATATTCATCAAGCTTCCTTTAATTTCTGTGATCCACAGAGGTCTACCTCCTCTGTCATATCTGAGCACCTGGTCTGGATGTCTAGCTACTCTTTTTCTAAACTTGTTGTATTCTTTATCTTCTGGTAATGGTCTTGCATATTGTTCTAATTCACTTTCAGGAATGTTGCTCAATGTACCAGCTTTTTTTTCTTGCATCAATTTTCTCAGTTTTTCCATTTCTTGATTGGAGTCAACAGCAGTGACCTCTTCCTAATAAAAATATGTTAGCTTTTCTAAATAAATGGACTAAAAAAATACTAACAGGGCCACTCAGATGAAACGCTAATTCTGTGTGTATGACTATATTATGTTCCACCATAGCAAGCAAACTAGTCTGCTGATTTTGATGAGGGTACAGTTACTAAATTTTGTTCTTGTTTTAAAAGTATCTTTGAAGTTGCATATATAAAAACATACCTCATCCTCTTCATCGACTATTAGTTCCCACTCTTTAAACAATAATGATTTTCCTGCTTCTGTCACAATAAAATTATTGGAAAATGTCTCGCAAGTCTGAAAAAAATGCATTTCTTTCATTCAGTTTCAAGAAATCAATATGCCAAAAATCGTAATTAATAAAGTAATTTACCTTTTGCAAGTCAGAACAAATATTTTTGTGCTCCTTTTGCCAATCAAGAACTTGGTGTTGGCGACTACAGTAATAAATTTTTTTGCATCTCGAACAGTGGGATGGTGCTCTTATTCCACAAACATTGCACAACTTAGCCCATTTTTCCAATGAAAATACCTAAAATGATTTTAATTAATAATGAAAATACTTTTATTGTACAACAGTATTGTGTGATAGTAGCTACTATGCTCTTTTAACATAATATTTAACTCACCTCATTTTCATTTTCTTCATATGGTTCAAATGAAAAATAATCATTTGTACGTGGTAGCTGACAACGTAGTACAATGAAATTTTCTGCTTTATTACTATTACAACATGAACCTTTTTGACAAATAAATATGAAGATTGTACGATGAAAGCATTCATTACTGTCTTCAAATGGAGCATATACCTGTAAAATTATGATAGATTGTCGGTATTAACTCTATACAAATTAATATGAAGAACAGTGAACAATAATATAAATGCAGATCATATTATCTACTAGATTCCCACAACTGCGTTCACATGGATTAAAGTTTTTATTCTCATGGGAAATCTATTATTTCCCAGGATAAAAAGTAGCCTATGTGTTATACCTGACTATAAAGTATAATCTATCTCTGTACCAAATTTCAGCCAAAACTTATTCACTAGTTGCTACGTGATTGACTAAGGAACATACATCCAAACTTTCCATTTATAATACTATATAATATAATATAATACTATATTACACTACTAGATGACTAGATGATGTCTGCGACTTCGTCCATGTGGATTAAGGTATTTTAATCCTGTGGGAACTCTTTAGTTTTATGGAATAAAAAGTAGCCTATGTATTATTCCAGATTATAATCTATTTCTGGGCCAAATTTCAGCTAAATTGGTTCAGTCATTGTGGTGTAATTGAGTAAGAAACATCCAAACTTTCGCATTTATAATAGGATTAATTAATTAATAGGATATAACAATAGTAACCAAGCAAAAATAAATAACTACTTAATACGGTTACACAGACAGAACCGAATTTTGTAGATTCCAATTATCTGCGTAACAAATTATAGAAATAAAATATTAAATTTTTACCTGACATAAAAAAATTAAAGGTTCCTTACAATTCTTGCAGGTTAGTTCTGCAGGATCGGGTAGGTTTTTAAGGTCTAACCAGGCTGGTTTTCCTCCAATTTTACTTGGAAAGAATCGAGGGTGTAATAGCCAGTTACTCTTTTCCTCCAGGAAACCTATGTCTATACCTTTATTACTCATTTTTAAGTTCGACTCTCAACCAATAATAAAAATAAATTATTTATAAATCCACGAGACACGAGTAGACCACGAACAACAATTGAACACTAGAATTAATAATAGGTATACGTTAAGCATCCAAAAGTGAAATTAGTTTAAGAAAACTACAAATTACAATTGTAATCACCACCGAACAACTCAAATAAATTTCTAACCTAAGTTTATAATAATAATAATCAGTAATCTTTACATAAAGTGAAAAGTGAAGTGAAGTATGTATATAGCCCAATCCATAGACCATGAACAACTAGAGGCCCAATCATAACATAATAAAGGACACATAAACAGAATACAGATTACTATGATACGACTAGAGTTATTCAAAAATGCTATAAATCAATATCATGCTACTGACTATACACTATAAAATTTTAGCATGCTATAAAAAATGCTATGCTATAGCAACTTTAATTAGGAAGCTTGTGGGCGACCGGCGCGCGCGCTATGTCTTGCAACACGCTAAATCATATACATAGCATGTTTATTGCGAGTTGTTTTATAGATGGATTTATATCCATCTGCTAACTGCCCCGTCGCCTTAGCGCCGCTGCTACGCGCAGTGTGCTACACCGCCTACAGCGCGAGATATTTATAGCATCGTAGCACCACCGCGCCTACGTATGTAGCACTTGCTGTGTGCTATGGAAAGATAGCATGCTGTAATATGTTGCTAAGTGCTATATTAACCACCTCTAGTCGACTATCGATAGGCAACACTAATAGATACCTACTTAGTACTTATCACTGTAGTCTTTGGTACTTACCTATTACTATTTCATAATTCACTGGTATATAGTGTATTATCTATGGTTACTATTATAAAACGCGTCGGACTTGTACATATTATAACCTAAAAATTCCAATTTTTCAATTCAAAGTTTAATTTTATCACATTCATACTCACAAGGATGAAATCGAAAACTAAAACTAATATAACAGATTTGTTTGAAGATGCAAAATCTAATCAAACTTATGTTAAAGTTTGTGCGCCAATGGTCAGATATAGCAAAGTGCAATTTCGCACTTTGGTCAAAAAGTAAGTTTTCAATACTTTATTTATTTATTAATTAATAATTAACAAGTTCATTATTTCATTTTATATTACATATTATTATGTACACCTAAGCAAAATAAAATACCATAACAATACAAGTAGTTATTTTAATAACTACTAAAATAATAATATTTTTTACCCGGCAGCAATCGCTTGTGTATCAATTAAAATAAAATCAATTTATCACTTTTTACAGAATAATTTTTAAGTATAACTTAACATTAATATAAAATTACTTATTTGTTTCAGATTTGGAGTAAATTTGTGTTTTACACCAATGATACTTGCAGATTCTTTTTGTCAGAATGCTAAAGCAAGGTCAAATGAATTTGTAACAACTATGTGTGACACACCATTAGTTGTACAATTTGCAGCTAATAGTGTTGAGGACTTCTTAGATGCATCTAAATTACTATATCCCTATGTAGATGGAGTTGATTTGAACTGTGGATGTCCTCAAAGATGGGCGATGAAGGATGGATATGGCTGTGCATTACTGTTGAAACCTGAGTTAGTTCATAATTTATTAAGAACTGTGAGAAATAATTTTCCATCCAATTTCACTGTGTCAGTTAAAGTAAGAATCTTACAGGAGGTAAAGAAAACTATAGCTATGTGCCAGCAGCTTGAAAAATGTGGTATTGATTTTATGACAATACACGGTCGGACACCTGTGCAGAAAAGTGGGGAGGATATTGATGTGGAAACATTAAAAGACATATGTGATAAAATTACAATACCCATAATTGCAAACGGTGGCATTAAAACTTTAGATGATGCAGATGAATTACATAAAACATTAAAATGTGGAGGCATCATGGCCGCTAGTGGTATATTGAATAACCCAGCCCTTTTCAATGGACATCATAAAACACCACTTACCTGTATTAAACAGTGGATGGACTTGAAGGACAAAAGCATAGATAAAATTACATTCCAATGCTATCATCACCATTTAGTCTTTATGCTTGAGAAGATATTGACAAAAAAACAAAAACAGGAATTTAATTATTTAAGTACTTTTGAAAGTGTTGATCAATTTTTACAAATGCATATTATAAATGATTTTAATTATTTGCCACCTGTTGGTCCAGTAATTGATGAATATGTTACATGTCAATTTGATAAACAAATAACTGATAAGCATTTAAGTAAATGTAGAGGTTGTAGTAAAAGTGCATATTATTGTACTTGTGGTTATTATGACTTTGACAATAATAATGGTAATTTTTTCACCTCCTATGTTAAAAATACTGATGTTCTTGATTATATGGATAGCAATATGTTTGAAGAAAGTATTTGACATAAAATAATATGAAAAATACACATATTACATTAAAAATTATTAAACAAGCTTCAAAATATTTAATTGTGTTATTTCGTAAGCACCTACTAGTTTCTTTCCAGAACACACAGCACTTTAAAAGCTACTGGACCAATTTTATTGACTCTTGATTTGAAAGAATATGAAGCACTTTGATACTGTTCTTAACTATCCTATGTATACAACTAGGTATACTTACTGGGTGTACAAGGGACATCTTAACGAAAACTTTATAAAGAACTAGCTGATTCCCGCGACTTCGTCCGCGTGGATTAAGTCTTTTATATCCCGCGGGAACTCTGATTTTGCGAGATAAAAAGTAGCCTATGTCACTCTAGATCCTCAACTACACCCATGCAGAAAATCACGTGGATCCGTAGTTCTGTCGCAGCGTTATTGAAGGACAAACCAACAAACAAACACACTTTCGCATTTATAATATTAGTAAGAATTACAAATGCAACTCATCACGGAAGTGATTGGTGAAGTTGGTTACCATTAGAAATAGGTATTGTAATTTTTGAGCACGCAATGCATTGCGAACAAGTAACGAATTAGGTACTGCGCGGCGCGTCGCAAGCGGCGGTTGTACTTAGGCCGAGTGCTTTGAACTTTTGATAAACAGTTGATGGCGCGTTTTACATCGCTATTTATTAAATATTGTTTCATATTTTTTCAATGGAAAGCAAATTGTGATAGGTTACATACACGATTTCATGTTGTAATTAATTAAACAGGTGTAAGTACCTAAATTAAAAATTAAAAACTCCTGACATGACGTGAAACTATGGCAGGGACTACGTATGTATAGGTACGATGTAGCTAACTGACATTTTGGTATCGTTTTGTGCTCCATCTCAGATCCTTCGACCTTCTATCAATCGATCATTATTTATCTCTACACCGTACACAAAAAGTCCGTCATAGACTGGCCAGCGGGATTGTCTTAAAATTGCACGTAATATAGGTATTTATATATAAGGTCGGTAAAGGGCTTCGTTTATTTTGTCAGCCTACCTACCTATCTACGTACCTACTTACATAGTCAAAACTAGGCAGAAAAACGCCATAGAAAATGAACAGAAATGATCGCGGACTATACGCTAAAATGTGCATCATGCACTTGTTGACGCGAGAGTTGTAAATTTTAATTTTTTTTTGCCATGTGTTCATCTTTAAGTACCTAACTAACCTAGGAAAAGCGAGCGACTCTATAGCATATTCGCGGACGCGGCATTTTAAAGCGCATCATTTTAATCACTTTTCTCCTATGAATTTTCTGCAATTTGTAAAATAAATTTGTTTATCTTTTAAATACACAGAAGGAAAATATAGCACATATACCTATATGCTATATGTTATACTAGCGGACCCGACAGACGTTGTCCTGTCTTAACTATGAATATTGAAACTCCCCTTTTTACCCCCTTGGGGAGAGAATTTTCAAAAAATGTAAAATACGTAATTCTTTATTTTTGATCAAGAGCCAAAATATCAAGTTTCATAAACATAACTTGAAAAATAACTTGAAGAACGAAGGACTATCATACAAACATTCAACCCCTATTTAATCCCTTAGGGGGTAGAATTTTTAAAAACTGTGAAACACCTACTTTTTTGTTTTCAATTTAAAGCCTAAGTACCGAATTTTATGGGTATAGCTTGAAAAATAACGGAGTTTCATACAAACTTTAACCCCCCTTTTTACCCCCTTGGGGGGAGAATTTTCGAAAAATGTAAAATACGTAATTCTTTATTTTTGATCAAGAGCCAAAATATCAAGTTTCATAAACATAACTTGAAAAATAACTTGAAGAACGAAGGACTATCATACAAACATTCAACCCCTATTTAACCCCTTAGGGGGTAGAATTTTTTAAAAGTGTGAAACACTTACTTTTTTGTTTTCAATTTAAAGCCTAAATACCGAATTTTATGGGTATAGCTTGAAAAATGACGGAGTTTCATACAAACTTTAACCCCCCTTTTTACCCCCTTGGGGGGAGAATTAAAAAAAAATGTAAAATACATAATTCTTTATTTTTAATCAAGAGCCAAAATATCAAGTTTCATAAACGTAACTTGAAAAATAACTTGAAGAACGAAGGACTATTATACAAACATTCAACCCCTATTTAACCCCTTAGGGGGTAGAATTTTTAAAAACTGTGAAACACGTACTTTTTTGTTTTCAATTTAAAGCCTAAATACCGAATTTCATGAGTATAACTCGAAAAATGACGGAGTTTCATACAAACTTTAACCCCCCTTTTTACCCCCTTGGGGGGCGAATTTCGAAAAATCCTTTCTTAGTGCTCGCCTACGTCATAAAAGGAACCTACTGTCAAAATTTCAAGTTTCTAACTTCAGTGGTTTAGGCTGTGCGTTGATCGTCAGTCAGTCAGTCAGTCAGTCAGTCAGGACAAGCCTTTTTATATAATTACAAGCCTTTTTATATAATTATAGATAGATTACCTATTATAATATAGGTTCAAGCAAATTACAGCTGTTGGCAGCTTTTAATTCAGAGCATGTTTTATACTAGCCTATTCTATACTTAATCGCATAATAGCAATAGATCATCTATCCACCTTGTGAGAGCCTCTCAATGCTGTGTTTCCTGTTAGGGGGTCGCTACCCCAGTACCTTGGAGTGCCTACCAACTTTCCATCGTTTCGTTCCCATCAACTCGGCTAGGCAGCGTTCGTGAAGCTTTCTCGTCCAAAATTCCAGTGCTTGAAGACAAGACAAGACAAGGTCTTTGATCTGTTTGATGTTTTTGATCTATAGGATCCATAATAGTGTCATTTAACTATTACGAGCAGATTCTTAGAAGAAAGCTGCAGCTGGCAAAAGGAGCATAAAGCTCGAATTTACATAGTAATAAGTATCTACTTATTTATTTAGGTACCTATTATTTTTAAATGTAAGTATACTATGCATGCGGATTTAATGGAAGGTTTTTTTTTTTTAAATAAAACACGGCGATTGACCCCGGTGCGCGTTGATGTCTTTTGATAGACAGAAGTCTTCAATCCTTTGAATTTGAATATATTGTATAAAAATTAAAATGATATCGTCTTTCTAGTTGGTTCTGTTTAAATATTTGGTTTATTAATTTTGTTTTGTCAATAAAACTACGATTCTCATTTTTACTCCTGTTTTTAATCGTTTTGGTGTTGTAAAATAATTGTTGATCAACGTGTACAAAATTACAGGCCTTTACAGTGAGTATTGTATTTTCTGGCGTATTAAATATTATAGTAGGTATTACCTTGTCACAGATTCGTGTGATAAGGTATATGACTTCGCATTTTACAAATATTGCAGCAGAAATTATGAAATACACAGTATATTGCTTACATTGCCATACCGTAGGTAAGGTACCTATTGTACTTATATAATGTAAGAGCAATCTATTCTTCTTAAGTTTTAGGTACAACTTTTTACAATATTGTTACAAAGTTTACTTTTGTAATGACTGATTAAATTATTTAATTGATATAATAAACATTTTGATACACCGATATTGAAGGGTATTCAGAGCGTTATTTACATTATGATTAACTGAAATACAAGACATTTCAAATCTTCTTCTTCTTTATCAACCGATAGATGACCACTAGTGAAACAAAGGTCTCTTTCATGAACTTCCACAGGCCCCGGTCTTGCGCCGCCTGCATTCAGCGGCTCCCTGCGACTCGTTTGTTTCAAACATACATTCCAAATATTAATTTATAAATTTTTTATTGCTCATAATTTTCATTTCTACAGAAGAATAGTTATACAAGAAATTCTAAAAACAATATATATAGATGAATGTTATCAAAGTAGATACATAGGATAGTAGAGTAACTTATCCATGTTATTATTTTATGCTTTCAATTGTTTTTACTTGAATATTTTAGTGAGAAGTTTGTGCGTTAGGTAATGGTTTATTTTACTTATATAAGTATCCTTCCGTTTACATAAAAATATCTTTTTAACATTTTACTACTTTAACTGAAGAAATACAAGGTACAAAAATACATAAGTTTCTATAAAATCCAAGTAAAACATGAACAATACAAGGAATGGTGTGAAGTTATTAACAAGATCATGCAATAGCAAATAGGTAATTTTAATAATTTATACTTAGATTGTTACATAATTTACAAATTTAAATAGATTTATAGGAAGTGCCGTATTTCATATTAAGGGATTTCGACGTACTGATTAAAGAATACGAAATAACACGGAAGATTTATCGTAGACTTAGCAAATAAGAAATTACACAAAATATACTTTTGGATCGAAACATTGCAGAACGGTATTCTTTAATTATATATATTGTTTTCCACGTTACAATTTTAACGTATGTGCTTTATCCGTAAAATACTTACATAATGTTAGTCAAATTCAACACCTCCAAATCCTATAGAGCTGAATTAATAGGTGTGGTAGGTATATATGCTATAGCCTACTGTGCTTGAGAATAATTTAAGTATGTAAATCGCTTCGAATATTTTGAGTTAGTAAAAACCTTCTTTTGCTCTCAAATTAAAAATTGTCATAAAAATAAAATAAAAATTGAATTGAGTACCACATCGTAGTTTTTTTTGTGATTTATTTAATATGTAGATATTTATTTTTAATGATTGTAATACTTATTGTGTTTTCAGTACCTAACTATCAATTATTTTTCATGATATAGATGGGAAGCCACAGTTTAAATTACAAACGGAAAAGTCAACATTTTCATATAACAATTTAACTAGATAATATTATAATTTTTGCAAATTAATAGATAATATATATATTGATAGACGTCGAAATCATTGTATTTTCGCTCACTTGAATAGTATTATTAATATTTTGCCGATACTACGTAATAATAATTTCACAAAATTATTCAACGGCATTCGTTACAAAAATTTTCAGCTCTGTAGGTAAATGCTTGGTATAAAATATACAGATAATAAATTTATAAGTGATTGCGTGTAAAAATCTTACCTTATGAACAATAGAAATATACAAAAAGCTATCGCTTGGTTCAACATCACGTGTAAGTTACATCATAATAATACATATAGGTAGGTAAGTATAATTTATGATACGATAGATATACCTACGTACTTACACATAAATGTGAACCAGTACAGGACCTATAATTATAGTCGCCAATCGTCTCTTTACACATTTATCTCAGCCTTTTCGAGTAGGAGAATCATAATTATCGAAATTTGGAATATAAAATAGTAACTAGTAAACTCGGTGAATAATAATTACATGTAGTAATGTCGGTCAGTTCGTGGACACTGATGCTGAAATCTATAGACCGCACTCTCACTCCGCTCAGACTCAAGCTAGTGTTAAAACGAGACAGATTTATGTGAGAGCATAATTGTGTCTCGTTTTGTTCTCTATCTTGAGTCTGAGCGGAGTGAGATCGCGGTCTATAGATTTCAGCCTGACTCGAGCGACTACGACTCTACGATGTGAAGCACCATTTGTTCTAGCGTAGGGATAATGTACAAAGTTCATCCAATCTAATCTAAATAACGTTAGAATTAAGTTGATGCATATACGCGCGTACTCTCCAATAATTCATTAGGAACAATGTTTTAAAAATACTATGCGAATATTTTATTAGGTTAACTTAAAGAGTAATAAAATATTTTTCGCGCTTTTGGCACTTATCCACTAATATGAGATTATTTTATTCCTAAAATTTTTCTTGTAGTGTCAAGAAATTACGTGAAATTTTTAGCGCTTTTTTGTCATCATGTTTATTATTTATTCTTTGTTCGGTTATGCATGATGTACTTAAAAAATGATAAATTAAATTCAAATATCAATAACAATCAACTGTTAAGATCTTCTTTGGTGAAATTTAAGCAATTCGTACTCACGACGCAGTTAAAAAGGAAAGGTACTGAAAAAATAATTAGTGCCTATCTGCTTGTCTAATACCATTTTACAATGATACTGATATTTTTCCTACATAACTATTACTACATATTTACACGATATTTACATAAAATATATAAATAATTACAAATCTATTTGAAAACATCATTATTTACAATAGAATTTGAAAACAATCGAGTTGAGCATTAGCGCAAAAAAGAGGCTGCCAAATCCTATAATTACAACAATGCTTAGTAAAATATAGATTCTTATTTATCTAACTGGATGCATTTTATCTAAGTACTTAGTACTTGTCAACGCAACGCTCTAAAACTTAGTATTTTACATGTATACATCTTAACGTTCGTATCGTAATCTCATAGCCACTGAATAAGACAATTTACAGAGTTTGTCTCACGATTGTCTTAACACATTTAATAAAATACTTTTACTTCATCACAAGACTGGAATCACAAAATGCGGCGGGAAATACGCGTCCGACGAGTGTGCGCTGCGGCGACGGCGGCGACGAGGGCCGCTCGGCTCAGGTGCACTCGATGATGAGGGGCTGGCTAGACTCTATGACGCTGGGCCGCGTCTCGGTGGGCGGCGCGCCGTAGTGCTGCTGCTCGTGGTCGGCCGGGGGCAGCAGGGCGCGGTACTGCGGGCCCCCCGGCCCCGGCGACAGCTGGCCGTGCCCCGGCGCGAGGTGCGGCGTGGTGGTGTGCATCAGAGCCTCGCCGTGCGACATCGCCACTCGCGCCCCACCGGCTCCCACCAGCCCTCCCTGCGACGCCGAGTGCACCTCGTATGCCTCGTGCCCCTCTCTTTCGTGGCAGTCTTTGACGACAGTACCTGCAAAGTGCACGCGAAAATGAAATCGGCCGCGTTCAGCGAGAGCGCAAGTGAAAGTCGCGGTTCACCTACGGAGAGAAAGTGCATCGCGTTCAGTCTCGTCGCGGTGTATATCACTTTTTATTTTAATTATTAAAATATAATCATATTTATTATTCAAATAATATGACAAGTAATGCAGTGCATAGTTATTGAAGATATTTATTTATCTTTGTATGGAGTACGGAAAATTACAATAAACTTTCACTTACCGATACACTCGGTATGAGCAGCGTTGGTAATTGCTAAAACTTCCTCGATGTTGTTTGGTTTGCAGCTAGTTGTTTTCCAGTGAGTGCGTAGTCCCGATGCACTGATATATTTTTTGTCACACCCTTGACAAACGTATGGTCGATCGTTTGTGTGAAGTCTCTTGTGCAGTTTCAGGTGAACAAATTGTGTGAATTTCTGCATACACAGATCACAGGCGTAGGGCTTCTGGCCGGAATGTAGTCGCAGATGTGTTTTCAAGTTGGATGTTGAGGAAAACCTTTTCTTGCATATATCACATTGGTGAGGTTTTTCACCCGTATGTACAAGGTGATGTTTTTGTAGATGAGCTAGTTGTGTAAATGATTTATTGCAAACATTGCATTTGAATGGCCGCTCTCCTGAATGTGTTCTTAAATGAACTTTAAGATTTGACAGCTGCCCGAAAGTTTTACAGCAGACATTACATTCATAATGCATTTTTCCGTCTTTTTTCTTAAGTGGGTACGGTAAGCTCCTGTAACCACGCGAGGACTGTGAATTTGGGCTCATCGGTCCAACCATGAGACTACATGTACCATCTGGGCTCATGCTGCTGTGCTGTGGTACAAGTTGGCCATTAACATTAGCATTTTGAATTAAACTCAACTGTGAGCAATTTTTAAGCGTAATAACACTGGTTGAAGATGGGAAGTGATGATTGCTTTGTCCATTTTGAATTCTTTCATACTGATGTGTAGATGAAACTGTGGGCGAATATGTACTTGGGGGAGATCCTAGTTGAGTAATTATTGTAGAGTTAGGCGGTGAATATAGGCTATATGAATAATTTGGATAGTGGCTTTCATATCGCGTCTCTCTTATTTCCCTTATTTCTCTTATTTCACGTATTTCCGTTGTATGTGGGATAGTATGCGGTGGTGATGAAGAATAAACTGATACTGAATTTGGTGCCGGTAATTGTTGTGGTAAGGGCAGCAACGATGGTAAAGGCGTTAGGTTTGAACTAGAATCGGGACTGCAAGCGTTACCGTACCTTTGGCTTTTCTTGTAAGAATAGGCCATTTCTGTCGGCGATGATGGCGGTGGAGTTGCGTTTGGTTGTCTCCGGTTTGAGTCATTGTTATTGGTGTCGATTCTATTTCCTGTGAGAATAGTTTCTAGTATACGCGTATCTGGAGGTGAGTACCGCAAGAAAGCTGGTTGTGGTGTTGGTGATATAGTTCCATCTTCATAGTACGGCTTATTTAGAGGCACGACTGTATTTTGAGACGATTCTAAAACTATGACTGTCGAAGTGGCTGGGTCGCGTCTAGGTGGAGATAAGTTTTGTGGTGAGGTATTAATAACTTCTTCTGCGATTATTAATTCCTTTTCACTTTCACAATCCATATCCTTATGATTTTGATACTGATAGGCTCTTGGCATCTTTATTTTGACTTTTCTGTACTCATTGCGATGCATATCTTGATCTATTTTTTGAACTATGACAGTTTCTTTAGGCTCATTTGTTTTATTTGAGCAATCTAATACGTAATTTTCTACATCTGAATCACTTGAGTCTTCTGGCGGTGTGAATTCATCATGATAACCATTGCTGTGATAACCCTCGTCTGATCTTACAGAACCATCATTTGGCGTTAGTTGATGTTCATAATGGTTTGGTACACAATGAGTAAAAGAAGGCGATTTACTACCGAGTTTATCTTGATTAGTTCCCATAGGAGAAGGCCCGCGCATATCTCTTAAATGTTGATTTTGTGCCGGTGATCGGTTACTATGCATTCTTGGGTTTTCTAGCTGGTGTATTACTACATGCGATGTACTTTCTTTATGTTGATGAATTATTAAAGTTTGATTGTCTCTATGGTGTAACTTTACTGGTGAAGGTGGTTGCATTAAATTGCTTGGTAACAATGATGGGTGCTCACTTATAATTGGACTCTCGGGTTTGGGATGAACGATATTTGTTGTAACGTCAGTTCGCACAATTGCCCTCTCATTTTTATTCATATTTCTCGGATCATCACGCTGTAGAATGTTGGAACTTTCATGAACAGGTTTATCATTAGAATCTCGTTTTCTCCGCCTTGTTGGAATTTCTCCATCCAGGATCTCTTTAGCATTTGTAAGACTAAGAACATACTTCATGTGGTTAAAGGCAATTTCTGGATGTACAGGTGCAGGAGGCAAGCCATAAGCTTTTTTAATAGTTTCTTCTTTACCTGCAATGGACGATACTGTTATAATTATTATGAAATCACCCAAGCAATATGATTGTGTAGAGTTTAAAATTTTGCGAACAAGGTTTTTACTTACATATGGAGTATGTAGCTCTTTCAGGATCTATGTCATAGCCGAGCCTTGTTGCAAAGTCCTTGCAGTACCACACCATGAGCTCCTCATTAGGCATGATATCTCTAAAATATGAATATATTAGAATTTTAAATTATTTGATATTTTGAAACGTGTGTCAGAATTTTTAAGTTCAGTGAAATGTCTAATGTTATGCTGTGTTTACCTTATGGTGTAGAAGTATATGTGTTCTTGGTGTTGACACGCGACAAGATTCATCACGGAGAGGGAGTACGCTGAAGCGACGTATCGCATCCAGTTTGCAACACTCGTATCAGATCCATCAAGGTAATAATAATCACTATCTTTAAATATCTGCAATCAATAATAGGAAACTATTAACAACTCATAACTACTTATGTTGTTGAAGACCATTCTTTAACTCAAACAAGGAACTGATGGATATAAAGTACCTAAATTATAATAATGTATTAAGTGTTTGTAAGCATGTTGTATGGGGCACGTGTTTAATATTTACAATACGCGTGCAGCTGATAGCAACATGCTTGCGATGATTATTATTATGGCGAAGTCAAGGACGTAATGCAATGTCACAGTAATGTGGGACGCGAAAGATAATACATAAAACTGCATTTGACTAGTAGACCAGAAATTCTTATTTGATGAAAAATACGCTATTGATAGATTTAACTAATAAGAAGCAGTAAAGACCGTCACCATAAAAGATAAGCCCTAGTCTCACCTTAATGTTTCCATAAGTATGATGCCTGACAGTTTCTTGTACCTGGCCCAAAATAGAGAGGAATAGGTTAGTTAGAGATAGTAGTGAAGAGTATAATTTAGACGAATTAAGCTTAATTATATGGCGATAGAGGTGGATTCTTAATTGTGCTCAATATTGAGGGGCCTGTGTAGACTATTCAAGTCCAGTATAAAATGAAAAACCACAACCACACAAGGATATAGGTACTTTTTAAGCAAAGAGCATTAATTTACAGTTTTACTAATAACTATTATGCAAGTTTTTGATAATTTCACTTACCCTCCAGTAATATCTCCAGGAAACTTTGTCGTTTGGTTTGTTAGGAGTACGCGTGCCTTCGAATGGACCAAACCTTGTACCGCGTGGAATAACTCCTGTACTCCATACGCCTTCCGTCTGTAAATAATATACATTTTTGTTTAGATCGTTTCGATTGACGTACAGAAAGGAATAACTTTCAAGTAAAGGAAGAAGTGTTTGTTGTGTATTAATTTTTTATTTAAGTAGGTAGGTAAGTACATAAGTATGTAAATTTAATTATAAGGAATTTCGGAAAAAAAATAAGGTTTCGTGGATTTTCATAAACATAATTTTAGCAGTCTATGTAAGTAACTATTTATGATTGATAAGTGTACCACGGGTAATAAACGCACTGTAGCGCCTAAACTACTGAGCCTATCTAGACGAATGGGGTGTCAATTGATTCTTTATTATGGTCCTGCTGACATAGGTTACATTTTATACAGACAAAATCTATGCGACTGATGTTATATTCAATTTTCCGTAGTCGGGATACAGTTTTAAAACTGTTTTTTGAAATTAAAAAAAAAAGGTTCACATTATTACCGGTGTGTTGGGGGTGGACAGCACTGCCGAGGGTCTGAGCGCCAGGCTACGGGGGAGGGTTCGTTCGGCTCGGTTCGGCACGCCGCGCTCACACGGCACGTCGGGCACTATGTACACAGTGAGCCTCTCGAACTCTTCCTCGCGCATGCGCGTCACGTCATATGACTCTGGTGCGGCCGCAGCGCCCGCGCCGGGGCTCGCTGTACGACCCACTGTTGTTGTAGGGATTTCTTCACTTGTTGACTGTAAACACAATCCAATATAAAACTTCAACGAAATTAAAAATCCATGCTTTTGAAAATCTGATTAAAGTATCCCTTTTGAAACCTTATACCTACGTCAGTTTGGATTAAAAAATATCGTATACCTAACGATAACCTACTTCATTTGATAAGTTGGTTGGTTAATATTACGTAAATCTATTATTTTACTAAATAATAACTAAATAATAAATAATATTATTTAGTATTTAAAAGTGAATCTAAGTTAAAAAAACTATAGTATAAGCCATAAAGGTTATTCGTTTTAGTAGGTAGCTGGTAGGTACATTGTTTACACTTTTACCTTTGTTTCATCTTGTAAAAAACCTATCACCAATATTATATACATTCTAGTTATTATAGTTAAAATATATGAACTACGTAATAAGATCTGTCGAAGCTAAAAAATCTATGCAAATAACTGGCTGTTGTGGCAATTGCACCGCTATCAGTCAAAAATGCAAACGAAACGCATTCCTCCCTTTTCATCCGTCTGCATATTTCTTTGTGTCAACTAATTTTGGATCTTGTCTTCCTATTTTGAGAGTTTATTTCTGCTAAGTGTGGAGATAACGACGTTGGTGGAGTTCGATAAAGGGGCGGTGCTACTACTGACCTAGTTTTCCTTCAAGTGCGCACTTTCCACCGCGCACCGACACTTCCCATTTCCCTATTTATATTTTCCACAAATTTAACTTATCCCAACACCCGAAACAATAACATATAGCCGTGAGAGAGACAAAGACAGACTATTGTTTTATGTAGAAAGTATTTTTTACTCACCAGCCTCATTTTGATAATTAAATGTTGCCTATTTGCTAACAAATTTTGTACCTGAAACAATTAAGAAAACATTTATTATTATAGATACATACCTAAACTTTAATGTAGTTCAATTATTTGGTATTATTGAGTGGATGCCACCAACGTTTAAAGTAGTTTTAATTCAATATTGTTTTGACATGTCATACAATGTTAAACCTTAAATTTTGTAATTAGTTTAAGGTTGTCATTATATAACATATATGCAACCCATAATTTATCCATTTTAACTTGAAATTTCATGTCCAAAGAGAAGATTGTTCTTGGTATTTTTTTTTGTTTCACGTAAAAAGAACAAATTATACTCTCCTAAGTCATTCATATTATTATCATTCACCTTACAATTTAAGTACCTATGTATCTACTACTAAAGTTCATCTGAATGTAAACAAATCATTTCATTCTCGAAAATATTGTTTACATACCGTTTGTGGTTAGCGGTTAAGCAATAGTAAAGTTCAAGATTTCATTGCATAATTCAAATCGGAAGCATGTACGCGGCCGTCGACTCTTCTGGATGTGAACGAAAAATTTGTTTTTCCAAAACCGGGCCTATTTGATTATCAAATGTTGTGCAAGCTTCATCAGAATGTTTGTGTGTAAACACTGTTGAATAAATTATGTACCTAAGTACTAAATTGTTGCTGCAATAGTACAATTTAAAATGAACAAAAATTGTTATTTTTATTTTTTTTATTCGCCCTCGCCTATTGTAAAAATGAAAAGTTATATGGATAAGTAACATCTTTTCCTGCATGTTTTATTTAACACTGTTAAAACAATGAAACGCCTTTTAAATTTAATTCCATCAAAGTTCAGCGATTTCAAGATTTCTGAAAAATTGGGTAAGGAGGTAGTTAGATTGCATCTTGAGGAGCGACATAATATGATCCGATTAATATGTCGGAATATCAAGGAGTAGGTATCTGCTGACGGGATTTTTAAACCAGCTGAATTCACGAGGACGAATTCGCTGGAATAAGCTAGAATACAATAATATATTCTTCCGGTCAAATTACAGTGACCTGATTTTTTGCAAGAATATAGCATGATATGAGAACCTGGAGAGTGACATAGGCTGCTTTTTATTCCGGAAAATCAAAGAGTTTCCGCGAGATTTTAAAACTAACTCTATGCGGACGAAGTCGCGGGCGTCAGCTAGTAGTCAATAAGTGCCAATTTCTCATTAAATCGAGGAGTAAATTGTTTAATTTACTCCTCGATTTAACTCGTTTTGACAGTTTTTGTATCATCATTTTTTTAAATATAATTGTAAAGTGTTTCTACACTTTACAATGAAGTAAAACTGTTCAGCTTGCATGTAAGAAAACCCAATATTAAAATAGCTATAGAACCTAATAACCACATAACCCTCAAAATAAGATATTTATACATAATATGATAAAAATTTAAAACTTTTCTGCTAAAAGTTAGTCCAATTTTTAATTAATAATAATGATTAATTATGTTATTAATTGTTTTCCCAAGTGGTTGTTAAACTTTAAAGGTTTTAATTAAAACGTGAACAAATAGAGTAGGTATTTTGTAATGGTTTAACAGAGTGCCTACCTGAAAAGACACAAAATATGACGAATTATCACGAGCAACCCACCTCTCAGAGAAGGGTTATAGGGGTGTAGGGCATAGTCCCCCACGCTGGCCCAATGTGCATTGGTAGACTTCACACACCTTCACACACCTTTGAAAACATGATGAAGAACTCTCAGGCATGCAGCTTTCCTCACAATATAACGATCGTTAAAGCGTATGATATTTAATTGAATTAATGACGATTAGTGAAATTGATCTACTGTTCATTTCTTATTCCTATTAATTCTTCATAATCCTATCCTATTTTACTAATGAAAGTGTGTTTGTTGGTTAATTTGTCCTTCAATTACGTAGCAATGGAGCAACGGATCAACGTGAATTTTGGTATAATTTGACTGAACCTAAGTTTTTTTGTACCTAAGTTTTCTTTTAAGTGTACGTACCTATATATTTTTCGTGCGGTAATATTAAAAAATATGCCAAATTAGAATGAAGACAATATCGAATAAGAATCTTATAAGTAGACATTATTATTTTCCACATCTCTCCGAAAACCTATAAGTATTAAAATAATATTTGGTGGGAGGCTTAGGCCGTGGCTAGTTACTGTGTACCATCAAAGACGTGCCGCCAACTGATTTAGCGTTCCGGCACGATTGCGAGTAGAAACCGATTATAGGTTAAATGTACACTGCCATACCCCTTCCAAGTTAGCCCGCTGAATCTTAGACTGCATCGTCTCTTATCATCAGGTCAAGGACTATCTTGTCATCGAATTAAAAAAATGAATTTTTTATTAAAATGCAAATAATAACGATATTGGATAGGTTCGAAGTCTTGAGTGTAACTTGAGACGGGATGTCCCAAAAGTTAATCATAGTAATATTATAAAATAGTAATAGGGTCCCGTTGGCACCCTTTGTAACCCTTTGTTCCTACGGAACCATAAAAAGGTTTATTTTATTTCCTCTTTTTAGTTGCTTTTATCGCCGGTTAAAGTTTTTATAAAAAGTTATTATTTTTTTTTTATTTTTATTGCCTAATTTTACTTTGTAACATAATATTATTCAATAAAAAAATAGGTCATAAATAACACATAAACCAGTACAAAGCTACGCGTGATATACTTCATCGGTTAACAGGTAAACCCTTCGGTGTGGAATTTATTTTTCAAATTTAAATGAAATCAAAGAGGTAATAGGTTTACCTCTTTGATTTCATTCCAATAAAAAAAGATTCATCAAAATCGAATAACCCAGTGCAAAGTTATCCGTGATGGAATCGGAAAAACCATGTGCGACTAACCTAAGAGGTGGAATATTTAGCTATATATTTAAATGGAACCAACTTCGAGGTAGACCTATCATCTATCATCAAAATCATCAAAATCGGACGACTCTGGAAAAGTTAAAATATATCTATACTTATATTAATATTATAAAGCTGAAGAGTTTGTCGGTTTGAACGCGCTAATCTCAGGAATTTCGAATTGAAAAATTCTTTTTGAAATAGAAATAGAAATATTTTTTATTCAAATAAACTTTCACAAGCACTTTTGAATTGTCAATGAATCTACCACTGGTGGTGGTTTGTGTTGGATAGTCCATTTATCGAGGAAGGCTTTAGGCTATATAACATCACGCTGCAACTAATAGGAGCGAAACATCAGTAAAAAATGTTGCAAAAACCGGGACAATTAGGTATCCATATTTGAGGGCTTCCGTTGCGTGCGCTGCGTAAACGGTTCAAGTTACCCAAAAAATATGTATGGAAGAATTATTACTCTTTAAATGATCTAAAAAAATGTCCGCGACATTATACGTCTATTTTTTAAGATTGACTCATTATAACCTTTTTTATGGTAATCAAATCTGGTCGAAATTAATGCATTATTGCCAATTATTTGCCAAAAAGTTTTATCAACATAACTTAATCGCGATCATAATAATAGAAATTGACGCGGACGAAGTCGCGGGCAACAGCTAGTTATATATACGCGACGAATTGAGAACTTCTTCCTTTTTTTTCGTCGGTTGAAAAACGAAAGTGTGATTGTTTTTTTTTAGTATTTTTTAGTATAGGTATATTGCAGCAACTTAGCAACGAAGCTACGGATCGACTTGATTTTTGCATGGACACCGTAGGTAGATAGTAAAGCAAGATAGTTTTTATCCCGATAAAACAAAGGGTTCCCGCTGGATATTTAAACAAAAAGCATAACAAAAAAATAATAATAATTAAATGATATAGGTATTATAAGTTTATCTATATATATAAAATTCAAAGTCCTGACTGACTGACTGACTGACTGACTGACTGACTGACTGACTGAGATATCAACGTACAGCCTAAACTACTGAAGTTAGAAACTTGAAATTTTTACAGTTGCTTTCTTTTATGACGTAGGCGCACACTAAGGAAGGATTTTTGAAAATTCAACCCCTAAGGGGGTAAAATAGGGATTTGAAAAATCGAACTTAACGTGAGCAAAGCCGCGAGCAAAAGCTAGTAATAGTATAGTATAGTATTAGGATAATTCAAATCTGAATAATAATTTTATTTATTAAATTTTTTTTTTCAATAAATTCTTTTCTAATCTTCTTTTCATATTTTTATGCATTTGCGTAACATCGATTAAGCTATTATGACCATAAAGTATGCTAGTTTTGGTTCTTGGATTCTTTTATGCGAAACCTTTTATGGGAAAACTGCGAAAAAAAAGAGTGTAAGTATGTTTTATCACGGAAAATCAGAGGGTTCCCGCAGGATTATTAAAAATCTGACTCCACGCGGACAAAGGTCATATTATATATTTATTAATGTTTCATGATCGCATGATTTATTTGTTATCTACATGATTACGATATAACACGGTAGTAGGTGTTAACAGCTGCAAGTTAAAGAATAGACCCGTCGACGCGGCGCGGCGCGCGCGGGCGCAGATATCTCGCGCACTAGGAAGCAACCTTGGCGCGTCGCACTTGAACTTGCCCTTTAGCGTTAGCCGCGTGTATGCGCTACATTATCTACTGTTATCACTAAAATAATAACTTGCATTTCGAAAAAGATTGCATATATATTAAATAATATTTAACTATCACTTATTGAATATACCTACCAAACTTGTAATACGACATATACAAACTACAGTGCATTATACTTATAATACAATTATAAATTATATATAATAATATACAAATTTATAAACTACTAGTTGATACCCGCAACTTCGTTCGCATGGATTAAGGTTTTCTAATTCCCGAGGGAACTCTTCTCCGGGGTAAAAAGTAGTATTTGTGTTATTCTAGACTATAATCTATCTATGTGCCAAATTTCAGCTAAATCGGTTCAGTCGTTGCGGCGTGATTGAGTAAAAATATCCATCCATCCATATATCCAATTTTTCGCATTTGTAATATTACTACGAACACAAGAAACAAAACAGCCAAATAAGCCGAGACATTCTCAAGGGATGATCTTTCATATTGGCGGCAATTAATTTTTTTTTCAAATTTTTATTTACAAAAGTAATTAGTACATGAAATAGCTTCTTAGAAATTGACTTAAAAATCATAAATGATAGGAGATAAATTTTATTTTTATATTCTTTTTTTGTTTAAAACAAAAACATAATTTACTTTGCATTATTTTTAGTATGAATTTAACTTATTTTCGTTTCAGTAGTGCAAAAGAAAGCTTACACGGCTTTCTTTTGCATCAATGTAAAATCTTGTGTGCAGGGAGTTATTAAATATGGCCGTGATATTGCAAACATAAATATTACATATGCGAATGCAGCGGGAAACTAACCTTGCAGTCTAATAATAATTTGATACGTAGATGTTTCCACTGCAAATAAATATCGGCAACATCGGATAGATAAAGATTGAACGTTACATGAGGAGGAAATTAATTCTATAATATTGTCAATATTGACGTGATCATTCATTGTATTAATATATCTAGGTATAACTCTCAATAAGATTAAGATTCAAATGTTTTATAACTGAACTAGTTTTTACCCGCGGCTTTTTTGCTCAGGTTAAGTTGATTTTTATAAACCTCTATTTTACTGCCTTAGGGATAGAATTTCAAAAATCCTTTCTCTGCGGATTTCTATGCCATAATAACAATTTATCTGTGTGCCAAATTTTAGTCCGATCCGGCTAGTTCCGGCAGGCCTAGGGTCTTGGATTTATAATAATAATACACATGTCTATCGAAATAGTTTAAAAATTAGTTTTAATTTTAGAAGTAATTTAATATTAATTTAATTTATAGATATAATTTTAAATATATTATAGATTGGTGTCTAAAATATGTTATTAAGTTTAAAAATTAAACATGACAAGTTCATACTATGTTTTAAAACTTAGAAACCTAGATTTCTAAGTTTTAAATTCATAATTCTTTATAGAGAAGAAGAATGAATTGCCGGTGCCGACGGATTTATTGGGCCTGGACTTTTCTTTTGCCTATATTCTACCTACGTTTTATTTGATACACTAGTTAATTTTTTTTAATTTTCTATTTTATACCACCATTTTATCAGTGTAAAAAAACGTAAACCGTCACCCCTTTGAAATCCCCCATCCCCATCTCTAAATCCAGTGGTTTAGGCCGTGCGTTGTCTCTGAGTAAGTGATGTCAGTTAATCACGGTACAGTATATTGTTTAGTGAAAAATATTGCAATATCTTATAAATAATGTATTGAGATAATTTTTAAGTATATTAATATCAATTTTTTGAATTTTAAAATATGTTTTCGCTTGTTAATCTAGATAGATTGTATACGTAGGTATATAAATCAATTGCTGTTCGTTAGTCTGGTTTAAACTTGAGTTCGGCATGACCGATTTGAATTTTTACGTGATTTGTTGGTCATGATACAGGGATGGTTTAAAAACAAAAAAAAGCGGAAAATCTAAAAAATCAAAATTGGTAATTTTGGATTGGATTCACTCTTTCGGATTACTTATATAATAGACGATGGGAGCAAAGCCACGGGGAACAACTAGTAAATCTTAAAATACAGGTAGCACTTAACGAGAGTTATGAAATAATGCCTATCCTTTAACAAAAATTTTAGTTTCAAAAAATCCAAAATTCAAAATTATTTATTTCATGTAGCTCTTATGACACGTCATGACTCTACCACAGGTTCGTATCCGTATTTAAAATAAAAGAAATGAAATAAAAAAATATTATTTTACACTACATTATTGAAACATTAAAATTTATATTAATACTTACACTTAAGCATCCTTTAATGTCTTCTCCTAACTATAACTTGATATTTAGAAGAGTTTTCCGTAAAAAAATGAATTGTCTTTGGTATGAAATGACTTAGAAGTAGAGGTCGCGGTGTGGGCTAGAGCGGTGTCGAGCGACTTGAGGTGCTCCAGCAGGATGCGGAGCGTCAGCAGGGGAACGAGGGGCCGCAGCCAACGCGCCGCTCTCATGTCGGCCGGCGTCGCGGGGCCGGGCGGGCTGCGGCTGCGGCGGCGGGCTAGGCGCGAGCGGACCCCGGCGGCGTGCTCGCTGGCGGCGCTCGCTGCGCATTATGCAACGGCTCGCCGACCTGCCCCACGTCTAGCCGCGGAGCGCGTCGCACTAAGCCGACGCTGCTCCGCCGACCGACCTAGATGCACTTTTACAACGTCGAGAATGCAATCGACACACATATTCGCGTCTCGTTCCGATAAACGCATCGACGACGAAAGCGGCTCGTGATGGAGAATGCGGACGAATTTGACAGCGAGTGCAGTGAGTACGTCACGTTCGCGCCTAGTGTTCTCCAATTAGACGAGAGAGGGACGGCGCGGTGCAGTGCGACCGAGCGCTGCATTCAAGTTCATTACTTCCGTAGTGTGGCGGCCGCGGCGCGCCCTGACCGTGCTCCCGATCCGCGCTTGCACTTACTGATGATGCCGCATGTGAACCGCCGAAATACTTCCTCTTTACCACGCTCTTTACTATTGTACCGCAAATATAATAAGTTTTCTACCACGTACTCTTAGTCCCGAAATCATCAAAGTTCCCGAAACTTTGAAAGAGGAAAAAAAAAACAAATTATGTAATGATGTATTGATACTCCTACTTTCTTAAATAATGAGTTTTTTATTTGTATTAAACAGTCATTAATTAATAGTAGATATTGACTTATCCCTTTGGAAAACGTAAACGTTGCGTTTAATCAAGTTAAAAACATTGTGCGAAAGGGTAGCGTGAGAACGGTAGCGAAAGCCATGACAGGGCGGGCGGGCGCGCCCGTGCCTCCCCGGAACGAGCTTTCACTCTCGCGGGTCGACGACACAGCCTTCACATACCCTTACTTCTGATTCTCGAATTTTCAGCCATTTTAAAATTTTCAGTTTCTGTCTTACTCTACGCTCATACTTCTGGAAAAGGACCTACGTTTGTTTTATTGCGAGAAAACTAGCTGTATTTACTTAGTAGGGGTGATGCGTTTTGCCTCTTCCGTCGGCACTGCCACGCCGCACCCTACCACCTACCATTATCCAATATTGATTTCACTATTTACAGCCTGTAATCAGTTAACACCAAACTGTGCGAACTCTGAATAACGGACTTGGCTGCTGCCTGTGGCTCCGGTATACTATGCTACAATAATATATACAATAATAATATATAGAGGTAATATGTATAATAATACATATTACCTCGTGAATATTATTGTTCTAAAGTATATATTATAAAAATTGTCAAAAATAAAAAGAATGGAATATTATTGCTGACCCGTTAATAAATTAATATAACTAACTGCCTAGTATTTACTCATATAAGTATATTACTTACCTTAGATAGGTGTATATTTCTATTTGTAAATTACTTAATTAGTAATATTAATCATTACAATTTTTTATTGATAAATACACGTAAGCAATAAAAGAAAAAATAAAATAAGAAAGTAAATAAGTTTTATAAAATACACAAAAATAAAACGTATTATATACCTATCACAAAACTTCTTTGCTTTAGTTTCATAGAATTATGTTTGTACCCCCACAGCTATTACATCATTAAATATACCGTATTCACCCCATTACACGACCTATCCTAACGTCTGGGCTTCTGTCTGGGCCCCGTCACTATATCGATCTCAGCAGCTGTTCTCATACTCGGAAGATTTAATGTTGTCACTTTAAATGCTAAAAGAGTATGGTCTTTTTATATTTCTGAAGAAAAAGAAGAACAAATTATAACAGAATTAGATTCTTGTAAAATACACGGACAGGAGTGAAATGGTTACCTATCTTGGTTTGTTTTATACCCTAGAGGGGCACTAATCAGATAAAGTTCTTAATCTCCAGATATCCTAGTCTTAACGACATTCGGCGCTATAATATAGTACATAAAATATAGTATAAATATAGTTTTATGTTATGCCCTAAAATTACATTTAAGTAGGTATATATTTTTTCAACTTTTACGGGTTATAATAGAAGGCAAAAAATAAAAAAAATATATATGCAATGACTTGACGGTTGAAAATGAATTCGGTCTTTTGGAAATTGTACAGAAAATTTCCAGATCCGCAAGACTAGAAAGCTTATATTTGGGTAAGAGAGGATATGTGTTTATCATAAAGTGTAAATGAGAAAAAGGAAATTTTTGGTCGTTCATATATTGCTGTAAAATATACTCCACAACACAATGTACAAATATATAATGGAGTAATTTCTTAAGTTAAATGGGATTTTGATACTATTCTCAAGTATTCTTACAATATTTGACATAGACATGATTTGATTATCTAATCAACCCTTGACAATAACCGATAAGAACCAGCAAGAAAATCGGCGGTTGCTCTTTTAAAAACATTTGATATTGTTATTATTTAATAACAATAACAATTTTTAAAAGAGTAACCGCCGAGTTTCTTGCTAGTTCTTCTCGGTTGGAAAGGCATTCCGAACCAGGGGTAGATTTTGACAAGTGTTTTTAGTTGCAGAGATTATTTTGAGATTAGTACTTTCAACTAACGAATATTGTCCATGAAAAACTAATCTTAAAGTTATTTCTATTTTCTGTTTATATAAAAAAAAAGTATAATATTGGAAAAAATAATATAAGGAGTAACTATTTAGGAGTATAATTATTGTCCTATAATTCTATTAGTTTCGATCTCCCTAATGTTGAATAAAGGTGATCTCTCCCTGTGTTATTTCAGACTATAGTCTATTTTTGTGCCTTTCAGCCTAATCAGTTCAGTCATTGCGGCGTGATTGAGTAACAAACATCCATCTATACATGTAAACTTTGGCATTATACCATTAATAGGATGTAGAGATTTCAAAATTTTTGCAAACTTGCTTCAAGGAGGGATATGCTGGTTACAAATTTTAAGTTACAAGTTAATGCACGGCGATGCATTTTTATCAAAATGAATCTTATTAAATTTTAAGTATTAAACATGAGTCTAACTGATCAGAGGACATTTAGTTCAAATCAAATTCAGATTAGATTGAAAATGTTACACAAAGAATTTGAATTGAATTTTACATTCATGACTTATAAATATTAAAATATGTTTTTAAAAATAAAAAAACGGTTCAAAACTTTTTGTTTTATATATATAATACACTAGAATATAATTCAATTCTAAAACTCTCGAAGCTTTTGTTTCAAAAACCGCAGGAAAACATAAATATACCTATTATATAAAATTGTCGTTTAATAGATGGTCAATTAGAGCGTGAAAAGTGAAGCGCATCAAAGAAAATGCAGTTTTCCATCGTCGGAGGCTTGAGCGGTATCAAAACACTGAATCTTCCGGGGTGAACGGCCTCGGCTGCGTCGCCCCACTGCGCTAGCCCCCGCCGCCCGGCGCCGCGTGGCGTCTCACTCGTCCGCGCGAATAAATCGCTACCCCGCGCATGTGTGCGACGAAATGCGTTTACTGTATAAGTATTGGGTACAGCGGTCGTTGACATCACACAAATTTTCTTTGGGCTTGCAATTTAAAGTTTTTGAAGCCTACAAAAATTCATCTTTGACGTGCGTGAATAAGGACTTCAACTAATGAGCTGGGGGATGTTTTGCAGGGATATGTGGGCGGTCTTTTTATTTTATGACAAAAATTTCCAATTGACCATAAAGACCGCTATAATAAACACAAAATGGATTTTGCAAGCTATTTATTTCAAGGGTCCCCACCGATTTATAGAAAAGGTCATTAATTTCTAATGAATGTAAAATGTTTCTGCAACTTTATCTTATTTTTTGTTTTCAGCAATTTACATGAATTATGAAATTCGTGTAAATTGTTGATAAAAAATAAAAAAACATGAGCTTTAAAGTTTTCCAAGATACCATTTCCACCACCATCACAATATCTCATAGGTTTATTTTTGATTTTTATATAATTTTAATTTTTGAAAACTTCAAACCCTTCAAACATAATAGATATTATTTGCACTGAATAAGCAAAGAAATCAGTAGTATAATACATCCAATACATATTAAACGTATCTTCTCTTATTTTACTCATAATCTTGAATGTTTTTAGTAGAAGTGATATTAATCTTTTCAGAAGTTCCTTTCTTTTTTCTTGTTTCATAATAAGGGACAGACTGTTAAATAGTTCTCAAAATATTTTTTAAAATCTGGAGTCTAGACCTCGTACTCATTGAAGGCAAAGGCTCATAATAAGGCTTTATTGATCTCACAGTGCTGTATGGTGTAGGGTCTGTGATGTATTTCTGTAGATGTGGTGCCCACAGCCCACAGTACAAACTCGATTTCCCCCTTCTTGGGGTAGGCTTCAATACTCATTCATGCCTTTTTCCTGCTCTAGCCGGGTGCAAGCGCATAATGCGCTCCCTCTCGTAACGTTTCCGTGTTGTCGCCAGTACATACGCGCATGCACTAGACCTAGCCCAATGCAGCGAATTTTGCGTAGGGTCGTTGTCCTCGTCTGCCTATATCCGCACTAAACTTAAGTACTATCACCAGGGAGTTCGCAAATTTGGCGAAATGCATTCTCCTGTTAAATCACCATTCAGACATTGCGTTGTTTATTTGGTTTTATGAGACCCGTTCCGTTTTAAAAACAAATGTGCAAATTCGAGTGACGGCCCTTCCTTGTTATCCAACAGTATAATAGAGTAGGATAGAACAAAAGTTTTCTAAACAACAACGGTCCTTTTGGTTTATGGCTCTTGCCTATAAAATAGTGACGCTAAAAAATGCCATTTGCACAAATTGCATTTTTTGCAAAGCAAATTCAAAAGCTCTTTTTACCGCCACGGGAAAAATAAAGAATGTAATTAAAAAAAGTGTACAAGGTCTTTTCGAGGCAATTTGTAACAAAACATTAAGGGTTCTACTGAAAAGGTCTTTAATGTTTTTACTCAGTTTCTAGAATTTGCTTTGGGGTTGTAATGTATAATGACGCAATAACTAAAACGGCTCTACCTATTTGCGGTAATTTTGTTTTAGTTTTATACTGAGGTTTTTCTAGCCATGCTTATCTTCATTACTGCAGGTAATACAAGGTAAAATACAATTTGTATGTAATACAATTTAATAAGAGGTCTAACTATTTTCATGAATTACAAACCAATAATCACCTAAATTGTTGTTTTGGATGTTCAGAAAATCTAACTTGCCACGATTCAGCTCAGCGTATCATCATCACGTACTACTAGAAATGTTTTAAGTTCATACTTAATAAATTGAACCAAATAATAAGGCAAGTTAACGACGAGCAATAAGTAACAAAGAGTAACAGTTGAGTAAAAAAAATTCGTATAGGAAATCATGAGAGGATTTATAGCATCATCATCAAAAGTTCATTTATATAGTCGTCCCCACACCGTTATTGGATGATCGGTGGTCTAGCTAGTCAACCTAAATAGGATGAAATGATACGAATTATATCAACCTAGATCATTAGATTTGGTCATCTATCACTGTAAAGTGTATTAGGCTTTAAGTCGAGTGCATAGAAGTGCGAAGTACCAGTCTAGAATGTTGCTAGGGTCAAAAGCCGCGCAGTATGTCAGCGCTTAGTATTCCGCGAGCTGGGCCCCGGCCGCCTAACGGGACCCGTCTACACCGGCCTTTACTTTCATCGATCCAACCGACGGTTAACTTTCCTTTGTTACTTACTTTGAAATATATTTTGATCTATTTCTTTACTTTTTTATTCATAGGTGCTGAAATGCTAACTTTTTTGTATCAAGTTCTGTTTCTTTGGTATTTGTTACTAACGAGTTTTGAATTGTTCAACGTTCATCCGCTGTAGTATCTATCTAGTTCTCTTGATCCCATTTTAGTAGACTTTGGAGGTAAAGCTGTAAGTCTTTTAGCCATAAATTAAAGTTATCAAGTCTCAATAGCCCAACCATTAACGATGCGGGCTGAAAACTGAAAAGTCGCAGGTTCGAACCCCACCCATTGCACTATTGTCGTACCCACTAATAGCACAAGCTTTCCGCTTATTTGGAGGGGATAGGAGGATATTAGTCGACTTCAGTTTGGCTAATATTAAAAAAAGTGATGAATGTTTATGCTGTGGTTTTCTTTCTTTTCATTGACAGAAGCGAAATCGTTGCGAAACTTCTGGTCTATTGTGTAAAAGCTGCATGAATCATTGCAACCACCTCTATTGCAGTGATTGACAGAATTTGTAGCACTCATGCTGTATCAATGCGTTTCTGCCAATAGCGACAGATTATAGGCCAAATGAAAATGAAAATCAGATAATTCACAGTGCTGTCAACTTTGTCACTATTTTCAGTATTTATAACAAAATAAAAGTAGGTGCATAGCCAAATAAGCTTAGGAACTTATAAGTTTTTTTTTAATATGACCCGCATAATTTATAAATACCACTGTGACAAAGCAGATTCATAATTATCCATGGTTAGCAAAAAATAACAAAAGTGAGGTCGCAAGTGTATGTTCAAAACGCAGGTAGAGGATTAAGTCCGGAAAATAACAACGGAGTTTTTGTTAAAGGACGTACCGTTAGTTTCACTTGAGACGATTTGAATCAACAAAGAAATATGATCTCGTTTTGAGAATAATAATTTTATTCTATTATATAAATACATAGTTGAATCGAATTAACGTGTATAAAACGTAAATGCTACAGACAAAAAATGAGACTCGACGGCTGAGCACGAAAATATTTTTCTAGCACGTTCCATACAAACTAAGTTTGATTCTAATTTGAATATTAACCGATCTAACTCAATGACATTAATCGATTTGATTGAACACGCTCTAGACAGATATAAATATTTGTGCCAGTAGCTTGTGTTTTCATAGTTCATCAATAGTTTCAAACTTGTTTCAAAGTTTGGCAATAAAAATTAAAAATTAAAAAATAAAAACAATCAGGTATATTTATATAATTATAGGTTTATATAATTCCTGAATTGCGTTTTAAGTGAATCATGAAAATATTAATTCATTGGGATCTCGGACTATTTTATAATACTTAATTTATCTGGTTAGTTTAGGTTAGGTTGATAAGGTTGATGCCCACTTCGCTTTTATTAAAATATTTTAAAAATCTCGTGGGCACTTTTGATTTTTCGGAAAGAAAAGCACCCTTGTCCTTCCTTAGAATTCAAAATGCTTATACCAGATCAGCGATATTGACGTAACAAGTTAACAGACATATGGAAAAACTATTTTGTTTTTATATAATAAGTATATGGAAGTATGGATATGTTAAGACTGTAACCTGTAGAACACATTCAAAATGGATGACGCAAGATCTTTGCGGGACATAGACAACAATTTATTCATAGCGAGCGATTCCTAGATTGTAACTGTTCAGTTTCCTTCCCTGAAACTTGAGTCATATTATTATCCTTTTCAAATAGGTTTATAGCCTATGTGATGTCTTGCCTATGTATAATTTTCTTAAATTGGGTATGTGTTAAAAAATAATTTAATCAATAAATAATTTTGTATTTAATTTTTACATAGCAGATGCCTTTATTCTGATTTATTTTCGTTAACATTCATGTATGAAGTAATTAATGGCGTAGTTTTATAATGTGCTATATAATTATTATTATATTATCATTCGAATACGTAAGATATTTATTTAATTACCTTACTTCTGTTTTTACAAAATATTTTATTCAAACCTCAAACAACAAAATAAAACTTAAATAAATTAAAACTACCTATAACTAATATTCGAATACGTTAAGTTTATGACGTTTTGTCGATAGTGTAACGTTGAATAATATTTATTCATGTAGTACCTACCTACGTGTATTTTATATCAAGAAGGTATAAGTATAATCGAATGCCGTTAATCACTTCCCAGGCTTTTATCGCCATCGAACAGGTAGATCCGATTGTATAATGTTACACATGAACTCGCTTAAAGATTTTCATACGGTACCTATTGGGACTCGGCTACCGTTAGGCCGCGATAAAAAATAAAAATAGGAGGGTGAACTCGGAGCGCAGCAGGCAACCTCTACAAAGATTTATTATTCACGTTAGGATTTGTAAAATAAATATTATACATTATAGTAGGTAGTAACTTGTAAATATGGAATTGGAAGGACCTATTTAGGTACATCATAAGAGTTATCTTTGATAGTAAGCAACATGGTAGAGTCGTTTGCGATTGTATACCTACTAAGGTTTATAATATTATTATCTCATAATACGAGTATAAACACTTTTAATTTGTACTTGTCTACATAAACTACTACTGTATACCTATTATGCAATTTCATTGCACCCGGTATGTGTAGGTACCCTGTAAATTATAATACTGATATTTTCGCCTTCCTTGTTTATTTATCTATTTATGTATCTGTTGCCCCAAGCAATATTGAAAGTAATTATTAATTACTAGATGATGTCCGTGACTTCGTCCGCGCGTATTAAGGTTTTTTGATCCCGCGGGAACTCTTTAATTTTTCGGGATAAAAAGTAGCCCATTCCAGATTATAACCTATCTCTGAGCCAAATCAGTTCAGTCGTAACAAACATCCAAACTTTCGCATTTATAATATTAATAGGATTATAATTATAAGTTGGCTATAAATTATATGTTAATATAAAATAAAACATTACAATACAATGCGTTGAGGGTGAGGTTGAGCACGTGTACTCATTCATTGATTAAATGTCAAGCAAAGTCAATGTCCTGACTTGACACGGTCCGAAGGCTTCGCGTGTAGGTGCCCTCTTAAGTATTTCCCTATTGCATAATGTAATAATTATGGATCTGTATAAAATGTGCATTCAACAGAGTCGTAGTGACAATTGAATGAACGGTATTTTTCGTGTTGGGCTGAATGGCGCGTCTATGGTGTGGTAACCGCTATTACGGCCGCCGGAAACCACGCTTCATGTCAACTATTCCATTCGAATAATATGTATATGTGGGACGTTTAATGGAATATCAAAACACTTTCTGTGACTTCATTTCATTTTATTTTATAGTTCTTTCAATTCACGAGGGCGCGTGAGCTTTACTTGTAGTTACGTCGTGTATATGCATATTGCGTAAGTGTGCGTGCTTGTTGAAGCCTAGGTGGGAGCGGTCAGGCGCGAGCAAGCTCTCGCTCATACTTATACAGATACGACACACACAATCTTGAGCCACGCATCCTCGTGAGTTGCAAGAACTATAAGAGAAGTTTTTCCCTAGCGTTTTCCAAAGTTTTGCGAAGATATATTTCCAGTTCAGTAATTAATTAAGACAAGGATTTGTGCAGAAAACAAACTTAGAGAATGAAACCACTGATATCAGAATCAAATCGTATTTTATCTATTGAAAATCCGTAGTTCGGTTGCGGCGTGATTGAAGGACATACCAACTATAACCCCAAAAAAAGTTATTAAAAAAAACATACTTTCTCATCTATATAATCACACTAATATAATAAATGTTATCCCGTTACGCCACAACGAATGAAGCGATTTGGCTGAAATTTGGAATTAACATAGCTTATAGGCTAAATTTTATCCCGAAAAATTCAAGATTTTTCGCGGGAATCAAAACCTTAATCCATGCGGACGAAGCTGCAGTCATCATTTAGTATGTATGTAAAAATGAATCGCGGTTTCCTTTGGCCACACCATAACATGAGAACTTCACGGATTTCATTCGTCTTTTTTTAAAGTTTTCTTATACTTTGTAGAAGATTCTTATTAAAAGAAAAGTTAAGAACATTGCGCAGAAAATTGGATAATCTCAGAATACTAGCAGTAGGACTTTTGTCAATACCTAGGCCTCTTTCAGTGGGAAATTTATCTTATTATACTCTCATAGGAAATCAGAAATTCTATGTGAATAGAGTCGCGGGCTACCGCTAGTTTACGAACGTAACGAAATAAAAATTGTGGTAAAATTTTGTTTGTTTTAAACAAAGCGAAAGGGCAGAATGTGACAAAAGACGAAGGCTAGTGGAGCGTAAAAATGGATGTTACATAATAGGTGCGTGTGCGCCGGGGGCATACCAAGGCAGTCGGTACCGTTGCACGAACAGGTTCCCCGTCACCCCTCCCGGCCCGTTGGATGTTTACCGAGCATTTACTTTCTACCCATCAGCCCATCAAGGACCTTCCTACCACTCCCGCGTAAGCGTAAGTGAACTCGTCGTGCAGGCTAGCTTTTTACATTTGTTTGCACGTACTTTCCTACTGCGTAGGTACCATCCTGAAAATCTAGTCTTTATTAATTTGAATTGATATTTATCTATGTTTTATCTGTATTTATATATCTAGCTGCTGCGTAGTAAGTTAATTCTGGCAAAGATTTATAATAATTTTCAATTATGCTGAACTAATTAATATGTTCCTACCAATAGGGGCAGAACGACGATTCGTGCCGTCGGCTCTCTTTATACAAGAGCCAGTTACAAAAGTTATTTTGAAAAGGAAACATTTTTTTTCCTTTTCTACATCGAGAAATATTGAGGTATAGAGAACGAGGTGGATATTTGTTACGAAGAAACGAGTAAATTTTAAAATTTTTCAATTCCTTTCGAATGTCAATTGTAACATTTGATGAGCTAACAGCTATGTTGTTACTGGACTTGTTGACGATAAAAAGTAGCCCATGTCATTCTCCCCGTCCTCAACTATATCCATGCAGAAAATCACGTCGACCCGTTGCTTTTTTGCGGCGTGACTGAAGGCCGAACTAACAAACAAACACATTTATAATATTAGTAAGGATGCCCTTGCTAGATACATAGTAGTTATACATAACCTGTGACCCAATGTAACTTGTAGAGAAGGAAAACATTGAGAGGAAACCTCTAAGCTCAGGTGTGTGGAGTCTACCAAATCCGCAAACAGCTAGTGTTTTGGACTGTAAATTTTTTCATTTTGAGAGGAAACCCGTGCCCAGTAGTACCAGCGATGGGTTGAGATGACATACATTGTATAATTATATTTACTATTACAATGAAAAGACCAAAGTTTCACCCATGCATAAATGCATTTGTAGGTATAATTTGATTATTTGTATTTACTTCTTTAAGAGATTCTCAAATTTTAAACGTTCTAGAGATATATTATGCATCACAAGGTGTTCAAGCTTCAAGCATTAACTGTATTCATATATTGAGATGAGGTGAGATTAAAAGTTATCTTTATTGGCAGTACAGTAGGTCCAAAATCGCGTAAGCGAAAGCGACGCAGGCGGCTGCGGGCGCGCGGTTCAATGACCGACTTTTCACGGGTTTGTCAGCCTTCTGTTATATCATCGGCCGAAGTCAGTGTCATTGCCGAAATTGCGACTAAGGCGTGTGCTAATTTGAATCTTTTCGCTTTCCACACTGAGATCACTTTTGCTTGCACGTCCGGAAGTTTTTTGGCTCTATCTGCCATACTCGCAGTCCATTTATGTATCAATTTGTAATTTTTATGTATATGATTTAAAGATGTTTTTGTATACAATTTTGTATTATCACATACAGTTTACCTTAAAAATAATGATTGATAAGTGATTAAGTATTTTGTATGTGCTGTAGGAAAGCACATTGATAGGTATATGTATAAGTAACTATGTTCTTTTTTTGGTAGTATTTCTTTCTTTCAAGTTTACTTCCCAAAGCGAATTCTTTAAAATCTCAAAGCAAAACAAAATATAAGAGTAAGCGAACTTGACTTTACGATTTATGTATAAATGGTTCAAAAAAATTGTCAACAAAGACTGAAATGAGCGTGTAGAATGTATAAATAAAATCGCGTATATCACGAAGCAAAATACTTTTGATATCAACGTAAGGAGAAAAAAATGAAAAGATATGTAATCTTTACCTTTTTTTCGACATTTCTTAAATATGATTAAATACTGTATTTTCCACGGTAGGTACGGCTAGACCAAATTCGCGTAAAATAAACTTACAGTAAAGATGATAAAATTGACTGTTACCGTGGCTGTTAGTTTTCACCAATGGATAGGCTCATTTTGTGAAAAAGTTATATGCAAAGAATTAGTATAAATTGGATGCAGTATAGGTAGGTACGTCAGGTTTCACAGTTGCTTATTTACAAGTTTTTTTAACAACCTCATAATTCAGCCACAGAGCTACGGGTCGACGTGATTTCTGGTATGGGCATAGCTGAGGATCTGGAAAGTGATATAGGCTACATTTGATCCGGGAAATTCAAAGGGTTTCTATACTATTTATTCTAGCGTGGACGAAGTCGCGCGCATCAGCTATTACCTATAAATATAAATAGCCTTAGTTTGTTAAATAATAAGTAATTATAGTTTGTTTACACCCGCACGCACATGGCATCATGTTGGTGTGTGGGTGGGGTGAATTACGTAAGCCACCTCACGTGCGAACAGTCGCCTTGAAATTGAACTCGCAAGGTTCAAGGTTCGCTTTTTGCAGCCATCAACAATGGTGTGTGTGTGTATGCGTGCATGGGTGAGTTTGCACGCATGTGCTAGGACTTGTTTATTATGATCATTATAGCCTAAAACCGAAGCGGGGTGATCGCCCTCGATGATTATGGTCAGATTTTATGACGCCTAGACTTGCAAACTGGCTAATTGGTGATACCTCCGCTCAAGCTTAGCTATGAATAGGTTTTATTTACCTTTTATGGCTTTTGTGTTTTTAAGTCAGTTTGCGTGTTAACAAATATATTTTACCTGTACAAAATTGTACAACTCGTGTGTTTATTATTATTGTCTTTATTATGTAGGAAAAACATAAAAATATTCTGGATACTTACTTAAAACTTATGAAGAAAAATAAATTATAATTTTTTTTAGTATATGGCTAAACAAATTATAAGTAATGCAGGTACTTTTTAAATTATTAAGAAATATTTTTATTACTTTTTAAATTATTAAGATTTTATTGGAAACATTAAACTTTAAGAGACAGTGATAATAAATAATTTACTATAACTAGTAAATTATTTAAATTTAATTATGTAGAAAAGAAATACATTTATATAAAAAAAGAAATAGATTATAAATAATTGAGTACTACAAAATTATAAGCGGCAAGTTAGTGAGGCAGAGAGTTGCAGCGTTTGCTAAGATCGCGTTGATGTCTTTTAAACGCAAAGACTGAAATACGAAGTATTTAAAAATAAGAAAAATATATAAATAAAATATTTGATTATAAATATATACTTATTATGTTATTAATAATTTAATTTATGCATTATAAAAATTAAAGTATTTATTTATGTAACCACTTACCAAGGCTGCATAATAATCCAGTTAATACGACCAAGGACATCCAGATCGAAAATAATCCGATATATTCACTAAACTTAAAACTAGACACTGCACGTCACTTAAAAATATAAGTCTTGTATGAGATCTACGTTGCTTTCAGTCTGAAACACGTTAGAGGGTCATGTCGGAGCGGAGGCGGGTTAGCGCACCGATAGCTCCGAATAACTGATAAAGTGTGGCTGTGGCTGGTTCATGGTCGGAGACGTCCTTCCCGCCGCTGCCTACACTGTACAGCCCGCACCGCCGCCTGCGCTTCTTCCGCGCCGAGCCCGCGCCGGGTGAATGAACTGCTGCGTGCGAGCGAGACGCCGCCAATGCCACGGTCGCCGGTCGCACGGCCACTTCGAAGTTCGACCACTTCTATCTCGGCAAGGCCATGTACTACAAGTGTCAATTTTGTTTCCATTTCTCTAATAATATTTATATAGGATACTCTATTCTATTAGTCTATTTCTGGATATAGGGTCATTTCATTGAATACGCAAATATATAGAAATAAGTGGCAATTGACTAGGTATAATAACAGGAGGGCGAGTTTTCGAATTAAAAAAATACAGAGTACCTATATTCTATTCCAATTATTTATTTTCCTTCTATTATATGAATAAAATGCCCCAAGAGAAAGTTAAAACATGTAAAGATACATGATATATTAGTAAAATACATTAGTTATAATATACTTATTCTATAAAAATTAAATCAATATATTTTAAAATAAAACTGTAGATACGAGTGTGTATCAAATAGTAAGAAAAATGTAGTTTTTTTAATTTCCTTTAATACATAAGTACATTTCAGTAATAAATAGAATAACTATAGTTAGTAGTTATTAGAAGAAAGAAAAATGATCAGTTATCCTATTTACTAAGAAGAGATTCTAGGTTGGAAAAGAAAAGGTGTTTTTAATAAAAAAATTTTGCACAGGAATCTCAACATGCAGAGATCAATATTAGGCATGCTTAATTTAAGATTAATCACGGGTTGATACCTATATAAAGGTATATTAAAGATAATGGTAGGATACTTACATAACATTGATTATATTCTGCAGTTTTTAAAGTAATATTTTTAAAACTGAATATTTGGTCTATAAAATGCCTATAAACTACGAGTATTTTAACCTACACTACCTACAATAATTTAGGGACTAGGTATGAATATTAATCCTAGTGTAACTTTTCATGAATCTTTTATTGCCGAAAAAGGGATGGAAAAATTAACTTTCCATCCATACAATTATTGTAAACTTCAAAAGTTACACTAGGACACACAGCTTTACAGCTTTGATTATATTAGTGACAAGCGTTCAACAGGCAGATGGCAATTTGTTGGCACGTGGTATTCACAATCAAACTGCTGCTCCTGACATAACAGGCTACGGTGAAAGGTATCAGATAAGAAAGAAAGGTTTACAGTTAAACAGCCACATTGCTGTGCATATGGAAGCAACAAAGGAACATTATGTAACTTCGATCGAAGCCTTAATCACGGCCCGCGATCAGATTGCCTTACCTGCGGGACCCTCGTATTTTTTGCTATGAAAGGGTGGCCATTATGTAACTATATAAAAAAATCATAACGGTTCTCCATCCCAACACACATTGCGATGACAAAAACACAATGACATTGAAACTATTACGTTTCCTGGGACAGAAACGGGGACTATTTGAGGTTTGACGTTTAAAGATGTGTTCTAGTTTTTATTCTATAAAAAAATATTTAATTAGTTAATTTACTTCCTTGCTTTACATAATCCTTGCATTTTATAATTTTTCTCTTAAATAGGAATGATTCAATTTAGTATAATATCAATTAATAAATCAATAATTCATTCTTATTTAAATGGATTCTATAAGGAACTCTAATAAAAATAATGTACTTAATAATTTTCGTAAAAAATTCTCTAAACTGTAACAGCTAATAATATCTATTTGTATAACAAGAGAGCAATGATAATTTTTGAGGCGAGTTTAGAGTTTGAATTTAAAGCAAGCGATGGGTTTTGTAATAATTATTGAATCACGCGAATGATTGTGAGTTACAGTCCTTCAAAGGCACAAGCTACAAATAACTTTGCTCTCGTGTGACACACAACTTTTCACCTCACTAGTGAGAAAATACAAGATGTAAAAAAACAAATATAACTAAATTAAACAATAAACATATTTATTTTATATATCATATATTAGTAATAAATCTCAATATATTAGTAATTAAACAAGTTTTAGGTTTATATTAGTTTTAATTTTAGAAATAATTTTTATTAATAGCTTTAATTTTAGAAATAGTTTTCTATGTTTATTTTTGTTATTTAAATAAACTTCCATCAAACAAGTTTGATATAGATTTTCAATGTGAACGTCAGATATTCTAAGTTTAAGCATCGAATAAATAGTTTTCCATAGTGCAGTCAGTCGCCATGTTTTAGATGATTCCATGAAGAATTATAATCGTACCGTCACAGTCTCTGAACAGGTCTTTGCACCTTCAGCAAGCCTCCAGTCATTAAATAGTTCGTAGGATTTCAGATATTTTCCACGCGAATTTTCTGAAAGAAAGTTTAGTTAAGCATTAAAACTTTGTTCGATTCTATAATGGGTTTAAATTGTTATTTTCGTCGTTATTCTCACTGATTTTATTCAAAAGTTTTTTGACTTTTGAATGAAATCAGTGAGAATAGATAATATATATAACCATGCAAAAAAATCACATTTTGTGCATAGTTATATATAGTTACAGACTTGGAGAGTGACCAAGGTTATTATCTCAGAAAAACAGAAGATTCCCTTAAGATTTTTTAAAATCAAACTCCACGCGGATGAAGTAGTGCGCAAAAGATATCAATGTGCATGCAGGGTTGTAGAGCAAACGTAGGTACATATATTTTTATGAGCTAATGTAGTATTATTAAATTACATGTACTGGACCACTACAACTAAAATCTTTTAAACTATTTATCCCGTTTAACTGTTTATTTGGTATGAAAAGAACAAAAGGGTTTGATTATGCAGTAGCTGAAATGCGTGAAGAAAGGGTATAAGACTATTGAAATTCGTTGAATGGGTAAGTATAAATATATCAAGAGCATGCTTAGGAGAGGTAGTGGTTTTACTTGGATTATCGACTGATTTATGATGCGGTGAAACAGTAGCTTATGCGGATTTAATGTTAAGACGTCGCACCCACTGCAGCGGTACTTTATAATGCTCTTATTTTGGAATTTATGTTTACTAAAATAATAGACGGCAAACATAAGCTTGTTTTAGGCGGGATCATGATAATTTAAAAATATTATAGCTATGAATGTGTTTACAGAGAGATATTGTATTTAAATGTAGGTATATATAATATTTTGCTGGTATCAGTTTTTAAATAGAATTTTTTTAGTAAGCTATTTTCGTGTGGGTAGATGGGATACAATTATGTAGTTGGTTGAAAAAAAAAGAAGCGTCCAAACTTCGTTTCGGGCCGGCAGGACCTCAGCGATTTGGGAGCAACGTCCTCGACCTTGAAGCTAGATGAACTTACGTAACCGGCCACGTAGCCCCCACCGAAATATTCCTTAAGTTTTTGCAACTTCCACCTCCATAATTGATACCTTGTCTCGCTAGGTAGTATGTATATAGGAGGTACATTTCTCAATACATGAGATTGTGGAAGTTGTAACTACATCTATGTTTTTTGCTCCAATTGATGGCGTCTCTTTCAACTTTTGTTAGTTTAGCGAGTAGAATTCTTTTGCAGTTTCATATCTGATTTAGATTCTGTGAAATGAATAGAGAAAAACAACTGATGAACAATCACTCTATGAGCTGTAATGGTTATTAAATACCTACGAGAAGTTAAATACAATAAATATTGCAATGTTAAATGAATAATTCAATGCCTACGAGAAGTTCAAAAAATATAAAATTATTGAATGTTTCGAATCTATAGCTACAGTTTTTAAGGTATTTTTTCCAGATATGTAAAAAAATGTAATGCACTGTAGAAGGCATTACGATCTATTTTTATTTTATTGGTGGAATTATCTTGATCCTTAAAATGCTACAAAGATCATCTTTTCAAACGAACATTTAGACAAGCCAAAGCCTTCTTGATTTATTTGATTAAAGACCTGTATAGGTACTTGTAAAAAAGACTTTAAGACGTAAGGAATCTAGACTTTAAGACGTTGACTAAACAGCCTTGTTAGGCTTCATAGATATGATATGATCACCTTGGTGTACATACGCCAAATTATGAATATGTACTTAACTTGAGATGATGTCATACCAAAAGGCGAGTTATACAAAAAGCGCTATTGTGTAAAGAATCGTGAGGCTAGCTCTGACGAGCGTTGAACTCTTTTGAGTGCTACGACGCCATTAGCCAATTAGAAGACGTTGGAGTTCTTTTTCAATTTTGTATATAATATGTGATGCCTGAGGTTTAACCACTGAATAAAAATAATGATGTATTGTGAAATAATTTAGTCTTGGAAAAAATGTCGACCATGCTTCTAAATCAGTGTATATTTATCACTCAAAACAAAAACTATAACTTTCATGGGGTTGTGATACATTTTTCATGTGACCTTTCTGAATTCCCAAGGATGAGCACAGATAAAAAAATTATATGTATAAAAAAATCACAATTATTTATTTCATGTAGCTCTACCACTGAATATTTCGAATCTTAGACAGAAGTCAGACTCGAATAATGAGGTACCTATTTTTAAACGTTAAAACGTTTTAGTATTTATGTTAATTTTGATAAAGTTTTTGTTAAGGAATATCCTAGTTAGTGATTACTGCAAAAACGAGTTATCCCATAATATAAGTTTTTTGTTTAATCAGAGGTTATTACGACGATGTTATCGCTTATGTAGCTACGAGTACGTGGTTGCGTGTAATAACTGCGAGCCCGCATGAAGACGGGGTTTTTGACATTTGCTACGCAGATTAAAATTTAAAGACGCACATTCGCGCTCCAAGGAAGTTAAATACTGGTATAATATTTCTTTTTCTAAAAAATAATCTTCATAAATATATAAAAAAAGGAAAGGTGGCTGACTGACTGACTGTCTGATTGAATGATCTATCAACGCACAACTCTAACCACTGGACGGATCGGGTTGAAATTTGGCATACAGATGACTATTATGAAGTAGGCATCCGCTAATAAAGGTTTTTTTGAAAATTCAACCCCTATGAGGATAAAATAGTGGTTTAAAGAATCGAACTTAACGTGAGCGAAGCCGCGGGCAAAAGCTAGTTAGTTATATGTAGAGTTTAGGAGGGTATTTTTAAGGTATTAAAATTGATTGAATCGAGCTATTGATGTCAGGGAACCTTCAGTTTGAAAATCATTGCTTTCACTTTCAGATACCTACTTTGTAGCGTACTATTGTTATTTTTTTACTCTAAATAAATAAAAATTAATATAAATTGTAATTAATTGAATCAATAGCTACATGGCGTCTCAATTCGTTGAGTATCAAATTATCATGGCGGTCTTAATTTGGGCTAAACACCTTCAACTCATGAAAATTGAAATTGTAATAAATCAATAGGTATTAGTTTCACCGAATGATTCCAAACAGACCACAGACGTCTGCCCATGTGCTATAGGTAGAAGAAAGATATAAATAATTATATTTTGTTTATTTTATTTGTGTTTTTTATTTTGTTGTTTAATTCTTTGCTTGAATTTGATTTCTGTATTGAGAAGACATCAAACATTGTCCCTGAATAAACTAGTACGAACTAAGAACACAAGAATTTATCACATTAGCAAATATTATTACCGGAATCATATTTATATTTATTTATGCAACCGGTACTCTCGTGCTGATTAATGGAGCTTTGCGTAATTACGTATCTTAAACTATGAGAATATATCGATGGTATATGATATCAAAAATAGGTTTTTTAATATAAGAATCATACTCGTAAGTACTTACATGAGTGACTTTTTTTCGTTTAGATAGTTTGAGTCGCAAACCGACGTTTTTAATTAAATATGGACATATAGTTATTCTTTGGGCGACTATAGTTTCAGATGTAGGACACTTTTATGATAATCTACTTGTTTTACATTTCATAGATAAATCTATGATATACTTATGATATATATGATTATATTTATATTCTAATGCAGGGGTGGCATAAAAACAAAAAAAAAAACAAATAGGAAAACCCCTAAAGAACAAGCTGGAAAATTGAAAAAAAAAATTAAATGGTAATTTGTAAAATAATCTTTGTATTACTTTTAATAGAGGGTGGAAGCAAAGCCGTGTATCCCAAAATTGTTGTGAAGTACCTTATACTTTTTGCGTTTAAATACAAAACATGAGTAGATAACTATGTTTGTAGCAGTAATCGTGAATTGTTTTAACACTAGTAATGGTAATTGAAGAAAAAAAGCATTATGGACTTACATTTCATTTGCATGCGCACAATATATAGATGTCTAAAGACTACTGTCTTTATCTCTATGATGACCATGAAGATCTATGAAACATCATAGACTTTGGGTAAGACATTGAAATAGTCTTTTTGTTGATTTTGTTTCATGAATTTTATCTTCCTTCATAAATAAAGGTCTTCAGCTTAACAAATAAAAAAAAGACGTTTTTTTAAGTACCCTACCCCTTGTCTTTTTCACAAAGGGACAAGGGATTTGAGATTGCAAACGAGGGCTAGCACGTCATCTAATAAACAGCTATTTTAAATGTGATACTTGCCGATTGGATGATAAGTCAATGTTAAGCAAACTATCCACAAGCAATGAAAACAAATATAGGCTCTGGTAAAATATCACTGTGTTAATACTCGGACAAGTCAAATAATAATCCAAGTTAATAAATTGAGCAAGAAATTGCAGAAGGAACTTGCGATTGATCAATTCTCTGCTATATGGGTACATCCTAACAAATGACGACGCTTTATTTGAATTGATGTGGGTAGATACACAAGTTTACCATTTTTGGAAAAAGTATTAGCCATTACGTTTTCACAATATTCCTTTATTAAACGCATTCCAAAAAAGGAGCAGGTCTTTTATCTATATATCTTTTTATTTTTTTATTCCCGATTACTCGAAGACGCATGGACCGATTTGGAAAATTCTTTTTTGTTTGTATATCCTTCCCAGGGGGTCCTATTGTCATCATGTCAGGATCTGATGATGGGATTCTGGAGAAATCGAGGGAACTCTTTCAATTTTATAGGCACAATTGATATTCTTTGTAATGGCGTTTGAAGTCGGTTTTGTGAAAAATATTTTTTTTTACGTTTATATTATTTTGGTCTTGTCTTATGTCTGTAACCGCTTTATACTACTAAGATTCTATTTCTAAGCTCGTTTCGCAATAAGCGTTGGCAATAGCTCCTCGGTGAGGCAGCCAGAGTTCGATCACCCGCAGATCGATACAAAAAAAAACTTGTTTGATTTGTGTACACCCAGCGTTTGCTAGTTGACATTCAAAGTTGATCGTCTATATGCGTAAAAAAATGTACATAGCCTAGGTTATTGTCTATGTCTTTTAGACTTTTTTTTTAGTCTCGGCCCGTTTTTCTGCTTTGAAGGGGGAAGGTAAGGTTTAGTTGTGTGTGTTAAGTTAGTGTCTGCTGTTTTTATTTTTTTACATTTTATTGACGAATTGTATTAATGACTAGACGATGCCCGCGACTTCGTTCGCGTGGTTTTTTGATTCCCGCGGGAACTCTTTAATTTTCAGGCTAGTCCAGGGGAATATCTCTGCCTCAGCCATTTTTTTGGAGGTCTGGGGTTCGAATCATTGGCAGGCACCTCTAACTTATTAGGAGTTATGTGCATTTAAACAAGTAAACGTAACTTGCTTTAAACGTGAAAGAAACTATCCTATTAATATCTGTATGTTTGTGAGTTCTCATAATGTTCTCAAAGCTTTTTTTAATTCGATGACAAGATAGTCCTTGACTGCGATCTCACCTGATGGTAAGTGACGATGCCGTTTAAGATGGTATCTTGGAAGTGGTATGGCAGTATACATATATTCAACCTATGCCCCTAATCTGTTTCTACGTGCTATCGTGCCGTAACGTTAAATCGCTTGGCGGCACGTCTTTGACGGTAGGGAAGTAAATAGCCACGGCCAAAGCCTCCCACCAGACCAGACCAGAGAAAATTCAGAAATTATAAATTCCCAAATTGCCCCCGCCGGGAATCGAACTCTAGACCTCCCAGTTATAAGATCACAGCGTTCATCACTGCACCAGGGAGGTCGTCAAGGTGTGTGAAGTCTGTCAATCTGAACTTGGCCATTGTGGTTGACAATGGTCGATACTCTTCTGAGATTTGAGGACACCCATGCCCAGTAGTAAAAATAGGCAGGTTGATGAGATGTCAATAAGATGATGATGATGATGATGATAATGATGATGAGAAATAGTTAAAATGATAAAAAATAAATGAAAATAAGGCACGCTGGCCCATCGGGTATCCTTCGTAATGCTAAAGTAGATAGTTTTAATTTTTTTATACAATAGGAGTATACTAAAAGAATCTTTATTCGGTCACAAAACTTGAAATGACTATGCCACCACTTGTCGGTCTTAAGAGCCTCGTGTTTACATCAGTAGCGGATATCAGGACTAGGTGAGGGTGATTGTTGGAGCGCTAGATTGAGATACACTGCCTAACCCGCTTGCACTATACAAATGGGATGGCACCCTCAAACATACCTATCATAGTGTTCCGAATATTTTGCATCACCAAATTACCAACGACGTAATGTATTTGCATAAAAATATCGCGAGAAACTGCTTTTACAGGGTGTCGCCTAGTTTTCTACGCTATGTTAGAGCGCACGACGGCGGTTCTCGGTGCGTCAAGTCAAGGTAAGTGTGCCGATGGCCGGGTGTGACCCAGTGTGGCTCCCCCACCCTGCGTTCTGCACTCGCGAAAGTTCAACGAACCTCCAGCAGAATTCTTACAGGCATACGCGACTGTTACATTACCGGAAAGCTGCTGCAATCATCTACATACCTACTCGAAGCGACCCAGGCCGGTGACGTCGATTCAACAATTTCACGTTTCTTATTATTGCATCCTTATTTCCTTACTAATACTCTTTACCAATTATATTATATGGCTATTCTCAGCTGAATCTGCGTTCCAAACCGGTGGTAGAGTCTCGACTCGACATAAGAGCCACCAGTTGGCCTACATGAAATCAACAATTTTCAATTTGAATTTAAATGAAAAAGTTTTAGTTTAGTGTTTGGCGGTTTTTCTCTCAATCAAGCAGCAACGAAACAAGAGATCGACGTATTTTTTGCATATGTGTTGTTTTTGGAGAGTTACTCAAGCAGACTTAGATTATCTCGGAAAAGCAAAGAGTATTCGCAGCGGGATCATGGCATGTAGTTGTGCTACATGCCATGATCCCGCATAACGATAATAAGAAAGACAGAGGACATACCTTTTTCCCGAAAAATCAAAGGTTTCTCTCAAGATTCTTTAATCCAATGAGCAGTCGCAGCTAGCATCACAAAATTTCGTATCAACAGTGTACACCACATTTAAACGGTTTTGTATAATATCAACACTTTGGAAGTCACATTCTATCCGAGCAGATTCTAATACATAATAAGAAAACTGTTTTCCTTGCTGAATTTGCGATTCTTGGATTTGCCGGTGAGTCTCTTAGCAGCAGCATGACTAAGTTAAATGAAAGGGGGATTTTAACGTGAACGTTGAAATAATGTTAATTTAGTTTATTATGTCACAGAGTGGACGATTCGTGAATCATGGCCGGCCGCCTTCCTGCGCATACGTATTTGGTTACACCGTTATTACTTTCTACGAAAGCAAGTTGGGTTTTTTTTTGTGTTTTAGTAACTCTTAGTAAATTATCCTGCAATTAAGATACTAATAGGAACCATTTTCTGGGCATAATATTCCATAAAAATATCGTAAATTTATAGTTGCAATTTATGTAAGAGATGATTGATTTGTTTTCCTATTTTCAAGACAATATAAATATACTTTATTGAAGGAAAAAGGTGGAACATAGTATAAGAACTGAGAAAATGATAAAAAATCTAAGGTATATTTATAACTTTTGATGGTCACAATTATTATGCATTATCGTTGAAAACTCATAAGGACATTATGTTTGGTTAAAACATAAAAATAGTCTCAGTTTATTATACAAAATAAATTTTAATATAAGCAACTCAAAAGTGAAGGAGGAAATATAAAATTAAAACCTTACGTTCTAAAGGGTGTGTAAAATTACACACATTGCCATACAAACATTTGAAAAGGTTAGGCTATGTGTAATAAAACAGGACCATACAACCAAATCTAAAACGAAACTTTTAGGTACCAAGTTAGGTCAAAGACATTCTCATTCCATGTTTTTTCCCCTTCTTAACCATATGGCAACTAATGTCCATGCTTACAGTCATGCTCCTACAACTAATGATGATATGACTCAATTAAATCTTGAAAATAATATAAATATAAGTCAATGGTATTCGTAACTGGATTAAAATAGTAATAGAAAAACTAGTTTGTGACTATACGTGAGACTTGAATAAGCCTCGTGTAAACAGACATAGTTCCAAAAACGGAAAATGAAAGGCTGTTGCTGCGGATTTGGGGTTAACGACCTACTACAAGACGCCAAAAATTCGCTGCAAATGTCATTATCGTCAATTATTACTTAACAGAATTATCTTAATCCAAGAATATTGCCTTAAATAATAAAATGTCACATACTTTTAAATGAAGATCAATTTTTTTCTTATTTCTTATCCAAAACTAGCTGATATCGCTGACTTTTTCCGCGTTGAGTTCGGTTTTTAAAAATCCCACGGGAAGCTTTATCAGTCAGTCGAATGACACTATAATGGTTTATTCAATTGAAAGGATTTAAGAGAAACGTCTATAGAAATCATCATTTAGATAGTCATTCAAGGAATTGTATTTGCGTAATGAGGCAATCAGAAGAATAAGATTGGTACATATTTTATTATTTTAACAGGTTTGGTGTGATAAAATGTGTTTATTTTCAAGGTAAACAAGGAATTTGTTATATTGTTAAAACAGCATTTGAGTGTTTAATTTTTGATGTGATACAATTTTTTAGTACGAACCTTGATCTATTATAATATAATTAGGCCAATTAGGGAGATTGTGAAGTTTATGAACAATATATCAAATTCATACAATCCCAACTGGTTTGTTAAAGGTAGAGTAGAGAGAACTTTCATAGAGTTTAGCGTTTTGTCTTATTATTTGTATAATTATGTACCAGAAATGACGTCAATGCTTGGTAGTACCAGGTAATGTTTTGGACCAGTAAATATTATAATGGCAGTAGCGCTCTCGGCGGCTGTTGACGGGCGGCGGCGGTGTGAGCAGCGCAGGCGCAGGCGTAACGGCGCTATCGGGGCCGTTGAACGCGGGTGGCCTTATTGCCTCGAACTATCGTAAGCGAGAAACGCGTACTTTCATTGTCACCTCACGATGCACTGACACTCTTGCCGTATGAATGTAGCTACTAATATAGAACAAACTATTGAGGATGGTTTGGCATAGTTGCAGCAGTCAATACCAGTCAACTGCACAGTTCAATAGAGTCATAAGTATTCGAGCTAGACAATTGACCGATTTTAGAGATGTGAATTTAGTCTTATGAAAGCATGATCTATCATATATCCCGGTCGTAATACATATCTAATAGACATTAACATTAAAATCAATATTAAACAATATATAAAGTCATAATTATTCTAATCCTATCAATGCGTTCCTCTTAAAATGCTGGCTGAGGACAGATGAACGGTTGCTTCGTGTAAAAAATTTTAGTCTAATAAGCAGAAATTGGTATGCCTCACATGCTAGGTAGAAGATTTTATAACCAATATACTCGTATCTCTATTTATTTAGGATTGGTGTAAGAAAGATGGCATAGACTCTGACAATGTAAAATTACAACAGATATTGTAACTGAACTAACTACCCTATGAGAATCTCGACCCTATAATTCCTATTGATCTTCCTATTTTTAAATTATTTCTTTACAGTGGCACGTGAATCGCTAATGGCAAGACCCTTTATAGTGTTATGATTGTATTAAACCAAGAACTTGTAGAGCGTCAGAAGTAATGAGTTCAGAAGGCATCTAGTCGAGTCGAGTACTAAGATTAGTAAATGAACTAAATAAAAGTTTGAGTATACGACTTTGGTTTCTAAGATATTTATATTTTACTAGATTTTGCCCGCGGCTTCGCTCACGTTAGTTTCGATTTTTTAAACTCCTATTTTATGCTCTTAGCGGTTGAATTTTCAAAAATCCTTTCTTAGCGGTTGCCTACGTCATTATCTGTTAATCTGTAATAATCTGCCAAATTTCAGTCTGATCCGTCTAGTGGTTAGAGCTGTGCGTTGATAGATCAGTCAGTCATCTTTTCCTTTTATACACTTAGAAAGAAAATACCTTCTATAATTTATTTGAAACTTTATAGTCGATACGGTCTGTCATGGAGCTCAATTTCGTGCATGCATTCTTTTACTTTTACGTATACGGATATGCTGCAAACTAAAATCGGTTGTACTGAATTTGTGACTTTAAATCAATAATTTTAAGGTTCATTTTACTTTGACGCTAATGTCATAGTATACGAATACGATCAATCTAAATCTTATACTAGCCCCAATGGAGCTACGCGAACCTCGACGGCGATAGTATGTTGCTACGGTGCTACGTCGTGCGTTAGTCTTTGACCTCCGTAGTATAAAGTGCACTACGCGCTGCATTTCAGTCATATTACATCATACTATTTTCATTTGTAAAAGAATTAGTATGCATAATCCTATTATCCTATTATTAATTATTAATATTATCAATGCGTAAGTTTAGATGTTTGTTATTCAATCACGTCGCAACGACTGAACCGATTCGGCTGGAATTTGGCACAGAGGTTATAGTCTACAATAACATATAGCCTACATTTTATCCCAAAAAATAAGAGAGTTTCCGCTGGAAGGAGAAAACCTTGATCCACGCGAACGAAGTCGTAGGCATCGTTTAGTTTTTTAAAACTAACTTTCGCCCGATATTTCGTCCGTGTGAGTGAGGTTAGTACTATTTTTTCGGGGTAAAAGGTTACACAAAAATCAACCATTAAAATAAATGTGCAACGAAGAGCACACATTTTTATAGTGATATTTAATATTTCTCTATTATTTATTTTTACTATATCATAATTGTGAAAGAAGATCTGTCTGTTAACTATTCAAAGCTAAACTGCTTAAATGATCTTGACGAAAAATATGTCATAGAGATCGTTCATCATAGAGGGATATAGAGTTTTTTATTGGAGGGCATTAGCTTAACTAATTTCACTACTTATAAATACTCGTATTTAAATTATTTTGTTTTCCATTATAATTACATAAATATAGTAGTTATTATTAATTTAGTTATTAATAAAGTAAGTTTAGTTTATTTAACTTTCGATATTTAATGAAAAATATGCACCTATGTTTACAACAGCAACTAGGTCAAGAATAGTTGTAAAATAATAAGATTTAAACATAAGTTAATCCTTATATTAACTACACAACATATAACAGATATCTTGATTTTTTAGCGTAAGTTGATGTATTGTAATGGATTCGATTAAAATCAAAACCTCTCTTTTCTCTTAGTTCGTGTTTGTAAGTGAAAACCACATCGTTGTGCGGACGTCATTCCACTTTTCTGAGGCGTCAGTGGTTTATAATGCGTCCATTAGATTCTGAGCTGTGCAGTTCCTGCAAGTCTATGACATTGTGCTAGGCTAGGAGGGTGCGGGAGGTCCAATAAAGTTGGATTTGTTGTGACGACGCGCCGCCGCCGATGCATTTTCGCTTGCAGTGTGTAGTAGGTAAGTATGTCAATGCACTCTAATCCCCCCTGTCTTCGCAATCACTTATGACAAGTTCAACCTGTCTAGTTTCTGCAAATCCTATGTAGCACATGTCTGGAAAATCTAACCCGAGCATAATTAGGGAAGCCACACTTGTAATATAGTAACGTTTCGCCCTGAAGTATGGCCTCGTGTCTTAGGCTGAAATCTATAGACCGCTCTCTCACTCAGCTCAGACTCAAGACAGAGCTAAAACGAGACAGATTTATGTCAGAGGATATATGTGTGTCGTTTTAACCTTTATCTTAAGTCTGAGCTGAGTCAGAGCGCGCTCTATAGATCTCATTAGTTGATATTCGTTTTACGTAAAGTTTTGGCATAGAGAAGTGTTTTCATGAAAAAAGTCTTATTTATTTCGTTTTTGAGACAGACCTTGGGGCAAAAAACGTCTTAAAACAGCAACTATAGTTCAATCGTCAATTTGTGAAGTAAAATTAAACAAAAAATAGTTTTGTGCCATGTTTAAAAAGTTCTTTTAAAGGATATCCCACAAGCCAATATACAGCGGAATTTTTTTGCCCCTCATTCGATTCTATAGATGTGTCCCTCAATTAAGTATTTGATGTTATTTATGTTGCTTGTTCATTATATATTATTACGAAAATATTTTTTTTCATTCAGTTTAAATGAAATGAATGAATGAACATGCAACCCCGTTTCATGTTCTACGTCAGTTGAAAAATATTTGCTCAATAAAATAATCATGTAGGTAATCGCTTAAACGTTGTTTACCTAATTTGTATTGCCGAATGTTTAATATGCTAAAATACAAAACAGCAATTTAGGTATATATTTATCTTATTAAATGTTTAAGTATAATAAATTAAATTAGTTTATAAACATTGTCACAGATTTTCCAATTTTACAAAAAATGTTAGTTTTCGTAGTAAACTTCGTGCGAATGAGTGATATTACTTCATAGCGGTCTGGGACTGAATTAATAGAATACTATTAATGGCTGCATATAATCTAGACATTATCTCGGCTCAGCAGACGAGTTCGATACCCTGTCTCGTTTTCATTAGCGTGCGCTACGGAGCGTGGTTACGCCGGAAAAACTTTCTTATATGCTCGTTCTGCACTCGACGCGGGAAATACTTGCACATTAAAACTACCTAACCTATTTTGAAGCAACAGAGAAGCAGTTCACGATAATAATAAAGATACTTTATTTTTCAATCTAATCTGTTCTGATTACTTGTGTAGATTAATTTATCATTTTGTGTGTCCGTCGGCTAATAATATCAATCTATCTAAAAAAATTAGTTGCTGTTCGTTAGTCTGCAAAAAATTTTAAAAATGTCTTGAATATTTTTTTTTGTTCGGTCTTATATATTAAAAAAAGAAGCAAAACAGAAAAGTGCCTAAATCGAAAAAATCAAAATCAAGATGGCGAGAGCGAAGCCGCGGGTAAAAGCTAATATATTTTGTGGCACACCAAAGCGTCAACAGGAGAACATTTGAAGTAATTTTTGTGACTGAAATCAAAATTAAAGCAAGCAATTTGTTTATTGAAATAATCACATAATTATTATGCCATTATTTTATACTCATAGGACTATGAAAAGGGACCTCAGGCAAGGTCAAGTACCTATTATAACAAAGGCTGACTATTTAAGATGACACGGGCAGAGTGAGTCGTCAAAGGCAGGCGCAGGTGGGCGCGCAAGCGCATCGTAGTTTCCTATCCGTATCTAGGCGAGTGACAGTAGTGGCTTGCGAAAGTGCACTTAATTGGATCGGTGCTTTAGAAAGGGGGTTATGAGTTTGTAAGTGCAACGAACCCGCGTGCATTTCCTCGGGAAGATGCAGTTCACTCGGCGTTGGAAAGCGTCGATTCCAGGAATCGGCGATACAACGACAGCTCCCCGTCACGGCTCTCTCGCCACGCGCTCGATATGGCGAAAAGTGAAAATAAATTAACGCACTAGCCGACGTTATACTATACCCGAGGAATACCAGCAGACGATGTCTTTGAAAAAATCGGTAGCGTATAGCTATTTACTCTCAAATTAAAATACATTTATTAGTATCTCCTTAAAGAATTTATATTTAGTGCTAACGCCCAGAAACGTTTAACCGAGGATTTTTTACGTTATGACAGATTTTCAATACAAAAACTGTCAAAACGTCTACCGAAGCATTAGCTTCGGTTAAATTCCTCTGCGATGGTGAAATTGGCACGCAATATTATGTGGTAGAAACTCTACCTAATCGCTGAACTGATTTGAACACAACGCCTGATACCATATTAATCTAGGGGATAAATCTAGATCAAAGTCGCCGAATCGCAACAAAACGGAAAATCTCTTCAATCTCGTGTTCACGCTTCCTACATTCAACTTAATGATCTTCTGACATATTATTGACTATATTAGGTATTAGGTTGACTGTACATATAAATGCAGTTTCAATAATTATTTGGTGAAAAAAAAAACTGACACTGTGATACATGCAATCTGGAATGCTTACATTGTATTATTTATTTAACAGATTCAAAAATTAAAAATTATACAAAAAGTGATCACCTGGCGAAAATGAAATAAATAGGTAGAGATCCATAAAAAAGTTAAGCTATTATGCACAACTATAACGCAACTGTTCACCAAACGGGGTATAACGGGGCCAAAGGGTTACCCGGCCATATGTTCCATAGCCCAAACACCGGATATGGGTTAAGTAATCACAATCTTTTTCTGCATCCTCTCTATTAACCCCTTTTATTAAAAAGTCCCGTAACCTATTCTTTGCATTAAAAAGAGTAGGTACATTAGCAAATTTGGTCGGTACGTTAATTGAATTGGATACCTACTATATTGATGCTACTGTCGAATCTTTAGATCGTCAATGCTATTTTTTGCCAGATCTCATCTCACGTCGACAGCAGCTTTTCATTTATTATTTGGTACATGAATACAATCCTGTCTTTATTTACACATAATATGTGTAAATAAAGAAGCTTCGATGATAGAGGTCTTAGTCAGGTTAATAATGCCGGTCAAGTGTGAGTCAAAACAACATACATAGTTATGTTTGTGACTGCACAGACATGTTTTTTTGTATAGAAATCGATATTTTGAAAAGCACTTTCATACCAAATAATAATACCTAAGAGTCATTATTATTGTTATTTAACGAATTTGCGGGCGTTATCCAGTTTGCAATAAAGTTGGGCAAGCATTAATTTCAATTTCCAGTTACTGAAATTACTGAAAAAAGTAGTTATGACTAAAGTTGTGACAGACGGACGAAGTCGCAAGTATGTTTTCCGTTTTGGTACTGAACCCTAAAAACAATTTAATTTGTTCATTTACTCATCACCGCAGGCGCGCTACTCTACACAGTTGTAAACAAACTGTACGGGACTACCTCTTGTATTATTTAAAACCTCAAATTCGTCACAGTCACAAGATTTATGATCTGTCATACATCTTTTTGGACTATTGTTTCGGGTGTTCCTTTTATTCTGAGAAACGGGCATTATGTTATATCGGTCCCGGTTTACACTAGAAACTGTTACATTGTAACGGGGCTTGTGTGACGGCAAAAGTGCATTTTTGTTAAAAATCGATGTGACGTCACAAAGCGTCATACGACAACGCTGTTTTCCGTTATTCGTACAAAGAGTGCGTAAACAAAGGACCATCCAGCCTGACCACAAGGTAGCTCACTGCGTTTTGTTTAAGATGTACCCACCCTAAATCAATCAGGGAATAAAAACATGTTTTTGCTCCAACACTTTTGTATTTAGCTTGTCAAGCTGTAGTGAAAAATTATGGAGATTTCTCTAAAAAGAATATTAATGATGACTGAGTTAAGATTGATATTGTCGCCGGATATATACCTACGAAGCCTAGAAATCGTTTAAATTCCTAAGAAATGAAAATGCAATTCCTAACTTATTTAGACAATATTGTATTAAGTTTTAATGAACAAAGTTGACAGTAATATGTTATTATTATGATGAAAAAGTTATTAATATAGATTCCAAAAAGATAACATAATTTACAATTTGAAACAGTGAAGTAAAAGGTTAATCAATCGTGATATTCACAAAGGGCGTGCGTAATTCCTGAATTATGTAAACTGTACGTAATTCCTTAATTAGGTACGTATATACATTGTACCTACTAGGAAATGTATAAAAACCAGCTCCACGCAGTCCTATTGCCAGAGTGTTTTGTAAAATGTGATCATCTGGTATAGTCGATTAAAGAAAACTGTAGACAAAGTTTTACACATAATTCCAATCACTGGAATTTAATATGTATGTGGTCGAATGGTGCCCATAATTCTACTGCATTGCTCTAATCTAAACTCTATTCTAAATAACATTCGTACCTATTTCATTCCAAAAATTAGTCATACAATAGAAGTTACATTTGAGATAGTAAACGTTATTTTCACATGGAAAAAAAACGACAAAAACGTGCATCCAAAAATCCATTGGGCATTTAAAAGTGAACGCATGCCTCACCCGTAGTTTAAAAAAAGGAAAAGAAAGGACAAGTCCCGTTACTATTCCGGTATCCTGCTGCGTAACGATGTACTCTAATGAAGGGACGGGATTTTAGATACCTACCTACCTCCGAAATGTTGTGTTAGGATTTCGAAAGGATTTGTTTGTTAAGCGTACTTATACTTACGAGTACTACTTCATTATTACATATGTAATAGTAGTAATTTCACGTGGACTTTGAATATAATCACTTTGCCAAAAGGAAGGTTTATGATTTTGGCAGTCTATGTATATGCGTTTGTATGTTTCTATTTAGTTATCTCTATCTGTAATTGTACCCCGTAAACTATGATAACTTACTTTCTTGCAGTTTGATAGTAGAAGCGTGATGGGAGAACTAAGTTCTTGACCACACTCCGAAATATATCTTTTTCCAGTAGGTTCTTTTATATTTTCATAGAACATATCAAATCATGGATTCAGGCGGCGCAAGACCGAGGCTTGTGGAGGTCGATGCAGGCGACTTATGTCCAGCAGTGGACGTCCATTAGTTGATAAAGAAGAAGAAAAAGACATCAAATCATTCATTAATACTGCCTCATTCCCTTCCAACTTAGCCCGCTACCTTCTTATATTGCAGTATCATTTACCATCAGGTCAGATCGCAGTCTTGCTGAATAACCGCTTTACTTACCTATACGCTTTAAATACAAAAACTTACAGTAGATATAGTGTATTTGGGTTCATTAGAATGGTCTTAGTCAAGAGTAGGTGTTAGACAGATAACGATCGAGGATCGTGGAAGAGGATCTATTGATGGAGTAGAAAACTGGGTAACAGGATGTTGGACATATCTATTATACATAGTCCGGCTATAGATGTTTTAAATTTTCAATTTACACTTGTTGTTTGTTAGCTGATGCTCATGATTTTTTCGGAATCATAGGATTCATTTGATTTTGTTATTATAAAACGGTAATATTATGGCAACGACCGCTTTATGATAGATAAGGACTAAACGCAGCCGTTTCCTGTGTGAACTAGCCGCAGTCGTAAGAAGAAACTGGATCCAACTGGACAATATTTTTATGAAACACTTGCTTTTACTCTCGAATTTTCCGGTCCTTTAAAAAATGCGTTAACATCTAGCTTTAGTAGTACATTTAAAAAAAAAGTAAAATGATGCACTCTGCGATGAACCTCATGATAGGTTCCTATATTCTACATATTTGCTATCTATAGATTTATTCCTTAAACAAAGATGATTGTCAACTATGATACTAGAGTTCGTAGTTTCCGAAACAATAAATTTCTTTATATGTACTGAAACAAGAAGATATATCACTAAAACATAGATTCACCAGTATATATTGCAACTTAGGAAAGTTTCACAACGGTTTCCTTTTCGATTGACATATTGAGGAAGTTTATTATGGGCTCTTCACTCATGTTTAAATTCATTTTCGTTATTGCTGCAATGTGTAGAAGTTTCTGTCTGTTTTACAATTCCCATTTGAATCCCTTATTCAGTGGAATTTATTAAACTGTTGTTTTAACATTTGCGAATGAGAAATTCTACATATTCTTCTCTTTAGTTACCTATCATGTTTCATTTCATGCCATTTTTAGAAGCATATGTTTTATCACTCCATATATTAAATCATCATATATGTTATTATTATAAAAAGTAAAAGAAATAATTAGAGCTCAGAATTATACTGAAATAAAAGAAACACTTTATCGATATCGAAGCACCCAATAGGCCATAAAGCTTTTTTAATAATTAATAGCAATAGAATGCGGAAAGCACGTGTTTACACATGACTAGATCGTTTACTTTAGTTTTTGAGCTTGTTCGAGTGTAACAGTGAGCTGAACAAAAGTCATAGTCATGCTATAAACTAATTATGTACATTGCTAGAAAAGTGGCGCGTGTAGTTATTCCCGTGGCCGCGCGCAACGAGCGGCGCTAGCGGCGGCGCAAGCGCATTGCTACTAGGAAAGTTGCTTATGACGTCGGAAAGTGTCACGTTGAACCATGGTGAACCTCCGCCGGAGTCTTCCGCGATGCTTGGCCCACTCACGAATTGTCATTCTATCAATCCGTCACCATGACTTTATCTTCGCCATCTGATGATCACACTTCGCTTCAAAAATACGCAGAGCCTTACAGTTGGTCGTTTGTGTCAATCATTTTTTTAAGACATGATAAATTGACTGCGTTTTGAAATGAGTGTTTTTTCGATTTAACGATAATAATGTAACAGAAAATAATAATCAATATCAGAGAATGTTATAATGATTTTGTAAAAGTTCAAGAACCAGCGTGCGAAGCTGTAATAATTTCGAGACTTCCGAATAGTTCATTGACCCGAGTTTTGCGATTATTACATACACATATCTTTCTCTTTTATTCTAAATCCTTAGTAATACTTACCAATATTATAAGTGCGAAAGTGTATTTTTTTTCTTTATTTGGTTTGTGGATTTTTTGCATGGGTATAATTGAGGACCTTGAGGGTGACATACGCTACATTTTATCCCGGAAAATCAAAGAGTTTTAAAAACTAAATCCACGAGGACGAGGTCGTGGGCATCAGCTAGTATTTTACAATTTCAAAGATTTATTCCATAGTTTTTCCACACTATTAAGACACCGTGTTAGTGTTGAAGAAGATAACAGTTAAGTATAGAAAATTGTAATGATAAAATAATAAGCTATATTTTTAAAATATTAAAAAAATTACTTAAGAGAGACCTTTTATATTAAAATGAGACAGCGTGACGAGCTGGCAAACAAGCGTTGCGTATTGTATTGCTAGCGAAATAGAGGTCAATGACAAGACCTATCTAGTATCAGCATCAAACCGATACGATCAATAACACTTTTTACTCCAACATATAAAACGCCTATAGAGTTAGGTGGTTAGTTTCCGGGAAGTGTATAAATAATACCATTGCAATCGTAAAAGAAATCTCCTGATTCGAATTATAAAATTACATAAAACGAGTTCGGTTTCATGTTTTTGCGTTTACGCATCCGGCGTTTGCAATACTCGAGCCATCAAAGCATTTCTTTTGATATTTTCATGCCGTTCAATGAATTTCGTTTGTTAATATTTCTTTAGAGTACGATATAAAATAGATCATAACAGGCCATTGTCTATCAGGTTTCCGAAAAATCTATAAAAGAAAGTAGACTGAAATGTTTTTTGGTAAACTTTTTTCCTCTTAGTCACATAGTGTGAATTGTTATGAACTTGCAGAATGGGGGGCACGCGGTGTGGTTGAGTGGCGTGGTGGAGAGGGAGGTACACGGTAACCAACGAAACGAAAATTTGTGAGGTCAACGAACGTAAGTGGCCGCGCAACCAAACATCAGGTTGATTCACTTTTCATCTACGCTTCGCAATAGGCGGTCAATATATTTAAAAGAAAATACTATAATATATTAAAACTGGTTTTGGAAAGTGATGGAATGCTAATATACAAAAATATTGCGAAATATCTGTTAATGTTTAATACGTTTAATTAATATAAAATGTAAAATATGTATATTTGATAAAAACTTAACACAAGCTTTTACACGCGGTTTCGCTCCTCCCATCTATTAAAAGTAATACGAAATGGGGATTCCTATACAAAATTAACAATTTTGATTTTTTTTGATTTTTTAGACGCTCTTTTGGTTTTCCCTATTTTTTTTGTTTTTAAACCATTGCTATATTAAGGCGAAAAAAAAATCAAATCAAGTCAAAAATCAGGTCAAGCTGTTTTTGAGTTTTAGCCAGACAATGAACAGCAATTCATTTTTATATGAGTTTATAGATTCGACGGATAGATTATGCATAAAAGAAATTATGCTAACATAATATGTGGCAAGTATAATTAATAATAATGATAATCACGAGAACAGAGTTTATAGAATTGTATTATTTAATTAACTTAACTTCTACTAACACATGCGAACTACTTATTTCCAAAACTGAATGAAAATGCGAAAATGTTTATTTATTAAAAAAATATAAATTAATGTTGCTAAGTAGTGCAATGACCGTACTACATTAATTTTTGTTCTTTAGTATCCTTTTTCCTTTCTCCTCGGTAACAATGCGTATGCGTATGTCACCTGTATAAATATTCGACGTGGAGCATACAGAACATTCTGTAACGTGAGCGGTAACGCCAAAAGCATGAAGTTTTTACTTTTATCGAGCGAACATAATGACTTTTTTAGTTCTTATTTCGTTCATAATAAAGTTTATATTTCCACTACTATATACTTCTTTTAGTTAAGACTATATTAAATAAACCGAATGTCAGATCAGGTCGATGACTTGGTGTTCGACGGGAATTTTGCGGCCATCACAAGAGGTGGTAGAGCTACAAAAGCGACTTTGATTTTTATTCAATATTGTTTATGACTGTGAATTTTATTACGATGAATAAATATTATTTATATCTATACTATTTTTACTTCACACGTACATCTATACAACTAATTACTGCACCAAAATGTTTGTAAGAGACTTTCGCCTCTCGTTATTTTGATAACAACAGAACAACAAAAAAGCAGCAAAGAAATCAAATATACCCCTTCCAAGTTAGCCCACTACTATCTTATACTGCATCGTTTTACCATCAGGTGAGATCACCGTGAAGCACTACCTTGTTGTCAACAAAACGTCGTTGCTGTTCATTAGTCTGGCTAAAACTCAAAAAAATAAAATAGGGAAAACCCTTGAAAATTTGAAAAATTTAAAAATCGAAATTGGTCATTTTGTATTGGAAACGCCACTTTTAATGGGTTGCCGGGGCGAAGCCGCTGGGAAAAGCAATTTGTAAGGTGTAATATAATTTTATCTGTCAATCTATCGTTTTCACCTCAACTACTGAGACAATATTTACGAAATTAGGAACAGAAATAACATCCTAGAGAATAATTACCAGATCAGTTATCTCAGTCCACGCGGGCTTGCGGGTGTAAATACAAGAAAAGTAACAGCTTTTTAATAATTTTGATTGTAAGAAAAGTATCAGTGTTAACATTATGTGCTCTGAATGTGAACCAATCGAGCGCAGCGGTGAATTCGGAGCACGTTGATGTCGTTTGTATGCACTGCAAGGGACTACATTATCGTATGTTATTTTGTTTTAAACAGCTTATGTAATAACTAATGTTTAACAAAGTGTTGGGTATTGAGAGGTTATAAAGTGATAATAATTTATAACAAGTATATAGGGAGGATCGCCAGAATCAAAAGAATGTGCTGTTACGGCCTTATGTGCTGGTTGATTTTTATTTGAAACAAGATTTTACGCGCGGCTTCCAACCCGCCATCTATAAAGTGATTCAAAGTTTAGCCATACTAACGAACAATAATGATTTTTATATATACGAGTGTATTTAATAATAATAATGATTCTGGCAAATAAACCTGATATCGTGCTGATGGACCGGGCACAGTCGAGGGTGTTTTTAATGGACATCACCATCCCACGTGACGAAAACCTCGTGAGAGCGGAGAAACGAAAGCATCCTAGATCTGGCTCACGAGGCTTCCAGCATGTGGCATGTGGAGTCTACTGAAACCATCCCAATCGTTAAATCTGCAAATGGGTTGATCCCAGTCAGCCTCGCTCACCATCAGTATATAATTATCAGTATATTTTGTGAATAATGTCTTGTATTGTATTGATGTATTTTCGTAAAACTTTACCAACGAATAATGTTAATGTTTTGAAAGTTTTTGTATCGACAATCTTTCAAAAAGTCAAATATATTTATATTCTATAGAAGGAAGTTTGGAATAAAGTTGAGGTGAGTCAGCTATTAAATAAAATAAATATTTAGAAGTCTTTTGTAACCCTCATTTCAAAATCTGTACTTTAAAACTACTGCTACTACTATTAACATTTCAGTATTATAATATTACCTATATTATTTATATATTGAGAAATAGTTAAGAATGCTGTTGAATTCTGTAAAAGTTGTGGAGTGCAAGGATTGTCATATTGCGACATTCCCGACATCTCTTCCGCATTGCGTCGAGTTGAGAGGAGCTATTTTATGCACTTCTCTTATTCCTTGTAGCCCCATTGAATACGGCCATTGCATATTAGTGTTATGTTTTTGAGAACTATATAAAGCCTGAATATATTGTATCTTCGTCTCTATATGGTAAACTAGCGGTTGCCCGTGACTTAGTACATTAATTTTACACTTATAGTAAAATTTCGAGTCATTCCCACTAGTTCAGCTGATTATTTCAACCGTTAAACTACTGTAAAAATGTCATAATTTCATAAGAAATTAATGAAATTTTTAAATTGAAATTTTTAAATTTTTTAAATTAATGAAATTTTTTCCGCTATAAGAGGCCTTAGATCTACTAAAATCCTATCGCTAGTAATAATTCGACTTTTTTAGATTTGGTAGTTTTTGGAAAACTTCCATTCAACTTCGTACCCATGGAGATCGCGATTAAGTCGCTATTGCAATATCTGTATAATCGTTGTGTCTGTATAATTCCAAGATGATTTCAGTGCAGTTTTTACCAATCTTTAGTCTTAAGTACCTATATTCGTATCTATAAGTAGCAGATTCATAATCAACGTGGATAAATTAGTAGGCAAAAGTTAGTCAATTATCCAACTTAATATTTTTATAATGCGTCTGTCTGTTAGCTGCTGAATTGTTGTTATGGGCATGGATAAAGCTACGTCTTCATTGCTTCATTGGACGAGGGATGGAATACTTTATATTTTGTATTGGGATAGAACACGACACCTTCTTTTGTCAAGTTTTTTTAATTGCCAGGCATGTGCATGACAACAATCCATGATGGAAGGAACTTGTGAAGTCTATGTTGAAGCATTTTTTCTTTTTCTTGGAGTGCCTTCCTGCTTGGCGGGAGTTGGCAGTTAGCTTTGGTCTCCTTGTGCTGGGCGAAGTTGTAGCGCGCTTGCTGAAAATAAATGAATCGTTTGGGAGTTACTAGGGCACAGATGAACGATCACAGAAGCGATCGATTGTGCATGGTGTGCAGCGGGCCTCGCATTGGCGGCGTCGCGCGGCGGTTGGATCGCCGGCTAGCGGTTCGCAAGGTTCAGGTTCACTCGCGTTCATTGCCATAGTTTTGTAACCCTTCTTGTGTAACTCGCTCTCGGTGGCCCTTCGCTCGCCTCTCACTTGTACTCGATATCGCGAGTTCATTTTCCGCATTACTGTATGATATGCGCATGTATTGTTATTACTGCTTTCAATGGATAGCTTTTATTTAGGAAATAAAACTTCAATTCAATTCAGTACATTTATTGCGAATTTGGATAATATAAGTACAGATATTATACAGAATAGTAGCGGACGCCCGCGAATTCGTCCGTGTCTTCAATTCATAAGCGACAGTTCCTAAATCCCTACAGTGTAGGTGGGCAGAACCCCTGCAGCATCAGGATTGGGGAGTTGAAACCCGATATTTTTTGGGACCATCTCGCAAATCAGTTCAGAAATCACGGAGATATCGATATACGTAAGTAGAAAAACACAACTCCTTCTCCTACTTTTTCAAAAGCCAGCTATCTACCAGTAAAAGTCCAGTCAAAATCGGTCCAGCCGTTTCCGAGATTAGCCGGAACAAACAAACAAAAATTTTTTAAAATGCTTTTTGTTATACGAATCGTACTTACTTTCCATATTTAATATTCAAGTAAAAACCGATTAGGGGTATGGGTTGAATTTACACTGCTATATCCCTTCCAAGTTAGCCCGCTACCATCTTAGACAGCATCGTCACTTACCATCAGTTGATATCGCAGTCAAGGGCTATCTTGTCATTGAATTAAAAAAAAAGCTGTTATTCTGATATTACAAAGAGACACTTGAATTTTAATTATTTGTATTTTTTAATAACTAAAGAAAAATAGATGAACAATCAAACTCCGATAAACTTAAATACAGCATGAAATACTACTGCGTCGTCAAACTTACTTAAATATAATTGTATAAATTAGCTGAAAACAATTCACTGTTTGTACTGCTCATTTTGATTGAGAAGATGAGTCTGGCTGAGTATTTGACCACTAGATCAGATTTCGTGTCAGATCTTGGGAAAAACAACATGGGGTAAATCCTGCTGGTTTATTTGAGATTTGAAGATAAGTTTTGTGATGCAAACAATTCTCAAAGAAAAAGGAAAAACTCAAGTAAGGAAATGTGCGAAAAATTAAATTCTATCTAGTATAATTCTTGGGTCGTTATCTTGAACGTTCTGTATACTTTATAATATGATTATTCAATCTTTACTAATATTTTAAATGCGAAAGTGTGTTTGTTTGTTGGGTTGTCCTTCAATAACGCTGTAACAGAGCTACGGATTGACGTAATTTTTTCTATGGGTATAGACTTGGAGAGTGACATGGACTACTTTTTATTCCGGAAAATCCTGCGGGATTTAAAAAACTAAATCCAAGCGGATGAAGTCACGGGCATGAGCTAGTATGAAGATAAATACAAAGCTTTTATTTGTTAAAAAAATATTTGAAAAGTTTTAAGTATTCTTTATTGAAATCGCCAGACATTTCTAACTGAAAAGTTAAGTTTGTTATGCATTGTCAGTACTTGGTAAAATAATTGTTGTCATCAAAGGTGGCTATGACTTTAAAGCTCACAAGCTTGCGAATAAAACATCACTTCCATTAATTATAATAAAGTTATGACTCATCCCGTTATGTAGTTATGATGTTGTCACTACATATAATAATATTCATTGTTGTGACTTCACAGACTGTTACAATAGGTTTAAGTTCTCTTCCTTGTTACGGTGTTTATAAAGAAAAATATCTTCGTAATGTTTATCATACGGTCATCAATTTATTTTGAGTATCAATTATTATTTGTTCCTTAATCCCCAATCACTAAAAAAATAACTTCAAGATATTTTATCACTGTTGGCAATGTGATAAATGTATCATATTTTATTTAAACGAAATTAAATGTAGTTAGGTTCTAAACATTATTTAAATACTCCATTTCCAGTGATATGGATAATACTCTGATGTTTTGTATAATTAATAGAGTAGTTGATAGTTGTTGGATAAATATTTAACTTCACTTTATGAATACTTTTTGAAACTTTGCCTAACCGCATAGGCTGCTTTTACTGTACTTTTGTAATTTTTTATGACATTGGTATTCTCTTTTCCTGTTCTCTACATCATTCTGAGAGGTGGTAGGATTTAAGAGGTAGGTTTCACTTTGAATTTAAAAATACCTATCCCATTAGAAGGAACTGCTACAAAAAGAACAAAGGCATGGTTAATAGTAGGTGTAAATATATGTTGTGTTAGCATAGAAATAAGCAAGTGCGGAAGATTTAATTGAGCGGTGGCGTAGGCCATTCCGCGTCTAGCGGCCGTCGACCCCACAGCCTTCCGAGAGTATCGAACCGCACGATTACGTCACCCGCGCGCAAGCCTCTCACATCGTAGCCTACGCAGCTACGGAATGTAGGTACTCGTATAGGTACGAATTATAACTTTGATAGTGTACTTACCATCTATACTTATTTTAAAAAACTATAGTAAAACTATACCTACGTACATAATAGTGTTTACATGTTACATACTTATTATTATAGCGGGGTTTGGAATGGGAGATGTAAAAAAAAGTATGATATAATAAATGATAAAATATATATTTCTTAAGGTAAACTTTTGTAAATCGAAAGTCAGAGGCTGAAATTATTTTTAACGTTCAAGAAAAATAGACACATGCTGCACTATAAATTATAAACACGAAAACAGCTATTTTTTTATGCTGCACTATGTAGGTATAATATTTGATTTGAGCTTGCTACTATAAATTAAGAAAATATTCTGAATGCCCTGTGCAAATATTTTTCTAAAATTTCGGCTGTAGCCGGTAACGCTGACTAGTAGAATAAACATCATTCTCAGTTATAAAAGTCAGCGACCCCTCACTTCGCTCTCAAGGCCATCTCTTACAACAACAAACCCATAAGAAAAATCATCAAAGATGTTATAAGATGTATAAATAACCATATGCATCTGAAAGTATAATTGTAATGTAGTATTGTATAATTCGAAGACGTTTAAAACGGTACTCAGTTCTGACGAAAGGTCACTGTTCCTCGCTGAACTTAGCGCATTGTGGCTACGAATTTCGAAAAGGCAAGCTTTGTTTTGAACAAATATAATGGCAACTTAGAGAGGTGTTCTCAATACGGTGAACCCGCGATCGGTCATATAGCGAGCTTGAATAAAGTGTTGTCTGCCTTATACCCTTTTCCGCAAAATAAAATAAAATGGACTATGATGAATTTAGAATAGATATTTGTTGATTTTCTTGTAATATCTATTAATCGAGTTAATAACAGTAATCTTGTGTAATAATAAATCAATAAAATATGTCTGATATTTTTTAAACGCTTATTTACAATTCATTACTTAACTACATTATTAAAAATTCAACATTTTTTTTATTTTCGTACTTATAAGATATTCTGCAAAAATAATTGGCACCTGTGTGCTCGTAGTTACAAAAGAAACATAAATATTTAAAATATTCGACTTGTCCATTTTCAAAGAGAATTTCGGAGCTAGCAACTTTTGTAGGTTGTTTGAACGTTGTTGTACTCAAAGAGAGCGAGCAAGCAACAAAAGTACTTTCGGGCGAGTAACGGGATTCGCCGGAGAAATGCTCTACGAAATCGAAACACGCGTTACCGTTAGCGGCCCTCGTCCTAAAGCCCGCCGGGATAATCTTGGTAGATCACGATGTTTCCCCTTTTCCGTTACCTACCTAATAAGTACATTTAACCGCTAGCTTAATTAGAAGGAACAATTTATCTATTTATAAACCATTAAATAGAAATTTTTTATGCCTAATATGTATTTATTATAAAATTATTATTTATTTTATCTAAATGTTTTATTAATACAATTGAAATTGAAAATTTAAACGTTTAATTAGTGGAGTTTAAAACATATATTTAATTTAAAAGTTCAATATATATTGTGAAGATATTTAATAATTTTTATGGTTTTTACAGTTTTGTTTTGGTTTTTCATATTGATATTTCAAGATAACAAGTTTAAAGGACCAGCAAAAAAGCTGGACTTATAACTTATTTTATAATAAGTTATTAGTGAGCATTGGGCAAGTTTAGGTAACTTAAGTAGACATAAAGTAATTTGACGTGACGTTCACGTTAGCTGGAAACTATAACATTGTTTCATATAATTATTTTTCGCATGGATGGGAAAACGTCCTATTTTAACGCTCTATACATATTTATACGAAACTATCTTGTCACGCTCACTCATTTTACACTTTCAAGTCTATTCAAGATTCTCTACTTACAAGTAGATCAGCGCCATCTTTCGGCTTGTGTCAAAATTATTTCAAATTTCAAACAGCAACGCTTGCAGTTTACCTTAGCTCTGTGGGAATGTAAAGCCGCAACTATGACAGCACGGCTAACATAATAGTTCAAGCTATTTACTATAGATGGCCTTGCATTATAATTATTTTATAACTAGTATTCGTTTTTCCCTTTCGTTGGGAAGTTTTTGGGAGTGCGGATTCGAATGGATCCGTTCGCAAGCTTACGCATCCCTATAAAGAGTTACACTTATATGGATTGGAGATACACGAAATTCGAAAGCCGAATCGATGAGAAAGGCCGAATCGATGCTTACACTACTCCATGCAAAATAGCACTTTTATGTGGACAAAATGCGATTAATGCGAATCGATGCGACAGATATGATTCCAGCTTAATATTGAAGAAAAAGAAAGTATGTATCTATGTTGTTATCTTATGTAACTTACCTAAACTTTCAATGTACATAAATAATAAATAATTAATAATTTATGGAATAAAAAGATCAAGTGTAAACAAGCTAAGCTGTAACGAGCTATAACCATAAATGTTCTTGTAGTGGTGTAATTGGTACCTAGTATCTACTTCAAACAAAATACATACCTATTAATAATTATTTTACTTATAAAATTTTAACCCATTTTTCTATCCTCCAAGATTTTTCTTTAGCCTATCATGTAAATACGAATCCTTAGTAAGTCTGAATTTACATCTGTTAGCATCGATTCGCATTTTATCCATATAAAAGTGCTATTTTGTATGGAGTCGTGTACGCATCGATTCGGCCTTTCGCATCGAATCGGCTTTCGCATTATTGTACCTCATATCCGTATAAGTGCAACTCACTATAAGGATCCTTTCGTACGCGGACGTCTCTTGCTCAGTAGTCAGTTGATGCCAACTAGGGATTCATGAAGTATCGATATATCGATGAAATCTAAACAACAAATGTAGGTTTTTTATGAAACTCTACTGTCTGAGTCAACTCAACTCGAATGTAAATTTTCGTTAGAGTAGGGCGTCGCACTTCCCCTCTTCTCCCCAAAAATTATTATATATACATAATTATATTGATTTTAGATATGTTAAAAGTACTTATTCACGATAGTAGTATATTTAACTAAAATTCACGGGTAAGTAGACTTTTGAAGTTAACGAGTAATAGTCCTCTAACATTTAAAAGTTAAAATTTCATAGTAAATTACTTAGATGGCATGAATATTGAATAGAAACAGCAAAAATTTTCACTTTAAGCTTTATAATTTTTCAAATGGAAACGGAACCTTCTAAAGCTACGCTACTATCTAATATTATGATATTTACGATACTTACGATACTTTATTTGACAAACTAAAGGACGCCGGCGACTTCGTCCGCTTCTTTAATTCTACAATCAACAGTTCCTAAATCCCCACAATTTAGTTGGCAGAACCCCTGCAGCATCAGATTGAGGAGTTAGGTCCTGGAATTCAACGATTAGAACCTGCCTTTACGTTATAATACTTTTCGTTAATATGTTCATAGTTTTCGTAATAAAATTTTGGTGAACATATACTGTTACCTATACCTACATATTTATTTAGGGAAGCGAAAAGTTATTTTGAGTCCATTACAATATATTTTATTTAGAGCACAGTACCCACTAGTGTTTAAAAAATTATTCTATTGCGAATACAAAATATTATAGTTGATATAATAATATTCCACAATCCAAATATAATATCTATCGTGTCGTGAAAAGAAATACATAATTCCTTTTGCACACATATTTCAATTTGCTCCGGTATTTATATGTAACGCTAGTAATGACCATTTATCATCCTGTTGCGAGTGTAACTACTTACATAAGGGTACATACTTATACGTAAAAAAGTGTAGCTTTTTTATGATTTTTACGTTCTTTATTTAAAAAATAAGCGAATTGATTGGCTGCGCGGGGCCCTGTTCGACCCTCGATTCCGCGCATAGCGTCCCTCTGAAATTCGTCCAATCAGAACGCATTTATACAGAGGGTCCGCGCCCTTTTCATATTGAACTAAAAATTATCATCACACACGGCTTGGAAGAAATTCTGTGAAATTCTATTTTATTTTATGCCAATTTTATGCTCACATAAGTTCAAAATTTTGTCAACTACAACTTCTTAGATTTCGTATTTACTGCTTAATTATTATACTATTTATAATTATTTGCGGTAAATAAAAATATTTTTTATTACTATACTAACGATAGTTATAACTTTCTTCTTTATCAAACGACGACGATACGTGGACGATAGACGTCCACTTTCGTCCAGCTGGACGAAAGTCTCTTTCATTGACTTCCACTGGCCTCGGGTCTTGCGCCGCCTGAATCCAGCGGCTTCCTGCGACTCATATGATGGCGTCAGTCCATCTAGTGGAGGGTCTGCCAACACTGCACTTCCCGGTGGGGATCGCCACTCCAGCTCCTTGGGTCCCCATCGACCATCAGCTCTTCGAACTAAGTGCCCCGCCCATTTCCACTTCTGTTTCAGGACTCGCTGAGCTATGTCGGTGAAGGCTTTAAATAGTTATAACTATTTAAAGATTCTACTCATGTTCTACTCTATATGAATATCATTTATGATACTAGCTGACCCGGCAAACGTTGGTTTGCTATATAATTAAAAAAAATTTGGGGTGGACCACCCTTATCACTTAGAGGTATGAAAAATAGTTTACGTCCTATTTTCAGACCTACTGAATATACACACAAAATTTCATAAGAATCGATCAAGCCGTTTCGGAGGAGTTTTGTTACAAACACTGTGGCACGAGACTTTTATATATTAGATAGAAAAATTATACTTAGTCGATAGCAAAGTCATGTGCCAATTTCACCGTATGGACGTCATCAAGTAATATTTAACCTTCCATACGTTTAACCAAGGAATTTTGACGTTCACAGTTTTAGTGTTGAAGCTAAAAAAGCTATCGCCTCGATTATATGTACTCTGCAATGGTGAAGTTGGCACATTAAACATAATATTAGTTATTTATTATATAATTATATCTATTTATTAACCTATTGAAATACTCCGAATTTTTATTTAAACAGATTAAAAAAAAAAATAATGTCTTGTAAATAAGTAAATCGTTAAAAGTAGAAGACGTGTTTTAATGAAACTGCAAATATGTTTATTAGCTACTCATATTCTGAATACGCCCTCACTTTATTTATCAAATATTGGAGATGATCTGCCAATATACAAACTCAGCACAATTTTAACGTGTCATTCAGTTTTGTCAACTCTTAATTCGGCTTTTGTAGCCAAAAAGGAGCTTGTGATGCAATTCATGATTGAAGAGCATTGTCAAATAGGCAAAAAGTTGTCATTTTAGCATGGGTGCAACCGCCCCCTTGATACGAGTGTGTTATGAGGGTGAGAGTATGACGCATGCGAAAATATATCGCTTGTTTCATGATTTTATATTTTGTTATTTACATTTAAATATTTTTTCAGATGTTGTGCAATGCTAAGTTTGAATAAAATATTTTGATTCTTTATTTAGTATCAAGAACGTAAATAAAAGAAGAAAAAAAAAAACAAACTATAATTTAAGACTTCAGTATACCAAAATAAAGAATAAATGAAAATAACTCCTTTTCTTGAAGTCTTCACTTATCTCTATAACAGATCTCTGCCAGTGACCACAGGTCAACCTTTTAATTAACTCTCTACAATAATTATTTTTATAATGATATGATTATTCAAAAAAAAAAATTCAAAATTCAAAATTAATTTATTTCATATAGGCTAACTTGTAGCTCTTATGACACGTCATAAATCTACCACCGGTTCGGAATGCAGACTCTGCTGAAAAGAGCCGGTAAGAAACTCAGCAGTTGCTCTTTTCAAAAAAAAATATTTTTTTTTTACAAAGCTATGCTATGTATACAGTGCTTCCACAATAAAGCTTAAAAAAAAATGCAAAAATGCCTACGTAGGTACACCAATCCAACGCATGTCAAGATGGGCATTATACGGGTGATAAGTTTAAATAAATGCGAAAGTGTGTTTATATTATGTTAGTTTATTCTTCAATCACGCAGCAATGGAGCAACGGATGGATGTAATTCTTTGCGTAGGTATTGTTTATGACCTGAAGGGTGGCAAAGGCTACTTTATTGTAATTTTTATTCTTTTTACAACATCTTGAATTCCAAAAAACCAGAAATAGATAATGTATAATTAAGTTGAAGATAACTTTATTTTGCTTCCCAAAGAAAAAATTAATAAATTCAAAAATAAATCTGCTTCTAAAATACATTTTGGCACGCGCCTATTTCATTGTAAAAAACGTTCCCATTAATTTGGGCTTATTCGCAATAACTATTCTTTTTCAACCTTTTGTGATTTTTTTGCGTGGTCAACGAGGGGTCAGTTTTTTTGCCCCTAGCCCTGATTGACTGACAGGCAACGGTCATTCCCAAATTTATTACATCTGCGAGATTAATCAAATGGTCTTTGCATATGGTAAGTACGAATAAAAAAATGCTAAAACAAAATTCAGTACATAAATAAGTACCTAGTTGTTAGCTCCAAAGTAAATACACTAAAGAACAAAACAAAATGTGACTTGATCTAGTCTTGAAAGCTTGAAATTTCATTTTTTGGATTTTAAATGTTTTCTGTAAGCATTTATAACTTCTGACAATGATTTCCTTTTATATATTTGTTAAACCAGAATTTATTTTAAGGTGAAAAAGTCAATAATTTAGTATATTTACATATTTTTATTCCTTTTCCATATTGAAAAAGGATAGTACCTACTTGTTTTGCTAATTTGACTTAATTTTTTCGTTTTAAATTTTTTCACTTTTTTTTCCTTATTACAAATCACCGAGCGAAGCTTATAACGTGGATTTCTTTCCATTGTCCACTATCTGACACGCGTCCAATCCACTTTTTATGTCGGATTATTTTTTGCGTCTTTTCCAAAAAACTCCCCTATTTACAAACCAGCGGGGACCTTTGATCTAAGGCTTATTAAATGTAAATATTTCATGAAACATTATCAGGATAGAATTTTTGATAGCATTTGGTTACATTTCTATTCAAACTTTCAACGTGTTGATTGTTTTTTATGGCTTGGCTTAAGATAATTTTTACCAAATATGTAACTAATTTGGTAAACGGGTTATTAATATATAATTAACCTATAATACCTTGGGTAATTTTCTTGTAAGTATATATCGAAATTCTAATAGAAAGATTTTAAACGAACATCAAATGTTACTAAAAATTTTACAACTTATTGAAAAATATTTAGACATACGAGTACGATGTAATATATATAAGTCAATGCATACGAGTTTACAATATTAAGTAACTACCAGCTCTACTATTGTCAAATACTCGAAAGATAATAATTTTAATAACGCGACGGAAAATCTGTCTCTCGCAACCACTGATATTTGCAAATTGCAAAAAAACTTTACATGTGGAGCGTTAAGCATGCAGTTTTGTGGAGCTAGGGTCGGTCAGGTAATCTAAGGTGACCATAATTCTTACAATATTCGTCAGGATATATATAAACTATAAGTTTATATATATGTTTCACAATATATATAAACTACACGTTCTTGAGTTTATAATTAAATCATACCAATATACGGTTACTTTATCAGTTACTTTATCAGCTAATTATTTCTTTTAAGCCAAAAAGCTCAGGAGCAAGAATTGTCGAGGTACTCTATCCTAAGATAGTACTTAAAATCTCTATGATTAAATATTTGATGCGCTATATAAGGGGCAGAATCACAACTTTGGGGCAAATAATAATTATGCATTTTCCGTTTTAAAACCGTTTTACCGTTGCTCGTGCAACAATAATGCTCCAAATTGCACTCTTGCACTGTGACACAGGTTTTTGTCTTCATTTTATTTTTTATATTTTCCTCGTTCGCTGTAACTTGACCTCATAAGTTCATACTTTCAGCAAACAATAATAACTATTTCACTATGAGTGAAATTGAGTTGCTTTCAAAGTATTCAAATATAGGGATGCTACCAACATCAGCAACAGACTCTTTATCAAACGTCAAAACGCCTGTATGGTGTGTAGTATGGTAGCTTGTATGAAATACAAAACTGTGACGTGATAAAACTTTGACGTACTTTTTGTAGTTTCATCGCTAAGTAAATAATTTCAAATGGTTACAACACTTAAAACTAACATCAGAATGGTATTTTACTTATTTTGGAAGACCCTCTATTATAAATCAGTAAGAAATAATTTCTTCTTAACATAGGTGACATCCTAATCATTTATTAAAACATGGTGCCACTAGTCAGAGTATTGTGTCCACGAGCTGACCAGCAGATGTGCGAGCGGCCGGCTGGCGGGTGTTCGGCGCATGCGTCCTGCTAACAAATATGGCCGCCCGCGCTGACATTAAGACCGATATTAGATTACGTTTGAATTTTTGCCTACACACATTCTGTAGCCAAAAAATGGGGTTCTAAGGTCACAATAAACTGTTGAGGCCTACCTAAATATCAGAATATCTTTTAATATTACGTATAGGCTCTTTAATTTATTTTACGTAAATAGGTGCTTATAAAATAATTTAAAGATATACAAAAAAAATAGATAGTACAAATTAAGGTATACTAGTTGATTCCCGCGACTTCATTCGCGTGGATTAAGGTTTTTCGATTCCCGCGGGAATTCTCCTATTTATCGGGATAAAAAGTAGCCTATGTGTTATTCCAAACTATAATCTATCTCTGTGCCTTTCATTCAAATCCGTTCAGCCATTTTTGCGTGATTGAGTACCAAACATCCAAACATCCACACTTTCACATTTATAATATCCCTTATAATATTAATAGGATTGGATAATTATCTTATCTTTAAAATTGATGTAAAAAAAACAAGTGCTAGCGAATTGATGATTGATGCTTAAAAATATAAAATCCTATTAGTATTATAAATGCGAAAGTTTGAATGTATGGATGGATAGATGGATGGATGGATGGATGGATGGATGGATGGATGGATGGATGGATGGATGTTACTCAATCACGCCGCAACGACTGAACTGATTTGGCTTTTTGGCACAGAGATAGATTATAGAATAACACATAGGCTACTTTCAATCCGGAAAATAAGAGAGCTCCCGCGAGAATTAACAAACCTTAATCCACGCGAACGAAGTTGCGAGCATCAACTAGTTTGCGATTTTGGACTATACTTACATTTAAATGAAATAAAAATTATTTTTCATTTAATAAGACATGCCTCCGTAATGTTTGTTTGTTGGTTTGTTCGTTTGCCCTTCAATAACGCTGCAACAGAGCTACGGATCGACGTAATTTTTTGCATGGGTATGGTTGAGAACCTGGAGAGTGACATAGGCTACTTATCCCGGAAAATCAAAAAGTTCCCGCGGGATTTTAAAAACTTAATTCATGCAGACGAAGTCGCGGGCTTCAGCTAGTTATTTAAGTAAGTGCGTTTGTATTGTAGTTGTCGACTTACGTATGCTCAAGCATTTACAATAACAATTGATGATTTTCATTTTCTTATTAGTTTCTGATAAGTGAGACAAATATCTAACAACTAGTTATCTGTATCATCTAGATGAGGTACTTTTCTGTTGTTTATAGTACTATTGTACTCGTATTTATAATATTTTAAAATATATATTTTTATCAGGAAAAGGGCAATGTAACGAAAATAATAATAATTTTTATTTACTCCTAATTGGTCCCACCCCCGTTCATGCGCGTCCACCCCAATTTTACGCAAAACACACCACGCAGTCTTTCGCAAATCGCCAAACGAAACACGTCTCTAAAATGTATCTCACACATTTATACCATTTATCACAGTTTAAAATATATCAACAATACAGCAGATCAATAAGCTCTCAGTAAAAGAAAAGGGACAAGAAAGCCCTTGCAGCTTCCAAAACGTCAAGTGTATCTTTTTAGTAAAAAATATTTTTCTATCGATGGTTTTGTTGAGTAAAATGCGACGTATTAACTTTTTGCGATAATAATAGATTACTATGTGGTGAAACACTTGGTTTTTCGAGGGGTGACTTGGCCATTACATGAAGGGTGAGTTATGTTCTACTCGCATTTTCTAAAAGGGGTTTTAAAAGTTATATAGTTTATTTATTTTTTACATTCGTCTAGGAAAGCGGATTATATATCTACCTTCTAGAAGTAATAAGATGGACCAAACTCGTATTCCAAAATAAAGCTATATATGCATCGAGCTCTAGAAAGACGAATACCTAAAGCAAACATTAACTTTCACACAGTAGCTTTGGTGTCCCCGTAACTTATCATTTTAATAATTTTTTTAATCATCTTATTTTTATACATATGTAAAAATATAATAATATATATAGTAATAATGTATATAAAGTATTGCACAATAATATAAGAGTTGTCTCTAAACGTTTTTAAGATTGGGGTACATAAACACTACCTAAAATATCACAACACTTCAATGTAATTATATAAATAACTATTTACTAATACTATTGTAATTTATTAGTTCAAAATTTAGTTAACACTAGGTGATGCCGGCAACTTTGTCTGCGTGGATTTTGTTTTTAAGAATCCCGCGGGAAATCTGTGATTTTCCGGGAAAAATTTTTCAGATCCTCAACTATACGTTAATGTAAAAATCACATCAATTGATGATCTCTATACAAAATTACCAATTTTGATTGTTTTGATTTATCAGCTGATCTTTTGAGGTTTCCATATTTTTTTTTTGTTTTTAAACCACTCTTGTAATATGGTGAAAAAAAACAAAAAAAAAATTCAAATCGGTCAAGCCGTTTTTGAGTTTTAGCCAGATTAACGAACAGCAATTGAGTTTATACAGTATTTGTATTCAATACTCGTATGTAACAAAAACCCTGTTGTTCCTTTAAGCTACGAAATGTGCTCATGAAACTGAACAATTTTTCCTAAGAAACATAGCTCGAAATATGAAAAAAAAAATGTGGACCTCTTAGTAAATCAATCAGCGGATCGTCAATTTTGTATGGTCCACATTTCACATTCACACACATCCAGGTCCACATTTTTTTTCATATTTCGACCTATGTTTCTTGGGGAAAGTTGTTCAGTTTCATGAGCACATTTCGTAGCTCTCAGGAACGACAGGGTTTTTTTTGTACACAAAAATTTTATAATAGGTATGTTTCAGATGGGTAGGTATAAAGGATGTGATATTAAATTATGATAATTGATAATAGTACAATGCAAAATGCTTTTTCTTCTGAACCGACCGATAGACGTCCATTGCGGAGCAAAGATCTCTTCCACAGGTCTTTCGCCGCGGCCGCCTGCATCTAGCGGTTATATCCATTGATATTATTGTCTGATATCTGATGTTACAGAGTGCAGCGTGTGCGCAGCCGCAGCGGCTGCAGCAGCGGCGGCGGCGTCGTGGAGTGCAGCTCGTGAGCCAGACGCTGAGAAGCAACCACCTCCAGTTGTCACTAATGGAACTGTGAACGGCGATGCGATACTGTACAACAAGGGCGGCTGTAAGTTACTTTTCTACAATACTATGGCTAAGCCAAAACAAAAGGTGGGGTTATGATTTAAGACGTCTATGTATGTGTCAATTTATATATGTTCCACCGTAGCACCTAAGCTAGAGCTTCGATTTTGATAAATTAGGTGTTAATCGATTTGTTATTATGAACCGGGAGACATAAGCTACATTTTATATGAACATGACCATCAAAAAGCATGTTAGATAGGTCATGATATACGTACAATTTTCCATAGCTTGGTTATAAACATTTCAGTTTTTAAACTTTAATGTTATAAACTGTTTTAATGGATTCGATCATCTGAGAAAATCAGCGTTAGAATTATTCATTTACTTGATTGTCTTGTCTTTTCTTTTTTCCAAAGTAGGTAATCAATGTTATAATTTCATACCTATTTAAAAAGAAATGTATTAAGTTTCCTTAATTAATTTACATGAAGAAAATGTAGTCCGTTTTTGCACTCATGCAAAATATAGGAAAATGTAGGGAAAATGAGATTTCTGTAGGTAGAGATACGCTTTATATTCTTGTACTGTAAAAAAATCACTGGTCAGTAAGAAGTGGTGATATTTACACAAAATTAAATTATGTAATTGTAAAAATATTTTGAATGAATGAATATACCTACCTCTATTGTATACCACACACATTAAAACAGATAAAAACAATGAGCTTAACAAACTTATAATATTCGGCGGCCCTATCGCTACATAGCGATCTAATAATATATACATTTTTTATATACATATATATACATATTATGCCTGATTGTATATCCTATCTTATTTACATAACATAAATTACTAGAAATTACTTGGATAGGGCGTTCACTGCTGGAATTTAAAAAGCGTCTCTCTTATTCGCGCGGTTTGTTTTTAAGTTATCTGAAATTATTGAAACCATTTTTTGATTTTAATTAATTTATTAAGCTTAAACAATAGACAAGTAAACCCTAACTAAATCAATATTTAAATATAAAATAAATCTTTACTAATATTTTATGAGAATAAAGAAACAAACTATGCAAAAACTTCCATTCTGCTTGAACTTTCCATTTTGGTGGAATTTGTATTTTATACAATAATTATTTTAACTCGTATTAAAACAGGAAAATAAGACAGTTAAATAAGCAGGTAATTATATTTTCCCTATTTCCTAGCAATTTTTATTCCAAACCGGTGCATGGTAGAGTCTTGACGTATCTGAAGAGCTACAGGTTGGCCTACATGAATTTTTTGTCTATTAAGTATTGAAAATCTTATATGTCATTGAGTTACTAATTAGTTTGCTAAAATACGCCTTTAGAACATTTATAATACCTACTATTCCTATTGTATATAGGGTGCCACCCTTGTTAATTCCATGTATTTATACATAAGAAGGGTGAACCTTTTATACATACCCAGAGAAAGGAAATGCAAATATTTGACCATAGATGGCATTTGGCTACAGACGTGTGTTATCCAGTGCTGCCCTCTATAATATCTTGAATACTCTACATGATGGTACCAAAGTTAACAAGAGGGGTGTTCTCTAACAAACGAAGCTCACACTCACACTGTGTCCTAATATTATAGAAATAATATAGATGTCGCCTTTGCTCGATTGCTATAATGAAGGTTACAAAAAACAAGAAGTTCTAGTTGCTAGTAATAATTACTTTTCAAGTAATATATTTCCAATAGTAACTTGAAAGTAAATAAACTTGAAAAGTAATATTTTTTAATTATATTATGCAATTACAACAACACTATTTTGTATATTATACTAATTATTATATTTTTACAAACTAAATGAAAGTTATCAAAATAACCACTAACATTTTCTTAATAAATAATTAGGAATTCAGCACAATCAAACACATGAATGCTAGGTCAGTTGCTTAGGTAACCCTTTTTTATTTTTGTCATCATTTTCGTGACTCACCCTTAATGATTAATATTTTCCGCGAATAATTAAATGACTCATTGACTATATTATTCTTTAGATTAGATACTCATTTTAAGTTTCAAAGTCTAAAAACTTTTATTAATAACTTAACTAACTAGACAATGCCCGCGACTTCGTCCGCGTCGTTTAAGGTTTTTTAATTTATACGGTAACTCTTTAATTTTCCGGGATAAAATGGAGCCTATTTGTTAATCCTGGGTGTGAGCTAAGCGATTTTTTAAATCGGTTCACACGTGAAGGATTAACAAACATACACACATACAATTATATTAGTTTGATGTGAATTAGTTTATCAATAGGTCATTTACGTAATTAGATATATCTTCGAAATAAATGAACAGCGAGTGGGCTGAAATCAGAAGGTCCAGTGGCGGATTTACCAGCAGGCTGAGTGGGCTGGAGTCTACTATTTACTATAGGGGCGGCAAAGGGGCCAACATTTTTATCTTACAGAAATTAAAAAGATTCATATTTGTATGTCCTTAAATACATATTCTGCAATTTTATAAAAGTATTTACTGCATGTAGGTACCCCAAAAACTTTTATTGCTTATGCAATTAACTAAATAGTTGGGTTATAAAAATAATCTAGAAACTGACAAAATTGTAGAGGTCGTAGGGGCGGCAAAATTTGAATAGCCCACTGGCGGAAAATGTGTGAATCCGCCACTGACCTGATCGATTTTTCAAAACCAATCATTTTAAGACAATCCCTAAGACTTATTTCATAATGACCGTTTTGTAGCTTTCATATTGTATTTACTTCTGTCTCTACAGCCGCTTGAAATAGAATATTTCTTTGAGAAGCCTGCAAAAAATGTCTGCCGTTATCATTTTCAAAACAAAATTCTAAATTATTATATTTGACGTAGTTCACATGACAAGGACACTACCTACGCCGCCCGCCCGGTTTGCAATGATATCTCTGCTTTTACAAAAAGTTACAATATTGTAGTACAACAAATTATATCAATATCTTAATATGTGGGCACTGGGCATGTAGAGTAGTTGAATGTAAAGCTGATTTGTTTTCAAGCAGCGTTTTCTTTAACATTTTAATATTTTAACTTGGCAAAACTAACGTAAGAATTTACGATCTACTCAAGATCTGTTTCAACCTTTAAGTTCACATTTTTTTATTTATATAACTAATTCTGTTACTGAAACTTTAAATTACTCATTATTATCTATTTGAAGGGGAAGTATCGGACAATTGAATAAGTATAACTTCATGTAATATGATTTGCTCTCAATCTACGCATACTATTAAAAAAATAATATCGCTAACTAGCAACGTAGTGTACAGGGGTGAAAAGTATAGAGAAAGTAAACGTGACAATCAGTTGGGTTTTATTATTTTCCAAAACTTGTCTTTCTACTGTATTTTCTATTGTCGGCAATGTTGGTGCATAATCATTCATGGATTAGATGACGACAATAGGCCGACCGGCAAGTTCGTCAGATTTGACAAGGCAATGAAGGGGACTTCCTCAAGCGTTAAGGGTAGAAAGCACCCATTTCAAATTGCGCTTTAGTTTTTTAACTTTTGCATACTAGAGAACGGCTGCGTGTGATAATTAATGAAGACAATGTTCACGATAATCTGTATCTTTCGTAAGCTTTAGAGACTGTTCTATAAGTCAGATTACATGCGTAAATTTAAAAATGGGTCGTAGCAATATTCATCGATGAACCAAAGAGTTTGATATATTTTTTTTAATATTTTTAGCGAGCAAGCCAGCAGGCGGGTCACCTGATGTTAAGTGATTACCGCCGCCCATGAACATTTGTAGTACCTGAGGCACCACCAATGCGTTGTTGGCTTTTTAGGAATTTGTTGGTCCGCCCCTTGAATAACCCCATGTTGTAATTTAGTGGTATGTGATAATTTTCATAAAAATAAATCTGTTTTTAATAAAATTAATCTATGCAAACATAAATATTGTGGAAAGGTGGAATAAACGGGAAAAGTAACCAATGTAAGTAAACTGACTTATTGAACATGTTATATTTATTTAACAAGTTTTCCTCCAAAACTCTTCCTCTTCTTCTTTGCCTTTATTTGAAGTTCCCTGACTTGATTAAGCTATTCATAAGGTAGAATAATTTACCAATCACACTACAGAGCAATAAAGAAATATTTTTTAAGCAACTATCTTTTAATTAAAAGTTTTACATTATTTTATTAAAGCATGAAAGTTCACAGTTATGAAAATATTTACATCATAGCTTACGATTTGAAAATACTCTGTCTCTCAATCAAATGAAAGTTCGTCACGCCTTACGCCCTTAGCTGCACTAAAAGGCCATTGAAAGTTGGTAAGTTTAAAAAAAGGTTTTGGTTTTAAGCTTAAACTGTAACGATTTTTAGAGTGCTCTAAAACTGTACATCATCATTCTATATCATAGATCTTTGAACTAAACAATAATTATCAGTAGGTAAACTTTTCTATATCAACTTGGAAAGGATATACCTACCTACCTTGAATTCATTAGTTAAATTCATTTCGTATGTGGGAAAACACTTTATCGTTAGCATTCCGAATAAAATATTGAACTTAGACTGATTAAGAACTTTATTCTTTTTAATTTCTTAAACATCATCGTCATTAACTCAAACAGCTTGTGGTAGTTTCATAAAATAAACAATTACATTACATATTATCGTCAAAAAAGCTCAATAATAATGGCATTTGGTTATGCAACGACTTCGATTGATAGGTACCTATAGGTAGGTAGAAGTTGTAAAGTTCTACTTGAACTCGCATTCCAGGAATGCTGTTTTCAAGTTGTTTTCATGCTTTTAGAATAATGAACTAGTCTTTTAAATAAATCTTGCTTATGTGGCAGTGAAAGCAACTTTTTATTATGAATATAATCAATTTAACAAAAAAAAAAAATTGGTAATAAATTCTATGAAAAACTAGTTCAGTGCTCTACAAAATTTAAGGACTGACTGACTAAATCTTATTTTAACTGAATTTGTGGAATCTCATACTTACAATTAATTTGTATGTTGCCTTTTTTTTAATAAAACGAACTTGAGAAGGAAATGTAATAAATAATATTGTGTCTTGAGCGGAAAATCTTGCTTAAGTGGCAGTGAAAACAACTTTTTATTATGAATATAATCAATTTACCAAAAAAAAAATTGGTAATGAAATCTATGAAAAACTAGTTCAGTGCTCTACAAAATTTAAGGACTGACTGATTAAATCTTATTTTAACTGAATTTGTGGAATCTCATACAATTAATTTGTATGTTGCCTTTTTTTCAATAAAACGAACTTGAGAAGGAAATGTAATAAATAATGTGTCTTGAGCGGATAGTGTAATGTCTGAAGTTATTTCTTCAGACTAGGTAGGTATTTCAATTATGTCTTGAGAGTATTTTTTGGAAGTAGGTACGGAGGAAAGTTAGGAGTTCGTTCGGTACGGTTCATTTTGAACGCATCGATAAGCATTCCCTTTCTCGGACGAGGAGCGTTATACTCGTAGTCCGTAGACCGCACTCCACACTCCATACTACACATCGCCGTCAACAAGTGAGTAGCGACATATTTCGGATAGGATTGGGGTAAAGCAGCCGGCGCTTTCGGGCGGCGCACACGTTCCGTTAGCTTCTTTATTTTAAAAACGACTTGCTTAGCTATATCCGGGAAGGGACTGAGCGACCACATCGCCGTTCGTCGACGACTTCACCACTGCCACTAATTTTCGATGCAGTCGACCTGCGTACGCGTCGCCAGCCGCTTCGCGCGCATGCGCTTGAGTGCTCCCTACGAATTTTTGATGATAGTTGATAACACATTCTTCACATTTAAAACCACGCAGTTGTAAATGTCAAACAAACTGCGAATAAAAGTGTTATTTGTTTACGCGGAGGATGGATGTTACGCAGAGGTGATATTAGTGGTGCGAGTTAAGATATTTTAGTTAACATGAGCGGGAAGGGAGGCGGAAATGCAGTTCCGTCTTCGAGTAAGTATTAACAGATAATTTGAATTATTTTTAAATATACTGTTCATTTTTAATTTTGATTTGTTTTGTATTTTTGTGTGCCCTCTTTATCGCTCGTCGCACGTGTTAACGTGCCTGCATGTATGTCAAAAGCTGTATCGTGGATTGGAAGTTGTGCCCTTATCGAGCGGATGTGTGACTCGTAGGGCCTGGGAAGCTAATCGCAGGAATTGTTTACAACATCATTGAAATCATTCGAATTGAGGTTAATAGTCGCGTTCATTGATGTCGCACATATGCGTGCCATGTTTGTTGTGTATCGTCATTGTGTAATCAACAACAACAGTTATCTAATTATAAGTGCTCTGTAATTAAATATTTCTAAAGTACGTAAATAATTTAGTCTATTTCTTTTTTAAGAATTTCTTTTTTCATTTTAATGTAACGCTAACAACGGATTTACTTTATTGTAGTTTTTTATTTATCAGGACTATTTGCATATAACTGGGAATAGAACTGAGAATACCTAATTTCTTCAAACTATCGCTGTTTAGACTAGAAGTTATCTGAAAAATAAAAAGTAATGACTTACTATTTTCCCAAAACAGAATTGAGAGCGTATTATCAAACCAGGTACACATCATATCGTAAATTGTTTACTATACTCGTACCAGCCGTACAATTCCGTTTAACTTACGCGCGCGTAGCTTGTAAGCGTTGGGAAGCCTTAATATCATTGATACCTTATTTCTATGGGCATAGAGCCGACCTTACATCGGCATATTATGATATACCCATTAATTTGTGGGAGTTCAGAAGCTGGTGTGCGTTTTAGGCCGACTGCATTTTCGAAGGACTGTAATCTCCGTTCCCCGCCACTCTTCCACTGCGTGTTTTTGTCGTTTACATACCAAACTAGTAGTGAGGAGCGCCGAGAACTGTATCGATGTCTTAGAGTGGGTTTAACTATCGCAGTTGTCAAGGTTTGGAATTCCCCTGTTGCATCAATGAATAACACTATCATTGAATCTCAATGAGCTGCCATCGTAAGGATCGGAAACACATTTCTCCGTTATGAATAAATGTAAGTCATGAGCGCGTTATTTCCAAAATAAATTGTTATTCATAGAGAGTGGTGGAACAAATACCTATTTGGAATTTTTAGAAAGTCGATGTTAAGTAACGCTACGTCCCTACGGCAGGGTCCGACTCCGTAACCAGTCAATTAAGTCTGAATGGTGGTACATTTAACCATCTCTTTCACTCCTAGCTAAAGATCCCGAACGCAAGCGCCACTTGACGATGATTCATGTTTAAATTCCATACCTGCGATTGATAACAGCAAAAAAGCAGTGAACGGCACAATATTCTTAAGATCCACTTACTGGTGCTGTTTTTCTAGGGACGCGCTTTTGCTATCAACATTAATTTGCGTTTTAGATTTTAGAGAAATATTAAAGTTTCTTAAAATGTCAAAATGTTGGAACGGGTCTGTAATTATGTACCTACCTACAACACACATGAATGGGAATATAAAAAGTAACGGAATACTAAACCATGTGCATTCCTATTTAAATAAATTCTTATTCAATGCATGTCAATCGAGACCGCTGTGACTCGTTTTGAGTTTACATTTTTATAGTTATTTAAAACTTATTGCGATACCTATTTTATTTGATCTACGCCGCTCGCGTGCTTAAATTAATATTTTGGACATAAATAAATAGAGAAATCAAAATATAGGATATACCTTCAATACCTACTTGTTATCTAACATTTTTTAAATTATTGTACAAATTAATTTTCATACTACATAAATGATGCTGGCGGACGTATCACGTAGATTTGAATCCAGAGAAAAAGAATCCTATGAGAATTCTAATATTTCGGGAAATAAAAATTCCTTTCAAAATACCAAAAACAATCGTAATAAAAAGTTTTTTTTATAATATGCATGTAACTATGTTGAAGTCAGGACCCATAGTTTCTTAAACTACATCTATACTTATAACGAACTTATTCCCGTGACTTCGTCCACGCGGAAAAAGTTTAGAGTGACTTGCTACTATCCGCGAGAAGTTATGTGTCCTCTATCTCCGATAATATTTACTAGATCTTCACCAAAATTGTACAAAATATTTCTAATACCTAGTACACAATTTATAATAAAAAAAGAATTATCGAATTCAGTTTAGATTTGACGAAGTTATCCCGGATAAACATTATTGTTTTTCAGACAGACAGACAAAAAAATAAAAAAATAAATTGTTTTGGGCTCAGTATTGACAATAAAGCATCCTCCGATTAAAATTTTCAAAAATATATTTAATGTACAGAATTCCTCCCGTTACAGTTTTATTACAAGTAGGTATAGAACTGAGCTCAAACAATTTTTTTTAAATTTTTGTCTGTCTGTCTGACTGATAAGGTTTATCCGGGATAACTTCGTCAAATCTAAACCGAATTTGATAATTCTTTTTTTAATATAAATTGTGTACTTACTATTAGAAATTTTTTGTACAATTTTGGTGAAGATCTACTAATCGGCGATAGATGAAACAAAACTTCTCACGGATAGTAGCAAGTCACAAGCCTTTTTTCACGCGGACGAAGTCGCGGGAATCAGCTAGTTTTAAATATTATTGAAAACTGAACAGAAACAGCTTAAGTACCTAAGTGAAAATATGCAGTTTCCCCTTCCTGTTTTTAAAATGAGGCAGCTTAAATTAACTCGAGCTTCGAAACAGTTTAAAGTAGATGGTTAGTTAATCTTTAAACCAACAATAAGCCAAGAATGTCAAGATTTCTTCCTCATGTTTCGTATTAGGTTTTAGATGCCGTAGCGTGTATGGGATTTTTTTTTCAATGAATCCTTTTTAATATTATAAATGCGAAAATGTTTTTGTTATTGGTTTGTCCTTCAATCACACAGCCACGAGCACTGTGATTTTTTGCATGGGTATAGTTGAGAAACTTGAAGAGTGACAAAGGTTACCCTTTAACCCGGAAAAACAGAGGATTGTGGTGAGATTTTTAAAAACCTTACTCCACTCAGACGTAGTCATGGGCAAAAGCTAGTAAAATATAAATTTAATATAATTTAATATTCTATAGTTCTTCTAACTATAAAATAACATATTTCTCCTCGGTTCTTCATAACAAAACTCAAAACTTCGGGGTTTAAATCCTATAAAATGTAACTATGTATTTTGTATTAAAAGTGAATAATAATTAATCACTTTTACCATCAATCTTGGTAATTATGAATAATAATTGAAAATTATTCATAATTTTCAATTTATTACATTTACCGTAACAATTATATCTAACCAATGTATAAGTATGACTAATACTAAAACTGCATAATGTAATAGTTTGGGGAATGTTAGCAACAAACGGTAGGAAAATGAGACTAGTGAATATAATATTATCATCAAATGTTTGAGTTGAGTGTACTGGAGTGCAATCAAAAGTTAAGCATGCTATGAGGTTTTAAATTCCATAGTGCGGCGCGACGCAAGTAGGTGCGGGCGTCGACTCTCGCGCTCCTTGCTGAGTAAATATACGTGTTATTCGACTGGGATGCGCCTGCGCTGCTTGCACTTGTCCTGTATTCACAATAAGGGGACAAAAATACACGTATACAGGGTGGAATCGTTAAGTGGGTTCAGGAGTTTATCCCTACTAATATGTTTGTTCTTCAACTACACCGCAAAAGAGCTACGAATCGACGTGATTTTTTCAGGAGTACTATAATAATTGAAGACAAGCGTGTTTTTTATTGCGGATAAACCAAGGGTTCTTGCGGGATTTTTACAAAGCGAACTACGCGGCTCGAAGTCGTAAAAAATACTTTACCAACAAGACAAAATAATTATTATGAACAATTTATGAACATAAAGAATTGATGCTTTTTAACCATTATGAATACGTCATACAATTTTCTGAATGACGGTTTTTTTTAATTACCACAACGCTTTGTGGTCTAATATATCTACGATACGAAATTCGTTTCGTAGTCATTTTGATATTTTTGAACTTGCCAGAACTCTTCGTGTCAGTTTCATAAAGTGCTAGAATAGGAATTTTGGCTTGTACCACTGGTTTTTAAGATGCTATAAGAAGGCGTTCTGAGCAGAACTAATAGTATAAGAGCGAATTGGGTCTTTGCGCCTAACATAATATACGACGTATATTATATCTGTATGTCTCACTACAAAAAACTTCACCGCTTAATTTTTCCAAGGAATACCTATGGGTATTCATGGAAAGCAAGTAATACTGTATTAGGTACTCTAGATGCCATCTTCTTAATTATTAATAATACCTATTAATAATATTAATAAAAAAATAAATTAATAAATAAAAAAGCTGTTGAACAATGTGCAATACGCAACATGCAAAAATAAAATTTTATAAAGTCCTTTCGAACTGTCAAATGAATCTACCACTGGTATTTATGATAATTATCTCTTTTTATCACTTGTTTGGCCATTAAATATACGTAATTTAACACAAGTAGGTAGTGCTTCAATATAATGACGAGTAATGAATTAAATCATACACGTTTTATGTGGCTACGCCTTAATTATTTTGTTTTTATCCACTACCTATTATATTTGTAGAAGTATAGTCTATAATGAATAACATGAATGTACTTAGAGTCTTTATTATACACTTAAATTGAGACCAACATAATAATTTCAGGAAGCACGTCAATCCCTTTTATATGAATACACCAGTCCTTTTATTTCGGAATGTTTTGTACAAATATTACTCCTTTGAGTCCATTACGTTAATAAGACAGTAGCGGGTGATTGTAGGTAGGTACTTGTACATCATTATTTGTACTAACATTTCATTCAGGTTGAAAACAAAAAGGCGGAAAAATGTGATATTTGTTCAAATTTGAAGATTATTTAAAATTATTCTACAACTTTTGCTAATTAGTAATAATGTTTTTTCCACTGTTCATCATTAATTTTAATGAAATGACAATAATTTTTAGATAACAAACTTAATACCTTAAAATTACTAAATTTATTTTCAAGATTCTTCATAAAATCCCGTGAAACTTTGATTTTTCCGAATAAAAGTGTCCTATGTCCATTTGCAGGATGAAAGCTATCTTTGTGCTTTTTAAAAAGCTGCTCAACGGCCGAGCCATTATAGATAAAATGACATATGACAATGGTACTGTACAGTGTGTTTTGATAATATCAAAACTGGAAACCTAGCTACTTATATTTTGAAGGACTAAAACGACCCATAACATGCGGATGTTTAGCTCTCGAGCGATAGTGAGGGAGGCTATAGAATCAAGTATGAATGGTTTTTAGTCCTTTTTATTTTGTATGGGATCACATTAATTAGGTAATCTGTGGATTACGACTAAAAATAAAAAATACTATAATCCCTGTATACTCTAGGGATTATTATATTCAGTATTTTTTTTTAAATTTTAGCCTCTAGGACCTAGAAAATAAAGTACTTATACACTTTAGTATCACCATGCTAAGCTGTAATGGCACACTTTTAGAGCATGAGAGGCGTAAAGTTATAAATAACGCTTTGGGGTAGTATTATTTTGTATATATTACCCGCATTATTATGGTATGCTCTTTTAATCATAATATGGTCCATTCATAAAACTAATACATACAATTTAGTACTGTATTCTTACATTACGCATAAGAAAGCAATAAAATGAAATATTCCTCCTAAAATTTTATGTCTATATTTGGGGTTTTATTTTTCTTCAAAGGTTAAAAATTTACGGTTTGTATGGGTAATAATGACATAATGTATTCAGAGGTCATGTCGTTAGGGCTGGAGCATAACTATACGTTCAGGATATGCACGCCACTGTATCTACTAGTATATTTTTAAATGATAAAAAAATGTTATTTTGCTGTCTGTTATTAATTACCCTTTCATGCCTGATCCAATGGCTTAACCAATATCGGAAAATTTTAGCAAAGAGATAGCTTGTATCCTGAGAATGGATAAAGACTATTTTTTATCCCAAGAATTCAAGGACCTCCCACGGAATTTTAAGCAATCTTTGAGAACGAAGTCGCGAGCATCAGCTAGTACTAAATAAATAATCAATAGTAATTCTTATTAATTAGTTTTTTATGTTGTTAATAATAATGCGGGCAATTTAGAAAAATGTTTCTATTATTATCAATCGAATAAAATCCATCTTAATTAATTAATTAATTAATCTTTCCCATTTTTAACCGACTTCCAAAAAGGAGGAGGTTATCAATTCGGCCGGTATCTTTTTTTTTTTTTTTTTTTTTTTTTTTTTTCTATGTATGCCCGCCGATTACTCCGGGGTTTCTTGACCGATTCACGCGATTTTTTTTTAATCGACAGAGGAAGCTCGCGAAATGGTCCCATAAAAATTTTTACCTTCAACTCTTCAAGCCTGATGCTGCAGAGGTACTTTCCCCCTAAATTATGGGGTTTTAGGATCTGTCATTTACGAATTGGTATGCTTGGCCTAAGCATATACTAGATCTTAGAGCTTCAGGTCCTACTCCTCAATCCTGATGCTGCAGGGTACTGCCCACCTAAACTATGAGGTTTTAGGAACTTTCGCTTGCGAATTGATATTATTGGTATTAAGCATAGTCTACATCGTAGAGCTCAAGGTCCTAGCTCTTCAATCCTGATGCGGCAGGGTACTGCCCACCTAAACTGTGAGAATTTAGGAACTTTCGCTTGCGAATTGATATTATTGGTATTAAGCATAGTCTACATCGTAGAGCTCAAGGTCCTAGCTCTTCAATCCTGATGCGGCAGGGTACTGCCCACCTAAACTGTGAGAATTTAGGAACTTTCGCTTGCGAATTGATATTGTTAGTATTAAGCATAGTCTACATCGTGGAGCTCAAGGTCCTAGCTCTTCACTCCTGATGCTGCAGGGGTACTGCTTACCTAATCTGTGAGGATTTAGGAACTGTCGCTTACGAATTGATATTGTTGGTACCAAGCATATACTACATATAAAATTCAAGGTTCTAGCTCCTCAATCCTGATGCTGCAGGGTTGGAGGGATTACGAACTGTCGCTTTCGAATTGATATTGTTGGTACCAAGCATGGACTACATCATGGACCTCCTGGTCCTAGCTCTTTAGAAATTGTGTGTTGTTAATAAGTACTGTAGGTACCAAGTATAGACTTTAGTACCGTAGTGTTGGAGGGAGGGGAGAAAAAGAGCAGGAACAAGCTGCACTAAAAAGCTTAAAATAAAAATTCTTTTCAAAAAACCGACTTCAAACGCCACTACAAAGTATAAAAATAATTTTATTTTGTACACGTTTGTTGAAGTCGGGCGGGCTTAACTAGAAACGATGAAATCGGTGCGCGACGCTTACCTTATGGTGCTAATAAGAGACACGCTTATTGAAATCGGTTGAGCATCGCGTATCGGATTCATCGTTTCTATTTAAGCCGCCCGACTTCAACAAACGTGTACAAAATAAAATTATTTTTATACTTTGTAGTGGCGTTTGAAGTCGGTTTTTTGAAAAGAATTTTTTAGAGTGACAAAATGTTAGCAGCAAACATGTTGCTATTCTGTGTTTACTAACATGTCAGTAATATTTATGCGTTCTATATAATTATCTACATAACATACGTATTTGTTAGCTATTCAAACTATAAACTTTTATATAACTTAAGTCATGGGATACCTTCACAACAATCCCATTCATTCTGTTTATTAACAAAATACATGGCGCATTTAAAAATGCATATGACGAAATAGTAAAAGTCGAAATGAATGTTTACGCTTTCTCATTAATGCAGTATAGGGAATAATAAATATTGAGTATCTGCTGCGGTGCGGTTGATTCTTGACGACAAGGCATGGGGGGCGAGGCACGCAAGGTGCAGCGTTACGGCAATGAATGAAGAAGTACCAGAAACGCAACCTAAATACCACGCATTCTTCGAGTCCCCGCCGTCGCCGGCACGTGTGTTGCCGCTTTTACCTACCGCCGCTACTGCCCGAAATAATATGCTTCTTTGATATGCTTAGCTTACCCGTACCCGTAACCCGTGCATACCAGCGCACGCAAACATTTTGTTGAATTAGCGGACAAATAAAGCTGTAACAGCGATTTGCCTATTACAACATTAATAAATAAATAACATTAATTTAGAGTTTCGATTCGTTTATTACTACCTAGCTTTTGCCTGCGACTTGGTCGGCGCGTTAGTTAAAAAAAAAAACCTGTTTTTTTCGGGATAAAAAGTAGCCTATATCACTCCAACTCCTAAACAGTTGTATACAAACAAAAACTCTGTTGCTCTATTTTGAATAGAGCAGCAGATTTCAGGCACAGAACAGGCGTGATTGAATGACAAAAAACATACTTTCCTTCTATCCCTTTGAGTATATAACCAACTTCTATCCTTACTACTTATTATAAATGCGAAAGCATTTGTTTGTTGGTCTGTCCTTCAATCACGCCTCCACAGAGCAACAGATCGTCGCGTACATACTTTTTATCCTTTTTATCGCGAAAAATCACAGAATTCCCGCGAGATTTTTAAAAACTAAATCTGTCTGTCTAAGTTCATCTGTCCATCTATACAGCTGTCCATCGGTGTGATACAGTAACTTTATTTAAAAACTATTAAAGCTGCAAAGTTGGCCACAGCTATTAAACTTGTTCCTGCTATTGGGGCGTACTCAATTTGTAAAACCTGTACCTGAAAAGTGAAAGTTAAAAAAAAAACTTTATATACTCCTTCGTGTAGGACATCGTTGAATATAGGTACGTAAAACTATTGAATGAATGATTTAATACAGGGTGAAAGGGACAATCGAACGTAAATTGAAACCAAGGAATGAACATGACTAGTCTTTATTTTTTAATCTTTATTTATTTTTTATAAATATCGCGGGAACTCTTTGCTTTTCCGAGACAAAAAGTAGCCTATGTCACTCGGTCGGTCCTCAACTATACCCATGCAAAAAATTACGTCAATCCGTTGCTTTGTTGCAGCGTGATTTAAGGACAAACCAACAAACAAACAAACACTCATTCACATTAATAATTATTTGTAAAGATTAATAAAACTTTAATATTTCTGAAAATTTTTGCCAACCCTATGGTTTCATAATCTTTTGATTTCTGAGTAATGTTCTACGCATGATTTTTATGTGTCATTTTTCTGAATACTTTTATTGACATAACTAGTGACCCGCCCCGACTTCGCCTGGGTAGCACTAATTAATTAATTATTATTTATCTATAGCCAAAAAACAAAACAAAAACTCTGTTAATCCGATCGCTAGTAAAGTTCACAGGATCACCAGCTAGCCTAATCTGAAGATTGCCTGAAATTTCACCAAAATCGGTGCGGCCATTTTCCGTAGGAAACATTATCTATACTGTGTCAAACAAATATCCTACTCTTAAAAGATGGATTACTATTGCTTCATTATTATGTTTTGAATTTTATGAACCATGGCTTATACTTACTCTCTACTACTACTCATCCTAAAAAAAAGTTAAAGCTGTTATTAGTCATCAGTTGTGTGTCATTGAGTTCCTGTTATTTCGGAACTTATTCACATTCCTCAAAATGATTAACTGTATCCGGAAATAGTTTGTTACCTACTCGTATGTAGAGTGTAGATTACTCATCATTGTCAGTCTAATTTTATTAATTAAGAATAATTAATTTAACTACTGTAGTTTCAATAAAATTTTTAACCCTGTATAGACACACACATCCAAGTCAAACTTTAAACAAGCGTCGATTAAGCAAGCGTTATTTTGTTATTAATTTAAGGCTCTAAGGAGCTATTGATTAGTGTATGCTACTAATACTTAATATAAATACGAGTGTTTGTTAGTTCGTTTGTCCTTTAATCACGCAGCGACAGAGCAACGGATCGCCGTGATTTTTTGCAAGGGTATTATAGTTAGGGAAACACATGTCATATATGCTACTTTTATCCTGGAAAAACAAAAGGTTTACGTGCGCTAGTATGCACATTGCACAGGCTAAGGTACGGGTAAGCTAAACTTACTTAATTAATTGCTAAATATCCTACTTCCGATGAAGTTTGCGTGGTGTTAAAGTGGATCATATCGTAGATATTATTAAACCCTGTGAAATAAGGTCTTCAACCTTAACAGCTATAGTGATATCTACACATAAAAAGAAGAGTTCATTCTTTCATTCGGTTCCCACGGGTTTTTTGTGAAGGAGCCGATAAGGGGGACAGTATACCCTTTCTTGGTCCTATAAACGATCGTGGGCCCTCATATATTGCTAATAGATTACGGAATGGTAAAATATCTAAATGTTTGTGCATTTAAAAGAGGGGACGAACCAATTAATGCAATTACACAACTAGTTGAATGTTTCGTTTTGGAATTAAATTACAACTTTCTCTAAGTTCCTTCAGGTGTCTTTAATTAATTAGTATTTTTAGTAAAATAGATGAGGTCAGTGATAAAATATAAAATGCAGTAATTTTAGTAACATAAAATATAAGACTGTTCCATATTACTGATCGATGTTACACAATATTTTATTACTAATGTCGTCAGTTTTTATACTTACTGTTTTCATATATATATACTACTAATATTATAAATGCGAAAGTTTGGATGTATGGATGGATGGAAAGATGTTTGTTACTCAATCCCACCGCAACGACTGAACCGATTTGGCTGAAATTTGGCACAGAAATAGATTATAGTCTGGAGTTTCAGCAGTCAAGCCTTAAAATGAGTATTTTAATATTAGTATTTAATTCGATGCTTTAACATGGGTAGCCTAAGTATGTCATGCTCTCTTTAAACATTTCTGTGGTGTTGTGTGGTGCGGCTTGTTACGTTCCCTTAAATATGGTTGAGCGAAGCAACGGCTGGATCATACGTCATGCTCGTGAACGGGTGCCACCAACGGGAATAGGTCTGCTTCCTGTCTACTCGTCTTAACATGCATTAGATTGTATGTAGGACTTAGGAATCTTCATTGTGGAAGCACTGGATACATAGCATAGTTTTATTACCAATTGTAAAAAAATATTTTTTGAAAAGAGCAACCGCCGAGTTTGTCGACGAGCCGAATTTAATTTTAATTTAGTTAATGAAAATTAAAATTTATTGTTTTTTATTTTTAGGAATTTAGTTAATGAAATTTATAATTTCACTAACTAAATCCACAAAACAAATAATGAAATTATGAAATACTTAATAAAATTTATTGATATTTTTCATGGCAGAGTAACCTATTTTATATAAATGGCACTGTTCCTGTAACCATGTAATAACGCGTAGAATGCAATTTACTCCTCACCACTAAATAAAAAATTACTTTCGAATGGTTCATCCACGTGTCACGTTTTGTACTTATGTTGGCCTACTAATATTATAAAGGCGAAAGTTTGTATGTGTGTGTGTGTGTTTGTTACTCCTTACCACACCACAACGAATGAACGGATTTAACTGAAATTTGGAATAGAGATAGGCAGGATAACACATTTTATCCCGGAAAATTAATGAGTTCCTGCGGGAATTAAAAACCTCTATGCACGCGGACGAAGTCGTGAGCATCATCAAATTATTTATTTTATAAAGTGGGGTAAGATTAAGCCGTCTCGGGAACAGAGTTGCAGGCGTTGTTGGCGCTACCAAAAAGAGGCCTATTTTTTTTTTAAGATAGCCCTTGACTGCGATCCCACCTGATGGTAAGTGACGATGCTGTCTAAGATGGTAGCGGGCTAACTTGGAAGGGGTATAGCAGTGTAAATTCAACCCATACCCATAATTGGTTTCTACACGCCATCGTGCCGGAACGCTAAATCGCTTGGCGGCACGTCTTTAACGGTAGGGTGGTAACTAGCCACGGCCAAAGCCTCCCACCAGACCAGACCAGAGACAATTTAGAAATTATAAATTCCTAAATTGCCCCCGCCGGGAATCGAACCCGAGACCTTCCAGTTATAAGACCACAGCGCTCACCACTGCGCCAGGTAGGTCATCGCCTATGTTCAATGGAGGATGCATTAGGGCTTATGATGATTATGATGATGAAGTTAAGGCTTTTATAGTAATTTTTTTTTTACAGTTGCGGGAAGCTCGAGTGGCAGCGGTGTGACTGGTGTGACGAGGCGTGGACACTGCAAATGGTTCAACGTGGCGAAGGGCTGGGGTTTCATCACCCCGGAAGACGGTGGGCAGGATGTTTTTGTTCACCAGGTACTAAAGAAAAATCATGAACCTACAAATACTCGTCGACATTTGTAATACATGGGCCTTTCCCAAAGAGCGCCATCACACCCGGTCCTCGGGCTTTCTCATCCAGCCACTTCCCGCCACTCTCTTTATACTGTCGGTCCATCTTTGGGAAAGACCTATGTTCAGCAGTGGACGTCTGAAACGATGATGATGATTTAGAATAGAATAAGTTTTTATCCAAATAAACTTTTACAAAGTGCTTTCGAATCGTAAAATGAATCTATCACTGGTTCGGAATGCTGTTCCAACCGAGAAGAACCAGTAAGAAACTCGGCGGTTGCTCTTTTAAAAACACAAACTCAAAATTTGTAACACAGGTTTACCTAGTAGGTAGGTACGAGTGCATTTATTCGGCTTTTTATACTGACCAATTTTTTCTTTCTTCATTTTTTCTCGTGTTTGAGCTATAAAATGTATATCTAACTTTTTCTATTTTTGTCAAAACTTATATGTAATTTTTAATTCCATTCAACCATAATTACTGCTTTGAATATGATTAGTATCGTTACCCAAATGTCGTCATTTTAATATAATAAATGGGTATAGATATGAAAATGCCATGTAATTTGTAGTTCCTTAAAGTTAAAATATTACCTATATATGAAAATATAAAAAAGCTGTTCCGGTCATTTTTAAAATTGCCGACTAGACGCACAATTTTTTATTCTCTGAGCGATGTTAATAGAAATGCGAAAGGTATGGAATGAAAATAAAATTTAACTATATTTACTGTTATGACAATGTTTGGAAGCACATTGCAGCAGTGTAAAAAAGTTATTCGTTACAGATGTCAAGCGCATCTATATCATTTTCGTGAAGTATCTCGTTACTCGATAAAAAATATATATCCATTGAGAAAACACGCAGCGTACCTATCTAGCGGTCGACCCAATAGCGTACTTATTTGTTTGTTCGGCTTATCAAGTCCGGATGTTTTTTCTATACATTTACGCCACTAAAGTACTTCGCCCCACTGCAACAACGCTAGCGGTAAAAAAATATATTAGGCCAACACTATATTACTGGACGTTTTTGATAAGGTAGCATATTTTCTCGTCGTATTTCATTGATTATTTTGCTCTAGCGTTGATATTCATTCAACGTACAATTATATAAGTCATATTTATCTAATATTTCGTAAGTAAATGACGTTAGAGTGAACTTATGACTTATATTATTAGAATTTGTATTTATCATATTATTTTTTGGTTAGGTAGCTATAGTTAAAGTGAAGACTTACGACCTTTGACTGATGTGATGATTTTTCAAGTTAATTTGTTACTATTTTTAAATAATAATTAAGTAATTCAAAATAATATTTATAACGATTTTACTTCCTTTGTTGATTCATACTTAACTTTTCACATTAGTAGGTATAAAAAGCTTGTTAGAGTTCAAAATTTTACGATTACATACTAGGTATTAAGTTATAATAAGTAATACGATTACAAGGTAGAGGCTAAATAATTGTGATCTCTACATCTTTTATAAACAACCCTTACAGAAAGTAGCTTGAAAATAGTTAAATGTTCATTGCTTACAAGTTCCAGTAACGATTGCTAATAAATAAAATATTTATGAAGAATAATAATATGCGTATTAAAAAGTAAGGATTTGACCATTTACTCTAAAAAAGTTTTTAGGAATAATAAATGCATCTACTCTTGGAATAAAGACATTTAGGCAAATTTTCAATACAAAGACGGTCAGGACGCCCAATTTATTCCTAGGTTAAACGTCACTCGACGTTGCTGAAATCGGCACTTGGTTAAATTTTTCACACGTTTTGCTTCTCTTCTTCTTTTGCTGAAAATCTTGCTTTTATACATATGATATCAAGTAGGTAAGTATTCTAATATGAGTTTTATCGTCTTTACAATTGATTAACATTATGAACAATGCATTGGATATTAATGCGTTTACTTAATTGAGGTAACAATAGGCGACAATGCTTACAACATTTGCTTGAATTTCAGAATAATCCAATATTGCATCTTGTCTAAAGTAAATTGCCAATTAACTAACTCGTGTGCTCCATCAACTTTCTATACTTTAGGGAGAAATAAATATAGGTACATTTAGTATTTGATATCCTCTAAATATATAAAAGGAAAAGGTGGCTGACTGACTGATTGACTGACTGAGTGACTGCTCTATCAAAGCACAGGTCAAACACACAATTCAGGATCAGGCTGAAATTTGGCATACAGATAGCTTTTATGACGCATCCGCTAAGAAAGGACATTTAAAAAATTCAAGCTCTAAGGGAGTAAAATAGAGGTTTGAAATATTGAACTTAACATGAGCGAAGATTCAGGCAAATGCTAGTTACTTATGATTCTTTTCCCTCTCATTAAAAACTCCATGTTAAAACTACTAATTGTATAACTTCCGCTAATGCTATCGAGCTTTAGAAAATTATTAAATTGTTTTAAATAATGCTTAGATACTTAACTTTATTGAAAATAAAAGAATTCAAAAATATTTCGTGGGTCGAAATTTTGAAGTAGAGTGACTGGCTTAAGTCGGGTATGAAAGTCTCTTTTTGTCTTTTTGTGCATTCTAATAGATCTTGTAGGTTTTATTTAATAAAAACCAAAAAAATAACAGTCAATACATACTACTCGCGGTTTTTTAAATGATAATATTTAAAAAATCGCGAGTATGTAGTATATTATATACATAGGTGCCACATGTTTAACTTCAGTTTAACCTTTGTTACAGAGCGTCATTCAAATGTCTGGCTTCAGATCGCTTGGTGATGAAGAGTTGGTGGAGTTTGAGTGTAAGGAGTCTGATAAAGGGTTGGAGGCGACCCGTGTTTCTGGACCGTCTGCTGTAGACTGCCAAGGCTCTCATCGACGACCCTTGTCCAAAAAACGCTTCAGAAAGATACGGTACGTAAATATTGCAGCAACAATGTTGTACGTAACACCTGCCCCAATGATTTTGTTCGTATAAAATATAACCTATGTCACCCGTACATCATATTCCGTGCTAATAGGCAGATATATAGAATTTGTAGATAATTATGACTTCGTATTGATAAAGAAACACTAGATTGATGAATTATGATTGATTTAGATTATAGAGATTACAGAAAAAAATATTTGAACCCAATTTAAACTATACGCATATTCCCTATTAATTTTTAAAACATAACTTTCATTATTCAATATTTTGTTTTTCAGTTGCTATAACTGTGGGGAGTTCGCAAACCACATAGCCGCAAAGTGCAGTATGGGGCCACAACCAAAGAGATGCCACAATTGTAAGAGTGAAGATCACCTCATTGCTGATTGTCCTATAAAGGTAAATGAGCTCTAGTTATTATAAGGCAAATCTCTATGCTTTTTACCAATATAAGTGAAAATTTTCTAAGCGATACCAATTACCGGGATCGCGATTCACTCGCAAAATTAAACTTAAGCCTTAGCAATACTTGCTTTGTGCTTTAAATTGTGCAACATATGTCACTAAAAGCTTGAAAAGTCATTAATCATTTGTGTAGATCATAAATAAAATAGTTAAAGAAAATATAGAGCTATGATAATTTTTATATTCTTACTATACTGAAAAAGATAGGTATAATGTTATTATTGAAATTTATTTTTATTTATTCGACTCCAATAACATAATCATCTAAACCACTGGAACGAGGAAATGTGCCCAAAACGCTGCTGGTTGCTTTACCCCGCTGAATGGTCAAGTATATGTTGGCCAAGGTAACTTCCAGCCCTCCATTCACCAGACTCTATGAGATATGATATGAGGGGATCGCTGATTTATTATTATTTATTAAATTTAAATTTGTATTTTAGGTGGAGAAGAAAAAGGATGATTCGCAATCGAAGAACTCGGGCAGTTCCCAAGACAGCGCGCAGAGCAGCCCTCAGCAGCCGTAATCTTACGAATTCGTCCTTCATATTGTTTATTCTAGCAACTTGCTGGCGTATTTTAACTTGACATTACCAAATCTTGTCATACACATAGAGCTGAGGTGTATTTCAAGCCGACTAACTTGACGAGTACGTTGAGAACTGATGGGTCAATTTGGCAGATTAACGTAAGTTCAGTTTCACATATACTTAAACTTGAAAATTATCCTCGGAGCTCTGTTGTGGCTAAAGCTAGACGTACAAGTTTATAAACGTACACCTATAAAACGTTTAACTTATCTACCTCATTTTTTATTACTTAAGGACCAGTGTTATACATATTTTGTTAAGAACAAGACTGATCATAACAAAACTGAAAAGTACAAATCTACTTTTAGATTTTATGATTTAAGTTGGCATACGTAACGTAGTACAAATTATATGTGTTCGAGTGTTCGTAACTTTTATTATTACATAATATTTTATACCCAAAGTTGTGTGTGTTTGTATAATTATTATTAATAAATAACTTTGTTGCTATATTATATTACCACCTTTAAGTTATATTTAGTTTGAAGTTATTTTAAGTGAAAGTTTATTGTGACTAAGAACATCTTAAAAAATGCAGAGAGCTCATAATGTACCTCCTAGGAAGTAAGTTTAATATACGTACGAATGAGAACAGTCCTGTATTTCAACGTCAACACTAAAATTAATAATTTCGATGTTATTTTAAACCATTAGTAATGCTATTTTTTATGTTTCTAACGCCATTAAACTGGTTTTTTTTTATTCGACGCAATATCATTAGCATTAAGAGAACCAGCCGAGTATTTAAAAAGTAAGAACAAAATAAGTTAAAATTACAATTTATCATGCGCATTATTATCGATATATAGATAAAATATTACATATGAGTAGTAGTAGTCGAAGGAAAATTTACATTGAAATAAGGCTGGTACCGGAAAAAGATTTAGACATTACTATACATTTGTCCTTTTCGTTTTATTAATATAAGACAGAACAAGAATTATTAAAGAAAAATGTAATTAAATGATACAAAGTGAAACTTGATGTGCCAAAGCCCAAAAATATGCTATTGCAATAAAACTTAATATTTTAGAACGTAAAATATACTGTCAATTAAGTACGTACTAACAACATAAAATTGTAAAATATTATTATCGCAACATTTCTTCATAATGCACCAAGATATATAATTTTGTATACAATGTTTTTAACTAATTAATAATGAACTTTTGTTTCTACATTCTCAAGATACTTACACCACTGTAACATGCTATAAAATAAGCGAATTATGATGCTGCAAACCCATCGATTTATAAGTAAAACTAGTTATTAAGTAAAGTATCAATGCTGAAATAATTTTAATATTTAGTGTGAAAAACCTGAACGTCAACGTAGACGTAGACGCAGTTGACTAGGTAGGTTCTTACGTTAGGTTTTCACATTTTGTTAGAACTATTGAAATAAGACAAATAATTTGCTAAATGGTAGTATAAATAATAGGTTTAAGAAAATAACTAGGAATAAATACCTCAATACTGTAAACAAAACTACCTCATACTGCTAAAACTTCAGTTAAAATACTTTGAATGAAAATCTATTTTATTTGTCAAAAGTATACTCATTTGTACGAGTATTTTTTAATGTACTAGCTGATAACCACGATTTCATATGCGCGGCTATAGGTTTTAAAAATATTGTGTTATTACAATGGTCGTGGGTATACTTTAATTTTCGGTATAAAAATATCAAACGACTGTCTCCGAAGTGCAAGTTAACTCTGTGTCTTCACACGAACGGTTAAGTCCGAAGTGAGTGAGCCATGATAAGAATGATAACAAACAGGCAGAGAGATAGACAGACATATTTCTGCATTTATAATATTAGTGCATGTGTATTTTGATTTTAAATGTAAGTGATCAGAACTGAGTAAAACTACCTCAAACTTTTACTAATACCTAATAGAAATAATATCGAAGTACTATAGCTATACCTACTATTGTTAATAACTTCAGTACTTCTATATTATTTCTTATTAATTTATCCTAAGAGTTTATCCGAATAAAGAAGTTAGTAAACTATGCACTAGTAGCATTAATCTAGAACTTGCCTATCCTAACTTTGATAACATATGATCTGAGTCCTCTATTTTTTTTTGTTCATTAGTATTTGCATAATTCGAAAGTCCTTGTTCTATGTCTCATTCATCAAAGCATAAATAAACGGTCAAATGCATGTCAGACTTGTCAGACTTGTCAGGCGCGAGCAATTTGAGTTGTTTGTTCGTCACTATATTGTGCATATTTGAAAGGGATGTATTTTTTTTACATTTTAAAATAACATTACAAGATCATTAAGTTAAACTTGGAACTTGAAATTTTCACAGCATTAAGAGGCCATTGAACTTTGTACTTAGTATAAATTCCAACTTAGTACCTCAATTTTCTGAGAAAAAGGGCCTTGTCAGTTGTCACACAGACAGACTGACAACAAAGTAATCCTTTAAGGGTTCCGTTTTTTTTTAACCTAAAATCCGACAAACTATTAAATTATTATTTCTTTTGGTTACATCTTTTACAACTATTTTCAAAACTAAGAACCACAATACAATATCTGTATATCATAAAAGTGAATCCCTATTTCCCTTAGTCATGGCATCACGTGTGCGGCGTGAACGGCTGGACCAATTTCGCAAATTCTTTTTTTGTCGTGTTTGTTGTAAGGGGAAGGTTCTTAAGGAAAGAAAAGTTAAGAAAATTGCTCTGAAAATTGGATAATTTATAAAACTTAACAACTATTTTAACTTCGCGAGTTTGACAGTTCGTCAGTGAAATCTGACAGTGAACATAAATACGAAACAATAACGGGTTCATACAACACTGTTTCCGACAACATCAACCCATTAATAGTCGCTAAAATTGTAAAGTGTTTGTTTGTTGGTTACTTATTGGTTGGACCTTCAATCACGTAGCAAGGCATTGGATCAGCATGAGTATAGTTGAGGACTTGAAAAGAAACATACGATACCTCAAATACCTGAAAAGTAGAGGGTTCAAGCAGGAGTTTTAAAAACCTCCCCTCACGCGGACGAAGTCGCGGGCAGAAGCTAGTCCCCAATATTTTAATACTAAGTTATAATATATTATTGTTTAGTCATACAATATTATTAGTATAATAATTTTACATACATAATGTAAAAGGCGTCATTTTATACTTACAGCGCAAAATCGAACTAAGGTATTCACAACATTTAAGTATCCTGTGAGAAATAGCTATTTTTATATCTTTATGTAAAATTATTTAGCTATATCATTTACAAATCCGTAAAACTAATTATTATTATTTTACATTGTGCAATGTGCTTGCATAGTATTTTTAGTGACATTTTAATATATCTAAACTGGGTGTTTGTGTATTTGCAATAGAGTGTTTTATAGGGATTTTCAATAAACTGATAGGTATGTACCAAACACTATGCCCTGCTTTTATTCATTCAAATTAGGTATTACGAATACGGGTTTCTTATTTTAAAATATTATGTAGCCTTAAGAATGTAGTTATAAGAATTAATAAGATTTTAAAGACTATTGGAAATCATCTACCTCATAATTTAATAAAGTTTAGAGTTTATTATTAAGTTAATATTATAAACTTATATAAAGTCTAGCTATTATTTTTATTCAATCTTCGAATGCTGAATGATAAAAGGTTTTGTATTTCTTATGTTTAGAGTCTAAATTTTGTTTTCTTTTTATTTTTCAAAGAAAAATAAAGTATTAAATGGAACAAGTCTCTTATTACATATTAACCTGTGTTTTTACTTTTAATGACGCATTTGTATACGTTCCAGGCATTTTTAAAGCAGGACTTTATCAGAGACCATATTTAACCCCTGATGGAAAAAGGTAGTATTATCAGTTGAATCGCTTTGTCTGTCTATTTGTGTCATCGTAGCGCTCAAATGGATAGAACGATTTGAATGTGATTATTTATTCGAAAGCGGGTTTAACTGGAATGTTCTTCGCCATGTTTTATAAGAATCCGTCCAGCAGCTTAGGGACTACTAACTCTTTTCTCAGCCGGTGTAGACATCTGAGCAGTACTATTGATATATTTTATACTAGGTACTTCCTCTAATCTAATCAACTTGGGATTTGGCCATAAAATGGTACAAACAAAAATATCGTGTTTGGGTTCATTTTGATTTCCTCCTAATGAGTAGTTGGCTTATTAAAAACGAAAAGGGTCTGATGATGGAGCAGGAAGGTAATGGGTAACAGGATGTCGGATATACCTATTTCCTAGAACGACTATTGATTCTATACCATGGATGCACTTTTTCTTATATCAGGGTTAGTTTTTACATGTAATACGGTGATGATAAAGTAGTTTAAAATGGCAGATGTTGACTATACATTAATATTAGGAAGTTATAGCATTATTTAGCTTCAAATCATATGTATATATGATACACTAAAACTTTGCTATTTGGTTCTTATCCTATTTATATACTCGTAGCTATATCTATATAGCTACTCGCGCTAATTCACTGACTGACTCATTGATGACCTCTCCTGTAAAATTTTGTATGAATAAAAATTTCATTGTTTCGTATAGAAGACAAAAATTCATTCGGAGAAAAAATATGGAGAGAGCTGATGAGTGAGTAATTTTTGAAAACGACTAATACAGATTTTCATGATTTAAATTTTAAAACTTATTAAATAAGGGCCTATTTTCATGTCTCTGACTTCAAAAACACAAGAGAATCTCATTTAACCTTCCAACCCCCATTTCACTCCTTTCGAGGGGAATTTTCTCAAAACCGATTCTTAGCTGCTGCTTCCATCCTAGAAAAAACTTACCTTTCACTTATAGACTTTATACTCCCTGAGATTTCGTGTTTTATGAATGACTTGTATTACGCTCTTTTATTTAAAGATGAATATTTGTTTAATCTACCGCATTTTCACAAGAAAGTCATAACATGTGGTAGTTACCCATTCAGTCATGTAAGCTGTTATCCTTTGGTGTACAATAAAGAAAATATTCATTTTTCATTTTTTCATTTCATTTCCAGTCATTCGATCAATTTTCACCAAAATAATTGTCGATGTATTAACGTAAGTAACTTTTAAAATCCTAAGTAATTTGTAACATTTATTTTTTACATTTCCACTAAAATAAGATTATTGGATTCACTTGTCCAACACACTTAAGTAAACTTGTACTTATTTAATTAATTTAAAGTAACATTTTCATAAGTTTTGTAGCGAATAAGGGTGTGTTAGTGTCGCACGTCATAGTCCTTGGTGGTCCTTGGAGGCAAGTGCGAAGGCCATCGATGCCGAGAGATGTCACGTTTTTCAGGCGAGCCGGGCGAAGATGGGCGCTCCGAGGATGCAGCAGTGCGGGGCTCCCCCCGCCTCTCCCCGCCCGCCCTGCGCGGCGCCCGTCGCCCCGCGCCCCTCGCTGACGTAACGCTGCCGAGTCCGCCCGCCCTAGTGTGTGCCGCGCCGCGCTCCGACCGACCGGGCATCACTCACGCGCCCACCAGTCTTTAGTGTAAATCACTTGACGTTTCACTCTCTGGACATCAGATTCGGTATCGAACTCTATTAAAAGGTGTTTAACGAGGCTGTGCACGCGCTCATGTGCTACCCTTACCTTAAGGCCCCAGTCCGTTCCCCTGGCCGGATGCATCGATGTCATTCCTCAATAACTTCTCGTTAACACCGTTGCAAAATTTCCTTTTCAGCGCCGTTTAGAGTCTTAGCATATCGATTAATATTCTTAAGATTTCGGGTAGTAAATCATTAAAGTAGATCACATTATTATTGTTGTATTTAATCGAATCCGTGTTATGCTTAAGATATATCTGTCAAATTAGATATGAATCCGATCGGGTTTAAAATCTGATACCAGCGTGTACTATTTCCATTTACTACTACACGTCTAGCTGTGTCTAATGGAGCCGTCCACCAATAATGCAATTACTCTAATTTGAAATTCTGATTGAATTAGAATATGTAGCATTGCACCGTACTACATACATATATGTGGCCGTTTATGTAATAGGGAATAGAGAGGAGAGAATATTAAATCTAGTATTATAGTATAATGCTAAAGTTTACTTTCAAAATCATCAATGTTTACTTGAGATTTATAAATGCTAAATCATATCAAAACAGATATATCTTAATCAATCGTGAATCGAAATGCGATGTGTATGTAGATCGTCGATGGGTTTCAAACACGATAATAGATTTGGACATTAATTGGCATTAATATTCTTATGGTAAGTTACATGTGTCTGATCCAGACGTACCTAGGTACTCGTAGTGTTCAACAATGCTTTTTAGTCTTTAGATTCATCATAAATTTCAAAACGAAGTCATGTTTATTAATTCATAAAACAATCATTCACAATAATGGCCGTAGTTTTTTTTATAACGTACAAATGGCCTTCATTTTATCTGAATGCGCTATCATTGTAATGATATAACGGACTATCATTATTGTTCAGGTATTGGTTTCATTTTTTCAAGAGGAAAATTAGATGAATGTTAGTATTAGCATGGAGACTAATATATTTGTAGTATAGGAACGAAACAATATTTATCTCACAAACATATCAAATACCTACTTTTGTGACGTTTATAGGTACGATATTATCACATATACGAATTGTTCTATGCTGATTTCTAATTCTTATACCTATGTCATGCGTCCTAATTTTCTCCGCATGAATGAACGCTTGCCGAGGGATTTATTTATTCACTTAGTATTGAGAAAGAAAGATAATTTTATCTGAACCGAATTGTTGGAATAGATTATACAGATATTAAGAGCTAAACCTTTAAAACACAGATAAAATTTAATGTGTTTGTTTGGTTTAGTGTATCAACATTCTGAAAATATCGAGTCAGATACCTTAATACATTCAATACATAAAATATAAATTGGCTTTAACGGTTTCCCAAAATATACTTACATCGTCATTTTACGAGTTAAATTGAATTTTGAGTAGGTGAGTTTTTTATAGAGTTATTTATTTCGAAAAATAGTGATAGGAACTTTATTATGTTTAAATATCTTTTACGTTCAAAAGTCAACAAACACACACCTTCACCATGATATTCCATGGGTAAATTTTACGATGGCAGTGCTCCAGCGAATTAAAAATTCAATGACATTATTATTACCCTAATGAATTAATTGAAGTTATGTATTTTGCATGTTTTTAATTGAATCTACAACTAGTACAAAACTCTAGGATTTTGATTCTTAGAATCTAAATTTATTATTACTAGGCAACCATCGCTGCTCGAGACTGACAAACGATTGACCGATTTTAAATTAATACTTTTCCCTCATGCTTCACTCTACCTGTCTTGAAGTAATTTAGTCAAAAAAGTGATCTAGTTCTTACCCTAAGTAATTTCCTTGTAATATTCATTTTTATTTCTAGTTCGCTCCGTACTAGAACCTCGCGTTATCAATGGCATAAATATTTGTTAGTAAAGCTTTTTTATAACTTTTACGTAGGTACTGATTTATGTATTATAGCTTAATAGTGCATTTATGAGGTATACGGAAAGTTACACAAGACAGACGGACAAGTGTAAATTCTTAGAAGTAGATTAAGAGATCTTCGCTCGGTTAATAACGACTATTTCAATACTGCTTAGTTATTTAATAGAATTAATAGATTTGTTCATCCGCTAATATTACCCTAAACAATCTATGTTTGTTAAACAAACACAAAATTTTTTTTCCTTCGAGTTGTTAAACTCAGCTCACATCTACAGAGTGAATTTGAAAAACGAAAATTGGCTTTATAGGATAGCAGGAGCCAAATTCAATTTTGTTCTTATGGGAGTTTGAGCTTACTCTCTTAGGCTCTTATGTTCGTGCTTTAGTAAGTATTAATTACTAATTCACTAAAGAGTCGAACGCATAAACGCTTAATGTATGAAGAAACTACTGGCCGGTTAGGTTTTGGTGGCAATGCGCGTTGAAAAAAAGTCTTGTGCAGTGTGCATTCATCTTTCTTTTTTTCATTTTTTTTTTCTCTCACTTCTAGTTAGTAAATTGTTGCAAGTTCTTATTTTCTCGTAGGTAGTGATGAAAAATAGTGTGTGTTAGAAGAGGCCAAAATATTTTGTGCTCAGGCGGCGTATATTGAATTTCTTGTTATACTTAGGATTCTACTTTAGAATCCTTTGCTTCGCTCTGAATTCAAAATAACGTCCTCGAGGTACAAAATATCACTTTGGCCCCATGTAACACGCATAACTATTTCATACATTTTCTCCTAACGGATCTTACTAAGTACATCATTTTAAAAACCGTAACCACACGCGTGCAATTATAATATTATGGCATTTTTTAAAATAAAAAGTCGTGTGGTAAAATAACTTTACCGCACACGTTCGGTAATCCATCTCACAAGTGCTAACGTATGAGGTTTGGCGCCTCCCGCTAACTTCACTCCCTTTTAACAATGTTGACAAAATAAATAACTAGTGAGTGATGTTAGCATCAGTTGGTATTTGTATCTAAGGGTCTAGGACGATTCTACTATCTACGTGTTTCATAATTATTGCGAAACAGATTGACTTGAAGTTGCTTTTTTACGGAGTCCTTTAAAATATCATTTTGTGAGTAGGTAGATTAATAAGTATAGCTTATAATATAAACGTAAAAATTCATTTTACAAAATGACTTCAAACGCCACTACAAAGTATATCAATTTTGAATCGAATCGAAGGAAATAGAGAAAATAAATAATTATGATACAATTAATAAAGCCTGAACAGTATGAATTGACTGCCTTTTAAGGTTCTGTACCCAAAGTTTGCCAACGAGAACCTATTACTAAGCCTCCACTGTACGGCCATCCGCCTGTGACAGATATGTCAGCGGGCAGTATCTTATGATCATTTTTTTTTTTTTTATATATAGACTAGCGCTTGACTGCGATCTCACCTGATGGTAAGTGAAGATGCAGCCTAAGATGGTACGATCATGAACCGTAATAGGTAGATTTTTGAAATTTTCACAGAATGTGAAAACTATTGCCGCTATAACAGTAAAATAATTTAAAAAAAATTAAGGGGGGTCCCCATACAAGAAACGCGATTTTTCTGCGTTTTTGGCTCACCCTTAACGGTAGTTGTTACGATGGCACGGAACCCTTCGTGTGCCAATCCAACTTGCACTTGGCCGATTTTATTTTATTAAAATGTTACAACAGTTGCATTTTTTATTAGGAATGAAAAAGAATTATGCTCCTTGGTAAATATAAGCTTTCAAAAAGCCCCAAAAGAAGAAGTCTGGCGCCGTTAGATCTGGCAATTTGGTCAGCCGCTTCAAATCGCCAAAAGTATAGATCATACGGTTCGGAAATTAGTGTTTCAAAATCGCCATCGTAGCCTGAGCTCCAAGAACAACGCTATATTTTGACGACATTTGTAAAATAATGGCATTACGATACTTTTGCTCCACCTGGTATTACGAATACACTGTGAACAAAAAGCAAGCGTATATTTTATAGAGCACCGTCAATTAAGTGCCATCCATCCATCGAACTATAACGCTTAAAACAGAAGTTTCTAACAAAATCTCGCTCCAAACGTAAGCTCAAATCAATCAATGAATATGCGAGTGCATGTAATTATTTTCTGTACTGGTACTGATAATTACATTTTTCATAGTTATTGTGATGAATTATGATACTCTTTTAAAGTACAGTACTTCATTTTTTAATAATTTTCTCCAAATTCGTCGTGCTAGCGCGAAATTGGCTTATCATAGTCAACTATTGCGCTTCTAAGAGTTATAGTTCGATGGTGCTATCTATACCAATAATATTGATAACCCCATATTTACTTCACAATTATAAGTGTAATAGGTATTATTTCTAAAAAGAAAGAAAATGAAAATTAATGACTTATTAGTAGTTATACCTAGTAGCTTTCTGTTCTATATAAAAAAATAACATCCAAGTACCTATAATAATACAGTAAGAATACAATTTATTTTGTTAAAAGTAATAACTAGAAACATCTTTCAAAGATACTGGTCGAGATGATAAGGTATTTGGGATACAACTTGCAGAAATCGATAGTAGCGGAAACCTGCAACAGTCGGTACCGTAACTTATTTGAAAGGCTGCCCGTAAATATATCTTGTCTATGTGTAACTGATGCATTTTAGAAAAGGTTCAGTAATAAATAGCGTTCTCTTTCCATCAAAGAATATTGAAATTTTTTTACTAGAATAAGTATGTTGAAAAAAATCAAATTAACCCTTGTTAGCTCGATTTTAATTCCTGTTCAAAAAAATTACCTTTTTTCATTAAAGAAAAAACTAATTAAATTATGTTACCACGCTTACTATGCTTTTGCAAACTAAAAGATCCATTTGAATAACATTTTTTTTTTCTTCTTTTTAACTGAGCCCACGTAGAACAGAACCCAAACAATCCAGTTGGAAAATGAAACAGTGGAGTTGCGATAGACTGTCAAAATTCCAGGATAACTATCAACCTGGTCTGTAATGTGACACGTCAATGCATATAAATATTGTGTTACGTCGCTTAGCAATGTCGATGGTTCTCCTAAGGATCTACTCATTTCTGATTTGATCTCGCAGGGATGTTCCGAGCTTAGTTCTCTCCACCGATGGTTGAGTGACAGTGAGTTTTACAAGACAAGCCCTATAGTTCGAGGGCACCAAATAGTAATTTGCTACTAAACACTTTTTAGCAGTAGTATTAGTTTCAGCATATTTGTACCCCTTCGCCGTATCTTTTTTAATTTTGTATACTTTTGAATCTCTATTTAATGATACTGATTAATGATAATAAAATGAATAGTAAATCGAATCAAACATCGATTCGACTGATAATCATATTATAGTGTTTTAATATTATTTTTTTTTGAGAATATACTAAATATACCTATAATTCGAATAATTAACACATTTTCTTAACATCGGTTGTGCGCCGTGTCGCTGTTGATATATAGGAATAGACACTGCTTATGTGCTAAATAGTTAATAAAGTTCGAGATTCAATTTCAGCCAACCTCAAGTCAGTTTGCTGATAATAATAAGCAAACATTTCGTGTAAAACTTTGATGATATTTTGCATCGTATTATTCTTGCAAGTGTAAATTAAATGAAATGAATACACTTTATTGTACACCACATTAAATAGAAATATAAAAGATAAAATTAACTTAGAATAAATTATAAGAATGAGAGCACAAATGGCGTACAAAGTGTAGGGTGGTAGTGTGTACAAAGGGCTTTAAATTGTTAAATTTTTTCAATAAAAAACTAGGTCTTAACCCCAACCAAATTCAGTTTTGCTTAACCTGTCTAAGACTCACGAAATACAATTTGGACATAACGTGTGGCCAGGATCCAAGAAATTATACGTATGTTCTGCGCACATTGCCTAGTTATGGTGTTGCCAAGTAAATCGTGGTAAGTTTGGAATTTGTTGAAATTGCACGTACATAAATATGCCATTTATTATTCACTTCAATTTCATTTTTAGGTCCTTTTGTTGCCTTGTTTGGTTATCTTACATCATACGTAGTAAAATAACCATAAGACTGAGGCTAAAAAATACTAATAAAAATTACACAAATATCTTAAAAGTTTAAAAATCTATTATTTCAATTATTAAATAAGATCTTTCATATTTATTTTAATAGCTGACGTTCGCGATTTCGTCCTTGTGGGTTTTTTTATATCCTGTGAAGAACATATTATAATTTTAATTAAAAAGGAAGTCAAGAAATATGTTTGATTCTAAGATGCTCTGTGTATCTTTTCCACCATGACCCGAAAAAGGAGTCATACGGAGTGTTATTTTCATATTTATACTATTAGTATACATAAAATTAATAGTTTTATTTTCACTTTATCTGATAATAAAATCAACTCGGTAGTTAATTTTTTTTTCAGTTGAATCCGTATTATTTTACAAGTTTTTGCCTTCACGACTATACGTCCGCGTAGAATTAGGTTTTTTGAAAATCTGGGAAATCCTTGTTTTATCGGGATAAAAAAAATTGGGTCATTCTGCAGGTTTGCAACCATACCAACGTCGATCCGTTGTCCTGTTTAAAAATTGAAACACGTGATAGGTACTTCTTTATTTTTAATCGAAAGCCAAGATACCAAATTTCATAGATATAAATGCTAATTTTCATATAAATAACTTGAAAAATGAAAAACTGATAAAAACTTTTACTCCCATTTTATACCTTTGGGGTAGAATTTTCAAAAATGTGAAATATATACTTCTTTGCTTTTAATCGAAAGAAAAAATACTAAGGTTCATGGATATAACTTGAAAAATGACGGACTTTCATACAAAATTACACCCCCTATATATTACCCCTTTGGGGGTGGAATTTCAAAAAATCCTTTCTTAGTAGATGCCTACGTCGTGTAAGGAACCTACTGTCAAAATTTCAACTAACTTCACTGGCTGTGCGTTGATAGATCACTCAGTCATTCCGTCAGTCAGAACAAATCTTATTATAAGTATAAATAAAAAGAATTGCTTGGAAAACCACGAGTATATTAAATTCAAACTAATAAAAATTAAAGTAAGAGTAGTTTTATTTTAAACAAATACAGAGTTGTTAAATTCTTTAACCACAAGTTGGCAGTTAGCTTATCAGAGTACAACATTTGACCTAGTCGCGTCATAAGCCTCAACATACGTACCTACATGATTGTTTTTCAGCAGTTTATAACTAAGACTTGGATATTGTTCTTTAAATTTAACTAGCTTTTACCCGGGGCTTCGCTCCCGGCATCTAATTGAAAGTAATGCTAAGTGGTGATTTCTATATAAAATTAACAATTTAGAATTTTTAGATTTTACAGCTGCTTTTGCTGCAGCCAAAAGCTTTTCCTTTTTTTTAAAAGCATAGCAAACAATACAAATAAAAACTCAAATCGTCGAAGCCGTCTTAGAGTTTTAGCCAGACTAACGAACGGCAATTGATTTTTGACCGAGCGAAGCGAGGTCTCTGAGTCTCTTTGAGTGAATTTGCACTTGTCCGTCCGTCCGTCCGTCCGTCCGTCGTCTGTCAGAGCCTTATAACTTCTGAATTACTGAACGCAATTACTTCAAATTTAAATATAATATGTAAACTGATGGCCTTCAGCTGAATATTGCATAAAAAAATATAAAAAACTTTATTTCAGGGAGACTCTCATAGAAGCTTGTGTGAAGTAAAATATTTTTTGTTGCGTTACATAGACTTGCGATATATCTTTTTAAAGACGATTTTGAACAGAGTACAATTTTTTTTTTTAATTTTTCCCTTAAAATTGATGGGGGCCTTTCAAAGTGGAGATTTAATGTGAACCATATGTCAAGTACTGTACTTGAACAACAAATACTAAAATTAGATAAATATTATGAAGAAACGAAATTATTTAATTTTTAATGGTAATAGATTCTATAGCTTCACAATAATGCTAATAGATGGCGCTGTATTTACCATCGGTAAAACATGGGTAATACAGTTTTGCGTCAACTATTATTATTTTGTTTATTATAATTATGTTATTTTAACTTTTTAATTATTTATTTTTTATTGCGTCTAATGTTAAAAGTTAATTATTACAATATATAATTAAAAATCTTTTGGAAATTATGGGATACCGCGAGGTCTTAGTAATAAATAAAATTGAGGTGTCTGTCTGTGACTACTGGACCGATTTTGACGAGATGTTCGCAGGCAAGTAAAAGATTTTACAAGGAGTGACTTGGGATGTAACCTGTATCCTTTAATAAAGATAAAAGACCTAAATCCACGCGAACGAAAGTCACGAACATCGGCTAATCCTTACTAATATTATAAATTCGAAAGTGAGTTTTTATTTATTGATTATTCCTTTGATCACATTGCAGCAAAGCAACGGATTTACGTAATTTTTTGCAAGGATACCTTTAATTTAGGGCTTTAGGGCCTTGGTTGGGACCTCGATAGTGTCATAATTAAGTAAGCTACATTACAAACTAGCTTTTGCCCACGATTTATTTGTTGACTTAGATTCTTTAAAAATCCTGCGCGATCACTTTGTGTTATAAAAAGTAGTTTATGTCACTCTTAAGCTCCTCAATTATTATGCATGCAAAAAATCATATTGATTCGTTTTTTTTGCTGCGTAATTGAAGACAAACCAACTTACACAAACACATTTATATTTTAGTAAGGATTACAAATAAGATTTAACTCTTACTATATCTTAATAATATACATACAATATTCAAGATTATCCTAAAATTAAACCATAATATAGTTGCAGATACACACGGTATCGCTGCGACTTATCAAGAAGGCTTGAAGTCGCTCAACAAGCTATTAAGAGTGCCACGTATCTGTATGATCGGAAGTGAAACAAGGAACTGCGATGAAGTGCAAGAGGCTCTGATAAATCGTTTATCTAATCATTAACCCGCATAAGTGATGTCACCCACGAAGATCGAGCTTCTCATTTATAGACTAACTAGATGATGCCCGCGACTTCGTCCGCGTGGATTAAGGTTTTTCAATTCCCGCGGGAACTCCTTAATTTTCCGGGATAAAATCTAGCCTATGTTTTAATCCTGGGTGTGAGTTATCTCCATTCCAAATTTCAGCCAAATCGGTTCATTCGTTGTGGCGTGAAGGAGTAACAAACACACACACACACACACACACACATAAACACAGATACAAACTTTCGCCTTTATAATATTAGTGTGAAGTGTGATATTAGTGTGATAATAATTGTGAGTGAGTCCCGATGGTCCGAAATCCCATAGGAAAAGAGGCCTGCTAAAAGCTGTGAGTTTGCGATTTCTTCTGTGCCATGAGGCTGTCTCAGGGAACTCAGTCAGCCAATTTTGAGTTGATCGACTAATACGACAGATTTACGGACCGTAGGGACAGTCGCTTCAAAATGATGCTAAAAAAAAAATATTGGAAGACGAATTAATATCTATTTTTAAACGACTTCTGTACAAAAATTTTTGGTTCACAACTTGGGTCTCAATATCTTATAGGTATATTCAGTCAGAAACTAGCAAATGCTTCTAGCCAAAGAAGATATGGCTGAAGAAATCATATGCATTTCAGTGAGGATAGAAGAGGATTCATAGAACTTCGAGCTTTTCAACCGACACGATGTTTACAATTGAACCGACTCGCACGCCAAAATACATCAAAGATTATTTTTTTTCTTCTTGTCTTTCAATTAAAGTCGACCATCATCAGATCAATGGCAGCGGTTTCTCATGATAAAAGTTAGTTTAATTAAATTCAAATGAGTTCAGCAACTACAATCGGCTTATGAGAACATTGTTTAGGGTTAACTAATCTGTCAGCCGCATCGTGGTAGGTGCTATCCAACCAAGATTAAAATTAGAAGACAAGTCTCAGCAATTCCTATGTACTCTCGGGCCATTTATCCTATCATAAGAAGTAATAAGGATCGTATGAAAGTTTTTCCTTGTATTTAAAAGCAACCTACCCCGGCTTCGCACGGGTAGTAGAGCATATTATGCCTACAAATTTTTCTATTGTAGGCTTGCATCAGCTTGTTGTCGGTATGAGACCCTCAGTGCTTGAATTTATTTTCGCACGCGTTCGTTTTTATTTTGCGACTAGCGGACGCTCGCGACTTCGTACGCATCTTCAATTTCAATTCACAATCGACAGTTCCTAAATCCCCACAGTTTAGTTGGGGAGAACCCCTGCAGCATCAGAATTGAGGAGTTGGGTCCTGGAATTCTACGATGTAGGCTTTACTTGCTACCTACAATAACTATTCATAAATATAGACAGTTCCTAAATCTCCACAGTTTAGGGGGGCAGTACCTCTGCAACATCAGGATTGAGGAATTGGAAACCGAAGTTTTTATGAGAGCATCTTGCAAAGTTTTTTTATCGATTAAAAAAAGATTCACGCAAATCGGTTATAAGAAATCACGGAGATATCGATATACAGAGGTAGAAAAACACAACTCCTTCTCCTCCTTTTTCGATAGTCGATTAAAAAGTAGCCTATATTACTCCCGATAGTATCAACTATCTACCAATGAAACTCCCGTCAAAATCGGTCCAGCCGTTCCCTTTGTTGCGGCCTGATTGAAGGACAAACAAACACACTTTCGTATTTATAATATTATAGTATGGGTGTCATTTTCCTTTTTTTAATATCTTAACTAGTCTCGAAAATAAAGAGCTAAATTAAGTTTCCTGTTAGAGAAAGAGAGCGCTATTGCAACATGACGTCACGATTCAATAGCTCCTTACACGCTCCATACAAAATTTCGTTTTAGAAAGAGACGGCCATACAGTCGCAGTAAAACAGTTTATAGCTTATTCATTTTTTTGACCGATTTATTTTCTATTTAACTTTTTGTTATTTAGCATTAGCCTACGATTACGATACCTGCAACTTCGCCCGCGATGATTTAGGTTTTTTTGATATACATATATTAGTGCAACGGGTGGAATTCGAATCTGAGACCTTTCAGTTTTCAGTCCGCACCTTTAACTCGCGGTGTAAGAGTCAGGTGAACGTATCTACATTTTCTCAATTTTACAGGAGAGCAAAAAATAGGATGATTTGCCTCTTCAATCTTTACCAGTTATTTAAAAGAAATAATTATAATTTATGAGTAATGGATAATATTTTTTTTGGAATTTGTGATATATTGAATATATTGGCGTTTTGGTAGTTTGTGACCAGGTTAATGAAAAAAAAAAAAAACGATTTCCGAATTTTTTGTAGATACGATCATCTGGCTTTTACACCGCGAACTGATGTACTATCAAAAAGAACCCTTAATTTTTTAATAGGAACCCTTTGAGTTTCTTGCATTCACAGCAGAATCTGCTTTCCGAACCGGTGCTACAGTCTTGATTTTTTGTATTGGATGACAAGATAGCCCCACTGCGATTTCACGTGAAGATAAGTGACGATGCAGTCTAAGATAGTAGGCTAACTTGGAAGGGGTATGGCAACATTCAACCCATACCCCTAATCTGTTTCTACACACCATCGTACCCGAACGCTAAATCGCTTGGCGGCACGTCTTTGACGGTAGTGTGGTAACTAGCTCCGGCCAAAGCCTCCAATATAAGATGCCACAATATGGTGGCCTAGATGAAATAAATAAGACAGAGATAGTTTCTAGAATACAAACAATGTCTGATCCAATTTTTTTTAAGATATACATATGTTTAAGAATACGAAAGGTGTGAAAATGTCATAGTCACATAGAAGGGTAGAAAGAAATAGAATCACTTTCATATTTTAAAAATTAGTATGGATAACTCGAAACAGAAATAATTTGAAATAATTTTCTATTTCGTGGAAACCTCAAACAAATTCTTTGTTAGTATGATGACGCGTTAATATAATAAGCATGTGCACCTTAGATTACCTATTCTTTTACTAAAAGTCGATCTTAAAAGGCTACATTTTGATTGAGTTTACAATATAAGTTTATAAAATTGTGGTAGTATTTATAAGTCATACTAGATTAATTTTCTTTACATTAGTGGTAGATTTAGATATTATGTCTGTATGAGATACATTAACTTAAAATCGTGATTTTACCTATTTATCTTGAAGAACAAAATATAGTTTGTGTACTCGTATGTACTTTCAAGTGGAAGGAAAGTTGAACGTTGCAATAGTTTAAAAAAATCGTAAACGATGTGATTACTAGGTACGTTTAATTACGATACTTTATATTTTAAAACTTTATTTAATTTTTAATAAAATTAATACGTTATTATTTTGTTGGTATAGGTGACATAGACTTCCTCAACTTGTCTCTGGTATAGTTTAGGTAGTGACAATTAAGACGAGATTAATTCCTGCGATTTTGATTATTATTCAAATTCTTCAATCCGTTAAGTATAATTATATAGGTAATATGTATGGAGGATATAGTTGGGATAATTTAAATATAGCTAGATCTTTTTGGTCATGTACCTAATGCTCCTTGTGTGGAAGACAGGAGGTTAATTAGCGTCCGACAAATTAAAATTAATAAACATCCGCAAGTTGTGTCATAGTCTGGAATGAACTATTAAATCACTCGGCGGGCCACTGTAAGCATCCAACAGTCATGGACCAAAATCGAATGTCTCGGGCAGAATGCGCGCGCATCCCCTACCTCACACCGCACCGCTCCGGACGCCCATTGATGATCTCCTTAATCTCAATATACTTTATGAACATCATTCGTATGCTGCGAAATATTTTATGCCATAACAGGTATAATAATTATAAATGATCGGTAGTAGAGAAACGATGTAATCGAAGCCGTGTAGTATGTCGCAATGGATGTGGGACTGCGAATATTCAGCAGCATTGGGCGCTGTCCGCCGTGTTCGCTAGGTTTGGGCGTCGCTGCGTCTCGGCTCTCGCGGGCGGACGGTGCGCGGCGGCGGCCGGCGACCGTGCGCGACGCACGCTCGCCTCGCGACCCAGTCCGCTCTGACGTTTTACCAAGTTGCCGGTGTCACCGTGTCGATCGGCTCTCTAGACCGTGCCGCCGTAGGATAAATTGTGCGCAATTTTGGAATAAGTACATCGGTGTTAGTGATAGGTGCTAGAGCAGGTCGTTTCCGATAGCTGGTCGCGTCGGGCAGGCAGGCAGGTCGGCGCGTGTGGCGCGGCACCCTCGGCGAGCGAGCTCCGAGCAGCTGGCGGTGTTTACACGCCGCGCCTGCTGCCGCGGGCCGCGCCGCCCGTGCGCTTGCTCGTCTAACATACACCCTCGCATACTATTCGGTGCTGCGAATTTTTTACTTAACGAAGCTACTCTGGAGGTATTTTATGCTTATTAAACTCGTATCTCCACAGTGAGCACAGTCGTAGAGCACATTGTCACAGTGTCACGAACCGTTCAGCATACGCATCGAAACCGAATTGTCATAGTTCATTCGAGTGATATCACAAGTACATAAATATGGGTGCGAAAGAAAGCGTGGAGGCTGCTAAATTTTCTGCGCAAAATTGGAACAATTTCGAGGTTCGTAGTATATCTTTCAATTAATTTGCACATGGAGTGTTTGTATCCCCTTCGTCCTCGTGTATTTTTTGTAATGTGGTCATTATTGAATAAAGTGACATTACTTGAAATAAAAATAAATTGTATGCACAGTAAAGCAACTCAACCCTATGCATGTACACACGTTTGATAAAAAATAATGATCAAATATTTTAAAAGTAATAACCCATGTGTCTAAAATGGTGGTCGGCGCACATAATTGGATTTTGTATTGATTCACGTTGTTTAAATTTATCATTATGTTTAAAAAAATATACTAACTAAGCTAATTTACCTAAAGATTGTTGTATGTGTTTCAAAATATTCACACCCTTCCACCCCGATCCTACTTATTAAAAAAACTGTACCTCGCTACCGAGCAATATTTATGTTAAGTGAAAATAGAACCTTCAAATTTGTGCAGGCGTAGTATATATTTTGCACCTGAATTAAACACTGCTGTTGACATTACGTGAATGCATTGAGACTTGCTTACTTTCGAAATTAGTTACAAATAAATTGTACCGTACAAAATATTTCCAGCCCGTAGTTCTAAGCCTAATATAAAATACCTTTACATAATAAAGGTAGAAATAGTCTGGCCAATTTTAAACAGCGAAGCCAACTAGGTGACCCACCTACATAGACAAATCTAGTGTTATTGAAGACCTATCCCCGGGATCGAAAAACGCGTCTTGAATTTAAATCACTATTTCAAACTGATAGTTTTATATTAACTGATAGTATCTATATTATTGGTTCTTAACTTTAAAAAACATTTTCAAACTATTTTTTAATCACCATGAATAAAATAGTAGATTTTATCTATCTATTCTTAGAAATCTCATAGAATATTAGTGCAAGTATGCATAAATTATTCGTATATAGTATCGAAAGTAGTGATTATCGAAAATCATTCACTTTATGGTAGATCCGTTGGTTTGAAATTGTTGATAGGCACCTTATATAAAACATATAATTATCACCTTAATTAACCTTTCGAACAACACTATAGGAATACAAAGCTTCGTACATCGAAATACAAATATGAAAAAATCCAATTTATATATGTATGGAGATATCAATCCTCTTGATTACCTGTATTAGATGTTATGCCCATTATATCTTATTGAAAATTAGTTTATACAGTCGTAAAATAATAATATAATAATCATTATTTATTGATACTAAGCTAAGCAAAGACGTAAATGCAGTTGCACAGAAAACTAATTCAATATTCATAGATCAATATTACCTACATAAGTAGAGCAAACTTAATTAATTTTTTGTTTATAAATGTATGAGTATGTACATAGAGAGTTACTGAATTAAGTAGCTTTTACTTATTGCATTTTTTATGTATGACCCCGGTAGTCTAGCTCGATCTTGGCTATAATAAAATATCACCGATATCTAGAGTTTATCTGATTTGTGTGAATTGAATATGAGTCACCGCGTTAGAAGCCTTGCTTGACTTGATTTTCCCATTTGAGAAATATAGTAGGTTTTATTTACTTAGTAGGTTTGAAGCGTCTGCTTGGTGTTTTCGTGAATTTTGTGAGTTGTGTCATGCATGTTCATTTCATATAACATAAAATACATAAATAAAATAAAATAAAATAAAATATACTTAATAAATAAAAGAACGATCATCACCCCATTACGATATACGTAGATGTAAAATATGCTCTATAATGTGAGAATACAATATATGTAAATGGTGTTGAGTTAACTCTATGATGAATATAGAAATAATGAATATCGTAGTGCGTTGATTTTCTTTCAACCGCATGCTTTTTGTGTAATTTATTAAGCCTTAGTAAGTATGTAAAATTATTTTAAACTAGTATTATAAAATTGTTTCTGAAGTGGTTTTTTGTTCATTTATGTAATAAAAATACTTCAAATAAGTTTTAAACAGATCTTTGACTAAAATAAGATTTGTCTTGTAGGAAAGCATATTATAAAAATTGTAACTGTATCTGAATAGAAAACATAGAAGAATTCCGAATATAATAAATTGGTATGTCGCGTTGATGGTCGTTACAACAAAATAGATGATATTATATACTGGCAATTTCGTTAAAAAAAATATTCTATTGATTATATTATATTAACGTATCAATGGTTGCAGCATGGAGTGAAACACCACTATAGGCACGGCACTCAACGTTCGCAGAGTCTCAACCGTGGACATTCGCTTTCGCGCTCCGATGGCACCTGGTGACATCACGGAACCACGGGTAACATTATTTATATTCATTCACCATTCATTCACCATTCATTCACCATTCATTCATCATTCATTCATCTCAGCACATCGACAGCCCACAACTCCGCGCACAGGTCTTCTCTCAAATGTAAGAAGGGTTTTTGTCCACGACGCGACGCTGCCAAAGAGTGGATTGGCAGATTTCACTCATTTTTGCAATTTTATGGACAGTTCTTAGTCATACAGGTTTCTTTACTATGTTTTCTTTCACTGTTAAAGCAATTGATATTAATGAATTGCTTAAAACCTACATAATTTCGAAAAGTCAGTGACGGTGAACCTCGGAGCCAGAAGTCCTAACCACTAACTAATCTATCACCACTTATTTTTTATATTCTCGTATATCTTAAAAAATAAACTATGTAAAGCAAGACTATTTATTCCATTTTTCTCTTTGAATCAAGCTCTACGTTTTGCAAATTGACCAGTAAGGCTAAAATGTGCGCCACGAGAAAATTTTGTTTACCGTTTATACTCATAATCTCTATGTGAATCTATATAGAGATTCACGACTTAAAGTATAGACAAAATTTTCTCGCGGCACGCATCTTTGCTATATATCTATAGTTTGAAACGAGGACTTTTCTGATTTCAGTCCTCTCTTTTCTCGTTGAACTAATGATAGCGTGAATTAAAAATATGTGTAGATTTAATGATTCCTTCGATTAATAACAGTTCCTTGGCTAACTTTGGTGTGTCTTTTGAAGTTATCACCGTGAACTAATGGCATGTTTTTTTAAATATATAGACTAGCGCTTGACTGCCATCTCAACCGATGATAAATGAAGATGCAGCCTAAGATGGTACGCGCTTGCCTAGAAGTTGCTTATTCACTCTTGATTTAAAGGCACCAACTTATAGTTAGTTGGAAAAACGGAAGCCGGAAGGGCATTCCAAATTTTTGGAAGTGCAGTGCGTATTAGGAGCGAGGAAGTTGTTCATGCATGTTCTTTCTAAAAAATGTTGCCTTTATTGAAGCGTGTGTATGATTGCAGGCAGCGTAGTAACGTGCGCCGAGTGCGGCCAGCGCACGATGGGCAACAAGCTGTCATCTTGTTCATGCGCGCCCATCCTCCGCAAGGCGTACCGCTACGAAGACAGCCCGTGGCAGAACTCCCGCCGCCGTGATGGGCATCTACTGAGGTATCAGCTCCCTGCTAATCCTTCTGAAATGAATGAAATGAAACGAATAAAATGAATGAACGAAAATGAATGAAATGAACGAAAACATTTTATTTTACACCACATTAAAAGTAAATAAATCTATCTAAAAATACACTTAAAATAAATAAATGGTCAATCGCGTGTCAGGCCACGCGCAGTATAGGGTTCCGTAGTTGCATTGCACAATATAATGAGTATTTAGAAGGGTGTGCATAATATGTAATGTTATGTTTGAACGCTAATTCGCTTGGCGGCATATCTATATGGAGGATGTTCTCATTTGAAGAAATTATTCCCAATACTTCTGAAAGTGGAAAATTAGGGACAAAATGAATCACGTTAATTATACTTTAAAGTGGCGTTTGTAGGTTTTTTAAATGATTATCATCTTCTATACAAATAAATAAAATTGAAATATCTGGATAAAAAGTATTTGTTTTAAATAAAGTCTTTCACTTACATACATTAATTTGACCAGATGCTCGAGCTTGGCATGCATAATTCGAGTGTCTGCTATGTAGGTAAAAAAGCAGTTTCGTTATGATGCGTGATTCTAGCGAGCTAATTTACGTAAAATTTATTTAATACTAGCGGACGCCCGCGAATTTGTCCGCTTCTTCAATTCACAATCGACAGTTCCTAAATTCTTACAGTTTAGGTGAGCAGAACCCCTGCAGCATCTGAATTGAGGAGTTGGGTCCTGGAATTCAACGATGTAGTTTTTACCTATAATTACTATTCATAATCGACAGTTCTTAAATCTTTACAGTTTAGGGGGGAACCCGAAGTTTTATGAGAGCACCTCGCAAAATTTTTTCATCGATTAAAATAGATTCACACAAAACGGTTAAGAAGTCACGGAGATATGCATAGGTAGAAAAACACAACTTCTCACCGTTTTTCGAAAATTGGTTAAAAAATAGCCTATGTTACTCCAGATGACACCAGCAATCTACCAGTCCCGTCAGTCAGTCAAAATCGGTCCAGCTGTTCTCGAGACTAGCGGCAATAAACAAAAAGACAGACAGACAAAAAGTTTTTGTTATAACTTACTTAAATATGTATTTAGTAAAAATTTGTTATTTTGATATTACAAACAGACACTTCAATTTTATTTATTTGTATAGACGTACCCATAGATTTAAAATTAGTGCGAACCTCATAATGTACGATGATGTTTTGTAGATTCCTGCTTCGGTTACACCACCTCTGCTATGCATGTTCTCTACTAAATTATGTATAGAATTTCCCCACGTGGTCTGCACGCAATCCATGAAGAGACAACTGGGTCATACGCGAATGTGAAATAATGATTGAATAATGAAGTGAATGTCCTGCAACTTCTGCGATTTGCGCAATATTACCATATATTTTTAAGGAACATTAAGACTACTTTTCTTCCAGGTTTTTTTACTCCAAATATATCTGTTTATCTGGCTTCTATCATAAAAAAATATTTTGACCATCTAACGAATCATAGTGCAACTTATAAATAACTAGCTGATTCCCGCGACTTCGTCCGCGTGGAAAAGGTTTAGAGTGACTTGCTACTATCCGCGAGAAGTTATGTCCTCTATCTCCGAAAATATTTAGTTATTTTTTGGGTAACTTGAACCGTTTATGCAGCGCACGCAACGGAAGCCCTCAAATATGGATAATTTTCCCCGTTTTTGCAACATTTTCACTGATGCTTCGCTCCTATTCGTCGCAACGTGATGTTATATAGCCTAAAGCCTTCCTCGATAAATGGACTATCCAACACAAAAATAATTTTTCAATTCGAACCAGTAGTTCTTGAGATTAGCGCGTTCAAACAAACAAACTCTTCAGCTTTATAATATTAAATATAAAAATATATAGATAATTATTATACAAATAATCTTTTTTTTGAGAACAATGCAGGTCTTTAATATATAGTCAGTCGTGTATCTTCCAGACTCTGGGCTGAGGTGTTCCACGTGTCAGCGAGTGGCGCCGGCACCGTCAAATGGCAGCAGGTGTCGGAAGACCTGGTTCCAGTGAACATCACTTGCATACAGGACTCGCCCGAGTGCGTGTTTCACATCACGGCCTACAACTCGCAGGTCGACAAGATACTGGACGTTAGACTATTACAGCCTGGTACGTTTTACATCGAGATTGTTTAATATACCGACGATGAAGTTAATTATATCGCTCATTTGCGACAAGGGTGACATAATTCAAATTCGACTAAGAGAGAGTATCTCTCCTCTCTCTTAGAGAGTAAAGTTTTGTGGATGCTGCGACTCGAAACAACGCAGCGGCCAGTGTGGGACAGAGCATAAAGTCACAACCTCTCTCGCTCTTATTTTTTTGTATTTAGCGTAATGTTGTTTTTATAGCAGAAAGTATAAATTTTTGGCACTAAAATTGGTGAATTTGTAATAACTAAAAATTTAATTTTTAATGAGTTCATAATCCTAAAAGTAACTACAAGTTTACAATGCGACTAAATAGTCGCATTGCAAAGCTATTTTGATAACTATAACATCAATCAAAGTATTTTTCTCGGCAATGTAGTAGTGAATTTTACGAGCAAATCTGAAAGTAGCAATGGCCATCGCCTCTGTAACCCAGTTTTAAATTTACACTAGATGGTGCACGGATAATTGACCGAAATTCACGTATACGGGAAACTGAATATTGAATCAGATATTTTTTTCAAATGTTACAATGAATATCAAAGCGCGCATGTCATGAAGGGGTGCTCTATTATTTATTACGGGTATTTTTTATCCTATTATTATTAGAAATGCGAGAGTTTAGATGAATGGATGGACGTATGTTTCTTAGTTTTGTTACTCAGCCAATCAATGGCTTAAACGATTTAGCTCGGCACAGATATAGTCTGGCATAACACATAGGCTACTTTCATTCCGGAAAATAAGAGATTTCCCGCGGGAATTAAAAACCTTAATCCACGCGAACGAAGTCGCGGCCATCAACTAGTAATTCATGTTTCGTTATTTCGTATTTAGTGCAAAAATGCAAAATAATAGAAACTATAAATAGGTAAAATAAGTATGTTGTGGATATTGAAACTGTCTAGTCTAGACTAACTGATACCCGATTTCACAAAACTTTCGTACTCTCGAAAATAACTAAAAACCTACCAGGAATTATTTTATACTCTTCAAATTACTCCTGGACAAGGGCTATTTACACGCGAGTAGCGACTTTAATTCTAGATTAGGCAATGGTGAAACGTAAATATAGTCTTTTCTTGAAATAACTGTTAATTTACTCTAGAATAATACTTTTCAAGGCCCAATTTCAACATTTTGGTATTTGGCTTTAGTCGGAATATGGGCCTAAAGAGGTTTAGAAAGCCTCCTAACCCTCGCCTTTCATCATGATAATTGGAGCTCTGTTCTGATCTGAGAGGCTACTCTCTATTTCAGTAGCTATGGAAAACCAAGGAAAGTTGCTAAATAAGGACTGTAAAATTCACATTTCATAATACACAAGCTATAATTAAAAATAATTAAAAATACGACTGCCCAACCAAAAACGAACTAAAAAGGTAAAAAAGCCCTTTAGAATCTTATTCACATTTTTAAATGGTTATTTTTTTGTGAATCACTGGATATTGAATTATAGTGTTATATATTTTTGGAAACTACTCAATGTTTTTTAGATGATGATTGTATATAAAATCTTATTTTCGATTTTTTTTTCAACTTTAGTCTGTAATGCCATGGTCATCCCATCAATTTTTTTTTAATTTTACTAGCCTATGTCACCCGGAATAAGCTTAGGATTCTAACGATACCTCATTCACCAAAATCGGTTCAGGCGTATAGAAGTTATGGTGGAATATAGGAACTCACATACATACATGAACCCTGAAAACAATATACTTACTCCTTTTTTCAAAAAATGAGGGTTTGAAAGTTCTTAGCATTTTTCAATAGCCACTGAGATAGAGAATAGCTCTACTAAAAGGTAAACGTCGCAACCGAACTCTTAGTTTGATCTTATCTTTTCAGGTACTCGCATTGGACAAGCCTCTGAATGCTTCGTCTACTGGAAAGATCCAATGACCAACGACACCTGGGGCCTCAATTTCACCTCGCCTATAGATGCCAAGCAATTCCGCGAATGCTGCGTAAGTTGCTCTGTATTATACTTTCATCATTTTTCATATACATCAAGCGGGCGTTGGGATGTTTTGATCTGTGAAATTTTAGTTTCGAACTTTATCATCAGATAAATAAATATACAAAAAAAAACAGATTAAAAAAATACAAACATTTCTGAGTGGTGATATATTATATGTCATTTTACAAAATTACTTTTGGACAAATAAATTGAGTAAGTGAAATTTCAAAAAAAAAAAAAACATCAGACAGTAGTAGAGAGACTCCACACATAGATTATGTGAAATCAACTTCGATCACAGAAGAAAAAATAAGGATTCAGTACTTCATACTTCAACAATTATTCAAATGCATCATTGTTCTTGACTTATGTTATCGTGACACATGCTGTCCCGACTCCCGGCTCAAAACTACGGATAGCGGCTTTTTAATTTTATGATTATTTTATTAAATATTTTTTATTGCATTTCATGACTATGTAAATCTTATGCGTTCTGACACGTATTTCACGTTTATGTTCATTTTATAGTCTCCTAATGCCATTAAAAATTTAACTTCAAAATTTTCAATAATTAATGGAATTCAATAATGCGCATTAAAATTTAAGCAAGTGTACTTAAAAATTAGACACATTATTTACAACTTTGCATTTCAACAACGCATTATATCCATCCAAAGTTTTTACTTATAATATTCAGTATTATAGCACTATATTATTTTTAGTATATTAAAATAAAGGAAAAAAAGAAATATTTTTTATTTTACACTAATCCAACTAAAAATAGAACATTAAATAAAAAGCATAATAAGAATAATTTGATGGTCTCCAACTCGGATCTTTCGTAAAAAGTACAGCATTAATCCACTTTAGAGTCTTTCTGCAGATTGTGCAGGAATAATAACTATTGAAAACTTAGATCTATTATTATTTTCGTCCTCGTCACAATGCGGTTAACAACGAAAAAAATATATAATCAAAAAATTTCAAAAAATCAATTTATTAATATTTAGGGCTCTGGTATTATATTGTCGACTTTATTGTTGCATCTCAAACTGTTCACTTATCGAAAAGAAGACTTTGCAAATCGCTTTCAAGGATGAGTATTTATTAATTCTAAAGAAGCCGTCTCCACTTTTATCAACCAGATTCAATGTATGACATAAATGATCTTACTTAGTAAGTGCACTCGGTGGTTACACAAATCGGACTAACATGCGGTATCCACTTATTTTTCTATGATCGAAGGAAATCAAATTATTATAAATAATGCATTAAAACCTAAATGTTAAAATCATAATTAGTTGATTCTTCCTTAATAGATTTAGTTCACGAGAGTAATAAGGAGGACATACTATGAAGGGGAAATGAAAAGTTCATTTAACCATTACCAAGATTCTGCCATTTTATGATTTTAGTCACCATCATTCAAATTCTCACGTAAGGCATCCTCGAGCTACAGCCTGAAGTTGGAACCGCCGGGCAGCAAGCAGAAATTCAAGACCAAGAGGAAACCAGTCTCCACCCCGGCCAGTCCTAATCGATCAAGGTATACAGTAGAACGTATATATAACGTAAATACGTGGTAACGCATTTCTAAATTCATTTTTCTTTATTATCCTCATTTTATATGGGACTTTTAAAGGAGACCTTTATGTTTGCCCCATTGGTACACACAAAATATTACAATTACACAAATATACAAAATCTTATATATTCTTTAATAGCCAAATTACTCATAGGTTTACTAAAAATTGAATTAAAAAATTAAAAATACCAGTATTCATTTTAAAAGTTCATACATTAGTGTTTTTCTCAAATTGTGGTTCCGAACACAATATGCCAGTAGCGAGTATGAAACATCTTCTACTTCGCCACTGGGAAAAATAAAATTCATTTTTAAAAAGAAAGTTACCAATTCCTAACTAATTTACACCACTAAGATGCCTAATTAGTACATCAATTATTTTTTCGTTACTTTGTTCAGAATATTAGTTCAGCTTGGATTTTTTCCTTCTCTTCCTGTCTCTATTCTTCTCTCATTACAAAATAAGCGGAATGCTTGTTAGCAGTGCTACGATAATATACCACGGGCATTGAACTTCGTAGATTTAGTATTCAAAAGTAAAAAGTAGTCTATATTCAGGTCCTCAAATATACCCTTGTAAAAAATTACGTCTATCCGGTTTCCGTAGATAACATAGGCTTTGCATGGATGTACTAAAAATCCTATATTGTGACATAGGACATTTATATCTCGGAAAAATAAAGGGATTTGTATATACGTAAATTAACGCGGACGAAGTCGCGGGTAGTATAATGATACATACTCGTAATTAGAATAAATGATTAAAATATTAATGATCGTTCCGTGATTTAATTACTTATGATTATTTTTGTAATTCAGCCTAACATACGGCCGTGAACCTCAGTGCACTTGCATGACACAAGAACAATACGCCAGATTAAGAGCTCAAGATCCACGATACCGTAAGTATAATAAGAAGCTAATGTTTTATCGAAAAACTCAAGTATTCAATGTATAAAAATTTGACACATGGAATCAAAGTCGAATATTGTTTACGTTACTAGTGTTACTAACATGAAAATGATTTCTTTAATCTTCTTCTAGATAACTTCAAGAAACACAAATACTCCTATTATTTGTATCGTCGTTTTCTATGTAAGAGTAATCAAGTCATGGATAATTCCAATTCCTTTTAATTCCATGAGAAGATAGCTCTTGCCTGCGATATTACTTGATGGTAATTGACGATGCAGTCTCAAATGATAATGCTTGGAAGGGTATAGGAGTATATGTTAAAACCATACCTCTAATCTCTTTCTACGCGTCATCGTGACGGGATGCTAAATCGCTTGACGATGCGTCTTTGATGGTACTTAGGCCTTAACTAGCCACAGCCAAAACCTCGCTTGAAAAACACATCAGAACTTCCCTTCCAAATTTCTCCTACAGCAGGATATAGAAGTCAAACAGCATATCTGGCGATTAAGTTTGACTGTCAAGGAACATGTATGTTATTTCTGAACTAGGCTCCTCCACTCTGCCGCGTACAACTACACGTGCCATTGAAACAGATGCAGGCGCGGCCGGCGGCACCACCGGACGATCGGATAAGGTCGCGGCGGCCACCTCCTCTACGTCGCTCTACGACAACGTCACCGGCTCGCAGTCTGCGAACCAAGCGCCGCCGAAACGTAAGATTTCATCAATTCATTCAACTCAACCCATCGCCCACAACTGGGCACAGATCTCCTCTCGAATAAAAGAAAGAAAACACATTTATTCAGTAATTAATTTTTTTGTTTGTTCAGTAATAGTGTCACAGACATACAGATATTGTAACGTAACATTACTCACCTGTAACTCCAAACAAAAAAAGTGTGTAGCTCAGCGTAAAGCCCTTCATCATGCATACAAAGTGGGGCGCTGATTTTCAGCTGTGAACCTGGCGAAGCCGCACTGGGATATATAAATTAGTCAAAATTGATTTTCTTATAAACTAATGAGAAGGTAGAAAGGAGGCTACAGAACTTCCTCTGTAATTCTTTCGTAACGAGTAGTAATATTACTACCTACTCGATACCGACATCCAAGCTATCCTAACTCAATGGCTGGTACAGCGTCTACTAGCGCCGAACAGGTGAAGAAATGCAAATATAACACTCGATTGTAATTTCATATACTTATTTATGCCCTTTTATGTGGAGATTATGGAGGCCCGGGAACTTGAATAGTTTTAGAAGAACTTTCAAAAATAGTAATCGAGTCTACCAGGAATATAAGAGCTGGTAGCTTATCTTGGGCTAAGAATTACTTTAGCCATCCAAAGGGGCAATGCTATGGGGTAATCATTACCCAATTATAGAGTAACTATGCAAGTGAGTTGGTACGAGTATCGATGAGGTTCTAGAATTAATTTAGCTGTAAAAGGATACTTATTACTTATACAATAATTTCCCTATCGTCATCATCATTGACAACCCATTAAAGGCTCTCTACTGAGCGCAGGTCTCCTCACAGAGAAAGTAGAAGTACTATGGACTAGAACATAAATAATATTGAAACAGGCATTAAGGCCTAAGAAGGCACCAAGCTGCTTAATCATGTTTAGTTAAATTTTGTAATGATATCACTATTTGGCAAGTTTAGTTCAGAGTGAACAAGAAAAGGGCAGGTTCCAAAATTAAGCTTAAATATATTTAGAGGGTTGGTCCAAGTGTACCTTAGTAGGTGTCAGTAAGCCGTGGTCCTCATTGTTGAGAATCGTGATCCCTTTCACTCATGGCAAGGGTATAAGAATTAAGTTCAACTAAGATTACTTAATTGCAGCGGCAGCCCGTCAAACGGAGAGCCAACCACCAACACGACCTCCAAAGTCACAAGAGACTTCGACTATGACTACAAATACCTCGACAGCCCCGAAAACCGTTACTGCCTCAGTGGGAACTCATGGCACAAATGTGAGTTACATTCATTTTTCAGTCACGTTCCATTTACGTTGTCGCGAAGAAGTTTCTCTTTATCGTGCCCCTATACGAATTTTGATTCTTATTTGAATACTAGCCGAGGTCAAATTCAGTCACGTTTGAAGTTTTAGGCTTACAAAAAATGTACTAAAGGTAGGTAGAAAAGTTGTTGAGTTTCCGGGGAAAAATAAGCCTGTGTGTATCCCCATATCACCAGCAATCCTCGAAAATAATACTATTATGGATAAACCAATCAAACTTATTTGCTTAGCGAATAGAGCACGAACAGAACATGGATGAACAAAATTCAAATAAAATTATATGAACGTTGACGTAGACGGGTTTAATTTAACTTTGAACGTGCTCAAGGCGTAATTGTTCGATGCTCCCAAGCCTGTCTACGTTACAACTACCATTGGTGCGTGATTAATGAAGTAGCGACGTAAACCAACGGAGGTGTCTTAAATAAATATAACAGTTAATGCGTTAACTACTAATATTAATGGGGAAACTAATCTTGTTAATATTATAAAAGCGGAAGTGTGTTTGTCGGATTCAAATTCAAATTCAAAATTTATTTATTTCATGTAGCCTACCTGGTAGCACTTATGACACGTCATAAATCTACCACCATTTCGGAATGCCGATTCTGCTGAGAAGAACCGGCAAGAAACTCAGCAGTTGCTCTTTTCAAAAAATAAAACAATTTTACAATGAGTAACCAAACTAAGCTATGTATACAGTGCTTCCACAGTGAAGCTTCAAAAATGCAATACATACAATCCAACACATGTCAACATGGGAAGACAAAGCAGACCCATTCCCATTGGTGGCACCCGTTCGCGAGCACGACGCATGATTGTTCGTTTATCCGTCAAACACGCTGCAACAGCAACGGATTAACATGAATTTTAGTTCGGAAAATTAGAGCCTTCTAAATTAGGGCTTTTAAAAACTAAATCCACGCCGATGAAGTTGTGGGTATTACCCAGTAATAATATAATAATTCATGTTTCAGATAAACGAAGAGTCACAAACAACCACAGGACAACCCAGTCAACATGGACAAGACCTCAAGTCAGAAGGTGTGCAGGCCGGTGGCACTCTCACATCCTCCAAGTCTTCTGCCACCTCCACACGATCCAAGGAGCATTTACAGCATATGCCTAAAAGTGTTGATTACGGAGATGGGAACGAATCTGTGAGTACTTTATAACATTGTGTTTAACACAAAGTCATAGATAAGTCATAAATAGTCTCTTTCCTGTGAATTCAAAATATTACGTCAATATCGAACATAACATCAGCTGTATTTTGATGTATATTATGCAACTGATTTGCGCATCCGGCTTTTTAGTCTATGGTGGGCAAGTTTAAAGCTATGGATAACTTCAATTTAACTGCCTGACGTGCAACTGGCTTTTAATGGCTCTAGTGTAATTTTTCAAGCTTACGTTACTGTTACTTCGAGGTTATACCAAAGTTAGTGATTTTCTTAATGACAAAGTTGCATGAAATCAATTGGCTTGGCATTCCACCAAAGACTCCCACCAGACAAAAATATTATGTAGCTATACATTAATATTGTAACATTTTGTTATGAAAAGAGCAACTGCTGAGTTTCTTGCTGGCTCTTTTCAGCAGAGTCTGCATTCCGAACCGATGGCAGAATCTGGACGTGTCATAAGATCTACAAGTTGACCTACATGAAATAAATAATTTTGAATTTGAAACAAAACCTTCTCCGTCCCTTTTACTGAGTCCTAATACGTCCGTCCGCCCGTTAGTCCGTCTGTACTAAATGGCAGATTTACTCATAGGTACGAGTAGGTAGCGTAAAATTGAAAAGTTACACTAGAGTCTAGTGTAACTTTAACTAAGTCACATCTATGGGTCTAGTCACTAGACCCATAGATATGATTTGACTGGAGACGCGTGGCATAGTTGTTAACGAGTGGGGTGTTACAAATATATTTCTGGCATGGCATTTGCTTTTATAAACAAAACTATTTTTCTTTCAGTCCCGCGAGCAAGACAGACATACGATGCACAATCATAACGTTATCAATAACAACACTTCTGGCTCTCGCCGTACGAAGTCAAAGAGTACAGAAGATATGAATATGGGTAAGTGACTTTAATAGTACCATATATGGAGTGAACTCATTGAGCCATCGTGGCGCGAAGCTGAAGTGGTTATGACCGGAGTACATGCGACCCCAATGACCGTGGGTATACCCCCAAAGACCGGAATAGGTACAGTCGGCACAACACCAAGACATGTGAAAGTCCATACAATAGATTTTTGTCCAACAGTGGACGTCTATCGGTTCCTAAAGAAGAAGATGAAGTGAAATAAATAAACCTATCAGAAAAAAATAACTTTTATTATTTTGCAATTTTACTATGGGTTTGCGGGTCAACGTTACGGAATTGGTCAGTAGTAGAAGTAGCATAAGGTAAGGATAAAAAAGCTGAGCCATTTTTTGCGCAAAGAATCAACCTTATTATTCACCATAGCCAAGATTCTTTTCATTCACACTGGAATGATTTGGATGGTAATTATATTGGATATGATAGTAGTGTAGCATTTTAATAAAAATAAATAAAATGAAGGTCCTACTTTATAATTATCTTTTTATTTAGATTCAAGCACGCTAAAGCGTATGTTGAAACCCATGCCATCGATGGAGAGCCCAGTGACGTCACCAGAGATGGGTCGCCGGCGGTACGGCGCTGCCGGGCCGTGTCCGCCCACGTGTGGGTCCCACGGCCACCGCCACCAACAGCACTTGCACCACGGACACTACGCTCACGTGGTGAACAACAACAGCCGGCAGGGCTCGCAGAGATACTCTTCAACAAAGTGAGTGCTTCAAACTGAAATTCATCAGGTTTTCCTTCATAATTAGCTTTCGTTTACAGAAATAGAAAAAATTTAAGCGCTATTATATTCGCTAATAAAGAGATCTGCTGTGCGATTCTCTTAAAATTATTGCTACAGTGTGACTATCGCAATCGCCTCTGATTGGCAGATACTCACTCGCTATTATAGCTATAAAAATGCATGTTGAAACGACGCATCAATTCAGCCAATCTCTACAATTGAGACCTACATACATACATAAATACACTCAGTAATACTATATAGATCATTAATACTAGTTGGTGTCCATGATTTTGTCCGAATACTTCTTAATACAAGTTGCGCATGGGTCCAAAACTTGCCACAAACGGTAAGAAGCTTCCTCATGAAAGCCTGCAAGCATGAGCAGTTTGGCGGATATATTGTAATAAAAAAAACAAGCCATCAGCTCATCGCAATATAAAGAGACAAAAAGAATCAAATTAATGCGTGTATTTTGTGTGAATGTGATAAATGTGATAGGTAATAATTTTCAGTGATTATTAAAAATTCTGTCATGATTTGGTAAATGTGATTAAAACAGACAGTCAGACTGGCTAACCACTAGACTAAAAAGGCAGTTCCAAGTACAAGGCCCTAGTACAGTAACACTAATTTCTGTCGTGTAGCCGCGGTGTGGGTGTCGGTGCAGCGCCGAGCGGTTACCCTGGTCGTGGGCTCTACTTGGAGCTAGGCGGTGGAGAACGAGATCTCTCTCCGCCTTCCGACAATGTGATGTTTGACAATCAGTGCTACGCCACCACGCCGTCGTCGTCTAACGGCAACTCCGATCAGGAGCCGTGCCAACGCCGGGACAGGGACCCCCGACAACATCACCACGGGGTAAGCTACGCAAATCCTTTACGAAAATTTCGAATTACGTTCCCTCAAATATGGTTGAGCGAAGCAACGGCTGGATCATGCGTCATGCTCGTGAACGGGTGCCACCAACGGGAATGGGTCTGCTTTGTCTGCCCATCTTGACATGCTTTGGATTGTATGTACCTACGTATGCATTTTTGAAGCTTCATTGTGGATGCACTGTATACAAGGCATAGTTTTGTTACCTATTGTAAATTTTTTTTAAAGAGCAACTGCTGAGTTTCTTACAGGCTCTTCTCAGCAAAATCTGCATTCCGAACCGGTGGTAGATTTATGACGTGTCATAACAGCTAAAAGTTGGCCTACATGAAATAAATAAATTTTGAATTTGAATGTGTCGCACACTAACTATAGGCATGCCAGCACTGAAATTTTAATTGTTGCAGCAGCGTATTAATTTTTGCTATGGCAATCAATGTAATAAAAGAAATTAGAAATTTTGATTCTAATTTTTATTTTAATGGCAATTTTGAAAACAAAATAAAACTCGAAAGCGACCTCAAACCACCTAATACCTCGCGATAGCATCACGCGGTATTACTATCGAAAACAACCATTAAAATTTCACGCTACATAAAAAGAAAGATAGAAAGCCGTTTGCTTTTATATGGACGTCTCAAAACTCTAGTATCATTTAGAATCAGTTCAGAATCATAATCACAGTTACGACTTATAAGTTACAACTTTGAAATACACGCTTTTAAGACCACCGTTTGCATGTGGTGACTGATTATACATACGTTCTCATCCATCATTAAAAATATCATTTTAACCTCACTAGCTCAGAAAGGGCGCCTTTGCTGTCTAAAATCATTGAGCAAAAGTCGTTTTTGCTCACTCAGTGAGAAAAAGTGTTGTCTCAAGAAAAGTACACACAAAGTAGGTACAACAGCATAGGCGCCCTTTTTGAAATATTTATTTATTTATTCTGTACTTTATAATCTTAAAAACTAACTAGTACTACTACTAGTGAGGTGAAAAGTTGTATGTATCACACGATAGCAAAGTTTTGTTTCTTGTGCATTTGAACCCCTCACTACACTCAGGATTCTAAGTTCGCTAAGAACCCGCTCGGGGTTCAAACTAGGCACACGCAACAAAAATGAATTTTGCTTTCTTGTTGAATAAATAACTATAAAAACTGGCTATTAATGGACTCATGGCTTTTTTCTAAACAGCAAAAGCCCTGCCTATCGCGTCAGGCATCTCAGTCCAGTGCAACTCCGGCGCCCGGGTCGCCCACATCCCGGTTACTACTTGAATACGAGATGCATCTCCGCAACACACTGGCTAAGGGTATGGATGCAGAGAGCTATAGTCTACACACGTTTGAGGCTCTGTTGAGTCAGAGTATGGAGGATTTGGGTAAGAAAAAAACCTAAATTTAAATTAGAATATATTTTTTACATTTTACAAATATAACAACTAATATAAAAAAATAGATTTTAAAATAAAAATGCACAAATGCAATAAAATATTATTTTTTGCTTACCTAAATTTATAAATTCACTGGAAGCACTTAATGCCTCTTGTGATATCTTTAACTAGTTAGATTTAATGTTATAAAATTTTTTAAATCGATTATTTTCTAAAATTTAAGCTAAAAAAGTGCGATAAAATTATCTCGTTTCCTTTTTAAAGCACTATAATTGAAAAAACAATATTTCTACCCATTACAATTTTTAAAATTAAATTTAAATCCGTTTAAATAAATATCTTTTTTGTAGGCGTCATACGATATTGTCAGTATTGTTTTGATTCTCATTATATTTTCTTATTTGTAGGATAATTTACGGCTTTGGTGAGATTTAATTATATTTAAATTTATTTATCTGAAATAATAATATATACATAAATTATTTTCTGTATTATTTTTTACTTATACAGTACTTGCTTTTTCACACAGAATATAACGACAACATGGCGCCTTCGAACCAGCGAAGTCCATATCCGCCCCGAAGAAGTAAGTGTTAAAAACTGATCATTGTACTTATTGGATATTTGTTTTTATATATTCCAATAACATCTTCTTCTTTATCAAGCTATATACGGCTAAACATAATTACACTAGGTCTCGGTCTTGCGTTGCCTGTATACATTGTATATACAGTGGCTCCCCGCAACTCGTCTGATGAATCAAATAACATGAATGATAAAATAAATAATCTATTTACTTATCAACTTCGTTGCTAAACAAATCATAGCATCTATATTGTTGAAGTAAGGTTAAACATCATAATTTATGTAACCATATATTTCATAATCGTGATAGTAATAAATGAATGTTTTGAAATTATAATCAAGCTTTTCAAAAATTTTCTTGAAGTTAAGCGTACGCAGCGATGCTTGCAAGATATTTATAAAGTTGACAAACAAAATGTAATAATAAATAGAGGGACACATAAAATGAACAAGCCCAAGACTTTTATGGGGGATCCTGAAAGAGTAAGCTTTAGGATTGTTAAAATAGAGACATGAGATGGCAGATATTTTAATCTCTCATTCAATAAACCATCTAGGTTTATCAAAGTTAAAATAGCTAGGCTTGTCTACTCAGCCTATTACTCGTGGCATTTTATTCTATTTAATGTGTTCTCCTATGGGACAAAACCAGATCTTAATATTATTGTGAGGTAGAGCCCCTAATATTGATATCATTTTTATATTGCAGAAGTGAGCCATCCAATCAATACATAGACTCAGATCTTGAGAATCTGAAAGTCTAAGTCTTTCAATAATGAGTGAATACATTAAAGAAGTTTATAATTTCTATTATGATAACAATAATGTTATTTATATAAAATCTTTGATTGATACATTAGATTTAGGGGCTACTCTAACTCTAACGCTGAATTAACTTTCCTTTAACGTATACTTTATACGATTGGCATGTTTGTACTTATTTGTTTTGTTACAATTTTCGTGAAAAACTATGAGCGAAGGTTTTTTCTTCACTTTCAAACCTTAGCTTTTCTTACTGAGCCGATTTATATAGACCTATAATATTTTTGCATCAAGGATTTGGTACTATAGGCAGTTAAATTATACGGCATAAGGGGACATTGTAATCATGTTTTGTGACGTCACCATTTTCCTTTCAGGTTCTTAGATAGGCACCTATAAAGGGCGATGTAGTTCATCGTAGGTTTTTTATTTTATCAATTTAATTTTTCGTCAATAGGGCCTGCTTCGCAGTGCTCCGGTGGAGGAAGCCGTTCTTCAACATTACCTCTTCCACACCGCCTAGGTGTAGAAAGGCAGCATAGTGCGCGCTCTGATCGGGATGGTTACTACAGGTATTTAATTTCTCGCTTTCGCTTAAGTTAAGGCCTACAATTTTAGAATACCGGTAAATATTTTAATTAAAACAGCTTTACCAAATCGACGCTGAAGAAGCATACTTAGAGGAAACTCGCTCTGATCGGTGCAGTTAGGTACCTACTACAAATTATTTTAGTTAAGCTCTTAAATTCTACAATTGTGGCAAACATTTGAATAATACTTTTTACAAATCGCTGGGCCCATAGAGTTACCTCCAATAGGGACGGTTCGTAAATTTTTTATTTTCCTTTACAAAGTATTGCCGGACTACCTTTAGAAAACTTCAAATTACTTTACTTTGCTGATGATATCATTGCCATGCCATTGACTTTTTTCGTGTATGAGTTTTTTTTACAAACTGAAAAGTCTTTATACAACCACGATGAGTTATGCGCACATACTCTATCGATCAACCATTCGAATTAACTAAATAGGTGCAATAGTGACATGAAGACAGGTTGCAAGTTTACATCTCGTATGCGAAGTGACAAACCCCTAGAGCAAATATTCAATACTTGAATTATGAACCTATAATTCAATAGGTAGGTATATAAAGTACTTAGAACTTATGAATTAATCCTGATAGGTAATGAAAAATATTATGCGGATAAGGCTACTGTAGTATGTGAGAATTCTATTTGCTCCTAATCCATAATACCTTATAATATTTATAATACTAATATTATCAACCCAAACACGGACACTGTCTTCCTCACTGATCTTCCTGCTCAGTGACTCTGTTTTCCGGTGACCGCTCAATCGTTAATAGAGCCGTTGGTTGTCAAGCGTATTAGTCCACTATCTATCCTGAAGACGTAGGTGTAAAATTGTTACTTTCAAGTATAGCTCCTATTATATTATTAAAAAAACAGCTACTATTTTTACTTTGTTACTTGGAATATATCCATTCTGAGATATTGTTCAGATTTACGGTTGTAATAAATATAACGAGTAGGTGAAAAAAAATCTCTTTAATCTGTGGTGTGATAAAACCGCGCGATTGTTCTAGCGATCGCAATGAGCTGATGAGGGAACGAGAGAGGGACCGCGAGCGAGACAGGGGGTACCTCAGCGATCACAATACGAGGTTTGTTTATATTCTTATCAACAACACTCTTCTTATCAACTGTAGCAAAAAAGAATTTTCTATCTACTTTATTGAGAAATAATTATTCTTTTTCCTATAGGTTTCCTTGTCCAATATCTTTTTCGAGTTCATCGTATTCGAATCGTAAACCCTCTACGTCATATCCTCTTGTTTTTTTTTATATCTTCAGAATGCAAACTATCTCTAAGTCAATCTTCGTCAAGATTCGGATCAGAAGTTAAGTTTGGTGAATAAAAAGCTAGACGGAAAGACAGGCACAAACAGGCAATATTTATATTATAAAATTATCTAAATATATTATAATTTATGTAGGTAACAGATATATGGAGTAATGTAAACTTCGTAGTTAAAAAAACCGGTTTGTTATTATTTTTGGAAGCTACAAAATAATCTTTTTTTCAGGGACCGCATTAGAGACCGGGATCAAGGCTACCTAAGTGATCATCAATCAAGGTAAGTCATAGAATTACGAAATTGGGTATCAGCCTTAGATTTCAACCAACTCGAAGCTAACAGTTTTCATCTGAGTTTATTGAGGGTAAAATGTTTGAAGTTCACATTTCACCAACACCATCCCATTTTCCATCCCTATGTTGTTGATATCCTATCAAGATAAAGAAGCGATTCAAGTCTTCTTTTCTCATTCGCAACGCTAGGGTCTGAAATTCCCTTCGAGACCTGTTTCCCGATACTTACAATCTGGGCATCTTTAAAACAAGAATGAATCACCATCTTCTATGCAAACGCATTCTATCTTAAGCGACATCGACATTTTCCATCACGTCATACCTGATACCATTATCAGAATAGTGGACAAGCGGGTGTCTACAATGTATAAAATAAAATTGTTCTTTGAGTGTAACCTCTAGGATAAAATTTGATAACGAACGGCTTAACAGATTTTCATGAAACATAGAGGACCATCCCGATTTAAATCGCCTTCAAATAAAACCGCATGCAAATCGGTTCATTTCGTGTAAGTGCCTAAATGCCACTGACACGCAGGCAGACTGACAAAGCTATCGATCAGGTTATGACTGATTATGTCGGGGATTAAAAATACAGTGTGTAGGCGGGATCACCCATGCGTGGGATGTCTCGTGATTCAATAAAATCTGTCTGGCTGTGCTGCGAGCTTTTATAAATAATTCCTTAAATATTAAAAAGGTCCGATGGCAATTTCTCTGAATAAAATTGCTATTTAAGTGTACACTTTACCAGAGAGACATATTTTCAGTTAAACTTTTATTGAATTTCGAATAGGTACGTAATGCAATTTTGGGCCACTTTTTTCACATTTTTAGTTAACTTATCTTTATTTCAATGTTTGATTGTAATTTATAATTTCGAATGGAAACATAATTTCATAATTTATCTTTGAAAATGACTTTATTAATTGGATAAGGAAGGACGTAATTACATGGAATTAACACGTTAAGGAATAGTCGTTTGTCAAAATCGTCATATAATTAATTCAAACTAAACAGATTTACTGAGCAAGCATTTAATAAGACATTTTCGAAAAGCTATTTAATCCGACAGAATTAGAAAAGGATCGTACCATTTGGAATTCTATTAGAGAACGTAAGCGTTTATAGGACAGTCTTCGCTTCGGGGCCCTACTTGGCCCGTTTGCCCCAGATTTTGCCCCTGTTTAGATAAGACGGCGTATAATAAAAATATTTGTGCTACACGTCGAATAGTCTCGCCGTAACCATTCACCGAGGAAGTAGATCAGCTCATTTTATGAACTTTTTCGCTGCAAAGTAACTTCAAATCCCCTAATTTTTGTAGTTGCGTTTCCCTCAAATGTAATTTTTAAGTGGTTATTACAATAAGAGGATCAAAAAGAAATCATGTACTTACTAGATATGAGATACGAGTATGATGTTTCGATTTTAAAAGTATACATAATTTGAGTGCCTTTAAGGCCAGAATGAATAGCCATTTTCTAGCAAGCGCGCTAAAAAATACAGCTTATCTCTGCTTTTTATCATTGATTGAAGTCAAGTGTAAGCCGTCGTAATTAAAAAAAATACGATTTCTTTTTTGGCCAAATCAAGAGTGCTAAAATAGTACTCCCCGCTTAGTTAGTTTCTGAACATTTTCTAAAGTGCAAATGTCTATTTTTTGTGTTGAAATGTACTACTATAAACTAGTATAACACTATGAGCTATGAAATAATAGAGGTATCTGCACTCGAAGTCTAATATGAATTTTCTTTGTCCATTTTCATTCAAATTACTAAAACATTACGAGAAAATTTTATAGTCTCCATTGATATAGACGTGTTGCTGCATGGTCATAGATCTCTCACTAAAATCGCCACAGAACACTATACTTTGTGCACTACATGACTACATGAGTGAGACAAATGTCAGTAGGTCTTTATAATATTAACTAATATAATTGATGAAACTTTTTCCGGTTAACTACCTACTTTATCACAGCCCATTTAGTTCTGTAAAATCCCAAAGTTTCTGACACTAAACGGGTTCCTCTCGAGCGTGAGAATGCAATTTAAAATGTAGAACTCCCCTGAGTTACCTTCAGAGTTATGATGTTAAAGGTACGATATACGTGCACAGGCATTCCTGTATTTCCTCTCATAATACCGATGCTGTTAAACTCGTAATAGATTCGAAGCGGGTTTCTACCTGACACGAAGCTGTTGTGACTCGTGGGAATCGGAGAAGTGTCCATTCTGAATTGGGTTACCCAGAGGAGGAAACTGATTGATTTTCCTCTTTACTTCAATTTGGGATTGCTTTTTCACATTGACATTTTTATATTACGATGAAAGCTCCGGAAGTTGAATTTTTAACATTTTACTCGTAAATATTTTAACGTTATATTAATTTTTTAACGTCACGTTATCTATCATATTATGCTAGTAACTTTTTTAATATTAAAAATAACTATGCAAAATTTTATTTAAATAAAAAGCTTTAATGCATGAAATTAATATGTAAAATATAGTTATTACCAGTACTTATCATTAGTGCCATAGTATCAGTATAGTGTTAAATTGTTGGTTCAATACGTCATGTTAAATCTTTCTTTATCTATATAACAACTTTTTTATTTTTATTCGATGACAAGATAGCCCTTGACTGCGATCTCACCTGATGGTAAGTGACGATGCAGTCTAAGATGGTAGCGGGCTAACTTGGAAGGGGTATAGCAGTTTAAATTCAACCCATACCCCTAATCGGTTTCTACACGCCATCGTGCCGGAACGCTAAATCGCTTGGCGGCACGTCTTTGACGATAGGGTGGTAACTAGCCACGGCCAAAGCCTCCCACCAGACAACAAACTTACAACATGGCAAGAAAAAATATATATACCTAGCACTGTATTCTTATGCCGGTTGTACCAAAATACAACATCATTTAAATACTCACAGGCGTGGTTTCGTAGCTCCTGTTAACTTCACATTTAACTTCATAATGTTAACAACATTAATACATTAACTGTGTGTGAATATAGCGAAAAGTGTCAAACTGATACTGAAGTGATAAGGGTTGCTTTTAGGCAATTGTGCGATTTATGATTTTTACCCCGGATTTTTGTACGTAGTAAACTGAATGGTAATATTTAAATCTTTTCAGTTTTGTGCAATTTTATTTTTGACAGAAGGAAATAAGAGCTAGTTTCTGAGCAAATGTGTTGAAAAATGTATAACGATAACTTGAGATGATAGAAACTTTTGTAACAAAAAACACATATTGAAAAATAACCAGGAATAATAGGTTTTAAAATTGCTGTTCAAGCTACGTATGAAAACTTATAAAATAATCATAAATGAACGCGGTCAAAGTTGCATTTGCAGCTATTAAGTAACAAACGCAGTATCGTTACGTAATACAAAAGAAACCTAAAAGATTTTCCCGCGGGAACTTTTTGATTTTCCGGGATAAAAAGTAGCCTATGTCATTCTTTCGGTCCTCAACCGGAACGTCGTCACGTCGTATATAAAATCAAGTCGATCCGTTGCATTGTTGTGGCGTGATTGAAGGATAAACCAACAAACCAACAAACAAACACAGTTTCGCATTTATAATATTAATAGGGATGTTGTTCTTCTTCTTAAAAAATTAATCCACGCGAGCGAAGCCGCGGTCATCAACTAGTTTAGAATATAGCATTAAAGAATACAGCATTAAAGAATACGCAATTCACTTTATCAATTGTTTTTATAACCTAGACTCACCTCATTTGCAGTAAGAATACGCTCGTGTTAAATACATACATTGAAATGGGGTACTACGAGACTATCTCCATTAAGCTGGGTGCGTTTGTAATTTAGCAGTTTACTGAATGTTTAGCTTAGCAACAGAGTTGGTAGTCGTGTTTTGAGCCCCTTGATTTAGGTTTAAAGGAGCTTAAGAACGAACGACATACATTTGGTACAAATTGCACTAAGGGAGGTCGCCCACGGTGACTTTTTGCAGCGATTCCTTAGTGATACAATCGCAAAAGGACCGCGATACAGTCGCAGGTCGCGATGCTGTCGCAGGTCGTATATCTCCGACTGTGTAACAATGATTCTGCATCGCGATAGTAGCATCGATACAGTTGTGCTCTGTAGTAACTACCTGTGCCCCCCACTCTTCTTTTTTCCGATGAAAATATAACGTCCAAGACAGATACGATGCTCAATCGATACTGTGTGATTGTATCGCTAATGAACTTTGTCACGCGTTGTAAATGCGATGAACCAAAAGCAGCAATACAGACGCGCGTAAACGAAATGCTCTACTGAATAGCTGCAAAAAGTCGCCGTGGGCGATCTCCCTAAGTTTTGGGAAACTTTTTTAAATAAATTATAACCCTTAAGTTTATATTTTGAAATCGATACTCACTTTATTTCATTATATTTTTAGGACAACCAACAATAGGAACAGTAGGAAACACATCATGTTTAGTGCACGTTTTAAGTAGATATGTATGTATTAATAAGTAGGTACCTACTTGTTGAAATGGAATTTAAAAAAAACGAAGAGTAAAACACCTTAAATAAAGATTTTTAACAAAGATAAAAAAATACGGTATAAGTCATCTTATTCTGCTTGGAGAAAAAACAAATATGTTAGATGCATTGAAAGAGCTCATGAGATCTCGCGTATCTTTGTTGTAGATTGTATTGAATGTTCAACTTAAGGGCACGATCTTCGGCCGCAGTAGGTATTTTAGAGCCACTTCGTTCCTCGCACGGTGAGGTCTCGCTCGCGCTCATCAAATGAACTCGCTAACCCCGCCGCAGCGCAAATTTTACGTCATAGATTAAATAACCTTATGATACCTAACAGTAGGGCAGTTCTAATACCGCGTCCGCATGCTTGTGGCAAACGGCAAACGCCAAACCTCTACAAACGTTTGCCTTGAATTTGGGAATCGTCCGCACGCTTGCGAGGGCGTTTGTATGTTCTGAACAGGCAAGCATGACGGACGTCGAACTTGTGTCGGCTTTATTATTTGGCTTAAGTTATTTTTACAAATGTTTTAAGCTCAGTATCGATCAATAATCCTACTAAAATGGAATATGGATGGATGGATGGATAGATGGATGGATGTTTGTTACTCTTTCAGCCACAACTAATGAACCGATTTGAATGAAATGTGGAATAGCGATAGCTCATACCTACATTTTAGCCCGGAAAATTAAGGACTTTCCGCGGGAATTAAAAAACCTTAATCCGCGAGGACGAAGTCGCGGACGTCATCTAGTTGATAGTAAAGCGTCCTCTAATTAAAATTTTCAAAACATATTTCATGTGCACAATTTGTCCAGTTTCAGTTTTAGTATAATATTATAGATTAGTAGTAGTAGCTAGTAGTATGTTCGAAAACACTTGGTACCTAGTACCTAGTTTATTTATTTGAATAAAAAATATTCTACTCTATTACTATATATATAGCTACTCGTGCTGATTCACTGACTGACTCACTCACTGACTGACTCATTGATCACCTCTCCTGTAAAATTTTGTATGAAAAAAATTTTTTTCACTCATGGTTTCGTATGGAGGACAAAAATTCGTTCGGAGCAAAAATATGGACAGAGCTGATGATTGAGGATATCGGAGACGGGTGAGGAGCACCGGCCAGGTTATTGAAGATAGGTGGGGGGTGTTCAACCAAATGTCACTCAAAACCTCATCCAATTGGCAGAGAGCCGAAAAAAAACTCCAAAATGGCGGATTCAAGATGGCGGCCATACAAATTTCGTCGGTGTCTATCTTGGAAACTATAAAAGATGGAAGAGTGGTTTCTTGGAAAAGGATGATCAAGACCCGAAGGTCTACTTGATGAATAGAAAAAAAATTCAAGATGGCGGAATTATTTTTTTTCCATACAAAATATATGCAAGACTTTATGCGGCGCCTTTTCAAAATTTCTGATGGTTTCGTATAGAAGACAAAAATTTATTTGGAGAAAAAATATGGAGAGAGCTGATGGTTGAGGATTTCGGAGACGGGTGAGGAGCACGCTCAGGGTATTGAAGATAGGTTGAGGGTGCCCAAACAAAAATCACTCGAAACCTCATCCAATTGGCAGGGGGCTGAAAAAAATTCAAAATGGCGGATTCGAGATGGCGGCCATACAAATTTCGACGGTGTCTATCTCAGAGAGTATAAAAGATGGAAGAGTAGTTTTTTAGAACAAGATAATCAAGACCCGAAGGTCTAATTGGTGGCTAGAAAAACCGCGGTTCGCTTTAGCGAGCCGCGCACCCACGCGCCCTACTAGTTCTAGTATGTACCTACTCAATAGATATTTTGTTTTTTTTCTTTATCAACCGATAGACATCCACTGCTGGACTGTTTATTGCATGGACTTCCTCAGGCTTCGGTCTTGCGCCACCTGTACCCAGTGGCTCCCTGAGGGTGGCCTGATGGTGTCGGTCCACCTATTACCATACCATTATATACCATTTTCCGGTGCGGAGTCGCCACTTATTATTATTAATATATAAAACTAATTAATTAATTAATTAATTAAATTATATAAACAAATCGTCTTCAAAAGTCTTCAGTCGACCAGTCATTCATTTTACGTTTTTACCCACTCACAAAATGAAGATTTCTAAAGGTGCGATACGTAAATCGTAATACAATGACACGTCTAATCGCCGCCAGTGCACAAACGAGACTGAGTGCGCGCAAACGTGTGGACGGAGACGCAAGCGCTTGTGGCAAATTCCCTTTGGTTTGCGATCAAAAGACCGACACTCGATGGATCGGCCACAAACGCTCGCAAGCGTAGGCAAACCATGGCAAACGCTCTATCCGCACGTTTGCGTTTGTGAAGGTTTGCCGAGGTTTGCCAAGCGTGCGGATGCAGCTTTAGGTTTATGAAATATTTATATTGAAGAAAGAACAAAACATGCAGTTTTAAACTGCTAAAGCTCAAACAAGGTATTAAGTAAGTTCGATTAATATTTTACTTACTACATATTTTGTTCAGTTTTTTTTTTTGTTATTAGACCGATTTCTTTCAAAATCGATATCTGGGGATCCCTGTGCTCATAAAAGAGATAACCACTGCCAAAATTAGAAAAAGTGGCGGCCATTTTCTTTTTTCTCGTTATGGGACCGATTTCTTTCAAAATCGATATCTGGTGATCCCTGTGCTCATAAAAGAGAACCACTGCCAAAATCAAAAAAAGTGGCGGCCATTTTCTTTTTTCTCGTTATGGGACCGATTTCTTTCAAAATCGATATCTGGGGATCCCTGTGCTCATAAAAGAGATAACCACTGCCAAAATTAGAAAAAGTGGCGGCCATTTTCTTTTTTTTCGTTATGGGACCGATTTCTTTCAAAATCGATATCTGGGGATCCCTGTGCTCATAAAAGAGATAACCACTGCCAAAATTAGAAAAAGTGGCGGCCATTTTCGTTTTTCTCGTTATGGGACCGATTTCTTTCAAAATCGATATCTGGGGATCCCTGTGCTCATAAAAGAGATAACCACTGCCAAAATTAGAAAAAGTGGCGGCCATTTTCTTTTTTTTCGTTATGTGACCGATTTCTTTCAAAATCGATATCTGGGGATCCCTGTGCTCATAAAAGAGATAACCACTGCCAAAATTAGAAAAAGTGGCGGCCATTTTCTTTTTTTTCGTTATGGGACCGATTTCTTTCAAAATCGATATCTGGGGATCCCTTTGCTCATAAAAGAGATATCCACTGCCGAAATTAGAAAATTGGCGGCCATTTTCTTTTTTCTCGTTATGGGACCGATTTCTTTCAAAATCGATATCTGGGGATTCCTGTGTTTATAAAAGAGGTAACCACTGCCAGAATGGGAAAAAGTGACAGCCATTTTCTTTTTTCTCGTTAAGGGACCAATTTCTTTCAAAATTGATCCCTGTGCTCATTATAGAGGTAACCATTGTCAAAACTAGAAAAAGTGGTGGCCATTTTCTTTATTCTTGTTATGGAATTTATTTGTTGCTAAAGCTCAAACAAGGTATTAAGTAAGTTCGATTAATATTTTACTTACTACATATTTTGTTCAGTTTTTTTTTTGTTATTAGACCGATTTCTTTCAAAATCGATATCTGGGGATCCCTGTGCTCATAAAAGAGATAACCACTGCCAAAATTAGAAAAAGTGGCGGCCATTTTCTTTTTTCTCGTTATGGGACCGATTTCTTTCAAAATCGATATCTGGGGATCCCTGTGCTCATAAAAGAGATAACCACTGCCAAAATTAGAAAAAGTGGCGGCCATTTTCTTTTTTTTCGTTATGGGACCGATTTCTTTCAAAATCGATATCTGGGGATCCCTGTGCTCATAAAAGAGATAACCACTGCCAAAATCAAAAAAAGTGGCGTCCATTTTCTTTTTTCTCGTTATGGGACCGACTTCTTTCAAAATCGATATCTGGGGATCCCTGTGCTCATAAAAGAGGTAACCACTGCCAAAATTAAAAAAAGTTGCAGTCATTTTCGTTTTTCTCGTTATGGGGCCAATTTATTTCAAAATCGATATCTGGGGATACCTGTGCTCGTAAAAAAGGTAACCACTGCCAAAATTAGAAAAAGTGGCGGCCATTTTCTTTTTTCTCGTTATGGGACCGATTTCTTTCAAAATCGATATCTGGGGATCCCTGTGCTCATAAAAGAGATAACCACTGCCAAAATTAGAAAAAGTGGCGGCCATTTTCTTTTTTTTCGTTATGGGACCGATTTCTTTCAAAATCGATATCTGGGGATCCCTGTGCTCATAAAAGAGATAACCACTGCCAAAATCAAAAAAAGTGGCGTCCATTTTCTTTTTTCTCGTTATGGGACCGACTTCTTTCAAAATCGATATCTGGGGATCCCTGTGCTCATAAAAGAGGTAACCACTGCCAAAATTAAAAAAAGTTGCAGTCATTTTCGTTTTTCTCGTTATGGGGCCAATTTATTTCAAAATCGATATCTGGGGATACCTGTGCTCGTAAAAAAGGTAACCACTGCCAAAATTAGAAAAAATGGCGGCCATTTTCTTTTTTCTCGTTAATTGACCAATTTCTTTCAAAATCGATATCTGGGGTTCCTTAGGTTCATAAATGAGGTAACCATGGCCAAAATTAGAAAAAGTGGTGGCCATTTTCTTTTTTCTCGTTATGGGACCGATTTCTTTCAAAATCGATATCTGGGAATCTCTGTGCTCATAAAAGAGATAAACACGGCATAATTTTGGCAGTGGTTACCTTTTTTACGAGCACAGGTATCCCCAGATATCGATTTTGAAATAAATTGGCCCCATAACGAGAAAAACGAAAATGACTGCAACTTTTTTTAATTTTGGCAGTGGTTATCTCTTTTATGAGCACAGGGATCCCCAGATATCGATTTTGAAAGAAATCGGTCCCATAACGAGAAAAACGAAAATGGCCGCCACTTTTTCTAATTTTGGCAGTGGTTATCTCTTTTATGAGCACAGGGATCCCCAGATATCGATTTTGAAAGAAATCGGTCCCATAACGAAAAAAAGAAAATGGCCGCCACTTTTTCTAATTTTGGCAGTGGTTATCTCTTTTATGAGCACAGGGATCCCCAGATATCGATTTTGAAAGAAATCGGTCCCATAACGAAAAAAAGAAAATGGCCGCCACTTTTTCTAATTTTGGCAGTGGTTATCTCTTTTATGAGCACAGGGATCCCCAGATATCGATTTTGAAAGAAATCGGTCCCATAACGAAAAAAAAGAAAATGGCCGCCACTTTTTCTAATTTTGGCAGTGGTTATCTCTTTTATGAGCACAGGGATCCCCAGATATCGATTTTGAAAGAAATCGGTCACATAATGAAAAAAAAGAAAATGGCCGCCACTTTTTCTAATTTTGGCAGTGGTTATCTCTTTTATGAGCACAGGGATCCCCAGATATCGATTTTGAAAGAAATCGGTCACATATCGAAAAAAAAGAAAATGGCCGCCACTTTTTCTAATTTTGGCAGTGGTTATCTCTTTTATGAGCACAGGGATCCCCAGATATCGATTTTGAAAGAAATCGGTCCCATAACGAGAAAAACGAAAATGGCCGCCACTTTTTCTAATTTTGGCAGTGGTTATCTCTTTTATGAGCACAGGGATCCCCAGATATCGATTTTGAAAGAAATCGGTCCCATAACGAAAAAAAGAAAATGGCCGCCACTTTTTCTAATTTTGGCAGTGGTTATCTCTTTTATGAGCACAGGGATCCCCAGATATCGATTTTGAAAGAAATCGGTCCCATAACGAAAAAAAGAAAATGGCCGCCACTTTTTCTAATTTTGGCAGTGGTTATCTCTTTTATGAGCACAGGGATCCCCAGATATCGATTTTGAAAGAAATCAGTCCCATAACGAGAAAAACGAAAATGGCCGCCACTTTTTCTAATTTTGGCAGTGGTTATCTCTTTTATGAGCACAGGGATCCCCAGATATCGATTTTGAAAGAAATCGGTCCCATAACGAAAAAAAGAAAATGGCCGCCACTTTTTCTAATTTTGGCAGTGGTTATCTCTTTTATGAGCACAGGGATCCCCAGATATCGATTTTGAAAGAAATCGGTCCCATAACGAGAAAAAAGAAAATGGCCGCCACTTTTTCTAATTTTGGCAGTGGTTATCTCTTTTATGAGCACAGGGATCCCCAGATATCGATTTTGAAAGAAATCGGTCCCATAACGAAAAAAAAGAAAATGGCCGCCACTTTTTCTAATTTTGGCAGTGGTTATCTCTTTTATGAGCACAGGGATCCCCAGATATCGATTTTGAAAGAAATCGGTCACATAACGAAAAAAAAGAAAATGGCCGCCACTTTTTCTAATTTTGGCAGTGGTTATCTCTTTTATGAGCACAGGGATCCCCAGATATCGATTTTGAAAGAAATCGGTCCCATAACGAAAAAAAGAAAATGGCCGCCACTTTTTCTAATTTTGGCAGTGGTTATCTCTTTTATGAGCACAGGGATCCCCAGATATCGATTTTGAAAGAAATCGGTCCCATAACGAGAAAAAAGAAAATGGCCGCCACTTTTTCTAATTTTGGCAGTGGTTATCTCTTTTATGAGCACAGGGATCCCCAGATATCGATTTTGAAAGAAATCGGTCCCATAACGAGAAAAAAGAAAATGGCCGCCACTTTTTTTGATTTTGGCAGTGGTTCTCCTTTATGAGCACAGGGATGTCCAGATATCGATTTTGAAAGGAATTGGTCCCATAACGAGAAAAAAGAAAATGGCTGCCACTTTTTTCTGATTTTGGCAATGGTTCTCAAGTGCAGGGAATTCGAGAGTCCAGATCGATTTCGAAAGTCTGTCCAAAGATTCACAAGAATTAAAAAAAATAAAGTAGGTAAGGTACAGAATAGGTACAACATTTGTATTAGAAGGATCAAACTTACCTTATATTTTGTCTAAGCTTTCGTAATTTAAATCTGGATATTTTGTTCTTTTGTTTATTTTTAGTCCCCATATTTTCACTTTATTATATTCTTAATTAATTAATTTACTATAAGAGTACCTAACTTACATTAATATTTACAGATTTAATAATACATAACAAGATTTACACACTAGAAGATAATAGGTAATAATATTTACACACTAATTTTATTTTGATTATCTATGATAAGTGAACACAAATAAATAATACTCCAATAGTTCGTCTGATCAGCGGGGATCGCAGTGAGCCAGCTAGAGCGATACGTCCTCCCTCGATGATACCTTGCGAGCTACTGAAATGAGGCGCCCGAGACACTTTGTTATAAAGAAAGTAAACCAGTCATGATTAAAAAAAAAGAAAGCTTTTTAGAGAAAAATTAACGGCAAAATATTATTCTAGAAGCTTTTGCCTATTTTTTGTAATTTTTTTTTTTAGTTTAACTTTGATATACTACACATACAACCGAAACCCAATTGAAAACTACACTGTTTTCGGAATATTATTTCATCGAGTGAAGTTCAAAATATGGACTTTTGAACGGCAAAATAAGTTAGAACGTGTATTAATCTACAACATATATTTTTAACCTATCAAAACAATGAATATTTGATTGTTTACTACTGAATCCAAAACAGGCTGTTTTCGGAGATCCTGCCGTTAAAGCCTAGTTTCTAAGTGTTCTCGTAGCGCCTTGAAACGTTTACTATGCGCAATATAAAGGGATTAAGAGAAGTGCTGTCGAGGGTCATACAAACGTATTTTTATATTAACACACTTTCGTAGACACGCTCTAGAAACACATATGTGAAAACTCGTATGTGAAAAATCAGAATTTATATTGTGTACTGGGCTTTTACTTGTATGAAAATTTCACACCCATGTCATTATAAATTACGTAAGTTTACTGTAATCTCTATGGACACAAATATTATTAGATCTAGATATAATAGAAAACTTCATCGAAAAAAACATTGTTTCTATAAAATTTCATCGAATTTGACATGCTTGTATTCAAACAAGTAATAAGCTTTGTTTGTATGGAGCGCACTCGGGATAAACTCCTCTTAAGATTTAGGTGCACATGTTAACGTCACAGTTATCTTACTTTACACTAGCCATAAAAGCTGGAAGTGGAAATTATTTTTAATCGGAGCTGCTATTTTATTTTACAACTCAATTATGGGGTTTTATAGTAAGTAGTGGGAATGAGCCTATACGTTGGTTGGTGGTACTTGTATTTGTGTTTATGTGTGCATACCCTGCCGGTATATCGATGACGTAATTCGACCTCAGTGAAGAAGTCTGTACCGACTTGGTATTTATAATATAATATTATCAATTCATAATCGGCCAGCAGCATCAGGGTTGAAGCTTTGGAACCTGGAGTTCAATGGTAGTCTTTATTTGGTGGCGGCGCGGGGACGGCTAGAAACTAGATTGTTTGGTTTCGATGTGGACTGTATAATTTTCGCGGGGTTTGCTCAAATCCGACTGGGGTTGGGTTTGGGCCGCGGAGTTATGGGGTGTCTATAGGAAAAGGGTAAAGGCACTGACCTGAATCCTTTGGAGCGGCACCGCGATACTTCAGCGAGCCGCGCGTACGTTCATGGATACTTTTCGATGCTTCACTCTTCCTTTCTCACTTCTTCGACTGACGAAAACCAAGAAGGCAAGTTTGTTGGCAAGTCCAGATCAACACTGAATCACTAGGAGCGGCGCGGCGATGCACCAGCTTTAGCGGCGCGTTTACGTTAATTGACGGTCATCGATGCACTGACACTTCTTCAGGCCAGGGGGGGTCGGTATTAGGTAGGAAATTTTGACAGGATGGTCGGATTCGAGCGGTTAAACGAAAACTATTCGCGCTTCGGCGCGACCATGTCCCCGGGCTTGAAGGGCTACCTTCAAAGAAACTACGACGCGGAGAGTTTAAACGAAATTATTTATTGACTTAAGTATAATAAGCTAACCTAACTAAATAAGAATCCTAACCTAAGCAGATGAGTTGAAGTTAAACTAATTACTGTTTAGGTAAGGGACAAAGACGCACTACAGGACGTAGATAGGTACCTGTAGCAGTACGAACGCGGACAACACGCGTGACACCATTCGATCCAGGAAAAACTTCCTCGACTAGCCCTAACGGCCAGTGAAGAGGCGGTGCATTATCGACGGTAATTATTACCACATCTCCCTTAGCGATCGGATTGGTTGGCGTGTTCCATTTGTTTCGAGTCTGTAGCGTATGTAAATAATCAGCCTTCCATCGTTTCCAGAATAACTGAACAAGTTTATCAATAAGTTCTTGACGCGAGAGCAAATGTAACGGACCATCTTCTATCTCCCTAGCCGGAAGATATTTTAAAGGGGTGAGAGTGAGAAAATGAGCCGGTGTCAACGCGAGAGGTTCCGATGGATCATTAGATAGCGTGCGGCACAATGGACGGGAGTTCATTACTGCCTCGATCTGAGCAAGCACAGTATTGAACTCTTCCAAGGAAAGAATTTGGTCGCCTATCACGCGATGTAGATGAGTTTTGAGGCTCTTAATGTTGGCCTCCCAATTACCGCCAAAATGGCAAGCAGTTGGAACATTAAGTGACCACTCGATGCGATTTTCGGCTAGTGTGTGACCAAATTCAGACCTGAAGTGTTTGGACGCTAAAAATTCGTGCAATTCCGAAAGCGTGCGCTTGGCGCAAACATAATTTGACGCATTGTCGGAATGAACGCGAGCAACAAAACCGCGGCGGGATAAAAAACGCTTAAACGCCCCGAGGAAACTATCTGTACTTAAGTCGCTGGCAACTTCTATGTGTACAGCGCGAGTGGTTAAGCACACGAAAAGACAAACGTATGCCTTCATTGATCGAATTCCACGACCGCGAGAAACAGTCACCTTAAAAGGCCCTGCGTAATCAGTGCCAGTGTGTATAAACGGTTTCACGGCCGGCGTAACTCGACAGGAGCGGTGATCTGCCATTTCTGGAAAGTTTGGTTTAGCGCGGAGTCTAAAGCAGGGTAGACATTTGTGCACCCGGCTTCGGATTAAATTACGAGCGGAAAGAATCCAATACCTCTGACGTAGTATGGACATCAGTAAATCTGGACCTGCATGACAATTGACTTTATGATGATAGTCAACTAAAAGATTTAATATATGATCCTTTCGAGGAAGTATAATCGGATGTTTTGTATCGAAACTTATATCGGCGTTTCTCAGACGACCTCCGACTCTAATGATGCCGTCCTGAAGGAAAGGTTTGAGACGTTGAAACATTGGACTACAACGTTTACCTGCTTGTAAATTAACAATCTCGTTCGCGAAGTGAAAGCGCTGAAGTTCACGCAATATTAAACTTTCAGCGTAATCCAGATCCGATGCAATCACCGTATCACGACGCGGTAGTAGCTTAGCGAAGCGGCAAACGAAAACCACACAACGTATGAATTTCGACCATGACGAAAAGCGATCAGCTAGCGAAATTATTAAATTTCTTTCACTGCTTTCTGCAGTGAGCAAAACGTGTTTCTTTTCCTCTGGAGGCTGTGACACGGTGGAAGGATTGAAAGCGGTAACAGGCCAAAGATTTGAATCTAACTCAAGCCATTTAGGACCAGAGAACCAAAGCGGGTGATCAGTTATTTGTGCGGGGGTAAGACCTCGCGACAAACAATCAGCGGGATTTTCCGTGCCTTGCACATGGAAAAAAGTTTGAGCGGGAAATTCATTTTGAATTTTGGTGACCCGATTGGCCACAAAAGTGTCCCAACGATGAGGTGAGGAGTATACCCAACACAACGCCACCGTTGAGTCTGAAAAGGCGAGAACTCGGTCAATAACAAGGCGGTTATGGCAGGCTTCAATGACCTTGGTCATTAAGCTGCTCAGCAACAGAATGGCACAAAGCTCCAACCTCGCAAGCGTTATAGTCTTGCGAGGCGAGACTTTGGATTTAGCTGTTATTAAAAAGACTGCGTTTTTGCGAATACCTCTGCTGTCTTTCACGTGGAAGTAAATTACTCCTCCGTAAGCCTTTTCGCTCGCATCTGCAAACCCCACGATCGTAATGATATCGCCGGTCGAGATGCCTACGTGCCGTGGAATTTTCAATTCGCTAAGCAAAGGTAGTTCTCTTTTGAAACAAGACCACTGATCAGCGATGTGACCAGGGGGCACATCGTCCCAATCACATTCACACAACCAAAGTTGTTTAATGAGAAGCTTTGCATATAAGACGACGGGAGCAACGAAACCCATGACGTCCCATATCCTAGCGACACATGACAAAATGGTACGTTTTGTACAAGATTCAGCGGGAACACTAATTTTGAGACCGAAATAGTCTGCTGCGGGAGACCAACATAGGCCGAGCACCTTATGTGGCTCAGAGTTCTCAAACTCTTTAATCGCGGAAAGTCGATGCGACAGCGGAATCGAATTTAACACCTTTTGTGAGTTGCTTGTCCATTTCACCAGGTCGAACTGACCAGCTTTCATCAGAGCAATCACTTCGGCAGCGGTGGAGATAGCATCGTCTTCATTGTCGATGCTATAGACAAAGTCATCCATGTATAGCCCTATATCTAAAGTTTCTTTAGCGCGCGGGTAAGAAGCACCTTCGTCTGAAAGAAGCTGCTTCACTGTACGAAGAGCATGAAATGGACTTGACTTAAGCCCGAAACAAACGCGGTTAAATTCATAGACCCTTAAGGGTTCTTGCGGAGAAAAGCGGTATAAAATGCGTTGGAATCTGCGATCACATGGACGAACTCCAATACAAAGAAACATCTGACGAATGTCAGCTGAAAGAGCGGTACGATATAAGCGAAAATTAACAATAATATTGAATAGATTCCCTTGTAGATTCTGACCGCCATACAGAAGGTCATTGAGGGAAACTTGAGTGGTTGTCTTGGAACTGGCGTCCAGGACAACGCGCAACTTAGAAGTCAACTTGTCATCTCGTATGACCCCATGGTGAGAAATCGTATACGAGGGCAAGCTCTGCGTTGCCTCCGTGTCCGGGGGTGCGGGAGAGATATAACCTTTGTCTAGGTATTCGGTAATGACGTTGTCGTAGGCCTCCTTAAGCTTAGGTGACGCTAACATTTTACGCTCTAAGCAAAGGAAGCGAGTTTTAGCCTTTTTAAAAGAATCGCCTAACGACAATACATCACCCTTAAATGGAAGTGCGACTACATACCGTCCGTCTGCCTCACGGGTAGTCGTGCTGCTATAAATTTCTTCACATGCTGTGTCATCTGGACTTAATTGTTTCGGTACGGTCACCTCTTCTATTTGCCAGAATTTACGCACAGCATCATCTAGCGGATCTGTAGCACAACAATATGAAACCGTGGCGAAGCTGTTAACACGTACAGGAGCAGAGCCAACGATAACATAGCCCAACACCGTTTCTAGGGCTAGCGGTGAGGTACAATTCGATTGACCTTGAACCTTGCGAGATAATAAGAGATGCGGAAAGATCGAAGCTCCGATAAGTAGATCAATGTCTCCTGGAGTGGAGTAAGTGTCGTCAGCCAAAGGTAAGTTATTGAAATTTATCAAACTCGAAATATCTATCGGGACTGTGGGCAAGAGTTCCGTTACCTTGTCTACCACGAGCGAGTCCATGTTAAAACAAACGCTGAGATCAAACCTAGAGAAAAATCTAATAGAAACTGCGCCTTGGATCGGTTTGGTTGTACCTCCAATCCCTTTAACTACAGAACAGTTTGGATTCTGGTTTGTCTTTAAACCTAAGCGTTGACATAAATCCCGACTGACGAAGTTACTCTGTGAAGCACTGTCCAATAATGCGCGCGCAGAGTACTCCTTGCCTTTGGCGTCGAAAACTATAACGCGTGCGGTAGCGAGCAGCACCGTAGTCGGTGCACGAGAAACATTACAACTCGATAAGGAACAAAGCGATACTTCCTTGGAGTGCGCGGGTGAACCTGAAGGTTTCGAGTTACTAGTGCCGGTAGTGCTGATAGAAGCAGGAGGCTGCTCAACAACACCGGGCATCTTCTGCGAAGAAGCATCACTAGAAGCCGCACTCGAAGTTGCGGAATTTGCGGTTGCGGAATGCCTGTGGAGCATACTATGATGAGGTAACGAGCACCAGCGGCACCTTGACTTGCTAGAACAAGTGGCCAACCGGTGGTTTCCAGTGCAATTTATACAAAGATTATTCGCCTTAACAAACTTGAAACGATCTTCAACGGGCATCTTATGAAAGGCGGAACAATTATATAAATGTTCGTGTTGTGAGTTACAAAGAGAACACAAAGACTGTGCAGACGTAGTCGCGGTACTAGTATAGGTATGCGTCGGCTTGGGTGGTTTGTGAGGCTTAGATGCCGTATCCACCTTCCGCTCAGCACTTTTCGGAACTTCTTGTTTCCCGGAAGTGCGTTGCAGTACCTTAATATGTTCGCGAATGAAAGCAACGAAATCGTCATACAAGGGTATCTCACAACTATGTTTATTCAACTCGAACAGGCGAACAGTCTCCGGATCTAACTTCTTTTGAGCGAGGTATAAAAATATGAAGTCAGCCAGATTACTCAAATTTAAATTTTTAAGCGCGGCGATCGACGATGCAAAAGTGTCCAAAAAATTTTCAAGGTTGGTCGGAGTCGCGTTTGACATCGCCTTAATGTTATAAATTTGATCCATATACGACGTAGCCAAATAGCGTTTATCTTCAAATTTATCTACTAACGTTTTAAAAATTAATTCGTAGTTTTCTGCGCACGGTGTAATACCGGCACAAGCTAATTTCGCCTTTCCCGACAGCTTACCTAAGAGATAATAAAGTTTTTCGGCGTCCGTAAGGGACTTATTTTCGTGTATAACAGTTTTAAAGTTAGCGTAGAAGAGACTCCACGATTTTAAATCGTATCCATCGAAAGACACTAATTGAATCGGGGGCAGATAAGGTTTAAGTCGTCGCGGCTCATTCTCATTCTCAACCTTATTATCATCGGTGTACTGCGAGACTAAGCGCTTGATACGACCGTATAGGCGTTCGAACGATAACAAACATTTGAACTCCGGCTTCGCTTTCGGGTTCAGTGCTAATAAACGATTATTATAATCCTCCACTATTTTACTGAATTCAGAGCGTAACGTATCGACATTACTACTTGCGTCGAGAAATTCTTCCCGGACCGACGGGTTAACGCCTATGTTTTTCGATAAATCGAATGTTTCTTGTAGATACTCAAATATCGAATTGCGTCTCTGTTCTAATAGAATTAATTGTATATCTGCGGTATCTTCAGTCTTCGTCATTTTGAATATAAACTAGATTCAAAAATGTCGAGACTAAGTTCCTAATACACGAATGAAACTTCGATTCGGCGTATAAGTATTTAAAGTTATGAATTTCAGCAAAAAGTGAAAGGGAGCGAGCGGGCGGTCACGGCCGCGATGAAGGTCACGCACACCGCTGTAATCTAAGATACAAGTACTTGCAACTATGCACCGATGGCCAAGCGAATACGTTTATGACGCGTAGGTAATTACACAAAATAATTACTTAAAATAACTACTAATAAACTAATATTTCGATTAATATCTATACTGGGATAGATCGGGATGCGATATACGATTAGGATTACGATAAATAAGTAACGTATGACCTATCTATCACCTATATGAGCTATATGTAGGTACCTAGTTAATACCTAAATGAACCCTATTTCCTAAGCAATGCGGGACGAACGATAATAATTCGCTTAGGGAACAAGATTTTAGGACGCGGGAAAACAATTACCTACTTGGAAATTGTAAAACTATCGAGAAAATTAGCGGTAAAATCCGGTTCGAAGGACCAAAAAAATATGGCGGCGCGGGGACGGCTAGAAACTAGATTGTTTGGTTTCGATGTGGACTGTATAATTTTCGCGGGGTTTGCTCAAATCCGACTGGGGTTGGGTTTGGGCCGCGGAGTTATGGGGTGTCTATAGGAAAAGGGTAAAGGCACTGACCTGAATCCTTTGGAGCGGCACCGCGATACTTCAGCGAGCCGCGCGTACGTTCATGGATACTTTTCGATGCTTCACTCTTCCTTTCTCACTTCTTCGACTGACGAAAACCAAGAAGGCAAGTTTGTTGGCAAGTCCAGATCAACACTGAATCACTAGGAGCGGCGCGGCGATGCACCAGCTTTAGCGGCGCGTTTACGTTAATTGACGGTCATCGATGCACTGACACTTCTTCAGGCCAGGGGGGGTCGGTATTAGGTAGGAAATTTTGACAGGATGGTCGGATTCGAGCGGTTAAACGAAAACTATTCGCGCTTCGGCGCGACCATTTGGTATCTTTTATATCAATTCTTGATTTTGCTATTCGCGGGATTTTTAACTTGATTAGAGACATTTTAGAATTTACAAATTTCAAAATCGTCCCCGCCGGGAATCAAACACAAGACTTCCACTTTAATTTCACAGCGCCCACTCACTGCGTAGTGCGCAGTCACACATATAAAAAAAAAAAAAAAATAAACGTAGGTATTTCACTTTCATTCAACGCGCAACGTAATCTTCTATACATTTAATTATAATAAGTACTTCCATTACATTCTAACTTACTGACAGATAGCTCATAGCCTATGCCTGATATTCGAAAGTTTGAGGAAAAACTCCTTGAGTTTATAACTTCAAGGTGCACTTAGAAGGGGATTTTTGTAATTCAATCCCTAAAGACGTGAAAATGAGGTATAAAGATAAATAAATAATATAATAAATATATTTCTAAAACCTTCAATCTAATGAATTCGTGGGCATCAGCTAGTATTTAAATAAAATCATTTAAAAACTAAACTGGTTTCTGGAAAATTCTCAAATGTCACCTCATTTCATTTACGTGTGAGAAGGTAACCTTGTTCTGAAAGTGGATATAATATAATGTCGGGGTAAGACCCTAATCTAACCTTTTAGCTAAATCCTGCTCGTATCTTAAACCCTCAAAGTTTAAATTGAGGTCGTAAAGGATTTTTGCTTGTTATGAAATATGATTGGTGCAATGTAATATTAAAATTCATGAGTCAAGAAAGGATTTGGTATTTGTTAACCAAAAACGCAAAAACGATGCGGTGAAGTTTGACGTGTCTGTGTGTGTGTGTGTGTGTGTGTGTGTGTGTGTGTGTGTGTGTGTGTGGCATCGTAGCACTTAAAAAAAACCAAAATCTTCGCGATCAAATTATTAATTATTGAACAAAGGATTATATCGAAGGTATTAATTTCACTGGGGATTAAGACTAAGATATCGTCTACGGCAATTATATGCAATTTGTATTCAATATTCAATGCAGTAATACACTGAGTCAGTGCTTGAATAAATGGATGTAGCAATTTCAGAGAAGTTATACAAAGGTAGGTTCTGAGGACTTCACTATTTAGGTATTACAAACGATCTCTAACTACCTCGTGGGTCTAGTGGTAAGCAAGTTCGATTGCGGATGACGAGGCCCCGGATTCGATTCCCGGGTCGGGCCAAAAAATGTATTGGGTTTTCTGTCAAGAAATTCTCAGTACTACTACAGCCTCGGATACCACGTAAAGCCGTCGGTCCTGCGCCTGATCTCTCTCCGGTCGTGTCAAATTTTCCGTCCCACTGGATTATGAGAGGGGTATAGGGAGTGCAACTGTGTTTGCGCACACACTTGTACACTATAATATGTCTATCCCGCGCGCTCGATAGAGATTAGCTGCCATAGCCGGAATAGGTCGGGAGAATATTATTATTAAAAACGAATTTTCTTTTTAGCTTCGTATCGGCATCCCGATGTGCGTCTTGTATCGGCGAGTCGGCTCGCTCAGCGTGGTACCGCCACTCGGACGGGTGGCGCGGGGCCCCACCACCGGGGCCGCGCCGGTCACCCTGGGACTCCTTGCCGAGCCTGAGACAGGAAGGCAGCCTCAACGACTCCGGCTATCGAAGCAACAGGGCTGACAGCTTTGAGCAGCGGTAAGTGCTACATGTTATTTTTAAAGAGTATTAGCCATGCCTGCCTTGGCTATTGACTGATATTATCCTCTGCTCTCCAAATAAGCGTAAAAGTGTTAAGAGTGTGTACGATAATAGCGCATCATAAGTAAAGCCTACCTACTTAAGGTATGTTATAAAAAAAACATAATAATTATTCACTTCTGGGTATGGGCCTTCAAGAGGTGAATCATTTGACAGTTTTCGCAGCAAACTGGTATTTTTCGTTAAATAAGTAACAGATTGAAGAAGCAGTTTTTTGGACAGGTTACTGTATCATTACCCTTGGCATGGGTACCTACGTGACTACATCTACGTATATTTTTTTAAGCAATTGATTTGACAAGGGCATATTTTTAAACAACTTAATTTTAGTGTAAACAATTTAATTCGTTTCTGATAAAAACTATTTCATAAGTCGCTCATTGAATCAATAACCATTGCGGATACTGCGTTAAAAAACAGGGGTAGTTTAGACCCAAAAAGCCAAAACGCTATTGCAGAGCGTTACACATAGAGTTACAATATGCAATATGCATGTAGCATGTATGTGACATTAATTATTTCAATAGCTCAATAATACCTGTAATCAACTAAAAGAAAGAAAGAAAAAAGAAAATCGTTCTTTGTTCTAAATACGTTATGAGGAAATTAGTTTAGAAGCACATGGTACAGCGTCATCCTGCTTAGCATATAAAAGTAATTGCATGAACATGAACATTTTCTACAAAGTGGTAAAGTGTAGAGCGCTATTTTTAGTACTAGCATTGAGATAACTCGGTCAGTTTCTATATCACTTTATTAAAGTATTCAGTTAAGTTGTACAGGCTAAGAATAGTTTGAGTAAAAGTCCAGTAGGAATTTATGATTATTTATTAAATGATCATGAACATTTTTATTTACCTTATGAAACGCTGTGTTCGACCTACTTAGTTATCAATAATATCGTGGCTTATATAACTCTGAGAGCAAACATACTAACTAATTAATAAATAATGAGGGTTGCTCTCAAAGTAAGTGTTATTTAATTAGAGACTCACGATATTTTAATTGCTTTTCTCAAAATAACCTTATTGATCTTACTTCCTAGAAACTGATGACTTTTTTAAACATTATTTTACTGACAAGTTCTACATACTTACAAATTTTTCATGACGTCCTAAATCTATGGCTGAATCTTGTTTGTGTAAAATGTTAAAAAGGTGGTTTTTGAAATCAAGTCTTCATTATTTATGTCTTTTAACTTTTAAGTGTCTTCAATAAAGGTAGCTTCAAGGATAGCCGATCTGCCCTCCTTCGCTTTTCGTTACACAATTTACTAGATTTCAGTTTAGTATTCCCCGAGGAAGTCGTTCGTTACTGAAAATCAATGTCGAAACTGAGTTGGTGCTACAATGTTACCTAATAATTTTTTAGATCGAAATTAAATTGTATTATGCTGAGAAGAAATGCTTAGTAATAATATAAATTCGAAATGAGTTTGTTTGTTGGTATGTTGGTTTGTCCTTCAATAACTCTGCAACAGAGCTACGGATCGACGTAATTTTTTGCATGGGTATAGATAAGGACCTGGAAAGTGATATAGGCTACTTTTCATCCTGAAATTCAAAGAGTTCCCGCGGAATTTTAAAAACTAAATCCACGCGGACGAAGTCGAGGGCATCAGCAAGTAATTTTATAAAATCAAAGTATATAAATCAACACATACATACATACATACATACATACATACATACATTGAAAAATGGAAAGAAAGAAAACTATTATTATATGTAGATTATAACTACATCAATTGATGTGTTTAAAAAAATGTAACATAACTTAATTAAGTAAAATGAAAATAATAATTGGATGATTGCATGCGATCAAATAAGATCGCTCACAGCATCATGCTGCAGCAAGCTGTAGCGCATATTTTCAGTAAGAACCTTATGTGAGTGCAATCACGGATACATCATAAAAAATGAAAAGTAAAATAAAATACAAATTTACAAAGAAAATGGAAAAGCACAAGACACAAAACAGGCGGCATACAATCCAGCAAGCTCATAAGCGCTGGAATGAGCGATTTTAGTACTCGGTATGTATTGATATAATTAATTTAACAAATCGACTATACTTAAATTATATTGCAAGTTATGTAAAAACTTGTAATCATCCCCAATTTCCAATGTCACAGCAGTGTTAGGCTATGCTACTCTTTGACTATTATTATTTTAGTGAACATAACACTCACTACGATTCAGTTTAGCAGCACTACATAATATTTCAATACTGTGTCTATTTATAAAACTGAGAGAAACCTGGTTTATGGCCACAATGAATCCGCCAGGTGACTTAGTTAACGTAATGACTGAAACTTTGCTAGATTACAAAACGTATAACTTTCCAAGCGCATATTTAATATCTTGGAACTATTTTATGGAAGAGTAACAACGGAAAGTCGATATTATAAACCATGACACTCTTACAACAGTTTCAAAATAATATTGGCAGTATTTTCTTTGAGATTTATAAAACCAAGAATTTAGGTGCTACAGAATTTATGTAGAATGTTTTGTACAATTATTGAAAAATCCGAGCACGAGGTATCCATTAGCTTGAGTGGTAAAACTTCCTACGTGCGTCAAATTATTTGATTAAGTATCATGTAAATATATTTCATTTTTTGCCTTTTATGTAGGTACGTAATATAACTAGTATTTTGCCTATAAAAATAATTTAAGACCATTAAGTACTTGCCATTTATTTCAAGGCAGAGATCTTTATAACATGTTCATTTTTGTCTTTCATTCTGTAAATCGGAAAAAGAAATAATGTCACTTTGTGAAATAAATTTATGTTAATGCGACACGGCTTTTTTCAGCTGTCGGTTTCTAATCTAAACGCGTTTTAAATTTACATAATTATATTTTCCACCGAACAATGCTCATTTATTTTATCTTTTATACTTTAGTGCCTACTAGGATTTTAGTGCTTTGCTTTGTAACCACTTTGTAATAGCTCAACAATAGCTTTGTGCAAGTACAAATTAAACGGTTGCTCATAAACCGTTTAAAAATTCTTTCAACACATATAATGTTTGTACGTTCTTAATCTTGCACCGTTAATCTTGATATTAAAAAAACCGATCATTAAAATTCAATTGATATCTATCAAAAGCTTTGATTCAAGTGGAAAAATTAAGAACTCTTTGAACCAAAAGATTTAAGCGTCAATTATTATTATTACGAGAAGAAAGCGTCTGAATTTCTAAACGTTTTTCAATTGGTTGATGGGACGTCTTTAATCCCGTGATCAGGGTCTGTTACGTAACAAAGGGGATAACGGGAACTGAAATTCGAATCTCAGCCCGCCGTAGATAGAGACTTTCGTAACCTATTTCGTGTCTGCGTATGACGGCAGGGAACGGTTTATTCATTTCAATTTACTTTAACATTCTGATTGCGGTGTTCTGGAAATTAAGTGATACTTTATACTAGGTATGTACTGTGTACAATGATTTTTACCTATTATACATAGCCTAACATCAGGTGTAGCTAAAGACATATTTTAGTTTTATGTACCTATAAAGGTAATGTATATATCAATATATAGAAGTTGTAAAATACCCATTATTACTTTCTCTTACGCTTTAGCTGTCACGTACTTAAGACATTACCCCAACTTTTATTACCATTTTTCCTTGTTAGCTATAAGCTTTTATAGGTTTCGTGCAACCTTGTTCTGAGGAAATTCAAAAAGTAATTTTCAACACATAAAATACGAGTAGGATAATATGCTGTAGGTAAATTGAAACAGTATTAAACCTCAACAGACCAGCGGTTATAAAGGTTCCGACTAAAAACTGAAAGATCGATGGTTCAATCCTCACCCGTTGCACTATTGTAGTACTCCTAACACAAGGTTTGCACTTATGTGGAGAGGGGGGAGAGAGGAATATTAGTTAAGTTCAGCATGTTCTTTTTAAAAGAAAAAAGTATTGCACGTAATGAGATTAGGATCGGTTACCCTATTAAAACTTGCGTTTTGCGACAAAAATTTTCTATATGCGGTGCAAACTGGGGTGCACTCATTGAGGCGACAGACATACGACATTTTATTGTAAATCAAAGCAATTTTAGCAACCCTACGTCTTTTTATCAAAATTAAACTTCGTTTTTCAACTTCTTCTTGTTTGAGAAGTATATTGTCAATGTCGTCTTCATGCAAAACAATTTGCGAACATTCTGACGGCATTGAGGGCTTGTCGCCATATCGGAAATTGGAAAGCAAATGGGTAGGAAGCGAGTTGCGGCATTTGGAGCCGGTAACATGGAAAAGTGTTTCACTAACTGTGTGCAGGCCTGAGAAAATACGATTTTAAGGATATGCTACCAAATTTTTTGGGTAGATTTTTTAATCTCGAAATATACATTATACAGAATAAACGTACATTCTCAATTAAACTAAGCCGATTTTACTGTAACTACGATTCATGACAACGCATATAGGCTAGGTAAATTACGTCTTAAAGTATTTTTGTTTTTTAATTATTCGGTGCAATTTTTTAGAAATCTTTGTTTAAAATTTAGTCAACAAATACTAAATCGGCAACTCTGTTAGAAATATAGCAACAGTTTTGTCGCCCACACGTAAAACTAAGTTGCGAATAGGAGGTGACAAATTTCCGACGGACTAAAATTCCTACAGAATGTCAAAAGTTGTGGAACCAGCCGGTTTCACCATGTAAATATGATTTACTCGTCCGTAATTTTCAAACGTGGATTTTAGTTTGTAACTTTATTTTGTTAATGCCTATATTGTTTACTTGGATGCAGGGGCGTATTCGATCGACAAGACAGCGTGCGGTCGGAGTATACGAGTGATCGAGAGTCCTCCCGGTATGGCATCGTTCAACAGGCCTCCATCGACAGTACAGACTCCAGGATTTGTTACCTGACTTCCAGTGAGGTGAGTATTTGGCATTTAAAATTTATTTCGGAACTTGCTTCTAATCTAAAAAAGGATAATATTATTTGATCATTTAAAATCTAATTGATCTAGTATAAACGATCACTTTTAATATGTGATGTATTTTGTTATGTTTAATCGTTATATTAATTATTGTGTCTATATTAGTTGCTCTATGGAAGATTATAAACGAACTGCATTCAGGGTAATGTGATATTATTAGGGTGGCCCTTATTTTTTGACTTTTTTAATTTTCATCGCGGCACTTTGTCATTTAATTATATACATTCAATTATATATTATTTATTGGTGAGAAAGGGTATAAAAATGCATTCTTATGTAGCCTTTTTCACCAAGTGTAAGTATAAGTATTATTATACTATTCTATAGATAGATCATTTACCTTTCTCCAGCCCCGTCACGTGATTTTCACGTGAAGACGTAAAGTCACACATTCCTTAAGCTTAGAGAAAAGAGAAACATTTTTTAAAGTGTACAATGCTACTTAAACTTTTAGAATTAATATTTTGTAAAATTTTAAAGATAAGGTCATTAAAAAAATGGTTATTTTTAATCTCCTGCATTAATCTCGATAAAACTATATATTTCTACACTCTGCTTCGGGACATTTTTAGCAATTTTGTTTCCTAAATAGGGTTGCTAATTTATAAGGATCTATTATACAGTTACTAAGCCTCAAAAGTATCCCTTTAACTTTACAGTGCAATGTAAAATGGTAAGGCAGTGAACTCTAGCATTTTATGTTCCTTCAATAGATCGTAACGAGGGATGTAATTGTGGACAGGCAAGTCCTTTAGAAATTAGTTTCTCGCTTTTCAGTCATATGAATTTTTAAGCCTTCGTGACTAGATACCGTAATTATAATGTTGCCTTTTATCCTTCTACCTAAGCGTAGATTAGTAGATTCTTTGTCAACGCATTTAATATAATATATACTTAAAAAACTAAACTTTTTCAAATTCATATTCACAAAATGGGACCAACTTCAAGGTAGACTCTATCCATCAGAAAAAGAATCATTAAAATCGGATGACTTTCTTCATTTTAATTTTTTCATTTTTCATTTTCTGCGAGAAGTTATGCTTAGTCATACATAAAAAAAATAATTAATAAAAAAATATACGCGACGAATTGAGAGCCTCGTCTTTTTTTCGTCGGTTCGAAAGCCTAATAACTTTTTGGATTCTTATCCGTAGCTAAATAAGTTAACCAATAGACCATAGAGACAGGCAAAAAAATGAGTAGGTATATTACTCGTATATAAACGAAGATCTCATTCTAATTGAATAATCTCATAACGTCACTTCAGTCTTCATCCTTCCGTGCTGGTAGCGTTCATCGAACTCCATCTCACTGGGGACCGAATAGCTCTTGATAATACATGACTTAACCATTAAATCCCTTAACTCGATCAGAGTGAATGAACAAGCGGTTAAAATAGCTCATACGCAATCGCAGGCTCCACTTAATCGGGGCGATTTTTTTTAATACTAACCAAGTCTAACTTAGGTAATATACTGTTCTCCCCTCCAAATAAGTGGAAAACTTTGTTAGGAGTGGGTACGACAATCTATATCTATACAAATAAATAAAATTGAAGTGTCTGTTTGTAATATCAAAAGAACAGGTTTTTACTAACTGCATACGAAAGTAAATACGATACTTATAACAAGAAAACAATTTTTAAAATTTTTGTCTGTCTGTCTCTCTGTCTGTCCGTCTGTCTGTCTGTTTGTTGCCGCTAATCTCGGGAACGGCTGGACCGATTTCACAAAAAATCGCATTTAGATTAATAATAATAAATAAAAAACCTGTACATCAATTTTTTTTTTGAATATTGCCTTTTAAGGGATGAAAAATAAGGGATGATAGTTTTACGGAATTTTTTTATTATTAAGTCTACAAGCTTTTTTTTATCCAAATCTACCCCTAAGGGGGGGGGGGGGGGGGGGTAAAATAAGGGGTTGGAAGTTTCTATGAAAGTCCTATGTTTTTTAATGTAGAGACACGAAAATCGGCAAATCGGCAATAAGGTTGTTAATCATAAATAAAAAATATGTATGTCAGAATTTAACCTCTTTTGAGAGGTTAAATTCAGAGGGGTTAAGAGGTCATCTACTTATAACTTTAAACCTAAACTGTGGAGTGCATCAGGCCTGGTATAATCTATCTCCATTCAAAATTTCAACTAAAACCAACATACACACACACGCATATAAACTTTCGCCTTTATAATATTAATGTGATGTTATGTGATTATGGCTCCAAAATTGCACGATGTCAAATCATAAGTAAGTTAAGTAAAAGAAAAATAAATATTAGCGGGTATTTTATTAGCTACCAGATATTTTACTGGCTGCCAATTTTCATGAAGATAGTCTCAGCAGATTACGTAGCGGGAAGCTCGGGGGAAATAATAAGCCGTGCGTTTCAAATATTTAATAAGTTAGACATTGTTCAGCTTATAACCCCTTACCTCTTGTCTTTTAAATGCAGTTTTCGACATAACAAACACGCTAGGTAGGTGTAATTAATGTACCGTCAATGATTATATAATAATTCGGCCACTGGACCTATCGTTTTCTTAACATCTGAATATTTCCACGTTAAAGTACGACGGACACATCTTAGTGAGAATCATAAATGCGATTTTAAAGACAACATAATATTTAAAATCCGGCTAAGTAAATTTTTTTTTCAGACCACAATGTCCTTGTTCATCAAAATGACAAATCGTTTATTTTCAGCAATTAGCGTTCAAGCGATACCATTTCTTATTTATGAGATTTTAACAAAAATAGTTACTGTACTTTATATATTTTCCTGCTCGACACAATAAGACACATTTTTCATTATGCGGAGAGCAACCTTGTATTTATTGCAGAATACCTAGATACAGTATCGCGTTACAAGGTCCGCCAACGTTTTATGCACGAAAGTTTCAACGGACGAGAAAATGAATCAATAACTGGGGCTCTACTGACAACATACAAGTTACGTTACCTCTACTATGCTAGGAATGATTTGCTAGATGTTATTGTGTATTTATATCATTATCTTGGTTCCATTTATAGCTCACATTATCTTAGGTGGTGTGATAAGTGTCGGTTTAAAAAATATCAAGGAGGAACAATAGTTAAGGCACCTTGTAAGTAAGGTCTGGGCCAGATCGGTCGAGCTCGCGGCTGGTCGGCGGAGTTTGCGCGGAGCGCGGCGCCCTCCGCTGCGCCGTAGGCGACGCAATCGTATCCTAAACGTAGCATCAAAAATATTATTTTGAGGTTAACTTTCTCTGCTTACAATAAAATGTATTAAAGTCAAGCGTTCCGAACGCTTAGATTCGTTCAAACATTGACGTGTCGAATGTCGCGAAAGAGAACTTTGAACCGAAAACTGAGACGTTTTGTTTGTGTAAATACAAAGCTATTACTGTCAAGTGCACGGACAAAGAAGATCCCATCATCATCACGGCGTTTCTCGTTAATGGATATTATTTCTCATGGTTGTTACAATACAGTTCAACTGTAGACTGATACTTCTGTTACAGAGTTGCATGTTGTATTAACATATCCCGCGTCAATTGTAGGGCCTATTTTAAATATCTTTCCGCGTTGTAAAATAAATAAATAGAAATTTATGAAGTTTTTAATACTAAAGTAGATATGTTCCTGCTTGTATGTTGCTTGATCTACCTGTGATAATCTTTTCTAAGTGAATGTTGACTTTAGTGAACTACATCGTAACTGCCGTTTTTATATTAACAAAAACATTCTAATAAACTCGTCGTCATTTACTAAGATGTGCTAATTGTTAGAAGACTCGCATATAGTTAAAATTAATAACAAAATAGTTAATAAATAAATAGAATTCTTGTTGTTTATAGAACAATCAAATTATAAATACATACATTGTTGGACGTTGTAGCCGATATATTTTTAAAATACTTCTATTTACTTAAAGTATAACTTTATAAAGTTCAACTAGTAGGTACTTATATAAATGTATATAATATGGTAACTGCATGGGGGCCATCAAATCGAAGAATGCTGTTTTTATAAAGGTAATACGGAACTCTTGCAAATTACTAATACTATACTAGTACTTTTGTTTGCTACATACATATAATTATAATCTATATAATATTTTTTCTTCTTATACATATTTCAGAGTTATTGATTGTATGCATTACCTTAATAATAGTTAATGATTCATTATCTTATATTTAAATAAAAGAACTTAGTTAATTTAACATATTGGTACTAACAAACAATTTTTGGGTAAATAAATAATTTACAATTATAGGCACAGTTTGCCTTCAACCAAAAATTTTTTTATATAAGTACTTGTTCTAGGTGAGCCGAAAGAGTTTCAAGTGCGCTCGCGCCTTTATAATACTAATCACTGACTAAACATTAGATGATAATCTGGATTCTGTGGTACTAAACAAACTTACCCTACACACCATTTTTACGCTTATTAGTTATCATGGTATGGCCTCCAGCGCATCAGTGTCGTGAAACCAGTGCCGGAATTACAGGAATAAATGGATGATAAATGGGCTCAAAATTGGTCCATTCGTTAGTAAGATACGAGAAAACAGACAGACACACAGATACACAAAAACGCACGTTAAGCTTATAACACTCCTCTTATTCCGTCGGGGGTTAAATAGAGGCTTTAATTTTTTTTCTTAAAAAACCTCAGTACAATATACAGGGTGTCCCACGGCTATGCCACATGGAGGGGAAGTACCTTAAATATTGTAAATGGAACATTTTACTGAAAGAAGACTTCATTTTAATTTAAAAAACAATTTAAACTGCATTCATAGATTTTTAAATAATTGCCTGGTTGAACCGGGACTCGAACCCGCTATACGAGAAAAAAAATTAACCTGTATCTTTATCATACCGATCGGAAGGCTTCATCATAAGGATTATTAAACGACTTCCTTTTTTGTTAAATAACAGCATGAGAAATAAAAGGAAGACCATGAATTTTAGCCTTTGATGTAAAATTTTGTTCAGAAAAATGAAAAGCTGACATTGGCGTATCGAAGGACAAACCAATAAATCAACAAACAAACACACTTTCGCATTTATAGGTAATATAAGTAAGGATTAGTAAGGATAGTAAGGATCGGGAAATGATGCGTACTTCTCAAGTGGGTACTCATTAGTAATAATGGTTCATGTCAGTTGTATGTCGATGCGATACGCCAATGTCAGCTTTTCATTTTTCTGAACAAAATTTTACATCAAAGGCTAAAATTCATGGTCTTCCTTTTATTTCTCATGCTATGTTATTTAACAAAAAATAATCCTTATGATGAAGCCTTCCGATCGGTATGATAAAGATACAGGTTAATTTTTTTTCTCGTATAGCGGGTTCGAGTCCCGGTTCAACCAGGCAATTATTTAAAAATCTATGAATGCAGTTTAAATTGTTTTTTAAATTAAAATGAAGTCTTCTTTCAGTAAAATGTTCCATCTACAATATTTAAGGTACTTCCCCTCCATGTGGCATAGCCGTGGGACGCCCTGTATATCGTAAATAATTTTGTCCTCCTTACAGATAATTTTGTGGCACTGTACGTAATAAAGGAGTTACCTACGTGACAGATCTTACAAACCAAGAGTTGAATTAAATCCGTAATGAAAGTTACAAAGATTTATATTAAGGCTTTGTCATTTTATATTTCAAAGAAAGGCACGAAATAATGGTTATTTGTTACCCTTTGAAGTGACAAAAGCATCAGGTGTTCGACTAGCGCGAGCGTGAACTAGATTCGGGAAGGCCGACTTTTTTTCAATTTTCTTAATAACAATGGGGCTTGCCATTCAAGCATTAGAGAAATCGTTTTATATTATTTTTCTGCTTCCTTTACGACATGCTGAAGACATATCTATCTATCTAAATATATAAAAGGAAAAGGTCTGACTAATCTATCAACGCAAAGCTCAAATCACTGGATGGATCGGGTTGAGCATACAGATAGGATATTATAACGTAGGCAATTACTAAGAAAGGATTTTTGAAAATTTAACCTCTAAGGGCTTAAACGTAACGCAGGCAAATGCTGGTTTTTTGTTCGACGACGACAAGATAGACCTTAAATGCAATCTCACACGATGGTAAGTGACGATACAATCTTAAAAGGTAGTGGGCTAACTTGGAAGGGGTTGGGCGGGTTGGAGTCTTTGAGTACCATTGGAGGTGCATTAAAGAGGGGATTTTGTTTAGATTCAATTTTCCATGCCATAAAATACGGGGGTAAAGTTTTTACCTATCATAATACATTTTATTATATCTTAAGCTAGGCGGACGAGGTCGCGGGTCTATGACAGTTAGAATTTTTACTAATATTATATAATTAAAAATATTAAAAAATACGACTGCCCAGCCAAAAAACGAACTAAAAAGTTAAATACTACAGTCATTACGTTTGGAATCTTATTCACATTTTTAAATGGTATTTTTTTATGAATCACTGAATATTGAAATATAGTATTATATATTTTTGGAATCTACTCATCATTTTCTAGATGATGATTATAAACTTAATCTTATTTTAGAATATTTTTTTTTTCAACTTTAGTTTTTAATGCGGGACCATGGTCACCCCATCAATTTTTTTAAAATTTTACTAGCTTATGTCACCCGGAATAAGTTAAGGATTCCAACGATACCTCATTCATCAAAATCGGTTCAGGCGTATAGAAGTTATGGTGGAATATAGGAATTCACATACATACATACATACATACATACATACATACATACATACATACATACATACATACATACATACATACATGAATCCTGAAAACAATATACATACCCTTTTTTTCAGGCAGTCGTATAAATAAAAAAACGAATATGTTTTTTGGTTAATTGTCCCCTTAATTACGCAGCGATGGAGCAATGGATCGACGTTACATTTATCCCGGAAAATCAAGAGATCTCCTGTGATTTCTAAAAACTGTGATTCTGTGTGTTGTTCTGTGTGATTTCCACGCGGAAGAAGTTGCGGGAATCAGCTAGAAGAATATATATATAATATATCTTTAAATTCTAGCTATAGTTTGTTCGGTGTACAATTGATACGGATTCAGGTATAATCTCCTTGTTGACCTTGTTAATTAATTTAGAGCATCATTCAAACCTAATTGGATTTATTACATACTCAGAGGCTATTGTGTCTAGGCCTGCGACTGATATTGATATCTTTCTAAAAAAAATTCAAAGTAAAGTACTACTTTTGTACTTAACAAATTCTGGGATTTTTTTGATTAAAGCTCTTGCAATTAATTTTGTCTATACTGACACAAAAATGATTTTAAGTTAGTCTTTTCGAATCTTGACTTTACCTAAATAAATTTTATTATTTACTAGTTGATGCCTGTGACTTCGTTCGCGGGATTAAGGTTTTTTAATTCCCGTGAGAACCTCTTATTTTCCGGGATAAAAACTAGTGCTATTCCCGATTATAATCTATCTCTGTGCCAAACAGCCAAATCGGTTCAGTCGTTGCGGTGTGATTCATCCATCCATACGTACAAACTTTTGCATTTATAATATTAATAATATAGTAACAGAGTAATGTAAGTGTTTTTAAGCCTAATAATTACTTAATGCAAAAATTAGGTCAAATGGTCGTTGTATTATTGGAACAAGGATTTTGTGTATTCATCAAAAATTACAAAGGTGTCGCAATATTAATGACTTTTAATTTTTGCTAGCAGTGACATCGCGTAAAAATAACAACGCTGCGTGATAAATATTTTAGCTGAAATACCTCAATCAGCTTGGTATAGAAATTATTTTATAATTATCAATTGCGTCGTGGATTAAGATTATTAAAATACCACAGGAGCTCTTAATTTCCTGGGATAAAAAGCACCCTGTGTCATTCTCTAGATCTTGAACTATATTCATGCAAAAATTCAAATCACTTCGTTTCTCCTTTGCTAAAGAAAAATCCGACCTAGCAACAAAAACACACTTTCTCAATTATTATATTAGAAAGAAAGTAAGAATTTTTGTATAGCACTAGGAAATATCGAATGAATGTTTAAATTATTTCATTCATCTTTTTAAATTATATTTATTTCATTTCATTCAAGCATAAAGGAATACTTACTTTTACTTTGGTGCTTCATTTTACGACAAGAATTTAGATGTAAATCCAGAGGAACTACTTATTTGCTAGCTCTACTTTTATTTAAGCTAACGTTGGTCATAGGATTCTTCATATGAGCGCGAATCCATACTATATTCTCCATTCTCTTCCTCGAGCTTAACATAGACAGATAACCATCCCACTGGTCTGACATCATCATGGTGTATCCCTATCTTTCGTCCCGGAAGGTATAATTAGTGGACTCCAGACCAAGAGCGTCCATTTTACAAACATGCCCTCTACTACATCTCATATCACTACTCTACTCTAACATATCTACTTTAACCTGGAAAACAATGTATAGGAAAACCTGGTATAGAAATATATAGTTAATTACGTCATAAAATTCATTGCTGTTTACGGAAATAACGCTTCAACACCGATAAATATAGCGTTATGAGACGATAAACTCTACCGCTGCCTCAAACTCTGCCATGTTATTACAATTAGCACACGAGTTGCTAATGTCAGCAGGTATCCTAACATAACAGAGGATTATTAATATCCGTCTTGAATCTGGAACAAATAAGTCAAGAGCTGCTGGGAAATTTTGAGAGATAGGGCTTAAAAAAAGCTGAAAAATCGATAAAACCAAACTGAGTATTTTTGTATCATCACTTCAGATTACTTTTAATAAAAGGCGGGAGCGAAGCCGCGGCTAAAAGCTGGTAAGAAATAAAATTAAGTTAATTTTATTAACCTGTACATTGGTAATGCAATGTAAGTAGGTTATAAAGTTACGTTGTTGTTTACGGAAATAGTGCTGCAACAACAATATGAAACGTTGTATATTATTATGAGGCAGCTTCCGTTACAAACTCTGCTAGCTAACTCCAACAACGCAATATTATTATGATAAACAACGCACGAGTTGCGAATATCAGCAAGTATAGTGACATACATAATAGAGGAAAATTAATCAATAATATAGAACTAATTGGTGAAGAGCTTAAAAGCTGATTCTGAGCTTATGACAATTTTCATTTTTAATATAATAAACACATTGTTACACAATTGTAACATAAAATGTTACAATAATATAACAAACAGAAATTATTACTGTAGTTCAGAATGTCTCTTAACTCATCATTCCACCAAGATGAAGGTAAGGTAAGCTATTCTTCTAAGTTCAATTTTTTAAAAGCCCTCTCCAAAATTTACCACTAGCTCTTGGGCAATTAATTTCCATATTACCAACAATGAAATGCTTACCTACCCACATGCAATTATAGTTTTATGTTTGAATTAATTAAATTATGAAAATTACGATCGCTATTAATATAATTAAGACTTTATTAGTCATGGCGCATGCAATTATCCTTATCAGGGGACCTACCACCTACGCTTAAAGTATTATCATTTCAATATTTCGATTTCAGATTATCGACATCGATTTCCGGACAAAGCTTGTCAAAATTATTAGAACTACCCTCTTTTTCGATGGGTTTAACGACTTTGTTCTTGTATTTGCAAAGTCACGCAATCGAAAATCTTTTCCAATTGAAAATCTTTCAAAAGTTAATTTAAAAGTTCTTTGTACAACCCAAAATATCTACTTATTAAAAGCTTTTTATACACTTCCTCTATTTGTATTTGTCTTTACGGCAAAATGGGTAACCGATTCATTGCTTAGGTTGATGAGCAAATCTTTGTCTAGGCATACTAGGACGTGCGTATATTTTGTTGTAACGGTCTTTCAGGAAATAATTTAGCGTAGTCAGTGTAGCTCAAAAAGAAAAACAAAATTATTTTGCTAAAATCCGCCAAACGCCAAACCTGAGAAATCTGTATGCCACAACGTGCCGCTCCCACTGCACACTGCCGCTCTTCAAAAATTCAAACTGCTCATAACTACAAAGAATTTGCAATTGTGCATTGTGGAATCAACGTCTACTCAGGATGCTCCGGTGTGGAAGCAAAATTAATACGATATAGAACGCTAGCGTTTTGTCATACAGATTTTACTGCTTTGGCGGATTATAACAAAAAAAATTTTTTTTTTTTTTAGGATCGCCTGCTTCTATCCAATACTCAATGTAGAGAGTACTCAATGTATGTTATAACTTATTAGGTACAGAACCAATTTGTTCACTAACTTTATGAAACTCCCACATTTAAATAAAATAATGCATGTAGATATTAACTAGGTTTGTTACGAGTGTTATTACAGTCCGGACTCGGCAGCTAGAGTTCGCTTTGATCGCACCCTCTGTGTAACGGGATATAGGGGCCCAGTATTTATTCTTGAGCGCCGCAACCTCGTCTGCCTTACGGACACTGGAAATTGTGTCAGGGTCGGTCCCTATTGATCTCGCTTCTTTCACTCACTGCGACAGTCGACCCGTTCCCTGTCTCTTCCGGTTACACCAACACTAATTAATATACGAACATAATATTTTTTCTCACTCCAGTACACACAGTATAATAACTTTCTGGAACAAAAGGCCGTTTGAAGAACATAAATTCAAATTAAGCTTTTGTTTGCTCGTCCAAAAATATACCTTTCCAACTTTGCAAGAGTACCTATTGTAACATTTAAGGCTCATGATTTATTTAGCATTGCCTAATTAAATTCTTATTTTAGGGTTCTGCAGAAAAACTTTGGAATCCTTATAATTTCATCGATTTTCGACATTACATTTTATTATGTTCTTTATCTTTTAAATCTAGCGTATGAGTATGCTATAGTGATACAAACTGAATTAAAACTTAAAACACTAAATTCATAAAAAAAACAAGGAAACTCTTTTTCGTTGTAATTTTAAATAAAGGCTACAGATTTTTATTTGCGTAATTAACAAACAACGTAAAGAAGAAGAAGAAAATTTTTAATAATCACATCAAATAAACAAACAGTCATTCACCTGCACCTGACATGGAATTAGGCACTAAAAGATCTGCTTCGAGTATATTAATTAAGATTTACATCAAATCCTGGTATTACTTAATTTGTGCTTCTATAACTACTCTTACAAACACAGAATTTTTAAAACACAGAATTTTTAATTAGTATTATGAGTATTGTTATTATTATTTTGTGATATGAAAACATATGATTTAATATTATTGTAACATGTTCTTTTTCTGAACTGTTTCATGTCTAGTGTAAATTTTCAGTTTTACATTAACTGTGTATTGATATGAACGAGAAAGGTACGAAAGAATTTTCCGCCAAATTAACCAGATTTGTTAACGTAAATTTGAAAACTAGCTCTGGGGTACTATGTACTAACAAAAGTTATTTTTTTATACATAACTTATTTCACTAATGAGATTTTCTTATTTTCTCAGGTAAGTAAACGTGGTCTTTCATACCGCGAAGGTAAGTAAGCATAAAATATTTACGGTGCATGCCTTTTTGAAATCAGAACGTGAATCGAAATGAAGCACGTCCGAGGCCCGAGCAGCAAAATACGTAAGAAGACTGAAAATTCTTTCACATTTCGGCAATGTTTCGGGCAGACGGGTAAAAGCTTTTAGAAATATACGGCACAGTTTACCTTTCCTAATGGTAATAGTGAAGTTGTACCGCAATACGTTCTCTTTTTCATTCTTAAATCCTTGGCGAAAAAACAGTGGTTTGAATATTCATGGGTAAGAAAGAGCATTGTTAAGCAACTCAATAAAATATTCAGTCTATTATAAGTCCGCTAGTCTCACCTTGTTTCTTGTTGGGTTTATTTGTATTTGTTTACGAATAAAATCTACGTCATGACTTTCTGCAACTTAAAATTTAGGTTCGTTTCATTTGGTCGTTAGCTTGATGATCCATGAGATTCTTTTTCGCTACTGTATGCGGATCTATACCATTTATTCAATTGTAATGAAACATGGCATGAAGATAGCTTGCATCCTGTAAACGTTTCGTGGATTCTTTAATCCCGTTTTGTGTCGGAATATAGGTCCCGCAGGAACGAAGAAGCGGCCAAATTATTTACGAGTACAATATTATCTGAACATGATCCCAACAAACATATAATATCGCAGATAGGCATTTGTAAATAATAATCAGTATTTCGTTTCTGGGGTAAAGTTTTGAAGTGCTTCAGTTCTAGTATGACAGGAACGTTAAATTATAAATTAATTGCTTCAATTTACATAACAACAGAATGTCATGTCGTGAGAAATACCCAGATAAAGCTAAGATCAGTTATTCATATTGCATTATTGCGTAACTAGTATATGTATAGAATAATTAAGGTATTTGGTGAAAAGCAACCACAGTTGCGCAATACATAGCTGGGATCCTCGATTTGATTCTGTACGTCATTCCTTTGTGATTAAATCCAGCCTCGTCACGTAGCACTGCTTCCGCCCCCTTTAGCAGCGATTGCAGTCGGTCGTGCAGGGGCCCAAGTCTGCTATTACAATTGTAGTTACATTACAATTACATTGCCTATCAATGACATCCCAATTGCTACTTTTAGCAATTTGACTTGGGGCCCAGGGGTTCAATTGTCTATCAATGACATGACAATTGCTAAAAATAACAATTGTCATGTCATTGATAGACAATAAAACTACAATTGCAATAGCAGACTTGGGCCCCTGGTCGTGACGCCGCGCCAGTGACGTTTTTAAGGCTTGGACAGACACATAGTGGCACGGAAAAGCTTCAAACACATAAAAGTTTTTATGCAATCATCACCTAAACCCACCGTTTAGATGATGGGTTAGACTATAGTCCTTGAAGCTGGCCAAATTTTGAACCACCGCACCTTTGAGAATATAATGGAGAAGTCTCAGGCATGTAGGTTTCCGTACGATATTTTCCTTTACCATTAAAAGCAAGTGATATTAATTAATTGTTCAAAACACACATAACTTCGACAAAAAATAAAACATGGGTGCCTGGGATCGAATCCCCAGAAAGGAAGCCGAAGACTAAAACACAAGAGTGTCACGGATTTCTTTTTAACAATACCACATAGTAAAAATTAGTGCTTTGGAAAGAGATATTCGGCTTGTTTTGGGTTCGTAAGGCGTCGTCTTTGCTGCACAAAGCGAAAAATAGGTATGAGTGATAAAGTCTATGAGGTCGAGTCCCTTTTTGGAGTTTTATTTAATATTTACTGCCTGATACTCGCTTTATTACTCTAAAGTGTAGACGAGGCACTGTTCTCTTCACCATTTTTATATATTTCATGCAGTTCTTACTACTACCGATAAGATGTTGTACGATAGTTCTTTATTGCTGCCATCACGCGTCGCTATCGTCGCGTTTTATGTATGTCTAGACCTTTATGCTGCTATATATACCTATGTACCTATAAACAGGAAATTGGTGGCGTTTTTTGTTAACTGGCTGTCTTTTATGATTTACTAGTAGAAATGTCTTATGGTTTTCGTTTTTAAAATTATAGTTTCGAAGAGGTCGACGTCTGTTTGAAGTAATTTTTTGTACATAAGTGTACCAATTTGTTGAGATATTTTTATGGATTTAAAAAATTAGATCAAGATTAGAATAAGCTTGTATTGGTCGAAAATTAAACACTCACGAAATCTTGAACTCAACAACTACTCGACGCAACGTGGGTCAACTGAACGACGTCTATTGTGTAGAGTGTATAGAAATCTAAGATAGAAATACAACTATACCAGAAGAATCGCGCCGTGCTTGTGTTACCAAAACATAAAATAGAATAGAATAATTTTTTATTCAAATAAACTTTTACAAAGTGCTTTCATACACATAGCAAATGCTGAGTTGAGTCTATTTCGGGACCACATACCACCATTACCATACTATACCCTAAATGAATATTGCTGTGTGCCTAAATAAAAGCCTTTTCTTTCTTTATTTCAATTCTAGCTTAAATCAATTCTAGCGACTTCGCCGCCGTGGATTGAGTTTTTAAAATCTCGTGGGCATTCTTTGTTTTTGCGGAATAAAAAGAAGCTGATGTCACTCTCCAGGTCCTCAACTATACCCGTGTAAAAAATCACGTCAGCGTGTTTTTTTTCTTTTAAAAAGAATCAGCCGAACTGAAGTTAACTAATATTCTCCTATCCCCTCCAAATAAGCGAAGAGCTTGTGCTAGGAGTAGTTACGACAATAGTGCAACAGGTGGGATTTGAACCTGCGACCTTTCAGTTTTCAGTCTGCACTTTTAACCTGTGGGCTATTGATGCTTAAATCGAATTGAAAGACAAATCCGTATGATTGAAGGTCAAAATGAAACACATTTTCGCATTTATAATAAGTATTAGTAAGAATGGCATGGCTCACCAAGTGTCACGGCGGTCTATAGTCAAGTTATAAGTATTTTGCTGGTCTAACAAGAAACATACTAAAAGTAACCAAGAATCAATGAAATTATGAATTTTTCTCATGACAGAAGATTCATGGATAAAAACGTATTTATTTTTGTATGTTGAGCGAGATTGATATTTAGTTTGATAAAATAAAACTATAAAATACAGCAATCCGCCATATTGGATTGAACACCAGTCAGAGCGATACGTCACAGCTATCTTCAAACTATGACAAACTACTATGAAAAAACATAGAAGTGACGTCACGAACGACGCCATGACACCGTCGAGCGTTTTTGCGTGAATTTTAAAACTTAAAATTGAAATGGCAATGGCAAATGAACCTTTTTTTGCTGAACTCAGATATTTTTTCGAAATAGCCAATAGATACTGAACATTATCGTATAGTTTTTCAAAATCGGTCATCATGCCTATTGCTTTGCCGCTAGTGACGTCGACCGTGGCGTCGCCGCCGCATCGCCTCACTCCTTGCACCGTGCAGGGAGGCTGGAGGCGGTCCCGAGCCCTACGCCTGCGCTCAGCAACCACCGCCATATTCCCTTGTAACGTACTCTCGGTTCGTTTGCTCGGTCAATTATCTACAACGTATTGAGGAGGCGACGCGACGTAACGCAATAATTCTCATTTATCTCATTAAACACATTCGTAATAAAATGAACATGCGTAGGTACCTTTACCTCTGATATGTTACGCCATAAGAACTTATTTGCATAGGTACTTTGTTTCAAATGAACGATGTTCGATACGATTACAACCACAGAAATATATCAGTGGGTGGGGCATTGCGTGCCAACAATTTCCAACATAGTGCAATAAGTATTCACATTAAATAAAAACAGAAACTCGTGAAATGCTATATTACTCCTATAATACTATATCATTATATTATTACACTATTTCATAGTTATAATTAGAAACAATAGCTTATTAGAACTTAATTAAATAGATAGTAGGTCTTCTTCCTATTCAACCTACGAAAAAAGGTTTTTATACTCAATAAAATAGGTATAATAAATCCTTGCGGCTGCGATATTCAGTCCATCTTGATACATTTAAATTAAAAAATTTGTTAATCCGTCGCCTTTTTTTCTTACCGCGTCATTGAAGGACAAACCAACAGATAACTATCCTGCATTTTTGTAATAATTAATGGTAAGGAGAGTTGCACTGAGAAGTTTTCCCTTTTTAAATTTGACTGTTGTCAAAATGTGGATATCCATTAATTACAATCAAAAATGTAACATTTGTAAAAACAAAAAATTGGTCACAAAACAAATAAGCTATAAACTGTTTTACTGCGACTATATCCGTCTCTTTATTAAACGAAATTTTGTATGGAGAGTGTATTCATACAATCCATACAAATATTCGTTTGTCGTCGAGCTACTGAATCGTTACGTCGTGTTGCAATAGCGCTCTCTTTTTTTAACAGGAAAATTACAAGCTCTACAATTTCGAGACTAGTTTAGTTACAAAAGAAAAATGACATTGTGTTGTAATATTAAAAATCTTTATTTTAAGTAGGTATATAAAAAAAATTGTAAAATACTCAATTAGAACCTGATACGAAGGTAAAAATTCGTGTGTTCTCACCGCTACGCAATTAGAGTTTGTGTACTCAGCTATTACTGAAAATATACTAGAAGGCAAATATTTTACACAAAAGAGGCTTTCACTTGAAATTGATTTGAAACGTTGATTATTTCATGGATAACACTTGTTACCTTGAAGGATATAGCCAACTATCCTTCAAGCTTGTTACGGAAGTCGGAACAAAAGCACTGCCCTACGCTTTTAGGGATAATTGGATTGATTTTAATTTTTAGTAACAATACAAAAGCATTAAATTAATTAATTGAGTATTGCAGTTGAAATGAAGATTTTAAACGATTTGGCTTGATTGAATACCATCGATGTACCGAATGCAACAGCTAGATTTACAAAACTAGATTCTTCGCAGTAAAAAATATTATCGGTGTAGTGAAATCAGCTTGACTGATTGTAATTAAACTGCTGTGCTTTGTCAGACAGTTTATACCCAGCCTTAGTTAAACTCACTATGACCCAGTTTCATTCCTGAAGTTTTTGCGTGCGTTTTAACTCGGAAAATGTCTTTGCTCACCAGTTAATGAAAAATTAACCCCGTGTTCGTATGTGACTTCATATAAACTCATTTAGATGAACTTAATGTTTTATTCAACCATAATATTTTAAAAGATTGGAACTTTTTTAAAATTCTCAGGTTTAATCTCTGACATCCTTCGGTCACCGAAAAGAAAGAAGAGATTAAAAATATCTTATATGTGTGTCGCATATCTTACGAGTGTATCATAACTATAATCTTAAGGTAGAGTTCTTTAATTATTAGAGTACCTAGTCTTTCTGTAAAACAACTTTAACATTTTGACAGATTGCTAATTTATTCTTCGGTTAAACCCTAGCCAGCGGTTGTGACCGGCCCTAAATAATATCTAAATATATAAAAGGAAAAGGTGACTGACTGACTGATCTATCAAGGCACAGCTCAAACCACTGGACGGATACGGCTGAAATTCGGCATACAGATTGTTATTATGACGTAGACACCCGCTAAGATAGGATTTTTGAAAATTCAAATCCTGAGGGAATAAAATAGAGGGTTTGAAAAATCGAACTTAACGTGAGCGAAACCGCGGGAAAAAGCTAGTTAAATATAAAAATGATTATCTTACGTAAGTTACGAGATTGTTCATACACTTTATAAAATAGATATTCAAAACAGTTTTTTGTGCGATCAATTTGACAAAGTTCTACGAGGCCTCGTAAAAGGGTCGGAAGTCACGCGAATACACTGAGGTAGTACTACTAGCGAAACTTTAAGTTACTTTCGCTACGTTGCGAGGAATTTTATTTTTCTACCTCGTACCAAATCGGTTTTTAACAATCTGATAACAAGCTTCGTCTTTAACTTGACTAGAGAGCTATGTAGGTACAGATTTATTTAAACACGTAAAAGTTTAAACACTTTTTGCGAATTGAACATTTTGCGTGTAGGCGGTATATTATTCATGAATATAGGTTTTGTAATTTTGTATACCTATATACTCGCATAATATATGTATATATAATAACATAACATATAAATGCGAAAGTGTGTTTGTTGGTTGGTCCCTAAATCACGCCGCAATGGAGCTACAAATCGATGTTTTTTGCATGGGTGTAGTTGAGGAGCTGGAGAGTGGCATAGACTACTTTTCACCTTAATTCCACGAAGTCGAGCAGAGCTAGAATATAATATGTGATCAAATGAACTTCTGTGAAGTTCGATCAATATTATATGAGTCGCTTTATTCGAAGATACTATTATAAACACGTAGTACTTTTAACTTACTAGGTAGCTTCGCACGTCTTAAGAGATTTTTGGAAATCGATATTGTGTCGATTTTCTACCAACCACACCGGATCGCCTAGATCTGGCCACACCATGGACTAGCTGTCATTCTTTTTAGAGATCAGTGAGACAAATGCAAAAACATTGTTTAAGGGTTTGGGTTGGGAGGGTTCTTATATCTTCGAATAAAGCGACTCATATAATATTGATCGAACTTCACAGAAGTTCATTTGATCACATATTATATTTCTTTCGCTTTATTCGAAGATACTATTATAAACACGTAGATGTTTAGAGATTTTTGCATTTGTTTGCGATAAAACAATGGTTTTAGTAGGCATAATATAGGGTTTTAATCGATATGGATATTTCTCAGTAACAAAATATAGGTAATTACATATTTTTATGCTTAATTAAGTAAACTTAAGCACTTATGTCTAATTAAATAAAATAATTTGAAATTAAAAATAATTGGAATTCCATTTTTAATTCAGCTACTTTTAAGCAGTTATCTTAAAGAATCATCTAATTATTTACGTTTTGTAAAATCGATTGAGCAAATTATTATCGTCTACGAGTGGACGAGGGTAAATGCCAAAGACCTTCAATGTATGAGCCCATCTCGCGGCCTTTCTTATACCTAGTGTCAACGAGTAATGTCTGCGGACGTGAACCGCCTGGTGTGCGCGCTGAACGCCGCCACGTCCAAGCCGCTCTTCGCCATCTGCTTATTGACTGTGCTGATGCGCATAAGGGCGCTTCACAGTTATTATAAGAGATTGGATACATTTGCAGGTATTTGCAAAAGCATTTGCTTCACTTGTAACATAGAAATAATCCTTGAAAGTGGTCGCGGGACAGATTTGGGGTTTTCCACAGACATACAGTAGGAAAAAAGTTAGCTGACCGCGAACTGCCGCGGCCGCGTATAAAATATCTTTGATTGTTATGATGGTTCCGTTAAAACTTGTACTTATGTTTTCAAGCTTTGTCAATGAAATCATTTACATACATAACCGTTGGGCTGTACAATATATTACAAGTAGAATTGCCAATTTCTTGGTAATTCCTTTCTACTGAGCTCTCTATTGGTACGAGTGCCAGGTAAAAAAGGAGATTGAGTTTTTCCTTTTTTTTTTTTTTTTTAATTTTTTACGATGTTACCTTATTGTACTGCTCACTTAAAAAACTCAAAATCGTTGGAACAGAATAATCAAAGGTATGTATTATAATAATCGTGTACTGTGGTCAGTGACACCCGGAATAAGCGGTTTTCTGTTACAAGATTTAACGCGAGCCTCGCGTTAGGATCAAACCCAATGATATCATAAACAATTATTATTTTATTAATTACTTTAGTTGCGGATACCAGGCCTAAGACTGAGAGAAGAAGAATCCCATTAGCCTTCTTTTTTTTTTTTTTTTTTTTCATATATAATTTTTTAAGGCAAGGCAAGAATAAGTGGAAACGGGGGAAAAGCATACGAGAACTTTGTGTTCCAGTTTACTGTTGTCTATGGACAACGCATCAGGGTATTTTTCTCTGACATATAATATTTGTTACAATGAACATAGGACGATCAAGAAGCGAATAGATCTATTCCGGTTCGTTCTACAAAATGTTTATCATTACTAAAGCTAATTTTATCCAAATTACCTTCAGTGTCAGTTCTTTTTTTTTTTTTTTAATGTTTATGCAAGAAGCAAATGATATGATACTTATTAATATATATGATACTTATTAATATATAATATTTTTTTTTTTTTCTGACTGACTGACCACTTTTAAATTTGCCTGGATAGATAATTTAGATGAGGGTGTTGTATGTCTCCCATTCTGTTTCATAGCTGATAGCTGTTGTGTTGTCCATGCGCAGTAAAATGGGAGTTAGATTTCTCGCATTGCAAAATATTTTAGAGCTAAGAAAACAGCTAACAACTTAACAATTCTAAATAGTTAACATGTGATTCTAGTTCACTATTTTCCCTAGTTCCATGAGCTCTTTAATTGTTGCAAACCGCTCTTCAACCAGTACGGGATGTGTTGCATTTTCTGAATCGTAATAAGCTGTTTTCAAGGAGTTACTGGTACTAGTCAACACGTTAAGTTTCTACCAGTTTAAGTCATCTAAAATTACAGGATGAAAGAACTGTGCTTCCGTATTTTTGTAAGGCAAGAAATTTTTGTCATTCAAGAATTTTAGTAAACAACCAACCGCATTTGGCTGCGGGATATGCAGCAATAAGGACGCTAACTAATTTAGCGAATTTACTTTACACTTTCACAGTGGTAAGAATTTCTACATAGATTTAATGATTTTCTGTCCTTTTTCTGGAAGCAAGAAAATTGTTTGATTTACATAATTAAATATAAAACCCAGGTACTGGCATGATTGTTTTGGTATGAGATTGACATGAATCCAAGACATACAAGCAGTTTCAATATAAGTTTAACATTTTTATAATATTTATTATAGTAATTTTCTTCTATGCAGAGTATATTAATTATCTAAATAAATACATTTTTAAAGCCTTAGTACCGTAAAACATAATTAATAAATTTCGTTCATTGTCTTAGTGAAGACTTTGAGAGGTAACGAAAGAGTGTATGGCATAGTATTGAACTCATAAGTTATGAGATCCCGAGGTTCAACTCCAAACGGGAATCTCAGATGTTATTGGTCCGATTCTCAAATCGGCACTAGAAAAGAAAGGAAATAGGCTTTTCGTAGATCAATGGTAGCCATGAACTCTTTAGCGGGTATCAGGCTAAAATCAAGCAATCTGGCTTTCCATCTTAAAATGTAATTTAGAAACATTATAATTTAAGTTCTTAAAATTTAAAATAAATCGTGTATCACTCTTCAGTTTTGCGGCCAATAATGCTTTCAAAATAAACTGATCATTGGTAGGTATATAAGGGTTGACACCTGTCTGCACTTTTTTAATAGCTACGGTCATGTCTATTTTTTCGGAGACTGACAAAGAAAGTTTTGGTACATATGAGTTTGTGTAACGTTAAATTCAAAAGATATAATACGGAAACCGTTACGTATCCAATTTAAAACTACAGAGCTCGATGTAATATTGAGCCAGCCACTGTAAGATTGCACCACCATGGTGTACCTGATGCATTGACGCGTCGCAGACTGCTTCTGCTTGTTCGGGCTGGTTGCAACCGCTGTCTGATGCGGTTGAGGCGTCGGCCAGCGGCTCGTTGCAATGGCGTAAGTCCTGCCCGAACCTCTACGCCCCCCCTGTTCTGCTGAAGGCGTGAGGGCCCGGACCAGTTTCCCTGGTACGTGCCTTGTTGTAACTAGGGGTCACCTGTTCCATCATCGCCTCTGTGGTAGGCTCAAGAGTAATCCTGTATGGGGCACCTGCAGCATCGGTGTCGTATTGCCAGCTGTTCCGAGGACCGAATCTGGCCTTTGGTCAGAGTCTGACTCTGTGACGCATATATCGTCTGAAATGTACAAGACGAAACTTTTAGCATTTATTAAACTTTCATGTCAACTCTCAATTAACCGCCAGATCGACCGGTTGAAAAATTTTCGTATGAAAAGTAGGCACAAAATGAAACTTTAATATCTATAAAACCCTCGTGTTAACTCTCGGTTTACCGCTCGGTCGGTCGGTTACAAAACATTATCATATGAAACATACTAGGCAAAACTTTGAGTAGGCATGTAACATCTATTAAACCTTCGTGTTAACTCTCGGTTAACCGCCAGGTTGTTAGGTTATACAATCTTATAGTATTAAACATACAAGACAAAATTTTCAGTATCTAATATCTATTTAACCTTCATGATAACTCTCGGTTAACCGCCAGGTTATTCGATTACCCAATATTATCATATAAAACGTAGGTATAAGACCAAACTTTAAGTAGTATCTATTAAACCTTCGTGTTAACTCTCGGTTAACCGCCAGGTTGTTTGGTTAAACGCCATTAGCGTATGGAACTTAGGTACTCATATTAGACCGAACTTTTAGTAGCATCTATTAAACCATCGTGTTAACTCTCGGTTAACCGCCAGGTTGTTCGGCTACACAACTTTATCTTATGAAACGTAGGAATAATACCGAACTTCTATTAGTATCTATTAAACCATCGTGTTAACGCTCGGTTAACCGCCAGGTTGTTCGGTCGCATAACATTATCGTCTGAAACGAAGACATAAGAACGAATTTTTAGTGGTATCTATTAAACCTTCGTGTTAACGCTCGGTTAACCGCCAGGTTGTTCGGTCACATAACATTATCATATGAAGCTTAGGCATAACACCGAACTTTTATTCGTATCTATTAAACCTTCGTGTTAACGCTCGGTTAACCGCCAGGTTGTTCGGTCACATAACATTATCATATGAAGCCTAGGCATAAGACCGAACTTTTATTAGTATCTATTAAACCTTCGTGTTAACGCTCGGTTAACCGCCAGGTTGTTCGGTCACATAACATTATCATATGAAGCCTAGGCATAAGACCGAACTTTTATTAGTATCTATTAAACCTTCGTGTTAACGCTCGGTTAACCGCCAGGTTGTTCCGTCGCATAACATTATCGTCTAAAACGTAGACATAAGACCGAATTTTTTGTGGTATCTATTAAACCTTCGTGTTAACGCTCGGTTAACCGCCAGGTTGTTCGGTCACATAACATTATCATATGAAGCTTAGGCATAACACCGAACTTTTATTCGTATTTATTAAACTTTCGTGTTAACGCTCGGTTAACCGCCAGGTTGTTCGGTTACACAACATTGTCTTATGAAACGTAAGTACTCATATTAGACTGAACTTTTAATAGTATGCATGAAACAAGCATGAAACCTTCGTGTTAACTCTCGGTTAACCGCCAGGATGTTCAGTTACACAGCATTATCGTATGAAACGTAGGTAGGTACTCTTATTAGATCGAACTTTTAGTAATACCTATTAAACTTTCGTGTTAACTCTAGGCTAACCGCCAGTTTGTTTGTTTACACATCAGTATCGTATGAAACATACCGGACAAAAATAGTATCAATTAAGCGTTCATATACCCCACAATTTGTGATTTATCGAGAGAAAGTTTAATAAAATGGTACACTAAAACGTAAAGTAGGGTAGGTAGGTCGGTAAAGTATACGGCCATCACCATCGTGTTAATTCAACTGCCAGGCGATTATATATTATTCATATAAAAAGCAAGATTTCTGCTTTGAAAGCGATGTAATTTAGCTTTATTGGAATGCTTAATTAGGTACATTGAATAATTATGTTTAATTACGATACTGAAAAATTATGTTTATAAGAGGGTAGGTTGAATAGGTACATACCGGAGTTTGATGAGAATTGTATTATAATCCTCGAAGGATTATACGTTACGTCTCTGCTGTTCCTCGAATTTCTTTATTATCCGTCGATAATATTCCGTTCAGTTTTCGCCATTTCGTTTCGGCATTTTAATATTCACTTTTATATAAATAGTGCGCGTGCGCTTGCTACCTCGCACGAAAAAAGAATGACAGCTAGTCCATGGTGTGGCCAGATCTAGGCGATCCGGTGTGGTTGGTAGAAAATCGACACAATATCGATTTCCAAAAATCTCTTAAGACGTGCGAAGCTACCTAGTAAGTTAAAAGTACTACGTGTTTATAATAGTATCTTCGAATAAAGCGAAAGAAATATAATAAAACAATTCAAATGTGAAGAATAGAGTTAAAGGCAATTAAAGGCTTACAATACCAATGCTTATCTTCTCTTGTTGGGCATCTAGTTAAAAAAGTAAAACCTTTTATATCAAGAAAAAAGGTCAAATGCGAGCGGAAACCGAGTATAAAAGACTAAGGTAAGGATACCCTACTTATGTAGGTACAGATAAAATTATTCTGATGTGAAATTGTTTTGTCTATTTTATAAAATCTTTTGCCTGAAAAGCTCCCGCATGATAATTGTTTTATCAAACCTTCACAATTTATATTATGACTATTCACAATAAGAGTCATATTGTTTTACTTATATTATATATGCGAAAGTTTGTGAGGATATATGGATTTGTCTGTTTGGAATGGAGATAACTCATACCCAGGATTAACACATAGGCTGCATTTTATTCTAGAAAATTAAAGGGTACCCACGTTAGTAAAAAAGCCTTAATCCACGTGGACGAAGTCGCGGGCATCGTCTAGTTATAAGTCCAACGGTGAAAGGAACAGACTGAAAACTGAAAGGTCGCAGGTTCGAACCCCACGCATTGTACTATTTTCGTACGTTTACTCCTAACTCAAGCTTTCCGCTTATTTGAAGGGGACAGGAGGGTATTAGTAAAAAAATTAATAAAATAATATTTGATATGCATCGAAAATCAATTTCATATTTGTAACATTGAAATCAAATGCTATCCAGCGAAGGAATGTAGCGACAATTTTAAAATGGGGTGTCACCCCCTTTCTCCCTTCCAGACACATTTTTATATGAGCTCTACTGCACAGCCTGACATTGGTATGGCTATGTACTTCTGACTTCACCCTATAAATGAATGCATGTTTTTAGTTTTCAACTTATGTATTATATTAGTTATGCATTCTGCATATTAGTGTAATAAATGGGATTTGTTTTTCAATATTTTATTAGTAAAGGCTTACTCCTATCATTGAGACTTTTATTACGAGTAAATGTTTTATAGCATTTGTCTAGATATGTTATAAAGACGTCTTTTATGACAATGTTAAACATTAAAATCAGAATAATTCTTGAACTCTTTCGTTATATTATAAACCCTATCGATAAGTAATTTATTCCGTCCAGATTTTCAAAAGATGTTTTTTGTAAAATCTGATGTAACAAGTAATAGAACTTAAGTTTGTTTTAATATTTTAAGCTAAAATATTATTTAATCAACGTGATCCCTGTTTTCACTGAAAGCCTTAAGGTTCAAGATAGTGAACTGTGTCTACTAAAATGTTGAAAGTTACTCTATTTCTTTATGTAAGAGAACGAGACTAATATAACATGCTCATTAATTCTCGTTGTGCTATTCCTGATTTAATAAATAGGTTTAGGACTGATTGCGTTTTCCATGAAGTCGAGACCTTTTGCATATGGAGATTAAGTATGGGCAAAACAAATCGAAACGTCAAAGATCGTCAAAGATCAAAACGCCCCCAAGACTTAGCGTAACAGGAAAATAGCGTGTAGAAACTGATTAGGTATGTAGGTGTAATGCAGATACACAAGACACTGCCATACTCTTTTTACATCCCGTTAAGATTGCATCCAATTCTAATAACAACTCAGAGAACAGTAATTTTTTTTTATTATTGCTTTTGGACACTTTACAAGACCATAGGTCGCAAGATCTTATATAAATAAACAGAATTGTGTCGGGCACAATTCTTGACTAACGACTCTAATGTATTGGGATTATTTTTAATGACTGGTGTTCCTGGTGCTCCTAAGAACGTAACTTGTTTAAGAGTTTGGGAGTAAAAACAATATTATATTAAAGCAACATGAGTGTGCATATTTACAAAACGACGACATCCTTAATATGATGAACGATCGGTGCTGCCGTTATGAAATCATGATCAAAATAAGCGAGGACATGGAAAGTGGAAAAGCTAACATCAATCAATAATATCCCATGGCGTGTCCTACTAATCTTACATAGAGTAAACACCGCGGGAGGTGCATTCACCCCGCCCCTACTCGCAAATATAAACAGCGCATTTTATAACTTTCTGCTGCTTCATCTTAAAAAGGCAGACTGCAGGAATATTTTCCACGTGGGAAAACTGACTTGAGCAGCGTGACAGGCGTGCGATAACGTTCCGGCCTATAATTAGATTATGCTACCTTTGCGACAAACTTGCACAATACTCGTTTTCGCATATTACATTAAGCTTTTGCCTGTGACTTTGTCCGTATAGTGTCAGGTTTCTTTTAAAAATTTCGCAAGAACCCTTTGTTTTTCAAATGAGTAAAATCTAGGATATATCTCGCTCTTGGTATTTGATTAATACCATTCCATGCATAAAGTCATGTCGGTTCCCTCAGGTCAAAATATCAACTAACAAACACACTTTAGCATTTATGATATAATTAAGGAAGGATACCAAATAATTACAATATGCCCTCCTTAAGCTATAACGTCGTTAACCAACATTTGGCCAAATACGATTTTTAATGCTATCTTACTTAGAAAAAATTCTCTATCGATCCATCTAATCGGTATTCTCCTTACTGCTGTAGTCTTTGATATAATAATATTAAAAACGTCGTTTATTCGTTGTCAAATGATGTAATTTCTTTATAAATTGCAGCTTTTTGGATCATAGCTCGAAAAATGGTTTTTGGTAGTTAAAGACGCTTCAGGACAGCAGCAATGGGGTACCTACTGTAGTGTATAAATGTACGCAGGCTAGCCTATTTCCTCAACTAACTAGACCTATGAGAAAATATACGTCGATTCACTCCCTGTCAAACAAACCAACAAACAAACACATTTTCACATTTATATATTAGCAAGCGTATTAGGGAGTCGATCCCTGGCACTTATCTTTTTTTTAAGTGACGATGTAAGTGACGATGCAGTCTAAGATGGTAGCGGGCTAACTTGGAACGGGTATAGCAGTGTAGATTCAACCCATACGCCTAATCGGTTTCTACACGCCATCGTGCCGGAACGCTAAATTGCTTGGCGACAAGTCTTTGACGGTAGGGTGGTAACTAGCCACCGCCAAAGCCTCCCACCATCTCTGATTTTTCTGAATTATTTGCGTTTAATGCAATCAAATATCACTTGCTTTAACGGTGAAGAAAACATCGCGAGGAAACTTGTATGCCTGAAAAACCTGAGAGTTATTTTCAATGTTCTTCAATGTGTGAGAATTGTTGTTTATGACTTTTTATGTTAACAATAAACAGATACGACAAAATATTATATTGCGGACAGTGTTGGCCCAAAGTTAATCTGATTAACGATTAAAAATTAATGATTAAAATCATAATCAAAAATTTGATTAACGATTAATTTAATCATTAATCAAAAATTTGATTAACGATTAATTAATCATAATCATTAATCGTTAATCTGATTAATTATTTTTGATTAACTATCTATTAACTACTTATTTATTTATTTTCCGATTTTGCAGTAATTTATTGTTAATTTTGACCGCTCACTACTCACCACCACTCACCAGCACTCAGCACACTAAGCAGTCAGCAGACTCACCACCACTGACCACCACTCACCACCACTGACCACCACTCATCACCACTCATCGCCACTCATCACCACCCACTCATCAACATCCATCACCACCCATCACCACCACTCATCACCGCTCACCACCTCTCATCTCCACTCATTACCACTCATCACCACTCATCACCACTCATCACCACTCATCACCACTCATCACCACCCACTCATCACCACTCATCACCACCCACTCATCACCACTCATCACCACTCGTCACCACCCAATACTCAATATCATATTGGTATTGTCTTCGAATTATAAAGGATTTTTCTCTGCCTGTGGTCATTGCTCGTTCTCGCCATTTCTTTTTCGTCGAAATTAAACAGCTATTTGCAAATACAATTTTTGACGACCTCCCTGGCGCAGTGGTGAGCGCTATGGTCTTATAACGGGGAGGTCTCGGGTTCGATTCCCGGCGGGGGCAATTTAGTAATTTATTATTTCTAAATTGTCTCTGGTCTGGTCTGGTGGGAGGCTTTGGCCGTGGCTAGTTACCACCCTACCGTCAAAAACGTGCCGCCAAGCGATTTAGCGTCCCGGCACGATGGCGTGTTGAAACCGATTAGGGGTATGGGTTGAATTGATACTGCTATACCCCTTCCAATTTAGCCCGCTACCATCTTAGACTGCATCGTCACTTATCACTAACCATCAGGTGAGATCGCAGTCAAGGGGTATCTTGTCATCGAATAAAAAAACACAAAGAAAAAAATAGTAAAAATAGTATAAAAAATAAAATATAGCATCGCGTGTACTTTTTCACATATTTTGGTTTAAACTGAATCTTAAAATAGTATACAATAAGGGTTATTTTAATTTTACTCGGTCACTGGTTTGATTTCGTTTAAAAATTCAAATTTCAAACAATATCAATCAGTCGGCGTTTGACCGCCTTTATGAGTGGAAGCTGCTCCGGTTGCAAGCAAATTCTGTCGTCAAAAAAGATCGTAGGAACACGAAATAGTTGAGCAAACCAAATTAACACTTTATATAACAGAATCTGCATTCCGAACCGGTGGTAGATTTATGACGTGTCATAAGACCTACAAGGTAGCCTACATTAAATAAATAAATTATGAATTTGAATTTGAATATATTTTGATGAAAAGAAAGGTGAGAAACTAAGTACTTCAATATAACCAGCATCATTTTATTATCTACTAGACGATGCCCGCGACTTCGTCCGCGTGGATCAAGGTTTTTCAATTCCCATGGGAACTCTGTAATTTTCCGGGATAAAATGGAGCCTATGTTTTATTTCTGGGTATGAGCTATCTCCATGCCAAATTTCAGCGAAATCGGTTCATTCGTTGCGGCGTGAAGAAGTAATAAACACACACACACACACACAAACACACACACACAAACAAACAAACTAACAAACATACACACACAGACTTTCGGCTTTAAAATATGTAGGAGAGTAGGATCAGAGTGATTTTTGTTCAAAGCGCCATCTAGTGACGGTAGTCTTGTAACGTTTCATGACGGTAGTCTTGTAACGTTACAAGACTACCGTCACTAGATGGCGCTTCTTCCGTTTCACTTCTGATGATTGGTGATGCTCGCGTTCCTACGAATATTAGTGTGACTAGCTGATGCCCGCGACTTCGTCCGCGTGGATTTAGTTTTTAAAATCTCGCGGAACTCTTTGTTTTTCCGGGATAAAAAGTAGCCTATGTCACTCTCCCGGTCCTCAACTATACCCTTGCAAAAATCACGCCAGTCCGTTGTACCGTTGCTACGTGATTGAAGGACAAACCAACCAACAAACACACGTTCGAATTTAAAATATTAGTAAGGATTACTTAGGATAAGGAAGTAAAGATTATTAAGACCAACAATATCAATTCTAAACTGACAGTCTCTAAATCCTCACAGTTTAGGTAGACACTACCCTGCAGCATCAGGATTGAAGAGCCAGGACCTAGAGCTCCATGACGTAGTCTATGCTTGATACCTACAATATGAATTTTCAAGCGAAATACATACTAGTCGTAGGTGCAATTAACGTCAAGTATATTCAATTCTAATTGTTTAGGTACATAATATGATACGCGCCGAGCGCGGACTTCGCTTTACATCGATGCGTAGGGATGAGGAAATCGCACTGCCCGCCTTCGTCGACGACCGAGCGATAGCGATTTGTTCGAGCGGTTCGGTGCCGTAGAGGGCGCGCGCGCGCTGGGCGAGGCACACCGCCGCGCCACGCCGCGCGCGCTGTTTAACGCCCGCTGGCTTCTCTCTTGAATCCACCATTTTGAATTTTTTGTCAGCTTCCTACCAATTTGATGAGGTTTCGAATGACTTTTGTTTGAATACTCCCCCTCTATCTTCGATACCCTGGCCGTGCTCCTCACCCGTCTCCGAAATCCTCAATCATCAGCTCTCTACATATTTTTGCACCAAATGAATTTTTGTCCTCCATACGAAACCATGAGTGAAAAATTTTTTTTTCATACAAAATTTTACAGGAGAGGTGATCAATGAGTCAGACAGTGAGCGAGTCAGTCAGCGAATCAGCACGAGTAGCTATAAATATATAGTAAAAACATTGATTGATGTATTAGTTTATAATCAAGTTAATCAAGTTAAAAAAGTTAATCAATTAACGATTAATGATTAATGATTAAATTCATTAATCATGATTATGATTACTTTTTTAATCATGATTATTTTAATCATGATTAATTTAATCTGATTAAAATTAATCAGATTAATTAATTGATTAAAAAATTAATCGATTAATGCCAACACTGATTGCGGATAAGTTTTGCCATCGAAATATTTGTGTTGCGAACCATTTAATCAAGTCCGTACTTATTGCTTTACCTTTACCTATATTATTCATTGCTTTTGTATTGTTGATATTAAAAACATTTATTAAATAATTATGTACTGTTCAGACAAACCATATTGCACCTACAACTTTCGTTATGTAAAATCTAATTAAATCACTCACGTAACTCATGCTCGTGTTCTGTTGATTTGGTGCTTATACGAATCGTTCAATATTCAATTGCTACATATTCTCTCCAGGCATCCAAAGAGAAAAAGTAGAGGGGAAGTCTGTTTATGTTCCCTGTATGCCGGCTTCGCTTATTGAAAATATGATGCACTAGTAAGCTACAGCTCACTATGCTTTCCTCGTGGGAGTTGGGAAATTACGTATGTAAAATATATTATACAGTTATGCTAAATATCTTTTATCTTTTACCTACAGATACTCAGATTATACTACCATCTACTATATGTTCAACAAAAATTTTATAGAAAAAAAAAAATCTTTTGAGCATCAACCAAATTGAATTACACTTTATTATGTAGCTGGAAGATTTAATCAAAGGCTTGGTCGGTTGGGTTCCGCCAGTGACGCCATTTAAGAGCCCCACCTGCAGGATATTGGACAACTGTTAAATTTTAATACGAATACTTATGGGATTATAATAAAGAGTTAAGAAACTCGTTAAAGTTGACCCGGAAATTCTGATAAGTCAATAAAAGACCAAAGGTAAAGGCAGAAATGTCTAATGTCGTTTCGTACACGCATTAACGACCAGACTGTTAGTCCTGTCGTTAAAGCCGGGACACGTCCCGCTTTATCGCGTGGTGTGGCAGCCCTGCACTAGGCGGGTAATGCGGGGCACACGGGCCGGGCGCCGCGGCGCCGCCCGCCCGCAGGCGCGCGTGCTCCGAAAGCGCCCGAGGACTTACGATCGTTTCGTTCCGAATCGTAACGAAGTTCGACGATCGCGACCACCCTTCGTTGACGCGAGCCGGTTCCAGTCGCAGTGAAAACCGCCTAGGCGTTGGAACAGTTCTCCGTGTGCCCAGTGCTCGGTTATGTAACTCAATAAACTTATTTATTTATCAACTAAAAATAAATCTTCAGGAACATTTGTGATAGAAACTGCACACTCTGTTGTTAATATCTCACTACATCCAATCCCATACATGTGAAAAAGTGATGTGTACCTCCGCCTATCCTCGCGGCAATAGACATCGGAACAGGTTTATCGTTTCGTTTAAAAATGTTGTTCCAATTCGATTCCAATTACTGATAAACCATTTACAATGGAACGGTTATCTGTAGTACTAAATTTCATGTTACTGAAACATCACTGAAAAATTGTTTTGACGTACAAATTGTAGCACGATATTGTTTGGAAAACTTGTTAACTGTAGAAATTAAATCAGAGTGCTATGATTTTTTTTTTCATTCGTCATTAATACCGGATCGTTCTCGTTGCTGCCGTTCCAATTAAAAGAACAAATAGAACAACACAAATAGGAATTTGGCGCAATGCAGGACGGTCGTATGAAAACGTCCATACAGCCATACAGTTGCTCACCGCTCATTTCAGATCCGTAATTGCTTGCTTAGCCAATGCAATTCCATGCAGTGATGCTGTATGTCAAGCCTGTTTTTGGGTAAAATAACAACTACATTAATGTCTTGATGCCGACATCGAAATTTGTGCCTATTGTTTTACAAAATCGATGTGTCATTAACCCTCGATTTTATTACGGAAGTAATAATGAATCTGTTAACTACTCATACAGTTGAAAATACTATAACTCTGGGAAGATTTCTATGAGGCACGAAATTACTGTTTTAGTATACGTAGTTTGATTATTATTAGATAAAAGTTGAAAAACGTTTCCATTACAGTGCTGTTTCTTAAAATATCTATGGAATAGAATGGATGTCAATTGCAACTGACATTTCAGTTAGATCAAGGTAAAGTAGGATTATCTCGTAAACAAGTGTAGTGCTTTCAGCACTTTAAACTTGTGTAGAATCAGCAAACACAAGTGCCAAACATTTGTATGATGCAAAGCTCAGCGACAATACTTGACCTAAAAGCGTACACAGAGAATTCTATCTAATCTTGAGCTTTATTTTTTTATGTTGCACCTTCACCTTTAATCCAATTTGTAGTTCTATTAATAGCAAATGCAACTGGAGATTGTATAACTTTAAATATTTCACTACATAGGTAATATGAAATGCTATCGAAATAAATTTTAATGTTTTGGGATCAAAGGTCATTTTGATTTAACTTATTCCAAAAAGTTTTTTTATTACAAGAACGTAATTTAATAATATCTATCAATATGGAATTTTGAAAGAGATTTGAATGATACTTGAAATGAGTTGCAAGCTTATTTGAATCGTCAAAGGGATTCTGATTATAGCTTTTCTAACTCCAGAATAACAACATTCTGTTGAAAAGGATATATCAAAAACATTTTTAAAATCTAGATTGTGTTTATTGTGTCTACTCATGCCACAGATGCTTTGCGGTCACTCGTATAATTGCAACTCATGTACAGACTATTCTGTTAATCGAATACATTCATCTATAGAATAATATGTCTTCTATGATGAGAAAGGTATACCTTGTAATATATTTGATTCAATAGAAAACTTACTTGAATAGAATGAAAGAGCCTCAAAGTTAGTTGGAAGAAATAGATATCTGGTAATAAAGCAAATCGGTACAGAACGAAATATATGGACAAAATTACACGATTTAACTAAAATAAATCACTGTGACCTTATTAGTATTTAGATACACATTTAATTAAGCAGCTTTTTGAGCTCACAATTAGATAATAATTCTGATAAGTCTGATTTTTTAATTAAATTAACGACATAATACACATACGGCCTGTAATAAAGAGTTGTTTCAATCTATTTATTAACTGAATTATATATATTTCAAATATTCTCTATTTATTAAATTTGCATAAAAACAATTTGGTAACAAAACAAGTAACATATTTATTATACTTTACTTATAATATTAAGTGAAGTGATCGTCACAAAATAAAAAATTGAAATGTTTAACAGTTTACGCGATTAAAATCTTTATTATATTTTAGAATTTAATTTTATATCTACAATCAAGTATTGTTAACTACAGTATCTCTCACAACAAAAAGCTGTTTAATTGCTGCAGAAACTTTAAACCATTTAAAAAATTACAATGCGGCTGTTAAATTTAGCTTTGCTACTTATCTGCTACAAACCTACTGATGAACAATCGTTGGTTCGTTCTTTCTTTCGCTTGATCTTTTATCTATTTAAAAGCTTAACGATTCTTTCAATTAAGAATAAAAAGATCTCAGTTGCAACTATTGAACTGAGACTCAGCGGTATTTTATAAATTAATCATTTCTTCTTCAGAACTTCTAAATGTTCATCGAGAATTTTGAATTTTTCATTTATAAAGTTGTTAGTGAATTATCGATCAAGCTACGACCGACCGAAAATTTAGTAAAGGCCTGAATTACAAAAGACAAGCACCAACTGCATATTTAGCGTATCGTAGCACTCTCATGTGATTTATCCTAAAATTGGCAATATTTTACTTAAGTAGTTGCTTAGAAACTGAACGGAGATCCGTTTCGATTTTTAGACTGGACGACAGAAACATCATCGTAGGTGACGTTTGTTGAAATGATGCAAATAGATTTCAGATCCATTTAAAGGCCGTGAGCGTTGCTATCGTAACTCGTGATAGACCAAATGCAATGTTGCTTTGTTGTGGTGCATAACGCCCTACTTCCCTTGGGACGCGCCGGCTGTTAGCGTAATTAAAACGTGACAAAACTACAAGAAATACATCAATCTCACGCCATGAATGAAAAACAAAGTAGCTTAGCTGTTGAGCCTTAGTCTATTTTTCGAAATGAGTTCACGCTTGTATCCTCGTTGACATAAGTGGAATATTGTAATCGAAGTTACCTATTGAGCGATCCCTCGTTTTTTCCACCTTTTATTTAACATTTGTATAAGTCCTTAATGTCGGAACACCTATTAAATGTATTACTAGCTGATACTCGCGTCTTCGTTCGCGTGGATTGAGGTTTTTTAATTTCCTGCGGGAACTCTCTTATTTTGCGGGATAAAAATATGAGTTATTCCAGACTATAATCTATCTCTATGCCTTTCAGCCAAATCAGTTCAGTTACTTCGCCGTAATTAATAACAAACATCCATCAATCCATCCATACATTCAAACATCGCTTTATTGATATTAATAGGATAGGACTAAGTAAAATCATTAAAATTTTGTTGAGGTCATATGATTTTCGGGCATTTAATTCGTATAAATTAAATAAGCTTTATTGAAAGTGTATTCCTTTGGTTTGTCCTTCAATCACGCAGCATTCGGAGCAAGGATTTGACGTGATTTTTTGCAGAATTTATCCCGGTTTAACAAAAGGCTTCTGTGGGATATTTAAAAAACTCCACGTGGACGAAGTAGTAGCCAAAAGCTAGTCTAAAATAATTTGGAGTTATTTTCTAAGTCGCACTAATATTTATTTTTTCTTTCGCAAGCTGAGCTTTCTTACCGTCTCGTTGAAAGCGTCCAACGATAAGAAAAGATGATAATAAAATACCCAATATATTATGTAAATTTTATTTATACTTTTTATATAAAACATTATACCTACCAAAGATAGTTTTGCTAAACATTACGTATATTTTGTAATTACGACCGAGAAATAAATCAACTCAAATTATCGAAACCTTGTGGGATCCCTAATTTGACCGATTTGCATCGTTTCGATTTGTCCTAACGATCCTCGACTTTTCATCGCAATTATTCATACCCCAGTTTGCCTCATTTAACTTTTGCTTCGAGAATAGATTTTGTAGCGACTAATAAACCTTTTTTAATTTTAAACTTAAACTTAACTAATAGGTACAATACTTAGCAAACTTATGTTCTTCAAAGATAAGATAAGTTCAAATTGCACTTAATATGGAGTACCTAGATTGAAATAAACATTTCCATTGTGGCGGCGCGGGGACGGCTAGAAACTAGATTGTTTGGTTTCGATGTGGACTGTATAATTTTCGCGGGGTTTGCTCAAATCCGACTGGGGTTGGGTTTGGGCCGCGGAGTTATGGGGTGTCTATAGGAAAAGGGTAAAGGCACTGACCTGAATCCTTTGGAGCGGCACCGCGATACTTCAGCGAGCCGCGCGTACGTTCATGGATACTTTTCGATGCTTCACTCTTCCTTTCTCACTTCTTCGACTGACGAAAACCAAGAAGGCAAGTTTGTTGGCAAGTCCAGATCAACACTGAATCACTAGGAGCGGCGCGGCGATGCACCAGCTTTAGCGGCGCGTTTACGTTAATTGACGGTCATCGATGCACTGACACTTCTTCAGGCCAGGGGGGGTCGGTATTAGGTAGGAAATTTTGACAGGATGGTCGGATTCGAGCGGTTAAACGAAAACTATTCGCGCTTCGGCGCGACCATGTCCCCGGGCTTGAAGGGCTACCTTCAAAGAAACTACGACGCGGAGAGTTTAAACGAAATTATTTATTGACTTAAGTATAATAAGCTAACCTAACTAAATAAGAATCCTAACCTAAGCAGATGAGTTGAAGTTAAACTAATTACTGTTTAGGTAAGGGACAAAGACGCACTACAGGACGTAGATAGGTACCTGTAGCAGTACGAACGCGGACAACACGCGTGACACCATTCGATCCAGGAAAAACTTCCTCGACTAGCCCTAACGGCCAGTGAAGAGGCGGTGCATTATCGACGGTAATTATTACCACATCTCCCCTAGCGATCGGATTGGTTGGCGTGTTCCATTTGTTTCGAGTCTGTAGCGTATGTAAATAATCAGCCTTCCATCGTTTCCAGAATGACTGAACAAGTTTATCAATAAGTTCTTGACGCGAGAGCAAATGTAACGGACCATCTTCTATCTCCCTAGCCGGAAGATATTTTAAGGGGGTGAGAGTGAGAAAATGAGCCGGTGTCAACGCGAGAGGTTCCGATGGATCATTAGATAGCGTGCGGCACAATGGACGGGAGTTCATTACTGCCTCGATCTGAGCAAGCACAGTATTGAACTCTTCCAAGGAAAGAATTTGGTCGCCTATCACGCGATATAGATGAGTTTTGAGGCTCTTAATGTTGGCCTCCCAATTACCGCCAAAATGGCAAGCAGTTGGAACATTAAGTGACCACTCGATGCGATTTTCGGCTAGTATGTGACCAAATTCAGACCTGAAGTGTTTGGACGCTAAAAATTCGTGCAATTCCGAAAGCGTGCGCTTGGCGCAAACATAATTTGACGCATTGTCGGAATGAACGCGAGCGACAAAACCGCGGCGGGATAAAAAACGCTTAAACGCCCCGAGGAAACTATCTGTACTTAAGTCGCTGGCAACTTCTATGTGTACAGCGCGAGTGGTTAAGCACACGAAAAGACAAACGTATGCCTTCATTGATCGAATTCCACGACCGCGAGAAACAGTCACCTTAAAAGGCCCTGCGTAATCAGTGCCAGTGTGTATAAACGGTTTCACGGCCGGCGTAACTCGACAGGAGCGGTGATCTGCCATTTCTGGAAAGTTTGGTTTAGCGCGGAGTCTAAAGCAGGGTAGACATTTGTGTACCCGGCTTCGAATTAAATTACGAGCGGAAAGAATCCAATACCTCTGACGGAGTATGGACATCAATAAATCTGGACCTGCATGACAATTGACTTTATGATGATAGTCAACTAAAAGATTTAATATATGATCCTTTCGAGGAAGTATAATCGGATGTTTTGTATCGAAACTTATATCGGCGTTTCTCAGACGACCTCCGACTCTAATGATGCCGTCCTGAAGGAAAGGTTTGAGACGTTGAAACATTGGACTACAACGTTTACCGGCTTGTAAATTAACAATCTCGTTCGCGAAGTGAAAGCGCTGAAGTTCACGCAATATTAAACTTTCAGCGTAATCCAGATCCGATGCAATCACCGTATCACGACGCGGTAGTAGCTTAGCGAAACGGCAAACGAAAACCACACAACGTATGAATTTCGGCCATGACGAAAAGCGATCAGCTAGCGAAATTATTAAATTTCTTTCACTGCTTTCTGCAGTGAGCAAAACGTGTTTCTTTTCCTCTGGAGGCTGTGACACGGTGGAAGGATTGAAAGCGGTAACAGGCCAAAGATTTGAATCTAACTCAAGCCATTTAGGACCAGAGAACCAAAGCGGGTGATCAGTTATTTGTGCGGGGGTAAGACCTCGCGACAAACAATCAGCGGGATTTTCCGTGCCTTGCACATGGAAAAAAGTTTGAGCGGGAAATTCATTTTGAATTTTGGTGACCCGATTGGCCACAAAAGTGTCCCAACGATGAGGTGAGGAGTATACCCAACACAACGCCACCGTTGAGTCTGAAAAGGCGAGAACTCGGTCAATAACAAGGCGGTTATGGCAGGCTTCAATGACCTTGGTCATTAAGCTGCTCAGCAACAGAATGGCACAAAGCTCCAACCTCGCAAGCGTTATAGTCTTGCGAGGCGAGACTTTGGATTTAGCTGTTATTAAAAAGACTGCGTTTTTGCGAATACCTCTGCTGTCTTTCACGTGGAAGTAAATTACTCCTCCGTAAGCCTTTTCGCTCGCATCTGCAAACCCCACGATCGTAATGATATCGCCGGTCGAGATGCCTACGTGCCGTGGAATTTTCAATTCGCTGAGCAAAGGTAGTTCTCTTTTGAAACAAGACCACTGATCAGCAATGTGACCAGGGGGCACATCGTCCCAATCACATTCACACAACCAGAGTTGTTTAATGAGAAGCTTTGCATATAAGACGACGGGAGCAACGAAACCCATGACGTCCCATATCCTAGCGACACATGACAAAATGGTACGTTTTGTACAAGATTCAGCGGGAACACTAATTTTGAGACCGAAATAGTCTGTTGCGGGAGACCAACATAGGCCGAGCACCTTATGTGGCTCAGAGTCCTCAAACTCTTTAATCGCGGAAAGTCGATGCGACAGCGGAATCGAATTTAACACCTTTTGTGAGTTGCTTGTCCATTTCACCAGGTCGAACTGACCAGCTTTCATCAGAGCAATCACTTCGGCAGCGGTGGAGATAGCATCGTCTTCATTGTCAATGCTATAGACAAAGTCATCCATGTATAGCCCTATATCTAAAGTTTCTTTAGCGCGCGGGTAAGAAGCACCTTCGTCTGAAAGAAGCTGCTTCACTGTACGAAGAGCATGAAATGGACTTGACTTAAGCCCGAAACAAACGCGGTTAAATTCATAGACCCTTAAGGGTTCTTGCGGAGAAAAGCGGTATAAAATGCGTTGGAATCTGCGATCACATGGACGAACTCCAATACAAAGAAACATCTGACGAATGTCAGCTGAAAGAGCGGTACGATATAAGCGAAAATTAACAATAATATTGAATAGATTCCCTTGTAGATTCTGACCGCCATACAGAAGGTCATTGAGGGAAACTTGAGTGGTTGTCTTGGAACTGGCGTCCAGGACAACGCGCAACTTAGAAGTCAACTTGTCATCTCGTATGACCCCATGGTGCGAAATCGTATACGAGGGCAAGCTCTGCGTTGCCTCCGTGTCCGGGGGTGCGGGAGAGATATAACCTTTGTCTAGGTATTCGGTAATGACGTTGTCGTAGGCCTCCTTAAGCTTAGGTGACGCTAACATTTTACGCTCTAAGCAAAGGAAGCGAGTTTTAGCCTTTTTAAAAGAATCGCCTAACGACAATACATCACCCTTAAATGGAAGTGCGACTACATATCGTCCGTCTGCCTCACGGGTAGTCGTGCTGCTATAAATTTCTTCACACGCCGTGTCATCTGGACTTAATTGTTTCGGTGCGTTCACCTCTTCTATTTGCCAGAATTTTCGCACAGCATCATCTAGCGGATCTGTAGCACAACAATATGATACCGTGGCGAAGCTGTTAACACGTACAGGAGCAGAACCAACGATAACATAGCCCAACACCGTTTCTAGGGCTAGCGGTGAGGTACAATTCGATTGACCTTGAACCTTGCGAGATAATAGGAGATGCGGAAAGATTGAAGCTCCAATCAGCAGATCAATGTCTCCTGGAGTGGAGTAAGTGTCGTCAGCCAAAGGTAAGTTATGGAAATTTATCAAACTCGAAATATCTATCGGGACTGTGGGCAAGAGTTCCGTTACCTTGTCTACCACGAGCGAGTCCATGTTAAAACAAACGCTGAGATCAAACCTAGAGAAAAATCTAATAGAAACTGCGCCTTGGATCGGTTTGGTTGTACCTCCAATCCCTTTAACTACAGAACAGTTTGGATTCTGGTTTGTCTTTAAACCTAAGCGTTGACATAAATCCCGACTGACGAAGTTACTCTGTGAAGCACTGTCCAATAATGCGCGCGCAGAGTACTCCTTGCCTTTGGCGTCGAAAACTATAACGCGTGCGGTAGCGAGCAGCACCGTAGTCGGTGCACGAGAAACATTACAACTCGATAAGGAACAAAGCGATACTTCCTTGGAGTGCGCGGGTGAACCTGAAGGTTTCGAGTTACTAGTGCCGGTAGTGCTGATAGAAGCAGGAGGCTGCTCAACAACACCGGGCATCTTCTGCGAAGAAGCATCACTAGAAGCCGCACTCGAAGTTGCGGAATTTGCGGTTGCGGAATGCCTGTGGAGCATACTATGATGAGGTAACGAGCACCAGCGGCACCTTGACTTGCTAGAACAAGTGGCCAACCGGTGGTTTCCAGTGCAATTTATACAAAGATTATTCGCCTTAACAAACTTGAAACGATCTTCAACGGACATCTTATGAAAGGCGGAACAATTATATAAATGTTCGTGTTGTGAGTTACAAAGAGAACACAAAGACTGTGCAGACGTAGTCGCGGTACTAGTATAGGTATGCGTCGGCTTGGGTGGTTTGTGAGGCTTAGATGCCGTATCCACCTTCCGCTCAGCACTTTTCGGAACTTCTTGTTTCCCGGAAGTGCGTTGCAGTACCTTAATATGTTCGCGAATGAAAGCAACGAAATCGTCATACAAGGGTATCTCACAACTATGTTTATTCAACTCGAACAGGCGAACAGTCTCCGGATCTAACTTCTTTTGAGCGAGGTATAAAAATATGAAGTCAGCCAGATTACTCAAATTTAAATTTTTAAGCGCGGCGATCGACGATGCAAAAGTGTCCAAAAAATTTTCAAGGTTGGTCGGAGTCGCGTTTGACATCGCCTTAATGTTATAAATTTGATCCATATACGACGTAGCCAAATAGCGTTTATCTTCAAATTTATCTACTAACGTTTTAAAAATTAATTCGTAGTTTTCTGCGCACGGTGTAATACCGGCACAAGCTAATTTCGCCTTTCCCGACAGCTTACCTAAGAGATAATAAAGTTTTTCGGCATCCGTAAGGGACTTATTTTCGTGTATAACAGTTTTAAAGTTAGCGTAGAAGAGACTCCACGATTTTAAATCGTATCCATCGAAAGACACTAATTGAATCGGGGGCAAATAAGGTTTAAGTCTTCGCGGCTCATTCTCATTCTCAACCTTATTATCATCGGCGTACTGCGAGACTAAGCGCTTGATACGACCGTATAGGCGTTCGAACGATAACAAACATTTGAACTCCGGCTTCGCTTTCGGGTTCAGTGCTAATAAACGATTATTATAATCCTCCACTATTTTACTGAATTCAGAGCGTAACGTATCGACATTACTACTTGCGTCGAGAAATTCTTCCCGGACCGACGGGTTAACGCCTATGTTTTTCGATAAATCGAATGTTTCTTGTAGATACTCAAATATCGAATTGCGTCTCTGTTCTAATAGAATTAATTGTATATCTGCGGTATCTTCAGTCTTCGTCATTTTGAATATAAACTAGATTCAAAAATGTCGAGACTAAGTTCCTAATACACGAATGAAACTTCGATTCGGCGTATAAGTATTTAAAGTTATGAATTTCAGCAAAAAGTGAAAGGGAGCGAGCGGGCGGTCACGGCCGCGATGAAGGTCACGCACACCGCTGTAATCTAAGATACAAGTACTTGCAACTATGCACCGATGGCCAAGCGAATACGTTTATGACGCGTAGGTAATTACACAAAATAATTACTTAAAATAACTACTAATAAACTAATATTTCGATTAATATCTATACTGGGATAGATCGGGATGCGATATACGATTAGGATTACGATAAATAAGTAACGTATGACCTATCTATCACCTATATGAGCTATATGTAGGTACCTAGTTAATACCTAAATGAACCCTATTTCCTAAGCAATGCGGGACGAACGATAATAATTCGCTTAGGGAACAAGATTTTAGGACGCGGGAAAACAATTACCTACTTGGAAATTGTAAAACTATCGAGAAAATTAGCGGTAAAATCCGGTTCGATTGGAACCAAAAAAATATGGCGGCGCGGGGACGGCTAGAAACTAGATTGTTTGGTTTCGATGTGGACTGTATAATTTTCGCGGGGTTTGCTCAAATCCGACTGGGGTTGGGTTTGGGCCGCGGAGTTATGGGGTGTCTATAGGAAAAGGGTAAAGGCACTGACCTGAATCCTTTGGAGCGGCACCGCGATACTTCAGCGAGCCGCGCGTACGTTCATGGATACTTTTCGATGCTTCACTCTTCCTTTCTCACTTCTTCGACTGACGAAAACCAAGAAGGCAAGTTTGTTGGCAAGTCCAGATCAACACTGAATCACTAGGAGCGGCGCGGCGATGCACCAGCTTTAGCGGCGCGTTTACGTTAATTGACGGTCATCGATGCACTGACACTTCTTCAGGCCAGGGGGGGTCGGTATTAGGTAGGAAATTTTGACAGGATGGTCGGATTCGAGCGGTTAAACGAAAACTATTCGCGCTTCGGCGCGACCACATTGTACATTTAATTCTCCGAATAGTTTGCTTATAGCTGCCGATACTGTAACAAATTGAAGTTAGATCACTTGATTGCCCTGATTGCGACAAGTTTTACGGAATCAAAATTATTCAGTTTAACAAAATTACGTGGAAATTAAACTCTATCAATGGCTTAATTTACAGAAAATAAACCTGAAATGTTTTGCAATCCCTCGAACTGTGATTTAATTAAGCTCTTCAATAATTTTGTTAACGTCTTTTGTAGAGAACAATCGATTTCAAATGCAGAGTAAAGTTGGTGTTTAGTACTAACATTTATATTACCTGTTATTTATTTATATTTTCAGAAATCTCTTTGAAATAAATAAATTAGTTAGTTTATTTTAAAGATATAAGGATATACCATAAGCATAGTATGGAATATACCTATTCAGTTTATTGTAATTAATAAATTGCTAATCTCTTATATTATCTAAATTAATAGGAGATGCTTCTTTAAGTATATTTATGTATTGAAATGGTGAACAAACTGAGAACTCTAAAACAAAAACTCAGAATTATCGACAGGTAACCCAATTTCTCCGAACAAAGCCGTCTTTAGCGCAAAGGGAAAAAATTAGCCTTTGTTGTCTCGCATCTAGACTTAATGAAAAATACAAAATAGCTACTTCGCCTTCTTTACATTTCAAACTGGAATACTCGTGTTTACCTTCTTTGATAATCATGCGTTATTTCGTTTCAGATTGACATGGCACTAAGATTTTCAATACAATGTAATTCAGTAGGTACAAGGATAATACACCTTCTTCTTTTTAATCTATAAAATTGAGAGTTTCCAACATATGAAATTTAGAACACATTAATTAAGATTTCCATGCCTGCTCAATATGTGTAATATGCCCTTGCAGTGAATTATTATCCGTTAAACATAGTATAGAGAAGTACGAAACCTTTGAAGTTAGGTCGACAACGACATGAGATGGAGCGTCCATTGGGGTTTAAATTAATTTAACGTCCTAATTGCGATCTACCGTTTAGAACCCAATAATGACGTGAGATTTCATTAGGCACCACCTACTATGAAATTGGAGACAACAAACGTTCATGTATGTTTTAGTAACATGGAATATTTAACAAAACCTAAAGTACTTATCACTAATTGCTAATGTCACGTAGATGTTTATCAGTCATCAGTATAAATATAGCTAAAATTATAAAACTGCCTATTCTTCAAGAACTTAAATGTGAGTGATAATCTTGAATGAGTGTTCAAAATGACTTTGAAATGTAAAATGTATAAAAAATGTCGTATATAATGCAATAACGTTAGACGCAAAGGTAGAGTAGAGGGGACAGTAAAAGGACGCAGTTCGGTCGTAGCTCGTGATGAGGTGACGCTCGCGCGCCGGCCGCTGACGCCGCTCCTCGCCAATGATGGTGGAGACGCACCGCGCGCCGCCGCCGCCGCGCTGCGCGCGCGCGCCCGAGCCTCGCGGCAAGCCCGCCTCCGCCTCCGCGCCGCCCTCGCTGGCCGGCAGCGGCACGCTCATGCACCTGCGCCGCCGCCGTCACAAGACTGTCCACTTCGGGGAAAACCTCCTCATGCAGGTTTGCGCCGACCGCGCGCACTTGGCGGCGCTCGGGGCCCGAGTACCCGATATATCCTTCTGTCACAAAGCGCACACGGGCCTCGCCAAGGGAGACGCGCGCTTCTGCTGCGTCGCGCACCACTGCTGCCTAGCCGCGGGGGCTCTCGTGGCTCTGACGTCCAACGAACGACCCAAGCCGCCCAGGGAGCGCAGCGCAGACTCGCATTCGAGCGGTGGAGAGACCGCAGACAAAGGAGAAGGCGGTGGCGGTTCGGTTTCGAAAGATCCGAAACGTAAAGTGAAGCATCACCATCATCACCATCATCATCACCACCACAAAATACACTCGTGTCCTTATCACGACGTCGTCCCACCACCAGAAGAAGAACCCGAAGAGAAGTCGATAGTACCAAAAAAAACCGTTTCGCCTTATCTGTATATCCCTAGCAAATTAGAGCCAAACGTGCAACAATTATTCAGTTTTATAGAAAGTGTACTAAGTGCTTGGGCTGCTGAAGAAGGGCTCACGAGCACCGGTGAATATTCCGAACCCGACGAGCGTATAGTTCGTCGTCGCAAGCTGAATAAATATAAGAAACGTACGGATGTACTCAATATACGGCGTATCGTGTACGAAGTGTCTATCTTACAAGGTGCAAAACTCCTTGGAAATGTAAGATTTCGTCACTATCACTGGAAAGGGACAGCTCAAACTTGCAACGAATCATTTCTGAGGAAGGTGAGCTAATATTTTAATTTGTAATACCATTGATATATTCAGTTTCAGCAATTATTTCAGTTTCTTTTATATTACTAGATTACATTTTTCGAACTAACTATAACGTGGGTGCTTTTAAATCAAGTATGCTCCGTCTTTGGCTGCACCTTTACTTACCATCGGGTGTGGTCGCAGCTCTTGTCTATATATTAAAAAAAAAACAGTTATTTGTTGCCCAATCGAGATAACCAAATTATTTACGATACGGTAATTGTCATCGATATCGCAATTAGTTTCTAAATAATTACATTTAAGCACGGGAATTCCGATTTACGGCCATATTACGCAGCAAATGTAATTTATGCATTTTCATTTACAACTATAATTAATCCATGTTATACAGAAAAGTTGAGTTCTGTTGTTCACTGTATATATTTTAAGGTAATGATTTAGCATATTGATTACTCAGAGAAAGAGCAAAAACAAAAACTCGGTGGATATAATTTATAACTTTTACATATCCATCAATCTCGAGGATTGAACTGAGTTTATACATAAAAACTTTCAAGATTTCCAATAGGTACGGTAGAATACGAGATATAATAGAAACGAATATTTTAGAATAAGAGCGTTCTCGAGCGAGACAAGAAAAGAAAAAATACTTAATTCTCTTAGAATACGCAGCGACATAGTCATGTAGGTTGTTTTTAAAGCCCCACTTATGTACCTGTGAAGCTCTCAATTGGTTTCACAATAACCCCTTACAATAGATAGCTCGGAGATAAAAGCGAGCAAAAAAGTATACCTAACATTTTGACCTTATTTTAGATTTCTCCGCGAGAGGCTGCAATTTCCTTTTTACTAATGAGGCCTTTTATTTTCTACTTTAGAAAACTGCTTAAGTATTTAACATTTATACTTATATGACGCAAATTTTTCATAGATAAGTTTTATTCTTGAAAACGGATTATGGAACATTAACTGGTACTCTGTGTGAATATTTGAATGACTGTGATCAAAGAGTTCATGATAGAGTAAGCGAAATTGCCAATTTTCGCAATTTTCAATATGGGCGGGATACCGGTAAAAAAATCGGTCCAGCCATTCCGATTCAGATGTAGCAAAATCAAAAGGTTAAAGCGAACCACAGTGGAAGAACTGTCACTGTGAACCCAGGCCATAACGAGAAGAGTTTCTTGATGGAGTGACCTTCTCTCAACTCACGACGCGTACATCGAATCTACTTATAGTCATAGATGGACTGATTGTAGATGGCTGCAAAATAGCAAAAAAAAAAAGCCATTCCCAAGATTAGTCAGAACAAGCAGAGGAAAAGACAGACAAAAGTTTTCGAAATCGTTTGTTATAGTGGATACCGTATCTGCTTAAGTATAAAAAAAAATAATTTCGTATGCAATTAGTAAAAAGCTGTTATTTTGATATTACAAACAGACACTTCAATTTTATTTATTTACATAAAATGTATAGCTTGAATATAGACATAAAGTACGTATTTTCTGAAACAAGTAAGAACAGCAAATATTATGCAAATAAATTCGTTGCTTGTATGTACTTAGACTGTAGATTTTTTATTTTGTGAATAATCTATTTAAATTTCCGGAACCGCTCAATCTTACTTCATTCGAAGTTTCCACGGCTTTCACAGCTACGGTTCAAGATGAAATGCAAAAGAGAATTTTCACTGCTAAAAGTAGATACCCGAAGTTGATGATATGTTAGCCATAAAACTACCCAAACGATTTAGCAATGTGAAAGTTAGTTTCCAAACTGACTCCTGACTCTAACTAGGCGAGGCATGGGTAGTTATATGTCCAATTGTACAGTAGGTACCTAGGTATTTCATTGCAAACTTTTAATATAATTCGTGCGCCGTAGTTTGTGGTGCGTCTCATAAATAATGCCTTGTAGTAAGCTTGTAACAATGTATTGTCATGTTTTAATTTTAAACCTTACAATTAAATCTTCTTGCTTTTCATTGGGAGGTTTCGGATTTGATTTCCGGCGGGGCAATTTGGGAATTCATAATTTCTAAATTGTTTCTAGTCTGGTCTGGTGGGAGGCTTTGGTCGTGGCTAGTTAAGAACGTGCTGTCAAGCGATTTAGCGTTCCGAGACGACGGCGTGTAGAAACCGATTAGGGGTATGGGTTGAATGAACCCTGCCATACCCCTTCTAAGGTAGACCGCTACCATCTTACATTGCATAGTCACTTACCATTGGTGAGATCGCAATCAAGGACTATCATCGAATAAAAAAAACACGCATTATAAGTTTAGTAGTCTACTTGATATGGCTTAGTTGTTATAGTGTTTATCAGTTAATTGCGCTGGTTAAGTAACATCAAACCAAGACCTTACTGGGCGAGTAACTGACTTTGATAATATGAAATTAGTGTTATCCTTCGTGACTCAGAGTCAGTTGCGCCGTTGTTCCGAAATATTATTATCACTTTTATTAATAAGCCCTAAACCTGGGATTTGTAGTCCTTTACTCTTAGTCAAGTAATAATAATTATGTATGTGATCTGAGGAAAATAAATAATCTTAATATACGCGGACGAAGTCGCAGGCATCATCTAGTAGATTATAGTCAGGAGCACACAGACTACCTTGTATTTCGGAAAATAAGAGATTTCCGGTCGGAGTTAAAAAACCCCAACTAAGTTGCGGGTATCGACTAGTATTGGAATAAAATATCAAAGTTAGTTTTTATGGGGCGCGTTCGGGAGCGCTCGAGGGAAACTTCTCTAAGACTTATAGGATGTGACCCCATCCGATGTTCGGTAAGGATTCTAAAGCAGACTTTAGCCTCCGGACATTCGACCGGGTGACGTCATTTCAGATGTTCAGTCGAGATGATCACGCACGCAGAATGCTGTGCTAACGCTTTTCGAAACCATGGGGTTGTTTATTTGATATGGGCTCTTAGCCTGGTAGTGATTATATTCTCCTGGGGAGTGGCATTCGGGTCATGCGCTATAGGTCGCGCTATAGGTCGTAGCTATAATATGACGGCATGAGTAAACGAGTATTGACATGGCCTTCCTGCAATGAAGCACCAAACAAGGTGCAACCGATTCAATCATATTTTTGTCCTCACTAAAACGTGACGACCACTCAGAGACGCACAATTTGAACAGACCTACGCAATTTTGTGTGCACGTATTGTACAAAATATGTGAGTGTAGTTATTGACTCGTTTTTAAATTACCTAATTAATACCTTATACCGATTCAAATTTTAATCTATAACATGTCTGTGCACATGAAAAATTAGATACATATATAAAAATAAAATTAATTACGTTAGAATCGTTACGTTAGATGTAGTATCGCTAATTTACTATCAATTTAAGGGTGTACAGATTTTAGCTTAATCCAAGTGGATGAAGTCGCGGGCATCATCTAATAGATTTAATAGATTTAATTCAAAATATATAAAAAAACCATTCGTCTGTGCTAGTAATTTTAATTATAGTAAGTAGTTGGGATTTACTTTTAAAATTTATCTTGTTAGTAAGGGTAAACTTCGTGTTGACTCTATCAAGTTTTGTGAATATCTGTCAACTAACTTTGTGAAAAAATTTTAGTTCGTCAAGTAGCGCTTTCTTTATTCGCTGAAATAAGCAAACGAGTAAGTAATAAAAGATTCCGTATAATATTCACTTTCTATTTTCCTCTGGGAAACATACTACGCTATTGTATAAAAAGGTATTTGCATTAATTTAATGATAAGTATCGACCTAGCGCTGTTATTTTCGGTGTGGGGTGTCTGTTCTTTTGGGTGTGAGCATGGTCATTGTTACTTTTGCTTGGACTACTTAAATTATACATATTAGGTATATACCGATTTGTCAGATGTTTTTAGTATTAGCAGCTATTTAATCATCCTAGTTGTGCGATATCTTTAATACCTACAAAAAGACCTTTCAAGGAGGGGAACCCACCCTTGTTTTCGGTGGCGCTAACACCCTCCTGATTTATTGGCAATATAAACTTAATAATATTTAATAAACTGTGTCGCTTCAAAAGGTACCAATAAAAAAATGGGTGTTTATAGAAGCAACTGAAAATAATAAAAAAAATTATATTAAACACCGATAATTTCCACAGTATGATAATTTATCTGAAATAATTATTATTACAAGTTTTTAGTGCCTTTAATTACATACATAATCAACCTCCTAGTACATACATAATAAACTTACTCGTATTTGTATGTTTACGAACCTTGAAATGGTCCTACCTTATCTGGTATAAGCTACGTGCTTTAAGAGACGCTCAAAATTAGGTGCCCAATGAGATAAGCCCCTTTAAAATTCAGTAGAATCAACTCAACAATTATTATACTTGTAGATGTTTCAGCCAACGTCGGTTGAATAGCAAAAAGCCTCAAGTGGGCTCCGCTTAGTTGGCGGATCAAAAGCCGGATACCGAAGGCAGCATTACCTTCTTGAGACGCCTTATTAAACGTATTTAAAAATGTAATGAATAGGACTAAGGAGATGCCAAGTGATAATTTTCTGAATAACCGGTCAAATGCGAGTCGGACTTGCATACGAAATTTTCCGTCTGTACCAAAAAAACATCGGAAAAAAACACGTTTCTAGAAGGGGCCCCTTTAATGTTTTTTTTTAATTATTTGTTGGTATAACGGCAACAGAAATACACATTCTGTGAAAATTTCAACTATCTACCCAGTGCCGGCTTTACCTATGGTGCAGGGTGTACAACGCACACGGGCGCAGAGTTTTAGGGGGCGCCGCGCCGAGCCGCGCTTGCTTGCTTCCCGACATCATTTAAAATTGCACCATTTTTTGCACCTGAATTTCCTTTCACTGGTGAAAATATAACTATCAGTCAATCGGTATTCTTGTATTGTAAGTATTCCATTTTGGTCGCGCGTCTACTAGAGGGCGCCAAGATATCGATTGCACACGGGCGCTACATGGGCTAGAGCCGCCTCTGTATCTACCTGTTATAGATCATGAGATAGAGCTGACAGACGGACGAACGAATAGACGGGCGGACAGACAGACAGCGGAGGCTTAGTAATAGGGTCCCGTTGGTAACTCTTCGCGTAAAGAGCCCTAATAAAGAAATTCGCATTCCCGTGCCGAATTTTTAGACATACCATAATTGCGGGATGTTTGTACTTTTGTTTCAAGGTGTTAGAAGACTCCCTGATACCGTTGAGCACTTTTAAAGTACGGTGCCATGGGTATGGTTTCCATACAAAAAGCCCATTTCCCTTTATTTTTACGCCAAATTCTCACGTCCAATTTTTACACATAACACAGTTGTAGAAAGTATGTCTTTTTGTTTTGAGAACTAAGAGGACACCCCTGACGCTGTCGAGGACCATTGAGCTAAGTGTGCGATGCCGCGCCCCACGCTTTGTATAAAACTCTCCTTATTATCATTTTATTTATATCAAGGCACATAACTCAGCTACATTAATTTAATCGTATTACTTGAACCTAGAGTAACGTTATTTTTTCGTCCCTTATGTATGTTTGTTATGCAATGTATCAAGCACACCTTCCTAAGCGCACCTTGTTTACTCATCATTTTATTCTGGATTGTGATTAAGGATGGATCTTTTTTTTTGAGCTACTTACTCTCCTAGGAGAAAGATAATCCTCAAAATGAACCATTATTAATCACAAAAATTTCACAAGGGTACGCGGCTCACGGTTGTGTGTATTGTGATGGTACGCAGCTGGATCGTCTAGTGATATCTAGTGGATTGATTGAGTAAAGAAGAATATTCTAATTATAGGTAAAACACCTCAGGATCGAGAGACATATTGGCTTCTGGCATGAACACTGTTATGTACTAAGCACCCTGCGGGTTAGTTCATTTCGTCCGGTGGACAAAGTAGGCTACCAAATCATTCTACTTTAGCTGTCGCGGATTAATTATGAACAAACTTCAAAAGAATTATGTTATGCATTCTCCAACCTTCAGAAAAACAGGGAAATCCTAGAGAGTTAATTTATCAATTTAAGTTTAAAATACGAGTAGAATGAATGATTAGCTGATACAGTGTACGAATTTGCCTCTTTTTGGGCCGTCGTTCTGACCGAATTCCCTCTAGCACGGGGGAAACCCTACGCCGCTCCACGGCCTTTAATCATTGTTATGGGGCACAGCCGACTCCCTTTCGCTGCGAAGCGTTTTGGTGTTCCCATACACCCCGAAGGGTTGGTACAATTCTTTTCATTGAGCTTATAGCTCGCCCCAATACCATGGTTTTATTTATTTGTATTCATTGTTCAGTTTGATATAGATTTGGCCAAATCTAAGTTCGGGAGCCGTGCTGTAAGACATGGCGTGTTTAGGTGTGCCGGAAATTCGCCGCCAAAGAACGCCACCGAACCGTGTACCACTTAGTAATAACTTTGACTCATCTGAGTCAAACATATTAATTTAGCCAATACTCAATCAGCCTCAGTGTCTCAATCACTGTAGTATTTCATCATGGTCACCCTACCTATTACCCTATCTTGTCCTCTATTCCGAAGTAATATCATGGTCACCCTACACCTAAAGGTTGTAAATTCAATAAACAAAGGATTCTAACTTCCTACCTGCTTGTAGGGAGTACCGTTGACCCACACCCGTAGCTCGAAGGCCGCTCTGGTATCTCGGAGTCTCGTACATTTGAAGACTTAATTTATAGTGAATGATTCCTAATGTTTTCATTCATACCTAACTTTTAACTCGAAGTGAGTCTAGAATCTAGTCTATTGGTTATGTAAAACAAAATAAGTCAAAGTTTCTTTAGACTGCAATATTATTCCATCTCGTTCACCTATCTGCTTTGTTTATGAAAGAAATCAGACTTCTCTATCGTGATAGAATAAACTGACCCTAAGTAATTTAATGTCGCCTATTGACCTAAATTAGTGCACTAGTCTGCACTTTCTAAACTGACTGCCTACTGAAGAGTCGTGACTCAATTTTGGATATAGTATTTCACTATTGGATTGTTCGGTTCAGCCCGCCACACGTTACAGATGTTAAGTCTAGGGTTCAACTGAATACTAATAAAACACTAAATCAATTTATGTAGACAGAACCTTTGAGAACATTCCATTATTGAATACCTTAGGAGAAATATTAGGGTTGTTCAGTAAAAGATGATAATTATGACTTCATAGATTTATTTTCCATTTTATTAATTCTACTCAAAAAGAAACTGTTTGATTATTTAGATTGGTTCCAAATGGGGTCATTTGAGAACCAACCGGATATTCCATTACCTATCAGCCATTCTAAGACAAGGGAAAACGGAAATATCCAAATGAAAAACCCTTGTGGCATTCTAACCTAAGACATCTTAGACTAAAATATACACACATGCTACAAAAGGTGTTAAATGCTTAAAAGAATATGTACACTTTCTACTAGTGGTATCAGGGAGACAAGACATTTTATAGTTTTAGTAGAAATTACAACACATAATACATTGCGTTAAATAGATTCACAGATAATAAGTTATATTTTATTCTCGTTTTCACAATTTCCTGATTATATTTTATATAAATGTTCCTCTTCCAAAACAAGTGGTATGTGTGCCAAATTATTACATTTCACTCTCTCAGATTTGACCACATTAATCTGATTAATAAAAAGAGCAGATATAGAACAAATGTCAGAAATAAGATATACATCATAATAGAGAACCCATCGTCTCGAGATATCTCTCTCGCACGTCTCCTATCCCTTTGTTCTTCTGCATATAAAGCCTCGAGAATTATATCTGGATGCATCTTAATTTACTGCAATAAACGTACGTCTAATCCCAAACTTAAGGAAGCAAATTATCTGTGATTCTATTTATATCAAAATTTAGTTATTCAGATATTTGTACATTACCAGAAATATTCAGGCCTCGTTGCGCACACACACTTGCTTATAATCTTAATTGTAAATTATTACACTGATTCTACTTTTATGTATAGTTCTATTAAAATAGGTTAAAATTTACACAATCTTAGGATTAAATTTATCGGAGATGGAACCGACCGCCTCGCTCTCCTCTCGATTCCCGAATGGCTTCCTCCACCAGCACTCCCGTGCATCTCCCCTCTCGAGTCCATCTCCCCCTTCTCCAAAACTGTAAAATAGAAAATCCCCACCAAAGTAATGTGCCTTAACTTGATTTGTCACTTGGGTTTCCCGCCAAAACCGTTTCGGCCAATTATTGATAGCGTCGGTTTCTTATGACCACGCCTTGGTTTTTTGTTTACATTTCTAAAACGCCTCGCCTCGGTTTGGACACCATGTCAATCCACATCTGGTTACAATGTTCTCGTGAAGGCAAAATGCTTCACGAAATAAACAACTCATTTTATGACCAGACCCTTTTTTGTTCTAATCTTAATGTGTTTCCAAAATCCCTATGCTTTGTTTTTAAAAATAAACTGCCTGCACTTCTAACGCAATTCGAAGACCCTTTTTTGTTTCAATTTTAAAGCGTTTCCAAATGCCCTTATGCTTTATTCTTAAGTAAAATTTCTATACTTGGGATATTTATGAGCGACTAGAGTGTTTACCAAAAAAAAATCTCTTTATCTTAACCTACGTTTCAAATTTTATTTTAAAACATGTGGGAGAAATGAAAAAAATATATGAACCCCGTCTGGCCATCTCAGTATGTCGTATCTATATAAGTGGGAGCGAGAGTTTGCTCGCGCCTGACCGCTCCCTGACAGGCACACACACTTACGCAATGTGCATGTACACGACGTAGCCACAAGTAAAGCTCACGCGCCCTCGAGAATTGCAAGAACAGTATCAAAACTTTGTAAACGGATAGAAACTGTTTTTGAATTTTGTTCAGTCAGTTTCTATATCTAGCTACAACAAACAAGTGGGGTAGCAATTTCCAGTGCTGGAAACGAGGGCGCGAGTGCCGGCAAATTGCGTTATACTGTGGAATATAGCGAGAATACTTAAACGTATGGCTTTCCGTCTTTGTAATTTTTTTACCATTAAAACATAATTTTTTTGAGTACGTATTCATGTCGGTCGGTTGCAAATTGTTTTCCCCTCGAACAAAATTAATTTGAAGGCTTTGAAGCAAAACTTGTGTAATAAAAATATTATAACCATATTTAAAAATGAAGTTTATAATTAGTACTTCTTATCTATGATCTACAATATAGATCCAAATTTTGTAGATTCCAAATTTCAGCCACTTTATGTACTACTAGCTTTTGCTCGCGGCTTTGCTCACGTTAAGTTTGATTTTTCAAACCCCTGTTTTACCCCTTTGGGGGTTGAATTTTCAAAAATCCTTCCTTAGTGTGCACCTACATCATAAAAGGAACCAACTGTAAAAATTTCAAGTTTCTAACTTCAGTAGTTTAGGCTGTGCGTTGTTATCTCAGTCAGTCAGTCAGTCAGGACTTTGAATTTTATATATATAGATGTAGATGGCTGAAATTTGGAATGGAGATAGCTAGTCCTTGGGATTAACACAAAATTAAAGAATTCTCGTGGGAATTGATAAACCTTAATCCACGTGGAGCAAGTCGCGAGCATCGTCTAGTAATTAAATAATTATAAAACAACAAGCAATAGCGCAGTGGTAAGGGAAGTGGACTGAGAACAGGAAGGTTGACGGTTCAAACCCATCCACTTCACTACTGTCGTACCTACTCTTAGGACAAGCTTTTCGCTTAGTTGGAGGTGAAACGGAAAATATTAGTCAGTTTACCATGAAAAATTGAGGAATGTTCCACATTTAGGCTGAAATCTATGGACTGCTTTCTCACTCTGCTCAGACTCAAGTCGGTGTTAAAACGAGACAGATTTATATCAGAGTATATTTGTGTCTCGATTTAACTCTTTCTTAAGTCCGAGCTAAGTCAGAGCACGTTCTATAAATCTCAGCATCAGTGTCGTGTTTCTTGTATACAAAGATTTCTTTTAACTTAACGATCATTTTCACCGCACATTTCATAGTTTCATCTAAATATATAAAAGGCAAAGGTGATTGACTGACTGACTGACTGATCTATCAACGCACAGCTCTAACCACTGGACCAATCGAGCTGAAATTTGGTATACAGGTAGCTGTTAGAACGTAGACATCCGCTAAGAAAGGATTTTGGAAAATTTCAACCCCAAGTGGGTTAAATAGGGGGTTAAAAAATCGAACCTAACGTGAGCGAAGCCGCGGGATAAAGCTAGTAATTTTTATAAACACAGTACCTAAACCCTGCTCTGTAATAAAATTTAATTTTGTCACATAAAACCTTCGTTAGATACTTAATACCGTTGTGATATTAATAAACACTAAACTGAAAACGCTTTGTCTCGTGAACAAGATTAAAGTAAAGTGTGGTAAGATCTAAGCAAACTCTCTAACTCCATTTTGGCACCGGGCTACGTTTCGTCAAGCTTTATGCATTTCTACGGACATTAATTCCAAAGATGGTGGAAAATGTCCGGATTTTAGTATTACCCCTCCTGCTGCGGGGCTTTGCTTGGCGTATTTCAAAGGGAAAACAAGCGTACTTAGCCATCTGAAAATTTCATCTAATTCTTACAATTGCTACATAAAAATATTGTAATGTTTAGGTTTTAAATTTTTATTCACGTGAAATGATTACAAGCTTGAGATATTTATGCACCCATTCTTATTCGATTCGTAATTGTATGCGTGTGGCCGTCATACAAAATATACGTACTCTTGTGCACACATTTTATTTACATATTCATCTCAACCCACCGCTGGGCAAAGATCTACTCTTGCCACCACGCTGGCGAATTGCAGATTGGCAGACTTCCCACACTTCCCACCTCTGAGGCATGCAGGTTTCCTCAAGATGTTTTTCTTCACCGCTGAAGCATGTGATTTATACGCATTTCATACGGTTCCGTCAAATACGAATCGAAAATGAATGAGTGCACAAACACCCATCGACTTTTTTCCTCCTCCTCCGATGAATTATCCTTATCTATAATGTTATAAATACGAAAGTGTCTTTGTTTATTGGTTTGTCCTTCAATCGCGTAGCAGTCGAGCAACGAAACGACGTTATTTTTTGCGTGGACATATTCGAGGGCCTGGAGAGTGACATAGGCTACCATTTATCCCGGAAAAAGAGAAAGTTCCCACGGGAACAAATAAAACCCTAATAACCTAAAATTCCACCGCGATGACGAAGTCGCGGGCATCTAAAGCTAGTTATCTATAGCCATTAAAGTATTATATCACATACATACGTATATACCTGTATTATATTATCTACGCAGATTTCCGACGATGATCGTATGTCGCTGACAACGGCTGTGTCTGATGAAGAGGATCCCGGCGAGAGTGCAATGAACTCCCCGTACAAGGGCAAGCAGACTGGGGCTGCGGCTGCCTCCTTCAATTGCACTGGCGCTGTCAGGAAAGCTGGGTAAGACAAACCATCATCACTTCATCATCTGGACGCCTATGCTTATCATCATTATCATCAGAAACCAATCAATGACGCAGAGTTGACGCAGATCTCCTTTTAGAGAATAGTTCATATTGGTAGCCTTCGACGGCGTTCGACTGAAGCGTTGCCGCCTCACGCTTGGATCAGTCGAGAGGTTCCAGTGAACATCAAAATTCACGCGGACAAGTTATTGCCGGTAAAATTATTGACATGGATCTCTCAATTGAGAAGGATTTAGGCCATGAACTACCACACTGGCCTAATGCAAATTGGTAGACTTCACAGCTTTGAGAACATTATGAAGAATTCTCTCGCATTTAGGTTACTTTCACCGTTGAAAAATGTGATATTTAGTTGCATAAACGCATGTAATTCCGAAGAATCAAAGGTAACTCCACTCTAAGACTATCACTACTCTGACGCTTCTAGATGTCCTTTGTTTTACGAATACTACACTACTGAGTTCCACTACATAAGATCCTCAATCTTCCTCATCAAGCCACTACTCGTCACCCTGTTTTTATTATCGGTACATCGATCTGAAGAGTGAACTACACTATGCTTGCTTATAAGTGATCTCCACTATGGGACTTTTCTACTGGAACGTCCAACAATCTTATTCAAGTACCTATGCAAATTATGATTCTTCCGTTCTCCCCTGACAAAGTGATCTGAGATTATTCTTGGTTCGTACCTAATAATTAAGCTTTTTACGTGTATAAGGCAGTGTACATGCATATACCTATGCATATTATACTTTGATGTTCTGATTATGTTTACAATGAAACATAATAATTTATGTTGCATCGGAAGGTAACCAAGTTAGTAGTATGGTTCACATTGTAACTAGTTAGATTAAATCTACTGAGATAGGGTACGTAACAGTGACAGAACCTTCATCAGTATATTCTGCCTTCAATTTTCACTATAAAGTTATCGAAGTTTCACATACTGCTCTAAAGGAATATACGATGGGACCTCCCACTCCGGAACCTATACAAATAATTTCAAAACTGAAGTTTTTGATCGGATTTTGAAAATTAATGTTCGCTAGAGAGGTACACAAGTTTAAGATTAGATACATAGTCTAAATAACTATCAGACGAACTTTTATATAAACTTAAATATAAAAACTTAATAAAAAACATTTATTTATACACTAGCTTTTACAAAGTTTCAGGCGTAAACTTTGTCCGCTTGAATTTAGGTCTTTATCCGGGATAACAATATATCCTATCCATATCAAAATTTGTTAAAATCTGATCAGCGGCTTAGGCGTGAAAAAGTGTAAATAAAAAGATATTATAATTACATTCCCAAAGACATAAATAACGAAGCTTGAATATAAAATAATAAAATCATAAAGGACTGCATAATATGTATGTTATTTTTATAATCTTTTATGAAATCCTATTGCCCGATAATTTGAACTTATTTAATTTCTAAAGACATTGTACTATTACTATGTCCCTGGTTTTCATTTTTAACTTTTTTTTTTGGTTCAATTCAAATGCTTCCCAAAAAATATTCTCCGACTTTTTAAGGACGTGTCTCAGAAAAACGTCCATATTGGAAAATAAATATCCATTCAAGCTTACAGCGTCTTGTCACGCTTCCGCGGAGACAAACAAAGGTGTAATAAAAGCACCTGTCTTTCTTAAGGCTTAAAATTATTGTGGAAGCAAGGAGGTTGGAAAAGAAAAACAAAGAAAAGCGATACCGTGGAAAGGTAACGAGTTTCCTAGAGCCTACAGCGTCCTTTATATTCCTTAAGGCTACAATTCCTGTCCCATGAATGCCAAATGACCGGAGGGAAATCTTAGCCGTGACCTATTCAAAGATGATTCAAAGACTCTGTAAAGATGTGAAGCTCAAGTTAGAAGACAGGATGTACCCACTTCGATGACTTTTATCCGTAACCTCTGAATACTTTTGGGTACTTCTTAAGTAAGGATCTAGACTTTCTTTATATAAAAATAACTTCTTTCAACACAACTTATTTAAAAATCCCTTTCAATTTGTTGAAACTCGGAAATCGATTTATATAATATTAATATCCGAATTCAATTTATCCGTATATAATAATGTATTTTCCACAGGGAACATTGCGAACTATCTAAATTGACGGATCGAAAAATAAGATTATGTTAAGAATAAACATTTGTTAATAAGAAAATATATGATACGAGTACGAAAGGGCTGACAGCCCTTTCGTACTCCTATAATATATTTAATATGATAATATATCATATATTTAATATGATATTACTTTAATATGAAAAAAAGCCTTTAAAATAAAATTTTTGTTTTATAAAATATTTTTATAATGTAATTTAAATAATTTTTATATTTTTAAATTATTAAAAATTGATATTATACTAATTTCGGGGCTGATAGGTAGTTGAATCGTGGCCGTAGTTTAAATTGTTCAACAAACTCAGGGCGCAGAAGGCAAGAAATGTGCGTCCGATCCCTACCTGTCCCACGATTTATGTGTCTTCAAAAACGTTAAATAGGCAATATATTTTGTATTACATATATAAATAAAGCATTATATTATTTCATACAGATTTCTGAGCGTAAAGAAGTGGCTACTGCGCAAGAAACACCAGATTGAACTAGCTCGCAAACGTGGATGGAAAGGCTACTGGGTTTGCTTAAAGGGCACTACCCTACTGTTCTACCCTTGCGACTCTCGAGAGGGCCGTTCAGTGGAAGCCGCGCCGAAACACCTCATTATCGTCGATGGCGCCATCATGCAACCTATACCTGAACACCCTAAACGCGATCACATATTCTGTTTGAGTACGGCCTTTGGTGATGCATATCTCTTTCAAGCCCCGTGCCAGGTATGCGATACATTGTTACTTCTCCTTAAATGTTACAGCGAAATCAATTTTACAAGACACTCTATTGTAACCTAGGTGGAGCTCGAAAACTGGGTGAATAGCATACATAGTGCATGCGCTGCGGCCTTTGCTCGTCATCGCGGGAAAACGGGAACGCTTCACCTACTTCAAGAAGAAATTTACCGCCTCGAGAAAGCTATAGAATCCGTGAGTGCAACATTTTTTTATAACAAAAGCTATCCAATTAATTTTTAGAAAAGTCCGCAGAGACCCAGTTACTGAGCGTAGTGGTTTTGAAATAATTATGCGTTAAGCGGCCGTGGTCCAGTGCAGTACAATCGAAAGGTGCTGAATACAATGCAGATACTGAGATATTATGCAAGGCACGGCCCTCATCGCCCGTCGCTTAGGCCTGAACCAACAGACGTATTGTTTGAGTAGAGCGAATCACTCAACTTTCGTAATATCTTTTTCTTCGACTGTGAATTTAGTACCATCACTGTAAGAATCAATTTTGGATGAAACATGTTTTGCAGTGCCCGCTACGAATCCATCCAGTATGTTAAATGTAGCGAATCAAAAAACATTCACTCTTTATGCAGAATTTATTTCTTGTATCTGGCTTACCACATAATAGATTGCTTTCAATATTTTCCAAGATTGTTACTCGTAGAGTTTCATAGAAAAATAATTGTTCGATACGTAGAATCAGATCAGTAATATCACAGAATCACAAACCTTCTTCCTCGAAATGTTTTTCCTTAATAATATGTGTTATGATTTGACAATGATATCTAAGCATATTATTTAAGTTATTTGTATATTTATTGTGATTATTATCTACCCTTCCATCAGAGCCTTACCATCTAGTGGTTGAGCGTTAAGGCACGATGGCAGATAAAACCGATTATATTTCATTAAAATTGCCACTTACTACACTCACTTCCAAGTTAGCCCGCTACCATCTTAGACTGCATCGTAACTGATTATCATGTGAGATCACAGTCACTGTGCTGTCATGAATAAAAAAGTTACGTACAACATATGTAAAAGTTTGCAAACACTTGTAATATGTGGCGCTGGCGTGCGGTCTAGAGCATTCCTCGTGCAAATCGAGCCAATTTCCACCCGCATTGCCCGACCGCAACTCGCATCAAAGCTTCTACCGCACGCTCCGATCATTACATGGTTACTGAAAGTGAATACATGCTTAAAATTCAGGCATCCGAGCTTGGTGAATTTCACTTAAATAAGAGTGTAATAACTTACAACTATAGTTTGTAGTAATGTGTAGTTACACCAAGTTGAATGTTAACTGATTTGTAAAACCAATCGAAGTTGGTTTTATCCTTCAAGCCAATGGCATGCAGAGATTGGTATCTACTGTAATGCACCAAATTCCGTGGATTTCAGTGTTTGAATTTCTTGATTTAAACACTGAAATATATTTAGTGGTATTTGAAAAGCTTCTTATAGTGTAGTAAACTTTATACGTAGCTACTTACGACTCTTCACATTAATACACTTTTCTTTGACTTTGTTCGCGCTACAGAGTATGTTTGAAAAATCCCAGTGAGACCTTTGTTTTGCTCAGATAAAATAATTTATGTCTGACTCCATAACGTGAGCTATGTCTAGTACCTACCAATTTTTTTGAATTTTAAATATAATAATATGTAGAGGGTTTTGTTCAACGAGCATAACAGATCCAGCCATGCCACATACCACACTGATACATAGAATCAACATAACTGATTACTGCCTACGTTTTATACAAGCTTTTTAATCTATCTAGTTAGAGATAGTTTAGGTTTAAAAAAGTAACAAAAAAAAAATACACTTTCTGATTAACAGTAAGGATCCTAGATCGTTTCCTTTTGTTTTACACAAAATCCATGACTACATTAATCTCTTTGATTGATGAATTAGTTCCGACACACGTACCCAGTGAGATACGTGTAGTTTATCGCGGGCGCCGGGCAGTGATCGCAGGCAGGTGGTGTGCGCTTATTAATATTCGTGGCATACCTCGTGCCCTAGAACAGTTTGTGGGCCGCGCCTGCCATCAAATTGTGTCATACTATGTTACCTTTAACCGCCACCGTGACGTTTCAAATAGTATCTAATCAATTACAGAAGATATAGTACGGTTTCAATATTTTTTTTTCTTAGTTTCTAACAAGTATAATATAAAATAAGTATAAGTACAGTATTCAATTCAAGTAATATACACTCACCACTTTAGTGTAAAGAGCTTTGCGATTTACTGCTAAAAGAGTAACGATTTTCTTGGAGCATTTGAATTATGACCGCGCAAAACTCGCGGCTAACAACTTATGTGTTTGTACATTAAAAGAAGCAAATGTTTAAAAGTAACCGAAGTTTTAATACAGCCCCTTGAAAATATTATTTCTATTTTAGTATGTCATTTTCTCCTTAATAGAGCAAGGAAAAGGTTTTTTAAAGAATATTAGCCAAGCTGAAGTTGACTAATATTCTCGTATTCCTTCCAAATATGCGGAAAGCTTGTGCTAGAAGTGGGCACGAGAATAGTTGCACTATTGCAACGGGTGGGGTTCGAACCTGCGACCCTTCAGTTTTCAATCCGCACCCTTAACCGTTGGGCTATTGAGGTTAATAAGCTTATTTCGATTTAACTTATTATACTTAGGGCGTCTTGCACCAATCAGCTTAATAATGTTTATTTAAATGGAATGTAATGGGTATTTATACTTTTTGGTATGTTTAGTTCAGAGTGAACAAAAAAAGGACAGATATAGAAAATTTAACTTAAACATACTCGTATTTAACTGGTTGGTGCAAGTGGTAGTGGACCTTACACTTTTAAACCTTAACTCTTTTCAACAGGATCATAAGCTAAAACATATGGCCGACTTACAACAATCCGTAGTCTCAGATCCTGAAACAAGAGCACAGTTGGCCGTACAGATGTTGCAATGGGAGGAAAATCTCGAAAGATTACACTGCGAACAATTCCGCCTCCGATGCTACATGGCGAGCCTTCAAAGCGGCGAGCTACCGAATCCTAAGGTAAAGAAAAGTGATCCCTTTTCTCGGCAGCTTATATAAGAACTAGTAAAACAAACTTTCCGTGACCAACATTTTTATTTTTAACTTATAAATTGTGTACAAGTATCGCGCATTTGGATTACCAGTGAAACTAAGATTACAGCAAAGTATAAAGTTAAAGCTAATGACTTAACTCATATCATTCTGTCTTTTTGAACTTTTTATAGCTGCAACTTTTTAAAGTCAAGGGAGAAATAAATAAAACATAAGTAAATAAATGCTTATTGCTCCAAGAAAACATAGCACAAGTAAAGTTCTGCAATTACAGAAAACCAACTGCCCCTAAAATAAGGTAGATCTGTGTTTTAGGCGAATAAATAATAATGATAATATGTGTGTATGTGTTGTGTAGATACCGACCGAAGGTGTGTAGATACTTTACTTCCTTTAGAAATAAATGTTTAAGATGAGAGAGTACTGCTACTATGGCTTCTTAAAATTAAAAGTTATCAATTACGTTAAGTCGGTAAGTATACATACGTAGTTATAATTTTTCTTTCATTTGGGTTATTTTTAAATAGGTTTTAAGAAAAGTATCAATGGTTAAAAAGTGAGACTTGTACGTATTCATGAAATCCTATGCTATGGAGCCGATTTTATTGAGTTGACAGAAGAGTTATATTTGTCAGCTTGACCGCCCAAGCTGACAGATCCGATGACCGGCGTTATATTTTGTTATATGCGTTTCGGCAACCCATGTCATGAAATTTCCTTTCAACGATTGAAATGAAAATGCCTACACCAATTACCGTGTATCGATGTGCCTCATTGGACTCGAAAGTAATTCACCGATCTCATATCGACATGCACACACTTTGTGATGAGATTCTCAGAACGGACCGATTTAACATTTCATTTAAATTTTACATTTCGATGCCTAAAGTGAAATAATGATTACTTTGGCTTTCACCGAAATATGCTACAGACTTTTAATGATTAAGCTAATTTAGTTTGTTGAAATGTTTTTATTGCTTATTTACTGTGCTAAAAGTGCTACATACGTATTTACACTCATTTTTTAGATATTTGACGACCTCCACAACGTAATGATGAATATGTAGGCGGTCCAGGGTTCGATTCCCGGAAGAGCTAATTTGAGAATTTAAAATTTCTAAATTGCCCCCGGTCTGGTCTTGTGAAAGGCGTCAGCGGTGGATTGTTACCACTCTGCCGTCAAAGACGCGTCGTCAAGCAATTTAGCGTAGAGGAAACCGATTAGGTGCAAGGGTTTGATTTTAAAAAATGCATCATTGCAGTCAAGGGCTACCTTGTCATGGAAAAAAAAGATTTATTGTTTTTCTCTCTACATCGTATCTCTCATCACTGAGGGTCGTCACCCCTTTCCAATATTCACATAATGGTAAAAGTTTTCTGGGAATAATAACTGAGTGGTTTTCCTGATCCTTCCGCATACGACTCTAGTAAAGGGAACGAGTTTTGAACTCTTAGGTTAATAAAAAAAGGTTAGGTTCGGTTAGCTAGAGTAGAGAGAGCAATATTAAGTTGTGAGTTAGTCCAATTAATAAGGTTGTTTCAGTCGCTGCTAACACATGTCTCGCGGGGCACAAAGAGCACCCTCAACAAGCTGGGCGTGTTCACGGTGTCTTCGTTCCATGCGTTCATCTGCGCCCGCTCCCCCTCCTTGCTCAACAACTTGCTGGCGGGCAGGGGAGCCACTAAACGTAGAGCCCCTAATCTATCAAGGTCGAATTCGGGCTCTAGTCGACGTTCCATGCAGGTTGGTACTAGTTTTATTTTAATAGATAACCAATCTTTCACTACAGTTTCATGTTAGCTTTTCTTTGTGTTTTCTATTTTTCTTATGCCCATTTTCACCAACGTTCGCTAAGTCCTAGTTAGGGGATGTTTACATATGTTTGGTAAAAGCGAGCATGAGCAAAAGGCATTCTGAATATGCTTAAATAAATTAGTTATAGAATTATTGTATAACATTTTTGTTAGATAATTAATATTTATAACAAAACGTTGTAAATCTTTTTTTTATAATAATTTATAATACTCGTACTTTATGCGGTGTGATGTACGATGCAACATATACATTGTAGTAAAATGTTCCTTATGTTAGAGAATATTAACTTATTTAATAACTGCTGGGTGGGATGTACATATAATTTATGCATCTAATAATATTAGTACGATACTTTGATATAACGTATCATGTTTCTCAAACACTATCCTTTCATGTATTAAATCTAAGCAGCGTTTACAAAGGCCGGTCACGATCAAATATTATTTAAAGAAACACTCAAATCAAATACTGAAGGACTCGTATAAAAACGAAGCATCCATTATCGTGAAAAATTGAATTACAAAGGCAAACACGGAGCCTCCGTCAAGTGTTGCCGAACCCAATTAGATGAAGCACCGATATAGCTGTATAAGCTTAAAATTAGCTTTTATAAAAATAAAAATAAAAACACTATTTCAGAATGAGCAAAATAGGGAACGAGAGAAGTCTTATATTTTGATAACCGTTCTGAAATATTCAATGCTCTAGTCGACGCTTTAATTTTCCTGCAAATTATTTGGTAGGTATCATATAATTATTATAAAGCTTTAAACATGTCGTGTAGTTTATATAACATTTATATGTGACGCATGCCGCTCATTGAAAAACATACACTTTATGCTCTTATTTCCAGTGCTTTCAATATTTAAAAATTGCAATGCTAACAATTTTTAAATATTGAAAGCACTTTGATGATGCATCTATTTTATTTAAAATGTATTAATAACTTGCATAAATTCGTGGCATATTTTTGATTTACCAGCCATTAAGCAATAATGTAGATTTTGTTTTTAGAGAGGCTCAGGTACATTTTAACCCCTTTTTTTAGTATCAAGAATAATTAATAATAAAATTCAACGATGTCTGTTGATATGTTTGCGTCCACATACCTACCAGTTGACATTTCTCGTACACATAAACCACAGTATAAGTCATAAGAGAGTAAAATAAATAACCAGCGTTTATGTTGCTATATTATCATGAAGACTCTACATTCTGAGTATATTAAACACTTCAAAGGAAAAAATACTTAAATATATGTACTTAAATTAAAAAGTCTTACTTTGAAAATGTTCGTTAAGCTTAGGCGGCACTCCGGTTCCAAAATGCCGAGGTGGCGTGCCACGTAATATTACAGGAACTTCTAATATACGGCGTCACGAAAAGCGTCTATTACTCTGTTACCCGCAGCCGCCGACTGCCTGTCATTAGACATTTCGCCCTTGTTACCAGTACAAATTACAAGCACAGCTCTATTAAGTAAAATGGTAAATTGCTCCACAGCAAACAGAGTAAAGTTACTTCGTGGCCTAAATTAAGTCTCGCCAAGATTCTTTAAAATGTATTATATAAACGACTCTATTAGCTAGAAAATTTTTTTCACGAATTATGTTTTGCATTATTTATTGTATACTTACCTAGAAAATTATGATGTCAGAAACTAAAACGTGAACTTATAGGTTAAATTGTAATATCGATTTTTATATTATAGGGATATTTAACATTTTTTTTCCTGGGCTTGATTCTTCTCTCAAAATGATAAGATTGACCAACATGCTGGCGAAGTGCGGAATAGCAGATTTTACACACCTTTGAGAACTAATAGAGAACTTTCAGGGATACAGGTTTTTTACGATTTTCCCTCATAGTTTCCTCAATGCAAAGGGTCCTGATCTTTTTCTATTACTAACATATAACTAGAGATTTTGTTGACATAAGAATTGGATTCCCAGCTCCTTTCACTTATTAGCAATAAGTGAATAATCTATTAGATTGTTATTATTATTTTATTCCTTTGCCTCTACTTATCTCCCTGATTTTATGAGGAGACCAATAGGACGCTGCCACATTTTACACGAACTTAGAAAGGCTAGCATCAGTTACGTCACAAATGAATTACATTTATGCAACATTTTTATTTCTGACCTTTTTAAGTAAGGCAGCCTTTTTATGCACTCTCTTTTACCTCGTCATTATTTTGTATTATGTGCCGCGACCTTAACATAGATTGTTTGAAGCGAGTTTATATGTATTTTAATACTTAGAATATAATTCATGAAATAAAAATATACGGAAATATACTAACTGTTTTACATCAACATGCAGAAAAAATAACTAAAGGTACTTAAACTTAAACCTCAACTCTTGAAAAAGTCTGAAAGCAATTTTATTCGAGGTAATATTTCAATTGCTTTATATAGTACATGAATGTATGGTGTTCCTATAAAAGTCCTTTTGTCTATTAAGCAACTTTTGTTTCATTGCTTTCTTGAAAAAAATTATGGACTGAGAGGTTTCTTTTCATGTATGCTTTTGTTTTCTATTGTAACGGAACAGATGTCGCGCGAAGAAGGCGAAGCTGCGGTGAGGGTTTCATTACCCGAAGGTACCACGGCGACGGTGGGGGTGCGAGAAGGGATGTCGGTTGAAGAGTTCCTAGCGGCTGCTTGCGCACGACGCTCACTTAACCCTCTAGAACACTTCGTGCGAGTTAAGAAACGTCGGGATATGGAAGACCATAATTACTTTGTACCGCACAGAAGTGACCTCATTGAGACATACGTAAGTTCACACAGGAATAGCTACATTTTTAAAACATTTTTATTTAGCTTCGTTAGCTTCGCTTTCAGATGTGTATTTATTTCAAACGTTACGATGGATTTTATAAGTACCGATGCTGCAAAAGTGATGTTTATAAAATGAACCAAGAGGACGGGAATCAAACGATTATTTTGGGTATAAAAAAACATATTAAACGTCATTAATATTCATTGTCTATATGTATGTATAGTACCTACTAAAGTCAATGTTAATAATGATAATAATTATATGAAATGACAAGAATTGTTACAATGATGAGTATTTATATTAAATTCTTTCTTATATTTTTAAATTAAATATTGTGATGGGAGGAACATTTTCGGGAGTTTCTAAGCAATTTGAAAGTTGTTAATAAGCGACGCTAAAATGTATTGAATAAAACTACGTTCGCAGTTACTTTATTGTGACTAGTTCTCAAAGTTTTAATTTCTATTCTTATGAAAATGTAAAGCAAAAAACATTTCTTTAAATTATAGTGAAAATATAAACTTCGCACGACAACACGTACACTGTTTAAAGTATGTAACATTTGGACGACACGCAATGCGGTGGAACTATGAGTGATAAGGGTCTGACAGTACATACTTTAATCCAAACGCCAATTTTATAAGCCATATGTTCGTGTATCAATCACTTGCTATAGCCTTTTTACGAAAGCAACAACTTCTATAAGATTTTTATTGATTTTTCTAATAAAATCTTGTTTTCAAATTAAATTTTTTGTAAAACATTTTTATAACAAATATTAACGTTTATCGCTTAATATAAATAATAAAATATTTTTATTTGCGTTTTAATTAAGGACATTTTAGAAATATTTTTGATAATATTTTGAAAAAATAAATTAAGATTATCTTCAGTCCTTTAACTATTCCTATCTGTGTCTTTCGGGTGAAAATTATATTATAAATATAATGATTTCTTTTAAAGAAATCAACAAGTATGCCATCTGGACCAAACGTATTGCATTGAGTGATACTGATACTTTGGGTGAAAAGGGTCTGACAGGCCATACTTTAATGCAAACGTCAATTTCATGAGGTGCCTTTGCGTATTCAATCATTCGGCACCCGCCTCAAGTATAAGAACAACAAGCTTTTGAATTTAGATTCCTTCATTTGTGTTTCGATTTATATTCGGAATCCTTATAAGAGGCTTTTGTTAAAAAGGTGAATTTAAAGAATTTAGTGTAATCGTTTATCAAATCGAGTCAGGAGAGAGTCTTATCTGAAGCATCTTGCTTACGGATTCGTAAATATCGTTTTTAACTAATGAAATTTCAACAGGAAAATTTGGGGAAAATTAGTGGATTATCTGTAACATAACTTTAGCAGATAAATAACGCAACTAGTAAAGTAGTCCTATAACAAAAGACTACAAGTCTATCAATACTAATAAAGCTCCTATAAAGGCATTGTATTACTCTTTTACTTGTAATAGCATTTGACAAGCACAAGTAGATTATAAGATCGTTATAGAAATAAATGATCCTATAACTACGCCCAAATCCACCTGTATAGTAAAATAACTCTTAAAGATCGTTTTAAACCATGGTGTTGCTAGTTGGGAATATAACATACACATTTATTTACACACTATTCCAATAGTTTTATCTATTGTACTAGCTTTTTAGATTATGTGAAACTTATATCTACAGTAAAATTATTTTTTCTTAGCTGCACACGCACGAGGTAGTGGAAGTATGCGCCAAGATTTTATACCAAGTGGAACTGCAACGCAATACTCTGGAGCAGATGTGGGGTTTCAGTGTTGAGGCAGAACTGATCGAAAACGCCGAACGACAGGACGAACTCTGCTGCTACGTCAGCCGCGTCGAGGATAAGAGCGTGGCCATGCAGAACGGTAAGTGTGAGATCTGGGCGAAAAGCGTTCTGCGGGGTGTCTGAGTGGCAAGAAAATGTGCAGGATGCATGTCTGAGCGACAGAGAAAATATACCAAATGCATGTCTGAGCGGCACGACAATATTCTCTGTCAGGCCTAAAGAACTCTGGGCTCAATTATAGCAGTTAACTATAATTAAATTAATGCATTCCATTTGAGCACATACAACGGGAAAACTAGTGTATAATGCGTGTCTTCTCCTCACTTGTGTCTTCCATTAAGTGCAAAAAGACACGCGGGCGAGTCCTAATCAAAAGCGGTACCAAGCGGAAAAATGAGAAAGGGGACGCAGCAGCGCCCCCCTCGCTCCCAGCATCCGCTTTCAACTGAACCGAAAGCTTCAGCCCCAGTGACTGCTAAACCTACATTATTTGTAGCTATAGGTTATCATACATCGGTGACGTTGCTTTGTACACAACACTGCAGGCGCTACTATCGCGTGGTTGTTTTGAATGCACTGTTTTTTCATTTATAAATTAGCTGTTTTGTTTAACAAAATATTTCGTACCTATATATTACAGTTAGTTTTAAGGTGTTAACTTTTATCACATCGAAGACTTTTGGAAGCAAAGATATATATCTAATCAAAAAGATTCATTATAAACGATATACGAGTTCGTAAATATGCAAGTACAATGATGTAAACTTCGACAAAAGAGAGATAGCCCCTTCTCTTGAGCAAAGGGGACAAACGGCTTGATGCGGTATCTATCCTACATTTCAAATCCATGGTTTTAAAATACTTTAGGCTAAATTATGATTTTATTATGTTTTATTCATACCTATACCTAATTATTTTTTAAGCAAACCAATCAGGCTTAAAAAGAAACCCTACAGTATAAATTATAAAAAAGATCTGTGGGTCGGCCGCTTCGGGGTTTCCTTTTACCCTTTTCTCGAGTACCTTTATAAGTACTAAAGAAAAGGGTGAGCTTACCTAATACAAAAGATGTCAAGGCTAGTAAAGGCAGAATATTTATTCAAAATCAAAATCTATTTATATACTAAAAGAAACTTAAAGGCAGAAGAAAATAATTCGATCGCGAAGCGTCCCATATTGCACTAATTGGTTCAATTCAGTGATGCAAAAAATAATATTGTGCAATTAATTTTTACGCCAGGTATAATTAAAGGCGACGAAATAATGGTGATTAACGGAGCGATCGTATCTGACCTAGATATGATGTATTTGGAGAGCGTATTACAAGAGGAACTCTCGCTGGTTATGATGATGAGGTGAGTTTTTTTTTTCACCTGGTGAATTAACATTTTATGCATTTTTGTCGATCGTTGGGTGATTTAACCGCCGTTCATTAATCAGCGGGCTTCGCGTGTATTCGTTAGCATCGATTCGCATAATTTGGTGCAGTCTGGGTGAGCTCGTTATGAATAATTAGGGCTTCTGGCGACTTTGTGGGACGCGAGGGTTAATGATGAAACGGATCATGGCCGATAATACCTTAAGCGAAATTGACTGTAGGCGTGTAGACTGTAGACGTAACTATTCTATAAGATATATAGCATAGCCACGTGTATAGCATTCGCGTTATGACTGAAGGTGCTAGATGGTTGAGATCATCCATGAAATAAAATATTACGGACCTTTAGAACAAAATAATATTATAACCGCTGTAAAAATGTGCGAATGATTCTTGCGCTACACCATTAGTTCTCGAGGATTTTAAAAGTATGGCAGGAGGAACTATGGCAGGTAGAAGGCTCTTCATCGGAATTTCCGCCCTTATACACCTGACCTTTCGACCGCGACAAGTTTACTGAAGCGCTCGCAACGACCTACATGCTCCCCTGATAGGTTACACAAGAGGTAAGATGTATTGAGACATGTCTCGGTATAAATACTATTAAGTTGTATAATAACCCATCAGTTGCTGTAAAATATGGTTTAAATTATACGTATTTTATATATAGATACATATATTTTGCTACTAAGTAGTTCCAAAATTTTATCGAATCAATTTTATGCTTACCTTAAATTGCTTGCAGGGGCTATAGAAAATCCTTCATGATTCTTCTCGTGTAGACATTGTATTACTTATAAATACTACTTTTTCCTTAATGTGACAAGGTAATATCTAGCAACCCTATCGCCCTACGGCCTCGCCCTGCATCCCCTCACACCGCCATTGTGAACTCCGCAAGCGAGCCTCTTGACGTCGCGTCGCGTAAATTTCGCCTAGAGTTCTCATATCAAATTAAACGCTCGTGCGATGTTAATATTGTAAGACCCTGACTCCGTCCCGTACTTACATCGACTACGATATTAGACCACGGTGACTGTGGTAAGTCTGCGGTGAACAAAAGACCCCGCCCCGCCTTGTCACAAAATTGTGATACCTTTCATTTTCTCCGGTCTTAAAATGTTAGATAAAAATTCTTTCATTGAAAAAGCCACCATTGTCCTCATTATAAAACATTATCTTTTGCTCCAAATAATTTTTTTCAATATATTTGTAAATTGATAAATTCTGTTTTTGTAAACATAATATCATGTAATAATTTATGGAAAAGGATAGTTTTTATGGTGAATAATCTTTAACTAACAAATTATGACTATTTCAATTATAACTGTCGCATTTTTATAAAAATAAATTATCGCAAAGTTTAGCTTACTTATATGAAAATAAAAGAAAATGAATGGACATAAGTTTTTATTATTTTAATTATTATTCATTATTTAGTTAAATATTATACATATGTGTAATTAATTATTACAATCGTTGTTTGCATTTCTACAATCCATGCTACAGTCTCATTTAATTATACTGATTGCTGAATAATCTGTATCTACCTGTGCAAGTGTTATGTTTGCAGTGACGTCATATAGGTATTAGGTACAGTATGTATATACCTAATATAGCGTGTAATATTTGTGCAACATAATATAGTTTTAGATATGCCGTGACATAATATTATTAACATAAACTGAAATGAAATGATATATTGTCAAAATATTTCCGTTTGTAGGAATCAATACACAATTACAGTATTTCATCGATGCAGTAATTTACAGTAGGTATAAGGAATCCTGAAGTAAATTTAAAAAAAACTCTATCACAGGGAAATTGATTCCTGTACACCAAGTTGAAAGATAAATTAAAAACACGCTATAATTAAAAAAAAATACCAAATAAGTCTAACAAAACATTAAAATAATATTTTTGGAGTGAAATTAAATTTCTCCTTACGCTTATGTAGTAGGTAGTGTTCTGATTCAAATACTTACAAGAGTACCTACTCCAAACGTTGAGAACAGATGTCTGTGAAGGTACTATGCGATTTGCTTAGAAGTCGGCGAGCGGAACTGCCGGAAATTGATGGCATCATGAAAGCGACCACAGAGTAGGTACTACTCGTAGGTATTTCCTAGATTTGAATCGAGGAATTGCGAAAAATAAATTGCGCTACTTCAGCTTTTGCAAGTTTTTCCGCCGTTTCTATTTATAGAAGTGAAGTTATATTATTTTATACTTTTAATATAACTTACGTTTTTTGTACTTTGAATGAACCCTAAAAAGCTACAAAATTTATTCAAGAGACCGACTCTATATATGGCTATATCCTTCAAGACTCTTATAAGCATATTATGTCATGAGAGTCAAAAAATAGACGTAATTTTGTGGAATATCGTTGAAAAAAGTTTTTAAACAGAGTACAAGATTATTTTTTGTTTAATTTTACTTCAATTATTTAATGACGATTTGGAAATGTTCTCAAATTCGCCATTTTTAGAACTCTTTTGTCTCAAAGCTCAAACTTTAATTATTACATTTAGTACATTTTAATTATATTATTTACCTATTTAGCTTTTATTTTTTATATTTACGTTTTTGTTTTAATTTAAAATTTATTTTCACTCTAGACAGGCTTAATATTTCCCACACGTACCCCTAAATTTCACTTTTGTATTATTGTATGTCATTGCTAATATAAAAAATATTATAAATTCTTTTCATGGAGAAAGTGAAAACTTTGAAATAGACATTTTGAAGTAGGTATGTATGTTTTGTACACGTTTCATAACGAGTTGGTGATATGATTAAAGATTTTACTCAAACTTATGTATGTCTCAGTTATATGCTGTTGTTAAACAATACTAATATCAGGTCATTACCACGCAAGCTCTTAGTCAAAACGACCCACTATTTATGTACATTTCACAACTCACAAGCTTATAGACCGAGGTCACTGCGCAATCGGAAAAAGTTATGTGCCGATGCCTACAAATGTTCAGTAATTTCATAAAATGAATTTACTTGAAAGCTTTGGGTGATAAAATATGCAATCACGTCGCTGCTGCCAACTAAAATAATGATAAAAATTAATAAAGTTAAAGAGATTTTAATAATTAAATTTTTACTAAAAGTAATGCAATCAATGAATAAAGCAGGCGTATTAAAAGTGATAGAATTTATTACCATATTTTAAAAGTAGAATAATAAGATATTCTTTAATATTATACCTGTGATATTAAAGGAGGGTAAATATTTGGCTATTTGAATCCAAACTGTTACAAGTGGTATGGTTAAACAATAGATAAATAAAATAGGTCTGTATATTTATTATATTTCACAATATTGTGGCTGAATATCGTTCTTATTTATTTCGTAGAATAAAGAAATCATTGTTTTGATAACAGTGGTTTTATTCATATTTCCTCTTTTCTATAAATAAATTTATTGGTTTACTAAGGAAACAATAAATCTTGATCTCTGAGAATTGCGTTAAAAAAACCTTGCCTTTAAAACTCCACTACAAATTTCTTAGATTTTTTTACCTATAAATACATTATGTTTAAGTTATTTTAAGTACTAGGATACAATAAGATTGTTGGAGTTTTGACATCAGCGGTTTACATGCAGGTCGTCACGGACGGAGCCCCCGGAGCTGACCGGAGTGATGCGCGCCGCCACAGACGATATAATCGATTCGTTGGTGTGCCCACCGCCGCCCAGCGAGCCGCCTGTCATCTCCGACGACATGATATCCGGTCTCATCGTGCCAGCGCCAGCATGGAGTAAGTCATAGACAATATTATAGACCTGTGAAATGCAAGAGACCTTTATCCAGTAGTGGACATCTATCGGTTGATAAAGTTAAAAGATTAATATTTCCCTCAACTTCAATACAAATTCACTATGTTTTTTACCATTTCTGTGGTTATAGAGTACTAGAGCTTATCTACTTGAATTTGAAATAAAATGTTTGATGTTGGCATAAAAATAGAAATATAAAGTTTAACTACCGATCTGCAGTTCTGAAAACATACACACATAAACTTGGAAATCTACCTGTGCTTCGAATGCGCTCGTTGTATAGAACACTTGCTTTTATATTTCGACCGCGCATCCTGAACCTGTGTGTATGCAAGCACTTAATCCTCTGAACTAACGAGGCGTCATGTTGTTAGATTTCAATTAAATTATAACGAACATGGCTTTGTGTAACACATAGTACACATGGACGAATATAGGCATATTATCCTGTCGAAATAGTAAAGATCAAACATGTAGCAGATGCAACGCTTGATTGCTGCCTATTTATTATGTACATAATATTATATAAATTGAATACAAAATCGTAACGACAGATTTATCAGAAATAGTTTATAAAGTATTTATCTTTTTAAAATTTAACTTATTCCTAAAACTATAAAATAAACTAAAACCTAATTTATTAAGTAAGGTCTCGGGTGTTAGCATTGTTCCTAGTTTGTTGCAAATATACCTAACTAGATGATGCCCGCGACTTCGTCCGCGTGGATTAAGTTTTTTGATTCCCGCGGGAACTCTTTAATTTTCCGGGATAAAAGGTAGCCTATGTTTTAATCCTGGGAATGACCTATCTCCATTCCAAATTTCAGCCAAATCGGTTCATGCGTTGTGGCGTAAAGGAGTAACAAACATACACACACACACACACACACACATACAAACTTTCGCCTTTATAATATTAGTGTGATGTGATAGGCTGTCTGCCAGCAGCACCATCCGCTCTTCGAACTATGTGCCCCGCCCATTTTCACTTCACCCTCGTGACCATACTTGTAATAAATGCCAGAGTATTTGTTTGTCTTTTAATCGCGCAATAATGGTACAACGCGTCGACTTGATTTTTTGCAAAGTTACCTATGATACTTTTTATCCCGAGAAAATAAAAGATTCTCAAGGCATTTTTAAAAATAGGGGCTAAGGCAAAGTGAAAGTCATTTATTTCAAACAAAATAAGTAGGTAGGTACCAGTTAGTGCCATACTACACGGGCGGTTCTCCCGCTGCGGGAATCCGCTCGACAAAGCTGCCGCAGACCATCAAACTACACGGGACGCGGTTAACCGCTGTCTTTTGTTCATTTCAACATGGATCCGCCATTGATAACTGCGCTTGCAGCTCTTGTTTTAATAGAATTATTAATGGCGTAATCCTTCGACTGCACATCATACAAAGCTGGTCGATCTTGTATTTCTACAATAAAACGCTCCGTATCGAACATTTTGACGCGACACTAGCCAGTAGCCAGTAGCCACGCAAGCGCACGAACGACCAGCGAGCGCCAAGATTCCGCGCAGAATGACGTAATAGCGGGAAACCGCCCGTGTAGTTTAAAACGGCGGTTATCCGCGGCGGTTTGACGCTGCATGCGGCGGTCGTATTTCTCCCGCCTGCAAACCGCGGCGGGAAACCGCGCCGTGTAGTATGCACCATACAACTTTCATATTAAATTGTGACTAGAGCGGTTCAGAAGCGGTTTCCCGCGGCGGGAGAACCGCCCGTGTAGTATGACACTTAGATATTGATATAGGTTATTGAGTCAGTTGCGTGAATCACGTTGGATCGACAAGGGTCACGTTTTGTTAGTTTGGTTTAAATTTTGTTATTTTGGGTTTTGCTGAGGTCTAATTGGAGAAGATTTGGATCAAGAGTGGCACTGGATTATTTTATCTATCCTAAGGATAAGATAGGATTCGCGTCGTATTAATACAAACCTAATTCCAGATAAATAAAGTCGTGAGCAAAAACAAGTGTATAAAATAGTAAAATACATAGTGTACAAAATAATATACACAGATGTTCATAAATAATCTTGTATAGTATTGTGTTCGCTGCAATAACTTCTTCAGACGTTAACAATGCAGAATGAATAAGTTTCTCGTTTTTTATTTCGCTATAGCTGCTTAACAAACAGCTTCAATTTTTTTCCTCTACCTAATACTTGGCATCGAATCCAGATATACCGAAATTACATTGGCTTTCAATATTGTGGCCGTCAGCCAGTATTATAATAGATACGTCAAAACGGAATCAACATGATATCAATTTGAGGTTGTAGCCGTATTACTGTTCGATTATATCGTATAATTTCGTTGGTTTTGATATTGTGTTCCTATCACACACTCACACAGTTAAATCACACAAAGTTTTTCGCAATCTTTCCATAAGATGCTTACACATCTAAGCTGTTTAAATACACTTTATTTCGAAATAAAACATGCAATTTCTTTATTAAAATCCCTTGAGTCACAACATAAGCGGTCTGTATATTGGCTCGCGTGTATTTTAAAAAGGCCATTAAGAGCCCTCTTATCGTTTTGTAAAAAAAAAGTAAATTACGAACGGGGTCCTTTGTCTCCCAAATCGGTATTATTGTGGCTGTATGGTCATTATTTAGAACAAACGGACCGAAATTGCTACGCTCTTGAATCGTATGCTGTGATTTATCCCAGAACAAGTGCCTGCAACTGGAGTGGCAATTATAATGCCGTATTGGTTTGACATGTGAAAGAGAGTACTGCGGGGGAGTCGGTAACGCGTGGAATATGAACACATAATATATTATTCACGGACGTAAGATAAATATCTGGAAGCAAAGTTTCCACTAGCAGTATTTACAAAAGACAGATCTACAAGTCACCTGTAAGTACTGTGACTCAATTTTCAGCAAGTCCTGCAAGTTATAGATTGCTGTAGTTCTGGTTCTAGTTTTGGTTCTTAACTTCACTACTGTGAGGGGATACTAGGAAATATCAAGGCCCAATTCAATCATTCATGTTAATGACTTGGATTGGTTTGCTTTTCTAGCGTAACATTAAGCGACAGTGTGTTTGTTGGTTTTTAGTTTTTCCTTCAATCACGTAGCAACGGAGCAACGTACCGACGTGATTTTTTTGCATAGAATAAAAGCAGTAGATTCCCACGAGGAAGAAAAACCTAACTCCACGCGGACGAAGTCGCGAGCAAAATCTAGTAAACAAATATTTATTAGGGCAACTAAGCCTGCAATTTCCTCGACATCATTAGGCCTATACGTCATTCATTGTTTATTCATATGACCTGGGATTATGGACCTAATGTGCACTTAATCTCGTGTATGTAATGAATAATGATCCAAAAGTTCTAGCATAAAACGAAAATGTTATAGGCCAGTGTTAGCTATGTTTGTTTTCATATTAGAAGATGATTGCAACTTTATCCCCTTAGTTAAAAAAACTCCTAAGATTTCTTTTTTTTGGGATTAAAATAATCTAATTCTAATATTTATAATTCTAGCTCTGACTCTTGATAATCTAATTGGTAATCTGTTTGTGGGAGTCAACAAAATTGGATTTGCCTAAGGTAACAAATTATTAAATCTTTGTACTATAAAAGCTATGTGCCTGTATGAGATAATAATTTTATTCAGAATCACCAGAGGACCTTATCGGTCTGACATGCGAGGCGCTTTTTCCCGATAGCTATTGAATTGAAAGTGTTAGATTGAGAATGAGGGGATAATATGACACATCATCCGCATAAAACCTTCATTACGCGATATGATTGCTTCAGCGTTCTCATGAAATGCACTTCTCATTTAAAAAAAAAAAATTTAGAAGTATTAAACTTTGGGTGATCATTTTGATGGTGAATTTTACGACACCATTTTTGAGAGTAGTGGAGACTTTGAACAAACAATACAACAATATTTATATAGTTTTAATACCTACCTAATGTTAAGTTTAACTGACTAATCAATCTATACTTATAAAAAGTATAAAAGTTGAATAAAAACTATAACTAGACTGCGGAAAATTGGATGTAAAATCTACGGAGTTATTATAGTCTAAGTGATAAAATCGGTTATTCATTTTGTTCACATCTTAATAGAGAAACAGAAACAGGTGGGGTGGTGAGAAAAGCTGCCGATATACGGTGCTAGTCACACCATAATAATCATAGTACTATTATAAAGGCGAAAGTTTGTATAGCCATAAGAAAAGCCATAGTACCATTAAACATGCTTGCAATACGACAATGTTTAGAATTAAAAATAGGTTACAGCAATTTCAAAACTAACTTTAAAGCAAAAGCACTCATCGCGGCCTTTAAATAAAGATCGTGACCCTTACCACGGGCTATTTGCCCGCCGCTGCCAGCCTAGTGTTGACTTACCTCGACCAAAAAAAACTCATTGTGTCACTTCTTATTACAAAGCGGGTACAATATGAAGTTGTAATTTCCCCGCAGCCGTGGAAATCTGCCTCGTTGTCAAAATACTCAGACTAAATTATTTTGAATTTCAACTCTTGTGTCTATGCCGCTGAGATGCCGTCCTTGATTGCTCAGACGGGAGTGAAGTAATAACAAACCGCTCAACTTTCTACTTTGTGTTATTTTATTACAGTTTAACGTCAGGTTAAATTGTTAACGGTCTGTGCTCACTCAGTTTACTTTACTTTTCGTTTTGACATGAGTCAAATAATAATATGAGCCTATACACGGTGTTATTTTATTCCCCGTAAACCCTGAAGGAGGTGAATGTGCTCATGAAACTGAACAACTTTCCCCACGGAACATAGCTCGAAATATGAAAAAAAATTGCACCCTCCATACAAAATTGACGATTAGCTGATTGATTTATTATGGGAGGTCCAAAATTTTTTTTCATATTTCGACCTATGTTGAGCACATTCATCTCCTTCAGGGTTTACGGGGAATAAAATAACACCGTGTATATATATTTTCGTAGAACATAATATGAAATGTAGGCTCATATTAAACTCTTTATTATTATTATTTAACCTCTTTATTATTTAACCTTATTATGCCCGCGACATTGTCCGCTTGATTTAGTTTTATAAATTCCCATGGGAACTCTTTGATTTTCCCGGTACAAAAAGGAGCCTATGTCAATGTCCAGGTCCTCAGCTATACTTATGCAAAAAATCACTTCGATATGTAGCTATATTGTGGCGTGATTAAAGGGCAAAGCAACAAACTAACACACTTTCGTATTTATAATATTAGCGAGGATTAATTAATTAATGGATAAAAATAAAATGGTGCTCATACAGTTTATTTAATTATGCTCTATGAAATGTAAGCCTCTAATTTTTGTTATCTATTAATTAGAAGAAAGTAATGCGACTATATAAACAAAAACTATTTAGAGGTTATCTACCTCTACTTATGTATTTAAGCATTGGTAAATATTTTATTTACCAGTTTTTTAATATCACCAATCTGGGGATTACTTAATCGATACATTAATCCAACATTATCCTGCACTGATTGTGTTGAACAATTTTATTTCAATATTGTTGTGAAATATTTTGTAATCACTCTATTGTTCCGGCTATCCGCGATTATCACCTTTTGTACGAAATAATCAAAAGGATGACAGGTTATTAAATTATTTAACTCCAATCTATGGTGGCATTTTATTTGTTGCATTAATCGAATGTCATTTTTAACCATATATCATCCATATAAACTTTGTTGTAAATTGTTGCAGGTATATTCGTAGATATAGTTACAATAGGATGTGAATAACTTTTAATTAATTAATTTCAACAGATAAATAACAAGCAATAAATAACCAACTCAACTTTTAGAACTTTGTTATATAAATGTTAAATTGATAAATTGTTTCATCATCAGATAGCTCGAAATTCAAATTTAAAACAGATTAAAATCGGAAAAAGCCTATGAGGCGAAATTTTGTTCGCATCGTTGACCTGGCCGCCTTTTATGTTTATCCGAAAACCTATTTATTGCTATACCTATGTAGTAGGTAAATATACAAGTCAACAAGCTACGAATAACTTATTTAAAACATAACGATATACGATCAACGATGTACTAAAACAATGTGCAGTTCTTTACAAAATTAAACTGAAAGTTTCCGTTTGTAGTTCACAATTGTGTGTAAACATAGATACACTCTCTATTTCCTCACTGTCATAGTCCGATAGGATAGAGATCTGACACTACCGGAGAGACATCAGGCGCAGAATCGACGGATTAATCGACGACGTGTTCTCCGAGGCCCGGGATGACACTAACTAAACCTACTGAGAATTTCTGGACAGAAAATCCCAATTCATTTAACTGCGCCGACCCGGGTATCGAACCCGGGACCTCATCATCCACACACATGCTAAACACTAGACCAACAAGGCAGCTATGAAGAACTACTATACTAACAATCTCAATATCACCTGTACATAGGTAAAGAGCTGTACAGCCCGGAGACCGATGCGCACGGAGACGCGACGAGCACGGGCCCGCCTAAAGTGAGCTCTCGGACGAACTCCTTTGAAATCGAGAACCTCCTCAAGGTGCTTATTAAGGAACTTCACTTAAACGCTTCTTTGCTCGCTCGTTCACCCTTCACCCGCTTGACTCGATGTTTCAACAACCTTCTGTTACGTATCCTCTCGACAAATTAAGAGTGCGATTCGATACGAAACTCGACTTCAAATGAACAGTCATTATTAAAGCACCAATAGAAAGTAGTAGCTTGAAACAGCTTTAAACTGGTAACATTCTAGGAAGTATAATTAGACTTCGTTTAGATAGACTTATTTATCTAAACAATTATTAAAAAGGCAAACCTTTTTATGTTAGTTTGACTTTAGACTAGAGACTAGATAGTTATATTGATTGCGTCAAATATTGTATTCTGTAGTTAGATATACGTACCAATAGTTAGTATTATTTTTAACGTAAAAATACATAATGCTATAAAAAATCTTTAGAAATGAAATATAATGCACCTATCTACCTACAATAATTAGATACTATTGATAAATTAAAACATTTACTCACATAAAAGACGTAGACTGTAGACATATTATTTTATTCATATTTTGCACCAGTAGTTAAGTATTATTTTTAACATAAAGTATATTATGATAGTGTAAAAAATCTTAATAAAATAGCATGTAAATAGTATAATGCACAAAAAATAGGTCCATGTGTGGCTGGCCAATGTGTGCTAAAATCTAAAGTAGTAAACTCATGAGTTACGTATCGAAACCGCTCAACGAACCGCATGAAACCTTGTAAGCCTTCATCGTGTTGTTATCATGTATCATCCGCTACGTAGCAAATAATAGCTTTCAATCCGTGGGCATAAATAGAAGTGTGGGCGTGTGCGTGTGCGGCAGAGTGCGGAGCAGGTGACAGGGTGGTGCCGCTCGCCGGCCGACACGCGGCGCGGCAGCCCCACGGGCAGCCTGACCAGCGCCGCCGTCACGCCCTCGCGGCACCTCTCCGACGCCGACAAGCTGCGGAAAGTGCTCATGGAACTCGTCGACACCGAACGCGCCTATGTCAAGGTTAGTCACCTATCTACCTTTTTAACCGACTTCAAAAAAGTGAATAAGTTATCAATTCGTCAGAATCTTTTTTTTTACGTATGTTCCCCGACTACTGAAGACGCCTGGACCAGGCGACCAGGTCAGGATCTGATCATGATCATATAAGCCTCATAAAATGTCTCAGGCTCAACGTAGATGGCCATGCAGACTATTATGCTTGGAGTATCACTGTGGGATAGATTCAGAAATGGGGAGCTCCATAGGAGTACCTGAGATACCGACATAATATGTAAGCCCATCCAGTCCCAAAATCTAAGTCGCAATGGGTGAGGCGCATAGCTCGAAAAACCAATAGAGACGGGGGTTCCAAGGAGCTGTAACGGAGCTCTCGCACCGGGAAACGCAGCTTTAAAAAACCGACGGATACATTACAAGCGCGTCGAGGACAGCCGCTGAATATAAGCGGCACAGTATCGTGATCTATGACGCGAGACCTATGTCCAACTGTGGACGTTTGTGGGTTGAGACCACGATGAGGATGTTACATGGTCTTGTCCAAATTTCTCGAAAATGTATGAATTAAATTCTTATTTTCTTTAAAATCGACGCAATGATTCCTTTTATCTCTAATTAAAAGTTTTTACCTCAAAAATAATTTCATGTTATTCGCATCCAAGCGTGAAAATGTATATTGTTTAATGCTTTGAATTGATGCGTACAGAGATAATTTTATAAGATGAACTTAATCACATTTCGTACAAATAACCTGTAACAGAATAGAAGCACACACACTCCCTCGAGGAATTTCCTCCTTACGCTCGGGAAACTTCTTAGCCGGCACGCTTGAGAATTGTTCACAGGCACTTCATGTTGAGGATACTTTGCTAAGCGATGTATCTAAGATAATAAGATATCCAACTTGAGGACCTCGAGAGTAATTAGTGAACTAAGGTGAAAACTTGCCATATTACTCGTACCTACCTAGTCCACTGCTCCTTTACGGCGGATTACAATATGATTGGATTTATATCGTGTGAAATATATAATTTTGACGGGTGATTGCGTCGAGTCCCTATTATGAGATAAATCATTATTTGCTCCAGATTTGATTCAGGGATTATTGAATTAAGATAAGGTTTTCATAGGCACAAAAGAAAAGAATTTATTACGTTAACTCATACGATTATAATTCTGCAATCGAAGTACATGTTTTATATGAAAGTAGGTAATATTTACCATAAGCTGATAATAATCATATTTTATGAAAAAGACTACGATAAATAAATATTACTTTGGTCAGCATAACAGGATTTATTGCAGGAATATTTGGTATATATCATATTACATTATTGATGACGCGAACTCTATTAACATTTGCAAAAATATAATATAATAAAAGCTTATACTTTCCTACTTACGAAGGTTTGCTACTTATGTAATAAATCGCGATTGATAGTTATATTATTATCTTTCCCGGCCCCTCGTACACGGAGCAACTTAACTAGGTTGCGGACGGGATCGTGAATTAAGTTTAGAAGCAATTTGCGGTAGCTCGTGATATTATACAGCAACATTTTGCTTAGCAAGCGTAGTCCACCGCATTTTTTTCTACTATTTACCAAAAAAGACTATTAAAATTGATAAATATGCGAAATTTGTCAGTCTCTAAGGATAACTTTGTGAACGTTTACTCCAAAATTTATAAAGCAAATTATTTGAAGTCTTAGCAGCGGATATAAATTTGTAAATCCTAAAAGTTGGCGTGAATTTATAACTTCATAAAACCCACACCTGCACAGCTGTCCAACTGTCACGCTGATTAAAATGTTTGTTTAGAAACCGGTGAAGCCATTAACGGTGTCTTTGTTTTCCTGATACTTTCAGCATCTAAATAACTTATTGGAGAACTACCTGGAACCGCTCAAGAAGGAAACTTTTTTATCGAATGCCGAGATCAACGCTCTGTTCGGAAACATACAGGAGATAGTAACTTTCCAGAGACAGTTCCTACAAAACTTGGAAGAAGCGCTCGAGGCTGAACCTAATTTTAACCACTTCGAATTTTCAAATCAGTTTAAGGTACTAGAATGAAATGAAAGTTTGAGATATTATACATATGAGTTTATAATCTTATTGTGACTGGGGTAACAATGTTGCTCTCATAAGTATATTAATAAATTCCTTGTAACTAGTTAGTAAATCTAAATCTTAAATTATTTCTTACTATGCTGCATATATTTTTCACTTCTTTCTGTTGGAAAGAAGTTGAAAAATGCAAAGCGTAATTTTATTCAGATTTACATACAATAAAGTCGACAAAATATAATATAGAATGTTGAAGTTGTGCTTTTCATGCATTATGAATACATAAGTTACGTCAAACTTCTGTTGTGGAATAATAGAAGATAATTTCAACGTAACATCCCTTATATCTATGTACATTTATATAGCAATTTGTACAACTTTCCAGAATGTTCTCTTCGCAGTTGGGAATGCTTTCCTCTATTACGTCAACCATTTCAAATTATACAGTTCCTTCTGCGCTAGTCACAGCAAAGCACAGAAAGTTTTACATCCAAGTAAGTTCAGACAAATCACAATTCCAATGAAATGAATCAAATCGCCCTTTATATTGAACAAAAATTTTTTTTGTCAAGCAGATGAAGGAAATCAAGCACTTCAAGAGTTTTTGGCGGCTCGTAATCCGAAACAGCAACACTCCTCAACCTTAGAATCATACTTGATCAAACCAATTCAACGAATACTAAAATATCCTTTGCTATTACAACAATTAAGAAATTTGACTGATGTAAATTCGGAAGAGCATCTTCACTTAGTGGGTAAGAATTGGATTAAAAACTAATATTCTAAAAAAGCATATTGGTTGTTCGGAATTTATCGGTATTATTTTTTGTATTTTGTTTTACAGAGGCTTTAAAGGGGATGGAAAAAGTTGCGGAACACATCAATGAAATGCAACGAATACATGAGGAATATGGTGCTATATTCGATCATTTGTTTAGGCAACATCAAAAGTCTTGCAAGCAACCTATCGATTTAAGCCCTGGTCAGTTTTATTCCCTAATTAGTATAAGGTAGCTTACTAATCAATGGGGGAACTTGGGTTAGGTTGTATTTCTGGTTCTGGCATAGTTGTAGTGTTTCTCTGGTGCAGTATTTACTTATGCCTTTCAACTCCAAAAGCTATGCCTCAATTTTTTTCTGTGGTGCGTAATATTTGTTGAAACAAATAAACAGAAAACTACTTCTTTTTTTGGAGATTTTATTCGACAGTTTACATTTCCGCAACATCGCACCATTACTATTTACTTGTCATTTCCATTTTCAGGTGATTTATTATATTATGGAGGGGTGGAATGGTTGAATATATCAGACTTTTTAGGTAAAATAAAGAAAGGACTGGAGTTGCACGCTATGTGTTTTGTATTTAAATCAGCTGTTGTCTTCCTCTGTAAAGAAAGACTGAGACAAAAGAAAAAAATAATGGTGAGCAACTTTTTAATTTTACTTAGTACTTTATACTGCAATTGTTCTCAAGTTCTCAACTTGCAATATAACTTTTTGTTGTGAGAATATAGATACCATCGATGCTCCCTGTGAGTCTACCGAGTGATGAAGTAGTATAGATGTTCAAAATTTCTTACGAACATTTGCACTGTTTCAGGGTGTATCCTCGAAAAATAACTCAAATGAAGTAGAAATTATAAGATACCAAGTGTTGATACCCGTGACGGAGGTTCAAGTGCGGGCATCATCTGCAAAGGATATGGACAGTCATTTCTTATGGGAGCTTATTCACCTGCGCAGTCAACTACAACGTCGCTCTGAGAAAGTCTACGTACTCTCCAACAGGTAGGCATGTTCAGAATTACTAGTACTTTCAATAACTATAATCAACAAACAAGTCTCATGGTCTCTTCGTAAACGTTACGTATCTATAGTTGGACGCAGTTACGCAATAATGAGTCAACCTAAACAACTTGTCAATTGAAAAGTTAACTTCACCCTTTTACATTATGTTTTACATATTTAATTTGACGAAGAAGAAGAATCGGTATTGCGTATCTGCGTCCAGTTAAGAGATTTTTTACTTGTTTCGAGATCTTTGTCGTATTTATGATGCCCTTTAAAATATTTCATGTTTTATTTTAAAACAGGCATAAAAAACTTTCACTTTTAAATAATAAATAATTAATTTTAGGTAATAACTTAAATTATGAAGCTAATAGGATAATAAAATTTTTCTGTATCTTCAGTTTTATTTGAATTCGTAATAAATACGAGTATTTAGACGAACTTTTACTGGGACTAATAAGCAACGTATCACACCATAAGCTGCGAACGAGTATTTGAAGAGCTAGCGAAAAGGCAACTTTGTTTCTGTAACTAAACTTTACTGGAGAAGCAAAAAACTGCACCTAGCATTATTCATATTCATAAAAATAATAGACTATTTTCGTCTGAAAATGCATTTTTTATGTTCGTTTTCTAGTTTTAGTTACGTGAAACCTCGTGGAACTCGTTTTTATTATTAATTATTTTGGATTTTGGATCTGTATAGGTGTAGGGTGGAACTTTGAGAACCGAGCACTAACTTGAAATACGTTAGTGTGTACAGTTCGGCATTGTTCGCCAGTCTCTTATTTATTCTGGCTCGACAAATTGTAAAGCCTCGTATCCTTTGACGAAAACTTAGGTTGCTTAAATGGATACGTCTGTTTCGACTGATCTCAGTCGCATGAACACCTCTTTGTGATCGATTGATTCTAACCAGCTCTTCTCAGCAGAATTTGCTTCCTGACTTGTCATAAAAGCCACAAATCGGCCTATAAAAAATGAGTAATTTTGAATTTTCGACAATATATAGTTCGGTAAACTTTGTTTAAAATAACATGTGACGTGCGTTAGCCGAAAGAATTTGGTCGTTTAAGTTACCGCGGGTTGAGGCCTTCGAACCTCCGAACCTATGAACCCTTGATAGGTACCTACGAACTACGAAGCTATACAGTGCGCAGAATGCCAGAAAAAAATCCCCGTAATTGATGAAATAAAACATACTCGAAACCTCATGTGAAACGCGACAGATGCTAGCGTGTAGGAGTGTAGTAAGCGCCAATTATATCATGTATTTTAATTACTCGTAAGATATTCATTAAAAAAAATGGCTGTGTCATCTCTTAGTAATATGTATAGGAATTTTATATATAAATTTTGGCTCTGTAATATGCGACACATTGAAAATAAACGCAAATTGGTTAAACCTAAAAATTAATTTAACCTAAATTAAATTAACCTAAATTAGACCTAAGTTCGCGATTTTCTTTTTCAAACAAATCCCATTATTTTATGTTTCTACTCAATATCTCAATTTTTACTCAATTTTTGCCTGCATCTGAAGATTTACCATTACACGCGCTCTTAATTGTTAACAGCACGGCGGATTTCCGAAACGCGTTTTTGAAGACAATCCGGCAGATCATTCGCGAGTCTGTGCGCAACATGTCGCTGCCCAGCTCTTCGCGGCCCGCGCCGGCGCCCCCGCGAGCACCGGCCACGCTCGATAGGCCCAAACACCAGGTACCTACTTTTTTTTTCTTCTAATTATCTAAATATATAAAACGCAAAGGTGACTGACTGACTGACTGACTGACTGACTGATCTATCAACGCACAGCTCTAACCACTGGACCGATTGAGCTGAAATTTGGTATACAGGTAGCTGTTAGGACGTAGGCATCCGCTAAGAAAGGATTTTGGAAAATTTCAACCCCGAAGTAGGTAAAATAGGAGTTTAAAAAATTGAACCTAACGTGAGCGAAGCCGCGGGTTAAAGCTAGTTGTATAATAAATTTGCCCTTGACGTTTTGGAATCTCACTTGATAGCAAATATGGTACCACGTAGGACGAGGCACGTGGTGGAAGCGCCCTGGAAAAATATTTTTGTTTTGTTGTAATAAAACTTTTTTTGTTTGCCCTCCAAATAAACGAAAAGCTTGTGGAGTGAGTGTGACCATGCAACTGGTGGGGAATGGTCAGTCGACCTTTCAGTTTTCAGTGCAAAGGTTTAAAACATAACCAACTAAACAAAGACTTACAACCTAAGTTTATTCGATTAACAATTCATTGTCACTTCATTGCATATTAAAGAAATTTGCAGTTTGTAGAACCTTGGTATATACACTATTATATAAGAAACATATTTACTTTTCGTATAGCTAACAAAATGATCACTTTAATTGTTCAGAGCAGGCTAACTTTTTCTCATTAAGCTATCGGAAAGTTTAACGTCAAGCAGTTTCCAGATTCAGGTAGCTAACTTTTCAAACTTGAACTGCGTTTTAAAATGTAATAATAATATCAAGAGAGTGTGCATTCCGCTGCTGGCTTAACTTGTAGAAGTTAGATACGTATAGTGTTTTGAACTTTGCTTATCCAAGAGTTGCTCAGTTAATAATAAAACGAAAAACATTTAGTTTGTCTTTTAGCTAGTCTTGTAATTAAAAGGGTTAGCTACAAATATTAAATAAACAGTATCTAGGTATACCATAAACGTCAAAGTAGATTGAAATATTACCAAGTGATGTTCTAATTATTACAGGTACAAGTAATGCAAGGATCTCAAACACTCGGAAAAACGAAAAAACCTAAAACAACGGGCCAGAGATTGTCAGCTGGTAACATCGAGGTAATTTTTTTATTATTATTGATAAAACAATGAATAACGATCAAGTTAATATGACCATTATGTTGTTAATAATATTAACGATAAGTACCCAGATTCTAGCCCGAATAGATTCTGAAATTCAATTTTTAAGCAAGCATCGATTTACTTCAATTTGTTTATATTTATTACTAGGTATTTAGTTTTTATTGTACAAAGCTCAATTATTATAGTTGCTATTGTTAAGGATAAGGCATAGACATAATTTAATTTAATTTTGTCCTATAACGTGTGACAAATTGTGCGACGATCCTTGATTTTTTACCTGATATTTTTTGTAGACCCTTTAAAATGATGGTGCTTAAGATTTTTAAATGTCTCCTCACTCATTTATCGACGTCATGGTCGTTTCGACTAACTATGTCTTATAATTTTCCGACCTGACGTACTTTATCAAATTGATTTTAATAATGATATATGTCTTTATTTCAGGCCAAGTACCCATATTGTTATAAACTAAATTTTAAATGTAAATCTAAATATTTAAATCCGAAATATAAAATAAAAACATATAAATAAAATGAAGTGATACTGTTCTATTTCTATTTTTATTTTCACTTTTTAGTTTGTACATTTTAATATTATAATCTTGTTTGTCCTGCAGGTTGGCGACTTATCACGAGAAAATTCACAAGATGCCGATGAACCTCCTCAAGTTTCCGAACTTTCATCTGACGAAACTACTTTCAGGCAACGAAGCAAAACCCTCTGCGAAACAATCGGTAAGTCATTGTTAACTTTACTATCAACCATTAGCGATAGTAATCGTGGGACCTTGTGCAGGAAACGAGGTCCAAATTGAAAAATTGTAGCCTTAGATGTATAGCACTCTATTTCACTTGACACAATACTATAAATATTAAATATCACATGCTTTGACGGTGAAGGAAAACATCGTAAAAATACTGCTTAAAAGTTCTCCATAATGTTCTCGAAGGTGTATGAAGTCTGCCGGACAGCATGATGGAAAATGGCCCTTCTCTGAGAGGAGACATGCGCTCAGTAGTGAGCCGTTAATGGGTTGCTGTTGATGATGACGATAAATAATATTTCATTTGTAGTTTTCACTTCAACAGAAAGTACCGCCAAGCGGACGCTTCCACCCCCGCCCCCGCCGACCACCGACACGGACAAGTCAGAAGGCGGCTCCAAGTCAGAGGGCGAGGATGAACTGCCGCAGCCGCCCGCCAAGCGAGGGTTAGGCCGTACTCCCAACCACCTCACCCTCAGGTACCAACATATGTATGGGCTAACCGACTGCGCCGACACTGACCTACACCGCACATCCATCATTGGACTCAACTCACCTACTTTCATACTAACTCCAAATTTCACTCTTTAACGTAGGTTCGCTTGTTTCTCATACATATGTCGCCACTCGTAGAGTAATTTATAGTCACTTGAATTATGAATTATTATTATTTGGCAAGGGCTGTAGAAAACATAATTTTAGAAAATAAACTCTGTCTATTTCTGTGTTGCGTTGTCAATTTATAATGGTCTAATGTTTCTTTCAGTACAACTTCGACCCTGAGTGCCGGCAGTACTGGAAGCCAGGCTCGACTTATTCAATCTTCCCATCAACCCACCCAGTATCAACCAACTATGGTCAAGGAATTAGGTAAGCAAGGGTCGCAATCGCTCAAATCGTCGCCAGAGAGGAGGAGCTCATCGACATCTGAGAAAAAAATCAAAATTATCCGTTCGGGCAGCGGCAGTAGCATCAATCGAGATAGGTCCCCGAATAGATCTATCGAGCATATATCACCTGACAGAGACCGCGTCACGAAAGTTATTATTTGCAAATCTCCGAACAAATCCAGTTTAAAACAGAGTAAGACTTTACATAGATCACCAAAAGGGAGCTTTGACCAATCTAAATCCCCACGAGGGTCCATTGACAAATCTCGGTCGCCTCAACAAAGTTTTGATGGCTCGAGATCTCCTCGTGGAAGTATAATGAAGTCAAGGGAGAGCAGTCTCGATCGATCGAAATCACCGAAACCTGCTCCGAAAAAAGGTATAATGCGAACACCGCAAGCCAGTTTCGACAGGTCTCCTTGTAAATCCCCTAATACTAGCCGTCGTTCATCCAAATCGAGTGGGGAGAAATTAGCAAAACTCGGTACTAACTCCCTGGATAGAATGACCCACTACTCGCAATTAGCCAAAGTAGAAGATAAGGCGATGAAAATGGGAATCGTGGTCTCAAAGTCTACCGAGTCAATCGCTAAAACTATCGAGCATCCCACTTGCGTCGAATGTTACTTATCAGGGAAGAGACAGAGTAAACCCTCTTAGCATAAGGGGAAGGGCAAACAGCCCAAAGCTCGTAGGAAGTCTCTGATGACTCAGTCTATCCTGACATCATCGGATCGCAGCAGCGTCGAGACCCTAGACGACTCCAGTCACGAGCGTGGACATTGCCCTTCCGCCCGACATTACCAAAAGAGTGACTTTGATCAAATACACGTTTAAATTTGATTTGATTTCAAAAACTACGACGTACCTTACTTAGAACATTTAATTTCAAAGGTGTCTTGACCGAATGTGAGAACTGAAATGTGGTGTGATACTACTACTCGGGCGAATTTGACGTAATACTATTAAATGGAATTGATTAGAGAAAGAATATAGAGAGTTACTTTAAGTCATGAGATAGCTGATAATTGAAAATATCGAACTTGAATATTCGATTGAAAATATAAGTAAAAACTTATTCATAAGATCCTCAAACGTGTCTAAAACAAGACAGGGACTGCAATGACCTACATGAGAAAAACATGCTTTGATATTATCAGTTTTGACTATCATTCCAGATAGTTTAAATTCTTACATTAGATAGTTCATTTGAAATTCGCAACATTTTACTTTTAGTGTTGGTATGATATATATGTACACCTATTTTCACTAAATACTAAGTATAGAGTACTATATAGTTGACACCAATAATAAATTATTCCTAGAAAATCCACGACTGAAAGTTAAGCTATAACTGGCATGGTTCAAATTACGTATACGTAATGACTACTGTTAGACCAGGGTAGATCCCTGTAAAAATAATAAAAAGTGAAAAAAAATAGTAGTAGGATGAAATCCATTAGAAAAGGAGGGGAATATTATAAAAATGAAAGGAAAAATAATTTACGGGCGATCTGAGGTCGGGAAGGGGTGGGGGTAAGTTTTTAAGGGGAAAAAACGGTTTTTCTCGATTTCCGGCAAAACTAAAAGTCCTATCGAAAAAAGTCAAATGGCAAAGTTATAGGTAATAAAAAGATCTAAAACTTTTGTATTTACACTTTTTTCACATAACCTCAAAATTTATGTGAAAAATTCAAAAAACCAAGTTTTTGGTTTTTTATTTTTAACTTTTACAAAAATTATTTTTTTTAACGAAATTTGGTGAAAACTTACCTTTTTATGTTCCAAATACGCTGTAATTTATTTGATTAAAAATATTTATTTTTTGACCTTATTTTGAATTAATATCGAAAAAAACACCCTAATTTTCAATCGAAAAGTCACCCGTCAAAATATCAGCTTTTTTCAAAAAGTTAGTATGTTTTCTGTTCGTTGAAATCTCTACTTTCCGATGGTGAAAAAAAAAATATATGTTACTACAGTAAATCTTCTCAGAAAATAATTTCAATCTTTAGGTTATGTTACGTTAAGCATACTATTTTTTAAAGAAAATATTAGATTTTAATGTTTGAGTTGATTGATACAGATAAAAATTTTTGTTTTATTTTTTTAAGTAAACTTGTCACAATTATCTTCAAGAAAATCAACTCAAACATTAAAATCTAATATTTTCTTTAAAAAATAGTATGCTTAACGTAACATAACCTAAAGATTGAAATTATTTTCTGAGAAGATTTACTGTAGTAACATATATATTTTTTTTCACCATCGGAAAGTAGAGATTTCAACGAACAGAAAACATACTAACTTTTTGAAAAAAGCTGATATTTTGACGGGTGACTTTTCGATTGAAAATTAGGGTGTTTTTTTCGATATTAATTCAAAATAAGGTCAAAAAATAAATATTTTTAATCAAATAAATTACAGCGTATTTGGGACATAAAAAGGTAAGTTTTCACCAAATTTCGTTAAAAAAAAAAAATTTTTGTAAAAGATAAAAATAAAAAACAAAAACTTGGTTTTTTGAATTTTTCACATAAATTTTGAGGTTATGTGAAAAAAGTGTAAATACAAAAGTTTTAGATCTTTTTATTACCTATAACTTTGCCATTTGACTTTTTTCGATAGGACTTTTAGTTTTGCCGGAAATCGAGAAAAACCGTTTTTCCCCCTTAAAAACTCACCCCCACCCCTTCCCGACCTCAGATCGCCCGTAAATTATTTTTCCTTTCATCTTTATAATATTCCCCTCCTTTTCTAATGGGTTTCATCCTACTACTATTTTGTTTCGTTTTAAAAATTATCTACACTGGTCTATGTACATTTGCCACGAACACGGATCTCTACCCATAAAACCCCATTTAGGGACTATATTATGAAATACTCATTAGAATATATTAAATTATAACTGTAGACATAAATGTAATGGATTCATCTTAGAACTAAATTTAACGAACACTCTTGAATCTGGACTCCAAGTGCTGTGTTACGTTTAAATGGCTGTGGAATCGTACTGATGTTAGTCCTTATCACTTTGTCAATGTTTCTATCTCAATAATCAATTACATATATACTTCATCTTCTTATAGTTTATTATAAATTCGAGTTAATGAGTAACATTATTCTTCTTATTACACAACTTGCCATGGATTTGTACCATTAAGTCTTCCATTTCGAAATACCTGTAAAAATATATTAATTTATTTTTGATCATTTATTCTGTGCCTGCTCAAGTTAGATTTAAGTTACTTTAAGATTTTAGTTAACTATTCAATACGCTAATGAAATAATTATCATTAAATTAAAAAAATACCTAGTTTCTTATACGGATATGTATTCCCCTCATATTTTTATATTTGTCGCAAAAAAGCAATTTACCTAAACACTTCAACGCTATTTAAGCATTTAATAATGCCTACTATTATTATTATTCAATACTCGACTTAATAATATATCGGTAATAATATGTAATATTAATCTATGTGCATGGGTATACTTACCTAACAAAAATATAATACTCAATTATCGTACTAAACCCTATACTATAATAATATGATAGCCGTTAAACTAATAACCTACAAAAAATGTATTATTGAATAACTACATATTAATAAAAGTAGATGAAAAATATACGTTATCATAGTTGAATACTTAGCAGTTAGTCATGCGCTCGACCTAACGAGTAGCATATAGATGTTGCACGCGTCACTCTACCGGAAAATTTATGTGTTAAAAAAAAGTAAAATAATAATCAATTATGAAAATCACATACGTACTGGTGCACCCTAGTCTAATAGTAATTAAAATATTTAATCATAATAATATATTTTTCAACACACTTGCTCATAAAGTGGTGGCACATAATGAAACATATAATCAAACTGTGACTTTTTCATTACTATTATTCACAAGTGAGTTATAGAGTTTTTGTTTTTATTGATTGAGTTGCTTTGTTCTTTAAAAAGTTTCTATACAAAAAAGATCATGTTCAATAGAACAAATAAATTAATGTACCTATTGCTTGCTCATTTCATGCAACTTCGTATTTAAATAGATAATTTCAACTTATACGTGTTTCATAAATAAAACTTTCACTCAAATATAACTTTTGTTTTTTCTGTAATAAAGAAAACTTGAAATTCCCCATTTTGTATGTGGCTAAAACGCTATCCGCGAAAAGCCAAAAAAAAAGAAACCTCATTCTTTTAGTCTATGACCGATTGCCATTGTAAGATGCGCGAAGGCCTCAGAGGAGTAGAATCCAAGCCGTAAATAAATAAAGAAAAAGTAAGATGCGCGCGCATAGTAAAACTGATTAATTTTTCCCGCCATTGCGAAACTACTAACTCGTTTTCACTGTTTTGTACCATAATGTACTATTTTAGTATTATTTTCTTCACAAGTGTGTTGAAAAACGTCGTATGATACACGTGTGTATTGATGATTACCGTCCTCGGCTATCTTAAGATCGCCTCAGCGGCAATCACCAACATTCCACACTTGTACTATAATGTACTATAGTTATGGAATATTATAATATCAATTACAATTTCGACACCGCTGAAGCTTTTTGAATGTTCGATGACAATGTTGACCTCCGAATTAATTGACTAACTGATAAAGGGCACAACGTCTAATACTTTTTGTGACATATTATTTTTACATTACGGGCCCATTTTGTTGTATAGAATGATGGTGGAATGAAATTGCAAATACGGCAGAAATGAAATCGCACATAGAGCAGGAACATGACAAAAATCAATTTTTCCATCTAGATCTATAAGTAACATTGTTCTGTATCTATTCCTTTTTCTGTTTAAATAATAATTCACAGAAAAACGTTTGCGTTTCACATACACAAATAAAAAGACGTGAGATTCCAAAGTTGCAATTCCATTCCACCAGCGTTGATCTACGCAGTAAGTCGCATAGGGCGATTTCGACAACATTCATCAAACATTCAACTCTTTTCTTGGACCCGCGGTATCCTGGCGATTAGTATGAATGCGTTTCTAAATTACTCGTAATACTTGGGCGTGGAAAGCACAGTGTGTAAAAGAGTTCGGTGTTTGGTGTGTTGTAGGGTCGCCCGTGTGGAAACCGCGCGACGTGATGAGCGAGGCGGGCCCGAGCGCGGCGCCCCCCGCGCCCACCACGCTGCCGCGCTCGCAGCGCCCGGCGCCGCGCGCGCCGCACCTGTCCGCGAGCCGCAAGTCGCTCGCGCCGGACCACCGCCACTAACGACCGCAAACCACCGACAATCCGCCACTCTACCCCCTCCCCACCTTAACTCCTCTCTTCCAAATGACCTTTTAAAAATGTTTCTAGAAAATTAACTCTACTCTCTAACTGTTTGGAAATTTTCGTGGTATCAGTATCACCACACGCTCCCTTAACATCGACTTCCATTTTTACGCTTTTATAAAAAATTCATAGAACCCGTCGTGTCCAAATGTACTCTCAAATACATCATAAATAGTCGATGATAATTAAATCTTCTTCTTCTCGAGTCGACGGCACCTCAAATACGGGCAGCCCAAAAAGCTGCAACCGCAATAGCTCGGTCGGTAGCCTCATGCAGCTCCTCGTTCGTGCAGGTTGTTGGGCACGCAGGGCACCCAGTCATGTGCGCAATTGTCTGTCTCGGATGACCGCAGATGCACTCCGTATCGTGTACAGAGATGAAGCCCCATTTCGCCAGATTTGCCCTAGACCTCCCCACCCCCGCTCTGAGACGGTTGAGCGACTTCCAGATAGGCCAGCTAAGGTTGTAACCCTCGGCTAGTCTCTCCTTCACGCTGATGTTCATGCTTGAGGTGGTCAGCCGCGACCTCCACATAGCGAGACGCGTAGTTTCTGCGGACTGGTTCAGAGGTTGCACAGAGTGTAAGAAGCTATTCCTGGAGCGTAACCTAGGTCGGGGCGGTTTGTGATGATATAGTGGGTGACGTCTATCCTGTGTCTGCTTTGTTCTTTCTACCGAGCTATGGACCGCTCTTCGCACCTCCGGAGGAGCTATTCCTGCCAGCTGGTACAGTTTGTCAGTCGGTGTTGGCTTCAGACACCCTGTTATTAGACGACAAGACTCATTTAGAGCTACGTCAACCAGCTTTGCGTGTGCCGACCGTTCCCATACAGGGGAGGCATATTCGGCTGCGGAGTAGCAGAGCGCAAGGGCTGTAGTGCGCAAGACGGTTGGTTTAGCTCCCCAAGAAGTCGCGGTCAACTTTCTCAGTAAGTTATTGCGTGTGCAAACCTTTTGCTTGGTGTTCATGCAGTGCTGTTTCATTGTCAGGCTTCGGTCAAGAGTTACGCCCAGGTATTTGGGGAATCTATTATGAGAGAGTTTTGTGTTTTGCCACGTGATGTTAAGTTCCCTTGTAGCGTCTTTATTACGTAAGTGATATGCGCAGACTTCGGTTTTATTTGGATTTGGTTTTAGTCCATAGATAATTAAATTATTTTGCATTACATATCCTGATAATACTAATAACTTCCAAAATTTTATGAATGTTTTTTATAAATGTGGGAAAAATATGAAGTTTGTCTAAGTATTTGCTTTTCAAGTTGAAAGAATTTTGAGAGTATTTTGGCTAAACGACTTATTTTAGATCGTTTATTGGTCAAAGCTTGCCGGCAACTAGCGAACCGTTTACAGAAATGAAAAATTGAAGTTTTTTAGGGTTCCGTAACAAAATGATAGAGATGTAACTTTATGGTGCAGTTGCAGTTGCATTTGCTTGTCTGTCGAGAGGTTGATATTTTAAAATTTTGACACTAGATCGGTGCTTATGGAGTGATTGAATAATGTAACTAAATAACTATTTAAACTTTCACAAGGAACAACGAGCTTATTTCGTTATAATCCTCCAAATGCAAACCTGCATTGTAGTGTCAACAATTTCCTGAAGATGCGCCAATGTCAGAGTGAAAATGTGATTTAGTGAATTTGTGTTGTGCAAAACGCATTGTAACAAATAGATTTTCTAGTTTGATGGATTATAAAGAAAATGAGTTTATTATTCCTTTTTTTCGCAAAGTGACATCTCCAATATTCATACGTTTCCGTTTTTTAGAATTCAAAAATAAGTCTTAGCAAAATACTTCTTAAATATTCATCAGTCATTTGTTTACGTGGCGGTCAAATAATTTACCCAAATAACTATTTATATTTTCTTATACGATACGGAACCCTCGGTGTGCTAACCTGATTCGCATTTGGCCGATTTTTATTTTGTTTTTGCCCTCATCCCGTATCTCCCGCCTATATCCACCTTATTTCACTATACTCTTATATTATGCTTGTAACTTCTCTATTGTACTAACTAACAGTTGTACTGAAATGAACCGAAATGCGCTATAATGTATATTTTATGCTCTGTAGTTTGAATATTTTCATAGTCGATTATATAACAATGTGTAATGGATTTGAAATTATTGGTTTTAGGTTTGCGCAATTATTAGTAACCCATGAGTAATTAATTTTATTCAGAGTTTATTTACAATAAGAAATCCAGGTGTCATAAATTAAATATGTCGCACTATACTTAATAGCATTCAAATAAATAAATTATTAAGAGTATATAAATATTGTTGAGAAATATAAAAATTTAAATGTGAAACAACTTATGGAATAACATTTTTAATGAGGAAGAGATATCTGGTTGACTTATTTAATTGTATTAAAAAAGCGAAAAGAAGGAAGAAAGGAGTGAAAATAAATGTAGAGTGATTTTGTGATGAGACGTATTTTTTGGGTTTTGTACAAATTTCACATTTGTTTTATTTGTTTTGCTATAATTAGCATATATAGAAAACTCGTAGGTAGTTGCCAAATAAACTGTTTTTATTTGTATCAAATTGACAGTAATTTTCAAATCATTTATCACGCTCAAAGTTTTACTTTTAGTGGTTTTTATCTAATATGTTTTTTGCGCTCAAATGTTTTTCAAGAATAATTTGATGTTTGATCCAAAAATAAGACTGCGTGCGGCTCGTCTGTGGTATAGAAATGTCTGAATATGCGACTGTCGGGAAAGTGTTCACCCTTGTTCATATTTACTCGGTGACAGTTTCCACTACGAACTCTCGTTGAAATTACGGATCTCGATATTGTTGTGACAACTTACTGTGCATTGTGACACTTACCTAGTCTCACCCCAGGCTAATATTTATTCGAATACCTATCACGACTTAAACATAAATTTTGATAGTCATTAAGTTTATTTTATTCATATTAGATCTAAAGGGAAAACCCTTAATTAAGTCGAATCTCATAACAAATGACAATATCAATAGGAAACCGTTTTAAACATAAACAGACTTGTTTACGGTTCTAGATATTATATTACTCTTATTTGATATTTGATTTTTAATTTGTTGTATTTGTACATTACAAATGTGTGTAATCTGCCTTTCTATAGATAGCCTCGATATACCAATGAACCGAAGAGACTAGAGAGTAACATTATACCTACTAAAGTTCTCATAATACTCGTACTAAGTATAAGTTCTCATCTAGATTTCGATGAATATCAGCTTGTGACCGTAATCGTTTCTTATTTTACATAAAAGTGGTGTGACATCGCTATCTATAGAATGACCAAATTGTACTCATAATAATATACTTACTGTCGCTGACTTGTATATTATTGTTTTATAAGAAAGTCAAGAGTTTAAAAATTTTTATTAAAAATTTTGAACTGATTTGAACGAATAACCTTAATATAATAATATAAATTTAAATATATTTTCAACTGAGATTAGTTTTAGTTAACAAGCAATATTGAATAATACTGAAAAATATGTTAACTTATGAAATATCTCTTATACCTATGGTTCCTTTCGTTTACATACATTTGCCAAAAACTACGACGTAGTAAATACTCTATAATAAAATGGTATCCTGTGCCAAATTAGGTATTCTATACCTACCTGTGCTTTTTAATACTCACTGTTATCATAGTACTGAATAAAATATATCGTGAAAGTAGTTAGCTGTAATCTACATGTTTGCGTTTCTTTTCGTCACATTGGCAACGCATTCAAAACTTAGATCCGGCGCCCACTGGGAGATATTAATAACTGTACTAACCCAGAAATCACATAAGCGATAAAACTTCATTTGTAGCATACAGAACACTTGTGATGATATTATGACGTAGCATTATCGTAGAAACGCTACGCCATTGCTACGCCGTAGTATTCTATAAGAACTTACAACAGTATTATCTTTCTCTAGCTCTATATTGTGTCATACTCAATAGTATGGGGTATTATATTCGCATTAGTTAAAAATTTGAATGCAAATACTCATAATAATTTCAGCATATTAATATTTTCAACAATTTTCGCAACTATGTTGTAACTGAAGCAGATATTAAAAATGATACGAAAACGCCACCGCAATGATTGCGGATCCGAAATAAGTCTATAAATATGTATAAAGAAGATCATTCGATGTACTATTTTGAAATAGAATTGTGATTATCATCATCAAATTGCGATATTCGCAAATGAGCAAAACAGGAGAGGAAGAGCGCTACGACATAGCTCCGTTACCTACAGACGAGTTGCAAATCTAAAGTATAGTAAAGGATATTATAGGCGGGAAACTTAAGAACCGATATATGTTGGGTTTTAAAATGCGAGGCAATCCCGCATCACGAAACTGTGCTGGAGAACCCCCTACTACTGGACTACCGCCCACCAAATGTAAAGTGGTTGTTGAATTACGAGCAGTACTCAAGTGGGTCACTAATAGTCTCTAGACTCTAGCGGCACTAGATTTTGTTCTGTGGCGATCTGAAAAGACCTACGTCCACTGAACGCAGAGTTGAATTGATTACAACGACAAAGATAATCACAATTCTTGTAGTTTTCTGAATTTATGGCATCCATAGAGAGTGTCAGCAAATCAGAGGTTATTGTGATCGCCATACCGTAGCTGCCAAACATTAACGTTAGCAGCACATCGATTCTCTATTAGACTGTATTAATGAACTCTGCTGCGAAAACCATATTTTGACATTGACACAGTGATTTAACGATTGATACAGCTCATACACTATTTGCCGGGAATTTCCTAGAAATGATTGTTAGCAGTGTAACAATTGGAATCTCATCTGATTGACTGATCCTCTATCGCTATTGGCTAAAATGCTTCAATGCATCAAAAACGTCATAAATTCTGCCAATCACCACAATTAAGACTGCAGCAATGATTAATGTATTTTATGCAATCGACCAACAGATCTCCTTTCAAAATGAAAAGTGTCAAGTGAACTTACTTAGATCACGCTCTGATCTACGACATATTGAAATCACGTGGTTGGGTGCCACTAATGAAAATAGCATACCCAGTCATTATTATCGTAGATACTAATCATTAATCGGTGTACATTATTCAAGCTTGATCATTAATAAAAATACGATACCTTCTAATTCAATACAAATTAAGTAGGTAAATTTCGATGTGATAGTATGTTATATGTATAATATAAGGGACTGAACTTCCAATGGGCGCTGAGTCTACACTCCCCTATAGTTGAAAATGCACTTTACCTTATATGGAAAAATACACTAGGTAGTTTTGATAATAATTTCTCTTCGTGATCAAATTCGAAATTTCTATCATAGGTTAGGTGAATTATATAACATATATACATGACTCGGTTTATTTTTATTTAACAATTGAGAAATAGAAAAAAGGTTGTTTTGTTAATGTAGAGATAATTAATTGTGAAGTTGTTATTTAAAATCATGGTTATACTGTAAACTGAACAGTAGACGGGTATGCGAGGCTCGTAGGTATCTTATTAGTGTTTTTCAATTATGCTAGCATAATAGTTACGCAATAAGTAGCTTATTATTTATATTATCGTATCATAAAAATCATTCAATATATCCTTTATTATTTAAAATATTGAATTTTAATGACCTAATGACTGGAAGTAAAAAATGTGAGTTAAATTTTTATTTCAGTACAGTTAAACAGATGTTTAACAATATTTATAATGTTAGAATTGTCAGTCATTTGATTCTAACCTTATGGTCATGTTTTTGAAGCTTATTTTTGTATTTTTACGTGGGTATTATAAGTACTATAAGTTAAAACATATCACCGACTTAGAATCGCCTGTTCAGTTTACAAGTTGTATTGTGATTTTAATAATATATTGAACGTTTTACACTAATTTCGAATATTATTGTATATTAGGTATGTATTAATACTGTGTAGATATTGTAATTATTTATTATTATTAACACACATAAATACATATTTCAATTATATTTCAAATTTAAAGTATCAGTTCCATAATTGTTTTATGATTAATTAAAATAAAACCTGTTTATTAATATACATATGTTAAAATATTCGAATTTAATAATTACGAACTTATACAATCAATTTATAGATATTGTTATACTAAGAAAATATAATTAATAAAATGAATAAACAAATATGAGTGAATAATGGAATGAAGAATGAGCTCATTAATTGCGATTGTATTTCATACTTCAATGACATTTGAAAGTAATGTAGGAAAATGAATGAATATTTAGAAAGACTTATTGAAGTAAAATACGAATGTAACTAATGTTATTATAAGAATTATACTGTTATAATTTAAACTTTAAATTGCCACTAAATTCAGTTCTTATATTTCCTTCATTATCATATAAATATTATTTGAAAAACTACTTTAAAGATGCACCTTATGCGCCGTATACATTCAAAAACATAGCAATTGTGGAACACTTTATAGTTAATTTAATTTGCTGACTGCAGGTTATGCTCTACAAAATAGGCTGTTGTTTGATTTGATTAATATTCAAACCTTTTTTGTTGAAATGCCTAAATTTAAAGTGCCTTTACGCTATTACGCTTAGTGCACTGATGTTTGTTTTTATTATACACAAAATGCGTCTTTTTAGTAGTTTGACAAAAGTTTTATATTTTATTTGTTAATAAATATGTTGTTGTAACTTTATTCCGAAATAAGGTCCGATTTCATTTAATGGTGAATTGTGTAGGTACATTATGTTCAATTATGTTATGTTTAACTTTGTGACTCATACGGAAATTACTTTTTATTGCTTATGAATAAATATAAAATGTATTTGTGGAGCTCTTTTATTTAGCAAAAAACTTCAAATCTCTGCCAGTGATTTATTTACATAACTGGGAATAGCAGCAGACGCGTAACGGACATACTAACAGTTCTCTATTTTCTATGTTATTATTATTCCTCTCAGTGGTGAATATATTCACCTCCATTTCGGAGGGAGGTTCGGTTTTTCGGTCGGAATATGTGAATTTTAACTGTGAAGAAGAAAATCGTGAAAACTGCCTGCGAATTCTCTATAATGTTCACAAAGGTGTCTGAAGTCTACCAATCCGCACTTGGCCTCCGTGTTAGGCCTAAACCCTTCTCCTCTCCTTCTTGAAGATTTGTACATATTTAGTATTTGGCCAGCGATAAGTTGAGATGAAGAAAATAAGTTGAACGAATGAACTCTAATTACATAGGATTATGTAAGAAATTTGTAAAAGAAGGACTTGGATTTCTTACAAATTAGTATGTGATTATTGCTGAATTTGACTTATCTTACCAGTTCCCATTATAATAAAGCGTATTTTGAAATAAAAGAACGATACGAATTCAGTAAAATGAGTTTATTTGTTGTACATCGACGTCCCTAAATCAAACATGTTAGTGAATTTGAATTTAAAATCTTACAATTTGCTTTTAAAACAGTTTCTCTAAATTGATATGAATGAACATTTGGAACATAATTAAATATTTACAATAATGATATCAACTAGAGAGAGTATAGTAAACATTCTGTTCTAAGTTGTCTTCTATAAAACTACCAGTTTGGATCATAAGTACTTGTAGGTTCATATCACACAAAAAATATTATAGGGAAAAATAAGAAGTATAACAAAATAAAAAAATGCAACAGTAAATCAAATTAATCAAATTATGCAACAATAATAACAAAAAATTGTAATTGTTAGTAATAAAAATTCTTCACCTTTATTTATTAACTAATTTTTCCTGCGACTCTATTGGTTCTCTTTGGTTATATCATTTGTCACTCCCTAGGTCTTTAGATATATCCACGCATAAATGTCAATCCGTTGCCCTGTCATTGCTGTGTGATCGAAAGATGAACCAATTAACAATACAACACTTTGGCATTTAAAATATAACATAATACTTTGATTCTTATACATATATCTTAAGATCATCCAAGCAAATTAATATCGATTGAAGCAATATTATGTCTAATATTCTTTTGTACTGTTACAACGTTATTTTTAATAAATAGATAGGTACTTATTTCAACTGTCACAAATACATACGACCACCACAAACAGTTACGAGTACTAAAACTAAAGTGACGCTCCTAACCCTAAATGCCGGAATTTATGCGAAAACTATAATGATAGTTGGAATAATTAGTGATACTAACTCTGATGATGACGAAACTGTAGGATAGTCAAACGGGAAGCTCTATATAATGTGAAATACTTATAATATTAGAAAATACGTTCTGTACAACACTACAGTAAAAATTATAAAGTCCTTAACTTAAATAAATAACAATACGTCTATCTAAGGAAATGTATATTGTATATACATTATAGTATGTGGCACAGACTACATTTTAAATAATGTAACTTTTAAATTATAATATATCTATTTAAAATCTGCATCACCCAGAATTTTTAAGTTAATGATATAATTATGTAAATTATTAAATCGTGGAAGGAATCAACTATGATTTATACAAAACAAAAAAGAATACACCCACTATATTCATTGTTTCCAATTAGTTACATGTAGGTATATAAATTATGCAATTTGAAATAAAAAATTATTTAAAAATTTTAACGTATCATACTGAAAATTTTAGACATCCTACATTCGGGTAAGCTATAGGTATTAGTAATACAATTAGGAAAAAGAATTGCAAAAAGAAATCATTTTGTAAAATCAGTTTCTAGTGTCGATTACAAAAATATGATGAAAAATGTACGTAGCAAAAATAATTAAGAAAAAATTCTGACTAGTAAGTAAATGATTAAATTGATATTCATAAATAAGAAGAATGACTGACCGACTGCCTAATTTATCAACGCACAGCCTAAACCACTGAGGTCAGAAACTTGAAATGACAGTTTTTTTTTCACCATCATCATTTTATTCTTATTTTTCTTTTTGAAATAGGCACTCAATAAGAAAGGATTTTCGGAAATCCCATCTTTAAAAGGGATGAAACTTTGTATAAAAATTCATTTTTCTAGTTATGACGACGAAAATTATTAATAGTTTAGTGAAAGTGAGGAAGAAGATGAATAAAGGGTAAAGTTTTGTAGGTATGATATGAAAGCTAGACAGGTTTATCAGAGCTTTGTTTAGTTGTGTCGTTTTCTATATGCAACTACCAATACCACAGCACAATAAAGTCGGTATAAATAAAATTTTAGGTACGTCCCATTATTAATAATGTATCTTGAGACTTAATTCAATTTTTTCAAATTTTTATTACATGATAGCCTAGTGGTTGATATCTATCATGCCTTATAGATAGAAATGATGAAGACTAACTTGGAGCGCGCTTGCTTATAAAATGCTTATTTACTACCTTGAAGACACTCAAATTGTATTAAATTAATCTTGGAGTTAGTTTTAAATAGATGATTATATTCTGATCTCAAAATAAAGATCGGTAAAATAATACAGAGAATTATTATTATATAATGAGACTACCATTTATCAAATGTTAAGACTAAATTTCATAGTAGATTTTATGTGCTGAAAACTGACTAAAATTCAATTTTGACTATAATCTAGGTAATTATTTCAAACACGAGAGCCTGCAGGAAACTTTGAGGAGATGTTTGATAAAATTCTGAAAGTTCATAATATTATGGCTCTTCAACTTTCCTTCCGAGTATGGCAGACTGGAACTTACATTAGCACCTCTGTGCGTAAACAAGTATTCAATCAATACAATGATATCACTGACAGGTCTACTCCATTATTCTCAGGTAACATAGACGAACTACCTTGCAAACATTCAGATTTTAAGCAACACCTTAAAATTTCTCATAGGATCTCGAACATTTACAGTTATGCAACGTAAATATCTAGATGCCATCAATGTAACACTTCTATACCTATTCAATCAATAGGTTCCATTAAAATAATAACACAACACAAATTAAAGATTAATCTCATAACTCTATAAATATTCACACAAATTAAACTCATTATATAACAAATTACTTTGTATATATCTATGGTATATAAAGTTAGCGCACACGTTGACTAAGTTTTATAATATTTTAAATATATTACGTTCGCTATTACATGTATATTGTTAAATAACTTTAAATAAGTTTATTATCACATCTACACATTAATGAAATTCTCGGTTTAAAAGAGGTTTCATTATGCTATCAACTATATGGTGTTCCATCAAATTAGACTAGAATAAAATTCTTCCACCTAATTTCATATTTTAATAATTACATAAGGCACTCCTTTAATTTTGCTGATTTGTCGAAAGAGGTTCAGATACAGACACACATACATAGATTCCTTTCATAAAAATGAAGACCAATGGAAGTTTATGTTTTATTTTATATAAATTCTAAACATTTAAATGTCATAAGAAGACAGAATCTATGATTTTTGACAAAAAAGCTAGCATAGGTAGCAGCAGCTGTTAACTTTATTTTTTGAGGTATGACAAAGTAGACTGGTAAGTAATTTTTATGCTGAAGAACTCTCTGCATTTTGAGTCAAGAAAAATCATACTAGTCTCTACATATTTAACAATATTGTTCAAAAAGTAGAAAAGAGTAATACTGACCCATATGAGTGCATTGCACATCAGGCAGTTAATGTAAAGTTAGTTTAAATTTATGTTAGTCTACCAATAAGCAAAGTTGTTTGATAATATTCGGGCTTCAATGGTTCAGAAGAGTTTGTTTAAGACAAATGGTAAAAAGTTAAAGAACTCTGACTTGCGTGTAATTTTTTTTTTGTGATCAAAACATTTAGCCGTAACTTTACTGATAATTGCCTGACGTACAACTCCCTCTTAAAGTTAATAGCTAGGTTAAATAGCAAGTTGGAACATACTTAATTATTTAAGTAACGCTGCTGATGCCTAGTACGCAGGACCGAAAAAATCACTTAAAAACTCACTTAAATGGGAAAAGAATTCATGGTATAGGTATATTATCTAAATTATAATATTAATAAAAAAACACAACTTCTTTCATAAGTATTAAAAAAACAAGAAACAAAAACATAAAGTCATTAATTATCACAGATAAAACAATAAATTAAATGATATTAAATTGACTTTTCATTTGGCAATATATTTTAATCAAAGCTCGTTTCGAAAGAAATGATAGGTCCAATTTTGATAAACCAAGAGTTTACATTATGTAGCTCTAAATCAACCGTGATCCATTAAAACATGAGAGATCGTTGCGTCAAATGCAATTAAACAGCAAGAAGTTAGAAATCATAACTTTGTTATTCAAAACCACGATCGGTATTTTATCTCAAATTCATTGGACCCTAGCAATTTTCTCAAAAAGCTGTCTTATTCATAAGTAATCTCTTTAAAAATTTAACTACCTAAATATAGTTACACGATTTTCATTATTTTATTCATTAATAATTTTCAAAGGTTATTTAATAATTACGATTCCGCGCGGCGCCTTTGATGCCCCTTTGCTAAAGTTTATTAAAAGGCTCTATAAAGTTTACAGGAAAATCAATTATGGGATATTCTAATACAAATCCCAAATCATACTTACATATGGAATATAGTTAACTTTTATATTTTTATTTAACTGTTTACCTATACTTGAAGGAAATTTCCTAATTTTTAAATTTATGTATAATTAAAAATTGTAAAAGGCGAATCCACCAACTCAGGGTGCGCCCTAATTAACTTTAAGATCTGAAAGAAAATTGAACTCAAGTCTTAATATTTTACTCGTTAAGGGACAGTTGAAAATATTCAACCCTACATTAATTACTATGGAATAAGTACCTTAGGCTGGTCGAAGTGTAGTTCGAAAAACCAATGGGCATTAAGGTTCCAGACAAGGTGGTGCTGGAATAGCGTCCTCACACCATCGCGAAAGCGCAGTGGTGGCAGACCCCAACTAAGTACCTAGACCGACGTCATATGAGTCGCAAAGATCCACTGGATACCAGAGGCGCAAGACCACAGCGTGTGGAGCAGACATATATACAGCAGTATAAGTCTGGCAATGAACGATGGTGACGGCCCTAACCTGACTGTGCAGGTTGAATATACTAGTAGTATATAGTAGTAGGTTGTAGGCTTTACTACATAATTTATTAATCACAAAGTAATTAACTTATTATAATTAAACCTAGATCTTTGTCGGATAAATAATGCACTACCTAACCTATTCTATATTATTATAGTTAATATTTCTAATTTCATTTTATTGAGGAATTGTTCATCTTTACTTTATATAAACCAATAGACTAATAACCGCTGTAATCTCGTTTAGTTATATTTATGATTTATCAAATTACTTATTATATTAATATTTGCGTTTTATTTTTACGACAGATCCATTATCTGCATCCAGTAGTCATAACTTTTCAGCTAGGGTTCCTAAAAATTTCGTTAAACTCCCTGACCGAACCTTTCGTTTCGTTGAGCTTATTGCGCATAGGTCGTGTACGCGACAGGGTCGTGTATATTTGTCTAAACGTTGGTCCCTAAAATTGCTATTGTAATTATGATATCGACATCCGTAGCAAGTTGGGTCGGGGCAGAGGACGCCGCGCGATGCGGCCGGGCTCTTGGATTAAAGGCACATTGAATCTTGATTCATTTTTTTCATCTAATTGCCATACCTACCTACGTTCCCTCATCCCACACTAACGGTTAATCCTCTTATCTCGTAAGGTCTGCCTAAAACTAGGTAAAGGGAATAACTATTTTTTTCTTTAATATAATATTATATCATATGTATATTATGTATTTAAAGTCACCCCCACTATTTCAGTTGACTTCGTACACTTTAAAAAACTTGGTATCACATCCTAGTTCTATGATGTCGGGGTAACATCGAGCTACTTCATTTTGGCAACGTGGTGGTGGAACTAAAAAATATCTAATTTTACCTATAAGGCGAAATCGCCCTAAATTAGCACTAGCATGAAGACATCCTCAAAAGTTGTCTTCACATTTGATTTCCCGGGATGCAGGCTGCGAGGTCCATTGCAGTTCGGGCGGACCGTCCCAGTCGTGGAACGATTCGAACATGAAATTATCGGAGGAATCCTCCGTTTCGTGCGCGACCTCAGCGCGGCTGAACGCCTCAGCAAATTTACCGATTTCAGTAGAGCCAAAGGCTTGCTGAAAAGCTGGGAGGGGTACGACCGGTGGCCGCTTCTCTTCAGGAGAACGTCGCTGCTCTTGGATTGAATGCTCACGTGCCGGTCGAGCCGCTTCCGAAGGAGTGATGATTCGTCCAGAAAACTCTTGCATGTTGCTTTGTTTCACTCCATTTTCCCCGTTGTAATGTGAATCCTCGTATGTAGGATAAGGTGTAGACCTCCCATCCTGAGCACAAATAAGATTCGGGGGATGTAGACTCGAGTTCTGGAATGCGAAGGAATTAAATGCTTAATTTAATAGTTTACACACACTATATCAGACCCAAGTAAAGAGGCCAAAGATGCCCACTTTCCAAATAAGCGGAAAGCTTATATTAGGAGTGGATACAAAAATAGTGGTGGGAATAGAAGTAGCGACATTTCAGTTTTAAGTTCGCACCTTTAACTGCTGAGCTATAGAGGCTTTTTAATTTGTTTGTTGTTAGTTTAAATAACGGTAGCCTGGAGGAAGACGACGTAACAAATCCAAACAGTTATCCGTAAAATAGGTGTTACTAGGCGTCAATATGAAAATGGTTTATTGCAGAACTTACTTTCATTAGACGACAATCAGAAGCGTATCGTATAGGTTCACGGGAACAAAGACTTCGAGAAGCCCACGAGTTACTCACGGCGCTTGTTCCACCCCAGCCTCCACTTCCTAACATTCCCATCTGTAAAATCACTTATTTATTTTACTAACCTAAACATTTACATTTAATGTACGTCTTCAACAAGTTATCAGAGATACCCTTTTAAAAATTATATTAGCTAAGGGTAGCTTGAGAAAATGATTTAGATGTGGTTGATGGCAACGGATAAAATTATTCTGTATGCATAAAATCGTTGCTTCATGTATGTAGCTATTATTTTTAAAGTTAAATGATCGAAGTTTTATTATAATAATGTATAAATTAACCCTTTACGGTTTAAATAGATTAAATAAAATTACCTGATAAGATGGCCACATCTGTGGTTCGCAGTACGCTGACCCACGTCCATTTATTCCACATTCTAATGGTGGCTGTTAATAAAACAAAAACAATATTAAATCATAAATAGTATCTCTCTTCTTCAAGGTCAGCGCACACCGAGCAGCAAAATTCTCGAGCAATTTTTATTGATAAAAAATGAACCTAATGAACTAAATCACAACTTAAATAGAGTTCAAAATAACATGAGGTATGATTCCACTAAAATCGTATGGCACACATTTATGTTTGCAAGCATTTTGTCCAGAACTTCAATAATAAGAATACTGTTAACCAGATGCCTTTGTCTCGGCTTCCACTGATAACACTGTGCGTAACTTTTGTAAACATACAATGCGGTATATTTGTGTACGAACATGTTCATCGAGTGCGCTCTACATTCAGTAATTCGGTCTTTAACATGGAAATATTGCTTTTTTGCTTTATTGATTTATTTATTTTGTGCCAATTCATAATAATTAGATGACAAAATATACGCGAGAAAAAATGTTTTATTCTCCGCAGCAGCAGCAAGACTGAGTGCGCGGACATTGTGTGCGTGTGCTATGTGGCACGCAGCATTTTGATAATAATGATTGCTTGTGTGAGTCCACCAAGAGAAACCTTTGTGGGGCTCGTGTATTTATGCAACCGCTCACCGGCGTTCGCCGCTCCACAATGTGTGTAAAAATATTGAACAAATATTCTCTTAAGTGATAATAGCGCACGTGAGCATTCGCTAGATGATTCGAGGAGTGTTGTGGATGCTTGCGTGTCCGCTGCGGCCGCTGAGTTTATTTTGCAGATTGTTATGCTCAGTGCTCAGACTGCAAAGAACTTGGATGGGCAAGCTTGAGCATTTTGCTGCTCAGTGAACGCTAACCCTTAAGCATTTACGAGCATAATATACCTTTTGACTGCGACTTCGTAAGAGTCGATTCGAGTGAGAGTTCCGCCTGTTGACTACAGGTATTGATTTAGTTAGGTGTGAACTGACGGCGACAAACGGGTTTATATCACAAACAAGTTAGAAATTGAAAATTGATATTTAGAAACACCTAGTGTAAGTTTTTGTTTATTGCAAGTATAAAAAAGCTTTAAAAAAAGGATAAGTATCAGTAAAAAACCAACTATAAAACAATTTGTAATTGTAAAGCTGCAAAGTTCAAAGCCAGCGTATACTTGTTAGGAAAAAGGTTTCGCCAATATCGATTCAGGCCTGAAGGGAACGGATGACTGAAAACTGACTATCGATTCCTTAAAATTAACGCACTCAAACCAGAGAACGTACTCAATTATTGTGGTATGGTATGGTGGTACTCTTTGCTAATAGATACTTTGTCTCAATTTGTTTTTACGTTATTTTACACTGATACCTTTTTAGTCTGCATTAGAATTTATTAGTTGTAGCCTTTGGTTGTAGCTTTTATAACATAAAAAACTATAAAGTGTTCATAAAATGTAATTATAATGTACCGAATAAGTGAGGGTATCACATAAATATGCAGAAGTGTATGGTGTAAATAGATCTGTAAAATACTAGTATTAAACTTAAAAAAATAGTTACGAGTATATGACGTGGCGATATTCATATAGTATTAAAAATTTCGGTAAAATTAAATTACACAACAACTGACTTCCTATGTTATAAAACGTAAGATAATAACTATAAGTAAAGTTTTAAAATACGCCAAGATTTGTAAGTTCAAAAACTTCTTGATAATATTATTTTAAAAGGTAAAAAAGTAGTATTCTTTTAACAGACCTAATTTGCATGTCGTTAAATGGAAATAAAGCCTATAAAATAATTGTGACGATCATTTTTAAACAAATTAATTTAAAGGTGAACCAATTAAAGGAAACTAGAACTACTGATATATTCAGAGATTTATATTAACCACATAGAAGTAAGATAACAGGAATAAAATTCTTCGGTTTTAAAGTCCTTATAAAAGCCTAAAGTCAACTTTTTATACGATTGTTTTGCATGATACGAAGCTAACGAAATCTCAAATCGTATATGTTCGATGAACCACAGAGATTCACGAGTGACAAACGGTCTCTACAATTGGCGGTGTCATACAAACGGACTACAAGTGAACAAAAAGTGTACTAAAAAATTGCAGTTTGGGTATAGTTTAGAGCTTAGAGCAATTCGCGTGAAATTGGCATACTATTAGTAGGCTTATAGTAGTATAGTATTAGATTACTTTATGATCTAGACTACCTTTTCCTATGAAACAATAAGTTTTTAAATGATTTTTGAAAATCTAAATTCACACGGAAAAAATTACTTTATTAATTCAAAATTTATTTTTTATTGTAAGTATAATAAAATTTAAATTATTAACTTAAATGTATTTTTTTTTCAAAGTACTAGATTTAAATCTGCTGTAAAATGTGAGTTTTATTTTTTGGCTTTAATTTGATTATAATATCCTGATGGTCTAGCAATCCAATATTCATTCAAAAGTATCCTTCTAAATGGCTCCTGAAAAATATTAGGTTTTATATATTTTTTTTTAAAGAATATAGGAAGTAGTTCCTACTGGTAGTGGCGGTAAAAATTTATATTATACATAACAACCGCCTACCGGTTCAAGCTAAAAACATAAAAGGTATGGCATAAAGGTATAATCGATAACATAAACTTACTCGTAGCACATAATAATCTATGTCAAAGTTTGCTTAGTTACCGTTGCATGAACCGCACATTTACGATTTATTTATAGACTCTAGTAACACATCTAAACGTTTAGTCAATCTCTTACTCTTCTTCACTTGTTAAGAGTTTATAATCTGCTCACCCAAAATAAATAAAACTTACTGGCAGGGCTGAAATTTTTAATAAGTATCATAGCCTTTTATAAAAGTGAAGATTTATATGTGCTAAAACAACTATGAATATATATGGAGTGCACTGGTAGAAAGACAATTTTAAAGAAAATCTTTAAATGGGATATATATTTTCTGCATTACAGGAGAAATTCATATACCATAAAGTTACCGTAAAGTTTAAAATTGATAAGCAGAGTTTGCAATATAGTCTACTTCAAATATACATTTAACCGAGTTATAAACAAGCCAATTATAAATAATAGAAAGAAACAATAAGTATTTAGGCATAAAAACATTCAATTTAATCAAAATTTTTCATTTATATTTTAAATTTTTGAACCGTTATATCATAACAACGACTGTAACGAATTATTCCGAACGGGAACAATCCAGACCCGTCAACAGCGTGCGCGATCGACAAGGCTTGTTATGTAAACATGATATCTGTGTACTTGCTATTTATAAATACAAACGATTAGATATCCACTATAGCCGTGTATATAAAACGGTATGTAATGTACGTATGTACAAGATAACGTTTAGCTGGATGTGGGGTGGGGCGTCGCGGCTCGATCGATGTCCGTCACTCCCTCTGCACTTCTGCGTTGCAGTACTGCATCCCTCACATCTTGGAAAATCCCTGCAGCTTCTTACGAGCCCATTTACTTTTATTATACAGTTTAGTTTATAAGCCGTTGTGCTGCGGTAGAGGAAACTATCCACTTGTAGTAAACTTGTTGTCGTTGTCGTAAATCGGAATTAGTTTACTATTATAAATCATAAATCTGAATTATTTTACTCGGAAGTATTTAGATTACTTTTTTCGACATCATTTGTAAAATACTGAATTTTTCTGTATTCGAAGAATACACTTCAAAATGTACTATGTGCTTTTCAAAAATTTTCGTTCGAAATTAAAATTATATTTTTGACACTTTATTAATTCCTTTTTTGTAGTTGGGAGTAAATATTGTTCTATTTTTCATTTAAGTTAAAATATTAATATTATTATTCTTAAAATTCAATTATTACGATTTAAATATTTTATAACTCATAATATTAAAATATGCATTGTGGCAAATTAATAAATAAGGATACATCATCAAAGTTTCATTATCAAGTAATAATAATATTGCCAAGTTTCGCATTAAATCGTTTACTACTGTGAAGTGAAACTTTTTACCACATAAAACGCGGCAAACATCTCGAAGTATATGAATATTATAAAGTTCTTTCATAAGAAAAGTAGGTAAAAATTATATTCTGTCTTGCTGTGTTGTTAATAATTTACAATGCTGAATTTTTGTTAGTTACTTGTAACGTATATTAGCAAGGCTGCAAGTCATTACGCAATACCTCGACCGCTGAAAACTAGTCATTCGGTACATTAGAGTAGTGGCGGGAGATTTGCGGAGGCTAACTATCGAGCGGCAACCGGCGAGCGGCGCAAACCACGTGACTTATCGATCAGCGCGCCCACGACACTCGGAAAAATCAACCGCTGACAGCTTTCATGGGCCACCAGCGTCTCCCCCCGCGGCTCTGCACCCCTGTGACTCCCGCCGCCCTCATTAGCACCTTTGTACCTCGCTTGTCTCTTAATATAATACCGTAATAATACCACTCACTGACTCCGCTTCCGCATTCCCAAATATCAGTTATGATAAACTTCGTGTTTAATTGCAGTGACCATATCTTTTAAAATAATCCTTGAACACCTTGTGAGGCAATATGTACTTATGTACCAGACTTACTTGTTTTACTAATTAAATTAAAGCACACAAATGACACGTATAAATAAATAAATAATAATCAAAGAAGGTACATAAACAAACAATGTTGAACTCATGGTTGACCTCCTGTTTACTTGGAGAAATGACTACGTCTTGTTATGAACAGATGACTGATTTAGATAGAAATTGATTTGGCGTCCTCAACTACGCAACAAAAAATTAAATCAGCGATACAACCGAATCATATCTAAATCTATAATTCGCGGTTTAAGAGCCAAATGAACTTATCTCCAAAATATTCAAAAATCGTTTCTTTTTTCATAAAACAGGTCACAAAATGACGTAACGATATATTCAATATATCACAAATTCCAAAAATAAATAATTGTATAATAACCACTTACAATAGAACCAGAAAAGCATAATATGAGTACCGCTAAATTAGTTTTAATTAACTTACTACCAGTTAGGACTATGAGCGTATTTGCAAGAAAAATATTTTTAATCATAAGAATTTTTTTCATTTCACAATATCATACGAACCCTATCAACGTATTTAAGTACGATAATAAAAGAAGTAAAAAAAAATAAGGGCCGCACTTACGTATGTCAACCGATTTTTCGAAAAAATATATATGACATGATAAAAATAAGTATATAAGCGTAAACCTATATAAAAATGAATAATTTTGACTTTTCAATAAACAAATATATATATTTTTTCGTCAATTGTACATTATCTCTATTAAATAACTGGTAAAGATTGAAGACGCAAATCATCCTATTTTTTACTCTTCTGTAAAATTGAGAAAATGTAGATACTTTCATCTGACTCTTACACCACGCATTATTCTTGGTAAGAAAAACTTTTCCTAAAATTGTTATGCATGACCGTTAATAGAGTTGAAAGCGGAAACTAATTCATACAGAAAAGTTACGGATTAATGTCTATTTCATTAAAGTCAGCCTTATTGTGTTATGCGTAGGGCTTATAATGGAAGGGAACGAGATAAGTTACGCGGCGTGGACAGTAGAAATGTAGTGTCCTTTGACACTGACCTATATTTGGAATGGACGGCGCGCACCGCTATAATAATATTTCAACGAGACAAAATGAGACAGTAATTAGTGAAACTAAGTAATGTGAGAAAACGTTTGTTGTTGTTTTGGCATACGTTTCTTTTTTATTACGAAAAATGCCTATCAAGGACCAACTATATAATTATATCGGTGTGACCCGAATACCTTATTGTAATAATATGTTTTGTGGTCACATTGCCGTAGACGATTCGCAAGAATAACATCGAGCTAAGTTTGACCGGTCTACAAGTTTAACAGATTACTAAAAGTAACTTGTAAAACTTTTAGACCTAGGTACCATAGGTACTTTTTACAAATCTTATTTATTATAAAAACCTATTAAAAAGTATAAATCTTAAATTGTATACTAGTAACTTATGAGTTTATCACTAAGCAACAAAGTAAAAGCGCTACGAAAAACACGCATCAAAGTTATTCACCCCGGCCTCACCAATGTAGCTAGCGTAGCTGTCTACGAACCAGGCATCTACGCATTGCGTAGACGCCGCTAGCTTCGTAGATATTACAAGCAGTGAATTTACAGCAAAAAGAAATTCATTGAGACCACTTATTACTAAAAGCGAATCACTCTCTCAATAGATATTCGTTCGTAATCACACTAATATTATAACGACGAAAGTTTGTATGTGCGTGTGTGTGTATGTTGGTTACTCTTTCACGCTAAAACGAATGAACCGATTAGGCTGAAATTTGGAATCGAGATCGCTCATACCCAGGATTAACATATAGGCTACATTTTATTCCGGAAAATAAAAGAGTTCCCGCGGAAATTGAAAAACTTTAATACACTTTTTAACCAGACGCCAGATTCGTAGCGAAGCGATGTGTTTCTATAAGTGTTAGTAGGTAGTGTGTTCTTTTAGAAATCTTAATAAAAAATACTCTCTGAAACTTCTTTAATAAAAAGTACTATCCTGAAATGTTACAAAAAACGACTTCGGCGCAAATGCGTTTAAAATACAGAATAGTGAACCTTTACTCCACTATTACTATACCTACTTAATGTAAAAATAAAAATTATTATTATCTCCAATAATGTGTCAATTTGTTTTTGTTAAAGATCCTTTAAAATTAGTAAAAAAACAAGGTTCCTTTTATTTTTTATTCACAGCAGGCAAATAAAATTTTGTTTATTGTGTCGCGTTGTTTCGACTCTCTCGTAGTGCCTTGAGCCTTTAAGTGAGTCAGCTAAATATTAGCTAAAGATGTTACTACTACTGTTTACTATGAGTACCTAGTGTATGCAACAGGTTTGAAGCAAAATTAGAAGCTCTTGACTCTATTAATACAGTATATTCTATTAATATACTGTATAGTGCACTGCCGCTCCAGTTCTGGCTATTTCTTTAAATAAAAATGGATAAAAATAGTAGTGATAACAGTGTGAATGAACTCTACTTTTAGAAAATTATAATAGAATTAACTTAACTATGTATTCTGCCGTCGTAGTTGAAAACACAGTAACTTAAATGTAACTTCTATTTAACTTACTGTGTTTTCAATTACGAGGGCAGTATTTTTAAGTATGACTGCGAGATACCTACATTTTAAAAAAGTTTTTTAATCGGGTAAAAAAATATAATTATGTTGGCGATCAAAATGTTTATTTTGAAGTCTCAAAGATACAGAAATATGTAGCTCATATCAAAATCTGTTCTAATGTATTCAAAACTTGTAAGAACATCAAGTCGAATAGACTGAAAAGTGAAGTGAAAAGAAAAAAGAACTATACTATGAGTTGATACCGCTTAAATCGATTAGTTTTTAGGTTTATTTAGGTCTAATTTTGTTCGCCAGATCGTCATATCTCACCGTATGCGGTAAGGGCATATTATGTGCGGGAGTTTGCGTGCGTAGCTCCCTACGTGCCAAAGCTCGTCGCGTTCGTGCCTCCTTCAGTGCATAGGCGCCATAATCTGACAGGAAAGAAAACGTATATTGTTAGATACCAATGCAAATATCAGTAGTAACTACTAGTAGAGTCATCGCCTATTATTTTTTGTTATGATAATAATTATAGTAAATACCTACAACAAGAATAAAGTTTTGAAACTGTAACTCAACTACGATCAATTGATTCGTTCAAGAGTTTAGGCGCTACAGTTGAACATAGACTGCTTTATTGGGGAACAAAAAACGTGTATGCTCTGTGCATTTCTTCTCATCTGGTAGCCAATTTTTAGTCTACATAATTATATCAAATCTCAATAAAAACATATTAGTATTATTATTATTGAACCGAACTTGAATTTTATATCGCAAAACAATTTATTGGTAAAAATTAATTAGGTAATTTTTTAGATGTGTTGATTTACTAAATAACAGCATAATATCTATCGTACATATTCAATTAATTTTTGAGTTAACTGTCATTATATATTTGTGAGCACGTCATTTCTACACTTCCACAAGTATATTCCACAAGTATATTATAGTATGTCGATGTGACCAGGCTTCTGAAAGACCTCACCGCCTTGAAATGCGAACTCCAGGATATCCGTAGTGAGACCGTCTCCAAAGTAGAAATGACCCAATTTCAAGCGAAAATTAGCTCGGACATTTCGCAGGTCCTATATTCTATTAAAAAACCACACCAGCATCTGTCTCCCAAGGCAAGTGAATCTACAAAAATGCCTACGAAAATCATTTCCACGCCAACTAAGGAGGATATTCAATCGCCTGTACTTGTACCACAACATAAACGCACGAGCTCCGTTGAAACTGTGTACACGCCGACCTATCGTGATATTGTTCAACGCCCGACCTGGCAAGCGAGAACAAACCATACGAACGCTCGCCGTTCGGGTCAAGATTGCGCATCAATAGATCCTACTACACATACTGTTCATGATATTAATTTACTTACCACCGCCAATGAGGATGATTTTAAATTGGTTGCTCGGAAGAAAACAAAGAAGAGGAATATGCGCGGCACCTTGACCAGTTCAACCCGAATCTCAGTAAGCGAATCAAAAAGTGCTATTTATCTGTCTCGAGCTACAAAAAACACTACTGAAGACGATATTAAAAACCATATAAATGACATGGGTAAGGAATGTGTCAGCATCGAAGTATTGAAACAAAATCGCGAATTGGACTTTAAATCTTTTAAAATAGTGATTGTCAGTAGCCAATTGGATACCTTTTTGGATAAAAACTTTTGGCCTGCTGGCTTAGTATTTCGTCGTTTCAGAGAACGTAATGCCGTTAGTAATCATAAACAAAATGGTCAGTACAACCAAAGTAAATAATAAGATAACAATTGCATCGTTTAACTGTAAGTCGGTTAAACGATCTGCGCAACATGTTCGTGACCTATGTCAACACGTCGACATAGTCGCTCTCCAAGAAACATGGCTGCTGCCACATGATATTAATTTTGTAAATGAAATTGATAAAGATTTCAGTTGCTATTCGAAATCTTCCGTAGATACGTCTAGCGGCATGTTGCGTGGCAGACCATACGGCGGGCTTGCGTTAATGTGGCGCAGATCGATGTTTCCGAATGTGACAATAGTTGACTGTCATAATGACAGACTAATTGCTATTAAAATTAAGAGCAGTAACTGTGAAATGTTAATTTTTAGTATTTATATGCCCTGTGACAGTGATAAAATAGACGACTTAATTGAATTTACCAGCTGTCTTTCGCAACTTAATGCTATCGTGAGTGATAATAACATAGAGGTTGTATTTGCATTGGGGGATTTTAATGCGCATCCTTGCGCCCGTTTTGGGCGGGAACTTTTTGAGTTTTGCTCGGCTGAGTCGTGGGTTTGCGCTGATGTTAACTTCCTAGGCTTACACTCTGATACCTTTACATTTGTATGTGAATCAAGTGGATCGAGAAGATGGCTCGACCACTGTCTAGGTACGGTGGCGGCTTGTAAAATTATTAAGGATGTAAGAGTTGACTATGGCGTAAAATGGTCAGACCACTATCCTTTATTGATAGATATTAATATAGACGTCATTGTTAAAAAAGTAGAATGTAAGGATAGTACTTCCAGTAATTATAATAAAATTATTTGGAATAACAGAAATATTGACCAGATAAACCAATATGGAGAATATTGCTCGAAGAAATTAAAACTTGTCAACTATTCTAGTCATTACGATAGCTGTGATAAAGCTGGAGAGAACTGTGATATTTTAAATTGTAAGTTAGTTATTGATAGTATGTACAATGAAATGGTAAGTATTTTACAGGACGGAGCCGCTTTAAGTTGTTCTCGTATCGGTGCTGGCAAAAGGGGTAGACGGGTCGCCGGCTGGAATTATCATGTGAAATCAAGTCATGAGCAAGCTAGATTATACTTTACTTGGTGGCTTGATTCTGGTAAGCCCAACAGTGGATATATCTATGAAAATATGTTAAAATTCAGAAAAATATTTAAAACCAAATTAAAGTGGTGCCAGAAAAATGAAGAGATGATTAAAATGAACTTACTTGCCGAAAACAGAGACAAAAAGAATTTTCCCAAATTCTGGAAAGCGACGAAAAGTCTTCAGCACAAAGATGTACTGCCAGTAACAGTTAATAATGAACAGGACCCGATGCGCATCGCTGACATGTTTGCTAAGCACTTTAAAATCCAACCTGTGGATGCATATGGTGAGCAAAATGCTGAGGCCACCATTGATAATAAGCCCTTGCATCAAGAGCAATCTGTCGATCTAAGTCATATTTTCACTCCTGATCACATCGCTCAAGTTGTAAGAGGCATAAATCGTGGCAAATCTCCAGGCCATGATGGACTCAGCATTGAGCATATACTCTATGCCAGCGATGAAGTATATCGGATCCTGTCCATTATGTTTAGATTATGTTTAAAACATAGTTACCTGCCCAGGGGACTCTTAAAAACAGTAGTTGCCCCTATTGTTAAAAACAGAACCGGCGACCTGTCTAACCTTTCCAACTATAGACCTATATCGTTAGGTACTATTGTTGGCAAAATTCTGGAGAGACTTTTGCAACCCGAACTGACCAGGAATTTTAAAATTGATGACGCACAATTTGGTTTTCGTGCCGGACTCTCCACGGACTCGGCCATCTTGAGTCTGAAATATACTGTAAACTATTATGTTAATAGAGAAACATCAGTATATGCATGTTTTCTTGATTTAAGCCGGGCGTTTGACCTCGTAAACTACAAAATCCTATGGCGAATACTTGCGAGGCATGCACCCAGAGAATTGGTGAATCTGTGGAGATTTTGGTACGAAAATCAAACCAACTATGTAAAGTGGGGCGACGCACATTCTAGTGAATACAGGCTAGAATGTGGTGTACGTCAAGGAGGGCTGACGTCTCCGGACCTATTTAACCTTTACGTCAACGGTCTAATTGAGGAGCTGAGAAGAGCCGGGGTCGGTTGCCATATTGGTAACGTTTGCGTTAACAATTTGAGCTATGCGGATGATATGGTTCTTCTCAGCCCCTCAATTAACGGTCTTAGAAAACTGCTCAATATTTGTGACCAGTTCTCTAAAGAACATGGTCTCAAATATAATGTAGCAAAAACTGAAGTACTCGTCTTTAGAGCTGGTAAGGGTCCGGAGACGATTCCGCCAGTATTTTTAAATGGATCGTCAGTTCGGGTTGTAAAAAGTTTTAAGTACCTTGGGCACATCTTAACAGAAGATTTGAAGGACGACAGAGATATGGAGAGGGAGCGCAGGGCTCTCTCGGTGCGAGCTAACATGATTGCGCGTAGATTCGTGCGCTGCTCTGATGAGGTAAAGGTGACCTTGTTTAGAGCATTTTGCCAATGCTTTTACACTTCTCAGCTGTGGACAAGGTTTACCAAGCGAAGTTACAATACGCTTAGGATTCAATATAATAACGCCTTTCGCATCCTAATGAAGCAGCCTCGTTTCTGCAGTGCCAAATCTATGTTTGCCGCCGCGAGAGTTCCTGACTTCTTCGCCATTCTCCGTGCGAGAACAGCTTCCTTCTGGGACAGGCTAAGACATAGTCCCAACTCAATCTTGTGTGCTGTAAACGATGACCTAGCTAACCCGTTTGCAAGGTATTGGTCCAACCTGCACCGATACGAGAACAATACTTTTACTTGAAAGTATAGGCTCAAAAGATTTCTTAGTTATTTTTAATTTGTGTTAGTAATTAGTAATTATTCTTATTTGTACTTTTATTATTTTTAACTTGTTTTATTTGTATAATGAAACATAATATGTATAATATGTATGTAAAACTATGGGTCCTGTTACCTGAAAATAAAACATTATTATTATTATTATTATTATTATATTTAGGCGAGATTCATAACTTGAATACGATTTTTTAGGATTCTGAAGCTTAAATTGATTTTATGTGCAATCCATGAAAAATCGTACGATTTGAGAAATATTTTTTCAGCAATTGAATTGCACGGAATTCTTGAATAAATCGAATCAATTTATCTATTAACTAAATTAAATGAGATATCGATTTCGTATGAAATTTTGCTACGTATTATTACGTGTAAAAAATAAGAAAGGATGTCCCGATATTAACTACACTGTCTTCTATTTCCTTTTCAAAGGAGCCCTTATGTAAATGATAAAAATTACAATACGAATTGCTCTGTCAAGCTCGCGCCTAATTGCGTGACAAGAATGCTATTTCCATATTCATTATTATGTTTATGCGACTGTGACGTAACTAAATGTGACAACAACTTTAATATTTCAGATCGTATTAAAATAATTTGGTCTGCATTTGTTGTTCGAAGGGTTTTTTTATCCTTGCTACCCTTCGACAGCCTGTTACGATTGAAACACCTGCTGTTTATATATCATATTATAGGGGTATACGTTCCCGTATCTTTGTTATGAGAACTTATTGTTGTCAGGTTTTCTTTTTGTGAAATAAACTTTTAACTTTTTTCTGCTTTTTGATAAAACAGTTTAATAGTAGACCAAGAGATGGAATTATCAAATCCTCTACGTCGTAATATGATCCCGTTAACTTGTATAACAATAAATTTTAAGTAATTTTAATTATGTTATTACAATTACAAAGAGGCAAAGTCTGTCCAGTACCAGTATATTAACAGTCATGTAAAATAATATGTAGCAACGTACAAGTGACCGGCGTAGTAACAGGCGTGTAGATGCATGCATTCATGTTCCACATAACGCATACATAGCCGCATAGTTAGAAAAGAGACGCGGTCGTATTCACGTAGCCTGTGCAAAGTTCATAGCGAGAGGCGACGCGGGTGTTAGCGCCCCGGTCAATATGTAGAGTGGCTGTGCGCCGTGCGGGCAATCAATCCGCGCGGGGGACCACCTGTAGCGCGGCCCCACCCTCCCCACCCTCCCCACCATCGGCACGTGACGTAGGCGCTGAGAAATCCGCCCAAACGTAAACATTAATTCTTACTTCATTCTTCATTGTTCAGACTTCAGAATGTCGCCCCGCGACGCGTGCGGATTCCGATCTCTCTCGTATTGGTAAACAAACTTCGCTCAACGATTAAACTAAACCAACTGCAAAACCGAATACGCCGTGGCTATGCTTGTAATTCAATTACGTTCAAGGAATTACTACGGTTACTGAAGGAGAATTGATTTTTCTTTGTGCATTGTTACATTAAGTACCAATCTTTATTTATGGATGATTTTAAATGACTTAGATAGTATTCCAGTTTTTTTTATAAATGCTATATCCTAAAAACTACTAAAGCATCCTAGATATCTCAGGTATAAATAACATTTTATTATTAAATTGTTGGCTGAAGAATATTTTATTATCGTTAACAGTTGGGTTTTTAGACTTCACAAGTTATGTAGGTATTTTATTGATGTTGCCAAACCATGAAACCTTTAAAAATCTCGACGCTTTTCATAACTTTTAAACTTTTTGAAACCTGCAAACCTTCTCAATAGAAATGTCGAAACAGTTACAAACTTTCCCGACAGTTTAGCACAGTCTTTTTAGGGGTTCTACATCCTAATAAAAAATGAAACCCTCATAGAATCATTTTGTTGAATTTGCGTCGGCCCTTTTTCTCAAAAACTGGCAGAAAATATAGCTTCATTCTGCTTTGAAAAATCTGGATTTGTTGTTTAAGATTGTACTTACTAAGAGTCTACAATCTTAAAATTTACAACCTGAACTTGACTAATATTCCCCTCTCCAAGCTTGTGTTAGGAGTGGGAATGAGGGTAGTGCAACGCTGGGAATTGAACCATCGATCTTTTCAGTTTTTAGTCCGCTTTATAACATTGGGCTATTGAGGCTATAAATCTTGTCGGGCTTGCTTATGTTAGAGATAATTATGTTATGCAATTTTTTAGTTGTCTCCCTCAGGTACTACTGGGAAAATATTTTACGAACAATATAAAGCAAGTTTATGCTATATCCGTGTTATAATATATACGTATCTACCAGAAATTAAAAACATAATAACAGCTTCAGTGTTTATTTTGGTCTGGATTAATTTAAATACAACATTTTTTCCTTTCAATAAATTCATAAATTAAGATCTATTTATTGAATGTAAAAAAATATTAAGACATTATTTTAATTTTTTTTTTGCGCAAAGGAATTCATAGCGGAAATGCAGCCAGTATTCTTGGCACTTTTCCACGAGGGTATGATTTGTGTAGTAATTCGCTTAAAATAGCTATAATTTTTATTGTTACATTTAAATTAAAAAAAAAAAAACATAAAATAGCATTGATTTACACATCTTTTGATCTACGAGTATATCCAGATGTGTTCATCTACAGAAATATCTTTTTTTAAGTATAATGAAACGACGCTAGTGTAGTTAGCGATACCAACCCATGGGCATGGCATGATCAGTATGGTGCACGTGGTGCGCGGGGTAATCGTAGCGGTAGTAACGCATGTAGGGATCGTGCGCGTGCGGCGAGTAGTAGGCGTGCGCGTAGGGCGCGTAGGGCGGCGGCGCGTAGCCGTAGCCCTCCCAGCCGGCGCCCGCGCCCGCGCCGTACGCTGGCCCGCGGTACTCGCCGTAGTTGCAGCAGTCCATCGCAGCCCGCGCCTACGCAGCCGGCAGCGCGCCCGGCCATGCTCGCCCGCAACCGCGCGCACTCACACGCATCGCACTCGCGCGCGAACTTCACTGCCTCTTAACTACCTAGCCAGCTTCAAATGCATTACAGAAAATGAAATAAAATGCCTACATCGCTTACAAAATCCCCTATATTTTATGTAGAAATCTTTAAACAGTTTAAATTAAGTTCAGGGTGAACAGAGTCACGAAAAGATCGAGCGCAGTTTCGCGGCGGGAAACGGACACGGCTGCGACGTTAGCTTGCGAAAAGAGGTCGGTCGAGTTTGCCGGCGTCGACGAGAGATTCAGTGAACGAGGGCCGGGGAGAGGCGCGGGCCCGCGGGAGGGGCGACGCCCGCTCGCCGGGTGCCGGCGACTCGGCGCAGCGCGGCGCTCGACGGACGCCGACTGAAGGCGCCGCGGAATCGATACGCCGCGCCGCGTGCCCGCCTGCCCGCCTGCCCGCGCCCGCTCTACCTGCCCGCGCCCGTATTGCGCGCGAACTTTGTCTTCCTCCACGAAATTTTATATTTAGAACCATGGTGAAACAATTGATCAATACTTTGCACTATTAATTAGTACACACTTTCGCTAGTCTTCAGTGAAAATTATTTCATGCCTGAATCCGTTGCATATTTAGTTTGAATCTTTCACATTTTCACCTTAACTGTTCAGTAGTTTTGAAATAGTTACAGACTTTTATTTAAGTTTAAAATATTACGAATTAATTTACTAAGAATAATTTACAATTGCAATGGGCCAAAGGTTTTCCTTGGGTTTAAATATTTTCCGATTTTCCCAAGTAGGTACTCCTACTACTTTTTTCAGATTATTACTTTGACGATTTTTTAAAAGTATGGATGTTTATTGAGCGATCAAGTCACAGTAAGCGTATCTATTTTAATAAATCACACGTCGTAATCAGGAAATAAGCAGTTGCAAAGTTTTATCGAATTGCGTGTAAGCGGCACTGACCCACATAGACGATATTATAGCTATGCGACGAACCACGCACCACCCGTCGTCCTTCAAAAAGACCGTTATTGCAAACTTTTTCACTCGCATTATCTATCAGTTAGAGGTTATATCCTAGTATAAGCATAATGTATCCCTACAGTTTAGCACGGTGAGCCTATTATTCTTATAAATACTTAAGAAAACTTTGAAATGTTTTGAAATTTATTAACTTACTAGAAATAAAAAAATTACCAAAATATTATATACGAAAATTGACTCCTGAAAGAAACTGCATGAAACTCGTAGCCTCTTTCTAATGGTCAATCTTTGAATATATTATTCAGACTTGCTTTTGTAAAAAAAACTTATTTAAACAAGTTTATTAGGTTGATGCGTTTTAATTACAAAAAATTAAGTAGGTAGGAACATATGGAATATTTCAAAAGCTCTGAATGTAGGTAGGAACAACGAAACAGAACATCGTATATGTTACTAGACTAGGCACTACGTAGTTCTACACAGCCTCACTTCCAGTCGTTGATCAATAAACATTTCTATTGATTATCTTGTTAGGTACCTACATCGTTAAAGCGAACTCAAACAACTATGGTCGAACGTTATAAGAATACTGAGTAGCATTGCAGCTAATAAAAAATTAAAGCTAAAACTTCAATAACGAATCATTTATTGTTCCATATTCGAATTTTGAGTTGGCGCCAAACAAACTACGAATAGGTACTGTGAATCGACCAACGCATTCGTCGCGCGCAATTCAAACTAAACTAGGTACCTACCCTATTTTTTGCATTAATTATCTTAAAAGATTAGTTTCCTAGAAAAACCTTAAGTAAGTAAGTAACTATTTGTTAACAAAATAAAATCCAAAAAGTAGAGATTTTCATTTTACGTTTTTGTGATTAAATAGGTTGGTGTATAATTTAGAGCCGAATTATCTATTTAATTAACATTTTATTTAAAATGCGTTAAATAAGTACCTAACTAAATGTTTTCGTAAGTTTTTTCATCGTTTTATGTGATGTTGATATTGGACTTGAGCTTATTTTAAAGGACTATTAGCACCTATCATAGTTTGGAACCCTCAGATATGTATCCTAATGGTATCGTATCGAGTAGAGAAGCCAGGCGGGTTATCATGCAGATTGCGGCAAATCAATAGGGGCGCCTCGGCCACTGACGGCGGATGACGATCAATAGCGTCCCAACGGAGCTGTCTCCGCATTAAGGGGCTTCCTCGAACGCCTTCACATATATCCACAAGCTATACACTTCATACCTACGTCACTTCGTGTCACAGAAACAGCGCTCCTTACTTCGAAGTGCATGTTTATGAAATTACCTACCTCTAAGAACATGGTTGTGTTCAACTTTTAATTACCTTCCAGTTACCCACTTAGGTACGTATTAGTAGAAAGTCTACTAACGTATATTTTTGTAGTAGCTCGGTACCTAAGTGGGTAACTGGAAGGTAATTAAAAGTTGAACACAACCATGTTCTTAGAGGTAGGTAATTTCATAGTGTAATTCAGTTCCAGTGAACACGGGGTTCATAAGTAATACAATAAATATCGCTACATATCAATAAGTAATAAGTATTCGTTAATAATTTAAAGTAGGTACAGACAACTAAGTAGTTACCTAGCTTTGCCCGAGACTTTATTTCGCGTGGAGGAATTTTAAAAGCCTAGCCTCGCTTATATCACTCTCCATGTCTTCAACTATTTAACCCATGCATTTTTTTTTCGAAATTATATAAGGAAGGTTCATACCTAGGTACTGTGATAATACAAAGGTATTATGTATTATCACAGACTAAATTAATAGGTATATTAATTTAGTATATACCCTTGCCGTAAGTAATACCTACTTATCAACTTACTAGCTGACTGATCTAAGGACCTACACAGGAGAGCTGCATTTTGATTTGCAAATCTGCGACTTTCCAGACTGAAAAGTTAGCGGTTTGGCTGCAGTTCAGTTATGTCAACTACATTTTAATTCCAATCAACTGCGCAGTCCAATTGCATTTCGAATGTCTAGGTAGACATTGTATCCGACTCTTGTGATTTCGTTTACCTAGTTAAGTAGGTATTTACCCTTAAGTTGACTAACATACTAGGTAGGTACCTACACTTAGAAAAAGAATTTCAAGCTAACTTAGGACAAACTAAGTAAGTAAGTAGGTAATATAAGTGATGACTGATGATATTTGTGTTGGGGATTCGAACCTACAATTAGTTATGTGTTTTAAGCATTTAAGCAGACCGTACCATAGAGAAAAAAAATCTACTTTCTGACCGTACCTACCTAAACCTAAGTAAGAGCTAAGTAGATACCACACCATTATTAATTATTGCACGTTTACCAGGTATATATACATCATAGGTCGAGTTACTGATACTTTACCCTGTGCTTATACCTACTTACGTTGATATCAACACGTCATAAGTATAGTCCGAGAGCCCGTAGGAACTTCCTTAGGGGTGATTGATTAAAGCTCGAAGTTACTTTTTAATCTGGCTTATTTTTCGGTTTTAAAAAAATGCCTATCTACCTGCGTATTATTGAATACGTATATAAAAACGAATTGATTCCCGCGACTTCGTTCGCGTGGATTGAGGTTTTTAATTCCCAGGACTCTCTTATTTTGCGGGATAAAAAGTAGCCTATGTGTTATTCCAGACTGTAATCTATATCTGTATTTCAGCCAAATCGGTTCAGTCGTTGCGGCGTGATTGAGTAACAAACATCCATCCGTACATCCAAACTTTCGCATTTTTGATATTAATAGGATATTGTAAAATTAGTTGAGCCTTTTTTATGAGCGGCGAGGTCCCCCTCATTTGCCAGAAAATATTTCTCCAGAATTCATTGACCGTCATAGGTACCTACGTCTAGTACGCAATAGCGACTCTAGTTACTCTATACCTAGTCTAATGGTCTCATTAGCTGGGTACCCACCAGACGATCCAAAATGGATCGGCGATCCCGCGATCCGCGATCCAAAATCGTGAACGTGGAGCGTGGATCGTACTAGGCCGATCCAGTTTGTTTAAACTGCGATCCTAAACTACGGATCGGGCGCAGCAGGGAGCGCGCGCTCCAATACGAGCGCACGGATCGCGCGCGGCACGTCCACACCGCCTGCACATTTGGATCGCGCTCCTGCCGCGTGCGATCGGAGCGCGACGGATCGTCCGGTGGGGACCCAGCTAATCGATCCGAATACTCACAGAAAATATAATACGGTTAGAATGTTCTGTGAGTGTTGGTGAAAATCTTTACGTCACCGGGTCAGAAGGCCAGTACCTACCTACCTACTTAAGTACCTATAGGAATTTCGATGACCGTCACTGTTATGAAAATTAATACCTATTGCCTAAATAACAGTTTTAAAATGTAAAATGCATTCTAGTTACGCACTAAATATAAAATCCATACAGGATTTTCAAACAGCGTTCCCCACGAAACATGAAACAGGAGCTGTTGCCGCGCGGCCAATTTAAATTCACCCACGAAAATGTAAGGGTTTGTTGTGTTGATAAATGGTTTATATTTTAAGTATTCGATCTGCAGTTCTGATAAACAGTAATCGATGCTTGAACACTGAAGAGCATCTTTAAGTTTCTAAATACTTACTTATAAATAGGTAGTGTGTTTTAGTAACTGAGCGCACTCAAACTAACGAAAACTTTTGTAACGTAATATTTTAAAATTACCCATCATTAAAATAAGGGGCTTTGGGTATTTAATCTATTTCAGATTTCAGAAATAGGTTTCGTTGATTGATATTATGTTTACTATTTGGAACTTTTCTTCGCTGAATTTTTCGTAATTATTGTGTTAATTTGGCTGCTGAAATCGACAGTTTCAATGAGCAAGTGGATTACGAGTACTCGGATAACAATGAATTTCATCTGCAACATAGCAGATACATTTCAGGTGACTTGGCATATTGAATAAAATTAACATAACTGAGAAGCATCTTTTATTTGTAACATAATTTAAAATATAAATTTTGTAAAATTTTCGAATAAAATACTTAACAATATTTAACATTATACATACTGTATATTTAACTACTATGAAAAGTAAATACTTATAAATATATTCTTTCTTACATTACTACAATCCACGTTTCTTAGTAACTAAACTTTCTTGAATAATTTATTACTTTTCACTAATGGCATTTACACAAAATCACACATTACATGCAATTTAATCCATAACATCTTCCAAGTAGGTATCTTTATATAGGTCCATCATCATCATCCATTGGTACTTAACACTATTCACTAAAATCTAAAGAGACAAAAAATAATATTAAGTAACCGAAGAAAAAGTGGAAAATTATAATAAGCTTGGTAACTCAAAATATATAAAATCTGTATAATGTAACAACATATTTATTTTATAATTTTGGCACAATCTACCAAAATTCTATCAATAATGTAATAAGCACTTATTCCACATTATGTTGAACCATCATTTTAATTAATTATTTATTATTGTCTACCAAAAATACTGTTTTCCGATTCTCAGAACACATCAGTTTGTTCGTCACTTTAATTTTTTTTATTTTCACTTAATAAATAAAATAATCCGTGTGTAATACTGAAAATTTCTTGTACTCTCAATCTCAAAAAGAAGTGAAAATCGTATGTATGAAAATATTTTCGTGTAAAAGTATGTTTCTAAGTTTACAATAAAATTACCCTTCCTAAATACCCACATATACAACACAAAGTGTACTGAAATCATATTGCAGGCCTTAACAAATCGCTCATTGCTGCAAAAAGGTTTTATCTCAAAAATGTACAATGTAAAAAAAATTACCATTTCATGCTCTTTGAATTAAGTTGTTACAAAGAAAACTCAAAAAAAAAAGAGTACTACTCATAGAATTTTAAAAAGATTATGAAATTTTTTAAAACTTCACAGGTTTTTTTAGATAAAACGAGCGAAATGTGCTTTTTTCAATAGATAAATTATTGAAAATTTTTACTTTTTTTTTACTCTTACTCAGCTCAGACTGAAGATAAAGTTTAAACGAGACATATTTGTGTTTCATTTTAACCTCTATCTTGAGTCTGAGCAGAGCCAGAGTACGCTCTATAGATCTTAGCATTAGAGTGGCCGTTAGAAAGCCTTTAGCCGTCACCCGTCAGTTGTGCGGATGCGCGAGAAAAGGGAACACATTATACAATAAAATGTACAAACTCAGTTAATTTGTACTTAACATGTCTATCTTCAAGACCATCAATATTGTCTTAGCTCACTTCACAAAAACAATATTTTCCAAAATCTCAACTTATTTGGATTTTGGACAATATTTCATACAATTGATTTACGGTAGCAGATATTAAAAAATAGTTTTTTGTTACTATTCATATAGTAGTAAATTGTTCACACCTAAATTGTAAGATCATTTTGGAGCACCAATAAGTGCAGTTCCTACCTATAAATAGCTGTTGCTTTTGCACCGTCATTACTAACACATAATATCTATTTTGGGAGAGATCTTGTTGTCCTTGAAACGTGCAAGCACAACTTTCAATTTATTCAATTTTAATTATTTAGTAATAAATGGTGGTAATAGTTTTTAACATACTTACAAATATCATAAGGCTCATTTGTGTAAATATATATTACTTAAATTCATAATAATTTATTTTTCTTAACATAACTCCAGGGGAATGCACAGTCTACCTTGCAAAAGGTCAGATAAAAGATCGTTCTGATGTTACTGTATATAATATATTGAGGCCAGCATAAAACAGAGTTTTTTACAAATTTTGGTCGAGCTAATTTTCTGTGGCTGGAAAATTTCAGAAATAGTAAATATTTAAACAATTGATAGAAAGTTTGTTAGAAAAATATCAATACACTTATAGAAAATATAGACTCTTCTACCTGACCATTTGCATGGTCTTTTGCATGTCTAATTCCCCTGGACTAACAGTTTGGTAGTCTAAAGATTGTATAATAAATTGTAGAAGGCACAAAAAAATTCCTTTTCTATAAATCTAAGGCACATTTAGTTTACTGGGATACTAATTTCGCTGTCCGTGACTAGCCCACATGTGTTCTTTGAATGTTTCTCGCATTGTGAACGACCTCGGGCAGAGATAGCAACAGAGCCGGTTTGTCAGATCTGAGTGCATTAATCTTACATGATATTTTAGAGCAGATTGGTTGGAATACTTCATACCACAGTGGGGACAGTCACCACATATTGCAGCATGGTTGGATTGCTGGTGAGAAGACATAGTTTGAGATGTTGAAGCGCCGCTCGACAGCACAGGCACATTGGACATTCCGGCCAGTAACAACAAGGCTTGTGACTGTTCTTGAGTATATGAGTCTGTATCGGTTCCATCCTGATGTTCTGACAATAGCACCTCTGGTTCATACTCCATATCTGACTTCGGCGATGGCTTTTCTGCCTTCACTAATGAGTCATCATTTGTTGCAGACTTCATTGGACTCTTGGATCTGGGATTAGAAAAATTCATAGAATCCATGCTTGACTCTTTCAATCGGCTTATAGTATGCATATCTGACATGTTGGATACTTTTTTTAAAACTGGATTGTTGGCACAAACATCACTTTTTGAAGGGTTGATCCCTGAAATAATAAAAAGGGGTTGGTTATTAACTATCATTACATGTTTTATAAGTAATAAATAATAAATTTGAGGAAGTCAGCTCGTAATCTCTCATTACAATTCGAATTGCTGAGGGTAATGGAAGTTTTTTTGGGATTGTGATGGTGGATTCAGAGATTCCTCAACATAATAGTCGAGTTTGGACATAAAGAGAACAGAGAATCAAGAGAAAGAGATTTTGACTCTTATTATATTTTCAGTTATACTTGACATGATCTTCGAGGCATGGAGAAACTGAAAAGGCCAAATTTGGACCTCCAGCAAATTGTTCATCTAACAAGTTACCAATTTGGCTCATCAATACTGGCTAAGCAACCAGCATGATCTGTGATCTGCAAATTTTATTTTTTTGAAAAGAGCGACCGCCAAGTTTCTTGCTGGCTCTTCTCGGCGGGAAAGGCATTCCGAACCAGTGGTAGATTCATTGACGATTCAAAAGTGCTTGTAAAAGTTTATCTGAATAAAAAATATTTCTATTTCAAACTGTCGCAGCTAGCCCATAAACCATAAAATGCAGTAATCTGTAATAGTAATATCTCACCTGAAATCAGAGATCTGGCAAGCATACTGTTCTCGTAATCTGGAAGACTATCATCATTATCAATATTGATTGAGTGGATTTGAGCTGGTGAACTGTTCTCTTCAACATATTCTGTTTTGATCGTAACTGGAATGTCATCTTGTGTACTGACCTACAATGAAAAAAAACCCTTAACTTAGTATAACTAGATTTTGCCTGCATGATACAGGGTAGGCAGTGGCATGCACAGGATGTACTACAGGGTAGGCAGATGATACAAAATGGAAAAATTCTTCAGTGTGAATTATAAAAAACTTAAGGGTAGGCTTTTTATAATTTGTACAATGCCTACCCTTAAGTTTTTATAACTCGTACTGGCGATTTGCTCCATTTTATATCATTTTGCCGCATTATGCCTACCCCGTGTGCACACCACTGAGGGTGGGCATTACGCCACTGCATACATATTAACATTAAAAACCCTAAAGAAGCCATATGATTTTCCAGAGTTAATATTTGGACAAATATAAATATATAATTGTATGTGTGTGTTTGGGAATGTGTTGGTGTGTGTAGAATATATTATATCAATATACAAAACTTAACACCAACCTGGGTAGCTGGGTTTCTTCCATTAGCTGTAACTGGCTGATCAGCTTTGTTTTCAGTTTTTTTTTCAACATGGTTTTCTGGTACAAACAATAAATTGTCAACTTTCACAGTTGAGGCACCATTATTTCTATTATAAATCTCACTTGTTTCTAATACTTTACTCTTTTTAGTGCCATCATTGACAGGTACATCACTAGGCTTGTCGGAAGTGCTACTCCGTCTTTTCTTGAGGGCAGGAATTTTAGCCTCCTTATGGGCAATCCCAAAATTTGATTTTGATGATATGGTAAGTTGATTAAAAAGTTTATTTGTGGCACCACTTGAGAAAAAGCTTTCATTCTAAAAGATAATAACAGAACAAAATTTACTTATTAATAGTTACACTTTAGCATTTCAAGTATATTTATATCTCTGGATTAATGTATATTACATTATGGGTTGTGTGATCTTAACCCAAATCTAAGCAATGCTTGTTCTAATGCACTGTGTATTACTATTTATGTTTAAATGATTTGGACGGGTGTTTAACTTCTTAAGATTCTTCTTTAGTTAGCTATGACAAAAATACTGACCTGCTGTGTTACTCCTGTAAGACCTTTGACTTGAAGGAGAGCTGCTGTATGCAAGAATGATGACAACTTACTTTCTTCAATAAATACTTCTCCTTGGTACATATAGGACAAAAGGCTAAGAATATCGTCAGCAGAAACATCCTTCAATATTATAACAGGATGCTGGCATGGATTTTCCTGAAAAGAAATATTACATTATGTTCCCTATCGGATTTTTAATAGCCCAAGGACAAAAAATATTCATTGTGAAAAGTACTTGTCGAGTGCAAAGTATGATGTGGTAATATTTTCCAGATATTATTAGTGTTAGTAAACGTGAAGGTTATAATGCCCCAAGTCATTCACCTTGAACACATTCCTAAAGTACGGGCTGCATGCTGACAGTATAACTTTGTGAGCCTTGATGTTTCTGCCTTCACAAGTTAATGTTACATCAACCAGATCTTCTGAACACTTTAACGAATCTAACGCACTCACTATATTCGTCTGGAAGTTGTTCCAACGTAAACAAAACTGGTCTGCCATAATTATGTTTTCGTTAAATAAACCTGAAAAACAAAATCACATTCGCAAAGTTTAGATTGTGTACGGATACTCATTTAAAGTAAAGAGAATTAATTCACACATACCAATTCACACATAACTCTATAAAAGATGAGATTTCTTTAGCTATTTAATTAATTTCTAACAAAAATAAGTTTATCAAGACAATTATTTTGTACGAATAAAAATAAAGTGCATGACCTCCAATGACACAGTCTTCTTTCACTTTTCCTCCGCCATAGACAAACAGCAAATTATTGTTTTCAAGTTGTTTTCAAATACCCTGTACCTATACCATATGCTTTGCACTTTTAATGGAATTGGATTCCAGCAATTTGAAAAAAATTTAAAGTTAGTATAACTACCTAGATTCAACGGTTTTCTCGGGTTTCCTATTTTTTCAGCTGTGCAATTGGTATTGTGTAATAAGAAAACCGTAGATAAATAGGTAAAGATTTCATTTTAGAATTAGAGGAGGTTTTGTTATCCAAACAATACATTTTTTTAAAGTTCATTAAAATAAATACGTACTTACTTTGTCTTTTTTATTTATAAACGTGGTAGGTATATATAGCTGGTATTATTATTTTACATGTAGTCGAATGATTCGATGACCGATTCGACTTGAATTGGTAATCGGGTAATCGGTAACCGAAAACAATTATTTACAGGACATCCCTAAGTTTAGTGTTGCCAGTAAAGGTATTATTAATTAGATAACTCCTATGTAGGTACCTACCTAGGTACCTATTAATAGTGAACCTTTGCATTTTTATGAGTGCTCCAAATGATTTTTACCTATTATAAAAATTGACCCTTTATTTTAACTTAATTAATTAGTAGAAATTATTTATGGTCATGTTGCATTTTGTGCCAATGTTGTTTGGTCTGTATTATCATTGACAATTCGTTGCACAGAGTACCTACTTTCTATAGATAAAACTGACAATCGACTGTCAACGTTGTCAACAATCAACATCAACTTTGCCGGTTCACGCGAGGCGACGCGAGGATATTTTTTTTGCTTTGTTATTGTCAGGTGTTTCCTAGAAACGTGTGAGAAAAGTAAGAGAAATTAAGTGCATTCAGAGTAGTTAATTTTAATTAACACAACATTAAGGGTACTATATAATTAACTAAAATGAGTACAGATCCTGAAAGGTTTGATTCCATGCTGTTGGCCATGGCGCAACAACATGAAGGTGGTGTAAAGGATGTAAGTATTGTGTTTTCGAACGTACTAGAAAATAAATCGTTCCGGCGTGCTTGTAGTGTTTACAATAAGTACATGTACCAGAATCCTAAACATTTCTTATACCACAAAGGCGTGACAAAGGCTATCATATTTTTATAGCTAACAACATAATAAGATTTAACCTATGGTAAACAATGTAGGTAAATATGGACTAGGGCAAACCTAAAGATAACATTTTTATTTAAAAAATTTAAGACAGTGTTTCATTATGTTCAGTACCTGTATGTGATAAAAAGCATTCACAAAATATTGGTATTTCAGTTGCTGGACACAATAGTCAGTTTCTTAGCAAGGAAAACTGATTTCTTTACGGGAGGAAAAGCAGGAGAATGGGAAGTGGTGAGTTAAAAATCCTATAGCTATTTAAGCTATCAGTTGCTATAATATGACAAACATACTCATGATGGTTTAAGATAAGTTAGAATTGGTTACAGATAATTTTATTGACTCAAGTCACTTACTAATGCTGAGATCTATAGAGGTTAAAATGAGGCACAAATATGCTCTGACATAAATCTGTCTCGTTTTAACTCTGTCTTTTGTCTGAGCTTAGTGAGAGTGTAGTTATAGATTTCAGCCTAGAAGTAACTGACTTGAGTCAATAAAAGAGGTTTAGATGTGCAAGCAGATTGTATAAAGCCAGTTTTGATGCTTTTGAAATAACCACTTCACCCAACCAATTGCAGTCTATTGTAGACCTTAAAATAGGTCAGGGGGGTTTTTTTTATTAAATATATAGACTAGCCCTTGACTGCGATCTCACCTGATGGTAAGTGAAGATGCAGCCTAGTATGGTGCACACTTGCATAGAAGATGCCCATTCACTCTGAGGTGTCAGGTGTGAAATATTTTCATTGAAAAACTTTTTAAACCCTATTATATAATTAAGATACTGTTAACAGGTAGTCAAAAACACATTCTATAAACATGCAAAGAAGGCTCAAGAGGAAGCTGATAAGATAAAAAAAGAAAAAGAAGACACAGAGAAAAGGCTCAAGGAAATACAACAAAAAAAGGAACAGGAACGATTGGCTCGTGACTTTGAACCAGCTTCTGTTAAAGAGCTCACAGACCAGGAGGCTGCTGAGCTGCAACAAGATATTGAAAAAGATAAAAAAACTGGTAAGATGATGACGCTAAAATCCATCTCATATTCAAAATCCAAAAGTGTTTGTTAATCCTTCAATCATGCAGCAACAGATCAAAAGATCAATGTGATTTTGTTTTTTTAAGAGTGGAAAACCTGAAGAGTGACATACCAGACTATAGTCTGATTTTTAATTCGGTGGAATTCTGACACTTGTCATTTTATAAATCGAGCGAGTTATTTGTATGAAAAACAGTATTACCACCTGTAGTTCGATTTTACCCCAAACTATCTGTCAGGCATTTGTCATAAATATCTATGAGCGGCAATTGATATTTATTGTTCTAAGTTTAAATTTGATATCTTTTTTGTGGGATTTTTTAAATCTCTGGTAACATTAAGATACGTCAGAATTCCACGCAATTAAAAATCAGACTATACTTATTATTTTAAAAAAGTCTATAATTCCTGTTAGATAGCATGTTATGTTTTACACAGCACTGGAGAAATAATTGACTTATTTTTGCTTTTTATCCAGGAAAAATAAAGGGCTCCCAATGGATTTTAAAAAACCTAACTCCATGCGGACAAAGTTGTGCGCAAAAGCTAGCTAGTCTTACATTAATGGGTCTTCATAGCCTTTGTTAACCTTAGATACCAATGCTATCAAGTTGGATACAATGCAGAAACAGCTTGTTTACTTTGCACATGCCCATATATTGAACATTATTTGCATTCCTATTGTAGACATGCATAGATGGATTCATGCTATCTTGTTTTTCTCACTATGTATGCTTCAAATGCAATTCTTTTATATTTTTACCCATCTACAGCAAGTCCAAAAGAAAAAGTTATGATTTTAGCAGTTTATATTTTATGTATGTGATTATTTACGTATTTGATTATTTTTTATTAAAGTGTTAACCTACACTTAAAGGAAATATCCGAATAGATTCTTTTTAATAGCTCTATTGTAATATGGTGTCTTGGAAAAAGTAGATTGACAACTGCAATGTGTCGCTACTAGATGTCGCTAACAGTTGCTATAAAACTGATTGAAAATGTAGATAAATATCACTAATTTCGTGGCTGACGTGTGATTCAATTTGGCCGTAGTGTAACTGTTAACACACTCAGGACGCGATTCCCGAGCGATGTGTGTTGGAATCCCACCGTCCTCAGAATTTTGATTTTGACAAGTTGTCAATCGTTTCTTTACAATGATCTGGGTGACATAGGCTACATTTTATACGAACAAAATCAATATGACAGATGTTACATCCAATTTTACAGGTTGCAGTTTAAAAATTTTATTAACTGTAGAAATACTAAGTTTAGTGTACTACAGAATTAGCCCACATTGAGTAATGTAACCTTTTGATATAAACAGTAAAGTCGACTTACTATGTCGTTCATTGCATTCAGAACCTGAAAATGGAAGTGGTGATGCAGCAGCTGCTGATGTTGAAATGGCTGATGCACCTGAAGAGGAGGATGACCCCAAAGAGAAAGGCAAGCTCAAACCCAATGCTGGGAATGGGTGTGATCTGGAAAACTACAGGTGGACCCAAACCTTGGAAGAAGTTGAGGTAAGTCTTTGCTTTTGCAAGTAACTGAGTTTGGGAAACCTTTTATCAACAATGTACTAAATATGGTGATCAAGAAGTGGCTGCTAAAAATAAATTCTTACCTTCTTACCATTGACTTGGACCATTCCTTCCATACAAGAAAAATGGCTAGAATTTATGGTGCAATTTCTTCTCGAGAGCACCAACTGGCCTAAAGTCTGTGTTACGAAGGAAATCCCGCGATAATTAATGGAACTAATTATACAATTATAGTATGTAAAATGTATTAGTTCCATTAATTATCGCGGCGCTAGTAGTCGCATGTTTCTGCAAACTTGCGACTACTAGCGCCACCCTTTAGGGACTACTTTCGTGTCATGGACTACATAAATTGTTTCTAGAAGGTTGATCAGTTATGGTTCATTGAGTTTGTAGAACCATGAACAGTTTTGTTTGGATGGGCTCTTCTATAGCTATTTACTTCTATGGGTTTTACTAAGAATCCTTACTAATATGAATTAAAAATGCGAAAGCGTGTTTGTTTGTTGGTTTGTCCTTCGATCACGAAGCATAATAAGCTTCAGTTGGACGCTCACTACTACTTAGATAGATAGATAGAGATACTAGTATTCAAACTTAGTTTAGCTGCCTATACTGTCAGGTAGTTTAGATAGGTTACAGATGTGAAAACTGTTAGACTTGTCTAGTTCGCCTACTTCCATAGTGTAATGTCCTATGAAATCTTATTGTGGGGCGGAGCAGCTAACATTTACTATTTTTATATTGCAATATTGGTAGCAAAAATGCAATAAAAGTTTTTTTAGTTCCTTCTTCAATCATAGAAAAATTTTACTTGAATTTTAATTTGTGCAAGAATAAATAAACTTCATTTTATTTTCATTTATTTATCACAGTTTTCCACAATTACGCCACATAGTAATTAAAATTAAATCCTTTCCATGTTAAGTAATGTAAAATTATTTAACATAATATTTTACTCACTTATGTTTAAGGTTAATAATATTAATTTATTTACAAAATACATCACAAAATACAGAAGAAAAACAAAAGCTCAATAATATTAAGTAAGAAGTTAAAAAACAGCTAACAATTCCTACACTAGTTATTTATTTATTTTGTACATTTTATACTTATAGTTCATGCTGTTACAAAACAAAAATAGTCACAAGTATGTGAATAATATTTTCATTACATTGAGCACTAAAATAAATAATGAATAATTAAGTTTAATAATCTTAATGTAAATTTTTCTACCTTATCCTAATATTGATATGAAAAGAAATTATTATATTGCACTTACTCGTATTAAAACATTCTGTTCTTTCAGATTTCTGTTAAATCTATTACAAACAGAAATAATTAGCCATCGTAATATGACACACAGAGTTTCACACTGGATATTATTCTTATTTCTAAAATGTTTGCACATTCTGTTCTTTCAGATTTCTGTTAATTCTATTACAAACAGAAATAATTAGTCATCTTAATATGACAAACAGAATTTCACACTGGATGTTATTATTAGATCAATTTTGATTCTTAGTTCTGAGACCTTAGATTACCTAACTTTTCACATAAATTCCGTTGACCAAAGTTTGTGTCAACGGATAGATGGCATCTGGAGATAGGTTTCCAGCAAGGATCGACACAAAACACAATCTTGTGTCGCTTGTATTTAATGCGTAGCTACCGGTTTGGGAGCGCTCTGTCCATCTTACTGGGTATCACGCCAATCGATCGGTGGCAGAATGGAAGAGTCAACGTCGTTCGGCAGGTGCTACCCGACCTATCGATCGATTGGCGACCTTAGGATATGAAGAATGGTAGAATAGTCTTGGGACTCCAAAGGCAGCGTTCCATTTTGATATTCCAGAGCTCGCAACCAAACCGTAAAGTATACGACAGCACTCAGCAGGATGTTTGCTAGTCACTACTATAGGCCCATCTTCTAACTAAGCCGGTTTATGAGGTAACATTGAGTTGAGGAGTTAAGTCCGGCATACGAATTGAACTGCACAGCAACCTCAGAACCCGTTTCATTCAAACTTAAAATTGTAAATAACTTTGCAAGCGCATGTTTTGTTTGCTATATTGAAAAGTCAATACATCACTATAATAAAGCTAGTCAAATTAATAAAAAAAACTAAATCATACAATTTATATTGATGACAATATAATTAGTATGGTTTGGTTTTTTTATATAATATTTCGTCGGCACGACAATACAATGTGTATTTCTGGAAATGTTTACGAATAGATATCACATTAATAATGTATACTAAATCTGCTTATTATTTAAAAACGTTATGTGAGCACTATTTCTAATTGAGTACGTATTAGTAATAGATATATTTCTGATTAGACGTCTGGATATATAAAACGCACTAGAACTAGATACTTAAGTACAATTTTATATGCTCATAATTCACAAATAAGAAAAGTTTTGAATGTTTTTATACTATTACAAAATTTTATAGGTACTAAAAGTAAACTGTTATATCAACATATAACTTTTCAGGTAAGTATTTTTATTTTTACTGATGTTAGCATGTTATCAATTAATTTAATCGGATCGAATCTACCATCATCGGGATTGAGGAATTGGCATTTGAAATTCAACGACAAAAAAAATCTAAAATTTATTTTTCCTTAGCTGCCATAAAAGGTTAACAGATCGCAGAAAATATTTCTGTGCAACGCATAACCGACGTTCGTAGCTTACGACCTTCTTAAGTTTGGTTTACCAGTTTCATAGTCAGTGCAAAAAGAACGTCCAATTCGCAATGCTTATCGCGTCGCTTACGCATTTCTAAGGAAAATTAGATTGTACAATAGACAGATTATCACAGTTTTTGACAACAGTACCTTGTAGCATCAGGATTGAGTATTTGGAACCCGTGATCGTATAATGTTTTATTCCAATGGAATCGATCAAACTGTTTAAAATCGTGTCTCGTGGTTTTTCTTCGATACCGATAATACCTACTGATCGTTTCGTAATAGAGATCGATTAACCTGATAAATTCAAAATAAACGAAATCATATTCAATATTATTCGCAAACTTGAACTATCAGATTCTAAACAATATAAATCTATTTAAAATCTGATATTAAAGTTGCACAGAATTAATAACATGTTAAAACTTTTCATCGGCAAAACTATAGTGACGGTCGTTCTGCCATACCTACTAAAGAAGTTATCAATTCTTCGCTGAGTATGTCCTCTCCTTTTGATTAACAATTGTGTTTTTCTTGGTATATTTTCTTCGTGAACTAATATTCAATCTTCTTAAGAGTATTTGTACATTCCGGTCTCTCGTCGCATTCGCACTGCAATAAAATGAAACAAAAATATATTAATGAAAATTAAATCGGCGTTAAAATCAAGCTCCACCATTGAGAAATTATATCTAATCAGTAGATATGTACGTTTACATCCTTAAGAATGAAGGAAATAAAAACCGGTTAAGTGCGAGTTGGACTCGCTCACGAAGGGTTCCGTACCATCGTAACAGCGATTGTTAAGGTCGGGCAAAAGGGTAACACGCCGAAAAACTCACGTTTCTTGTATGCCTCTTTATTTTGTTTTATCATTATTTTTTGTTATAGCGGCAATTGAAATATACATTCAATGAAAATTATTACGGTTCATGAGATACAGTTCGCTGACTGACAAACGGACGGACAGCGAAGGCTTGGTAGAAGGCTTAGAAGGCTTAGGTAATAGGGTCCCGTTGGCAGTTGGTACCCTTCGGAACTCTAAACAACATTTCAAAACTTAATGTAAAGTTTTTGATATATCTCTACTTTAATCTTATCGTAAAACAATGAGCGGCAAGATTAAAAATATGCAGATAATAAAATATAATAAGGTCTTAAGGTCACAACAGTAATATGTGGTAACGAAATGTAGCATTTTTAATACAATAAGGTTTGGTAACCTTCTAGGGCACATAATAGTTAGCCAGTTAACTGTAGTGGGCATATTTTCCTATTATGCAAAACGTGGGAATCCAAAAAGCAGGCATTTATTAATGACCCCATTTGAAAACTAATAAACGACATTTTTCATATCGCTGCGAATATATCAAAACTACAGCAGTATAAGGAGAATACCGATGAGATGGGTCGATAAAGAATTTTTTTAAAGTAAGATAGCATCTTATTTGGCCAAATGTTGGTTAACGACGTTATAGCTTGAGAAGGGCAGTGTTTTTCAGGTTAGCAGTCGAAATTGCTTATCAAAAATGCTATACATATAAATAAACAAATTAATACGTACTTTCAACGAAGCATATTGCCGCCAGTATGCACGCTGAGAATAAGATTGTCATCGATATAACTAGTACAGTTATTTGATGTGAATGGTTGCAACAGCACGACTTGGGCTCTTTGGTGGGGCGGTGCTTCGTGAATCCATTAACCACTGTGAAATGGGTCGAGCTGGCAACCGACGCCGCATCCTGTCCCACCACAGATCCTCGTTTGACATCTGTCCAGAAAGTGTCAGTTGCGTCTCGTGACTCCTCGGGTATTGACACCACAGCGTTCGGCATGGTAGATATCCTTCCCAAGTTCGCCTTTCTGCTTTGGTAACCTGCGCATTCGTCTTGAGGTGCGTTCCTACCATTCACGCGTGCTAAGTGCGCTGCACTCAACAGCAACGACCCTGAAGACACGCTCTGAAAACATAAAATTATTCTATTATAGACAAAGAGGCGATTCAGGATTTCGGATATGCTGAATACAATGGTGTGGTCTACAACTCGGCACATAAACACTTTCGATAGTCTTATTTTAATTATTTTGACCAAGTAGACGATGTATTGAATGAATATAATGCCATAATAACTTGAATGGTGTCGTTTTTCGTAATTTTTAAATTGATAACTTTTTTAACCTGTTTTCAATACTTGCATTATTTTATTTTATTAATCACGTTCAAAAATTAACTTATTACGTTTTATTCACATAAAAAATAAAATACTTATGTATTAAGTTCTTACTATTCGTTTGTCATTAAGTAATCATTAATAATAAATAATAAGTCACAACAATGATTACTATTAATGCAATAAAGTTAATTTATACATTTCGATATGCAGGGGTACTTTCGTGAATGTATATTCAATATTTATAAAATGTTGCTACTGTCTCCGGGACTAAAACACTTAAAGTACGGTTAATGAAATATTAATGGGTTTCCCTCGTTGCAAAAACTGAATAGGCACAAAAAGTCGGAACTCCCAGACGTTCATCAAAACCGCAGACGTGATCTACGCGTACGTAATGTTTTCAATTCAGTTAAAACACGTGACGTAACATGTAAAATTGTAAAGGTAGGTACATCCGCGTTTAAATAGCTACATTAACATCCGTATTATTGTTCTTGGTGCTGACTGCTGTGTATCCTGCAAGCCGTAATATCTCATAGCCTGTAGATTATACTTATGCAATCGGTAGTTAAGGACGTAGGTAGGTACCATTATATCTAAGCCTTGATAGTCTAGTTCTTGGAGCTGATGACTTAATGAGCGCGGAGGGAGGGTACGCTCTAACGGTCCACAAACTACGAACTAACGTTTTGAACGTACCTACACTTCTTCTTAATAATACATTAGCAGTTATATTGTCATTGTAATTTTCATAAGCACATATCTGTTGGTAAGTGACGACACAGCCTCAGATTATACCGCAGGCTGATTACGTATCGTGCAAACGATTCGCGATAGCAAAAATCGCACAATATTTGCTGTTTAATCGCAAATTCGTATTATGTATAGACGATTGCGAAGCCACAGCAAACAAGCGACAGTGCTGCCTCTGTAGAGCAATCGGTGAACTAAATCTGCATCTTCGGCGTATGAGCTTACGAAGTTTTCGTATTACGTATGACATTTGACAGCGACGCGATAGCAATTAACTAGCAAATTAAACTGTCAGGTTGCGATTAACTTTTAGGTGATTTCTTACTGATTGCTACCGATAGTTTTGTATTGTTTTATAATTTATTGTTAAATAGTCCGCGTATTTTATACAAAAAGTGAAGTTAAGTGTAATTATTTAAGTTGTAATTAGTGTAAAGTGTAGCTAGGTTACTTTTTGGTGCCAAAACATTAAGATTTATTAGATAAGTACATTTGGATTCGAGATGGCTCGTGCGTTTCTATTGCTTGAAGCACTAGAAGGTGAGAGCGTCGAGAGCCAAAGGCAGCATAGCCGCAATACAGCAAGACTGAGACGTAGCCTTCGAGACCAAGCCAAGGCTTTGGCACTTTCCGACACCTGAGACTTTAAAGCAAACTATAGGCTTACTAAAGAGTTGTTTAAAGATTTGTGCTCAGAAGTAAAGCCATTCATGGCTCGGTCTAGGAGGAGAACAAAAATCTCTGTAGAATGTAAAGTAAGTAAATTATTATTAATACTATCATTAGGTGTTTAGTTTTGTCCTTTATTGACACTTTAAATGTTTTATTTAGTAGTGTATTAATAATAATTAGTGTGATTGGCCTGTATTCTTACTAATTATATAAACAAATATTAATAATAATTAATAATGTTGCAGGTGCTCACAGCGCTCTCATTCTATGCCACAGGCTCTTATCAGAAGCCTGTTGGCATGAGCTTCTTACATGGCCTCAGTCAAGCTAGTGTCTCTAATGCAGTAAAAGAAGTGACTAGGGCATTGAATAGTCACAGTATACTTACAAAGTATATTCATTTCCCTCATTCTCAGCAAGAAAGACAGTCAATAATTAATGGGTAAGAACTAGATGGAAAGAACAAAATAATTGTAATTATTAGTTAACTTTTGACAACTGATTCATTTTATTTTAGCTTTTCAAACAAATTTGGTTTTCCTGGCTGCTTGGGTTGTATAGATGGTACCCATGTAGCCCTGGTTAAACCAACAGAGCATGAGGAGAGATTTTTTAATAGGAAACATTACCATTCAAGAAATGTTCAAATAGTAAGTGATAAATACATATAATTAATTTAATTTCTATTACAGTAATTTAAATCCCTTACAGTATATAATCTATCTACATAAATGTATTTTTTCCAGATATGTGATAGTGATTTAAATATTTTAAATATTGATGCATCATTTGGCGGAGCTACTCATGATGCATACATTTGGAGAAATGGGCAAATACAAAGTCATCTCCAAGAGCTTCATAGTAGTGGAGAAAATGTCTGGTTGCTTGGTATGTATTATACTAATACTATGAAAATAATAAAAAAAGGAATAAATTTATTAAGTGTCAGTAATTTACAGGTGACTCTGGATATCCACTGAGGCCGTGGCTTTTAACTCCAATTGTGAATGCAGAACCTGGTAGTCCAGATGAGCATTACACAAATGTTCACTGTCGTACCAGAAATACAGTGGAGCGTTGCATTGGAGTTCTAAAAGCACGTTGGAGATGTCTATTGGCACACAGGGTATTGCATTATGACCACCACATGGTGGCTATGATCATTAATGCCTGTGCTGTTTTGCATAACATTTGCAATAGACATCGACTACCAATACCACATTTGCCACAAGCTGACACTGAACAGGATTTGAATCAACAAGTTCCACGAACACCTCTGGCTGTGGGTTCTGATACAGAACAACAGCTCTTGGCCAGTGGACGACAACAAAGAAACAGAATTGTGCAACGATTGTGGTCAGCTCCAAGATAATATTGATATGTAGTAATAAAAAAATTGTATAATATTTTAAAGATAATATTTAATAATTTAATATACTTACGTTGTACTTTCTGTATTGTGTAACTAAAATGTGCTTTTTATTAGGTAATTATGTAAGATTTTTATTTAGTTATAGTATTATATTTGCTTTTTTGTTTGAATATTAAATAGTAATAAAAAATGTAAAACACTTTGAAGATAACATTTACTAATAACTTGTATAAGTTATGGTGTACGTATTGTGTAAATAAAATAATCAGATAACTAAAAATAAGGTATATTATATAAATGTAAGATTGTCTATTTAGTCTCTTAAATGTGTATTATGTTAATTTTTCTTTTTGTTTGTTAATTGAATAAGAAAATATTTTGTAAGAAGTTTTGAAGATAAAAGGAAGATAACAATTTTATTAATCACTTGAAAAAATTATGTTTTACTGTATAAGTAAAACATTTTTCATCAGGCATATTCCTATAAAGATATTTATTACACACTAGCTGATACCCGCGACTTCGTTCGCGTGGATAGAGGTTTTTCTGTTCCCGCTGAAACTTATTTCCCAGGATAAAAAGTAGCCTATGTTCTATTCCAGACCACAATCTATCTCTGTGCCAAATTTCAACCAAAATGGGTTCAATTGTTGCAATGTGATAGAGTAACAAACATACAAACTTTCGCATTTATAATATAATAGGATAATAGGAATTAATAGGATGTAAGATATATTATAATAATAATTAGTTGTCTTTTTGCCTCTTAATTGAGTAGCAATAAAAAGTTAGCAATATTTCAAATTGCTAAATAGATTGTTTAAGCAAGTGTTTCCATGTGACAGGTATTTAAAAACCAAATTTTGAAAAATAATTTACTATATACTTTTTATTTATTTTATTTGATTTACCAATAGTTTAAACATTTATATACAGCACTAAGAACTAAATTAAATAAAACAGTACATAAATCTAAATGCTAAACTTAATTGTAGTACCTAGGTTACTCCCTAGGTTATTCAGAGTTTCGAGAGGATATGCCAGCTTGCTGTCGTGTCAACTCCATCAATGCACGCACATCTTGGTTCTGCACACGAATAAGGTCCACAAGTGTTCGCATTATGTCTGCTTGCACCTTGGCTACCTCAGCTTGTGTGCGAGAAGACTCTGCCATGATAAGAGCAGCCTCAGCAAGCTTGGCCTCCGACTCTACCCTACGGCTCTCTAAGTCTTTGACCCATTCGGGGTCAATTCTTGATTGAACTGAAATATAACAAAGTTTAATTATATTCATTACAGTAAAATAATAATGTTTATATAAAGCTCCAAAAGTTGACAGTGATCTTACCAGTAGTATTGGATATATGAGGTCGTTTACGTTTTTGTGGACGATCGATCTGTGGTCGAGCCACAGGACTCTCTAATCCTGTAAAATAATATGATTTTAGTTAAAAGCTTTATGTATTTAAATAAGGAAACTATTTTTTTTTGTAAATACATATAAGTAGGTACCAGTCAGTGGTATCTCAAGTGGCTCAGGTAAACTCGTTTCTGAGACCTTTTTTCTTGATGGGGAACCACTCTTTGGAATTTCTGAAGTGTCTGTGAATAACCAAAGTATATTGTTAGAGCAAATAAAATTTAATTTTTTTTTTAATATTGAGTACATTGAGAGTATTATTAACCTGAATATTCTATGAAAAATTTAAAAAGTTAGGTACTAACAAACAGACATTATTTTTCATCTGAGGTTTAAGAGTTATTATGATAATTATCTTAACACTTACATAGTCTGCAGGTTTGTCCTCTTGTGGAGGGTGAGACCACAGTAACAGGAGCATTCTCAGCTACATTGCCTAAAATGAAAGTTGTGTTAAATGCATAGTAAAATCTGTTAAGTATCTAATCATTTAAAATCATGACATAAGTACAAATCCGTCCACTATTCATTCAACTTATTGCATTAGTTTTAATTATTTTGACTATAAAATTTGCATATCTATAACACTGAAAATTTTATGAAATTTATTGTATTTTTCATGTAGCCTTAAAATATTTGAAATAAATTATTATTAATATGAACATATTTGTTAAGTTATTTTTAAATAAGTATATCATTTACATTACACATATAGAATAGCTTACCAGTTATAAATATTTCCTGGGAGATCCCTTGTCCTGGAAACTCAATTGTACTCATCTAAAAAAAAAAAAAACTATTTAGGAGGTAATATTCATAAATAATGAAAAACATAAAAAAAGCTATTTAAAAAAATCTTACGAATGGAATTTTGTGCTCACTGTCACCAAATACAGCCTGCTCCCCTATGATAGCCAAGATTTTTTTGTCTATCTCTGACAGGTCCTCTTGGCTACTTGGACCCCCTCCAGTACCGAAAGCATCCCTTCGCCGCTTTGCTAGTCTTGATTTAGTTTTATGTTTAATGTCGGCCCAGTACTATAACAAGAAAGTAGGTACATACTTAACTAAAAATTAAAATGACTCACACTATCTCATTAAATGTGATTGACATGCAAGTTTTCAATTTATCTACTGACCATAAAGAAACAAAAGTTAAAGATACATTTTTTACACATTATTAGAGCTTACCTTCTTCCATCGTTCACCAGATTTCGATGACCCAGAACCATAGGAGTTGAGCTTTGTGGCAAGACTGTCCCATTGCTTTTCAACAGTTTCTTTAGACCTTGCTCCAAGCCCAACTCCTTTAGCTAAAGCGGGATGCTCGGCAAGGAAGTCTAAGAGTTCTTCTAGTTGATCGTTTGACACTCTATTAGCCATTTAGGAAGTAAATAAAACTTTATTCTTTAAGTAAGGGAAACACGAGAGAATCGTTTCACGCTTAGGATAAGAATGAGTACTAAAGCTGAGAGTTTGTCTCGAAAGTTGAACAAAACGTTAAAATGATTTGCAGGGCCACTCAAAACCTTTTTTTTTTGGGGTTGAATTGGTAATTTTTCAACAACATAAAAAGTAAAACCACTCTAGGTGCATGTAAACGAGAGTATCTTAGGGTCACATTTTTAATTTTTTGTAGGACGCCCACAAGATTTAAGTAGGAACACATTTTAAATGAAATTCCTGTAGTTCCACTTCACTTTTTGATAAAAACAAACGTACCTATCCTATTAATCTGTGATCTGTTTACAAAATACAAAATAACATTTCTTTAGTTCCAATTATTGCTACGAAATTGTTATTGGCGCTAGTTTCGTCGCAAAAACTGCATAGCGAGCGATCAGCAAGCGATCGCTTAGGTAATACGATATTTTTTGACATCGAGCGATCGATCGCGCGTCTATTGCGCAATGACTGCGCGATTTTCGCTGATCGCTAAATTTTACGTAATAAGCCTGCCGGGCTAACTTGTAAGGGGTATGACAGTTCAAATTAGAGTTATACCTCTAAATGGTTTCTACACGCATCTCGGAACGAAAAATCGCTTGGCGACGACGCTTTACGGGAGGGTGGTAACTAGTCAATTGGATGGATAAAAATTGGGACTTGCAAAGATTAGGAAAACGAATGGTACGTCCAAATTAGATATGATAGAGCCTGCACGATACAAAGGTAAAGGAAGTTCAATGTACCTATTGAACATATTAAGCTGAGTAGAACTGAAAAAGTTCGTTTCGGGTGTTAGTTAAATAGGTTTTAGGATGAGTGTAATCTATAAAGCGTGCTCTAACTTAGCTCTTGGACTTGAAACAGAGTTAGAATGAAACACAAACATGTCCTGACATAAGTCTGTCTCGTTTTATCTCTTTTTTGAGTCTGAGCAGAGATGAGAGACCGCGCTATAGATCTCAGCCTTACTGAGTCATTACTGAGTTGTATCTTACGTGTGTGCTGTGATTACTTGCTGAACCTTGGCTAGAGGCGGAGCCGCCGCGGGAACGCGCATCACTAACGCTTCCATTATTACTCGCTAGAGTCGGCCGCGGTATATGCCAATCGTGCGGTTTGATCTGAAAATAACAAAGGATTTTAGTGTATTTCACAGATAAACATCAAATCACAATTTACTAGATTTGCAAGCGACCTCCGCGTGAAGTGGAGTTAGGTTCTTGAAAACCCCGCGGGAACCCTCTGTGTTCCGCTATAAAAAGATATCACCAAGTCCTCAACTGTAGCCATGCAAAAATTACGTGGAAGCTTTTTTGCTGCTTGATTGAAATCAAACCAACTAACAAATACCCATTCATATTTATAATATTAGTAGGCAAGGTTGGTTTTCGCTTAACAAGAATTACTACCAACCCGGCGGCCGGCAAAGACGTAAAGAAGATACCCCTATGTCCTTCTCTTTTATTCTTTATTATTAAAACGCTTCAAGAGTTAATCTCTTATAACTCTCTCTCTCTCTCTTAAAGCAATAGTCGATTGTTTTTCGAAATAATAGATTTCGGTCAAGTAGCGGCTCGACTAAACTACGATTAGAGTTGCTAAACAAGAACACTAAAATATTAAAATAGGTCTAAGTATAGAGTTATAGTATAGGTCAGGTATGGACCTGACCTATATAAAGTGGGTTAAACTTAATAAAAAATATAAATAGTATAGCCAAAACCAAACGGAAACGGAACCGAGAGAAAACTAAATAACAAAACCGCAAGTTAAATTACCCGAACCGAAGTTACGTTAGTGAACTTTAATCCATCGCTAACAATATAATTAGAAAAAAAAAAACGTTCGGCAAACGTTTGTCAACTGTTGTGTTGCCTAAGAAAGAATAAACAGACAACCTGACGAAACATGCAAGTATTGCAGGCATTCAGACGACGACACGGTTCAAGTTGGTTTATCTGCTCTTTAAAGAGCTTAACTCCTTGTTTAACATGACAAAGACTGTACTGGTAGATGGTATTGTGTAACTCGTTTGTGCGATGTGGCAAATGTCTGGATTTCATTTTTTACTTTTTAGTGACGACTGGTTAACAATTTTGACTAACGTAGGCAGTCTGAGCTCTGGGCAGGCATTGACATAATTTTTAAGACCATATTTTGCAATATTATTAAATTCGTTAAGGTGCTTTTCTATATAATTGTAGGAATTGTAAGTCACTGCTTATTTTGTTGTATTTCATCTCACCGGAGACACTATCTGTAAATTCATTTGGTACGGTGAATGGTGATGTCAAATGATGTTTTCCCAACAAAGAAAAAACCATACTTAGTGAGTAAGTGCATTCACTTGGAAAGTTACTCAGGGAACCGATGGTGTTTACCCGTCTTAAGTGGAACGCTTTAACCTTGAAAGGAAGTATGTCATTAGTGCACAGAATCTTACTCCTCATCATATGGTCATCGTTCACAAGTGCTTGACAATGCATTGTACAGGTTTATCGTTAAAACTGGTATATTTTGTTGTGATGCTTAAAATTAGTAACTAGTGACTAGCTGCGACCGAAGCCTCTCGCCAATAACTGGGCCTAATCGTTCTCATTTGATATTAGCTTTTGCCCGCGGCTTCGCTCACGCTAAGTTCGATTTTTCAAACCTCTATTTTACCCCTTGACTGAATTTTCGAAAATCCTTTATTGGTGGATGCATATACGTCATAATAGCTGTATGTCAAGTTTCATCCCAATCCGTCCAGTGATTTAAGCTGTGCGTAATCATATAGTCAATTAGTCACCTTTTCCTTTTATATACGTAGAAGACTATAGACTAGAGAATCAAATACTGTATACTTCTTGTGGGATAGACACTTCACCGCTTCCGAGTGGGAAATATAATTTTATTGAAAGATCGATAGTAACAAGAATGTCTCGTATAAAATTGTTACGCATGCTGCGTATTACATAACGTGCTAATTTGCCGTAGGCGCATTGCTGTTGTGCAAATTAAACATTGTATTTAAAGTTTTGCCACTTATGACATGTCACCTTACGACCGACTAACCGGCAAAGGTCTGAGGTAACCAACATTACGACAACAGTAGTAGATGCATGTTACGCTAATTTGTCATTTTCTGTTACTATTGACTGGGTTGTTTCATCAGATTAAATTTCATCAGTAGGTATACTATTGACTGAATATCTGACGTTAACAAAGTGATCTATTGACAATATCTACTAACTAGGTCATAGGTTATAGCCCCAGTGCATTCTTCACGAATGTTAAACTTCGTTTCGCTCGCTATCTAGTAGCACAGCTAAGATAAAAGTTACTTACTTTATGGGTAACATGATAAATTCATTTTTAAATTATATATTCGCCTTTTTTTTTGTTCTTCTTTCTACGTATTTTGGTCTTTTTCCGTTATGTTTCTATGAAGTATGAACATATGTGGATTCTGTTTTAAGAAAAATTTAGCGGAACACTTACATTGATTTATTATTTCAGTAGTCAGGATATGACACTTTAGTTTGTCGTTTTATGTTACAGTTGTTAGATTAGTTTCATCAATTCCATTTTTAGGTCAAGTTTTTCAGAGTCCGATTGATTTTGTCAGATACGGTGTTCAAGGTTCGCGTTCTCTTTATTTGCGCTCTTATTTCGTCGACCTCTGGCGTAATAAATCTCAGTTTTGCTTTCGGCTTCATGGTCCTCTTTGTACTATGATAAGATGATGGATAGGCATATTAGGTATTTAGTACAATAGTGCTTTTCTTTTATGGGTAGTAGCAACGAGGCCGTTCATATTACTATCTATATCTAGTCATATTATTACACAGGAGTCATATTGTTAACCGTGAAGGAAAACTTCGTGGGAAACCTGCATGTCTCAAGAGTTCTAACGTTCTCAATTCTTCTAATTCTGAAAGGTTATGGGCCCGGCGTTGGGTCGAGATGATAACGATGTTTATTATTATTTATTACATGAATACTATTTCTTAGTGAACATACATCCGAGTTCATGTTCAGTATAATGTATTAAAGCGCTAGTGATTATAAATAAGATTGATTTGTGTACTTCAATATAAAACGATAGGAAAAACCATTGTTAAGGAAAACCTAATCAATCTAATATTGTCTCCCCAATGGAGAAAACTTAGTAAAATATTTTTTATCGTGTTCAGATTTCTGATACTAAAAATAATAATAATAACCAGTCGAATACGAGTCGGACTCGCGTACAATGGGTTCCGTACCAAAAAAATACGTTTCTAGTAGAGGAGCCCACTTTAATTTTTTTTATGTATTTTTTGTTATAGCGGCAAAAGAAATACACATTCTCTGACAATTTCAACTCTCAATCTATTACGGATCATGAGATACAGCCTGCCGGCAGACAGACGGCAGGGCAGGGGAGGCTTAGTAATAGGGTCCCTTTGGTTACCCTTCGGGTACGGAACCCTAAAAAGTATCGTAGTCACAAAATTCCTATTTTTAATTGTTCTGAAGTTATTTATTGATATTTGCCTAATGATATAATCTAACGGCGAGATTGGCTATAAGACCGCTTTGGAAGCGTATTGCAAAACTTTTAAGTGCAAAGAACCGGTTGTAGGTATTTCTGGTCGGCGATAGCTGCGGACGGCGTACTGCACAGCTGGAGCAAAGGCTAAAACTTAGCTATCACTTTTGTTTCTAATACAATCTAATCTCTTTAATATAAGTATAATTTGGCGCCGGTGTTAATTTTACCTGCGTAGTTTGGTATGAGCTAAGGGATTTAAGTTCACTTGTTTATATGAACTTAAATAAGTGTTTCTTTTTTATTAAGCTTAGAATAAACGACGAGTTGTCAAGCAATTTAGCGTTCCGTTACGATGGCATGTAGGAATCGAAAAAGGGTATGGGTTTAATTAAAAACTTCCATAGCCCCTTCTAAGTTAGCCCGCTACCATCTTAGACTGCATCGTCACTTACCATCAGGCGAGATCGCTGTCAACGGTGACAACGAATAAAAAATACAGATAAAATAATATACCTACCTACCAAATGTGTCAAAAGAAATCTCTTACATGGAAGAGAAAAAGAAATCATTAGTATAGTAGTGATTAATGATTTACTCTTCTCAATTTTTTTATAACTCTGGAAACATGCATAATATTAATTTTAAAAACAGTTAACAGTGCAGTTCTAAGCATGTCATTACTTTTGATAACTACATTAATAGATATACTGCACGATAAACACGTGCTTAGTAATTGATGCACCTACATAATTCACCTTTAATTACTATCAACACGTGTAGCGAACACGTTGAAAGAGATCCCATGTGAATAGTATATTTACATGGATCATTTGTTCAATCTTAGATCATTCATCATGTGGGGTACCACGTGAGTCACTTATTAACTCCCAGTTATTTTATGAGAAGGCTTAACGATCACGTTGTTACGGTGTTTAAAATTAATAATAATTATTGGCATGTAATTAAACGAGCTTCTATTTAATACCATTATTGGCTTCTAAATTACTAAGTCAGCTTCAACTAGTGAGCCTCTAAAAAATATAATTTTAGCATCTATATTTATAACTTAGCTTCAAACCGTGAACTCCTAAAATACTTAAATATTAGCATCAAATAATACACCAAATCTTCAACCACATTTTTAATTTTTTTTTTGTGAGAAAAATGAAATAAAAAAATGTTTCTAACTAAATAAAAAAACGTTTTTTTTTGATAAAATGAAATTTAAAAAATGATTGTTTTTAATTTTAACTCAAGATAAATACCTACACATAACATTATAACATTTTTGAAAAAAAAAAAACAAATTTTTTTTCAACTTTAATTTTAGTTTTAGGTAGGTTTACGATCCCAACAGAACCTAAGTGCCCGGCCTTCGGCCGGGCACCTGAATATTCATGTATAACCCTAACCTAACCTAACTTTAGTTTAAAGAAAAAATTATACAAAAATAATTGCAATATTAACACACTAACAACAGAACAACAAAAAAAACAAATGCATGTTTTGAATGGCGCTCTCTGATTGGTGCAAATAGCCATAACCAACGAGATCGTGCAAATTGCCAGTCGCATCCGTCTCACTCGCACCAACGAAATCGTGCAAATGGCCAGTCGTATCCATCTCACTCGCACCAAATCGTGCAGTGGCAGTGGACAATAATAAAAATAGTGGCTCTTTATTTGATGCTTTCTTTGGAATATTTTGTGGCCATTGTGAAGAAGCCGAGTTAGTATATTAGAAGCTTCATCATTTTCCCGTTGCTGAGTTATTAAATTAGAAGCTAGGTTTTGATGCCAAAAAATAAATTTTGTTGGTCGACTTATTATATTCCATAATTATTTATTGTTATTGGTACTGATTCTTCTCTGCACAAAACTATACTAAATGTCATTGACAGGATTAAAATGCCAAACGAATTCTAGTTTATTATATCCACATAGGATCATTTTAAATTCAATAATTATAATGTCACTTTCCTAAATTGTATCTCGGTTTCTTGTAACAGTAGAATCTGCATTTAGAACCCGGTGCAGCGGTGGTAAAGTCTTGAATTACAAAAGGTCCACAAGTTGGTCTATATTGAATAAATAATTTTGACATTGTATTTCAATATTACCCTTATCATTTGTTATTATATTAATTTAGATTTACATAGTTAGTTTTCTCTAACAAATACCTAATAATAGAGTTACATTTGTCAATGATTAACAAAAATACAGAAGCTGGCATCGAGCCGGCAAGAGTCTTACTGCAGTTCTACTGACAAAGCCTTTTAGTATATCATAATGTCTCTGATGATTAGAGGATATGATGGACCCCAATTATAATGAATTCAAACTTATGTTCTCTTCCAGATGAGCGTTTTCCACCTTAAGTATACATAATTACAGTCATTTACCATCAATCAAGTAATACAAAATAACCAGTTCTGTGACTAACAAGCAATGTTTTGTTAAGTTTTAACGGTTGTGATCCAGTTAATTGATGCAGGTGTATAGTTAGGCAACGCATTCGGCTCGTCACGGGTTACGCAATAGCGGTAATCTACGAATCTAGTTGAACACCGGACGCGTGTCAATAACGGTGTTTATTGGTTAGATGACGCCGTACATACCAGCACCTTGTATTGCAAAAGATTAGATTGTATCTATAAGTAGAAGCTGTAAAGTATGTGAACCTTTTAATAGGTCTGACCCTAATCATAATCATTCATTAAATCATGGCCGTCTGCGTCGTGTCGCCCGTTTGTTTTTAACCGACTTCCAAAAAAGGAGTTTCTCAATTCGTCAGATTTTATTTTTATTTTTATGTATGTTCTCCGATTACTCGAAGACGCCCGGACCGATTTGGTAAATTATTTTTTTGTTTGAACTGTGGTACTTCCCAGGTGGTCCCATTGTCATCAGGTCAGGATCTGATGATGGGATCCTGGAGAAATCGAGGGAACTCTTCAAATTTTATGGGCACAATTAATATACTTTGTAGGAGGTGATTAATATTAATCATTCCCAATGAAGAACTTAACCTATCTTAAATTTTATTACACCAATTGGCTATGAAATATAATGTAGATGTAATGTAAAGAGAAAAGCAATTTATAGATGTACTAATAAAGTCTTAAGATAAATAAATCATCGTATGTTACTGTGATTGCTAATCAAGAATGCAATGACTTAAATAATAACACAAAATTACTTTGGACTTTTTGATGTGCATGATTCTCCTTACATGCAATTTAGCACAGAACATTACATTAGGTATAGCGCAAACATTAATGATGATAGCTACCTATTTGTCTACAGCAAAAAAGTTACGTAAATAAAAATTTAATTATATAATGCATCATAACTTCATAAGGTTTCGTCGATTACTTCGCTCCATCACATTATTAATACTGCAGGTTTCTATTCATTTGTTTGTACGAGTAATGTATGATTTGTTATAAATACCTATCTCTGTTGTGTGGGCAAGAATACATTTATAGAGGAAGTGAGTTGTGAGTCTGACTCTAAAACAATGTCTGCTGTAGTTACTATCATAATCAGTTAACGACCATCTAGACTGTTCCCCTTTGGAGAGAAAGCGTGTTATTGCATGCCTCTTCTTGGAACACTTTCGGTAATGCAAATGTCACAATGGATAACGGCTTTTGGTTCACCATATTTTGATACCTACTTTTAATTTCATGTCGGTCTTCCACTCCTCAAAGCTTTGTATTAATCTCGTTGCCTTGCACATTCTCAGAACGAAAGTAAGCAACGGTTATGAGGTCAACTTATTGACGGCTAATACCAAATTTTTTACGAGGGTATTGAATTTGTAGTATGTAATTTAATTGGGTACACATGTTAATCAGTCTATTGTATTTGCCGAAGTATTTACGACTGTAAATACTTTCACTTGGTCTTCCCTGCAGACTCTGGATGCCATACTTTAGACAGAACGATAGGTAGAGATCGATGTCTCACTATATTACGAGTATAAGCGATAGGGTCTGAATAAAATTAAACATAGTACTCATAGTAACGCATAGTTACGCATAATATTCGTAACATCGAAAATTGAGATCCACTAGTCCCGTGTGAACTACGGATAAGAACAACCTTGTAAAATCAAGCACGGAAAAGAAATTAAAAACATAATCAACATTAAAAGCTAAGTGCTATCAAACATCGTTTTGGAATTAACATAATAAGCGAAGATCTATGCAAATAAGTCTAGTACAGATGACGAGCAGCGAAACGTAGTTTTGAGCCTTCAATTATCATATTTTATACGCGATTGCATGAGGACACCGCAACATAAGTCATTGTTCACGCTGGTCACAAACACTGGCATGATGCTTATTGCTTATTGTCGTCCTTGAACTCAATTGGCCATATTTATGAAGCTACGAGGAATCGTGTCAATGCAAATTGCTTTTGAAGCTGCTTTACTACATCATGACAATGAGACTACATCAGACTTAGCTGTTTTCGTACTACCGTGTTGTATATTTTTTGGACATTAATTACTATTAATTTATACAGAATTTATAGATGCTGATAATCTCTCGCCTCCACCTCGAGGTCCATGTAAATCGATGTGTTCTTGACCGAAAACAATATCTATTAAAAATATTGGTCTACTCAAGTTTAGATTCAAAATTAATAAGCGATAAATATTTTATGATATAATAGAAGCATTTTTAGCCCAAGACTTCCGCTTTTTTAGGGGGTCGGGGTTCGAATTCCAGACCTCTAACTTTTCAGAGTATTGTGCGTTTTAAGAAACCAATTGATACTAGGTTTTATGGTAATGGATGGAAAAGATTGTGAGGAAACCTATACAGTTTCTCCGTAATGTTGTCAAAGGGTAAGTCCCTTGTCATTTTGAGAGGAGATAGATGCATGCTGCCGATGGAGTGATAGGAATAACTGAAATATTTAACAATAAAAAATTTCGTTGACTCTGTGCTAATTTAAGCTCGCTGCATACGTAACGTGCACGGGACGTGGACGGGACGTGGCCCGAACGTGGTTAGTAAACACGGACGGGAATTTTTAATGCATACGCAACGTGGCAATAACTCAGAACTAACGTGCTAGTGATGTGAACAAGGAAAGATGGATTTTTCTAAGATTGTAGCGAGCTAACTTGGAAGGGGTATAGCAGTGTAAATACAACCCATACCCCTAATCGGTTTCTACACGCCATCGTGTCGAAACGTTAAATCGCTTGGCGGCACGTCTTTGACGGTAGGGTGGTAACTAGCCACGGCCAAAGCCTCCCACCAGGCCAGACCAGAGACAATTTAGAAATTATAAATTCCTAAATTGCCCCCGCCGGGAATCGAACCCGAGACCTCTCAGTTATAAGACCACAGCGCTCACCACTGCGCCAGGGAGGTCGTCAAAGGTTGATACTATATACCTATTGATTTGAGCATAAAAAGTTCAACTGTAATTATTATTACATATTAAAATATAAGTAGAGATACCAATGCAATAAATTAATAAAATAAATCTGACCGTTTTCAGTGAGTGATAGTTCGACTGCAATTTTACGCCACAGATAATTTTTATATTTGGTGTCTAAATACTTTCAATGATCGTACACACTCAATTAGTTTTTCCATTCGTCCATTTTTGCTTCGTAGGTAAATACACAAACATCACTACTTAGCTCTCCGGAGCGAACGGGGCGACTGTGCATACGCAGCGGAATCACGCACGGGACGGGGCACGTACGGGACGGGACGTGCTAAACATCGTCGCCGACGATATTTTTCCCGTTCCGCGCGTGGCACGTTCCCGTCCCGTCCGTGCTCCGTGACGTATGCACAGTCGCTTACATTTTCTATGAAACGATGTTTCCAAAACTCCACGTCCCGTCCCGTCCACGTCCCGTCCCGTCCCGTGCACGTTATGTATGCAGCGGCCTTTAGTACCATTAGGTTATCGTTTTGCGATGTTTGAATTATTGTGCTTGTTCGTAAGAACAATTAGCGTTTGTTAGCGCTTACGTCGAGTGGGATGCTGCGTTAGAAAAAGTGGCCATGAAATAGCCCACTATTTATCCGGATTCCTTTAACAGCTCTATTTTGACGTATGATATCACTTTTGCTGTTATACTTAAATATTTAGGAAGATATTTGAATAAATTATGTAATAGGTACATCAACCGTGGAAACAAAAAACTATGTACGTACATATATACATATGTCTGTTAAGTATTGTCCAAAAAGGTTAAGGTGAAGTGGATTATAAACATACTTTTAAGTTTTAACTTATTTTTGTTAAAAACAGCGATTTGAGGAACTGTTAAAGTTGCTTATAAGTGTTCCGTTTCAAGGTTTGACTTAAAAAAAGCCTAGCATATTTTGTAAATTCGACAAAATTAATCAAAGCATCTTCACAAAGCAGACACCCACTGTCTGATTCATGAAGATATCCTTATCCCTTACTAGTATTATAAATGCGAAAGTGTGTTTGTTTCTTGGTTTATCCTTCAATCACGCCACAAAGAAGCTACGGATTGATGTGATTTTTTGCATGGGTATATTTGAGGGCCTGGAGAATAACATAGGCTTTTTATCCCGAATAAATAAAAGGTTCCCAAGGGATTTCAAAACTAAATATCCTCGCGAACGAAATCGCGGGCATCAGCTAATTTTAAAATTAATACGAGTTGGGTTCCATGTTCGGTTCCTAACGAGGCTTATTATAGCGTATACAACAGAGATATTCAGGCTTTTCCGTCCTTTGATTTGATACAAAGCCTTACCTTGACTAAGTGTTCTTTATAAAATATTGTATCACCAACACTTCCTGGCTATCATGTTAACTAGATGATAAATACCCACTCGTCCTCTGTTATTTTTAAGTCGATTGAGATTAAGGTCAATTTTGTCCAAAACATGTTAGGAAATTTTATATTATGAACTAGCTTTTGTCGCCGCGACTTCATTCGCGCGGAATTAATTTTTGAGGTGAAATTTTCAAAAACTGTGAACACGTATTTCTTTATTTTTAATCAAAAGGCAAGATACCTAGTTTCATGGATATAACTTGAAAAATACGTACTTTCATACCAACTTTCATCCCCTATTAAACCCCCTTAGGGTGGTGTTTCAAAAATCCATTCTTAATGCGTGCCTACGTCATAAAATGAACTAATAGAAAATTTCAAGTTTCTAACTCCAATGATTTAAGCTGTGCGTTGATAAATCAGTCAGTCAATCAAATTAGTTAGGGCAAGTCTTTTTTAACCGACTTCCAAAAAGGAGGAGGTTATCAATTCGGCCGGTATCTTTTTTTTTTTTTTTTTTTTTTTTTTTTTTCTATGTATGCCCGCCGATTACTCCGAGGTTTCTGGACCGATTCACGAGATTTTTTTTTGATCGACAGAAGAAGCTCGCGAAATGGTCCCATAAATTTTTTTATCTTCAACTCCTCAAGCCTGATGCTGCAGGGGTATTTCCCCCCCTAAATTATGGGACTTTAGGAACCGTCATTTACGAATTAGTATGCTTGGCCTAAGCATATACTAGATCATAGAGCTTCAGGTCCTACTCTTCAATCCTGATGCTGCAGGGTACCGCCCACCTAAATTATACGGATGTAGGAACTGCTAATCATGAATTGTTATTGTATGTAATAAGCATATACTACACCATCGAGGTCTAGGTTCTAGCTCCTCAATCCTGATGCTGCAGGGTACTGCCCACTTTAACTGTGAGGATTTAGGAACTTTCGCTTGCGAATTGATATTGTTAGTATCAAGCATATTCTATATCGAAGAATTCAAGGTCCTCGCTCTTTAATACTGATGCTGCAGGGGTACTGCCTACCGAAACTGTGAGAATTTAGGAACTGTCGTTTACGAATTGATATTGTTGGTACCAAGCATATACTACATCATAATGCTCAAGGTTCTAGCTCCTCAATCCTGATGCTGCAGAGTTGGAGGAATTACGAACTGACGCTTTCGAACTGATATTGTTGGTACCAAACATGGACTACATCATGGAGCTCCTAGTCCTAGCTCTTGTGTATTGTTAATAAATACTGTAGGTACCAAGTGTAGAACTACATTAGTACCATAGCGTTGGAGGGAGGGGAGAAAGAGAGCAGGGACAAGCTCCACTAAAAAGCTTAAAATAAAAATTCTTTTCAAAAAACCGACTTCAAACGCCACTACAAAGTATAAAAATAATTTTATTTTGTACACGTTTGTTGAAGTCGGGCGGGCTTAACTAGAAACGATGAAATCGATGCGCGACGCTTATCTTATGGTTACATATAAGAGACACGCCTATTAAAATCGGGCGAGCATCGCGTATCGGTTTCATCGTTTCTATTTAAGCCGCCCGACTTCAACAAACGTGTACAAAATAAAATTATTTTTATACTTTGTAGTGGCGTTTGAAGTCGGTTTTTTGAAAAGAATTTTTATTAAGTACAGTAGTAATAAGTATAGATAGTAGATTTCCGAGAGATCCGTAGCCACAATATTTTTTTATTATAATTTTAGCTGTGCTAGTTTCTGTAACAAACTATTTTATTATTTGCTAATTTTATTGTAATACTACGATTTAAATATGTAAAACATGTGTTACGTTGAATTTGAGAAAATAATTCAGTACACCATTTACTTCAGTAAAATCGAATTCAGAATAAGTATACCTAAATCTAATGACTTCTGAATCATTAAGAATTTTAATGAATAAAGCTGATTCATTAAAATTCTTAATGATTCATTTCCATTGATAACTTCAACACCGCGTAGATTATTTTTAATATTGTGTATGTATATTTTTTTTACCAATTCAGTATTATTGTTTCAAAATATATTATTATTAATTTCGACGGGGCAAAAAGGTATAGCAGTTGACACCTACTATAACTTGTTTTCCTCCAGATTTTACTTACAAGAATTGCAGGAGCTATTGAGTTTGTCAGTTTATCATAGAATGAATAATCTGGAAATCTCGCACGTACACAGTGTTACAAAAAAGTATGGGATTTACGCAAGAAAAGTTTATCTTGACATAATAAACAGAGGTTTTTCTACGAGTATTTCAACATAAGTGCTGTGATCACGCGAGACACATAGCGATCTTTTTAATACAACAAAAACCGTGGGAAAAAGGCAATTTTGAACACCTACGCTTGAATGATCTTATAGGGGATGTTAATCACCGAGTATCATTTACAAACCGAGCATAGAAACAGCAAGTCGCTTAGATCATTCTCGCGTTGAACTATTAAAGTAGATCCGCCTGACATGGAAATTCCTTATTTGGGCATGCTTTGCAATATTCGTGTTTAAACATTTATTTTTAACATTAGGTAGGAATCTAAACGACTTCCGCGATTTTTAAGTGTAAATAAGTAGGTACGTTGGCGCCTCCCTGACGCAATTTTGTAAAGTTGTTAAAATAACTTTACAATGCAGTTCGATGTAGAGGGTAACAAATTGAGTTTCCATCAAAATACTGTTTTGTGTTAAATATTGTCACTTGTTGTTTTTTCAATTAATCAAGTTGAGATACAAGATTAGATACCTATATTAGTTACATTCAATTTTCCGTAGCAAAAGTTACAGTTTTTGACCTTTTTATTGAATTTATATAAACTATTTAGTTTTGCCGTCCTTGAACATTTGCGGCATGTTTTCATGTTCAATAGTTTAAACAACTTTGCGAAAAAGTACCTACCTTCATAATGGCACATTGCAACCTGCAAGGCTTTAACCCTGACCTTGAGATAATAGGCACGCTTATTTGAATTCAACGTTAATGGCACTGATAGCTAATGAATTTTAATGTATTCATGAAATGTTTCGAAACACAAATATAAATAACAGATTAGTCGTTTGATATAAAAAATTAAATTCTCAACAAAAGGTCGTACAAACATAATATGTGAGGGTTCCTTGACAATCAAAACAAAATTTGGTCTATTCAGTACCTTATTATCAAGCTATCAGTCATATAAAATGCAAATAAATTATTGTCCGATGCTCATTACCACTGTAATGAGCATGTTACAATCATGCATGCATTAACATCTATTTAGATGCCTAAGAACTAAAAATACTTCGACAGCCCCTACGTAAATCATCGAAATATCAGCTTAATTGGCTTCTATTATGCTATATTTTACATCTCGCTAATGAAAAACAATCAAATCTTATTTCAAGGCTCCCTTAAAATAAGATTTGATAAGCTGTAAAAACAATCGTCATTTTTCATTTTCGATGATTTACGTATAACGCTATAAGCCGTCGACTTTAGTTATATAGAATAGAATAGAAATATTTTTTATTCAAATAAACTTTTGCAAGTGCTTTTGAATCGTCGATGAATCTACCACTGGTTCGGAATGTCCTTCCTGCCGAGAAGAGCCAGCAATAAACTCGGCGTTTGCTCTTTAAAAAAAAATTGTTTACAATAGATAACAAAACCATGCTATGTATACAGTGTTTCCACAATGAAGTTTCAAAAATGCATACCAACATACAATCCAATACATGTTAAGACGGGCAGACAGAAAGTAGACCCATTCCCGTTGGTGGCACCCGTCCACGAGCATGACGCATGATCCAGCCGTTGCTTCGCTCAACCATATTTAAGGGAACGTAACAACCCGCACCGCACGACACCACCACAGAAATGTTTAAAGAGAGCAATGACATACTTAGGCTACCCATGTTAAATTATGTTAAATCAAATCAAAGAAGCAATTTTTAAGAAAATATTGTATGTCGTAAGAGTATCTAGAAACATTGTTTAGTGGGTCTGCGCCCACCTAATCGATTTCGTGTTTTAAATAATTTGAACCCAACGCCTTTGTGAAGCAGGTGAAGTGCATCGTCCGGTGATCTGGTTTGATGAACGCTAAGTCCGGGTATTGTGAAATGTGAAGGCCGCCAGTCGAAACCAACTTAGCCGTCAGTCCCTGTGCCATTTAAATTGGGCCTACTGCTATTTAGCCGGTTCTGCAGCCTTGGTTATTGAGTTACTAATCCGTTACTAATAATATACTGCAAGATATGCAATGGGGAATTAAAATATACTAGCTGAAACCCCAAGATTCGCACGGGTTTGCTATTGCATTATAGTTAGTCTATACAAAAGGTACTCGAACGTATATTTTTACAATCGCCTAATAGTGTTTAACCGATGAATAAAATTGATCTATTGACAGTTTTTGTACCTGTCAAAACGACAAAATTCAGAAGTAAAAGTTTATCTCCAGTTGTGAAATAGGCCCTTAAACTTTAGTTGTAGTTATTTGAACGAAATTACTGAAAATGAACTTATCATACTTACCAAGTCTATCATTTCGAATAGGAACGAGTAATAGTTACTCAGAAATAGAAAACTGCAGATAAGTATTATTTTTATTTTAGGAGATTCAAAAATTATATAATATCATATAGGTACCTATCATATTTTTGCATAGCGATAGGTTTTATCATACGATGTTTGGGCGGAATGCATGAATTAATTATTCCACCGTTTATGTATAAGGTTAATGGCTTCCATATAAAAAATTGACTCGATCTTTTGGCTTGTTGACATAATTTCATTCAAATGCTCTGTTTATGCTGCTAAATATAAATTAATTGGCACATTTAACACAAATAAAATAGTTAGCAAAAACAGTTTTAACTGGAACTACTTTTGACGTGTAACTTCTATTTCTGATATTTTTTATTTATTTATTTGACTATCACAAACTTATACGATTTTTCGGTCTTTACCTACATTAACTTGTAGCAGCCAATGTCCGTGTTACTAGACTTAAAGGTTCAATCTCTGACCTTGTACGGGGCGCCATAAATAGAAACAAACAGCTGATTTGTAATTTGCAAATCAGTGTTTGAGAAAATAATGCCAGACGCTTATAAGGATGTTTGAACTATATTTTTATTTACATTGTTCGTGTCATATTGGACTTTATTCCACTGAACATAAGTCTATCTTATACAGACAAAGCTTTTCACATCTTTCCAGAAAAGAGACAAATGTTTTTAAATTTAACTAATGCAACATACAAGTTAAACACTTTATGTTACTTTAATGAATTGATTAAATGAACATTTAATAAATTATGAAATTATCATTTAATCAATGGATTCAGTACCCCATGATTTACGAGCTTCAAACAGTACTGTACCGTATACTAAGGTTATACTATAAGGGTATACTAATTCTTACAATCAGTTAAGTAATTTAAATATTCGTCGTAAAATTTCAGACTATCGAAAGTGAAGCTAAATGATGCCGTTTAAAAATATATCATTTATGCCATTAACTATCACTTTAAATAAGTAAGTTTTATTAGCAAAATATATATTTTCACGATAAGTATATTGTTGACCACTATTCACTTAGAACATCACTTACCGGGCTCATCGAATCCATGACTCGCGGACTGTCACTTCCACGAATGTTTTGGTAAGTTGCACTTGTTACGTCACTGAACACTGCATTCACTTGGTCCACATGTCTGCTTAATTATCTTTTGCCTCTTCAGCGTATTCAATGTAGGCCTCTCTCGCCCTCTCCGTGTGGCCGGCAACGTCAGACGCGCCTGTTCCAAGCGGCAAAGCGACTAGAGTCGAACTGAGAGTGTTGCAACAATCACCGACACTTATATATGAGGTTGCATGATGTTGGGCTGCAGATTTTAAACTAATCTCCCAAATGCATCCTGAAAAGTTATTAACCGACTCCAAAAAAAGGAGGAGGTTCTCAATACGTCCGAATCTTTATTTATGTTCCCCGATTACTCAAAGACGCCTTTATCGATTTGGAAAATTCTTCTTTTGTTTGAAAGGGTTATACTTCCTAGGTATTCTATGCTCATCAGGTCAGGACCTAATGATGGGATCCTAGAGAAATCGAGGGAACTCTTCAAATTTTATAGGCACACTTGATATACTTTATAGTGGCGTTTGAAGTCGGTTTTTTAAAAAGGATTTTTATGTTTATATTATTTTACTATCCCTTATGACTAAACTGTACAATATAAATTCAAATATAATCATTAAAATGAAGAGTCTGTTTAAAATATCTCAATAGTGCCTACATAATAATTATGTCTTTAAAATAAGATTAATGTTGACTGAATGCCTAATTCAGTCGAATAACATATTTCGCAACATTTTACCTAAATAAATATCTTTCCAGATGCCGTTTCATTGACGGAGACATTCTCTAAGTTTTCTTGTGTGAATTTGCACTTCTCAGTCTGTCTGTCTGTCAGAGCCTTATAACTCTTGAATAAATGCAAATAAATATCTATTTCAAACTAACTAATAACTCTTATGTAAAACTATGACCCATAGAAACAAATGAAAATCGCTTAACATGGGTTTGTGGGGGATCGTTGAAAAGATAGAGCACAAAAATGATTTTTGAATAATTTTAATTCAAATATTGATAACTGGCTATTTTAAGACCTCTTTTATCCAGGAGTCTGTCTTAAAACTATAAAATGCTGAAACTTATGTATGATTTCAGTCATCTCCTGTACTTAAACTAAGAATACTAATATCAATTAGTTATTATGCATTAGATATAAATTATTTTTACTCGCATACCTACCTACTTCTTAACCAAAACTTTGACCAAGGAAATGTGACTGTTACGACCGAAAGTAATAGTCACAAGAAAAGTTTTGAAAAAAGTTTTTGGCAATACAGTGGCATATATAATCTCGTTACACGTTTCGGGCTGGGTGATCGTGACGCACCCTTTACTACCAGTGGTTGTGCAAGAGCAAGCAAGGACATGCCGTCCATGTATTGAATCATACGGGATTCGGAAGGTAACGATTACGATTCAAGACATTACGTCGATTAAAAGGATGTACGTGCCTCGTCCAAGTTCAATGAATTTAGTTTTATCGCCAACTTTACCTCTGGCCGTTTCATTGATAATAATGTATTTTAGGTGAACAATAAGTTTTGTAAAATTTTGTAGATAATGATTTTCTTTTAGCTGAACTCATTTTTAACCCCCAATGAAAAAAGAGCGGTGTTATATGAAGTGTTGTGTTGTGGTGTTATATGTCGGATTATACGAAGGGTTCCGTACCAAAAAAACCTTTAATTTTAATTTATTTTTATTATTTGTTGTTATAGCGATAACAGAAAAACACATTCTCTGAAAATTTCAACTGTCTACCTATTACGGATCATGAAATACAGCGCGCTGACAGACAGGCTTAGTAATAGGGTCCCCGTTGGTTATCCTTCCCCTTCCTTCTACCCCTTGTATTAGTAGGTAATTAGGTATATAAGAAGAGTGCATCAAATGTTTTTATGGCGTTGAAGAGTTATTGTGTCATAATATGTAACTAAAAAACTAAACACGCTTATGTTTGTGAACGCTTGTGTTTTCATTCATATATTAATAATAATTAAACTATGTATTTATAATACAATACCTATCATTATTATCTACCTACACCTACTAAATCAGCCAAAGTCACGTACAAAGTATTTCTTATCCATTGTCCGAACCAAAATAAATAGTTTTTAAACAATATAAATTGAAGTAAACAAAAACTACAAAACTTTATAGAAATAATCATTATTTATATTTTATCCAATTGCCTGTCGGGTATACCCTAATTAATTATTTTACTCGTACCTAAGGCCTTTTTTTATTTTATCGAAAGACTTGTATGAAGCTTGTAATTTGCTCGGACATTATAATGAATGGCTATGGTGACCGTAAGAAGTATTCTGTGTAGTAAGTTACAATAACCTTTGTAATTATTGTAAAAAAAATGAATTATTAGTCGACTATTTTATTAAATTAATTAAATTATGACTCTATCAAAACTTTGTTGTTATTTTATGCTGAAGATATCATTGCAGACAATAACGATCTCAGTGGTTACTTTTTGTCGTATATTTTGTTTTATAATTACAAATATACGAGTGTGACTGGACACAAAGCACAATCAGAATCGAGCGTACCTAACATATTTTCTTGATTGAGATGAGTTGAAGGTTCAAAGCTTTTTAGTTCGTCAGTGCTGTACACAATCTAACATTAAGAAGCTGGGATTGTTGTTATTGAAATCTAGAATTAAGATTCTATGCTTATGTAAATATTATACATCTAGTTGCCTGTTTATTTAAGAATATTCAATATTTACAGAGATACATTGTTGGCGTGGTGAGTTTCTGAGACATGGCTATCATTACGTCTTTATGTTTGTAATCGTGTGAAGGCATTATAAAACTACGCTATTGAGCGCAGTTATTGCAAGGTTTTTATAAAAAGTAATTTGTTAAAGTAACAAAAGACTGAAGGCTTACTTAATTTCTCAGTCGCACGCTCAGAATTCTCGCAACTGAGATTGTATACTTGTTCATCAATTTGTTATTGCCCAATATCGCCACAGTCTTGGTACAAAACTTGCACTGTTAAGAGCGCGTGTAATGGTAAATCTTCAGATGCAGATTTGATTTTTACAGCTATAGTAGGTCAAGTTTTAATTATCCGAAAAAACCAGACAATTTTTACATCATATTTCCAAGGGACGACACTGAGGAGAAACGTAAAATAATGATAAAATCTTGAAACTAGATCTAATTTTTAACCTATATGCATTTATTTTCAATGTGGTGCATATTACAGAGCCAACATTATATAAAATTCCATATATATTACTAGGAGACGATACAGCAATTTAAAAAAATGAATATCTTACGAGTTATTAATTCTAATAACCCGTATACTCGAATACATGATGTATTTGGCTCTTACTACAGTCCCACACGCTTGGATCTGTCGCGATTCACACGAATTTTTGAGTATGTTTTATATCATCTATCGCGGGGATTTTTTTCTGGCATTCTGCGCACTGTTAACTTATCAAATTAAATTAGTCCCACCAAAAATATACCTAACTTTAAAAACATCTATCTACCTATTTAACTATGCGAAAGTAGGTACCTACCCTTATTTTTTGTGATCGAAGGAAGTACCATAATATATTATAACGATAAAGTTCTTGAATATGCAAGACATAATAATTATTCAGATATGTTACCAATTATTTTTGTTTGCATATATAGGAACATAAATGCATAAAAACGTGACTACATATCTGTAGGCTTGTGTTTTTTGCCAAAATATGATGGAAAAGGTCTATGTATGATGTAATACATATATTTATCGCTCATGTTTTTTTGTTTTAAATGTGTATGAGTGCTTCAGAATTGAATATGTATAATTTATATTGTATATGCAAGCTTGCAAAAGTTATACTTTTGTGGCCAATATTGAAATTGCTAACCATGAAATGAAATCTGTCAAATATCAGTAGTTTTTTAATATCGCATAGTTAACAAATAGCAAGACATAATGATAAAGGTGGGTCTAAGTCTAAGTTTGTTTTAGATTAGTTCTAAGGACATAGTTAATAACAAAATTACGTTAGTGTAACAACGTCCTTTATTTTATATTTTCATGGTACAAAACTAAAACAGAGCAGACATAACTCATTTGTAATAAGCCGTTGTCTGCGATACTGGTATAATTAAAGGGCGAGGTTGCTTCTACTTGATCGGAACAATCATCGCATGTGAAAGGCATTGTGTGTTCTCCATAATATTTGCACTATTAGGTCTAAAAAAAGAAGCATAACACTATTTCATTCCTAGCTCTCAAAACTCAAGTGCTTTAGAAAGCTTGCGTATATTTTACCGTAGTCTACAAAATACATATATTTTCTATTATCTATACATCTATATCATCTTCTGTACAAATAAATTAAAGTGTCTGTTTGTAATTTCAAATACGTTTCATACGGATGATTAACTTGTTCACCACCTGATGGATTTGTGTCGCATTTCAAAATATAGAAGTCATCAAGCCCTTTAATGTTTAATGTTATGTTATTAAAATAGAGTTATTATTTTATTTATTATAACATTACAAACAAAGCTCCTTTTAACTTGCTATCCAATTTATTTTGGTCAAAGAGTACCTACAACCTAAGCTCTTAAAGAGACGTAATAATGATAATTCAAAAGTATCCGTTGCGTGAGAAAGAATGTGTGGAGAAGAATCAATGATATACTAAGAATGCACTAAGTTTATAGATTTTGTCTGACAGATTGCATAGATTTTAGGAATTCTGCAGCGTGACAGACCTTTAACCATTAGATAACTTAAATATTTTTAATATGCCTTTTACCGCAGTAGTGTTAATTTTCTCACCTAATGCTAATAAATTTAAGCAATCTGTATCTTTGTTAAAATGGTCACCTTACCACATAAATGGTACTTTGGTATTTATAGTTTGAACTTGACAAATGGACACATGAATTAATAAGCATATCAATGTCATTATTACCCTGAAGCTAAAAGATACTACTATTAACATAAAATTCAATAACAGTTATAAGATGACAGATTATTTATAGATAGCTTTTGCCCGTGACTTCGTCCGCGGGAAGTACTGTGTTTAAAAATCCCGCGGGAGAGTAGGTCATTCTCCAAGTCCTCAACTCCTCAACTATACCTACTATGTAAAAAACACGTCGGTCCGTTGCTGCGTGATTGAAATATTAACAAACAAACTTACACATTTTCGCATTTATGATATTAGTAAAGACTCACCTTATTGTGTACCTACATAACATACAGACTATCTCAACCATAGTAGATTTACGTCTTTGCCTCTACCCATACAAAAATGTTAAAACCAATATGGTGGCTGCATAACCTGATCTTGAACCGTTTGCTACCCAACCTAATCTGGTCCCAGCTCACGATCTGTTTGATATATTTAAACCTTAAACCTATATTAAATAGCCTCAATAGCCCAACGGTTAAAGGTGCTGAATACTGTAAGGTCGCAGGTTCGAATCCCACCCGTTGCACTATTGTCGTACCCACTCCTAACACAAGCTTTCCGCTTATTTGGAGGGGATAGGAGGATATTAGTCAACTTCAGGTTGGCTAATATTCTTAAAAAAAAAAAAAAAATTGACAGGTTAAATGTAGTTTTCAATGGCTATTGCGACCATATACGTCTAATGTGCCTCATCCACAGACCCAATGGACAGCTATGTTAATTGTAATGGCACTTATGGTACTTCTCTCCACGCTTTTTAGAGTTCCATAGTAAATCAGCAAGAAACCCTTATATTTTCGCCTAGTCCATCCGTCTGTCCTCTCAGAGACTATTGCTACTTAAAACCTGTCATTTGGCATGATTATACGATATACCCACATATTTGATATTGATGACTTGTAGCTGTGATTAATTTTTTTTTTCTAAACCACACATTCTGTGGGATGTCATATAATTCTTTCAATAATATAGAGAATTTTTCGACGTAGAGATCCGTTTGCGAAATATTAAGCTTTAGCTAGCTTTTATAAATTAAATAAAAAAGGGGTAAAATTTGTTCGACACAATTTGTGCCCATAGAAAGTTCGAGTTCCCTTGTAGTTGTGACGCATATTGTGACGGGTAACTATAGAAGCCTACGCTGTGCGTGGCCCGAAACGCACTTGGCCGTTTTAACAAGACTATCCGAATTCGCCATTTAAAATGACGTACAACATCAATTCGTGGTGCGTCCAGTCCGGTTCAGATCTCTATAAATTCATGTGAACACCGGATCGTCCTTGCGCGGAATGCGAGGTCATCACACCTTCGTGGTCGGTCGCGTTCTTTGGAGGCGATCCTCTTGTGAAACAATAATTGTTGTTTTAGACCTACTGTGCGATTGTCAAAAAATTGTTACTACAGGGAGACGATAGCAATCACATCTGGCTGGATATTCTCTCGCTTAAGTTTCTTTTTTTATTTATTCGATGACAAGATAGTCCTTGACTGACTGCGATCTTACCAGATGGTAAGTGACGATGCAGTCTAAGATGGTAGCGGGCTAACTTGGAAGGGGTATGGCAGTGTACCTTCAACCCATACCCCTAATCGGTTTCTGCATGTTATCGTGCCAGAACTCACCAGATGGTAAGTAACGATGCAGTCTAAGACGGTAGCGGGCTAACTTGGAAGGGGTATGGCAGTGTACATTAAACCCATACCCCTAATCGGTTTCTAAACGCTATCGTGTCAGAACACTAAATCCTTGGCGGCACGTCTTTGACGGTAAGGTGGTAACTAGCCACGGCCAAAGCCTCCCACTAGACCAGAGCAGAGACAATTCAGAAATTATAAATTCCAAAATTGCCCCCGCCGGAAATCGAACCCGAGACCTCCTAGATATAAGACCACAAAGACAAGCGCTTACCACTGCGACAGGGAGTTCCTCAAAAAGGTTAAAATGCATTCCATCAACTCTATCATATATTCAGCCAAGCAAAGGTGATTGCGATCGTCACACTGTAGTAATCATTTATAGACAATCCCACAGCTGATCATTCCGTATTCAATGCATGCTATTATGACGCCAGTGCGCGACCTGCACCTTCTTCTCGCGGACACAATCCACAATCCAACTAACGACATCAACTTGCATGCATTAAGATAAGATTGTTCTTCGTAAGTCCATGTATGGCTAAACTTCGTAATGTACCTAACCTATGAGAATTAATTCAGTTCCTCTTTACTGATACCTAATAGGCACTAGAGATTTTTTACTCACTTGACGTAATGTTTTAAATGCAAAACGTTCAATGTGTAATGATGAAATTACAGATTATTATTGATTCAAGGAAGTAACTGCTAGGTAGAGACAGGTAGAGATCACAGTTTGAACGTTATAAGTTTAATATAATATTTAGACGCTGAACATGAATTTCCAACATCGACGCGGCTTATTGGCGTTAGCTTTTAAAGTTCGTTTAAACATCGTAGCTGCTAAAAACTAATTATCGACAAGTTTCTAGATAGATAGTGAACTCCGCTTTCAAAATATTATAAGTAGAGTTGTATGAGCCAACATACCTGCAACCTAGAAATAGCTGCGAAGTAAGTAGGTATTTATTTCTGTCACTTGTAATTTACCGAATAATATAGTAATTATCTTTTGATTTTATTTAAGAGAAATGTCATATGAACTTTCATATCTGTTAACCTTTAAAATTTCCTTTTTGCTACTGTTTCCAGTAATATCCGTATGCTTATATGTATTATTTTAATTATGATTTATGTAAGGACTTTTCTGAAAAAAGCACACGTTACAATGACCTTAGTATATAACTGTTTATAATTCGTAATAATTGTTTTCCTGTTGCAAGTTGTAGCTCTTGACTTTTTCTATATCACCTTTTGTCAAACCTGTATCCTAATCTCTGAATCTTGATCTACAAACTTTTTAAGTTACTGTGATGTTTTAAGTTACTGTGTTCAATATTTGTATATGTACGTTATAATCTTCGCTATGTTCATGTGTATTATGAAGTTAAACCTATAAAAATTAAAAAAATCACCTAGTCGTCACGAGTCCTCTTAATCTATAGTTGTCCACTGCTGGACATACATCTCAAGCAAAGTATGCTATAGAACACGATCTTGTGCAGCTTGTCTAAAGCTTGTTTAAAAATACATACTTATTTCCAATAAGGAATGATTTTTAAACAATGCACATTCATTTAATTTGCATTTTTTAATTTTATAAATTATAAACATCATTAAAAACATGGCGGCCATGAAATTTTGTATTCATTTATAGCTCGGTCGTGTTTTTATTAAAATAATGTAACATTTGTTAGAGCTAAGATGAACATGATGTTCCTAGTTGCTTATGCGCGGCCGTCCAGTTTTCCTCTTGTAATCAAAGATTCATTATCCAATGTCGATTGAAGTCTATCATTATACCTAGTCGTACAGTCTATTAGATATCACATATTTCCGGAATGTTTGCGTTTTTTCTCAAAATCTCATATTACCGCGGGAAATAAAAACCTCAATCCACGCGTACGAAGTCGCAGGCAACAGCTAGTAAATAATAATTTAGATCAACATCTTCTCGGTAATTTAAAAGGAAATATAATATCTAAGTAGAAGAATAAATAATGAAATAGTTACAAACTATACAAAAATATATCGAGATAATAAGGTATTCACTACAGCTTTACTAAGGATTCATACTTGCCTTTTTCTGGACAAACCCAGTGTCCTTGTTCATTGAAAATTTTGTTTTTGTCGAGAATAAACACTCCCGTGTGAAAGTAAATGCCTTGTTATGTGAGATTAACTTCCAAGCTTATATTTCTATTCTCTTTTCTTAATTAGGAATAATGTAGATAATATAGCATTTAACAATTGATTTTATTTAAAATCTGTTGCACAAGTTGCAAACTGGTACCTAGCTACCTTATAAACATGCCTATTAATTAATGAATTTTAATTTCTATTGTACAGTTGCGAGTTCCACTACGCCAAGTGCTCCGCCCGCGCGATCTGTCTGTAATCATCAACAAGCGCCATCTCAAAGTGGGCATAAAGGGGCAACCGCTCATTATCGACGGTGAACTCGACGCGGACGTCAAAGTCGAGGAGTCCACGTGGGTGCTACAAGATGGCCGCAATTTACTAGTCAACTTAGAAAAGGTATACCTACATCTATGTATATTTTCATTTTATCTTATTTTAGAATCGTGAGGAGAACTCTTATTAGGTATTTTGCCAATTCTTTATCAAACATCAAAAAGATTTTCGATTACAAATCCAATTAAAGCTTGTATGAAATAGTGAACTATGACGTCAGAAACATTTGACATTTTTACAATTTAATCGATAATTTAAAATAGTTATCCAACTTCAAACTAACAGCTAATTGACTTTTTGCTTACCAGGTAAACAAAATGAACTGGTGGGGCAGACTTGTAACTACAGATCCTGAAATTTCTACTAGAAAAATTAATCCAGGTAATTTGGATTGTGGTTTGGACGGTTCAAACCCCTCCCGTAGCATTATTGTCAGTCCAACTCCTATCACAAGCTTTAAGCTTAGTCAGAGAGGAAAGGGGAGTATTAGTCATGTTGAGCATGGCTTATATTCCTTAAATGCATCTGCATTAATGTTAGTGTTAACGGTTACGCTCAAATGGATTAGCGTTTAGCGTCTAACGTCATTAGTAATATAACAACACATTTAACGCAGTCAAATATTGGCCCCATCTGCGTAATGCCTTTATTATCGTGTTAATTTACGCGTTACGGCGCAGGTGGAGCAGGGGCATTATAAAAATTTACTAGTTAATTTTCTTCACAGCCGTTAGATATGCAGCGTCTGCATTCCAATTAAAAATTTTACTCGCTCGTTAGACAGATTGCATTGATCAGATGGCAGATTTAGCTTAATTAAATGCCAGATGTATAAAAGATACGATCGCCTTCCGTCCGGATTTCCCATATGCGTCCTAGTTTGAAAGACTCAAGGACGTCCAGATGCACAGCCAGTCTGGGTGGCGAGTTGTGGGAATTTTATAAAAACTTACTTAATGCCATTGACAATGTTAAACAAGCCTGATACTTGCTCATTATAATTAAGTAAAGGTTATGTTTACAGAATTTTGTTCGGAGTAGAAACAAATAAACGATAGTTTGGTTTATACTTTGTGCTTATAATAACATGTATTTTTTGTTTGCTTCTTGTAGAACCTTCGAAATTATCGGACCTAGATGGAGAAACGAGAGGCTTAGTAGAAAAAATGATGTATGATCAAAGGCAGAAAGAAATGGGACTACCCACTAGTGACGAACAAAAGAAGCAAGATGTACTTAAAAAGTAAGTAGAAGAGGAAGAGTTCCTTTAGATTAATAATTTATTTACGATGCAATCATCTTAAAAACATTGGAACTTATGACGAAAGAATAAGGAACCGAAGTAAAGGCTACTACTAAATTCATAAAGGCAATATCGAAATCGTTTACGAAAACGGTTTCTATAACCGGTTTAGTAAAGAATACAGCCTTGGACACAGGAACTTTGGATATGTACCTTTTCCGCAAATCACGCCGATTGCATAAGATAATGTTGTACCTACATACGAGTACTTGTCTACCATTAATGCCTTAATTTTTACAGGTTTATGGAACAACATCCGGAAATGGATTTTTCGAAGTGCAAATTTAATTAAAACACGATAATGTATCTCGAACTCGATGTTGCAACTCTCGGGAAACGTCGACGATTACACTCCATAATTTTTATTTTTATGATCTAGCAAGCACACAATTTGTCTTAAAGCAAAATGTTTCTTCTTCAATAAACCTGCATGTTTATTTAAAAATTCTGTTTTATTTTATGTGATATTTTGATATGTTTTCTATGAAAATAGATAATTGTCATAAGATTTTCATAGAAAACTTAATTACGCTTCATTCAATGCATAATTATGACTGAGACTTCTCATTTTGAAGGACCCAATGCCCAGTTGTGGACCGGCAATGGATTGCGGTGATGATCCATTACGTTCAGAATGTTTCCTTTGTTATTAAAGAGTTGTGGTTCGCGGCAACGACTAAACTGATTTGGCTGTGTTACAGAGATAGATTAATTATAATTTGGAATAACACATAGGTTACTTTTTATCCCGGAAAATAAGAGAGTTCTCACGGGAATTAAAAACCTTCATCCACGCGAACGAAGTCTCGGGCATAAGCCAGTGTATTCATAAATGCTAGATTACTGTTACACTATCAATTTCAATTATTTTGAAGTACACTATGTATGGGCGGCCATTTTATGCGACAAAATTTCGTAGGTATGCACCTTATTTTCATAGGTAGGGCATCTCCATACATTTCCTACCTACCATGGTCTTTGGTTTGACAACTTTCAAATAACTTTGACATTGACAATCGATTGTCGCTACGACGCGACGACAAAAAATAAAAATAAATAGGTAAATTAGTATTTATCGAAGTATACTATTTTCATTTATTAATTTTACAGTAATAATCTTAATAATGGTTAGAACAGTGCACTCTCCTGAATATTGTCTGCAATATCTAGAGCAATATGCCTCCCAGGAAAACTTTGTTTTGGGGTTAATATTGGGCCAGGTAAGGTGCCACCTTCAACGATTTAACACGTTTTGTGTTTCGTAAGTTATACTAGAATTCTCAAGTTTATTCTGCCTGTAGATAACAGAAGCTCGTGAAAACATTATCCATTTAGCACGGACTCCCGAAGAGAAAAGCCTCGACTCCGGTTCAGAGACTAGTTATGAGTCTGAAAGGCCAGAATCTGCCCGGAATTTACTGGGAGTATCGGAAGCTTGGGTAGCGGATCACGCGAAACATGTCACGCGCATGTTACCCGGTGGAATGTTCGTTCAGGGTAAGTTAAGTTTTATGGCTAATTCTGTTATGTTTAAGCTCTAACTAAACTAATTGCCATGTCTAAATCTCGTGCTATCTATCCATCTAAGTATTTCAAAATGCTTGCTGTAGAAAAGCGCAGCCTGTAGGTTATGTACCTACTACATTTGCATTAATTTTCCACATTTGAATGCTGAACAATTGTAATGAATTGAAATCTATAGTCTACATTCGAGGCTCAAAAAGTCTACCACTCAGAGATCTTAAGCCAGTCAAAGGCCTTTAAATGGAGCAGTGGATGTCTATTGTGTTGAAAATTAAAGTATTCTTCAGAGAATCTCTTTTTTTTTTTTTCATCATTGTCTCGGTCTATCACCACTTGGCATGGGTCTTCTCTCAGAATGAGAGGGTTCCGGCCATAGTCTACCATACTGGCCAAGAGTGGAAGAAAGCAATATATAGAACACAGTTTGTGAATAAATTTTTACTTAATGATTTTATTAGCCATATAATATATAATGTTTTGCTAATCATATAAAAGGAAAAGTGTTATAAAATTTTGTTTACTTTATCTGATTTTTCAGGTATTTTCATTACAAGCGATGAAGATATCTTTGAGGATCCAAACTACTTCAGCAAAGTAAGGTCAATATTGAACTACACATACAAAGCTCTAAGTGCTAACCAATACATGTATGCCAACTATCCACATTCCAATGATAGGCTGATATTACACATGTCTACTAACACAAAAGTGTTAACATGTAAAAGTATTGAAGTTGGATCTGGAAAATCCACTACGACAAAGAATGTGGATTGGAAATTTGTTCCGAAACCTCAACAGTGGCAGAGATTGGACTGCTATTATGAGTTTGATGATGTTTATCCTGTGATTGTAAAGAAAAGTGGGATATCAGTTAAACAGCAATTTCAGGTGACTTTTATTTTATTTTAAACTAGCTGACACCTGGGATTTCATCCACTTCTTCAATTGACAATCGACAGTTCCTAAATCCCCACAGGTTAGGTGGGCAGAACCCCTGCAGCATCAGGATTGAGGAGTTGGGTTCTGGAATTCAATGATGTAGTCATTACTTGGTACCTACAATAACTATTCATAATCAACAGTTCCTAAATCCCCACAGTTTAGGGAGGCAGTACCCCTGCAGCATCAGGACTTAGGAGTTGGAACCTGAAGTTTTTATGGGAGCATCTTGCAAAGTTTATGTATCAATTGAAAAAAGATTAACGCAAATGAGTTTAAAAATAACAGAGACGGTAGAAAAAAACAACTTCCTTTTTTGAAAGTCATTTAAAAAAGTGGCCTAAGTTACTCCTACTATATACCTACCAGCTATTCCCGAGATTAGCGGCAACAAACAAACAGACACACAGACAAAAATTTTAAATTTTTGTCTATCTAAGGCATCATATTTACTTACATATATTATGCATTTAGTAAAAAGCTGTTATTTTGATATTACAAACAGAGACTACAGTTTTATTTATTTGTATAGATATTAATTTTATTATCCCTACAAATCTATACTTATAAAAAAACTGTAACCATTAAATTATATTTACAGCAAATTTTGGAATCTGCCTACAAAACAATTGAATCTAGTGTAATGTTCATTGATGGGGAACTGAAGGATGGTTCGGAGGCGTTAGAGCAGCTTATCAAAAAGAAGAGACCCAAAAACAGTGTTAAATCTGCTCAAGATACACCCAAATCAATGCACGTATCATTATTTGTGCCATTTGTAAGTATTTCTTACTTAGTTCGAAATTCCTTTTTGCTCTCTGCTTTGCCTGTGTAAATTGAGAATGCAGGTTAAGAGTTTAATCAAAGTTTGTGCAATATGTAAGTCAGTATTACACTTTTCGAGTACAAAAGATTAGCAAGAAAAGGTTAGAATTATTTTACTATAATCCGCCAACAGAAAAAATCTCTATGTACATGCAGTTACAAGTGAAGCACCGCTTACCTCCCCAACCAAGCAAGAAAGCCAAGTTCCCAAGCAAGCTATTCCACCACCATTCACATGCACCACCACACAAGACTTATACTACTCTCGACGCATGTTTCACCCTAACTCCGGAGCATCCTCGGGAGATGTTGACTTTACAATGCTGTATTGTGTAGTCCCGCTCCTCTATTCTGGAGAAACAACGATGTACGGTGTACGGCGCGGGCGGCGCGTGTTGCCATACAGATTTTTTCTGGTTTGCTGGATTACATCATAATATTACTTTTTCTTTCATCATTATCATGGAATTCCGCAAAGTAAAACCCGCTTCTATCCAATATTTCTAACTTTTTTTATATGAATAGCGGACAAACGAGCAGGAGGGTCACCTGATGTGAAGTCATTACTTGAACACTTGTAGTACCAGAGGCACCGCCAATGCATTGCTGGCTTTTCAGGAACTTATTGGTCCACCCCTTGAATAATCTCATATTATAATTAAGTGGGAGCACTGTCGAAGGGAGATGATTCCACAACTTGTTATTTAATGTCTTTGTGGCTTTAAAATATGTCTGGTGGGGGACCTTACCTTGCCTTATGTTTTTAGGAAAATAGTCTTCCAGAAACAGTTGAGTACCTTGAATGCGATGGCAGCATACATTTCAGTGGTGTTGTGTCATCGAGTATTTTCATGTATCCAAAGGCCACGGTCAGCGAAACCATTGCTGCAGTCAAACAGGACATCATCAGATCCTTAGCATCACGCTTCACAATGCACTGTGATGCGTTGATTGATGACAATTTGCTGCCTGAAGGTAACAATTAAATTAGTAAAAAAAAATAATGAACAGTTTATTCCTTACTAATATGTACTAATTATAATTTTTTTTATAATTGGACGACAAGATAGTCCTCGACTACAATCTCACCTGCAATCTAAGATGGTATCGGACTAACTTGGAACGGGTATGGCAGTGTATATTCCATTCCCCCTAATCTGTTACTACTACTACTACTACTGGAACACTAAATCGCTTGGCAGCATGACTCTGGTGGTAGGGTGGTAACTAGCGATGGCCAAAATGTCCAGGCCAGAGACAATTTACACATTATAAATAACCAAATTGCCCCTGTAAAATGTGAAAGTGTTTGTTTGTGTTTTGGAGCCTGACTGAAGGACAAACTGTCCTTCAGTCAGGCTCCAAAAGAGCTGCGAATCAACTTAATTTTGCAAGGGTATAGTTGAGGACCTGTAGAATGACGTAGGTTACTTTTTATCTTGGAAAAATTCTTCCCAGATTTCTGCAGGATTCGTAATATAGGAACTCCAAAGAGATGAATGGATTAAAAGATTTTTTGAACTAAGACTATTTTAAGATTGACGTATGTACTGACACAGCAAAAATACGAATATAATGTAAAAAATAATTCATTAATCTCGTCAAAATTTTAGAAAAAGTCTGTTTCAACGAGCCACCAAGACGAGTCTTAGTACCGGTGAACTCTCTCTACCTGTGCGACTACCTTTTCCCTGGCGAGGCGCCCGCTGAAGCTCTGGTGTCGGTCAAAGAGCTCCTGGACTTGCAGATCACGGAAGCTGATGTTGTTTGTGACGTTGAAACACCTGCAGGTAATATTCACTAGTTCTTATTACTTTTTAATCTGTAATAGTCGGTGGAATTAGCGTTTGAAAAATCGAACTTAATGTGAGCGGAGCAGCAGGCAAAAACTAGTCCTTACTATTATCCTTACCAATATTATGAATGCGAAAGTGCGTTTGTTTGTTGGTTTGTCCTTCAATCAGGCTGCAACAAAGCAACGGATTGACGTGATTTTTTGCATGGGTATAGTTGAAGACCTGAAGAGTGGCATAGGTTACTTTATATCCCGAAAAATCAAAGAGTTCCCGCGGGATTTTAAAAACTAAATCCACGCGGATGACGTCGCGGCCATCATCATAATTATATTTATATATATTTTCAACATTAATTTTAATATTAAATAATTAAAATTTATACAATTTATTTTATGTTTCTATCGAATGTGGTGTATGCTAAAGTGTATTCGTTTCATTTCATTAAAATTAATGTTGAAAAAGTTATCAATGGATGATTATATTAAAAAATTTCGCTTGTATTGTATTTCAGATACTTCAGAGTTTGACGCTCTAGACCGTGACACAAGCAGCGAGGAGCTGCTGGCGACGCCACAGGAAGCCAGTCAGTTCATGTACATCACAGGAATCTGCTTCGCTATGTTCGTGCTCATAGTTTCAATATTTGTACACTATTACGATGCTATTGCTGTCTGTATTGGTAAAATACTTTCTAGGTCCTAAATACGAGTATACCTAAAGATAAACAGTGTTATTTTTCAGACCAGACCTGAAGTTATAGTGTTATGTTTGAGAGCAATTTGTGAGAAAATAAATATTAGGGATAGAGGAATTTTGTGTAAGACTACTTATCTTTACAAAAAGTAAGTTAGTTTTGGATGAAACACCCAAGGAACTATCGCAAATTAAGTTTTCCAATTCTATAAATCCGCTGAGGAATTGTCTAAAAACGATTGCTACAGTTTGAGGATCGCAATCACCTTTGGTTGGTTGAATTTATGGCGTTCTTGCTGTATCAATGCATTAAAAAAAAAATTATATAAGCTGAAATTTACTAATATCCTCCTCTCCCCTCCAAATAAGCAGAAATCTTGTGCTAAGAGTGGGACTGGGTATGACAATAGTGCAACAGATGGAATTCGAACCTGCGACCTTTCAGTTTTCAGTCCGCACCTTTAACTGTAGGGCTTTTGAGGCTTTAGAAATAATATTCTAGAGAATTATAGTCTATGAAATAGAGCAGAAAAGCTTGTTTTAAAATAATAATTAATTAATAATTAAATAATTAATAATAATTAATAATAATTAATTAATATTAATTTAATTTGACTTTCTTTTTTTTATTCTATGACAAAATAGCCCTTGACTGTGGTCACACTTAATAGTCAAAAGGATAGTAGCGGACTAACTTGGAAGGGGTATGGCAGTGTACATTCAACCCATATCCCTAAATCACTCTTTTAAATCAGCGTCAGGCCAAATTCTTCTATCTATTAAGTTTTAATCTTACTGATCGCTCCCAAAAATACACCTTAAATAAGTATCTATTGAAGAAAAAGACTCATTTTTTATTTTGTGTTAACATTTCTATTACTATAAAAAAGGTACTGCTAACTATTTCAAATGTGATTTAACCATAATAATATCAAATATGCACCTGTTCTGTACAGATAAGCTGTGTTTATATTCAAGAATTAAATAATTATTATTTTCATAATAGGTATTGTTTTTTATTTATAGAAATGGTCTTTTCGGTAGGTAAACCATGAGCCTCTTGTGCCTTGATTTCACCATGTTACTTGAACAAGTAAAAATTATACTTTGTACATGTAGATACAATGTAGATACAAAGGTTGAGAATTGAATAAAATAGATACGAAGCATTGCCTTGTTCGCTGCTTTTTTCGTAATGTATGAGATGGCGATTTTCTTCAATCTTTCTAAAGTTGATAAAGGAATGTGTAATATTACTGAGTCTAGAAAAAGCGCCATCTTTTGTTGTATCTTAAAATGAGCATCCAGTAGATGGCAGCACAGAATAATAACACAACACAGATGGCAGGGCAAGAAAAAACAGTTTCTTAATAAGTATAACGCTATCATTGAGAAAATCCTCTTTGAATGTATCTTGCGCGTACGCATTTGTTCGTATGTTAAAGGGCTGACCGCGAGTGCGATAGAGACAGCCAATACTCATTGATAATAATTTGTTTGTACTTTATTATTGGATAGTACTATCGCATTATCGTGTGTGATAGGTAGTACCAAAGCGAATACGCGACAAGTGCTGTCTGTTTCACACATAGGCAGTTATTAATTGGGCTAGTTATGTTCAAAACATCGTGTAGTGTTGTCATTTCACACAAAAATGTTTGTTCATTGTTGTGCTAATTCATGATTGTGATCAATGGCTAGCGTAAAAAATGTGTTAATAAAATTAAAACCTGACGCAATAATAAACAAATGATAATACATATTATGAGTGCAGCGTATAAACCTACCTTGTTAATGAATATTCAAAAAAACCGGTTTTAATGCGAGTTTTCTGTGAGATAAAGATAACGCTGGGGGACTGACTGCTTATGATGGCATTTTCGTTAAATAGACTGAAGAATGCTTTCAATGTTAATAAAAATAGTCAACTGGCAGGTAGCGGAAGCTTGGACCCGGAAGTTGGTTTCAAATTGTCATTGCATCCAGTCAGTAAGAACTTATATGTGACTGTTATCGGCGCCCGGCATCTCCCATCCTTGTTTGGGCTCAGTCGCGCGCATGGCTACCTTGTTAAGGTAAACTTCCTACGTTCCCTTAATATTAAATAAATTACCTATGCAATAAATATCTCTAAGTGGGAATATCGTATTTTCAATTTATTTGAAGCCTCACTAGCCCAACGGTTAAAGGTGCGGACTGCGAACTGAAAGGTCGCAGGTTCGAGCCCCACCCATTGCACTATTGTCGTACCCACTCCTAGCATAAGCTTTTCGCTTATTTGGAGGGGATAATAGAATATAAGTCTAGTTCAGCTTGGCTAATATTCTTTTAAAAAAAAAATTTAATCGATAACGAAATTTTTATCCTCAAGCAATACCTACCTACCTAATGAGATATTAATTTAAGTAAGTTCTTATTATATTACCTTTGTATTTCAATGAGTAGAGATTGGGGTTCTTTTCGTATTATTCCTGTACCCTTTCCTACTTCCTATTAAAGGTAACCTTTCCGCGTCGACACAATCGATACAGAAAGAAAGAATGAGAATGCAGTGCAGAGATTCCGCCGTGCCCACCATACTACTAGGCTAGGCGAAGCCTCTGGCCGAGATGCGTTCCTGGAGGACGCTAGCAGAATACCGAGAATTACAATTGCTAGGAACAGAACAAACGATAGAGATGCATCGGTAGTGCCTCTCATAATTATAGCTATAGATGGCACTTGCATATAAATCGCTTTGTTCTGTTCCTCGCAATAACCGGAACAGTCTCGTATTCTGCTAATTCCGTACTCCGAGCTTTGCAGATGACCACACCTTGTCAAAGAATTGAAAAAAATAAATTTTGGTCAATATAGGGCATTCAGAGGTGAATACGATCGTCACACCGTAGCAAAAATGCATTATTGCAGCGTGAACGAAATACGAGTGAATTCATGCAATCACCACTAGGGACCGCAAACGATCACAATAATTTTTGTATTAAATATTAGGTTCTACCTAGTAGATATATTTGTCAATAAATAATTATTCAAATAAAATGTTACTTTATTATAAATCATTATTAATTATTTAGTAAATCATTGATTTCATCTTGAAATCATCTAAAGATGTTATCGGATTCAGTTCAATTTGGTTAGTTAGGAATCCTTCCGTTAAAATGGTTAATTAGGCACCAACTAGGAATCCTTCCGTTAATATGATTAATCGTTAATTAGGCACCAACGCTACAATTAATGTTAACTAAACTTAGGTAGGCTAGCTACCTGCCTCCATAATTCACTAATTTTAGAAACAATTCACATGTTTACCTATTTGGTGTGTACGTAAACGATTAGGAATGCGATTATAGACATAAGTACCTACCTACGTAACTAAAATAGGAGATGTTCTACCACGAAGTTAATGATCGAGGTTTATTTTTCTTAGTTGTTAGGTAGGTAGGTATACATACATTTTTTAATTTAGTACAATCTGACTTGCCTGCGATAGGTCTACCTACGCTATTGTCATACCTACTAACTACTCATAATTAACTAGGTAAGTAGGTACCAAAGAGAGGTAGTTAGCACGTAGGTTTTAATGGAACTACAGCATACAGTAGGTACCTACCTATCACAGTATGCATAGTATTTATTTACTTATATATTCAATAGTTGTACGCTTACCAAAATATCTACAAGACCTACATATCTACTTATTACTTTCACTTATCTTTTACGCCTAAACCATTGAACCGATCTCGAGAAAAATTGGGTAGGTAGGTGCCTAATCTTGCATCGAAGGACATGGGATACCTACTATTGGGTGTCTTTAAATCAAGAGTGAATAGGCAAGCGCGCGCCGCGCACCATCTTAGGCTGCATGAAGATGCATCAGGTGAGATCGAAGTCAAACGCTAGTCTATATTATATTTAAAAAAAAGAATACCAAAAAGTTACCAGACACATTTACAATTTACAGAATAGGTAGGTAGGTACCTACTACGGAGTTTTTCTTTTAAAACTATCCAGCAGGGCTAGCATAGGCGGGAGAAATTTTATCCCCGGGAAAAGAATAAAATGTTTATCCCCTCGCTTAGTCTTATCCACCCGTCGAACATGGCACAGCGGTGGAAATAACACTCAGTGGATATACTTATAGGAATATACTTCGCCTTCTCCTCTGTCGCCATGCTTTAGCATAGGGAGAAGATAATTTTATCCCGTCAGTGGATAAAATCGGGGGATAAATTTTTTATCTCCTGCCCATGCTAGCTATACAGTCCGAAGAAATCGCGGTCATATTTGTATAGGCTCGTATTTTTATTAGAAGGTAAGTAGGTATGTACTTTAAGCCTTCTTATCCCAGAAGGTCTCTAATCCGATTAATTTATTTATTTAATTAACTAGCTGATGCCCGCGACTTCGTCCGCGTGGATTTAGGTTTTGAAACCCCTCGGGAGCTAAGCCCCTCTTTGATTTTCCGGGATAAAAAGTAACCTATATGTCACTCTCCAGGTCTTCAACTATACCCAAAATCTCGTCTATCCGTAGTTCTGTTGCAGCGTTATTCTAGGACAAACCAACATACAAACAACAGATTAGCAATCTAGAGAAATCGATTTGTTGTAGGTAAGCGCTTAGGTAGGTACAATATCCAGAGGTATGTATGCATCATGCATGCCCAATACCTAATCATCGGTTTTCGTTATCGAATGCCCTATTCACTGACAATGGCCTTATCTATTGGTTATCAGCGGTTATGGTCATTTGTATAACTACCTATCTATCTTCACTTTCAAATTATCTATCTGTGTGGGTCATGGAGCTATAGCATGAGTGGAAATAGAGGAAAGAATAAGCGGATAGATGAAAAATATTTGAAGTCAGTCTTCGTACCCCTTAAAAGTATAATATTATATTAATACTAAATCAGATGTATAATTTTAGGTAGGTATCTAGGTATCTATTGCTTGTGGTGAAACAGATAATAATGCAACAATAAATCGATATTGGTTCAAGTTTTAGATCTATTTGAAGAACAATAAAAAATATACTTATCGGCGTAGGTAATAAGGCTTGCATGAAAAATCGCGTGAGTAGCGTGGCCTTAGATAACAATAACTAATTAGGTACCAAATTATTAGTACTTACCTACTACATTTGTTTGTAGTACCGTTGTCACTCCAAGTTGGCCGTTGTTGACCGATACAAAATGACGTCATACGGGTACCGTTGACAATAAAATAATAATTCTATTTTTTACTGTATAACCACGACTGTGACGGAAGTTTTCTTTTCTGGCAATAATTTTAATGGCAATGATGTCTTGCATTCGAAGGGGAAGGAATTTTTAATTTCTTATTTTTCTCCTTTTCAAAGGAAGTCATTTATTAAAGGTAGATAGAGGCACATTACCTAATAAAATAGTCTGTGATATGCGCTGCGCAAAACTTTTCCTTTTTTAACTCAACGTGGAAAACGACACACGAACAATAGCAACAAAAAAAATAACTAATTAAAACTTTACAAATCATTTAAACGTAACTAACTACAAAAGACTTGAGGTGCGGTGCGGGGAAGTGCGACGCAAGGTAGGGGCTAATTTGCAGTGAACGGGTAAGACTTAAATCTTACATCTTGGTTTCAGGTAAAAGTTTTCCCCGGTGAGAGTAAATTCGAGACAACATTACAAGAAAGCTCTTGGCCCGTTTGGAACGAGGATTTCAAGTTCCAATTACGACATAAAGATATAAAGAAAAGTTCAGACAAAATTGACCTCCAGAGTTTAGTTGCGGGGCATTTCTTATCATTAACAATTTATGCTATACTCGAGCCCCCTAAAACTGAGGTGGAGAGGAGGAAAAGTGCAAATTTAAAGAGTTCAAAGCTAGTCGATAATGAAGAAAAGCCGAAAGGTGGTTTGTTCGAAAAAACCTTCAGCAGTTTCAAATCAACGAAAACTGAGGCAATCGCTCAAAAGTCCATTTTCGAGAAGCGAAGGACTGTCGGCGCAGCGACGTGGAATTTCGATTCGAAGTTATTTCAGAACGACCTAAAGAATGGTCTGATAGGCACGCCAGATATTTGGAGGCCCATCAATGCTATCGCTAGTGGATTATCAGCCGCCGATTCCCGAGTAAGTAGATGTACATTTTCGAGAAAGAAAAGTTAAAAGTAGATTTTTTTTCTTACTTTAATCATTCTTTCATTCATTTCTTACAAGAAAGAGCACAAGTCTCCTCTCGAATGAGAAGGATTTAGGCCTTAATCCACCTTTCACAGAATTTTCAGGCGTGCAGGTTTCCTAGCGATGTTTTTCTTCATATTTAAAACAAATGATATAATTTATTAGCTCAAAGTGCACATAACTTCTAAAAGTCAGTCTGCAGTGTGCGCATGGGCAGGGGACATATTATCCAAGGGAAAGGATAAAATGTTTATCCCTTCGCTCAATTTTATCCACACGTCGAGCATGGGCAAAACGATGGAAATAATATCCACATTCCACAATGGATATACTTATTATAGGAAATAACTCCTTTCCCCTATCCCTGTTCCGCTATTACTTAAAGACGCCTGGAGCGATTTGGAAAATGTTTTTGTTTGAAAGGGTATACTTCCCAGGTGGTTCCATGGTCATCAGATCCAATCCTGTAGAAATCGAAGGAAGTCTTCAAATTTTATAGGCACACTTCATTAACTTTGTAATGGCGTTAGAAGGCAAAAGAATTTTTACGTTTATATTACGAGTAGGTATTTCATTGTCAGTCGCAATTTGAATTTATGGGTCAGGCTGAGTTTTCCTCGAACTAAGTAAGATTTTAAGGAATAATAATTTTCAGTCGTTAACTTTAACGTGATCCTCAAAAGCTGTAAATTGTGTTTCAATGACATCATCGTCAGCACTGTTGGAAAATATTTTTATAGCTCGTCGGTTTGCTAGTTTTACTTACGTCCGCGTTTAAATAGGCTAGTGGGTTAATATTAATTTGTTGACCCTTTGGTCTATTTATATTCATAGGCGAAGCTATATGTATTTGTAGGATTATTTCATACTTATATCGTAGCTGATGACCGACAAATTTCTGCCAAAAATAGACAGAAAATTGATACGTAATGTTCTCCCGACCGAATCCGGTCACGGCGGCCAACCTCCTCAAAGATTAGCCATCGGCGCTGGAGATATTATAGTGTACAAGTGTGTGCGCAAACACAGGTGCACTCTCTATTCCCTCACTCTCATACGGACGGAAATCCGACACCATCGGAGAGAGATTAGGGTACTCTTCGAGGCACGGGCATGACTTACCACCTACTTCCTAACTCCGGGCTAGTACCTACTAAGAATTAACCAACACAACGGCCTTTATTGAGAGTTTCTTGACAGAAAAATCCAATAGGTAAGTACATTTTTTTGCCCGAACCGGGAATCGAAACCGGGACCTCGTCATCCGCAACGAGACACAAAATACGTAATGACCTGATAAAAATGTGGTAGGTTTTTTGAAAACTCAATAACTGCATTGTCCTGACCCCCAAGTATAAATAAAAGCACATAATACAAAAAATCGTATGACCTTGTAAACAAAATTATCTCCATGCACAAAATTATATAAACGAGTTTATTAATCTGTCTTACATTATGTAACGCGTAATAGGAGATTCTTAAAAAAGCCTAAATGTGAGTCATCAACCTATTAGACTGGTTGTCTTTTATATTCATGCTTCTTGTTATACCTATCTGTGAGTGAGATCCGACAATAGAATAGGTTTGACCTCGACTCTCCCAGATACAGTATGTAGGTAGGTACCCTAATCATTAATTCTGACGCAACACTTCGTCGGCCTTGATGCATCTTTTTTATTAGATTTGAAGTTTTGAACATTCTTGGAACAATTAGGTAGGTACTACTAATTATACTCGTATCAACACGTCAATAGTTCTTGCAATTCACGAGGGCACGTGGCTCATGGTTGTGTGTGTGTCGTATCTGTATTTAAGTGTGAGCGAGAGCTTGCTCACGCATGACCCCTCCCACCTAGGCTCCTGACAGGCACGCACACTTACGAAATTTGCATGTAGGTACACGACGTAACCACAAGTAAAGCTCACGAGCCCTCGTGAATTGCAAGAACCTGCGTAGGTAGGTAGGTACAAATAGTCGTCTTTTTCTCCTGAGTCATGACCATGATGGTTGGCAATAATAAGGGCAATTACACATGTGACATGACATATTTTAGTTGTGTGTACGAGTAGATAATTTTTTTTTGTAATAGCCATCTCAAAATAAAATAAATTTTATCAATGAAAGTAGGTACAAGATAGTTTCTGTACTGTAGGTACATACGTAATGCTTTGTTAGTTTGAATTTTCATTCCAGTAATCTCGGTTTCCTATCTATTCTACGGCATTAGGGGCTGAGTAATCAAGATTCCAAGCGCTTAGTTAATGGGGTCTCAAGTTAGATATTTATTTTTAGGTTATTTTTCTTACTGCTTTAATACCATTAATGTTCGTTTAAAAATTAAAGTTCTATTTACGGATACTCAGGTTCTTTTAAGCTTACCCACTTTTAAACTTCACCCACCTTCGAGATCATTATTAAATAAAAGAACGCTCAGGCATGCAGGACTCCTTCACCGTTAAAACAAGTGATACTAATTCTTAATTAAACGCCGTAAAACTATTTGCATTTTATTTTTGAAGTTCAACATTATTATTTAACTAGCTTTAACCCGCGGCTTCGCTCACGTTAGGTTCGATTTTTTAACCCCCTATTTAACCCTCTTGGGGTTGAAATTTTCCAAAATCCTTTCTTAGCGGATGTCTACGTCCTAACAGCTACCTGTATACCGAATTTCAGCTCGATCGGTCCAGTGGTTAGAGCTGTGCGTTGATAGATCAGTCAGTCAGTCAATCAGTCAGTCAGTCAGTCAGTCAGTCAGTCACCTTTGCCTTTTATATATTTAGATGTTTTAATTATTTATTATAATTTAATGTTTAAAATATTGGAGCTTATTGAAATCAGTCAGAAGTCTACACTTTACACAGATTTACTATTTATAGCTATACGTAGCTATAGTTGTTGCAATTCATGACAGCGCGTGAGCTTTACTTGTGGTTACGTCGTGTACATGCACATTGCGTAAGTGTGCGTGCATGTCAAGATCCTAGGTGGGAGCGGTCAGGCGCGAGCAAGCTCTCGCTCACACTTATACAGATACAACACGCACACAACGATGAGCCATGCTCCCTCGTGAGTTGAAAGAACCTAAATAGTAAATACCTATTGTATATTATTAAATCTCATTTTGTTTTTATATTCGAGAGTAGTGAGTACTTGATTTCTCATTTTGAAAGTAATACCAATTGACTGCGGCTGGAAAGCTCTATTTATTTCACGCTCTTTTCAGAAATATTCTCGCATGCAATATCAATGGAATAATCGATAACTGAAGAGATGTAAACCTATTCAACGGGATGCTGAAAATTAACGATTTAAATTGCTATTCATATTTATGCGAATAAAATTATAAAAGCGTGCATCAATTGAAATAGATATTCAAATAGATATTCATCTATGAAGCTATAAAGTAAATTAAGTATAAACTTTTTAATTTTCAGAGGGAAAATAAGAAGGGTCAACTTGAGGTGACGTTATTATACACTGCGAGTGAAGACGGGTTGAATGATATAGTGCAACTGACCATCAACCGGCTACGGTGCTCTGTTCAGACGATGCAGGAGCAGGAGCAACATAAAGGTAATGGGTTTCTCTTTTCTCGGTGAGGGGCCCGTGGTCCCACCGATTTGTCCTACTGGTAGGACCACAGTATACCACTATGTACCCGTGGTCCTTTTGGGCTAGGGGCGAATGATAGTATCGATATATCGATTTAATAGCTAAAGGTTGGCTTTATATATGGTCCTGCCAGTAGTACAAATCGATAGGACCACGGGCCCTTAACGAATATTAGCATTCATGATAAGCTATATATAACTACGTACATAAAATCCATGGATTATGTCGTTGTATTGGTTCATTATAATTACGATTTGAAACAAGATACGCTATGCAACTATACGATGCTATTTGAAGTATCGATGCAATCATCCACGGGTATAGCTGTAGCAGTAGGTATGTTCATTGTTCAGACTTAATTAGGTATTGTTATGTGGAATTCCGATACCATTATTTTGTTTTACAACCCTTCGAGATCGCTCATGTGTTCGTCGCCTTTCTTCTTTCTGAATAATGATCATGTTTAACTACCTTCACTCTATTGCAAATATTCACACCCCAGTTCTGGTAAAATGTATATTTATAGGATTTTCTATATAACATCTTATTGTACGTGCATTTTTTTTTTTGGTGAAAGAACAATTTGCTCACTAACAGAGAACTTTAAAATATAAAATGTACAATCATATGAAAACAAATATGAGAGCCATTAGAGTATAAATAAGTGTGGTAATGTAGACAGTAGACAGGATAAATGGTAGGTATTTAGGTGTTTCGTAAGCTACGCAACGTGTCTTTGGTATTCAAAGTTGGTGCGAATACATCCATATGAACAAGATGTACACACCTACCTACATACTAGGCATAAGTGAAGAAACGTGTGCACGTTAAAATATTAAGGCTTATTTATATTTGTTGCGTGCTTACGTAGGTACAGGTTAAAAGTTGCTATTTCGTAGGAAGCATCGATGTAAGGAAGACATTTAAAGCACATTATACTTAACTTCCTTATATCTAAGGCCTATTTCACCATAGCAAAGGACATTACAAATTTACCAAAGCAATATTATAAGTGTACGTTAAAAAACACCCCCGAAATCCGTTACCCAGTTTGCTGCTCCATCATTAGAACCTCCTCCTCGATCCTGGATTCTCTAACACCTTCTCATTGAGATCTATCTAATAAGCTCGAACACACTATATCTGCTGTAAGTTAATACCGAGGAGTTAGGATCCCGCAGACTTCTTTCTGCTGCAACATTAGTAAAAAGTTACCATGTCTTGGAAATAATGCGAAGTAACTTTTTCTTAATCGGTCGCTCTTGTCACAGTGCCCGATTGTCAGTGCTACTACCTTCTAAATCGGGTGAAAATATTTTTTTATAATCCCCCTATTTTTTATAAGAATATATTTTGCTTTCCTCTCTAACTAAAGCGTAAATCATGTCGTAGGAGTAGGTAACGCAACGGTTGAGGTTTGCGCGATTGAGGCTTTCATAAAATTAGAAAATATATACTAAGTACGTATAAAAAGATTTTTTATTAGAGGTAGGTAGGTACAAGTCACTGTAATAGCAAAGGACGTCTATAGGTGTGACTTTCTGGTATGTGCTGAGTTACACGTCTTGTGTAACCTATATCTCAGTTTTATTCGAAGTTAGAAGTTGTCACTCACTTATCAACCCGCACCCGACCAGCACCGTATCGCCTCGTGCGGTTGAGATTTCTTATACTTCCACATAAAAATTATGCACTCGCCTCGCTCGCAAGCTGTCGCGGACGATGAATGAACGACTCGCTGACCAGTGGACCGCGTAGCGGCGCGAGTTGTACTCTTAATCTATTTTGTACTCGAATAGAGGACGATGTGTTGACCTTGTCACGTCCACCTGTTGACCACTAGGCGTCCACTCCGATCACGTGACATTACCGCGAGGGCCACTCGTCGACCACAAGTGTGTTCATAAAAAATTGGCTACGGTTATTATAATCTGCGTAATGTAAGGGGGCAACACTGTCACCACTTCTTTTTTTGGCTTATGGAACCAACATGAACAATCCTTGTATTTCAGTGCTCTTTAGTAATAAAATTTATTAAATATCTGATTCGAGTGATTAAATGCTTTTAATTAATTAATTCCAAACAAGTGAACGCCGTGAGAAGAGGCGGTAGGTTGGGTTAATAAGTGAGCGATGACGACGAGCATAAAATGCATTTAAATCAAACTGGATTTAAATGCATTTCACTTTGCATTTTAAGATACGCTATTTCCACACAGACAGTAGCCAATGTTGGCCTTATTCAGCTGTATTTGCTGTTATACTATTTGCATTTTAAAAGAATTCGTCGCATCCATTTCCTAGAGATTTAAAGCCGCTTGAACGTTTCATATTGATATTGGTATAGCAGATCGCTCATCGCAGCGTATAGATTAGAGTTAAATTTTAAAATACCGTTTTTTTTTGTGAAATTGTTGAACATTCAATTGAATAAAATTTTAGTAAATTTTCTACTAGTATATTATCACCTTAGGGTCAAAAGACACTTTTCAAAAAAGAGTAAGAGTAAAGTACCTACTTATAGTGACTCGTAATATTCCATAATAGAGCCCTATAACTTCTGAATTACTAAACGTAATTACTTCAAATTTAAATATAATATGTAAACTGATGGCCTTCAGCCGAACATTGTATAAAAAAATATAAAAAGCTTTATTTCAGGGGGGCTCTCATAGAAGCGTGTTTGAAGTAAAATTTGGTTTGTTGCGTTACATAGACTTGCAATATATATCTTTTTAAAGACGACTTTGATCAGAGTACAAAAATATTTTTTTTTAAATTTTTCCCTTAAAATTGACGAAATGGGGGGCTTTCAAAGTGGAGATTTTAATTTGAGCCATATGTCAAGAATTACTGAATATTAGAACGTGAAACTTGGTTGAAAATTCAGTTATATCCTGTACTTGAACAACAAATACTAAAATTAGATAAATGTTATAAAGAAACGAAATTATTTAATTTTAAATGCTAATAGCTTCACAATAATGCTAATAGATGGCGCTGTGTCAGTAAAACAGTTTTATGTCAACTATTATTTTTTTTATTGCGTCTAATGTTAAAAGTTAATTATTACAATATATAATTAAAACTTTTGGGAATTATGGGATATCGCGAGGTCTCAGTTCGGGGCGAACCACTAGTAAATAATTTAGTTTTGTCTTTGGTAGGTACACTACGTACAAACGTAGTGTACCGACCCAAATTAATTTATATATCGTAGGCATTGTGCTTAGGTATTATTAGAAAATCAATTATTAATAATAACCTCTTTTTGCCTCATAATATGTAGGTTAACTAGGTACGTGTAAGAAATACAAGAAAATCTTGGCGATGTTTTTTTTGGGTTTAACCTTCGTACTTGCAATATAAAAATAAAGGATAGTTTTCCGGAGTTTTCAAATACAGTCACGTCTTGCGGTTTTGTGAGTGATTTTTTTCAAGCAATCTTGGCGAGTGTCTGCATTGATTTCTTGATCGAGAATGGATGAGGGGCCAGCGGGCCGTGTAATGTTGTTGCTTATTAAAGAGGAGAGAGTATTGAGACATGGATTGCGCATTGAATCATAAACAGCGAGGTCATTGCTGTTTACGAAAATAGGCGCAGGTTGTAACTACAGCGCGTCTATTTCTACTAGTACTCTGCCACTCTTGATATGGACGTACCCGTAGACGTACCTAATAATTTACTACTCTTACTCTTGATATAGATGTACCTAGTAATTTACTAGGTATGCCTATAGCAAGAGTAGCACTGTCAGCTGTCAGGCTCTTTAGCGAAGCGTCGCGTAGATTTTGCGAGCTTCTTTGTGAGGGAGTTATTGTTTGAAAAACAGTTCCTTAGTAAACTAAACCTAGTACCTACAAATATAATATATTAGCTTTTGCCCACGGCTTCACTCACGTTAAGTTCGATTTTTCAAACCCCTATTTTAACCCATTAGGGGTTTAATTTTCAAAAATTCTTTCTTAGCGGTTGCCTACGACATAATAGCTATATGTGTGCCAAACTTCAGCCCGATCCATCCAGTGGTTAGAGCTGAGTGTTGATAGATCAGTCAGTCAGTCAGTCACCTTTGCGTTTTATATATTTATATAGATATAGATAGAAAGTTTAGATTTGGTCTAGGCCTGTGAGAACGGCCCTGCATTGCTATTTTTCATTTCACTTAACATTTTACTAACGTAGACTTTAAAATTTCAGCTCCCCTCTACTTGAAGGCGACGATACTTGAAGCCAATAAAGCCGAATGCTATTGGAAAAGCGATAGATTCGTCCCGACCATTTCCGCCAGATGGGACCCCAAGTCTGCAACGGTCAAGTTAAACGTCTTCAAAGCGAGCTTGAATAAAGTTAGCATTTATATTAGCCTGGGGTGTAAAACTAAAATGGCCAAGAAGGAGATATTAGGCAAGGCCCATATCGATGAGAAATCGCCCTATACAGACAGCTGGAACGAATGTTTCAGGCAGCCGGGCATCCCGAAAACGTTCTGGGTTAATTTCGAGTGATTAAACGATTATATTACCTACCTACCGTCCATGTTAGTGATCGTAAACCGAGACGACCGGCGAGACTACAAGTAAAGCTATCTATCAACAGCTATCGAACAGCTGTCAAATCCGCATTTTGTAAAAACGGGTTCGGCAGCTTTTACTTTTTTTTTTATTATGAGATAGGCTTGCGCTTGACGACAATCAATGATGTAAAGCATTGATGAGGTCCAGGTTGGAGCACGCTTGCCCAGAAAGTGCCTATTCCCCCTTGTCTTGAAGGTACTCAGATTATACGTGGCCGGAAACACAGAAGCTGGAAGTGCGTTCCACACCTTAGTCATTCGTATCAGAAACGTAGTTAGCAAAAGTTGCCATTGTTTTCCATTGCTAGTGGAAGTGTCAAAAAAACCAAGTGCAAGTCGGACCCACGCACGGAGGGTTCCGTACCATCGTACGAGATTTAACACCAGCTATTATTAAATCGAGTAGAACAAAAGTTTATTATGTATGGAGACTCTCTGTAATGTATAGGCACTGAAAAAGCGTGTAAGCGATTCTGCATGTATCGATCAGATTTTATATACGCCGTAGATTTCTACTAACGTCATCACCGATCCCTGGAAAAAAGTCCGATGCTGCAGACATCACTCACATTATGAGCTAAAAATGTCCTTCTTAGAAATCTCTTTTCCTTTACTATAGGTAATATTATTATTTTAGTAGTATTTAAAATAAAGGGTTGTACACATGATGTTTTGTTGTGATAAGTCATAAGTGGCAATAAGATAAATACAACTCTTCAGTCTCCCATAAGCTCAAGTTTTATACTTAGGACAACGGGCCATTTAGTGAGATGAATAGAGGTTTGGAATTGGATTTTGTTTGAACGTCGAAAAAATACATCGCACTATTATTTTTGCTTTATGTTTCTCAATAAAAACCAAGCTCATACCTCGATATGTCTCACCACATCACTCGGAAAGTTTTACATTAATCCGACATGACAAGCAAATAATTTTTTTTGGCTTGCTACTTAATTGACTCAAAAACTAATAAACATGTAAAAACGGAAACGTTGACCATAGAGTTTGACCATCTGTGGGAGATCTAAAACGAACATTAGCAGAAGTACCTATGTTGAAATTGTATGGCCAGTTGCGTTTATATGGATCAGTCCAAGTGAAAATTTAATAATTTTTCTTCCGTTATGGGGAAGTGGTAGGTACTATAGTATTTTAATATTGATTTATGTAGGTACAATTAAAATATAAATCAAAACTTATATCACTTCAAAAAATTGTTTTCAGACATTTAAATTTATTAACTAGGTAGGTATCTATATTTTTGAATTTTGATATAGACAATGAAAATTAAACTTTTCAGCCACGCACCCATTTTCCTGTCTGCTGAGCGACAGGTTTAGGTCTAACTTTTTTTTCAATTTTGCTTATATTTTTTTTAATTAAAACCTTATTTTTTATATTAATATTAATTTTTTAATTAATAAATGTGAACTCTTGTGGTTTAAGTGATAAGTACTTAACTTAATATTTCTTTTACGGATGTGTTTTGTTTGTTTATATTTTGATTTGGATCCACAAAAAATGAACTTCTCCATTAATTTACTTGTTGGAATGGAACGTAAATGCATCTGGCCAACGTGCTGAATACCTTACAATTTAAGGCTGAAATCAGAAAGGATCAAAGTATTATGGCAATATTGTAACCTCATTTTTAAAGTTCGCTTTGTTAAAGTTAAGTAAGATTGTTTTGTTAATAACTATTATAATTAGATTTATAAGAATGAATACAATTATTTAATGTTTGGCTAGTATGTATGCAGCATAAAAATAAATAATAATTATTATAATATTATGGGGACAAGCGTATATGACAAATGGATATAAAGTTAAGAAATATTTTTGTACTACTTGTGATTAAATTTGAATTTTTGGATCCCAATACCTTTTAATTGTACCCAGTACCCACCTATATCAATATATCTCCATTCACGAAGTAAAAAAAATAAATGCAGTACCTAGACTAATGAATTGAACCGTTTGCATTTTTGAATTAATATCTACTTTAAAAAAATTAATACCTTCTCTGTACACAGATACGAATTTGGATTCTTGTAAGTTATCTTATTGTAATTCTACGGTTATAGAATCTCAAAGGTTTGTTTGAAAATCACATTCAAAAATTGTACAGAGTACCAAAGAATAAGAGCGAGATAGTTGATCAAAATAAGGCGATGCATACGCTATTGGGCTATTTAGATGCTATGAACATGATATCCAGCTGTGAGCTGAGATATCTGACGCCTGCCATTACAATACCTCGTAAATTGAGTTTACAGCAGGCTGTGACTAACTAGACGCTAGATGAGCCCTGTTAAATAAACCGACGATAGTGCTGGCATGGGGGGCAATTACGGTGTACGGTGACTCAACGTGTAGAGGTATGGTACTGATTTAACCATAAGTGAATATTATCCTTATTAATCCTAATATCCTAATCCTAATCCTAATATCCTAATCCTAATATTCTAATCCTAATAATATTATAAATGTGAAAGTGTGGATTTGGCTGAAATTTGGCAGAGAGATAGATTATGGTCTGGAATAACACATAGGCTACTTTTTATCCCGAAAAATAAGAGAGTTCCCGCGGGATAACCTTAATCCACGCGAACGAAGTCGCTGGAATCAACTAGTATTAGGTAAATGCGAAAGTGCGTCTGTTTATTGGTTTGTCCTTCAATCATGCCGCAACGGATCGACGTGATTTTTTGCATGGGTATAGTTGGAGAACCTGGAAAGTGACATGGGCTACTTTTTATCCCGAAAAATAAATGAGTTTCCGTGGTATTTTAAAAACTTCTACGTGGTCGAAGTCGCAGGCGTCAGCTAGTAATTTCATTTATTAATAGCTAAACGCCTTATCGGATAAGTACATCTGTATTGTGCACCTAATTAATCCCCCGAGCAAACGCTGTATATCGTTCAACCGTTCAACAAACCCGCAGGCGTTCTTTTGTACCTATGTAAGTACCTACCTACTTGCCTATGTAGATACATTTTATTAGCAACGAAATTTCCTGGAGCGAAATGGTTGACATTCATATCAAGTTATCGATATCTTCATCAACATGAAACCTATTGGCAGCTTGTAACACGACCCGTGTCAATGCGATAAAGGCGGTGTTATGTTAACACTCGATTTACCGCAAAAATACGCTTGGTAGGTTATACTTATACCATATCATAGTTGGTAGGTAGGTACTTAGGTATTTTGGTTAGGGCTTAGGGCTTTTTTGATATATGAGTACCTATTCACCTCACTCACCTCTATTGATTGGGTCAGATGGTATCGCTCTTTGTAATAATGTTCCTACCTCTTAGCTCTTAGACTAGTTTCTCTCGCGTTTTGACGATTTCGTCGTCATTCTTCTTCATCGACAGTGTTCGTAGGATGTTTTGCTACTCATAGTGACGTCACGATTGTAATTCATCTATTACGCTTGGTCGGCTAGGTAACTAGTTACTTAGTTATAACTTAATGCACAGTTGCAGTAGGTACCTATGCATAAATTAATTACCATCTACAGTTGAGCCAAAGTCTTGCTTAACCTCTGCTACTAAGTTAGTTGGTCTCCAAAGATCTATCAATATAATATACCTATAGCTCCAATAGCTCTTGGACAACGCTACAAAATATCAAAACTAGCGCCAAAGTGGGAACATTTGTCACTATTTCAAGCTACTTAGAGAAAGATATTTACGAAGCAACGTTGCACAGCGATAAGGTATTTTCGCAAGAACGTAAACCTTCAGTGAGTGAGACGGAAAGTTCGTTAAGTTCTAGCTAGTGTTAAATTCCGCCTACGCTGCAGATTATATCCAGTCCCACGTTCGTCGTTTTTAGGGTTGCCATGCCATTAGGTATTACACTCGAGTAGGCAATCGGTTAGCAATCCGTGCCTTGGCTTCGTACCTATCTGATCAGTGATCAGTCATCATACTATGACGCTTTATTCGGTCGCTTCATGCGACCAAATATCTTTGTCCAAAGCTTGATAATAATTGATCTGTCATCATCAGCATCATCACTATTATCGAGACGCATAAAATAGCCTAGTGGTTAGCAAATTCGACTACGGATTACGAGGTTCCCGGTTCGATTCCCGAGTCGAGTCTAAAAATGTATTATGTTTTCTGTTAAGAAATTTTCAGTACTAGCCTGGAGTTAGGAAGTCAGTGGTGAGTCACCCCCGTGCTTCGGAGAGTACGTAAAGCCGTCGGTCCTGTGCCTGATCTCTTTCCGGTCGTTACGGAATACGGATTTTCCGTCCCATCGGGCTATGCAAGTCAGGGAATATAGATTTATAGATTTATTTATTCATTTCAATAAATTTTACAGATTTACTCCTTAATTATTACTACAAAAAATTCACTTTATAATATTTTTAGTACAAAGGAGTGCTTAGACACTCGTACTAAGTAAACTTGTGTTACGAGTGTCGTCACCTTCCTCCGGACCATAACAAGCATAAATTACAAATAGATTTTAATTAAAGAAAATAGATTATAAGTTACGTACAAAATTTATATGGTTAACAGCATCGATATATAGTTAACAGAGAGTGTACCTGTGTTTGCGCACACACTTGTGCACTATATTATCTGCCGCGCAGATGGCTAATCTCTGTGGAGATTGGCTGCCGTGGCCGGATTCGGTCGGGAGGACATTTTAATTTTTTTTATTTACGCAATAAATAAAACCTGCTTAAATGCTTTCTGATTGCATACAGTATCTTTTGTTAGTAGGTAGGTACCTATACTTAATTTTAGTGTACTAGAACTAGTTATTAGGGGAAAAGTGTTTCTTTGTGAAGCCGGTCCCTATTGGTTTCTACGCTGTACTACAGAACGTTGAATCACTTGGCAGCACGTTTTTGCCAGAGGGTTGGTGCCTACCCAACCACGGTTAGAGCCTCCCACCGGACAATTCAGAAAATTCCCTAATTGCCCCTGCCGGAAATCGAATGCGGTACCTCTCGCTTTCGAACACAGCGCTGTGTTAAGTGCGGACTTCGTCGAATAATATTAGTACCTACCCATCTATAGTTTATATCACTAAATAGAAGAAGAAATTTTGTATTCCGTTTTTTATTTACCAATAGATTCTCAAAAACAGATGCTACCAAGGCATTGCTCTTAAAACCTTGAATAACACTTTTATAGCCCTTGAAAAGAAAATTTTGCTTGTACCGACCTCAAATTACCCAATAAACCCTGTTCGCGCCACGTTGTACTGCGTTAGGGATCGCCAGGGAGAGATAGTAATACAAAGTAATATTTCCCCCTGCTTGTGATTTCAAGACTCGACTTTCGACACACTATTCGGGGGAAAACGCCACGATTTATAGAAAACAAGTTTGTTATCGGTTAATTAACAACGGTCAACGAGCTCTCGTTATCAGAGAAACTACATGTCTAACTGGAATAAGGACAATTGGAACTTCAGAAAGCGGCTTTCGTAAACTGCTGTTGTTATGTAGGTTTTATCTAATAATAATACCAACTACCCAAAACAACTATCGAACAATATCATAATAGGAGGGTGTTATAACTTTAATCAACGAATCTCACTGAATTCAATTACCATGAGAGTTGAGGAATAGAGAATGCACTTGTGCACTACAGTATCTCCTGCTGATCTTAGCATTCATCATCGCCTCCGCAGAGATTAACTGCCGTGGTCGAAAATTAGTAACAATAATAATATTATTGTTAAGTGCTGTAAACAAATTACAGATAGGTACCTTTTTTTTACAATGTATACTATTATAAAGCTGAAGAGTTTTTTTGTTTGAACGCGCTAATCTCAGGAACTACTGGGTCGAATTGAAAAATTATTTTTGTGTTAGAGTGTTAGATAGTCCATTTATCGAGGAAGGCTTTAGGCTATATAACATTACGCTGCGACTAATAGGAGCGTAGCATCAGTGAAAAATGTTGCAAAAACGGGGAAAATTATCCATATTTAAAATATATCCCTTTAAAAACTTCTTAATCGCGATCATAATACCTAACAGAAATTGATGCGGACGAAGTGGCGCACAACAGCTAGTTACAGATAAGCCTAAGAGCTTTCATATGGAAATGATACCTTGATGAAAAACTGGACGAACAGTTTGGCGTCAACACAACGTAACGAAGAGTTACCTGTTGAATATTGATGAAGGTTCGACCCGTGGCTCCCTACCTAAATAAAAGTTACTGAATCCGGAAGCGGTAGTAGATACATAACAGGTGCCCAGTGAAATAAATGTTTAGGTAAGTAAGCACAATAATAAAATTTGGTTTTATATGTATATTTTGTACGCGGGTGTGAGAGTCGAAATATATGTGTAAACAATCCTAATTAAGCTTTATTACGGACTTTACAATATTTCCTTGTAATCCTTAGTAAACAGTGATAGCCTATTAGTGGTTAGGACTACGGTCTCCTTTTCGGGGGGTGACGGGTTTGATCCCGGGCACGCACATCTGACTTTTTGGAGTTATATGATATGTGCGTACAAGACAATTAAATGTCAAATCCGTCAGTGCAGGCCTGAGAGTTTTCCATGATGTTCTCAAAACAGTCTCATCATAATGATATTTGGCATAGAAATAGTTTACCTAGGTACAAATGTCGGAGACAGAATTAAACTACCTTTTATCGCGGGAAATCAAAGCTTTTCCCAGGGGATTTTTCAAAACTTAAATCCACGCGTACAAAGTCAGAAGTAGGTACCGAGGTATCAGCGAGTTGTAAGCAAATTAGCGAATGCTGATTAAGTTTCCAAAATCCTATCAGGCTAGACGCTGATTTTAGGTAACCTAATCAATCTAAAATTGCTTTAGAAACAATTTTTTTGGGTTTCTCAAACTCGTAAACGATTATGGGCACAGTATAACAGTACTAACAGTTATACAACGATTTTAATTCCGGGTGAAACCGCAGCCTGTGTAATTAGGCAATTACCTACCAATAGAAAAATCACTGAAATTAATTAATAAAATCCACGTAAATAGTTTAGTCTTGTTCTTTTTGGAAGTCGCATTTCGTGGGTAGGCGGAAGATATGAACATCATCGTACTTTTATGCTGAGATCTACATATAGAGCGCTCTAACTCAGCTCAGAGTCAAGATAGAGGTTAAAACATGACACAAATATGCTCTGATATAAACCTGTCTCGTTTTAACTCTGTCTTGAGTCTGAGCTGATAGAGAGTGCGGTCTATAGATTTTAGCCTTAGTGATAAACTGTTACTAAACTGTTCTTCAAAGTATTTTTCATTACTCATACACGGAAAGTAGGTCTGAAGTTGCCTGAGAAGCGGGTTGAAAGTAATACTTTTCAGCCCTAGGGAGAATCGTTTTCAACTGACAGCTGTCAAATAATTAAAAAAAACTAGTTGTCACATTTTTATTGGAATTCAAATGAAACACGACATACCCGAGTGCATCCATAGACAAGAAGAAAGATAGACTTTATTCATAAAGTAAAGACAACTGATTCATAGACTAATTAATTAATTTAATTAATTATTAATTTCTTTAGCTAATTTCTATTTTTATTTTGACTTTCCTTATATTCGTAATGAAAAGCACAGTGTTTACCTCGGGATAAAGACTTATTTAGTCCCTCGAACTATAGGCCCCCTCGCTACGCTCGGGCGCCAAACCCCGTCTCGGGACTAAATAAGTTACTTTCATCCCTAAGGTAACAATGTACTATTAAAAACACGCTCGTGCGTCGCTCAGGTTCACAAACTTAGGGTAAAATGTACAGATCGCACTTTCACTCAGTCAATTTCAAAAGAGAATTTAAGCGAGACAAATTTCAGTCAGGACATGTTTATCTTGTTTTAACTCTGGTCTCTGTCTCAAATTCGTACCAATTAGTCAAGGCTCAGACTAAGATCTTGTTTTCCCAGGTTAGTGGGTGGTAGGTACGCGGCTCGCGAGGCTCCGTTCGAATAATTGCATATTCGTTGCACAACTGTTGAGATTGCAAAGCTGTGATATGAGTAAGTTAACTGAATAGTAGGTACGGTATACGGTATGAATAAATTGAGGCCACTGCACCGCTTCAGAATAGATGAAAAGAATCACTTAGGTAAATTCCACATAGGCCTTTCCAATAGATGCGAACAAAAGTAGTTTCGTCGACATCCAGATTTTTGCTTGTTTTTTAAATACATAGACTAGCGTTCGGCTGCAATCACACTGGGTGGTAAGTGAATATGCAGCCTAAGATAGAGCGAGCTTGCCTAGAAATGCCTATTCACTCTTGATTTGATTTGGTGTCTGAAAATTACATGAGCTTAGCTAGCGTAGCTTCATAGGACCAATTCACTAGAATTGGTGCTTTGAAGCTTTATATCTATCTACGAGAATACCGTTAACAACCGTTAAATCGGTTCAAGTCTTATGTTTCGTACCTAACCTAAGGCAATGTTCTGATATCTGCAGACAACTAATTTGCATCAGAATCCTCAGGCGATTCATGAGTTGCCAACTTTCTTAATTTAACTGAGACATCCCACTGCCCGATCTAAGAGGAAAGGACAGAAAACTCCACAGTTGTTATTTCGTCACGCGTTAAGATTTTTTGTATCAGTTAGCTCATTTTTTACAAGATTGCCTTGCTTGACGATAAAAATAAGAAAATAATTTTTCTAGATTCCAAATTGCGGAAACAAAGATATGCTTTGGTCATACGTATCAGGAATTCCTTGCGTGCCTTACACGGCAATGGACAATGGACATATGGCCACAGCTGAGGTTATTTCCACTGCTACACATATGCCCACTGCTTGAAATACGCCACATACGTGAACCTACGTACAGACGTGCTAAAATCATAAAATTCATTTCTCCTTCATTTTGGCTTTGCCGTAGTTGACCAAAAAGAGAATCGTTGTCATCAGTTGTGTCACAAATCTGCATTACGACCTAAGATGTAGGTTATTCCTTATTCAACGACTTTACGACTTATCTACGCTTAAGTAAAACTAGCAACAACATAGCGTCACTAAAATCGACTTTCCTAAATAAAAATCTTTGTACAACGAGATGACGATAGAGTATGACGTCCTCTTATACGCGATAGGTTATTTAAGTAGGTACTTACTAAAAAAACGAGATAAAAATCTCAATGTAGGCATATCATAGCCACTCGGTCGTTCACCTCTCCATATCAGTAATTCGTCTATTTGTACAATGATGTATTATAAGCATGACCATATTAAGGAAAAGCTTTTTGTTCGAGCCTTTATTCAACTGAAATTCTTATTTCAAATTTATTAGGTAGAGCTACGTCTACACGCAGAATGTCCTATTGGCAAAATGTTAAACGTACATATTATGTTCAAGATACAAAAACGTTATTAACGTTATTAACGTTATTAAATACGCAAAACCTTTAATATGGATTCAACGCACAACTCAAACCACTGGACGGATCAGGCTGTTTATACAGATAGCTATTATGACGTAAGTATCCGCTAAGAAAGGATTTTTGAAAATTCAACTCCTAAGGGGGTAAAATAGAGGGTTGAAAAATCGAATTTAATGTAGGTACATAATATATACGAGTAAGTATAAATACACAAAGCTAAATGGCAAATTCTGAAACGTAAAACTTTCAGTGGAACGCAAATATAAATAAAACATTACGGGAATGTTTAGTGATGGTAAAACATTAAATAGGTCAGTTTTTAGATTAAGATTGTATTAGAATAAAATTATTCCACTAACTATTGCGAAACTTCTAAATTGATAGTAATATCTACAAGCAGAGTATCTTCTATTAGCCTACATTTTCTTGTTTTGATGTTTATTTCTAAAGATATTTTTTATCATGGTGAATTTGATTTTAATAGATTTTTTTCTACAAGTTTATATAGTGCAGGTATCTATTTATGTTACGGTAAATGTAATAAATTGAAAATTATGAATAATTTTAGAATATTATTAATAGTAGGTAATTACCAAGATTGATGGTAAAAGTGATTAATTATTCACTTTTATCGATCATATTATTAATATTATTAATCGATATCATAATAAATATATTACCTTTTCTAGGTGTTTATGAAAAAAGAATCACAGTCTTCTAACCTAACCTGTTTTTCCGGGATAGGTTCAAAGGTAGCAATGCCCCCCTTCAAGTCCACTAAACACATGCAAAAATCACGTTCATCTATTGCTCCGTTGATGCGTCATTGAAAGATGAACCAACAAACAAACCAGTTCCGCATTTATGACTTAGTATGGATTTTGTGGAGTTTTATTAGATGCCTACTATTTATGGGATAAGCACATAATACATATTAATAAGTAGGTATACATAGATAATTAGTTCAAAAAACTATTTCAATTGACCCCATAGTTCAGGAAAATGATAAGAAAAAACGGTACAAATATACACACATTCAATGCAATGATTGCAAAAAATGATACAAACACACACTTGCACTCTTCATAGTCAAATGCCTAATTTTATAATATCGTGTCCGTCCGGTCTTTGATACTCGTTTTAAAGCTCAGTTATTATCATCTGGTGTAAACCTGTAAACCTGTTTACAAAAGAACTTCAATTTGCTGACTTAAGCCTTACTTTAAGATAATTACATTCAATCAGAGTGTGTATAGAGCGATGGATCAAATGAATGGCAAGGAAGATGCGTGCGCTCGCGCAGTTCTGTGTTACTCTCGTTGTGAACAAGTTGCGTCTATGAATAACGATCCGTCAGATACCTTATTTTAAACACAGTTTTACTAATTTCCGACTGTTTTCGAGTGAATTAATGAAATAAACTTCAGTTCATTGTAAGTAAGCAACGTTTTAATATTGTTTTAACAGATTTCGTTTGCGTGGTTTTACCAAATTCCAAATTTTGCCAATTAAATACCGGCTTTTATAAAAATTCTAGTCTATGATTTGTTAACACTTTGATAGAGTTAACGTTAATCCGATTACTGTTAGAACCGTAGTAATACTTACTAATTTCCATTTTCCGGATATTACGAAATGAATAAAATTCGAGTTATATTTTGCTGGAGATATTTAACTCATTTAACTTTAGATACTCCGGTCTCCAAGTATGTTAGATAAATTGTTATATCATGTTGGGTAATTCATTTGTTGATTTAAAAGAAAGTACCTACCTACCTGTCTAAATACCATAAACTTCTCAAAATCATTCTAGCAAATACATGTACTTAAATTTCTCTATTTCCTTCCTAATCAAATAAATGTGAAAGTGTGTTTGTTTTTCGATTAAGTATTCAAAACCACGCTGCAACAGAATTACGGATTGACTAGCTTTTTTGCGCGGATTTGGTTGGAAAATATCCTGAAAAAAAGGGCCCCGGCGGGACTTTTATAAACCTAACTCTACGTGGACGATGTTATGGGCAAAAGCTAGTAGGTATGTTATGTATTGAACCAGAGCAAGTACTATAAGATCACCAATAAGCCTTCAAAGTGCCTTAATGGCTTTAGGCCAACTGAACCTACGAAGTAGTAGGTACACTTATAACCTTATAACTATTCTGATGTTATTAATCAAAATCCGTCCAGTAGTTTTTTCGTGAAAAAGTAAAAAACATCCATCCATTTAGTCAACTATCCTCACCAACTTTCGCATTTATTATTTAAGTAGGACTAAAACAGTACCTAGGTACTAGATAAGGTACCTACTGATATTATTACTTTTAAAACATATTTTGCTAGGTCTCTGCAAAATTTAATCAAAGCAGTTCATTAATTTTATTTCACTCTAAAAGCCACATGCTTCAAAATCTTGGAAACTTTATTAATGGTCTTGTTTTAATCTAGATTGTACAAGCCACGAACGCTTTTTTAATCGTATCCCATTATAGCTTTTGTTTTTACAGTCCGGGACAATATACCTACTTGAACAAGGGATAAAAGGATTAAAAGGCCAAAATTATTTACCTATGATAAATAAATTAAACTGTATATCAACCAAATATACCTAGGAAACTATCTTATACCTAACCGATACATAGGTACCATGGATAGAAGCTTGACAAGTTCAAATATACAACCCTCTCATTATTGTATTAAGATTACAAAAAGAAGTCAATAGCTACAAAGTCACTGGGATAATTAATTGATAGCTTAGGGCAAAAATAACATCGAAAACATCTGAATGCTAAAAACAAAAATAAAAAAGTAGACACGTACTATTTAGTCAATAGGTAGATATATCTACTTACTGAAAGCTTGGTATAATTCTGGAAGCAGTTCCCAAATAAACTTGTAAACTTGTTTTGCATATTTATCTGGTTTTTCATTTTGAACTTCCGGGTTTCAAGTTTTTACTTTGTCCGTAACTTTCAGGCTGAAATCTATAGACCGCACTCTCACTCAGCTCAAACTCAAGACAGAGTTAAAACGAGACAGATTTATGTTAGAGCATATTTGTGTCTCGTTTTAGCCTCTATCTTGAGTCTGAGCTGAGTCAGAGCACGCTCTATAGATCTCAGCGTAAGTGTTACTATTTATGTTTAGAAAAGTATCTATCTAATGGTCCTTTGACATTCAAATAACACTTTAAGCGTAAGATACAGCGTCAAAGACAATACGCAAGAAATCTTGACATAGAAGAATATTTATATTATTACACTACTAGCTTTAGTCCGCGACTTCGTCCGCGTGGAGTAAAGTTTTAAAAATCCCACAGGAACCCTCTGTTTTTCCGGGATAAAAGTTAGCCGGTCATTCTCCAAGCCCTCAAATTTAGGTTCCCATGCAAGAATTCACGTCGATCCAATTGCTTTTTTGCCGCATGATTGGAGAAAAACCCAGCAAACAAACACATTAAAGGTCGTAGCCGATTTACACGACTCCGCTCCCACCCAACCAAAGTATGAGCATTCAAATATGGACTTAATATCGTGCTCTGGAGGTGCACTTTACAGTAACAACACCGCGGTACGGTAACTGTACCGCGCGCTGTTTTCTATTTTGTGTTGTTACTGTAAAGTGCACCTCCAGAGCACGATATTAAGTCCATAATATTTGAATGCTCATACTTTGGTTGGGTGGGAGCGGAGTCGTGTAAATCGGCTACGACCTTTACGCATTTGGCTGATGCCCGCGACTTCGTTCGCTTAGATTGAGGTTTCTTAATTCGCGCGGGGAACTCTCTTATTTTCCGGCATAAAAAGTAGCCTATGTGTTATTCCAGAATAATCTATCTGTGTACCTTTCAGCCAATTTGGTTCAGTCGTTGCAGCGTGATTAAGTAACAAACCTCCATCCATCTATCCATACATCCATCGCATTTGTAATATCAGTAGGATTAGTAGGGATTTTAAGTACCTAAGTAATTTAGCGTTTATGGAATAAATCAGGTTCAAATAGATGTGGTATAGTTCTTTCAATTCACAAAGGTACGCGGCTCATGTTTGTGTGTGTGTCGTATCTATACATATAAGTGGGAGCGAGAGCTTGCACCCCCCTAAGCTCCTGACAGGCACACACACTTACACAATGTGCATGTACACGACATAAACACAAGTAAAGCGCCCATAACTTCGCGAGATAAACGTACTATACACTGACTTTACGTAGGTACTTTATAGGTAGGTGCTATGCGTGATTTAGAGCTAAATTATTAGGTTTACGAACAGGGCTTTGCCCGCACAGACCAGCTGTTCTCACGTCCTTGTCCGTGACTCACACGGCGTTCATTCGTAAACATTAATTGTATAATCGTTTACTGTTCATCGACAGATAACGTTTTCTCTTGCTAACATAGCAACAAAGAAATCCTCATTTATATTTATAAATCTGAGTGTTTTTATTTAGTCTACGCAGACCAGGTCACGGGTCACGGGCAAAAGAAAATCCTTACTAATATAATAATTTTCTTCTATCTATCTTCTAAAATAAAGGAAAAAGACTGACTGACTGATCTATCAATGCACACGCACAGCTCAAAGCACTGGACGGATTGGGCTGTACTTTGGCATACAGATACCTATTACCTATACTCGGAATTATAATTCGATTCCACATTTGACATTAGCTACTGTCATTTTGTAAAATAATGATACCACATATAATAGTGTAGTGATGAACACAAAAATCGATAAACAATCGCGATTTATGTTTATGTAATCATAATATTGGTGTGCCAATTAAAGACTAAATTATTGATTTTTATTTAAATATATACATAATTATTCATAATAATTATTTATTAATTAGTAACCGCTGCTTTATTTTATAAAAAGTTAATATTTTTGTTTTTTATATTAAAAACAAAACTTATAATAAAAGAACCTATATATCCCATGTTGTCCAAAAATAGGAAAAAATGAGTAGGCTAGATATATGTTAATTGACAATATCACAGATACATTTATAATAAATGTTACAGAAAGTGACAGCGATAGAAAGCGATGACGGCGACGATTTATAAAATAAAATATTACCATAATATATATTCTATTTCTTTTATTTCTCATGTTCCTTCATGATCACATTTATTTATTTATTTCACACACAATTATTAAAGAAAACTCTCAGATCCTTAATAAAATTAATCGTCATAACTAAATTATCCGTTCAGAAATATTTAATTTCCTGATATACTTAGTTTCTATTAAAGTAGTAATTGTTTAGATATACTACTATAAACGAGAGGAATCGATCCGGAAATATTCCGTTTCCGTATCGAATAATTTCGCAACGTCACTATTTAGTACTTGTCATAACGTTGCAACACTGAAATTGTCAAATCTGGAATCGAATTAAAATTCCGACTATAGGTATTATATGACGTAGGCATCGCTGAGAAAGGATTTTTAAAAGTTTAACCCCTAAGGGGTAAAATCGGGGTTCGAAAAATCGAACTTTATGTGAACAAAGCTGCGGACAAAAGCTAGTAATATTATAAATGTGAAAGTGTGTTTGTTGGTTTGTCCTTCAATCACGCAGAATTCACGTGATTTTTTGCATGGGTATAGGTATAGTTGGGGATTAGAAGAGTAAGACATGTTATCCTTTATGCCGGAAAAATACACGGTTCTCGCGGGAATTTTAAAACCAACTCCAAAAAACTAAATTCATACGAATATAACATGCGAGTCTATCTGTTTATTACCCTTTCATATCTTAATCATTGAATGGATTTGCTATGGTAGGAAGATAGCTTGTATCAACAGGATACTTTTTATCCCAAGAAAATAAAGAGTCTCCACGGGATTTTTAGTGTACCTGAACCGCGGAAAAAGTCATGGACATCAGCCAGTATCTAATAAGCACATAGATATACATATATCATGTACATAAATAAATACTTTCTTATTTTTGATAGCTTTCTCAAACCGTTAAAAACGAATAAAACAAATTAGTGGTTATTTATTTGTATCGTTTGGTGTCAATTAATAAAATTAATTGTGTGCTTTGATAAATACATATATTGTCAGCTTACATGTAAAAATTTAATTCTCACCCTTTAGTAACCATCTTAGATGAAAAGAATAGAGCTAATTTATCATTAACATATAGGGTAATAAACAGGGTTTTATCTCGGATAAAATAATTAAAGTTCCCGTGGAAATTGAAAAACCTTAATCCACGCGGACGAAGTTGCGGCCGACATCTAGTAAATTATTACGGACACACAGTCCAGATAAAACTTTTCAGATTAACTTCCTTACTTCGACTTAACTTCGAGCGCTAATCTTGTATCTTCGAATACCATTCATCAGCACTTTTTGGACGGCTGATCACTTATCCTCGTTTCATATTAAAAATCAATCAACTTATCAATTTTCTGCTGTGACTTGCAGGTTTCTTAGACGGCAAATCAAATTGAAATCTAGGTACATGAATATTTGTAAACTAGTTTTTGCCCGTGTATTTGTCTGCATAAGTGTAAGTTTTTAAAACAGTCGCAGGAGTCTTTGGTTTCCTGGATTATAAATGGTAGTGTGTCACTCTTTAGCTCTTCAACCACATCCATGCACAAAAAAATATCATTTAAAAATGTGAATAAAGTTTCCAAAGGTAATTTTTTAACTTTTTAAATCGTTTTATGGCTGGACAGTCGTGTTCTTTAATTTTTTTTAATTATTCTTCTTCTTGTATATAAAAATCAATTGCTATTCGCAATAAACCTGGCTAAAACTCAAAAACGGGTTAACCGATTTGAATTTTTTTATGCATTCAGGGGTGGTTTAAAATTTAAAAAAAAATAGGTAAAACCCAAACGAACAGTTAAAAAAATTAAAATAGGAATCACAACTGCAAAAATTAAAATAGGAATCACAACTTTGAATTACTTTTAATAAATGTCGGGAGGGCAGGAGGTTGGGTGGTCTAAGACTATTAATTCAAAAGATTAGTTTAGCTATAAGTTTTATTGTTACAATAAAACTATAGCTAAACTAATCTTTTTATAAAACCAAGGTTAAAAATTCAAACGTATAATAATTATTATTTTTTCATGACAGACAGACTTTTTTTGAACGACAAACTAGCAAATGAAGTGAGGCGCACGAGCCACTTTGTTAAAAAAAAGTAAAACAGTCATGATAAAAAAAAAAGTAAACTTTTTAGAGAAAAATTAACGGTAAAATATTCTTCTAAAAGCTTTTGCCTATTTTTTGTCATTTTTTTTTTAGTTTAACTTTGATATACTATACATACAACCTGAAAAACAATTAAAAACTACACTGTTTTCGGAATATTATTTGATCGAGTGAAGTTCAAAATATGGACTTTTGAACGGTAAAATAATTTAGAACGTGTATTAAACTACAACATATATTTTTAACCAATCAAAACAAAGAATATTTGATTGTTTACTATTGAATCAAAAACAGGCTGTTTTCGGAGATCCTGCCGTTAACGTGTTCGTTGCGACATGGGTAGACCAAATATTTATTTGGTTGGTTAGGCATCTGCCTAGTGCTCTGCTAATTTAAATAATTGTCTCAAAGAATTTCACTGGTGATGTAACCAGATTGTCTAATAGCGATAAAACCTAACGAATGACTAGTTACTAGGCTCGTAAATTAATTTTGCACATCGTACCGTTTTTATATTCCATGTCTGTCAATTAATCAAATGGGTAATTTATGCAAGAGATGAGGAATGACGAGCGTGGAGTATTAAGAACAAGGAACTAGCAATAAGGCGGGGCCACATGCGTAGATTTACGAGTACGGTCATGTCCAACGGCGCGGGACCGATGATTGCGTGCTCATAAAGATGTTCCGGGATCTACAAAGTATGTACTTAAAAATGTTTACGAATGACCTTGCCCGCGAATGGAGTTAGGTTTTTAATAATCCCTCGGGAATCCTCTGTTTCTTCGAAATAAAAGGTCCTCAAGGGATATTAGCCTAAGTCTCATACCAATGCAGAAAATCACGTAGATTCATCGCTCCGTTGCTCCATATTGCTTCCAATAGGAAGACAAACTAACAAACAAAATATACACATTTTGCATTTAGGATATATTTTTCAGCCACAGCTCACAGTGTAAGTAGGTATTTACGGGCGAAATAGAATAATAGATTAGTTTTTCATAAGTCTGAATTGTAATACGATTCAAACTGCGGTTACTGAGTGTCAACGGTCAGTGTTTAAACATAATTAAGCAAATATCTACAAGCTTGAATATAATTACTTATTGAGGAATACTTGGTATCGAAACAAAGATTTAGATCTCGATAAGAATTCGGAACACTCCTACTAGTTTGACACGCGAGTACTTACCATTCATGCGTAGTGGATGAATGCACATTACTAGGTTACTCTATGTTGTTAGCTAATATCGCCAGTTCGTCTAGCCGTTTTAGTAGCTATGCACAGCGATTAGCGGATAAGGAAGAAATTTAATTTTCTCTATGAAATGATCCAATATCTTCAAAATATTTGAAGTTCCGACGAACTCCCTGGCGCAGTGGTGAGCACTGTTGTCTTATAACTGAGAAGTCTGGGTTCCATTCCCGGTGGGGACAATTTAGAAATTTCTGAATATGTTTAGAGCGGTTCTTTATTAGAAATTTCTGTTCTATGCGTTCGACGAATAAGGCATAGTGAATAAGGCTGAGATCAATTTGAAAATTTAGGTATACGTTGGAGCTAAGTTGGAGCGCGCTTGCCTGGAACAGGTCTACTCATTCTTGCCTTAAGGTATCCAAGTTATAATACGTAATAGAACATGAACGAGAGATGAGCGTTCTATACCTTAGCTTAGCGCTACAACAACAGGATACTAAGTTTTGCAGTTCAATGGTAAAACGCTGAAGACGAAGCAAGTTTGTGAACTTCTTGAGTACAGCCTCCGCAGCCTAGCTAACTACTTCATTGTACTGATGTAATTAATATCTCATCTGAGTCATTACTCATTAGATAGGCGCGCTGTCTTGACGCCTAATCTATGAGGCCTTGATTCTGCCTGTATTCTGTAACTCAATGCAAACCTTTCATAAAGTTTCCAGTACTTTACGGCACGAAGTTATTTAATTAAAAAGTTAAGAATTCTTGAAGTGCCTACGTCAATTTTGAAACAAACGGCGGAGTTAACAAACAACTTTGTGGTTCTACCTATTCATTCGGATTTTCAGATTTCAAGCATTCGCGAAACTTTTCAATGCATTCCACGATCGACAGCCGGCTTAATCCTAGATTAAATTAAAATAGCAATTGATACCTACCTCAAAGTGTACGTCTGGGTAGTAACAGTACATTACTGCCGCGGCCAGCAAAAGAGGCATTGATGGATGAACGTGTATGATACGTTAGTCCATCAATGCCTAGTTGTGGCCAAGGCTTATATAGTATTTTTCTCAAATAATTAATAATAACAAGATTTGCAAGCTAATTCGAAACTTAAATAATAAACCTCCTTGGTTGCCATGGTTGCCACGCCAATTTTAAATAACACGACAGATATATTATATAGTTATATAGTAAACTCACTATTTGGAGTATTTGGCCGCTAACCCGGCCCAAAATGGTAATTGCCGGTGGAGTACAGCAATTTCGATTTATCTTGAAGAAGCATTATTTGTCAAAATAATGCTCACATTTCCAAGCATGTTTGAGAAATAAACGTTTTCTTTTAATGGTTTGTCTATCACAGGTCTCCTCTCTAAAGGGTGTAGGCCGTAATCCAAATGCGATATTTTATTTGATTCGTTTTAGAGGTGAAGAAATGTTCGGAAACTTTCATAAGAATTTATGTAGATTTTTATGAGGCTCCCAAGAGTCAAGTCGAATCCCGATCACAACTATATATTTTGATTTTTGACTAGGTAGGTAAAGCCTACGAAATACGTATATATGGATTTGCTATTACGGTTAGACTTTCAATTGGTTTGGGAAGGTAGGTACTTAGGTAGGACTTGCATTAGGATTCATATTGTTTATGAATTTGTAGCTGTGTCTGTCTGACTGACAGAATAAGATAAAAATAATACTAATAGCCATATGTGTTGTGGGATTGTGCAATTTTGAAAAGAACACTCTCGTAATAGTATTTGGTAATTTCGGATAACGTAAACCTGAATAAGTATAGTCTTATTACATCATCTTCATTTATTATTGAACTTGCACTTCGCCAGGTGTATTTTACGATCAAGACGGTTTGTGTCTTATTAAAATATACAAACGGGGCAAGTCTATTCCATGATTCACAAAAAATCTCTGGAAATACCTTTGTATAAGTTTGTTGCTGTTAATCTATGAGGCCTTAAATAGTAAATACCTAAAGAATTTACACATTCGTGCAAGTGGAGCGTAAAATGCAGATGACCAAAATAAATAAGACCACCAAATAAAATAGAAAACTATACCAACCAATAAAACTGTTAAACTATTTCAATATGGCGACAAATAATAGTACATTATTGCAAAGGCAGGGAAGTAGGCAATTGCAGGTCGAGTATGAGTTTGAAGGCCGAGCCGTAGGCGAGGACTTCACTAAATACGAGACAGGCAATTGCCATTTCCCGCCGAGGCATATATAGTGCTTTTCTCAAAAGAATGCAGGGAAATAAAACACTTTTTATATTATACATCCAAATCCATCCGCCATTTTGGTTTAAATCTGGTGGAGTACAATCATTCTCCATTTCACTCTCTGAACCGTTGGAACTCATTTTAATTATTATTAAATTTATATTTATTATTTAGTAGGTATGTAAATAACAAATCAAGACGAATTTTCAACTTTGCCGCCAATTTTTTTTTATCATCTGTGCCGACAGGCAAACGCATTTGTGGCTATACAGCCACGTAAACGCAATTTTTACTAATCAAAGAGACTATGGTATGCCAAGAATGACAAAAGAGATCCGATCAAAGAGTATTTAGTAACCCCAGCACGCCATTTCATACTGTTGTATGAAACGGCATTACATTACAAAGCTCCTGCAATATTTAAAAAAAAAAACGCTCCGCGAAACAACTGTTTCGCGGAGCGTTGTAATGTTCCAAATTCAAAAAACGCTCTTGCAATGGATTTGATTTTCTTTGTCCGACAATTCGATACTTCGCGTGTTCTTTTTTCGAAAATAATGACAATATTTCCATGCATGTTTGAGAAAACAATATTTTCACCGCCGTGCATTTAACCTAACCTTATAAGTTTTTTTTAATTTATTTTTCATGTTTATTAATAATTATTATTATTTTTTATATTTCATTTTATGTATAAAAATAATAAATGAGGTTTTGGGACGTTAATTCTGTAGCACGTGGCACGTGTAAAGTATTCTTACAAAGTAAACAAGAAACAAAAGCTATCTTTCATTTAAATTGCCATTCATTTAATTTCATTCAAAAGAAGCTCGTTTTTTTTATTTTAGATAATGACGAGGCATGTTCAGTTTGATTGCTATTCAGATAGACTTTAGTGATAGGCAAAGAACTTAAAGCAGCGTTACACGAGACGATTTTTTAAGCTATTGCATAGCTTCTATCGCGGGCCTTGAGCGTGGAGACCGAATCCAGAAATTCCGTAACGAAAATAACCTGACACGGGACTCCTCTCACCGCTAGATGGCGTTGATAAAAAATGCTATGCAATAGCTTTACCGCGGCAGTCCCCGAGTGCCACACGTCTTTTTTTTTATCAGCGATGGTCAGTGTCACTATCCGTGACTTCCGTGAGGTACCACACCATGTTAAAAGTATTCTTTTATTGGATTTTAATAGTCGAACAGAACTGAAAGAAAGACCGGATTATTAATTTTTAATTTTTGACAAAATTTCGGCCATAAATTTTTTTTTTAAAGTTTTGGTATGTAAAACTTATGTAAAATGAAATATATTCTCGGGGTAGGTAAAATGAAAAGAAAAATCGAAAGGTGCCCTTCAGTCCGCATGCCGTAGTTTTTTTTGTGATAATGTAAGCTTAACGTTAACATTTTTGCGTACCAAATATGTTCTTAAATATATAAAAGAGGCGTCGTTATTTTTAATTGCGTATTATGTTCTTCTTACGCTGAGAACTTTCTCAGTAACACCGCTCAGTAAGTTCTCGTTTCAAAGTAACAAAATTCGCTGTAACCAAGTTTAATATTTTAGGTGTGTAGCGGAACTCTATCGCGAAATAAGTACATCTAGTATATTATTAAACTCAGCCCGTGGCCGGTAGGTACTAGGCAGGGGTTTCTTCTCAGAATGATTAAGGCCATAGACCATAGTCCATTACGCTCAATGTGGATTGGCAGACTTCACACACTTTTGAGAACAAACATGCAGTAATGTGATTCTCTAAAATAGAATGCTACAGCGTAATGATTGCAGTCGCCTCTTATAGGCTAATACTCTTTTTTTTTTTTCAAATATACAGGGTGTCCCACGGCTATGCCACATGGAGGGGAAGTACCTTTAATATTGTAGATGGAACATTTTACTGAAAGAAGACTTCATTTTAATTTAAAAAACAATTTAAACTGCATTCATAGATTTTTAAATAATTGCCTGGTTGAACCGGGACTCGAACCCGCTATACGAGAAAAAAAAATTAACCTGTATCTTTATCATACCGATCGGAAGGCTTCATCATAAGGATTATTTTTTGTTAAATAACATAGCATGAGAAATAAAAGGAAGACCATGAATTTTAGCCTTTGATGTAAAGTTTTGTTCAGAAAAATGAAAAGCTGACATTGGCGTATCGACGTACAACTGACATGAACTATTACTAATGAGTAGTACTACCACTTGAGAAGTAGGTACGCATCATTTCCCGATACTTACTATCCTTACTAATCCTTACTTATATTACCTATAAATGCGAAAGTGTGTTTGTTTGTTGATTTATTGGTTTGTCCTTCAGTCAATTTGCAATTCGTAGCTCTGTTGCAGCGGGATTTTTTCTCGTATAGCGGGTTCGAGTCCGGGTTCAACCAGGCAATTATTTAAAAATCTATGAATGCAGTTTAAATTGTTTTTTAAATTAAAATGAAGTCTTCTTTCAGTAAAATGTTCCATCTACAATATTTAAGGTACTTCCCCTCCATGTGGCATAGCCGTGGGACGCCCTGTATAGACTAGCGCTTGACTGCCATCTCACTTGATTGTAAGTGAAGATGCAGCCAAAGATGGTGCGCAATTGCCTAGTAGATGCCTATTCACTTGATTTAAAGACACCCATTATAGTTAGTTGGAAAAACGGAAGCCGGAAGGGCATTCCAAATTTTTGCGGTGCGTATTAGGAACGAGAAAGCAAAGCGCTTAATGCGAGATCGTGGAATTTCGACCACGTAAAACGTGGCTAAAATGCATTATCGCAGAAAGAACGAGACAGATAAATTCTTCCGATTCCCACAATTGAGACTGTAGCAATGATTGATGCAGCTTTTATAGAATCGACACATTTTTCCAGTCGTATTTGAAAAATTTTAAATATTGTTTCAGTTACTAATTACAAGCTGTCCATTGTGTATGAAGATTAGCAACAGATACGTCTAACTTTATCAATGTCTACTTTAACAGGACACTTATGGTACGTATTACGTTTTGGATATAACATTTTTATTCTTGACCTACATCGCTCTTTTAGGTTAAAATAATACGTCTATCTTGTGCTATTATGAAAAGTGTTACGCCATGATTCCTTCCACATATGGACTGTCTCTAAACGGTATTCTCAGATACGAGGTGTCAAATATGTATGTAGCACTCACTAATTGCATTGTTCTTGATCCATTGTTTGTATTATATCGAGACATTTTATTCGAGGTTACAGTTTTACTTTGAATATTTTAAAATATTTTAATATCTGTCTGCAATATCATGATTTTTGGAAGAAATCTATCTTATAAGATTTTATTGTGTACTTCCTTTATATTGTTTATGTTTTAGTTAAAGTTGAGCTACAGTAGTTGAATACAGGTACAGTCGTCATTGCACCATTTTACAATAGAAGTATATAATGTATTTAGTAAAAAAAAACATATATTAAACTAGATTTTTACCGCGACTTCCTTATGGAGATCTATAAAAGCGAGAAATTACACTCCCTTAGAGCTCATATTTTTTATATTCCAGACATTTTATTTGTATTATTATGTGCTCTTGGAAAATATTACTTTTTCAAGGAGTACTAGTTTCTCCAGTAGATGTTATGTATCTTTCATATTTTAATTTTAATTTATCTTGAGTCTAGGCATAATAGGTAAGTAAATGCTGTGAGCTTTAAATTTGAATTTTGATTAAAAATATGAGTTATCGGCACAGAATATAATTGTCTTATAATTAATGTTACAGATATCGGTTTCAAATATTTTTTACGAAAATATTTTTTGAATCAGAGTAGGTACTTTGATATTCATTGTTTTCATTTAATTAGAGTTACCTAGATCTTAGTTAGATACCTACGTTATAAAATAAACCAATTCAATTCGTCGCGCTAACACTTCGAATATTAATTTAATAGTCAAAGCGTAGAATTATAATAAAACAATAATCCCGACTTTGACAATAAAAGTAATCGAAGTTTTTTGTTTCGCAATTAGTAAATTAGACGACTTAAAGGGAGTAATTACTTAGTTATTTACGAAATGATCGACAAACAATAAAAACTTTACTTAAAATTAGTTGTCAGTATCGTTCACATAAAAATATTTTTTTCAACACACTTGCTCATAAAGGGGCTCCCGGTTCACCGCAACTAGGCACACAATGACACCTCTAACTCAAACTGTGACTTTTGATTACTATTATTCACAATGTGAGTTAAAGAAATTTTTTTTTTTAAATTTTATTGGGTGAGTTGCTGTGTTCTTAAAAAAGTTTCTATTACAAAAAAGATCTTGTTCAATAATTTATAAAAATATCGTGTTAAATTAATGTACCTGAGCAAGCAATCATTTCATACAACTCCGTATTTAAATAGATAATTTCAACATGTACGTGTTTAATAAATAAAACTGTCAGTAACTTTTGTTTTTTTTTTGTAATAAAGAAAACTCGAAATCCCCATTTTGTACGTGGTTATAAGAGAAATGCCAAAAAAAAAGAAACCTCATTCTTTAGTCTATGGCCATTAAACGTTTCGGAAAACTGATTAAATCAAATAAACACCTGAATAGGCTGTATGGTCGTCGATCTTTGCCTGCCCTCAAGAGCATCTCAAGAGGGCGAACAAAAGAACATAAATTTTTCCCGCCATTGCGAAAAAATTTTCACAACTCGTTTTCACTGTTTTGTACCATAATGTACTATTTTAGTGTTATTTTCTTCACAAGTGTGTTGAAAAACGTCGTATGATACACGTGTATATTGATGATTACCGTCCTCGGCTACCTTAAGACCCTCACCTGACGGCTCGGGTCTCAATAGCGCCTCAGCGGTAATCACCAACTTTGACACTTGTACCATAATGTACTATTATGGTCATTTGTAAGTATCTAAAAATTTATAACTTGGCACATTAAATACATATCCGGTATCCCACAGAGATAAAATTAAAACCGAGCCGAGTCATTATCGACAGGCAATGTCATAGTTTACGGTAATTCCAATACCACTCGTTAAAGTTTATGTATTAACCTCTTATGAAAACACATCGCAAACAACCAGACACAGCCAGCTCTATCTACCTTAATACCTAACTAATCATTTCTAAAACAGTGAAAACTTGAAGATAAGCTAGAAAAGCATGGCTTGTAACCGGTGTGTATGCTAAACACTAATTTTTAGGATACCTAATCTAGTATAATAGGTAGGTATTTTACTAGACTGAACCTACCTATCATTTGGTATGGTACTTAAGCTGAGACGCATTTTCACTCTATTAGAGTCCAGATAGAGTTAAAAGATAGATTTATGTCAGCATAATGTAATAGGTATTTAGCTTTCGCTTTTTATTAAATTAAAACATGTTATCTAACCGCTGAACCGATCTTGTTGTTTGCCTAAAATACATAGATAGCATGTACTCCTTGAGATTGACTTAAGATACATTTAATTCAGGGAAATCAAGGAAAGAAAGAAATAAATAAACGTTTATTTTATAAATTGTGCCACACTAAACAAGGGTTTCCAGGATATTTGTTGAAAATCAAAGTCGCGGGCGATATAGAAAACGATCTTTGAAACCACTGATACCGATTTTCAACCTTTCAACTTCCAAAAAAGAAGGAATTTTGCAATTCTTTTAAACATTTTTATGTATGTTCCCCGATTGCTCTAAGATGCTTGGACCGATTTGGAAAATTATTTTTTTGTTTAAAAGGGTATACTTCCCAGGCAGCCCCATTGTCATTAGGTCAGGATCTGATATGGGATCCTGGAGAAATCGAGGGAATTCTTCGAATTTTATAGGCACAATTGATATACTTTGTAGTGGCGTTTGAAGTCGGTTTTGTAAAAGGAATTTTTACGTTTATATTATTCACCAGATGTCGAGTTCTGAAGACTACCTATTACACGTTGCTGATTGATAAGATGTGGCTACATCAGCTTTTAGTTTTCTCACTCATCGTCATGGAAATATCTCGAGGACATGATGTGAGTGTAATTCCGTTTAATTCCAACGGTGGGATTGTCTAAAAACGATAACTACAATGTGACGATTGCAATCACTTCTGATTGGTTCGATTGGCTGGTCCTCTCAAAGTGCATTACAATAAAAAAAAGAACGTCATAAATTTAGGCAATCTGAGGTGATTGACATACTGCAGGAATCATTTTTAGACATACCCACATCTGAATCCTGATTAAATTTGTATCCTATTGTTGCCAAACTGAAGCCCCATGGAAAAGTTTTTTACCAAATGAAATCGCCATTGACGGCATTGCAACTATTGTGAATCCCATGCATTTGCTCCAAAAATTGATGTATTGGAACCGAATTAAAATATACGACCATTTTATTATGCGAGTTTACATAACAACAGGTTTGAAAACCGCTGACCTAGTTATCCAAATGACAAATTGTTAAATGTGTAGGTACTATTATGAATCGATACAATTATATCTTTTATCTGTACAAGAATATATTGTAATTGTTGCAGATTGATATCGAACAATCATCTGAGGACATCAATTTGGAATGGTTTAAAAATACTAAAGAAAATTTTATGAAAAAAAGTAAGTTACTGATCTTAAAATCAACTTAAACTACGAGTACAACTACGTACAACTATACCTACTAGCGTGTTAAGGACAGAAGGAGCTGATTTTCTTTGATACCTAATGAAGTACTTACTTGTTACTGTAATTTGTGACTTCAAATAGTGGTTCTTATGTATTCCAATTTGATTTTTTCATTTTGAATCAGGAGTAGTAGAGTAGCTGTGCGTAAATCTATCATTTAGTATAGAGATGTCAAATTATAACATTTTCACTAAAGTTAATTTTCTTAGCTTAACCTTGAAAAATTTCACTTAGGCCATGAAAAGATAGCTTTGGAACCTTATAAGTTGTAATTGTTTGACCACATGCTTATTTGCCGTAATATAATCATAATTAGGTACTACATGTAGTAAAAGTAAAAGAATACAGACCCCTCAGACTCTTCAAGTCTGTTTGCGATACGTGTTGGTGCGAAATGCATGTAGTGTCTCGGAAGACCTTTACGATATTACGTGGGAGAAGCAGTAGTAGTGCTTACTTTTCCTGAGCTGCGTGTGTAATTTTTTTTTAAATCTAATTTATTTAAAGGGGTTTGATCACTTAGTGAGCCTGTCGCCCCTATAAGAGCTAGGCTGTACAAAACTCCTGTACTCCTGGCTGTACTGTGTGTAAATGTCCAATTTCCCGTCTTTACATTTTTCAACTGAATTGAACACAGCACGGTGTTATAATCATGAATCCTATTGTGATATTATAAATGCGAAAGTTTTGATGTATGGATGATTGTTACCTACTCAATCACGTCGCCACGACTAAACCGATTTGGCTGATATTTGGCATAGAGATTATAGTGTGGAATAATACACTACTTTTTAACCCGGGAAATAAGAGAGTTCCCGCGGGAATAATAAACCTCAATCCACGCGAACGAAGTCGCGGCAATCAACTAGTAGAATATATATTTTTTTCATTTTAAGGTGCAAAGAAACCGATTTCATATTCGGAATGGGCTCATTGGAGTGCTTGCAAGGGAGGACGTAAAACTAGGCGTCGACATTGCTTACATCGGCATATATGCGGAGACTCACTCAGGATAGAAGTTGCGAGGTAGGTGTTATTGTTTTTTTTTGCTACTTATTGTTTATGCTGCTGAAAGTATCTCTGGTGGCCTTGAGCTGAAAAGGGGTTCTTTATATTGGTAAAGTTTATGTATTTTCTTGTTAAGAATTTTTTTTTATTATTTTCGTTCATTTAAATATCATATTATTAGCAAGAAAAGATTAAAATTATTTTTGCTATAATCCGCCAACAGTCTGGCCTGTTGGCGGATTATAGCGAAATAATTGCGAAATATTAAATCATGAACTTCAGCAAAGAAACGCCTGATTCTATCCAATATACCTATATTATGTTATTATTTAAAACAGGAATAAAATGCGGAGGTAGGTACCTAACAAGGCTGTGCAATATTTTTTGATAGTTTTCCATTTTAGTCCTTTAATAATCCAGGCATGTCAATATGCGTAGTGGTTCTGTAAGTACATATTTTGAAGCAAGATGGAAAGGATGTCTGCAGACTTTTAATTTTCAGAGCTACTCTACTACTAAATATTCCACCGATCCACCGATAATATTTTAGGTTCTAGCATAAGAAATAGAAAGGATGTGTTGAAATTATCATATAATTTCAATAATAGAATCTGTGAAGTTTTATCGACATAATTTTTTTCAGCAACACTGTTTATTGCTTGTAGTATAAAAAAATATGAAAATACGACGCAAAGTCTTTCAAATTTATATTTTATTGTTAATTGATACTAAGAAATCTTTATTCTAATAATGAAGCACTGTACATGTAATGGATGCGATTAGTGAAATTGAGTTTGAGTCATACTGTTACAAGTACATTGAGACAGAATCGTATTGTTTGCAAATATTTTAGAATTTACGTAAATGTTCGCTTTGTTTACAGTTGTGATGTATTACATCACGGAAACCTACGAAAGCACATTCGTGAATATGATAGAGCACTGAGGGATCGGGATCAACACAATATACTTATGCAAAATGTAAGTTTTAACTCTGATCGCATATCAGAAAGAAGCATCGCACGCGCCACCCTCGTGCCGCAATGGCAACCCAGTGGGGATATAAGACGTAAATATGTGCTCCATTTCAAAAGCATAAATATGAATAATCTGTGTAGGTATATTATTGAATGTGCACGATCTTTATATTATCTGAGTTGTGTGTGGGTTGAGGTATTATACACGGTGTTATTTTATTCTCCGTAAAACCTAAAGGAGGTGAATGTGTTCATGAAACTGAACAACTTTCCCCAAGAAACATAGCTCGAAATATGAAAAAAAAATTGGACCCTCCATACAAAATTGACGATTAGCTGATTGATTTACTATGGGAGGTCCAATTTTTTTTCATATTTCGAGCTATGTTCCTTGGGGAAAGTTGTTCATTTTCATGTGCACATTCACCTCCTTCAGGGTTTACGGGGAATAAAATAACACCGTGTATATTTCATATTTTATGTGCATATGAAGGCCATAGTGTAGGTAGCGGCCACATTCTCTTGATTATTTTGCCCGTTGGTACTTTTTTAATTAGGATGATTTCTTAGATTTTCATGGATTTTTATTGTTTTATAAAATGTTTTTCTTTGATAAAAACAAAAACAAGTTTTGTGGCCAAGCTTCAGTGAGCACTGAGTATGATTTAGAAAAGTCATTCACTTTTTGGTATAGTAGCATGCTTTGCCGACATTTCTGGTCTATCTGTATTTATTTCTATGAATAAAGACGAGGATAACTTGAGCTCAATTTGGCTTATGTCATACACATCTTGAGTAATTGAAAAATGCATCGAGTTCAACATGAACGGCTTAAGCGTCTCGCATGTAGTGTGCGATCAGCTTTTATCTCCCTCCGGATCTAAGAAATATAAACGGGAATGTGTAGGATTACATGGATTTAAGTTACTTCAGTTAAGTGTTAACTTCCTTTCTTTTTTGCTTTTAGATAATTTCTGTGGAAGTTACTGGGCTGTTTCCCCACTTTTATTACTAAGACCATCGGTATAATGCCTTCAATTTGCATACGCCATACGCCCTTGCCCGTAGTAATTTTGTTAAACTTTCGCAATTACACGTTTCAATCAATTTTAACAAGGGTTGCTTGAATACTTTGAAGTTGTAAGGTGGTAATCGAAGTTATGTATAAACTATAAATGATTACTTAGTTTAATGACTGACTGACAGACTTAATACTCATTAAGTCTCCTAGAACTAAGCGAAGTTATTTTAGAAAATCATCATTATATTATATTTTTCCGCTAATGCATGATTGAAGGAAAACCAAACACCAATCAGCAAATGCAAGAATGGGTGAATAGATGAGGTAATCCTAAAAAGTATTCAATTGCTTACGACTCAATCGTTTCAAGTCGTAGACAGCGCCCTATTCAGCCGCATTAAGCAATATTGGATGTTGGTGGGCGTCGGGTTTTAGAGATCGTTGATTGTGTTATTTCCTTCTTCCTCTGGGGTATAACGCCCTAACGTAGTTTCCCACAACATACCCCAGTAGTCTCTTGACAGAGAGCTTTGTTTATTTACAAAATGAGTGTAATTCAAACTGAACCAATTACCTACTTAATTACGGTTACAGAACTGAACTAAACTTAACGGAATTTTAATTTTATTTATAGCCAAATTTGAGACAGCTCGATGAAAATGACATACAAAAAAAGTTTCGAGGTTTCTCTCCTTGGACTTCATGGAGTCCTTGTTCACGAAAATGTACAACAATGAGGCGAAGGTAGGTATAGTATTATTCGCCAATATAAACTTTTTTATTTTTTGTTTATTTCTGGACAAACACTATCTACGACCGATTTGAACAAAACTTTTTAATTAGAATCCGATATAGCTTCACCCGAGGACCGGAACCCGGGACGAGGTCCCGGGTTCCATTTCTGGGTCTGGATCGTATTGGGGTTTTCGTAGCCGGATTCGTTCGGGAGGACATTATTTATTATTACTTACTTAATACAATGTTCTTTGATTTCAAATTATTTCTGCAGGTATTGCCAGATGCCGTCTATATGCGGACGAAAGGTCATAAGACAGTCCGCCTATTGCTACTTGGAAGGTAGTTACTGTTATGTCTGGATAAGAAGTAAAATGCAGCGGCGAAAGGATCCAGGTGAAATTGCACATAGGTATTTAGCTAACAAATTTTACCTATTAACCTTTAACTACACCTAATATGTGAAGAACTAAGACAGATAGAGAGAGACGCTTTTGGTATGTTTATTATGATCACCAACGTCATATAGTACGTTTATCTCACAAAGTTACGGGCGCTTTACTTGTGGTTACGTCGTGTACATGCATGCGTAAGTGTGCGTGCCTGTCTGGAGCCTAGGTGGAAGCGGCCAGGCGCGAGCAAGCTCTCGCTCACACTTATACAGATACGACACACACACAGCCATGAGCCACGCGCCGTCGTCAATTGCAAGAACTATAGCTTAAAATTAGTTATTTTCGAATTCCTTATCACGAATAATAACTATTTTCGGGATTTTTCGAAATTATCCCAAGATAGGAATGAAATTCGCGCAATATTGCCGCAATATGTAATTTCACGCGAGTGAAGTAATGGGCAGCCGCTAGTATATTTATTTTAATTTTCCCGTAGCAATAAATATTCTTAATAAAATTTTATCGCCTTTCAATTTAAAATAGTGCATCGTTCTGAAATTCAATGCCAGTGTTCTGATTTCACAAAAAGGAAATTGCAACGACAGAATTGTGTAATTTGGCAAAAGCTTCTGGTTATTAGTAAAACGGACAGACCAATACGTAGATTATACCTACTATACAATAAGCCAAACAATAATTTTGTAAATAAATCAAATATTAGGTTAATTCGATTAAAGCTACCCCAACCATAGCACTACATTTTCAAATCAGATTACTTCAATAACTAGTAATCTGATTTGAAAATGTCATGTTGAATGTTAAAATTTAGACAATGGTAGCGAGTTTATTTGATTTGATATGGCCATTTGATAAGTGAAGTCATACACTGTGCATAATAATGTAGTAATTTACGTAAATTTACATACAGCTATTCTCTCCATCAAAATGTAATTTTGTATGCAAGGCATATTATTAGGAAAGTATTCCAAGTTAAATTAATTATAGCCTTCCGTCTCAAAAAAGAAAATAATATGTCTCCAAAAATTTTTACTTTATCTTTTAATAATATTCCATATGAAATGGTTTGTCGTTATTAAAATTAATTCGCTACAAAAATAAGCCACTAAATAATTTAGAGAAACAAAGTTTTTTCTTGCAATAATAAAAATCTGACTGCAACCCTTGTTCTACAAACAATGTTACAAACTTATTCGTAAGATTTTATAATAAGTTATAAATTATAACATGCCTTAATTTTATGTCTATTGCATTCTCTTCTTCTTAATTTTATGTCTATTGCATTCTCTTCTCTTTATTTTCTGCACGTACCTAACTTGTTAGATTCTACTTAACATTCTGTCTGAGATTTGGCAGGTTACCAATTTACTTGGGAAAATTGATATTTGGATCTTGTTATATAATAGGTAGGTATATATTTTAAGTTTACGGTAATATAAGTTTAATACTGCGAATATAATCGACGTCAGCGTAATCACTAATTAAATGTAAGAACTTCAATAATATCTATAACTAGCGGACCCGACAGACGTTGTCCTGTCTTAACTATGAATATTGAAACTCTTTGACGAAATTGGCAGCACGCATTCTGTCAATGTTATTTCAAACGCCATAAGGTTACATCAAAAAGTTTGAATTGTAAAAGCGGTTACATTAGAAATAATTTAATATGGTGGTTAAGTTTTCTTAAATTTTCTAATTTTTCGCGCAATTATCTTAATTTTTTCTTTTATAAGGACCTTCTCCTGACAATAACAAACACAACAAAAAAAGAATTAGCGAAATCGGTCCAGCCGTTCACGCGTGATGCGATGACCAAGGAAATAGGGATTCATTTTTATATAGGGTGACCAACCCAATAGCTAGCACTGCACCAGTTTATTCGCACTTTGGCGAAAAAGATTAAAATATAAGTTTCTGATTGTGGTTTTTAAATTTTCAGATTAAAAAATATTTAGGGGAATTCATATTTTTCACAATCGAAACCTTTCTAATCTGGAAAGTTTTAAAATGACGTCAGTATCGTAGTTGAAAGATATCGTTCTGGAGTTTCCGAAGTTTTTCGGCCATTTTGACTCATCGACGTTAAGGGTCAGTACTTACTTAATAATGATTTAACTGTGGTTTTATTTGAGTTTTAATAATATAATTGTTTTCAATTGATTTTCTAAGTATTATTAGTTACTAATTCAAAAAGTAAATGAAACTTTCCCGTTATTTCATTGCAAAACAAGGGGTGTCAGTATCTGGTTACAAAATTTGGAGATTTTCCTGTTTATTAACACCCCGAAGCGATTCGATTCCCTAGCAAACTGGGAGTCTGTAGACGATCTTAACGTGATCTTAACAAGTGTGTGTAAACTGTCCATACTCTGGAGTCTAAATTCTTTAAGACCCATCACACGAAAAGGACCAAGAAGTTCTCTAACCTTACTCTCAAACTGATGGAAGACAGACAAGAGATGAGACTTCAGTCGTCAGCAGACGCGGATGCCTACTGGTAGGTTAATAGGCAGATCTCTAAGAAAAGAATTCGCGACCTGCGGGCCTTGAATACCAAGCGTATTAAAGATACCATCTAGTGGAACAGAAGTTCCATTCCAAAGTATCCGTGAGAGATCTATCTATCGGACAGAGCCAGCTGACGCGGCTGAAAACTGACGAAGGCTGTCACGTTTCTTTTCTACCTGAGGTATGGAGAGAGGTTGAGAAGTTCTATGGGCAGTTATTTATCACGAAACAAAAATCATTCAGCGGACGATGGAGAGAGCTATGCTCGGAGTATCCCTGCAAGATCATATCAGAAATGAGGATATCCGTAGGAGAACCAAAGTCACGGACATAGCTCTGCGAGTCGCGAAACTGAAGTGGAAATGGTCGGGCATATAGTTCGAAGAGCTGATGGTCGATGGGATCCCATGGTTTTGGAGTAGCGACCCTGTACCGGTAAGCTAGGTGGACCGACAACATCAAACGAGTCGCAGGAAGCCGCTGGATTCAGGTGGCGTAAGATCGAGGCCTGTGGAAGTCCATGCAAGAGACCTTTGTCCGGCAGTGGACGTCTATCGTTTGATAAAGACTATGTTTTTTTTTCTTATTAAATAGTACATAAATAGTAAGTGTGTTTGTTTTAAATCTAATAAATATAATAAAATTAAGCTACCTACAGTTACTTTAATAATTTCCTTATATTATTTCGTAATAAAATCTATATTTTTAAAGATTTAGATAGGTAGCTTAGCCTTTTATTTCCCTTAAACCCCATTAAAATCTGAGTGTTGATAATTGGATAATTTTGTGCCCATAAATGGTAACAAATGTGCGAATAAATGGGGACTGGGTCATTTTTCAATCTTATTTAAAAATCTAGTTGATTTAAACAAAAATATTTCAATATCTTCTTTAAGTATATATTTTATTAAACAAGTAACCTTATAAACGGAGTGATTTATAGGATTTTGTTAAATTTATATTTAAAAAACATATTTGAAATTAGATAAACTCTTAAAGTGCCCATAATTGGGTCTGCCACCCTATATAGATAGAGAGAAGTCATTAGGTAGATTGTAGGTTACGTACCTATTTTTAAATCTACCATATAGAGCAGGGGTGGCTAACTTGATTAGAGCTAAGATCTACTATATATTTACTGAATGATGATGAAATGAAAAAGACATTGTGTTATAATATTAAAAACCTTTATTTTAAGTATAAAAAAAATTAAGTCAAATACCCAATTATGCACTTTACAGAGCACAGCGTTGTGGAATCAATGCCTCAGCCCGTCCCCGCTTTTCACCCAGAAGATTCCAGAGCGTTTTCTACCAGGACGCCTCCATGCGGTAGAATAGGAAGATATCGCGGGTCACCGAACACTCGGCTTCGAGCCAAAATGCGAGATATGGTCCGGATTATAGGAGGCAGACCTGCACCACCTGGCAAATGGGTCTGGCAAGTTGCTGTGCTGAATAGATATAAGGTAGGTTTAGAAATTTGGCAATAAAATAGCTTGCTTTCCGGAGATAGAATACCTTTTATCACGGAAAATAAAAGAATTCCCGAGTACCGAAAGGTCTGACGTCGTTCCTACAAAGTCAGTTAATACAGGTATCTTGCTCACGCCTCGCTTGGTTTGTCTTAGCATGTGGTTCGCAGTGGGCAGTTCGCTCCGCTTCGCTTTCGCATTTCTATGTGACTAGATTCGAGCGCCACCGTACATTACAAAATAAAAACGCTTCGCCGCGCGTTCGGTTCGCGGTGTGTTTGACAAAGGCTTTAATCTAACGCTCGAATATCTTGTTTTTTCAAGTGAATTCAGACATGATGTCTTAGGATTTATTAAATTACATAAGAACATAAAATACCGATAAGTATAGTTAAATAATAATACAATTAACTTTATGTTTGGGTCCACTCTTACCGATCCTCCTTTATGTTTTGTTTGAACTATCAAGTAGAATCATAAACAATATTTACTTTATTCTTCATTCTTCTTTTTGTCCATCTCAGACAATAACAATGAAATGAGCAACAACTTTTAATAGACGTTACTTTTCCAGTAGAGCAGTTTTATTAACCATTCCGTGCAGCTCGTTAATGAAGAAAGATTGTATGTTAGGGTTGCCAGGCATATAATTATAAAACAATTATACTTAATATATTCTTTGGTAGCTTTTCTTTTATATAACTTTGCCAAGGTAGTTAGTACTCTCCATTCTGTTCCGTCGCAATATAAATTGAGCCTAAGCATACTGGCTGCAGGCTTGTACCATGACACGTTGCAACCAAACTGAGCCACAAAGGTTACGAATTTGGCTACGACCAGACATATTCGTAGTGCGAAGTGATCGTGGTCGTAGCTGTGGGGTTAGTATAAGATTTAACACGATTGATCATATTCGCATAAAGTAAAATAAACCTTAAAAGTATTGATTTAAAGTCACAAATTCAGTACAACAGATTTTAGTTTGGAGCGTATCCGTATACATAAAAGTATAAGAATGCATGCAAGAAATTGAGCTCTAATGTAATGTCTTTATGGTTCATTTTACTTTGACGCTAGTGTCACGTTCCGAATACGATCGATCGAATTAAATCTTATACCAACTCCACTGACTGCAGGCTCGTGCCGTGACACGTTGCGACCAAACTGAGCCACGAAGGTTACGATCTCGGCTACGACCAGTCATATTCGTAGCTAAGTGATCGTGGTCGTAGCTGTAGTGTAGAACGCAAGATTCCCTAAACAACTTTACGTTACGTAATAGACGATGGAGTTTGTGGGTTAATTATTTGTTATTCTTGCTAGGAAGCATTCTGTGGTGGCACTCTGGTGTCACTGCGCTGGGTGGTGACCGCCGCGCATTGCGTGAGGAAGCGCCTGTACGTGCGGCTGGGGGAGCACGACCTGCTGGTGCGGGGTCACGGCGAGGTCGAGATGAGGGTCACCGAGGCAGTCATACATCCGCGCTATGACCCCGACACTGTTATCAACGATGTTGCTTTGTTACGGTAAGGATACCGTTGGTCTATTTATTTGACTGTATTTTCTTCCGGGCAGGGGGAGGCGTGGGTGGGGGGGCGGGCTAACTACCAAAACCATATTTCGAGCTATGATCCCAAAAGCGGGAACTTAGCTAAAGAAATGACGCCATTTGATAACTAATAAACGAAGATTTTCATATTGCTAGTGTACAAACTAAAATTATTATTGTTATAGGTACTTTGTAGTGGCATAAGAAGTCGGTTTTTGAAAAGAATTTTTATGTTTTTTAATATTCAAATAACAAGAAGGAATCAAATTATTTTTATCTTAACTAGATTTAGTCATTGCGCTGAGACCAGCGCAAACTATTTTATAAGCCCTGCTCAGCCCATACTTACTGATAAGACTTGATCAAAGGAATAAACGCCGTATTCACTAAATCAGCACTTTCCAAACATCGTAAATTATTCTGCTCAATGTGTCGGTTTAAGCTTGCGTAAAATGAGATATTTATCTCAAAAGGGTGAAAAAGTATTGAGTATTTAATGCTCGTATTTCAAGTTAACGCGGATTAGTAGTAAAAAATTAAGGAAAGAAAACTTCAACCTGGCTGTGAAATTTTGTAGAGATTTTTACTTATTATATATGTTTTCTTTTAAGTAAGTATATAAAAGGAAAAGGTGACTGACTGACTGATCTACCAACGCATAGTTCAAACTACTGGATGCTTTCAGCCCGACGCATATGCTAAGAAAGGAATTTTGAAAATTTTACCCCTAAAGGCTTTGAAAAATCGAACCGAGCGTAAGCGTAGCCGCATGCAAAAGTTAGTAGTAATAGTAAAATAAATAAATAAGCCTATGTTTGACAAATAATTAAACTATTCCTTACATATTGATCTATTACATAACATTCATGACAACATAATATCCAAAGCATAGATTGGGATTCACTCTATAATCCTCTTTCCTCTGCTAATCTATGATCCGTTCGAATTATGATACGTTCGAAACGAATGTTCGTGCGTGTATGGTACTATAGTATTCTACATGCTACATGGATGAAAATAAATTATATAATGATATTTCTTTAAGTATAAAGTACTTAGATACAAGATAAGCAAGCTAAGTTTATTTTGAAGTTTTATTAAGTATTTATTTACTTATCAAGTTCGGCAACGTAATGATGCCATAAGTTTACCTATAATATGACCAATTGACCAAACCTAATACCTGCATACGTTACAACGCGACGCTGATTTTACCCACGTAGGCTTGTAGCAACATTTCCGTTATTTGTAGCATAACATTATTCGACTCCGAGTTTTATGTTTCCCCCGACTGTAACTAATATTCCCAGGCCATAAAAATATTGGTTTACGTACTTACATCTAGTCAGCATAATTTTTGCTATTGTCTATTTTATTGCTATTTTATGTTTTGTTACCCCGGGGAGTTATAACTTCCCGCACGCACGCACTTCCTAGTGTATATTATAATACAAACTAGGAAGTGCGTTCACACTGCAAAGCGCGATGTAGTTAGACATGCTTCATACCATCTTCAAACGTTCTGCTACTGAAATCCTTCAACAAAGGGCCTGCTAATTTTCTTTGGTGTATCGCATTTAGTTCGATCTCGGAGTGATGCCAATTTCTTCTTCTTCTTTATCAACCGATAGACGTCCACTGCTGGACATCAATTTTTATTTGGAGGGGATAGAGCTTAGGAGGATATTAGTCAACTTCAGCTTGGCTAATATTCTTTATACAAAAAAAAGACGTGTGGAACTCGGGGACTGCCGCGTTAAAGCTTATGCATAGCATTTTTTATTAACGCCATCTAGCGGTGAGAGGAGTCCGTGTTCCTGTCGAGCCTTAGGTTTTTTTCGTTACGGAATTTCTGGATTTGATCTCCACGCTCAAGGCCCGCGATAGAAGCTATGCATTAGCTTAAAAATTGATTTCAGTTTGCCTGGGCCGGCGAGACCTGATCTTGGTCACGGTGTAGCCTGCCTGCCAAAGCCACATCAAATGTTGCCACCACATTCCAGTTGCGTTATTCTCGGATGGGGTAAAAAACGCCCCACAGACGTCCACGGTACTAGAATCCTCCATGAAGCCCAAGTAGGTACAACATTTTTGTGATTCAAAACTACATAACTAAGGGGATAAACTCTGATTTGATCTCTTTCACTTTAGATGAAATTTTGTGGCAAAAAACATATATAGCATAGAACTTAATAGAAATGAAAAAGTGACTAGTAAATTATTCATGCATTAATGTTTATACTAAATGCCCACGTTTTTTGTTTGAAATGTTTCTTTTTTTAATATTTTTACCTATTGTTTGGTTAAATTTTGTGAAATTTTATTTATTTAAAAGACGAACAAAAGAGTGGTGACGCACACCTCTGCCTACACAAACTTGGAATACATAATATTTTATTTGTTTTGCCAAATAACAAATAAATATATAAAAGTAGAAAAAAGAAAAGACAAACACACTTACCTCAACACTTAGGTATCTCTGTGGCCCAAGGTAGCGAGAGAGGATGTTCGGGAAAAAAATAGGTAACATGAATAGAAGTAGTCTTGAAAATTTTTTTCAAGACTACATCTATTGCAATTTTTTATCAGGTATCAACAATACAACAGGGCGTGTGTCGCCGCTCGTACTGGCAGTACGCCATAACGGACGACATGGTGTGTGCGGGCCGCGGCCACAGGGACTCGTGTGCTGGTGACTCCGGCGGACCCCTGCTGTGTAGGGATCGAAATATGCGCTATATTTTACAGGTACGAGGCTACATACCCTCTGCACTCTGCGCGGTTTACACTGTGGGATGAACTCGCTCAGTTCTTTCCGCTAGCATCTTTGTTCGTGAAAGTGCTTGTTTGCGGTTTTCCTCTACGAGTTCCGTGGAGTCCATACGGAGCTCGCTCCGCTAGCGATTGCAATCCCGCAGTTAACACGCGTACCTAACAAAACTCGAAGAACCGATAGACCTTTTTTTCCACGTACCACCAAATTGTGGAATCTTCTCCCTTCGACAGTGTTCCCACTTACAATATGGGGTTATTCAAGGGGCGCTGCGCAGCCGCTGGATATACCTAAGCGGCATAATATCCAGTGTTTTGTGACGACCCTTAATCTTTAAGAGGCCTATATGGATGTCCAGCAAATAAGCATAATACGACGACTACCGATCCTGTAGCACTCGCCACTCCGTGCTCCTGAAATGCTCTAATAATGATGACGTATTTCATGACACTTCTGGTGTGCTTCAGTGGATTGTGCACTCTTGGTCACATCAGATTGGATTGCGTTGCATCAGACTGGACCTTCACCTGGACCTGGACCTCTGCACGATGTGAAAATCCTATTCACAGAAGCGCGGAATCGTAAAAGGCTTTATATGTTTATTTCGACTGATAAGTCGAAAAGTTGATGACGCCCATTGTCTATGTTCCGTAAACTATAGATTAATTCCAAGCAAAGCTACAATTTCCAAATTTTGGAAAAAACCAAGCCAACCAGCCAACCTTACCCTGCTCCCCAAAAACCAAGCAAAAAAGCATAAGTCAGTATTTATAGTAAACAATTAACGGAGTTTACGGACCTGTTTGGTCGAAACAACCAATTTTTGTGATATTTAACCTTAACCGCACCTGCCATGCAACCCAACTTTTTATTTAAATTAAAAACAATTTTCAGGGGATAACAAGTTTTGGGGACGGCTGCGGGAAGCGCGGTAAATACGGAATTTACACAAGGACCGCGGGCTACGTGAGCTGGATTCGTGACGTCATGAACAATAAATACTTCGATGACTGATGTGAACCGATCAAATTACTAAGGAAATAGAAAGCGATATATACATTTTCGACTTTTGACGACATTCGATAAAATGAAATAACAAATTCAATTTTTTTATTCGATATATTATTAAAATGTTATATGATGCATATGAAAATTCTTTAGGTTTTCAAAGGTTTTCAAATATTTAAAGATTCCGTCTCACCGACCGATGTTGAAAGTAGTACTTTGATTTTTAATTTATTTCACTACAATATTGTGTCAATTAACATAATTTTATTAACGTGATATTATTACATTGTTCAGCTTTAGATTAGGTATATAAGCCTAATCTAAGAATACAACCCGGTTAGATTCACCTGGCGTCGATGACATGATTGTCATATCAGCACACTTTTGTATAATAGTTTGTGAAAACTAGGTGAAAACAATACCTATTTACTGATGAAGAGGGAAGCGGGAGGCGCATTGCATTCTAATGCGGTGCACGGAATGTCAATCAAACGAGTCGCAGGTAGCTGCTGGAATCAGGCAGCGTAAGACCCAGACCTGTGGAAGTCCATGCAAAAGTCCTATGTGGACATAGGACTTTGGACGCAGTGGACGTCTATCAGTTGATAAAGAAGAAGCAGATATAATATAACATGCAATACAATATTTTCCATGCATTTTAATGTGTTCGCGAGCACACTGCAAACATTTGCGTGCACTCTACGTGCAAGTGTGTGCGTTCTTTCCCGTCGTTGTCCGGTTTTCGCCGTATGCTTTGAATGCGCCGAGAACAAGCTCCTACCTACTCCTGCGATATTTGTAGATTTAGATTAAAAAGATACCGGCCGAATTGATAACCTCCTCCTTTTTGGAAGTCGGTTAAAAATGGTCGGAAATGACTGCGACGGGTAAAAAGTACTAATTTTGATTTTTTTATACACTGCTGTAATAAGTAATTATAAAATTGAAAGACCTATAATAATCATGCCCACTTCAAAATCGAGCGGTTCCATGGCGTGCGTGCTGTGAAGCTAAGGAGTGCAGCGCGTCCATTTTCCCGTCCCAAGTTGTATTGCATGGTATGTTGTAAATAATCTGTACCCGGCTTTAGTCTCTTAATAAATATTATATACGTACCTATTATGTGGCGTCTTCGTTAGTCAGATAAATAAATAAATGACTTTCTCTATTCGGTCTTTATTTCATTTCATCGAGAATTTTATTACCTATCTTAACACACCTATAACTTCTAAATTCAAACACTTGGAGTTACTTGAGTACCTAGTCAAGGTCAAATTGTTCTTGTTAAGTTATTACTTGTTGAAAGCGATGAAAATTTTCTCGCCTTTCTCCTCTTTATTACCGCATAAATCTACGAAGCCCCTTTTAAAAAGAAAATGGTAACTATTTATCACGCAATATCATTATTTTTAATTGTATCCATTTCGTAATAAATAATTTTATTAACAGTGAGCATGGCTTTTCAGTTTTATTATCAAGAAATTCTGTAAAAACTGAATATTTTCATTTAATTTTTATTGAAATGCATGAATTATAACCAGGTTTATAAGAGTCTTGTCAGGTATATTATTATATTTCCGATACCTACTATCCTACTATCATATTTTGCTCCAAGCTCAGTAGAACCAAGGGTTTACCGTACCAATCTTAAGTGCTACTAAAAGGTAGTTAGGTGCTTTATATCAACCGAACTATTGCCATTTAAATATTTTTTTCCGTCCTGTTTACTATTAGTTCGAATTTATTTTGTGGTTTACGCTAGGGACCTACCTACTTACTATTTTTTATAGTCTCTGTTTGCCTTTTTTCTTGGAACCCTCACACAATAAGGGTAGGTATGTACAGTTCGCTAGTAAATTAAGTAAACGGCAAATTGCTTGCCGATTCGTTTAAGTCAATGAGAGATTTTCTCGACGAATCACCGTGTACTTTACAGATATTTTCCACAGTTCAGCTGGCCCGTTCTCGATTATTTTTTCTTTTCTATTCAGTGCCCTAAGCAATGGAGTATTGAAACGTACTTAATACTAAAGTATTTTCCTCCAATTTCTTTTTGGAAGCACGACATCACGTGAAGGAGCCAGCCAGCATAATATAAAGTGTACCTACATTACGTCGCCGGATTGAACCGTCGTATTTCGCCTCCGAACTAGGTATTTACTACACCTCAGCGATTCAATTATTTCATGGAACTTCGTGAAACGCGGTGCACAAAGTTTCGAGGGCTTCTGGAAGGAATCTCAGAGATAAGCTGTCTTTGAGCATGTGTATAATTATTCACTTTCGCAATCTTTTTTATTCGATGACAAGATAGTCCTTGACTGTGATCTTAGATGATGGTAAGTGACGATGCAGTCTAAGATGGTAGCGGGCTAACTTGGAAGGGGTATGGCAGTGTACATTCAACCCATACCTACTCCGAATATGTTTCTATACGCCATTGTGCGGGAACGCTAAATCGCTTGGCGGCACGTCCTTGACAGTAAGGTAGTTACTAGCCACGGCCAAAGCTACCCTCCAGACCCGACCAGGGACAATTTAGAAATTATAAATTCCTAAATTGCCCCGCCGGGAATCGAACCGCTGCACCAGGGAGGTCGTCAAAATCTATAGATGGCTTATTTACATATACATTAAATAAAGTTGAAAATCATTTTGTAAACGTTTATTTATATATGTGGTACCTATAGTAAAAATAAAAAGATCGAATGGGGAACATGGTTTTTATGAATTTTTGATATGTACATAAATGTGTAAAGTGTAATTTGAATTTTGATATATAAGCCTTTGTATAAAGCGAACGTACGAGAATTACAAAAGTTCTACAATGTTAATACTTTACTAATATTATGTTAGAGTTCTAATTACTCTACTTTTGATGTAGAGTTTACTTTACAACATTAATTATCTGACTTCGTAAATGTTAACATAACAATTTTTTACGGTACGGTATCTACTTTGTTCTGGGAAAAGATATTGAATAAAGAATATTTATTTAATATAATCCTACTTCCCATGTAATTATTTTGAGAATAATTGCATAAAGCTTCTCTAATTAATAGATTTTTTATATAATAATTTGTTACTTAATTCGCATACCCCTCCCCTTCCAAGTTAGCTTGCTATCATCTTAAACTACATCGTCACTTACCATCAGGTGGTACCAATAGTATCAGAGAATTACAGAGACCTGGTCGTGGTGGAAGCAACCATACCGTTAGCAGATGGTAACAAGGAAAGAGTGGCTTTCATTTCGGCCTACATTCCTAGTGAGACTGACTATGAACCACCGTCCAGAGAACTTGAAGAGACTGTTATAAAATACAAAGGTAAGAAAACTCCTATTATTATTGGTTGTGATGCGAACTCGCATCATGAGGTGTGGGGTAGCACTAACACTAATAGGAAAGGAGAGTTACTAATAGAATTTATTATAAGTAACAGTCTTGAGATTATGAACATTGGAGATACCAGTACCTTTGTCACAAAATCAAGACAAGAAGTATTAGATATAACTTTAGCGACAGAAGATATTTCCAAATACGTCAAAGATTGGAGAGTAGACCTGGATGACTCTTTTTCAGACCATCGCAGGATAACCTTCAATATTAACAGCACAGTGGAAAAAGTACAGATTAGGAACACAAGGAAAACGGATTGGGAAAAATTTGCCTTAGCTCTAAGCAAATGGACACCAACTCGTGGCTCATACAACAGTTTAGAAGAAATAGAATTGGGAGCAAAAGAACTAGAGACAGCTCTGGTGGAAGCCTATAATGTTGCTTGTCCACTGAGAGAGATAAAAACAGGAAAAGGGCAACCCTGGTGGAACAATGAGCTGAAAAAAATTAGGAAAAGCGCTCGTAGAGCCCTTAGAGTTGCCCTGAAAAAGAACGATGAAGAAAGTTGGAGAATTTACAGGAAAATAAGAACTGAATTCCGTAATAAGTGTAGGAAAGAAGATAGGAATGGCTGGCACTCATATTGTGAGGGTATAACTGACTATCCTGAATCTGCCCGTCTGATGAGAGTGCTTGCCAAAGATAGAACATGTAAACTTGGTAGCATCAAGATAGACAATGAATTAGTATCTGATCCTAAACTGGTACTGTGCAAAATGATGGAAACACATTTTCCGGAATGCCAGGAAATAGGCGCTGAAGAAACTACTCAGGAAGTGCCTAACGTTAACTACGACTGGCTGGCAGCAAAGAACATCATAACCAAAGAACAACTAGAATGGAGTATATATTCCTTTGCTCCATATAAGGCAGCTGGACCAGATGGCATCTTTCCAAAAATGCTGCAAGTAGCATATAAACATATTGCAGACACATTACTAGCATTATTTAGATCAAGTCTGGCTAGTGGATACCTACCTCTAAATTGGCGTAAAGTCAAAGCGGTATTCATACCCAAGCCAGCTAAGAAAACTTATCAGGAAGCAAAGTCTTTTCGATGCATAAGCTTATCGTCTTTCATACTGAAAGCCTTAGAAAAAATAATAGATGGACATATGAGGACCAAATTAGACTCGAGTATTCTACCACTACATACTAATCAACATGCATATATGACGGGCAAATCTACTGAAACTGCTCTCCACAATTTAGTGGTTAGAATTGAGAGATCAATAGGTAATAAGGAGTTTGCTCTCGGGTGTTTCTTCGATGTTGAAGGGGCGTTCGACAAAGCAAATCGTGAAGCAATAAAGGCTGCACTTCAGAGGGATGGCATCGAGCATGCTGTAGAAATGTGGATCATGAACATGTTACAGAATCGCTCGATAACAGCTGAACTAGGTGGACAAGAGTATACCATTAAATCCACCAGAGGTTTTCCTCAAGGAGGATGTTTATCACCTCTGTTATGGTGTCTTTTGTTAGATTCTTTGATAGTCAAAATCAATGCTATGAAGATCTATATGCAGGCTTACTCTGATGACGGAGTACTCTTAGTTACGGGCAAAGACCTGACTACAGTCAGGAATATAATGAGCGTTGGTATTAAGACTACAATGAAATGGTGTCGAGATAAAGGTCTTGGTCTCAACCCTGCAAAAACAAGACTAGTACTTTTTACCAAAAGAAGAAAAATAGCACACCTTGCACCGATTGTTATTGGTGGTGCGGAGATAGAACTGACTAAGGAAATCAAATATCTAGGGGTGTTGTTAGATAACACTCTTAGATTTAGCAGGCACATAGAGGAACAATGTAGGAAGGCAAAAATAGCCCTCATACAATGCAGGAGAGCAGTGGGAAGAACCTGGGGTATGAAGCCGTGTGTAATAAAATGGATATATACGGCCATCATACTGCCAAGAATCCTATACGGAGCGATCGTATGGTGGCATAAAGCAGCAACATCAACAAATAGCAAAGAACTGACTAAAGTACAAAGGATGGCCACATTGATGGTCTCGGGTGCCATACGGACAACACCATCTGCGGCACTAGAGATTCTTCTAGGTCTATATCCTCTGGATCTGACAGCTAAAAGGAGAGCGTTAGAACAGTGGTATAGAATGAAACTGTCAAGACAATGGAAAGGCAATTTCATGGACAAAGGTCATACTGAGTTAGAAAAGATCTACGGAGATAAACTGTCTATGATAATCACTAATAATGATCTCATTAGGAGACAACGTATCTTCGACAAGAAGTATAGAGTGCACATAGGATCAAAAGAAGAATGGAAGATAGAATCCGCCAGTGAAGATATCATAGTCTGCTACACGGACGGATCTAGGCGAGAATCCACTAAGCTAAGTGGTGCTGGAGTATTTTACAGTACCATTCCGGATAAGAACCAAGCAATCAGCCTGGGCAAATTTACAAGCGTATTTCAGGCCGAAACGTATGCGATCATGGAGTGTGCTATCGGCTTGATGGATATCGTAGATAATGTCAAAAAAGAAGTTATTATATATAGTGACAGCCAGGCTGCAATAAAAGCTCTGGAAAGAAAAGACACAACTTCGGCTCTAGTGAAGGAATGCAAATATGCACTAAACTCACTAGCTGAAAAAACAAAAGTAACGATAGCTTGGGTTCCTGGACACAAAGGGAACATCGGTAATGAGAAAGCAGACGAACTAGCCAGAATGGGAGCAGGTATCCAATTTCACGGACCTGAGCCTTGCCTACCCATTCCGTACACGATTACCAAAAGAGTGTTAGAGGGAATCGTAGAAAGAGAATCGAATTCAAGATGGAACAACTCGATTCAATACAGGCAATCGAAATTATTCCTGAAATCATTCGATAAGAAGAGGACAAGACAGCTCATGTCACAAAGTAGAAATAATATAGCATTGGTAGTAGGTATTGCAACTGGACACTGTTTGCTAAATAGACATCTCACAATTATGAGAATCAAAGAAGACCCATCCTGTCCTGAGTGTGGTGAGGAGGAGACCAGCTTCCACTTCATAGCTGAGTGCCCCATGTACTCATTGGTAAGATGGGAACTGCAAGGTAAGGATAGAATAAGTGTAGAAGACCTAAAATATCTTTCTATAAAGGATATCGTTAGGTTTGCGAAAGGTACAGGTAGGTTTGAGGGGGGTAGGCTGCCTGGGCACCAGTAACCTGTGTCCAAACATGGGGAATTGGGTGGAATAGTCCTGACACAGGACTGATCACCCGCCTGGCGTCGGCAGGCGTCCCCTCTTTAAATACATACATACATACCATCAGGTGACATCGCAGACCGCAGTCATGGACTATCTTGTCTTCGAATAAAAAAAAGTTGAACGCTACCAAACCAATTTTTCCGATTGGTATTCGTACTCATACCGAATTTCAATAAGCCCCGGCAATCTTACATTTTTTATTTAAATCCTAAAGTGCTAGTCTCTATCTCCATCCAAAATGTACAATTTATGAGACTCGTCGAGGCTGTTTTGCATTGATCGACGGCAGGCCGTAGAAAGGCAGAAAATGAGTATTAAACTTGATATAACGAACCTACACAGCCGTTGAATATATTCATATTCACTAAATTATTCCGTGTGTTTTGTTTGGGTTTAAGGGTTTACCTTGACGATTAGTATAAGGATGTCTCTGAAATGAAAATAATGGTAATATCGTTTAATTTGTCGTAGTTTAATTCAATTATTGAATGTTTTCCTCTTTTCTCGAAAGTCAACAATTGAAGCCTCAATAGCCCTGTTAAAGGTGCGGACTGAAAACTGAAAGGTCGCAGATTCGAGCCCCACCCGATGCACTATAGCACAAACTTTTCGCTTATTTGAATGGGGAGAGGAGAATATAAGTCAATTTCAGCTTGGCTAATATTCTTAAAAAAAAAAATGTACAAGTACACTTACGTAACTAGAAAAAAAATCAACGCGGATGAAGTCGCTGTCAACAGCTAGAGTAAAATACAAGTATAATATTAACTTTTGCCCGTGACTTGTTTCACGTGGAGTTAACGCGGAATGGAAAACTGTCAGAGTCAGAAGTTTCAATGCAGTTTTATGTTACTTACCTTGGAAGAATATACATACAAAGCCATACAAGCATAGGTTCCCTTTGTATGTCTTGAAAAGATTATAACAATCTTTTGAAGGTATCTAACTTTGTAGTTTATAAGTTATAAAAGGCATCGTTGCGTACCTACATACTTTGCAACTTCGAAAAAGGAATACACAGGTAGGTATTTTTTTAGGTAGATACAAGAAAGCTGATTTAAAGAGTCTTAAATCAAAATTAGAACTCTGCAGGTCTGGTTTGGTTTGCATTTATAGTGATACCATAGATTCGCTTGGGATGGTTTTTTTTATTTAAAAAAATAATATTAGCCAAGCTGAACTTGATCAATACTGCTGAGCTAATAGCATTACTAGCTAGTTGGGATATCTAATGATAGAAAAATAAGCTTTTAATAAAATAGAAATTTCATTTCATATAACAGAAATAGGTACAATAGGTACGGTACATTTTTAAAAATACATCAGAAACAACTTTGTACAAATTAAATGACCTTAGGTCCTTAGGTAGACTCACAAATATTTCTCACATGACACGACACTGTCAGACTGTTCTATTCGTCAAATATACAGGTTCTGAGCATGATGGAGATGAGGCGATACGGATCAGCATTGGATGCTGGGCGACGATCTTCTAAGTAGCCGCGCTTATCTTCAGAGACTTGTCGCGGGATCCTCACCGCACAGCTTCGATTCGCCACACCTAAAGCCAATAAAACCGATGTACTACATAATATATCATAATAATACAAACATTACAACTGCAGAAGAGGAGAGAGAGAGAGAGAGTAGGAGAGTAGACGGTTAACGACATAACTCATTGAGTCGCGAATATTAGGAATTTTTGTACCCATTTCCGTCTCATTATTATCACCGTTTAATGATTCAATTTCCTATTTATTCCATATCTGTTTCCGTCACAGTTTCCGTTTCCGATTCAGTTCCTGAATCCGTTTCAGTTTCATGTCCGTTTCCGTTACCTTTCCCGTACCCGTTCCCATGCTAGGGATTCAATTATTTTAAAAAGAAAGAGACATCTTTTATTTAAAAATGAACACCATAATTATTACGATTAATCAGCATCCTCAGAAACAAAACAACTTTTAATAATTACACAGGGAAAAATATTGCCGCTGCCGGGATGGAAACGTCTCATTAAAAGAATGAACTGCTGCTGAATGTTAGAGAATGTTAAACATTACCGTACTGCCATCGACTCTGATAAGGCTATGTTCACACAGCAAAACTCCGCACGCTTCTTGCAGGATAAATATTAAAGTGTAAACTGCAAAAAACGTGTGGTATATTGCTGTGTGAACCTAGTTTAACTCGTACATTTATCTTTTGAGTCCCGCGTCTCGCCTCTCAGGTAATAGCGCACTAAGTATAGTTTTTTATATGCTCTTTCTTCCTATAATGGTCTCTGTCTTCTTCTTCTTTATCAACCGATAGATGTCCTCCGCTGGACAAAGGTCTACTGCAAGGACTTTCACAGGCGCTATCTCCCTGCGACTTGTTTGATGTCGTCGGTCCACCTAGTAGGGGCCTGCCAACACTGCGCTTCCCGGTGCTTGGTCCATCTCGGGATCCCAACGACTGGTTTCTTTACATCGTGGCATTAGTATGATTAAACATATCTTGCCTGCAGTAAAGTCGCGGATTCGCGGCATGCCATGCTTGCCGGTGAGGCGGCGCGCGTTATCCGCGCCGTTGTTCGCGTCGTATTCGTTAATGTGCGCACCGTGCCGCCGCGACATCTTGTCTATCGCCCTTTCTATCACTCTGTGGAACAATTAACACCTTTACTGATTACTTTTGCTCACGACAATTTTGGCGTGGAATTTTTAAAAATTCCTGGTAATATGACACTCTCTCTACCTATGTCAGATCATCGTGACAGAAAGGCAGACATATGACCGAATTCGCACCATAAGGATTCTTTTTTGAAGATTTTGGTACGATAACTCGAATTAAATCTAAAAATAAAACCTTATAATCTAAAAATAAACCATATCTGATGGAAAAAAAAAAACAAAACGAAGTTGAGCGCTCAGCGGAGGCGGCTAAACCGTCATTTTGTAAATCTGGTAATTTTACCCGATACATTTTGTGCCGGTTGATGTAAAATACATTTTCTTTTTCATTTGAGCATGGAAAATGTAAATCGTGAATTATGTCAATTTCAATAGAATTTATTGCCTCAATAGCCCAACTGTAAAGGGTTGAAAACTGAAAGGTCGCAGGAGCGATCACCAACCGTTGCACTATTCTCGTACCTACCCACTTCTAAAACAAGCTTTCTGCTTATTTGGAGGGGAGGGGAGAATATTAGGCAAGGCAGCTTAGTATCTACTAATGATAATGATTTAGTATGAATATCATCTATTCATAAAAAAAATATATAAGAAAACTGTAAGTACTTTTATATCTTTACGATCTACTACGGTGATTGCCACTGTACAAATAAATAATGAATAAAACTGAAATGTTGGTGTCTACATTTTAGCTAGTAGGTAGAGCATTTAAAAAGGAATGTTTTGGTCCCACAGGAAAATAAAGAACAACGCAAAAAATTATCACAGATAACCGTTACTAAAAAATAATAACACTAAATTATTATTTATGTTTATTTTTGTTTATACTACAGCCGTGATAGCCTAGTGGTTAAGAGTTAAGACTTTGACGTACACGTTCGCCGAAAACATTTTCAGAATACGTCGCGTTGGACCAACAAATAAATACGGGGCGTATCTACACTGACAAGCGACTGGATTAGTTTCCTAAACCCGTGCAGCGCTCCAGCTGATTACAAAGCTGTGTTTTACCGTAAAAGCTACAAAAGCAATGTAAAGCATGTCAAACGGCTTGCGGAGTGTACCAAAATATATGAAAGCCATCCTGTAAGAAACAATATACCTACTTATGATAATTCCGACAATTTAAGTCAGAACTTTGGTGACGATCTCCAAAATCACTGATTGTGGGTTAGAAATAAAGCAACTTTCTGATGCTAAATACAATAGTCTACCAGCGCAAATAGGAGTATCGTTATCTATAGTTATAGCGCCTGACAAACGAGTTATCTAAATCTAAAAATTGTTACTATACTAACCCTATAGAGTCTATACTAACCCTAAGTTATAGTACGTTTATCTCACGAAGTTACGGGCGCTTTACTTGTGTTACGTCGTGTACATGCACATTGCGTAAGTGTGCGAGCCTGTCAGGGAGCGGTCAGGCACGAGCAAACTCTCGCTCACACTTATACAGATACGACACACACACGACCATGAGCCACGAGCCCTCGTGAAATGAAAAAACTATACAGTTTTACTCACAGTATTCCGTCTTCCTCCCTCATGTCCTTAGAAGAAAAGTACACGAAGGTGCCGTTACCCGGCCAGTCCGGGACGGGTTGAGGTTCGAATGAGGCCACAGTGCCGTACTCCTCGGCCAACCTGCTCAGGATGTAGCGAGCCATCCATAGATCATCCGCCGCTTTTATACCAGGACTTGGTCCAACCTGCGAGTGTGTACAATGTACATTAACTAAAACTGCGACCTTAGAGACTTAGAGTTATGCAAATTTCGTCACAACAAACAACAAGCGTATCTACTATCGACACGGTTGCATGTGCCGTATACCCAAGCCAAGCTTAATGAAAATCGACGCTGTTATATGTGATTTCAGCTTTAATTGCTTACTAGCTTTTGTTCTATTCGTCTTCGTTCACGTGGATTTAAGTTATCCCGTGAGAACCTTTTTTTCGTAATAAAAAATAGCTTTACGTCACTTTCCGGCTCTGTAGCTAAATCCACGTGAAAAATTACGTCCGTCCGTTGCTTTGTGAGCTTGTGAAAAAAGATAAACAGTCGACTAATAATAAAAAAAAAATTAAAATCTTGATTACGTATAATATAAATGTAAAAATTCTCTTTACAAAATCGACTTCAAACGCCACTACAAAGTATATCAATTGTGCCTATAAAATTTGAAGAGTTGCCTCGATTTTTCCAGAATTCCATCATCAGATCCTGACTTGATGACAATGTGTCCACACAGATCATATACATAAAAAATCAAAACAACTAAAAAATATTTTCGAATGTTTGTATGTGAATGTGTGTGTTTGTGTGTGTGTTTGTTACTGTTAATCGGTTTATTCGTAGTGGCGTGAAGCCACAACGAATAAACCGATTTGGCTGAAATTTGGAATGAAGATAGCTCACACCCAGGTAAAGGCTAAATTTCATGCTGGAAAATTAAAGAGTTCCTTTGGAAATTGAATTAACCTTAATACACGCGGAACAAGTCGGGAAAATAAATACATATATCCGACGAATTAGAAAAAGCAAGACGAAAAGCAAACTCATTGTTGCATTTTATATTGATGAAAATAATAGGTATCGCTTCACATACATTTAGTACATTCTCTATCGCTAACTCAATTCACTTTTGTTCGAGAAAAGCGGTCTTGCTAGTGACATTGGCAGTGAATGATTAAATTTAACGACTGTGTAACTGACAAGGAACTGGAGTTCTGATAAATGTTAAAAGCTTTTTCAACGCTTCCTTAAAGCTGCGGTTACACTGCACGGGTTTGAACGGGATTTACGTAGCGTACTTGCAATTCATGATGGCGTGTGGCTCATGGTTGTGTGTGTGTGTCGTATCTGTAGAAGTGAGAGCGAGAGCCGCTCCCACCTAGGCTCATGATAGCAGCGTTCACCGCGCACCCACAGTACTGTTATATACTTCCCATCAAAAAAATCGAAACACTTCGCAATGCCTTTTGGTTCGAAAGTGTTTCGATATTTTTGATGAGAAGTAGGTATATATTCTGGGACCATACTAAAGATCTTTGGGCCAGGCACCATCCACAGCATTTTCCGTTCCCGGCTAGGCGTAACTTGAATCAGCCTTTACTCGTATTTCTGCGCTTGCATAGTTTATCGACTAGCTAACCATATCATCTGAGTAATATTATTTTTCAGCGCTTTATATAAGCGTATGTTATACATCAGCAATGAAGACTACTTCATGTGCTATCACCAAAAGAATATATTATTATTCGTGTAACAGAGAATGCGTTGGGGAAAACATTAAGAGCATGGGCGACAGTGATGAATCAAGCGTAAGCTTTTCCTGAGGCTGAGATATTACTCTTATATAACGGAAAGCAATTCATTTAGGTCTTTTCAATCCATCTGCTGCCCACTACTGAAACTATTCATCTCTGTAACTATCAAGTTACTACTTAACCGCAATAATTAAGTTCGATTAGTTAAAGTGATTGCTGTTTTATATTGAAAAACATTTTATCCATGAAAAAATATACTCAAATTTTAATCAAAATATTTGCCCTAATCTATCTATCTATTCTATGTAGGGGGAAGTCCCGTAACGCCGGACGGCACCTAGTACCGGACACTCGTAATACTCGGCGACTAAGCAAGCGAGCGATTCAAAAACGAGTTAGAGGGGCGCGGGGGGATGCAGCAAAACTGAGTCACGGGACCCGGTTTGCCCGTGACGCGCGCGACAACAGTGGGAGGGAGTAGTTGGTTACTGTTTTTGGCCGGACGACACTGCGTCACGTAAGATTTAGGTGAGTGTTACAGGTGTATCTGTTATAAGTTGTTTACTATATTTGTTTTTAATAAAGTAGTGTTCATTGTTGTTAAAAAGTAATCAATAAAAGTTTTTGAGAATTTTGACAATGGGTTTAAGGGACCAAACAAGTTTACAGGGGTTTGCTAGGGGTTCGAAGTGAAGTCTGTCCGATACTAGGTGCCAATTCCAGAGACTGCGTTTTTTTTCACCAAAGTTTAATTTATGTTTTTGAATATATTTATGCAGAAGTTGCATTTTTGATAATTGATATTGATTTTAAGTTTTGTTGACTAATATAAGACGTAAATAAAGTAATATTTTTCTAAACAGATTTTTTTATTTTTCATAAAAACCTTAAGTGTCCGCCACTAGGGGACTTAAAAGCGAAATACCACTCACCAACTAATCAGTAATCACAAAATCTCAGAAACTAGGTATAAAGCCTATAAACTTGTAGAAGGTAAGTTCCTCCTAGAGCGTAGGTAAGCATCACCTATTTTTTTTTTAAAGAATATCAGCCAAGCTAAACTTGACTGATAGTCTCCTCTCCCCTCCAAATAAGTGAAAACTTGTGTTAGGAGTGGGTACGACAATAGTGCAACGGGTGGGGATCGAACCTGCGACTTTTCAGTTTTCGGTTTGCACCTTTAACCGTTGGGTTATTGAGGCTTCAATAGCCCAACGAACCTATGAAACGGTTTTGAGAAAATCCTCTCGTAAGAGGAAGAAATGGGGGTTGGGATGTTATATGAAAGTCTTATGTTATTATAGATTATTTATTATAGATTATAATCTATACTTTTAATATCGTTGAAAATATTATTAAGATTATACAATCGTGGTTCGGCTTAATTTTTCTTTTGAAGATGTCTGACCTTCTAAAAAGCTCCGTGTTGATCACAGTTAGAGGTTTTTCATTAGGAGGAAAACTCTAAAGCAATTTCATGTCAACAACACTGATAAAATATTTTTTCTCTCAAAGATTTTATATGAAAAATAAAATCATCTATTTGGCTTCGGCGCTTAGCTTACTATAGATATTACGGTACATAGCTATATCCCTAGTTATATAACTATATAAGTATATCACGGCTACAGCCATCTTACTGCGACATCTATAAAGATATATTGGTACAAGTAAGACGTGCCCAAGAAAAAAACAAAACAGATCGGAAGAAGTACCTAAGGACTCACCTGAAAATTCCATTGTGATGGAGTAGTTCCTGGGTTAATTCCATTGACTTGCACGCCCGCGAAGAGACAACATCTGTAAACAAGATTATTAAAAAGACTAACAACCATCCATTAAACAACTTATAGACATCATACTACACAATTTGCGTTTCAAGACTTCGTAGTTTTCTAAAAAAACTTACAAAAATAAAAATCGTTTCTAGGCTGTTTTTAAATGTGCTGAAAAAGCGCAGGTACGAGGAAATGAACTGTACAAAATACTAGTAGGTAACTCTATCCAAGGAGTGCCAGACAGTGTGACAAAATCTTTTAGTGAAATTATAAATTTTGGAAAAAGCTTTTTAGCCTTATAATATTTCTTGTAGAAACTGTTACCAAGTATTTTAAAATTAATCCTGTATAAAATAGCTCTGGTAAAATTCACTCTGGTAAGACACTTGTAGCTTTACCAGAGTGAGTTACCAGTACTACTTATTTTACCAAGCTTTAGGTTAAAACCCCGATAACCTCATGTGAACCCTAACTTATAAGGTCTAGGCCAGAATAACAGAATAGGATGATATTATTTCTGTCATGTGCGTAGACAATAACAAAAATATGGCGAGACTATGAAGTTTATATCAAACAGCATGTTACTGAGAGTAAGCCATTCTCTAGGTTTAGGTAGGAGAGGTTTTTATGTTTGACACAAAAGCTAATGGGAAACTTCAATAACCTTAAGCTGCGGTTACACTAATTGGCAGACTGAGTAGGAATGGTGCGAGTTGCAACGACCAAAGTTATTAACCTGTTTGGTTGACGTGCGGACGCACACGTCTTGCGCATTAGCATAGAAAAATGTATTTTTTTATCTATGGCATTAGTGATGCGCTCCGTTCGTCACCGATTCAGCAGACGACTCTGTAAAAGCTGCATCATTCACTGATGACTGACAGTCTCAATTGTGGTGTTGGGCTGAATTTATCGCGTTCTTTTCTTTCAAATATGTTTTACCTGTAAAACGCTTCCATAAGATCCCTTGCGACAATTTTGTCGGCGCCTATAGCGCAGTAATAGGGGCCAGGTGGGGCAGGAAATCCGCCCGGGGGCCAGCCTAAAGGCCTTGCATCCGTCGTCGTAAGGAAAAACTCTTGATTGAAGCCGAACCACGGCTCTTCAACTTCGCCCTTTTCACAAACAAGCGTACAATCTTTACGGTGATTACTAGCTGAAATTGTTGTACTTGATTACTCAACTAATGTAGGTACTTCCTAATTCCATGCTACTAATATTAGTACGAGTATATTAGTCTAATCGAAAGGCTTTTTGGAGTTCCGTACCCAAAGTGTGCCAATGGGATCCTATTACTAAGCCTCCTCTATCCGTCCGTCTGTCTGTAAGCAGATTGTATCTCATGAACCGTAATAGGTAGATATTTGAAATTCTCACAGAATGTGTACCTATATGTCTATTGCCGCTATAAAATAAAAACTAAAGAGAGGATTTTTCCAGCGTTTTTTGCTCGACCTTAACAATCGCCGTTACGATAGTACGGAACCCTTCGTGTGCGAGTCAAACTCGCACTTGACCGGTTTTTTTTTCTCTTAGGCGCACCGCACAAAGCACATCAAAGAGTTGATTGACGCTTCTCAAAGTTCTCAAATCTTGTCATTGCTAATCAATAAAGTCGCTTTACAGATATTTAATATCCTTGTTTTAAATAAAATATCCATAAAACTCTAGTCTTGCTCCACAATATACGTAAGTCGAGGTAGCAGCCAGCTCTTGTAATATGAAAAGCCGCCGGTCATCCCTTAACGAGAACGCTATTTACGTACACGAGAAAATATCTATTGTCCTCATTAGCTGACAACGGAAGTATCGGTCAGTACACTAACGATTTATCCGCTGATATAACCGGTATGACAGGATGTGCACTAAGGTCGCACAAAACAGATTATATTCTCTTGGGGTCGCGGGAGGAAACTATCTATCGGAATCTCTTTGAAGAGCTAAACCTGTTAGTTTTGTGCATTTACTCTTTGGAACAACACTATTTAAGTTTTTCTCTTTGGGTTTTCCAGCCAAGAGTTTTGGGTTTGACATTTGCATGACAAAATAAATGTCAAACCCAAAGCCCAAAGAGCTTTATCGTTTATATTAGGGTGAAAATGTCCGTCTATCGATTACGATTACTAAATTCACTTACGATTTCTAAATTTTTGAACATAAATATTTTAAACCAAAGACCCACTCAAGTTCAATTTCCTAATGAAGAAATTAGGATTTCCATACAAAAAACCCATCTAATTAATATACTTATACATAACTAGTAGGGCGCGTGGGTGCGCGGCTCGCTAAAGCGAACCGCGGTTTTTCTGTCCACCAAGTAGACCTTCGGGTCTTGATCATCTTTTTCGAAATATGTATGGCCGCCATCTTGAATCCGTCATTTTGGGGTTTTTTTTCAGCTCACTGCTAATTGGATGAGGTTTCGAGTGACTTTTGTTTGAGCAGCCCCCACCTGTCTTTAATATCCTGGCCGTGCTCCTCACCCGTCTTCGAAATCCTCAATCATCAACTCCCTCCATATTTTTCCTCCGAATGAATTTTTGAACTCTATACGAAAACATCAGAAATTTTGAAAAGGAACCGTATCAAAGTCTTGCATATATTTTGTATGAAAAATATAAATTCCGCCATCTTGAATTTTTTTCTATTCATCAAGTAGACCTTCGGGTCCTGATTAATTTTCGCCAGAAAACCATTCATCCATCTTTTATAATCTCCGAGATAGATACTGACGAAATTTGTATGGGCGCCATCTTGAATCCGCCATTTTAGATTTTTTTTCGGCTCCCTGCCAATTGGATGAGGTTTCGAGTGACTTTTGTTTGAAGAACCCCCACCTATCTTCGATATCCTGGCCGTGCTCCTCACCCGTCTCCGAAATCCTCAACCATCAGCTCTCTCCATATTTTTCCTCCAAATAAATTTTTGTCCTCTATACGAAACCATCAGAAATTTTGAAAAGGCGCCGCATAAAGTCTTGCATATATTTTGTATGGAAAAAAAATAATTCCGCCATCTTGATTTTTTTTTCTATTCATCAAGTAGACCTTCGAGTCCTGATCATCCTTTTCCAAGAAACTACTCTTCCATCTTTTATAGTTTCCGAGATAGACACCGGCGAAATTTGTATGGCCGCCATCTTGAAACTGCCATTTTGGAGTTTTTTTTCGGCTCTTTGCCAATTGGATGAGGTTTCGAGTGACATTTGGTTGAACACCCCCCACCTATCTTCGATACCCTGGCCGGTGCCCCTCACCCGTCTCCAAAATCCTCAGTCATCAGCTCTCTCCATATTTTTCCTCCGAATGAATTTTTGTCCTCCATACGAAACCATGCGTGAAAAAAATTTTTTTCATACAAAATTTTACAGGAGAGGTGATCAATGAGTCAGTGAGTGAGTGAGTGAATCAGCACGAGTAGCTATATATATATTAAATATAGCACTTGTTAAATAACTTACTAATAAATGGTTTCTATGTGGACTGTGGTGGTCTTAGACACAAAGTTAAGAAAATATCACTAACCGGTTGGCTGATAATTGTATTGATAGGTATCAGCTAAAACCAGTATGTGGCTTCCCCGTCGAAACGGATCGTGGTAAATCACTTCCGGGAAAATGAACGTGTCAGAATTGTCCGGATTGGCTTGACCCGTGTTGCTTCCGTCGAAATACCAAATTGGTAAATCTGTACAATAGAATAAAAATATTATTATTTAAATTGGCCCCGCAACCACGGCAGTGGGAGAGTTGCCACAGCATCCAGGAAACCCAGTACGCATCACTCACTTGGTAGTCACGACCAACTGGCACAACGTGCCGTGTTATTTTTTCAAGAAAATAATATAGTCTAGTGCTTGCGACTGCGAGCACACCTGATGGTAAGTGCTGATGAAGCTCGCTTGCCTGGAAGTTGGAAAAAACGAAAGCCAGGCATTTCAAATATTGGCGGTGCGGTGCTCTTAGGAACGAGGATGATGTTGAAATCAAGTAGTTCATGAGCACACTGTACGTAAATGTATGGAAAAATATAGAAAGAGTAAACAATGTTACAAGAAAGAAAAGTGCTTGGCTCTCAAACTAATATCGACTGTGCTATTGGAAGACAGTCTTTCGCCTGATCATACATAAGAAAGAGTATTATTTAACTTATTATTAAATGTATAAAATGATACAAAGAATTTTTATAAATCTAAACTCCTTAATAAAGGTTGCTTTGATTAAGTGCTCTTCGTATCGAGAAGAACAACTTAGAAATACGTTTTGATTTTTCAAATATATTTTCAACTTCCAACGAGAAGGAAAATCGATAAAGTATCGAGGCTTATCTAAACAACTAAAATAAATAATGTTTTTTTTCTTAATCACTGTGCTTTTCTACTAAAGAGGATACTAAAATAATTAATATGCGTAGGAAGATTTATTGCTATATTAAGAGCAAATCTTAAAAAAATATTCTCAGTAACTAAATACAATCTCCGTTTATCTACTTATATTCAACAAGAAAAAAATAAGCTAAAAATATGTGCCTTAAAATGAATACCACGAATATGCCGGATACATACAGGATTGTAGGTATACTTACAAGATACCGCAGCGCTATTTCTTTACTAATCTTATGAATTCGCAAGAATGTACATTTATTTGTTGGTTAGGGTCATAAGCTAACTTTTATTCCGGAAAAAAGAGTTTTTTTTAATCTAATTTATTTAAAAGGGTTTGATCACCTAGTGAGCATGTCACCCCTACAATACTATCTTACTTTTACTAAGATTACTAAGATTTATTCTTACTTTAATATCTTACTTATATCTACGTGTTAAACCAATAATAATTACTAATCTGTACTGCATTCTTGCCCGTTCCGATGCCGGAAATGCAAGAGTACAAGCAGAAAGATTTTTAAAAACCAAACTCCGCGCGAACGAATTTGCGAAATCATTAATTAACATTTCATGTTTATTTAATTAAATTAATGAGTATTTGAGAAGGAAAAAACCTCGAATGAAAAAGTTTAAACCACTTCCCATTTGGTGTGATGTTGCGAGTTTAAATAGATTTATTTATTTACAGTATTAAACTGCGTGAACATTTCTGTGAACAAACACACAAAAGCGAAATTGCCGCCTTGATGTCTGGACGGAATTCTACCACCATTCAACAGACAATTAATTAATCGCAAGAATTTTCACCTGTATGTGAGAAATCTTAACGCGGATAGAACGTGGCGGAATCGCTGTATTGTCTGCGTCCTACAAAGAAAAGTAAGTATTGACATAGCTACTTTTCTTTTTTTTTTCTCGATTCTCTGATCTTCGTACCTTTTTGCGCATGACCGTTTTATGAAATTTTTGAGATTTTTTTTTATTTTATTACTTAACGATTTGTGCAAAATTATAGTTCGGCCGTTCAGAGAATGCGTTCCTGACACGTCGCGATTGAACTGACGACGTAGCTTTGTAATGGCGTTGCAGTTACGATAAAAATATTTTTGCTGGTTGTTTACCGTTTTAACAATTGATGAGCATTAAAACAACATTATTATATCAATAATCAATGAATGTTATAATTTTGTGCCAAACTGAGTGTCAAATAACTTGGTAAACAATATTTTTCTAAATCTATACTGCGCTATTACAAGGTTATGTCAGCGCTTTATATTTGTAGTGCTGTGCTAAAAATAACAGGCAAGTATCGTAATCTGTTCTTATACAGTTATACTTATAATATACTACTATATTATAATAGACTAAAAATCTGATTTTGGAACATTTTGACTGAGATAAGAGGATTGATTCTATTGATAATAATATAATTATACATGTATGCGAAGATGATGAAGACACCACCTCCTCAAGCGAATCGGAGTCTGATTAATATTCTGTACGCACATTCAATTCAATGTACTTACTTTATTGCATAGAAATACAGATTGTAAGTAACTTTGTAACAAAGAAAAAATAAAACAATTTTATTATATGAATATTACCTTTTTTTGGTTTCTACTTAAATAACTAAAATATAAATTTTAAATGATTCCGCCAATTTAAAACGAAAATAATCTTAAAATAATGCGCCGGTTCATTTTGGAGGAACGGTAACGAACTCAGTGTTATGTTGTGCCCATCACTAGTCGTGACTAACTGATAGGTGTCAGGAACGCATTCTCTGAACGGCCGAACTTTAACAAATTTTTTCCTAATCAATAATCACCGCTTCTTACAAGGAAATAGCACCCAATATAAAATATAGAAAAAATTACCTTTGTGATTGATACCGAAGCCGTCGACCCACTCCTAGGTGGTGTATTTGCGCATGGCTGCTTTATGTATTTTTTTTTTATGATCTTAGAAGATCATGTAAGCGTAGACTGATTTTTACGAAGAGTTACCAATATTTTTACTCTTACTAATCTCTGCTTCAGGCGATAGTACCCAACAACCCAATATAAAATTTAGTGAAATTACCTTTCTGTGTTTTGGGGATGAAATCGAAAGTTCTACATTTCGAACGTAAATTGATACCGGTGCCGTCAACCCACACGTAGCTTGCGAGAATAGCGTTACAAGGCACCTCCAGATCTTCGTATTTGCGCATGGCCGCTTTATTCAATGCAATAGGAACGGAATTCATGTTGGAATCTGGTCAAACGAAAGTATAAATGTAGACTTTATGCCTGTTATCACCAAACGTACCTAAATCATCGCCTAAGTAGGAGTCTCTTTAGTAACCCTACATACAATGTCTTACCCAACGTTATTTCCACCTTTATGTGGTCCGTAAACATTCGTGTAAACAAAATTGACTTAGGTAGCCCGTAAAAATTAGGGAACCTTGGCGAAAACGGGCATAAGTCCTGTATTTACGTTACTGTGCAGTTTTATTCCAGACGGAATGGAGACTCCATAATTTTGGCGTTATATACGTATAGTGTGTGTTTGGAGTTATTTTTTGTGCGTGTTTGGCATTATATTTTTGTGCATTTGTCTGTTGCAATTTTTTTGAAAAACTACATGGTTGACATTGATGCGGTTTCTTGCATTACACAATTATCAACTCAAGCAAGCAGAGAGCTAAGGAACTTAAACTAAAACCCATCTTTTTCCAGAGGAGACCCATGAGTCGTGATCGTAGTGGGTCGACCATGGGTCGAGATGATGAATTCAAAGCCTCAATAACCCAACGGTTGAAAGTGCGGACTGAAAATTGAAAGGTCGCAAGTTCGATCCCTACCCATTGCACTACTGTCGTACCCGCTCCTAACACAAGCTTGGCTAATTTAAAAACAAAAAGCATGATTTAAAAATCAGGTTCAGGTTTATAGGCTAGTAGGTGCTGCAGTCAGTCGTAATTTTTTAAATTTTTCTAAGCTCTTATTTCTTAATGGAACAGACAGACGCTTACGCCTTCGCCTGCAAGTAGAAGTATCAAGAGTTAAACTGAAAAATCTTTTAATACTCGTATCATGCTCTCTAATGCAGGAAATGTAAAGCCAGAATTCAGGCTTCTGAAGTTTTGAATAATTTGTATAATCTATTTATCAGATGGGGCAGGGTTTTATATAGAGAGGTTGCAATCCTAGCCCGAGGCTGTTTAGAGGTGCCAGGGAAATATTAACGAGCCCGTAATAACGTACAGCGAGGATAACGGAGTATTCGGGACTGGGGGTTAGAATTGCGAGGCTTAGGGGACACAAAGCGCGCAATTTATTAGTTAAGTGTTAAGTAAGTAAATAAGTTATAGTAAAAGTAATAACCCGAACATTTAAGTACTTAAATAGGTATAGTCGAAAAGCATATCACCAAAAATGAGAAGTAAAAATGAAGAAACATTCTTTTTTCTAGTAAAGAGACACAGTCATCATTACATCAACCGATAGATGCCCACAACTTGAATGATAAGATTATAATATCGTATACCGCCTTTATGATCCCCAAAATTGTTTCCTTCAACTTATGCAGAAGATCAGGGCCCCAAGTCTGCTATTTTACATGTCATTGTCATTGACCCGCAATACAATTACAATTCAATTATCATTGGTCCAAAATTTCGTAGTCTACTAAATTCACAATGGTCGTTCGATTTCTTATAATTGAATTGTAATTCAATGATACCTCGGTACTGCCATTAGCTTAAAAAGCGTTTGCCGAAATGAGTTTCAAAAAAAAACTACATATTAAAAACGTTTATTTAAGCTAGATTCAAAGCTAGATGTGTCAGTGGCAAACCATCGGAAAACAATTGTGACACCATTGAATTAGTAGACTACCAAAATTGCTAAACGTAGCAATTGGGATGTCATTGATAGACAATTGAACTACAATTGCAATAGCAGACTTGGGCCCCAGTGCATAAGTTGAAGGAAACAATTTTGGGGATCATCTACGTTATATATAATCGTCATTGATCATCAATCATGTGCGTCTAGTTATAAGTATTTAGTTCATAAAGTTAAAAATAAATAATTATTTCTTATTTGATTATTATTAGGTAGAACGTTGCGCTCTAACAAACCCTTTTATCTACAAACATTTGGGTAGAGAGGTATTCGTTTAAAATTATTTTTCACACCAGTTGAAAATCACGCTTGCTGAACTCAAATCGAAAGCTCATTAGCACAGCCCAAACGTACGTGGCACGTGTAATCCGCCTTCTAATGGCAAAACACTCTCGGTATTACGTTTATTACTTTTGTAATTATACCTGCCCTGTTTTACCTCAATTTATACACAAGGAAACCCAATGTTTATACCTAATATTAATAGGCTCTGAAAATATACATTAAACCTACGAATAAATGAACCGACTTTATAAAACGTGAAGTATCTCAATTTATCACGAGCTAAATACGTGACGTATTTTTCCTTATGATTCTTAACTACGTCACGCATTTTAAAGCACGGCAACTGTGGGACATTAGCTTTTGGCGTTATTGTAAGATTTATAGAATAATAACAATAATAACTTTAAAACTAGGTTGAGCCCGCGGCTTCGCTCACTTTAAGTTCGGTTTTTCAAATCCCTGTTTTATGCCCTGAGGGGTTGAATTTTCAAAAATCCTTTCTTAGCGGAAGCCTACCTCATAGCTATCTGAGTCGTCCAGTGGTTGAGCTGCATTAGATCAGTCAGTCACTCAGTATCAGTATATAATATTATATTTAAGTAAGTTGACTTATATAGATATACTGAGTTTGCAAAAAGGTTGAAATTAACCCGTGCATTGTTTTCCCAGCTTATTGCTACTTGTGAAAAGCTCGCACGTCATGTTTTAATATTTACTTACAACTAAAGTTGGTATGCCTTTTCTAGAAGTGCCACCGCAAAAGTACTTACATTTTATTATATACTTGCACTGAAATTCAAACTAGAAGGAATTTAAACAGAAAATTTTGCTTTTACAAAAGTCAACACAATATTATTCTTACAAAATGTTCGCAATCATTTTATTTGTCACACTTGACATTGATTATTTTGAATTTAGAATAATTAAATCAATGAATAATAAAATTATCATGGAGCTAGCAGATATCTACAGGTACTTCCTAATTCCATGTTAATTTTATTTAGAACATTTCTGTCTTGTTTGGGAGCATGTTTCTGTAAATGTTTCAAATTAATTTATTTTGTCGACAAAATTAAATTACTTTTCTTGACCTTTTTGCGTTACATTTTGTTGGGTTTTATTCATTCATTCATACATTTTTTATGTGTACGAGTATAACGTAAGAGAGTGTGTAACTTTTTGGTTACCATTTTCTTGACAAATCACTGAACCGATATTAATTCAGTTTCTTTTAGGCCTCCATGTGGTATGCCGGTATGCCACACGGAGGCCTTGTAAGTGGTGTTAATATTTTTGACTGTGTAGAAATATTAAGCTGATTTTGATATAGCTTTTTTGGCAGGGATACTACGAGCATAGTTTTCTTCATTGTCCGCTGAGTAACCCCGAGCCATGCCTTCATCTGATACCCATATTTAATATATTATGATTCATCAGTTAAGTCAAGCAACGCACACCGTTCGAGACTTTCATCTTCAGAAACAGGTGTTTTAGACGAGGAGATAATATTTCGAAACTTCTGGGCCAAAAGCTTGGGGCAATTATAATGTAATCCTGATATAATTCGGAGTGATTACATTCTCTTTGATAATTACTTGATTTGGCAGAATAACCCAAGAGAACATTGCCAAAGCCACAAACATATAAGAGTAAGCAGACCTAACATAATTTTCACAACTACATCTAAACGAATAAATAATATCTTCGCTTGCTTCTCTCCAACAAAAAATATATGATTCTATCTCTTTTACTTCTGTTGTTGCAACACTTACGCACTCATAGACATAATTGAGCTTGAGGCAATTCGTAAGCTACAAATAAGAGAAGTATGGTGGAATATGTCAATTTGTCAAAAACAACAACATAACCTGCGAGTTGTTTATTCTTTTAAATTTGCTTTAAAATCGAGTCTAAAGAATCAAAAATTCTGAAATAAAATGGTGAAGTGTTGTGCACCTCTGTGTGGCAATTCTCCGTATAGGAAAACACCTGCAATTACTTTTCATCGGTAAGTTTTGATGTGCTATAGACTCGTAATTTGGTTATATGCTTACTCGGCATTTTAGAAGCAGTCCCTAATTATTATATACGCAAAACTCGTAGACAGTTATAGTAATTTTGGTTCTAGTATATTCCTGTTGCAATATTTATCAATTAATTAATATCAGGATCTTGTTTGTCGTTTCATATACTTGTACAATTTGACAGGGCCGTATTCAGGCGCAAGTTTTGTTTAGTGGGTATATTTTGATTAAATAATTAGTCTGTTTTTGCCTGCCTGTTTTAAGATGTATTGGATTGTATTAATTTTTATTTGTATTGTATTGGACTTAGGAAAATTAATCGTGGAAGCAATACATAGCATAGTTTCATTAAATATTGTAAAATTTTTACTTTTTTTTGAAAAGAGCGACCGCCGAGTTTCTTGCTGGCTCTTCTCGGCGGGAAAGGCATTCCGAACCAGTGGTAGATTCATTGACGATTCAAAAGTGCTTGTGAAAGTTTATTTGAAATAAAATATTTCTATTTCTATTTCTATAAAAGTAAGGATAAATTATAAAATTAAATCATTTTTCAGCTTTCCAAAGGATGTTAATATAAAAAATGCCTGGTTGATGCAGACGAATAAAAAAAATTGGCAGCACAAAACATCGAGTGTGCTATGTTCTGAACATTTTGAAGCACATTTAGTGGATTGCAGTGGTTTTCGTACCGTCCTTACTTCTAATGCAATCCCAATGATTTTTGATTCATCATTACAAGTAAGTTTCTAGTTGTTCTTATATTTAGGTACCAACCCAAAACATCTTGCCATTTAAACGTAAATATTGACAGCTATACCCATATATATATATATAGCTGTGTACCTATTTGTATTACCTATTAAATTGTTAATACTAGACAACTGATAATTTATTACTCTTGTTTTCAGCATATGTCTACATCATCAGTAAAAGGTCCAGTAGAAAGAAAAGCTGCTGGAGATCAAGTTTTGATGGACTTGCAAAATTTACAGCCTAGTAATACTATTAATAAAGAGTATAGAGTAATACTATTCCTTATTACGTTATTGAAAAGACTGAGACATATGGTTTATTTTGTTATTTTTATAAGTTTAAAATGTGTAATACTATTCTAATAAGGTTATTGAAATGAGTGATACAGGCTGAATAGAATGTAAGAGTTAATTAAACTACTGTTGATGTTATCGTATTGTCAATGTTTGTATTTCTAAAAGATATTAGAGAAAAAGTTGCTTTTTGATTTTGTTTTATTTATCTAATAGATATATCTTTTGGGTAGATTTTGTAAATCATGTTTTGTTTTGATTTTATTAAATATTATTTTGTAACATTATTACTTGTTTGATTACAAAACCGCGAAACTTAGCACATTAGAATCCATTTTCATAATTAAGAATTAATTTATAGAATTAAGTTTACAGAATGTAAAATAAGAGTTTAACCTACAATTTGATGGCAACTTTCCGTAGTTTCCATATTATTTCAAATTACAGATATTAAATACTCTCCAGTCCCTTCAACCTCGCTGAACCTCGCTTTTCGAAGTCCGGCTCTGTTTACTGTCAATGTGTGCGTGAGATTTGTATGTAGGCGTAATTGGAACGCCAATTTTTTCTTATGTTAGGTCTGCTTACTCTTATATGTTTGTGGCCAAAGCTTTCGGTAGAGAGTAATATATTCCTTGAGCCAATCAATTATATTCTCTTGGGAGCCAATGACAAGTAAAATATAGTGATTAAAACGGAGTGCCAAGAGAATGTAATAACTCCGTTTTCGGAGTTACATTCTCTTGGGTAGTGATGACAAGATAATTTACAAAATTACGCGCATTATTTTTTATACTTACCAAAATTTCTAGATATCTAAATTTGCTTTTGAATATCTTCCCCTAATTCAATTATCAGGAATTATGGTTGGGGTTTTAAAAATTACTAATTTATTATGTATCTTTCTAAATTGGAGTGGAGCAGAAGCGCATTTACCATCAAGAAATAGCACTACACGAAGTATGCTGTCTAATTATAAATTTAAAACGACCGATGCAGTTTCTACAACTAAAATACCCACCAAAATTACAGGCAAATGGCAAGTAGGAAGAGTTAGTCGAAAACAATACGAAATAATTAACATGCTACATCGAAAAACGATAACATTTCTCGAAACAGAAGGCAGTGCTGCTACTACTCGGAACTCAATAAATTTGTCTAAATATGCAGGACTATTCAACAAAAAACAACAGCATATAACTCTACCACCTGAGAAACCACGGCCAGAGTCTTTTCAAGCTGTAAATCCCCGACCAAATGATAGGCCTTTGACGCCTAGTTATATCGAATTTTACTATTTAGATGAATTTGATGACAGAGTAAAACGGAAAAATTCAATGCCAAAGCACTCTCTAACTGCACTTCAAGGCGATGAACATAAATTTGCATTGCTACGGCCTCCGTTTTTCTTATTTAGAGTAAATGATGCAACCTGTAAGCCAACAACATTAAATTATATGACATCATCTTTTCATGATAATAAACATTATTCAGCGCATAATCCTAAAGCTTCAATTCTTAAAGAAATAGAAAAATCAAAAGAAAAGCACGCACATAAGTGCGCAACAAAAAATGTAGATAAAATAGAGATGAAACATAAAAAGAATATAACGGAAAATAAAAAGCTTTCTTTTTTATTAAGGGACCGTTTCACACCTATGGTCCCAACAACGCCCTACGACCGTATAAAATTCTTCGAAATATATGACAGCGATACATACAAACCACGAAGATTGATAGATGATAAAATGAATATAATTAGTAGTAACAATATTCACAGTGAAGAAAAGATATATTTAGATGAAGTTGATCACGATACTGATAATCATGAGAGCAAAAACATATCACGATATGTGAGAAAACAGGAGAATTATAATTTAGAAGGAATTAAAAATCTTGTTCCACGAAATGATAAGATTAGTAATTATACTCCAACGACGCAAACAACAAGAAAAACTTTGACGAAGCAAAGCCGACCGGCCAAATGGTCGGAATTTCCATTTATTGCTGTTTATGTTTATGAACCAATGCAGGTAAGACGTGTGAAAATATTGCTGTATCCTTTATAAATATAATAAAAGTAGTTAACCACCTCTCAGTGTGCACACGCTTTGACAATTTTAATAACAACCACCAGAAAGCCCCCAAATTTACATAATACATCAGTAAAAAAGTCTCTGTCACCCTCAATAAAGTTTCAACACCGCGCATACCGGTCGTAGCGTTTCTTCGGAAAAACTAGATAATATTTTCTTTTAAACTTAAAATCTACCAAACACAGCAAAATCTTTAATTAACTAGATTTATATCACATCACATCACACTACGACACTAATATTGTTACAATAACGACGAAAGTTTGTAATGAGTGTGTGTGTGTTTGTTACTTCTTCACGCCACAACGGATGAACTGATTTGGCTGTATGGAATGGTGATAGCTTATGCCCAGGATTAACACATAGGTTACATTTTATTCAGGAAAATTAAAGAGTTCCTGCGGGAATAGAAAACCCTTAAACCACGCGGTGAAGTCGCAGCCATCAGCCAGATATACCTAATACATATCTATACTATTATAATAAAGAGAGAGCGCGAATTTTGTGAGTTTGTATGTATGTCCGGAGCAAACTTTGGAACCACCGCACCTATTACAATAGTTCTTTTACCATTTTAAAGGTACATTATTCCAGATGGTTATAGGCTATAATTATGTTAATAAATGTATTATGGCTAGATATTATGTGCAAATTTGTTAAAGAAGTCGGAAATTTTTTTGACTCTTAAACGTTTTCAAGGCGTGCGCTGGGTCATATACTGTTATTGGATGAAAATGATGTATGGGTGAATTGTTCCTCTTAAAGAGTTCTAAAAAAAAGTCCGTGATAGCATATGTCTATATTCTAAGGATAACTTACAGTAACCATTTCTATCTTTCAAATTTTGATTAAAAATAATGAATTATTTTCGAAGCTTCTTTAACCGATGTGATGTCAATCTATATCTAAATAAATATGTTTATTATCGTAAGTATTTAATTTAGAACATATTTACCCTTTACACTATACAATTTAAATAAATATCTTAGGAGTTATCGGAAAATTAATATGTCCGCGCGACAAAATAATAAAATGGTGCCGGCTGGCGCGGCGGGGCACGGTGGCGGGTATCGGTGCGGGATATTCGTGTGGTTCCCTGTGGTGATCTTATTGACAATCGTCTCCTGTAAGAAGCTCACAAGAACAAATATTTAATTTTCAACCCGGACGAAGTCGGCGCGGGCTTCTAGTAAATACTAAAGTATGTTTGTTTGAGGCTTTGTCCTTCAATCAAGTAGCAACGAATTAACGCAGATTAAACCTACTCCTCGTGGACAAAATTGCATGCAAAAGTATTGTTATATTTTAGTGATTTAGTGACTTTTTGAATGAAATCTTTCTATCATACATATTAATATGTACATTGTACAAGTATTTGTTGGTCTAAAATCTAAGGCTGAAAACTATACTGCCGTCATAAGGAAAAAAGACTCATCTGTCATTTTTTTCGAAATTGAGTTAGGCACATATTCGGCATCAAAACAAAAAAACGCATCTACCAGTACTTACCAGAAAAAAAATATTGGTAGCTGCGTTTTTTTGTTTTGATGCCAAATATGTGTCTAACTCTATTTCGAAAAAAATGACAGATGCGTCTTTTTTCCTTATGACGGCAGTATAGACCTCAGACAGAGATTTTGGTGCTACAAATGTTCATGGGCGGCGGTAATCACTTAGCATCAGGTGACCCGTCTGCCCGTTTGCTCGCTAAAAATATTTAAAAAAAATCTAAGGCTGAAATCTATAGACCGCACTCTCGCTCTACTCAGACTCAAGACAGAGATAAAACGAGACAGATTTATGTCGGAGCATATTTGTGTCTCGTTTTAACTTTTATCCGAGCTAAGTCAGAGCAGTAGATCTCAGCATAAGAGTTATTTGTTTATTTTCAGGTGAGATGTGAATCAGCTTCGATAAATCCCCACTGGTTAGTAGCGTCTGCGACATGTCTCTATCGGCACTACAGGAATGTTAACAGCGATACAGAAGGAAGATCGGCTTTCGTTACATACTGTGGTGATAACTGGAGGCTGCCCGGACGTATCGCTTACGTTAAACGTGCCTTTATTCATCCACGATTCCAAGCGAAGAATAAAACTCGCAGATATCTTTACAATATCGGTACTAATTTTAAATACAGTTGCACGCTCTTCCAGAATTCATTCATTCAATTATTATTTTTATAAATTTTTTATTTAATGTGACTTTTTAGCCGACTATTCTTGGCACAGAAAGGTTAGGTCAGCTTTTATTGTATTTTAGAATGCATTTATGCATTCGCATGTATGCGAATTCTTACCCAAAAGTTTTATATTTTAATATAAGGATACGTAATATGACTTTAATTAAAGTATTTAATACATAGTGCCTCTGCATACAATACTGCCTCTCTTACCTTCAATTGCCTCGTTAGTCGTTAGTTGGCATGTTCAACTGCGGATGACGAGGCCTCAGTTTCGATTCACGAGTCGGAGTCAAAAAGTGTAGTGGACATTTTTTTCAGTACTAGGCCGGAGTTAGGACGTTGGTGGTAGTAAGTACGTTTATCTCACGAAGTTACGGGCGCTTTATTTGTGGTTACGTCGTGTACATGCACATTGCGTAAGTGTGCCTGTCAGGAGTCTAGGTGGGAGCGGTCAAGCGCGAGCAAGCTCTCGCTCACACTTATACAGATACGACACACACACGACCGTGAGTCACGAGCCCTCGTGAAATGAAAGAACTATATAGTCGTTGGTCGTGCGCCTGATCTTTCTCCGTGTTGGATTTCCATCCCTTCGGCCTATGAGAGTGAGGGAATAGAGAGTGCATCTTTGTCGGTTAGATAGTTACTAATCATTTTGTAGATTGGCCTCTGTAGTTAGACATTACCGCTGTTTAATTGTTTACTGATATGGCGCAGGTGTGATTCAAGTGGTCAATTCCATGGCGAACACATGCAGTGGATGGCAGCCGGTATCATTGATGTCCCATCAGTTTGTGGCTGACAGGGACGGCTCCCTCGCAACCGCTGTAGGCTGGGGTCTAGATAGGTTGGTACACCCAAACCACCCAACCAACAAATCTTAACATAAGCCAATCGAGTATGAAAGAAGGTGCCATGCTTTCCTTGTTTCCTGTTTATGCGGCTATTTTTAGTGATACAAGTCTAATATTTAATGTAAAAAGAATAATTAGATTTCGACGCGACTTTTCAAATCGATTTTCTCACACTGCGCTAAATTGTCTTGAGATTAAAAATTTACAGAACAAAATTAACAAAAAAAAAAAATGGGAATAATTAACGGAACAATTTATTGAAATGTATACTTACAATACAATTTTTTTAAATACCATTATACGACGATAGTTAAATATTTTTGAAATTATTTGCGCAAATAAGTTTTCGGGGATCTTTTTATTAAAAAACTAGCGGACGCCCGCGACTTCGTCCGCGTCAATTTCTATTATTATGATCGCGATTAAGAAGTTTTTAAAAGATTTTAAATATGGATAATTTTCCCCGTTTTTGCGACATTTTTCACCGATGCTTCGCTTTTTGTTTGACTGATGTAATGACGTGGAAACTGATGCATTTTATCTCGCGTGCCGAAACTAATACAAAAGAAACGCGAGTTTCGGAACGCGACATTAAACTCCTCCAACTATGTATTCTGTGCTCCAACGCACACACGCACATTGTTTTGATAGATATGATCTTTGACGTTAGGAACACACCTACATTGCTTAGACAACAGTGAGTGCTTGTAATTTAATATGAACTTTATACCATAGCAATAAAGCTCAAATTGACTACGTTTTAGTTTCAAATCATTTGTATGGGAAAAAGAAAAGGGCTATTTTTAGGGTTTTTCAAGCAATAATTCTAATTTTTCTCGCCGTAAAAACCATCCTTGAACTTCAACGAACATTTTAAAAAAAGATTTGGCCAAATTGGTCCAGGCGTTGTTGAGTTATGCGCTTACCAACACATTTTGCGATTCATTTTTATATTATAGATATACGGCACATTAAATATGTATGTATAGGAATGGAGTAACCATTTCTAAGAAATTAAGCTCTTTATTATGCCAACTTCTAATAAACGAATGGTTGAAATCTTAATCGCAGAAGCTCATGCGCTCCAGTGGACTTAATATTAGGGTTGCCAACGTTATAAAGTATTAAGTATATTATAATTTATTGTACTGTATTTCGGGTCTGCGTATTGTTGAAGATATATGTAGTACGACAATAAATTATTTCAGTAGGATGGATCAATTTTTATACCTGTTCAAACACCGGAACTTATAACAAACAACTTCCTCAATTTTTCTTTATGCGCCTCAAGATTTATACTCTTTTCATAAAATAATAAGTATAAGTAAGTAGGTACATTTATTTATGAAGTATATTTTTATAGCTTATTCTTAAAAGTACTATACGAAGAAATGTTGGCAAATTCTGTTAATATTAAAAAGTACGATTTTTAGATATTAGGTTATTAAGGTTAGTCACTGTAAAACTAAAACAAAAGAACATTCTTAAACGACAACCTAAGTCAACAATTCCCAGAAATACACGCGCTACTATCGTTTCAAGGCAGGTTCCGAAAACAAATAAAAGATTTCGCATTGGAGACTTATTAGATTCCTTCGTTTTCTACCTTTTCTTCATAAACCTGAAGTGGATACACAAGCAATATTTTATATATTATACGTTTATGGTCCTGACTAATAGTAGTCTTGTAGTTAGTTAAATGTTTCATCTAGGACTATGTAGGACTAATATCTAGAATTTTGTGGATCAGTATTCACGTTTCGGCACCATTTCACGCTAAAAGGGGAAGGACACTGGTTAAAGACAGAATAATAGACTTAAGAAGACCTTATATAGTAAGTTTATTTCACGAAGTTACGTGCGCTTTGCTTGTGGCTACGTCGTGTATATGGACATTGCGTAGTGAGCGTGCCTGTCAGGAGCCTAGGTGGGAGCAGTCAGGCGCGAGCAAGCTCTCGCTCACACTTATACAGATACGACACACACACAACCATGAGCCACGAGCCCTTGTGAAATGAAAGAACTATACCATTATAAAACATTAATAGATTTCAGAAAATCTTAAGTTATATTTATTAAAATATCATATGTATTCCGCAGATATGATGTGAGGTACAGTTCATCTGATTTACCTTCATATCCTTTAATGTTGTACGAAGGTCGTGTATACTCGGATTCATGTCCTGGAAACGCTGATTACAGGTGAGAGTAATGTAATATAGGGTGATAAACGAACTTTGTAGCTTTACAAGACTAACAATGAGTTTCTGTCCTTAGCAAGGTGAAAATGCTTAATGGAGAGAGCGTGAAAAATGTTTACTGTTTGTCTTTGCCAACGTACACTTTAGAAAAAAACGATACAGTCCACGGAGGATTACTACTGATTGGAGGAAAATTAATAGCACTATATTTACAGGTAATCAAAAATTATAATTTAAAGTCGCCAGAAATACTGCAGGGCCTTAGAGGCATTTCAGTGGATTACGTTTTTCCAACTTCTCAGGTAGGTCAATAAAATTATTTTATAAAATTTATATATCTCCCATTCCACAATTTTGTCCCGGAAAAATAAAGAATTCCTGCAAAACTTTTAAAACCTAAATCCACGTGGTTGTTAATGACTTATTTATTAAGTTTTAGATAGTGTCATTATACTCGTGTAATTGATTGGTGGGTCACATTATGGTCGTGGCTGGTTAGTGGTTACCACCCTACCGTTAAAAATGTGCCCCCAAGCGATTTAGCGTTCCGACACGATGGCGTATAAACCGATTTGGGTGGATGGGTTTAATTAAAGCGACCATATTCTCTTTTAAAATAGCCTGCTAACATCTAAACTGAGTCGTCACTTACCATCAGGTGAGATTGTAGTCAAAAGTCGTTATCTTGTCACCTAATAATAAACGTAAAAGTTGTGTTTACAAACCCGACTTCAAACGCCACTACAAAGTATATCAATTGTGCCTATAAAATTTGAAGAGTTCCCTCGATTTCTCTAAGATTCCATCATCAGATCCTGATCTGATGACAATTGGATCACCTGGAAAGTATACCCTTTCAAAAAAAAAGAATTTTTCAAATCGGTCCAGGCGTCTTCGAATAATCGGGGAACATCCATAAAGATTCCGGCGAATTGAGAACTTCCTTTGATGTCGATTAAAAAATAACTACTACTCTACTTGTTTCAGGAGGAGCGACGCTCATGGGGCGTGCAATCTGCACAATACACTGGAATTTGGCGACTAATTCCATGGTTGTTAGATATTGCCCATGAAGTAGAAGAACTGCAGACCTTCGCTTCAAATATGTAGAAAGATCTACTCACAAAAAAATCGTAGTACTAAAAATTAATTTAAAAATGGTGTGTTTCTTTGAGAAGAGTGTCGTACTCTATTTATAGCGTTTCACTTTTCTACAAACATTAAAATCTTATTAAAAAACTCTGGCGTGATTATTTTTTCAATTTAATCCGAGAATAGCACGAGCAAAGTGGTTTTCGTTTTCCCTTCAAAAACAAAATGGATGATCTATTTTCTCATAAAGTTTGAATGCTACTTAGAGCAAAATTAAACTGCTTAATACGATGAGGGTTAATACAAAGTAACTCGGTAAATGCTCTTATTAAGAGATTTCGTTTAACCAGCTCACACAAAGTAGAATAATAATGTTATTATGTAACTGAAAGTGAGTATGAATAATTTGTTATCTGTAATAAAAATGTGGAAATAATTTTATCAGGTTTAACTTTGTAAGTCGAATATTTTATTTTATGAAAACTTTTATTTAAGTATACACGTCGATTGAGTATATATATAACATACTCATTCGACGTGATCCGCGTGGTGTTTAAATGTGTAAAATAATAAAAATATTTTTTACAGTACGAAACTATTTGAACAATTTGTAATAAAAGAAAATTCTTTATATCGCTTATTTTTTCTTTAGTTAGATAACATCTTGTTCTTTTCTTTTATTTCGCATGTTACTTTCTGCACGTGATATAGCTATAATAGGAAACAATATTGCTTTCGATATTCTGAGTTCCTGAACATTGATATTAATTAATTATTTATCGTTGGTACACGACATGAACACAACACGTGTCAGTAACACTGTAGCAAGTAATAACCAGAGATGCAGAGATGACTATCACTACATAATATCTTATCCTACTTCCTACTAATCCTACTAATATTATAAAGGCGCAAGTTTGTGTGTGTGTGTGTGTGTGTGTGTGTGTATATTTGTTACTCCTTCAAGCCACAATGAATGAACCAATTTGCCTGAAATTTGAAATGGAGATAGTTCATACCCAGGATTAACACATTAACACATAGGCAACATTTTCCTCAACGCTTGCCAGGTTTCCGACTTTCTAAGGTTAGATATAATATTATATAAGGTTATTATTATTAATAGGATAGAAGGACACTACCTAGCCATGTACCAGGCGTCGTTAAATACTTGATATTGATTCGGACCACACTCGGACCCTTTACTATTAATAATTCACTTCGACAAATGAATAATCTCGTGGCACCTTGTACCTATAGAAATGACTATAAAACCATATTTCTTGCCGGCTCTTCTCAGCAGAATTTGCATATATAAGAGTTACAAGTTGGCCTACATGAAATAAATCATTTTGAATTTGAATTTGAATTTTAGACTTAGAATTCACTCCATTCAATGATAATGATATAATAATTATTGATAGAGAATACCTACGTTGTTTATATGGTGCGCAAAAACCATTTAGCCCCTCTGTCACTTTCAGGTCCCAAGGACCATTCCTACATCTCAACTATTTCACAAAAAAGGAATTGGGGTCTACTCAAATTTCCATCGTATAATACATATTATACATTGTAGGTAGGTACTTTATTTACAGATATTATTGAATTTTGAAAATATTTTATATGTCCTACTAGTACCTACTAGTTTTTGTGACTTCCTACTACTTGCGACACGACTTTGTCCGCGTGTATTTTTGAAAATTTATGAAAAAGTAAAAATTCCATAAAAAAAAAAAACAATTTTATCCGTTGTTCCGTTGCTGCATGATTGAAGGAAAAATCAACAAACGGACACCCTGTTTCATTTTTATAATATTACTGTGGTGTAACTTCGATGAGGTTTTAATATATTTTGTAAGTAAGTATTAATTTAAGTTTATTTTTTAAATTAAGTATTTAGTTTCTATTTAGGTTTCCGTTGAATAAAGGCTGTAATTTCTGTAAACTTAATAAATTGGTTGGCTTTATTTAAGACAGAAAGAAGCAAAATAATGTAATATCTAATGTAAATTACAGCTTTTTCCTCAACAGAGTGTAATAAGTAAGCCGAGCTACGGATTTTATAAATTGCCCATAAAACGACATTTTGTTTGATGTATTAAGGCAGTAAAACATAACAGCTGGTTTTTATCAATGCCCTGAACGACCAATCATTTTATAATTACGCGTACCTATATGAAAGTAGTACATATTTATGTGGGTGCATGGACCGCAAAAAGTGATCATCTGGAGCCAAATGTTTTAGACTTCTTTAGTACTTTTTCATGCATTAGCCATCTTATTTTTGTCATTTAATTTTTCGATTCACCAGCATGGTTTTGTATATTATCTATTATTAACTTTATCAGTTGGGTAAATTTTCGAGCGTACTTTTTTAGGCGTCCTATGACCTTTTCATAGAAACTATCATTTAAAATAGACTAAACACATGTTATTTTGAAAATATACCTCATAGCTTAACTGTATATAAAACCAGATTAGAATTAATATTAAAAACATACAAGAAATTCCACGTTTAATATCTGACTTGTATGGGCGGTCTACCGCTGGGAGGCTTGTCCCACTTCAAATCGCGCTCACCAAACTACTCACTATTACACGAAATTTTAACTTATCTCTTATCAAAATATCTCATTTTAAAGGTATTTACTCCATTTCACATTTTAACACACAAAAACTTTACTAACTATTAAATTAAAAATCTGAGACGCCAATATGTCTTTGTCCCGCGTAAAACTGCACTTTCGATGCTCGCAATTGACTACTTGTTTCTTATTAGTTAAGCGATTTCACGCCAAATTTTTTTATCGGTCCACCTGAGCATTAGTCTGGCCCCAACTTGTTTGTAGAGAGGATGTCCAATACGCAGGTTTTATAATGTTCCCGAGGTAAGTTTTTCATAAAATATGTTTTGGTCACCGTGAGCGGTCAGTTCGGTGGCAAGCTTTAGCTAATGAACAGAGTGATTTATTGTATCGTCAAGTTAGTATGTTATAGATAATTGCCTTGATATTACGACCTGTAAATATCTACTAAATTAATTAGGTAGTTGAGTAATTATCATGAAAAAACCCTTTTGTCGTCATCATGGTGGCGTCATTGCGGTGGCACAGTGGGCCACCGAAATGATGAATGCCTGTATAATCCATACGATATATACTTAAAATACATTATTATTTTCAATAATAACTTAATAAGGTTTATTTTTATAAGAAGGTAAGTATATACGTAGGTAATTAGGCCTATGTAAGACTCAGAGAGTTCATTTTCAATATTTAATATTTATTGTCTCCTAAAACACAATTATGGATATGTGATTTAGTTTGGAGCTAGAGGACAGTGTATACAGTGTCTAGTCTAAGCATATTTTGTATTTATATTTAAGAAAATTTGCTTGCTTAATTCATTAGAGCCATTTCTATGGCTTTTATCGTCATTACGGTGGCGCAAAAAATATTTCTCCGAAAGTACTGTGTTTTAAAGGGCGCCTCACAAATTATTAGATTCACAGCATCTTAATCTATAATCTAACGCATTTGGTTTGGGTGAAATGTGAGAAAAAAAATTAGCCACCTAAATGACGGAAAAAAGGCCGCTCTGAAAATTTACCCAGTTTACCTCTATGACTGATATTAATTGAGGACTGTATATTATTTTGTTAAGGACAAATTGTTTTTTTTATATAGTAAGGATTTTACATAACTCCCAGACTGCGGTACCGTTTTTGAGCGCTATATTATTTTGTATGGGTAAACTGGTTTCAATTTACGAAAATAAAATGAAGGACGCTTTCACCAGGGACTTTAGGTTTAGAGATTCTCTCTGATAGTTTTCGAAAGCTCTAAAGGAAATCCTCTAGTTTTTTCAAGTTCTAGCGAGAACTGGTTGAAAAGATAATGTTTTAATAAAAAATAATTATCAGGATAATTATTATGCTTCGTTCGTCTTAGATTCAATAGTCCTTTCTACAAGAGTTCCTTCTAAGAATCTAAGCTTCTAAGATTCAGGGGTGAGATACAATCAAACGCCACTTGTAATCAATTTTAATTTAATTTATTCCTCCGAGGCTATCTGAGGAAACTTTTACAATTTACATAATATTCTGCGCCGTTTCTAACTGTGACGTATACCTACTAAAATAAGGATAGGCAATATTTTAAACGGTACGTTGTTCTTGTAAATAAAATAAAATGTAAAGACATAAAACAAGTCAAGAAAAAAGTTAAAAACTATAACCCGACTACGGAAAATAGGATAAATCAATCATATTGTTTCTATAAAATATACCCGGATCATAATAACAAATTAATTGACATCTCAATCATCAAAATCGGCTCAGTAAACAGGCGTTAAGATGGAACATAATGTCCTTCCAAGTGAATCTGGCCACGGCAGCCAATCTCCGCAGATGGCTAATCTACGCGGGAGATATTATAGTGCACAAGTGAGTGCGTAAACACAGGTGCAATCTTTATTCCTTACTCTCCTAGTCCGACGGGATGGACGGCTTTACGTGCTTCTACGAGGCACGAAGTTGACACATGCCACTTACTCCTAAATCCGGGCGCTTAGGAAGGCTGTGTCCGTGGCTAGTTACCAGTTACCACTCTACCGGCCTACCGATTTAGCGTTCCGGCACGACGCGATGGGGAGAAGAAACCGATTAGGGGTGTAGGTTGAATGTACACTGTCATACTGCTTCCAAGTTAGCCCGCTGCTATCTTAGACCGCATTGTCATTTACCATCGTGAGATTGCAGTCAAGGACTATCTTTTCATCGAATAAAAAAAAGGTATTTTAATTAATATACATACATACATAGACTGATAAAATTATAACCCTTCCTACGTACTTAGTACGTTTATAAAAATCGATGAAGTGAGGTAAAAAATCGCAATAACTTGGAGTTTGTATTAAGGTTTTTATGAGTGAAGGGGCTACAAAATTTTTATGTCGTCTTATCGCGGGTGTGTGAATCAACGGAATTAACCTCTGTGCCACTCCTTTGCAGTGGAACTTTTAGTGAAAGCCCAATTACTTATAGGATTAGGTGTTCTTTTTAGGATTCCGTACTGGACGTACGGTGTCGTGTGGTGCGGGTTGTTACGTTCCCTCAAATATGGTTGAGCGAAGCAATGGCTGGATCATGCGTCGTACTCGTGAACGGGTGCCACCAACGGGAATGGGTCTGCTTTGTGTCTACTCATCTTAACGTGTGTTAGGTTATGGTAGGTGTGCATTTTTGAAACTTCTTTGTGGAAAAACTGTGTGCATAGCATAGTTTTGTTAACCATTGTAAAATTTTTTTGAAAAGAGCAACTGCTGAGTTTCTTTCCGGCTCTTCTCAGCAGAATCTGCATTCCGAACCGGTGGTAGATTTATGACGTGTCATAAGAGCTACAAGTTGGCCTACATGAAATAAATAAATTTTGATTTTGATTTTGGAAGCGTTCTGCGCTATCCGTCCCTCCGTATCGTCCGTCTGTCTGTCAGCGGGCTGTATCTCATGATCCGTAATAGTGAGTTGAAATTTTTAGAGAATGTGTATATCTGTTGCCGCTATACCTCTTTTTATACGTATAGAACATAGCCGCTATAGCAAAAAATAAAATAAAAAATAAAAAATCAAAGGGGGCTACTACTAGAAACGTATTTTTTTCGGCTTTTTTTCGTACGGAACCCTTCGTATGCGAGTCCGACTCGCATTTGACCGATTGTTCATTTTTTTACGGACTATTCTATCTTTTTTAGCAATAGCCAATACTGGATTGATTTTATTATTATAGAAGTAAAGAAAAACCATGAGACAATCAAAGGAAAAAGTGTAAGATCAGTCCTTTTATTATTTTTATTGTAAAAGGGCCCGAAAAAGGAGTTGAAATTTAAAGTTAATAGGTAAAATGGCACTTTCATTAGCACGTTCCAAAAGAGGTTTTTATATTTACGAGTATATTGCCCCTTACAATCTTCGAAGCTATAATACCTTCCAAGGTTGTAAGCTATAATACATAGCTTCGAACATTGTAAAGTGCAATTTGAAATAATGATTAGGTTAGGTTAGGTTTATATAAATACTAGCTGACTAGCTGATGCTTGCGACTTCGTCCGCGTGGATAAAATTCGTACCTAATCTCTTTGATTTTCCGGGATAAAAAGTAGCTAAACTTTCCAGGTCCTCAACTATACCCATGCAAAATTTTGTTTTGAAGTCTCAAACAAAATTTTTCTGAGGCGGTTGAATCATATAGCCAAACCTCTCTTTCAACCCTCGGTTTGCAAGTCTGTATCGTGGTTAATACAGTTTCTTGCATAACAAATCGTATGCGTACGTTCAGTGTGACGTCATGCCATGCAGTTTCAAATCATAAAGATATTGTTTAGATTATTTAGTTAACGCGTGCTCTGTGGCATTCAGTGTTTGTTCAGGCAATGCATTAAGGGCGCCACAGACTAACAGTGCGCATTTCCTATCATGAAGTAGTAATAGGCATTTTATGCATCTGAAAATCTGAGACAGTGGTTTGTCGCGAGTTGCAAGTTTGTGGCATATTTCCATACTGGCCTGCCAGTTTAAGTGGTGATATACTATCCATAATGTTTCTTCTTCTATGTATACAAAATTAATAGGTGTGACTAAAAGTCAAAATGGCTTGATCGATTTGAATACCTATTTTTAAAATTGAAAAAAAAAAGTGAAAATCCAAAAAAACAGCTGAAAGTTCCAATTCTCTTACCGGAGGTTCTGTGTTTATAACGATCCCAGATTATCGACTCACTAAAGAACGATGTTAAAATTTTCATGAAGAATTTTTAGGCTAACATTGAAATATAACATATTACCTATTTGAGTACTAAAGTTTCATAGCGATTTTATTCTAGTTTCAACGCAATTTTAACAATATTTCAATGCACTAAATATGTTGAATAGAGTTTTCCTATTGCTAAATTACATATTAAATTCAACGCAGATAAAGACGATAGCGGCTACTTGTTCCTTCGTTCAGTACCATACCACAGCGCTGCAGGAAAATTGTGACGACGTAGTCTGTGGGATCCTTTAGGTGCGTTGATAGGACGCCTCGTTGAAGTAATCGACAGAATGTGCCGGATGCGCTGAGCGGGTTTGATCTATTACATCTAAACACGAAACGTCTAGCTAATGCTTCACTGAGTGCTTTATCTTTAAACTTTGATGTAGATATATCTATATCTTGCTAGCTGTTGCCTGCGACTTTGTCCGCGTCAATTTCTGTTATTATGATCAGCGTGATGTTATATAGCCTAAAGCCTTCCTCGATAAATGGACTATCCAACACAAAAAGAAATTTTCAATTCCAACCAGTAGTTCCTGAGATTAGCGCGTTCAAACAAACAAATTCTTCAGCTTTATAATATTAGTATAGATATATACAGGTATTTATCTGAACACAATTTATTATCTGATTTACCTACACTAACGTGAAAATGTAGGTCTTAGATAGATGATGATTGAGGATCGAGGAAGATAATGATGGAGTAGAAAACTGGGTAACAGGATGTCAGATAGGTATATCGATATAGATTGTCGGGGGTGATAGTCGGGGGTGTTTTAAATTTTCAATTTAAACTTTTTATAGCAATTCATCTGAAAATGCTACTAGACGTCGCTAACAGTTGCTATAAAACTGATTGAAAAAATAGATGCATATTAATAACGTGGCTGACGTGTGGTTCAATTTGGCCGTAGTGTAACGGTTAACACACTCAGGGTGCGATTCCCGAGAGATGTGGGTTCGAATCCCGCCGGCCTCGGACTTTTTTATATGTATTTGTAAATCTATTCCGATATTTCCTTTTTAAGTGTAGGTTAACAATTTAATAAACAAGTATAAACGTAAAAATTCTTCTTACAAAACCAACTTCAAACGCCTCTACAAAGTATATCAATTGTGGCTATGAAATTTGCAGAGTTCCCTCGATTTTTCCAGGATCCCATCCGATCCTGACTTGATAACAATGGGACCACCTGGTAAAAACTCTTTCAAACAAAAAAAACTTTCCAAATCGGTCCAGGCGTCTTCGAGAAATCGGGGAACATACATTTAAAAAAACCGACGAATTGAGAACCTCCTTTTTTCGAAGTCGGTTAAAAAGAAAACAGATGCTTGCAATTAGATGTTGCGCTGTGTTCAAGTTTTAAACGTGACCACTGCAGTTATTCGCATAATTAATTCAACAATTAGCTCTTACTGAGTTCATTTAATGTTAAAACTTATAAAATAATTAGCACTGGAAAAAGAAAAGAACATCCAATCAATTATTTTCTTTACAAATTTCTTTTATGCAATTAAGCAAAATGTTATTATGAAAGACAATTAGTTATTTCAGCATTATATTATTCATAATTCCAAAAGCGATTTATTTTTTAAGGTCCAATAGACTGACTCGGTAATTTTGTGTAATTTTATTTCTTTTATACGAGTACTTTAAAATTTTATAGCCTTAAATTAAATATTCTAATATGTTCATTTCATTGAAAACTTAAATATTTAAATATTTTGATAACTTTGATAATAACTGAACTTTAAATGGACCTCGAAAACATTTTCAGCAGTACTAAAGAATATACTCGAATCTCCTGCTCTTATGAAGTTTGAACATTATTAAATAACTACATACTTTGCTTGCGACTGCCGCATAATGTTATGTTTATTACATAAATAGACGATCGTTCGCGTGTATTATTTTTTTAATTCCTGCGGGAACTCTAATAAAATAATTTTCCAGAATAAAATGTAGCCTATGGGTTAACCCTGGGCAAACAGGATCTTCATATCCAAATTTCTATCTCCATTCCAAATTTCACCCAAATCGGTTCATTCGTTGTGGCGTGAAGAAGTAACAAATATACACACACACGCACGCACGCACGTGCGCGCATACACACGCATCATGCCTGCGGACACACACACACACACTCACAAAAATCAAGTCTACAGTACAAGTCTGAGTACTGCCCCCCTAAAGTGTAGGGATTTAGGAACTTTCGATTATAAATAGTTATTGTAGGTACCAAGTAGGTAAAGACTACATCGTTGAATTCCAGGACCCAACTCCTCAATCCTGATGCTGCAGGGGTTCTGCCCATCTAAACTGGGGATATATGAACTGTCGATTGTGAATTGAAGAAGCGGACGAAGTCGCGGGCGTCCACTAGTTCTTAATATAATAATAAAAAAATCACGTGTATCGTTGTCGTTTTCAACATGCTTTAAACTCTGGGTAATATGCCACAGGCATGTGTGTTCGTCGTAAAGGCCACGTGAGTATTGATCTGCGATATTAATTAAGTCGTAAGGACTCGTATGATTAATTTTCACCGTATAACACACTTGTGTTTGAAAATCATGAAGATGAATAAACAGACGGTAGAAATTTTCTACGATCTAATTTTAGTTAGAAGTAAATATATGCTTATCCCATGTTGATCCCAACGCCGCTGTCCCGAATCCCTTCGTTTATTTGATTATATTTCGGAATACTGTGACGTGTTGAATGGAGTGAAAAATAGGTCGCTTGTTTACAATTTATTTACTGATGATTGAGTCTCCATCTTTGTGGAAGAAGATAATAATACAATAATCATAGTTTTTATGCCGCGAAAAGTAATCTATATATATAAAATTCGAAGTCCTGACTGACTGACTGACTGAGATATCAACCCATCAGCTTCAGGATACTGAAGTGAGAAACTTGAAATTTTTACAGTTGGTTCCTTTTATGACGTAGGCGCACACTAAGAAAGGATTATTGGAAATTCCACCCCTAAGGGGTTTAAATAGGGGATGGAAGTTTATATGAAACTCCATCATTTTTCAAGCTGTTTTCATCAAAGTTGGTATTTGAGCTTTCAGTTAAAAATAAAGAAGTACATGTGTCATAGTTTTTGAAAATTCCACCCCAAAACCTAATTCCACGCGGACGAAGTCGCGGGGGCAAAAGCTAGTAATTTTATATTCCTAAAAGATTCTAGGTTAAGTACCTTCTGTATAGTGTACGTCTTTACATACATTATTCTCGTTTCATATGTAATCTTCGGATTGACTGAACTAATTTGGAAGCGACTTTTACAGTCAGATTGAGATTAAACAAGAAGTGATTTTGAGGATTAAACAAATTGTTGATATTAAGGATAATATTTGTTAGTATAGCTTAATAGATACGTATAATTAGTTTCACGATTTAACCGATAAACCGTTCCTGGCGAAAGACACAGAAATTGATTACAAAACGACTAAAGCTAAGGCCACGTAGAGGATGTCACAGACAGTTGTAGTTGACATGCCATTATCAATCCCATTAGATTGGGATTTATATAATTTTTTTGTTACTTGAATTATCATTATCAGAATAAAGAATCAGAAGCCTCAATAGCCCAACGGTTAAAGGTGCGGACTGAAAACTGAAAGGTCACAGGTTCGAACGCCATCCGTTGCACTATTCTCGCACCCATTCCTAGCACAAGCTTTTCGCTCATTTGGAGTGGAGAGGAGAATATAAGTCAAGTTCAGCTTGGCTAATATTCTTTAAAAAAAATCAACTAGTTAAAGGTTTACATTTTTAAATAAATAAATAATTTCGATTATTCCAAGACTTTTTTTTAATGCAACGAGATGAGCTACAGAAATATTATTCCTTGTTTGGTGCATCTCGTCGGTCTTAAAAAGAAATAATGCAATAAGTAGGTATCAATTGAAAAATAAATGCGGGATCATATTCCCGCAACCCCGTAATCCCGCAGTCGTATCCATACTACGATAATGCTTGAGGTCATCCTAAATTGCACTGCCTACGCCAAGCTTACGCCGATCATTGATTTATCAATTACAAGCTGCTTCCGAAGGATTTTTTGAATGAAGTTTATATAAAGAATAGAATAAAATAATTTTTTATTCAAATAAAATTTATACAAAGTGCTTTCGAATCGTCATATGAATCTACCACTGGTTCGGAATGCCATTCCAACCGAGAAGAACCAGCAAGAAATTCGGCGGTTGTTCTTTTTAAAAAAAATGATAGCATGTAATAACTATAGATATCATGTTGTGTACAATTTCCAGTTAAAATTCCCATAACATGCTTATATGTATTGCTGGAGCGAATTCACGCTTTATAAAAAAAAGCGTGGACATCGGGTTCTTCTGAAATAGGATAGTAGCCTTATTTAATAGCTATGCAGTACCTATTCAGTATTTAGAAATAAAATATTCACTATAAAAAAGCGCGCTTTTCACAACGTTCGCTTTTCACGCTTCACAAAGTTATATTTTGTTTTTCACACTTTACATTCCACTTTATCCAACTACGGGAATACCAACAGGAAGAGTTATGATTTTAGCAGTCTGTATATGTGTGTATGAATATGTGTGTATGTATGTACTCGTATGTAACTATTTACGAATGCTCCAACGTAGCGATTAAACTGGTAAGCCAATTTTGATGAATTAGGCTTCAGTTGGTTCGTTATAATGGTCCGGATGATATAGGCTACGTTTTACTTATACGAACGAAATGAATATGACGAATCCAATTTTCCGAGTCCAGTTACATGTTTTTAACTGTTTGCTGTTTTAATGTATTTTAGAAAAGGCTCGCTTTTATTGTAAGTATTTTACTGAAATGGCTGCTCGGTCGCCGGCGCCTGACGAGTCCTCAACTAGACTTCAAGACAAGTTTATAATTTGAGTTTTACCGGGCGCTAAAATTTTCACGCTCACGGTTCTTGCGCTAATACTTATTGTAAAACTTTATAAACCGGACGGACTTAAAACTTTTTCATTGGTGGTGCTGGGCTTATTTTAGTTAAATTATTTGAAATTAGCTTTTGCCCACATGGAATTTTTAAAAGTTTCACGGCAAAGAGTATGTTAATCACTACATTTACGTTGGTTTAAGGGGAGTTTTCAAGATAAAAAGTAGCCTATGTCATCATCCAAATCCATGAAAAAAATCACGTTGTTTCTCTGCAGGCTGAGTGATCAGGCTGGCAGGCTATAGGTAAGGTTATCTATAACCTAACTAAACCTCACTCTCTGCGAGGTTAATCAATTACAATAAGATCAAATCTAAACAGCAGTCTATTTCGCAATCAATAATTTTATGGATTGTGTCCCACGTGAGACGTTATTCCCGGAAGGCTCACGAATCACTGCTGGAATTTTCTACGTTGCAAAAAATGTTTACTGTATTTATGCAAATATTAGAGTTGTTAGATCTTTTATTCAAAAGTATTAAAAAGTTCTTCTCATCTACCTCGTAAAATTTTCATAGTAAAAGCAAAGCATAAATCGTGTTGTTTAGAATATTTACTAGCTATCAATTTGAAATCTAATGTAACTATGTGGTTTCTTCTTGTATATCAATGACAGCCATGTATTGCATGCAATTTATTTTCAAAGTAGTCACTAATAAACCATCAAGTGAAAAATTGTATCTACGTGTGTTTTACCGAGGATCCAACATATAGAGTGAACCTCATTCCAATCAACGAATCGATTTTTCAATAGATTAAACATAGTATTATCAATAGAATTTTTGTATGAAAATACGCTTTGAAAGCTGTAACTTTTCTCTAAGTTAAATTAAAAGCTTGAAATTTTCAGATCATTAAGAAATTATTGACTTTTATATTCCGTATAAATTTCAACTTAGTACTTCAAGCCGTTTCTGAGAAAAAGGGCCAGGATATATGGACAGACAGACGGACAACATAGCTAGCCTATAAGGTTTCCGTACCACCTCAATGAGGGAGGAAGCGAAAATCGAGTATCATTTCAAAAAAGAAACCTGACTCAGCTGACTGCCATTTACAACAGACTAATTTTGTAAACCGTAAATGTTTCCGAATAGGTACATTTTGTTTAACTTTAGTAGCGCAAAGTTTTAGGAAAATGACCATCCATTTTGCTAAAACCGCCGCGCTACCGGCTCGGTAATATCCACTAATCCTTGTAATGTATCAGATAAGATGCACTATTAAACAAATTAACAGCTATGTTTTATTCCTAAGTATACATTTAATACGTAATAAGTCAGTGAAGACTTAGGAATTTTGAGTAGGTACCTGGGGCCCGAGTCTGCTATTGCAATTGTAGTTCAATTGTCTTTCAATGACATCCCAATTGCTACTTTTAGCAATTTTGGTAGTCTACTAATTCAATGGCGTCACAATTGTTTTCCGATGGTTTGCCACAGACACGTCTAGCTTTGAATCTAGCTTAAATAAACGTTTTTAATATGTAGTTTTTTTTGAAACTCATTTCGGCAAACGCTTTTTAAGCTAATGGCAATACCGAGGTATGATTGAATTACAATCCAATTATAAGACCACCACCGACCATTGTGAATTTAGTAGACTACGAAATTTTGGACCAATGATAATTGAATTGAATTGTATTGCGGTTCAATGACAATGACATGTAAAATAGCAGACTTGGGGCCCTGTTGAATATTGAATGAATAGTGAATATTGGCTAGCTGTTGATATGTCTATGTTTAGTGTACTTACACTAAATAATCTTTTTGTGAGGATGTCTGGATGAATGGATGTTCGTTACACCTTTACGCCACAATGAATTAACCGATTTGTCTGAAATTTGGAATGGAGATAGCCTATACCTAGGATTAACACATAACGCTACATTTTAGCCCGGAAAATTAAAAGTTCCCACGGGAATTAGAAAACCTCAATCCACGCAGATGAAGTCACGGGCATCATAATAGTATAATAATAACCGCACACTTCTATAATAACTAGCACGTTTTAATCGCCATTCGTGCGTTGAATAATATATTACAATTTACAACTAATAAAATAAAATAGTATGTGCTTCAATTTTATTTTATTGCAGTATGCCGTTGAGTTCAAAACGCTGAAATAGCTACCACAAATTAAGCTACAACGTTGTACAGTCCATTGCTCGTGAAAATTACAGCTTGAACTAGCTAGTTAATAATACGTAGCAATCCCTTGTTCCTACTTCCACGTAGCAACTTCTAATTTCATAATAATTGTATTATTGTTTCATGAAATTAAACAAAACACTCATGCACACACGCACACACGCGCAGTCTTAACTATCTTTTAGTTAGTGATAACTTCCTATCGTAAAAATAAATTATGTTTATTGTATTGTTGTAGAAGAGCGGAGTCATCTTTTTTTTTTAAAAGAATATTAGCCAAACTGAACTTGACTTATATTCTCCTCTCCTCTCCAAATAAGCGAAAAGCTTCTTGCTAGGTGGGGTTCGAACCTGGACTGTTCAGTTTTCAGTCCGCACCTTTAACCGTTGGGCTATTGAGGCTATCTAATACAGTGTTTCGTACATTTGCAGGTAAAAGAAGACTACAACAACGGAGTGATTACATTCTCTTTGACTACAACACTATTTTGTAACCGATTATGATGTTGGTTGTAATTTTTTTATTTTTTTTCAAAATTATGGCCCTGGTTTTGCCGAAGCAACACGGCTACACAATATTGGGGCATGTTCATGCTGCATAATGTGACATTTGCGTGACATTTGCGACGTGCGTCTCGTTGACCTACTAGGGTTGAACTGGAAACATTAGATCCATAGAGCTCCATATAGAGATTATCCATCTGTGTGGGAGATATAATTGTGCAATCTGGGCCCCAAGTCTGCTATTTACATGTCAGTGTCATTGAACCGCAATACAAAATTTCGTAGTCTACTAAATTCCCAATGGTCGTTCGATTTCTTATAATTGGATTGTAATTCAATGATACCTCGGTATTGCCATTAGCTTAAAAAGCGTTTGCCGAAATGAGTTTAAAAAAAACTACATATTAAAAACGTTTATTTAAGCTAGATTCAAAGCTAGCTGATGTGTCAGTGGCAAATCATCGAAAAACAATTGTGACGCCATTGAATTAGTAGACTACCAAAATTGCTAAAAGTAGCAATTAGGATGTCATTGATAGACCATTGAACTACAATTGCAATAGCAAGCTTTCCAAACCGGTGCAGTGGTAGGGTCACGAACTGTCATGAGTGCCACAAGCTGGCCTACAAGAAATAAATGATTTTGAATAAGTATCAAAGCTAATTCAGGTGCCCTTTCTGTTTCCTCACTCTCATAGTCCCATCCGGAAAATCCGTCGAGAGTGAATCTCGCGTAGCGTCCTACGAAGAGGTGTTGCATCATCAGCTCAACTCACCAACTAACAACAACTTACGTATAACTAAGTTCGTGGCCAAGAACAACAACAAAATGGTGTATCTACTCGTATAGAGAGAACATATTACATAAATAAAATATATTCGGAAGAATAAAAATGAATGAATTAGTGATCGAAGGCTTAATAGCGCTAAGCGCATTATGCATACTTTGAATGTAGCATCTAAAAAAACTTGATGTTAAGGAATATGTACCTACTAGCTAGTAGGTACATATTCCTTAACATTTAACGTCTATCAAGGCTATAGCCTTAATAGCCCAACAGTTAAATGAGCAAACTGGAAACTGAAAGATCGCAGGTTCGATCCCCACCCGTTACACTATTGTCGTACCCACTCCTGACACAAGTTTGTCGGTTATATAGAGGGGAGAGGAGAATATAGGTAAGTCACAAGTCAAGTTCAGTTTAGGTAATATTCTTTATAAGAAAAAAAAAAAGATTATGAACAAATATTACAGTAAACTAGTTAATGCCTGCGACCTCGTCCGCATGGATTAATTTAATTCCCGCGGGAACTCTCTAATTTTCTGGTATAAAAAGCAGCCTATATGTGTTACTCCAAAATGTAAATAAGATTTTATTTGCGTGCCCAGCCAAATCGGTTCAGTCGTTGCGGCGTGATTGAGTAACAAATATCCATCCATCCATCCATACATTAAAACTTTCGCATTAATATTTTAATAGGATACAAATTTTGATCGATTAATTTGTGCAACATATTTCGAAAAACCTACAAAATTACGGAGTTAACAATGAATCGATTTTGTAATCATAAATTAAGTGATAAAATATCTAATTACATTTTAATGTGAAGTCCGAATGATACACTGTAAAACCAAACTGATTGAGATTTATTGGTATTTACCAAAACAGCTATAAAATCGAGTAACATTTGGCTGCTTCCTCTCAAATGTTTATCATAATGCCATTTTTATCTCGCCTTTATGCTTGAAATATCGATGTTAGCATTCATGGTTCTTTGTTGTCCGCCCCACGAAATTTGTTATTGGAAAATCTTACGGATAAACGTCGATCAGTTTAGAAGCTGGCCTGGAGCCAGAAGTTAGTATCGGGGCATCGGCATTTTAATTTTACTTGCACTTTAGAGCCCTAACCATCCATACGCTGTGTTTCGTCAAAACTATGGTGTGGGCCTTTTTTTTATTGATGACATCTTGACTGTGATCTTACCTAATGGTAAGTGACAGTGTAGTCTAAGATGCTAGCGGGCTAACTTGGACGGCGTATGGTACCGTAAATTAAACCCATACCCCTAATCGGTTTCCACACATCTCTTGTACTAGATGGTAAGTACAGTCGGTTAGACATTAATAGTATAAAATATTAAGGCTAGACACAATTGTGTGTCGTCACAAAACTGATTTAAAAAAAATGTTGAGTTTAATCAAATACTAAAAAATAAAAATAAAGTACTAAATTGGTCTATAAATAATACTACAAAGTACTTAGTAGATTTAATATAATTATTTGAGACTAAACATTAAATGTTTGACATTTTAATAAATACTTACGTTATCTTAATAGGTACTTAATTAGTCTAAAATATTTACACCTTATTATCACGCAGTACATCAGTAAATTCTACTCTACTACTATTTGGGAAAATGTAAAGCTCACTGACTCTTTCGTCTCCGATGGGTAAATCACTTTCACCGAACCTATTCGACATTGATTTCCTCCCAGACAGTTCTTGTAAATGCGCCCCATTTCGGAAGGACCCGAATTCATCGTTCGACATCGTTTTCCTCGACCTATAAAAACTTTCTCTATCCGAGTCCCTATTTTGATTTCGCACACAGTGGCACGAATTTCTGGAAACCTTCAACGAGTCCGCCGGTGTGCTGTTCATAGATTTTCTTGTCGAGTATACACTTCTTTCATTTGTTGACCGTATGGATAGAACGCGGGTCCTGTACGACTGCCCGTCCTAGAACAAATATAATATTGAGCTCTATTTACAAAGAGAATATTTTCTACGCCTGCGAAATAGAGATATTATGATTGTACTTGTACCTAACTGAAAAAAGGAAAAAGTTTAAAAATTGTAACTCGACTACGGAGCCTATGCCATCCGAACAATAATATAATAGATAACAAATCGATTTACAGCTCATAAAAAAGATACCGGCCGAATTGATAACCTCCTCCTTTTTGGAAGTCGGTTAAAAATCGGTTAAGTTGTTTAGGAGCCACGGCGGAAGTTACGTAAATATAGTCAAATACATACATATAAAGACTGCTAAAATTATAACCCTTCCTTGAAAGCAAGTTCTAAAAACAGATTTTAATCAAAAGAGCCGGTACACGGTAAGCAATAACAATAGCAATTTTAAAAATCATTATTGCAAAGCCGATTGCTTCCATTTAACTCTTTGTTTTCTGTTCAAATTAATTAGGGAATAAAAGATCTCCTTCAGGATTATGTTATGAAACCGTAGACATACAATTTGTACGTAGTTATTAATTAATCTATTCTTGCCAGGGCTCTCTCATGGAATATGGGGCGCGTTTTTAACATTAACATGACTTATACTGAACATTTTCCGACAGATAGGTGTTAATTTAAATCAATCTTTTCACGTGCATGAACATGGATCGGCAGGACAAAAGAACTGAATAACTGGGATCCCTTTCATTGGGAATATATTGTTCAAAGTCATCTTTTGTAGATCATATAAGACCAATTTTTTACCAATACTAATCGGTTTTACGATTTAAAAACTCACCTCATAACTGTCGTTTGAAAACCGATTTCGTTTTTGCCTAAACGTAAAACGCTGTTTGAACTCCTTTTTAAACTTTTCCTGAAACAATAAAGTATTAAATTAATCATTCATTTATTTACTTGACTACATAACATTACTACTTAGCTCACTTATTTTAGCTTCAATTTTTGATATTCAGGTTTTTGGTTTTAATTTAGAATTTAGTTTTTTATTATTTTATGTCAATGACAGAATAATGTTATAATTTGTGCTTAATGCTTAAGCTTAATGAAGCTGTGTATAATATTAAGTATTTTTTAGAACACAACAGAATTAAATATAAAAGCATTTTTTTAAAAAGTTCTTATGGATCGTTAAGTGAATATACCACTAATATGGATTGGAATTTATACTGACGCATCCTAAGTAATTAAATTTTAAAACGACAACATGAATAAAAAAAGATATTAATTTACGTAAGATAATTCAAAGATTAAAATTTATTGATTGAGTACATCTCAAGTCATTTTCATGTTCTCCGAAATAAAAATATTCTTGTATAAGACAGTGCTGTGACTGACAGATAAGGTACAGACATTGATTTGGAATTAATAAGAGCATGGAATAAGAGTGTAGCGACTATCGATCATAAATCGATGTGCACAGATTTGAAATTTCGTGAAAATATTTTTAGGTACAGTATTAAATAAAAAGTTATTTAATATAGGTAAACTTAAACTTATAGGTAATAAATAGGGTTGGGTTTGAACTTTTTATCAACATCGCAATTTAGCATTATGTGTCTCTACTTAGTTAAACCCCCGCATATAGCTCCCCTGCTGATCACTTCAGCCAGCCGAACTCATTCAAGGATTCGAAAGGTCCCAAAGGTCGGCAAAGTGTTAACTCGTATGCCTTTTTCCTCTCGTAGGTTCGGCAATTATTGTAAAACGATTTGATACGTCAACCTTTTGTAAGTCGACGAGTTTGTATGAATAAACATTTTTATACAGTTTTAGGCTTTTGATTTTCCTAAAACCCAAATCAAGTCGTGGGCGTGAGCTATTTATAATATAAAGTTTGAAATAAAAAATCTATAATATTTTGAAATTCATGATATCCGTTTTCGTTTATAGCCCGTTATATAGTTTATAACCTAGATAGTTAAGACCTGTAGGATGTCGTATATCGTCGGGGATAGTGCAAAACCGCGAATGTACCTATCATAGGTAAAAACCGCGGATCTACACAAGACCAAGTTTTACAGGGGAAGGTTAAAACTTTATAAATTTTGATATTTCTACGGCTATTGGGCTAATTTTTACACAGATAATACTAATTCATGTGTTCTATGTATTGATAAAAAAGATATCTTTTAAAGTGATTAATTTAGTCGCTACGACACTTACGCGGTTTTGATTTAAACGTATGGAAATTGATTTTGTGTACCTACTAATGCTAGTTACGCGGATTTGCACTATCCCCGACGATATGAAATCAAGTTGAGGCAACGGGTACAATATAACGTATTTACCCGTCATTAATTTAGTTTCTTAGTGTGAAAGTGAGCTCAAGGATACGTTGTGAACATGGATCGCCAGGACAAAGGGCCTCAATAACTGGGATCCCTTTCATTGGGAATCGATTGTTCGAAGTCATCTTTTTTCTTCAGACATTGACTATATTTACATGAAGCATCTGGTATAGTTAAGGGACGTATATTTGGGTGAACATCATCATATACTTACGTTGTAAATAGCGTAGATAAAGGGGTTGTAGCACGAGTTGCTCATTGCCAGCCAATCGAAGCAGAAAAAAATCACGTTTATATACCTGTATCTGAAAAATATATTTCTATGAGCAAACAAGAAATGTCTCAATATCAACGTTTATAGATTTTGAGTATTAGGGAAAAATTAAATAAACCTTATTAATAACTAACCTCCTAAACTAATGTCAGTCGGCGACAAACTTTTTTTAAAAGCACTCTCGCTACCATGCTTTAAAAATGCAAATTTGTTGCCGTGCTTAAAAAAAAATTGTGCTGGGAATGTTAAATAAAACTCGTAGTTTGCTTTAAAAAAAGTTTGTCGCCGACTGAAAATTAGTTGCTTCCATTAGTTTAAGAGCTTTAGTTATTAAGACTAAAAATATTTATTTTATTTTTCCCTTTTTAAAAGGATATGTGTAATTTCCAGAAATCATCATAATTGTTTATTTTGGAAACTTCGGCATATTATGTCCAAACAATTTCTAAGTAATTTTGAATTGACACAATGTGATTAATTAATTTCTGCGAAGGGAGCTTACACAATTTGAAAGCGCGTTTTCGGGACTAATGATATGTAAATATTCAGTAATTAATTAAACCAATAAATCATTAATAATTAATCAATCATTAATTCATTTTTTCGTGATTCCGTGTTACTACGACAGTTCCAAATTAAAGGTAAGTAGGTAGCTACCTGAAAAAATGACTACTGCAGTTTGCTGCGCATCTTCTCACACGGCGCGTTAGAAACCCTAATAGCTTAAGTTTTATTACAAGCTTTCATTTAACTTGTAATGTATGTATGTATATTGTATATACGTATGTACGTATGTATGTTTGTTTATTAAGGGTCAAATATTGTAAGCTGAATTAGGACCTCTTCCCGGTTACCGATTGAGCTGAAATTTTGCGATATATTTAATATATATTTTTCGTCTTGACAAGTATTCTGGTTCTAGATGATATTTAGGGCCTGATGATGTAGCCAACTACGATCAGTAAAAATGATCATTATCACAATTGCATAATAGTATTAGCCACTGTAAAAATTGATGTCATTCAAAAAGTGTACAGTATAACCATTTTGAATATAGAACTTCGACTTTAAATCACTTCAAACAGTGAACTAGTTCACAATTTCACATTGGTAAGTATATTTACTTTAAGGGATTCAATAACTTAAAGGTACTTACTGTAGAAATACTTACTCGTTTATTATAGGGAAAAATGACTGAAGCAGCAAATAGCTTTGTAGAGGCAGCCAACAGAGTGCAAACAGCGCTACCACTAGAACTAGCATCTTTATAACCTGCGTATATAAAATAGACATATTTCATCACAATACAAATCAATTAAATTGAAGTGATTTTGCCGCTCAGTATTTAGGTATACACGTCTTGTCTGGGCACTGGCTAGGTACTGGGTACTAAATTCCCTCCTCATTTACTAGTGAATAGTCCTCATTTACTAGTGAGTAGTTCTCATTTACTTTTGGTAGAAAATCATTATTATAAAGACCACTGACGTTCGCATTTAAAGGCGGTCACTGAAAATCAGCGTTGGGGCACCTGGCACCCACAGATGTGAAACTTGACGGTATCGCCAGTTTTAAGTCTGAGGGGCAAGGAGCCCCAACACAAGCTGAGTGACTGACCTTTTGGTAGCGTTGCACTGCTGTACAAAGTAACGATATCTAATACCTATCATTGCTGTGTTTTTAAATTTTGATTTATTTTGTACTTTTGTGTATTTTATAACTGCCAAAAAAGATTTTTCTGATTCTGATTCTGAGTCTCTAATAGATATCAGGGGTACATAGGACGACGAAATTTTCTATCTCTAATATCACGAGTATGGGTAGGCCAAAATATTCTCGTTGATTTGCAGGAATTCAGGTAAACGATGAGTTCTGGGAATGTTAAATAAATAAAGTTGCGATCATTAGCTAGTTTATGTCGAAGATAATAATAACTAGATGATGTCCGCGACTTCGTCCGCATGGATTAAGGATTTTGATTCCCGCGGGAACTGTGTAATTTTTCGGAATAAAAAGTAGATAGCGGCCAGCCAAATTGGTTCAGTCGTTGCGACGTGATTGAGTAACAAACATCCATCTATCCATCCAAACTTTCGCATTTATAATATTAGTAGGATTTACAGATTATAATACAATTATTTATTATTTAATACGAATATTAATCTAAATATATAAAAGGCAAAGGTGACTGACTGACTGACTGACTGACTGATCTATCAACGCACAGCTGAAACCACTGGATGGATCAGGCTGTAATTTTGCATGTAGATAGCTGTTATAACGTAGGTGTCCGCTAAGAAAGGATTTTTGAAAATTCAACCCCTAAAGGGATAAAATAGGGGTTGGAATAATCGAACTTAACGTGAGCGAAGCCGCGGGGTAAAGCTAGTTTTAATTATAAAATTAATTAAATCGCTTGTACATGGAGAAACAAATCACGGATGAAATCGTGTTTCCTGTGCACTAATATTGCATATTACGTCATAAGTCCGTTTTCAATAAAGATTTACTCTTGTAGCGTGCTATCAGTTTTAATTAACTACTGGTTAATTATTCCTCTTTGGGGCAATACTAGTTCAGCTTTATATTAATATTAGCTGATGCCCGCGACTTCATCCGCGTGGATTTAGTTTTTTAATTCCCGCGGGAACTCTTTGATTTTCCGGGATAAAAAGCCTACGTCACTCTCAAGGTCATCTGTTGCAGCATGACTGAAGGAAAAACCTACAAACCAACACACTTTCACATTTATAATATTAGTAAGGATATTAGTAAGGATTAACATCAGTTGGATAATAATTTAATTATCTCGTACGGGAGAATTTTCAAGTAGAATTTAATTATTATTTTATACTTTTGGCTTACAGAATGCTTTTGATTCATGCTCAAAATGTTTGTTCAAGATAATTAAATTTAATTAAGTAGAATAAAGGGTAAAAGGTTGCGTTGCGTCGTAAGACGAATTAATGCTGGAAGATGATATGTGGATATAATTATTGTGTAAATACATCAAAAAATACCTATAGCCCAAGAGCCCAGGATGGCCAGACCTTCGTTATTTTATAAAAGCTGCAAGTTTTTCTGTGCATGTCCCCTATACAGGTAAGAACAACCAGCGACTATGGAGTTTGGGTTGTGGTTACTTGGGCAGGTAACAGATAGTAAAGGTATACAAAATAGTACCTAAATTTCGTTAAAGTATAAAGCTCAATTTTTTTATATTTTCTTCGGGATAACTTTATAAATCTCGTCATCCATTGCCGGACACTTATGACAGTTGCTTCCCCCTGCCGGACACCCCTAAACTTTTTTAATAAATTATAATTATACTTTCGTTATAGTATAAAAGCTAAATTTTATATATGTTACTTGGGGACCTATAAAAAAATGTTACCTCAAAAGCCGGACAGTTTTGATGGTTTTTACACCTTGCCAGACACATTGAAAGTCCGCTCTAGGTACGAGCGAGAGTGCTTAGTCGATTACGATCCTGGGCTCTTGCTCTACTACTTATTACAATAATTAAAAACATCATTAAAAGTGCGTAATGGTTGTTAAAACAATGGAATAAATATTTGTAAGCCCAACAATTAAAGGTCCGGACAGAAAATAACACTTGTTTTATTACTTGAAACTATTGTATGTAATGTACCTACCTAGCACGCGTCTTAAGTGTCTTGAAGAGCTTTTGACTGATGCATTCATTTAATTCAATTTGTAATTATAAGTTATGGTTAGTCAAATTGTTTACGTCATAAGTCGCCGGTCACAAGTCTAGTCCTTTCACATAGGTATACAATATTCAAGCAAATTATTCACATTCATTTGGCTTATAACCTGTCGTAGAATTGAGGCCTAAAAATACCTACTGCTAGTTTTGAAATAGGTAGTTTTAGGCCTTTCCTTTTCATTTTGTTTTGAACAAAAAAAGACGTGTGGCACTCGGGGACTGCCGCGGTAAAGCTATTGCATAGCAACAATGCATGCAACAGCATAGCATGTTGATAAAAAATGCGCCATCTAGCGGCTCACCCGCCCGTCCCGTGTCAGGTTAATTTCGTTACGGCATTTCTGGATTCGGTCTCCGCGCTGGCCCGCGATAGAAGCTATGCAATAGCTTAAAAGAACATATTATCCTTTTAAGAACATACCTTTTTCTTGTTCTTCATTTGGTTGGCATCACGTATTTCTTGGGCGTTGCCCGGCGCCCGCGCACCCCACAGCTTCTTGGCCATGTGCACGTAGGCGAATGTAATAACGCATAGTGGAATGATATACTGCACAAAACAAATTATATTTGTGAAGTAAGCAACAAGGTATATGACAGTTGAATGAAAAAAATGTTTTATTTCCCCATAACACCGATGTTATCTAAATATATAAAAAGAACAGGTAAATGACTGACTGTTTGCTTGACTCACTGATCTGTCAACACACAGCTCATACAACTGGAGTGATCGAGCTGAAATTTGGCATATAGATACATAGGCATCCGCTAAGAAAGGATATTTGAAAATACAATCCCTAATGGGGTAAAATAGGGGTTTTAAAATCGAACTTAACGTGAGCTAAGCCGCGGGCAAAGCTAGTTTAAATAAAATAGAATAGAAAAGTTTTTATATAAATTAACTTTTACAGGGTAGGTACTTGTGAATCGTGAAGTGTAATCTACCATTGGTACATTTTAGCCGAGAAGAATCAGTAAGAAACACGGCGGTTGTACTTAAAAAGCAATTACTTATCCCACAGAGTAAGGGTTTATGCTGTGAATAATACAGTTATTGCCTTCTCATGAATTGTTGGAGCGAGTTAAATCCACGCTTTTATCATTTATATCATTTTCTATTGTATAATAATTATGCTTTTCTCGTGTGAGTAAAAGTGTTTTCATTTTGTTCTCTTGTAGGTGAGTATTATAAAATCGGACTGAAGAGTTGGAACTTGAACTTCAATGTAAATTACCAGCAATATCAATTCACAATCGAATATTTATGAGTGAGCAATGGCAGTATTCTGAAGCAGCCTACGAGTAAAGTTAACGACATACTGAGCTCCCAAAGACAGTAAAAATCTCCTACAATACTTTTGGGAATTCCGTTGGGTAAATATTTGAAGAGGGTTTATTTCTCTTAGGCATTTCGCAAATGAAGCGAAGACGTAGTGTGTAGGTACAATGTGTGTGTACATAAAAGAAAAGAGGTTGACGATCTGAGCTTTCAAACAAGTTGCGATCAATGTAAATAAAATTATTATTTTAATTAGTGAACAAAAGTTCGCCCTTCGTTTATTTATACAATCAGTAAAACAATGCAGGTCGGAAAACTTTTACCAGAGATTTTTATTAAAACAAATATTATAAATGCTAGAGTGTTTGTATGTTGTCAATCACGGAGTTTGTCTGGTGGGAGGCTTTGGCCGTACTTAGTTACCACCATACCGTCAAAAACGTGCTGACAAGCGATTTAGTGTAGCGTGTAGAAACCGATTAGGGGTATGGGTTGAATTTACACTGCTATACCTCTTCCAAGTTAGCCCGCTACCATCTTAGACTGCATCGCCACTTACGATCAGGTGGGGCTATCTTGTCATCGAAGCGAAGTCTCGAATTGACACATTTTACTTTGATGATCATGTCATCTAAATAATAAAAAAAATAAAACAAAACTTTTTTTTATATTTAACTAGCTTTTACCCACGGCTTCACTCACGATATGTTCAATTTTTTAAACCCCTATTTTACCTCTTTCGGGGTTGAATTATGAAAAATCCTTTCTTAGAGAATGACTACGTCATCATAGCTACCTGTGTGCCAAATTTCAGCTCGATCGGTCCAGTGGTTAGAGCTGTGCGTTGATAGGTCAGTCAGTCAGTCAGTCACCTTTGCCTTCTATATATTATTTAGATGATGCCTTTGGGGGTAGATTTTTCAAAATCTGTGAAACACGTATTTCTTTATTTTTATTTGAAAGCCTAAATACAAAGTTTCATGGATATAACTTGAAAAATGACGGACTTTCATACAAACTTTCATCCCCTATTTAACCCTCTTGGGGTTGAAATTTTCAAAAATTCTTTCTTAGTGGATGCCTACGTCCTAAGAGCTACCTGTGTGCCAAATTTCAGCTCAATCCGTCCAGTGGTTAGAGCTGTGCGTTGATAGATCAGTCAGTCAGTCAGTCACCTTTGCCTTTTATATATTTAGAAAAAGATGTGCGGGCTTAATCCCTTGAGAGTACTCAAGGAATTAAGCCCGGATCTTAAGTTTGCGTGGGTATTTATGTCTAACGCATAGAAGCTACATGAGAAAGTTGGTCTAATTAGGCGATGAAGATACTAATAAGATAAATCCTTTAACATAGTACCAACAAGTTGCACTGAACGATAATTCCTGTTGGGTACAGGACTATTTTAGGAATGAACACTAAACTACTTAATTGGGCTATTTTTGTTAATATCGTCAATAGAAATACATACTTTGTGAAAATTGTCTATACAATTCAGTCCGCCGACAGACGGACGAACAGATAGCGGAGGTTTAGTAATAGGGTAAAAATAAGCTAATTACAGCCCCTTGTCTCTTTTCCAATCAATCACCAAATACCAAATCAATCAATCAATCAAAGGAGTCAATGACCAAATACTCTTCACGTTATTTAGCCTAGCGCTAAATTGTTGACTTCTACACAAAAGTTGCGATCTCAGACTTTAGTTTTGAATTGAAAATACGTAATATCGATCTAGGATCTTGGTCTATGAGCATTGCACTGTAGATTAGACAAGGCTTCGTTCAACTATTATAGCATGGTATTACTGCAAGTTAACGGTTCACTTTTGTACAATATAGAAATGGGCATTTCTCCAAGATGCTCTTAGCGGATTTCTCCTTGTATGCGGCGCTCATAAAATTATTTTATTATTTTTTTATTTCATTATCTACGAGTTATATTATTGTCTTTTGGTTCATAGCCTGTATGCCCTTTTAAGGTTCCTAATCCAGATTTATCTATTCATTCTTGTAGATGCCGGAAAGAACGAATTTTAAAAGGCATTCCGTGAAAGATAGGTATCTAGTGCTGCAAATCAGAAAGAAGTTAGCGAATAAATTTGTAGATACGTTTCGGTGGAACGACCTAGGAATGTAGACCTAAATATCTAAATGAAAAATTATATATATAAATGAAAAGGGAGCTCAAGGTCGTGTCGCTGTGATCTCTACCAAACTTTATTTCGTCATCATCTCGATCTATTGCTGGACCTGGGCTACAAGCCCTCTAACATTAGAATAAGAAGGTATCAGGCCATCGGACCCAAATTAGAAAAAATCTATTCCACTCTACTACTACTTCTAGTATAATAGAATCAATCAAATAACTACATATATTTACTTCCAAGTTTCAGAACCCATGAACGAATGATAACGTTGGAACAAAAAATTATTCTTAAAAGATTTTACAGCTACTTACTTGGAAAATATACAATAACAGTCTATAAATTGCTAAAGAATGAGATCCGAACTCCGTTGGTGCGCAAAATGGTTTCTCGTGGTTGGAAACTGCAACAGAAATTATTCATTATTTATATTGAAAAGCTATTATAACGAAAGTAGAAGATATTATTTATATTGTTGTAATTTTTAAATTGAAGTATAAATATAATATGCTCGACTATTTTCCGGTATAAAAAGTAGCCTATGTTTTATTCCAGACTGTAATCTATCTATATGCAAAATTTCAGCTAAATCTGTTCAGTCGTTTACGACGTGATTGAGAAAGAAATATTCATCTATCCATACATACATCCAAACTTTCGCATTTATTATATTAGTAGGATAGTACGATGTAAATGTATATTATACAAACATAATTTTACAATGAAGTAAAAAATAAATAATTTTCTTGGAAATTATAAAATCATTAATTAAGTTCTTATACAATTAAAAAACAATCCTAAAAATTAATTCAGTAGATACCATTTTCAGGAATCTTTTTTATTTTATAAGGATTTTAGAATTAATACTCAAGAGAAATACCTTTATGATTTGAATGTTAAACTTATTTTCTTTAGGTAATTGTACATATGAGTAGTTTCAAGTTACGATCTCAAGCGAACAATTTGTTCAATCTATTACTGTGTAAATAGAATTCCAATGTTGATACTACATATTATATTACTAGTTGATTCCCGCGACTTCGTTCGTGTGGACTAAGGTTTTTTAATTCCTGCGGGAACTCTCTCATTTTCCAGGATAAAAAGCTTATATGTTATTTCAGACTGTGATCTACTTCTGTACCAAATTTCAGCAGAATCGGTTCAGTCGTTGCGACGTGACTGAGTAACAAACATCCAAACATCCACACTTTCACATATAAGTAGGATATGTACTTTATTTACGATAAGGCTGACATACAGAAATGTGAAAGTCTTTATATAAACATGAAAAATCTTTTTACAAAACCGACTTCTAACGCCACTACAAAATATTCCAACTGTGCCTATAAAATTTAAAGAGTTCCTTCGATTTCTCCAGGATTCCATCATCAGATCTCGACCTGCTGACTCTATAGTCAGCCACCACCACTTGGAAAGTATACCTTTTCAAATAAAAAAAAGGATTTTGCAAATCGGTCCAGGCGTCTTCGAGTAATCGGGGCACATACATAAAAATAAAAATAAAAAAGATTCCGACGAATTGAGAACTTCCTCCTTTTTTAAAAACAAAAAAAACTACCAACCAAAATTGGCATTGGTCTTCAATATGTAAAAGTTAAGCCAAAATCTAAGCCGTAACATTACAGGATCAAAGTCGTTAAAGTAATAACTTTCGCAAGGCCAACATCTGTCACAGTAAATACCTACGGCAGCAATATTACTTGGAAAGTTTATGTGTAAATATGATATGTCTAGTCCTTACTAATTTTGTTAGGAGTAATATTAGCTATACTAGTTCAAAAACCACTAAACAGCAACAATGTTATTTAAGAAATTGTTCGTGGAATTATTCAACTAATCCTTAGTTAATTGCTTTTCAAATAACAGTAACAATGTCTTAAATAAGTTTTCTGCTTGAGAAAATATTAAGCCATAACTTTTCGGTGTTTAATTTAATATTGGACGCACTTCTATAGGTAGATATTATTTAAGATTGCGTAAATGAGTTTTACTATAGCTTGCGATATAAATAACAAATTAAATTAGTACGATGTTGATAAATACTGTTATTAAAGGCAAATATTATCTTGTATTATAAATTAAGTATAATTATTTATTTATTATATCTTTTCATTGTAACATATAAACTCAAGGACAGATGTTACAAGACTTAAACAACGTCGATAATTGGGATGGTTGACTTTGTAAAAAGTCACACTAATATTATAAAGGTGAAAGTTTGTATTTGTGTGTATGTTTGTTACTCCTTCACGCCACAACAAATGAACCGATTTGGCTGAAATTTGGAATGGAGATAGCTCATACCCAGGATTAACACATAGACATTTTATCCCGGAAAATAAAAGTTCCCGAGGGAATTGAAAAACTTTAATCGACGCGGACGAAGCCGCGCGTATCATCTAGTTTATTATACAGTAGAAGGTCACAAAAATAAGTATACCTCGCTTATAATGGCGGAACTTATTTAACAATGTTATTCTATGTGCGTCATATCATACGTAGTATGCAAGCTATCTCTGCGGCCCATTTTTATTAGTTCAACTTCAATCGAATGAACAATACGCAAAAAGATAAGACATTAAAGCTTCAAAATAAGGTAGATATTAATTGTTTACCTGGGTCCTGTTCTTCTACCATGATAACCTCCCATGACATTGCCATGGGTGCGGCGAGCGATAGCGCCAAAACCCATATAAATACTATGACAACCTTAGCGATACGCTTTGACGTGTGCGCGCTGAAACAAAAACATATTTTTAGCAACCCAATATAAGGTCCGGTATCCACCAAACCGGAGATAGGCGGAGAGGAGAGTAGACATTTCTCCATTCATTCATCCATCTCAATCCAGTACGTACTACGTATAAGGCACAAGTCTCCGCTCGAATAAAAAGGCCTTAGGCCAGAAGTCCACCACGCTGGCCGAATAAACAAGAGGATATCTGTATCCCCCTAATGCCTCTTCAAATAACTTCAGCGGACAAAAAATTTAAAGGTAAGAGGAAAGGAGATGTCTCATTTTCTTTGGTGTAAAGGCATCGTGCCGCTTTATGATATTACAAGATATAGTCTACTTTTCACTTTAGTGGAAACGCCTGCCTGCTACGCCGCTTTTCTATATACTCTCCAGCACTGGTAGCATGGGCAGGAGATAAAAGTTTTATCCCCCGATTTTATCCACTGACAGGGGATAAAATTGTCTTTTCCCTATGCTAAAGCATGGCGACAGAGGAGAAGGCGATGTATATTTTTCCATAAGTATATCCACTGAGTGTTATTTCCACCGCTGTGCCCATGCTCGACGGGTGGATAAAGCTAAGCGAAGGGATAAACTTTTTATCCTTTTCCCGGGGATAAAATTACTCCCGCCCATGCTACCAGGGCTGCTATCTCTGCTTTAGTGAGTAGCTGGCCTTAATCTATTGAATCCGTTGAAAATATCACTAAATTCTAGGTCTAATATTGAAATGGTTTATAAAGCTATTTCTGAGTGAAATACTACGAAAAGCTCGGTGTTCCATTTCTACCATTTATCAAGGCTTCGAGTAAAGTGTTTGCCGTTAGTGCTCGCGCTTTAGAAAAGTGTAGGCAAAAATATAATATTGACTGATTCTATTTTAAGAATTCGTTTAATATAGAATGAGAACTTGTGACCTACAAGTGCATATATCAATCGATTACCGTTGTACCGGTTAAATTATTATCACTTCTATCTGACACTTTTCCCCTCTTGATAATATTGACTACTGTATTGAACATAATATTATATTGTTAAATGTATCTATTAAGGCTCAATTTTCTATGTATTATTATTACTATTTACAATGATATTTAAAATTATTAATTTTTAATATTGACATTTTTTTAAATATTTTATTGTATACCTAATATTCACACACACCAGTCCTGGTAAAATGTATAAGGTTCGATTTTCTGTATTCCATGAACCATCTCATTGTGCCTGCATTTTCGTAGAACGACTGTCGATTTTTCTAAATAACTTGTTATGAATTAAACTATGAATGAATGAAAGTGTATCAAAAATATATGATTAATGCTCATGAAAGAGAAATACGAGGCAGCGCGAGATTTATGTATTAATACTGAGATAGTTAAGCTCGGCAGTCGCAATAGATTTAGGTGTCTTCTACGCCAAACTACCACCAAGGTCTGTAGCATTAGTCCTCTAGATTTATGCATCTTAGGCGCGGCTTAATGTGACGATGCAGTGAAGCATAAATCTGTCACAGATACCACCACTGTGGATTCCATTTCACTCGTTAATAGATTAAATTACTCAGGCCACTTCAATTATGACGATAGTCCTCGTTTTCATCGTAAAACAAATCACGCGCGAGTTGCTCTTTACGTATAATCCCTGTCACCTTTAAGTACCAATACGGGCACTCAACCCGCCCTAAATGCCATCGTGCGCTTGTGACACAAAAAATACTTGCTTACTAATATTTTGCTTATTTAAAAAATATTAGTTACACCGACTGATATGATTATTTTATTGACTATAGAGGGTAAGCTGTCACTTGCAACAACATGCTACGCTCAGTGTGGTTGAAAGAAAAACTATTTAAGAGTGGCCTATAACAATTTATAAGTAGGTATATAATAACTTTACAGTTAAGTTGAAAAACTTTTTTCTGTTTTTATTGACTATTATACTATGAAAGAATGTTTCTGGTTGTTTGTTGTTAGTTTTTATTCAAGCCACAGCAAAGCTACACATTGACGTGATACCTATAGTTGAGCACCAGGAGAGTGTTATAGACTACCTACTATTATTCCAGAAAGCACACTCCCAAAAAATTTTCAAATATATCTATAACTTTACGGAGCTACGGACGGACGAAGTCGCGGGCTTAAGATGTTGTATTTTGAAGCCCACTTACAAAACGTATTTTACCTATATTTAAAAATATAACACATTCCATGATAATATGCATAATAAGTTTACATAACGAATGGATCTCTTGATCAATTTTCCTAAAAGAATAGGCTACTGTTGTATAGAACGATCGTGTCGGTCTACGCCTATCACTGATATGGATTTTGTTTGGTATTTCCTACCACTTTATCATGACGTGAAACTTTTCCGGCCGCTCGTGGAATCAGTAAACCGACACCTTTTCACGAAGTTATTTTGCGATAAAATTATTTATTAGGTCGATTGTTAATAGCTGAAATATTCGGTAGCCCGTGTAACTTATTACATTATTATTGAAAGCTGTTTTATCACTGGAATTCAACATCCTAAAACTATTGCTTTGCTATTAATGTTACTTTGATTAATTACTATGAATCCTATTCCAATTTTAATTAAATAGCTAATTTCGGCGAGGTTCGAATCTCAGGGACGTATCTCTAACTTTTTGGAGCTAAGTATGTTTTAGCGATTTAACATCCTAGAACAAGCCTCAATAACTCAATAGCTCAATGGTTAAAGGTGCTGGATGAAAGCTTACAGGTCGCTGATTCGAACCCCGCCCGTTACACTATTGTCGTTCCCACTCCTAGCACAAACTTATCGCTTATTTGGAGGGGAGAGGTAAATATAAGTTAAGTTCAGCTGGACTAATATTTCGTTAAAATAAAATACATTAAAGGAAATCACTGAGAGGAAACCAGCAAATGAGGAGTTGGTTACCCTGCAGTCTGCTTCTTTCTGCAGCATCAGTTCAAGGTTACCATGCTTGGAAGTAAACCAAAGAGTACATCAAACAAATCAATCGCAACAGTGAATGTTTGTAAGATCCTTTAATCAAGTAGGAAATGAGCTGATCTTCCTAAATTATAGGTACGAAACATCTCTATCACCTTGGTTTTCAAACAGAAAAAACCGCATCAAAATTGGTACATTCGTTGGGGAGCTACGAGGAAACAGACAGACACGTCAAATTTATATCATCCCTTATTTCATGTTCGGTTAAATGAAATAACCTGCTAGATGTGGTGTATATTGTATGTTTAAATGGAAGTCAATCTAGATAGCAAGTGAGCCATCTGCGAAAAAAAAGACGTGTGGCACTCGGGGACTGCCGCGGTTAAGCTATTGTATAGCATTTTTTATCAACGCCATCTAGCGGCTCACCGTAGAGGAGTCCCGTGTCAGGTTGTTTTCGTTACGGAATTTCTGGATTCGGTCTCCACGTTGGCCCGCGATAAAAGCTATGCAATAAACATTTCAGATCATTAACACTTTTGCAAAATAATACGGACCTATTTCTCAGAAAACGTGAGAAGCCGCTAAGGGAAAAAGCCAAACTGTCTGGAGATATAAAAATAATGTGAATGTTGAGCAAATACTTACCATAATGTAACAAACAAGGAAATATTGCAGAATGAAAATATCACGTATCTTGTTTTTATGATTCCGTAGCCAAAGGGTGCCAACTGCCAGCGGGTCTCTATTAATAAGCATCTCACGACTCGCACTTGGCCGGTTTTATTATTTGTGAATAGGTAGAGCAAAATTATTAAATTAGCCGAAATAAACTTTATCGCAGTAAATAGTCAATACTTATACTTTGTAGCTATTGAAATAATTAAATAACTTGTACAAATTGATAAAAAGGTACATCATTAGTATTATGATAATATTAGAAGAAATAATTTACTTATAAAATTATCATTACCTACAATCCTTTTTCTTCTTTATCAACTTATAGACGTCCACTGCTGGACATAGGTCTCTTGCATGGACCTCCACAGGCCTCGGTCTTGCGCCGCTTGAATCCAGCCCCAGCGGCTCCCTGCGACTCGTTTGATGTCGTCGGTCCACCTCGTGGAGGGTCTGCCAACACTGCCCGGTCCGGTGCGGAGTCGCCACTCCAGCACCTTGGGACCCCATCGACCATCGGCTCTTCGAACTATGTGCCCCGTCCATTTCCACTTCAGCTTCGCAACTCGTTGAGCTATGTCGGTACAATCCTTCTAATTAATTTTTTGATAAACGTTATATTCATTCGTTAAAAAACATACCTGAGCGGTGTAATTATCGCTCGGTGTCGGTCCACGGCAATCGCAGTCAATGTGAACACGCTGACGTTCACGCTCAAAGCTTGCACGAACGGACAGAAAGCGCACATAAAATGTGGCAGCAGCCACCGCTGGAGCAGCGCGGCTTGGAACTAAAACAACAAACAACAAAGCAATAAAGCTTTTTATCGCGTTAACAAGATTTACAATTTAACCCTACGAATAAATAATAAGTAAGGAAGTCTAACTGCGTTAAAAAAATGACCCCAACAAAAATTGTGCCAAAGTGGGTGGAGATTAAAATTAAGCTGTTGGAGGCGAGGATTAAAAACAAAAATAGCACGTCAATAGTTGGACATTTTTCTTGCAAGTCAAATTTTCATAATATCGTCCAATGACTCAGCTGTCATAGCAAACATAGCAGCACGGGCGCGAACCAATCCCTGCTTTCGTTCTGAATTTGAGCCAATCACCAAGCATCTATCTGTAACCTCGGAAGTGATTCCTATTTTGAATCATACATCGTTTTGGTTTGAAGTAGAGCCATTTTTTGAGTGGATTTTGTTCTGAATTAGACTTTCTTACTTATTATTTATTCGTAGGTTTACACGAAGGATTACAAATATAGAAATAGAGTTAGAAAAACGGTTAAAACAGTCATAAGTGCGTTTAAACGTTTTGCCTTTTTCTATAAACGACTTTTACGCTTACGCTTATCGTTTATCAATCGCGATCAAGGTCGATAGCAAAAGCATAAAAACGTTTACCGAAAACAATCAAACAAAGATGAGTCTTAAGGTAATAAAATAAAGTTCCAATTCAAACGTACTGTTGTGTCGGTGTGTAGAAATCGATTCGGGGTAAGCATTCAATTAAAAACTTCTATACAGGGTCTGTGTTCCTACCGCGCTACCATCTAAAACTGCATAGTCACTCACACATCATCAGATGAGATCGTAGTCAAGAGCTATCTTGCCATGAAATAAAAAAGATGATGAATTGGATCGTATACCTCACAGATTTCCGTAAGGAACGCAAGCAAGGAATGTATGTAGGTAAATATAACCAAAATTTTATAATTTTTAACCGACTTCCAAAAAAGGAGAAGGTTCTCAATTCGTCGTTATGTATGTTCACCGATTACTCGAAGACGCCTGGACCGATTTGGAAAATTCTTTTTTTGTTTGAAAGGGTATTTTTTTACTTTCCAGATGGTTCCATTGTCTTCAAGTCAGGTTCTGATGATGGGATCCTGGAGAAATCGAGGACTCTTCCAATTTTATAGGCACAATTGATATACCTACTTTGTTTGCGTTTGTAGTCGGTTTTGTAAAAAGTATTTTTAAGGTTATATCATACGATACGATGTACCTACTTACTCGTACAAATACTTACTTGGAATGGTACAGCAAATAATCCTATAACAATATCAGCTAGGGCTAAATTAGCTATGTAACAGTTCGTAACACTCTGCATGCGACGTGACGTCGCCACAATCCACATGACGAGGAAATTTCCGACTACTGCCAGTACCGATATTGAGCCGTACAAAAACGACAGCAGTACAATCATGCCCGTCGGCACATCGTACAGCGTGTCTGAAACAAACCCTATAATAAAGTAGATTTCGAGACGACCTCCCTGGCGCAGTGGTGAGCACTGTGGTCTTATAACTGTGAGATCTCGGGTTCAATTCCCGGCGGGGGCAATTTGGAATTTTATAATTTCTAAATTATCTACGGTCTGGTCTGGTGAGAGGCTTTGGCCGTGGCTAGTTACTACCCTACCGTCAAAGACGTGCCGCCAAGAGATCCAGCGTTCCGGCACGATAGCGTGTAGAAACGGATTAGGGGTTTGGGTTGATGTACACTGCCATACCCCTTCCAAGTTAGCCCGCTACCATCTTAGACTGCATCGCCACTTACCTTACCATCAGGTGAGATCGCAGTCAAAGACTATCTTTTCATCGAATAAAAAAAAACACTGCATCGTCACTTACCATCCGGTGACATCGTAGATAAGATAAAAATTATAGTTGACATCGTGTAGACGGGCATAGGCAACATTTTTAACCGACTTCAAAATTAAAAAGTTATGCTTTTTTTTAAATACTAGATACGTACCAAATGTTTCATTCGTCACATTGTGTCCAAGGTATTCATTTATTGTTGCATTTCTAGACCACTCCGGATCGTCTTCTTGCGCGGAACTCGTTGTGCTGAAACAAAAAAATAGTACATTATTGCAAAGGCAGGGAAGTAGGCAATTGCAGGTCGAGTATGAGTTTGAAGGCCGAGCCGTAGGCGAGGACTTCACTAAATACGAGACAGGCAATTTCCATTTCCCGCCGAGGCATATATAGTGCTTTTCTCAAAAGAATGCAGGGAAATAAAACACTTTTTATATTATACATCCAAATCCATCCGCCATTTTGGTTTAAATCTGGTGGAGTAGGTACAATCAATCTCCATTTCACTCTCTGAACCGTTGGAACTCATTTTGATTATTATTAAATTTATATTTATTAAGTAGGTATGTAAATAACAAATCAAGACGAATTTTCAGCTTTACCGCCAATTTTTTTTTTTTATTATCTGTGCCGACAGGCAAACGCATTTATGGCCATACAGCCACGTAAACGCAATTTGTACTAAGCAAAGAGACTATGGTATGCCAAGAATGACAAAAGAGATCCGATCAAAGAGTATTTAGTAACCCCAGCACGCCATTTCATACTGTTGTATGAAACGGCATTATTGTTTTTTTTTTTTAAATATTGCAGGAGCTTTGTAATGATGACAAAGCTCCTGCAATATTTAAAAAAAAAACAAAAACTGTTTCGCGGAACGTTGTAATGTTCCAAATTGAAAAAACGCTCCTGCAATGGATTTGATTTTCTTTGTCCGACAATTCGATACTTCGCGTGTTCTTTTTTCGAAAATAATGACAATATTTCCATGCATGTTTGAGAAAAAATTATTTTTTTACACATTACAAATTAACAATTATTAATTTTTTGTGGGGGGCAAATCCTACAATATTATAAAACGTATAACTACTGTAAAAGTACATTATTATCACCTACGAGTAGGGAAGGTAAAATTATAGGGTTTCAGGAAATAACACACTTCAGGAAAGGTCACCGATACAAAAATTTAATATTTCTAACGGTTACATTGAGTATATTTATTTATTTATACAACTTTATTGCATAAAAAAAGAACAAAACATAAAAGTAAATAAATAGTGCAACACAAAAGGTGACCTTGTCACTAAAAGGAATATATTATACTTTATTATAAAGCAAATAACATGTTAAATAACTTTATGAATAAAAAATTTTATACAGTTGCTGAGGTTAATATAAATTTTCTACAAAATAATAATGAATACCATTATACTTATTGATTGATGAAATTAATTATTATGGCTATTCAGGTTTAGGTATTTGTTGTTTCTATGAAATGTCTACCCTTGTAGTTAATTACATAAATTGACCAGGTACCACATATTACCTACATGTAGCTCCACGTAACTCTACATTAATTTTAATTCCCAAAAACATAGACAGCTTCTATTGTGAAGTTTTTGACAGATCTCTTGTGGACTTTCACTTCCTTCGATCCTGTACCGATCAACATAACTGCGTTTAGAAAAACTGTTATAGTAACTGTTATTAAAGTAAAGGTATTGTCTATAGGCAGCGAATGAATTTTTCAATCGCTGTCTATAGGTGTCTGCTGGGTGTCAGATTGAAACTAAGGATTGAATTCATCAGTCCAAAATAGCTCTTATCTAAACCAAGTACTATTAGGAATTCTGTGCCCGAACGTAAAGATATTTTGGCACATTTTCAATACAAAAACTGGCAATATATATAAATTTTACGCTCGGATAAGACTTGTTTATTTTGGAGAAATCGGCCCTAAATCATTGTGCGTATCCTATTTCACCTGTTTAGCTAGCTCAACGTCGGCGATATAATTCATCGAGACATAAAACAAGTAACTTGTTTGTGTTTTATGTTTATGATGTGAAGCTGGTTTTCATTAGAGTGAAACTCATCATCATTGCGGATGCTTTGCATAAACAACGTAAAAATATTATGTGTAATTATTTATTATTTATGGTTTTAATGCACCGTTGCATAAGCAGGATTTATTTGAATAGTTAACTTGTTGTGTGTTGATTATTAATCAAGCAGTGAAAAATTAACACATTTAAATTGTAAATAGGATAAAGTATATTATGACAAATAGGTATAGTACGTTTATCTCACGAAGTTACGGGCGCTTTACTTGTGGTTATGTCGTGTACATACACATTGCGAAAGTGTGCGTGCCTGTCAGGAGTATAGGTGGGAGCGGTCAGGCGCGAGCAAGCTCTCGCTCACACTTACATAGATACGACACACACACACAACCATGAGCCACGCGCCGTCGTGAATTGCAAGAACTACTCGTATATCTACGTTTATCGTCTCACAGAACCAGAAATTAATTTAACCACCATATCCAAAATGGCAATAAAAATTCGAATAGTGTGCGGTGGCTATCCTAATCCCTCAATCGAAGGCCTTTTACACAATCGGAACCAACCACCAACAGAGGTCACCTACGATGTATCTCAACAAAATTGGATCTCAGTCTACACGGTATGTGCTTGGATCAACTTGTCAATGTATACCAACTACTAGTGAAGTTATAAACTACACTACGTTTCGAAACATAGCACTTTATCTTTCATAGTTTAAAAAAAACTGGCATAATATTAATATTAATAATAATAATATAAAATGTGAGAATTCTTATTAAGGTAATCACTAGGCATGATACATTTAAGATATGATCCACTCTAAAATTTTCGATGACGAATTTAGCGGATCTACCTTATTTTTTGATAGTTTTCAATTTGCGCACTGCAAAGAGGTTACACGTCCCTTAAGCGAAAAGTATGTGAATATTTTAGATCAAAGAACAATAAAGAAAACCGTGTAATAAAATAAGATATACAATAAAATTAGATAAACTACCGCGTGACTGCTCTTCTTTTGTGCGTACCGCGTAGGTTGCCGCCGCAATCATGTAAATTAACTTGTGTCACGCACATTTTACGGAAATAAAACGGACGAATTGCGGACATCACGAAGGTTTTTATTTCTTTAATTCCTTTTGCAAGCTAATACTCAATTATACAATACTAGCCGATGCCCGCGACTTCATCCGCGTGGAGTTAAGTTTCAAAAAAATCTCGCGGGAATTCTCTGGTTTTCCGGAATAAAAAATTATCTGTCACTCTCCAATTAATTCTCAGTTACTATCCCCATGCAAAGGTATAGTAGGTGAAAATGTGTGAAGCCGGAAGATTGCTGCATTAAAAAATTTCATCATCAAGGAAAGCTATAATACAATTAATGTACCTATCTAGTTTTTAACCGACTTCCAAAAAGGAGGAGGTTATCAATTAGGCCGGTATCTTTTTTTTTCTATATATGTTCACCGATTACTCCGGGGTTTCTGAACCGACTAACGCGACTAGAAACGATGAAATCGATGCGCGACGCTTACCTTATGGTGACATATAAAAGACACGCTTATTGAAATCGGGCGAGCATCGTGTATCGGATTCATCGTTTCTATTTAAGAAGCCCGACTTCAACAAACGTGTACAAAATAAAATTATTTTTATACTTTGTAGTGACGTTTTCAGAAATGAGGATCCGTAGGAGAACCAAAGTCACCGACATAGCTCAGCGAGTCGCGAAACTGAAGTGGAAATGGGCGGGGCACATAGTTCGAAGAGCTGATGGTCGATGGGGTCCCAAGGTGCTGGAGTGGCGACCCCGCACCGGGAAGCGCAGTGTTGGCAGACCCCCCACTAGGTGGACCGACGACATCAAACGAGTCGCAGGGAGTAGCTGGATTCAGGCGGCGCAAGACCGAGATCTGTGGAGGTCCATGCAAGAGACTTATGTCCAGCAGTGGACGTCCATAAGTTGAAGAAGAATAGTGACGTTTAAAGTCGGTTTTTTGAAAAGAATTTTTATTCAATCATACTGAGACGAAAACTACGTGACGAAGTACCTACTCACGTCTTCTACATTATTTATCTTAATTATAATTGATCGAATCATCCAACGCCTGGAATTTAATTTACGTTTATTTTGATAGCCTCCTTCGGTTTTCAAACATTTTGAATTATGCCGTAATTACAATTCGTGCTTCCTTTAGGAGGCGCTTTACTTAATTCCCCCAATTGGGTATTTGACAATTTTTAGTATATTTTTATATACTTAAGATAAAGGTTTTTAAAATTATTAAACCACTAAACAATCTAATGTTACTCATAATTTATGCTTAACATTTTATCTACTTAATAAAAAATATTCCAATCGATTTTCGTGTGCTGATATTTTTCATGTCCCACGACGAGTATTAAAATGTCCAGATTGCCTCTAAGATAGGAGATATAGGGCAAAATGGGAACCTTATTTCACACCTCACCGACCGTGTTCTTTATCTTCCCTCTATTATTATCTTTTCTGTAGGTACATTTTCTGTACCATTTAAAATATTGTATTTCCCATAACATGCGTGTGGATAAATATGCGTGTAGATATAGGATAAAAAAAAATTAAACCAACATTTTTCCTGAAATATTTATTTAAACCCTCATCAACTCTAATTGCTCCAGATTTTTTGCATTAAAAACTTTAGGTATAAAAATGGATTGGTATTTTTTTCAATTGAAAACTATAAGGCTTAGAAAATATTAAAATATATTTTTGAATATACCAATCCGTTGGTTATATCCTTCAAGGCCAATCCTTTCTATAATAATAATTATCATGTAGATTGGGTATAATTAGGGTAAATCGGGTAAGCCTCAATAGCCCAACGGTTAAAGGTGCGAACTGAAAACTGAAAGGTTGCAGGTTCGGATCCCACCCGTTGCACTATTGTTGTTCCTACTCCTAGTACAAGCTTTCCGCTTATTTGAAGGGGATAGGAGGATATTAGTATACATAATCAACTTCAGCTTGGCTAATGTTCTTATTAAACAATAAAAATAATTACCTACCTCAACAACATAAGTAAGTAATTATTAAGTTCTATTAGTTCAAATACTTTTTAATCTTTCCAACTCCAAGAAATGCCCGATTACGATCTCACCTCGATGATGCAGTCTAAGATAGATGTGGGCTAACCTGAGAGGGTTTTGGGAGTTATTTTAAGCCCCTTAAGTTTTTACAAGACATTGTACCTAAATCGCTAAATCTTTTGGCGATATGGCTTTCTCTAGTATGGTCACCAGGCAAGCTTCTAGACCCTTATCGGGAATTGAACCCAAGACCAAACGCTCACCACATCACCAAGAAGGTTGTCAAAAAATAACAAATAAACTGCGGTTATCATGAAAGAAGTATTATATATTTCCGCAAGCTTAAACCGTTGGCGTACGGTCAAGTTGGTAAATTGAATCATAGTTTGCAGAAATTCTAACTTTCGTGTTTAAACGTGTAAAACTTTTACTACTTATATACTTTTCATATTATATTAACACAGACGCTCACAGCTGTCAGGACGACTGCTTCGTCATCATTCCTCGTTGTCGAGGATTTTGACTTACTAGTTGATGCCCGCGACTTCGTTTGCGTGGATTGAGGTTCTTTAATTCCCACGGGAACTTTCTTATTTTCCTGGATAAAAAGTAGCCTATGTATTATTCCAGATTATAATCTATCTCTTTGCCAAATTACAGCCAAATCGGTTCAGTCGTTGCGGCGTCGTTGAGTAGGTAACAATCATCCATCCATTCATCCATCCATACATCCAAACTTTCGCATTTATAATATCTATTAGTAGGATCGATCCTAGGGCCCCTAAAAAGGGAGGCTGAAGTTTACTACCGCTATTCATAATGCAATGAATATTTTAAGCAGTGTTAATTAATACTGAAAGTAATTAAGAGATCCCTTACTAAACACTACATTTGAGATATAAAGCAAACTTTTCGACTTCTTGTATAATTACCACTTTACCACAGTTTTCATCGCTTTACTATTCAGCGTTCAAATAACTAATTTTATAATAAGTATTCATTTTTCAAAGAGATTAACATTCTCTTTGATATACATTTTAATTATTGATAATAACAGTAAAGAAAAGTAAGATTAAAAATTGTTGCTTCTACTAACTTTTAATTGAGCTTGATTAAGTTTTTAATCGAGATGACTTGATCTGATCAGACTAGCGAATAGGTGATCAGCCACGTGGTTTTTTTCCTCAACCTTGTTTAGTTACCTAGTAGGCAGGCGTCGTCGTAAAACCGGATGTATGTGTGTATGTGTTACCGTCCATCTACATATATAAAATTCAAAGTCCTGACTGACTGACTGACTGAGATATCAACGCACAGCCTAAACTACTGAAGTGAGAAACTTGAAATTTTTACAGTTGGTTCCTTTTATGACGTAGGCGCACACTAAGAAAGGATTATTGGAAATTCCACCCCTAAGGGGTTTAAAAAGGGGATGGAAGTTTATATGAAACTCCGTCATTTTTCAAGCTGTTTCCATCAAAGTTGGTAAGTATTTAAGCTTTCAGTTAAAAATAAAGAAGTACGTGTGTCACAGTTTTTGAAAATTCCACCACAATACCTAATTCCACGCGGACGAAGTCGCGGGGGCAAAAGCACGAACACGAAGAAGGACACGAATAAAGAAGTTCGTCTATTACATAAAAACCTCTTTGGCCAATTAGCACAAATCTTAACTTAATAAAGTCTGATTTACACCCTACGTCCCTATTAGCCAAGTTTGACTTGAATCAGCTAAGTAGAACCCAAAGTAGAGCTTGACCTAAGTTTCACACTAGCAAAGCAGACAACAAAGGCTTGTTTCTATATGAGTGATGTCTGATGATCAAAACAACTCTGTAACTTTTACCTGACTTGGCACTATTCTATCCTCGTTTTATCGAAGCCCGTGATCAATTACGTAGTACTAAATGTTTCCATCAGGAACTTAGCTTAATTACTTAAGAAACTTTGAGAATCACCGTCTAATTAGTGACTTAAATTATTCCATATCATTAATTCATTAATCATTCATATTAACCCATCACAGAAAGAAAAGGCATAGTCCACCAAATTGGCCAAGTGCGAACTGCAGATTGGAAGACTTTACAAAACTTCGAAAACATTAAAAAAAAAAAAAAGAATATTGACTACGCTGAATGTAACGAATAGTCTCCTCTCCCCTTCATATAAGCGGAAAGCTTGTGCTGGGATCGGGTACGACAATAGTGCAAGAAGTGGGAATCGAACCTGCGACCTTTCAGTTTTTAGTTCGCACTTTTAACGGTTGGGCTATTGAGGTTATAGATTAGTTAACATTTATTCTAGAGACACAAATTAGGTCGATACTGAAGTTTGTCAACCAAAACCTAACAAACAAGGGGAGACTCGAAAGTCAAATAACGCTTAATCAGTCTGGTAACAGATATCTCCTGAACTTTAACTCCAACTAGTAAGCTTATAAAAGCCTCTATTTTAACTTACTAGATGATGCCCGCGACTTCGTTTGTGTGAATTAGGGTTTTTTATTCCCGCGGGAACTCTCTTATTTCCCGGGTTAAAAAGGTTAAAAAGTAGCCTATGTGTTATTCCAGATTATAATCTATCTCTGTGCCAAACACCCAAATCACTTCAGTCGTTGTGACGTGATTGAGTAACAAACATCGATACATCCAAACTTTCGCATTTATAATATTAATAGTAGGTTTCACGCTCGAAAAATGTAGCAAAATATGTATTCAGTAATTGGATATATTAATGAAGAAATTAATGTAATGACTAGATGATAGGGCAAATTACTGAAAAAGATTTTCTATTGAACTTAGTAAATTAAGGTGTACCTATCGAATGAATTTATATTCCGATTAACCTATCAAATTTTGATAAAAGAGCATTATTAACAAAATCAGCCATGACTCCAAACATTTTTACAAGCTTTTAATTAACTTGCAATGTATGTATAAATGTATGTATGTTTGTTTAAAGTCACATCTTGCAAATTGAATTAGAACCACTTCCTGGTATCCGATTGAGCTGAAATGTGTGTAAATTGGATGACCCTGCAATGTTATTGTGACATGGAGCTAATCTGACGTAGTCGGAAGATGGCTCTAGGAACTCTGTAGTAAAACGACATAATCCCATCGAGCTTGGGCTCGTTTGATTCGTCTTGATAAGTACTCTGGTCCTAGAATAATATCCAGGGCCTGATGACGTAGCCGAAACGTGACTATGGAAACTCTGTAATAAAATGACGTAACTCCATCGAGTTTGGGCTCATTTGAAATACTCTGGTCTTAAATGAATTAAGAGTCATCAGACTCTTTTATCACTAACCACAGCTAAATGGGGAAATAGGTACTTACATTATAATAGGTATTTCGCGTAAAAGCCGCGCCCGCACGTTCATCGATAGGGATAGATTTGTATACTTTGTACAATACGTACGACGTAGAAGTAATATTTCATCCTAAAACCCTACAAGAGTAAAGCAAAGAATTTCTTCCTTTTTCGCTGAGGCCTTTTGTAGGCCTTTTATATTTATAAAAGAACTTGCATTATTGTAACGCCCGTATAAGGTACGGCCTTTCTGAATGAATTGAACGGAAGAGGTGGATTTGGAGAGTGAAAATCTATATTGTAGAGTACCTATAACTTGTGCTAACATAAGCACTTGGGCCAATTTTACCAACATATAATACGGATACCTAAGACTTATCTTATCCGTATTATAGTACTTTTAAGTTTGATATTTTGCCAGATTATCAATACAAAAACTGTAAGAATGCCCGTGATAAACGTCACTAGATGTTGGTGTAACCGGCACTTAATGATTAATCAGATATTAATGAGAAAGGACGTGACACAACTTGACCTAATTGTTTTGCCATATCTGCGTGGACAAAACGCCGAAGAAAGCCGCGATCCCCTCCGGATGTTTTTTTACTGTACCTATTATCTCACTACATTTGATTACTGAAAAGATAAGAACTCTAAGTTAGCTCTAGATAAAGAGCCATAGTATGGAATTGGGGCCAATGGAATGAAATGAATACATTTTATTGTACGCCAATTAAAAAATATATCTCATAAAACATAACTATATTAGAATTAACTGGCAAATACGACGTTTTATTTCTTCGTAGCTTTGGTAGGGATCTATCTACTTTTCTTGTTAGAATTCCATATGACAATGTAAAATAAAAAAATACTTGTGTCTAAAAACTGCCTTGACGTTGTAAATTTTGACGTTCTGACAGATTGGCAATATAAGAACCACATAAGAACTATCAAAACGTCTTATTCCTCTTCATATTATTATTTACTTCGCGGCTTAGCTTTGCTGTGATGGTGTTTGGTTACAACCTCCCTGGGTGGTGGTGATGGAGCATTAATAAGTGAAACATAGAAGTAGTAAAGTGAAACATTAAAGATGTACCTAACATCAAAAATATACTGATGAATCATTGCAATTTGAATGAAACGAAATGTTTTTAAATACTTTTATTTATTGTTGTTCTTCGGTTTTGTGAAAGTGGGCTGCATTAAAAAATTAAAAAAGGAATATGTCAAGCGTTGTATTTCAATCTTCCTCGTGTAATAAAAAGTATACGATGCGCATTGCAGATGTGCATTTTTCATCAATGTAGTTTTTGTTTGAGGGTACCTACTGCATTCAATTAAATAGGTTTACCTACAATTCACTGTCATTATTTTACGGCTGATTTGGAGACAGCCAGAAATAAACATTTCCCTACTCGTACCTACATCCAGCTGACGCTTGCGTCTTCAAAGGTGTTGATGTATTAGAACTCCTTGGGAACTTTCTGTTTATGTATTCCCTTCTTTTTTGGAATTCTTATATTATGTTTCAAGAAACTTTAATAATGCCTCCATTATTAAAAAGTTTAGTTAATTACTGAGAAAACTATTTCTACGCGTTGTTCAGTATATTTTACGTCAGACGACATTTTTTAAAAATTGTATCTACGCTAACTTTTATACCCTCTTCAAACCCTTTACGAGTTGAATTTCGTACTGTGTATATAGCCATACACAGAACTTCCTTTTCCTAGGATTCCTTCAGTAGGAATCTGATATTGCGTACACAGACTAGCCAGTCTATGTATGCAATATCAGATTCCTAGGCATTAAATTAAATAATGAGATTAATTAATATTGTGATTAGTTCCCACCTAGCTAAAGGAAACTTAGCGGCGTCTGTCATATAAGTCGAGGATAGTCCATTGGTTGACAGTAAAAGCGTAAACAAATCGAGCCTAGTTAATTTAGTTACCCAATCTATTGTAATTCTTACATCAGATGCCCTCAGATAAAAATAAACCGTAAACTTGGATGAAAATAGTAGCTACTCGTAGTTTTATGAACAGAGAAAATTGCGACGTGCTGGCAGAGCCAGGCAATATGCCAGTTGACATTGTTAATATTCAAATTAGTTGTCCCAGCGTCCCTTCTTATTTACTTGTTCTTGAAGCTTTGTTTGCTGATAAAGGTCTCTACATAGTTTAAAGTTGCTCGAGCTACAATTAAATTTAATTCTTTACGCAATATTGTCTACTTAGTTGAACAAAAGTTGCATGGACTTCCACAGGCATCGGCCTTACGCCACCTGTATCCAGCGGCCCATCGCGTCTGATGTGGTTGTTTATCACTCCAGCACCTTGGGACAAATAACAACAAACTAACTTTACTTAGTAATTTTGGACTGTACATCAGAAATGCTCGAGGAGTTTAATCCTTTTCTTGTCCCTATACTTCTCGTAATATTATAAATGCAAAAGTATGTCTATTGTTAGTTTGTTGATTTGTCCTTCAATTACGTATAGCACCGCATCAACGGATCGACGTGATTTTTGCATGAGTACAATTGAAGAGTGACGTATTATTAATTTACCTTTTATGCTGGAGAAACAGAAGGCTCCCGGGGGATTTTTAAAAACCTAACTGTAGACGAAGTCGCGAGCAAAAGCAAGTAACTTAATAAAAATTTAAAGTTGCAAAAAATAAGTATATATTTTCACGCTTGCCGACTATTATGCTTAATGGACTGAAAAAAAATATTAGGTCTAGTTAAAAACATGCTTGCCAAGAAGATAAAAGAAAAACTAGTATATCTAGATATTTGAATTCTTTGCAAGTAAAGTCAAAGGTTTGTGTGTGTAATATATTTTTTGTTTAGAGCCTTTCTTAAACATTAACATCTTTGTTACTCAGTTTATGCAATCAATAAATGAATTTGAATTTGAATTTGAATTTTTTCAAAGAATATAAGCCAAGCTGAACTTGACTTATAATAAGCTCCCCTCCAAATAAGCGAAAAGCTTGTGCTAGGGGTGGGTACGACAACAGTGCTACGGATGGGGCTCGAACCTGCGACGTTTCAGTTTTCAGTCCGCACCTTTAACCGTTGGGCTATTGAGGCTTCACTATTCAGGCTATTAAGTTCTAACTTTGGCTCTAGTAGAAATCCATTAGTAGTCGACTGTTACAGTATAATATATTGGTGTCGGTTTATTCTCGGTTACCTACTAGCAAGTATTGAGTGGTGAGTCAACATACTTCCTCACTTTACGATTGATAGTACCTACCTCTAATGTAATTAGAGAAAGTGCACGTTCCCCAAAATATTTGTGGTAGAAGGCATTCTTAATATAACAAGATTGTTTCGAAAAAGGGTAAGTCAAAATGGATGTGTCACAGACAATTTGAATGAGGATAAGGTAAAAGAATAAGAGATCTTAGTATACTTACTCCTATCCTATTATTTTCTATTCTCTATATATTACTTTGGATGTATGGATGGACGGATGGATGTTTGTTACTTAATCACGCCGCAATTACTAAACCAATTTGACTTAAATTTGGAATGGAGATAGCTCATATCTATAGGATTAACACATAGGCTACTTCTTATCACAGACAATAATAGAGTTAAATTGGAAATTAAAAAACCTCAGTTCATGCGTACAAAATCGCAGGCATCAGCAAGTAAATGATATACTTATCTATAATATATAAAAATCAAAGTCCTGACTGACTAACTGACTGACTGAGATATCAACGCACAGCCTAAACTACTGGAGTGAGAAACTTGAAATTTTTACAGTTGGTTCCTTTTATGACGTAGGCGCACACTAAGAAAGGATTATTGGAAATTCCACCCCTAAGGGCTTTAAATAGGGGATGGAAATTTATATGAAACTCCGTCATTTTTCAAGCTGTTTTCATCAAAGTTGGTATTAGAGCTTTCAGTTAAAAATAAAGAAGTACGTGTGTCACAGTTTTTGAAAATTCCACCCCAATACCTAATTCCACGCAGACAAAGTCGCGGGGACAAAAGCTAGTTACATTATAGAGGACAAGATTGTAAAAATATCTACTTACTATTATGAGTCCCATCCTGGGATCGCACATTAATACCCCTAAATCTCATTATATTATGTAGGAAGTTACTTTTCGCTACTATTACAAATAAAGGGCCGAGAACAAATTTTTCCTCTGTCCAGTTTCCGGTCTATAAGGTTTGATTTACCCAACTTACCTAAACCTATTACAATTATTGTGAGTTATGTTTTACTCGCTGATACGGCAACAATAAAGTATTTCATAGCTCTGTTTCAAATTCTGTACCGCGCTTGCTATTGCATTCATAAAGTTTTTTTTTTTTTTATTTTTTTTTTAAATAAAGAATATTAGCCAAGCTAAACTTGGCTTATATTCTCCTCTTCCCTCCAAATAAGAGGAAAGCTTGCGCTAGGAGTGAGTACGACAATAGTGCAACGGGTGAGGTTCGAACCTGCGACCTTTCAGTTTTCAGTAAAGTTGTAGAGTACTTTTTTCTTTTTAAAAATTAAACCAACACTGCCCCAAGAGCAACGGTTAGAGATAATATTTGGAATATACCAAAAAAAGATTGACGCGGACGTAGTTTTCCAGAAAATATTCATGAAAGGATTTGAGAAAACTCGCTTTTTCCATGATGGCTTCAATAAACACGAAACGTTAAAAAATCTTTTATCCGATCTTTGCAACGAAAAAATGAATTTACAACGATTAATTCCCCTAGGCGTATAACCAAAAAAAAACTTTTAAAAGACCTTTTGTAATGACAAATGTACTATAATTCTCCTAGGAGTTAGGTACAACCAAAAAAAAAACTTTTACCCGATCTTTTGGAAGGAATAAACAACTATAATTCTCGTGGGGATAAAACCTTTAGATGACCTTTAGATACCTTCAACGTTCTCATTGAAGATTTAATCGAGATTATATTCATAGGTGTCAGCAAGTAAACAAGCGCGCGATGCGCCATGGAACACAATGCGATATGGTGTTGTAACGTTGCTTCTGTTCTGTTGCTAGTTAGCTAAATTGTATTCTTTAAAAATACTTTTATATAAAAAAAAGGGTTTAAATATTTTTTTAATAAGTTTTCTATAATATTATGTGCGTTTTTAAAGTTTTTCGTGCTAATCTAATAACCGAAACCGTGAAATCTATAGACCGCACTCTCAGCTCAGACTCAAGACAGAGTTAAAACCAGACAGATTTATGTCAGATCATGTTTGTATCTCGTTTTAACCTCTGTCTTGAGTCTGAGCTGAGTCTAAGCTGAGTCAGAGCACGCTCTATAGATCTCAGGGTAAGTGTAGGTATAGTCTGCGGTGTAGGCCTGACATTTAAGCCTTGCCTACCAAAACATTATTATTAGTACCCAATAATAACACACGCATGACACTATGTTACTGGCAGATTTCATAACATAGCTTGCTTAAAACGACAAAACTATAATGTACTTACCACTTGGACGGCGTGTATTTTTTGTAAATATAAGTAGTGGTAGTTTTAATTTATTTAAGTTATTTATTTAAGTTATTTATTTAAGTTATTTATTTAAGTTTTTATTTTGTTATATTTATAATGTACTTACTTAACTGGAAATGGTGCTTGCGGCATCGTTCACATGGATTTAGTTATAATAATTATTCTAAAAATCGTATCTGGTTTTCGGGGTGAAACCTCTGATACCCTACTTGTGAAAGATCCGTTAAAATCGGTTCATCCGTTCCAAAGATTACGTGTGTGGTCATAGGTGTCATGCAAATTGGATGCCGTGGACTTGACGCGCCATCATGCAGACTTAAGGTCGTAGCCGATTTACACGACACCGCTCCTACCCAACCAAAGTATGAGCATTCAAATATGGACTTAATATCGTGCTCTGGAGGTGCACTTTACAGTAACAACACCGCGGTACGGTAACGGTACCGCGCGCTGTTTTCTATTTAGTGTTGTTACTGTAAAGTGCACCTGCAGAGCACGATATTAAGTCCATATTTGAATGCTCATACTTTGGTTGGGTAGGAGCGGTGTCGTGTAAATGGGCTACGACCTTTAACGGCAAACTCCCTAACCACTTCAACCCACGCTAAGTATTAGGATTCTCAATAAAATTAATCGTGACGTTTTCCCACAAGTTAAGCTTAGGCACATCTTAGAACCATTAGCATTAAATTTTCACTCAAGAAGGTATGCAGTAGCCGCAAAAAGGTTGAACGGTTGAATAAGCTTTAGACGGGCGATTTAGATTTTAAGCTTTATCGTTGTAAAGGGGATTTTTAATTAATAAAATAATTAATTTTATTCATGGGATTTTATCGCGCATGGAAATTTATTGGCGACCTCTTTACAATGATATTGTAGGCGGGTTTTTTGGGGTCAAAAATTTTTTTGGGGTTTTTTGCAGAATGGCATGTCAAGTGTCAACCCCATCGATACATAATTCTTAACAATAAATCTAATAACTAACTTATCTACTTAAGTTAACAATAAAGATAGTTATGTTTATTGTTTACTAAGTTACAAGTACGTTTAAGGCGGGTTGGTTTAGTACATCTTAATATGCAAACAATCTTATGAGAATCTGATGCCTTTACGGTTGAGCAAGAGGGTTCAAATTGTTTATAAAATTCATTCTCTTAATTCTATTTTAATTAAATTGTATCCCTAATCCCTATACAAGCTGACAAATACTTCGTCAAGGCAAGGGACCTTTTTCAGCCAAGCGATTGAATTTCAGACTAAGTTTCACATTTATTAGCATTTTTAACCCCTAACGCAAAAAGAAAGGTGTTATACTTTTGACGTCTGTATCTGGGTGTCTGTAGTTACCTCGTAGCTCTCTAACGACCGATTTTGATGCGGTTTTTTCTGTTTGAAAGCTAAGGTAATTGAGATGGATCTGAGAATAAATTTATGAAAATCTGCTCAGGCGTTTGAAGATCTTCAACTCATTTTCTACTTGATTAAAGCTTGAAATTAAGAGCCTTGATTAAAAAGGTCTTACAAACCTTCACATGTGTAGTAGTTAGTTAGATGATGATCGATGATCGAGGAGGAGGATCTGTTGATGAGCAGAAAACTGGGTGACATTTGGTCCTTCGAGCCGGAGGTATGCAATAATAAATAGGATGTCTATATTGTAGATAGTCCGTCATTGATTTAAAGTCGGGGATGTTTTAAATTTCCAATTTACACTGATAGAGATGTGGATTCCATTTTAATATGGAAAAAATAAATTGCGTGTCAAGCCACGCGTAGTGTAAGGTTCCGTAATTGCCTGTCATAATATTATGCGTACTTAGAAGAATGTAACTTTTCGTCAAAAAATATTTTTTTTACATTTTAGAAAACATCACAAAGTAACATTGCGCCTAGTTATAGTTTTTAATAGCGAAAATTCAAGGTACAAATTGCCGTATACTGCTGCATCTCAAGTTGTTTATCAAATGGAATTTGTTCTTGATTGTTATAGAATTCTACAAAGTAACGCTGCTTCTATTCAATATTATTGGCATCCAAGTCATTTACTATGAAAGTATTAAAATTTTTTATAGGCGTCAATCCCAGTGCCTTGGAATGCACGTTAACCCGTGCGTCTGATCTCTCTCCGGTCGTGTCCGATTTCTGTTCCACCGGACTATGAGAGTGAGGGAATAGAGTAGTGAACCTAAGTTTGCGCACATACTTGTGGCTTTTCTCTGCGGGGATTGACCACTTTTGCCGGATTCAGTCGGCAGGACATTATGTTATTTAAGTAAAGACACGTGGCCTGCCTAACAGAACAGCCATTATTAGCTAAACAATGCTGACGATTGCAAAGATACGAATACAAACTAATTTAAAAACTTACTACTAACTACCCAATTTGAATTACAAAACTATAAATTTTTTTATTTTTTTTTAAAAACGCCATATTAAAATGACAAGAAAAACATTTTTATTTCAATTTAGATCTCAAAGCATAACTGACGAGTACAAATGCTTTTTTTAATATAGGCTATAGTTTTTTTTAAATATAAGCGCTTGACTGGGATCATGACTGATGTATGTTTTACTTTGCTATTGACCTTAATTACTTAAATGTATTACGGCAGTGCGTGCTATTTGTAAACCAAAATTACTGCGTTTGAGGGTTTCGAAGCCACTAATAAATTCCAATTAATGACGTGTTCCAAAATAAACATCGCACAGTATTTAACGGATCACGACTATTAAACAAATCCTTTAGCACTTCCAAGCAACTAAACTAACACTAGACAAATCTCAGTTGACTTGTTTACAAGTGGTTTAAAATCTCTCCGCTCTAAGTTAATATTTGATTTGAAAAGATACTTGCCTGGTATCCATGTTTGGCGGCGTGTACCGAACAGTAGTTTATCTTTTCGCCGTATTCTTTGTCCTGCGAGGTCTTTGCTTGCTAACGAGTAGGCATACAAGGAGTATACAGTACGACAAACGCCTTACAGTTTGTTTGTAAAACGATTAACATGCTTGTCTCCGTACCCAAAGTTGACATTGCGCATTTACTGATTTTTTAACCTTGCCGGTTAATATTCTAATTGTTTCAGTTAACTTTAACGTGCATACACCTCGCAAAGTTAACATTAACACTCTCTTTGATAACTCACTCAACTCTTTTTTCAATGTAACACTTAACACTTATAACAAAGTTACAATAATACAATTATTTGTTAAATTAACACTTATAGGAAATTTAATACACTTTAATACTATGTTTGGGAATTAATAAAATCACAGCAAAGATTTTTCAGTTTGATAAATGTTTAAGCGGCGGGAGCGTTAAGTATGAACCGTGCGTATGAAAGTTTCAGGACTACACTGTCTGTGTCTCCGCGACGCGTAACGTCACACCCGCGTTTCAGCCACGAATGCCCGCTAACGGACACCCACCCTGTATTATACAGGGTGTAGTGTATAGTGTATATTATAAAAAATGTATCAGAACAGTGCCAATTTATTAAATTTTATTATAAATAATATTGTATAAAATAACTAGGACGTATCGCTGGAAGTTAGTTTCGCGTGCAGGCGTGCACGTTTATTGGAATATCGTTGGTATATTAATGAATCTGCTTTCTTAATAATTCATAGTATCATATTCAGTTAATCAGAGTTGGAAGATTCTGATGAATTTCTAAAAGAAGACTTTCTTAGAAAGGAGCATTATATTGGCTTTATAATGTACAAACTGTGTAGTTCTCTGTTGGAACGGCATTCCGAACCAGTGATAGATTCATTTGACGATTCGAGAGCACTTTGTAAAAGTATTCTATTTCTATTTTTAAAATTATATAAATACAAAAAAAATATTTTTAAAAAACCGACTTCAAACGCCACTACAAAGCATAAAATAATTTTAGTTTCTACACGTATGTTGAAGAAGGGCAGACCTAAACAGAAACGATGAAACCAATGCGCGGTGTTAGCCAGACTTTGTAGCGTTTGAAGTCAGGTTTTTAAAAAGAATTTCTTTATATTATTATTTAGTCTCATAGGACCAATTCACTAGATCATTTGTTTTGCTCTTTAAAAATATTAAGATGCCGAATAGTTTAGCATATATATTGTATGCTATAGATGCGTATATATGCGTATGTATGCTATAAACTATGCATGGTTAAAAGCCTACACATACTCTGTACTAATAATAATACTTATCATCCAGAAAAAGGACATATTTAACTTAAAAAAAAGCTTTTGAAATCATAATTTAAGCAGTTTTTTCACCCGTGGATTAAGTAATTAAAAAGCCCGCGGGAATTCTGATTTTCCGGTATAAAAAGTAGCCTTTGTCACTCTCCGGGTATATATCCATGCAAAAAATCACGTCAATTCGTATCTCTTAGTCCTTCAATCACCCAAAAGTGGCCACACGCCACGCCAGTTCAATTACGCCAGTTTTGGGTGATTGAAGGACTATAACAAATCAACAAACAAACATATTTCCGCATTTATAATATTAGTTATTAATTAATAGTATATATCTTGTGGGGAATGTAAGATTAATAAAAAGAGATAAGGGCAACAGTTTTTAATTTTTTCCAAGCAATTTATTAATTTCACAGGCCTGCGAAATTTAACTTTTTTTTTCCCCTTTCAATAATTATTTTATTTTTTTAAATATCCAGGCATGGTAAACTAAAATACATCTTTGATTTTTTTCTAGCACGTCGAGATTTTTTTTTATTGATGACATCAGATGACATGCATATTTTAGGTTATTTTAACAAACTTAATGAAAAAAACAAAAATTAACGAATTTAAAATTAAAAAACCGACAGTATTATTTAAAAATAACCCTAAAGAGGCTAAATAAATCAAAAAGACTTATTATTTCTTTTTCTACTTCCTTCAAAACTCCTATTTCATCTTTTTCTCTTATGCTTTCTATTAGGTTTATTTCTCTTCAGTATCTGGCAGTAGTCTGCCATCATGTTTGGGTTCCACCTTCCTTGGTATCTGCTCTGAATGACCTTAATATCTTAGTAGAAGCTTTCACCTTTTTCTTTATTTACAGCCCCAAGATTCTCAGGAAAGGGGTCAATTTGAGAATGCAGAAAATGTAACTTTATACTCATATTGCAACCCACTTTATGAAAGTTGCTGAGTAAAATACTCACTATATTGTCATAATCTGGGCTTTTACTGTTTTCTAAAAAAAAAATTACTGCATCTTTAAGTGAATTTCAAGCGTTATCTTTGATTTTATTCAAGATTTTTTCAAAGGTAGCGTCTTGCATGAGCTTCCCTATTTCAGACCCAAGAAAAATGCCTTCTTTGATCTTGGAATCCGATAAATGCTTAAAAACACAAAGGTAATTAACACAGGTACCATCTTTAACTAGTGCGTTTAAAAATGGCTTTATAATACCTAAGTTAATATAAAGTGGAGGTAGCAGAATTAAATCACAAAACTATCGTATCATCCTATTTACCTATGTATGTTTGTTACTCTATCACGTCGCAACGACTGAATCGATTTGACTGAAATTTGGCACAGAGATAGATAATAGTCTGGAATAACACATAGGCTACTTTTTATTCTGGGAAATAAGAGAGTTCCCGCGGGAATAAAAAACCTTAATCCACGCGAACGAAGTCGCGGGAATCATCTAGTAGTTGATACATATGTATTGTAATATGATTTCAATCACGACAAACAATTACTTATGAGGGTAGGTGAATATTTAAATGTCATCAATTCTACAAGCATGCACTATTATTAAAGAAATTGGAAGTTAACGCTAGTAATGCGCGGTAATACTAAGAAAAATGAAAATTCATTTTCTCAGAAAACTTACGTGATGGAATTTTTTTATTATTTTTTTCGTAGTTTAGTAACTAATACCTACCCAAATTGCTAATTAGTTTTTAAAGGGGAAAACCATCGCAGGCCTGTGTTTCCGTAGACAATTTGAAGGTCCAATTAGGATCTCTTTTCAGCTGCGGCTAAAGAAATGTTTCTTAAAATATAATTATATTATACATAATTAGACCGAGATTTAAAAAAAATTATACTACTCAGTACCTATTGTAGTTTTGAAACAAAGAACTGTGGACCTTTAGCCAGTCTCCTTTGAAAGGCAACCGAATTCTTTTAGGTACATATTAGAAATTCTGTGTCACCACTTATATTGTGTTAAAATATTGTGAGATTTGTTTGTAAGATATCCTTACCAATATTATAAAAATGCGATTTATTGGTGTGACGGTTTGTCCTTCAATCACGCCGCAATAGAGCAACGAATTGACGTGATTTTTTTGCATTTTGGAAGAAATGAAGCAGATAAAAAACGCTAAATAACTTCTATTGCTTCGTTGTATCCGCATATTGTAATATAAAGTCTTAAATTATCCGCACACACTTTTTATTTTTGGCTCTAATAAGATGTTCAAACAGCTGACGTAAAGTGCTAATCGTTGATAAACGAATTATGTTCGATACAGTAAGCATACCTTCCAAGGATCACAATTAAATGTAAGTAAAATGTTTTTGGTTGTCGACTTTACTATTGAGTTTTACAATCTTGAATGGATTTAGGAAAAATGTTGATTTCCTATTTCTTATTGATATTGCAGAATTTGCAAATCCATCATAATTTGCTAAACATGGCATCAAATTAGTGAGGCAGGCAACTTTATTGTTTATCGCAAAAGCACGACTTCACATAATAGTTTGTTCTTTGGCAAGCTTGTGTTAAATAATATAGGGAAGACCAATCAAAGTAGGCAATATATTTTAAACTAGATATACCTACTCATTATTGAACGATGAATCGTTGAACGATATCATCATTCAGGGTCATTTAACAGCAGGTGACCCGCTATACATATTAAAAAAAAACATATTGTAAATGTAACAAGAGCGTTCACACAAACATTATATTATTACAAACACAATTATAGTCTTACAGGATTTTTACAGGATTTATAGAACCATTAACTATTTATTAATAACCTTACTTTACGTTCACAGTTAAACTAAAATTCAAATGAAACTTGTCCACTAAAGTCTGACCCTTTAGTTAAAGTTAAAGATCCGTAAAATTGCAAAAAAAGTAAAAGGTAAAATTGTAACAGTGAAAACTTTTATTTAACGTCTGGTCTTCATGACGTCTATTGATTGAGGCTGTTATTAGCTTAGTTCGCGATGGATGGCTATAGCTCAGTTATGACGTCAAACGTTGATAGATCGCAGGAAATTGGCACCTCCAATGAGCAATCACTTTCATCGGATTATAGTAAAACACTATTACAAAGAGGTGCCTAATGAAAAGTTTAATAATAAATCTGTGAAAAGAAATTCGTTTTTAAAATTACTTTAATGATTTAATGAAAAAACTCTGTTTGTTTATTAATTAGGCTTATTAGGTTTTAGATCGGTGATTCAAAGCATTATTCAATAATATGGGTATTTTTATGTATAGAAGGTCATTGGTATTTTACATACTATCATGAGCGATTTTGGACACACAAAGCTTCCCGAAGTCTTTAATATTTAGGGATCAGGTTATACTGGTCTCCGGCACTTATGCACTTGTAAATAAATTGTTGTTGGTTTATTGTTTCATAGGTGGCTCAGGCTAAGGCACTTTATCAAGTATCCCATGTCGTGCACTAAATAAACTGCAAGTTACCCTCTCTCCTCTGTCCACGGAAAGTGATATATTTTGTTTGCTTTCATCGGACCCTGATTTATCTTAAGATTTTTAAAAGAAGTCTCTCTCGAGAGCTCCCAAGCGGTCCATAGAATGCAACCATTTTAATAATAAGTAAATAGACGGTATCATCTCCCAAGACGGTGTTCCCACTTAATTACAATATGGGGTTATTCAAGGGCGGACCAATAAATTCCTGAAAAGCCGGCAAGGCATTGGTTGTGCCTCTGGTACTACAATTGTACATAGGCGGCGGTAATCACTTAACATCAGGTGACCCGCCTGCTTATTTGCCCGCTATTCATATAAAAAAAAACAATTTACTTGGTTTCTATCTACTAAATCCCATTTATTACTAGATGCAAGCTGGGACACCTACACTGGGAAATGTAGGTAATACCCATGTAATTAATATCTTATACTATGGAACTAAAATAATCACACCTGTTATTATTTTTGGAGAACTCTGTATAATAAATCATAATAAATTTTAAAGCTTTCAAATTTCGCTTGTATCAGAGTAAGTCTTCCAACTTTTCAAAGAGGTGGAAAATTAATATACAGAAGTTCTTATTATTTAGTCAATTTTTAAACAATAATATGATTATTGCTTTTTATTCTATTAATCCTATTATTATCCTATTTTTTAAATATTATAAATGCGAAAGTTTGTATGTTTGTTACTCAATCACGTCGCAACGACTGAACCGATTTGGCTGAAATTTGGCACAGAGTTAAATTATAGTCTGGAATAGCACATCTAGGCTACTTTTTATCCCGGAAAATAAATAAGTTCCCGCAGCAATTGAAAAACTTCAATGCACGCGTACTAAGTCGCGGGCATCAGCTAGTTTCCGTATTGAACATTAAAGACCGTCATCCTCACTCTGGAAACAAGATTTATGTTCAAAATCTTTTACGTATCGAAAGAATAAATATATTCGGTAAATGTAATAAACCGCCCATTATTTTATGAAGGGCGAAATTTATGGTTCCCCACGTTTTTCTTAAAGAAGGCATTTGTAATTTCCGAGTTTCGAATTACAGATAAAAATGGGATGAAATTGTATTGTTTAATGCATGTGGATAACGCAGTATACTGCGTTATCCACTTTTTTACCCAAAAGGAACACTCTCTATTCCCTCACTCTCATAGTCCGATGGGACGGAAAATCCAACACGACCGGAGAGAGATCAGGCGGAGGACCGACGGCTTTACGTGCTCTTCGAGGCACGCCACCGCCAACTCCGGGGAATTTCTTGATAGAAAACCCCGAAACATTTTTTTGGCCTGACTCCGGGACTTGAACCCGGGACCTCGTCATCCGCAGTCGAACTTGTTAACCATTAGACCAACGTGGCAGTTAGCATTCTACGGGTGTATCGGCGTTCCGAACCAGTGCAGTGGTAGGTAGATTCATTTGAAGATTCGAAAGCACTTTGTTAAAGTTCAATTATTTGAATAAAAAATTATTCTATTCTATTCTATCGTCTACACGCATTTTCAATTGGGTGTTTGTCTGTTGTTAAAATGCGGTTATTCATTCATTACATTCGAAAATGTAACATATAAGAATAACATTTGGAAAAAAAGAAAATAAATCGGTCAAAAAACAAATAAGTTGTAAGCTGTTTTAATGCGACCTTATCAGTCTCTTTCACAAACGAAATTTTGTATGGAGAGTGTATAGAGCTACAATCATTATGATGCAATAGCGCTCTCTTTTTCTAACAGGAAACTTAAAAGTTATAAATAAGATAGAGCTTTATCTTTTTATTTTTCTTTTTTAAAGATATTAAAAAGAATAACATTGTGTTATATTAATAAAAACCTTTATTTTAAGTAAGTACCTCTATAAAAAAAATTGACGATTATCCAAATCGTAAAACGATCGATACGTAAAATTATTTAAGACATAAAAATTATCATCTATTCTAGTTACGATAGACGGACTATAAGCTCCTTAAGAATTAGCTACAAAATAAATAAAACTTACATAGGCTAGTTGTAGGTACTAGTACTACTACTTCGGTACTAGAAAATTGGCAGAACCTCAGCTTGTGCGGACGCAATCAATTTAGTTAACTGGTTAATTACGGATCATAATCAAATTGTGGATTGTATGCCCCAACGTGTAGTAAATTTTTCTTTAGAATATATTTTTCTATCTTTTTTATGATGATACTAGATGATACCCGCGACTTTCTGTGTAAAGTAAAGTGACATTTTACCCCGGAAAAACAGTAACCTAAGTCACGCGGATAAAATCGCGGGCAAAAGCTAGTATTAAAATAAATTAAAAAGTTTTTAAACAGAAGTTACAGGAATTTTCAGTTAGGTCACTTTAATTCTAAAGATGCGATATAAATAGTATGGTACGATAATAGATAACAATAGCTTACTTTAGTTGCTAGTACCTATGTATTTGTACTTGTGAACGACCTCTGTCTCTTACCGGAGGAAAAGGAATAGGTTCGGTATTTTAGGCTTCATAGTGCTTTATTGCTTGCTACAGTGAAAGTCTGTTCAGATCCAGTATTGAAGCTGAGCTGAAATAATAATGTAACAATAGATTTTCTTGGAAAGATTCGTATTGCAATTATGTTCGAAGTGAAATAATAAAGACTGTTCAATAACAATACTGTTGCCATTAACAGATTTTTCTTTAAATAAGAATATTAGCTAAGCTAAAATTGACTAATATCCTCTTATTCCCTCCAACTAAGCGGAAAGCTTGTGCTAGGAGTGGGTACGACAATAGTGCAACGGATTGAAAACTGTAAGGTCGCAGTTTCGAGCCCCACCCGTTGCACTATTGTCGCACCCACTCCTAACACAAGCTTTTAGCTTATTTGTAAGGGACAGGAGAATATAGGCCAAGTTCAGCTTGGCTGATATTCTTAATTAAAAAAAAGAAAAATGCGTTTGTTATAGTTTAAGATAGCTTATACTTAGAATTACCACATAGGTTACATTTTATTCCGAAAAATTAAAGATTTCCTGTGTATAACCTTCATTCACGCGGATGAAGTCGTGGGCATACAGTATTCAAATAACAATACAACTTTACTTGTTTGGAGCGCGATAGTATGAAAGTTCCCTTAATAAGTTAAGAAGATTAATTAAAGACATACATAGTATAATTGGGTTAAGTCCCGATTACAACAGATTTAGAGGATAGTGCAGTATTGCATAGCACTTTCGTTAGTGAAACAAAAGCGTTAGCGCTCAGCGGTTCAGTACCATTGTTCTCAGGTGATCAGTGGCCGGAAGGTGGCCGTAGAATAACGATGTATACAGTATCTATATTTATTACTCTACTACTCTTCATGTTAAAAGGTAAAAAGAACACGTTCAGTTTTAATGAAAACGCAATGCTGCTTTGAATACAGACACGAGGCTATCAAAATGAAATTCTCTTGAAATTCTCTTATTGCATGCAAAATTGAACATTATTTTCTTTTATTAAATGGCAACTGATAAATTTTAAGCTAAAAATAGACCGTTCAAAGCTTTCATTTTCGATGAAGTTTTTTATTTCAAGCCAACACTATTTAAAATTACTGTTTGTTTATAATGAGTATGCTTTTTTTTATTAAATCAAAATTTTTCTTTTATTTTGTAAATTTACAATGATATGGTTATTTTTCAGTTTATATTCCAAATTACTAGCCATCAGGATTTTTTTCTATTTTTTAATAATTTGCATGTTAAATCCTAACTCCACGCAGATGAAGCCGCGGGTAAAAGCTAGTACTGTTACGACATTTCTTTTAGGTTTCACGATAACGTCAGCACAGTCACCATGTACCTTGTCACCCTGCGATGTGCTGGACATATTCACCAAGAGCCAAAAAGCAGGCCAGCCAGTTAACACTGCCTGTGCTACTGATCTTCATTGGCGTAAGCTTGACCGACGGCTTCAAGCCATTGAACAATCTGGTAAATAATATATAAGAAAATTGAATGTCAATGTCGCACACCTAGATCTTTAAGGGAGACAGCACAAATAAGATCTCTATTCCCTAGACGAATAATAATTCTTTCTGACTCCTTGAATATTAAGCTGAAGTCTTAACTATAGACTGTGACCACTGTAAAGGCAGTTAGAGAAAGGGAGAATATTGGCCATTCCAACATGTTTTTTTAAATTCAAAATTCAAATTCGTTGTGGCGTTAAGGAGTAACAAACATCCATCAATGTCGCACACCTAGATCTTTAAGGGAGACAACACAAATAAGGTCTCTATTCCCTAGACGAATAAAAATTCTTTCTGACTCCTCGAAAATTAAGCTGAAGTCTGAACTATGATTACTGTAAAGGCAGGTAGAGAAAGGGAGAATATTGGCCATTTCAACATGTTTTTTTAAATTCAAAATTCAAATTCGTTGTGGCGTAAAGGAGTAACAAACATCCATCCACCTATCTTTACATCCATCCATAAATTAATATATAGGACATAGTCCAATATTTATTAGTAGTCATAGCTACAGAGCAGTAGCCTTGTTTTAATTGTATAGTGACTCATCACTAGAGTTAAGTTACTAAAGAGGCATCTTTTTTATTATTTAGAATAGCAATTATTGAGGATTGCAACTAAGCTAAGTGCAAAGTATTTTGCAGTGGCTCTTCATTGTTAGGAACTGTGCTTTTCGCTTAAACCTGTGTGAATACTTCTTTGAACCTATTCAGTCGATTTCAATATTTAAAATGAACGTGATAGAAATGTTTCATTCCAGGAAACCAAAAGGGACAGCGAGAATTAAAAATCACACTTCACACTAATATTATAAAGGCGAAAGTTTGTATGTGTATGTGTGTGTGTGTGTGTGTGTGTGTGTGTGTGTGTGTGTGTGTGTGTGTGTTTGTTACTCCTTCACGCCACAACGAATGAACCGATTTGGCTGAAATTTGGAATGGAGATAGTTCATACCCAGGATTAAAACATAGGCTACATTTTATCCCGAAAAATTACAGAGTTCCCATAGGAATTGAAAAATCTTGATCCACGCGGACGAAGTCGCGGGCATTGTCTAGTAAAATATAAATATGTAAGGTTAAATATTTTAGAATAATAAGCAAGCCCTGTCCCAAAATAAAAACCACGCTAGAAGCTTAAGCAAAAAACTTGGAAGTTAACATAAGGTTCTTCATAGAATGCCTGTTCAGAACAAAGACATACAATACCGTTAATTAAGACAATATTTCAACTGAAGTGGTGCATATTATTCTAGGAAAGAAGGAAAAATACCTACCCAGTTATTTTAAGGTGTCACAAACAAACAATTATGTATAATTACGAACTAATGATACATCAAAGCATTGAGCTTCATAATAAATTAGGGCACAAAAAAAAATGATGTGGGTAATTAGGTATGCTGTAATACAGCATAGTGTGACTTCAGCCTCCTTTTCAGGGGGTCTAGGGTTCAGATTCCAGGCACTCGCTTCTAACTTTTCAGTTCTATGTACATTTTAAGCAATTTTTCATTTTATGAGTTCTCTATTCTTCTTCTTGTGGTGCCGTCTCATATCATTATTTATCCCATTAGTGTGGACCATTACCTTCGGGCAATCCCGTTGGCGCCAATGTTCGAAGGCTCCATGCAGATGCGATGCCACACACCGCTCTCTCAAGTGCTGGAGGGCTGGCCTTACCTCGCTCTCTCCTGATTTGACCGTCCCGGCCGATTTATACACCATGTAAGTATAGGTATTAGGTATGACTTTGATACTTATGTAATACTATGAGCACATGTGTATCCGGGATACACTATAGGAAGTGCACACCGATAGTGTTCAGTGACAACCGATCTAAAGTACCACAAATCCTGTTCATTGTTACTACCAGTTTTTAACATCCAAGTTATTCCAAGTTTCAGTAATAACTCACCCGAATGCAGACCTTAGGTTACGCTTCTTAGGTGAATTATAATAATTTATAACATACTAGATGATGCCCGCGACTTCGTCCGCGTGGATAAAGTGTTTAATTCCCGCAGAAACTCTTTCATTTTCCGGGATAAAATGTAGCCCATATGTTAATATTGGATATGAGCTATCTTCATTTCAGCCAAATCCGCCCAGTAATTCACTACTGACAGTATTTAATACTAGAAGAACCGCCTGGCATTGTTTTAAGAGGACAATAAATCTGTGACATTTTCAGTGATCTCGGCACGAATAAACTGCGAACTTTGCACAAAACCACATTCAAAGGGATGCGCTCGCTAACAGAGCTGGATATGTTTGACAATCATATGGAGTTCCTGCCCTCTGGGATTTTCGACTCCCTCGTCAATTTACGAATACTGTAAGAAACTAATTACTGTTTCACTTTCAAACACAAGAACAAAAAGGTTCCCCTTCCCCATATACTGAGAGGAAAACTTACGCTTGCATTATTAATTTTAAGAGATGCGGAGAAGATTTTTATTTGAACTTTGAAAAATCTAAATCTTTCTAAAAACTACAGTTTGTTCGAATTCCAATAAAAAAGTAATTTTGGAGTAACTCGGGTACAGAAATTACATTAAAATCTTTATGCTTGTGTACGTTTGAAACTTTACAAACAAGAATCTCACAGTTGTATGCAGAGTAACCACAATTAGATTTGCCTAGTTTTCAGTAACTAATTAGTTTTCAGCATTCACATTTTTACTTAAGGCTTACAAATCTTACATCTTTCATGCTGTTAGAGCATGATGGTGCATATGTGTATAATTTTTATAATAATATTATACAATATGCATTTTCAGTTATAATAATTAATTGGGATCATTAATTTATTAAAGAGTTAAAAGCTTTATAACCTGTGGCAATATATCACTGCTAATCAGCTTTTCATGATATTGCTATTTGATTTGGGACCGTTCAAATTGTATTTCCAATGCAATTTTTGACATAAAACTGCATTGGAAATACAACGTACGATGCGCTACGCGACGGACTCGTAGGTGGGCTACGATTTTGTTCTACGAATATAAATAAATAAATCAGTATCGACTAAGTTAGTGTGTTAGTAACAATTCATACTTGTTCATCATCATCGTTTATCACCCATAAATGGCTCATTACGGCAGGTCTTGTCTTAGTAGGGTTAAAATTGATAATCTACCGCGCTGGCCCAATGCAAATTAGAATACTTCACACACATTTGAGAACATTACGGAGAACTCTCAGGCGTGCAGCTTTTCTCAAAATATTATCACCATCATCATATTATGTTTACGCACGTTGTACGCACATTATTATGAAAAGTCAGAGATCCGAGAGCAAGGATCGAACCCGGGACCCCCGAGCAGGAGACTACAGTTCTAATTACTAGGCTTTCACACTCTCTATTTGTATTTTAGTATTGCTAATGTTAATTAGCGGAAATGTTTTTTCAGACGCTTACAAAGGAACTATTTAGAGGAAATCAATAACGATGCTTTCCGGTATACGAAGAAGTTGTTTCACGTGGATTTATCCAACAATTTCCTGTATACACTTCCGGAGCGTCTATTTGTGAACAATTCTTTCTTGGAAACAGTTGACATTTCGAATAACCAGATTGTTTATATACCATCCTTCACGTTCATTGGACTGAAGTCATTGTTGATTTTGGATTTATCAAAAAATAAAATCCAGCAAATTGAAAATGGAACCTTCGTATTAAAGAGTCTCCAAATATTGAAACTCTCTGATAACAAAATCAGTAATATCACAGAAAATGCCTTTGAAAATCTCTCGTCTCTGGAGACACTGCTGTTGGATAAAAACAATTTGATGAATATACCCAGCAATTTATTTTGCAATCTTTACTGTTTGACCTTCTTGGATTTATCGAACAATCACATAATCAGTGTAAGTATTGTAAACCTATAACTTATTACCTAAAATTTATACATCAACCATTAACTACGATCTCACCTGATAGTAAGTGACTATACAGACCAAGATGGTAGCGAGCTAACTTGGAAGTGGTATGTATGGTAGTGTACATTCAACCCATACCCCTAATCTGTTCCTTCACGTCAGCGTGCTGGAACGCTATAGCTTGGCGACACGTCTTTGACGGTAGGGTGGTAACTTGTAACCGGTCTCTACAGGGTATCGTACCGGAACTTTTAATCACTTGGCAGCACCAAGTGATTACTTACGAGTTCCGGTACGATGTTGACGGTACCAGTAACTATCTTCTGCCAAAGCTTTCCACGAGACAAAAAATGTTTAAGTTTTGCTAAAGAATAAATGAATAAATAATGTACTCGTAAGTTCCTATTTACGAAGCTACATACAGCGTTTTACCAATTATAGATAGAACTAGCATGTCGGGATGTTTCAATGGAACAAGCTATTATAGAAATAAGATACATTTGAATTTGCAAGGAAATTGCAAGGGAATTGCTGATACTAATTTCTATGTCAATTTTCTTTATAAGTAATTCAATTCAATTCCCAATCAGTGTTCTTTATAAGTATCTCCTTTGTGGGTATAATTATGATTGCATACGTTGAGCCTGGAGAACGAGTTCAGGATAATTATGGAGAATTTATTTTCAGAATTTAAAATTATTCGTCTCAAGATATTAACAATACGTTACTTGAGCTGAAACCCTACGTCCCTTTAGTACGAGTTTGTACGTTTTGATATCGTCGATAGAATTTCTAGCATCGACCTGGCTAAAATGAATTTGGCTACTTCAATTAATCGTAATCAATAGTACTGATTTTTGTTTCAGAAAGTGCCCGCTTGAGGCGCTGGCCTTAAAACAATGTAGGCAATAAGTTACCGTCCATTTTACTCGTGTCGTTGTAGGGTTTCGAATTTCGATACTCCGAAACTGGGAAGCGCAGGGTTGGCAGACCCCCACTAGGTGGACCGACGACATCAAACGAGTCGCAGGGAGCCGCTGGATTCAGGCGGAGCGAGACCGAGACTTTCGGAGGTCCATGCAAGAGACCTAAGTCCAGCAGTAGACATCTATAAGTTGATAAAGAAGAAGAAACTGGTTATGTAGCGCCGGTTTCGTAGGCGGCCGGCCGGAGGCTCGAATTCTAAATGCCTACAATAGAGATGTAGAAACTCTTAACTCTCTCTCTTATTAACACTTATTATCTTATTAACTCTCTGTATGATTAATTACATTAAACAAATCGTTCAGTTAACAGGTCTGGAATTCCAAAACTTGAAACAACTTCGAAATTTGGATTTAAAGGGCAACTTTATATCAGAGATTCCGGATGAAATTTTCGCAAACTGCTCAAATTTAGAGAAACTGGATCTGTCTAAAAACAAATTACGCTTCTTGAATATCTCAGCGTTTCAAGGCTTGCAAAATCTTACATCTCTCATACTCTCCGACAATCAAATATACGAGGTGCATTTCAAAACCTTTTCAACTTTGAAGAATCTTACTACATTGTGAGTATAAAAAACGCGGAATGCCTCCGCTTCAAAATTTATGTTATGTTTTTAATTTCTGCAACAAACAATCACACAAACAATCTTGGTACCCGAAGAACTCTTTTTCTTCAAATTTCTTTGTAGTAGGTACTCGTATTTGTTACCCTAAAAAAAATTCAAGCTACCTGCTTTTTTGTATCGTTCGCTATTTATTATTTGTGTTAATTCCTATTTATACAAATTAATAAAATTGAAGTGTCTGTTTGTAATATCAATATAACAGTTTTCTACTAAATGCATATGAAAGTAAATACGGTACTTATAACAAAAACAATTTTTAAAATTTTTGTCTGTGTGTCTGTTTGTTTGTTCCGGCTAATCTCGGCTGGAACGACTTTGACGGGACTTTCACTGGTAGATTGCTGATGTCGGGAGTAACTTAGACTACTGTTATAACCGACTTTGGAAAAAGGAAGAGAAGTAGCAGAATTTTTCTACCTAAGTATATTGACATGTCCGTGATTTTTAAGCTGATTTGCATGAATTTTTTTTAATCGATACAAAAACTTTACGAGATAGTCCCAAAAAACTTCGGCTTCTAACTTTTCAATCCTGACGCTACAGGGGTACTGCCCCTCTAAACTGTGGGGTTTTACGATCTCTTTGTGCGTGTCCGCTAGTACCTACCTTTACCATTATCTGAAACTCCGGATAGCTCGCGTAGACACAAATAGAACCGGATAATCCTGCTAATGGAACTTTTAATTCCATTAATGAAGCTCCAATTCAAAAGGTTACAGGTTAGGTTAGGTTTTAGAACCTCTATAACTTATTGGGCAAGGAAAGGGCTGAAATTCGAAAGGTCGACGGTTCAAAAATCAGCCGTTGCAATATAATATTTTCATGCTCATTTCTAATACAAGCTTTCCGCTTAATTTGGAGGGAAGAGGATAATATTTGTCATGCTTATGAAATGTGTGAATATGTGATGTTTTGATGGAACATAAAAAGTTAAAGTTTAACGAAAGCAACAAAGCATTTTTTTTTACTTTTCTTTGTAATTTGTAAATCTACTTTTTTCAAGCTGCGTCGTGAAACGCATCGCGTTGCCTCTGCCGCGGCTTGTCTCCACCAAACCAGTCCAAATGCAGTGCAGATTTAATTGTTTGACGTTGTGAGGTGCCGCGGAGTTTATTTATTAATTCAAAACACATAAAGATAATTACCACCAATAATATTAGGAAAGGTTTACAAGATTACTTGCTTTTATTAATTTCCTTTTTTTTAGGTATCTGGACAATAACATGTTCCCTTCCTTGCCATCTCGAACCTTCGACTACCTGCCAAAGCTGGCGAACGTTAAACTGTCAAACAACCCCTGGCACTGCGATTGCCACGCTCTCTACGTGTCTGCGTGAGTCTACTTAAACTAGTGCCTTTTCAAATAATTTATTGAGTCAATACAACTTAAAAATACAAAAAGGTCACACAAACATCATTACCAAACTAAATAGCTACAGTTGTGTAAAATATAATTTACCACAACATTGTGCACCTGTTTTCCGAACTAGTTAAAACTGAATCTCGGAAAACAGGGCCACCAGCTCGGAGACATAAATACAGACAGAATAGACGATGTATATTGCTACAAGTTTTATGTACCATACTGATGTTCTACTTTAAAGGATTATAGAAAAATAAATCATATTATGTTGTCGTGTATTACGACTTTCAAAGTAAAGTAAGGTTATTACTTCACTTTTTCAGATGGGTACGTCTAAATGAGATGAAAATATGGGACTATTCACCAACATGTGTATCGCCTTGGTACCTTGAAGGCCATTTTCTCAAAAAGCTTAAATTCCCAGAACTTTGTACCGGTCAATGGGCCAGTATGGTAAACCTTTCCCCTAGATTACCAATGCAGCAACTACTGTCACTTAATGTGAGCGTGAACCGGAAACCGCAAGAAAGTATGGAGCAAATCGACGTTGACATGGACGATTGGAATTAACAATGTACAGAAAAAATTCTAAAGTGGGTAAAACAAGTATCCATTGTGCATTTTCTTTGTGAAAAGTTTTACCTTTAATAAAAATGTGTTTTGTACTACTGTGTTTTATTAAGCTATTGCATAGCTTCTATCGCGAGCCAGCGTGGAGACCGAATCCAGAAATTCCGTAACGAAAATAACCTGACACGGGACTCCTCTACGGTGAGCCGCTAGATGGCGCATTTTTTATCAACGCCATATAGCGGTGAGCCGCTAGATGGCGTTGTTAAAAAATGCTATGCAACAGCTTTACCGCGGCAGTCCCCGAGTGCAACACGTCTTTTTTTGTTTTCTTGCCGTATCAACTTGAGAACAATCAAAGTAGATAAATTAATATGAGTTATCTTATCCTTATCAGTTTAAACTTGACAATAGCTTTAATCCTACAATTGCAGTCTATGGTGAAATGGGAATTAATAATGCTAGAACAGTAATGATATCAGCTGGTGTTCGAATTACAAGCACGCAGCTCTTCTCTGAGTTATACCTATGCGTTTTCAGCATCGTGAGGAAACTTTTATGCCTGAGAGTTCGCCATAATGTTCTTAAAAGTGTGTGAAGTCTGCCAATCTACACTGGACTCTTAAATATGGACAATGGCCTGAACTTGTTTCACAAATTCAATACAAAATTTTTTAGAATTACTATCAGAACGTCTTTACTCTTCGACTAAACATTCCACGGCGATAACGATATTGGCATTTAGAAATAATAAACATTGCAGCTGGGTCAATTTTTTTTTAATTTCGAACAAAATACTCTATCAATATCTAATGTTTCTTTTCATAATTTTAAAGTAGGTATGCTTCTACTAAATTATTTGTTCTTTGACAAAATAACTTCAAAAGGAATTTTTTATCTAGTCAGAAGTTAATAACAGTAACTACTTTTACATTTATTTGTTCCGTGATAAATACATGCCTTTTTATGCAGGTATTATAAATGTCCACCGTGTCACTCATTATAACGTCGAAGATAATGACTTTATCATATTTCCTCGCAAAGATATCAATCGATACATACCCTGTTAATCGTCGTCATCATCATTATCTAAATATAGTCACGATAGATATGGATTCAGTTTTGTTGTCGCCATTACAATAAGTGTAGTGTTTTGATAGACTTCATTTTCTTTAACCATTATCCTTGAAGACCATAATAAATTATCTTGGTAATTAACGGCGTTTATTTTCATAAAATCTGGTGTTTAGTGAACTGTGTAACATGACAATAAATAAATTATAAAATGGAAAACACTTTTCTGTGCTTACTTTTAAGTGTTCTTGTATACATATCAGTGCCTGCCAGTGGTAAGTTCGAGAACATCCTGGGATTATCTTAGGGTTTCCCCGGTTGTCTATACTTACAATAAAGCTGTAACGGGACGAACTCTGTACACTATATATATTTTGAAAATTTTAATCGAAGGATGCTTTGTCGATACTGAGCTCAAAACAAATTATTTTTGAATTTTTGTCTGTCTGTCTGTCTGTGCGCGCATCACGCAAAAACTACTGTACGGATTTGAATGAAATTTGGTATAATGATAGCTGATACTCCGGGTCAATGTATAGGATACTTTTTATCCTGATAAACAAAAAGGTTTATCCGCGATAGGGGATGAAAGCTTTTGTTGATTTTGCACCATAACTTCGTCAAATCTACAAATCAATCAAATAACTGTATGTACTTTTGGAAATATTTTTTCTAATTTTGGTGAAGATCTACTAAATATTATCGGAGATAGAGTACATAAACAGATAGAGTACTTCTCGCAGATAGTAGCAAGTCACTCTAAACTTTTTCCACGCGGACGAAGTCACGAGAATCGGCTAGTCTCTAATATGTTGTAGGTCAAAGCCGAAAAGCCGGTGTACTGATCCTGGTAGACTTATTTATTTAAATCAATTATTATGATGTAAGTAAGTATTAATCAAGTATGTATGATGAGATGGTGGAGTGGTGGAATTAAACTGACGCTATAGACAATATTATATCTACTGCAAAATACTTATTTTTATTTATTTCAGGCTGTACAATTGACGGCTTAGATTCGATTGTAGCTGCCTCTGAATCTATTAATGATACTTTTAGAGGGAATATTTGGGATAAAAATACATCAGACATCGCAGGTCAGTTCTAACAAAATACAATATCAAATCTCTTTTATTAGCTCATTAAGCAACTTAACTCACCTTATTTACATAATTCAGTAAAAATTATACACAAATATAATATAATTATGCATGTTTTATTATAATAAGTGTCGATTTATTTTCTAGTTGGTACACTTATTTACTTACAGAATATTTTATTCCTATAATCGTATACACGCAAATGATTACAATGAAACTACTGGACAAAATTTTATTTACTAGTAGTATTACAGTTATTATTATTTCAAGTTAGAGCAAATCATAATATGTAAATATACCTACTAGAAAATAATTCGACACATTGTTAGTATGCATTTATTATATTATTATATTATGAGTATGTTTTACAGGTATAGAAAGCACACAACACGCAGACGGACTAAACAAAGGACCCTACGTAGCTATTTCACATAACAATGCAAGATTGATTATTTCTACGAACGATGCGTTCGAAAACTATGAGGAATATGAAACAGCGATGTCTATGGTATTCACGATAACTTTTACATGTACCGGTGGTAGTACAAGAAGTTTTGTAAGTTAATTCAAACATTATTTTAGTTTAATTATTAGATACTAACAGCTATCCGATTTCTACGACTAGAATGGTATTGAGAATAACTAAAAAGACTAATAAATTATGTCTGATCCGGGCCTAAGCTGAAAATCTGAAGCCCGTATTGTTCGCATTTACGATTTACGGCGTATAATGAAAGTGCTGTCACTTCAGCCCTTTTCGGGCTAGATTTAGCACTTTCAAAGTTGAACTCGCTTCTCATTGCTTAATCACGAAAAGGTCAACGTGGCTCTAATTGTTGACATTAATAATGATAAGCAACTTGAGGTCGAATCTGTAAAAGCTGTATCAATCATTGCTACCGTCTCAATTGTTATGATTGGCTGAATGTATCTCGTTCTTTTTGCAACAATGTATTTTAGCCAATAGCGCGTGAGAATATCCACAGGTGATTGCAATCATCACACTGTAGTAATCATTTTTAGAGAATCATACTTCAGGTTTCAGTAGAAAACATTAATATTCTGTCACTAGCTGATGCCCTCAACTTCATCCACGTGGATCTAGTTTTTAAATTCCCGCGGGAACTCTTTGATTTTCCGGGATAAAAAGTAGTCACTCACCGTTGTCACTCTCCGGTTCCTTAACTATACCCATGCAAAAAATCACGTCGATCCATAGATCTTTTGCAGCGTTATTGAAGGACAAACCAACAAACAAATACACTTTCGCATTTATAATATTAGTAAGGATATTAGTAAGGATTTGGAAACCGCATACGGCGTAGGGATACGTGGCGTGAAATCACCAAACGTTGTAATCATTTTCGTGGCACACATCATCGTTTCGATACATTACATCCTGATTTTGATTCAAATCATCCGAGCAAGGCTGGTATACCTAGATTATATCAGATATTGGATACGGTACGTTTGGCGTATTTATTTATGCGATTCTCTAAAGTAAAAAGCTTTAGTATTCTCTTATTAAGCTGAAGAGTTTGTTTGTTTGAACGCGCTTATCTCAGGAACTACTGGTTCGAATTGAAAAATTATTTTTGTGTTGGATAGTCCATTCATCGAGGAAGGCTTTAGGCTATATAACATCACGCTGATCATAATAACAGAAATTGACGCGGACGAAGTCGCAGGCAACAACTAGTACAAGATATTTAAGCTACAACGTCGCATCACCTTGCGTGTTGAATATGTAACCATCCCTGTCTGAAATTGTAAACAACATAATGGCATTTTCATTCATCTTAAGTTTTCGATATAAGGTACCTCATGTTTCTCAGTAAAACTTTCTTGTCCTAAACAGTGTTCTTTTTTCAGGTGTTTGAAGTAAGAATCATAGATACAAACAACCATGACCCGCTGTTCTTACCAAACAACAACTACGAGTTTCTCATTGTACCACCAATACCATCAGGTTTTCTGATAACCAACTGTGTGGACGATATCATTGTCAGAGACATTGATTTAACGACTGAGAGAATAGACTTTGAGATTTCGGGAAGTTCGCTATTTCAAATCACGTACCAGAACTCAACCAACGCCAAAGAGTTTAAAGCAGATTTGAGAACTACAACAGTGATCAGATCAATTCCTGAGCCGATTGTTCTCACTGTAACAGCTACGGTAAACATTTTCCCTTCCTTTCTGTGGTAGATATTGTAATAATTATTATGTTTTATGAGTCCCGTCAATGATACGATGAAAACTGACCAGATAATGGCTTTAAAACATTGTCATATGCCTTCCAAGTTAATCCTAACTTAGACGACCACTAGGTGAGATCGATGTCCAGCTTAGAATATTTAAAATCCTCTATGAAGTCCTGAATTAACGGCTAACTAAAATTTTAATAGTCTGTACTGAGGTTGTGAATGAGATTGCTGGTCTTTAACTAATGATAAATAAGTATGAAGTAATAGCTTTTGCCCGCTTTTGACTGCGTATGCGTGGAATTTTTTAAAAATCCCACCTTTTTTTTTTTGAGTAAAAAGTAGCTTTTCCTCTCCTATTACTCTTCAGTTTTTCAATTATATACATGCAAAAAATCACAACGATCAATTGCTCCGTTACTGCATGATTGAAAAAAAATGAACCGCTAAGGTGTGGAACACCCTTCCAGCATCCGTGTTTCCTGCCACCTATTAATTTGAGTACCTTCAAGGCAAAAGTGAATAGGCATCTTCTAGGCGAGCGCACTCCAACCTAGACCTCATCAGTGCTATCCTATACAAAAAAAAATAAAAGCAAACACACTTTTGCATTTATAATATTGGTAAGGAAGCAAGAATACTCTTTCATTCTCAGGATGTAGACAGAACTGGCGATCCACGAAGGACAGCAACCGCCACTGTGAAATTAACAGCAGACACCGAGTTTACGTTTCCCGATGAACCAATTTTCTCGCAGCCCTTCTACTTAGCCACTTATACCAGGGAAAATGAACTTATTCTCCGAGACTCCATTTCCTTGGCTCAGGGTTTTGACGAAGGAGTAATATTCAGTTTTGATGGACGTGAGTAATACGTAATATACCAAACAACACCACTTTTAGGCAAACTTCAGAGTCTCGATCAAAGTGGCCGCCTTTTCGTTGTTTTTTAAAAAAAGCAGGAGGTTCTAAATTTTTTCAAAGTCGTTCTCATCGTGGTAGAATAGCATTATTACAGGTAGTATAGGTCCTAAAATCTCTAGTCCGGATTAGCGGAAATATATTTTTACAGTTTCTTGAAAATATGTAGATGATGTGGACTCCGTTTTTTAATCTGTTAAATCTTATCTTTATTTTATTGTGAGTAACAAAGTGTTTTATATGCATACCATATAATAACTGCTATAACTACCAAGAACATAAAAAAGCTGTAAATTTTTCAATTCCCTTGGACACAAGGACGAAATATAAGAGACCAAGTATAAATTATTGTTTGCTCTCTTGTACTCTGTCTCGTTAACTTATCCCGCTGCCCAGCCAATGAAGAGTGTTTCAATACGACGTTTGTGTGTTCTAAACGCGAGTAGATTCTAAAGAGTTGCAATAATTTTTTTAAATATGGTAAACTTCTTATCCTATAGTTCCAGTTTTACTTATTAATGTGTAATTAATAAGAACACGTATAGAAGCAGAGAGTGGTGACTATGTTCTATTAGTTTTGAGTTGTGCTGAGTCTTGTTTTTTTATTAAAAAAAACACAATTCACGAAACTATCAATATATAATTGGTCAAATACGAGTCGGATTCGAATACGAAGGGTTCCGTACCAAAAAACGCTGGCGAACAAATCAGCTAACCAGAACGATTGATTGATTTATCGAGATGATCTGAAATATGTTTCGTTCGTTGTAGATTTGGTATGAGATTGCATATCCTATACATCATTGATCAGAGATTTTCATGATGTATACAATTATACATAGTAGGTACATTGTATTTTATTTACAGAATATTCACAGTATTTTGAACTTGTTACGAATGGAAATTATGTTACTTTCGACATGAAGGAACCGGTACCTGTTAAATTATACAGAGAGGTTCAAATATTACTCGTCGTTAAGGCAGAGCGAAATTATACAAGCGGTGCCACAGCTACAGTTGTTGTACAGTTGCCAGAAGGTAAGAATAATTAATAAAGCTACATAGTAACGCAGGATAGTCCTCAAAGGTCAAACTTTAAGGCGTGGATAGCTTCGGTGTTCTCCATATGCACAGATTATCCGCTATCACCTCTGGAGGTAATCAGTCCCCACATGAGTAGATTATTGGGAAGCATCGGCTTCAACAGCTCATCTCACTTATCGAAGTGACAAGACGAGAAGCGTGACGAGAAGCTTAATGAAGTATTATTCTCGTCACGCTTTGGTGGGGCTTAGACGTGCCACGAATGGGACACGGTGCAAATATCTTCTGTATCAACTAATTTATGCTCCAAACTGAATCCGTGCCATGATCAAGCCAAGTTCATACAAAAAGGCTGTTTTACTTTATGCCATAGCAGGATAGAACCGTGCCACGGATGGGAGACAGTTGAACTTTTCCTTCAAAGGCAAGGCAAGGCGAACGTGACTCTTTGACTATGTCCCGTCCTAAGCGAGGCACAGCGTGACATTCATATTATGTAGTACTACGTGCCTGCCCTCCTGCCTCGTCGCGTATTATATTTATACTAGCGTTTGCCCCCGCGACTTCGTCCGCGTGGAATTAGGTATTGTGGTGGAATTTTCAAAAACTGTGACACACGTACTTCTTTATTTTTAACTGAAAGCTCTAATACCAACTTTGATGGAAACAGCTTGAAAAATGACGGAGTTTCATATAAACTTCTATCCTGAAGGTTGAACTGTAAAAATTTCAAGTTTCTAACTTCAGTAGTTTAGGCTGTGCGTTGATATCTCAGTCAGTCAGTCAGTCAGTCAGGACTTTGAATTTTATATATATATAGATAAGTACATAGTTTTCATTTTCCAGTTACTGAACTAGCATTCGAGATTGGAGTATATGAAGGATCTATTGAAGACGATATATTAAATCTCGGTGATCTACAACTGAAGCAAGGATATGAAGACACGATTATCATCGTAGACATTACAAGCGGTAAAAAATGACTTATTGTAAAATTAAATGGCCTAATAATGAAAAACTTTTTACAGATTGTTCGTTGTACCATAGTGCGGGTGACAGGTCAATAGAACGTTATTTACTTTATATGTACTACATATACTGTTCCAATCATAAAAAAAAAAAAAAAATTTGAAAAGAGCAACTGCTGAGTTTCTTACCGGCTCTTCTCAGCAGAATCTGCATTCCGAACCGGTGGTAGATTTATGACGTGTCATAAGAGCTACAAGTTAGCCTACATGAAATAAATTAATTTTGAATTTGAATTTGAATAAAACTTGACTTTCTGAAAAATTATCGTCTCAATAAATTTTAATGGTGTGAATTTGATCCTATGCTCTTCCCGCACTGCATCCGATCCGAATCCGAGAATTCTCGATCCGAAGTAGCCATAGTAAATATTATTCGTATGAAGAGTTGCGCACAAGGTTCGAATTTTGCTTCCCATATGGTACAAAATAACGTTGCATTTACCTGTCACCCCCACAAGTTACAACGAAAAAAAAAACAATTCTTTATTATTATTCTTTCAGATTACAAATCTTACTTTAGCGCAAGCATTGATGGAAATACTATTACACTGTCAATGGACCCTTTGAGTGATAGTGTTATAAGAGAAAATAACTTCATCAATCTACAAGTTACTGCTGCATCCAATTTAAATAGTACCGCGACTACTGTAGTTACTTTGGAGATAATAAAAGATGACATCACTACACCTGTCTTCGAAAGAAACATTTATACTGGAAGCTACGCTCAAGAAACGGGATTGAGTTTAGAGCAAATCGTCTTAATACAGGGCTATGATAATACGGTTAACGTAACTTTAGAAGGTGGTAAGTGTTAAAATATTACATGTAGTTAACATTGTGATGAGATCAATGGAAAAATAGAAGCATTCATTAATTGTCTTCATGAAACATAAAAGCGCATGTAACCTTATTATCAATGAATACTGCTAGATAAAATATTTAGTATAATTAATTAATACAAGTTTTGTTATCTTACTTTCTTACATAGTGACTAATGCAAACAAAATGTTCCTTTGTGATTTACATAATTGTAATTATGTATTATTAATTCCTGCATTCCACTACAAAGTGTTTTTTTTTATTGGTTGACAAGATAGGCCTTGACTGCGATCTCACCTGATGGTAAGTGATGATGCAGTCTATGATGGTAGCGGACTAATGTGGAAGTTGTATGGCAGTGTTCAACCCACACTCCTAATAGGTTTCTACACGCCATCGTGCCTGAACGCTAAATCGCTTGGCGTCACGTCTTTGACGGTACGGTGGTAACAAGCCACGGCCAAAGCCTTCCACCAGACCAGACCAGAAACAATTCAGAAAATATAAATTTCCAAATTGTCCCCGCCGAGAATCGAACCCTCCCAGTTATAAAACCACAGTGCTCACCACTGCGCCAGGGAGGTTTAAATTAAATTATATTAATTTTTACAATAAATATTTCAGAACATTCTAGTCTATTTGAAAAGAAACAAGACGGGCCCCAAATCTCGCTGACAATGACCTCAGTGCCGTCGGAACTCTTAGCAGAGGGAAACATATTGGTTTCTGTACGTGCCACGAAACCCAGGACTGTTGGAGCTAATACTGCAGTGCGGATAGCTTTACCTATAGGTAATAAAAGAACAGTAGAATAGTCATGAAATGCTTTTTCATAGCAAACGATGCAAACATATAAAAGGATTTTAACGAACTTATTTTTTAAATTAGTTCAGACTTAGTTTTTGAATGACGATGTGTAAGGGAAACGACGACGTATGTGTAAGGGAAAGGTATAGGTATGAATAAGTTGTTTATTAAGCCAAGAGATATAATTATTTATTTTATTAAAAACCTCATTTTGAAGTTTGAAGCAAAGATCTTATTAATTGAACAAGTTGATTATGTGCCAACCATAATTTTGGGAAACAACTTCGAGATAACTATGCCTAGTAATAAGCTAGTAATAGAACGAAAACCATACAATTATAAACTACTATTAATACTTTTTACATCATAGATACCTGACAATTTAGATTTTGGGTTCAAGACTTAAAATATGGTCATTGAGCATATATTTAAGTCAATGCCATTAAGCGAAAAAAAAATGTCTTACACTTTGTGGCATCTTATAATAATATATTACGACCATAACATTATACATAGTCACGATTTTACATTTTATTTCTATTTGTGCTAAGTTTATATTTGTTTACTTCTGTCAAATTTTTCCTTTTCCAATAACACTTATTACAGCTAGAGAATTGAGGTTTGAGAAGTTCATGTACAAAGGAAACTTTGAAGACAATATTATTGCTCTCGAAACGATTGTTTTGAACGTGGGCTACGATTCGGACGTTATCTTCAGCCTCACGGGAGGTAAGATGAAGACAAAAATATAATTAAAGCTTTCCTGTTTTCTTAATTTACACATATTATTATTTTGATTCCTTATTTTTTTATTCAGTGACAAGATAGTCCTTGTCTGTGATCTCACCTGATGGAAAGTGACGATGCAGTCTAAGATGGTAGCGGACTAACTTGGAAGGGGTATGGCAGTGTCAATTCAACCCATACCCCTAATTATTTTCCAATTTGTAATTATTTCATTCCAAAATCAATTCTTTTTTAAAAATATTTGAATACTAGAAATAAAAAAGGGTCTAAGTGCCAAAAATTTCATCTCGGTTTTTTTTATTTTATTATTTAGTATTTGCCCTCGCCAACTACTACTACTACTACTGGTAGACTAAACGACTACCGTTGTAAAGAATTTTATTGTAATAATAACCATGTGAAGTTTAAAATAAAAGAAATATGTTTAAATGTTTTATTAATTATTTGAAACACAAATTCTGCTCTTTTTTGTTTTGGTTTTGTGTTGCGACATCGACATATGCGTTCTGCATCGCATTCCTCATTGTTTGGAGTTTTTTTTCTTTCCAATATTCATTTATAATGCTAGAAGTTTTCTTAGGATAATAGTGACGTGGATTCCCGGATCCTTCCGAATGTGATGAGACTAAGGCTGTAATATATGTCATACTAGCGGCCCGCTCCGGCCTCGCACGGGTATAAAATATATTATAGCCTATGTCATTCACTGTTAATGGATGTTATTATACATATAAACCTTCCCATTCAATTACTCTATCTATTAAAAAAACCGCATCAAAATCCGTTGCGTAGTTTTAAAGATTTAAGCGTACGTAGGGACAGAGAAAGCGACTTTGTTTTATGCTATGTAGTGATTTGCGTCTCGTTTTAACTCTATTTTTAGTCTGAGTTGAGTCAGATCACGCTATTTATCTTAGCATAAGAGAACGAGATTTGGACGATTAGATTTAACGGTTATAGTCAGACATTAGTGACAATAACCGGGACCGACGGCTTAAGTTATCATACTCTTCGAGCACGGAGGCAACAAAAGGCCCTAGAGTCAGTCCAGTTACTAACCGGGGTCAACGTTGCTTAAGCGGCGTTATCGTTTGATATGCGCTGTTTCAACTAGGCCACGCCTAACAGAAATATTTATTTTCGTAAAAAAAAAAATAACAATTATATGTAATGTGTGTTGTTGTATCTTATTAACAATTTTCTTATAGATCACGCGGACTTTTTCAATTTAAATGTTACAAATAACGAAATAAGATTAGGCGTCAAGGAGCAACTACCAGAAATGGTTGTAGAGAATAGTTTTCTCATATTGGTCCTTAGTGCATCTGGTACCAACACCGTAACTGCTACGGCGACTATAATACTAGAGATACTAAAACAAGACACCGTAACGCCTGTATTCTCCAAGTATATCTATGAAGGCAACTACATCAATAGTAGTCACATCGATTTTGAAACTATCACTTTAATTCAGGGCTACGATGATACGGTTAATTTTGGTTTAGATGGAGGTAAGTGTATATAAATCATTACTTATATCCTTACCATCTTTACTTCCTTACTTGTTCGTTTATTGTTTTGTCCTTCTCTCACATAATATTTGTAACAAAAAAAGCGTTTTATCAATTTTTTGAAATACATTACAAATTAATCTAACAATTCCCGTTTTAATTAGACAATCTTATTTTTAATACGAATACTTGACAATTTTCAGAACATGCAAAGTATTTTTCAATAAACTCTACTGAAAATGCCGTCATGCTGACGCTGAAATCTGCCATACCCGAAGATTTGATATTTAATGAAAAAGTCCTGCTATTCAGTGTGAGGGCAGAAAAATCTAGGACAGTTGGAGCTAATGCTGCCATTTCCCTCAAATTCCCACAAGGTAATATAGTGATGTGCAAAATGCAGATAAAGTATCTAATTTCATAATAATAACTAACTTAACTAACTTCATAATGTACTTTATTATAATGTACTTTATTACAGTACATTTGTATGGATTTTTCAATTGAAGTATTGATTTATATTGTCTATCGTGAATAAGAAATTTTTTATATCAATGTCGAATTCTCTCAAACGATTATCTCGTGCTTTTGCTTCATTATAATATAATGTTTACTAAATCCTTACTAATATTATAAATGCGAAAGTGGGTTTGTTTGTTGGTTTGTCTTTTAATCACGCTGCAACAGAGCTACGGATCGACGTGATTTTTTGCATGGGTACAGTTGGGGACCTGGAGAGTGACATAGGCTAATGACATAGGCGAGATTTTGAAAACTAAATCCACGCGGACGAAGTCGCGGGTATCAACTAGTTTCATAATATTTAAAGAAAATTTAAGCTATTGTAGAAAATACTCATGATTTGAATTCCTTTATTCCCTCCGATTGTGCGTGAATGTCTTCCGGAAGTAACACGGCTTGAATTCACTCCAATAATTTTAATAGGAAATTCAATTAGCTACTCCATAAACTGAGTTAGTTTGGCCCGAACATCACTTTAGTTACGCTGATCGCTATTATTGTACTCTCTATCCCTTCTAAGCTTGACTGACATTGATGTGGGAGCCCCTGTGCGTATCATTGCAGAGTTTCGGAGATTTATCCCTGCATTAGCATTTAAATCTATTATACTAGTACGACGATAAATATAATTGTTGTTTGTATTTGAAACTTACTACTCAGTATGTAAAAAGGTATCTTATCATCTAATTTTGGATCAGGATATCACATATTATGATGATAAAAAATGTCTGTCTCCGTCTACGTATAGAAATACGTATATTCGCTTAACGGTTACTTGGTCAGTATACTCGTACTTAAAATAAACCTTTTGAAGATAACGTAGATAATAAAATATAATTACTTATTACAGATCTAACCGAACCTACTATTCTGAGATTTTCACAAAACACTTACAGAGGTCTATTGAATGATAGTATTTTGATTGTGGACGACATTATTCTTGAATCAGGATTTACGACGGAAACTAAATTTTTGCTAAGCGGAGGTAAGACATCTTAGGGCATAATTCTATTATCCAGCCTAGTGCGATAAAAAAAATCCGTACCATTACACATCGTATGAATTCTTCGAATAAATAACAACATACATAACATCAACATTAAGGTGATAAAAACAGGAATGAAAATAAATTGGTAACGCCTGGTCTCTCGGTACAGAGTAGTATATTCCTTGCGCCTGATCAAATATTCAGCACCTCTGAATGGAATATTTTTTTTTATTATTTTTGTTTTGCCATGGAGTATCTACAACAATTTGATTAAAGACTATTACCGTTCTTATGATATAGCATTGAGAAAACATGTTTTTTTCGAAACATGAAATATGTATGTTTGAAAATAATAGAGCAGTTCAAAATAAGTTTTATACAGCTAATACTCTAATAGTGATGAAATAACTAACACATTATGATGTACAGAATTTCTTCATAATATTAATTATTATTTTACTACTTTTTCAGACTCTGTAGACAATTTTGCTGTCTCAAATAATAACAACGTGATTTCAATAGAACTATCAAATACTGCGGCTCTGGAAGATTTAAAAAATTACAAACATATAGTTCTTGAATTAGAAGCATCTAGGGAAAGGGCTGTATCTGTAATATCTACATTGATAATTGATATACCCGTAATTCAAGTTATAATACCAGTATTCGAGAAAGCTTTTTATATTGGCACTTTCACAAAAGACAATGGATTAGAATTTACAGAAGAAATAGCCTTAAAATTGGGATTTGATGAAACGGTGACCTTTGAATTAGAAGGAGGTACTTTTATTAATCTACTTTGATTCTTTTTTTAGGGTTATAACTTAACAGATTTATTATAACTTTCTTTTATTTATTTTACTTTAAATATTAATTCATATTGTTTATTGTTTTTAGATAATGCACAATGGTTTTCCGTATCACAATATGGAAATTCTGTCTCTATAATATCTAACGTGACAAATCCATTACCAGATGACGTGTTTTTAGAAAACGATCACTTGCTTTTTACTATTATAGCACATAAAGCGGATACTATTGGTGGTCGAGCGGTGATATCCATAAGTTTGTTAAAAGGTCTGAAAAAAATTATTTTAAAATACTTAACTGTTATTGTCTTTATATGCGTTTCTTATATTAATATAGTCTATGATAGATAAAATTCATCACACTATAGCGACGGAAATTGGCACAGACACAGATCCATCTTGGAGAATACTTTTAACTGCCGTTAACTTTTTCATGTAAAAGCTCCTTAAAATATATTTATGAAACGAAATCCACACAATTGTTATAAGATTAGTTTTATAAATTGTGTGAAAAATATTTTTTTAGATTTCACGGTCACGGAACATCTCGCTTTTTTGAAAGACTTTTATACTGGATATATCGAAAATAATACACTGACTTTAGAAACAATTACAATTAATAAGGATCTGACTAATGGTATCAATTTAACTTTGAGTGGCGGTAAGCAAAACTTTGAAGCTTTGGTAATTTTGTTAAAGCCTCATGAATTGCTGAAAATATTATTTTTAGATCATTTTAATTACTTTCAGATAAATCAAACCGATACTTATATAAATATACAGTTAACAAATGAAATACCATCTGAAATAATTGAATCAAACAATATTTTGGTGCTCGCGTTAGAAGCAAATTCGATTACTAATAGAGCTCATACTACGATAATATTTGAAATCAAGAGGGATAGCAATGAATGGACTGTGCTTAATTTTGAGCACACGTACTATAGGGGTTCTTATTCAGAAACAGGTGGATTTATTTTTGAATCTCCGATAAGATTGACAAATGGCTTCGATGAATCAGTACGTTTTACACTTGAAGGAGGTAAGTTATTGAGGGGCAAATACGAACACAATTTTTTTTAAATTTCAGCAGGAGATGGTCACTCACTTTGTACACTTTATATTCATTTATCAGTTTGAATTGTAAACATCAATTCTTGTGACTAACTTTAAAGAATTTTCTATCTATCTCTCTTTTCTATCTTTATTTGGCCTTTTCACATTTTTTATAGAAAGGGTAAAGTGTAAATATTGGGCCGAAAATGTTATATTCACAATTTTTGTAATATGTTTGTGTCATTTAATTATTTATTTATAGTGAATAACATTTATTTATTTCGTAAATTAATAATGGCATGACATAATACATAACTAAATTCTAAATTTAAACTAAATCCTAAATATCAAAAATAAAAGCTAAATATCATCTAAATCACGAAATGTGCCCAGAACGCTGGTTGCGTTACCCCGCTGAGTGGCAAAACTTGTATGTTGACCGAGGTAGCTTCCAGTCTTCCGGTCAACAGTGGACTCTATAAGACGCGTTGACCGATCCTTAAAAAAGGATCTAGCATCCTCGCCCCATGACCCCAGGATTTCAACACCAAAAGACACAAATATGAAACTATTTTCTATGTTTTCACATTTACGCCACTTAGCCTTTTCTTCCTTAGTCACAGAATACCTAATAGTACCTAAAAGTTCCTTAGAAGCCGCTGCTAATCGATGAAGGTAATATCTTATTTAAGGATCTGTCATCCTGTCTCATAGAATCCACTATTGAATATTACAGATACAAATTTTATTTTTAGACCACTCACTTTGGTTTTCAATAAATCTGAATGGTAGTTCGATTACATTGTTGCAATCTAAAGAGATACCAAGTATGATTATGGATGAAAACAGAAATCTTATTTTTACAATAATGGCCCAAACACTGACAAACTCGAGTACAAGAGCGACTATAATAATTGACATACTAACAGGTACAATGAAATACATTTTTAATGTAAACTACTTTGAAACTACTAAACTAATTAAAAAAATAATTATTATATATTTTCATTATTGTACAGATAAAAGAACTCTTACTGTTCTTGGTTTTGAACGAAGTAGCTATATTGGATCTCTTGATAAAAATATTCTCGAGTTGGAAACAATTACTCTAACAGAAGGCTATACTAAAAATGTTTCGTTTGCAATCGACAAAGGTAATAATTTTATTTTTAAGCCATTTGATTTATAATGTTTATTTTTATTATTAAAAACTAAAACGGAACTATTTAATTGTTTTAGAATTTACAACTTACTTTGGAGTTTTGCAAGAAGACGCAACAGTTACTATCCAGCTTATTGAGCCTGTTCCAGATGAAATGATACCTGAGAATGAAATAATGGTACTTGAATTAACAGCTTCGGCACCATACTCAGTGTCAGCAACTACTGCAATAGTACTCGACGTTATACTGAATGAGACATCCACTATAGAAAAATTGAATTTTGATAGAAAATATTATACGGGACATTACACTGTTACCGGTTTCCTTAATTTTACCCAAACGATAACCTTAGTAAACGGTTATGATGAGTCGACAAAAATTCAATTAGAAGGAGGTTTGTTTATAATCTTTACTAATATTTTTATCCTTACTATTATTGCTAATATTATAAACGCGAAATTAAGCAAATGCTCGGTCACAGAGCAACTGAGTAATGGATCTACGTGACCCAGACCAAAAACTAGTTCATTATAATATAGAAAGAAAAGAAGTACGTACCACGATAAATATTATTGTTGGAAAGATCGATATTTTGACGCAGACATGGATCATCTACCGTCCCGCAACACTGTATTCCCATCGTGATCACGATTCATAAAACTGGAATGAAGTATCGACATTCCAACCTATTATGTGGTTAAACGTAGAATGTGTCTAAGTCTAAAGAAAAAATCTTTTGTTTAGAATTTGAACATAAATTAATAACATTGAAAGTTTAATATTACAAGGGGCAAGTATTATAATTTAAGTACTATTTTTTAGAACTCGCAAATTGGTTTGAACTCCAGCAAACTAAAAACACAGCTGTACTAAAATTGAAATCTCCGGTGCCAGACACAATATTATCTGAATTTCAGCCACTTATTTTCGTGGTTTGGGCACAAAAAGAAAACACCAACGTCATTGCTCGAGCCATTATTATTATAACACATGATTATGGTAAATATCTCATACTATTTTGAAATAGAAATTATTTCTTTATTAAGGTTATGTTATCGAGTTTTAGAAAACAGCTAAATACTCGTAAGTACAGAATTTTTCGGCTTCCTATTAATTGTTATTGTAATATTTTATTATTTTTCTAAATTAAAGAAACTGGATAGAGTATGCATCTATAATATTATATCCGTCTATCATTTCGTCATAATATAGATAAGAGTTAATTTACAAAAATAAAATATTGTAGTTTATTGAGCAATTTTTTTTTCATAATTATTTACATGACATTTATAACAATATTGTATAACTTTCTAGTATCAACGTCTCGTAATTTTCCTTGGAGAATATTTTTTATTACCTGGGGGAAACATGATTGACATTTTTCGAAGATACGCAGGTTTTTATTACTGTTTCATAATAATTTTGTGTGGTTTTCGTTCGTTTCCTAGGTTTTTTTTAGTAAAAAAAAACTAATAATATAGTTCCAAAACTATTTTAATTAGGAAGTATATGCTATTATAATTTATATTCTATTTTTTACCACTTTACAGGTTCTGAAGTTGATGCCAGTTTATCGTTCGATAGAATTCTTTATAATGGAAATCTCACAGACGGAGTTCTATCTCATGAAACTATTAAATTGACAGGATTTACTGGATCAAATATCAACATTTCTGGAGGTATTTCATGAAGATATATTTTGAATAGCAACTATTTTAAAAATTATATAGTAGAGTTCTTGTAATTCACGAGGGCGCGTGAGTTTTACTTGTGGTTACGTCGTGTACATGCACATTGCGTAAGTGTGCGTGCCTGTCGGGAGCATAGGTGGTGTTCAAGCGCGAGCAAGCTCTCACTCACATTTATATAGATACGATACACACACAACCATGAGCCACGCGCCCTCGTGAATTGCATGAACTATATCTATTACTTATACAATTTTCTTTTTCAGAACTTGCAACTTCATTTGAAGCAAACGTAGCAAACGATTACGTTACAGTAGACGTAGTCCAATCGGCGTTATTTCCTGAGAATCTAACTTATATAGCGCTCACTTTACAAGCAGACAGTGCTAAAGCTGTTCTTATCTTGGACCTCGTAGAGCCATCAGGTAGCGCTATTAATATCCTAACTATAATATAACTAGCTTTTGCCCGCGGCTTTGCTCATGTTAGGTTCAATTTTTCAAACCCCCATTTTACCCCCTTAGCGGTTGAATTTTCAAAAATCCTTTGCGGATGCCTACGTCATAGTCTGCTATCTGTATACCATTTTAGGGTTTGAGCTGTGCGTCGATAGATCTGTCAGTCAGTCACTTTTCCTTTTATATATTTAGCTAAGATAAGATAAATTGATAATGTCATTGTTTGTTGGTTTGTCGTTCAATCATGCAACAACGGAGCAACGGATCGACGTGAGTTTTTGCATGGGTGTACAATGTACATACTTGAAGATCTGGTAAATAACATTAGGATTATTAAGATCCCGAAAAAAACGGGATTTTTAAAACATAACTCTACGCGCATGAAGTCGCGGGCAAAAGTTAGCACTTAGATGATATACTTACAGCTATTTGTTCCATTACTAAGCAATTCGGTATAAAGAAGACCTCTTTATGATAAATGTTTTTATTTTTATAAGTCGAATCTTGATATAAATGCTAAATCAATCAACAAATTACTAATCTAAAACTGATCGACTCTATGCAAACCAATTTTATTAATCTGTGGTAATAACAATTTAGTAGTAGCGTTATTAATTAATAAAATTGAATTATAGCAGGAACTAAAGTATATTTTATAATTATCAGAACTCGTTTTTGACGTAATAAAAAAGTGATTTTTAACCGACCTCAAAATAGGAAGAGGTTCTCAATTCGTCAAGACCTTTTTATTTTATTTTTTTTATTTTTATGTTCCCCGATTACTCGAAGACTCCTGGACCGATTTGGAAAATTCTTTTTTTTTCGGGCTAGTGTCTCACATCAGTTTCATCATTTCTGTTTAGGCCCGCCCGACTTCAAAATACGTGTACAAACTACAATTATTTTATAGTTTGCTGTGGCGTCTGAAGTCGGTTTTTGAAAAAGCATTTTTTATATTATTATAATATAAAACGTTCAATACTTTGCCACGAAGTTCTTTTTTTTTTTTTTTTAAATAGGTCCTTATTAAATCCTTCCTATTCAAGAAGAGTCCTGTGCTCAATGGCGAGATAAATGAATGAACAAGTTGTTATATTATCTTTGTTGTAATTCTTTGGTTACACAGGTTCTAGTCTCCCCATAGTTTCATTCAGCTCACCGTCTTATTTCCTATGGGCTGATACAAATCAAACTGGCGTGGTTGGAAGGGTAAAAGCTACTGTGGACAATGGAGAGTCAGTGCTGTATTCCATTACAGTCGATGATGGTAAGTCATAATATGAACACAAATGCACATAGCATTAAAGAGATAATACAGACTTATTAATCTTCTTACTGATCGTCAATGTGTTTATTTGTTAGTTTGTTGGTTTGCCCTTCTATCACGCTGCAACAGAGCTACGGATCGACGTGATTTTTGTATGGGTAGATATAGTTGAGGATCTAGAGAGTGAAAATTCAGACGGCCATTGCTCGCAGAAAGATTCTAAGTACTCGTAAGAATTATATGTCATTCACAGTAATAAAATTATAGTCCACAAAATAAGACGTAGGTATTTAACTAAAATTCCTTACTGTTTTCGTACTGCCTTGTGCACGATAATAATTTTTGCTAAAATAAAAGCAAAGGCGTACACATACGGGTTGAACGTTATAAATCATAATGTTTACGTACCTACATACTTGTATTATAATACTTTTACACGCAACTTAGATCACGGGATATTAAATGTAGGTAATCCAACGGTCAAGCCGTTTTTGAATTTTAAGATTAAAAGGTCTTACTTTTCACTGGTTTGCTTGATTTATAATTATGTGTAAATACATAGGTACGTCGGATTATTTCCATACAGTGCGCGCACAAAATGCTTTGAATTTCACCTACCAACCTAAATATTAGGTACCTACTACCTATTTTACCTAATATTTTTACATAAACATGAAATATTCCTCCTTAATACCTCTTCAGAGAAATTAAAAGTTTTAACAAGCGATTAAGGAGGATGATTCCCTGGCTTTTGATCTCCTACTTAAGTTGTAGGCAATTTAGCTATCTTCTCTTTATATTTTATCCTTAATATAGTGAAAAAATGTTTTGTATTTTTCTCGAACATATCTAAAAATAGTGAACCTTTTCCCGGGCACATTTTAATAAGGTTTCTGATCCCAATATAAATCCTATTAATGTTATAAATCGATGTATGGATATTTGTTTACTCAATCACGCTGCAACGACGGAACCGATTTGGCTGGGCACATAGATAGATTATAAGACTATAATCTATCTATGTATGTACAGTAGCATATGTGTTATTCCAGACGGAATAACACATATGCTACTGTTTATGCCGTTGTCGCGGTAATTACAAAACGCGAACTAAGTCGCGGGTATCAACTAGTGAAAAATATTTCTCAGAACTTCAGGAGCGTGTACTCATCAACACCGAGGGGGAAATTACTCTACTGGCATCGGTCTCTAGAGGAATTCATCATTTTAAAGTCACGGCTACTGCTCAAACCAGTACAGTGTCTGCGACTGCTCCGGTGAGTTTAGAACGGTCATCTTCAATACATCCGCACTTAAAATTTGCGTCAGTTTTTTGAGTTCTGTACCCGAGTTCTGTACGGGACACTATTACTAAGCCTCCTAAGCTTTCCGTCCGTCCATCTATCTGTCAGCGGGTTGTGTAGCTCATGATCCGTAATAGGTCGAGAGTTGAAATTTTCAGAGAATGTGTATTTTTGTTGCAGCTATAACAACAAATAATAAAAATAAATTAAAAATTAAAGGGGGCTCTCCTACTAGAAACGTGTTTGTTTCGGCGTTTTTTGGTATGGAGACCTTCCTATGCGAGTCCAACTCGAATTTACCGAATAACCGGTTATTTTAGGATATTCTACCCATGTTGAACAGTTCGACAAAAGTACACCAACTGAGATTTGAACAGCCGACCCTCAGGTATTCTGTCTGCGTCCGCGCTATTGAGACTTGATACGCATGAGGTATTCTTCCCACCGAAATCATCACTCCAGTCAGCCAATATAAATCCAGAAACCAGCAGACGGTCGCCGGTTGCTAAGGACTGCCTAAAGTAGAACTGAGGAACCCAAGTACATACCGCTGAACTGCTATTCAGAATGATTAAGGACAATCGGTCATACCTTTAACAAAAAGGCGATTAAAAAGCATTTCTGTGAATCCCAAGATGGTCCCAACGGATGTACGAATCCCAAGGCCGCTGGAAAAATTATCGCTTTATATGACCAATATAATAATTTACTCTATTTCCAAAAATTTCAAATATTACGAGTATAAAGTAGTTCTAAATGTATTTCGAGAAACGTGTATTTACATACAATGTTTTTTCTTTAGGTGTTGTTGCGGGTAGATGCTTTACCGGAATGCGGCACAGAAGATGGCCTTCCACCGTTAGTCGTATTAGAGAGAGTTGAAGAAGAGCCACACCTTAACTTGGTCGTGTTAAACCAAACCGAAAATAAATATTGCTGGTACACAATGACAAACCTCTGGCCCGAAGATCAATCATGGTTATACGTCGATAGTAGAGGACTGCATGCTAAGGCCATTGACCGAGAACATAAATCGATCGCCTTTATGATTTTATCTCAGATTCAAGTTGAGCTAATACTCCATTGCGACAATGATGACGAGAAGGCCATTGTCAAGCGTTCATTAGCTGCAGAGACCGGATCCAAACTAGATCCTTATGATTACGGCTCGAATAAATGGGTTCTCGCCGATACAATTATGTACAACGCTAGGCGGAGTGTGGTGAATCTAATCGTCGAAGATATTAACGACAATGCGCCGATATTCGCAGGAAAAGAGAACGAGCCTATTTACGTTGGTTATCCTGTACCTGAACTCGAGAACACCATATTGCCAAGAGCTCTGATTGAATTAAAGGTATTCTATTACTTCATTTGTATTTGACTAGTAAGTAGCCTATTCACCGACGTCGAGTGAACTTTTAACTAAGGAGGAAATTGGGTGTTTTGAAAACTTTTTTTTTTTGAATAATGTTTAGGCTTATTGTTTGTAAAAAGTATGTCAACAATATTTTTACAAACAACAATGTAAGGTTAAACAACGTTCGATTTTCACGACTGTTAACCTCATTTGGGAGCAATGCAAATAATAATACACCGCTGTTTGTGTAAATGTTTATTTACAATTCTGCTCATAATGCTATATGTTGCTAAACGTATAATATACTCGTCCTTTCACATATTTACCTACTGCAAGTACGCGAGATTTTATTCAATTTTAAAGAACGATGAAGCTTGAAAACCTTTCGCGACCACATTGTGTTCAGAATTTACTACCTACTTAAACTTTTTGAAGAGCAGCGCCAAGCGCAATAAAACTTTAACAGTTTTATTTGAAACTAAGCTGATGCCTGCGACTTACTTCGGGTTTTAGATTTATTATATTTGGGTCGTTCTACTTTTCTACCGACAATAGTCTGTCTTTCTTCTTATTATGGCATCTCGTTGGAGTATTAATATAAACGGTTTTTTATTCGGTTCGAATAAACGACCATATTTTTCTTATCTATTAATATTATGTCATTTTTCATGTTCTCTAACCAGCATATTTTATACGTTCGTTTTCCGTATAATGCCGTGACAGAGTGGTAAACTGAAATGTGGTCTCTACAGAAAAAGACCACTTTGTCACATTATTTTTTCAAAAACCAACATTAAAAAAGAATCAATATTAGCTAGGAAGGAAACTTTAATTAGTACTAATGAAAACACAGATGCAGTTTTTTTTTAATCCCACACATAAAACACAATTATAGATAGTTCAAAAAACCAAAAAAAAACAGAAAAACGTCGTTTCATTGTCGGTAGAAAAGTAGAACGACCCATTTACTCTTTTAGGGATGGCATTCCAATAAGTATGTGCCAAGTTTGTTGTGGCGGACTAAAGGGATACTTCCTCCAAATTATTTCTATCACTTTAGATGCTTATTTTTGTCTATCTGCCAGTCATTAGTCAGTCACTGTTACAGATTACTTTTACTAATAGTACTTTTAGTAGTTACTTTTTTACAGATTTTTGACAACCTCCCTGGCGCAGTGGTGAGCGCTGTGGTTATATAACTGGGAGTTCTCTGGTTCGAATCCCGGCGGATACAATTTGGCAATTTATAATTTCTGAATTGTCCCTGGTCTGGTCTGGTAGGCTTCGGCCGTGGTTAGTCACCAACCTACCGTCAAAGACGTGCCGCCAAGCGATTTAACGTTCCGGCACGATGGCTTCAAAAAAAAAACAAAGGGCTTCCACAAAGGGATTGTATATCAAAGAAGTTGAATTCACGGGCAAAAGCTAGTGAACCACATAAATAAAAAAGACGTGTGGCACTCGGGGACTGCCGCGGTAAAGCTATTGCATAGCATTTTTTATCAATCGACCACGCCATCTAGCGGCTCACCGCTAGATGGCGTTGATAAAAAATGCGCCATCTAGCGGCTCACCGTAGAGGAGTCCCGTGTCAGGTTATTTTCGTTACGGAATTTCTGGATTCGGTCTCCACGCTGGCCCGCGATAGAAGCTATGCAATAGCTTAAAAATCTGTACTCTGTACCCTTACATAAAATAATTGGATTACAATTTACAGGCAACAGATGCTGATATAGGCGAAAACGCAGCCTTAATGTATTGGAGCATGGAGGAAAATCTAGCCGTTGCGCCAACTACGGGCTTTGTACACGTCCGGAATAACGCATTATTAGAAGATAACTCCCACTTTACAGTATACGCTACCGATCAAAATGGTAGAGGATTGAACGGCACTTTGGATATCGTGGTAAAATATTGTTCTCTTTATTTATTTATTTAGAGACACATAACAGATAATGACAATACAAAACAAGTATAATACAACCATGATTATAAGTTAGCCACTTTCCACAACATACATAATAAGCAGCACATAGTCGGACGTGATATTTAAAACTCAAAGAAATTTGAACTTAAACAAAGACATACTTATAAACTATTGCAAAATTGTAGGTAACTATGGATATAATTTTAAGGTTAGATACTTTAAAAAAGAGTAAGAACAAAAAAGATAGTCAAAAACGATTAATGTATCATTAATGTATCTCGACATTATCTTTCTACCAACTTCTTCTCAATGACAATAGTTTTGTGAAAATAATATACACATATATATAATAGTACACAGTAAATAAGTGGGTAGAATAGGTAGGTGATTACCTATTCTACCCACTTATTTACTGTGTACAACGAAATTAATACCTATGTGTAAGATTATTAATTACCACTAGCTTTGTTGTACAAAAAATATCATCAAAAAGCGGTCCTAAAAATACATCTAGTCATTTGTATAAAGTCAATGCTAGTTAAAAATAAAATAAATAGTAAATTATTTTAAAAAAAAAACGCGATTTCATAAAATTAGTTTTCATATCTCCTTATCATACGAGTATCTTCGTAAATAATTACCATTACATAAATTACGATAGGATAATTTTTCATCGGACGTATTTAAAAACTCCAAGGATTTTTCAATTTATCAAACATCTAAAATGCAAAAGTATGCACGTTGTGTTTGCATAACATATAAATAACTGATAGGTAATGACGCAAATTATGTTATTGTGTGGCCAAAATATATAAAACTCTGAACTAGACAAGTTGTTTGTAAATCTTCTAAATAATTTCTCCATAATTTTTTTAATGCGCGTGAGCAAAGCATTGAGAGTACGAATGTCAACAATGTGAGTAATTGAGTATGCAACGTCAGAGCTTTAAGTTGCTAAGCGATTTAGCGTTCCGGCACGATGACGTGTAGAAACCAATCCGGGGTATGGGTTGAATGTTCACTTACCCTTTCCAAGTTAGCCTGCTTACCATCTTCGACTGCATCGTCACTTACCATCAGGTGAGATCGCAGTCAAGGACTATCTTGTCATCGAATAAAAAAAATTTTTGGATGTAAATGTAACTTCCGCAAAATGGTTTTTTTCGTATATAATGTAGACAATATCACCCAAACCATATAAGGAATCGATTGACACCATCAAAATCAGCTTAGTAGGTTATCCGCTACGGTGCAACATACGTAAAAGTACATACATCCATACGTAGACTAACCTACGCTAAGCTATGCTAAGATAATATAACCCTTTTGTTTGGTTTGCCGTAGTCAAGTAAGGCCTCGCTTTAATCAAACAGTTTACAATTTTCAACGCCCGGCGGTATATTAAATTGAGTCGTGTGTCATTCAAAAGCTTTTTAAAACTCGCTTAAAAGCGGCCTTGCGAACGAGAGCTAACAACGCGAAAATATCTACATTTTACCTGAACTGAACCAGTTTCTAATAGCGGTATAGCCACATAAGCCAACATTATGTATTATCTTTAAAAAGTTGAAAACTTGTTTTTAAAGCTAAAAGATACTAAACATATGCGTCACTTTGACCCCAGACGGACCCAAAAAATATTGTAATCTCGAGATAATTTTAAATAACTCTGAGACGGACGTGCTCAATGGCTACAGAGAGGAAAATTTTGACATCGTTGAGAAAGGTTAAAACAATGAGAATGAGCAGCACAGAGGTTGTACGGTCTAGGATTAATCTGATCGCACAATACAAAAAATCTAACTGTCGCAACTCAGCGGGAAATGGAGCTAAGCTCGGAAATTCCTGCGAGATCAAATCAGAAATGAGGAGATCCTTAGAAGAACCAGAGTTAGTTACCGACATAGCTCATCGAGTCGCAAAGCAGAAGTGGCAATTAGCAGTACACATAAATCGAAGATCTAAAGTGCTAGAACCTCGCTATGTTGGCAGATCCCTCATTAGGTAGACCGACACGCGGAGTCACTAGGAGCCCCCTTGATACAGGTGGCGCAAGACTGAGACATGTGTAAGTCCATACAAGTGACCTTTGGTCCAGCAGTGGACCTCTATCGGTTGATAAAGAAGAAGAAGAAAAAGAATTCGTCGTCATTTTTTCCTATTTACGTACTGAATACGTACGTAATGAAATAACCCTACAGAAAATACCTTTCTAAGGACTCATTTTGTAATGTGAGATAATGTTTATAACAAGAATCGTATCAAAACGTAGGTCAACGCCTAACGTTATAGTTCGCTATGTTAGTTATACGTGAGAGTATTATAAGAATGTAACCAAAATAACATTCGTAGTGAACTAGAATAAACGCAAATAGTTAGACATAATTTAAATTGCTGTCCTTGTCAGCTTGTTTTAGGACATTAATCTCAAATCCGGAACAAAATAAACATAAATGTACCGTTTTAATCGCTTTGTCTTTTAACAAAGTTTATTACAAACACAACATGAAAATATCAATTTCTAGGTACCTATCAATTCCTTATGAAATGTAAAATAAAAAAATTGTTATTTCATAAAATTATAGTCTTATCAAAATCTCACATATTATATTCATTATCATAAAAAAAGTGTGAATGAACCTATAAACCGTTTTATGAAAATAAGTTAATTTGGAAATATACATTGAAGTCAAATTAAACAATGTTTACCTACCAAATTTAAACCGGTTGACCTCTGTATTTATAATTGATTTATTTAATGCTAAGTCAATATCACGTATGACAGTATGACACCTGTTTTAAAAACAAATCGCGATGCTAATGTGTTGTTTTTGTAATAAATTGTTCATCATTTTCCAGGTAAAATTATTGGAAAGAAATCAAATAGCCGTTATAACAGTCAAAAACGCATTTTTAGATGATGAAAATTCTATTTTAAGTAACTTGACTACGTTGGTTGGTTATGATGTAAAAATATTAAGGACAGTCGTAATTTCCAATAATAATGAGGAGACTGAAGAGAATTTAAGAAGAAAACGCGAAACAGTGAATACGTTTGGTGCATCTTTGCAGCTATTCGTATACGGAATGTCCGGAAATCAACTAGTCAATGTTGAAAAACTAATGAGGTAATCACAAAATAATATGCAAATTGATATAACTCGAAATTTACTTCGCACTTAATATATCAAGATTCTTTAACCACGTACATTCGAATTAGATAAGTCAATGGTTGATTTTTTTTTATGCATCGATGCAATGTCGCCTATCTATCGGTCTTCTATCGGATATACTTTGGAGAGTGCGCTGAAGTACTTCACAACCATGTACCTCCTTCACCGTTTTACCATAGAACTGCGAGAAGTCGTGAACGTTGGCATCCTTACGTCTACGTGGCAGAAACTTACTCGCACGAAAACCTAGTTCGGCGTTTCTAGAATGAACCACTAAGGTCTGGAACACCCTTTCAGCATCCGTGCTTCTTGCCACCTATAATTTGAATATCTTTAAGGCAAGAGTGAATGGACATTTTCTAGGCAAGCGTACTCTAACCTAGACCTCATATGACAGTGTTTCCAGCATTAATTGTCGTCAAGCGCAAGCCTACGAGTATCTTACAATTAAAAAAATAATAATGTAATAGGTGAACCATTCAGATTGACTTCTCGATACCGAATAAGTTGCTATCAAGGTCCTGTAGCATTTTGAAAAAGATAAATGCAAAAAACATTGAACAAAATATAAAATATTATACTTAAAGTAGTAGTTATATAAATTAACACATTTTCATTCCAGTGACTTAGATAAAGTAGTTTCGGCTAACACAGTACGAGTAATTTCATTAGAGGACCATCTGGAAGCTCTAGAGATATGCCCAGTTTCAGGACAATATACCCTGTTAGCTGCAACTATAGCTCTTGCAGTGATACTTTTTATACTTATTGTGGCGGCAACTGTATGGTTCTTACTAAAATGGTAAGTAACATGATCAGTTATTATTTAAGTGATATTTATTAACAGACACGTGGTATCTTTAACCAATTTGTTGTGACAGGAGGAAAACACAAAACTATGAACAATTTAGTGACGCAAATAGCCAGAATTCTGGCATTGAAGCTGAGCCAATTCCGAAAGTAGAATCCCCATCTAAGCCAAGACTTGATATAGAAGAACTTAAGAGAAGCGAAAGAAGGTTGCAAGAAATGCTTGACACTCCAATTGCAGAAAATGTAGTACAACCTCCCAAGATTGAATCAAATCAAGTGAAAGTAGACGAATCTATCGCAAAAGCGCAAGAAACACTAATTAATTTTTCAGTTGATCCTCAACAACCAATCGTCATACAATCGATTGATAAATTAAAAGATAATACCGATGATTTGGGTGACGATGAATTCGGTGAAGTGAAAATAACAACGCCAAGAAAATCTGTAGTCACATTTAATGAAAATGTAGAAAAGATCATACATTTAGAATACGGTATTGACGACAATCCAGAAGACCTTGAACCAGAAACTGAAGTTTACAGGCTTTGATATTTAGTTTAGTTTCATTCAAAGTTTTATAAAAATATTTGGGTAATACCTACTTAACGTTTTTAGTGTTACTCATTTGAAATAAATATCCTTAAAAGAATTTCCTTGAACTTCTATTGTCGGTCATACAATTTGCCTAAAAAACGAAACATGCCTGGGTTACTCATTGAAGTCGCTGCCCTTTTTATGAGGAACCCCGAGATAAGATCAGACATCCATTAAAATTATGAGTGTGCTTTGCCTAAAATCTAAGTTAATATTGCAGAAGGTGGTCGCACGGTAACGCTGAGTACGTAGACTCTAGAGAACGTATAAATATGTAAAATTTTACTAATAATAATAAAGTCAAACATTATCAAGAACGTTATTGCGATTTTACTAAGATTCAATTCCCATAGCAAAAGGTACTTTATCTATTATTTATTTTTACTTTTCTCTTTCATCTGGGAAATTAAAACTTAATTCCAATCTTACAGATTTAACTTATTCATTTTCTGATATTATTAACCTATTAAAAACCGGAACGAGCCTTAAATTTAGCAATCTTATCTAATCTTTAATCTAAATCTTATCAGATAATTCGAGAAATAACAGCCCCTAGCGGCACAATCCGAAAGGCTTATAAATTATGGCGAACACGAATGTGTTGTACTTAAAATTCCGGGCGAATCCTTAAAAATTTATGAAGCTGACATATAAATCTATTCTTCCGCAAACGTTTTTCCCACTTATCTCTGTGGTAAGATACAATGTTGATGACCTTTTACCAAATTTTATTCCCCATGTCTCAGACATTACAACGGAAAAAAATAATAGCAAATCAAGATAAAAACGCCATAAACTCCACCGAAAAGACGCTGTGGCACCGCTAGGTGTCCACACGAAGTAATATTATGTCCTTACCCGTCTTTACAGTTATTCTTTTGGCACAGCATGTTAATTTGGTTTTTATATTCAAAACACAATAAGATTGTATCTTAACTTTGTGATATCTACCTAGTCCTACATATCGACATGTACCGTCCTAAATAAATGCCCATTTATAAAGTCAAATTGCCAATAAACTTAAACGCTTATCTTATAAGTACAATTGATTATTTTGATTATCGAATTTCTTTATTTTTTCAAGAAGAAACACTATCTTAGCTTTTATATTTGGATTTGTTATTGATACCGGAGTAGGTACAATAAGATAGTAAATAAAAAACTACCAGTATTGAGATGATGTTATACTACAATAGCTCGTTTAATATTGTTTTTTAAATCATGCTGACATTTCCAACATCGATTTTGACGAGTTGAACGAGCTCAGTTCAACGTGCTCAGTGCGACGCCTCCGCAAAGTTTTTGCTGAGCATGTAAGTAATGCCCTTTGTCTTTTGATCGATCGTCCACAACTGTGGTAATCATTAACATCGTAACTGCATATTTGAGTTTGGACCTCTCCAGCGTACGTGGTCAGAAGCAGCTTTTTCCAGCTCCAAAATACCAAAATCCTTGATGTTAAGTAAGTGGAATAATTCCCTTTTTAAAAGTATATTAACTATTTCATAATGAAAACTAAAATAACTTTAAATAAAGTCATTTTAGCTTTGTGATAGCTTCTGGTTCAAATTGGGCTTGAATACCAAATCTTCACAATAATGATGTTGGCAATGACAACTTATTGATTTTGAATATGGTCTAAATATGGACTAACTATTTTATAAGCCTAATAAGAATATGTCCAGCTATGGACTGCCCTCAGTTGACATTAAGATAATTTTATATTATACTAGTTTTATATTATATACTTTCAGCATTCATTCATCCTTACTTCCTTACTAATATTATGAATACGAAAGTGTGTTCGTTTGTTGGTTTGTCATTCAATAACGCTGCAACAGAGCTACGGATCGACGTGATTTGCATGAGTATAGTTGGAGACCTGGAGAGTGACATAGGCTACTTTTTATCCCGGATAATCGAAGAGTTCCCGTGGGATTTTAAAAACTAAATTCATGCCGACGAAATTGTGGACATCAGCTAGTCAGCTAGTATTATATAAATGTAATTATATCTACAAAAGTGATTTGAACTTAGCTTTTAATTTCAAATCGTCTGGTGTAAGTATAAATCTTTTTAGGTTGGTACTAAAATATATTCTAGTTTCATTATACCAAAGGCTGAAATTCAATATGCAATAAAAGGCTAACGAAAGGAAGACGTTGAAATTACTTTTATTAATATTGGCAACTGACCAAGATGTTTTACGTAACCGTGATATTTCCGCAGAAACTTGCAGTCGTGGTACTTACTTTTTCTCTGCTTTTTCTATTCAGCCATCGCGTTCAGCAAAGCGTTGCTGGAGTATGTAATGTTTATAACGCTAAGAAAACTTTAGTGTAAAATTTTGATGGCTGGATGGATTTCAAAAATTAGTATGGTAATTAGTATTTTTATCAAAGCAAAAGTAACTCACAGACATGACAGCCAAACATGTCTGTCTGTTACCGTTTCACAGCTGGAAGTGTTGATAACGAAATTAGTCACAGGGATAGTTTGCATCCCGGAGAAGGCCATAATTTCATCTCGGGATCAGGTTCCAAAAGTTTATTGAAAACTTAAATACACCTGAAAGTCTTTTCCAAACCGATGGTTTGAGTATCATATGATAAACAAGTTTGCCTCCAATAAATAAATAGGTATGTACTTAGTTTTTTTTTTAATGTAAAAACCTTTGGAATACCCTTTTGAAAATTGAAGCCGGCCTACGTAAAGACCCTACTTAAAGAATGATTTAGCTAGATTTAGGTTGGTGAAAACGAACATTAGAAGCCGAGCAAAAAGAAAGAAAGTAAGAAAAATGCTAAGCAAAAACGAACCGGACAAGAGACGAACCGAAGGCTACTTTTTTCCAGAAAATCGGTGTTCCCACGGAATTATTAATAAAAACTAAATCTATGCGGACGAAGTCATAGGCATCTGCTGTATATTGTATAGATAACTTTGCTTTTCAATTACGATAATGCGATCAACATTTTGTAAAATTATGGATACTGAATTAAACTAATGAACTAAAAGATACAAATGACGTGATTACTGCGAAAGGAAGAAGGAAGGTGCGTTCTATAAGTCGTCATTGACAGTAAAAATACTTTATATTCAATAACATCATCTTTTGAAAAATAAAATAATTTTATTATACCTAATGCAAAGGTTCATTGATATTCAGTGCAGGTATTTTCACAACAAAAACTTTGAATATTTAAAATAGGTTGTATTCAACGTGAAAATGATGAAGTGATTTTTCCAGTATAATGTTTTCGAGTTATTTAAGAAACTCGTGCGATTGAAAAATCGTTTTCTGAAGACGTTATATTAAAAGAAAGTGCGAACAGACCTCGCGAAAATTGCCGGTTTCACAAAGAAATCGAATTAGGAGTAGATTACTTTTAAGAAGTTTGAAAATAACCACGATGTTTGGCAGTCTAACTTTGCTCGTTATGTAGGTATATAATGCAAAATAATTTAGGCAAGAATTCAAGAATTGCTTTTTACGGTGCCTACTTTATAAGATAAGCTTCAATTTTTTCAAACAGGAACGACTTCCTCCAACTATTTTTGTTTGTGTAAATGAAAGTTGAAATAATCATTGCAAAATGTACCACACAGATCGCAGAGGATATAATTTTATGATACTCACGTCTCAGTTATCTTTGATTTGTCTGGTAGGTACTCCTAAGATTACTTTAGATTAGTTATATTGGAAGTTTATAGTTTATAACTATATAGGGATAAGAGAGCATTCAATACCAACCAAGTAATACCAAAAACTTGAAACAAAAAATTGGCTGCCTACGTAAAATTTCCAATAGATTTATTTTGAGTGGGATGAATATCCTGTCAAAACAATATATCCGGTTCGGTTAATGCTGTGTCACATCGCATAAGCTTAACTTCAAACATACCATATTAAAATACCTTAAAAAACAAAGCAGTCCTGTCCAATGAGCTATTTGTACTTTAACTCAAAATTGTAATCGTACACACAATTCATGCCAACATTCAATGATTGAAAAACATCCCATAAAGGAAATCACATTTTTTAAATGTTAGAATTTATTGCTCTACTTCTCATTATTTATATCAAATTGAAATAATATGTTTAATATAGGTTTTTTCCCAAGAAATGCAGAAGGCTGTTATTCGTTCACTAACCTCTTGTAATTAATTTATTAGATCTATCTTTTATGGGACCAGTTCTAGTCGCTTAACCAAATTGTTAATATTAATTTTATAAATGAAGTTACACACATTTTTAACACATGACTAATTTGAATTACCTACACACATTGTGCACATTGTTGTACTTGTAGGAATCTTCTTTTTATTTTTTCAAAAAACTGTTTTTAAAACCTTATAAATAATGATTTTAAAATAAAAATACCTTTTGAAAAGCTGTAACTTTTTATTGAACTAGAAACTTGAAATTTTCACAGAATTAAGAGACCTTTGATATTTAATTTAAATATTAATATAAATTTCAAATTAGTACCTTAAGCCGTTTCTGAGAAAAAAAGTCTTGACACATAGACAGACGGACAACATAGTGATCCTATTAGGATTCCATTTTTTTTTTCCTGAAAATGTTATGAGCTTGAAAAGCGGTACGCAGTGGGAATAAATGTATAGGAGGATTTGCAAAAATCGCTTAAAACTGCAACCAGTAATGGTATTCTCTAAAAAAAATACTCGTCGAATTGAGAATCTCCTCTTTTTTGAAGTCGCTTAAAAATTGATTACATCAGTGTAATGATCTCACTGACCTCTGCATGGCCGATACTCCATCGCTTTTGGCTAAAATTACAATTGAGACTGTAGCTATCAATGACTGAAGCAGCTTTTACAGAATCAACACACTTAGCACGATTATGGTGTTCACAATTCCAAAATTCACACGAGGACTAATAGGATTTTGACGTGGAAACGACGAAAATGTGATAATTAAATTGCCACATCGGTTTACACGAAGGTCGCATAATATTTATTTATAAATATTGCGTAACCGCAGTTCCGTTTTGTTTTGTTAATGTTATAGGAAAAATCACGTCTCTGTTCTTATTGCAATTAGAAAACTGTGCGAGACGCGTTGGTTTGCTTAGTCATTAGTACTATTTGATATCGTCGCACTTCCTTGATTATAATTTACACTATTTATTGTATCCTAGATACACTAGGTACCACTCCTTTGTGCATCAACCACTATCCTTACTTATATGCATTACTAGTTCTTTATACGTGGTTTGCCTGTGAGATCACTTTAGTTATAAGGCCGCTCTTTCACCCAGCACTTTTGTCAAAAGAAGGGAGAACCGCCCGTGTAATATGACCCAGGGTCATACTACACGGGCGGTTCTACCGCTGCGGGAATCCGCTTCTGAACCGCACTAGTCACAATTTAATAATGAAAGTTGTATGCTACATACTACACTGCGCGGTTTCCCGTCGCGGTTTACAGGCGGGAAAAATACGAACGCCGCATGCAGCGTCAAACCGCCGCTGATAATAACCGGCAAAATACACGGGTGGTTTCCAGCTATTACGTCATTCTGCGCGGGACCTGAAATGAACAAAAGATAGCGATAAACCGCGTCCCGTGTAGTTTGATGGTCTGCGGCAGCTTTGTCGAGCGGATTCCCGCAGCGGGAGAACCGCCCGTGTAGTATCACCCTTAGCTCTTTCCGGGTATTTGATCTAAACCTTTTGTAGCTCACGTTAATAAACATAATATTATTGTATTTTCTTCTATTGACCAATTAACATAGGCATAAATAAGGGTATACCGTAAATAAGTTAGAATGTATTTTTCAAACAGTATGTTAATACGGGTGGACCAACCGCAACATAATCGTCAAGTTAAAGGTCATTTACCTCATTTTGGCCAGCTAAGCGGGATATCTTAAATGAATATTTTATCAAAACTAAATATTTCAATATCAGGTTTCAGCATTAATTTTTACACAAAATATCGATATAAACTTGTAATTTAAATTCATGTTCTTTAGGGAGGTTAGTTATAGAGTTTGTCTATGCATGTTTATGCACTAAGGGTTTTTTTAATTTTTATCGATTTACTAAGTGCGATGGTCGAAAGTAATTAACCATTTTAAATTGTTGAGATTTTTTTAATTTATAACATGTCTGTTAGCTGCATTTTTCATCCTAAAACGTATCAACATCAAATTAGATAAGTTTTAGCAGAGCATAAACCTCTTAGAAGCAATAAATTGCACTAAAAGGGTTTTAAGCCTCTTAAGAGTCAGCTCACACCGAGGCGCGACGCGACGCGACGATGCTCTCGTACTTTTCTCAATAGCCATATCAATATAGAACCTCTTCACCACAGAATAAGGTACAAATTTCCGTGAGGGCGGCGTAACGAGCCATATTTGACACATTCGCGCTTTCACTGAAGTTTGTCCCTTATTGTGTTGTAAAGAGGTTCTATAATGTACAAAAGGACAAAAGTACGAACATCGTCGCGTCGGGTCGCGTCTAGGTGTGAACTGACCCTTAAATTCAATGTAATATTTATACATTCCATTAGAAGAGATTTACTTCCATTAAAAGAAATTTCGGAGACCGAATTTGATCTGCATAATGCAACCACTTTGTATAAGGATATCAAAGTTCTTTAATCTAATTTGTTCCAATTCATCTTGGACCCTATCTTTTGACACAGGCTTTTTGTACGACGTACGGCTAAGTGCCGACCTCATCAACGTCGAGTGACGTTTAACCGAGGAATAAATAAGGCGTTCTGATAGTTTTTGTATTGAAAATCAATCAAAACGCTCAGGTTAGACTTATTTCACGGATAAGACTTATTTTAGCTTAAGTATTACAGCTATATGGCTTCGGTCAAGTAAAATTCGATTTTTTCAACCCCTATTTCACCCATTTAGGGGTAGAACTTTCAATAATCCTTTTTTAAAGGATGATGCATCATAATAGCTATCTGTATGCCTTTCAGCCCGATTCGTCCAGTGGTTTGAGTTGTACATAAATAGAAAAGTCAGTCACCTTTTCCTTTTTTCATATTTAGATTAAACCACTTGCACTGGCAATTTCACTAATTCCACTGCTTATGCATGCAAGTTATTAGCGACAAGCACAACTAATAAGTAATAGTTACTAACACAGGTTACTAAGCTCGTATGAACTTAGCTTAAAACAACAAACTTTAAAATATAACCTTGACATGCAGTTAAAGGTTATATCACAGCTCACACTGTCTTACTTTTTAGCACAAGATGAATCAAAAATTTACGAGGTGATAAACACATGATAATCGCATCATCATGATATTAAAATCAGTTTTAACTTCCGCAATGAAAAAATTAAGAGCCAACGTAATGATGCAACCAAATTGATATCTAGAAAAAAGTATCGTAAGTCGTGATTAACTGACTAAAAACTTGCTAGTATGTATAGTTTAATGTCACTGCACACACTGCCTAAATCGCTAATCTCACGGATTTGAAATTAGGAAGAAATATTTGGCAGGTAGGACGCTAGGGGGTAACCAAATAGGTTAAGGAGGGATTCATTGACGGATCTTTCAACGCACAGCTCAAACCACTGGGCGGATCAGGCTGAAGTACAAAGATTGTTACGTAGACATTCGCTAAGATAGGATTTTTGAAAATTCAACCCCTAAAGGGATAAAATAGTGGTTTGATAAATCGAACTTAACGTGAGCTAAGCTGCAAGCGAAAGGTATATAAAATACAAGTGATGTTGTAAACGTGTGAAACGATAAGCTCTGTATAAGTTCAGACATTCGGCACTTAATTTATAATCAGCATCATTGATCTTAAAAATAAAAATTCCAATGATAGAAGTGCAAATACAGAAGGTAACTTACTTGTCAGTTATGAAAAATAAAATCGGATAACCATTACATAATCTCTTAAGAGATCACAATACCATGATACGACGTGCCTTGCTTCAAAGATTGCATCGGAACTTACTTAACGAGCGTAAAAATCAAAAATCGAACAAATAAACTTGTTACCGAAGGTCCAGTATAGTGCTTTTTAAAAATAAAATTAGGTGGATATTACTCTGTGTGGTACAGTTATAGGGTGTACTTACACTGTACATGTAACAGAGCTCGATCCATCACTCGGTGGAGGCGAGTAAGGCGCAGATAATAGGGCAGAAATATGAAAACAGAACATACATGATAACAGTTTCATAGTTTGTGCATTTTGATGTTGAAATCCTGGGGTGAAGATGTAGATTTTTTTATGGATCTGTCATCCTCAATGACATTTTATACTAAGGACGAATCGTGGCATACAACAACAGAGCCCAAACATGGCACACGCTTCAAAATTCATCCTATTTAGCTTCGACTGCTCCATTTATAAATTGCCGCTGACATTCAAGTCCTGTAAACTGACCTCTGTGTTTACGCCGTAATGTAAAGCGATAGGCAGTCGAAGATTTGTATGGAAGATCATTGGTCATCCTCATAAAACCCACTGGTGACTGGAGGGCTGGTACTTACCTTGCCCAACATATAAGTTAGGTCATTCTACTACTAACTAAAAAACCTACACCTACAATTTAGGTGTGAATGATTGCAATACCCATTGATTCATTATAGTATAATATCTACCATGATAATAATTGGTTGCCTTAATTAAGATTTTCTATTATTGTATCAATTTTTTGAATCTTTTTTGAAAAAATACCACTTTGAAAAATAAAATCATTTTTTTGTATGATTTAGAGAGTTAAAACAAAACCTAAAACTCCGATAAATACTCATGTTTTACACTGAAACACCCTCAAATATTACATCAGTGTGTATTTTCACCTTAATGAATATTCAAAGAATTTAATTCCATAAAAGAACGGTCGACAATCTCTCTGTCACAAAACAAACAATTAAAGTAACAACTCTCTAACTCTCCTCGTTTTTCTTTTCTTATCTTAACGGCTGCATATTTTACTTAATTCAGCTTGGTCCTGTTCCGCTCACAATCTTATATGAAAATAACATAAAAAGACACATGAGTAACTGTATCGTATCATTGGTTTCTCCCGGTTGGAACTCAATTAAATGTTGCGATATTATTCTCATTAACAAATAAATAAAACTATTGTGTACTTTGATGATTTAGAAAATATTTAGTTTGTATGTCTGTTTTTTTTTTCGTTGACAGGATTTTCAGAGACAGGTACCTACGGGGATTGTCCATACAAGGTGTTCAAGACCAAATGTTTAGATACTATATGTATGAGAATATAATATGTATTTATGTATAAATCTAGCATGATAAACTACAGTACAGTAAATACGTTATATTATATAGTACGTTTATGTCACGAAGTTACGGGCGCTCTACTTGTGGTTACGTCGTGTACATGCACATTGCGTAAGTGTGTGTGCCTGTCAGGAGGCTAGGTGGGAGCGGTCAGGCGCGAGCAAGCTCTCGCTCACACTTGTACAGATACGACACACACAACCATGAGCCGTGTACCGTGTGTTTTAAGCAACAATTAATTATATCAAACAATTAATTATTATTATTATCAAGGTGAAGGAAGACTTCTAGGAAACCTGCATACCTGAGATTTCTTCTCCTCATAATGTCCTTGAAGGTTTGTGAAGTCCGCCAATCCGCACTTGGTCAGCCTGTTAGAGTATGGCCTAAAGTTTAGGTCATACTCTACCACGCTTTAGGCCCTAATCTCTCCCCATTCGAGTGAAGACCTACATTATGTAAAAGCTGCATCAATCATTGCTACAGTCTAAATTGTAGTGATTGGCTTTTATTTTGTTCTTTCTGCAACGATGCATTTTAGTTAATGTCGAGTGTGTATCGGCCAATCAGAGATGATTGCAATGACACACTGCACTGTAGTAATAATTTCTAGGGAAAAACTGTGCTCAGTAGGGCTGACTTTAGTTTGAGATGAATAAATAAATAAAAATGAACGGGCGTATAAATATACATCCATTTACATCAGTGCAATAAATATTTATCGGTTGGAGTAAGTTTAGAAAAAATGTGTATCTCAGGAAACCAGTTTTTGTTTCTTCGCGTACAGTTTAGGTATATTTTTATAGTTAGGTATAATGTGAATGAAATCATTATACCTACTTACTACTCTACATTAAATTATTCCAGTGAAACATTCCAAACAAACAGGCTGTTAAATCACTGGACCCTCCTCAGGATACAATAAGCGTTACATAAATCGATTTAAATATATTGCGATAAGAGAGTTTTGGTGTTCGAGACACTATCGTGTGCGTCCATGACGATCTCTTGAGATTAACATCACTTGTATATGCTACATAATGAAATTAAATATATAAAACCAGCTGATATCCGTGACTTCATCCGAGTCCATTTATGTTTCTTTATATAAATTCTAAAAAATTATAAAGCTCGTTAAATATCATACGAGTGATATTGGATAGAATCAGGCGTTACTTTGCGGAAGTTCATGATTAGCAAGAAAAGGTTAGAGCTATTTTGCTATAATCCGCCAACTGAAAAAATCTGTATGGTCAAACATGCAGTTCCAAAAAAGTCAAGTTCCCAAGCAAGCAATGCCACCACTCACATGCACCACCACACAAGACTTTTGTACTACTCTCGACGCACGTTTCGCCCGGACACCGGAGCATCCTCAGCCCTGGAAGCATGGGCGGGAGAAATTTTATCCCCGGGAAAAGGATAAAACGTTTGTCCCCTCGCTTAGCTTTATCCACCCGTCGAGCATGGGCACAGCGGTGGAAATAAGACTCAGTGGATATACTTATAGAAATATACATCGCCTTCTCCTCTGTCGCCATGCTTTAATGCTTTAGCATAGTGAAAAGATAATTTTATCCCCTGTCAGTGGATAAAATCGGGGGATAAAACTTTTATCTCCTGCCTATGCTACCAGTGCAGGAGGCTTTTTCAGAAAATCTGTTTTTGCAGTTTGAACCTTACAACAAATATGGTATAATAATAATTAGAAATAGACACACGGTACACAATAAGTTAATTACTTCTTGTATGTAGTCTAAAACTCTCTATTTATGTGCATGTAATGTCACAGCAATACCTATCTACTGTAAACTATTTTTAGTAGGTACTCGCCAAGGTTTCTGATAAATAATGAACACTTTGTGACGATCACGATAATCCAAACGAAGAGGCTGTCTAAATCTCCGGACCCTCTTCATTTCTGACCACAATATGCGTCAAATAAATTGATTCCGTCATGTTAAGGTAGGTTCATAAGTGTTAGTGTCCGAGATATCTTGCTCATTGCTCAAGATCCTGGTACATCGCAAATACAATATTTATTAATTATATTCTCTTTATACTTCAAATTATTTACGCATTAGTCATCAGAGTTATTTTAGTATTGCATATGTAGCAACAGTCTTCCAAACGTCATACCAAACGCGTGAACTATACCTACCTACAGTGGACAAACCAGTTAAATAAATAGCTAAATAAAACATAAAAAGCCACAGTTAGTCACACCATACATAAAAAGGTGATTTAAGGATTTGAAGCGATTCTATCGAACAAAAAAACCAGCTCCCTAGAAGTCATATTGATTTTGTATCAAAAATTGGCCCGATAAAATTTTTACGATTTTTGTAGAAGAAAAAAACACTTCAACAATAATAATAGGTACAACAGAGGCTTTTGATTTTATATGTTCGACGGCCGCTGATCCTAATTAATGTGTCGAAATTTTTCGTGTACTTCGAGCATTTAACCAAGTAAAGTTGGACGCAAAAGAAACAGAAAATATGCTGCATTACTTTTTTTCCAAGTAAAAAGTCCTTTTAACACCATGAAGTCCATTATAAATACTTCAAGTGATATATTGCCAAAACGGAGGCACTTAAAGCGGCCACTCCGAGATTTTGCTGATAAAAAAGAAAGCTTATGTATTACGGTTTTCGGGGCGCCTCCTTCCTGCCGCCATTTTATTTCAATACAAACAATCGCCCGCGATCAATCTTAGTAAGCAGGTCCTGTCCCGGTAATCAATACATGATTTGATTGGATAAAATGTGTATCTACCGGATAACATTTTGATAAATGCGACGTTTTCATGGAATAATTGCATGACAAAAAATAAGTGCATATCAATTAGTTTATTTATAATCTTTTTTTAATAAATTATTGATTTGAGATTGTATAAACATACTATCAATAGGTACATGATTTAATTTTGTATCTACCGGATAACATTTTTGATAAATGCGACGTTCTTATGGAATACGCTATTAAGGGCATAAAGTAAAGGATCACAAGGCTTTTTCTTCATTGTTGTACACCAATTACTCTGTTACTCACTATGTGATAAATAAATAATTGCTGGAAGGAGATTCGACCCTATAAAGTGGTCATATATACAACAAATATTGTGCGAGGTTGGAGTGATAAAGGATGGTATCATAAACGATGCCTAACAAATAGATTATAGCCGGGAGGGACGATAATACACTCGGGGTGCGATACTGCGACCCCTAACTAATGAAAGGAAATGGTGGCATCAACAGCAGACTTGTATAGATCTACGAGTAGGTTTATGAAAGATGATATTACGCCGTAGTTGTGCTGAAAGTGCCCGGGTGAAGTGCGGTAAACTAATTGAGGCATCGTATTATATTTTCTGACGAACTCCCTGGCGCAGTGGTGAGCGCTGTGGTCTTAGGTCTCGGGTTTGATTCCCGGCGAGGAAATTTGGGAATTTATAATTTCTAAACTGTCTCTAGTCTGGTCTGGTGGTCCCTACCGTCAAAGACGTGCCACCAAGCGATTTAGCATTCCGGCACGATAACGTGTAGTAATAGTGTAGTAGTGTAGTGTAGTATCTACGCTATGCTTAGTTATTATTTTTCTTCTGTGATCGCTGGTTATAACACACTTTTAGAGCATGAGAGATGAAAAAAATAAAAAAGCTTAATAAAAATGTTCTTGGTATGCGAGTAATACCAATACTATGTTTAGGGTTCTAGAGCTCTACAATGTCGTAAAAAGTCATTATAAAATGGCTTACGATGTGAATGTTTGTATATACATTCTAATGTCTCAAGTAGGTCCCTACCTATCTTAAGCTTTGTGACTAATAATTTTTTACCTTTTGAGCCCTGAACAACCTTAAACTTAATTAAAATGTCACTGAAAGGGTTAGACGTAGCTTGTGTCTTGTGCAATATGTATGCAAATACCATCACGACATTAATTTGCCGGCGTGATTACATGCATCGTCGCAAAACGAACAAGCCTGCGCTATCACAATATTGAATGATTCGCATGTAATAATTATATTATTATAACTAAACACCATCTCACCAAAGAGTTTGCGTAAATCGATATCTACCTTTCAGAAGCCCAATGGTTACCGATCTGGCCAGAAAAGTTGACGGTTTAATTCCCACCTGTTGCACTGCACTGTAATGTTTATTTGGAGGGGGGAGGGGAATATTTGTCAAGTTCTAGATCGCAAAACTGTAAAGAATTTTAACGCACTTGTGCGATTGCGATGGCTTAGCCTCATGCCTGAGGAAATATAGCCGTAAGTAGGTATTTTCAACGATTTCCCTGGCGCAGTGGTAAGCGCTGTGGTCTTATAATTATAATATAAAATCTGAAAACTGAAAGGTCGCAGGTTCGAACCCCACCCGTTGCACTATTGTCGTACCCACTCCTAGCACAAGCTTTCCGCTTATTTGGAGGGGAGAGGAGGATATTAGTCAACTTCAGCTTGGCTAATGTTCTTTTTTTTAAAAAAAAATAAAAAAAATTGGAAGGTCTCAGGTTCGATTCCCGACGGGAGCAATTTGGGAATTTATAATTTCTGAATTGTCTCTGGTCTCGTCTGGTGGGAGGCTTTGTCCGTGGCTAGTTACTACCCTACCGTCAAAAACGTGCCGCCAAGCAATTTAGCGTTCCGGGCTTCAGCACAATGGCGTGTAGAAACCGATTAGGTGTATGGGTTGAAGTACACTGTCATACCCGTTAAAAGTTAGCCCACTACCATCTAACCATCTTAGACTGCATCGTCACTTACCATCAGTGAGATCGCAGTCAAGGACTATCTTGTCATTGATTAAAAAAAGGTACAGTAAAGAAACTCTTGAAATAAGTGCCTGCGCGTGCACAGAGGCGGGCGCGGCTAAGTGCTTCTCACTAACTTCACTCACAAAATGTAACAACGTTGGCAGCTTAACGAACCACCGAGTGAAATCAGTGGGGGGTCCAGACGAGTCACGCCAGCCGACATGGCTGCCAAACAGAACAGCTGCTTTGAGGCCAATTTGTTTTGAGGTCTTTTAAATTATCATGTAGTGAGTGGTTTAAAAGAAAAAGTAACCCGACTACGGAAAATGTCCAAATATAACTTACGACAATTATATTAATTTTGTTGGTGAAAAGTGTATTTGTCACCCGGACCATACTAACGAATCAATTGTCACCTCATTCCTCAAAATCGGCTCTGTAGTTTTGGCGCTACGGTGGTGATACTTATTATTTACTAGCTTTTGCCTGCGGCTTCGCTTTCAAGCATAAAACTATTTTTTGTTTTTGTTTGTTAGTAGGCTACATGGGCGGTAAAAGGAACGGATGTTAGAAGAGTACATGTTACCGAAATGCGTATGTTGAGATGGATGTGTGGTGTGACAAGAATGGATAAGATAAAGAATGAGTATATAAGAGGAAGTTTGAAAGTAGCGCCAGTTATCGAAAAGATGAGGAGTAATAGGCTCGCGTGGTATGGTTATGTAATGAGGAGGAAAGAAAACCATATTAGTAGAAGAATGTTAAATATGCATGTAGAAGGGCAAAAGAGTAGAGGAAGACCAAAAAAGAGATGGATGGATTGTGTGAAAGAGGATATGCGTGTAAGAGGAGTAGATAATGAGTTGACGAATGATAGAAGTGAGTGGAAGAAAAAGACATGTTGTGTCGACCCCACATAGCGTGGAAAAAGGATAAGGACATGATGATGTTTGTTAGTAGGCTACATAGAAAATGCATCAGTTAACCTCTTTCGGGACAAGATGTCTTCTTAAAAGCGACGTCCTTAGAGGATTTATTCTAAATCTCTTAAATTAGTATGTTTATATTCCGGATTTTGGTTACAGAGCGGTAATATAAAGTTTCTTAAAATATGTGTTCGGGATGAATAAACATCGCGGGAAATGCACAAAATCTGTTGATAAATTTAAGCTGAACCTGTTGAAAGTTTTTTTTTCTTATTATAATATGTAGATCTTCCATTACACGTAATGGATGATGTCCCTCCGGGTCTTCCCACGCAGTCCACCTCACGTCCGTCGGCCGTGTGCCTTTTTCATAAAAAGAGTTTTCGATTACATCACTTAAAATGAATAGGTACCAATGAAGCTTCATAAAAATAGCACAAAATATTTTGTATAGCTACTTACTTAAATTCCATTCATATCTCTTCCTCTCTACATCCATTCCGTGTGCGCAGGGCTTAAAAAGAGTTGGTGATTTGATAGTTCAGTTAGCAACATCCAAATTATGATAGTAGTAGTATCTGTGATAACTCCAGGGTTGCCATCATGATCGTCATCATTATTTAAATATCGGCAATAATATATGAAAAGCTTGCAATGCATTGGTAGTGCCTCAGGTGCTACAAAATGTTCACGGGCGACGGTAATCACTTATCATCAGGTGATCCGCCTGCTCGTTTGCTCGCTAAAAATATTAAAAAAATATATAAGAATAATAGATTTATCCCTATAAATATCTAATCTATAATTAATTTATAGGGATAAATCTGTTGAAGCCTAAATGATGAATTTATATTTTTTCAGTCTTTCATAGCTTATCTGGCCCTATAATTTCTATCACAGCTAAAATCTGCTAAGACATGAAAATTAAGTTATCCTTGCTTCTAGGGACGTGGAAAATGTGTAGCGAGGGATAGTCCTCGCTACGCATTTTCCACATCCCTAGAAGCAAGGATAACCTATGTTAACACCTACTTAATAATCGCTACAATTTTATGGTTTAGCCCTTACTCCTTTCCAGCCTAGCTAAGTTAGCTTAGCTTATGCTAGATCATCGTAGTAAGCTAATATCATACTATGATTTGTGTTGCAATCTTCTGGTATAGGTTTCATTTGCGTTCCACCCTTTTCATACTCACATAGCCTGCACGCAATGGAGGCGCGGAAGTTTCATATCGTAACGACGCGACGCGCGGCCTACTTGCAAAATTTAAATAAAAAGAACATAATGACAATTTTAATTCCGTGCTGTTTATAGCTCCAAAGAGATATAATATATCAAGCGTGTGTCAGTACGTAGGTCGTAAGGCGATCGTGCTTGTCCGGTGGCGCGGTCAACGAACCACAGATTATGAGGAAAAAAAATCTCACCACTTTAAATCCAATCTCGCAATTCCTGTTCCTCCCGTTGACTTCGAGGAATGGAAAGCAGCACGCATTCGACACTTTTTCCGATACCGCTATGTTTATCTCTTGGAAACAACAAGCATCACTAAGGACCTACTTAAATGAAGAAATTTTTACGCATTTTCAAGTGTAACCAATTACTGTGTTTAAGAAAAATAAACAGAGGCGAGGTTCTAACTCGTTTCAAATGACACGATAGTCCTTGACTGCGAAGTATTTTTCACCTAATCGTAAGATGTAAATTGTAGCGGGCTCATAAAGTCCATTCCTTACTTACAACTTCATGAGCTGGCTACGTTTGAAGGGGTATGACAGTGTAAATTAAACCCATAATTTCTATACGCCATCGTATTGGAACTCTATTATTTATATTTAATACTTATGTATAAATTATAATTAAAGCATCAATTAATCAATATTCATAATTACACACGAAATTACCCTTCCATCCTCGACTATAAAACTTTATAATTAAGTACGTTCACTTTTTCATAACTTTTTGTTCAATACAAAATTAGACAATATATAAATTGACCGAGAGCCCATAGGCAAACTTTTTTTTAAATCTATTTTTTATCAGCCTATGATTTGGAGATAACTGGCTCATAAAACAATATTATGATTATCTGAATGGTAGAAAATCATCATTCCTTCATCTTGCTTTGACACATAGTATACAAATACGATTGTTGGAATATAGCAAAAGTCCAAGTCTTTTGGTACAATAGTCTGTGTTGTTTGTGGCTATAATTCATTACAACACTCACTCTCAACCATTCATTCATGACATTCATTTTTAATTGTTTACTGTTCATTTCTTGTACGATGTGTCTCTGAATTTTTATTCATTTTAAAGCTGACAGTCGAACCGTGCAGACGTCTTTTGTTTTCCCTGCGACCCATATTATACCAACAACGGTCAATCGAATTAAATCTTATAGTAACCCCACAGTTTGACCCGTTTTCCATACACCGAAATTACACAAGGAAACTTTTATAACTTTCAGCTGTTGTCAAGCACATCTTCAAAACTTCCTTCGGACTCTCTGAGCATAAATTCTCTTGAGAGACAAATATCTAAATCATCGAAACCTTTGAAATATGTTATTACTTTAAAATAAAAATATTTTTCGTTTGCAAACATTAGGTATTATTTATTGAAGGCTTCGAGCATTTAAAGATTGAAGGCAAAGGCTAGAGCAATTGAACTTCTATAAATTAGACTCCTATAAATCGCTTTATTTTGCTAAAAACTATTAAGTGAATGAAATTTTAGAATATTAACTTCATTTTTATATGTTCCGCTAAACATTCCACTATAACCTGATGGTCTTTTCTCTTCGTCCTCCTTTTTGGGAGAAGTCCAGGGACGAATCCAAGGCACTCTAACTCACTTTTCGGAGTTATTTGCGTTTAAAGCTGGTAAAATATTATATCACTTGCTTTTAGCGAAGAAAAACATCGTGAGGAAACCATGCTGAGAATTGTTTATTTATAATTTTGTCAAAGGTGTGTGAAACCTGCCAATCCATACGTGGCAGCGCGGTGAGCTATGGTCTTAAATCTTCTCAGTCTGAGGCCCAAACCTAATGGACCGACGATGGAAGGGTTATGATGATGAAGATGATGATTATTTACCTAATACTAGCTTTTGCCCGTGGCTTTGCTCACGTTAAGTTCGATTTTTCGAACCCCTATTTTAGTCCTTTAGGGTGGAATTTTAAAAACCCCTTTCTTAGCGGATGCCTACGTCAAAATAGCTATCTATATGCCTTTCAGCACGATCCGTCCAGTGATTTGAGCTGTGCGTTGATAGATCAGTCAGTCAGTCACCTTTTCTTTTTATATATTTAAGAAGATAACTTTTGTGAGAGCCAGAACATGAACGTTAGGTACCTATAAGATAATTTTGACTAGGTATGGTGTGACCCTAAAGAACACACTATATTTTTTTCAGATCGACCACTACATTCGCAAATTTGTTGCTGCAGCCGTCTGCAAGCCACATTTAAAACCCTGAAGCTCATTTAAGTTGTTCGTATGTCTGAAACTAAAGAAAACTTTTGATTAGTTGCGCAGTTGCTCATGACTTGCTGGTTCGTACTTTTAATTTATTTTTTGATATGTAGTATTCCGAAATGGTCTGTAAGAATTCCGAGAGAAAACTAGTTTTTGGGCGAGACTTCGTGCGCGTGGGGTTCCCGCGTGATTTTTAAAACCTAACTGCTTTTAAAAACCCGGCGGGATCCCCGGGTTTCAAATTATATGACAAGAAATCACGTCGATCCGTTGCTCTGTTACTGCATGGTTGATGGACAAACAAACACGCTTTTTCTATTAAAACTATTAAGTTCAAATATTTTTTTTTCCAGAATAAAAGTCTATATCCGTCTCCAGAACGCAAACAATCTCTGTGCCATTTGTCAAGATCTATTCAACAATTAAGCCGTAACAAAGTAATAGACAAACAGAGTTATTTTCGTATTACAGGGATTATTGTGGATTCTGTCACTGTGAGTTAATGTATTCCGAAGCCGCCATTTTCTATTTAATAGGTTCAATAGAACTATTTATTATGATCCTGTTATATTCAAAATAAGAAACATGCCGAACATTTTGTTGAGGTGAATGTCCATTTTAAATAATGTCTTTAATTGTGGCAACGTTCGATTTAAAGTGATCCGTTGGAAACGGATGAAAACCACATTCGCGTTTTTTTCCTTCCTTGTCTTTCTTCCCCTTTTGAGAGGGGAGCCGTTACCAATGGTGGGTCACCGAAAGTTTAAATTATAAACATGGTGTTTTGAAAGCAAAAAGTAAATATAATAGGTATTTTGAATACTTAATTTGGGAATTAAAGTTCACCGAAAAATATAATACATTGCCCTATCAGTGCATTTCTCCTGAAACCTACAGATTTTTATTGGTACGGCGGCCTATACTTACTGGAAAATTATTGACCACCTCAAAACACTTAAACGCCAAACATTTTAATAGATCCATTAACCTGACATTTATTATCAAGTTATACACCAATTAAACAAGAAGAATATCTCATTTCATTAATTTTATAGGGATTAATGATAAATATACAACACAGTTACATTATAATTTATTTATATTTCCAGATCAAATATCCTTTTTTTATATGAATTAACACAACATCATTCATCAATGTAACTGATTCCAAAATTGTGTATCTATAAAACCTGTAGCAGTTTAAATTTATTCTAGAATGAAAAGTTATGAATATTTTCGCATTAACATAAATAGGTATTTGCTGCAGCAATGTTTTATCTCAAAAAAAAATGTTTCAAAAGAAAAATGTGGCTAAGGTTTAAATGGGGTCAAAACTAAATTTTTTAAAAGTGTATAGTCTTCTGTGAGTTTATTTTTCGACTAATTAAAACAAAATTTTCATGAAACGTGAAACGACAATTTTTTTTCATCATTCTAGTATTAAATAAAGTTTAACTTGCTACAAGAAACAAGCAGTGCTTTACACAAGTCAGTGTTCTTGCTTCCATGGTTAAGATTCTCTTTGCAAAGATATAACTACAGCCGGCAAACATAATTATTGTCATCTTTGATATGGGCACTGAAACCTTTTCAGTTAAAATACCCAACAAAAATCAAACAAAGTGGCTTACACACGTTCTGTATTCGTACCGCTACGTTTAAGATTAAGTTTTTTTTGTCTATAGACAGGAAATGCCTACCGCATACCTCTCCGTCAGGGGAAAAGGGGGGGGTTATGTGGGGCTCGCATCCAATAAAACCTGTCTTTGTCCCTCCATGGACCCTGGCAGTAGCGTGGGTTATACTTGACAGAGTATTCACCATGCAAGATTAAGGTTTACAGTTTCGATAAATTAGTTCAGGACTTATACAATGTAGAACAGCCTTATTTTGATAGTCATGTTAAACTTTAAAGATAATAACCGCAGAAAACACCTTAAGAAACTTTCGCTTAATACTTGGATCAAGGGCAGGATACAGAAGGCGGTACTCCTTGAGACGGCATGCATTGTGAGGAGGTTCCTCACTCTGGAGTCCTGACCACTGGATGCTTGGGTTCTACCCCGCAGCAAATGGGACCCATTTCATTGTATTATTTTTGAGGATGTTGCAGGTATATTGTATTTTTGCATACATTTTTTTAAAATAATATAATGTGTGAAAATAAATGATAGTAAATAACCGCAGTATGTGCAACTGATTCTCTTACACAAAAGCTCGGGGATAATATTATGCTAAGAGCTTTACAATTATTTAAAGTAGAACTAAGTCTTGTCGAACTTCTTTGTCTGCGGCTTAGGCATCCTAGTGACCTTAAAAACCTTGCCTAATTTTTCTTTTGAAGATCAGTATTACAATGCCTCAATTACTCAAACGATTTCAATGGCCATGAGAAGTGGACCTACTAACACTGATCAGTGCCTGATGATGTTGCAGCTGTATTAAAAGTAGGCCCACGGAGTTCTTAACTAATTGGGTTGGTCTTAGGGAGGTATTAGATGGTAGACAATTTTTTTTTATAATATGAGCCAAGATGAACTTGACTAATGTTCTCCTTTCCCCTCCAAATAAGCCGAAAGTTTGTTTAAGAGTGGGTACGACAATAGTGCATCAGGTGGGGATCAAACCAGCAACCTTTCAGTTTTCAGTCTGCATCGTTTACCGTTCGCCTACAGAAGCTTTAGTGATGGAGCGAGAAGGTGGTCACTATCAGTATATTACATCGGCCGGTCATTGACTCCATATTTTAACTTACACTTTTACTATCTATGGGCATTGCAACGCCAATGTCACGCAAATATTATAAACTAACACTCAGGGTCTAAAGTGTTTCAGTTTTTAGGCTACATGTAAAGATGTAGAATTCTGGGTCTGCTAACCGAAATTGAAGACTTTTAGCCCTTTAAAAGCGGATATATGCATTTTTATTATATGTATTCCATAATTTCATAATTTTTACGTACTATAGGTACTTTTTATTAATATTTTTTTAGCTTTTTTACATTGGAATGTTTTAATTTGTTATATATAACTAGTTATATATATATACTAGTTTGATTTTTCCAACCCCTATTTTCTCCCCTTAGGGGTTGAATTTTCAAAATCCATTCCAGATTTTTGAAAATAGCATACGTCATAATAGCTATCTGTATGCCTTTCAGCCCGATCCGTCCAGTGGTTTGAGCTATGCGTTGATAGATCAGTCAGTCAACAACCTTTGCCTTTTATATATTTAGATATCTATGTAATAATAATTTCTGTTATTATTATAAATGCAAAATTGTACGTGTTCTTCCTTTAATCACGCAGCAAAAAGATCGACTTGACTTTGGCATGGATACAGTTCAGGCCCTGGAGAGTGACATAGGTTTTTTATCCCGGAAAACAAAGGGTTTTCGGGAAATCAAAAAATACCTAAATCCATCCGGACTAGTCGCAGGCATAGGAAAGTAAAAAATAGTTAATTGCTACTTAGATGAGGTTTTATTTGACACAATTTATTTGAGACAATTAACTCGTTGCGGAATTGCGGACGCGAAGACCTATTAAACAATAATTATCACATGCTTTTATTACGTAATTGATCAAGTATGCGCCGATATAAACAGGATTAAGATTAAGCTCAAATATAAAACAAAAAACTATAGAGATAGTCTATGTAATGGTTAGTTTCTAAAAATACCAAAGAAAAATACATTTAGTGTTCTTTATTAATTCTACTATTAAATCGAGTACAGGCTTACATAAACATTTTGCTTTTTTATTCTCAAAAGATTATTTTATAATTTAACTTGATATTGCGTCGGCAAATCCCGCTCAAAAATAGAAAACATGTTACACTTTCTCTCCATAAATACTTAACCCACCCTACGATTTATTTCCTAATTTATATTCAATTAATTTTATATCTAAATATTATTCTAATAAATAAAATTAATGGTTATTGTAAAAAAAGACTTAGGACAAAAATTTTAATAGAAAAAAATTAGGACACTGATAGCGTTAGACGCACACATACAATATACATGTCCTCTTGTCGCCGTCGCACGCGCAGGCTTCATCGCCAAAATATACTCACACATGGACAATAACACGTATATGCCAAATATGTTGCGGTATTGGACGTTAACGTAAGAGGTAATATAAGAGGCGCATCTTCGAGTTTGCACAATTTAGTATTAAAAGAGGTCCGCCGGAGAGCGGGGTATGTTAGCGATTTTTAGCACGATCACAGCCTAGCTCGGCTGTGTATATAGGCTTTACAGTGTGTTAACCGGAGCGGGTCATCTTGTGGTGAGGCCATTGGCCATCCCGTGCCATGGCGCCGGGAATCATATTTTACCTCTTGGTAAGTCTATTATAAGCTATTAATTTAATAGTCCTTAATATTAATTAACTGGTTAATGTTAATAGGGCTTAAGTTAATGATAACTCCATGAATATAACTTTTTCTATTTTATTAGAATTTAGATGCTTTATTTAATAAAAACCAAATATTACTGAAAAATAAAAACTTTTCGCTGTACATATATATATTTTTCTTTATGTATATAATATTAGAGTTTAACTTAGAAGTTATTTCAGACCGCGCGCCGGTGCTGAAAAATGAACACTGAACTTTTAACAATTAATCCGGATTACCTTATCGGGATATTTACTAATTGTCAAAAAATAATAATAAATATGTACAAACTTAATGCACGCCTATTTCATCCATAAAATAGTTAAGTTATTTTTAAGTTAGATGTTAATCGATAAGATAACCTAAATATTCGACAAATGAAATTCTTGTCTACTTACAACTAATTTGTAGGAAGCGAAATCTTAATAGATTTGAATACAGGTAATATGATATTCGGAGACTCGTCTCCATTCGATATAAAAATGTTGTATTTTCTATCGCGGCCTTGACCTTTTCCCAAGATACTTATGATGTTTGAGTCATACATAAATCGGTAGCTTACTTAAATCATGACTTAATACATAATAATAAATATTATTATAAGTATAGTTCTTGCATTTCACGAGGGCGCGTGAGCTTTACTTGTGATTACGTCGTGTACATGCACATTGCACATTGCGTAAGTGTGCGTGCCTGTCAGGAGCCTAGGTGGAAGCGGTTAGAAGCGAGCAAGCTTATACAGATACGACACACACACAACCATTAGCCACGCGCCCTCGTGAGTTGAAAGGTACTTGTATGCCTACAAGAAAAATCATTACATATGAACTTTCTTATGATAGACTGAAAAAAGGTGGTGGGTGTGTGGAACGTAAATCGGCAGCTTTCGAGTATTTATTAATCGAATGAAAGACGCGGCGACCTCTTTTCAAACATTATAATTATTAATTTATAATTTTATAATCTATTTTCTAAGTAGGTATATCATAGGAAAGAAAGAAAGAAAGACAGAAAGAAAGAAAGAAAAAGCATTTAATAGTCTAACGGAAACGGTAACTGACTGACTTTAATCTATCAAATCAAAGCACAACTCAAACCACGGATGGATCGGGCTGTTTGACATAGCTATTATGATCTAGGCATCAGTTAAGAAAGGATTTTTGGAACATCAACCCCTAAGGGGGCGCTACGAAACTCGAACTTGACGTAAGCGAAGCCGTGGGCAAAAGCTAGTTTTACATATAAAACCTGCGGACTCTTTGACACGTAAAATAACCTTAAAATAAGGGCCAATGGCATGTTAGGCGGTTTTAATAATGTAACTGTTAAAGTTCAACTTGCTAAACGAAAAACAAGCAAAAAGTCAGTGTTCATATCTCTATTCTTTATAGTTAAAGTTGAAGGTCAAATTATAGTAAACAGTTACAGGACCCTGACCTGTGCAACCAAAGGTAATTTTTTTTTTTTTTGAGTTCTTGGTAGTCTTTATCTTTAACGAAATTTCAATTAGGTATTTGACTGCGGTCAAAATGTGGATATTCATTAATTACAATCGAAAATGTAACATGTAATAATAACATTTGTAAAATCAAAAATAAATCGGGCAAAAACAAATAAGTTATAAGCTGTTTTAATGTGACTATATCCGTCTCTTTCTGAAACGAAATTTTCTATGGAGAGTATGTAGGTATATGGAGCTATTCACTTGTGACGTCATGATTTAGTAGCGTTCTCTTCCTCCAACAGGAAATTTAAAAGCTCTATATTTTCGAAACTAGTTAAGGTATTACAAAAAATTAAATGACATTGTGTTGTAATATTAAAAACCTTTATTTGAAGTATATATTTTTTTTATAATAACTTATTTGTTTTTTGATCGGTTTATTTTCTGTTTTTACAAATGTTATTCCTACATGTTACATTTTCGATTGTAATTAATGAATATCCACATTTTGAAAATAATCAAATACCCAATTAATTATCCTCATCAAAGCCTAATCTCTTTTCCGATTAGATCGCGCAGGAAAATTCAGGGCATTAATTTACTGAAGATTATTCACAGTAGTATAAATTTAATTTGAGGACTTGCCGAGTGATACAGACTACAGAGTAAGTACAGTATTACAGGCCCGGAAATATGAATCCACGCGGACAAAGTCGCGAGCAAAGCTAGTCCTATTCTTATTATAATCCTATTAATATTATAAATGCGAAAGTTTGTATGTTTGTTACTCAATCATGCCGAACAAAATTTGGCACAGAGATAGATTATAGTCTGGAATAGGACATAGGCTACTTTTTATCCCGGGAAATAAGAGAGTTCCCGCGGGAATAAAAAACCTCAATCCACGCGGACGAAGTCGCGGGTGTCATCTAGTCGATTCAAAGATATTCTTCATATTCATAACCAAGTAAGATAGAATTTAGGAGATGCATAAAAACAAAACAAAAAAATATCACAAGCAAGACGATATTACGTTTCGAGAAACTTGTCAGGTTTGTTAATAAAGTGTGTACCTACCATAAAGTGTGTCTGTAGTTCTTTATTCAGGCTGCATTATAGTGCGAAATAAGCATACCTACGCAGAAACACCGCCCGTAATAAATCAAACCAACCCAAAAGCACTTTATATGCAAAAAAACATATTGTATAAACACAACGCAACGAAAATTTCTTTTCACATAGTTACCTAATGGAATGGATGCCTGTTGAAAAGGAAAAAATTTATTATTTTTATAAACAAGCGAGCAGCTTATAATATTATTATAATGAAGGAAAATTAATTTCCTACTTAAAATGAGCATCTTCAGGAAAATTTTTGAATTATTTTCAGTTATAATTTCTTAGGAGACTTCTTACTGTAAATATATTAGATTAAAATTAAACTTCAAGCTCAAGATAAATATTATGCCTGATAAATTAGCTATCTATAACAACAAGTTAACTAAAGTAATAAGTAAGAAAAATATTAGGTTTGAAGGTAAGATCGTTCAATGATCTTGTCTCACCTTAATATAATTTTTGAAACAATACCATTGTTCAAATTGCCTAGCTGCCTAATTAATTATTATATCTTCAATACTTAGAAACTAGAATTTTAAAAAAGGGATTTTGCGTTTATGGTAGCGTCAGATTAGAAATTGATAAAGATTTTATTGTATTGTAAGAAGAGCAAGCCCCATACAATCAACATTGTGATTTATCGGATTACTTCTTTGAGTAAAGGATTACTTATATAAGTCTTAAAGTATGTGATTTGACTTTACACGGGCTCATGTACACAAATCTGTGTTGATTGAAATTAGAACAGAGCGCGCTAGGTTAAAATATTTAGTTCAGAGGAAAATATTATTTTGGTATAAATCACAATACCAGTACATATTTAATCTCATTCATGATACATACGCCTAGAAAATGAGCATATTTATGGGTGAGAGCGAGGAATCTCTCGCCTGAGTTATGAATAAAATAACGTTCGTCCTAAATATATTATTCCACACTCAATAATGTAAGATTTGATCGTAAAATAAAAATACCCTAGGTATCCACTTACTAAAAATGTCGCAGGAGTTACAGTTTTAATATATTATACTTACATTTTTTTTTTCAAAGAATATTTGCTCTACCCTCAATATAAGGGGAAAGCTTGTATTAGGAAAGGTATTACGACAACAGTGCAACGGATCGGAAATCGGAATCGAAGAATTTGAAAATTAACGGTTTTTAAACCTTCCTTGGCGAGCATATACCTAAAGCCTGGTCTCTCTAGGACAAGTCCTAGACTATATAACATTTAAATAAATAAATAAACATTTATTCAGCTTAACCTTTAGCTTAACACTTATAAATAAAAAGATAAAAAAAATACAAAACTTGACAAACACTTTAATGAATATCTGACGTAGCTACATCAACGAATGGTTTACGCTAGTGTTTAGGATCGTACATTACTACTTCCATGAGATAGTTCGCCATTGGCTTCCTATTTTGTATGAGATTGCCAGTGTCATGACCCTGATCTGATGATACTGATAGGCCAATAAACTATGATAATCAAATCATTAAAACGTCAAAAAGTTCTTTATTAAGACCGTTTGGGTGTGGCCTTTGTGTAGGCAAGCATCATAAGGAATGTTAACAATGACCATGTCGCTTGTTACTAATATCTCATACATATAATATAGATACCATACCTTGGACGTGCGACATCGCGTTAGCTTAAAATATTATTGTCAAATTATTCTTACTAAAGGACTAGTCTTGTTTCGCTGCTTTCGAACCGCCGCTGCTGGTAGAGTCTTAACTTGTCGTGACAGCCACAGATTGGAATGCATGAAAGAAATAATTTTGGTTTTTAATTTGTTTTTGTGATGGCTAAAAGCTTTGCCCGCGACTTCATCCTCGTGGAATTAGCCATTTCAAAAACCCATAGAAACCCTTTGCTTTTTCGAAATAAAGTTGCCAAAGTCTAGTCGAGCGTCTGTTGCGATGTGATTGAAGAACAAGCCAAACAACAAATATTGCAAAGTAGGATTAGCAGAATATCATAATCTATACTATTATAATAAAGAGAGAGCGCGAATTTTGTGAGTTTGTATGTATGTCCGGAGCAAACTTTGGAACCACCGCACCTATTACAATAATTCTTTTACCATTTCAAAAGTACATTATTCCAGATGGTTATAGGCTATAATTATGTTAATAAATGTATTATGGCTAGATATTATGTGCAAATTTGTTAAAGAAGTCGGACATTTTTTTGACTCTTAAACGTTTTCAAGGCGTGCGCTGGGTCATATACTGTTATTGGATGAAAATGATGTATGGGTGAATTATTCCTCTTAAAGAGTTCTAAAAAAAAGTCCGTGATAGCATATGTCTATATTCTAAGGATAACTTACAGTAACCATTTCTATCTTTCAAATTTTGATTAAAAATAATGAATTATTTTCGAAGCTTCTTTAACCGATGTGATGTCAATCTATATCTAAATAAATATGTTTATTATTGTAAGTATTTAATTTAGAACATATTCACCCTTTACACTATACAATTTAAATAAATATATTAGGAGTTATCGGAAAATTAATATTTCCGCGCGACAAAATAATAAAATGGTGCCGGTCGGCGCGGCGGGGCACGGTGGCGGGTATCGGTGCGGGATATTCGTGTGGTTCCTGTGGTGATCTTATTGACAATCGTCTCCTATAAGAAGCTCACAAGAACAAATATTTAATTTTCAATCCGGACGAAGTCGGCGCGGGCTTCTAGTTAGATTATACAAACATACATCTATGCATACATTTAATATGTGGCTAAATCCTAATATCTCATAATGCATTGTAAAAGTCTGCATTAAAAGTTTTAATGCAGACTTTGACAATGGACTTTGACAACTTTTTTAATTTAAAACAGGCAATATTGTTAGGAATTCGCTTTTTGTTTCGTATTCCACTGCTGGAGCTTTAGTTGCTCTGCGAGTGTTCAGATTAGGTACCTCAAAGATTTTCTTTTAGATAGCGCCATAGTTCAAATACATTTTGCACAGCAAGATCTTATTATTTATCGTTTATCACGGATGTGTTCAGAACTAAAATGGTTTTTTATCGTTATTCAGGTATTATTTGAGTAACAGATTTCATAAAACATTTTTATATAATAAATTATTAAGTAATGCCGTTATTTAACAAAGTATAGGGCATTACTCTCTGCCCTTATGAACTATAAGTTTCAAATTCATACTTAACTATTGAGATTTTTCTTTTTCAGAACAACTGTTTTCGTTATTTAAACCTTATAATTGCAAAAATATTATACAAAATAATTTACGATCTAAATGGACCTGCCACCCGCACCGTGTTACATACAACGAAAAAATTGTAGTTAACAACCGATGTTTAGACTCTTTTAAATACATAAATATAGCTTCCAATTATGTTTTATAATTTAATTGATTCAAGCTTCACATACATAGTTAAGTTTCGATTAATTTCAAGTTTAAGGTTTGTTTTAAAGAATCAAGAAGTATAAAAAATATAAATAAACCTGTTTGGGTTATTATTAATTTCATAACAAATGTTCGACCTCGATTAAACCTGATCGGGAGGGTCTGATAATGGAGCAGAGAACTGGGTAAGAGGATGTCGGGTATATCGTACATCCGGAAATAAATTCCACCTCACATAATTCCAATTTAAAGTTGGGGTGTTTTAAATTTTGAATTTAAATTTGTCTTACAATCAGATCAAAGTCAGTTTCTATATCAACTTACGACCGGCACCTATTTATTCAACTAGAATTTCTTGCAATTCACGAGGGCACGTGGCTCATGGTTGTGTGTGTATCATAATATCATCTGTATAAGTGTGAGCGAGAACTTGCTCACGTCTGACCGCTCCCACAGGCGCTCCCGACAGGCACGCACACTTACTCAATATACACGAAGCGAAGTAACCACAAGTAAAGCTCACGCGCCCTCGTAAAAGAACTATAACACAATTATTTACCAACGTACGCTTTTAAATTAGCCAATAGATCCGTGCTTTTCTTTATAGCCACTTTGGACGACATTTATAGCCTCCAATACTTTGTCTATTGCATGTTTTTCGGCAAGTACCTACCTCAATTGAAATTCAACCTACTCGTACGAAACGCTTCAGTATAAAGTTTCTGAAACGAACGGCTAATGTATGAAACGCACTTCCAGCTTCTGGGTTTCCGGCCACGTATAATCTGAGTACATTCAAGACAAGTGTGAATAGGCATTTTTTAGGCAAGCGCGCTCCAACCTAGACCTCATCAATGCTTTCAATCATTGATTGTCGTCAAGCGCAAGCCTTTCTTATAATAATAAAAAAAAAAAATTTATAAAATTATTATTCCATAATATTTTACCTTCCAACCGGCAAGTATCCATTTACGGTTTTTCACCTTAGTTAAGGTCAAGTTTATGTGAAATATAGGGTAATTTATTTTGTTATAACAAGTAAGATTTCAGACAGGTATTTTTCACTTACGTCGTTGAATAAAATCTTTGCAACAAAACATTAAAATGTGGTTTACATTTGGAATGTGGTTAAAATAAAAGATACGTATAGAGGACTAGGAAGTCTGATCAAAATCACAATAATTCCTTGAAATGACTTCATCGAAATAAATAATTAATTAAATTATAAATTCCATATATCTACTAAAGGCAACAATATGTAAATTTTTAAGAAAACTATAGATTTTTTATATAATAATTGGTATTGTTAATAAGGTCAGAAGGTTACTATATCAAATATCTCAATAATATTTTTTTTAGATATTATACCGGTGAATTCAGTAATAAATGCATCTTATAATATATTATATATAATTTACATTATAAACAGATATTCTAAAATATTTTTATTTATTTACTTGTTATGTTGAAGACTTGTGTATAATCCAAATTAGTATCATAAAATTTCTCATTTATAAAATTAAATTAAATTAATTGACAATGTAACAATGTGTGAGTAAATAATTAATTAATGCGAAAGTAAGTCTTTCTGTCTATTAACTTTTCGGATCAACTGCTTAAACGATCTTAGGCTAATTTTAATGAAAGTAAATCTTTCTGTCTATTAACTTTTCGGATCAACTGCTTAAACAATCTTAGGCTACTTTTTATCCTGAAAAATTAAAAAGTTCCCATGGGAATTTCAAAAAACCTAAATCTATACGGATGCGTTGAACTTATACTAATTAATTAAATAACTGAACCCGGTGATTTCAATTCTAACTTTTAGACTAAAATACGCCTTGTAATATACTAGATGATGTCCGCGACTTTGTTCGCTTCGATTTAAATTTTTTATTTTCCCGCGGGAACGCTAAGTTTCCTGGATAAAATTTAGCCTATGTGTTAATCCAGGTTACGAGTTATCTCTATTCCAAATTTCATCCAAATCAGTTCCTTCGTTGTGGCGTGAAGGAGTAACAAACATCCATCCATCCTCACAAACTTTCGCGTTTATAATATTATATAAGTATAGTATGATAATATTAGTAGGATTATTTGAATAAAAACCGGTTATCGTCTAACTAATCTTGACCCACCCATAAAACTATTTTTGTTTTATTTAAACTATGTACAATTGTACATATTTAAAAAAACAAACTCCTACATTAATTAGGTACTTTCTTGAAGATGGTTTCAAGGTACTAAGAATTATTACTGGGGTGGAATACACAGTCCCCAAAAATTCATAGTGCTTAGGTAGTGCTTGGATCATGAGGACTAATATGACAAGATCTCCAAACTAGTCAGACAAACTAGTTATTTCGCGACGTTAGTATAGCCGGTTTTATAATATAAAAATGCGAAATATTTCCAATACAGACGGAGACTTGTTTCAAAATTATGCTTATTATGTGTCACTTCTTATACTCGAATTTTTTCACGAGACGAGTCTTTATTATAGGTATACCTGGTACATATTATATTAGATTTCTAATATAGGTTTGTAAGTATACCCATTTACATTTATATTTTTCCCTTTTTATACCTGTAAGTATACTTATATTATTATATAATATGCAAATTAATTGTTATGGTTGGTAATGATTGGTAAACTATTAGCACGGCAATAAAGGAAAAGTACTTATTTATACATCTTCAATTAGCAATAAATAATAATTGTTATTATTGATATCACTCTTATAAGAGAGATTTTATTATTAGAGTAGGTATACTTGTATTTTACAAGTGTTTTACTGACCTTTGCTAAAGCGGCTAATCTCAATGATCTCTCCATTAGGACTATATTATTACCAGCTATGTAGTTCAAATAAAGGTTCACTCTCTATTTCCTCTCTCTCATAGTCCTATTGGACTATTTCCTCACTCTCATAGTCCTATTGGACTATGAGAGTGAGGAAATAGAGAGTGAACAAAGAGACGAATGGAGAAAAAGTGGGTAACTGCATAATCAAGGGTGTATCACCACATACTTCGCGCCTCTGGGCTGTAAACGAATTTTTACGGAAAACCCCAGTAACACCGGCCCCTCTTACCTAGTAATGCTAATAATATGATAAATGCGACTATATGTTTGTATGTTAGTTTGTCTTTCAATCACGCAGCAACGAAGCAATGGATCGACGTGATTTTTTCGCATCAGTAGGTACCTACCTATAATGAAGACCTAGAGACTGAAGTAGGACATTTAAAAATCTGACTCCACGAAAATGAATTCGCGGAAAAAAGCTAGTTATATCTAATTTTGTAAACATCCAAATTGAAAAAGCCCAAATGATTAGCTGATAAAGAACTCTCTACCGTAGATACCTACCTATATTATAATAATCCTCGTGTATAGTCGTACCTCCAACTACTTTGCTACGAAAACTGTATCTTCGACTTACCTACTCATCGTAGTCTTAAAAAAATAAAGAAAACTTTATTATTATTTTTATTATAATACTTCTCACAAATCTAAAGTTTAATAACCTCTGAATGGAAATGTAATATTGACCGTTATAAACCACATTCGAAGTATTTAAATTGGAACGACCATTTAAGGTAAAATCACATCCTACACTTTTATCATACAAGGAATTCGGTAAAAATTAATTTACATTTGCTTATCAATATCACCTCAAGTTATTAGGTTTAAATGAAAACAATTGAAAGTATAGAAACCCTTTTAATATGAAACACGAAATCGTGAATGAAGCATAAAAATTAAAAAACTGAAGTAAGTATTTTAATTCGAAGATATATGTATGTAACAACGTTGCCAGACGTCCCGATTTCGGCGGGACGTCCCGATTTTTAAATCAAAATTAAATGTCCCGCGCGGGACAGGCTCAGTCCCGCTTTTCGGGGATAACTCGACCGTGCGACGTAGTGAAAAATAAAACATATTCTAATAAAAAAGGCATATTATAAAATAATAAGATAAAAACGCCTGGAAAATCTTAGTTTGCACAAGCCATTGTGAGGTTAAGAAAAAATTAAATTATGTACTATTGTACACATCTTTTCCTTGTTTTCTTTTTTTTTGACATAAAAATTAAGTACTTGAGTACCTATTTCTTTTTTAATCATATTTGTTATGTTTACTGGCATCACATTATTATTATATTTTGACCCTTGACATAAGTAGGTAGTACATAATTTTTTCTTTTGACATTAAATTAATTTATTTTTATTTTTATTAAGTATTTTGGACTTAATTTATGTGACATTTTTGACATTTGTAAGCGCTTTTGTAAGTCAGAATCGAAGAAATAAATAATACAAAACAATACAATACAATACAACCGTTCGGACAAAAAGTAACGTACAAGCATACAATTGCTACAACATACAATTGCTACAATAGTTCCAAGTACTTACAAAGTAGACTCAATAAGCACACGATGCCTATTACTATACGAAGAAAAAGGTATCCGTTAACCGATTACCTAGAATAGTTCATGTAGCCAGTTTTGTGTCACAGTTTGTTAATTCTTAAAGTACGTCTAGTTATATCTAGCATCTTAAAAATACATCTATATATAATCTAGAGCACACACGCACAGACTTCACACACGGCAGCTATAATGTATATTAATGTACATTACATCCCGGGATGTATAGCTTTACATTATCTTAACATATCACTCACAGAGCAGGTAATGTAATATATCTTTCCCTTTATTCCATTGGTATACGTCTCAAAATGATATGTATATAAATGTATATTTTCGTATCGCTCTGTATCTTAAGATACGAAGATGTAAAAATATACATTATAGTTGTCGTGTGTGATCTCCTGACGATTTATATGGAAAGATGTAATGAGATGTATCGTGCTATAATATAACATCTTTACATTATAGCTGCCGTGTGTGAAGTCCTTAATACTAAGTGAGATCTACAGACTGCACCCCCACTCCGCCCAGACCCAAGACAGAGCTAAAACTCCTACTAAACTGACTAAAACATTAGTTCTTATAATTTTCCAAATAAAGTCAAATTAAATTGGGAGATTAGACCGCTCTAGAGATTGACATTAATTATTACCTTTAAACAAAGCCTTTAAACGTCAGTCAACGGATTCTTTTTTTTCCCACTTTAAAAAGGGTATCTACTAATTAAGACAACGGAAGATCTTTAACACATTTGATGTTTTGAAGATGTTAGAATGCGTCCGGTGTCAAGTGCAAGGTTAACCTTATAATTATTATGATTGAGACAACTTAAGTTGAAGTTAAAAAGAATTTAAGACAACTTAAGTTCTTTTTAAGATTTTGTTATATACAGCTTGCATATCACCACTAAACTGAAAGGGTTACGCAATAAATTATCCAACTTTTGAAGGTACCTACCTCGGTAGTTCATAAATTATTAACACAATGAACAACACCAATACTAAAATTAAGAATTTAATGCATTATGCAACGTCTTATCGACCCTAAATTAATATTGCAACCTGTTATGAGTGTCAATGATGCAAGGAAGATGAACGTAACAGGACATTGACCGTCTGGTTTGTCTGTATGTTCGACTGAACGTGACAATTGAGGAGGCTTTAGAGCTAGCCCGCACTGTAAAAACGTCCGCGCGATTTTTACTATTGCGATTTACCTTACCTTACCCGCACTGCGAATTTCCCTCGCGATTTTTATGTAGCGCTCGGCATAGACGCGCCGTCTGAAATGGAATTCGCGTGAATTCCATTCCAACTTCCTGCGACGGTGTTTCCACTGAATTACAACATGGGGTTATTCAAGGGGCGGACCAACAAATTCCTGAAAGGCCGGCAACGCATTGGTGGTGCCTCTGGTGCTACAAGTGTTCATGGGCGGCGGTAATCACTTAACATCAGGTGACCCGCCTGCTCGTTTGCTCGCTAAAAATATTTTAAAAAAAAATTTAATCCGCACTGTATCGCGTGAAAGTATCCAACCACAATGGTTTTAACCGCTGCGGATTTAAATCACCGGTGCGTATGGCTCCATATGATCGCAAGTGTAACAGTCGCGCGGTTTTTTTTCGCAGTGCGGGCTAGCTCTTACACTTTAAGTTCGCCCATTGTACTGTCAATCATTTCATCAAAGAAGCCCATTCGGTGGGCGGAACAAAAGTAAAATCTTCCATATCTGATCTTGACAATGGACAATCCAGGTAATAACATCACAATTAAGATTCCGATAAGCTTATCCGTCCGAGACAGTCTTGTTCATGTTACATTACAATAGTAAATATTATTAATATGGGCATGGTCATAAATTGGCATTACCTAACCGACTTTCGAATAAACGGCACATAAAATATTAATAATTTTTCCCCTACATTGCATGGCAAGTTGAGAATTCATCTGCAATCCGCTTAACTTTTTAATATTATGCGGATATTATTATGAAATGTATTCTCATAGCATAAACAATAGCTTATTAACTCGTTCGTAAGTTTTAAGGTTAATTGAAGAATAGATGTTGCTCCATAAAACACAATGTTCTAGGTTAGGTCAAAGAATAGGGTAAGGATGCCGAATATGAGATGGTTGCCAAATATGAGATAGTTAGGTTTTGGCGAAACTAATCGCCGCAGCTATTTGGCGATACTGTCACCAGAAGCCACGTGGCAATAGACCGAAACATGTGTTGGTGTTTCCCAGTTCGAGGCGAAGTCAGGTTGTGTACGTGCGGATTTTTACGAAACCACAAAACCCGATTTTTTACACCAAATATTAACGAGGTATGTTACAACTTTATAGTCACACTAAATGATTGAAATTTACAGTCATTGTATCAGTTATATGATTAATTTTACAATGCATTTGCAGTTTAGTTGTATTTTCTTCGTCAAGAAATAATAGGCAGCCTAGTTTTTAAATTTGGGTGTTTTCCTAATATGAGACACGTGGGGGCTCCTTAAATGAGATATCTCATATTAGGATGTATAGAAATACGACTATTTAAAAACCTCTTTTTCTAGATCAAAGAAGTCCTAGGACCACGATGCCATAATATGGGCCGTAAGTGCAGTGCAAAACAAACAAATACGTTACCTAATAGCGTCAAAACTTTCGATGTTCCTAAGAGTATCCTAGAACGTTATGTCAAAAAAGATGCTAATGCAGAAGTATTTGTCAAGGTTCATGGGAAGACCTCCAGCTTTTTCTGACTATTTAGAAGCAAAAATAGAAAAGTATTGTAAGGCTGGACTAACGATTTTAAGGGTTACATCTACATCTGAAGAACATCAAGCACTTGGCACAAGCACATGATAATATATTATTAAGTTGTTACTAAAACCTTTTTATTTAGTAGTACCATGTTGTAGATTATAAAATATCGCCAATAAAAAGTTTTTTGAATTGATTTCTTTCCTTTTTCTCTAAATCTATACTATCTCATATTAAAAACCCTTGCTATCTCATAATAGGAGACCATTTCCCTGAGACGCAATTTCTGACTTTTCTAATATTATCTGATATAACAAAAAATCTATTATACCTAGCACTAAACGGTCTTTCAAGGATAAACTTCATTAAATACTTATCGAATATAAATAATTTTCTTAGTCATTAGGGCAATAACTTATTTTTTATGGCCGAATATGTAAATGGTATCTCATATTCGGCATCTTTACCCTACTTAATTTACTCAAAAATAAAACAAACTAACGACCGAAATGACGAAAACTGTGTCAATAAAACACAGTGCTCATTTGAGTGGCATTACCAGGTTTCTTTAAATAGATCTGCATCCCTGTAGTCTAATAATTATGCCTATCATCAAAAAAATATGACGTATTTTAAATGATAGCAGTGTGCGTTCATTTTAAGTGAAAATAATATAAGCACAGTACGCATTGAATTTGATATAATGTTGACCACTTATTAAGGTTGACCATTATCTGTAGATATCAACATAGGTAAGCAATTTCTTGGTGTGATACAATATCGTGACATATTTTAAATTATAATACAATTTTACAGATAGGTACTTAATTATTCTATATGTACTAACTGATGCTTGCTACTAAGTTCGTGATTATTTCGACCTATACGCAGAATAGAGTTACTTCTGCAAAATCCCTACTTTACAGGAGAGCGATTTGAAGTTTGTCTTGCCTGTAACTTTTTTCGTTATTTTTCTAGAGAATTGATTCTCATAGTATACTTTTGGAACATTATTATGCATTGATTACTATCAATAAACTCAATGCAAAACCCACAATTTGGAATTTAGGAGGTTCTATATGCATATGTGACGATTTTTTGCGGATGTCTCCATGTTCTATATGTATATGTATCCTTATACTTGGGAAAAGTGTTCGTACCATGTCTATATATAACTTTTTTTTATGGAAATACTAATCTTCAAACGGTCTTATTTGCTGTAAAGGATGAAATATAAATACAAAATAAACAGTGTTTCTTATTTCATAATAACACATTTATTAGTAAAAAAAATTCAACATAATTTGACTAATTTTTTTAATTACTAAGCATGTACATATTATAAAATTGTCTTACAAAAAAATGTAAAAATTAATAATAAAATAACTGAAAGTACTTTGTATTTTATATAGGTAATACTAGCTTTTGCCCCCAACTTTGCTCACATTAAGTTCGATTTTTCAATCCCCTATTTTACCCCCTTAGGGGTTGAATTTTCAAAAATTCTTTCTTAGCGGATGCCTACGTCATAATAGCTATCTGTATGTCTTTCAGCCCGATCCATCCAGTGTTTTGAGCAATGTGATGATGATGAGTCAGTCAGTCAATTAGTCACCTTATCCTTTTATATATTTAGGAAATTAAATTTAGGAACTATTATGTAAATATGTAAGTAGAATTTATTAATAATCCTACTATAGAAACCTCAAAATGAAACTAATAAATAACTAACATTAAACATAAACATAAATAACGTATTAGGAACGATTATTTAGCACTAGCTTTTGCCCCCGCGACTTCGTCCGCGTGGAATTAGATTCCAATTTTTCCTGAAATTTCTTTGCTATAAACCTCACGGAGCCCGAGATCTTTCCAACGAATGCAAAACCGTGGAAATCGGTTCGTGCGTTCTGGAGTTATAGCGTCAGGAAGGAAAACCCGACTTATTTTTATATAGTAGACTAGCTTTAACCCGCGGCTTCGCTCACGTTAGGTTCGATTTTTTAACCCCCTATTTAACTCTCTTGGGGTTGAAATTTCCGAAATCCTTTCTTAGCGGATGTCTACGTCCTAACAACTACCTGTATACCAAATTTCAGCTTGATCGGTCCAGTGGTTAGAGCTGTGCGTTGATAGATCAGTCAGTCAGTCAGTCAGTCAGTCACCTTTGCCTTTTATATATTTAGATTAATAATAATCCTATTATAGAAAACTCGAATAAAACCCACGAAATAAAATTGGTACAAGGACAATATTATATAAGTTCTTTCAGGAGTTTTAAAAATAGTACAACCAAATATTGGCAAACAAAAAGATTTAAAAACATTTTCTCTATTTTCCACAATTTTTCTGTGCGATTTATTATTGGCAATCAATAAGAAATCAATCATATCTAAGTTATTTATGTCTATATTATTAATATTTTAATTGAATAGATATTTTAAATCACGAAGACAATAATTTTGTGGTGGCAGAGATCCACTGGGTACCGCGCAAAATGAAAACTTTAAATCAATCAAAATAATGAATTTGTAAAGAAGATGCGGTACATCATCATCTCTAGAGTCGTTAGGCGCACTGTAAGAGTTAGTTGTAGATGGTGATTGCGTCCAGCGATCATCATAGTGGTTAGAATAAAAGGCATCACGACAATTTATGCATATTTAACGGAGAAAGCATGGGAGTCGGTACACATTTTGGTGATGATATTCAAGACAAATTCCCAAAGCTAACAGCAGGGGAATTTTCAAAGTTGGACCGAGTTAAAAGTGTTAGGTCTAGTTGTTGCAATTGCAAGCGACGGTAGACATTATTTATTATCTTTTATAGAATTTTCAGCAACATGGTGCAGCCTTATGGCTAGTTTTGTCAGTAGCAAAAACTGGTATTTATCATTATATGCCGGCTGCAGTATAGATAATCGACTGTCTCTTACAGTTCCATCTGATATATCAATCTTCCCACATATCAGGGACCTCTTGCCTAATTTTTTCAGCTCCCTGTGGTAGTGCTGTTATTGTACAAGCTCTACTATTGACACTGCCATTTTCTGAAAACAAAAATTAATATCATTAAAACGTTAAAGCAATTAACTACAGAAAACAGGTCTAAATAGTTTTATGTAGTTTTTTTATAAATACTTAACATAAAAAAAATTATTAATTTTAGACTTTTATGGTAGTTTTCAGTTGAAAAAGGATATATATTTCAATGTCAAACCAAGAATAAAAGAACATTTACACATGTACCTCATAATTTCAAAATAATTTCCCTCGAACAAAGTAACTTGTGCACATTGTCCCGATATTTTTTACATGATTTCCGAATAATAAAGTAGTATGGTAAAATAATTAATATTATTGATTACTTATTAAAACATATGAATTAATGTTTAATAGGTGTAATGAATTGATATTTCTTTTTTTGATTGTTTTTTGTAGTAAAATCTAATATTCCGAGGTATAATGTTCTATATGAATGTGGAACCGTTTAATTTAATTATTTAGCTTTAAAACTATATATATGTAAAAATTATTATATACAACTATCTAAGAGCAATCTATGTATTATAATTACAAAGCTGAAGAAAGAAAATTCCATTCACTTACCTGGAACATCCATTTTTCCATTTTTTTTATCTCCACGGCATTTGTCGTATTACTATATTCAATTTTTTTTGGCTTTAACGAAGGGAAGATCATATGTTTTGAGCGTGTATTTTTAATTTTGAGCACATATAGTAAAAAATAATAACAAAATTAACACGAAAATAGCAGATAAAAGTGCGAGCGTGTGCACACTATCATTTCGGAGAACATGAATACAACTGCAGATGTGACCCTCCGTTTGCGCTGATCTGGACAGTGAATACTGACACTTGTGCTGTCGGGCCCTTCTTCTTTGGGGAAATAAACTACATGTACCCTTATTCGACTGGTATCTTTGGATCTACATAACTTTTTAAAATTTTGATTTCACTAGTAAATATTAGAGATCTTTTTAGGCTTAAAAATGCAATAAAAAAATTTTGTGCCATAATCATATATAACTCTATTCTACGTATAGGTCGATTTATCTCTTTAAGGGATAAAATTTCAGAGAAATTTCTTTAGTGCACCCTAGGATACCTACTCAAGAAATACTGTAAAAATTTTTTTTTAAATTTACCTATAAATTTGGGGCTTTGCGTTATCAGACAGTCATACCGTCTGTCAAAGAACTGTATTATACATAATTATATCATTAGGTTGTCCCATTAGGTACATTATTATTATTCAAGTCTTTAAATGAATTTTTCTCCTGCTCGTTCTAAAAAATATTACTTACAATCAACTCTTTCATTTCTACGAATAGAGCCTTGTTTAATTTAAAAAGTCAGCTTAAAACATATTGATCTATTTCCCAATAAATACAGAATGGTGATAAAATACACCTTTGTATCAAGCCACACTTTGGATGTGAATCATCTCTATTTTTGTATAGGTACATCGATACGAACTGATCGATCCGGTTGTAGATATGGATTCAATGATACACGGGCAAGTATACGGCGTTATGTGATTAGTGATTAGGTACAATACTTTAAAGGTTGAGGATGCCACCGGCTCACCTTTGACAGATCGAGCTTCCATGTTCATGTGATGACGTAAGACTAGGGCCTTTCAAATATATAATTTAACTAGCTTTTACAAACGACCTTGCCCACGTGGAGTTAGGTTTTAAAGAATCCCGCGATCATCCTTTGTTTTCGCTTGATAGAAAGTATCCCAATTAGGCTTTTTCTTAGAAAAAGTTGAGCACCGAAAAATGTAGATATTTTCTGTTTATTCTATAGAAATACCGTACGTAATTTTTCTACACATTTAATCTAAATATATAAAAGAAAAAGGAGACTGACTGACTGACTGACTGACAGACCGACTGATCTATCAACGCATAGATCGGGCTGAAAGGCATACAGATAGCTGTTGTGACTTGTGACGAATGCTTCCGTTAAGAAAGGATTTTTGAGAATTAAATCCCTAAAATAGGGGTTTGGAAAATCGAATTTAACGTGAGCATAGCCGCGGGCAACGGCTAGTATTAATTATAGAGTAATATTTCAGATCTTTAGTACCTAGATCTAAAGTAAAAACTTTTAAGTTTTTAAAACAGGATTCTATGGCCATTAATTTGAGACGAAAATATTTAAATTTAAGACTAATAAAATGGTCAGCAATAAATAACCATTAACTCGTATTGTTTTTGATGATGACATAACCACTGGAATTCGATTTTAAGGAAATATTCGCATCATTTAACAACGCTGAATCTAATTTTCCGTATAAGGTATTATAGTTAACGTTTAAATATTACGAGTATATGTACCTTGTTAGTATTTTATTAGGCTTGACAACGTTTTCATTTTATCACATAATTATATATTATAGTTTTCATTAATTCACGAGGGCGAGTGGCTCATAGTTGGGTGTGTGTCGTAGCTGTATAAGTGTGAGCGAGAGCTTGCTCGCGCCTAACCGCTCCCACCAAGGCTCCATGGCATATACATGACGTAGTACCACAAGTAAAGCTCACGCGCCCTCGTAAGTTGCAAGCACATACCTAATATGCAATCAACAATCGCATCATACGCATAAGGCTCTAATATATCAAATAAGATACAATACGGAGACTTGCTGGCTGACCCTTATTCACATTGACCTTTAAATCGTATCTTTTTCTTAACCTATGTTTACCTACGTCAAATTAAGAAGAAGTATTTTAAATAAATAGGTAAGTATAACCGTTTCCAATAAAGAAACTAAAAGGGAGTCTTGTTTTGTGTTAAATTCGAAAGTCTAAAAAAATTATACTACAATTCTCGTAGTGTTCTTTGACTGTTCAATTTAGGTAGGTATACTAGGACGTACTGGGTAAGAAATAGATATGCTATTATTTACATAATATTACGTCACGACTATTTACGTCACCTATAAAAGTAAAATAATAACAACAGAAATTATCAAAAATCTCTAAGAAAATAGAAACTAAACAGTAACTTTTTATTTATTTATTTGAACTAGTGAAGCAAATTTTTAATTTTAATTTTATTGAAACGGCTTTTATCTAAATATAATTTTGACGATGAAAAATGCGAGCAGAGAATTGAGATCATATAGGACGGTATCGTAAAGGAATATTAAATTATTCTATTCTATTTAATAATACCTACTATGACGATTGACGGCAATATTAATTTCGCCGATAAAAGTTGCTTTCCGTCGAAGCTTATCACGAAGCCATTTTAGAATAGATTTCTTCGCAGAGCAATTCAACGGATAATGTCAAATCTTTTTTACAAAATACCTTACTTGCCATACCAAACGGCATCTTACCAAGGTGCTATGTCGAATAATAATACGATTTCGTCACTCGAATTTCCAGTAATTTCCAGTAAAGACTATCCGACAAAGATTTTCACTAAGCCAATTTAGGAATAATCTTTTCTATGACACTCTCAAGGGGGAATAAAGAATCTGTTTTATTAAATAAATAAATAAATAGTCTTTTATTCAAGAATAAAATAGCCACATAAAAAACACAAAACACAAACGGAACACACTTATAATTATTATTATAATAACTAAAACTAATTTTCTAACTCAAACATAATCTATAATTATATAAAAAGGCTTGTCCTGACTGACTGACTGACTGACTGACTGACTGACTGACTGACTGACTGACGATCAACGCACAGCCTAAACCACTGAAGTTAGAAACTTGAAATTTTGACAGTAGGTTCCTTTTATGACGTAGGCGAGCACTAAGAAAGGATTTTTCGAAATTCGCCCCCCATGGGGGTAAAAAGGGGGGTTAAAGTTTGTATGAAACTCCGTCATTTTTCGAGTTATACTCATGAAATTCGGTATTTAGGCTTTAAATTGAAAACAAAAAAGTACGTGTTTCACAGTTTTTAAAAATTCTACCCCCTAAGGGGTTAAATAGGGGTTGAATGTTTGTATAATAGTCCTTCGTTCTTCAAGTTATTTTTCAAGTTACGTTTATGAAACTTGATATTTTGGCTCTTGATTAAAAATAAAGAATTACGTATTTTACATTTTTTTTAAATTCTCCCCCCAAGGGGGTAAAAAGGGGGGTTAAAGTTTGTATGAAACTCCGTCATTTTTCAAGCTATACCCATAAAATTCGGTATTTAGGCTTTAAATTGAAAACAAAAAAGTAAGTGTTTCACACTTTTAAAAAATTCTACCCCCTAAGGGATTAAATAGGGGTTGAATGTTTGTATGATAGTCCTTCGTTCTTCAAGTTATTTTTCAAGTTATGTTTATGAAACTTGATATTTTGGCTCTTGATTAAAAATAAAGAATTACGTATTTTACATATTTCGAAAATTCTCCCCCCAAGGGGGTAAAAAGGGGGGTTAAAGTTTGTATGAAACTCCGTTATTTTTCAAGCTATACCCATAAAATTCGGTACTTAGGCTTTAAATTGAAAACAAAAAAGTAGGTGTTTCACAGTTTTTAAAAATTCTACCCCCTAAGGGATTAAATAGGGGTTGAATGTTTGTATGATAGTCCTTCGTTCTTCAAGTTATTTTTCAAGTTATGTTTATGAAACTTGATATTTTGGCTCATGATCAAAAATAAAGAATTACGTATTTTACATTTTTTGAAAATTCTCTCCCCAAGGGGGTAAAAAGGGGAGTTTCAATATTCATAGTTAAGACAGGACAACGTCTGTCGGGTCCGCTAGTATTATAATATTTTTAGATGAACAAATAAACTTTGTGATACCCATATAGTAGAACTCGTAGGTACAGAGCTGTTTGTGATTAAAATTTAAGTTAACTACTCTTGGGAATACGGTGTTCCATTAGACACAAAACACATCTAGGTAATATAATTGCCTCCAATTAAATAAAATCACGAAATACACTTACGAGTATGAGTAGTGGGACTTGGGAGGCAAGGCAGGAGCTACAGGCTGCAAACGACGATTTTTATACGTATCTACTATTGTTTCACCTGCCTGGTCTAAATCCTCAACCTCACCCATACAAAAAATCACGACGATTCGTTGCCTCGTTGCTTGCTTGATTGAAGGTCAAATCGACAAAAAAGTGCACTTTCGCATGGTTTATGTATTTGTTTAAATAATTTAGCTGAAACCAGCGGACTTACAACTGAAAGGTCGACGGTGTCATGCCCATGTCTCTATTAATTTCGTTCATACTCTTAGCAGTAAGCCACTAAGCTTTATGCTTAGAGAGGAAAGGGGAATATTGTGGTAGATTCATTTGACGATTCGAAAGCACTTTGTAAAAGTTTATTTGAATAAAAAATTATTCTATTCTATTCTATTGGTATTGTTAACCACGGCTCATATTCTTTACCATTCAGTTCATTGTTCCATTTTTTTTAGAGCTTACACTTACAAACGTTTTAGAACTGTAAACCACGATCATCTACAACACATCAACGGCTTACTACTTTGCGTAGGAAAAGTCAGAAAAGGGCTATAGGTCATAGTCGACCACGCTGGCCCAATAAGAATTGGCGGACTTCACACACCTTCGACAACGTTATATGGGGAACTCTCAGGGCCTGATTAACCCTTAGGCTAATTAGGCTGCAGCCTAGGGCGCGAGGATCGGGCGGGGGCGCGCTGAAATCGTGTCTTCGCATGCACTTATCTAGCATCATTGCAGAATGATCGATCTGAAAACCTGGCGGGGGCGCGTCCTCATAATTAGCCTAGAGCGGTCAGAACTCTTAATCAGTTGCTGGGAACTCTCAGGTGTACAGGTTTCCTCACGATGTTTTGCCATTGAAGCATGGGAAAAATTGCTTAAACGCATATAACTTCCAAAAGTCAGAGGTTATAAGCCCGGGATCGAACCTACGATCTCCCGAATAGGTTCTAACCACTAGGCCATCATTGCTTGCTAAGCCGCAATGGCACTCAATTATTGAATTAGTACTTATGTCATACAAAATTGCAGCGCTTCTAATAATTTATTTAGCAATTACTTCTTTAACAATGATAACATTTAGATATAAATTGTACTTACGCAAAAGATTTAGCTGCAGAGGCACTAAGATATAGACACAAAGCTTTGAAGTCAAACATTCGATTTTATTATGTAAAAATTATATCTAAATGTTATCTATTTCCTGTCGATCGACGTCTTTTTAGTTCGATCGATTTCTTTTCGATTTCGTGATCTTTGTCTTAAGCAATGTTTCTAGTTCTCACGATTCGGACTCAAAATGCGACCGTTATGAAATTACTATTGTTTATCTATTACATAAGGAATTCTAATCACTAAACAAGGACAAAAAGTATTTAATGTTAAGAAACTCGCTTATTCACACCTTATCACAATATTAATCAAACAAGAAAAACATCCATAGCTCACCATAAGGCTTATCATTCACGAAAGACTAAAGTCATAAACTTATTATGTGACTAAAGTCAATTTCACCATCGCGATTTTTTAAACGACTTCCAAAACAAGAGGAGGTTCTCAATTCGTCGGAATCTTTTTCTATGTATGTCTCCCGTTTACTCGAAGACGCCCAGACCGATTTGGAAAATTCTTTTTTTGTTAGAAAGAGTATACGAATGAGAACCTCCTCCTTTTTTGGAAGTCGGTTAAAAAGTCAAAACCTACTCGTATTTTCAAACTCTCCGCTTTGTGCAGAATAATTAAAGTTTGGGTTACAATATTTATAGTCTTTAATAACCATATAAAAGAAAATTAATGAGATACATAAAAAAATATATTCACTTCTTATTAAAAGTCTAGTTAATGACCTAAAAAGTTTACTAGACTCTAATAAAGAAAGATAAATGCCAAAATGCCTTCGCTAAACGAAAAAGAGATAAAATCCTCGGTTGGAAGACCATTCCCAAACTGTCGTCGATTTACTTGACGAATCGAAAGCACTTTATAAACGTTTATTTGAAAAACTTCTATTCTATATATTCGTATGTCCAATGTGGTTATTGTAATACCTACCTATGTATTATAATAATATGTTTGAGTGTATTTTAATCTCATTAATTTATTTCTGAACACAAAATGTTGAGATATTCTAGATAGGAAGTATTTCAATCACGTAGCAACGGATAAACGGATCAACGTGATATTTGCATGGATATTGTTGAGAAGCACTTTAACTTTTATCCCTTAACGGCAGGATCTCCGAAAACAGCCTGTTTTGGATTCAATAGTAAACAATCAAATATTCATTGTTTTGATAGGTTAAAAATATATGTTGTAGATTAATACACGTTCTAATTTATTTTGCCGTTCAAAAGTCCATATTTTGAACTTCACTCGATGAAATAATATTCCGAAAACAGTGTAGTTTTCAATTGGGTTTCGGTTGTATGTGTAGTATATCAAAGTTAAACTAAAAAAAAAAATTACAAAAAATAGGCAAAAGCTTCTAGAATAATATTTTGCCGTTAATTTTTCTCTAAAAAGCTTTCTTTTTTTTTAATCATGACTGGTTTACTTTCTTTATAACAAAGTGGCTCGGGCGCCTCATTTCAGTAGCTCGCAAGGTATCATCGAGGGAGGACGTATCGCTCTAGCTGGCTCACTGCGATCCCCGCTGATCAGACGAACTATTGGAGTATTATTTATTTGTGTTCACTTATCATAGATAATCAAAATAAAATTAGTGTGTAAATATTATTACCTATTATCTTCTAGTGTGTAAATCTTGTTATGTATTATTAAATCTGTAAATATTAATGTAAGTTAGGTACTCTTATAGTAAATTAATTAATTAAGAATATAATAAAGTGAAAATATGGGGACTAAAAATAAACAAAAGAACAAAATATCCAGATTTAAATTACGAAAGCTTAGACAAAATATAAGGTAAGTTTGATCCTTCTAATACAAATGTTGTACCTATTCTGTACCTTACCTACTTTATTTTTTTTAATTCTTGTGAATCTTTGGACAGACTTTCGAAATCGATCTGGACTCTCGAATTCCCTGCACTTGAGAACCATTGCCAAAATCAGAAAAAAGTGGCAGCCATTTTCTTTTTTCTCGTTATGGGACCAATTCCTTTCAAAATCGATATCTGGAGATCCCTGTGCTCATAAAGGAGAACCACTGCCAAAATCAAAAAAAGTGGCGTCCATTTTCTTTTTTCTCGTTATGGGACCGACTTCTTTCAAAATCGATATCTGGGGATCCCTGTGCTCATAAAAGAGGTAACCACTGCCAAAATTAAAAAAAGTTGCAGTCATTCTCGTTTTTCTCGTTATGGGGCCAATTTATTTCAAAATCGATATCTGGGGATACCTGTGCTCGTAAAAAAGGTAACCACTGCCAAAATTAGAAAAAATGGCGGCCATTTTCTTTTTTCTCGTTATGGGACCGATTTCTTTCAAAATCAATATCTAGGGATCTCTGTGCTCATAAAAGAGATATCCACTGCCGAAATTAGAAAATTGGCGGCCATTTTCTTTTTTCTCGTTATGGGACCGATTTCTTTCAAAATCGATATCTGGGGATTCCTGTGTTTATAAAAGAGGTAACCACTGCCAGAATGGGAAAAAGTGACAGCCATTTTCTTTTTTCTCGTTAAGGGACCAATTTCTTTCAAAATTGATCCCTGTGCTCATTATAGAGGTAACCATTGTCAAAACTAGAAAAAGTGGTGGCCATTTTCTTTATTCTTGTTATGGAATTTATTTGTTACGTTCCCTTATTGGTTGAGCGAAGCAACGGCTGGATCGTCATGCTCGTGAACGGGTGTCACCAACGGGAATGTTTGTCTACTTTCTGGTTAGTACAGTAATGTGGAGCGGAGATATCGAATTTGAAAGAATTTTATCCAATAGTAAATAATGATAAGAACGCCTTTTTAATATTTGACTAATGTTTAACTATAGCAAAAAAAATATTACTGCCACTTTTTCTAATTTTGGCAGTGTTTATCTCTTTTATGAGCACAGAGATTCCCAGATATCGATTTTGAAAGAAATCGGTCCCATAACGAGAAAAAAGAAAATGGCCACCACTTTTTCTAATTTTGGCCATGGTTACCTCATTTATGAACCTAAGGAACCCCAGATATCGATTTTGAAAGAAATTGGTCAATTAACGAGAAAAAAGAAAATGGCCGCCATTTTTTCTAATTTTGGCAGTGGTTACCTTTTTTACGAGCACAGGTATCCCCAGATATCGATTTTGAAATAAATTGGCCCCATAACGAGAAAAACGAGAATGACTGCAACTTTTTTTAATTTTGGCAGTGGTTACCTCTTTTATGAGCACAGGGATCCCCAGATATCGATTTTGAAAGAAGTCGGTCCCATAACGAGAAAAAAGAAAATGGACGCCACTTTTTTTGATTTTGGCAGTGGTTATCTCTTTTATGAGCACAGGGATCCCCAGATATCGATTTTGAAAGAAATCGGTCCCATAACGAAAAAAAAGAAAATGGCCGCCACTTTTTCTAATTTTGGCAGTGGTTATCTCTTTTATGAGCACAGGGATCCCCAGATATCGATTTTGAAAGAAATCGGTCACATAACGAAAAAAAAGAAAATGGCCGCCACTTTTTCTAATTTTGGCAGTGGTTATCTCTTTTATGAGCACAGGGATCCCCAGATATCGATTTTGAAAGAAATCGGTCACATATCGAAAAAAAAGAAAATGGCCGCCACTTTTTCTAATTTTGGCAGTGGTTATCTCTTTTATGAGCACAGGGATCCCCAGATATCGATTTTGAAAGAAGTCGGTCCCATAACGAGAAAAAAGAAAATGGCCGCCACTTTTTTTGATTTTGGCAGTAGTTATCTCTTTTATGAGCACAGGGATCCCCAGATATCGATTTTGAAAGAAATCGGTCCCATAACGAGAAAAAATAAAATGGCCGCCACTTTTTTTGATTTTGGCAGTGGTTCTCTTTTATGAGCACAGGGATCACCAGATATCGATTTTGAAAGAAATCGGTCCCATAACGAGAAAAACGAAAATGGCCGCCACTTTTTCTAATTTTGGCAGTGGTTATCTCTTTTATGAGCACAGGGATCCTCAGATATCGATTTTGAAAGAAGTCGGTCCCATAACGAGAAAAAAGAAAATGGCCGCCACTTTTTTGATTTTGGCAGTGGTTATCTCTTTTATGAGCACAGGGATCCCCAGATATCGATTTTGAAAGAAGTCGGTCCCATAACGAGAAAAAAGAAAATGGCCGCCACTTTTTTTGATTTTGGCAGTAGTTATCTCTTTTATGAGCACAGGGATCCCCAGATATCGATTTTGAAAGAAATCGGTCCCATAACGAGAAAAAATAAAATGGCCGCCACTTTTTTGATTTTGGCAGTGGTTATCTCTTTTATGAGCACAGGGATCCCCAGATATCGATTTTGAAAGAAGTCGGTCCCATAACGAGAAAAAAGAAAATGGCCGCCACTTTTTTTGATTTTGGCAGTAGTTATCTCTTTTATGAGCACAGGGATCCCCAGATATCGATTTTGAAAGAAATCGGTCCCATAACGAGAAAAAATAAAATGGCCGCCACTTTTTTGATTTTGGCAGTGGTTATCTCTTTTATGAGCACAGGGATCCCCAGATATCGATTTTGAAAGAAGTCGGTCCCATAACGAGAAAAAAGAAAATGGCCGCCACTTTTTTTGATTTTGGCAGTAGTTATCTCTTTTATGAGCACAGGGATCCCCAGATATCGATTTTGAAAGAAATCGGTCCCATAACGAGAAAAAAGAAAATGGCCGCCACTTTTTTTGATTTTGGCAGTGGTTCTCTTTTATGAGCACAGGGATCACCAGATATCGATTTTGAAAGAAATCGGTCCCATAACGAGAAAAAAGAAAATGGCCGCCACTTTTTCTAATTTTGGCAGTGGTTATCTCTTTTATGAGCACAGGGATCCCCAGATATCGATTTTGAAAGAAATCGGTCTAATAACAAAAAAAAAACTGAACAAAATATGTAGTAAGTAAAATATTAATCGAACTTACTTAATACCTTGTTTGAGCTTTAGCAGTTTAAAACTGCATGTTTTGTTCTTTCTTCAATATAAATATTTCATAAACCTTAGAACTGCCCTACTGTTAGGTATCATAAGGTTATTTAATCTATGACGTAAAATTTGCGCTGCGGCGGGGTTAGCGAGTTCATTTGATGAGCGCGAGCGAGACCTCACCGTGCGAGGAACGAAGTGGCTCTAAAATACCTACTGCGGCCGAAGATCGTGCCCTTAAAAACATAACTTTTATCCCTGAAGAACAGACAGTTCTTACTCAACTTACAAAAATCTTACTCCACGCAGACGAAGCGACTCGCTGGCATAAGCTAGTAGGTACTAACACGCATAAAGTTTGTAAAATAGTATGATAAGGTGTAAGAAAAAGATGTGAAGACAAAGTAATTAAAACCAGAGGAAGCCCCCTTTAATTTTTAATTTATTTTTATTATTTTTGTTATCTCTCTTCCTATTACGGATCATGAGATACAGCCCGCTGACAGACAGACGGACGGACGAACAGCGGGGGCTTAGTAATAGGGTTTGTTGATTAACTTATGGGCACGGATCTCTAAAACAAAGAACCTGTTTTATGACAAACTAGCGGCCCGCTCCGGCTTCGCACGGGTATAAAATATATAGCCTATGTCAGTCACTGTTAATGGATGTTATTATACATATAAACCTTCCTCTTCAATCACTCTATCTATTAAAAAAAACCGCATCAAAATCCGTTGCGTAGTTTTAAAGATTTAAGCGTACATAGGGACAGAGAAAGCAACTTTGTTTTATACTATGTAGTGATTAAAAGAGTAAGGTACAAAAAAAGCCTATGTCTCCGATAACAATATCGGAGGATTAATAGCAAAACGTGATTTCGATCTAAAAAAACACACAATAATTAAGTACAACTTCTATAAATATTTTTTTTAAAGAATATAAGCCGAGCTGAATTTGACTAATATCCTCCTATCCCCTCCAAATAATCCGAAAGCTTGTGCTAGGAGTGGGTACGACAATAGCGCAACGGGTGGGATTCGAATCTGCAACCTTTCAGTTTTCAGTCCGTACCTTTAACCGTTGGGCGATTGAGGCTTTATTATAATTTATAATTAACCAATACGTACGAATACCTTTTACTGCGATTTGTGCAGAAATAACACGTCGAATGTTTTTTACAATAGTCTAGTCAACCTCGAAGTCTTGAAGATGTCTCAACACATGCTTATTACATTACAAACATAACGGGTAGGTACGGAGGAATTTAATTTGCTTACAACAGCTGTATAGGTATTTATGTAGGGGCTACGAAAAGGATCTTAGGGATAAACCTTACCCTTCTTTAATTTATATAATACGTATATTATAGATAAAGTGTATCAAACATTGCTCTATAAAGGATGCGAAAACATTAGTCGTTTACTGGCTCGCTTCTTTAATTAATAATGAATCAATAGAAAAGCTCCTCACACCCTCTGAATTTGAATTAGGCTTTATATGAAAGGCAACTTTTGTTTTTCCAATCTTTTATTTGTAAACTATATAATTATGTATCAATGGGTTTGTCATTTCATCCGAGCGACAACTATAAACCCAATATAAACCAATAAACATTAAATTGTTAATGGTGGTAATTTGGGCCCTAGTTTAGGTTGGTAATCCTGTATAGTGGATACAGGATTACCAACTTAGTGGGCGTCTATAAAGTCTATAACTGACTAGCCAACACCAAAGACAAAAATTAACGTTATTTAATAGGTAGGTAGGAAAAGTATGCAATAGCCAATAGTTGCGTTTAAGCTGATCTTATCTTTAATAACAACAATATTCTTAATCACCCGTCAATTCTTTACTAACGTAAAAACAAAGTAAATGATGAACCTACTTGAACAAAGGATGGTTTGCAAAACTAAAAAAAACATTCGTAGAGATCAGTGGTTCGATTTGATTTGATAAGGATTTGATATTTGACTGTGTTCAACTGATTAACAAGTATTTTATACTAGCCCATGCCCACGACTTCGTCCACGTGAATTTAATTTTTTAAAATCCGAAATCTTTGATTTTCCGGGATAAATTCTATGTCACTCTCCAGGTCCTTAACTAAACCCGTGCAAAAAAATCACTTCTATATACGTAGCTCTGTTGCGGCGTGATTGAAGGACAAACTAACAAACAAACACATTTTCGGATATATAATATTAGTAAGGCATATATGTAGATTGAATAAAAGCGTGACTTGGTTCTTATATTATTATTCAAATGTTGTTACGTAATTGATGATTTAGTATGATTGACCTCTAAATCAAGAGCGCCTAGACACAATGTATGAGTAATAAGTATAAACAAATAAAACAATATAATGATAACAATAAATTGCAAAATAAACATGTGATAACCTGACAGGCTAATGGTTAAGCCTTCTACCTCTTTTCTTTTTTTTGGGAGGTGGGGGTGGGAGGGCTTCTGGGGTTCAATACCGCACCTTAGACTTTCCGAAAAGATAGATAGAAGCGGTCTTATCGCTTTAAGCGATCTCCTCCAGGTAACCTTAATAACTTTAAAGGAATCTTATTGAGGAATATGGGAAAGTGCACCAATTTTATTATTGCAACAATTGTGTTTGAAGCAATTAAATGCTTACCTACTTCTTACCTGCTACGTGTGAGTTCTCCACAAATCACAATAATATATACTTACTCAAAGGTGTCAGATTGGATGGCAACCACAAGAATGCCGACGCTCATGTCTTCTCATAGATCTTTGGGTTTTTTTAGTTAAACACATTAAAGAAAACTTCATCGCAGTGGTTTGTTAATCACAAAATCAATACTTAAAAACTATTGACGTTTAAAGTGATAATGCCACTTCACGTACAGTTGATTCAATCATAGAGTCAAAGTTTAAGCAACAAAAATTCAATAACGGGTTTCGAAAATATAGCCTTGTCTCACTCTTTGTCCTTTTGGCGCACATTTACCGTATATCATAATGTATTATGAAAAACCTATTCACATACCCAGTCAAACGATAAATGTCAAGTGTTTCTAGATTTATTGGAAATATGACAAACCTTTGAACTAACTACCTTCAAATGCAAAATATTCCTGCTTCCATTCCTCATTGTTGAGGTTCAGAACGCCTCTCATTAATCCTGTTGTGGTCGTTGTTTTTGTAATAATACCTATTGCGATGGGGTTCCAAGAGCTTTCTTTGTCACGACTCAATAAGAATACGGGATTTTGTCAGATACCGATAGAGAGATAACGTATCCAAAAGTGATTGACAAAATCTGTACTAATGTAATAAAGTGGAAGAGTTTGTTTGTTTGAACGCGCTAATCTCTGAAACTATCAGTTGGATTTGAAAAATTCTTTTTGTATCTGATAGCCCAATTCTTGAGGAAGGTTATGGGCTATTCAATATCTCGGTACGACTCTTTGAAGCCGAGCAAAAAGAAAAAATAGCGTGAGCGAACAATGCGATGTAGTAAGTCGGTGGTCGAGGGCGGTCACCCGACGAGAACCGAACACCGAACGCTATTTATTCATCGGAAGATCAAAGCGTACCCATGGGATTATTAAAAGAAACTAAGACCATGCGGACGAAGTCGCGGTCAACAGCTAGTACCTAATCAATAAAGATTATTCACTTTCACTAGTGCAAGTCATAGCGTTCATAGAGAATTCCGGATGCACGCGACCTTCGTCGGTTTGAATAGGCACTTAACGTCTAAATTGCCGACCAAACATAGGAGAGTGTACATGACATAACACGCTGCCGTCACCCACTGTACCAACTACCTTGACACATACAGTAATATGTATAATGCTACTGAATGTTTACCTGCACACAAGTGACGAAATTTTCTTGGCTTGGACAAGAGCAAATTTATTTATTAAAATAAAATAGGGATGCGTCTGATATTTATATATTGGCGGTGGATTTTCTTTACACGCCAAACCGCTCTTGGTCACTATCACATTGGAATGCAAAAAATAAATGAATATGAATATGAATATGATAGAGTATGGTCGACAAAGTTCATTAACAATTATCCTATTCTGACACATCAGTAGGATACCTAGTAATAATATTCTGAAGGCTATCACGATTAAAAGAAGGTTACTTATTAAATAAAATAAATAAAAATATTTTATTTTGAACAACTGGGATTATAGTGTGTTAGTAATATAAAAACAAAAATTGTTAGTAAAACTAAAACCTAAGACCGATTTGTCAGTATATGAACTGTACCTAATCCTGATGCTGCAGGGGTACTGCCCACCTAAACTGTGGGGATTTAGGAACTGCCAATTATGAATAGTTATTGAAGTTACCAAGTAAGGACTATATAGTTGAACTCCAGGACCGAACTCCTCAATTCTAATGCTGTAAAGTATACACTTCTATAACTTGTGAATTGATATATAGCTTATACCTACTAAATAGGTATAAGCTTAATCATTGAAATCCAGATACCGCTCTCAACTCTTACCCTGATGCTAAAAAGCTTTAATTAGATAATTCATTAGAATAAAAATCCACGCGGACGAAGTCGCGGGAATCAGCTAGTGTTGTTATTATGAGGTGATAAAAAAGAGGTAATACCCACTGAAAAGATATAACTCATATTTAGATAATATTCATGATTTATTTATATCACAATTTATTTATATTAAAATAAAAGAAACAAAGAATCTGTCTTTAAGGCAATTTAAGATATGAACAGAAAAGTTTGCACAAAAGAATAATCTTACTCGCAAGGGTCACATCAACCCTCATAAAGATGTTTATCTTGAAAGATGAATATAGTATCGCCTCAAAAATGTTGTTAACTTTAAGGAGGTAAAGTCAAAAAAATTTTTATGAAGAAAAGCTTAATAAAAGTACATCATAAACGCAATGCAAAATGTTTTTGTTAACAATGATATTACGAGTATAGTATATACATGTTGTCTGTCAAAGGAAAAGAGATATAAAGACCCAAAGATTTTGTATATTAATACCAGAGAGACCTTAATATAAAAGGTGTTAAAAGGTCAATATCAAAGGTTTATAATTTATAGCTCTGGTGGTATATTTGGTCTAGTGGGAGGCTTTGGCCGTCGCTAGTTACCACCTTACCCTCAAAGACGTGCCGCCAAGCGATTTAGCGTTCCAGCATGATGGTGTGCTACCATCTTAGACTGCATCGTCACTTACCATCAGGTGTGATCGCAGTCAAGGGCTATCTTGTCATCGAATAAAAAAAAAATAGCTCCCACTTGCTCCCAGTCAGTTGTAGTGTCAAAAGTTCCCAAACTCAACCCAATCCGATCCTCAACCCAATGGTAAATCTTTACTGTCTAATGCTGAAATCCATAGAGTGTGCTCTGACTCAGCTCGGACTTAAGTTAGAGTTAAAATGAGACACAAAAATATGCTCTGACATAAATCTGTCTCGTTTGTTTGTCTTGAGCAAGAGTGCGGTCTATAGATTCACCGACCGGCTTTATTGCCAACACGAATAGGTGTGTAGCACGTCTTAGGTTCTTGTTAGGATTATAGGGTCTTTACGAAATAAGTTATTATTTCAGGGAATGATTCCAATGCATTGTTGAATCTGTTTCTGTGAACGATTAATTTAATAATGTTGTAAGCTTAGAAGTGTTAAAATATCGTTTTTGTCATCCTCTAACACAAAGAACCAATAATATGTAATTGATGACGAAATCAGCTAATCTTCTGAAGGTCCAATAAATAAATTTTTGCGGAACAAAATTTACCTAGTTAATTTTCGAATATTCATGAATAAACGTATTATATATTGGCCTTGAATATTACTACGATTTTAAATGCCTTCTTCGGGTTCATTGTTGTTTTTGTTGTATTTATGTTTTACACAGAAATTAAACTCTAGACATCACCGCAAATAGTTTTTATCAGCATACCTCATAGATAAAATCTATAATTACTAAAATAAGTTTTAATGCAATCATTTTATTTATAGTGAACTCTAAATTCTATATTAGAATACCCTTCTCGTTTAATGAATAAAAGCAATCAAATAAATAAAATAACAACTTTCAATTTAATATTAGTTATTGTTATATGTCCCTAAATATTTAGTTATAATGAAATATTTTTTTTAAAGGATATTAGCCAAGCTGTAGTTGACTACTATCTTCCTATCCCCTCCAAATAAGTGGAACGCTTGTGCTAGGAGTGGGTACGGCAATAGTGCAATGTGTGGGGTTCGAACCTGCGACTTTTCAGTTCACAGTCCGCTCCTTTAACCGTTGGGCTATTGAGGCTTAAATTCTAAAACAAATTTAAAATATTCAAACAAAATTGTTTGTATTAGATGCACGGTAAGATTTTTGTAGGCACCTGCTAGGCTACTAGCAATAACAGTTACATTTAATCATTTCTTCATATAAATGAAATGGTTATATTTCCAAGAGCAAATAAAATTTCACGCAAAATAATGAACGCCTACAACGATAACATTTTTATGTGAAGTGTGGGAATGAATAATTTAAATTCCAAAAAATTATTTTCATAAAGAAGAGTTAGTGTGGAAAATTGGCGAGGAAAAGTAAAACAGTTTTCGTTTAACGTTTTTTATTACATTATTTTGTATTTAATTATTAATATAGCCATCATTTTTCTTAATGAAATACGATACCCGCGAATTCTTCCTTAAAGGTTTTTTTTTTTAAATCTCATGGGAACTGGGAACTCTCTCTCACTCTTTCATGGTTTTATTTACATAGGTACATTATCATAACATTAAGATAATCTCAAAATGCAATATATCCTTGCCAAATATGTCAAATTTTTTTTAGCGGTTTAGGTGGAATAAGGTGAAAAATAGAGTGAGATAATCGCTCTTCAAAGGAGGCGAAGCTCGCAAGTATCTAAGTACTCGTATTATCGCAAAGAGTTTGGGCATTCTTGCTAAGGCGAATACGATCGATGCACTGCAGAATCGTGGTAGTTTCATCTAAATGGGGTAAGCATCATTGTACTGCACCCTGACAACTGCTTCGTTGGTCTAGTGGTTAGCAAGTTCGACTACAGATGACGAGGTCCTGGGTTCGATTCCCGGGTCGGGCCAAAAGTGTATTGAATTTTCTGTTAAGTTTTCAGTACTAACCCGGAGTTAGGAAGCTGGTGGTGAGTCACCCCCGTGCCTCGGAGAGCACGTAAAGCCGTCGGTCCTGCGCCTGATCTCTTTCCGGTAGTGAGGGAATAGAGAGTGCATCTGTGTTTGCGCACACACTTGTGCACTATAAAATCTACCGCGCAGATGGCTAATCTCTGTAGAGATTGGCCGCCGTTGCCGGATTCGGTCCGGAGGACATTATTACTGCACCCTGATGCCACTATACGAGCGTCTTCTGTAATTAAAACACGGTTGCCATCACTAACATATTGTACCTTGGCTTATGGCCTTCGATTTTGGCAGTATGCTCTAAACATTCATATTTTCCATCGACAAAGATAGTAAAGACTTACTTTATTTAGTTAGGCAGCTAAATAATAATAATGCCACAATGCCACATAACAATAATGTGAGAGACTGCAAGTCATAAAATGACAACAACATTATGAAGATAAGAACACTACCTATAATGTCGCAAGTCAACCGGATCTATTAATATGCACATATGATATTCTTCTGATCTTTAGAAAAAAATATTGAAATTTAAATAGAGAATGCAAAGAATTTGATAACTTTAAAAAAAAATTATTATTGATAATTTCTTCCAAATACTTTGTGCAAATTGCAGTACATTTGTCTTATGAAATTAGTATCTAATCGTGATAAATAAAAACCATAAAACAAACTCTATGTTAACAAAAAACCTAGAGGAATGATCCCATGACAATAAACACTTATTGCTATATTAATGCCTTTAACTCGCATGCGGAACAGAATTTATGTAAACTTAATAAAACTTGATATTTTTATATTCAACGTTTTGTGAAGAACTTATTTAAACCTAACATAAAGTTTTATTTCTTCGCTAACATTCACGAGAAGTTGTTTCAGCGACATATAAAATTCATACTCAAGCAAAAGGTGTTAACACTGAAATTGTTTAGCATTAAGTCCCACAGTCGTAAGCTATTGTTGAAATTCGCCTTGATACATTAGTGTTGCCAAACATAGTACGTATTTGTCCTGTGCCAAGTATCTTATGCCATTTAAAGACGAATATTGTACAAATTAAACGTTTGTAGACTTTATGAGTACCTACAATTTTTTTTTGTTTTGCAACTTACGTTGCGTGTTCTTAAAATCAGAAGGCGCAAAAGTTCATTTCCTCAAGTTCATTTTTTCATTCATTCATTTATTTATTACTATGATATTTATTATTGATGATTATTTTAGTTAATTAAACAAGATATTTTGTAAGAGTTGTGCTCCAGCGACTTATCTATCAAAAATCAGTGCGAAATATCTATTATCAAATTATGTTTTAAGACTAGCTTCGACTTAGACTTTGTCCGCGCGGAATTTCCGCTGAAAATGTTTATTTTCCTGGATTAAAAGGTAATCTATATCACTCTCCAGCTCCTCAACTTATACCTCTATACAAAAGACGTTTATCCGTAGGTACGTTATCGCTTTATTGACGGACATGTCAACAAACAAACAACAATTTATAATCGTAATATTGATTTCGTCCACGTTGATTTTTTTTTATTAAACATACTCTTAGATTTTCCTGGACAAATAATAACGACTCACCTGCCTCAGAATGCAATCTATCTCCTTACCAAACTTTGTCGAAATCGGTTCCGATTGAGGCATAAAAGGAAACCAACAGACATAGTACAGGGCCCGATCCCCTACAGATGTGCGATTAAACTATGTCGGCCCTGCAATAAAAAAAGGATCTTGACACACGAACAGACGGACGGAAAAAGGTTCCGTTTTTTTTTTTTCGGAACCCCAAAAACGTAAATTGCAAAACATTCTAGAAATCTTTTTCTTGTTCTTGTGCTTATCCTACGCTATATGAGGTCGGCACAACAAGTCTTTTTCTTCCACTCACTTCTATCATTCGTCAACTCATTGTCACTCGTCTTACACGCATATCCTCTTCCACAAAACATTCTAGAAATGTTTGGATAAATAATAACAGCTTTTTTGAAGTGCCTTATAGCTTTGCGGATCAAAAACAATTTTTTTTTTATCGTTGTCTCGTACGTGAGCCTGAAACACAACGCGGCGGACTGACTTACGAGCGGGGTTACGGTCACGGCCTATGTGGTACGTACGTACCATGGACGTCGCTAAAATATAAACCGCGCGTGGAACGACTTTTAAGAGGGTCCTTTGTATGGAGCGAACTGTTCGTGATTGACCTGGCCGAAATTCACTAAAGTAATCCGTTTTTGTCAAATTCGCGCAAATAAAAGTGGCACTCGCGTTTTGTAAACAATGAAAGAAAAGGTTTATTCGAATATGTTTGTTATTCTGTTAGGTGATACTTATTGTATGCGAATGTACAGGTTCAGAATAAAAATGAAGTTAACTAATAGCCAGCCCAGATGCTAGGGTTGGGTCTCGAGAAGGTTAAGACCATAGACCACCACGTGGGTACATACTTCTTATGCCTTTGAGAAAATCATGCAGAACTCTCAGGCATCTTATCAGGCAGGTTTCCTAACAATAATTTCCTTAACCGTCAAATCAAATGATACCTGTTTAATTGATGATTAAACGAAATTACCTGTTCGTGAAGTTCTATCATAATTATACGAAGGCTTCTTAGGACATCCGAAGGGATTTTATAATTTTATAACGCACATTCACTCCGAAAAGTTATTCGAATCCCGGACTCCCCAAAAAAGATTCCGAAGTCTCAACGATATGCTACCACTGCTACCAGATATACTATCACCTAATAATAAAAATAAATTAGTAAATTTTAACGTTAAATTCACGTCCTTACCTACCACGTCTTAACATAACTGGTACTATCTATCCAAGTGTAAAGATGTAATTCAGTTGCGTTATTGCATGCCTTCGACCTTTTATAGGAGCATTGAGTTCATTAGCGAAATTACATAATGAAATTTTGTTTATTTAAAATTTTTGCTAGTATATTTACTACTGGCAAAAAGTGGTTGATCAAACGATCACTGGGTCTAATAAACCAAACCGACTGAAAGAAAACTAATAGAGTAAGTAATAACAAAAATAATCCAAATGAAATCCTCATCAACTGCGAATAAAATTAATTCCAAATAACTTAAACAATAACATTCCGAACCGCAGATATCACTCGTCCTTTATGCCGGAGTTTTCGTAAAGTTTAATGAAACGTTCGGAAAACTTTTCAAGGGGAGCAATGTTTACCAACATGCAAATGTTATGCCTACACTTGCCTTATTGGGTAATTTACAGACACGTGCGAAATAAAAAGTTTTTCCATAATATTATAAAAAAAAAAAAAAAGAGCGCCATATTATATCTTTTTTACTAAATATGATAGATCTTGAAACTTTACCAAATTCGAAGAATTCGTCATTATGTAATATTTCCTTTATAATAATATGTTTTTCTACGTTCAAGTATATATTGCGATAAAAATAATATAGGTACGTAGTATGTAAATCTTAACGTTAAGCCATGGGAACTATGTGGATGTACCTATACATGAATGCCATAATAAAAGCAAACACGCTGTTCCAAAATTATAATAGGCGCTTTGTATTCAAAGATCGATTTTATTTGACAATCATACTTATAATAATATTATGTATGCCAACATGCCCACCATTTTGTTCATAGTACCCCTCAGTGTTTATACATTTCTGAGAGGTAACGTTGGAATTTGAATTACTTACCGTTAATATAATGAGTCGGTATATTTAAGGACGCGCAAAATATTCAAAAAAAAATTGCTCTATCTTTTCAGTGTGACCTTTTTTCAACTGTAAGAGATTTCATGAGTGTCTAGATAATTCAGTTAATGTGCTATGAAAGGCATTGATAATGCCATTAATATTAATATCGCTTTTAATCATATTTATAAACTTCAAGAACTCTACAATAGTTCTACCTACCTTTCTACCTACCGACGGCAAAATCTGATTATTATCACAATAATTATTCCAAAGTACTTTGTAAAAGTTTATTTGAATAAAAAAAATATTCTATTCTATTCTTGATTAACTTAAAATAAATATGTTAAAGTTATCATCTGCGGTCAACCATTAGTAGATATATTATTATTAAACTTTTTTATCGTACAAAGAAAAACTTGTTAACTTGTTTTAATTCAAAGATGTTAACTTCTGTGGAATAGCTGGTACCAACAAAATAAATACGCAAAATTATTATTACGTACCTACGTAGTATTTACGTTTTATTTTCTAGTTGATAGACATTAATACTAGGCTACTTAAGGCTCTAACACTAACTATTTTACCGTAGCACTGCTACGCCAAGCTTTCCATGCGCTTTTTTTTAAACAATATCAGTCAAGCTGAACTTTAAGCTATGTATTTCGACTAATTGCATTGACTAAATACTTAATTGACTTAATACTTACTATTCTTACTAATATTATAAGTACGAAAATGTGTTTGTTTGTTGGTTTGTCCATCAATCACGCCGCAAAAAAGCAACGGATCGACGTGATTTTTTGCATGGGTATAATTTAGGACCGGTAGAGTAACATAGGCTAATTTTTATCCCGGAAAATTAAAGAGTTCCCGAGGGATTTTAAAAACTAACCAACTTTAAAATCCACGCGAGCGGAGCCGCGCGCATCAACTAGTATTCGATAAAACTATATCTAAACTTATTATTTCTATTTTAATTAAATCAGATGTGTAGAGTATGTAAACTTTTTCGTCTTTTTTTCAATTCATGACGTCATGATGACATTCATGAACTGAAAATAGCTGAACTGTCAAGTTCAGCTATTTTCAGCTATTATACAGGGTGTCCCACGGCGATGCCACATGGAGGGGAAGTACCTTAAATATTGTAGATGGAACATTTTACTGAAAGAAGACTTCATTTTAATTTAAAAAACAATTTAAACTGCATTCATAGATTTTTAAATAATTGCCTGGTTGAACCGGGACTCGAACCCGCTATACGAGAAAAAAAATTAACCTGTATCTTTATCATACCGATCGGAAGGCTTCATCATAAGGATTATTTTTTGTTAAATAACATAGCATGAGAAATAAAAGGAAGACCATGAATTTTAGCCTTTGATGTAAAATTTTGTTCAGAAAAATGAAAAGCTGACATTGGCGTATCGACATGTCCTTCAATCCCGCTGCAAACTGTTGCAGCGGGATTGAAGGACAAACCAATAAATCAACAAACAAACACATTTTCGCATTTATAGGTAATATAAGTAAGGATTAGTAAGGATAGTAAGGATCGGGAAATGATGCGTACTTCTCAAGTGGGTACTCATTAGTAATAGTCAGTTGTATGTCGATACGCCAATGTCAGCTTTTCATTTTTCTGAACAAAATTTTACATCAAAGGCTAAAATTCATGGTCTTCCCTTTATTTCTCATGCTATGTTATTTAACAAAAAATAATCCTTATGATGAAGCCTTCCGATCGGTATGATAAAGATACAGGTTAATTTTTTTTCTCGTATAGCGGGTTCGAGTCCCGGTTCAACCAGGCAATTATTTAAAAATCTATGAATGCAGTTTAAATTGTTTTTTAAATTAAAATGAAGTCTTCTTTCAGTAAAATGTTCCATCTACAATATTTAAGGTACTTCCCCTCCATGTGGCATAGCCGTGGGACGCCCTGTATAGTCATAATCACAGATATGCTCCTCTGACCTCTCCCCTCCAAATTAGCGGAAAGCTTAAGAGTAAACATTGTATTTGAAACACTTGTAATTCATATCGAAACCATTTTGTAAAAGGTTATTTTTTTATTTTTAAAAAGCTTTTTCCGTGCAGTGCGTGCTGCACTGACTTTCGAATTTGATTTACAAGGTGGATGCAGAGCGCACTACAGCACCTGGTGTGGGATTGTCTAAATATCGTTGCATCAGTTTAACGATCGCAGTGACCTCTGATTGGCTGAAATTATGACGTTCTTGCTGCATCGATGCATTTTAACCAATAGCGGGAGAGTGCCAGCCAATCACCTCTGATCGCATTGTGATCGTTCAACTGATGCATACATTTTTGGACAACCGGAATATTCTTTTTTAAAAAATAAAAAAAATAATACACAAGGGGCAGTTATTTAGAAATCACTGACAAGCACTTCAACTTTACTTATTTGTATGGATATGAATTATGAAGATGTTATTTGTTTGTTGTTTCAGGCATTGTTTGTAATAGCCAATGCCAAAGAGGATGCCGCTGCGACTCGCGCATTGATTCAGACAGAAGCACGGGCATACGACACTGGCGACAATAGCAAAGAAACCGTAGTCGACATAACGGACAGCGATAAGACGCAGTACTTTGCAACCAATTATGACACCAGTAAGTAATAACACAGAATACCTCGAATATCTAACCTAACCTAATAAATAGCGACACAATAAAGTGCAATTCAGGTTAACACAGCGCTACTTACCTACCGTCTTATTCACCTAGACTTTTCTCTATCACGTAACTCTTATCCCTTCGCACTCTCTGAATTTAGGCCCTTGGAATAGTTACGCCATGAAGGTACTTGTAGCTCCGCAGTTTACTGCGGAGTGCGCCAGGCCTGGTAATAGGAAGACTTCATTTCAAACACCAACTTTGTTATTTGCCTTGCGTTTGTCACATTAATACAAAATGAGACAAGTACAGATCCACCAACTTATTTGTACAGTTGATGGGGTCGCTAGTGGAGAGTTTACTATTCTACTTATAGAGTTTACGAGGAAATCGGCACTACATTTCCATAATATTGTACGGCGCTCGCACTGGAATAGGTTTTTTTGGTAATAAAGTTATTTTTATTTTATTTATTCTCGATTGTTTTTAGATGCCTATGGATTTGGTTACGACGTCGGACCTAACGGCCAGTTTCACCACGAGAACCGTGGTCCGGACGGCGTCACATACGGTTGTTACGGTTACGTCGACCCGGATAACTATTTACGTGTAACACACTACGTCGCCGACAGCCACGGATACAGAGTAGTCGAACCCGGTAAACCAGTCGAAGTCTTCCCGGAAGACCCCAATCAGGAGTACAACGAAAAGTAAGTATGAAAAATAAGTAGTAATTGACGAAAGGCTATTGTCCGTGGGGAACAGTATTCCATCGCCCCATTACTGCGTCCGTCGGCCTCGTGTACCTTATTCGATGCAGATAAGCGATTATAACTGTCTCGTTGGTCTAGTGGTTAGCAAGTTCGATTCCCGGGTCGGGCTAAAATGTATTGGGTTTTCTGTTAAGAAATTTTCAGTACTAGCCTGGAGTTAGGAAGTTGGCAGTGAGTCGCCCCTGTGCCTCGGAGATCACGTAAAGCTGTCGGTCCGACGCCATCTCTTTCCGGTCTTGTCGGATTTTCCGTCCCATCAGACTATGAGAGTGAGTGAAACGAGAGTGCACCGGTGTTTGCGTATACACTTGTGTGTACTATAATATCTCTCGCGCAGATGGCTGATCTCTGAGGCGGTTGGCTGACGTCATTGGATTCAGACGGGAGGACATTATTACTATATTTATATGAAAAAAGAAGTATATTGTTTTCTGGGTTCATGTATGTATGTATATGAGTTTCTATATTCCGCCATAACTTCTATACGCCTGAACCGATTTTGATGAATGAGGTATCGTTAGAATCCTTAGCTGATTGCGGGTGATATAGGCTAGTAAAATTTAAAAAATGATGGGGTGACTATGGTTCCGCATTACACTGAAGTTGAAAAGAATATTCGAAAATAAGTATACAATCATCATCTAGAAAATGATGAGTAGATTCCAAAAATAGGTATATAACACTATAGTTCAATATCCAGTGTTTCACAAAAAAATAACGTTTAATAATGTGAATGACTGTAGTAGGTATTTAACTTTTTGGTTCGTTTTTTGGCTGGGCAGTCGTGTTTTTAATTTTTTTTAATTATAGCTTGTTTTATTAATTGTTACTTTTTTCTCAGTGCAGAGGTTACTCCAAGCCCGGGACCGGGACAGCTAGTACCGTGGAATGAACTGTACCTGCCCAAAGGCTGCGGCCGAACCCCCGGCGGCGTCCCTCCGATTCCTCCCCCACCGAAGCCGAGGCCGAAGCCGCCGACGCAGCCGACGCAGCCCCGCCCGCCGCCCGACAGCAGCGGACAACCGAGCAACCCGAATCCCGGTACCGTCTACCCTGGTAAGTTATTAGAATAGCATAGAATATAATAGAATAGAATGAATGTTTGGGATGTCACCTGTGCAGACACTTTAGCTGCATCCCATTTACAAGCGACCTCCTCTGTGGCTGGTGCGGCGGCTACTAGCGCCGAAAAGGTCAAGAGGCGCAAATATGAAAATCTTGATGGTAGTTTCGTATTTGTGCCTTTTGAGGTGGAATTAATGTCTGATAAAGATGAATTGGAATGAAGTTAATACACTTACTTTATTTTACTCTAAATTAACAATGAATCTTATAAATAAACTTGAAAAATAAATACCTAAATAAGTTATAATGTACGGGCATATCGCTTAAAAGCTTCTTAAAAGCGATCTTTGTCAGGCATCGAGGGCAACGACGTTGTAGCGGCTTTTGTAGAATGGTCCTCTTGGGACTTTTGTAAAGGTGTTGTCAAGTGTCAATTAGGACTAGGTATATCAATCATAACCGATTATTTCTACATTATTTAAATTTTCAAAGAATACTTAATTTTCACTAGGACAAGGTGGTTACTACCCAGGAACTGCAGGCACGCCTGGAAGCCCCGGTACCCCTGGATCGCCAGGCAGCCCGGGCACACCAGGTAGCCCCGGTGGACCAGGCGGACCAGGAGGGCCAGGCGGCCCAAGCGGTGGACAATACCCCGGCGGTACGTTTTATTAATTAATTGAAATTTTTAAAAAGTGCTCAAATCATGTTTCATTGTCAACATAAATATAATTGTCAATGTCTCGTCAGGAAATGGACCAAGTGGACCCGGCGGACCGAATGGACCATATGGACCCGGTGGCCCTAACGGACCTAGTGGACCAGGTGGTTCAGGTATAATATTTTCAATCAATTAAAATACAGACGTCGGTTAAAAATCAGATTTGAACAGAAGATGAGAATCAGGTGTTTAATGCTCAAAGATCAATTCAGTGAGGTGTCGATAGTAGATAGTAGATTAGTAGTAGGTAGTAGGTAGTAGGCGTTACTTTTGGAACTATTATTTTAATATCCATAGACCTACCGGTTCGGGTTACAGTGCCATAGCAAATATTTTTGTCCTTAGAACTATACCGGTATTGAATTTGAAGTAGGTACCTATCGGTAGTTTCGGAAGTAACATTTGGTTGGCCTTGTAGATCTAAACCGGCTTTAGTTTTAGTATCATTCGGTTTTTTTTTCATTAAAAAGACATGTTGCTATTATTTTTATTTCCGACATCAAATCAAAATTTGAAAATAAGTAGGTATTACCTAAAAATGCAACGAAAACGTCCCGACTCCACGCAGTCTTGTCTGCCCTAACCCTGGATTTTTTTAAATCGAGGGATTAATTTTATCGAGGGATCGATTTTAATTATATTAAAATCGAGTAGATGAGGTTGAATAAAAGGGCGACTGAGCAAGTCTTCTGGCCTGGCGTAATGTCTAGCAATACAAATGCAGTTATTAACAGATCATCATACATTCAAAACCTCCGTTGCGAGCTTACTTACGTTGCTTTTACGAGCAGGGCATTTTTATTTCATTTTTAGGAATTATATACCTTCCAAATAACAATGGTATATTTTAAATTACTTAAATAAACAATTTCTAACTTCAGTACAGCCCGTTAGGCGTAAGCTCAGATTTTCATTTTGTGTCAGCTTAAAATGTCGCTTGACAACCTGCTTCGCATCCGTGCTGACATGCGTTTTGTACTGCTTTTGCCGACGCTCACTGAAACAAATGCAAAGTTGAGCTTAGCCTCACGGTATGTACTGTTTACTTAGTACTATGTATAGTCCAAAAATATGGTTTTGTTTTAAATATCAATTTTATGAATTAGGACAAGGCGGTTATTACCCTGGCACACCTGGCAAGCCTGGAACTCCTGGCACACCTGGAACTCCTGGCACTCCAGGCAGTCCTGGTGGTCCCGGGGGCCCCGGTGGCCCTGGAGGCCCTCCTGGTAGTGGTTACCCTGGACAAGGTTTGTGCACTGTGAAAATTACATATTATTAATAATGATTTATATTTTTTTTAATATTTTATTTATTTATATTTATTTTTATTATAGACTTAGCGAGCCACCCCGGCTTCGCGTGTATCACTAAAATATCTATAGCCAGATGTGTATTAATTTGTACTATACCCCAGGTAACAGAACAAAATTCAAACTCCCCGCGACTTCCTATATTTGCTACGGAAAGATATTTTATTATATGTATCTAGTAAATAAATAAATTAATTAATCGTTGGATCATTCTAACTTCCTTCCTTATTTCAATAATCCTCTAATTTCCTGTGATAATTCCATCAAAGTTAATTTTGTAAGTTTATTATACAATTTTTTCGTTATTTATAGGTGGACCAAGTGGTCCAGGTGGTCCTAATGGACCAAGTGGACCAGGCAGTCAAGGCGGATGTAAGTGAAGAATTAAATAATAAATAAATAAACATTTATTCAGCTCATACAAAAAAGATACAAAATTTGCTTAATACTAAGTGAGATCTACAGACTGCACCCCCACTTAATATTTAATATTTTAATATTATTTTAATTTGTAAATTTGAAAAGTTTGTTTTGTAAAGTGTGTAATTTGTAAATTTTCAGGGACTCCTGGCCGTCCCGGAACTCCTGGAACTCCAGGATCACCCGGCAGCCCTGGCGGCCCTGGTGGCCCTGGAGGACCTGGAGGACCAAGTGGTCCTAGCGGTCCCGTTGGTCCCAATGGACCAAGTGGACCAGGCAGTCAAGGAGGATGTAAGTGAAGAATTAATATTTAAATATTATTTCAATTTGTAAATTTGAAAACTTTTGTTTTATAAAGATTGTAATTTTTAAATTTTCAGGGACTCCAGGTCGACCCGGAACTCCTGGAACTCCAGGATCACCCGGCAGCCCTGGCGGCCCTGGTGGCCCTGGAGGACCTGGAGGACCAAGTGGTCCTAGCGGACCTGGCTCAGGCTATCCAGGACAAGGCGGTCAAGGTACTATAATTTTTTAAATCCACACATCAGACTAAATAATATAAGGAGTATTATTCAATTTCCTAATGCTGGTCAAACCGGACATCGGCATAATTTTTCCATTTATATTTTTGATAACTAAGTCTTCTTTTCAGGTGGCTACTATCCCGGTACACCAGGTCGTCCCGGCACTCCCGGTACTCCCGGCTCCCCTGGTGGCCCTGGTGGTCCTGGCGGCCCTGGTGGCCCAAGTGGACCAGGTGGACCAGCAGGTCCCTACCCTGGGCAAACAGGTGGCCAAGGACCTAGTGGACCAGGTACGAATGCCAAATAATGATTGTACTAATCCAGACAAAAGATTTATGCGCTAGAATATAAATAGCAATATTAAATAGTAAAACAAATAAAATCCATTTATAATATTATCTATTTTATTTTTTCTCATTTTATATGTACATCAATAACAATTTATTTATCTATTTACGTATCCTTAAGTTAAAACAGTAGGTACTCGTACTTTAAATTATTTTTATTATGAACTTGTTTTCAGGAGGATATAATCCAGGACAGCCTGGTAGACCTGGATCTCCAGGCTCTCCAGGCACACCTGGTGGACCCGGTGGACCAGGTGGTCCCGGTGGACCAGGCGGACCTGGTGGACCTGGGGGACCAAGTATAGGTCAAGGTGGACCGAGCGGGTCTGGTGGACAAGGTACTAATTATGGTATATGTAATTATTTGGAAATTCAAACATCCTATGATAAAAAATGTAATAAGCTATTTGGACGAAATTATGTCTAGATCATATTCAGCTTTTGAACCGTGACAAGTGACAAAGTACATAAATGTAGACAGTCCGACTCTCGTAGTGAAAATTGGCAGACTTCAAGCATCTTGATAGTATGAACTACTCTCAGGTGCGCAGGTTTCCTCGCGATTTTATCCTTCCCCGCATGCAAGCATGTGATATAAAATTTATTAAACGCACAAACCTCTGAAAAGTCAGAGACGCGTGCTCGGGATCGAATCCGTTACCCCATAAATAGGACACCCGTCTCAATCACTAGCCTATAATGCTCTCACTGGGCTCACTCACTCATTGTTTAGAATTAAAATAATTCTAATGAATAAAACGATCAACGACGATGGCGAAGCTGACCTCCCTTGCGTGAGCACTGTGGTCTCGAGGTCTTGAGTTTGACCCCAGGGGCGGGCGGTTAGAGAATATATAATAATTTTAAATTTAATATACTAAGAAGTAGTCCACTGACGTATCTTAGTCTTTTTTTATCGATTGAAGACACTTTGTTGTTAATTACTACAATATATAATTAAATCTTTTGGGAATTATGGGATACCGCGAGGTCTCAGTTCGGGGCGAACCACTAGTATATTCAATTGGCGGCTATAATTGCCAACCTACCGACCAAGACGTGCCACCATGAGATTCAAACTTCCGTTAAAATGTCGTGTGAGTGTGACGTGATGTTTATAGGACACGATGAAAGGTATCCAAGTCAGTCTGCTTTTTTATCTATAAAAGCATTGCTGCTTACCACCAAGCGAGATTGTAATTCAATACAAAAAATTGTATTTTTTAATTAAATAATACGTTTCAGGAGGATCAGGCCAACCTGCCTACCCAGGTGGACCATCACAACCTGGACAACCAGGCGGACCCGGCCAGCCAGGACAACCCGGTTACCCAGGTGGCCAAGGACAACCTGGTCAGCCAGGACAACCGGGCTACCCAGGTGGACCAGCACAACCTGGACAACCTGGCTACCCAGGTGGACAAGGACAACCAGGCGGCCCCGGAAAGCCAGGACAACCCGGTTACCCAGGTGGACAAGGACAACCAGGCGGACCAGGACAACCTGGACAGCCAGGACAACCCGGTTACCCAGGTGGACCAGCACAGCCAGGTGGGCCAGGACAGCCTGGATATCCAGGTGGACAAGGACAACCAGGTGGACCAGGTCAACCTGGACAGCCAGGACAACCTGGTTACCCAGGTGGACAAGGACAACCAGGCGGACCAGGACAACCTGGATACCCAGGTGGACCAGGACAACCAGGGGGTCCCGGACAGCCAGGACAACCCGGTTACCCAGGTGGACCAGCACAGCCAGGTGGGCCAGGACAGCCCGGATATCCAGGTGGACAAGGACAACCAGGTGGACCAGGTCAACCTGGACAGCCAGGACAACCTGGTTACCCAGGTGGACAAGGACAACCAGGTGGCCCAGGACAACCGGGACAACCTGGATACCCAGGAGGACCAGGTCAACCTGGACAGCCTGGCGGACCTGGACAGCCAGTACAACCCGGCTACCCAGGTGGACCAGCACAACCAGGTGGACCTGGACAGCCAGGACAACCCGGATATCCAGGTGGCCCAGGGCAACCTGGACAACCAGGTGGACCCGGAAAACCAGGACAACCAGGTTACCCAGGTGGACCAGGGCAACCTGCACAGCCAGGACAGCCTGGCTATCCAGGAGGACCAGCACAACCAGGCGGACCCGGGCAACCAGGACAACCCGGTTACCCAGGTGGACAAGGACAACCAGGTGGCCCAGGACAACCTGGACAACCAGGTGGACCCGGACAACCAGGACAACCAGGTTACCCAGGTGGACCAGGGCAACCAGGTGGCCCAGTGCAACCTGGACAGCCAGGACAACCTGGTTATCCAGGTGGACCAGCACAACCAGGTGGACCCGGGCAGCCAGGACAACCCGGTTACCCAGGTGGACAAGGACAGCCAGGTAAATAAAGTATTGTTTTCCCATGTTATTTCTATATTTTTAATATAGTTTTGAGACATCCTTATGTTACTGACTTCAAGGTTGCAATTGTATCACATGTCAAATACTGCTTTAAGCGTTGTTGGCATGCAATATGCAAGAAGTAATATGGGTGGGTACGCATCGAAAGGTAGCGCTTAGCAGCAGAATTATTACGAGTTGGTATAAGAAGCGGCTATTGCCAGTCAAAAAAGTTGCAGTTCACCAGGTGTCATTTCCCTCATGAGGTATCTGAACGACAGCTGCTTAGTAGTCAAACCTTAGAGTATAATAAGTCTGAAAAATTGATCATAAAGATTTTATCGCTCTCAAAGTTCAAAGGTTTTTGCGAGATAGAGCCACAATAGGAGAAAACCGTCAGTCACTACTCACTATAGTATGGTGCTCTGCTGTGATAGATTATATTACGTCAGTCACTATGCGATTGACGTAGTAGTACGTCGCTGATATTATGCAAGCTATCTATTTGCCCCTTTTTTTTCCAGCGATTATCGTGAAATTGAATTTACCATACTATAATGAAATTTATCTATATAGGATGTAAGGGACTCCCTAATGAAAACTTAATGAACTTAAAATTAAAAAAGCCAATTATTTCGGAAATGATGAATTACCTTATTTTTTGTGGTCGTAGTGGATTACTAATATTAACATTTTTGAGCACGCAATCGGGAATAACGAACGCCGATCGCGTGTGTTTAATGTGTATTCACAATTTTTTCAAAATAGTTTTTATTTCGGATATATTATTTACTTCTATTGAGTGTTTGATTCTACTGTTTTTATTTCATTGTTCCAGGACAGCCAGGAAAACCTGGTGCCCCAGGACAGCCAGGAGGACCAGGACAACCAGGACAACCTGGATATCCAGGTGGACCAGGGCAACCTGGTTACCCTGGCGGACCAGGACAGCCAGCTCAACCGGGACAACCTGGATACCCAAGTGGACCAGCACAACCTGGACAGCCGGGTGGACCAGGACAGCCAGGACAACCAGGTGGACCCGGAAAACCAGGACAACCAGGTTACCCAGGTGGACAAGGACAACCAGGTGGCCCAGGACAACCTGGACAACCAGGTGGACCCGGACAACCAGGACAACCAGGTTACCCAGGTGGACCAGGGCAACCAGGTGGCCCAGTGCAACCTGGACAGCCAGGACAACCTGGCTATCCAGGTGGACCAGCACAACCAGGTGGACCCGGGCAGCCAGGACAACCCGGTTACCCAGGTGGACAAGGACAACCAGGTAAATAAATTATTATTTTCCCATGTTATTCCTATATTTTTAATAGTTTTGAGACGTCCTTATGTTACTTACTTCAAGGTTCAATTGTATCACATGTCAAATACTGCTTTAAGCGTTATTGGCATGGAACGTGCAAGAAGTAATATGGGTGGGTACGCATCGATAGGTTGCGCTTAGCAGCAGAATTATTACGAGTTGGTATAAAAAGCGGCTATTGCCAGTCAAAAAAGTTGCAGTTCACCAGGTGTCATTTCCCTCATGAGGTATCTGAACGACAGCTGCTTAGTAGTGGGGGTCAAACTTTAGAGTATAATAAGTCTGAAAAATTGATCATAAAGATTTTATCCCTCTCAAAGTTCAAAGGTTTTTGCGGGATATAGCTACAATAGGAGAAAACCGTCAGTCACTATACTGTGGTGCTCTGCTGTGATAGATTATATTACGTCAGTCACTATGCGATTGACGTAGTAGTACGTCGCTGATATGCAAGCTATCTATTTGCCACATTTTATTTCCAGCGATTATCGTGAAATTGAATTTACCATACTATAATGGAATTTATCTATATAGGATGTAAGGGACTCCCTAATGAAAACTTAATGAACTTAAAATTAAAAAAGCCAATTTTTTCGGAAATGATGGATTACCTTATTTTTTGTGGTCGTAGTGGATTACTAATATTAACATTTTTGAGCACGCAATCGCGAATAACGAACACCGATCGCGCGTGTGTAATGTGTAATCACAATTTTTTCAAAATAGTTTTTGTTTCGGATAATATTATCTACTTCTATTGAGTGTTTGATTCTACTGTTTTTATTTCATTGTTCCAGGACAGCCAGGAAAACCTGGTACCCCAGGACAGCCAGGAGGACCAGGACAACCAGGACAACCTGGATATCCAGGTGGACCAGGGCAACCTGGTTACCCTGGCGGACCAGGACAGCCAGCTCAACCGGGACAACCTGGATGCCCAAGTGGACCAGCACAACCTGGACAGCCGGGTGGACCAGGACAGCCAGGACAGCCAGGTGGACCCGGACAACCAGGTAATTAAATTTAGTTGTCTTATAATATGCCACCGGAATTATATGAACCTAGAAAGTGTATAGAATTTTATGACTAGATTTCGAAAAAAATTGTAGATTTTGACGTTTGTGTATAGGTTAACTAATAACTATATACAAACTTAATGTCACATGACCATTTCTGCCCTTTTTACTTCCTTAATATGACAATCAACTAGAAATACTTTGAACACACTTCAATTACACAATGCTTAATTTTAGGTGGACAAGGACAGCCTGGACAGCCAGGACAACCAGGAACACCAGGACAGCCAGGACAACCCGGATACCCAAGCGGACCAGGACAACAGCCGGGGTACCCTGGAGGATCAGGCAAACCTAGTCAACCAGGCTACCCAAGTGGACCTGGACAACCCGGATACCCAAGTGGACCAGGACAACCCAGCCAACCAGGAAAACCTGGACAGCCAGGACAACCCGGATACCCAGGTGGACCAGGGCAACCTGGACAGCCAGGACAACCGGGAACGCCAGGACAACCCGGACAAACCGGGTACCCAAGTGGACCAGGACAACCCAGTCAACCAGGAAAACCTGGACAACCCGGATACCCAAGTGGACCAGGACAACCCAGCCAACCAGGAAAACCTGGACAGCCAGGACAACCTGGATACCCAGGTGGACCAGGGCAACCCGGACAACCAGGACAACCGGGAACGCCAGGACAGCCAGGACAACCCGGATACCCAAGTGGACCAGGACAACAGCCTGGATACCCTGGAGGATCAGGCAAACCTAGTCAACCAGGCTACCCAAGTGGACCTGGGCAACCCAGCCAGCCAGGACAACCCGGATATCCAGGTGGACCAGGACAGCCTGGACAGCCGGGACAACCCGGATATCCAGGTGGACCAGGACAACCTGGACAGCCAGGCCAGCCAGGACAACCCGGATACCCAAGTGGACCAGGACAACCCAGCCAACCAGGCAAACCTGTACAGCCAGGACAATCCGGATACCCAGGTGGACCAGGACAGCCAGGACAACCCGGATACCCAGGCGGACCAGGGCAACCTGGACAGCCAGGACAATCCGGATACCCAAGTGGACCAGGACAACCCGGCCAACCAGGAAAACCTGGACAGCCAGGACAACCCGGATACCCAGGTGGACCAGGGCAACCTGGACAGCCAGGACAACCGGGAACGCCAGGACAACCCGGACAACCCGGGTACCCAAGTGGACCAGGACAGCCCAGTCAACCAGGAAAACCTGGACAACCCGGATACCCAAGTGGACCTGGACAACCAAGCCAGCCAGGACAACCCGGATATCCAGGTGGACCAGGACAGCCAGGACAACCCGGATACCCAGGTGGACCAGGACAACCAGGACAACCCGGATATCCAGGTGGACCAGGACAGCCAGGACAACCCGGATACCCAGGTGGACCAGGACAACCAGGACAACCCGGATATCCAAGTGGACCTGGACAACCCAGCCAACCAGGAAAACCTGGGCAGCCAGGACAACCAGGACAACCCGGATACCCAGGCGGACAAGGACAACCAGGTAAATAAATTACATCTTTGCATATTATTTCAATTTCAGAAATTTATACGCAGGTGGGTAGTTTCTTAAGCAGTATCTAGGTGAGAGCTCGGGGTCTACCAGCACAGTTAAAAGTATCATTATTGCAATATTTTTTGGAAATGTTACTATGACGTCCTAAATCTAATAATCCTAATGTTACTTTCTTGGTTGACATTGCATGACATTTCAAATTGAAATATTGATACATTTTTTTTTAATTTGCGCAAAACATTTACAACTAATGAGCAAACTGCAGCGCTGGTTTTCAGGGGAAACCCAAATATCCACAGACATGATTCCGTAACCTAATTAAATAAACTACGAGTATACCTGCAGTTACCTACCACTAATAACTGACCGCTATACACTGACCGAAGATGAAACTTAACAAACAAAAATGAGATCAATGACAAAAATTAATAAATTGTGGCAAAATATATATGTAATCTCATAAGATTCTCCCTTTAGTTGGGCGATAAATTAATGCGTGCAGAAAATAAGATGTATGATGAGTGGGTAGACATCGAAAGGTAGTATTCTGCAGCGAAATTATTACGAGTAAGAGAAGCGGCTGCTACCAGTCAAAAAAACTATCGGAGTGTTTGTCAGTTACTAGCTGAGTGGCTGACGTACTAATAGTCCGTCTCTGGTGAGTGTGAATTCCATTTCACGGCCTGACGTACAAGCCATTCCATTATACAATGGAATTTACTGGATAATGGAATCCACCTATAATATATTCACAAATTGTTCAAGTAGATAATATCATTAATTACCCGACTGCACGACGCAAAGGAGCATAAGGTGTTTATCAGTCTATATATGTCTGTAAGTGGCGCTGGGTTGTGGGCTTGTGGCGCTTTGTAAACCAAACGGGCTGAATTTGGTGACGTCAACCGATTTGTTTTAATCTTGGGATGACAGTAATACAATTTAAATATGACGACCACCAGACACCATATTGTGAAATAGAATTTTTTTTTATTCGATGACAAGATAGCCCTTGACTGCGATCACACCTGATGGTAAGTGACGATGCAGTCCAAGATGGTAGCGGGCTAACTTGGAAAGGATATAGCAGTGTAAATTCAACCCATACCCCTAAGCCTGGCAATAGACGTCCGATTTTGTTTCCGATTGTCTGATCAGGCAACCGGATCGTATTTACTCGATACACATCCGATTTTTCCGTCCGGCTTTTTCTGAACTCAGTCGTTCCCGAGCTATCATCCCGAGTGCTTGCGTTTGGAGCAAAGCAGAAGAAAAGAAGATGGATGACGAGTTAATAGAAATAGAAATATTTTTTATTCAAATAAACTTTTACAAGTACTTTTGAATCGTCAATGAATCTACCACTGGTTCGGAATGCCGTTCCTGCCAAGAAGAGCCAGCAATAAACTCGGCGGTCGCTCTTTTCAAAAAAAATTTTTTTTACAATAGGTAACAAAACTATGCTATGTATACAGTGTTTCCACAATAAAGTTTCAAAAATGCAAAACAATCCAATGCATGTTAAGACAGGCAGGCAAAAGCAGACCCATTCCCGTTGGTGGCACCCGTTCACGAGCATGACGCAGGATCCAGCCATTGCTTCGCTCAACCATAGTTGAGGGAACATAACAACCCGCACCACACGACACCACCACAGAAATTTTAAAGAGAGGAAAGAGAAAGAAGAAAAAACGTCGCTATTGGATTCATCCAATCAATTTGACAAGACTTACTGAGAGTCATTTCTATTTAAAACATCCAAAATAATTCATAATAAAAATAATTTTACTATTATGAATTATTTTATTTTATTATTTTTTTTTTTATATTTTTTCATAATTTTCGCCCATTATTCGAACCACAACGATGCGTCCACACAGTGTCAGCGCTAGATTTTTTGGGCCCTAATAAATCCCAATAAGCAAAATTCCGCCCTAAATTTGGGTCTAAAAGCCCTAAGTTGGGAACCCTGACTGGCAAAATCGGAAGGAGTAACCGGATGTCTATTTTGTCTCATACTAAAAGTATGTAGACCGCGCCTTCAGACAATCGGACCGGCAGTAAAATCGGAAACGCCTCGCGCCCGTTTCCGACTCGGACGTCCGATCCGGCCACCGGATCGGACGTGTATTGACTGTTCATACAAAGTAATGGCTTCAATGCCTTCCGGTAGCCTGATCAGGCTACCGGATCAGACAATCGGATGAAAAAACCTGACGTGTATTTCCAGGCTAATTAGCTTCTACACGCCATCGTGCCGGAACGCTTAATCGCTTGGCAGCACGTATTTGACGGTAGGGTGGTAACTAACCACGGCCAAAGCCTCCCACCAGACCAGACCAGACACAATTTAGATTAAAAAAAAAATATTATTAAACAGAATTCTAGATTACAGGAATTGTTTTTCCTGTTCAGTTTTTACTTAAAATTCAATTTTTACGCATTCGGGTTTTTGATTTTTTTATTTCAAGTTTTGGATTATTTTGTATTATATAGTAATTCTACGATTTTTATTTCATTCAGGCCAGCCAGGAAAACCAGGAACCCCAGGTCAACCAGGACAACCTGGATATCCAGGTGGACCAGGACAGCCAACTCAACCGGGACAACCTGGATATCCAAGTGGGCCAGCACAACCTGGACAGCCAGGTGGACCAGGACAGCCAGGTGGACCAGGACAGCCAGGAGGACCAGGACAACCAGGACAACCTGGATACCCAGGTGGACCAGGACAGCCAACTCAACCGGGACAAACTGGATATCCAAGTGGGCCAGCACAACCTGGACAGCCGGGTGGGCCAGGACAGCCAGGACAGCCAGGTGGACCAGGACAGCCAGGAGGACCAGGACAACCAGGACAACCTGGATACCCAGGTGGACCAGGACAGCCAATTCAACCGGGACAACCTGGATATCCAAGTGGGCCAGCACAACCTGGACAGCCGGGTGGACCAGGACAGCCAGGTCAGCCAGGTGGACCTGGACAACCAGGTGATTAAATGTTTTCGTTGAATTTAAATTATCAAAACAGAATACAAACAGAAATTATTATAATTAAATTCTGTATTCAGTATTTAGTCATAGATTTCGTCTGTCTGTCGGCCAGCGGGCTGTATCTCATGAACCGAAATAGATAAATACTTGAAATTTTCACTGAATGTGTATTTCTATTGCCGATATAACAACGAATAATAAGAAAAGTTAAAAATTAAAGCGCTCGATCTTAGTAAAAGCCGGTGTTAAATCTTGTTCGCACACGTAGGGGTCCGTATCGGATCCCTACGTGTGCGAGTCCGACTCGCACTTAAACAGTTTAATTTACTTGGCAAAACCGGTTGACCGGGAATTAAGAATTTTTAGGAAAAATTATTCCATAAGTACGGTTGTAAACAATGACAATGTTTAATAACATTAAAACGTTAGGTCAAAAACTTGAGGTTTTACCCACTTTGACTCTACCGTTTTTTACTTTAGGTGGTCCAGGTAAGCCAGGCCAACCCGGATTCCCAAGTGGACCAGGACAACCTGGATACCCTGGAGGACCGGGACAACCAGGCAAGCCAAGCCAACCCGGCTACCCAAGCGGACCGGGACAACCAGGCCAACCCGGCCAACCTGGATATCCAAGTGGGCCAGCACAGCCTGGACAGCCGGGAGGACCAGGGCAACCAGGACAGCCGGGTGGACCAGGACAACCAGGTAAAAATTTGTTTTATAGGTGGTTTTATATAACTCCTGAATTGTATAATACTGTCCACCAAGATGGACAAACTACATATTTTAACATTTATGTTACACTTATGTTTTGAAAAGAGCTTATTCGGCTTTTCTTGTTGGCTCTTCTAAGCACTGCTGTCCGAACGTTTGGTAGAGTCTTGACTTTTCATAAGAGTCACGAGTGTCTTACATGAAATAAATAATTTTAATTTTTTGAATTTAAGTTTCAAGATGGCAATAAAATCAAATATTAAGTTAATATAATTAACACCCTCCATTTTCCGATTAAGGATTAAAGACATTATGTACTAAGGAAAGGAATAATATTTTTGCTTTTTAGCTCTTACTTCAAGAAAGTTTAAGAAATACTATTCAAAATGAAAAGTCCAATGAAATCTATACGTCTATAATCTATAAGTATAAACTACTAGCCGATGCCCGCGACTTCGTCCGCGTGAATTTAGTTTTTAAAATCCTGCGGGAACTCTTTGATTTTCCGGGATAAAATGTAGCCTATGTTTTAATCCAAGGTATAATCTATCTCCATTTTAAATTTCAGCCAAATCGGTCCAGTAGTTTTTGCGTAAAAGAGTAACAAAGATACACACACACACACACACATACAAACTTTCGGTTTTATAATATTAGTGTGAAGTGTGATAAATAAAATTGAAGAATCTGTTTTTAATATCAAAATAACAGCTTTTTACTAAATGTCTATTTAAGTAAATAATGCACTTATAACAAAAAAACTATTTTTAAAATTTTTGTGTCTGACTGTCTGTCTGTCGATTTTAACGGGACTTTCACTGGTAGATAACTGATGCTATCGCGAGTAACATAGGCTAAAAAAAAGTATTAGCCAACTTTCAAAAATTCGAAAAAGACAGGAAAATCCTACCTTATTTTTCATCTATGGTGTATATTGCAAATCCATGTAACTAACTAACCACCCATTTTGTTACGAGCTTCCCAGTTTTAGAGATTTCTCCTTTATTTTTTCCCCTTTATGTTTGAATTAAAAAATCTTTTTCTGGTATAGTTCTAAAACATACATGATCGTCTCTTTACTTTCTTAAAATTCAAATTTGAAAACCCCCGTCCGAGTCTTTAAAAATTAATATCACTTAGACTAGAACTAAGAACTAGAAATACTTTTACGCACTCTGATTACACAATATTCTATTTTAGGTGGACCAGCACAGCCAGGACCGCCCGGATACCCAAGTAAACCAGGACAACCCAGCCAACCAGGACAACCTGGCCAGCCAGGGCAACCCGGATACCCAGGTGGACCAGGGCAACCTGGACAGCCAGGACAACCGGGAACGCCAGGACAACCCGGATACCCAAGTGGACCAGGACAACAGCCTGGGTACCCTGGAGGATCAGGCAAACCTAGTCAACCAGGCTACCCAAGTGGACCTGGACAACCCAGCCAGCCAGGACAACCCGGATACCCAGGTGGACCTGGGCAACCTGGACAGCCAGGACAACCAGGAACGCCAGGACAGCCAGGACAACCCGGATACCCAAGCGGACCAGGACAACAGCCGGGATACCCTGGAGGATCAGGCAAACCTAGTCAACCAGGCTACCCAAGTGGACCTGGACAACCCGGATACCCAAGTGGACCAGGACAACCCAGCCAACCAGGAAAACCTGGACAGCCAGGACAACCCGGATACCCAGGTGGACCAGGGCAACCTGGACAGCCAGGACAACCGGGAACGCCAGGACAACCCGGACAACCCGGGTACCCAAGTGGACCAGGACAACAGCCTGGATACCCTGGAGGGTCAGGCAAACCTAGTCAACCAGGCTACCCAAGTGGACCTGGGCAACCCAGCCAGCCAGGACAACCCGGATATCCAGGTGGACCAGGACAGCCGGGACAACCCGGATACCCAGGTGGACCAGGACAACCTGGACAGCCAGGGCAGCCAGGACAACCCGGATACCCAAGTGGACCAGGACAACCCAGCCAACCAGGCAAACCTGTACAGCCAGGACAATCCGGATATCCAGGTGGATCAGGACAGCCAGGACAACCCGGATACCCAGGTGGACCAGGGCAACCTGGACAGCCAGGACAACCCGGATACCCAAGTGGACCTGGACAACCCGGCCAACCAGGAAAACCTGGACAGCCAGGACAACCCGGATACCCAGGTGGACCAGGGCAACCTGGACAGCCAGGACAACCGGGAACACCAGGACAACCCGGATACCCAAGTGGACCAGGACAGTCAGGACAGCCCGGATACCCTGGAGGATCGGGTAAACCTACTCAACCAGGCTACCCAAGTGGACCAGGACAAACTGGCCAGCCAGGTCAACCCGGATACCCAGGTGGAGCAGGACAACCTGGACAGCCAGGACAACCAGGTGGACAGGGACAGCCTGGACAGCCAGGCCAACCAGGAACGCCAGGACAGCCAGGACAACCCGGATACCCAGGTGGACCTGGACAACCCAGCCAGCCAGGAAAACCTGGACAGCCAGGACAACCCGGATACCCAGGTGGACCTGGACAGACAGGGCAACCCGGATACCCAGGTGGACCTGGACAACCCAGCCAGCCAGGAAAACCTGGACAGCCAGGGCAACCCGGATACCCAAGTGGACCAGGGCAACCTGGACAGCCAGGACAACCGGGAACACCAGGACAGTCAGGACAGCCCGGTTACCCTGGAGGATCGGGTAAACCTACTCAACCAGGCTACCCAAGTGGACCAGGACAAACTGGCCAGCCAGGTCAACCCGGATACCCAGGCGGAGCAGGACAACCTGGACAGCCAGGACAGCCAGGTGGACAAGGACAACCTGGACAGCCAGGACAACCAGGAACTCCAGGACAGCCAGGGCAACCCGGATACCCAAGTGGAACAGGACAACAGCCTGGGTACCCTGGAGGATCAGGCAAACCTAGTCAACCAGGCTACCCAAGTGGTCCGGGACAAACTGGGCAGCCAGGGCAACCCGGATACCCAGGTGGACCAGGGCAACCTGGACAGCCAGGACAACCGGGAACACCAGGACAGTCAGGACAGCCCGGATACCCTGGAGGATCGGGTAAACCTACTCAACCAGGCTACCCAAGTGGACCAGGACAAACTGGCCAGCCAGGTCAACCCGGATACCCAGGTGGAGCAGGACAACCTGGACAGCCAGGACAACCAGGAACGCCAGGACAACCAGGAACGCCAGGACAGCCAGGGCAACCCGGATACCCAAGTGGAACAGGACAACAGCCTGGGTACCCTGGAGGATCAGGCAAACCTAGTCAACCAGGCTACCCAAGTGGTCCGGGACAAACTGGGCAGCCAGGGCAACCCGGATACCCAGGTGGACCAGGGCAACCTGGACAGCCAGGACAACCGGGAACACCAGGACAGTCAGGACAGCCCGGATACCCTGGAGGATCGGGTAAACCTACTCAACCAGGCTACCCAAGTGGACCAGGACAAACTGGCCAGCCAGGTCAACCCGGATACCCAGGTGGAGCAGGACAACCTGGACAGCCAGGACAGCCAGGTGGACAAGGACAACCTGGACAGCCAGGACAACCAGGAACGCCAGGACAGCCAGGGCAACCCGGATACCCAAGTGGAACAGGACAACAGCCTGGGTACCCTGGAGGATCAGGCAAACCTAGTCAACCAGGCTACCCAAGTGGTCCGGGACAAACTGGGCAGCCAGGGCAACCCGGATACCCAGGTGGACCAGGGCAACCTGGACAGCCAGGACAACCGGGAACACCAGGACAGTCAGGACAGCCCGGATACCCTGGAGGATCGGGTAAACCTACTCAACCAGGCTACCCAAGTGGACCAGGACAAACTGGCCAGCCAGGTCAACCCGGATACCCAGGTGGAGCAGGACAACCTGGACAGCCAGGACAGCCAGGTGGGCAAGGACAACCTGGACAGCCAGGACAACCAGGAACGCCAGGACAGCCAGGGCAACCCGGATACCCAAGTGGAACAGGACAACAGCCTGGGTACCCTGGAGGATCAGGCAAACCTAGTCAACCAGGCTACCCAAGTGGTCCAGGACAAACTGGGCAGCCAGGGCAACCCGGATACCCAGGTGGACCAGGACAAACTGGACAGCCAGGACAACCAGGACAGCCAGGTGGACAAGGACAACCTGGCCAGCCAGGACAACCGGGAACGCCAGGACAGCCAGGACAACCCGGATACCCAAGTGGACCAGGACAACAGCCTGGGTACCCTGGAGGATCAGGCAAACCTAGTCAACCCGGATACCCAGGTGGACCAGGACAACCTGGACAACCTGGACAGCCAGGTGGACAAGGGCAACCTGGACAGCCAGGACAACCGGGAACGCCAGGACAGCCAGGACAACCCGGATACCCAAGTGGAACAGGACAACAGCCTGGGTACCCTGGAGGATCAGGCAAACCTAGTCAACCAGGCTACCCAAGTGGTCCAGGACAAACTGGCCAGCCAGGTCAACCCGGATACCCAGGTGGAGCAGGACAACCTGGACAGCCAGGACAACCCGGATACCCAGGTGGACCAGGGCAACCTGGACAGCCAGGACAACCCGGATATCCAGGTGGAGCAGGACAACCTGGACAGCCAGGACAACCGGGAACCCCAGGACAGCCAGGACAACAAGGATATCCAGATAGTACGTATTTTTTTAAACTCTTCCAACTATATATTATCAATAAATAGTAACAAAACCTTTCTACAAATTTAAAAAAATTACTCCAAATTATGGAGAACATGACAGAATATTGTCGAAATATTGAATTAATAGAACCAACATTATTTTATTAATTCCGACGGAAGTGAAACATCTCAGCGCTCGAACGCAAGGACCGATTTGAATGCGGTTTTGTTTATTTGAAAGCGGCTTTAACTCAGATAGTTTTTATAACTTTCTCTAATTAAAATCAGTCGTTTGATGATAGTTTATTTATCAGATGTTTATCAGCGCTTTTTTCAGCCAATTCAACTTCGTGAACAATGTTAATGTTGTTCTTTTGTTACAGATCAACCAGCAGGCAGTGGAGTACAACCACCGAGTTATCCTCCAGCGGGTCAAATGCCACCATTCCCGATTTACGTCATACCGTACCCGCTGCCAATCGTACCAAGTCCCGCCTCATGTCCGTGCTACCTCTTAAACCCTGGTAATAATGGTACCACTATGTCGCAGATGCCAACGCACGGTTACAATCCAGGCTATGCACCTTATGGAATAATTGGATTCCTTCCGGTTGTGTTTGTACCCTACTGCCCAGGGAATTACTCCGACATGCAGACTGCTCAACAAAACTTCCCTAGCGCAGTACCAGTGCCATACAATTGCGCCCAATGTCAGGCTAACCAAAACCAGTTCCGCTATTTTGGAAGATTCAATCTCGGACGCAGTATGAATCTGAAGGATGATTTGAAGGAAATCAAATCGTTGCCAGAACTAGAGAGTCTCCTGAAAAATGAAATTAAAGCCCCAAGAAGAAGCCTGAAAAGGATAGCGGTTCACGCCAGAGTACTTGACCACGTAACTGACGATAAGAAAGTGAAGAAGTCCGATTAAAACTTCAGTTACGATTAGTGTTTGTACGTATTGTGATGAATAGTGAAATTCGATTTATAGTTTTGAGACCGTCCGACCGACGGAACCTTGGACGATTTCAAAATATATCTACTTACATTTAGTTGAGGTACCCTTAAATGTAATATTTATTTATAACACAGTATATAAGTATCAGTGTACGTACTAGATAGGTAAATTATGTAAATTTTCGAATTATTTGTTAATGTGCCCCAGTATGTAATATTTACATTTTGTACCTACTCAACTCTAAATGCTACTGAAATAATATTTTAAGATATTTTTGTATTTTGAGAAATATTTTGTACCTAGGTATGACGCGTAAAAATATTTTGTAATAAATAGTGCTAAGAGTCATTAAATATCTAAATAATTTTTTACAATCTTTTACTTCTTGCATTTTTTTATAAGTAGATAGATATCAACCTTAACGGTGATAGCGTAGTGGCAATGACGAAGGTCGGGGGTTTGATTCCTGGCACACATCTCTGACAAATTAGGAATCTACCTAATTTGAATTTTAACCAATCACGTATCATAATTATGTTTTAACCTTCTGTGCTAATAGTAATATACTATTAGCTAAGTAGAGAAAAACTTGGTAAAGAATGAAAGTACCTACGCAGGTAGATATGTACATAAAAATCGACCATTGCATTTTTAAAGATTCCTACGCACGACCATGACTCAAATACGTCGTCACGGGTCAGTGCAACACCTTTGTTTCCACTTAAGAGACACAAAGCCCAACTGGCAACACAGCATAATCTGAAACAGAAATTCTGTTTACAATGCGTCTTACGGTCTTACCTTTATTTGGTCTTATCCTAGATAAACAACTAATGAAGGGTTTTTAAGCGGTGGTTCAAGCTTCAGGCTCCTCCTCTAAGTACGGGGGCGCACGCATTTCTGACTTTTCGTAGTCATGTTCGTTTTAAGCAAATAAATATATCACTTGCTCTAAAGATGAAAGACAACCTGCATGCCTGAAGAGTTTTCCTTAATGTTCTAAAACGTGTGTGCACTGTGCAGTTTGCCAACCCGCATTTGAGCAGCATAGTCTTACTTAGGTATACTATGTATCTAAAACTATGTCCTAAAAACCATTCTCATTCAAGAGAAGACCTAAGTCCAGAAGCAGGCCTGTTTTTTATTCGATGACAAGATAGACCTTTACTTTGATCTCACCTGATGGTAAGTGACGATGGAGTCTAAAATGGTAGCGGTCTAACTTGGTAGAAGTTAGAAGGAGCAGTGTACATTCAACCCCTAAACGGTTTCTACCCGCCATCGTGTCGGAACGCTAAATCGCTTTGTGGCACGTCTTTGATGATAGGGTGGTAACTAGCCACGACCAAAGCCTCCCACAGCAAACAGATATATGAATAAATGAAATGAATGCTTCGAAAGTGTGTTTGTTTGTCGATGACGATGATCAACGTGATTTTTTTGCATTAATGTTTTCCAGGTTTGTAGATATACACTCTTTGCGCTCCATTTCACACAAAACTTAACATGGAAAATAGAAGTTTCAAGAATCGTTATTAATCGTAACATTTTTTATGATACGAATTATCGTCAAAAATAACGATAACCTGCAGTTTGCGATTATCGGTATCGTTGCATCCCTAGTTATAAATTCAATGGATATACGATTTGCATGTGTTACGAGTAGGTACATTAGATGACTCGCAAGTGTTAATGGTGGCAAAAATCTGAACTCTTACAATGGCACATAGGTATGTTATTCCTAAAATTAGAGACAGTCATCAAGCGACCTTGTCGCGACATCCTCTGCGCAACCGAGCGTAAGAGCAAGAACACGTCACTTTAATCGTTTCAGTATTTCACCGATTAGAAACTTGATAAAACTTTAACTTCCGCAGTCCGCTTAGTTAATTATAAAGCATTTAACCAACCTACCTTCGAATTAATACCAACTATAGCTAGTATCACAATCATTATGGTCCGTTGGTAAGAACAATGAAGATGTTGAAACCGTGGCGTCAATTTTTATAAGAATTAATAATTAATATCTACTCAGAACTTATAATACCTATCTGATGTCTGCGACTTCGCACGCATGGAATAAAGTTTTTTTTAAATCCCGTGGGGACTCTCTAATATTCCGGAGTAAAAAGTACCTACTTACTCTATGTTCTTTCCAAAGATAGCTGATATTATCGGGAGTAGGTAACATAGGCTACCTTTTTGCCGACTTTTGAAAAAGGAGGAGAACGAGATATGTTTTTCTTCCTATGTTGGTACTTTATCGATATATCCGTGATTTCTAAACGCATTTCGTTTCGTGAATCTTTTTTTAATCGATACAAAACTTCGCAAGATGCTCCCGTAAAGACTTCGGGTTCCAACTCCTCAACCCTGATGCTGCAAGAGTACTGCCCACCTAAATTGTGGAGATTTAGGAACTGTCAATTATGAATAGTTATTGTAGGTATCAAATAAAAACTACATCTTAGACTACATCGTCACTTACCATCAGGTGAGATCGCAGTTCAAGGACTTTCTTGTCAAGGAATAAAAAAAACATCGTTGAATTTCGAACCCAACTCCTTAATCCTGATGCTGCAGGGGTTCTGCCCACCTAAAGGGATTATTTATGATGATTATTAATGATGGATTGTGGGGATTAAGGAACTGTCTTTTGTGAATTGAGAAGCGGACGAAGTCGCAGGCGTCCGCTAGTTTATGAATAAGATGAATTAAATTATCCAATAATAATATCAGTCGAGGCCTACTGATATGGATACACGACCTCGGTTATACCAATACAGAATATATCCCTGAGACTTGTTTGTTACTACTCCTAGAACGACACATTGTGTTATAGTCCAGTCAAAATAGACAAAAATAAGTCATAACTTAGGAAAAATTCGCATAGAGCTGAAAATTGGCAGAGACGTTAAATACATCATTATAAATGAAATGTCAAAAATCCCCTTCGATCCTACTTCTGCAAAAAATTTTATTCAAGGTCAAAAGTATGAAATTAAGGTTTTTTCCATTTTTCTCGAAAACAGTTAGTATTATCGTGAAAATAGGTCAGACATAAGTTGTAGATCATACAATTCTCTACAAAAATGGTCCAGTCACTTTTTCTCTTACGACTCACCATTCATGAGATATCGCGGTTTTAATCATTAGAAAATTCATATTTTACATAATATGCACACATTTCCGCAATTTCCGCACCACCTATGAGGTAATGTACTTGGCGCATTTTTTTAACGTGGTTTCCCCAGTAGGTATACTCCACGATCTATTGTAATAAAGAAAGTTTGATCAGATCGTATCCTATTAATTGAAAGAATAGTAATATTGCTAATGATTAAAGTGGAATAGGTTGTTTTTTTCTACATGTCATTATACAGGGTCACTGGAAATGTGACGCATTCCTCTTAAGGGGTTATAGATGGGGTCAAAACTAATCGATTTTGTTATGTGATATTGTATCCGAAACCTAACGGTTAATGAGTTATTTGAAATTTTATAATTATTGGTCAAAATACGATTTAGGCCAACTAAAAATGTAAATTAAAAAAACTATGTATCTGAGTGAGGTTTTTTTGTTACTTTTTGTCAGAAAACATCCCAAGTTTTTATAATAAATACAAAAATTATCAAAAACTACAACCGTTTTTAAAAAATGAGCCTTTAATGAATAATTAAGATATTTTTTATCACATTCATCGAAAGTAAACACAAATTAAAAAAAATCTTCTATGTAATTAAATCTGCAAAACATTTTAAAAATATTTCCATCTATCTAGCTTTCAAATGAGGTATTATAACGGCAAATAACTTTTGTAAACCACTTGTTATTGAGAAGGGAACAATAAAAGGTTGATATTAAAATCAAATTATGAATTTATTAATTTACAAATCTTGTTCGAATTGTGAACCCCTATTTCTAATACATGCTTAGAAATAGGGGTTAAAGATTATTATTATTAAACCACGTTAAAAAAATGCGCCAAGTACATTACCTCATAGGTGGTGCGGAAATTGCGGAAATGTGTGCATATTATGTAAAATATGAATTTTCTAATGATTAAAACCGCGATATCTCATGAATGGTGAGTCGTAAGAGAAAAAGTGACTGGACCATTTTTGTAGAGAATTGTATGATCTACAACTTATGTCTGACCTATTTTCACGATAATACTAACTGTTTTCGAGAAAAATGGAAAAAACCTTAATTTCATACTTTTGACCTTGAATAAAATTTTTTGCAGAAGTAGGATCGAAGGGGATTTTTGACATTTCATTTATAATGATGTATTTAACGTCTCTGCCAATTTTCAGCTCTATGCGAATTTTTCCTAAGTCAAATGTCTATTTTGACTGGACTATTATGCTAAAATTAGTTCGCGTCACGGCATCCTTGCAGAAGGACAGGTTGCCTACAAACGGACTCATTACTTCCCAGAGACCATTGTCAATTACAAGACAAAAACTCCCACGGTTTATAAAGGTTTGAACGTATGCGTACGCACGCAGAGCGCATCTAAGCCCATCCGCACTGCCAGTGCAAAGTGTTTCGCTTTAGAGGAACTATATATTTTAACTAATTCAATGTAAGTTTTTACTTTTTATATACTTAAGTAGGTAACTGCTCATTTTTATTTCATAAAAAGAATATCAGCCAAGCTGAACTTGACTGATTTTCTCTCCTCTCCCCTCCAAATAAGTGAAAACTTGTGTTAGGAGTGGATACGACAATAATGCAACGAGTGGGGATTGAACCTGCAACCTTTAAGTTTTCAGTTCGCACCTGTAACCATTGGGCTATGGAGGCTTTCAATTTAAATTATTATTTTTGACATTAGAAATTAGACCAAGTAGCTATTACCTACGATAAAATTTTATCTTTTATGTTCACGCTAAGTGTAGTTAGATATACGTATTCAGCTTGAAAAATATTATTTTAAAACAAATATTTTATTTATGTACAAGTGTATAGTCTCAATAGCCCAACAGTTAAAGTGGCGGACTAAAAACTAAAAGGTTGACGTTTCGATCTGCACTCGTTGTAATATTATCATACCTACGCACTCCTACTCGTGACACTAGCTTATTTCCAAAAAAATTATAGGTATTTCTGTAAATCCGTCCCACTACATGTTAAATTACATACATACCCTACTTACTTAAGTACTTATCTTTTTTATTTGGATTTTCCTTGTTGACATGACCAAAATATTGTTAATTACATGAATTGCCAAAACTATCAATACAATCAAATCGTTTGATTATAATCAAGAAGTATATACCTATAGGTACTACAGAACTAGCTTTTGCCCGCGGCTTCGTTCAGGATAAGTTAAATCTTTCAATCCCATATTTATAGAACCCCTTTGAGATTGCATTTTCAAAAATTCTTTCTTAACGAATGCACACGTCATAACAGCTATCTGTATGCTTCCGATCTGATCCGTCCAGTGTGTTAAGCTGTGCGTTAATAGATCAGTCTGACTGTCAGATACCTTTCCTTTTATACCTAAGTATTTCTCATGAATTAAAATGAATTTATTTAAAACACATTGATCTTGCACTTGCTATTTATTAATCTGTGCGTGCTAGTGCTAGGTCACTGGAGACCGCGAGAATTGTCTTATAAACAGACGATCATTGTATTGAAGTCGAGGGTCAAAATATTAAACGCAAACGTACATGTTAAAGTTGCCTTCACATAGTAATTACTTCATGTTAATTTGCAATGAAAAGGCCCAAGCATGCCATTATGCATGTACCTACTTACTGAATCGTAACATTGTAGGTAGGTAGTTAGCCATGATAGGTACCTACCTATGTAAATGCTTTTGTAAATGGTTGTTTTTTTACAAGATTTAACTATAAATAGGATGTGGGGCACCATCTAGTCTTAACCTATAGCCATTAAAGGTTTTTTATATTATTACGTCTAGGAACCTACACTTTGTTGATGTTACCAAGCCCCTCTTTCCAACTGGGGACTCCGGCCACGTGCCCAGGGCCAGGGACGTGCGCCTCGATAGGAGCCCCCTAGTCCTTGCCAGATCACCAATGATAACCGATATTTGTTACCGGAGTACCTACTTAGTTCTACAATGAAAACTCATTTCCAACGTTGGCCACAAGTTCCAACGTATGGTTGCGTATTTTCTAAGAAATATAATTGACAAACCATCCATCGTCCAATTTCCAACGTTGGCGTGAGTGTTGGGGGTCAATGCTCACATATTGAGCGAACATTATTGGAATTTTTGACGACCTCCCTGGCGCAGTGGTGAGCGCTGTGGTCTTTTATAACTGGGAGGTCTCGAGTTCGATTCCCGGCGGGGGCAATTTAGGAATTTATAATTTCTAAATTGTCTCTGGTCTGGTCTGGTGGGAGGCTTTGGCCGTAACTAGTTACCACCCTACCGTCAAAGACGTGCCGCCAAGCGACTTAGCGTTAAAAAAAACGTCAGCGTTGAGGCCAAAAGTATGGAGTCAGGGTTATCCTTAAGGAAGTTGTAATTTTACAGATGACATGTTACTACAAATACCTGATATCGCTGCTAGTCATAGTTTCTACGTACGCAGCTCCTGAAAATTTATTAGAGCAAAAGAAAGCGGCTCTGGTCCCGAGACAAGTAAAAGGCGCAACTAACGATCTCAAAACCTCAAGCAGTTCTTGTAAGTACCAATAATAAAATCTGATTTCTCTGTATGTGGCAACGTAGCTCCCCATTAAGATGGGCAGATTTTGATGCGGTTTTTGCTGTTTAACATCTGACGTGATCGAGATTGTTCCTGTTATAAAGATCTGTTCAGGCGTCGAAGATCAACAGTTAATTTCCTACTTGACAAAAGGTTCGATTGATTTGAATGTAATGTTACTTCGGTGGTATTTGTGATACTTAGTAACCTTGAGCCGATGTTGCAAGCATCAAGAAGTCTACGGGATACCCAACCTGTCAGCAACTAACAGCAGAATCAGAAATACCATGTTTGGCGTCATTATAATGGTTTTAATGAGTGTTAGATGATGGACAATCGAGCAGAATCTACTGATGGATCAGAAAATTGGGTAACAGGCTGTCGGGTATATCATAATTTAAAGGTCGGCTATAAATTATTCCTCCGGTCGGGTTTTTTTTATTTACAATTTTATCTGTTTTAACTCCGAACCATCTAGTTATATTCTGTGTAACCGTATTAATTACATATTTATCATTACAGATTCGCATCAATATTCAAACTGGGGTGGAAGCAGCCCTGGCGGATATGAAATTTCTGTCACGGGTGTCGGAACAATAGATGATAAAGGCGGTTATTATGATCCAAGATACAATACATTAGGTGGATATGATAGTTCAATTAAAAACATTGGTTATGGAAGCAGCGGTTATGGTGGCCTAGGTCCTGAGGGATACAAGGGAGGATATGGCGGATATAGTGAAGGTGGTTACGGATTAAGCGGATATTCTCCAAGTGGTTATGGTAGCAGCGGTTATGGTAGCAGTGGTTATGGAACAAGCGGTTATGGAACAAACGGTTACGGTTTAACAGGTTATGGCGGGCTAGGTTCTGAAGGATATAAAGGAGGGAGGGAGGGATATGGAGGTTACAGCCAAAATGTTTATGGAGGAAGCGGATATTCTCCAAGTGGTTATGGCGCGAGCGGTTTTGGAGCCAGTGGACTGGATGGTACCGGTGGATATTTTAACAACGTGGGATACGGCCAGGGCAATGGAGGCTACGGTGGTTATGGCGGAAACGGTGGTTTGGCCTCCTACAATGGCTATAACAATCCATCCTACCAAGGCGGCGGACATCTTGGATACGGATACTACAATAAAAAGCCTGGTTACGGTAATATCTACGGTAACGGCATCACTCCAAGTTTAGTTACAGGATATAGAGGTTATACGCGAAGATAATAAGATACATTTTAAATTGCACTCAAGGTTACTTCACGTGTTAGGTACTTATCTATCCGTCCAAACGCCAGACAACTACCTTATTATATTGCCCGGCTGTGGCACTCTTGCTGGATCTAGTGTAAACTAATTAAGCTGTTATTTTGTAGTAATTCACTGTATAGTACCATAGATATTAAATAATAGAATATTCTAGTTTTACTGGCGTGGCCACTGACCCCTATTCATACAACTGGACAAATATCTGTGCTTATAAAACGAGAGCCAATTTCTGTTCCGATTCAAAACGCTACTTCGAGGGTTTTGGGAACTTTTGAAATTATGTACCTATGTATCACATTTATTTAAGTTCCAACTACCCTCACTCTTTTAGCGATCAGTGCCAAAATGGCGATCAAATATTATCCTGCCAATGTCTAGTTTGTATTAACAGAGGTCTGTGGAAGTACCTAGTTAGGTACAGTGTAGTTTATGAAATCATGGAATAGAGTCAATCTGTTTCTGTGTAATAATGTGTTTGTGTACATATAAAACTACGTATTTTAGTTATTACTAAACCAAAGACCTAAACATGTCTAAGTAAACTGCAGTGTTTGTAAAATTTGGGATGCAGTTCTATTACACTTGCCATAACTACGTGTACTGTCGACTAACTGCACAGATATATATATCAAAATAACTGAACATCCAGTCCACATCCAGTCGTATTAGATCGAGTTGCCGATTTAAAATAATAATTATAACGTAGTTTGTCAACAGTTGAGATTCTGCAATAGAACTGAAGCCAAACTGCAATTTTGCACTCAGAGTGCAGTCCATCTGTCTAGACACTTATTCGTTAAAAATCTTGTATTTGTTAACAAGTTTCTCTTTTAGATTAATTTTAGTTACGTAAAATCTGTGATTGATTACAATATATTTATAAATTAAGAGGTTTATGAAACAATAAAACAATGATGCATATTTAGGAAATTTTATTACTAACAAAGACATGCTATTTTAAAATCATACTTCGTTTAAAATAGATTAAAATTAAATTGTTTTACATCTCGACCACCAATTAAAAACTTTAAGGTGAGCTTATTCAAATAGAATTGTAATATTAGCATTCCTTCTGGTTACATACAAAATTGCAAGGTGACTTACACCACTACACATTTAAATAGATGAACTAACTATAAATGTGTTTTTATAGTGCAAACAACCATTAATCAGAGCCAGATGCGCTAGTCTGTTTTTTCATAGACTTTAATGCTCTTTCTCGGAGTTTTTTTTCTAAGTCCTCGTTGTTTACTTTTCCTTCCTCTTCTTCTTCTTCCTCAGCCTCATCACTGTCCGAGGAATCGTCTTTGCGTTTAGATGATTTCTTGTGTTTTTTATGTTTCTTATGCTTCTTTGAATGTTTCTTATGCTTCTTTGCCTTTTTAGACTTCTTAGGTTCATCACTGTCTGAATCTGAATCAGAATCTGAAACTTTCTTTCTAGGCTTTTTCTTTGCCACCTGGTCACTGTCAGAAGATGATTCTTCTTTTTCTCTTTTTTTGGCTTTCTTCTCGCCCTCGTCGCGTGATTTTGATTTCGATTCATCGCTATGTTTTATTTTCGATGATTTCTCATCTCCCTTTCGTGATTTAGATATTTCTGGTGATCCCACCTTTTCCTTAATTGGATCCACCTTCTTACGTCTGACTTCTTTTTCTGAAGAAGTAGAATCGTGCTTTGCTTTCTTTTTATTTGACTTCCCATCACTTTCTGAACTATCATCATGCGAATCCTCAGAATTATCAATTTTCTTAGACTTGACCAGTTTACTTTCACTTTTCTCTAGTCTGGGACGATCCAAAGTTGTATCTTTAGTTCGCTTTATGGATTTCTTCTCAGTATCAGAGTCCTCTGGCATGCCTTTCTGCTTAGCTTTGGAGCTCTTCCGCTTCACTTCTTCCTCTGAGCTTGATTCTGAACTCGAAGATCTAGCTCTCTTCTTTCGCGCCTTCTTCGCTAACTTCTTCTTGGCGTTCTTTTTACTTTTCTTTTTACGATCTTCTTCAGAATCACTCGACGAAGAATCTTCAGAATCACTGTCGCTAGAGGAACTCTCTTTCTTAGCTTTCTTTGACCTCTTTGTCGTGGGTTTCTCTTTACGTTTAGGTTTAGATTTACTCTTTGATTTAGCCAGTTCTTCGCTGCTCTCACTTTCGGATTCAGAGTGTTTTCCTTTGCGTTTTGCTTTCTTCACTTCAGGAACCTTAGTCTCTTCTTCATTCTGTTCTTTGCCAGAAGCGTCGTCTCCAGATCTGTCTGATTTCTTGTTATTTTCAATTTCATGTTTTCTTAGGAAGGGTGATGGAGTGCGAGACAAACTCTTAGAATATTCACGCAACACTGGAACCGTAATGAAATCATCTCTATCTTCTTCATCTGATGATTGAACTTTGGTAGTCTGAATTTCATTTTGAGGAGCAGGTTTTTCGTTAACGACAGATGATTCCCTGCTGGAACTAGAGACCACTCGTTCCTTGGAACGTTCCCGAGGAATGGATATTCGTTCAGGCGACTTCTTTCGCAGTTTTTCAATATTTTCTGTAATAAAATGATCAAAATATAAATACATTACAAACTTTAAAAAATAATGTATTAAAATGGAAATAATAATAAAAATAACTGACCTTTCCGCGGTATTGAAACGGATTTTTCTAAACGTTCCTTAATCAGATCGCTCGACCTTCTTTCTCGTGATTTCCTATCTCTCGATCTTCTTACTTCCTTTCCAGACCGGTCCCTTGATCTCTTGTCCCTGCTGAAAAACATATTTATTTTTATTATACTGGTTTCATAAAGAGTTGCTGATTTAATTAAATCGCATAATTACGATGGACTTTGTTATAATAAGACACATACCTGGTCCTGTCCCTAGAGCGTCTTTCCCTCGAGCGTTGTTCCCTGGAGCGGCGTTCCCTGGAGCCGCGACGGGAGCGGTGCCGCGAGCGCGAACGCCTGCGTGAACGCGAACGTCGGCGAGACCTATTATAGACAGTTTTTAAATCAACCTTCATTTGGATACTCTAGGATTGAGATTCTCTAGGGGTCCTACAGACGAAGGACTGTCTACGACATCATTGAAAATCCGCATAAACATAACAAGAAGTCCCTGAAGCTAAATCTTAAGATATTTTGTATTGCAGTTGGAGTTCTATATACCGGTTGAAATTTTAATGGTTGTACTCCCTGAAAGAGGGGAATGTGCTCATGAAACTGAACAACTTTCCCCAGGGAACATAGGTCAAAATATGAAAAAAAAAAATTGGACCCTCCATACAAACTTGACGATCAGCTGATTGATTTACTATGGGAGGTCCAAATTTTTTTTTCATATTTCGACCTATGTTCCTTGGGGAAAGTTGTTCAGTTTCATGAGCACATTCACCTCTTTCAGGGAGTACAACCAATGAAATTTCACCGTGTATATACGCCGACAAGTCGTGCGCGTAAGTCAACTGCGAAGCAAAGAGCTTATCACTGCAGTCGAATTACATCCCTACTACAATTTTGCAGTCAACTGGCAGTCCCATCTGTCTAGACACGGACGCGGACGTACGTCCCTCGTCTTCGAAACATAATACATTATTTACTGTAAAACTTACTGTTATGCGAACTTCTTAAGATCAAATTAGTGGTATTTCACGATAATAGTTTTAGGGAAAAATTAAAAATATTAAATTTAGGTGTCGTATTATTGTTGTATACAATATTTAAACAAAATTGGCAGCTAAGTGATATGCTATCAAATATGACTATTTTTAAACGGCAATCTAGTTTAAGATCTGTGTTACAGAATTAATACCATTTTTTTAGGCAAAAATTACATCTTAGCACGTATATTAGGTATTTTTGGTTGCCCTGTTCGTTTTGACAAGGCCATAAACTTCTCATTCCATCACAAACAGGAATATCTGTCTGTAGTCTAATCTCAGTCATGTATGAAGGTAAGTGTCAGGACAAAAATCGAGATAGTCTCTAATCTGATCTTACGCTCAGGCATTGAACCCATAGCTAACAGTCTAGTTCTGCGTTCCGCGTTCGCTACTAACCAACGGAAATTATTGCTTTTCTTACCATCACATTGTGTATTTTAAAAATCGTGATAAATTGGTACTAGACCCCATTGAAACGGTTAGCTATGGCAACAACTTTGTATATTATTGAGAAGTTAAAGTATTTAAATAAGCAAAAGCAAAAACTTTTAATAGGTTTACAAATGAGGAGCTGGCGAACATAAGTAGACTTATATATACATTATATTGTATACAAACTAACGCACGCACGCACGCACGTACGCACACGCACACACACAGACATACACACACACGCACACTCACGCACGCACGCACGAACCCACACACACGTGCACGCACGCACGCACGCAATCTTTCGACTTTATAATATTAGTAGGATGGATTTATTAGGACGATCGTGTGCTTAATTACTTAATGAGACAAGTCTACTTTTCTTCGTCAGCTCATCAATTTAATGATTTATTAGGATGATCATGAGTTGTTAAGGAAATAGCAAAAACAGAGCATAAATAAAGATAAAATTACCTGTCTCTTGAACGTCGTCGAGAGCGTGAACGCGAACGTCTACGTCTTTCAAGCGATCGGCGACGTTCACGCGACCTGGTATTATAACTCTCCAATATTAGCAAAGTAAAACATGTATTTCATGAAGTACATAATATAACAAAGATAAAAGAGTATGCATTTTTTTTTTATAGAAAAAAAAAGAAATTTATCAAAAACAATTCAGAGACAAATCGAAAAAGGAATAAATTCGAGTCTAAATTTTATCTATTGAAGTTATAGCATTCAAATCGGTACTATTGATAGCTTGGGACTTGTGGGGTCTTAAAATAAGTATTTTTTTACACATTTATGACATTTCTCAATTCAATGCTTGTTCTTTATATGTATAACCTTATTGCATTTACTGATTTTACAGCAATATTTTTCCAAATTTTACTAGGAGTAAGGAACATGTTGCATTCTCTTAGGTCGAGGCCTAACTTACAATCAGTGTAATGCATAAATGGATACCTTGGTGCACATGTGACCCAAGTGACAATTTGGGTCAAAATCGAGTTAAGAGCATTTTCGCTTTCTTAAGTTCATTATAAAGGTTTTTATAGAACATTCCATCACTCTAACTGCATTGTAAGTAAGTGAAAATTCAATGACCTACTTGTGTACACATCTCGAAACTTGTACAATGTCAATTGGATCACTGTGCAATATTATGTCTATAGTTTCCGTCAGTGGCCAATTTGGAATAACTTACACCCTATATGAGTATTTAACTAGGTTTATGCAAAATATATAGGAATATCACCTCTCCCGTCTCTCTCGCTCCCGACGGCGTCGTTCGCGCTCGCGTTCTCTCTCCCTCTCGCGCTCCCGCTCGCGCCGCTCCACCGAGCGCCGCGGTCGGCTGCTGCGGCGACGCGACTTGCTCCTAGCACAAGACGCTCATATCAAACGATAGCGCAGATATAGGCGAGTGTAGCGCAGATATAGGCGAGTGTAGCGCAGATATAGGCGAGTGTAGCGCAGATATAGGCGAGTGTAGCGCAGATATAGGCGAGTGTAGCGCAGATATAGGCGAGTGTAGCGCAGATATATGCAAGTGTAGCGCAGTAATAGCAGTGATAACCGAGGACTGCGATCTGCTATTCGAGGGATCGTAGGTTCAATCCTGGGCATGCACCTCTGACTTTCGGAGTTATTTGCTTTTAAGCGATCGACAAAACATCATGAGGAAACCTGCACGTCAGAGAGTTCTCCATAATGTTCTTAAAGGAGTGTGAAGTCTGCCTGTAAATCTGCACTGGCCCAGTGTGGTGGACTATATGGCCTCCTATAAGCCCTCCTATAAGAGGGAGACCTGCGCGTAGTGAGCGGTTAATGGGTGATGATGTGGCATCATGGAGAATTTTGTGATTTTATAAAAGGGAGGTCCTGTGTTTAATTCCCTGGCAGGGATAATTGTTAATATTTGGGAATTCAAATCATCTCAGGTTTGGTGGGCAACTGCAACCAGCGTTCAAGTCAATTTCAATAAAAAATGGATGGTTGGGGGAAGTTGTTGTCTTCACTTGGTTGAATTTTTCATGTAAGTAATGTTTAATATTCACAATATATATAAAAATGAATCCCTATTTCCTTGGTCATCGCATCACGCGTGAACGGCTGGACCGATTTCGCTAATCCTTTTTTTGTTGTGTTCGTTATTGTCAGGAGAAGGTTCTTATAAAAGAAAAAAATTAAGAAAATTGCGCGAAAAATTAGAAAATTTAAGAAAACTTAACCACCATATTAAATTATTTCTAATGTAACCGCTTTTACAATTCAAACTTTTTTGATGTAACCTTATGGCGTTTGACATAACATTGACAGAATGCGTGCTGCCAATTTCGTCAAAGAGTTTCAATATTCATAGTTAAGACAGGACAACGTCTGTCGGGTCCGCTAGTTCACAATAAAAAAATAGTCACCATACCAATATTATAACTGCTAAAGTGTGTTTAAATCGGTTTCTACACGCCATCGTGCCGGAACGCTAAATCGCTTGGCGGCACGTCTTTGACGGTAGGGTGGTAACTAGCCACGCCCAAAGCCTCCCACCAGACCAGACCAGACCAGAGACAATTTAGAAATTATAAATTCCTAAATTGCCCCCCTATAAAGCCACAAGTTTCTCCAAGGTACAGTTCGATCGGGAGTACACTAACCTCTCTCTGCGCGAACTCCGGCGCGGGCTCGCGCTCGCAGAAGAGTCGCGGTTGGAGCGGTACTGCCGCTTCTTGTGCGAAGACCGCTTCTTCGCGCTCCCACCTAAGCACAACAAACACAAGTTTAAACTTGTACTGTACCACACAAGCACACAAAAAACACCAAGTTACCGCCTGCTTTATGCTGCTATATTAATCTATACTAATATTATAAAGCTGAAGAGTTTGTTTGTTTGAACGCGCTAATCTCAGGAACTACTGGTTCGAATTGAAAAATTCTTTTTGTGTTGGATAGTCCATTTATCGAGGAAGGCTTTAGGCTATATAACATCACACTGCGACCAATAGGAGCCAAGCATCAGTGAAAAATGTTGCAAAAACGAGGAAAATTATCCATATTTAACATATATTCTTTTAAAAACTTCTTTATCGCGATCATAGTAACAGAAATTGACGCGAACGAAGTCGCGGGCAACAGCTAGTATTTAATATCATTAGTATTTAGGTGATGTTCGACGACATCAGACAAGTCATATCAAACGATAGCGCAGATTAGGGGAGTGTAGCGCAGATATAGGCGAGTGTAGCGCAGATATAGGCGAGTGTAGCGCAGATATAGGTTGGATACATAAGGCGCATGACTGCAGCAGATCTAAGACCCTATAAAAGACTGAAGTCCAGCAGTGGACAACTGTCAGTCATCGACGAATGGCAATAGCAAATAGACTTACGGGATGAAGCAGACGAGGACCGACGATCGCTGGACGAATTACGCGTTTTCTCCACTGGCTTCTCTTCTGCCTTTTCAGCTACAGACCTGTTGAAAATAATTTTATATATTTTTATCTTTTCAAACTCTAAAAGGAGGTGGGTTGATAAGGCCCAAAATCCGCCCCTCATACACACGAAAAAAAAGTTCCAGATTCCGACAAATTGTAAATGTATTTATATACTTGAAGATATAAACTTTATTTTAATATAAAGTTTAGGTGATAAAAAAAATAGTAAGTTACAGAAAATATTACCCAAAAAGAGAGTGTTTCGGCTTTTTCATACATTTTAGTCGTTTTTTTAAGCTTTGATTTAATATTTTAGAATGAAGCGTTCACGGAACCAAAATAAATTAATACTCATATAAAAGCTTATTAAAAGGAGCATCATTATCAGTTACGTTTACCATGGTTACGCCGTGTATTTGAAGGACGTGTGCTTATTTCAATATTTTTAAGTGCTTTAAATTATTTTGTTTTTGTTAAAGTAGGCAGTGCTTTTTTGCCTGTATGATCTGCACGCAATTGTCTGAAGTCTTAAACACTAGGAAAGGATGAATGTACAGAAAGAAAAATAAATACTTGTTGGGTGAAGCCGATCTGGATTTGACTTTCGCTTCTTTATCGTCATCTTTCTCCTTCAACGACTCCTCATTCTTCGACTCATCGACGACCGACTCAGCTGTTGAGTTGTTGTGATTCACTTCTTCCTTGATTTCACTGTCATCTGTCTTCTTGTCCGGGGACTTCCCGTTTTCTAAAGATATTGTTGAAAATTACTATTTACTTACTTAATTTAAACATTTCAAACTGAATTTCGAATTTATTAAAGCGATGAAAGTTTATGCATAAATAAAAAATAAATACATATTTTTTCTTTATTCGTCCCGAGGTTCCTATATTATTCAACCAAACTTGTGAACAGTTTGTATCATTGAGACTGTCCCTGGATAGTTATTCTAATCAAGAAATTTCCCCAGGAACAAAGTTGCAGGCATCAGTTAGTGTTTTATAAAATCTATCATGAAATAAAAACTGCTGATATGGTTTAGCATCGATGTTTTGAGTCTAAAGTGTAAAAATGTGAATTGGATCTAAATAAACGGCTTCTGTACTGGCTTTTACTGTATATACCCTTAGGTTCTGGTAGCTTGATGTCGTCGACTGGCGGCGGCTTGGGCTGGCTGCTGCGGTCGCGGCTGCGCCTCCTCGAGCGACGCGGGCTGCCTCCACTGCGATGCCTTTTATGAATAACACTGATTCTTAATATTGCAGCCGTTAATCAATAGACGTTTATGTTGAACATAGTTTAATTTTCTTTCTTCTATCCAGCGCCTGTGCGACTCATCTTTTATCTGACCAACTAGTGGGTCTGTCAAGTCTATGCTGCGAAACCGCTGTTTCACCGCCTTTGTACCCCCAACGAATTGCGAATCAAGAGAACTTTGTCGGTAACTCTGACCGACTCGGAAATAGAATGGAAAATTGGGCGGGGCACGCGTGTCAACAGTTTGTAATACATATATTGCAACAAGGAAACATTTATTTTGAACACAAGAACAATATTTTCAAACAGCTTGCAAACCTAAGTAAAACGGTGGTGATAACTTTTCCATCTCAGTACCTATATTTTTAAGCTGAACACTTATTTCTTTAGTCTACAATCTAAAGTGTAGATAGGCTGTGTGCACATCCTAAATTGTGTTTAACTTTAAATATTAAAAGTATTTAACCTTAACTATTAGATATTTAACTTACTTCCTGTCGGACGAACGATCTCGCGAGCGTGAGCGCGATCGTCGTCGGTCGCGCGAACGTCTTCGCGAACGCGAGCGGGACCTGCGGCGATCCTTGTCTTTGTCCTTGTCCTTCTGTTGCTCTTCCTTTAGGGACAAATTCACAATTTACTACTAAGGCTCTCCCAAACAGAAGCGAAATCACGGCCGGAATTATTGCATTCTAAGTTAACTCATTTTGTACGATTTTAATGTTTTGTATAAGTAACAGGTTAACACTTTTCCATAAACTCCAGTTTTCATTATACGAAAGTTGTATCGAACTTTAATTAAAACAAAACAACGTTTGTACAGAGAACGCTTATAGGGGATCTTTGAAATGCAAACGAGGTCATATTGTGATAAAATAAAACTACAATAAAATTATGGAAAATTGTCAGGCCTGTACCTAAAGGTGGCAAGTACGAGTACGTACACAGTAAGCAGTTTTATCAAATAGTTGTTATTCCGGCCAAAATTTAGCAGCTGCTTGGGAGAGCCTTAATAAATGACTTTTTGCATCTTAAAAAAATATTTCCAATGAAAAAACAGTGCCACTGAGGTCAGCACTGTATTGACTTCGAAACAATTTACACAACAACAAAGTACAAGTAGCAATATTAAATCTAGTTGACTTAATATTGCTACTGATAGTACTAACTTAATTTACTGACTCTGTCTTAAGTTTTAAGTTGAGAAATATGAGAGGTAATACAAATATTTGCAATAATATAAACTTATTATAAATTGATATAATAACATAATATAAAACAGTAGCTGATGGCCACAACTTAGTTGTCGATTCCATTAATCCTGTTGCAACTCCTAGATATTTCAAGATCAATAAAGCATCCTAAGTACCTCAGAATGCTAGCAGCCAAATTCCTTGCCAAATGCCAAAACCAAATTGCCAAAAACAGTTCAACTGTGTAGATGTAAAAGGTAGATGTAAAAGGACAAAGTTCGAAAGCACTTTGTAAAAGTTTTTTTGAATAAAAAATTATTCTATTCTTTCTATGCATTTATAATCTTAATTAAGGAAAGGATGGATAGTATGGAAGTATGAATTTGAATACTATACCATTCTTTTCTTGATCTCTTCTTTCTTCTGCTGGGTGAATGATTCCGGAATGCCGTTCTCGCTGGCCTGTGCGCTCAGCAGAAGCTCCCACAGCTCGCCCATGAAGAGTCTTGCGTTCTTGCCATTAAGGAATCCAGTCAAGTTGATCTGCATCTTCTTTGGACATGGGAACTGGGAGGTGAGGAAACGGAAAAGGGGAAGAGAAAATTACTTCATTAGAGACATGTTCACTTTAACCATCCTAGGATACCTTTCAAGTTATATAATCCACCGTACACTGATGGTTCATACTGAACTCAGCCTTGCGCTAAGCCGATTTTTGAAAGAAAACAACTCTGAGAGGCGTTCAGAGCGTCGCCAAGTAGAGAATATACGTAGAACATAAGTTTATATGTAACAACTCAGAAATGACTCGGGTAGGGAAGCGAACATTTTAATATCAATACATGATGGTCAATATGCGGGTGTCGCGACGGCGCCGGCTGCAAGACGAAGGCAGCAAGCCGTCAGCCGAGGCGAAGCAACGCTGAGCAGAAGCACGCCGCAAGCTCCGCTGCCGAAGCAACGACGCGCACGACCCCTTGTTCACACTTCTTTCTTCAATTCCTTGCACCTGGAAGGGTTTTGCGACAAAACCACATTATGCTGAACGCAAAGCCTAACTAAGACTTCCCTACACCGAGTCAAGTCTTTCTCTGAGCGCCTCGGAGTGTCATGTTATGTTCAAGTCTTTACAAGATGTCCACAGCATATTTTTCTTTAATTAACATTGTTTTTAGTATTTAATTTCCCCGTAAATACCGATTGAGAATGCTAAGGCCTCCATAAGTGTAGCGGGACGCGCGGCGGCGGCTGGCGGCGGCAGCGGGCGGCGTCGGCGGCACACTAACCGGTGGAGACCATAAAAATAGCCATAGCCAATCAATATACATTTGACAATAATATAACTTCACTTGCAGTTCCTTTTTCCGATTTCAGTTCACTTTACATCTCAGTGAGATTTATTAAAAATTTCGAATCATGAAAGATAAAGAAACTGCAATGATTACATTAGTTTATAAATAATTATGTTTGAATAAAAAAATATGTTAGTCACCTTTTCCTCCAGTTGGTTGTTGACATAGTCAATGACAACATCATCTTCCATCTTGAGAATTTCGGTGATCTTCTGGGTAATCCATGGCTTCAACACGTTCAGTTTCACCTTCGACATATCCACCTGTTTTGTATAAGTTGTAATTATATATTGTAAAATACCTAGTTATTGGTATCCCACCTAGGAACTCTGCTATTCCAGAATATAAAATTATTTTCTAAATACCACCTACAAAATCATACATAAGTACAAAGTATACCTAAATAATTCTTTATCATGTTGAAGTCGAACTAGCATAATGTCTAGAATAGAATCATTTTTAATTCAAACAAACCTTTACAAAGTGCTTTTGAACCATGGTTTTTTCATTATTTTTCAATTTCAAGTATTTTTAAGAATTAAGGAGAATTTCAGTGTTGCCAATTAACATAACTGAAAATGTAATGTTAAAAATTTTATTACCTGCTGAGTCAAACAATCACCGAACTTCATTTGCTTCATCAGCTTTTTCTCCTTGTCACTGAACCGGGTGTCCTGCTCAGTACTGGTTCCCTGCAGATGATTTAAATACTTTATTTTTGTGTTCTGTATATGATAGTAGTAAACTAACAGTAGATAACAGAGTTTCTAACATTTTTAAAATCAACAACTTTATGAATAAACATTGTTGCTCAATATCTTGAACAAAGTTAAGCTGAATCACAACTTATGTTTTAAGAGGCTCAGGTTTGGTTTGTCATGATGTATTACTGCCAACTTTGGGATGACCCTACAAGCACCAACTTGATGCATGGCCCATCTCTGCACCGGGCTCCCGAAAACTAATAGGCATTCGCGTTTCACCCTTGACCTAACGAGTACCTTCCATCTACACATTAATGTTCCCATCAATCAAGAATGATTTTCGTCAAGCGCAAGCTATCGATATCACGAAACATAGGTAGGTACACACATAAATTAACTTTATCACATCATATGAACTTCCTATGGTCTATTTATAAACTACTGAGACCTTCACAAAAGCGGTATCCCAAACAACCTCAAACACATAATGAACAAAAAAAGAATTACTTAACCTATCAAATTTTTTTAAGAGAACGAGATTTTCAGAGCTCAGTGTAAAATAATCTTACCGTGTACATCATCATTTTTGGGCAATTAGGAAAATCAATATTATTATAAACTGAAGCGGCTTGGGTTGGGACTTGATACCCTCAAGATGCGCAACGGCTAATCCGATATTACAAAGGGAAAGCAATATCTCAAAGCTAAAAATACAGCGGTGTTTTCATTAAAATTCTTAAATCGTAGATCATTTTCTCCACTTAAACGAGGCTCACAAAAATCACAAATTATCAAACTGATTCACCAAACGTGACCGACGCCATGTTCAATGATCAATTTCAAAATGGCAGTCTGGCAGACAGGGTTACCAACTCCTAAAAAAAATTAGCCCTAACATCAACATGAAATACCCCTAAATAACCCTAAATGCAATATTCAAAAGCCCCAAAAACACCCCTGTATCTTGTTACCATTCAAGGCTAATGTTTAAATAAGTTTCCCGTTTTATTGAGGTAAATAAAAATAATATAACTTAATTTTAATTACATTATTCGGAATTCTTATAGTCATACAATATGTTTACATTATAACTGTAACATTTTTTGAGATGGAGTAAAAGTAACGCAAGATCCACCATCACGTTTTAAAATGAAAAAGGAATTATATATCGAAAAAGCGTGTTCAATGCTAATGTATTGAAATATTTTCAAAACGCTTTAGCTATAAAACGATTTTAAGCATATTATTCCGGAATACCATAGACGTTTTGCTTTATTTACTCATTTTGGTCAGTCAATTATGTGACGCTTGAAAATTTATTTATGCCCCTAAAAGTAGCCCTAAATTTTTTTGGGCCCTAAAAAAATCCCAATAAGCAAAATTCCGCCCTAAATTTGCGGCTAAAAGCCCTAAGTTGGGAACCCTGCTGGCAGATGATGGCAGAACGCAGAGCAGAATCATAGATGATTCACTGTACGAATGTATGCATGAAATCGATTAATCGAAAATTTGACATCGATTATATTTATAGTAAAATAATCGGTTTTTAAGATCAATTTGGAACACTACATCAAAACACTGCACAGATTAGATGAATCGAAAACCTCTCAAATCGGGCTTCTATTTAATTTTTTTGCTGTTGTCGGACCCAAAAATATATCATACTTGATTGATAATTTGACTCATTGTATAAAATATATATGAACTTATCCAAAGATGTCGTTACTTAGAAACTTACTTACATTAGGTAGGTAGTAGGACCTACTTAATTATTAAAAAAGTTATCATTTCTAATCTATCCCGTGGATCCCGCCGCCTATTGTAATCTGTGCTGTGAATTTACGTCCACTGCTCCTTCGGGGTAATACAAGCATGATAATATTTCTATCCAATTACTTGTATTTAAGGTAAATTATCATCAATAAATAATAATTACTATGTTTGAAAATGTCGCAAGTAATCGGAAATTGATATTTAAATGCTCGATTTGATCGAGAATGATATCGATTCTAATAAGTTCGACTTGAATCAAATCGGACATCGATTTTTCAAGAGAATCGCCTAGCACAGCGGTGGCACAGCGTAGCTGAGCGCACCCAATTCAAACACCTCCGTTTCCGTTTGTCAAACACGTAGTTTGTAATTTGTAAGTTTGTTTGTCAAACACGACCATTCGACCACAAATTCGAATCAAAATTCGACAGCCAAAAATTGGTTATTAACAATCACTCGTGATTGCGCGTGCAAGCTTTCTCGCGTTCCATCGTGCACACTCCCAACACACTCCAATCGCGAGCGAATCAGCGTCTAGTGTAAAGTCAGCTATTTAAACACCTCCGTTCCCGGTTGTCAAACACGTACTTTGTTTGTCAAACACGTACTATCAAATACATTACGTGTTTGACAAACACGTTTGACCGTGTACGGGCCAGTACGGGCCCTCTTATGGTTCCCATACATACACGGTCAAACATTTCAAAGAAACGGAGGTGTTTGATTGGGTGCGCTGGTGTTTGATGACCATGATCAAACAGCGCACCCAATCAAACACCTTCGCTTCCGTTTGTTTGACAAACATATTTGACCGTGTATATGGACACCCTTAGGGCCGGTCTACACCGGAATGGCAGCGGCCTGTAGCGGCTACGGTGCACATTGTGAAATTTTTCCCAAAATCGGACATCCCTTTTTTATGATACTAATCGAAACTTTAAGCTTTTTTTAATGCTAGAGTAGAACACCCAGAAGTTAATTCTGTTTAGAACCGGAGTTATAATTTTTTAAAATTTTTTTTATGGTTACCAGAAAAAAACTAAGAAATGCTGTAACTTTCTACGTAACGAAAGTTTTCAAGTTTCAATTATAGCATGCTATAAAATCAATTAAGTGCTATTTTTGGAAACATATAATTAATTTCTAAGTGAACAATAAAGGAAGATATGTTTTTTTTTAACTAATTTTGAAATTAATTTTTTTCTCATCTTGGTATAGATATTAGCATCTAATTTTCACATATTGTATTTATTAGTGCTATGTTAACCCGCCTGTATAATATCAGATACGTAACACTTAGGACCTCGGAGTAATATTTTTTTTTAGAAAATTCTGTATTTTCAGAAAAAGGCGAAATAAAAGAATTGCATATGATATTTATACAATTATTTATAGGGCAAAGTGGCATTATATACAGGGCATTTTATAAGCTAAACAAAATAATTTTAGTATTAATAATAAAGTAATTATTCTTAATTTTGTGATTTTTACATTTTATTTTTTTTCTCATAAACCATTTACGATTAGCAGTAGATATCTATCTGAAAACATACCTCGTAACTGTATTGTTACTAGTAAAAAAAATCACACAGAAATCTATGAGGACATTGGAGATATGAGATTTTACAATTTCTATGATATTAGGGTTGTCACAAAGATCTTAATTACAAATGTACGAGAGAAAATTCTAAAAAAGTGGCTGAAAGAAAGAATTTTTATCCGACTGTGAAAACGGAGGGTTATGTTTTTCAGGGATTATTATTGAGTTGCATAAAATGAAATTTTTAAAATTCAATAACTCCGAGGTCCTAAGTGTTACGTATCTGATATTATACAGGCAGGTTAACATAGCACTAATAAATACAATATGTGAAAATTAGATGCTAATATTTATACAAAGATGAGAAAAAAATTAATTTCAAAAATAGTTAAAAAAAAACATATCTTCCTTTATTGTTCACTTAGAAATTGATTATATGTTTCCAAAAATAGCACTTAATTGATTTTATAGCATGCTATAATTGAAACTTAAAAACTTTCGTTACATAGAAAGTTACAGCATTTCTTAGTTTTTTTCTGGTAACCATAAAAAAAATTTTAAAAAATTATAACTCCGGTTCTAAACAGAATTAACTTCTGGGTGTTCTACTCTAGCATTAAAAAAAGCTTAAAGTTTCGATTAGTATCATAAAAAAGGGATGTCCGATTTTGGGAAAAATTTCACAATGTGCGGTGCAGCGAGCACTTTCAGCAAGACTTTCAGGTGAAGTAATTTTAATCTTTATCTACATAATCGCTAAAGACCAGTATCACTTGAAAAGCTCGAAAACATCATGCGGCCACACGTGTCAAGCGATACTGATCTTTAGTGATAATGTAGATAAAGTTTAAAATTAATTCATACTGAAATTGTTCGCCGCGCCGCGGACATTCCGGTGATCTACACCGGCCCTTAAAGTTTAATTAAAGTTTAAACAATAAACTTAAACATAATAAAAGTTCATTAACTTGCGTAAGATTGTTATTCGTATTATTATTGTTATTCGCTAAACAAGTTGAATGATATGGCCCGATCTTTAACCTTGATGCAAGATATCAATTTGTGAAACAAATACAAATGTAGGTAATCGACTGTCGACATTCTTTCATCAGTTTATTGTAAGAACTTGAATAGATCTTAGCTATGTGCATTTTAAGATTTTTTACACGTGAAGCGTTCAGTGCTCACAGGACAAATGAAATACTTGCAAAGTTGAAACTCGTTGATTCCGACGTGCAAGAGCTTTCAACAGAGGTGTGCTACCATGTGGAACTTGCTGAAGGCTGTGATTATCTTAACATTAACCAAATAAAGATATTGCAGTGGCTGCTCAGCTCACCAATACATCCCCATGCTTTGAGGAATGAATCCATGTATAAACTTATAGGTGATGAGCAAATAATAATAGAGATTGGCCCGAGGTAAGTTACCAATGCTTTTAAATAATGCAGTGCAAGGACATATTTACCTAATTTATCGATCAATGACTCAGCTCCATCATATGGCTGACTACACCTAATAAATAGGGTTACCATTTCATTGAAATGATTTGCACAGTTGTAGGTGTGATGTGAAAGTTAGGCTGGCCTCAGAGAGTCTGAAATAAATTGTCTGAAATATTTCTGTGTTATACATTCAGCATTTGTCAGTAAGGGATTTACAATCCCTTAAAATAATAGTGATTTCATGAGCTTAGTGCCTTCCAGTGTTGGACCAATTTATTTCAGACGGTAAGCCTAAGTCTTTCAATTCTCCCTTATCTTAGCTTAGGCCAATTCTGTAAAAGCTGCATCAACACAGTCTCAATAGTGGAGATTGGCTGAATTTATCACATTCTTTCTGCATTTAAGTCAACATCGAGTGAGTGTCAGTCAATCAGAGGCGATTGCAATCAACACACTATAGCAATCATTTTGGAAAACAGCATGTCGATTCCGTAAAAATGATTGCATCAGTGTAACGATTGCAATGACCTTTGATTGTATTGACTGGTACCCTCCCGTTATTGGTTTAAATGCATGTGCATGCCATAAATTCAGCCAATCAGAGGCCATTCCGATCGTTACACTAATGCAATCATGTTTACGGAATCGACATGCAGCACAGCTGTGTCCTCAGTGACTGTCACAGTTAAATGGTATGTCTATAAATTAATGATTTGAATATAGAGAATATCAATTTGGTTTATCTACTAACTAAAACTTTCAGATTCAATTTCTCAACAGCTGATTCGAGTAATTCAGTTCAGATCTGCGCGAGTGTTGGTCTTCACGATGTTGTGCGCCTTGAAGTCTCCACTAGATATCTCATCACATTTAGCAAAGCTAAAAGTGTTAGCAGAAAGTTGTTTGATGGCCTGGCTGCACCATTGCATGATAGGATGACACAGTGTATCTATACCACTGAGAATCTGCCACGAAAGAGCTTCAATGAGGGCTTGCCTAAGGATTTGGAGCCCTGGTTTGTTGTACCGTTGCAAAAAGAGGGCATGGCAGCTATGGAAAAAGTCAATAATAAGTTAGGTAAGTCATACAGGACTAAGACCCATATTACACTATACTGTATAAAGGATCCTATTTCGTACCATAGATTATCATCCTAGAAATATATATGATGATCTATATACATTATGAGATGATAATCTATGGTACGAAATAGGATCCTATAAATAGTATAGTATATACCATGCTATACCCAAGAGAGAATGGGGATCTTTACGCTTTTGTATAATATCTTTCATAGGATTGCATTGTGGTCTTAGTTCTAACACAAACAATCCCTGTATCTGCTAGTTCATACATGTACGTATTACATATTGGTATTTACTGTTACTCTAATTAAAATATATTTTAGGTTTGGCATTCGACACCTGGGATATGCAGTTTTATATGGATCTGTTTGTAAATAAGTTAAAACGGGACCCAACAAGTGTAGAACTTTTTGATCTCGCACAAAGTAATAGCGAACACTCAAGGCATTGGTTCTTTAAGGTAATTTACTTTTACAGCAAATAATTGAAAGTAATACTATCCTTTCATTTTAGATATTATGCACAACTAAATTAACACAGATAACTATTTATGTACTAATAACTAATAAATAATTTATACTAAAAAATAATTTACACTGTAGTATTATAAGTTGTAAAACTAATAAAATAATACATGTTCAGTGACTGAAAATGTTTTTTCAGGGAAAAATAATTCTAGATGGCAAAGAAATAGATCAATCATTGATTGATATGGTTGCTTCGACTCAAGAAACCTCTAATGATAATAATGTTATAAAATTTGGGGACAACAGCAGGTAAGAATGATGAATTTAAGCTTTTCATAATTTGTACAATGCCTGCCTTAAGTTTTTTATAACTTGTACTGGAGTTTTTTTCCATTTTATATCATCTGCTTACCCTGTTATACATTCTGTGCACACCACTGATGATAGGTGTTTTTTTTTTTCTAAAAAATAACAATATTTCTTAAATAAGTTTGTATGAAACTGTTACAGTGCAATAAAAGGTTTTGAACACACAAAGATTCGGCCTAGTGATGTGAAAGTACCGTCTGCAATGATTCAAGAAATGACTGAATCTGATATAATATTTACGGCTGAGACCCACAACATGCCAACTGCGGTGGCTCCATTCAGCGGAGCTACCACAGGGACTGGGGGACGTATTCGAGACGTACAGGGGGTCGGCAGGGGAGGCCATACAGTTGCTGGAACTGCTGGTTATAGTGTTGGCAATTTGTTAATTCCAGGTACAGAACTCTTTCTCTTCCTTCTTTCTTCATGCTGGGCTGGTTTCCAAATTTAAACCTGTTAACCGGTCATGTTTTAAAATGAGTATTTTAATGTTGGTATTCAATTTGATGCCTTAACATGGGTAGCCTAAGTATGTCATGCTCTCTTTAAACATTTCTGTGGTGGTGTAGTGTGGTGCGGGTTGTTACGTTCCCTCAAATATGGTTGAGCGAAGCAACGGCTGGATCATGTGTCATGCTCGTGGACGGGTGCCACCAACGGGAATGGGTCTGCTTTGTCTGCCCATCTTGACATGCATTGGATTGTGTGTACCTACGTATGCATTTTTGAAGCTTCATTGTGGAAGCATTTTATACCTAGCAGTTTTGTTACCTATTGTTAAAAATTTTTTTTTTTTAAAAGAGCACTGCTGAGTTTCTTACCGGCTCTTCTCAGCAGAATCTGCATTCCGAACCGGTGGTAGATTTATGAAGTGTCATAAGAGCTACAAGTTGGCCTACATGAAATAAATAAATTTTGAATTTTGAATTTTTTTTGAATTATGCGTGATGCACAAATCCTTCCAATATTCTTTACTCCAACCGTCCCAGCTCTCTCCAGAAGCCTAGTAGGCCACCCAGGTTGCCAAGGACCTCATTGTATCTTATTAAATGCCCTGAACCTAGCCACATTTCGATGCACAAAACATGAGTTTCAACTGAAAGATTAAATAAAAAAATGATTGAGAAAATGATTGCTACAATCTGATGATTATTATCAAAATTAATTTGGCGTGTAGTCCTACTCGTGCCTGTGTTTTTGCTATCTTATAAAACAGGCCAAAAATATTATCTCTTTAATAGGAATAAGAATAATTGCTAGGTAGGTAGATATTTCCAATAGTAAAGCAATATTTTTTTACTACCTCTAGGATACGATTTGCCTTGGGAAGACAAGAATTGGAAGTATCCTAATAATTTTGCAAGCCCACTTCAGATTATAATCGATGCTAGCAATGGTGCTTCAGACTATGGTAACAAATTTGGAGAGCCACTAATTTCAGGTATGTTTGAAAAAGAATTTGGAATGCCTTTCCGGCTTCCGTTTTTCCAACTAACTATACTGTGGGTGTCTTGAAATCAAGAGTGAGTACGCATCCTCTAGGCAAGCGCGCACCATTTTAGGCTGCATCCTCATTTACCATCAGGTGAGATCACAGTCAAGTGCTAGTCTATATACTAGTCTGTCTAGTCTATATACTTAAAAAAAAATTGAGAATCGGGTAATGCACAATTTTTGTAGAGAATATTGTGAAATGTATGTCGCTATGTTTGACTAGCCAGTTTTATTTAGTTTAGTAATTCACTTTTACATATCGCTCATTTGCGACAAGGGTGACATAACTTAAAATTCACCAATTTTAGTATCGAAAATTTATATTTTTGCTATAAAAACAACATTACGCTAAGCACAAAAAAATAAGAGCGAGAGAGATTGTGACTTAATGCTCTGTCGCTTTGTTGGCCGCTGTGTTGTTTCGAGACCGCAGCATCCACAAAACATTACTCTCTAACGAGAGAAATCTCTCATCGTCGATTTTGAATTATGTCACTCTTGTCGTAAATGAGCGATATTATCTTCAAAATTTTATATATATAGGTACAAGGTAATTTTCTAAAGTGTGCATGAAACATACAATTTTTACAGGTTTTGTACAGTCATATGGTTTAAAGAACGGTGACAACATAAGAGAAGAGTTTGTGAAACCTATTATGTTCAGTGGAGGAATTGGGTATATGCCTCATACCATGATCAAAAAGAATAAACCAGGCAAAGGTATATATTATACTACATTATACTTACTATAATCTTAAAATATACATAACTGTATAAATTTTTTTTACTTTTTGAATAAAAATTTCTTAGGATAATAATGGTCATCATAATTATATATTTCTAACTTTTACCCTCCAATTCATCCACGTGGGGTTATGTTTTCTTCTTTCCGGGCTGCGGCTATGCAGATCACAAGTCCCTGTAGCACGTTGATCATCGCCGATCTATTGTTTATGTTATTATGTTTTAAAAATCCCTCTGTTTACCGTTTGTTTTTGTGGCCACCTGACGACTCAAAAACTCTGAAACCCTACCTAGAGCCGTATCCACCATCCCCTTATAACGACCCCTGACCTAATCAATTTAACCACAACACGTCAGACAAACCACCATCTGAACGTGAGGGTAATTTTCAAACATATCCAAGTATTATTTAATCAATTACACTCATCTAAACCTCAGGGCAATATTTATTCGATTAGGGCGCGATTGCTATCACAATCCCTCAATCAAATACAACGACCTAGACGCGGGAGCATCTAATAGCCGAATGAGTCTCTGGGAGAGACTGAATTCGTAACGTCAAAGCCGTTCAAGTCGGCGTCAGACGGGCGCCTACGTCGTCAACAAAGTCAAATATCGTTTTTATCAAACTACCTTCAATACATTAAAGTTGTATATTTTTACTGTTTCAATATTTCGCTAACACACCTGAGTAGTTTAATTTTTAAAACACAGGAATGCTGCTGGTGAAGATAGGCGGGCCAGTGTACCGCATTGGCGTGGGCGGTGGGGCGGCGTCCTCGGTGGCGGTGCAGGGCGGTGACTCCAGAGACCACGCTCTGGATTTTGGAGCCGTGCAGAGAGGTTCTTGAACTACATATATTTTAAAATACAACCACCAAGAGCTCCTGTCTGATATTTTTTGTCAAACTGCTTTTTTTTGCTGATTCTGCACAAAAATCTCTATTTCACACACACTATAGAAAATTCTCCTACATAAAGTTAACACCTATTGTAAATATTTAAAACGATCTATATTTTTGCTTTGATCATATCTGCACTCAAACAAAAGAATAATAATATAATGTTTTTTATACCTTGTGTAAACTTTTTTTATGTATATGTATTTGTATAATTTGGTTAACTGTTTTTCGTTTATTAGAAAGCTGAAATTAGTTCGTTCAAATTCAGTGGCCCAAAAATATAATATGAAGTGTATCCCACCTCATATTGATTCATTATACTAAATTGGAGTAAATTTTCAAAAGGTGACGCTGAAATGGGGAATCGTCTGAACAGAGTCGTCCGTGGGTGCTTAGAAGCCGATGTTAATCCTGTAGAATGTAAGTGTTTTAATAATGCAATTGAGATAAGAATGTTTAACCACCATTTTATTGACTTGCTTACGTGGGTCGTACGTTTTATAACTTTATTAGGATCAAAGACAATGTAGATGCATTTAAACTTCTTAGGTACATATAGTGCGACATACATCTAGGTTTTAACATACATTGCAATAAAAACATAACGCTCATTTGCGACAAGGGTGACATAATTCAAAATTCACCAATTTTAGAGTCGAAAATTTATACTTTTTGCTATAAAAACAACATTACGCTAAGCACAAAAAAACAAGAGCGAGAGAGATTGTGACTTAATACTCTGTCGCTTTGTTGGCCGCTGTGTTGATTCGAGACCGCAGCATCCACAAAACATTACTCTCTAACAAGAGAATTCTCTCATCGTCGATTTTGAATTATGTCACTCTTGTCGCAAATGAGCGATATGTCCAAAAAGTATGAAGGTGCATTTGAACCCCGAACCCTCGAAAAGCAGGGTGAAGTAATAATTACTAGGCTATTACTTCAGAGAGGAGATAATAGTAATCGATGGTATTTGGTCCTTAGCAATCCACGACCAAGGTGCTGGCGGCAACGGCAACGTGCTGAAAGAGTTGGTGGAACCCGAAGGCGCTGTGGTGTTCACCGAGGAGTTCCAGCTGGGAGACCCCACCATCACCACGCTGGAGCTGTGGGGGGCTGAGTACCAGGAGAATGACGCACTTCTCTGTTCTAAGAAGAACAGGAATATTCTCGAAGGTAGTGATGTTGTGTTGTTGTACAAATGTGTTTTCAGCTGTATTCACATATATGGACGCACATCTATACTAATATTATAAAGCTGAAGAGTTTGTTTGTTTGAACGCGCTAATCTCAGGGCCTACTGGTTCGAATTGAAAAAAATCTTTTTGTGTTGGATAGTCCATTTATCGGGGAAGGCTTTAGGCTATATAACATCACGCTGCGACCAATAGGAGCGAAGCATCAGTGAAAAATGTTGCAAGAACGGGGAAAATTATCCATATTTAAAATATATTCTTTTAAAAACTTCTTAATCGCGATCATTATAACAGAAATTGACGCGGACATGCGATAAAGTGTCAACCCACACAACTTATCAATTGAAAAGTTAACTTTATTCCTTTATGTTATGTATGTATTTAATTTGACAAAGTTTTGTGGGTTTCACGTTTCATGTTATTGCATATGTGCGTTCAATATGTATTTGAGAGTAATGGAAAATTCTTTATTCTCGAGTGTTCTCGAAGTTAACTGGTATCTCTTAATAAGCGGAAAGCTAGGAGTGGGTTCAACAATAGTGCAACAGGTGAGGTTCGAACCTGGGACCTTTCAGTTTTCAGTCAGCACCGTTGGTTTTTCCGATTTGTTTTCTGTTTTGACAAATGTTATTCTTACATGTTACATTTTCGATTATAATTTAATGAATATCAACATTTTGATAACGGTCAAATACCTTTTAAACTATTGCATAGCTTCTATCGCGGGCCTTGAGCGTGGAGACCGAATCCGTAAATTCCGTAACGAAAATAACCTGACACGGGACTCTTCTCACCGCTAGATGGCGTTGATAAAAAATGCTATGCAATAGCTTTACCGCGGCAGTCCCCGAGTGCCACACGTCTTTTTAATTCTTGAATGAAGGTGACAATAGGAAAGTTTAAAGCTTACATACACTTTTCAGAGATATGTCGTCGCGAACGATGCCCCGTGTCATTTGTGGGTGAAGTAACTGGCGATGGGTACATGAGTCTAATAGAGGACAGCTACAAGGGAAACTATTTAGACAGAGCAGCTAGACTTAAACCTGAGATGAAGTCCAAGTTGCCCTATGATTTACATCTGGAAGCTGTACTTGGTATGTTATTTACAAAACTATAAGCGATGATGACTCTATTAAGACACTCTTAATTCTAAAGACCTTAGAAAAATTTGAATTCCGAAATATTGTTTTTTTTTTTTTTTTCACTGACAATATATTATAACATTCTTAATTGTTTATACTTTCTAGTATTGCAAAATTTTGCATCGGGCAGATAATAATTACACAGAAAAAAAAACAGTAATTTAAATCTTTTTTAGGTAACATGCCGCAAAAGATTTTTGATTTGAAACAAGACAAGCGTACTAAACTTCCTCTAGCATTGCCTAGTGACGTCACCGTAATTAAGGCGCTCGATCGCGTCTTAAGACTGGTCAATGTTGCTAGCAAGAGGTATTTGACAAACAAGGTAAGTTTCTAAGCTCTTCTTCTACTTATAACATTTTTATTAAAGCACTAGCTTTTCCCCGTGGCTTCGCTCACGTTAAGTTCAATTTTTCAAACCCCTATTTTATCCCTTTAGGGGTTGAATTTTCAAAAATCCTTTCTTAGCGGACCCCTACATGCAAAATTTCAGCCTGATCCGTCCAGTGGTTTGAGCTCTGCGTTGATAGATCAGTCAGTCAGTCAGTCATCTTTGCCTTTTATATATTTAGATTTACGTGCACTTAAAGGAAGTTGTTCGGATACATTGCATAAAATAACAAGGGCAAAAGTTTCAAAATTAACCCAACTACGAAGAATTGTTCTTTCTCTTCTCTTCTCGGCAGGAAAGGCATTCCGAACCAGTGATTCATTGACGATTCAAAAGTGCTTGTAAAAGTTTATTTGAAAAAAAAAAATGCGTGGCTGTCCGCAGTGTACTCATCAAATAGAATAATTAATATATGTACTACTTATTATATTTTAATAATTAATGTAGTTACCTACTGCATGTTGTGTTGCTGTGCCCTAACGGGGTTTTCAAATGATGCATTGTTCAAAATTATATTGTGAATATTGTAAATTTGGAAAGCAATAAATAAATAAATAAAAATATTTCTATTTCTGATTGTAGGTAGACCGTTGCGTCACAGGTCTGGTCGCCCAACAGCAATGCGTTGGTCCGCTTCACACCCCGCTCGCCGATTTCGCCATCATCGCCTTATCATTCCACGAGCTCGTCGGCTCCGCCACGTCCATCGGCACGCAGAACATCAAGGGATTGTTGGACCCCGCAGCGGGTGCAAGGCTGTCCCTTGGTGAAGCTCTTACTAATCTGGTAAGTCATTTTCCATTAAAGGAGATTGGGCAAAAATGAACCGGTCGCGATGTTTTTGCGGCCATCAACGAAATATATTCAATTTGATTAATTGTAATACACTTATTACGTATAAATTGGTGTCATAACTAATGTCAGTTTTTTTAAACATGCGTCGGCCGCACCGCCGCTTGCAAAGGCTGGCCGGCCATCGCACCGTACATACACATTTTTTACTAACAAAAAAATAAAAAATAAAAAAATATTTCACAATGATAAGATTTTACCTGTTGGTTATAGCGTTCAAGACGAGACTAAAGCGCTAAGTTTCATCAGTGGCCGCGCTGGGTCATACTGCCATACAAATTTGCCCAATCTTTTTTGGTCTGAAAATCTTCGAGACGATTGGGTATGGCATGGACGTCCCTAATGTGTCAGGCTATATCATCTACATACATCTATACAAATAAAAAAGCTCATTATAATTATTTGAGCGAGATACCAAGTTCTGATTCAAGGCGGGGGCAATTCGGGAACTTATAATTTCTAGATTTTCTGGTCTGGGCTGATGGGAGGCTGCAGCTATGTCTACTGGTACCACCCTTCCAGTGAAGACAAGCTGCCAAATGATTTAACTATACATCACGAAAATATGAAAAATTTAATATTGCCTTACCACTTTCAGCTAGCTTGCTTGCATCTAAAATATAATCATCTGCTATGCCTAAAGTTAGTTAGAAAGAATCGACTCAAACGATCACGTTAAAAAGGAATCTATTACGATTTCAAGTGGGTGCTTGATTTGACCCATAATATTATTAGTTCCAGAGACACTCGTACGTCAAATGTGGCGCTTCAAATTGGTCCACAACTATTATGCTGTCATTTGTATAGGAACAGCAAGTCCAGAGTTAATCATAGATTAAAGAAAGAGGTTGTGGAATTATCACACAAAGCTACGGGCAATAGTTTTTACCATACCCCAGTGGAATTTTGCAGTATACAAATTACAAACGTCCAAAATATACTGAACTATGTAATAATATGTGGGTCGGCCTTGGCGCATTGAATTCCCTTATGGAATATCTTTTATAATTCGAAGGTATTCGCTGGAATAACGGAGTTAGAGGACGTGAAATGCTCCGGGAATTGGATGTGGCCGGGGAAGATTGGAGCAGAAGGAGCTTCGTTGGTTGTGGCTTGCGACGCGCTGTGTGGCGCCATGAGGGAGCTTGGCGTAGCAATCGATGGCGGGAAAGACTCGCTTTCCATGTGCGCTAGTGTCGAGGGCAAAGCTGGTGAGTGTCACAGACAAACTGTCCGGATCAGAACAAAAAGTCCGGAAGAGAACAGACTATATAAAACTTCATAAACACAATCATGCCCCTATGAGTGGATAAGGGACTTTGATTGCAGATCAGCAGTTCCAGATTCCCTCTGTATGGTAGCCATTCATTGTCTTCTTTCTCTCTCTCTCCCTACTTATGAAACAATAGACATGTTTAATGATAATAATAGATATAGATTAATTTGACCAATGTTGGGACCACAGTATACCACAATGTACGCATACCCCTTTTATGTACACCTGTACAATAAGTGAGCGAACAGATTGTGCTGCTAATTGAGATCTATAGAGCGTATTCTGACTTATCGGACATAGCAAGAGTTAAAGCGAGACCTATGCCCTGACATATATAGATGTCTCGTTTTAACTCAGTGTTTTCAGTATAGTTCTTTCAATTCACGAGGGCGCTTGGCGCATGGTTGTGTGAGTGTCGTATCTGTATACCCACCACTCCCACCTAGGCTCCTGACAGGCACGCACACTTACGCAATGTGCATGTACACGACGTAACCACTAGTAAAGCGCGCCCTTGTGAAATGCAAGAACTATACGAGCCGAATGAGTGTGCAATTTTATCTCAGCCGTAATATCTGGTTTAGTGCGCTCCCCGGGAACGCTAGTGGTGTCTACGTACGCGCCGTGCCCTGACATTACCGTCAAAGTAGAGCCCACTCTTCTCGTCGAAGGCGCCGCGATAGTACATGTGCCGGTTACTCCAGGAAAATACAGGTAATACTACTTTCTTTATTATAATTATAATATTATATAATATTCTATTTTCATAATATTATTTATTTTGCAGACTTGGTGGGTCAGCCCTGGCACAATGTTACAAACAGTTGGGAGATAACCCTCCCGATTTAGATGACCCTAAAGTGTTGAAATCCTTATTCAAGATCACACAGAAACTGTTAAAAGGTGAGCAGAGTCATCAAATAAATAAATAATGCTAACAAACCGCTAAGGTTTATTAGAATGCTTTTGCATTGGCGTTCGTCCTGTCACGTATAATTTGAGTACCTTCAAAGCAAGCATCTTCTTGATTGAACAGGCATCTTCTAGGCAAGCGCACTCCAATCAGTGCTTTCCATCATTGTTTGTCGTCAAGCGCAAGCCTGTCTTACAATAAAAAAAATCTTGCTGTATCAATGTACATCAGCGTTTTTTTAACGCTGCCCTTTTTTACCGAACATTTTATACCAAACAACATATTGATAATTTAGTTTTAAAAATGCATAGATCTTACATTATTTTTATGTTTTCAGAAAAAAAATTGCTCTCAGGCCACGATATAAGCGAGGGAGGTTTTATAACGACCGTATTAGAAATGGGTATCGGCGGCGTACGCGGCTTGGAGTTGGACTTCCAAGTTGGAAATAACGTATCTGCTATTGAGGCACTGTTTAACGAAGAACTGGGCATCGTTATAGAAGTGGCACAAAGTGATCTAGATTATGTCCTGAACGAGTACAATAAACAGGGTGTGAAGGCTAAACTTGTTGGCAAAAGTGGGAAATATGGCATGGAATCTCAGGTAACGTACCTTGCGACTAGTAGAGTAGGTGTATGTAATTTTTTAATTTTTAATTAATTTTATTCATCAAAGTGACCCCGGGTTTCTGGGGTGATCACTTTCCTTGCCATCAAAGAACCCATACAAAATGTATGAAATTTTTTCATAATTTTCTTTTTCGTGGATTTTCCGATATTTAAGGCCCCTATCCCACTGGCGTTATGCGAGCGTTAGTGTTTCTTCAACGTCTGCGCAGCGACAACGTCGCGTTGACGCGACGTCAACGTTGAGAGTCTTAATGGCAACCGTTCGCGCTTCGACTTCGCAACGTCAACTTCGCGTCAACGCAACGTTAACGTTGCGTTTATTGACAAGTTCAATCACGCCGTCCATGTGCGCGACGTTGACGTTGCGTTCAGCGAATGCGCAATGTTAACGTCGCGACAACGCTGCGCAGACGTTGGAGAAACGCCAACGCTCGTATAACGCCAGTGGGATAGGGGCCTTAATAGTTATTTTGCTATTTGGAATACAACAAACCAAAAACCATAAAAATAGGTCCAGCCATTCTAAAGTTAAGTGTTCGAACAAACCCAACTTTGTTTTATATATTAAGAATTGGATTTTTTTTTATTTTTATTTTAGGTGGTTGTTAAAGTGAACGGGGAGCTATTATTGAACTCAAACTTGATAAACGTTTACAAAATGTGGGAAGAAACCAGCTATCAATTGGAATGTCTACAGGCCAACTCTGACTGCGTCAGGCAAGAGTGGAACGGTATGTAATATTGACAAGTAATTTATTGCCAACAATGAAAAAATTCTGTGTTGATTTTGATACGGTTTATTTCATAATAATATAAAAAAAAAATCTTTTTAAAAAACCGACTTCAAATGGCACTACAAAGTGTAAAATAATTTTAGTTTGTACACGTATGTTGAAGTGGGGCGGGCCTAAATAGAAATGATGAAAGCTATGCGCGACACTAGCCCTATTTCAACATACGTTATATAATAAAAATAATAAGATGCCGAATAGAGCATATGTATGCATGCTATGAACTATGAACATGGTCAAAAGGCTACACGTACTTTGATCGCGAGCAATTTGCTCACATTCATTGAGGAGTTCCGTCCGAAGATATTCATCAGTTCTTCATCAAATTTAAATGGGACCAAACTGACGATACGTCCTTTCAAATAAAAAATAATTGAAATTAGTTCAGATTTGACCGAGTTATGGAGTAAAATAGCCAAAAAATTAAAAAAATACGCATCGAATTGAGAACCTCCTTTTTTTCAAATCGATTTATTACAGTAAGGTACTGAAAAGCGTTTCTTGGATAAATGTCGATTTGCAGTTCGCTGTGGGTAGTTGAACAAACTTTTTGACTTGAATTTATGTGTGTGTGGTCATATCTTATTGCCACCAACAAGGTTTTCATACTATAATTTTGCTTCTCTCGCTCAGGTCTCGCCAATCGAAAAGGGCCTACATACAACGTTACATTTGATCCATCAGTCGGTGTTATGAAAACCAAATCTATTAGAGTAGCCGTACTCAGAGAAGAAGGTGAGTAAAATATAGTACATTACTGCAGCGGCCAGCAAAAGAGTTCGTCTATCAATGCCTAGTTGTGGCCAAGGCTTGTATAGTAATTTTCTCAAATAATACGCGGAAATTAAAATACAATATACTTTTCAAAATCCGGGCGGGTGGATTCATGTTTTTGACGTTAGCTGTCAAAATATCATGAGTTATATCACGTCACTTCTCAGATAACTCAGAAATGACATTTGACAGAACCGCGTCTAGGTACCTTCCTACTGCCTTCTCTGTGGCTGAAAGGTAGCCATCTTGTAAGTGTTGTGAACAGTACCGAAAAAGTTGAAATTACATTTTTATTTTTGCAATTTATTTATTATGTTTGTCTAATTGATTTTATTGTTAATGTTCTCTTTGTATTTTTTGTCTTTTCATGGGATATGGTACACGAGTAGACCCAAAATGGACCGTCTTCTTTCCAAGCATGTTTGAGAAAAATGTTTTTTTTTTGTAATTTAGGTATAAACGGTGACCGCGAGATGATCGCCTCCCTGATGATGGCGAACTTTGAAGTGTTTGATGTGACCATGAGCGACTTGCAGGCTAAGAAAATCACACTGGACGCTTTCCAGGGATTGATTTTCCCGGGAGGTTTCAGCTATGCAGGTATTTTTTTTAAATTTTCTTATCTAAGAGGCTCTAAAATATAAGAGGCTTTATATTACTTTTAATTTATCTTGTAAAATATTACCTCAAATATCAATTTCAAAATTGTCTCTGGTCTGGTCTTGTGGGAGGCTTTGGCCGTGGCTAGTTACCATCCAAACGTCAAAGACGTGCCGCCAAGCGATTTAGCGTTCCGGCACGATGGCGTGTAGAAACCATCAATCACCAGGAATCAGGTGAAGTAGGTAACAACGATTATCTTAGAGAAGCAAGAAAAGGTTAGAGTTATTTTGCTATAATCCGCCAACAGAAAAAATCGGTATGGTCAAACATGCAGTTACAAGCTAAGCATCGCTTACCTTCCCAACCAAGCTATAAAGCCAAGTTCCCAAGCAAGCAATGCCACCGCCACTCACATGCACCACCACATAGACTTCCGCAAAGTAACGCTTGATTCTATCCAATATTTAAAGATTATTCATCAAATTAAAAAAAATGACGTGTGGCACTCGAGGACTGCCGCGGTAAAGCTATTGCATAGCATTTTTTATCAACGCCACCTAGCGGTGAGAGGAGTCCCGTGTCGGGTTATTTTCGTTACGGAATTTCTGGATTCGGTCTCCACGCTCAAGGCCCGCGATAGAAGCTATGCAATAGCTTAAAAAGATGTTTTGATGATTACCATGATGAGTAATAAAATTTTTTTTTCGTATGTGCAGACACTCTAGGCTCAGCCAAGGGGTGGGCGGCCGGGATCCTGTTCTCGGAGGCGCTGAGCTCGCAGTTCGCGGGCTTCAAGCGGCGCGGCGACACGTTCTCGCTGGGCGTGTGCAACGGCTGCCAGCTCATGGCGCTGCTGGGCTGGCTCGACGCGCAGGACGCCCGACAAGTCAAGTCGCAGATATTCCTCGACCACAATCTGTCTGAAAGGTTTATTTGATTTTAAAGATTGCTAGCTTTTGGCTTTTAAGTGTAGTTCAATCCACGACGACGCGCTCCACTGTTTTTTTTTTTTTTTTTTTTTAACCTACCCTCTAACGAGTTGTCACGCCTATGCTCGCTATTTATTCGTGACACTTCCATTCGCTCCACTGTTTCGTGAGGGTTACTTACATATTATATGTATTTCCAGTTGACTTTCAATCTCTATATCTTATTAACTACTATCTTAGTGACGTCATCTAGTGACTAGACGCCAACGACGTCGTCCGCGTAGATAAAGGTTTTGAATTCTTTCGGGGAATCTTTAATTTTACGGGATAAAATGTAGGCTATGTGTTCATCCTGGATGTGAGCTCTCCATTTCCAGCCAAATTGGTTCATTCGTTGTGGCGTGAAGGAGTAACAAACATAGACACACGCGCACACGCACGCACGCACGCACATACATTCGCCTTTCTAATATTGGTGTGATTTTTATAAAATACAGGTTCGAATGCCGCTGGTCTGCAGTGAGGATCAACGAGCGGACCGCCGGAGAAGACGTGTGGTTCCGCGGAATGGGGGGCAGTGTGCTCGGGGTGTGGGTTGCCCACGGGGAGGGCAGGTTCACGGTGTCCGACCAACACATACTCGGCAAGCTGCGCGCGAACGGGCAGGTCGCGGTGCAATACGTGGACGATAACGGCGCGCCCACGGAGATTTACCCCATGAACCCTAATGGCAGCCCAGGTTAGTTTTTTTTTATGAGATAGGCTTGCATTTGAGAACAGTCAATGATGAAAAGCATTTAAGATATTAAGAAAAATGACATTGTGTTATAATACTCGTATTGAAAAACTTTATTTTAAGTATACTTATAAAAAAAAAAAATTGTCAAATACCTATTTTTTTTTTTTTTAAATTAGCCAAGTCGACTAATATTCTCCTGTCCCCTACAAATAAGCGGAAAGCTTGTGCTAAGAGTGGGTACGACAATAATGCAATGCTGCCGTCCATAAGCTATAATGCCGTTAACTACCAAGACCATATTTCCTAATATAAATCCAAATACATTTAAATTAGGGTTTATATTAGGAAATATGGTTTTGGTAGTTAACGGCGTTATGGCTTGTGGACGGCAGAATGGGTGGAATTCAAACCTGCGACCTTTCAGTTTTCAGTTTTCAGTCCGCACGTTTAACTGTTGGGCTATTGAGGCTTAAATATTGTATAACAATATTGTGTTTACAGAGGGGCTAGCCGGAGTGCGTTCGCGGGACGGGCGGCACATAGCCATGATGCCGCACCCCGAGCGCTGCGTGCTGCGCTGGCAGTGCGCCGCGCCCGCGCCCCGCGCGCCGCACGCCCCGCACCCGCCCGCCGCCGCACAAGCTTCGCCCTGGATGAGGCTCTTCCAAAACGCATACGTCTGGGCGTCGAAACAATGATTTTACTGAATTCATTCATAACGTAGTGCAGAGGCTCTCTCTAGTGTAATAATTTTTAAGCGTAAATCTATAATTTCTTATGTACAAGAGATGGAAATACATCCGTCTCTTTCCTGTCCCATAAGCCAAACCGAAGAGCTTTAATGAAAGTTCTTCGGTTTGGCGTATGGGGCTAATGAGCCCCCTAAAGCGCGGTTTCCATTCCAAAAGGTATAAATGAGCAGAAAATGGCTAAACGGAACGGACTCTGTGTAGACAAAATAAGTAGCTCATCAAATGATTATTATTTTTGAACAATTTTTGCTCGCTCAGTCCCTACCGCCAGACCCTTTGTTGTTGAAAGTACTTTTATGCAGTTTTTCTCTGCAAGTTAAATGAATTTCATACGGAGTTTGCTCTCCAAATCCCGCTTAAGGACTGTTCATTCCAGTGTTCACATTGTCTAGTTATGTAATCTATGAAATAATAAAATCTCTATATAACACATTCCGCCGAATCGGACGAATAGCCAGAAATATTAGGAAAGTACGGAAGTATGTTTGGATGACGTCATCGGATTCGGACGATCCGCCAAGATACTGCGATTTTCATCATTTCTATTGACACCGAAAATGAACCAACTTTATCTGCATAGCATTCCTATCATCATAGAATAAGATTAAATCTTGAATTCATTTCAACATTCCAGCTATAATGTAAGTAATTTCTCAAATTAATATGAAATCTCATTTACAATGTGAAATGAAATGTTATTTTTGATATAATAATATTGTAGTAGAATACATTTAGCTATAATACCTCATTTATGTAAAATTAAAGGTTTATTTAATAAATACTAGCGCACACCCGAGACTAGAATCACATAGAATTTCTGATTTCCTATGAGCTTATAATGAATTAAATAAATAAACACAAAATAAATAATAGAAAATTTATATTATTTAAGTTTAAAATTTTGTACAATAACTCAAGTGCCTTAATAAAATTTTATATTCAGATGTTATTGTTATTTTTATTTTTACTATCATGTTGTAAAAACCAATTAAAAAAAGTTGAAAATAAATTTTATAATGATTATAAACCTGTTTTTCTTTTCTTACCACCGGTGATAGATTTGTTTGGATGGCAATCATGATCATCTTTTCCACCCTGTTCTACAATAAGAAACAATAATAGTAATGCTTTCCTGTTCTGTTCAAATAAGTTTGATTGATTGTACAACCCGGAAAAACATTCCATTTTGTTAGTTTAAACAATAGAAGTAATGCTTTTCCGTTCTGTTCAAATAAGTTTGATTGATTGTACAACCCGGAAAAACATTCCATTTTGTTAGTTTACCTAGGCTAACAGAAAGGATTTAGTTCTGGAATGTTCATACAGAGATGATTTTGAAGTGATGCTCATTACATTAAGTGTAAAGTTATATCAATATTGCTATTGGTACTTGTACTCTTAAGATAATAAGTACAGATTGTTCCAATCACTGTCTCCAATAATTGTTACAGAATGTTTTTTCCGGGCTGTTAAATCAATCAAACTAATAGTAAGTATAACACGATGGAAAAGACAATCATGATAGTCAATAATTTCCATAAACTATATATTCATGACCATAATTTCTTGAATAGATCTGCTCAAATCCTTTCTGCGTGATTTCTCTAAAGCTTCGCATAAAACGTAGAACCACCTTTGTTTATCACAGCGTTCAAAAAATACATCCAACATTTCTTTTGCTTTTTCAATAAGTTTTATTTGTTTTGTGTCAATATTTTCAATTGTTACTTCTCGAACTTTAAGATTTCTGGCAAGGTCTCGCCAATATTTTCCAATTTCTTCTACGACTGTATCCTTAATTCTTTGCGTTTTAGCCAATGGCACATAAAATTGGTTTATACCATTATCCTTTATCTCCATATACACAGGGGGTTGCTTGTGTTCAATGGCTGTAAACATTAAATATTAATATATTTAACACGTTCACGGACAGTATTCCGTCATTGGTTGATGTGTGTGTCACATCACAAAAAGTAATAAATGATGTGATATGACAGTACAGGTGGCGTATATGTCGTAATGAGTTCTTGGTCTTGACTAGATTCAGGCGAAGAAGCATCGTTGAACAAGGCTTGAAGCTTTTTTGACGCTTTTTGATTTTGTACAAGAAAAAAATTTGACGTCGACAGGCATACTGTCGTATTAATTTTTACAGTTACAACGCCCAGAGGCGTACTGTCCATGAACGTGTTAATGTAACTATAAATTACTCTTAGTCTACTCATAAAAAATATAAAAGTTAAGTATTCCTTCCTATAATTTGATTTGATTGGGTGTAAACTCAAACAAAAGAGCCATCCTTAATATTATACAAACTAATATTGAGATGTCAATGTTGAACTAGAGAAGGTGCAAGCCAATTTGTAATGCTGCCAGAATTTCTAAGAAATCGACAGTAACAGACTATTTTATAAACAGCTGTGTTGTTACAGTTTTTTTATTGTACTTAACAGATTGTAATAAAAATTACCTACATTTTGATTAGTGAAATTTTTCTACTTGCTCTATTATAATGTAACAAAAACTCACTATAATGAAAGAAAGGTCAAGGGGCCTTTGAAGTTCATATAGGTAGTTCTTAACTAAAAAGTTAAGTAACATTTATCTTACACTGAAAATGGGCTGTTGTGTTTTAGCACATTTTATTAAGTAAAACATTGTGCACCATTTGTGCTTACACCCATTGTAAAGAAAATCATGCAAACACTTACCATAATAATTTATATATTTCTGGGGAACATGATGCATTTCATAGTCGGTTATTCTTTGTAGAAGTTCATCATCATTCAATCTTCTTGCTATTTCTTTTAAAGGTCCAATATTGTCTTCAGAAAGAACATCTCTTACTTCAAGGATCTTCAATAACTTCCCTATAGTATCTACTTGTTCAAACCTACGCTCGGAATCTATATCATCTCTATAAATCTCCTTTAATTTAAGCAACAAATGGTGGTGGTTTTCACATTTACCAAGATTTAATACAACCTGTTGTTTCAACTGTGTGTATTCTGAGAGAGTCATTTTTATTTATCACTTAATTTACCATAAATATATTTAGAGAACACTGCACATTGGCACAAATATATTAAAATGGAACCAAAACAAATTATACTACGAAAAGAAAGTAAAACAAATTAACTACTAAGGTACGGATATCTTTAATTAAGGCGATTATCAACTAACTAAACCTTGAACAATTAAGTACCTAATGCGATATAAAATAAAATGAAAATGTTCAATTTCCACCGATTTCCACGGATTTCCACAGAAAAATCCCTTTGACAGCGATTGCACTCGACAATAATTTGTCATTTCACGTTTCAATCCACGCTGACATCAAGCGGTTAAAATTTTTGAATTATTTTGAAACCTGAAACATAATTATAACTTAACCAAAACCCCCTCTAATAATAATTGAGTTTTGTTTAATTAATTAATTGAGTTAGGTAAACATACCAAGCTGCAAAGAAGTGTTATTGACGATTTATTTTAATTATGCATAAAGTATACGCGTTAATTTTACGTAATGTACTTTATCTGAAATGGAACGTCGATACTGACAGGGATTTCCCTGTCCCCTTGTGGCACCGACCAGAAAAAAATACCTTGCAGCCTACCAAAGACTACAGTATTAATACTGCAGCCTACGCTTGCAGCCTTGCAGCATCCAACTTGGACTTCATAAAAGTAAAGTTTTCATTAATTAATAGAGGACTGGGTTTAAATTCTACCCACCCAGGGTTGTAGTTTGATTGAAGTACCTAGTAAAGAATAATTATTGACATTTGAGGGTGAACTCATAATAACTTTGCCAGTTTTCATACGCTTTTTAGGGTTCCGTACCCGAAGGGTAACCAACAGGACCCTCTTACTAAGTCTCCGCTATCAGTCTGTCCGTGTGTCTATCTGTCAGCGGGCTTATCTCATGATCCATAATAGATAGTGTTAGCGATATATTGAGATAGTAAAGATTAATGTAGGTATTGAAGGTGGTTTGATAAAATTAGTAGTAGGTAGTTTGACTTTGTTGACAACGTAGGCGTCGGTCTGGTACCGCGTCGTTAGTATAAATACAGCGCTTTGGACGTTATTAATTCAGTCTCTTCCAGAGACTCATACGGCTATTGGATGCTCCCGCGTCTAGGTCGTTATATTTGATTGACGGGTGGTGATAGCAATCACACCCTAATCGAATATATATTACCCGTAGGTTTAGATGAGGGTATTTGATTAAATACCTACTTAGATATGTTTGATAGTTACCCTCACGTTCAGATGGTGGTTTGTTTGACGTGTTGTGGTTAAATAGGTTAGATGTGAGGACAGGGGCCGTTATAGGGGCGGTTGGAGACGGCTTTAGGTAGGGTTTCAGTGTTTTTTTTGTGAGTTGATATCAGAAGTGGTATATGCCCGCGTTCACAGTTCAATTATTATTGTCCAAATAAAGTGTTTGTCAGTTTAAAATCAGTCAAATTAAAACGTGAGAAATTGCTAATTTGGATCATTAGATAAAGTCAGGTTAGACCGAGCAGTGATAAAAAAAAAAAGAGAAAAGGGTTGATGAGGAATATTGTATCATGGACATTGACATTTTGTGTTGCACAGTTTAAGTAATGAATAAATGAATTTAAATGAAGAACGTCACATTGGATTGCGAGCGCCCGAGCTTGAGAACGAACACTTAAGTGAGCTAAATGTTCTTTAAGTGCAAGTGGTTTTCAATATGACACATCTGTCTCCTAAGTTTGGCAAGTTCCCTTAGGTGGGATGGTCATGTTGAATGAGTTCCGGGGTCGCATGATGGACAGTTTTCACCAACTTTCAACGATGACACATCTGTCTCCTAAGTTTGGCTAGTTCCCTTAGGTGGGATGGTCATGTTGATTGAATTCTGGGGTCGCATGATGAAATATTCCGATGAGTGTAGAATGATTGATGAGACTCGTGGTGTGCCCGGGGCGGTCACCATGTAGGATGGCCGTGTTAGCGATATATTGAGATAGTAAAGATTAATGTAGGTATTGAAGGTGGTTTGATAAAATTAGTAGTAGGTAGTTTGACTTTGTTGACAACGTAGGCGTCGGTCTGGTACCGCGTCGTTAGTATAAATACAGCGCTTTGGACGTTATTAAGAGGGTACTCTAGTGGGCCTTTCTCCATACAAACGTATTCTGCTGTTTTCTTCGTGGATAATGCCTCTAGAGCAATGATTTTTTTCCAAAAAATCTAGGTCTAATTAATACGTGCCTCTATGTTTTTCTTTTTTCCAAAACATTATCATTAAAAAAAATATGACAATCCAAAAACCCGAAAAAAACACTCGATTTTACCGCCATGTTCAAACGACTATCAGACAAATTTGATAAGTTTTTAACAAAAAAGAAAAACATAGAAGCATAGATATACTCTTCCTCTATACGTTGTCCAAGCCTTTATTTTCTTTTTGGCATCTGCCAAATACCCTACGCCTATAAATTACCGCTTTTTTGTTTTCGGAATAATGTACTAAAATAATGTCGTACTTTATTGACGTTTAGTGAAGTGCCCTGTGCATAACAAACGACCACAGAGTATAACACAGTTCTTGAAAGACGATAAATCATTCACGATTATGATAAAAATAATTTGACTTTGTGTAAGTATTGTTTCTGTAAATTTAATAAAAAAAGGAAATAAAAATAGTAACTATGACTCCAATATTGAATATTTGCAAGGAATTAAGTTGAAATCTTGGAATTTAAGTTCAAACCAAGAGTAAAGAAATTTTTCTTTTCATTTATTTATTTTTTGACGGCTGCCTTAAAATGTAACTATGCACGCGTTAGTGAAGTGAGTTAACTTCAAAACGCGTGGTTAATAACGTCTAAACCAAGTTTAAATCAAGAGTTATGAGCAAATATACTTGGAAAATCACATACTTATTTATTTAACAAACTAGCTACGTAATTGGGTATACAAATGAAACAAGTAAAATTATTAAATACTAGCGGCTCGTTCTGGCTTCGCACGGCTGGACATTTATTTTTTAAACATTTTGGCATAAACGTACAGTAAATGCAGGACAACTGACATCAACGCGTAATTTTTAAAAACATTTCACTGAGCAATTTTATTAATATGTTTCGAATGGAATGTCCGATTTTAATAAACTAAAAAGTAATTTACAGGTATTTAAACTGCCTTGCTTGAGAAATCATTTATTTAGGTAAGGATTAAGGCAAAGGTATAAATAACTTGATCTGATTTATATACACTATACAATTTAAATTAATATCGGAGTTATCAGAAAATGAATATTTCCGCGTGATAAAATAATAAAATGGTGCCAGCCGGTGCGGCGGGGCACGGTGGCAGGTATCGGCGCGGAAGATTCCTGTGGTTCCTGCGGTGATCTTATTAACAATCGTTTCCTATAAGAAGCTCTGTGCGATCGCAGCCCCGTAAAAACAAATATTTAATATTTCAACCCAGACGAAGTCAGGGCAGGTCGCTAGTTAAACATATTTTGAAAGAAAACCTTAATTATTATTATTATCGATAAAGAACCCAAATCAACTTATTATTTTTTTCTGTTTGTCTGTACCACAAACATATGTCAAATTAATTTATCTAAGTGATTAAAAATATATAATAAAATATAAGTACGTTAAATCAAAATTAAAAAGTATTTCATTAAATCGATTGAAAGTTCTTCTTAAATAAAATCGATTATTACTTCAAATCGAATCGGTAACGTGTGAAGGCGTCACTAAAGTCAAAATTTCTTGATCTGCCAAAAAGAAAATAAAGAATTGGACAATCTATAAATTTTGATATAAGAATATTTGAGATTTATCCAGTTTTGAAGAAGGAAACAGCAGAATACGAAACGTCTTTTGGTCGAGGTTTTTGTAGGTAAAAATCAGCCCGAGCTGCAGTTGTCCCTTTCGTACTTTACGGGGGTAGGGTGGAGGTGAGGGAGGGTAAGGCTTACATGTACACTAATAGGGAAGTGACAATTGTCGATATTTTTATCGATACTCTAGTGATGTACTCTGATGTCGATATTTACACTATACAATGATTATTTTATTTATTACTAGCGGACACCCGTGACTTCATCCGCGTTCTTAAATCACCACAGTTTAGGTTGCAGAACCCCTCAGCATCAGGATTAAGGAGTTGGATCCTGGAATTTAACGATGTCTTTACTTGGTCCCTACAATAACTATTCATAATAATCAACAATTCCTAAATCCCCACAGTTTAGGGAAGCAGTACCCCTGCAGCATCAGGATTGAAGAGTTGGAACCCGAAGTTCCTATGGGACCATCTCGCAAAGTTTTTGTGTCGATTAAAAAAAGATTCACGCAAATCGGTTAAGAAATCACGGAGATATCGATATACAGAGGTAGAAAAACACAACTCCTCCTCGTTTTTCGAAAGTCGGTTAAAAAAGTAGCCTATTCAATGCCCGATAATATCAGCTATCTACCAGTGAAAGTCCCGTCAAAATCGGTTCAGCCAGTCCCGAGATTAGTGGCAACAAACAGACAGACAGACAACAATTTTAAAAATTGTTGTCTTGGTATAAGTACCGTATTTACTTTCGTATGCAGTTAGTCAAAAGCGGCCAAGTGCGAGTCGGACTCGCCCATGAAGGGTTCCGTAGCAGCAATTGCGGTTTACGATTTATGACCTATTAAAAAAAACTACTTACTAGATCTCGTTCAAACTAATTGTCGGTGGAAGTTTGCATGGTAATGTACATCATATATTTTTTTTTTAGTTTTATCATTCTCTTATTTTAGAAGTTACAGGGGGGGACACACATTTTACCACTTTGGAAGTGTCTCTCGCGCAAACTATTCAGTTTTAAAAAAATGATATCACCCTACAGGATTGAGGAGGATGACCTGGAGCTCTATGATCTAGTAGCAAGCATAACAATTCGTAAACGACAGTTCCTAAAGCTTTTAGCGAGAAAGTACCCCTGCAGCATCAGGTTTGAGGAGTTCAAGGTAAAAATTTTTAAGGGTCCATTAAAAACAAATCGCGTTAATCGGTCCAGAAACCCCGGAGTAATCGGTGGACATACCTACATAGAAAAAAAAAGATACCCACCGAATTGATAACCTCCTCCTTTTTGAAGGTCGGTTCAAAATAGGGCTATCCATTATGGTTTACGATACTGTGTTATGCCAGCTTAAAATGAGCCGTACATTCAAAGTTTCCTGTACGTAACGGGGTTCAAGTTATTTGGACCTATTACTGAGCATTGTGAAGTCTATAATTTCTGAACTACTAAACTGATGACCTTGAAATAATTACAGAACAATCATTGCAGTATGTTCTTTCTAATAAAAAATGAATGAATGAAATCGGAGTACACGTTAGTGAAGTACAATGAAATACACATTTTCACTTTCATCCCCTCTCCCAAGGAAACCGTGCTGAATTTCGGGATAAAAAGTATTCTATATTTTACCTCGTAGTATGAACTTAAATCATGTTACGTTTCATTTAAATCCGTCCAGTAGTTTCAGTGTGATGCGCGGCCAAGATACAGACAGACGAAAAATTAAAAAAAAAAAAATTGTTTTGGGCTCAGTATCAATAGTAAAGCATCATCCGATTCAAAGTTTCAAAATATATTTATTCACCCGCAGGCGGCCGGCGGGTGAATGTTACGGACATGGGAGGGGCGAGGGCTCGCGCACACAAATACACTACTCGTACACATGGATAACTCCTGTTGGTCGGGCGCAGCGCGACGGCGATATTTTCTTCAAATACCTATTTTTCAAATTCCTTGGGACTAGAGTACCGTCTTAATTCAGTCTCTTCCAGAGACTCATACGGCTATTGGATGCTCCCGCGTCTAGGTCGTTATATTTGATTGACGGGTGGTGATAGCAATCACACCCTAATCGAATATATTGTGAAAATCAGACTCTGGATATGTTTACAATCACGTTTAATAATTAACTTGTCCAGTTATAAATTCACATCACTTAGAGTTACAACGCAACACACTACAGATTTTAGGTTAGTTTCACATTTCCCTCTTTATATCCACACGCGCAGACAGACGCCATGATGATTCCCAGTCCCGCTGGCGCCGTATATCCGCTCACCGCGCCCGCGTGACGTCACACCGTACTCGTGGCGACATCTCTGTCCTTCACGTAACATCGCGTGCTTAACATCGGCCATCCTGAAAAGTGAATACCACCAGGTATTCACACACAGGCATTAGTGGAGAATAAGATTTTCAGATGCAGACCTAAATTGACTGAACCAGATCGGACTGAAGTAGGTTTTTAACTTTCTAGAAAATCTATTATATCCTGTGCGTCAACACTGTCCTTGTCAGAATCAGTTGCCGTAATTTAGTGAACTTCGGTTGCACCCATCAGCAGCAACCACCGCCACAATACTCTACCACCTTTCATTTCTTTACACCGCGAAGTTAAATCGACCATTCGGTAGATCCCGCGTCAATTCGCACAACCCTGCTTACATGCACGCTGCACGTGTCGGCACTGTGCACCTCAACACGCCTTTGATCACTATGTTTACCCATTCGCCTGCGAGCGAATAACAGTCAGCGCTAATATGTCCACCAGTGTCACAACTGTGCACTCCCAACCAAACATATAACAACTGCATGTATATGCCACAGTGAGCAAGCTAGTATACCTCTTATGAAGCACTCAGCCATTCAACATCATCCCAAAAGCACTTCCACCGGCGCCTGTCCCGGCACAAGGCTTGACACCTGGCGCGCAGAGCAAAGAGGAAACAGACCAGTGTTTTCAACTGTGAGTGGCGTCAATGCCAATACATGGTCCCAACTAGCATCACAATAACCTAATGAGTTCTAGGGCCTTTAAGTAAGAACCTAGGCCATGGCATCGGAAATTTGGGAATACATCAAATCCAGAACCTCCTAGAAAGATGGAACTAAGAGAGCAAAAGCAACCTCAACTTTGAGATAGATGCAGAATAGTTGCAAACTACAGGGGCCTCAACTGTTCGGCCAAAATTGCTGATAAGATGATGAAACAGCAGGTACTACTCATTTAGTCTCAGAACTAAAATCGACACCCAACACTTCTACGAAGTAATCCAATAGTGACTCTCCTAATATGATAGCAGAAATCACCAAATTTCGTGATAGAATGCGTAGGAATCAAACCATGCAACTGGGAGGAGAACTGGAGGAGAAGAAGCGGAAACTGAATATGGTCACAGGGCCGGAAGTTGTGGCTCTTCAACGAATTACGACCTAAGCTTTTCGGATGGAACTTAATCGTTGCAGATATAAGGCAACCAATGTTTGGTGCACACTTTTAAGTTACTTGGATTTCAGTTGACCCTGAGGCACATAAGATAACAGATCAGTTAACAAATCTTAAGGCGGTAGAGCACACATATCAGAGACGAGCCAAATTTCGGTTTAAGCAGTTGATAGTATTTACCCATATTAAAGTCAAAGTATCTGGAACTTTAAACAATATCACTTAAGGAGGTTCTTATAATATTTTCAACAACAACATAGGAACAAACAGTTCTTCGGGTGCGGCCCCTACTTCCGGATAGACATAGTAAAGTTAAGATGAAGAATTTAAAATCAGGTGTGATCTTAATAGCCTCTGTTGCTAGGATAATTAAGTGGTAGCACTGTGCTAAGTCTAAACTAGTGTTTTCCGGGTAATTTCTCAACTTAGCATCACCAATGTTTGGCAAAAGGAACCTGTTCTTGACTGTTAAGACATTCAAAGCTCTGTGCTCCGCACACAATCTACTATCAACATTTTTCTTTGACTACAAAACCGTTAACGCTGATTAGCTACGTTCTACAGTCCGCTCTAGTAAAGTCAATTAAAATAAAAAACATTATTAAGTTATACACATAATATGAACACATAATAATTTCGTAGATCAGAATATAATTTAACCATATTGTTCGTAAAAGGTGAACCAGAGTGAAAAGACATATTATTCTGAACCAGAATCGGATTTTGTCATGCACTTAAACAAATAAAATTGTAATTTTTAAAAAAAATATATTTTTATTTTCTCTACCAGGGGCCCCAATCATCAATTTTCAGATCGACGGACCTGCGGAAGTCTGTAAGACCCTTTTATCAAGCAGGAAATGAGCTGATGATATTTAACACCTGTTCAGATCTTCACTATTGATTAACCGAAAACCATCCTGATCACGTCAGCTTTCAAACAGAAAGTAACCGCGTCAAACCCATAATACTCGTATGAGGGTTAAAAATTATAGGAATAGGACAGAAGTCGGAACAGTCTCTACTTGGGTTCAAAATCAGAACATCATAATCAAATTAAAACAGATTAAACAGAATAAACAGAATGAACAATATGAACAGAATGAGCAGAATGGACAAATTTAACAGATAAACAGATAAAAGAAATAATACAGATAGTACAGTATCATAGATAAAAGAGATAAAAGAGATAATACAGATAGTACAGATAGTACAGACAGTACAGACAGTACAGACAGTACAGACAGTACAGACAGTACAGACAATACAGACAGTACAGACAGTACAGACAGCACAGACAGCACAGACAGTACAGATAGTACAGATAATACAGTTAATAGAGATAAAGCAGTTACAGCAGATAACACAGATTGAACGGATAAAACTGATAAAAGATATAATACAGATAGTACAGATAAAACAGATAATACAAATAATACAGATAATACAGATAGTACAGGTAATACAGATAATGCAGTTAATACAGATAATACTGTTGCACAGATGGTATCGCTGTTGATTACAATAAAATAAATAATAAATAAATAAATAAATAAATACAGATAAAACAGATATAGCAGATAACACAGATTAAACGGATAAAACAGAATGAACAGAATGGACAGATTTAACAGATAAAGCAGACAGAACAGACAGGAAGACAGAACAGACAGAACGTACAGAACGTACAGAACGTACAGAACGCACAGAACGCACAGAACGTACAGAACGTGCAGAACGTGCAGAACGTGCAGAACGTACAGAACGTACAGAACGTACAGAACGTACAGAACGTACAGAACGTACAGAACGTACAGAACGCGCAGAACGTACAGAACGTACAGGATGGACAGGACGGACAGAACGGGCAGAATGGATAAAACGGATTAAACGGATAAACAGGAAAAAAAGTTAAACAGTTAATCAAGTAAAACGGATAAAACGGGTGAAACAGGTAAAATGGATAAAACAGATAAACAGATGATATGGGTAAAACGCATAAAACTTAAACAGGTGAAATGGATAAAACGGATAAACGGATAAAACAGGTGAAACGGATAAACCGGATAAACTGAAAAAACAGGTAAAACGGGTAAAACGGATAAACGGATAAAACAGGTGAAACAGGTAAACAGTTAAAACATAAACAGGTGAAATGGGTAAAACTGATAACGGATAAAACAGGTAAAACGGATTTAATGGATAAACCAGGTGAAATGGATAAACGGATAAAACGCGTAAAACAAATAAACAGGTGAAACGGTAAAACGGATAAAACATAAAACAGGTGAAATGAGTAAAACGGATAAGACGGATAAACGGATAAAACAGGTAAAACGCATTAAACGGATAAATGGATGAAACAGGTGAAACGGATAAAACGGGTAAACGGATAAAACAGGTAAAACAGGTAAAACGGGTAAAACGGATAAAACATAACACAGGTGAAATGGGTAAAACGGATAAGACGGATAAAATAGGTAAAACGCATTTAACGGATAAATGGATGAAACAGGTGAAACGGATAAACGGATAAAACGGGCAAAACAAATAAACAGGTGAAACGGTAAAACGGATAAAACATGTGACATGGGTAAAACGGATAAACGTATAAAACAGATAAACCGAGTAAACGGATAAAACGGGTAAACGGATAAAACGGGTAAACGGATAAAACGGGTAAACGGATAAAACGGGTAAAACAGTAAAAACGGATAAAACAAATAAACAAGTGGAACGGGTAAAATGGTTAAACAGATAAAGCACAAAACAGGTGAAATCGGTAAACCGGATAAAACGGATAAACGGATAAAACATAAAACAGTTGAAATGGGTAAACGGATAAAACGGGTAAAACGGATAAACGGATAAAACATAAAACAGGTGGAATGGATAAAACGGATAAAAAGGATAAACGGATTAAACAGATTAACAAATTAACTGAACTGAACAGATCAGACAGAAAACTGAACAGATCAGACAGATAACTGAACAGATCGGTCAGAAAACAGAACAGATCAGACAGAAAATAGATGGTTAAAACCAACAGACAGATAAATGAAAATAACAACTACGCACCTCAGTAATAACTGTGTCGGAAGAAAAGTCGATTTATCATCATCATCATGATCAGCTGCATTCTCTACGATATTCAGTCCCACAAACTTGATTCTTGTAGTAAAATCCATACGTCCAAGTATAACTCAATTTGCACTTAGTGTCAGACACACGTCAGACAAGTCAGTTTCATGAAAAGCATCTTTTTATAACATCACAGACTTCTGGGTAGCAACTGTTGAGTATCCCTTCGAGCAGATTACAGGTTGACCTGTAGGTATCTATGAACATCAGCTGGAAGTTTCATTCTGCAGCGGCTCGTTTTTTATTGTAAAACGCTTAGCAAACCGCTCATGTCACTGCTTTAACACCTCTCGAGTCGCCTCAATGAAAATCTAATTTTACGTAACTTTGTCGAAATCCTTAAAAGACATCCTCTTCAACTCTTACAAAATCGCGTTCACATTGCGTTTTCCATACAAAAGTTTTATCGATAGCGACATTGACTGATTCCACATGAAATGTGCTGGCATTTGTCAGGGAAGCCGGAGTTAATCGGCATTTCAAGTAGCCGCATGAATGCATTTTCTTTATTAGGCACTGATCTCTCTATATTTGGGTCCAATTTTCGTCGTAAATGCCACTTCTGAATGTGAAAATCAGACTCTGGATATGTTTACAATCACGTTTAATAATTAACTTGTCCAGTTATAAATTCACATCACTTAGAGTTACAACGCAACACACTACAGATTTTAGGTTAGTTTCACATTTCCCTCTTTATATCCACACGCGCAGACAGACGCCATGATGATTCCCAGTCCCGCTGGCGCCGTATATCCGCTCACCGCGCCCGCGTGACGTCACACCGTACTCGTGGCGACATCTCTGTCCTTCACGTAACATCGCGTGCTTAACAATATATTACCCGTAGGTTTAGATGAGGGTATTTGATTAAATACCTACTTAGATATGTTTGATAGTTACCCTCACGTTCAGATGGTGGTTTGTTTGACGTGTTGTGGTTAAATAGGTTAGATGTGAGGACAGGGGCCGTTATAGGGGCGGTTGGAGACGGCTTTAGGTAGGGTTTCAGTGTTTTTTTTTGTGTGTTGATAATAGAAAGATCCAAATAGAAGAAAGTTGAAATTTTCAGAGAATTTGTATTTCTGTTGCCACTATAATAAAAAAAAGACGTGTGGCACTCGGGGACTGCCGCGGTAAAGCTATTGCATAGCCATCTAGTGGCTCACCGTAGAGGAGTCCCGTGTCAGGTTATTTTCGTTACGGAATTTCTGGATTCGGTCTCCACGCTGGCCCGCGATAGAAGCTATGCAATAGCTTAATAAGTGACTAGAAACGTGTTTTTTCGGTGTTTTTTGATACGGTAATTTTAAGCATTCAGGTTACATATAAGTTAAAATATAAGTTATAACTAACATCTCGAAAAGGTAACCCAATGGCCAATATACTGAGTTGATAAAACATTGATTTCATTTTACTTTCATTACAGAAAGTAAAATTTATTCAGTTTATCATAGGCAGGCAAGGCATTGATAAGAGGTCAAAGGATTAATAGATAAGTAGGTACCTAATTTTAATGTTTGCTCAGTTAACTACCTACGTAATAACTAATAAGTAATTGTCAGCTAAAATAAATAAGTACGTTTTGTTATTGAACTCTCTTATCATGTGAGACAGTAAAATTTTCTTGCAACAGACTGACCCCTCTATCAGTTTGTTATATTATTAGCAGTAGCATGGTCAATAAAGTAAAATTTATTAAAAATGTTTAGATTTATTAAGCGCGGTGAATTTTTAAAAAATCTTTCATATTACAACAGTTTACACGAACAACGTAAAAGTATTTTGAAAAATGTCCAGCGAAGTATTAGTGCACAGAGTTCGAAGTCTGATACCCTTTTCCCGGAGCGAGTTGATTTTCCCGCTCGACACATTGGCCCTAGAGATCAAGATATCGTGACTATGCTAGATCTTCTAGGTTACAAGGTAAAGTTTGGTGTTTACTTAAGAGGCAGGGTCTATTTTAGGAACTTACATCAGTAGGGCTAACATGCGCGCAACGAGAAAATTCTGTCTACCCATTTACTCGTGAATTTGTATGAGATTTGGGTAGACAATATTTTCGCGGGGCGCGCATGTTAGCCCTACAGGTCGTATAGTAGGTATAGTTTACCTATCTATTTCATTGAGCTAAATATTAACTCCTGAGTTAGGATAACATTGGTTACTTTTAATCTCAGATTAGCAAGGAGTTTCTATGGGGTTTTTAAAAAAACCAAAGTGAATTCACGTGACCGAAGTAGCGGTCATTAGCTAGTATTTATTTAGGTGATGATGATGCAATTTGTACCTAGGTCAATATAAAAAATGTAACCAACTTTTGTTATCGTTACCTGCATAATTAAAATTTCCAGAGTCTAGATCAACTGACCAATGAAGCCGTTCCGAAGCAAATACAACTCCAAGGTCTTATGAAAATAGATGAACCTATGAGTACGTAACTTAGACCTTTATTTCACACACATGATAATTCCACGATCTCGCACTAAGCGCTTTGCTTCCTCGTTCCTAAAACGCACTGCAAAAATTTGGAATGCCTTTCCGGCTTCCGTTTTTCCTACTAACTATAATGTGGGTGTCTTTAAATCAAGAGTGAATAGGCATCTTCTATCACATTGCATAAGTGTGCGTGCCTGTCGGGAGCCTAGGTGGGAGCGGTCAGGCGCGAGCAAGCTCTCACTCACATTTATACAGATACGGCACACACACAACAATGAGTCACGTACCCTCGTGAATTAAAAGAACTTTAATGTATTGCCACTTTTCAACGGTAAATTAATGGTGTGTCGATTATGTAAAAGCTGTAACAATCATTGCTACAGTCTCAATCGTGGTTGTTGACTGAATTTATCGCGTTCTTTCTGCAACAATGCATTTTAAACAATAGCAATTGAGTATCGGCCAATCTGAGGTCATTGCAATCGTTACAGTATAGCAATCAATTTTAGATGACACCACAACAGGATAGTAAACACAGTTAATTCCTCTTCCCCTCGTATTCAGTAATTAACAAAAAAAAACTTTTTTCAGGTGAATATGATCTTATTGAGAGAGTACGCAAGTTAGCGGAGAGAAATAAAATATGGCGGTCGTACATCGGTATGGGATACCATAATTGCTGTGTTCCCCATTCTATAATGCGAAATATGTTTGAGAATCCGGGATGGTAATAATGTTTATTCTCGTCTTCTGTTAATAAAATACAAAATTTTCATCCTGACAATTTTCTCTATACTTAGATACTTAGGTAGATACCTTATTGTATTAATTCCCTATGTTCGTGAACCAAGATAGTTAGCCCTAACATTCCTAAAGTGCTTAAATGGTGTAAGAGATCTACTGTTGCTGCAATCACACATAGGTATTTGGCAATGGTTTTGTGCAACTGAAATATGCCTATGTAGGTTTCTACTTTATCCGGTGCTTTTTAATCGGATATCTACTACAGAGAAGCGGTCGTGGTCATCACTTGGATGTTATGGCACTTTTGACTGTACGTCTCCACTCCTTCCTCACAATTTATTGCCTTCCTCGCGCATTCTTGTAAGGGAACATACCTATCTACCGCAGCCCTTATTTTGTCTATCCGTCTATCCATCTCATGGGTGGTTTGCCACGTGCTCTTATGTCATCTATTTTTCCCTGAATTAGTACTATTAATAAGACTGAATTGAGATCCTTGTTTGCTTGGTTTTTAGGACTACTCAGTATACTCCGTATCAGCCTGAAGTGGCGCAAGGCCGTCTAGAAAGCTTATTGAACTACCAGACGATGGTGAGCGATCTTACTGGCTTGGACGTTGCTAATGCATCGTTATTGGATGAAGGCACTGCTGCAGCTGAAGGTTTATCTCTATGTCACAGGTATGATTATTTTCTTTTTGATGCAAATTAGGTAACGACATAGGTAGGTACATACTTGAAGTGTTCAATTTACCTTTATATCTTTTAATGCGGTTAAGATGAGAATAGGAATGAGAAGCCGCCATTTGTTTTTTTGGTCTTAGAGACCCGTGAGCAAAACAGAAGTAAAAAATGAAAGTTAAAGCAGATGTCAGTGAATGGGACAGTTCCGACAGTTCCGACAATAACGAGACGCTGTTGATAAAACACGTCAAATAAAAATAGTCCGAGCCTTTGCAAAAAGAAATCAAGCAAGGTTTCCTACCCTTAACTCCGTTTCCAACTCTTATAAATAATGAGTTAGTTAATAGGTATATTATATTTCTAAAACTGCTTCGGTTTTATTCGCATACCCGCAAAGGTGTTCGCTATGATCCTGCTCTCCTTTATTTTGAAAGGTATACCTTTCAAAATAAAAGGCTACGCCGTTCAACCGTCAACTAGTTCAAGAAGGATCATATTAAATACCTTCCGATAAGTTAAACTTATTACTATGATAGATTATTAACAAAAAACCCAATCCTTTTATCAGGCACAACAAAAGGACCAAATTCATAGTATCTGAACGTTTGCACCCTCAAACATTAGCCGTGGTACAGACGCGATTAGATGCATTGGGACTCGAAGTATCTGTGGTGCCAGACGTCAATGAAGTAGACTTTGCCCAGAGGGATATATCGGCAGTATTACTGCAATGTCCTGATACAAGAGGGTTGGTATACGATTATTCTGGCCTAGCTGCTGCGGCTCACGAACATGGAGTAAGTATATTATGATCTATCTAGATTATCCAACAAATTATTCTATGAAAGCTTTTTATCGATGGGTTGTATATGGTTAAAAGTTGGTGCTTTATTAAAAAGTTTCTAAAGGCTGTGTGACAGAAGAATGCTGATGCAGGAAACGCACTTTTGCGAAGTTGTTCCATAGACCCTCGTGTCATGTGCAGAAATATCATCTAGCAATATTTATTCCAGACTTTGGTGGTGGTTGCGACAGATTTACTTGCGCTTGCCTTGTTACGGCCTCCAGCAGAATGTGGCGCTGCCTTAGCGGTGGGCACTTCGCAGAGACTTGGAGTGCCTTTAGGGTACGGTGGACCACATGCCGGATTCTTCGCCGCAGAACATCCTCTAGTGAGATTGATGCCTGGGCGTATGGTAGGAGTTACAAGAGACGCTGCTGGAAGGGATGCATATCGGTTTGTATTAAACTATTTACAAAACCATCCACGCAAATATTATTTTGTTCTACCTACGATACATATTTATAAACTAACTTTTGCCCACGATTTCGGTCACTTTAATTTCGATATTTCAAACCACTGTTTACCCCTTGAATTAACCCGGTGTTGAATTTACCCCGTGTCTGGAAGAACATGTAAAGCTGTCTTGTGTCTGAATACCACCCCATCGAACTATGAGAATGAAGGAATAGGAATATGTTTTGCCCTAAAATATAGCCTAGTCTTCGTCTCCACTGAGATTGGCTGCCGTGATCAAAATTAGCAGGACATTATTAGGACGTCATCTGATAGCATTCTTGCAACACAGAAAAAGGCCATGCATAATACGTTATATGCGTGCTACATAGGTTTTTTGTTTCTAGACTTGCTCTACAGACCAGAGAACAGCATATTCGACGTGACAAAGCCACTTCAAATATTTGCACGGCTCAGGCACTTTTGGCTAACATGTCGGCGATGTTTGCGGTATATCACGGACCACAAGGGCTTCGGGATATTGCCACCCGTGTACACAACGCCACCCTTGTGCTCGATCACGGTAAATTTCAAGACTATTTCAATAGTCCCATTTTGCTTTTTTATTTTTGTACACAAACCTGTGCAACATGAAGAAAGCATGATTTATTTTTGATCAAAACAATACTTAGGCCGTCTTGCACCAATCTTCTAAAATCATGTTTAGTTAAATTTTGTAATGCTGTCACTTTTTGGCAAGTTTAGTTCAGAGTGAACAAGGTAAAACGGCAGGTATAGAAAATTTAACTTAAATATATTTAGGGGGTTCGTGCAAGTAAGTGGACGTTAGTGTCAAAATAAATAGGTGCGACCACTCTCTAAATAACATGGACAGGTTACTTTACTGGCTTTGTGACCTAAATCTTTGCCTTTAGGAATAGAAGCTGCTTCTTCCTGAACTGCCATTTCGCGTTATTCCGCTTTTCAAATCTTTGGAAATTCCTATGATTTAGGATTGCTAGGGCGAAATAGATCTTTTTTATAAGAATGCACATAATAATGACCAATTTCTAGGTGTACAAACACGTGGTCATAGGCAATCCAACGACGTATACTTCGACACCCTTCACATCGTTCCTACTGAGAATCATGACGCATCCGCTATAAAAACACGGGCTCAAGAAAAGAAGATTAACCTGCGATACTTTGACGACGGGGCTGTAGGTGTGGCACTCGATGAAACTACTACTATGCAAGACGTTGACGACTTGCTGTGGATATTTGATTGTGATAAAGTTAATGAGGTAACAAGAATACTTTAGATACTACCTACTTTTTAATTTTAGAGTTAATTTATGTGGGATTCCACTCATTCCTTACCTTCTTCTATCAGCCGTAAACATCCAAAAGTTATTAGTATTAAAATAAATAAATAAAAATAAAGCTATAAATCTATATCTAGATAATATCAGCTATCTACCAGTGAAAGTCCCGTCAAAATTGGTCCAGCAGTTCCCGAGATTAGCGGCAACAGACAGAAAACAGACAGACAAAAATTTTAAAAATTGTTTTCTTGTTATAAGTACCGTATTTACTGTCGTGTGCAGTTAGTAAAAAGCTATTATTTTGATATTACAAACAGGCACTTCAATTTTATTTATTTGTGTAGAGAAATAATAGTTAGGTACCTTGAATTAGACAATTCATAAGGCCAGACCTACAGAGTGATAAGAAATACTTATTTATCTCGAAATAGATTTATGAATAAGCCTCTATGTTATGATGTTGATTTATATTATGCTATAAGCATGTATCTCATATATTAGGTATGCAATCTACTTCAGGAGACTATAAATTTTCGTTATTTTCAGGTGGTAAAGAGTGGTGAAGTTATATCAAGAAGTGTTTTGAAGGGTCCATATCGTAGAACTTCCCCATATTTGACGCATCCTGTATTCAATATGCACCATTCGGAAACCAGAATAGTGCGGTACATGAAACGGTTGGAAAACAAAGATATATCTTTGGTCCACTCTATGATACCACTTGTAAGTACTAATTTAAGGATTTAAAAATTCTATTAAGCTTGTAACTGCATGTTTGGCCATAAGTACAGATTTTTTCTGTTGGCGGATTACAGCAAAATAACTCTTAACCTTTTCTTGCTAATCATGAACTTCCGCAAAGTAACGCCTGATTCTATCCAATCTTTACAGGGTTCGTGTACAATGAAACTCAATTCGACAACAGAAATGATGCCGTGTTCGTTCAAACACTTCACCGACATCCACCCGTTCGCCCCACTGGACCAATGCCAGGGGTACCATACGCTTTTTGAAGAACTTGCGAATGATCTGTGCGCTATTACTGGCTACGACCGAGTGTCCTTCCAACCCAACAGGTTAAATAAATTGCTCATTTGCGACAAGAGTGACATAATTCAAAATCGACGATGAGAGAACTCTCTCGTTGGAGAGTAATGTTTTGTGGATGCTGCGGTCTCGAAACAACACAGCGCAGCGGCCAACAAAGCGACAGAGCATTAAGTCACAATCTCTCTCGCTCTTATTTTTTTAGCTTCTCGGCAGGAAAGGCATTCCGAACCAGTGGTAGATTCATTGACAATTCAAAAGTGCTTGTAAAAGTTTATTTGAATAAATAATATTTCTTAGCGTAATGTTGTTTTTATAGCAAAAAGTATAAATTTTCGACACTAAAATTGATGAATTTTGAGTTATGTCACCCTTATCGCAAATGAGCGAAATAATACGCCAGCGGTACTTACTAAGACTTTTTTTATTCGATGTCAAGACAGTCCTGACGATCTGACCTGATGGTAAGTGACGATGCAGTCTAAGATGGTAGTGGGCTAACTTGGAAAGGGCATACCCCTAATTGGTTTCTACCCGCCATTGTGCCGGAACGCTAAATCGCTTGGCGGCACGTTTTTGACGGTGGGATGGTAACTAGCCACGGCCAAAGCCTCCCACTAGACCCGAACAGAGACAATTTCGAAATTATTAATTCTCAAACTGCCCCGCGGGGAATCGAATACGCCATCGAGCCGGAACGCTCAATCGCATGGCGGCACGTATTTGACGGTAGTGTGGTAACTAGCCACGGCCAAAGCCTCCCACCAGACCAGACCAGAGACAATTAAGAAATTATAAATTCTCAAACTGCCCCGCCGGGAATCGAACACGCCATCGTGCCGGAACGCTCAATCGCATGGCGGCACGTATTTGACGGTAGGGTGGTAATAAGCCACGGCCAAAGCCTCCCACATCCCACTAGACCCGAACAGAGACAATTTAGAAATTATTAATTCTCAAACTGCCCCGCCTAGACCTCCCATCGAACCCAAGACCTCCCAGTTATAAGACCACAGCGCTCACCACACCGCCAGGAAGGTTCGTTTCTTCAAGGCTTTCAGTAATAACACTGTGTTTCAGTGGTGCACAAGGCGAATACGCCGGGCTGAGGACTATAAAGCGATACCACGAATACCGCGGAGACACTGGCCGTAACATTTGCCTGATACCCGTCAGCGCTCACGGCACTAACCCCGCCTCCGCACACATGGCCGGCATGAGAGTGTGTGCCATACGCGTCACGCCTTCCGGGGATATTGATATGGAACACCTCAAAGACATGGTGAGGCTTTTGGTTTTTATCGGATACGTGTAGGGATATCCTACACGTATGTAAATAAAAAAAATATCCTCAATAGCCCAACGATTAAAGGTGTGGACTCGAAAGACAGCAGGTTTGATCCCCACTCCTTGCACTCAAAAAATTTTTTACCTCCCATAATAAATTAATCAGCTGATCGTCAATTTTGTATGGGAGGTCCACATTTTTTTTTCACATTTCGACTTATGTTCCTTGGGGAAAGTTGTTCAGTTTCATGAGCACATTCACCTCCTTCAGTATTATTTCGGAGTTTCATTACACGTTGTATACTCACAAAACAAACGAAAAAATTGTTCCGAACCACGAAGAGTATAATAGAGTACTTCATTGTTAAATGACATGACAAATTACGACAAATATCTGCCATTACGCGCGTCATTTACCGCATGCTTGTAACATATCCACCCCTTTTTATACATAATATACTACCTATATCATAGGTACAAACTATAATAGTCGATTCTATATTATCTTTCAAACTGTCTTAATGACCATCAGGTGGAGGAGCACGGCAGCAAGTTATCCTGTCTGATGTTGACGTACCCCAGTACGTTCGGGGTGTTCGAGGAGCGTGCAGCGGATATATGCGCCTTGGTTCACAAGCACGGTGGTCAGGTCTACTTGGATGGCGCCAATATGAATGCTCAGGTTTGCTTTTGTACCACTACTGGGCATAAGAATCATCTCAGCCCATCGAAATTCTAATAATTAACTTTGATTTTGATAAGCCAACGACTTTTTAACCGATGAAAAAAAGAGGTTCTCAATTCGTCGCGTATATATTTTTTTTTATAATGTTTTGACAAGAGTATTTAATTATATTTTTTTACTAGCCTTTACCAACCAAACACCAGCACCAAAGAGTAGGTAGATACCAACTCTTAACCAAAAGAAAACAGGTACACTTTCTACAAATAGAAATTCTATTTTAAACTTAACTATTGAATTCTATCAAAACCTCTACATTTAAGAGAGACTTCGGTAACCTGGTTTTATAGAGAGAGAGATTTATTTATAGAGAGTGAAATCCGACTCGCTATCAGCTCTAAAACGAAGTAAGAGAATAGATTCTTGAAATGCCGTATTTATCTGGAATTTCCATGATCTATGTCGTCGTTCTAGTATAACTTTTGCAATTAGCATTTTCATAGTCTACCACTTGGTCTATTGACGATAAAGTTAATCATAGTAAGCCTCAATAGCCCAACGGTTACCTAAAGGTGCGGACTGAAAACTGGAAAGTCGCAGGTTCGAATCCCACCCGTTGCACTATTGTCGTACCCTCTCATAGCACAAGCTTCCCGCTTATTTGGAGGGGATAGGAGGATATTTGTTAACTTTAGCTTGGCTAATGTTCTTTTAAAAAAAAATAGTAAAAAGGTTTATTTATCCCAAATAGGTATTTCGTTTTTTTTTTTAGAAATGCTAATTGATGTTTTTTCATTAAAGGTAGGACTATGTCGACCAGGGGATTACGGTAGCGATGTTTCGCATTTGAACTTACACAAGACATTCTGTATACCCCACGGAGGCGGTGGACCTGGTATGGGACCGATTGGAGTGTAAGCACGATATTTTTATTTTATTGATTTTATTACCCTTTTCCTTCCTACCAGATATTAAAATTTAAAATCGACTATAAATCTACGAATTTCGAATTTTAGAACTTCAATATTTTAAAGCTATTGCAGTAGCTACATATATACCTAGCTTAGTTTTCGCATTTTATATGAACATAAAAAATAAAAAAAAAGATTAAATTAAAATATATATTTTATAGGAAAGCTCATTTAGCACCGTTCCTGCCATCTCACCCGGTGGTCAATCCATTAGCAGACTTGGGCGATGCCGCGCACAGCTTCGGTTCCGTCAGCGCTGCTCCCTTTGGATCTTCTGCCATTTTACCCATCTCATGGGCTTATATTAAAGTAAGTTTTGATTTTAAGGTGAGAACTTTACTATATGTATCCATTGTTTTAGTGATTATTGTTACATCACATTATTTTTACAGCCAAAATTATATTATGTCGAGTTCTTGTGCTTTTCTGAGGCGTCTAGTCTTGATTTTGATTAATCTTGAAGCTGGCTTTTCACTACGGGATATAATATAATTTATTCCTTGTATTGAAAAATCTTACAAAATCACATATTTACGTGTCATTGACATGGGCACCGTAAACTACTTTCATTCAAAGATAAAATAATCTGCCCAGTATCAAGTAAAGAATTCTAAGAAATCGAAGGAAGAATCCTTTGATTTCTTAGAATTCTATACTTAAAAAGTACCCTAAGCTTTTATAAGATACCCATATAAAGAATGCACACAATATTTTTTCATGACTGCATTGTATACAACGAAGCCTTTTTTATGCAGATGATGGGCCCAAAGGGCTTAAAGCGAGCGACGCAAGTGGCTATTCTTAATGCTAATTATATGTCACGAAGGCTAGACGGCCACTACAAAACCTTGTACAAAGGTGAAAGGGGATTAGTAGCTCACGAATTTATAATAGACGTACGAGATCTCAAGAAAACTGCTAATATAGAGCCAGGGGATATTGCAAAACGTCTCATGGACTATGGTAAGTAGGACTTGTTTTGATGAAAAATGTGGGAAAGACTTGTATAAGAATATATATTTCATCTTCTTATGTAGAATATGCTACATATTATACATAAGCAGATGAATAATAAGCAGATGAAGATTTTGATTTCATCATAATATTCCTGAACTTCGATCATAGAAATCTTCTGTGATCGAAGTTCCTGAACAAATCCAGGATTTAGTTCGAATACTTGAATTTATTTAGGATTTTGATACAATAAGCTGTAATGCCAATTTACTTTGGACCATTATGGTGGACAGTGAGCAACCCGTCGTGCCCTGATGGGCAACCCGTTGATGGGCAACTGTTGGCTACTGATGATGTAGCTGCAATGGGTGTTTACATCTCGTAAAGCTAAGACTTATTTGGCAGTAATGTCACCCGGGTCACTGCTGATAATCAGTGCCCTGTATTGTTTGTGCACTTGTTTGTGCATGATGCGAAGCTTACGTTGAGTCATGGACTCTTTCTGGGTGGTGTCACGGAAAAATATTGTGTTTACGTCTGCATCTGTAACTTTTTGTGACACAGGGAATTAAGATAATTTTTGTTTATTCCATTCTATAATCAGCGACCAGGATCTGGCTATGGAGCAGGAAAATATAAATAGGTTGTGCTTGTGGACTTGTGGTACTGATTTCATTAGAATACTGCCACATAGATGATTTTAAAAAATAACAAGATGTTTTTCGTACAGGTTTTCATGCGCCTACCATTTCGTGGCCAGTAGCTGGAACATTAATGATAGAACCTACGGAATCCGAAGACCTTTTGGAGTTGGATCGTTTTTGTGAAGCACTTATTTCTATAAGGAAAGAAATAAAAGACATCGAAGATGGTGAAATAGACAAGCGATTAAATCCTGTTAAGGTAACTGACCTTCTCACTAAATTACTTTAGGTTACGTAAGTATGTTTTTTCAGATTCTCTTGAAATTCTTCTTTAGATATACCTAAAGTATCTACATTTATTATTTCTTTATTTAGATAGTGTTTTAGCTTTGTTTCAAATGCAGAATCGATTTCTGCACTTTTACACGAATCAACTACCTAGTTGATTCGTGTAAAAGTAATAAGATTTATGATATATTTTGTAAGCATTTGAATGAAAGTTTTTATCAGCTTTATTTAATTTAAGATGGCACCACACACACAGGAGGAAGTTATAACAGAAGATTGGAATCGACCTTACACGAGAGAGCAAGCTGCATTTCCTGCTGTATGTATAAAAAGCTTACAACAAATATACCTATTGTAATTAATAAATTACCTATTGTACTGTGAATAAATTTAAAATCCATACCTAAACGCTCAGAAATTGTGATCAATGCTCACAAAATTGTGTTCATAAAACATGACTGACTTCCGTTTTTCCAACTAACTATAACTTGGGTGTCTTTAAATCAAGCGTGAATAGGTATCTTCTAGGCAAGCGTGCACCATCTTAGGCTGCATCTTCACTTACCATCTGGTGAGATCGCAGACAAGCGTTAGTCTATATATTAAAAAAAAAAAACTTCACAATATTTGGGGAGCAAAACTTGGAGTCAATCTATTTTTAACCGACTTCCAAAAAGGAGGAGGTTATCAATTCGGCCGGTATCTTTTTTTTTTTTTTTTTTTTTTCTATGTATGCCCGCCGATTACTCCGAGGTTACTGGACCGATTCACGAGATTTTTTTTTAATCGACAGAAGAAGCTCGCGAAATGGTCCCATAAAAATTTTTACCTTCAACTCCTCAAGCCTGATGCTGCAGGGGTATTTCCCCCCTAAATTATGGGACTTTAGAAACCGTCGTTTACGAATTAGTATGCTTGGCCTAAGCATATACTAGATCATAGAGCTCCAGGTCCTACTCTTCAATCCTGATGCTGCAGGGTACTGCCCACCTAAATTATAGGGATGTGGGAACTGCTAATCATGAATTGTTACTGTATGTAATAAGCATATACTACACCATCGAGGTCTAGGTTCTAGCTCCTCAATCCTGATGCTGCAGGGTACTGCCCACCTAAATCGTAGAGATTTAGGAACTGCTAATCATGAATTGTTATTGTATGTAATAAGCATTTACTACTCCATCGAGGTCTAGGTTCTAGCTCCTCAATCCTGATGCTGCAGGGTACTGCCCTCTTTAACTGTGAGGATTTGGGAACTTTCGCTTGCGAATTGATATTGTTAGTATCAAGCATATTCTACATCGTAGAATTCAAGGTCCTCGCTCTTCAATACTGATGCTGCAGGGGTACTGCCTACCTAAACTGTGAGGATTTAGGAACTGTCGTTTACGAATTGATATTGTTGGTACCAAGCATATACTACATCATAATGCTCAAGGTTCTAGCTCCTCAATCCTGATGCTGCAGAGTTGGAGGAATTACGAACTGACGCTTTCGAACTGATATTGTTGGTAGAAAGAGAGCAGGGACAAGCTCCACTAAAAAGCTTAAAATAAAAATTCTTTTCAAAAAACCGACTTCAAACGCCACTACAAAGTATAAAAATAATTTTATTTTGTACACGTTTGTTGAAGTCGGGCGGGCTTAACTAGAAACAATGAAATCGATGCGCGACGCTTATCTTATGGTAACATATAAGAGACACGCTTATTGAAATCGGGCGAGCATCGCGTATCGGTATCATCGTTTCTATTTAAGCCGCCCGACTTCAACAAACGTGTACAAAATAAAATTATTTTTATACTTTGTAGTGGCGTTTGAAGTCGGTTTTTTGAAAAGAATTTTTATACTTATTAGCCTCTAAAACTTGGAGCCTATTGGAATCTTTCCTATTTAGAACACTATTTAGATAGGGAAATAAATTCTTCACGTCTAATAATAATAAAAAATCCTTATCTAAATATTGTTCTTTAAACATTATCCCTAAATCCTAATACAGAAATTAGTAGAGTAGTTAAGTAAATATTGAGACAAAAATGTGGCAATCATGCAATAAGTATCTGTTTTATTTTCAGTCATTTGTAAAGGGAGAGACGAAAATTTGGCCAACAGTGAGTCGCATTGATGACATGTACGGCGATAAGCATCTTGTCTGTACCTGCCCCCCCGTGATCGATGATTTTTAATCTAAGGACATTATAAAGAATTGTAAATAAAATAAACACAAATGCGGTCGCAAATCGTGTTTAATTTCTCAATATTGTCGTATAATAAATAATTATTGTTATCTTTTAATATTCTGCTTTTTATTTTACGAAGATAGAATTTGTTATTCTAGGTCCGTATAAATAGTTAATTGCCATTAATTATATTGACTCGGAACAAGTTAACTAGAATAATACTTATACAAATATTGCGCAGAATTTTCATCTATTAATTAGATACAGTCAAGGCAACTTGTTTGTTTAGTTTTCTTCTACAATATTATTAAAGCTCAATTAAGTAGAATAAGACGTACGGATTGCTTCAAATTTTTGACTTTTTTTCCAACATTATAACAAATCACTATGAAGCTGTACACATTCCAAATTGGCCATAAAGCGAATTTGATATTAATAACATGTTTTTTATCTTATAATAAAAATTACAGCGCTAATTATAATTATTATCAAACTCACCAAAACACTGGCTGGGCAATACAACAATCATTAAAATAAATCAGTCAAAAATCTTATCTAACGTTTAAATTAAGTCGCACTCCAACAAAAATGCGTATAAAATACTCATTAAAATGATATTAGTTTACATGATTATATAAAACAAAGTTTTGTTCATCGGAACTTTCCACGTGCTTATTTTTGAGGGGAACTAACTGTTTCTTTTGGATACATGCCTAACCTTACCCCTAGATCCTTTGGCAAACGCATCGCTGGCCGAGTTGGAAATGGATGGTAAGAGCCGGTTGACGGACTACGCGGATACGAAAGCGAAGATAAGGTATCAGTTTCTAGGAGTGATGTTATAGCGCTTGATGTGTCGTCGGATTCAAATCTGGTTTTGTCACTCTTTTCGGTAGGATCCTTAGGCAGTGTTGGTGTTTCTCTCTTCGGAAAAATTTTTGGTGATATCGGTGTAGATACTTGGTCTAATGATGTTATTTGGCATAATGTGTCACTAGAATTACTTTTTGCACCCATAGGGGAATCATCATCCACCGAAGGTTCGTATGTAAAGCTAATAGAAGATGTAACTCTGTTAGAAAAATCACTAAATGTATTAAGGCTATTATCGGTTTTTAAAACACTTTCAAAGATTTTCGGACTTTGGTCGTCCATTTTGTTGACTACGTCACCTGCTTTCGATGATCGAAAATCATTGTATTTCGTTGATGTTGAGAGTGGATGGTTAAAATCATCTGAAGTAAATAGCTTTTCATATGTCGACGTATCTTTTATTTCAGAAGATGGTTGTGAACCTGATATCTTTGATGAGTCACTAGAAAAAGAATATCGTACCCATTCCTCAGTTGTAGCGTGAAGTATCCTCTGTTGCAAATCGCTATGTACCGAAATATTACTTTCTTTATCTTTATCTTTTCTTCTGTGTTCATCATCGAGGGTATCTATTTGACCTAAGTTGCTTTTATAATTACATTTTGCTAAAAACCCCTTATTTTCCCAGCCATAGAAATCAGTTTTGTTACCGAGACATTCAATGCTAGGGGTCTTAATACTTTTTAACTCAAATTCGTCGGATCCTGCTTGAGTATTACGTACCTCGTATGAAAATGGGTCATCGATTGAAATTGGTCTAACTCTAAGAAAATCATTTTTGTCAGATAATTCGTCTTTAGAAGTTCGTTTTATACATCCAATCAATGAATCTGAGGTCGATTCTTTAAGTATAGGTGAATCCAGTATTTTTGGTTCTGATAGTTTTGTGGGAGTAGAACTATCCTTAATTTTTCTATCCATAATATCTTCTACACGTTTTCTGTCTTGGGACTGACTATTAAGAGCAGCAGAAATGTTTTGTTTCGTTAAAATTCGACTGAGTATTTGTGAGTTTTCTTGTATTATTTGCAGAGCTCTTTCACTGTTCTTTCGCCCAGAGCGTAACATGTATTCTTTTGAAGAATCCTTATTTGGAGATGATTCTTCAAGTATTGCTCGTTTAGTATCGACAGGTTCATTTTTACTGCTGTATAACTTTCTATCAGCCATTTCTGCCTCTATTGTTTTATTTTCCCTTGAATCTGGACTAACGGATTTTTTGCATACAAAACTGTGAGTTTGTGGCAAGGAAGAAGCTCGTTCAGAATCATTTTTTAAGTTGTTTTCATTATGATTATTTTGTAATGTTAAGGAGTCTGGCTTCTTAGGTAGTCTTGAATTTCTTCTGATAGCCCGCCTACTTGGAATATCAAAATTATTAGGATCCGTTAGTCTCGCCCCAAAAAATTCAGGACTATGTTCAAAATATTTATCAATTTTCAACTGAATAGGAGGTTCGTCTTCACTTACAATAAGGCTTTCAGATCCAGGACTATCAGGTGGACTTTCAGCATCTGAAATACCTTTGTCAGATAAATCAATATCAGGAACAAAATTGGGATACATAGCAAAACTATCAATTATGTCAGGCGGCCTTACAGTTACAGCAGCTGGCATGGCAGATGTAGATGGTCGTCTTAATTCATTTGTGTATGATGCACCATGTTCAACAACACAATGACAAGGAGATAAATCGATAGGGCTTAATTTCATTACATTTTTACATTTGGAAACGGTTGCATTCTTATGATTTCTTCTTTCTTCATAATCTCGACGAAACGGATCATTTCTTTCATACTCAATCCGATGATGGCGAACACATTTAAATGGACTTACTGGAGCGCAAGATTTTTCCTCACTACTAATAATGTGACTATCTTTTAATTTTGATTCAAAACCATCTATATAAATACGCAATGGTTCACCAGCAGCTGAATCGAGATATTCAGTAATATTTTTTACATTCTTATCTTCCAGTATAATATTTTTATCAGTTGCAGATGAACAAGGTTTTATTGATTCTTTGACAAGACGTGATGGGCTGGACTTAGTTTCTTTACATGTTGGAGTACTTTGTACAGTAGGATGTTTCTTATTTTTAGAGCCATGACTTTTATTTTCTTTATCGTCATTAGATAATTCCTGATCAGAATCACTTGCTTTTTCGTTTTCATCACAAAGACTAGTATCTGTACTAGATTCCGATCGCAACGAATATGAAGAGCTTTCACTGGAGCTACGTGATCGAATTGAAGCAATCATTTCATTAGCTTCTATTTCAGATACTATAACACCATCTCCAATTTCGTCTAAGTCAATGGAAGCTTTCCTTGTAAGTTCTAATGCTTTTTCTTTTTTAATATCTTTCCATTTTACTGAGTTTCTTCTGTTTAAGGTCTTTCGAGTTTTCTCTTCTTCCCAACTAATAGTGTCGTCCATGATTTTTTCTTTACGTTCTTCTGGGTTTTCTTTTATAGGTGTCGTTTGCCGGGATGGTGGTATTGCGCCTGGAGGGGGGCCAAGCCTTCGACCTCTTGAACTGACTATAGCACTTTTTCCTAAGAGTAAATTGTTCACTGTGAGTGAAGTGGGCGATGTGGGAACACCAACTGAAAAACAAACAAATTGTTGAAGTTTTCTAATAAATTTTTAGTTATTCCTATTCGTATTTCAGTAGTAGTTCAAAATTGAATGTACCTGCTGCATGACGAGCACATGCAGCCGCTAGTATGACGTGAGCTTGCCGTTGCCGTTCGCGAAGCCGAGCGTATTGCCTTTTTAGCGCTCCGATATCCAGCGACAACCTATCACCAGCACCCGAACGGTCTTCACGTCTAGGCAGCACCTACATTAATGTGAATATAAATATAAATCATCGATAAAGAACGATCAATCGAGCTTTATGTGAGAAATGTGTTTACCGTAGCCAAAGCCATTTTATTTCCATCATCACTCGAGTCGCCTTCATCTTCAGAATAAAAAAGACGTAACCCCCGCTTTGTCACTGACTGCACCTGCGGACACAAAGTATATTAGTCAGCGCACATAAAGTGTACTTGATGCCGCAGTGGACTTACGGGATAAGTATCTACCAGTGCCTACGACCACATTCACCAAGAAACAAAGAATACCTATCTGTCATACATTGTCTGTTGGTTCTTACAACCTCAAATAGTGCAATTCACCTCTGCAAAGTCCCTCATATACAAAGTTTTATAATATACATAAGAAACAAATAAAAAGGCTGCAAATATTGTTCTTCTGGTTTCCGTTTTTTCGACAGGTACCCAAATTGTTCAATTTGGGTACCTGCAAATCAAGAAAGATTAAACATTTTCTACGCAAACGTGTTTCATCGTAGACTGCATAATACTTACCTCAGGTTTGATTACAGTCAAGTCAAGCTTCATATTAAAGAAAAACACCTACCGCAGATTGTAAAGGAGGATGGTATACAGGTGGGGCGTTTGGTGGTGTCGGCGGGGCTACCCTGTATCTGTGCAGACTCCTGAGACGCGGCAGTTCAGGCGCGGAGTTGAAGGCAACCACTCTTGCCACGAGACTCTCGCCCGCTTCCCACACCGCTCCAACGCCGCCGCCCATACAGCTGTAGAACTCATCCGCCGATCGCGCTGATAGAATACGACTGGAATAGAATACGAACTTATATTACAGAAATCCTTTGTGGGATTGAGGGCACGCTATGTGTGTGTCTGTGTGTGAACGTATATGATTCCCAAGGAATTACATATAAGATTTGCCATTCCAAAAATAATAGAATAGGTCGGTAAAGTCCTGACTTTTCATTATTCGTCTATAGTAAATAAATAATTTAGATTTTTTTTACTCTTATTTTGTATTTAATACTTATTTAAGTTTGTTAAAGTTGACATCGTTATGGATGTCTATCCAGACTTTTGGAAGTGTAGCTTCACTGTTCAACTTCGTTGAGTTAGATAAGTAATACAGAAGGGAATTTGAAAAAATAAAATCTATCATGATTTTCCTAAATGGTGTGCCGTTGAGTTGTTTTGGTCATATTGTGGAAAGCTAACTTTGAATTGAAATATGGAATAAAATCTTTCTTGGTTTAATGACTTTTCTCAGCGTCAAGCCGATATCCTCCTTGTGAGGATTTTCCTACGCTGCGTCTTGCGATACGATGTTCCATTGTAGCTTTTTGGGATCCGAAGTCTATCGGTTCTTTGAGCTGTATCAAGATGATGGGATGATTCCAAGAAAGTTGTTGGATGCAAGTGTCACAAGATCGTGTTTTGTGGTAATCCTTGGAAGAGACATACCTATATCGTAAGAGTGTCTATCGGTTGCGACGAGGATGACTTAAAAAATTTAAAGTAGAAGAATTTTGACTAACTTTGAAAACTAAAAAAAAATAATGATAATATACAAACTCTTGAAGCATGTCCCAAATAGCGAGGGCGGTAAGTAGCAGGACCTCGTTGCCATCGAGCAGAATCAGATCCCAGATCCTCAGCAGCGCTTCCCGCGGTAGCCATGTGGCGTACAGTGTAAGAAACCATTGCATTGTAAACACATCTGGCAATGGAGGCTCTACGCCGCCACCTGAAAAAGATAAATATTGGAGCATTTCATGATTTCCTGCAGTCTAGTCTGCAGTTTAGTTTGACGTAAACACAAACACTAGTTATTGTGTAGTAACATGTTTATTATGGAAATATGTGGTACCCTCCTACCCTCACACCTAATTCACACTTCTCACCGAAGGTTGCTTGGTAGAGGTTTTGATTTTGTTTTTTTTTGTTTGAAAGATGAATTAGTTGGAAGTGTTCTTATCTTTGTTTGATGAAAATCGGTCCAAGATGGCCGCCGCCACAAAATGGCGGATTACATATTTTTCCACAACTCCCTCAATATGGGTATCAAATGAAAAGGTTCAAATCCACACACACTATGATAAGTTTCAAATCCAGATGACCGCCACTACAAAATGGCGAATTACATATTTTTTATTTATTTCACATGTTTTAAAACCCAAAGGTAAAAGTTTCATCGTGACGCATAAACTTTTTTTTTTGGGGCAAACAATGTATTGAAGAGGGGCTATCTCCTTTATACTTGTTATTCCTTTTTCTTGTCTGCAATAAAATTTATATCTATCTGTCTGTCCGTCTGACTGTCCGTTCGTCCGTCTGTCAGTCTCTCTAGTATCTATGTGATAATGATACATACCATCTGATATCCTTTGCAAATGATCCATGTGCTGGGCTAAGCGAGGTAGTCTTATTCTTAACAGGTCTCTGAAAGCAGCCATGTCTGCCGACAAACCACGCAGGTCATCGGCAAAATAGCCCTCGGGCAACACGGCCTCCACTAAATATATCATAACCTGAAATATAGTCATTATTAGTGTTGAGTAGGACATACAAGAGGCGGTACATTTGTCCCGTACATGACGTGAAAATGTACGAGCGGCTCAACATTTCAAAATGTACTACTTCACATTTTTTGTCGCGGTAGTCGCGTTACTCATATTTTTGAGGCTGAGGCGATTCAGTATATACTCATTACTTCAAATGTAATGCCAAGCTACAGTACGCTTCACCTCATTTGAAGTGGGAAAATGTACTGGCTCAGTACAAAAAAGAGGCCACTCTTAAAAACTCTTTTTCAAGTCATGTCCTACCCAACACTAGTCATTATTGAGCTTACAAACATTAGAACTTTCGCCTAAGTTAATTCATTGGTCTGTGTATGAAGGGCTTACATACAAGACAACCTTTTACAATTATATAATAGTAAAAGGGAATCTAATACGTAACTATTGAATAGTAGAAATATTATGTACTCAAAATTTTAAACTAAGTATGTTAAATTATTCTGTTGTTTATGCTTTAAGTTCGTAGGTCTAAATTACCTTTAACGAATCAGATTCTGATTTTTCCATAACTTCTAAAATTATAGCGGCTAACATATTGAAACCTTGGCAATAACCGACATCCTTATTCCATCTGAAATTGTTAATATAAAAACAAGTGTTAGGTACCTACAAGCATTCTTCAGGAAAAATTCAGAGAGAAAACCTTCGTTAACAAACTCGGTAAGAATTACATATTATAAAGTGAATTATTATAAACTGATGACTGAATTAGAACCAGATAGTGGACACTAAGCTACAAGACACTGGCATACCTGCTGTCCAAAAATTTTTTTTTTTGTCCCTACCTACCCAGTAAAATAGCAGTGTATCATAGACAACATTTTTTTTATTAGGAGAGGTTTGGCCTTTGGGCCTTTGGCGATGAAAATTACTTGGAGCGCAGTATTGATCAATGATCAAGAACTAAGTGCATACTTATTGAGTATGTCGGGTGACCTCAAAATTTGGCAGTAAAATATTTCTCGCGCATCCATCTCGCGGGTGATAGTCTGTCCTTGAATTAATTAGGTTTTTCTATAGATATAGTTCGGTAATAAAGGTACTAATAAAATGAGAACTGAAGCTTTACCTAGCATACGCTAACAATACCCTACGCAGCATTGCTTGGTTCTCCCGACCTTCCGCTCCACAAAACAGAGAACAACCCGTTCTGTGCAGATCCTGTAATAAAATTAATTGCTTTGAAATAGTAGGACAACTAAACAAAAGAAAATTATATAAAATATTGCAATATAACTTTACGTAAGTCAGTTTTTACAAGAGCGATTGCCATCTGACCTCCCCAACCCTTGAAGACCGAGTTGGTAACAATATAAATGGGAAACGTGTACAGTCCCAAAGGGTTCAACGTAAAATTTACCTTAAGTATCTGCGCGCTGAGTTCATTATCATCGGGCAGGGCGGTTCCTCGGAAACAGGCCCTCTCGGCGACCGGCCAGTCGATGCCCCGGGCGGTCAAGTGCCGTTCTGCTAGCGTCTGCCATAGCTGAAATGTCATCGAGACCCCAATTAATATGAGAATGAAACCGTGTCATTAGAAAACCTACCTATCTTCACCGACTTAAAATAAGGAGGTTTCCAATTTGGTATATTTTTGTTTTTTTTTTATTTGATGACAAGATATGCCCTTGACTGCGACCTCACCTGATGGTAAGTAACGATGCAGTCTAAGATGGAAGTAGGCTAACTTGGAAGGGATATAGCAGTGTAAACTCAACCCATACCCTAATCGGTTTCTACACGCCATCGTACCGGAAGGCTAAATCTACTAGGCGGCACGTCTTTGACGGTAGGGTGGTAACTAGCCACGGCCAAAGCCTCCCACCAGACCAGACCAGAGACAATTTAGAAATTATAAATTCCTAAATTGTTCCCGCCGGGAATCGAACCCGAGACCTCCCAGTTATAAGACCACAGCGCTCACCACTGTACAAGATTTTAATGGTATTTTCTGCGTCTTTTTTATTTTTTATTTTTGTGGGGTACAAAGAAATTTCCTATCTTTTGTTTCTTTTTCCTAGCTTTATTCTGCGGGAACCATTTGTTTACCCTGGATAAACGTACCCTTAAGTTACATTAGTTACTTAAGGTAGGTACTTTAAGTTACTTTCTATTGCATATGTTCTATCTTATCGATGCATTGCTCCGTTCATAGAAATCACTGCTATGTGATTGATGGATAAACCAATAGGTAAACAAGCACACTTTTGCAATTTATAATATTAAAAGGCTCATATATTAAAAGTGTGTACCTATATGTCGGTAACTTTAAATATAATATATAACTTTTAATTCTTTACTACACTTTTAATATATGACAGATGAGTGTATATATTATGTACGTAACTTTTGCAGTACGAGTTTATAAAATGTCTTCTTTTGCTTCTTACAATATAGGACTATTCGTAATCTCTAGAATTATTGTCATCCTGCAGCCGAGCCGGAGGAGGGCAAAAGTCCAATAGGTTTTTAAATATTATTCTCATTCATACATTTCATTCGAGAGGAGACTTGATGATTTGACTTGAGATGTGATGAATGAATGATTAGATTCTTTACAAACTGGTAGAAATACTAAAAGCCCATTGTTGACGATATGTACCTGTGTTCGATAGGCTATTTACATAACAAGCGGCAAACAAACTTTGATTAGCATTGAGAAAAGCTCTTTCGTTTCAGTTTGGTTTCAGTTAAGAGCTTTGCCAAAGTTTATAACAAAATCGTGTCTAAAAATAGATACCTAATTTTTGTTCATTTAGATTTTAGAACCTTACCTACCTATTTAGCTTTGTAATGTAAATGCCCCTGTTCGGTGAAATATATAGCTAATAAGTAATTAAAGTAAAGGGATAAAATGACTATTACGTGATATATTTAGTTAACACTCGGAAAATTATCTACTGTATGCAACAGAAGATGTATAGGTACTTATGGTATGATGTACGTTCATGAATAACAAAATCTTATTAAGTATTTACCTATTCTGCATCAGAATGTCGAACTTGAGACCAAGGGAAAAGGATTTGAGCTCTGTGTTTAAACTGTTCAAGTTGAGGTTAACTATGCGTAATTCTGTAATTTGGTATGGAAATTAACTTTTGGGAGAACGTCATTATTTGATACGTCTTTAAAGACAGAGTTATGCTCATTTACCTTTTAACCAGAAGTTATCTTGATAAACACCTTAAAATAGGATTTAAACTTATCTACTACTAAATCTTTCGAGGAAAAACGATATGATGTCAACTGCCACTAGATTCCCAGGGTGTAGAGTTAACAGGGCTCTTGATCCCGGCCCCCCCATGTTGACTCTTTTGGGTCAACGTGGGGCCAACAATCAAATGATTGTTACCAAAATGTGGATATTCATTAATTACAATCGAAAATACAACATGTAAGAATAACATTTGTAAAAACAGAAATTAAGTCGGTCAAAAACCAAATAAATTATAAGCTGCGACTGTCTCGATCCGTCTCTTTCTAAACGAAATTCTGCATGAAAAGCGTATGGAGATATTGAATCGTGACGTCATGTTGCAATAGCGCTCTCTTTTTCTAACAGGAAACTTAAAAGCTCTATATTTTTGAGACCAGTTAAGATATTAAAAAAGAAAAATGACATTGTGTTTAATCTTATTATTTTAACTATATATAAAGAAAAATATAGTCAAATACCTGAGCAATTATAATTTATAACCCCAGGGGGTGTGTGACTTCAAATCGGCGAAAAAGAGTTCGTTAAAATATTGTGTACATGTAGAATTGAACTTACCTTCCTGCGAAAGTGTTGTGGTACTCCAGCAGGAAGGCGCGCCACTAGCCGCATGGCGTGCAGCCATTCCGTGAACCCTCCTTCCCCGGGCCCTTCCGAGCTGGGCGCCACACCGAAGCGCGCGCTTGTATCGCCAGCTACCATAACAAAACATCGACTTAAGGCGATAAAGGGGAAATAAATATTTTAGCTTAGGGTAATATATTTTTTCCAATATTTTTATCTATCCAAGTATTAGTGCTTGCGAGATAACTGCTAGATACAAAATTATTATACATTATAAACATCGACATAGATACATAGACACGAACATAAGAACACAAAACTTGTACCTACATCACGCTACGATGTCTGTGATCGAAGTACGATGTCGTTATCTAATTAATCAACAATATTTTTTGTTACTTACTTGCTTGAATATAGGTATTATCGGCTTTTCAATTCAAAATTAGGTGCTTACAAAGTTTATCTCAATTATTATATATCGCGTAGATAGCGCTCCGAACGTCGCCAATGCCCATGCTACTAACAAATGCACGGCCGACTATGCATGTTAGTTGAACAAGGTTAGTGTTCGGAACGCCATATCTAGTAGGTACGTAGTACATTATAAACTGGTAAGGCATGAATAGAAATATTACAATATCGAGCCTGAGAAATAGACGATTGGCTAGCCTCGTAGAGCGTTGTATTTGTCACTGTGACATTTTCTCACTTCATGCAACAGGGACAATTTTCTTCGATGCCGAAGTGAGCCGATGTTTATCGTGATATTTTTAATGGCTACAATAATTATTTGCAGCTTTAATTGACCACCAACTGCTTGGATACTTCCTTGCAGCAGTGTATTTCATAATATCAACTGCAATGTTATGTCTGTACTGCCAATGTCGCCAAATGTGATCTATCTTTGAGTTATAATTGCAAAAATACACATCAATACCAACTATTGTCAAAAGTAATAAGTAATTGAAAAATGCAATAAATTAATATAGGTATAAGTATCTAATACCTATTGTTTATCATTCCTAATCGGCACATCCTTTGATATTTACTAAACACCATATTATTAATAAAAAATAGATACGTAATAAATTAAGATCCATATTATGTATTTTAATGAATGATCATTTTATGTTTTAATTGTTGCAGTATTTAAAAGTAATGCGTCAATTGTTTTTTAATCACCATAATAAACTACACAACGTCTTCCTCATGAAGGAACTTAACCTTGATCAAGTAGTTCGAATTAATCTATCCGATTGTTAATTTAATTTGTGATAATAGAGCTAAATAAATCGATAGAGAATAAAAACATTACTCTAACGTTATCTGTATTAAACGGTATTCCCTTCGTTAGTTCATATAGCACTGAGTTTCCAATGCAGTACCTGAGGCTGTCCTTGCAGAACTTGCCAAGTTCCTGAGGGAGTTCAGAATAGCACTCATCTGTCCTGTACGACGCGTACATTTGACACCAAATGCATATCCTTACAACTGCACTGACACTGAGTTACTTAACGATTGAATAACAACATTGTGCAAGCACGTCATTTTCTACTTTAAGTGTGTAAGAATTTCGACGATTCGGCCTGCGATGCACAAAGTAAAGCTAAGGAAATGTTGCGGAAGTCGAAATGTGCCATATTTTCAAAACATTTATTACGCGGAGCAGCTGATGCGATGTTTACTGAGCGAGTCCCGAATGCGTTGGGGCTGCCCACCCTCTACTAGCTCACTGGATAGCTTTAATTTTAAATCGATGCGCGGATAACAGCAAAGACGAAATTGGTTATGCCGATGTAACGTGTGGCGGTATATGTCTGTCTGGAGCATGCGCAACTGGGCACAGGACTATTATCTGTGTGTGTGTGTTGTCTATTGATTTCGCAGTTGTGTACGTCAGTCACCGACACGGCATTGTAAAAAGCACCGTGTCTACTTGCTCGTAGATGTGCGTAGGTTATTTTGAGCCACTGAATGAAACGTGCGTCTTGCTTCGCTATTCATAGAGGCACACTGCTGAATACTCTATGAAAGCCTATGTATTGCGATTTTAAAACTCCCTCGTATAAAACTCAAGCAGGTTTTTACATCTGTCTGTCTTTATTTGTCCGGGCTAATTTTCGGTACAGCTGAAACAATTTTGACGGAATGTTACAGACAGCAGAGCCATATACAGAGTGTGATCAAGGTTACTTTTTATTACCTACACATTTACTGCGCATTTACACTTAATATATTACACATTTTCACGGCCTACGCTTAAACCAGATTGGTTTAAGCATTGATTTGAGATTGGCATTGAGATATGTAGATTAAAATAGATGTAGATAGAAAGATTTTCATCTCGGGAAAACAATGACTTCCTTACAGGATTTTTAAAAACGATGTACCTACAAACTAGCTTTTTTCACATTCCTACTTAGTTGACATCAATATAAATTACAAGCCTTTTGTATATTTAATTGCCGATAAAATTAATGTGTGTAAACAAAGCTGACCCCATTTCTGATGAAGGTAAACAAACTTGATATAGGTACAGTACCTACTTCTATACAAAGCAGATTACCTACCATTTTCAGGTTTTTGCTGGTGGGTATAAATATAATATTCTCATCATCGTCTCGACCATCACCGTCCGACTTCTGGCACAGATCTTCTCTCGTATGAGAAAGGTGAAGGCCATGGTACACCACGATCACCAAGTAGTTTGCAGCAATAAGTTGGGTTACTTCACAGCCCTTTAAGAACTTTACAGAGTTCTTTCAAGCATGCAGGTTTCCTCACGATTTTTTCTTCACCGTTAAAGCAAGTAATTCGTAATTTCTTAAAACTTGAGCACAACAAAACTCCGTAAAGAACACTGAACTCTGAACCCCTGCAGGATGAGCATGGGCAGGGGACATACTACCCACGGGGAAAGGATAAAATGTTTATCTCCTCGCTCAGTTTTATCCACCCGTCGAGCATGAGCAAAACGGTGGAAATAATATCCACAGTGGATATACAGAAATATACCTACTTCTTCTTTCCCCTGTCACCATTACCATAGGGAGAAAATAAAATTATACATCTTGTCAGTGGATAAAATCGGGGATAAAATTTTTGTGTCCTGCCCATGCTCACCTAGCTGAGTTATCATCGATGAAATAAACATAGTCGTATTATAGGGCAGAAGTAGGGCAGAAGTATTTATTATACAGAATATAATATAGTACGTATAGTAGGAATAAATAATTTGGGTTGAGTACTTACGTGACATGAATAAAATCCTCAGTATCTGTATAAGTGAGTATTTACCATATTATTAGAAGTTAACATAAAGTAAGGCTTTGTACGTACTTATATGACGTATGAGTACAGTAAAAGCCGCGCAAAGCTTCTTTTGCTGTCGGTGTAGTCGATCTCGCACACGCAAACATCTTGCTAAGTTCTCACCCGCTATTTGCAAACTGCTTTTCCATTCCTCGGCTTGCTCTCTTAGTTCATGAATGGCTATAAAATTATCGGCGCTCTTACTTTTATCAGGTAGTAAGTAGATAGCTAGCTGATGCCCGCGATTTCCTCCGCGTGTATTTAGTTGTTAAAATCTAGTGGGAACTCTTATATTTTCCGGGATAAAAAGCAGCCTATGCCACTCTTCAAATCCTCAAATCTATTCATGCAAAAAATTACGTCGATCCGTAGCTCTGTTACAGCATGATTAAAGGACAAACCAACTAACAGAAACACTTTCGCATTTATAATAAAATATATCTTTATCGTTAAAAAATGTATCTTTGAATAAAAAATCCATCATGTTGCCATTAGTAGATACTTTATTTTAATTATTCAATGCACGAAGGTTCCTATTCCTAGCACAAGCATAACGCATAGTTGGAGGGGAAATGTTACGCATAAATACGCTATTTTCTTATAAAAAATAGCATAAATTATTACTTACTTAACGACTCCAGATAACTGCGTTCGATAGCATTAGTTTGTTCCCCACAGTTTGACTGTGACGATGTGATCGACGCGGTTGTGGTAGATCTAAATAAAACAAATGCAATAAGTATACTTACTTACTTATTATATTCATAGTAAATATCAAATTCATAATACAGTTGTATCCCTACCTACCTAAAAACTATGACTTAACATGCATCTAAAGGTCGTCGTCCCATTAGGTATAATATGGCAGGTAATTTCCTATAGAGTAGACATCTCAAGCGGCATACCTATAAGGTGTTTTTGACGATCTTTGCGAGTGACCTATTGTAAATTTTCTGGTGGAAGACTTTGGCCGCGGATATTCTGTTTAAAACACTCCGAAAACAATAAGTTCATGGTACCCTTGACTAAGTCCAACGGCGCTGCTACAACTCCAGTCGTGTTGATCCGCGTAAATATCGTTCAATAGCACTTCTATCAAATCCTTTACTTCTAGTTTCTGTAAGTGTAGCAAACAAAGAATAGTCAGTTACCGGCTATGCTTCAGAGTCTATTTTTGCGTTACTTCTTTTGTCCTTATTAATTATTGGCAAAATTTGATGAGGAAACCTGCACGCCTGAGAGTTCCCCATAATGTTCTCGAAGGTGTGCAAAGTCCGCCAATTTGCATTGGGCCAGCGTGGGGGACTATGGCCTATATTCCTTCTCGGAGAGGTGACCTGGATTGCTGATGATGATGACAATAATGGCTAAGGTGGTGGTGGCATTTGCCTGTATGACACTTACGCCCTTAAAGGACTCACTACTCAATCCAAGTCTCTCAGAGAAGAGTCCACCACGCTTGCTCAATGTAAATTGGCAGACTTCACACACATTTCAGAATATTATGGAGAACTCTCAGGCGTGCAGGTTTCCTAACGATGTTTTCGCATGTGATTTTTAATTATGTAAATGCACATAACTCCGAAAAGTCGACCTAACCACTGCACTAGGCTATCACTGGTCTTAAGTTATCATTGCTCTTAAGATGTAATAGCTTTGTTCTTGAAAATGCCAAAAGATACCCAAATTCTAAGTCTTGGAAGAGAGTTCTTAACACTAGCTGTGTGGAACTCTGTTTCGTTTCAGTAGATAGGATAATGATGGCATACCTACTCGTATCATCAGTCGCATCTACTTGAAGAAAAAATAAAAATTTTCAAAATTACCTGTTGATGGTTTTTGATAGGCGGCGGTGGCGGGATATTTATTTGTTTTTGTCTGCAGTTAACTTTTGGTACTTTAATTTTTTTAGATTTTCTTCTCTCCGCCTTCGATTTTGCGACGTAAAGCGATGAAAAATCTAATTCAAATTTCACTACTTGTAGGTTTATTGGTTGATCTATTGTTATTGTTTTCATGATTACGAATTGATAATGAAACTGTCACTCAAACTTGACATGTACGTACGTATTGGTACGTAAAGACACTAATTTTTTTCTGGATATTCATTTGATCTAACCTATTTTGTTCTAAAAACAAGTTGTTATGAGCGATTACTGTACAGGACTGCTCGCTGAAGGCGGCGGGGACGCCTGATAGAGTCACCCACTCATTTGTTCGTCCTGATAATATCATTGATAACGCTTAATATATTCGTTTGAATGTATACCAAATGAGCTAAACCGAAAGGCGTACCTAAGCTCGAATCAAATGAAGCGAATTGGTCTAACTACACTGGTGTGTTTTCAACTTGCGTAGAGGTGTGTACGGCGTAAGCTACCGAAGCTATGCATACGTCTGTCCATGCGCTGAAATGTCCCAATCAACATAAGCTACTGCTAGCGAACAAGGCATGCGTATGGCATACGTCTGGGTAGTAAACGCAAGCGTCAAAGTTCTAACGCAAGTTGAAACGCAATAATTTGAAAGCGCACCCCAGTGTTAGTTATACCTCATTTTCAACTTACGCTAGATGCATGCGCTTACTGCCTAGACTCGTGGTTGTATGGAATGGCTCGTGTTCGCTCGCAATAGCGCGTTATCACACTCTATAACGCACGCAATACCAGAAGCATCAAGTAGGTAGCTTTCCCGCCACTTTTCCTTTACATACTTCTCGCACAGTCTTGATTGAATGCAAAGACAATGTAGAGCTGTTGGAAAGAGAGAAGTTGTTGGATTGTATCTAGCTATTTCAACTTCACATAAGTGTTCCTAATTCGGTACGCATGGGGAAAAAGAAAACCTACTTACGCAACAACTCCTTTAGGTAATTCAACAATACTTATGTAAATTTATGTATCTGGAGGAAAACTGCCTTCGTCCTTATTGATAAAAATTGTTTTATCTTTCGTCTGTTACTATGTTACACGCTAGAATAGGATAATAAGTTTAAAAAAACCTATCCATGGGAAAAGTCGCTTGATCATGATTATTTAAATAATAAATATTCGTATGTACTGATCCTAATGTTTGCATTGCACTTCCATTCGTACGTTTATGTTTGCAGTCGAAAAATAATACATAAAAAAATCTCGTGAATCGGTTCAGAAACCCCGGAAAAATCGGTGGACATACATATAAAAAAAGATACCGGCCGAATTGATAACCTTCTCCTTTTTGGAAGTCGGTTAAAAAACTTTGAATATTAAGATCTTGAAGAATTTAGCCCAAAATTTTTTTTCCTCCATGGTTAAGATAAATAAGAGGATAATAATCTTCTTCATATAAGAGCTCTTTAAATCCTTGCGCAAAACCTCATTGTCTGGAATTTTCCATGATTAGATAATAGTCAAGTACATATTTGTTTCCATGGAAACTATTTGTCACAGATCAATGTGTCACCGTTTGTGTCCAGAAGTAAAACGTTTTTGAGCCCGTATTTTTTGCTTTATAATTTTATTGGTTACGTATGATGAGTGAGGGTGAAAAGCCTGTTCAAGAGCCTCAACCTGGCTTCTGCTCCGCCACCTGCGTCGACAGGGCAAGTCTCCAACAGGAAATCCAGAAACCCGAACCTAAGACCTCTGATTTTCTCACTACTTGTAATTTACCGAAGAGATTTGAGCATCCTCGTAAGTACATTAATAAAATGCTAGTGCTAGCAACTGAGTAATCTTCTCCCCTGATTTAAATGGGACATGTGTAGAAAAGAGCATACTGAACACAGTTTTTCAAACCGGGGAGGTCTACCCCCGGACAACAACATGCGGATCATGGATTCTCATGATCCGCATGTTGTTGTCCGAACATTTATAACTCTAGAACGGCTTTTTCTATTCTTCTGCTCTTTTCATGAAAATAGCAGAAAAATAGAATTCATAGCAAAATAAAAAAATTAGGAAAAAATTTCATTTTCTCATACATTTTGTATTAAACGGGTTTTTTGATGGCAAGGAATTTGACCTTTTACCCCGGAAAAATCGTAACCTAAGTCACGCGAACGAAGTAGTAAATAAATAAAAGGAAAAATACCACTAGATTAAAATTGTGATTAAAGTTAAAGGATTGGACAACTTAATTTACAATGTAGATGGTGTCGTTGATCCCTGTTAACTGCCTACATTAATTAAGCATCGATGGACCCGTATGTAATATAGGGGCGCACGTATTGACACTTGAAATTGGAGGGCAATGATCGTTTTAAACTGAACAACATGGTAATACTTAGGTATCAAATAATTCTTAGCTCTACATCTACAATATTATTTTTACACGACTCTAACAGAATTCTAGATTACGGACTTCTTTTTTCTTTTTCAGTTCTTATTTACGCAGTCGGGTTTTTGATTTTTTAAATTTAATATTCATTTGTTAAGAAAAATTAACCATGTTTATTTATCTTCCTCACTTGCTTCAGGTGTCTGTTTTATACCTACCTTATTTTCAGCTACTATCCTTTCAGATTTATTAACTAAGCACATTATGTAATATTTTAACAGATTGGTTCAACGGGTATGGGTGTCAGACCAATAAGGAGCATCCGTTTTACAGAACCACGGCAAGCGAGTATGGGTGGTATCCACCAGGTAACTTGAAATAACTCTTATTTAGCCTTTCCTTGCCTCTTTCATAATGGCCTTTAAGTTATACCTACTACCTTTAGTACTCTTAGGTATTCTGTGGTTATACGTAAATCGTAAGATTTATAAATCGACGCGTTTATCAGACACACACCAATAAGGACAGATTTAGACCTTAAAGCTGCATCCGCACGCTTGGCAAACCTAGGCAAACCTTCACAAACGCAAACGTGCGGATAGAGCGTTTGCCATGGTTTGCCTACGCTTGCGAGCGTTTGTGGCCGATCCATCGAGTGTCGGTCTTTTGATCGCAAACCAAAGGGAATTTGCCACAAGCGCTTGCGTCTCCGTCCACACGTTTGCGCGCACTCAGTCTCGTTTGTGCACTGGCGGCGATTAGACGTGTCATTGTATTACGATTTACGTATCGCACCTTTAGAAATCTTCATTTTGTGAATGGGTAAAAACGTAAAATGAATGACTGGTCGACTGAAGACTTTTGAAGACGATTTGTTTATATAATTTAATTAATTAATTAGTTTTATATATTAATAATAATAAGTGGCGACTCCGCACCGGAAAATGGTATATAATGGTATGGTAATAGGTGGACCGACACCATCAGGCGACCCTTAGGGAGCCACTGGGTACAGGTGGCGCAAGACCGAAGCCTGAGGAAGTCCATGCAATAAACAGTCCAGCAGTGGACGTCTATCGGTTGATAAAGAAAAAAAACAAAATATCTATTGAGTAGGTACATACTAGAATAGAGTAGAATATTTTTTTATTCAAATAAATAAACTAGGTAGGTACCAAGTGTTTTCGAACATACTACTAGCTACTACTACTAATCTATAATATTATACTAAAACTGTAACTGGACAAATTGTGGACAATTTATGTTTTGAAAATTTTAATTAGAGGACTCTTTACTATCAACTAGATGACGTCCGCGACTTCGTCCTCGCGGATTAAGGTTTTTTAATTCCCGCGGAAAGTCCTTAATTTTCCGGGCTAAAATGTAGGTATGAGCTATCGCTATTCCACATTTCATTCAAATCGGTTAATTGTGGCTGAAAGAGTAACAAACATCCAACCATCCATCCATCCATCCATCCATATTCCATTTTAGTAGGATTATTGATCGATACTGAGCTTAAAACATTTGTAAAAATAACTTAAGCCAAATAATAAAGCCGACACAAGTTCGACGTCCGTCATGCTTGCCTGTTCAGAACATACAAACGCCCTCGCAAGCGTGCGGATGATTCCCAAATTCAAGGCAAACGTTTGTAGAGGTTTGGCGTTTGCCGTTTGCCACAAGCATGCGGACGCGGTATTAGGTTTTCTGACCATGTTTTGCTTCTACGTCAAGGCAAGTGATATTTAAATGCTTTTAAAACGCACATTTAACTCCCAAAAGTTAAAAATGCGTACCTGGATTTTGAATCCCGTTATATGCTATTAAAAACAGTTTTTGACGTGCATTATTTTTAAAGAGAAAAAGTATATTTGACGATTTTCATAAATATATTTTATAGGATATCACTCGGTCCCGACCGTGTTTTTCCCCAAGAATCAGCATTTCTCGAACTACCTGGCGAGCGCCGGGATGTACCGCAACTATTCGCTCAACACCGCCATGGACCAGTTCCCACAATCCTAAGGTTTTTTATTTAGGTATAGGCACGAATAATATGGCAGAAGGCACACTCCTTTTAAGCTGAGTGCACTGTTGACCGTTGGTGATTATTTTTTTTTTTAAGCACATTTACATCGATCGCCACTTCCGGGTTGGATAAGTAAAGTAGGTACTTCATTTGTTAAAACATGTGCCGATCTACGCTAGATTTGCTTTTGGTTGGTTAACTAACGTAGCACGTAACGTAACGTTAAGTAACGAATTTTCTTTTATTTAAGCACATAAGGGCCGACCTAGCGTCGTTTGCTTTACTAACGTAGATATACGAATTTTATTTTGTTTAAGCATATTAGCGTCAATCTAGTGTCTTCTATTTCTATCGGGTTGGTTAACTAAGGAAGATACAAAAATTTTCTTTTGTTTAAGCATATTAACGCCAATCTGGCGTCTTCTATCTGGTTGGTGAACCAACGTAGGTATACGAATTTTCTTTTGTTTAAGCTCTTTAGTGCCGATCTAGCGTCTTCTGTCGGTTTGCTTTTTGTATTCGCACTCGTATTTTTTTGTTGCAATATAATTTGATGATGGTTCCTGTACTCGTATGCTGGTTATGTAACTTTAGCTACAATGTATTTTTTATGTATAAGCTCATTAGCGCCGATAGCGCTTTTTGTCAAGTTGGTCAACTACCGAATGTCGGTAAATGAGAACCTCGTATTTGCATTTATTTATTTGTTTCAGAATATTAGCGGCTAGCGCTTATACCGTACTCAGCAGTAAGTATTGCACATCAAGCCTCAAAAACGGACAATCGACCAGCCTCGCCTTCGTAGAGCATTGTCTTTGTCACTCATACCTAATAATTATATTGTGACGTTTTGTTTCTTCTTGACAGAGACGACGCTCTACAAAGCCAGAGCCGGTTGACTGTCCCTTTCTAAAGCTCGATGTGTTATTGTAAGTAGGTATACCTACCTGATTTAATTGTATGCCTTTGCCTGATTCTGAACTGGCATTTTTTTGTTTAAGCATATTGTTTATTTTAAGTGATAATTAGTTATTTTTTTTTTCTTAAATGGGACCAAATAAATGATTTTTCCTTTATTTTTTCGTTTTATTTCGTAGTTTGCAATAATATTAGATAATGAATTAAGTGTAATCTGTTGACAATATTTTGTGGTATTTATTAACAAGGTCAGGTAACTGATAAAGGAGCTTTTTTGCCAAGTAGCATGAACGCAAAGAAGTTTGACCTGAAATCCTAGAAGTCAAGGAGGACTTCTAGGATTTCAGGTCGTAGCACTGAATGCGGATGATACTCGTAAGTGGATTCCTTCCACTTAATCCTACCAGTAGGGATACTTTGATAGGCATAGGTATACCAGGTGGATTGATCTACTTAATTTCCCTTTAGATATTATTAAGCTTACCTAAAAATAAATAAATTTTCCTGTAACTGTAACTGTATGTACCTACTCGTGTTTTGTTTAGGTTACTACTCTGTATCATCCGTGTTCTTCCCCGCGGGGCAGAAGTTCACGAACCACCTGGCGGCCGCCGGCATGTACCGCAACTACAGCCTCAACACCGGCATGGACCCCGTCGGCTACCGCTGACGCACCTCCGTCTTATGTAACCCTGATATTTCTATCGTAGTCTTTTAAATTTTTATTATGTATTTTGAATTACCTAACATTAAAGCTGTTTTAGTATAATTTATATTAATAAATAAATGATTATTTATATTCGTTTAATCTTTACTTATATCCTAAATTATATTATAAATGCGAAAGTATGTTTATTTGATGGTTAGTAATTTGTAGAATACCTAACGGATCGATGAAATTTTTGCATGGGTCTAATTGAAGTCTGTTTTTTTTTTTCACTGCCTTTTTTTACGGAAAAAACAGAGTTTTCGTCGGAGTTTTAAAAGCCTAACACCACGCAGGCGAAGTCATGGACAAAAGTCAGTTATGTTTTAGAATCTTTGGACTATCTTTTTTAAGCATGGTAAGTTATAAAAAATTCAAAATCATTTATTTCATGTAGGCCAACTTGTAGCTCTTATGAGACGTCAAGACTACCACCTATAACTATGAGTTTCAATAAGAAGGCTTATAGGGTCACCCTGAGGGCGATGGAGAGTTATGCTTGGAGTATCTATCCCTCTGAAATCAATTCTGAAATGAGCGGGTCTGTATGAAAACCAGGGAGTACTGATCGGTTCGTCTAAGTTTCCTCGCCCACTGCGGGGCGCATAGTTCAAAGAACACAAACCCAAGGTGTTGGAGCGACAACCTCGCACCGGAAAGCGCAGTGACAGCAGAACCGCCACTAGGTGGACTGACGACACCAGACGAATAGCAGGAAGTCGCTGGATACAGGCGGCACAAGATCGAGTCATATTAGCCAAGCTGATCTTTATATACTTTTGTTTAATTCAGAAAATTATAAATCTACTTTTCTTTCTTTTCTTCTTTATGAAATTGTTGTTTCTGGTATATCTACCTATTACTGTAAAGTGTGTGCAATAAAAATATTAAAACACGTATTTATTACTGACTTACCAAAAGAGGTATTTATTTAATATATATTTATTATTAGATTAACATGCATTCAAATTCCATTACATTATTACTTTCGTATAGACATGGCTGTCACGTGTTTTTGTTAAAAAAAATTCAGACTACATAAATTATTATTATTGCTGTTACATACGTGAATACGATTACCACCTTTATTTGCGGTCCAACCACATCATTTTTTAATTGAGAAAGCAACGCGACAGCAGAAATGACTTATACAAATTGATTTTTGTTGTCACGCCACATACACAATGTAGGCACGATGTATTTTATTTGACCGCAAATAAAGTTGGGAATTGTTGTAACGTCTATTTGAAACAAGGGACAGGAATTTATTACTTAGTTTAAAAGACACAATAACAAATGAAAGTAAAGACATCAAGGGGCGAAAACTAGGGAAGTAGAATGAGAAACATAAAGAATAAACAATTTTTTGTATACAAATTTCATAAAAAAACTCTTCAGTCCGTTCACAATAATGAAAACTACTATGAATCAAACATAATTTTCCATTATTACTGGATTTTCAGGATTTTCAAGACTTCGGGGATCATAAAAATTACTTGTTTAGTTCTTTGATCTTAGAAGAAAAATTTCTGTGATCGAAGGTTTAGTTACTATAGTGATAGCATTTGTTTTTTCTAACTAAAGATGGTTAAATAAATTCATGCATGTAGTTTACTTTAGTCTTACCCCTAAAGGTTACAAAAACATGTAATTATCTAAATCATTAGGTACAGTGACAAACCATGTCTCTTTAAACTAACTGAAGATCGCTGCGATAAAATTCTTATTATTTAGATATACCTCACAATCTGAGGATGCTTTAGGTATATTTTAATTTTATCGCATCACATCTCGATCATTTTCCATATGAGTAGGTACACAATGTATAACTTGTTTAGCAACAACAACAACAGCATTATATTTAGTGTTTATATTATTTATCTTATTATTAATAAACGCAGAACAGTCTAATATAAAATTAATATTATTGACTCATTGGAAAACTCAACGACATTATAATCATGTTTAACGTACCTCGTTATCGATTTATATTATTATAATAAATTATGTTAATAGTCATCTAATTGCGCATTTCGTAGCCACTTATTAATAATAGCTACAGGTATCGTGTCAAAAATTTGCTACTATGTGCATTTATAAATGTAATCTAAGAATATATAGTTTAGGATGTTCGTAACAATGCCAAGGCCTTAGTAGAGCAAGGCATATATTAGCTTTATTCAGCTTTCTGACATGCTATAATTAATAAAGAAATCTAGAGTTGACTACCTACCGAATAACTTCAAGTTTTCTCTCTGTCATGGGTGTTTATTGATACTCAGCATCGCATACACCTATTATATGATATTATATTTTTCGTTGTAAGTTATACAGTAACAAGTGACGAACGAAATAAAAGCATTTGACATATGAAATCTTTGTTCATTCAAAGTCAAGAACTTTGAGTTCAAATTCAGTAAGTTATGTCTTTCGTACAAAATAAAAATAAATCAGAGAAATTGCATACAATACATCAAAAACTAAAATTTCTTTGAATCTACCCATAGGTGCGTTCATTGATAAAACAACGCACCAACGTAACGTAATATTACTAAGCATGACTAGGCATAAAGACATTGCGTGAGAAACACACAAATACAACAATAGGTAGGTACTAATCTTATAACTACGAGATACAACTAGCAATAAGATATATAAAATGTGGAATAATTTTTGCATTCAACAATATTGTCTTAAATAGCATTGCTTACACCCCTGTTACCAACAACCACGCCAGGAATCCATATTTTTATGAGGTTTATTACCCTCCTTTATCGCCATATTATATTCAATCTCCTTTCACTTGCGATCGAACTTCTCGAAGCTGACAAGAGTGAAGACAATATAAAATACCATCTGTATAATTATTTCTAATTAACGACCTAATGAGATCGCAAATTTTATTTGAAGAATCAGAGTACTAGATAATTTTCTTTCAGACTAGGAATTCGACATTTTTGTATCTGGGAAAGGGATAATTTTATTTGTCAAGATTGAAACAATATAGGAGCCACAGGATAAAAAAAATTCAAAACAATTTGTAGACTAAATTTAATACTTTTCACAGTTTAAACTTAATGATTTTGAGAAGACGTTGGATTTTATTTATAAAAATAAAAGATTTAAGAATTATTCAAACTGTTTTAAGGGTTTGTTGCAAAAATAATAATATTATAATACTATATTAAAAATAAAGAGTTAAATTCCCGCAGATTTGTATGTTTTATACCCATAGAAGAATCGGAAAACGTAACTCGCATAGATGCGATACAGAAAAGCTTGCAGTATGAAATTTTCAATTGCTATGAAGAAAGTAACTATTGTACAAAAAGAGATAAAAGACTGCTACAGTGGAAGGGTTCTATACTCCTATTGACGCGTCGCGTCGCACTTCGAACGGATTGGATCACAATGTAGCTCAGTTGATTCATACTAATTTATTAAACTTATTGTAAAAAATCTATCGTAACATTACATTAACACTATGCTTACACATTCTGTTGATTTTTTTGTAATTCTATTCTATTTAACGTAAAAACTGGTTTGGTTAATTTATGGTCATGACACTGTGTAAATAAATGTTACAAACTTATGACGGCCTATCCGTAAAACACTAGCGATAAATTACTGTTTGATGTGATGCGAATTTGAAATTCTACTTGAAGTTTGTATCGCACTGGGTTTTTAAAGTCTGATCTAATATTGAAAAATTAAAAAAAATATTATTGTACAATGTATTTAGGTAAATCTATTCAATTATTTGGTCCAGCTGTCGATATTAAATAATAGGTATTTTTTAGCCAAATACAACCTAAATATTTGGAACAACTGAGATTTCAAGGGTAATGCTATAACAATCTGAAATACGATGTTCTATACGATCATTCGTATTTAGAAATCGAATACGAACTAACATAATGTTCAACTGACCTTCTGTAAGCGTGCTGTCACGACATTTTAATAGATAAGCCCAGTGGGATACACCTATAAATCAGATAAGATCTTACACCAATTTCCTACATTACATTCTTATTTCGAATGAAGTCTTATCAGAAGACAACCAACCCTTTCTTTCTAATCCATGAACGTACCGACCATATTATGAATGTTAAGCCGCTATTTTCTGTATCTAATAGCCAGAAATATAAAATGGTGGTTTAATATTCCAATTTTTACCTTGTTCACATCATTCATTTACAATTACTTCATAGATTAACACTCCATTATATCCGACTGTTATTTTTAGCCGACCTACGAAAAAGAGGAGGCTTTAATTCGGTTTGTATATTTTTTGTTGACATCTCTTGAATAGGTCTCCATGTGGTGATAATAAATAATTATTATTACCAAAGGCATAAAAATAAGATCTTACATATTACAACATGTAAAAAAAACGACTTACTTATTCTGACTGACGTCTAGATTCCTATCGGCTGTTCATAACAACATCGTACAGTAGAGTTAATACGAGTTCGCACATCTCGAAAACGTTGATAGATTTCGATTTTCGAAACACTATAATGTCATATTAAAAGTCACCTAAGTCGCCTTGTATTACGACTCGAGTTCATTCATACGTCTACAGCCAACACCCTTAGCTCTAGCGAAATATATTAGTATTGCTGAATGAATGACCAAAAAGGTCTTAATTACTAAGCCAAGATGACAAGCTGTAGGTCACACAGAGCTAGAACAAAACCTGGAAAGCGTTCTTCCCCGCTTATCCTAAGTCAAGCAAGAAGATTGCACTGCAGATCTATATTACTGTGACATTATAGTTTCGATCCTCGAATTCCATCACCGTTATCGCATTATGTGGGCTCGTACTAATCTTACAGATGTGGTCCTCGAAGGTGTTAAGGTCGGTTTCAATATTTGGATCGTGTTACATGTCTCCAAAGATCCCCGCGAAGGTCTTACGGAGGTTCTTCATGGTGTCCTCGGCGTCCTCGGTGAGGGTTGCGCTGAGCGAGCCTTGCCGCGCGAAGCCGCTGCGGGCCGTGCTGGCGGCGCTGGGCGCGGCGGCCGGCGCGGAGCTGCTCGCCGTGCTGGGCGCGGCCGACGCCGACGACACGGTCGAGGACTGTGACGCTGTGGACAAAGGGTTCCGTGAGCCTACAAACGAGCTCTTATATATACGTTTTTTACGACACTAAACTACAAATTACAAGGCCGTGCGGCTAATAATTGAGCGTCGTTAAACAGAAATGATCAAAGGCTTTTTTTTGTGAAAATGAGTTAAGGTCAGGTGGGGTAAGAGGGACGCGGGGGGAAGAGAAACTGTAACTAGTAAAAAGAAAACTATAACGGCGAGCTCTATGGTCACTACGTAGATATAACAGTATTAGGCGTAGTTCATATATTCTTGGATAGTTGGCGCTACAACACGGCAGATAAGCGAGTAAAAGAGAGAAAAAAAAATCAGTTGTCAAACTAAAAAAACCAAAACCTAGCGGCGTTCCTTGTTTGTGTTATTAAAATATTAAAAACATCAGTTTTGCGGTTGATTGCTATGGTAAGTGTAATTATTACGTTTAATCTTTATTTTCTACGTATTAGTATTGTTTGTAGTGTGTGTTTTTAGTGCTTTTTCGATGTCAATAAAAACATAACTTTCAAAATGGCAAGCTGGGAAAGAGGAACGGCTATACTAGGTTAAGAGAAACATATGTTCCTCTTTCCCGGTTTCAGGGGGTAACAAACATTTTTAAAATCCACTAAAATACCGGCTGACTTTTTAAGTACTGGCCAAGATTTGTAGGATAAACCTACCTATGAATATGAACAACTTTTTCTATGGGACCAACTTTCGTACTCGAAATAAAAAAAAAAAGCTGTTCCATACAAAAGTATCGATCAGCTGTGACCAAAATGTATGAAATACTTAGTAGATTTTTTTTTTCGAGTACGAAAGTTGGTCCCATACAAAAGGTTAAGGTTTATCCTACAAATTTTGGCCAGGACTTAAAAAGTCAGCCGGTATAACACGTTCCGTAAATAGCCATGATTTGTTTAACTGTTTATTTGTTACAGAAAAAGCAAAATGCCTCGAGCTTAGGCTTAGGGCATAGGCTTCATTTTAACCGATCACGGGACACTAAAGGGGGTTCATGTTTTGAAAAATTGTGCCAAGCGCGATATAACCAAAACGCGGACGAAGTCGCGGGCGGGAAGCTAGTTTTTAATACGTTCATTTAATACCAGAAAAAGTTTAGCACCTCTGACCTTGCCTATATGTTCCTGTTACCCCAAATTTCGTTTTTGTATGCTGTCAGCCTAAATAAGACCTCATTTTAAACGAGGTAAAGTTTTCCTACCCTTAACTCAAAAAAAAATTTAATACATGCTATATAAACACTTAAAAACACGAGTTATTACTTAAAAGTATCGAGTGTTCCTCTTACCCCAAATCTCGGGTAAGAGGAACATTTTTATGACGTAGCTTTGTTGCTAAATTGTGCCGTAATTATACGAACAATCTAGTTCTGTATCAAAAAAAATGTTAGTATATTTCAAAAGCGAAGATTTGTTTCAATTAATATCGAAATAAATGTATAATTTTGATAGCTGAAGGCCAAAATGTTCACAAACCAGTAAAGTATGTTTCTCTTACCCCACTTGACCTTACACAGTTTAGGTTTTTCAAAATTTCACGGGAACCCTCTGAAAAAAAATCGGGATTCGGGAGGAAGCTTACCTTGCGAGTCGCGGCGCGCCAGCGGCGGCGGCGGGGGCTGAGCGGGCTCGGCCGGGATGGGCGGCAGCGGGCGGTCGATGCTGGCGGCGGCGGCGAGCGGCGCGGGCGGCGGCACGCTGGGCGGCCCCGCGCCGACTGAGCGCTCCTCGGGCGACGCCGCGCCGCTGCCCGCCACCGAGCTCCGGGACGTGGTCTTCGTCAACCCGGGCCGGCATACGGACTGAAATTTTAACAAGAAAAAAAGTTTAAATCCTGCAACCTCATGTACCGGCATTGGGTAAATGCTCAAGGGAAGTAGGAAATAACTACAATTCTTCAAATTCAAATTTATTTATTTCATGTAGGCCAACTTGTAGCTCTTATGACACGTCATGACTCTACCACCGGTTCGGAATGCAGATTCTGCATTCTTGTTTGACGTGATGCACTGACCTGCATACGTTGGAAGACAAGCTCGGCGAGATTGCGGCGGTCCTCCTCCTGCGAGTCGCCCATGAAGGACGTGGCGGAGTCGTTCAGCTCGATAATGTGCTCGCGGCCGTCCTTGCCCACCACCAGCTCCAGCGCACACACTTCCAGGCCCCCGAATATCTCGCTCACCTGCAAGGAAAGACATTCAATTCAAAATTATGTTTTACACCTACTGTATATTACCTACCTTATTGCTTGTATTGAATATAATAATAACGTTATATATACCTACCAATCTGCCAATCTGATTTTGGTAAGTGCTTTAATAGGGCTTAATAGAAGTATAAATATAATATCCTTCAATAGCTCAACAGTTAAAGCTGCGGACTGAGAATTGAAAGGTTCGAACCCCGAACCCCACCCATTGCACTGTTGTCGTATTGGCATACGATAAATTAGAGATATGCGTGCCTGGGACCGCACCCCGGATCCCCCGATGGAGGACGAAGTTTTAACTTTTAACCATTAGGCTATCAATGCTTTTTGCACGCAAAACGAATGATAAATATTACCTCATCGATCCACATTTTGTATCTATCGTTCATGCCGATAGCTTCAAGCATAGCGGAGCCTTGATTCGTTTTCCAATTGCCGGATATAGATTTGCGCCTAGAATAAAAAAGAATTAAGTATTAAAATGAAGGTTTGTTTTTTCTTTTCGAGATTGCTTTCAATTAATAGGCAAAAAAAAACTATGGCATCTTGTTAAAAATGCTTTCAGAGGTGTCAAATATAGATTTTTGAACGAGCGAAGCGAGTTCTCTGAGTCAAATAATGCGCTTGCCTACTAGACAGAGAAGTGTGTACGTCCAAATGTCTGTCAGAGCCCTATAACTTCAGAATTACTAAATATTAGAACGTGAAACTTGGTTGAAAATTCAGTTATATCCTGTACTTGAACAACAAATACTAAAATTAGATAAATGTTATAAAGAAACGAATTTATTTAATTTTAAATGCTAATAGCTTCACAATAATGCTAATAGATGGCGCTGTGTCAGTAAAACAGTTTTATGTCAACTATTATTTTTTTTATTGCGTCTAATGTTAAAAGTTAATTATTACAATAAATAATTAAAACTTTTAGGAATTATGGGATATCGCGAGGTCTCAGTTCGGGGCGAACCACTAGTTAAATAGGCTTCTACTTCTAAAACGTTGTTACGTTGCCCTTAAGGTTAAGGTCTGAAAAAAAAATACGGTTGATTTTTCCTGTTCGTTAATGTCATTAAATACGTTCACATTTCACCGAGTTCTTCGATAAAGAAAAAAGGAACAGCAAAAATTCGGATTAGATTCACGTCGCGTGCAACGCCTGCGTGAAACATGTAGTTATATTCCACCACAACACGAACTGCAATATTTAGACAGGCGACTTGATTTATAGGACATACAATATACGCAACTTTATTATAATATATAACTTTCTATGGTTAACTTGTATGTTTGTATGTATTACCAGCCAACAAGCAAACAAAACTAGCTTTTAACTGTCAGGTTTCATACTTTATTCAAGTATGAATAAAAAGAAAATACTTTTTATCTACGTTTTGGCTTACATGTTAACAATAAAAATTCTTTTCAAAAAACCGACTTCAAACGCCACTACAAAGAATAAAAATAATTTTATTTTGTACACGTTTGTTGAAGTCGGGCGGCTTAAATAGAAACGATGAAACCGATACGCGATGCTTACCCGATTTCAATAAGCGTGTCTCTTATATGTCACCATATAAGGTAAGCGTCGCGCATCGATTTCATCGTTTCTAGTTAAGCCCGCCCGACTTCAACAAACGTGTACAAAATAAAATTATTTTTATTCTTTGTAGTGGCGTTTGAAGTCGGTTTTTTGAAAAGAATTTTTATTTTAAGCATTTTAGTGTAGCTTGTTCCTGCTCTCTTTCTCCTCTCCCTCCAACACTACGGTACTAAAGTAGTCTATACTTGGTACCTACAGAACTTATTAACAACACACAATTTCTAAAGAGCTAGGACCAGGAGGTCCATGATGTAGTCCATGCTTGGTACCAACAATATCAATTCGAAAGCGACAGTTCGTAATCCCTCCAACCCTGCAGCATCAGGATTGAGGAGCTAGAACCTTGAATTTTATATGTAGTATATGCTTGGTACCAACAATATCAATTCGTAAGCGACAGTTCCTAAATCCTCACAGATTAGGTAGGCAGTACCCCTGCAGCATCAGTATTGAAGAGCTAGGACCTTGAGCTCCACGATGTAGCCTATGCTTAATACTAACAATATCAATTCGCAAGCGAAAGTCCCTAAATCCTCACAGTTTAGCTAGGCAGTACCCTGCAGCATCAGGAGTGAAGAGCTAGGACCTTGAGCTCCTTGATGTAGACTATGCTTAATACTAACAATATCAATTCGCAAGCGAAAGTTCCTAAATTCTCACAGTTTAGGTGGGCAGTACCCTGCAGCATCAGGATTGAAGAGCTAGGACCTTGAGCTCTACGATGTAGGCTATGCTTAATACCAATAATATCAATTCGCAAGCGAAAATTCCTAAAACCTCATAGTTTAGGTGGGCAGTACCCTGCAGCATCAGGATTGAGGAGTAGGACCTGAAGCTCTAAGATCTAGTATATGCTTAGGCCAAACATACCAATTCGTAAATGACAGTTCCTAAAACCCCATAATTTAGGGGGAAAGTACCTCTGCAGCATCAGGCTTGAAGAGTTGAAGGTAAAAATTTTTATGGGACCATTTCGCGAGCTTCCTCTGTCGATTAAAAAAAAATCGCGTGAATCGGTCCAGAAACCCCGGAGTAATCGGCGGGCATACATAGAAAAAAAAAAAAAATATACCGGCCGAATTGATAACCTCCTCCTTTTTGGAAGTCGGTTAAAAATACATTCTTCATTCGTAGCACTCGTGCATAGCAAGTAGCAATTTTCCTCGAACTACTTTGCTTCACGGATAATAGAGAGGAGTCTAGGGAGCTGACTGCCTACCTTTGTTAGTTAGTTAGTATCTTAGTAGAGAGGCACTCGAAATGAAGATAGTATAGCATTATAAGGTTTCTTTTGATACTCACATAAAGGCCTTGTAGTTGGTACCAATTTTTTGGATGTGAATGTCGTACTTAGCATCGATGTAAGGCTCTACAGTACTGTATGTTCCCAGCATAGCTACCACGCCAGCGATATCCTAAAACAATAGTTATAATGTCTTAAAATCATACAGAACAAATGTGTGACTGTAATTGCATAAAGAACAAATGTGTGACTGTAATTTTGTACGCGACAACTCGACTCCTTAACCGATCTCGGAAAAATTTTCACAAAGCGAGGAAAGCACCCCTGCTTTCCTCCTAAGGGAGGAAAAATCCTAAGGGATTTTTATTCTTCCAATTTATCAACGGATAGACGTCCACCGCTGGACAAAAGTCTCTTGCATGAATTTCAACAGCTCTCGGTCTTACGTCGCCTGTGTTCAACGGCACTTTGTCTCGTCTGATGTCGTCGGTCAGTCCAGTGAGGGTTCTGCCAAAACTACGCTTTATGGTGCGGTTCTTCGAACTATGTAAACTTTTGCCCATTTCCACTTCAGCTTTGCGATTCGTGATTTTTAATGAACCTAAATCCACTTCTCTACGCAATGAAATCAAAAATGAGGAGATCCGTAAATGAACCATAATAATCGATGTAGTTCTACGAGTCACGAAGTGGTCCCAAGGTGCTGGATCGGTGACCTTGCATCGGAGACTAAAATGTAGAAGTCCCCTCTAGGTGAACAGTCTACAAATCGCAGGGAACCGCTAAATTCAAACGACCTCTATCTGTTACGTATGTCTGTATGCGAAGTCTGAAACGTATAGAAAACCATACAAAAGACCTATGTCGAGCGGTGGACATCGATCTTTTTTTTTGACGAAGAAGTAGAAAATGAAATCCGCGCGCGAACCAAGTTCTCGGTAAAAGCAAGTTACACTTAAATAAAAGCCAGTTCCATTGTGCATTTTCTTTGCTATCTAATCTCGTTGGAAACAAAGCGATCATGTTAATATTATCAGTCCATTGTGCAGTGCAACTGAAACTGCATATAGTGTGTTTATACTGTGGATATTCGAATGTGTTTACCAATTCAAAGACAGCTTTTCCGGGACATTACACTAACTATTAAGTACAGAAAGTATGTCTTACAAACAACAAATCTTAGCTAACAATATATAAAAATCAATGGCTTGATTCTGTTATTTATTTTTATTATCGACTGCATGGATGAATGAATTACCATTAGGTATAACTATACCTATACTTATATTTCCACTTTTTATAAGATAAGTAGGTACTTAATACGAAAAAGTGCTTACAAGTGATTATTCGATCGAGATATTTTAAGCTTATCTACCTATCGACGGGAGGGAGTATCATAATCTCCAACGTATTTTTCATCTCATTTTTATAGGTTTAATGAAAATACAGTCGATGTTTTTCAAAGCAGTAAAGTAGGTAAACAACTTGGTTTCAAGATCTTTATAATTAGCTATCTTTCTATGTGATATTAAGAGCATTACGGTAGCGGATCATTTTTATCGAACCGTTTGGCACAGAGATAGTTTCCATCTCGGAGAAGAATTTATACTAGTGTTTAGCCCAGAAAATCAAAGAATTCCCGAAGTTTAGAAAGAGTAAGTGTGCGATGCGGAGCCGCAACTTAGGCTGAAATCTATAGACCGCACTTTCACACAGCTCAGACTCAAGAAAGAGTTAAAATGAGACAGATTTATGTCAGAGCATTTGTGTCTCGTTTTAAACTCTTTTTATTTTGAGTTTTTTTGTTATTTTGAGTCTGAGTTGAGTCAGAGTATGCTCTATAGATCTCAGCATTAGTGATTTTATCAAATAAATGCGGCACCGCACGTGTAATTTCTTTGACAAAATTGTTACGCTGCGGCGATACAACTTCTTATAAATTGGAGTCAAGAAAAAAAAGACATGTGGCACTCGGGGACTGCCGCGGTAAAGCTATTGCATAGCATTTTTTATCAACGCCATCTAGCGGTGAGAGGAGTCCCGTGTCAGGTTATTTTCGTTATGGAATTTCTGGATTCGGTCTCCACGCTCAAGGCCTGCGATAGAAGCTATGCAATAGCTTAAAAAAAAATTGAGACAGATCTCGAAATCTCGTACACTTGGTGCCCCTAGTCAAACTGCAACGTTACCTGGAAGTCGGCCAAAGAGTCCACTTTCACCTTGGCCACGCCGCTGTGAGCGTGGCCGATTTTGATCACAACAGGGAACTTCGGCGCCATTACCTGTTAACAAACAAATTTCCCTTATTAGGTACGTAGGAATTCGAGTAAATTTACTTTTTTAAATAGTAACAGTGATCAAATTAGAAGGCGGGTTATTAATTGAAGTTATACGAGTATTATGCATGTTATATGTGATGACAACTTGTAAACATTTTGGAGCAGCTATAATAAGCCTCGGCTTCGCACAGAGGTGAAATTTACTAACTAATGTAGAAATTGAGATTTTCATACAAAAATTTTATCCAAATTTCCGACATTTCCAATGGCTTTTCCAAAAGTTTTCTTTCAGTCACCTTGTACTGAGAATTACGAACACATCAAAAAACAGTCAAATCATCCGAGCTGTTCTTGATTGATGATAATGTATTTCATACAGATTTGAGAAACTCTATATTTGAATAAGGAAAACAGGCCAGGCAATAACCATTATTATTTGCATCGAAGAAAACCCAAACGTCCCTTCTTTAATTTACTCCATTTGCTTGTCTGGACGCCTTTCCCAATTAGCTGAAACTATTTAGATGAGGCCTTTACAGACATGAGTTTTGCAAATATCTATATACTTGCATGGACCTATTTATAGGTTCATGTATATATGTTATGTGTGTTTTTTATTGTTAGGAGTCACTATTTTTTGTTTTTTCGTATGATTGTAATCTCATAATAATTGTTCTCTGTAAGTGAGCAAAATGTTATTTGGAGAATAAATTCTTTGAACCTAAACCTATGTATACTTATACAATCGATTGTTGGACGATTTGACTATTTTATTGCCGACTGTTTCTTCTTAGTTATTTTTTTACGAAAGTTGAAAAGATTTCTTGTAGAAAAGTTTTTTTATTTTTTCATATGAGAATTTTGAATTTAAAAACATAAGTTGAGTAGATACAAAATATATACTTATTTTAATGTTCCATCTCAGTTAACGACCGAGTTTTTAAAAATATTTGACTATCATTCGCCACGGGGAAAAAATATAAATGTTAGGTCGTTATCTGATAGTAAAATTTTGTTTATATAAGAAATGGAATTTCAGTTGAGCACATTTTTGTTTGTTATGGATTTTCCTTGAATTAGAAAAAAAAATAAAAATAGTATTAACTTTATCATGTTTTAACTGCATGATAATGTATTATATTAGTACCTATTCATTAAACACCGATAAATATCTCATTGAAGTTCCTACTATTATTAGCAATTACTTCATAATGAATAATAGTGGAACGGCAAACTTCTAATAATATACATATTATGTAAACAATTAGCGGCCTAATCATAGGTTTATGTTTGTTATTCATAGAATATCTTGTTCTTATATTATGCGGTTGCGGAATTTTAAACATTCAAGTTTTGTTTTAAAATTGTATCTATGACTCGTTATTAACAAATTAGTTATTTTAATACGTACATACCTATTTAGGTTCTAAGGTACTTATTCTACTGAATATAGAGGCTTTTTAAATGAGTTTGTTTATGTGTTTGCCCTTCAATTACACAGAAACAAACGAATGCTGCTAATTAAAACAAAATCGTAATTATTTCAGTAAAACTGACGATACAAAAATTATAAGGAATATATGTATTACTTATTTAAACAAAAATAAACTCAAACAAAATAGTACTTTTACCGTACTATAATATTTGTACCGACGCGTCACACCTACCTATATAGTACCTACCTATTTTTGTTTTTCTTCAAACAATTTTATCATAACAGCTGGGTGGTAAATGATATATAGAATATACACTATTATTTAGATATTGTGTTACACTGTTTATTTACTGTTGTTGTACTTATTTGTTCTATTTTTCATGCAATAAAGTTGTATAAATAAATTTAGGTAGGTTTTTACAAGGTTTTCCTGAGTTCGTTTATAACCAAATGATTTATTTTACGGACATCGCGCATCATGAATAACAGGCTGAGTCAGTGTCATTCGATACATATCTTCTTCCGAGATCATTTTGTTCTACGTATAAGATATCAACAAGGTCTTCTGTCATTTAAAGAAACATTCTCGCCACTGTTCGGCCACGGGTTTGGCTTACTTTTACAAACACAACGAAAAGTTTATAGTCGAATGAGCCCAATTATCTACTTTCAATTCATTTATCTGCTTTGCTCGGTGATTTTTGTTAACTATCAAAGGCTTTTGTATAAAACGACTTAACATTTACTATGCCTAAATCTGTCACTAAGGGTTAGATCTATAGAGCGTGCTCTTTTACTTAGCTCGGACTTAAGATAGAATTAAAACGAGATACAAATATGTTCTGAGATGAATCTATCTCGTTTTAACACTATCTTGAATCTGAGAAAAGTGACAGTGCGGTCTATGGATTTTAGCATAAGGGTTAGACTAAAGTTACCATTAAAACTTGTCCACCAAAAAGCAAGCAAAGTGGATTGAACAAATCAGCAATGATATCGTAAGGGCAAAGTTAGCTTAGATATGATTTAAGTTATCTATCATTATAAGTAATTAAAGGGCTAAGGGTCAAACTTCAATTAATGAAGTTTAAAATCACCAACTTCTGAAGTCCAAAGTGGGTATTTTTATAATTAAGTTTAATGTTAACGATATTTTAACTTTGATTTTAATTTTAACTTTCTGATATGATCGTGAACTTAGTAAGAAGATTTCAACTTCAAATCATGATATACGTGTTTTATTTATTAAGACATGACAGATTTATGCGTGAAGATACACTAACCACTGCCACTGTAACTAAGGTTAAAGATGTGATTTTTGTAATAGCGAACATTAAAAAATAATGGTCTAATTGTGTCCCTTGGGCCGTGTACTATTTGTTTTAAACTCATTTGACTAAACGGATTCGGACTAGTCATTAAAATGGTTTCAAGAGAAATCGTTTGCATGCATTTGTCAGAAGGTTAGTGGATATTGGCGCTGATTCAATAATCTATAATTTTCTAAATCGAGACCCTTGACGATCGATAAATCAAACATAAAATTCGATAATATACTTTTATTTATTGCAATGGCGCTTACTGCTGTCGTGCAGTGATGTAAGATGAAAAACCTATCAAATTATATTGCCAATATCATTAAAATAAATCTTGAAGAAATATTACGTCATTTGAAGCACCTTATGGGAAACTTTTCCATGTAGCTCTGCGTCTTTTTTAGGCAAGTACATACCTAGTAGGTAGGTAGGTAGTGACTAATAAACAACATCAAAAAGATAAATTATGAAATAATAGGGCATTTCTGCAAATTATCAAAGTAAATAAAGCACTTTTGAGTTCCTGTAGAAGTGTAGACAATGCATTAAGGCTGAAATCTACAGATACACTCAGATACACTCTGCTCAGACTCAAGACTGAATTAAAACGAGACAGAGTTATATAATAAATTCAAATCCAAATTCAAAATTATTTATTTCATGTAGGCCAACGTGTAGCTCTTATGACACTTCGAGACTCTATCACCAGTTCGGAATGCAGATTCAACTGAGAAGAGCCGGCAAAAAACTCAGCAGTTGCTCTTTTCATAACAAAATATTACCATATTAATGTATATTGTAATATTAGAATGTCATAAGTTATTACACTATCTTGTGGGCAGCTGGATGCCAACTGCCAAGCCTAACTAGGTAGAAAGAAAGTCACTAAATGTAACAACCACGACTTAATGTTTTTACGCATTGTTTACATGAAAAACCTAGTAAAGTAATAATACATATTTTTGTGTCATTTTAATTCTTTTTGAAGCTAGAGCCGAGTCAAAGCATGCCCTTATCTGTAGATCACAGCCTAAGTAATATGTTAGTTCGGCTGTTTCACGCAAAGTTAAATTTTGCACGATTTAGAAAAAATTAACAAGACTACCTAGAGTTACACCTACCTACAACCTAGAGTTACATAAATATCTTGTAACTTAATATGAAATACATTTTACAATTGTTTGCGAATTGAAAACTATTGAACGCAGTATTTACATAGAGAAATGAGAGCGTAATGCGAAAACACTCTGACATAATAAGCAGCATTTGGAATAGATGTTTATATTCCTGGGAATGCGAGTGTTTTAGACTAAAAGAAAAAAACAAAAGCATTCACGAGAATAGAAAGGAAACACATTCCCTGTCAAAAAACCTTTAGGTATCTCAAACTAAAAAGTGGGAGATATTAAGATGAAATCACATTTGTCAGTATTGAATTGTATTTTACCTTTAGATAGTGGCTATTGGAAGAAGCATAAGCATCAGTTTTCCTTTTTACATACATTTAATTAAAAGATGCTTACGCCGAATTAACGCAAACAGACTATGTGAAATATGGGTTAAAACGCGGTTGCTCCCTTTTTATTGATCTAAAAGCCTAATCGATAGAGTAAAAGATTTCAAATGCATGAGTAGAACACCCGAAATTTAAATGTCCTTTGATCCAGAGATATGACGTTTTTATTTTTAAATCTATGGACATCAAAGTAACCATATAAATAGCTGTAATTAAAAAAGCTTTGCATATTCAAAATTAAAAAAAATCAAAATTCAAAATTATTTATTTCATGTAGGCAAACTTGTCGCTCCTATAACACGCTCGAGAACAGATGCTTAAAAATATATCTAATCTTTACTGACTATAAGTACGAGTAGATACAAATTAATCCTAACGAAGGTGAAAGCAAATGCATGCGATAAAAACATTTGACTCACGATGCTCATAGCATGTCCAAAAGTAGCTAAAACCGAATCGATGTTGATAAATGTGATTCCACCCTTATTTATACCTATGCATTCAACTCAAAGATTCTAAAAATATAACTACACAAGAAAAAAACAATACTTCATGGGTTTAAAAATATTAATAGCTATATGCAATTAGCTAATCCCATCATACCGTCAAGTGATAACTTTTGCACGGATCAAATAACCCCACGAGAAAAACGTGTATTCTAGGATTATGAAGTTAAGCGTAAATAATTGCATTGACATTATGAAGAGACGCTTGTCTCGCTGTCTTTAAGTTCTCGCCATGAAAATGTATTATTTTCAAAAACTCGAGCGAAAAGAGCGAGTGCAAAAGAGGGAGCGTTATTCAATAAATAATCCAAAGCGTTAAAGATTATAAAGCAAATGTTTGGTTTTTGTTGGTTTGTCCTTCAATCACGCCAGTGCGGAGCTACGAAAGGATATGATTTTTTTGCATAGGTATACAAAAAAAATCATATCCATCCGATGACCAGTAGGGCGAACATACGTACCACGAGAAAATTAGGTCTATCCATTTACTCGTGAAATATCATACAAATTCACAAGTGAATGGGTAGACAAAATTTTCTCGTGGCGCGCATGTTTGCCCTACTGGAGAGTAACATGTTCTTTCCATCACGGAAAATCAAAATGCTTACACGCGATTTTTAAAAACACGCGGATAAAGTTGGTATTAACTAGTTGACATTAATCCATAAGACTCAATAGCCTAAAGGTTACAGGAGCGGCCTGTAAACTGAAAGGTCGATTCCCACCCAATCTTACCCACTCCTTACACAAGCTTTTCGCTTATTTCGAGGGGAGAGAAGAACATTAGGCAATTACAGCTTGGCTGATATTCTTTTTTTTTTTCTTAAATAAGACGGCATTTCTTTGACACTTGAGTTTGTTGATCGCCGTGCGATGATATGACGAGGTTTCCGCGGGGGCGTCGCCGTGGGTGGCTCTGCATCGAGGCGATCGGTTGTATAGGGCTTTACAGATCGAAGTGGTGACGCACCAGTGCTGTCAACTTCGAGAAACAGACATCATCGCTCTGTGTATATTACTATTTATGGTTCGCCACAACTCGTGTATTGAGACCTCTAGCGATTAAACGACGCTGTCCACTCGAGAGTAATATCCTTTGAGTTCTTGCTTAGTGTTTACGCATTGTTACGTGCCAGACGCATCAGTCTTAAAACGTTGGTATGCTACATGCAGGGGAACGAATTGATGAGTAAGTTTTCACAACACATTTTTACGCCGTGAAGTCACGGGTTTATTTTCTACGCCGATTTTTCGAGGACATTTCGCTACACGAATATATAATCAAAGGCGCCACGAGGCCGGCGATAATTTGCACCATAACAAGGATTCTTATCTCCCGATCGATCTGTATGATAACTTTGCGGCGTCTATGGAAGCATTCAATTCAAATATCAATACCGTCGTCGCTCAGAATAACTCTTAATGACTATAACCAGGCGAGAAATAGTATTGCACAAGTCTAGATGGCATATATTGTCCTCAAAGGACAAGACAATTGTCATTTATCACTATAATGACTGCCTTTGATGTTATCTCACCGCCATGCAAGTTTGTATAATAAGAGTTTTATATCTTTTATACGTAGTTGTGTTGTTATCTAATCATTAGAATTGAGCGGTCAAGTTAGTCTGGCATACGAATGTGAACTAATTACTGCTATTGACTTTACTCAAGGTAAGTTGTATGTTCATCGATAAAATTATCACCTTCGATCAGTTTACGTTCTTTATCCGGCTTTAAATAAACACAAAATCTATTATTTTTTGGCGCCAGCCTTAGTGTTGCTATTCAATTAGATACTCTTTACATCGTTCCTATATTTGAACAGGGGATATTAGATCATGGTAGAGACTATAGAATAGAATAGAATGGTTTTTTTTATCCAAATAAACTTTTACAAAGTATTTTTGAATAGTTCTAGTGAATTTCCTCCTGGTGCAGAATGCCGTTTCGACTGAGATGAAATGACGGGTAATATAATAATAAAATATAAGTAATAGCTTAAGAAAAGTTATAAAACAAAACAAATTAATATAGCACCATTTTGTGCTATGTGTATTGCAATTATTAAAAGTCCTGTTGTAGTCAAACCTTTATAGAAATTGAAAATAATTAAAAAGCTTTTCAAACAATATAATGGAGGCACAAAGTATGAAGTGTGATTGAACGCGAACAGAGGAGAGGAAAGCTTTTTTAAGTTCCTTTGTACCTTTCATCAAAGTGTATCATGAAAATGGTAGGCTTTTATCTTGGTAAAGACGTTTCGCCAGTAATTATACCCATACTTATCGATATAGTACGCACAGACAGGTAATTTCCTTCAAGATTCTACCTCTTCTTTCTTAATGAGTACCGAAATAGCTTGCATCCTACCTTTTATTGAAGAAAACCATTCGTACCTAACTTAATTCGACAGGAAACCGAAACGATTTGAAACAGACAATTTCCACGCGGAAGTAATACCTACCTCCCTACCTAAAAAGGATTAATTACGAGAAAAAAGTTTTAGCCGCAAAAATGAAGCAAAATTTCTAAAACATTAATTTATTCAGAGCTCGCCGGCACGTGTACAAATTGTTTCTTCACATTCCGCTTCAATTAATGCTTTTTAATGGACAACAAAGTAGACTTTCATTTGCCGCCGGTTTCATACTTGGTCTCGATTCAGGAATATTCTAAGGGAAAGATTTTGATCAAAATTTGAAAAAAGGTATCTACTAAAATAAAAAAAATTACCAGAATGTTGGCATTTGTCATGTTATAAAACAATAAGTGAAATGTAGGCTCAACTCAATAGTGACTAAATAGATGATAATAGTGGTAATATTAAGTATTCCATAATAATCAAATTCTATAATAATCAAAAGTCAGTTTTTGGTGGCCCAATGATCGCCAATACTTTGAACTCATGAACCTGTACTACTTGTAGTGAAGGCCTATTTTTTTTTATTTTGAACCCACAAACCAGAAATATCTTATATAGTCTGTGGTTGGACCACAGAAGTAGTTGAACAATGTTCACCAAGAATTATATTTTTAACTAGCTTTAACCCGCGGCTTCGCTGACGTTAGGTTCGATTTTTTAAACTCCTATTTTACCTCCTTCGGGGTTGAATTTCGAAAAATCCTTTCATAGCGGATGACTTCGTCATCATAGCTACCTGTATGCCAAATTTCAGCTCGATCGGTCCAGTGGTTGGAGCTGTGCGCTGATAGATCAGTCAGTCAGTTAGTCAGTAAGTCAGTCACCTTTGCCTTTTATATATTTAGATATAGTGCCTTCTGATGAGTTGAGTTAAAACTAAGGTGCTAGATGAAACAGCTTCAGAATTAAGATCATCGACGTTAATAACACGCTGTTGTGTGAAAAGAAAATATTGCACCAACTTGGCCCGACCCATATTGATAAGGACGAGAGGCATGTGCAAACATACGTGCAACGTGCAACTAATTGAAACCTATTTTGAGTCGTCTGACTTCATCGCAATTAACGTGAATTCAGGAATTTTCCCTTCATTTGTTTACACTATCTATGTTAATGTTTGTATGTTGTTAGTTATAATAACGTTAGATATAATAATAGATACATAAATACGTAATGACATCACAGACATGACTGACTGAAATGATAACTTTTCTTAGTTAACTACTTGCTTAGATTATGCTTTTAAGTCGTCCGTAGCCTATTTTGAGTCGTCTGACTTCATTGCAATTAACGTGAATTCAGGAATTTTCTCTTCATTTGTTTATACTATCTATGTTAATGTAGGCATGTTGTTAGTTATAATAACGTTAGGTATAATAATAGATACATAAATGCGTAATGACATCACTGACATGACTGACTGAAACGATATCTTTTCTGTTAACTACTTGCCTAGATCATGCTTTTAAGGTTAGTTAGTTGACTTTTGCTTATGTATTATACTAAAATCTAAATTAATTAATAAGTATTCAAATTAAAACTAAATAAAATCTAAAACCCCATAGAAGTCACCGCAGTGTAGCGTATGCCAAAATGCTGGCGGACTACTTTTTTTTATTTGATAACAAAATAGTCCATGACTGGGATCAATGGGATCTTACCTGATGGTAAGTAACGATGCAGCCTAAAAAGGTAGCTTGCTGGCTTGGAAGGGGTATGGCAGTGTACATTCAACCTATACCCCTAATCCATTTCTACTCGCCATCATGCCTCGCTTGGTGACACGTCTTTGACGGTAGGATGGTAACTAGCCACGTCAAAAACCTGCCACCAGACCAGACCAGATACAATTCAGAAATTATAAATTTCCAAATTTACCCCGCCGGGAATCCCCATCACACCTCTCAGCTATAAGACCACAGCGGTCACCACTACGCCTACGGAGGTTACTACTACGGAAGTTTTAGATACATATTATATTACATTTGTCTATCACAAAATTGTTTGCCAATACCGCTCTACCATAATAGTGCCCATAAATTACAGACTGAAAATTACTTTGACCGCAACAATAACAGCTCCATTTTTACGAAGACATATTCTCACGAATCATATTTCTTCTTAATCTTTGTCACAGACAATTTTGTTACGATAAGGAATGTGCAACGTAGACTTAGTTGGAAAGATACCTATTAGTACCAAGTACCTATGTAGGTACGTCGAAGTTAAGTTTACAGAGCCGATGGCATCTCTTGTTTACATGAGGTGCGATCCGCTGATGTCATGCGCGAAATCTAATTGTGATGAATCATCAACTTTTACCTCGATGCACCGATAAGAGCTGTGTCCTGCGTGTGATATCACATGAGGGCCTGGGTTGGATCGGCATACCGGGGCCCACGTGTTACTGAAGTTATTGATGGCAACAGTGGGCGCATAATAACTGGTCCGACACGACGAAATGTTCAGTCACTGATTGCCCGCTACGCAGAACGCGTGTCGATTTCGAAGCGAGCCGGTATTGCGCGGGAGCACTTACGATAAACAGTTTAAAACATAACCCTATTCGATACATTTCGGACCCCATCAAGTGAGTTAAGTACAGTGAATGACCCAAAACTATTGGATGAACAATACAGACTGAAAGCGAAACTGAAACATCTACGTGTGCAGGTGCAATGTTTATTTCGTTATTGATGTTTTACGATTAATAATGCTAATATTAATATTCATATTTTATCATAAGTTTCATTCATTGCGATGAATATAGTAAGAATCAGTTACTATTAAAACACATTTTTTAATATCTTGACGATTTTAATCGAGTATGTTCGGTAAATTACCGGTGTGACGCCTGAATTAATATAATAAAAACTTATTGCTATTGCCAAGTACATAATTGCAAGTATGTGGATATTGCTTGTAAAGCAAACGTGACACATTTTGTAAACATCGTTAACGTTTGGTTAGCGTCCTCGCATTCGATAACTGTTGGTTAATAACTAACGTCCAGGTTTAGACTAGCGTTTCAAATATATAGGTTAACAAATGCAATCCTAGGGTCCTATGTATTTAATGCATTTCAAGTGTTTTAATTAAGATTTATTTTAGAACAACCTTAAATTAAATTAGATTCATTAATTATATCTAAAAGAAATCTAAATGCACAAAGTAATACGTAAAATTAATTAATAAATAACAATTACCCATGTTTGAAATAGATTCGAATAGGTACTGGTAACTTCATACCATTGAATGAATAGGTTGTTGATGAATGAAAGATGAATGGATGAATGACTGACGAATATGAAAGATTTTCAAAAAAATTATTTATTATCATTAAAAAAACTTTATAGCATAATACATACATAGAAAGTTAATATAGTACATGAATTAAGTAAGACAAAAGGTGATCTTATCACTAAGAATGATGTCTGCCAGACATACAGAAGAACTTGACTAATGAATTGAGATCTTCAATCCACAAACTACCTATTATATGCTAGATAGATTGAATATGGCTACAGAAGTGCAAAGACCCGCCAATAGAGGTGAAGGAAGCGCGTCGTTAGCAATCCCGCGGGACCCACTGGCTCTATTGATTAATCAAACGCCTTTATTGCATAATGGTCAAGATTCGCTCCTTGACGCACTGAGCGCTCCCACTTAAGTGCCTGCAAAACATTTTCCTAACGATGTATGAATAGTTGCTGATGTATTTTTTGAAGAAATGGAATGAGAAGTACACTTACGATATATTACTTTGAATTATAATTGCGGGTTCACGTATTTATTCCAATAGCGCACCAGTCATGAAGAGTAAAGCAATGCTGAGCAAATGCAATTCGATAGAATACACCAAGACTACACCCATTTTTGAGAACATTATCTCAGATTCACTCATTGGTGTTTTCTCTCAATGTTTTCTTTTATCATAAAAGCAAGTGTTTATTTGCTTAAAACGCACAAAATCTGAGTCCAAAAAGGAAGCCAAAGTCCTAAATAATTTAAATTCAGTACGTAGCCAAACCAATCCAATTCTGGACAGAAATTATTTGAAAAGTGCTCCAATAGTAAAAGATTTCTATACGACTATATTATATACTAGAAGCCCGCGCCGACTTCGTCCGGGTTGAAAATTTAAATATTTGTTTTTACGGGACTGATCGCACAGAGCTTCTAATAGGAGACGATTGTAAATAAGATCACCACAGGAATCTCCCGCACCGAAACCCGCCACCGTGCACCGCCCGCGCCGGCCGGCACCATTTTATTATTTTGTCGCGCGGAAATATTAATTTTCCGATAACTCCTAAGATATTTATTTAAATTGTATAGTGTAAAGGGCAAATATGTTCTAAATTAAACACTTACGATAATAAACATATTTATTTAGATATAGATTGACATCACATCGGTTAAAGAAGGTCGAAAATAATTAATTATTTTTAATCAAAATTTGAAAGATAGAAATGGTTACTGTAAGTTATCCTTAGAAGCTAGACATATGCTATTGTGGACTTTTTTTTAGAACTTTTTAAGAGGAACAATTCGCCCATACATGATTTTCATGCAATAACAGTATATGACCCAGCGCACGCCTTGAAAACGTTTGAGAGTCAAAAATTTTTCCGACTTCTTTAACAAATTTGCACATAATATCTAGCCATAATACATTTATGTGCACAATATATAGCCTATAACCATCTGGAATAATGTACCTATGAAATGGTGAAAGAATTTTTGAAATAGGTGCGGTGGTTCCAAAGTTTGCTCCGGACATACATACAAACTCACAAAATTCGCGCTCTCTCTTTATTATAATAGTATAGATAATGTATATTAAAACCAGTGAACAATCCAGTGAACAGCTCATAGATATAATGTCTGGAATAATGTTTACGACGACGCTATCCATTCCAGTTTTAAAGTATTGGACTGGAATTATACGGAATATTGTTACTAAACATGATGGGGTAAAGAAAAGATAAATTCATTATCTACTCATCATTTAGATATTTAAATAAGATCAGAGATCGAATTTGGAATTAATTAAGACATTAATTTAAAAATTACTTGCACCAAGGTTGACCATTGAGGCTAGGCAAATATCAGACTAACATAATGAATGAAAAAAAAACATCGAAACAGGAAGCAAAACTCGCAATTGAGCCCTCTTGATTCCTTAGGAAAATGAGTCGCCACGCTGCTGAGTAAAGTTGGCAAAACCATTGAGACGCGGCATATAGACGGTCGCCGTGTTTAAAATAAATAAATAAAAAAAAACGACTAGGCATAATATTCTGATACTAACCCTCCGTGGAGGATTAAAGAAATACCTAACAAGAAAGTCGTTAGCTTTATTTTAAAAAAAGAGTCGATGAAATTGCATACCGAACAACTGCACTATAAATAATGATTTATGCACAGTTTGCGTTGGACAAAATGCAAATATGTTACTACATGAGTAGGGCCCGTTGTCATACATGATAAACAGAGCGTATCACTACACATTCTGTTATTGTACTCTTACATTACCTATGCCATTATAAATCTTGAAAGTACTTAACAAGTTACGGGATTTCGCTTTCGGAAAATGCTGGACCATTTATGAATGTGTTTAAAGAGGTTATACATCACGGCGACATAAATTGCACATGGCTCTAGCTATCTCAAGGCACACAACTTTCTTAGCATCTGATACAAATTCCTCAAATCCCTAAATGTATTACATTTCCGTACGGGATTACGGGGACGGGGACAAATTTCTTTTAATAAATTTTCGCTCTTACTACCAGTAAGTACATCAGTCATCCACGCCAGATTTTGATAGAAAAGAAATGACTTTTTAGTAGAACTTATCCAATCGATAGTATCATAACATGGGATAAAACCATGTTACAACGGAGGCAAACATGGAGGAACCATGTTACAATATTATATCTATCAAGTTGTGGTCAAAATTTACTATGGTTCAGGTTCGATACCAGTTTGGAGAATAATCACACCAATTACTACATTCTATAAAACCTCTCCAATGGGGAAGTTCCTGAGACGCATTTTAATACGAGCACTGTACCAAACTCGTTTTGGGTTGTCTTTTTTCACATTTTTAGTTGAAAACAAATTATCAACAATGTATGCGTATGATCTGACAGAAACATTTTATAGCTATTTAATGGCTATTTAGGTATACATAAAATTACGCTTGAAATATATTAAAATTAATGCATTTGTATACACCAGTTTCAAGGTGCAATCATGTCATTTATGTAACGACGCAAAACTAGGAAAATGAGCAAAAATGCTATTTCTATTTCTGCGTCGTTACATAATTTAAGTGATAATACCTTGAATCTAAGTAATTTAATATTAATTGTTCATTATTTTAAGATTTTATATAGGGTAAGTTGTACCTAAGTATGTACTTTCTTATTCCATGGTTCTCATCTATATAAACTTTAATATTTGAATTTAGTATTGTAGTACATAAACTTATGTATATAACACATATATAATGTATATGTAATACTATCCCTCAGGAATCCTTTGTTTTACGAGATAAAAATTAGCCTCGGGAGGTCTATGCAAAAAACACGTCGATCCGTTGCTCTTTTGCCGCGTGTTTGAAGTACAAACTAACAAACAAACATATTTGGCATTTAAAATATTAGTAACGATTATAAAAGAATATTTTGCACATTAGAGGTAAACATGTGGATAGTACGATCAGTAGGTATACCACCTACGAGTGAACTAGACATATCACTTTACCTCACGGATTAATTACAACGTAAATAATAGTACCATCTTTCGTAACAGTAATGCACTGACGCAAGAAGTAATTCTACACACAACACACATCTAAATAAGTCTTATAAATAAAAATAACTGTCTGTTGTATTTTATGCGATCACGCATTGTTCATCCGATTCAGCTGAAACTTGGATCACCAGGTTACATCAAAGATAGTGTTTGGATACTTTTTGTTGAGAAAATTATATTATTTTATAAAAATTATGTTACACATAGGTACATAATTATATTATATACAATTGCGTAAAAAAAATATTTATCTACTAGCTACATTTTTGTTGTAATCTCTATGTTGTGCTCTTAGTAAGACTGGCTGTTCGTGGATTTTTCTCGGGACTTTGAAATAACAAATGGTAATAACTAACAGCCCATAATTCCACTATAGAGCCTATTGTCCACTTACTATGTTGTGATGTGATGTAGCATCACAACGTTTTAGCAGTGAATATTTACGTAGTAGGTACTTTTGAATTTCGCTTTCATTTATATCCTTACTAGAATTGCTAGTATTATATTATTTTTTGATAAAGGGAACAGAGTTACAGGTCGACGTAATTATTTGCATGGGCAATATTGAAGACACGGGCTTTTTAACCCGGAAAAACCAAAGTTACCCATGAATTTTTAAAAAAATAACTCCATGAAATGAAATTACATGCATTTGAACGCTAGTCTAAAGTACATTTAATATAGGTATATAACTTGACTCTACAAGGGTAATGCATGTTCACTTTCCAATAACTGCACTTTACTACCAACAAGGTAGGTATGTGAGATTTTCACTAACTCAGGGATAGGTGCTTTAGCTTTCGAATTTGATTTATATTTCATTGGTATAGTGAAAGCCGTATGTGCTAACGGTATTAGAGATATTCCCTGGGTCTTGGCTCTTCGGGCGTGGAGCGTCATGACCCTTGATAGTTGACCCTGCATACGGAAGAAGTTAATCATGAACTAGACCCGCACTCCTCTGTAACTATGAATTACGACGACGTTGATGCTATTTCACATGCCAATTGATGATAGATACATACACTCTCTGAATTTTCTAAGTGCGTTTTGAGCAATCAAATACTACTTGCTTTAGCCGTGAACACGTTACACGACGAACTTGATATACGACGTAATGGAGGCCATACACGATAGGGTTTGCATGATGGTTTTAGCCGTACATGCATAACCGACAAGTATAACCGAGTTTCATAGTAAACATACACATTAGGGTTTGCATGCAGTTTTGCCATAAACTCTCAGTTGGAGCTACGTGACGATCTGTGTAGGACAGTTACTAAGTACTGTGTACGGTATACCCAACTTAACAATGGACGACAACGATGTGATAGCTATGTAGCAGTGGGCTCCAATTCCCTGAACTTATTTATTAATTTCGCGTATGCAACCGATCGTTTGTCTCGGTCGTGATATTCTTTACACTTTACGCGCCAAAGACAAGGTTCCGACTTATAAATTTCTATGAATTCTTCTAATATGGCATTGCGCTTGCGACTCGCCATTTCCGAAGCGACGCTATGGTGCGCGCGCGCGTCCTTCTACCGTCACAGATAATAACAAACTGAGAACTGTGCAGGCAAGCTCGCTGGACGCCACACACGCTCGGTTATGCTCGCGCGCAAACGTAACCGAGCGGCAAAAAATATCAATTTTGATATTTGCTTGGTTGCATGTACATGCGCCGATAACTGTACAGTTTTATCACATACACGCTAGGGTTTGCCTGTCGGTTATGCATGTACGGCTAAAACCATCATGCAAACCCTAACGTGTATGGCCTCCATAAGACGATGCCCGCAATTTCGTCCGCGTTCGTGAAGGTTTTTTTAATTTCCGCGGGAACTCTTCAATTTTCCGGCATAAAATGTGACTACATTGTTAATCCTGGTATGAGTTATCTCCGTTCCAAACAACCAACTCGGTTAATAAATGTATATCATAATATATAAAAACACGTGTGATCAAAGCGTAACGTCATTTCTATAAAATCATACTATATTTTACAATGTTATTAAAGTTATAAAAGTCGAATAAACATTAAGTACCTACATAAAATTATTAATTGCAAGTATTAGAAAAAGATGTTGAATAAATACATAGAATTACGATTTGAAACGCAACCTGCACACAGCTTTACATTGTAGTAACAAACATAAATTTATTACCCCATAATATTAATTGTTTCAATGAATATTGTGCGTTGAGTGGTGAGCCGAGCAGTCATCTTGGATATATCAGTTGACCCAATCTCAAGAAATAGACAAAGGCCAAGTTCATACCATACGAGTTAAGAATGTGGACGCGGAAGTCCACTAACCAATTTGCATCAAAAGTAAACAAACTTTCGTCTTATCTGACTGTAATTTTAGTAGGTACCTACGATAACGTGAAAGATTATACTTAAAAAATTATCAATTTTCGATAACGGCAGTTGAATATGATAAAATATAGATTAATACACATTAGGTAATTCAAGGTTGTTTTTTCATAATACATGAACTAGATATATAAATAGAGTTGCTTTCTTTCAATTATAATTTTACACTCGCTTCGTTATTTTTTATTTCGGTACTTACATTTAAATCGGTTTAAATTATAGCTTCTCAGTGCGAGTGTCTGCATTCTACGGATTATTATAATTATTTTTCTACATAGTAGGTAGGTTTTCTACATGCGGAAATATTAATAAATATTGAAAATTCTCAATCATATTCGAGAGAAGACCAGTGCCCATTTGCTCACAATTCTAAAGTTACATAATAAATACATTCCTTGCATTAATTGTAGAGAAAGCTCGCATAAGTAGCTGCGATAAAGAAAACATTTAACAAATTGAAAGGGTACTAATAAAATTGGTTATCTTAATCCAATGCTGCGGGCGTCGTTTATCGACCGAGTTCACGACTATAAAGCGGATCCCATATTAAGAGATTACACGCAATAGCCGTAAAATCCGCTACAATCACATGCAATGCATTTTTACCCGACTGCGGCACGCTAAGGAGGCTAATGTGTTTATCAGCCTATGTATGTATGTATGCAGCGCTCTGGAGACCAAACGCGTGGGCCGATTTTGATAATTCTTACGTCAATCAATTTGTGTTAATCTAGGGAGTGTCACTAAAGACATGACATTAATCAAAATTCAATATGGCAACCACCAGGCGCTATATTGTGAAAAAGAAAAAATTAAAGTCGACTATGTTAAGACGGGGTATCATTGAATAGCATTGAATAGATATAAAAATCATTGTTAGGTTTCTTTGATCATTTTCCATTTTGAATGACCATTTACGATCTATGACAATTTAAAGTTGGAAATTTTCAATTGATTTCCTTTAAAGCAGTCGGTTTTTTTAATCTTTTTTAATTGCTTATTAGTTCAAGTTCTGCTAAGCCAACATTAGATGTGCAATAGAAAAGCTGATAACCTCATCAGCAACAGACGTATCTTGACTGCGATCTCACCTGATGAAATAGAAATAGAAATAGAAATAGAAATATTTTTTATTCAAATAAACTTTTACAAGCACTTTTGAATCGTCAATGAATCTACCACTGGTTCGGAATGCCTTTCCTGCCGAGAAGAGCCAGTAAGAAACTCGGCGGTTGCTCTTTTCAAAAAAAATAAAAAATTTACAATTGTTATTGAACACAGGATAGTTATTACTGTCTTATGAATCACTGGAGCGAATTATATCCACGCTTTTTTATCATTTACATAGTCTTCAATTGTATAATATGCTTTTTTCATGAGAGCAGATTTAATTGATTTCTTAAACTTGTGTAGAGGCAAGTCTAAGATTGACTGTGGAATTTTATTGTAAAACGTCACGCCCATTCTCACAAATGTCTTTTGGACCCTCTTGAGGCGCAGCCCAGGAAACATGAGCCTATTTGGATTTCTACTTGGTCTATCGGACAAATCACTCTTTTTTTTGTAACTCAAAATGTTTTGTCTGACAAATATTATGTTGTTATAAATATATTGTGAAGCTACTGTAAGAATGCCTATCTCTTTAAATCTTTCTCGAAGGGAATCCCGCGGCCTCAAATTATAGATTGCGCGGATTGCCCTCTTCTGCAAAACAAAAATTTTTCCAATATCGGCTGCCTTACCCCATACTAAGATACCGTATGACATAATACTATGGAAATATGCAAAATAAACAATTTTTGCAGTTTCTATGTCAGTCAACTGTCGAATCTTCCTAACAGCGTAAGCAGCAGAGCTAAGTTTGCCAGCAAGCGTTGCTATATGGGTGCCCCATTGTAGCTTTGAATCCAGGGTTAACCCCAAAAACACTGTGGAGTCCTCAGTTTTCAAAGGTTCATTATTTATCTTTAAATTTTTACTGACAGTTCTCGTGTTAGGTAATAAAAACTCAACACACTTTGTTTTTTTAGCATTTAAAAGGAGATTATTTGCCGTAAACCATTCAGAAACTTGAGATAATGCATTATTTACATCGTCAAAATTGTCTTTCATCCTATCGACTTTAAAAATTAAAGACGTATCATCAGCAAATAGTACAATATCGCAAGTATTTTGGACAAAATGTGGTAAATCATTTATGTAGACCAAAAACATGAATGGACCTAGAATAGAACCCTGGGGTACACCCATTACTGAGGCTGATCCGGATGATTTTACATCATTGACACATACTCTTTGGACTCGGTTGCTGAGATAAGACGCAATGAGACTAAGTGCAAAATCTTTAATGCCATAGTGGCTCAGTTTAAGCAAAAGAGTCTCGTGATCAACGCAGTCGAATGCCTTTGACAAATCACAGAAAATACCAATGGCATTCTGTGAGTTCTCCCACGCATCGAATATGTGTTGTAATAGCCTTGCGGCTGCATCGGTTGTTGATCGACCCTTTGTAAAACCATACTGCTCAGTGTGTAGGAGTTTATTTAAATTAAAGTGTAAAAGCAGTTGGTTGAGCATTATTTTTTCGAATATCTTGCTGAGAGTTGGCAAAATTGAAATTGGCCTGTAGTTATTCGGGTCACTTTTGCTGCCCGATTTAAAAAGCGGTATTAGCTTACTACATTTCATAAGATCTGGAAAAGATCCAGAATCTACTGATTTATTAAAAATTAAAGCAAGATACGGCGCAATAATATCAATTACATTATGAATTATTTTAACTGATATCCCCCATAGATCTGCTGTTTTCTTATTTTGTAAAGATTTAAATGTTTTGACTATGTCATATGGGGTAACGTGTTCAAACCTAAATAACTTATTGCACTCAGAGACATTGCTTCTTAGAAGACGATAGGCTTCTGCCGGCGAGGAATTTAGAGAACTGGTTGTGGTAATTGGAATATTTTTGAAAAAGTTCTCAAATGTATTTACAACTTCTATATCGGAGTTAATTACATGATTATCAATTATTAAAAAAAGATGATAAGTGACGATGTAGTCTAAGATGGTAGCGGGCTAACTTGGAAGGGGTATGGCAGTGTACATTCAACCCATACACCTAGTTAGATTCTACACGCCATGGTGCCATAACGTTAAAAATCGCTTGGCGGCACGTCTTTGACGGTTGGGCCTCTCTGAGAGGAGTGAGTGCAACGAGAAAACAGAAAATTTAAAATACAATGTAATAGCGCACACTTATGAAATTACAATTGACAATCAAATGCAGACACCGCGATGTGAAACCGCTGAAGTCGAAACAGGTATAAGTTACAGAAACCGAGTGTTAGCTAACATTACACATTTGTTCGATACGATAGAGGAAATATCTATGTAGTCTGATAATTGATATCAGCCGGGAATGTGCCGTAGCCGCAGGAGTACACTCGCGTTACTTCTTCGGAATGAAAACAACGGTTTCATCTACACGGCTCAGGTGACGACATACGAGTAATGTCCACTGCGTATTACGAAGTTACGTGGGTTTTATTAATTGTTACACGTGCAATAATAGTGTGAGAATATTGAAAATTACGTAAAACATGAATTTGTTTTTATTTGACTATCGCATTCAATTTCCAGTGCAAGCTTTAGTCAATTCACTTCAACGTGGAATATTGATATGCAGGAATTGGAATACAATCCGTCCAAAAAAGATTTAACAGACACAAACCTTGATTCCCATTCAGATTTAATTTTCAATTACATAGTATGCAAATAAATTAAATAGAAATATGTGTCTGTAATTTCAAATTAACTGGAGTATTCCTGTGAGATCATATTAGAAATGAGGATATCTATAGGATAACCAAAGTTACCGACATAATATTAACTCAGGGAGGTGCGAAGGTAAAGTGGAAATGCGCGGGGCACAAAGTTCGAAGAAGTGAAAAAATTCTTCGTCCGCGTGGATTAAGGTTTTTTAATCCCAGGGAAACTGTATGTTTATACCATACATTACACGTATTACGTTATTAGGTTCCTTTAATATCATTTACGTAATATCTAGATAGAAATACTATATTATACTAGCTTTTGCCCCCGCGACTTTCTTCTTCTTCAACTAATGGACGTCCACTGCTGGACATAAGTCTCCTGCATGGACCTCCACAAGCCTCGGTCTTGCGCCGCCTGAATCCAGCGGCTCCCTGCGACTCGCTTGATGTCGTCTGTCCACCTAGTGGGGGGTCTGCCAACACTGCGCTTCCCGGTGCGAGGTCGCCACTCCAGCACCTTGGGACCCCATCGACCATCAGCTCTTCGAACTATGTGCCCCGCCCATTTCCACTTCAGTTTCGCAACCCGCAGAGCTATGTCGGTGACTTTGGTTCTCCTACGGATCTCCTCATTTCTGATTTGATCTTGCAGGGATACTCCGAGCATAGCTCTCTCCATCGCCCGCTGAGTGATCCTGAGCCTTCTTATGAGGCCCATAGTTAGCGACCATGTTTCGGATCCGTAAGTAATCACTGGCAACACGCACTGTTCGAAGACTTTAGTCTTCAGGCACTGAGGAATTTTGGACGAAAAGACATCTCTAAGCTTCCCGAACGCTGCCCAGCCGAGTTGGATTCGGCGGTTGATCTCTTTCTCACCCCAAAATCTAATTCCACGCGACTTTGTCCGCGTGGAATTAGATTTTGGGGTGGAATTTTCAAAAACTGTGACACACGTACTTCTTTATTTTTAACTGAAAGCTCAAATACCAACTTTGATGGAAACAGCTTGAAAAATGACGGAGTTTCATATAAACTTCCATCCCCTATTTAAACCCCTTAGGGGTGGAATTTCCAATAATCCTTTCTTAGTGTGCGCCTACGTCATAAGGAACCAACAGTAAAAATTTCAAGTTTCTAACTTCAGTAGTTTAGGCTGTTCGTTGATATCTCAGTCAGTCAGTCAGTCAGGACTTTGGATTTTATATATAAATAGAAGATAGATACCTACCTATTTAAACACGTAAAACGCGAAAAGCATAACTGGCCTATTCAGTGGTATAACAAAACATGTAATGTGATAGTATTATGTCTAACAGTTTATACATTTTAACTCAGTGGGTTACATTTCCAAGTATTACATCTGTGCCTTACGCAGAACTAGAACGAGACCGTTTAGGGTCTATTGTTATTCAATCGCAGCTACTTGTATTTAAATTTAATAAATAGTGTCCAGTGTACGCAATAATTAAATAGGTAACACGACTTTCTATGAAACATTAAGAATTAAGATACAAAATTCATGATATTATTTTCTTAGTTGTGTGCGTTCAAGCATTCAACAATGAAGGAAAACATAACCCTGGGGGCTGATTCTGTAACTCAGTGCCTATCAACGACGATAGGCATTTTTTATTCATTGAAGGTTTGAAGAGAAATGTCATTTACTATTTCATAGTAAACCTTCAATGGATAAAAAATATATTATGTTTATTTCATTTTTTCATAGGCACTAAGTTACAGAATCAGGGGGCTGCATGCCTGAAAGTTTTTCATAATGTTCTCAAATGTGTGTAGTAAAGTAACGCCTGATTTGATCTAATGCTTTTGACGATCTCCCTGGCGCAGTGGTAAGCGCTTATCTTATATTAAGTGGTAAGGTCTTATAACTGGGAGGTCTCGGGCTCGAATCCCGGCGGGGGCAATTTGGGAATTTATAATTTCTGAATTGTCTTTGGTCTGATCTGGTGGGAGGTTTTGGCCGTGGCTAGTTAAGGTATGTTGGGGTAAGAGCAGACGGTTTTGTGCTGTTCTTGAACGACTATCAAAAATAAATTTTATTTTAATATTCTGATTGCGTAGCTAACTTACGAAATATTTTTTATGAAAAAAGAAAGATCATGCTTTGTGTATATATTTGATTGAACCCATTATCAAGAGTATTTTTTTATCAAAATGAGTTCGAATTGGGTAGTAGCTTTTTTGTTTACCAGGTAAAGTGCGGACCATACCGGGGTAAGATCAGACTATGTCCTAAAACCAACTATATTCATTGTATTGATAAGGTTCATAAAGAACTTTATTCCGCTCTAACCCCGGTCAAATTATTCTCTTGCACCAGTCCCGTTTTATCGTATCTTGGCCGATAATGCCATATTTTTATTTTTTAAGCACAGTACGTCCGCTCTTCCCCCTTTCAAAAATGAGACAAATAAGTGTTTCTCAAACTTTATTTAAAAATTTATATTCGTTTTAAAAGCCACAAACTGACATCGGTGGAGATGAAATGACATCAATTACTTCCTCTCTGGATAAACCAAAGCCCCATTTCTCTAATTTCCGTAAGCAATTAGCTAGCCTTGTTTCTGCTTCCATCGGCAATGCAGGTGGTCTACCCATGGTATCACTTTTCAAGCCTTTTTTAGCTAGGACTCGATCGTTAAGTGTTGATCGTGGAATATTGTATATTTTTGAAGCGGCATAATTTGTTAGTTCCTTGTTTTTTACCTTTTCAATTGCGATTTCTAAGTCTTTCTGCGAATATTTAGTTGCTCTTTCAGATTTTCTTTTATAGTTCCGTGGCATTTTGAACCTAAAAAATATAATATAATGAAATAGCCATCTTGATAAGAATTTGAGTAGATACTTACTACCTATGTGTATAACTATACAAATAGCTTGGGCGAAAAACACAGATAATTTTATTTGTACCTATAATTCGTATCTTTCAAGAAAATTAGCAAACGGTATATCATTATGGGATAAGTATTCGAAAGTAGAAAGTAAGTAAAGTATAGGTATTCTTTAATTTACCTAAAAACTAAAAGTTTGAGAACCATTGTTTTCTTCTATACATTTTAAAACCGGTAAAGTGCGGATGAGTTTAATACACTCTTCCCCCACAGGGGATAGATCGGATTTAAATATAGCAACTCAACTATACGTTGTTTATTATTCTAACCTAGAAAAAATTATTAAAACAAGGTCAATAAGCACAAAAAACTCACCATATTAAGAATAATCCTCTTAGATGCTGAGATATGCTGCCCGGGGGAAGAGCGTATTTCACAAAATCAGGCCCAAATTGCGCACTTTTAAATTTTGTTCAACAGCACACGTGTTTTTGCTTAGAACTAACACTGAAGACTAAATTTTGAGGCAATATAAAATGGCGTCATTGCCTGTGTTGCCAGTTATAAAAAAGAGTCATTCGTTTGGGAGTTAATTGAATTATCCGCTCTTGCTCCGATTCGCTCTTACCCCAACATACCTTACCACCTTACCTATGTCCAAGAGCAGACGTCTATTTGTAGATAAAGAAAGAAAAGATTTGAAGCCCTTCTTAAGAGCGCGTGTAATAGTAGGACCTAAATCTTCAGATGCAGATTTGATTTTTACAGCAGTAGATCAATTTTAACCGAAAAAAAAAAACAGGCAAAAATTGCATCATATTTCCAAGAGAAAATACTGTAAATAAGTTCGACAAAAAAAATCGCTAAGTTAGATCTAAGTTTTCACCAATCTGCATTTATTTTTTATGTGTTGCATATTACAGAGCTAAAATTTGTATATAAAATTCTTATACATAATAAAAGGGACCAGCCATTTAAAAAAAATGAATATCTTACGAGTTATTAGAATATATGATAACATATTTGGCGCTTACTACACTCCTACACGCTAACATCTATCGCGTTTCACACTAGGTTTCGGATATGTTTTATTTCATCTATCGCAGGGGTTTTTTTTTCTAGCATTCTGCGCACTGTTAAACTTGCAGGACTTATATAAATACCGAATATAGAGAAACCGACCGAATATAAGAAACATATTTATGTTTCTTAAACCAGTGGAGTTTATAAGTTATGTCGTAAATAAATGAACACATAAATCAGAAGCAATTCTGTTAAGTTTCCCCATTAGGTAATCGAAACTGCAAAGCTGTATATAAAAGGGAACTTTCTTTTACGATTTCCGCTTGACTTTAAAACATTTTACGCTAAATTCAAACTGCGTGTCTGTTACTCGTTGGTACTTATTGGTGTTTTGTCAAATGCAATAAAATATACTGCAGCGTGAAATAAGAGTAAGTAATCTTGTATTACATTCCTTCTGGTTGTAAAAATGTCTGTTATCTACTCGTTAGCATAGAGCTGTCATATTACTAGAGTATCAAACGCCACAAAAAGGACGCACACTAATTACTGATGTTCGCTATTAATTGATGGTGGACGTGCTTTAACTCTGTCGATGATATCTTTATAATTTTATCACGAGTAAGAGTTACGTCTTACGTAATGAAACAAGATTAAAAGAAAATAAAAGAGATAAGTAGATAATAGACTACAATACCTACATATGTTTACTTGAACTCAAACCTTACTTCTTTGTAACAATTAGGTAAAGGTTTTGCTCAGTTGACGCTTCATATCAAACGTGAGGCATCAATTGAGCATGACGTTTTGCTTCTCTATGGTTTATCTCAATGCTCTTACGAGTAGCTATCAAGAGCTCGCTGGCTGTGCTCAATGCAATGATGCGTTACCAACTATACACATTCTTCTCTAACTACAAAGAATGTGATATCGTGTGTTTCAAATATAACTACATATTTGTTCGTACCTATCCGTACAGGTACCTATCGTCATCGAACATCTTCATTTGAGCGAAAGTATAAATATGGAAATCTCTTAACGTCCATTATAGAAATTATTGTCTTTTGACGACCTCCCTGGGGCAGTGGTGAACGCTGTGGTCTTATAGATGGGAATTTATAATTTCTAAATGGTCTCTGCTCTGGTATGGTGGAAGGCTTTGGCCGTGGCTAGCTACCATCAAAGACGTGCCGCCAAGCGATTTAGCGGTCCAGCCTGATGGCGTGTAGAAACTGATTAGAGGTTCATACCTCTAATCAGTTTCTACTACCATACCCCTTTCAAGTTAGCCCGCTATCATCTTAGACTGCATCGTCACTTACGATCAGATAAGATTGCACTCAAAGACTATCTTGTCATCGAATAAAAAACACACCGAAAATTATGGAAAATTATGTGTGTGTGGCGCGGCGCGGTGGTAGAGTCTTAACTTGTAGACAGTTGAAATAAATAATTTTAAATTTTGTGAACTATGCCAAAGTCGAAAATTGGTAAAACCATGCTTAACAAAGCTGTTACTTCTCTTAACAAATAAAAAGATAATAAATTAAAATCTATTTATGTTGTGTATGTTGTTTTGTACCCCTTCGCATAATCTCATCGCGTAAATAATACGCACTTACCTGTATCTTGAGGCTGCATTTGTGACGTACGTATATCTGAAACCGATGATTTCATCCCACGCAAATCTAGGATTTACATCTCGAGCGGCCGGCGCCTCTCTGATGTGCCTGATACATACGTAATATGACAGACCACGAGCGTTTAAGATTTAGATAATTCCTAAACGTTATGTATTATGTAAATTTGCCATGATCTATGTAAACAAACTTAAATAATAAGCTCTATTGAAGTGTCAAGATTCACACAGTCTTGGAAAAGAAGTATAGTTTTTTAGAAAAAACGCTATTATTTTTAATGTTAATTTGCTCATTATTGTTTAACATGTTCTCCAAAATTTTTTTTAACTTGCTTTTTATCAAATTGTACAATAAGTGTTTTCATACGGAAGATTATTATGTTCTACCTACTGCTCGAAAGACAAAGGATTTTCTAGTATATGTAGATATTTTATGCTCATGATTCCGTGGTTTACTTTTTATATTTTAAAGATTTTATTTTTATGCTTTCAGGTACTTACATATTGATCAAATAACAAACTGCTACTATAAAGGAGCGCACGAATCTGCTTGCACTTGAGAATAATATCCTCATAAATAATTTCAACGCTAAAAGTGGTAAGCCAAAACCTCTATAATTATCGTTTCAAAGGATTTTCGCATTTTATACTTACGAGTAGGTGGACCTCACAAGATGGCAAGCGCATAAAATAAAAACTTAGCAAGAAACTACATTTATTACGTTTTTCTCGTTTTATACTTAAGTGGTTATTGTACTACAATTAATATTTTTTTTTTTGGGAATTTGTGATATACTGAATATATCGTTACGTCGTTTTGGTAGTCCATAAAGGATCAAATTGTGACCCGTTTTATGAAAAAAAATCGATTTTTGAATTTTTTGGAGATACATTCATCTCGCTCTTACACCGCGACGTATACCTCATATCCCAACCAATGAATCCCAATCCCTGGAAAACCTGGAGAGTAGTATAGGCATCCCTTTTTCCCCGGAAAAATAAAGGGTTCTCCTGAGATTTAAAAAAAAAACAACTCCACACGTACTAAGTTGTGGACAAAACCTAGTTTCAATATAACTATGAGCTATGTCTATCTCACTATCATAGACGTAGGAAATAAATTATTTATTACAATAAGGATCTCATAAACGTCTGGAAATTATTCATCAATGATGGTAGCAAAGTATTTCGATGTTGATATATTTACATACATCAAACAAATGAAAGCACGTGAGAGCATTTGGTTTATTTTATCCGACCGTTATCCATAACAATTCTGTAGATGAACTTTGACCATCAAACTTTAATACTCAATAATAATTAATGCCCTATTCAGGTGCGTGGTATCAAATGTTGCTTGCACTGTGGAATATGAGTTTATTTTACGAGTACGTAAGAACTAGCGTAAGGCCGGCGCCGCTTTGCCGCTAACGGTAATACGAGATACCTAACTTAAGCTAAGACCATCTAATACCAAGCTAATAAGAGCACTAGGTGGACTAATAGGTGCGCAGAGTTTTACAGTTACAAATAATCTATACCTACTAATATTATAAATGCGAAAGTAACTATGTCTGTATGGCTGTTTGTCTGTACCTTTTCTAAGCTTAGCCGCTGAACCGATCTTTGCAAAATTTGCAACAGAGATTGTTTGCATTCTGGAGGCGGACAAAAGGTAATTATTAATTAATTTTTATCCTGGAAATCTTAAATCTAAACAAAATCATAATTTGTACGGCTCTAAAATATAAGAATGTTTTATACAAATACCCGAAAATTAAAGAAATGAAGAAATTCGACACAGACGACGTCGCGGGCATCAGCTAGTTGGGAATAGTAGTGATATAATAATTATTATAATAGTAACTTTGACCTTGCGTGAAACAAAAACAACGTGTGATAGGTACCTATATTTAGAACAACCTTAGGTATTGTATTTGAATGGAAAAACAATTTGGATGTTATTTATTACGGATACCTATATTAAAATCTCATTAAGGAACTGAACAGTTTCCATAAAGAGACCCGAGGCCAGATTGTATTATTTATTTGTAATTTTCTCACAAAATGAAGATATTATTTCCTACCTTTTAACTTCGCTGACAGTAATGTAATTTCTTATTTAGCCCGAATTTAACATCGCTGATATTTAAAAATTCGTGTGGAATTTTCAATAAAAGCTGCCTACATTATGTAGCGACTCGCAAAATTTAAATTTAAAAATGGACTTCGATGAAAGCCGAAATGGAAATACGGTTAGGGGTTTGAGTGGATACTCGAGTGCCCGTTGAAAGTTTTGTGATCAAAAAGCATGCCCGGCAATTGAATCACGATCAAAACCATCCCGGGACTGCATTGTGAACGAGTCAGCGATAAAGAACGTCAAAGCATCGATCTGTATCTATACAGCTGTAGTATAGGCAGCCCTCTATAGATACTCGGTAATAAATAGAATTAGAGACTGTTCATTAACACTTCGCAATCTTAAAATAGGATTACCGATGACCACACTAACCCGAAAAGTTCTTGTTCATTTTCTTTATCAACCAATTGACGTCCACTGAAGGTCTTTTGTATGGACTTCCACAGGCCTCCTTCTTGCGTCGCCCGTATCCATAATAACCCCCTTCGACTTATCTGATATCGTCAGTCTTAGTGGGGGTTTGGTATCACTGTGCTTACGGTGTGGGTTCGCTGGTGCCAACCCCCATTTCCGTTTTATATATACCTACTTTTTTGTGAATACTTTTCATTTATCTAAAATCAATAGTAAACTATTATAAAAAGTAAAGTTTTTAAAGTTGGGAGGACGCCCTACTCGAATCAAAATTTTCAATTTTCCCGAACGGACACTTAAATCGATAAAATTTCATAACATACCTACCTCCAATAATTTTAAAAGACCTTTCCAATGATATCCCACACAATAGGATAGACGAATGAAAAAATTCCAAAATAATAGATTTTTTCAAAATTTTACTGTAGAACCTTTTTGGCGTAATTAAGTAAGGTGACCTTGCTAAATTACAGCTTTTTATGTTGGTAGCTTTTTATGTGGTTTCGAGAAAGAGATCAACCGCCGAATCCAACTCGGCTGGGCAGCGTTCGGGAAGCTTAGAGATGTCTTTTCGTCCAAAATTCCTCAGTGCCTGAAGACTAAAGTCTTCGAACAGTGCGTGTTGCCAGTGATTACTTACGGATCCGAAACATGGTCGCTAACTATGGGCCTCATAAGAAGGTCACTCAGCGGGCGATGGAGAGAGCTATGCTCGGAGTATCCCTGCGAGATCAAATCAGAAATGAGGAGATCCGTAGGAGAACCAAAGTCACCGACATAGCTCTGCGGGTTGCGAAACTGAAGTGGAAATGGGCGGGGCACATAGTTCGAAGAGCTGATGGTCGATGGGGTCCCAAGGTGCTGGAGTGGCGACCTCGCACCGGGAAGCGCAGTGTTGGCAGATCCCCCACTAGGTGGACAGACGACATCAAGCGAGTCGCAGGGAGCCGCTGGATTCAGGCGGCGCAAGACCGAGGCTTGTGGAGGTCCATGCAGAGGACTTATGTCCAGCAGTGGACGTCCATTAGTTGAAGAAGAGAGAGAGAAGAGATGTTGGTAGCAATAGTCTTTGAGCTATACTGTGGACAGACGAACAGACGGATAGACGGACGGTCGTGGCGAAACTATGTACCTATAAGGGTTTCTTGTAGTAAAACTTACTCGAACGGAACTCTAAAAACGTAGGTTAAACACTTGTTTTTTTTTTTTTTACTTTGTCTTGGTTGACTTAATATTATTTCAAATACATAATTATATAGATACGGAATTAACGTCAACCACCTCTTGGTACAAAACGACAAATTCAGGGCGCTGCCACGCTTGCATTTTAATTCTCACATTACGTTTATTTTATAATTCGCCACGGAGTTTTTCGTGACAAGCCGCTTTACCTTTTTTAGCGCAAATCTCTTTCCAATTACATTCTTAGCAATGTCGATACGATTATATAGCAATTTAAGACCAATGAATATTTATGTACGTATGAGTAAAGTGTGTGACTAGTTTTTATTTTCTACATGTATAAAGTATAAATCTATATTAGTTTATGTTTGTAACTTAGGTTTAGGTTTAAAGAAATTTATTCTCCAAAAGAACATTTTGCTCACTTATAGAGAACTTAAAACTAACTTACTTAACTTACTAAATTTTGCCCGCTACTTCGTCCACTTGGAATTGGGTTTTTGAAAATTTATTGTTTTTTCGAAATAAAAATATAGATTGCAAAAATCACGTTGTTCCATTGCATTGTTGCGTATCAACAAATAACAAACTTCCAGCTTTTAAATAGTGTAAAAGAAATGTGTAAAATAAATTATAATATACTGTACAGTGACATAGGCTATCTTTTATCTCGGAAAAACACAGGTTTTTCGCGACATTTTTAAAACCTATAACTGCACGCGGACGTCGCGGGCAATAGTAATGTTCGTATTATTTAGTGTCACAATTTTTATGATCTGGTTCATTATTTATAATTTTCTTTGTACATATTCATCAACTGTTACGTAAAAATAAAGATAATATTATTTTATGATACAATTTGTACTGTACGAGGACCGGATGCTTTGCTTTGCCAAATTGTATTCATAATAGACAGTACACACACAAATGTGTTCGGTAAACAGAAGACTTTTTTTATCGTTGACAAGATAGTAATTGACTGTGATCTTAATTGATGGTAAGATGATGCAGTCTAAGATGGTAGCGGGCTAACTTGGAAGAAGTATGACAGTGTATATTTAATCCATACCCCTAATCTTTATTCTGTTTCTACATGCCATCGTTCCGGAACGCTGCTAAGTGATTTAGCACTTAGCGGCACGTCTTTGACGGTAGGGTGGTAACTAGACACGGCAAAAGCCTCCCACCAGACCAGACCAGAGACAATTCAGAAATTATAAATTCCCAAATTGCACCCACCGGGAATCGGACCCGACACCTCCCAATTATAAGACCAAGGCGCTCACCACTGCGCCAGGGAGGTCGTCAAACCTAATATTCATTCACTCAGACATAAAACGTACTGCAGCCGTTCCATGGTATTATGGTCTGTGACATCATTAAGTGACCCGGTTCTGGAAAGGACCCTTATGCAACAATAATTGCCGGTTATTTTTGCATGAATATATTACATGCGCTTTTGCTTCTTTTAGTGATTTTACCAACGTGTCGAGTGACGTTTATCAGAGGAATAAATTGGGCGTTCTGACAGTTTTTGTATTGAAAATTTGCCAAGATATCACACTCGGAGTTATTTTACGCTGGTGAAATCTGCCCTAATAGTGGTAATTTTAATAAGTTGGTGCAGTTCTTTCATTTCACGAGGGCTCGTGGCTCATCCAGATGACCCAAAGATTCGTTTGAGATCGTCTGTCTACCCAGTGTCCTACCAACGCTGCATTGCCCGGTGCTAAAAATATTAAAATTAAATTCAAAATCAAAATTTATTTATTTCATGTAGGCTAACTTGTAGCTCTTATGACACGTCATAAATCTACCACCGGTTCGGAATGCAGATTCTGCTGAGAAGAGCCGGCAAGAAACTCAGCAGTTGCTCTTTTCAAAAAATTTTACAATGGTTAACAAAACTATGCTCTGCACACAGTGTTTCCACGAAACAAACAAAGAAGTTTCAAAAATGCACACCTACCACAACCTAACACACGTTAAGATGGGTAGCACAAAGCAGACCCATTTCCGTTGGTGGCACCCGTTCACGAGCACGACGCATGATCCAGCCATTGCTTCGCTCAACCATATTTGAGGGAACGTAACAACCCGCACCATTAATTAATTTTCTCTATCGATATTTATTTTATTAGAACCTACCCATAACGTGAAGTTGCTTTACTATGTAGGTATCTCCCAAGTCCCGAAATAAATGTGACCGATGATTTCGAGAAAAGCGTCACGTCACACCAAACCATAATGTGGGTGCAGTCGCATAAATAAACAGTAGCCGGATTAACTGGCGAACATTTTTTTCAGTTAAGCTCGATTACTATACGGTTCATTAATAAAACGAATTGGGAGTCGTTACGTCTTGAGCGTAAACACATTTGTTACGGTTTCTTTTAATATTGTATTAGTCATTATAATTAACGTTTGTTTTCGAAATAAGGATCTTAATTATTTACGCAACTATATCTTAAAAAATATAAATAACATAATACTTACTTAAATAGTTTTAAAAGCCTAAGTCCTCGTGGACAAAGTCGCGGGTAAAAGCTATGATTTATTAAAGAATATTTCTATGCGTGTGATGGGAATTAAAAATAAGATATCATACGTATAATATCATCATTGCAATAACTAAGCGCCATTTTAGTCTATTAATTTATTTTAGTCGCTAGGCTAAGTGGCAATGGGAATTAAGTCCAGCGGTGGACGTCGATCGGTTGACAAAGCAGAAAGTAGAAAATTGATCTTTGAAATGCCTTTATACCGCGTCCGCATGCTTGTGGCAAACGGCAAACGCCAAACCTCTACAAACGTTTGCCTTGAATTTGGGAATCATCCGCACGCTTGCGAGGGCGTTTGTATGTTCTGAACAGGCAAGCATGACGGACGTCGAACTTGTGTCGGCTTTATTATTTGGCTTAAGTTATTTTTACAAATGTTTTAAGCTCAGTATCGATCAATAATCCTACTAAAATGGAATATGGATGGATGGATGGATGGATGTTTGTTACTCTTTCAGCCACAACTAATGAACCGATTTGAATGAAATGTGGAATAGCGATAGCTCATACCTACATTTTAGCCCGGAAAATTAAGGACTTTCCGCGGGAATTAAAAAACCTTAATCCGCGAGGACGAAGTCGCGGACGTCATCTAGTTGATAGTAAAGCGTCCTCTAATTAAAATTTTCAAAACATATTTCATGTGCACAATTTGTCCAGTTACAGTTTTAGTATAATATTATATAGATTAGTAGTAGTAGCTAGTAGTATGTTCGAAAACACTTGGTACCTACCTAGTTTATTTATTTGAATAAAAAAATATTCTATTCTATTCTAGTATGTACAGCTACTCAATAGATATTTTGTTTTTTTTTCTTTATCAACCGATAGACGTCCACTGCTGGACTGTTTATTGCATGGACTTCCTCAGGCTTCGGTCTTGCGCCACCTGTACCCAATGGCTCCTTGAGGGTCGCCTGATGGTGTCGGTCCACCTATTACCATACCATTATATACCATTTTCCGGTGCGGAGTCGCCACTTATTATTATTAATATATAAAACTAATTAATTAATTAAATTATATAAACAAATCGTCTTCAAAAGTCTTCAGTCGACCAGTCATTCATTTTACGTTTTTACCCACTCACAAAATGAAGATAAAGGTGCGATACGTAAATCGTAATACAATGACACGTCTAATCGCCGCCAGTGCACAAACGAGACTGAGTGCGCGCAAACGTGTGGACGGAGACGCAAGCGCTTGCGGCAAATTCCCTTTGGTTTGCGATCAAAAGACCGACACTCGATGGATCGGCCACAAACGCTTGCAAGCCTAGGCAAACCATGGCAAACGCTCTATCCGCACGTTTGCGTTTGTGAAGGTTTGCCGAGGTTTGCCAAGCGTGCGGATGCAGCTTTAGAAAATTCGGACTTGTGGTTACATCGTGTACATGCACATTGCGTAAGTGTGCCTGTCAGGAGCCTAGGTGGGAGCGGTCAGGCGCGAGCAAGCTCTCGCTCACACTTAGAGAGATACGACACACACGCAACCATGAGCCACGAGCCGTCGTGAATTGCTAGAACTATAAGCTGCATCCGCACGCTTGGCAAACCTCGGCAAACCTTCACAAACGCAAACGTGCGGATAGAGCGTTTGCCATGGTTTGCCTACGCTTGCAAGCGTTTGTGGCCGATCCATCGAGTGTCGGTCTTTTGATCGCAAACCAAAGGGAATTTGCCACAAGCGCTTGCGTCTCCGTCCACACGTTTGCGCGCACTCAGTCTCGTTTGTGCACTGGCGGCGATTAGACGTGTTATTGTATTACGATTTACGTATCGCACCTTTAGAAATCTTCATTTTGTGAGTGGGTAAAATCGTAAAATGAATGACTGGTTGACTGGAGACTTTTGAAGACGATTTGTTTATATAATTTAATTAATTAATTAGTTTTATATATTAATAATAATAAGTAGCGACTCCGCACCGGAAAATGGTATATAATGGTATGGTAATAGGTGGGCCGACACCATCAGGCGACCCTCAGGGAGCCACTGGGTACAGGTGGCGCAAGACCGAAGCCTGAGGAAGTCCATGCAATAAACAGTGCAGCAGTGGACGTCTATCGGTTGATAAAGAAAAAAAACAAAATATCTATTGAGTAGGTACATACTAGAATAGAGTAGAATATTTTTTTATTCAAATAAATAAACTAGGTAGGTACCAAGTGTTTTCGAACATACTACTAGCTACTACTACTAATCTATAATATTATACTAAAACTGTAACTGGACAAATTGTGCACATGAAATATGTTTTGAAAATTTTAATTAGAGGACGCTTTACTATCAACTAGATGACGTCCGCGACTTCGTCCTCGCGGATTAAGGTTTTTTAATTCCCGCGGAAAGTCCTTAATTTTCCGGGCTAAAATGTAGGTATGAGCTATCGCTATTCCACATTTAATTCAAATCGGTTCATTAGTTGTGGCTGAAAGAGTAACAAACATCCATCCATCCATCCATCCATATTCTATTTTAGTAGGATTATTGATCGATACTGAGCTTAAAACATTTGTAAAAATAACTTAAGCCAAATAATAAAGCCGACACAAGTTCGACGTCCGTCATGCTTGCCTGTTCAGAACATACAAACGCTCTCGCAAGCGTGCGGATGATTCCCAAATTCAAGGCAAACGTTTGTAGAGGTTTGGCGTTTGCCGTTTGCCACAAGCATGCGGACGCGGTATAATAGGTTCCTTTTATATTGTATCCTTTATAAAGTTCTGTTTTGAGGGAATCTTTTTGCACATCAGTGTGAGTAACCCTAGGGCGATGACACACGACGCGTTGCAACGTAGTGTTTTTTCAGGTTGCATGCCACATGGTAGGTGAGGTGTCTAATTGCAACACATTATTGGTACGGTTATGCATTCGCCGCTACTTATCATTAATAACTGTCATTTAGTATGGGTAAGACAGGAAAAGGAATACGTCCCTCTCTTTTTCGTTTAAACACTGTCAATTAGTATGAAAAAGATTAACATTAACTTGATGTGTTACAATAGACGCTACTGAGTATGTCATGCTCTCTTTAAACATTTATGTGGTGGTGTCGTGTGGTGCGGGTTGTTACGTTCCCTCAAATATGGTTGAGCGAAGCAACGGCTGGATCTTGCGTCATGCTCGTGAACGGGTGTCACCAACGGGAATGGGTCTGCTTTGTCTGTCCGTCTTGACATGCATTGGATTGTGTGTACCTACGTATGCATTTTTGAAACTTCATTGTGGAAGCACTGTATGCATAGCATAGTTTTGTTACCTATTGTAAAAATTTTTTTTTTTTTTAAAAGAGCAACTGCTGAGTTTCTTGCCGGCTCTTCTCGGCAGAATCTGCGTTCTGAACCGTTGGTAGATTTATGACGTGTCATAAGAGCTACAAGTTGGCCTACATGAAATAAATTTTTGAATTTGAATTTGAACTGAAGTTACGCAGCGCAGCGGCCGTGGCGTCTCAACGCGCCGTGCGACATCGCCCTACGAATTAGCGAAATGGAACGGAATGTCATTATAGATGTAGACGTAATAGCAGACAGCTTTCCGCGAGACAAAAATGTAGTCATTTCATTCATACCGCATGATGTAATCATAAGAGGATGATTCTAACGTGCTTTCGGCATCATTACTTCATCTGTTTTTCTCTACCGCAGCCAAGGTCGTTAGCGATTAGCACTGTTTACATAACTTCACTGCTTCGGCGAACTTATTCGCAGAAGTTGAATAATAAATTGCAGGTAATAGTAAACTTTGGGAATAGTGTTTGCACCGTTCCTCTCGTTTGAGTAGATTGCAGAATTTACGAGATCTAAAGGCGTCATTCTTCATTGAAATAATGCGTAGTGTAAACATCCTGCTAAAAACACAATCCAGGTCTAGTCGGCCAAGGTTGGCCACTGTGTAAGTTTAGCACAGTACACTGTTTATCTGCATATTTTTGTGGGCCAGTTTACTCTTCACATTACGCATTTACCTCCAAATGTTATCTCGTGATCTGATAAGGAAAACGTAAGCACATTAGGTACTTACTGCAAAACGTTTATTCGTCTTGGTAGGTAGATAATATTTTGCCACAATCCTGTTTTAGTGAATTACTAGCGGTCGCCCGCGACCTTGTCCGCGTCTTCAAATCCAGCAGTTTCCGAGATTAGCCACAAAAAACAAACAGACAGATAGACAGACAAAAATTTAAAAAAATACTTTTTAGGGTTCCGAAAAAACTTCGGAACCCTTATTAAGCTATTGCATAGCTTCTGTCGCGGGCTTGAGCGTGGAGACCGAATCCAGAAATTCCGTAACGAAAATAACCTGATGTTGATAAAAAATGCTATGCAATAGCTTTACCGCGGCAGTCCCCGAGTGCCACACGTCTTTTTTGTTATAAGAACCGTATTTACTTTCATATGCATCTTGTAAAAAGCTGTTGTTTTGATATTACAAACAGACACTTCAATTTTGAATGACAAACACAACCTAAGCCGTAGGACTTGCAGACAGGAGACAATATTCCTTGCAATTCCCTTTTCCCTTTATGTACAATGTAATGTGTAATGTAGTGTACCTTACACTACGAGTTCTTTGAAATAATATCCCTTGAGTGCAAAGTAAAAATTCACGAGGACTATGTCGCGAATATTAGCAAGTATACTTAACTAGATTGCTTAGTATTTCCTACTTCAAAAGATATTTTATACTAATTGATGCTTGCGGCTTTACTCGCGCGGATTTAGTTTTTAAAAGTCCCGGAGCATCTCTTTGATTTTCCGGGATAAAAAGTATGTCTATGTCACTCTCCCGCTCCTCCATTATATCCATGCAAATCGTCGATCCGTTGGTTTGTTGTGGCGTGATTGAAGGACAAACCAACTTACACACTTTCGCATTTATTATATTAGTAAGGGTAAGGATACAGATCAGTCTTGGTCATTTCAATTATGCTTGCTGTGATACAAAGACTGATGTTCATGCCAATAATTAATTGAATCTTAATAACATAATTTTAAATGCTACACTGAAGAAGGTTAAATCAATATTAAAGTACATTCATCGTATTAAATTTCTTTAGTATTCAGATAAGTACCTATGTGTTTTATGATGAGCTTTGATGAGGAGAATTTTAATCCACAAACATGCAACATGCATCCATTCAGTATATTTGGATCGGGAACTTCTCTGATAGTGATGAATAGTTTATTTACTTCTAATCTTCTTGTGATCATAAACAAGCTGGATTATGGCCAGAGCTATCACTAAGTTAGATTTACTATTTGGCACACCTTCAGGAAATACACCAGTAAAACTTCCTAGTTCTCTTTCACTATTTATGGCAGCGTAAGAATTATGGCATCTTCCACTGCTAGATACTACTTTACGGAAACTGAAAAAAATTATAAGTTACATTTTTAACAATAGATGCGGCATGTTTTTAATCTTCAATTCGAGCATAAAGTTCGTCATTAAATTTATTTTTATTAAATCTCGAAAAATATTTCAGAGCATTTCATTATTTAAGTACATTTTTAGAAGTTCAAACTTCTAAAAATGTATTTTTAAGGGAAATAGGTTCTTCCCGAAAGGCTTTTAGGTCACAGCTCCTAATCCTATCAATGAAAAGTACCTATGAACATTATAAAAACTAGATGATGCCCGCGACTTCTCCGCATAATGTAGCCTATGCGTTAATCCTGGGCATGAGCAATCTCCATTCCAAAGAGGCAAATCGGTTCATTCGTTGTAAATACTAGTGTGAAAGAATAACAAACGTCCATTCAAACATGCAGCTACACATCCTCACAAACTTTCGCATTTATAATATTAGTAGGATGTATAAAGACGCTAATCATCTACTCAAGACATCAATAACCTTGACCTTACGGCTGAACCAAAAATCCATGCAAGCGTTTGATACAGAACAACGGCCGCTGGCATTCAGCCAAAACTTTCTAAAAACGGGTTAGCTGCAATGTTTCAATTAAACCCAAACGGTCCGATGAATCGACGAAGAGTTGCATTAAGCGTTTTAAAAAAGCTTCTCTCACAAACTCGCTAAATAACGTCCACAATTGGGTGTATGATTTATGATCCCCGCCTAATTGTTTTATTAAATACAGGCAGTCCCTGGTAGCCACTTTTCTCAGTCGTTAATCGTTACGGTTTTTTTGATGATGTAATTTCAACAAAAAACTTGGTTCCAAGCGCGTAATTAAAGTTGAAGTAGGTACCTACTTGATGTCAGTTGTACCAACCAAAATTACTAAATCTTACAAGTTTCCTACATTTGAAAAAAAACCATTCTACTTTATGTAGAAATACGTATACTTAGATAAAGTACTTAGGTACTTAGGTACTTTTGTGTGTTAAAATACGTACTAAGTATAGATAAGTTAACGCGTTAATCTTACATCAAGGATCAGAAGGTTCAAAAACAATTAAATAAATAAATAATTTAAAAAATAGAATTCATGTTGAGGACTACTATGACTGACTTTACTGTAGATTTTTATAGTCTAAAATCTATACCTCCAAAACTATGATATACTTGGTGGGTGTAGTATCTGGTCGATCGTAATTATTCGTGTCAAGATCTTTATCAGGACCTATTCATAGAAAATTGTTTCCTCAGGATTAGGCGTCATCGACTAAGTTTGAGTCATCTTTACACCTGAGAATCAGAGCTTAACTTAAAGTCTAAAACAGTTGATGACGTCCGCAGGTAGATACATAGGTAGCATAGGTGTTAATGATCTCAGTCTATACATATACCAATACAAATACCACTCGTACCACCAATACAACTTACTAAAAGTAGATACAGAAATTTAAAGAATGCAACTGTTTATTAATATTGAATACAAGTTGATGTCGATAGCTAGCTCAAATATTATTAAGGAAATTTTATTTTTCATCATAAGATTCATGTGCCTACGTAGGTTTATGCATACATATTACATACTTGTAAATAATAATGTTTAGTGGAATAATTATTATGAGATGATAATGTCACACTTGAACGCAATATTTTGCCGCTAATTGAAGTCAACAAGGTTTAGCTACATGTTCACATTCGTTATATATTTATTTAAAAGCTTCGCCTTCATGGTCGTGACCGAGCATTTTATCACGTTTTATATATTATTATAATTCAATACGGAATTTACTCTTTTTTACTTATCTTTACGATAAGTTATAAAAAGAAATGCACTTAAAGTTTCGAGTGTTTATCTGCTTGTTTACAATATCTATCTTTATTTACGATTAATTGATGTACGCTTGGGTATCTGGAAGTAGTCGTGGGAATAGTTTTGGAGATATTTGTGTAGACTAATATAATTATCACAAAAAATTTGTGCAGGTGCAGATAAAAATTGAAAATAAAAGATCTAACTATAACAATAAACTATAGTATGCGATAGAATTAACTTTCCCAAATTAGGTCATATGACAATCGCGACAATGCTTGTGATGCGAATGTGACTTAATTAACGAGACATAAATATTTTTCGTATTCCATAAGATAAAAGCTATAAGAACAACGACTAACATTTTTAAATAAATACGTTTTGTATTTTTAATCTAAAAAAAAACTTTTTCTAAACATTACCGTTAAATTTTGTTCTTTTTTTCATTTTAATTAAGTAGGAAATGGTTTTGGTTTAATTTTTCTTTAATATAATAGGTTTCGGTTTACGGAAATGTATAAAACTATCCTTCTCACATTTTTGCTGAAAATCAGGATCGTGTCGCTTCTGAATCGTGGGCGATAGTCGCAGACATTATTTCTTGATTATATTATGAATTTTAGCTTTAGTCGCGGCGTATCGATCACATGCGTCTGCCGTATCTATTGGCGCGACCCACGGAAGTCAACGTTAATAAATTTCCACCTGTTCACCTGTCATATATATTATATCATCCATTAACATATTTGCTGGAGTATTAGCCACGATATACCATTTAAATGCTCATACAGTAGTGATTTACAACAATAATAATTACGCGTAATGGATGTAATAATTAAATTCATTGAGCATTGCTTGTCGCGACGAGCCACTGCACTATAATTAGACCACGGCTCAGATTGCTTTTACGCACCGTTGCATACTTGGCCCATATATTCCGATGAATACGTTTATTATATTAGGCATGCTTCATATTAAATGCGCAATTATTCGCAATGACTGAGAAATATTTTTCTTTGAACAAATTACATACGTCTTTATTCTTATTAATACAAGCTCTCTGGGACAAGGGCACTCGTATGCAAGGACGCAATACCTGACTGATTTAATTATTTTAACAAAAAATGTTAGCTACTAAGTCAATATACCTGCCTAGTTCCCTGTCTGTCGTAGTTAAGGTTCATCTTAGTTCTATAGAATAAAAAGTTCATTCTAGAGTCTATATGTATAAAGTTTTTAAAGATGATATGTTAACTAGTTAGTGACTCGTTAAATATTGATTAATTGATGTCTCACCTTCGACAATTTAAAGCTCTTTCTTGCCCAAGTCAGACGCATCATTAAATTATATGAATCCGTTTATCTCTCGACTAAATAATGCCCGCGACTTCGTTCGCGTGAATTCAGGTATTTTTGGATTCCCGCAGGAAATCTCTTATTTTCCGGGATAAAAAGTCTATGTATTATTCCAGTCTATAATCTATCTATATTCCAAATTTCAGCCAAATCGGTTAAGTCTATAGATTTAGCGTTAGTAGCCTTTAAGCAACTCTGAGTGTTACAGTCTTTTTGAGGTTCAAAATTTGATATGAGTATTCCATCATAAGCACGTTTACGTATAGTATAAGCATTTCATGGTTCATTTAAGTCAATGAATTCAATTAGAATCGAAAAAACACGAAGAATTTATAAAAAATTTAAGTAATGTTCAGAAAATTTGGCACAGATACATCATTATAACTTTTCTACAAATCGATTATAACTTCCATTTTCCGGAAAACGTCTTTCTAAAATATGCGAGAAAAATCTTTCGTGGGTAATAAAGTTACTGAGTTTGCTCATTCAATGCAAACATGTATAATTTAACATTATTTTGTACAGACATAGATATTGAGTGATTGGCTCTACATCCTACATCTATCCTGAACATTTCACAGGCATCTGGTATGCGGACGAATTTGCAGACATTGTGTTCTAGAAATTCCAAGACTGCAGTAGGTTTCTATTTTAGTTGCTATTAGGTGACTGTCAACATGTTAATGCATAAAGCCTAATAAAAGCCAAACTGAACTAGGTACTTAAAAACATTTTACTTTTAGCTACGCAAATTACGTGTTCACTAAGAAGTGTTGAATAATAAAAGGAGATAAAATGACATACAATCCACTTTGTTCCCTTGTAAGTGGTATAAAAGCATTCATAGCAATTTTATTAAGAGCCGACATATTTTGTACTGTTTGTGATTCGATTTCATTGAAGCCTTGAATATTTACATGATCTGATCTTCTGGTTTTATATTTACAATTTTTAAGGCACCGTGTAGCTGAAATCAATTCTTAAATGTAAGGTTTTATCGAAGGTTAAGACAAAAAAGGACCGGGAATAGGCATAAATCTAAAAATTAGAAAATCTTGGTGTAATAAGTATGTATATTGCTTGAATTAAACTCTACGTCAAAGCGGTAATTCGAGACGTCCGTTGTACACAAAATGTCTGTGTTCCTGAACGTAATTTAGAAGATTTATGTCTCAAAATATTTGTTATCATAATTTTAAGGTTGTGTTGGATAGTTTATGGTACTGATTAGCCGGAATGTAGGGCGCTGCCACCAACACACCACCTACATCCAAACTGGTACCTAAGTATCAAATCACCGGAAATTAGCCACCAATTCAGTTTTGGCCGTGGAGCCAACACAACAACGTCATCTACCATTTTTTTTTAACAGAATTGAGAGACTCGTGGTTGGGATTATCTATTTTTCAGGGAGTTGTGGGTTCGAAATGGACACGCAACTTAGACTTTTCAGAGTTCTCACACATACTTCAACGGTGAAGGAAAACTGCACGCATAAAAGTTCTCCATAATCAAGTTTTTGAACAAACATTAAGCCAGCCTGGTGGACTATTATAACCTATAACCCTTCTCTGAGAAGAATAGTGAGCCATCAATGGAATGCTGATGATCATGATGACGATATTTATTTATGGATCAAAATAGAATCATGTTTACTCATACCAAACAGATGCCAAAAACTATTTTTAGCATTTAATCATACGTTTTAAGTTTTAACATAATTAACAAATAAGACAATTTTTTTGGTCTTGCCACAAGCAATTTAAAAAATATCTGATGATGATCTGATCTGATCTAAACATGATGTTGTGGCAGTAGTAGATATTAGAATTAGCACCGGCTTAAAATTAACACTAGTTTTAAACTGATTAAACATTTTTTGGAAAGAGACAGGACCTAAGCCATTATGTTTCCAAGCCAGTCAACTTCAATAATAACTTCGCTAGATGGCAGTATCTGCCATACCTCTGAAAAAGCTATGCATTCCAAATAATAGATCCGCATACAATATGCGAAGTATATCGTCAAACGGCCACATGCACATAACTCCTTAACTATATTGACATCAGCATATCCTATTGTTCTGTTAACCTTGCATTAAATGTGAGATAAGCCCAGCTCGGGCGATGCAACCAATACGTCCGACTCTAGCAAACCGTGCATAAGATTAACAAGATAAATAGCTACTTGCTAACCTTTGTCAACTTTACTGACTACAATAGAATTTGCGAGGGATAGATCCGTGGTAGGTAACTTAGATTTTATATTTCAGATGTATACTATTTACATAAACCTTAGACAGACAATAGGGATTCAGGTTCCTGACTTAACAGTAAAATTAGATGACAGGTTGCAGCGGTTTTGTGAAAAATTGCAAAAAGTAAAATTGCACAAAAACACAAGATCGAAAAAATTAGATCCCTCCTGTTTAGCTTTTATTTTAATAAACGGATGTTGGTAACTGATTTGACTAAAAATAAAAGGAAATAAAGTAAACTGATGTGACTAAAATTTGAATTTTGTTGTTTGTAATATAATGGTACTTAAATCATCACGTCTTTAAATTAGAACTTTTAGCGAATACATTGAGATAAAACTAATTAAGGACGACACGCTGGCCGATAAACTTAAATATTCAAATTGAATTAAATACAAGAAATATATCATCCGAGTTTTTGGTCATCAAGTCAAAATCGCGGAAAGAGTTAAAGTCACTTCAAATAAGCGACAAAATATAAAATTAACCACGAGTAATTAATCATCTATAATTAACGGAATTACTGTATATTTTTAGACAAAGAACTCCTCCGATCTGACGCTTCCTAAATTAGAGTCATTTATACTAATAGATTAGGTAACTATGTTTATATAGTGGTTAGGTAATAGGTTTATGTATTGATTAAATCAGAAATAAAGAGATCTGTAGAAGATCCAAAGCTACCGACCAATGTACCCCAATAGATTGCAAAGCTGAAGTGGTAATGGCATCGATATGTGGGTGGTGCACAGTAGAACCGTTTTTGGTTGAGAATCCAAATAATTGCAAGACTGACGATCACGCACTAGAAAGCGCAGCCGCCATAAGTGAAATGCCAACATAAGACAAGTCGCAGGTGGATACAAGCGACACAATATTTAAAAAAGCGTGTTTAGTTGAGAACGACGACAATATTAGTCACTACTTAGTATTATTAAGTAGTAGAGAATTTTGATTGTACAGTACTTTAATTATCATCAGACGCTTGTTATCTATTAAATACAATTTTCGAAGGTGATAAATTATCATTAAAATCAATGAAAATTAACAAACGAGGTGCATTTAGCAATATCATTCTACACAGCCGTCGGCCGCATAGAAACTGGGGTAACGATCGTCCGCACCAAGTATTCAATGGCGCCATAAATTGAAATAGGTAAGTAGGTACTCTATCGAAACATCAATAGGTAGGTAGGTAAATAGCGAATGTTTTATTGTGCATACACGGCGAATGCACAAGGTGCAGCAGGCTATGAAGTCATACTGTAGCTTCAACGTCAGGCTTTGTTCGATAATATAGGATTATACATATAATAGTCGGGTATAGGGAGAGTGCGACAGCTTCGAAATGTTTTACTCCACGCAAACCAGTATTTTATACTTCTTCTTAATGTGCCGTCTCCTTGCGAAGGTTGGCAACCATTAGGGCGATTTGAACTATTGAGACCGCTGCTCTAAATAATGCCTTTGTGCTCTTCCCGAACCATTGGCGCAAGTTTTTCAGCCACGATATCCTTCTGCGGCCAGGCCTCCTTTTACCTGCCACTTTCCCCTGCATGATCAGTTGAAGGAGTTCATATCTTCCGTTGTTACGCATCACGTGCCCAAAATACTCCAATTTCCTCTTCTTAACGATTGTAAGTATCTCTGTGACCTTCCCCATTCTTTGTAAAACAATGCTATTTCGTACGCGGTCTCTCCAAGAAATTCGTAACATACGTCTGTATTTTATACATACAATTTATAACCTTTTTATTTTTACCTGTAATACTGAAAACTTGAAAAATTGTTATGCATTCATAATTATTATTTACGGTAGAACTGTCTACATTTATCTAAAATGAGCTCTTGCCCCTGGCTCTGCTCAATGAGTTCCATTTTTCAAACTCCTATTTTATCCCCTTAGGGATTGAATTTTAAAAAATCCTTTCTTAGTGGATGCCTACGTCGTAATAACTTTCCTTACCTGTAAATATCCAGATGTATACCAACTACCTGTAGGTACGTGTACATTCACGAAGTCGTGTCCTCTTATCCTACCATCAAACCTCCATCAAACACACAAAGAACTGTTTCATAACTCATAATTCATAGTAAATACAGGGTGGGGAACGGTAAGTGTGCTCAGGAAATTGTTTTCTCACTGTAATAGGTAAATACCAAAAAAAATTATTATCGACATGTCGGTTGCCTGGTGACAAAATTGGCATAAGGGTCTCAACTCTCAACCGATATTCGTCCATAAATAGAAATAGAATATTTCTTTATTCAAATGAACTTTTACAAGTGCTTTCGAATCGTCAAATGAATCTAACACTGACTGGTTCGAAATGCCGTACGTAGTAGCTGCACAAAGACCTCTTGCAAGTACCCCCACATAACACGATCTTGTGCCGCTTCAGTCCAGCTGCTGTCAGCTGCACATTATGTAGCTGCACCTACTTACACTTACCTAATAATAGATCATGCGTAAACGATCATGCGTAACTCCACGTCACATCCCCATTTCTCGCTGATAAACTGCTGGCACGAATTCTCGATCTCGAGGCATATCGAGATTCGAGACGCATGCTGTCATGGGCTTGTCAAAGAAATGTCACACTCATTTTCCGTGTGTCTTTCTACAGAAGGCAGAGACAGACTGATCTCACAAACGCAACTTATACGATGCAATATTATGACTTATGAGGACGGATGGGATTGTGTGGCATACAGAAAATATGTTTCTGATCCATAGGTTTTCGTATAAAATCAAGTAGATGACGAGTAGGACTAACTTGCTCGATACAAGAATACTTTGTCTACCCTTTACTCGTGAAATCTTATTCATAAGTAAATGGGTAGACAAAATTTTCTCGTGGTGCGTGGTGATGTTAGCCCTACAGATGTCACAACTTTACGTAAATATTATTGCGTGTATTACGGAGTCTGTCTCTGCTTAACACTAAAAGTAATTCTGTTAAAATTAAGCGGATGATGAGACAAACACACTTCTAGCACGCACGTTGAGTAAATCAAATCGTATTATCGTATCGTCCAAGGGGCGTGTTGCAAATGTGTTTCTACCATTAAAATTGTATTAGTAGTATTTTTGTATGCACGAATGTGTGAATAATAAATAATTGTGTCGGCGATACGCTCAAGACGCCCTTCAGCAGTCAACATTTAAAACGGGTTCCCATTTTATTATTTTAATATCAAGGATTAACGAATGTAAGTACTGCAGTGGTTGCTGCTGAAAATAAAATAAAAATGTGACTTTTATCTTCAGATTTTTTTGTAGTACAAGACAGAGCTTATTTTCCATCGAACTATAACGCTTAGAAGCGCAATGGTCAACGCGTTGAAAAGCCATTTTTAGCAAGGCGTCGTCGTCAATCATCGCGTTAGTCCGACGAGCTCGCAGAAAATTTATCAAAAAACTAGCTTTAACCCGCGGCTTCGCTCACGTTAGGTTCGATTTTTTAACCCCCTAATAATTTTGATAATAATTTTGAGAAAATACAACGGGATTTTTCATAAACCTAAATGTACGCGGACGACATCGCGGGTGTTTGCCCCAGACCAAAATTGGTCTGAGTCTGACGTGTTTGCCCAGTTTTTTCTTGCCGATATGGCGATAGTGTTTATTATACTTTTTGGCGGTTTTATTGTAGTTGTTTTGGGATATTTGGTGATTTACAGGACATTTTTTAATATGTATTTTACTTTACTTTGTAGCTGTCTCCTTTGTTGGCTTATTAGGTTGCGAATCATAAAGAACAGGGTTCGGAACCCCGTTTGTGTCAAATAAGTTACTGGGTTTTACTGTGAAATTCTTAGTAGCAGCCAATTGGTGCCTCAGAGAGAACGTAAAGTCATTAGGTCTTGCATCAGCTGTAGTCTAAAAATAATTGCTATAGTGTGAAGTATAATATCTCGTACACAGTTGGGTAGTCGTTGTTGAGATTGTTGATGAGAGGGAAGTAGCCGAATTTCTAACAGAAGATTATTACTTTATCTTTATTATGAGGAAAGTACTCATCGTTTTTAGGGTTCCGTACTCGAAGGGTAACCAACGGAACCCTATCACTAAGCCTCCACTGTCCGTCCGTCTGTCTGTCAGCGGGCTGTATCTCATGATCCATATAGGTATAGACAGTTGAAATTTTCAAAGAATCGCGTTTCTGTTCCCGCGCTATAATAACAAATAATAAAAATAAATTACAAATGAAAGGGTCTCCCCTACTAGAAACGTGTTTTATTTTCTTGCATGCCTCTATCTGAACCATTTTACGACGTAATACCAAGCTATATAAAAATTATGCTGTGCTAAATTCATTTGTTATAACATAGCTTTTAGTATACAATAAACTTTTGTTTTTGCTTATTACTAGCTGGGGTTAAATCTAGTACTACGGTACGGATCCCTTCGTGGGCGGGTCCGATTCGCACTTAGTCAGTTTTCCTGTTTAATATGCAGATTTTCCTCTTCAGAAATAATAAAAAGGAAAGGTGAAGTGATTCGCACAAATCTACGGGAGGCAGTGTTCTGAATTCCCCGAACTGTAAAATGTCATTCATAGAACGTCTTAGATTAATTTGCGGAACAAACTGACCGTGTAATAATTTGTTACATGAATCACTGAACGCATCCATTGAAGCTTTGCGTCAGCTGGTACAATAAACTGATTTATGAGTGTATGTTTTAATGGCTCAAAGCCGCTGTTGTGACTACATCATACAATGACTAGACCATTTGAGTGTGAATGTGATTTTTGGCAGCTTAAAATAAAAACGTTGGGATTAATTCCCTTGTATGTGATGTATTGGGTATTTGACAAATTTTTTTTTATATACTTACCTACTCACTTAAAAGTTCCATAATATACTCTCCATATCTACAAAATTTCGTTTTAGAGAGAGACGGATACATACAGTAAAACAGCTTATACCTTATTTGTTTTTTGATCGAGTTATTTTCTGTTTTTACAAATGTTACATTTTCGATTGTAATTAATGAATCCAAACCTGTCCGTTGTTGTTGTACCTACAAAGTTTCCTACACATCTTCTTAAATAGTTTATATATTATTAAGAGTTATTTAAAACTTTCTTAACACTAGATAAAACAATTTTACCTCTTTCTACGATCGCTACCGCTAAAGCAGGGGCTAAGGTAAATCCAAAGGTTTTTCACGTCGCGTCGCACGCACGTCCGCGTCCTATCCTTTTAGAAGGGAAGCGTGATAAAAAACTTTGGAAGCCCTTGCTCTACAGCGTTAGCAATCACACAAATAGAACACGTTTGCAATAATATGACTAGGGCGGCTGTACAGATATCAAGTTATTTGACTTGTAAAAATTAGAACTGTTAGTGAATTTAATTATACTAACTAACCATGCTAAGCTGAGATGCATCAGTTAGTTCATGAATTCTGAATAAATATGACGAATGAAACTATGATTCAGTAAATACAATTAGATTCAAGCGTTTGCTAGAATTACGATAAGGCGTAATCAAATCAAGTGCCTTGAAAATGAAATTGAACAATCTTAGGTATAATATAATTACATATGTATGTACAAATGTACATATTTACATACATATAATTATTACAAAATGTATGCCTATTATAATGTCTAGAGCAAATTGAATGAATACCTATTCATTTTGAATCCTTCCAATCTTTTCCAATAAATACATTAGCTTGATTCGTCCAATGGTTTCGATTTTCCTTGATTGATTAGTTTATCAGTCACCTTTTCCTTTTATATATTTAGATAAAGTACAATTGAAGCGGGATTTTGAAAATTCTAATTCCATACAGGGGCAGCCGCGGCTAAAAGCTAGAACCTTCTTATTAATTTTTATTTTTTTATAAAAGAATCTTACCCAAATAAGCGGGAAGAGCACCTTTAACCGTTGATCTATTGAGGCTTAATTGTGAGTAATATACGCCAAACCGAGTTTAACTTTGGAGATTAGCTGATTGTCATTTTGGACGATCAGCTGATACATTAGCAAGTAGGTATTGCGCCAAGATAAAACTCCGTTTGGCGTATTGCTTTTTACGGACGTACGGATTACCGTCGCCCATGAACACTCGTAGTATTAGAGGCACCAGCAATGCGTTGCCGGCTTTTCAGGAATTTATTGGTCAACCCCTTGAGTAACACCATATTGTAATTAAGTTGGAACACCGTCGAAGCGAGATGATTCCACAATTTGGTAGTACGTGGAAAAAAGATCTAGAGCAACTTGCGAGAAATGATCCAGTATGACAATCAGCTGTGTATCAGTCCATTGATCCAGTATGACAATTAGCTGATACACAGCTGATTGTCATACTGGATCAATGGGCATTAGCAAGTATTGCGCCTAGTGATAATCGAAGCCCAAGGCCTTGACACAAGACAGACGTGAACAGATTACCGTACATTAGCAGGTGTCAACTGGACACGCCATTCCTCCGCCTGCCACCGTACATTTCATTCATTAGCATAACGTGAGAGGAAATTTATACGAATAAATGTGTATGCTTATCGTAGCTCTACTTAACTTAAGCGAGTCCGTACCAATAAAAAGCGCATCGTGTGGTGAACCTTGCGCGATGTAAATATTTAAGCCTGCCTTCAAGGCAAGAGTGAATAGGCATCATCAGTGCTATCTAGTACTGATTGTTATCAAGCGCAAGCCTATTTCGGATAAAAAAGCTGCAGATTCGTTTTTTCCCGACACTCCAATCTCCACAATGACAATTTGGTCGACGCAATAATTTTCGACGAAAGCGACATAATTAAAATACAGTTTTTGTATAAATATGTGTGAAAGCAGCTTTTTCTAGTAGACAATACAGCATTGTAAAGTCGATATCTCCTGAGGATGCTCCGGTGTCGGGGCGAAACGTTCGTCGAGAGTAGTATAAAAGTCTTGTGTGGTGGTGGCATTGCTTGCTTGGGAACTTTGCTTTATTGCTTGGTTGGGGAGGTAAGCGGTGCTTAGCTTATAACTGCATGTTTGACCATACAGATTTTTTCTGTTGGCGGATTACAGCAAAATAATTCTAACATTTTTTTGTTAATCATGAACTTCCGCAAAGTAACGCCTGATTCTATCCAATAAATTAATTATTGATGCTAACATCTATTTATTGCGTAATAACTTTGAATTGCATGGTAGGCAGATTTTGCCCTAAACTTCGCCCAGGTTGATTTATTTTTAAAAATCCCGATGAATCCTTCTCTTTTTCCAGTATAAACAGTGGTCTATGTCTCTCCAACTGCTCGACTATTTCCGTGCAAATTCAAATTTAAATAAATAATAATTTTGAAAAATCCGTAGATTCGTTGCTACGAGATTGAAGGACAAACCAGCAAACCAAAGAACAAGTAAACAAACTATCGGTAAGGATTTTAGGTTCCAAAAACGAATAAAAGTTCCGTGAACGTAGATTCATATTTTTTTGCTTGATTGGCTTTTTACCAGCTGAACAAGCTGGTTTTGCATTCCGAGATTCAGCGGCAATTTATGTAGCAAAAAAGTTTTGTTACGAAAAAGTAAAACAAAATAATAAATGACTAGCGAATTTATATCGCTTGTCAAATTGTCGATCAAGAAATAATTTGTCATATCTCTCTCTAGCTTTATTTATGGGTCTACATGAAAGTAATATATAAAATACTAGTTAGTGCCCGCGACTTCGTTTGCGTGGATTGATCGTTTTTAATTCCCGCGGGAACTCTCTTATTTGTCTGGGTAAAAAGTAGCCTATGTGTTATTCCAGACTATCTATCTTCGGCACGATGACGTGAGAAACAGATTAGGGGGTATGGGTTGAATCTACACTGCCATACCCGTTCCAACTTAACCCGCTACCATCTTAGACTGCATCGTCACTTACAATTAGGTGAGATCGCAGTCAAAGACTATCTTGTCACTGAATAAAAAAAATAGTCTTTACAAAAACTGTGACACACGTACTTTTTTATTTTTAACTGAAAGCTCAATACCAACTTTGATGGAAACAGCTTGAAAAATGACGGAGTTTCATATAAACTTCCATCCCCTATTTAAACCCCTTAGGGGTGGAATTTCCAATAATCCTTTCTTAGTGTGCGCCTACGTCATAAAAGGAACCAACTGTAAAAATTTCAAGTTTCTAACTTCAGTAGTTTAGGCTGTGCGTTGATATCTCAGTCAGTCAGTCAGTCAGGACTTTGAATTTTATATATATAGATTAATAATTAAAATGGTGCGTGCGAGTTTTATTTGTGGACATCGCCTCATTCACCTCAATCATTGTTCAAAATATTGAATGCTCTCAATATTTAACGAGGTGTCCGTCCGCGAATTGGGTCGAGGTCGTGTCCATTACGACGGGCGAACAGAAACAGAATAGATTCGCATAATGCACGCTACAACGTAATACGTGTCTACTGTTATAGTAGACACCTATTACGTTTACTCGAAATGAAGCGTCAAGTACTTTGTTTACATCGTATCTAGGAGTAGGAGCACGTACTTATTAAGTTTCCAAGTAAAACAGCGAAGAGTCCTTAAGAAACAAATCAAGTCCTTCGCTCTGTCCATTTATCTACCATTTAACTCTTCTTAAGTCTTAAATTAAGAGTCTTGGTACTAAAAAAATTAGCATGGTTAGGTTACATATTAATCACCGAAACCGATTAGAGGTATCGGTTGAATCTACAGTGCCCATACCCCTTCTAAGTTAGTCCGCTACCATCTAAGACTGCATCGTCACTTGTCACCGAATTAAAAAGAATGTCTTTACAAGTTAACGAGTAATAAAATATAAAATAAACTAGCTTTACCCCGCGGCTTCGCTCACGTTAAGTTCGATTATTCCAACCCCTATTTTATCCCTTTAAGGGTTGAATTTTCAAAAATCCTTTCTTAGCGGACACCTACGTTATAATAGCTATCTACATGCAAAATTTCAGCCTGATCCATCCAGTGGTTTCAGCTGTGCGTTGATAGATCAGTCAGTCAGTCAGTCACCTTTGCCTTTTATATATTTAGATACGTAAATAGCGACGCCGTACTGATTCAATTAATTTACGGAACAATACACGTACCTATTAACTATATTCCATTACGTTTCACGACGCTCAAACCCGTTGTGGACCCGCCAGCTGTATCGAATTATTAATTTCACCGTAGGTACAGGTGCAAGCCTCTCCTCGTCCTGTTTAACTCAGGAGAAAGTAAAAGATCGATAAAATTATTTAAATTACTATCGACATGTTTCTGTACTAACATGGTTCCAGCGATTCTGATTAGACCTAAGATTTAGAACAAGCTTATGAGGTCCGTGACGTCACATATAACTTAAATTCCTTCTAGTTTCTAGGTTACAGTGAAAATAATACCTTCGAACTAAGCGCACTGTCATATAACCATCGATGTAATTATCTTTATCCATAAGGTACGTTTTCAAAACAAAAAAAATCTTCTTAGTGAATACTACTATCTATTTATGTGTAAAAGACATAAGTTTAGATACAAAGCTGCCCTATAACAGGCCGCTGCCACGATGTATATTGTACATCCATAGCCATTTAGTGAAAAATTAAACGGCACATGTTATAAGTAGTAACTACTCCCTACCATGGCTCAGAAGCGTCGCGAATTGGTGAAACTATGCTAATGCACTATGAAAATGTGACACTTCGGAAAGCGGGAAAACCGGTTCAACAATAACTCAATGGATATGGAAACGAGTAGACTTCCGCACGGGAAGAAGGAAATTCTGAACAAAACGCTCGACATGAAAACCCATTTCCCTGATTTATGCCTACTCTAATATATTCTTGAGCTGTGTGTTCAACACAAGCTTTTGTTTGAAAATCTTTTCAATACAGTCGAAGGGATTGTACGTACGGTTGAAAAGTAATGTCTTATTTCATACTTGAGAGGCATTCAAAAACAAATGCATTAACAAAGGTTGCCACCGCGTTCGCAGCCATCACATTAAGTCAGAAACTCGATAAAAGGCGTCGTAAGCACCTCGCAGGCGGGCCCACTAACAAAAGGCAATACTTCTTGAAATCGGCGTTTTGTACAGGTGAGGTCGCGCCGTCGCGTCCCAGGCTGGTCTCACTCACTTTTTCTTTACAACATTCAGCAGCATAAATAAAATGACGAATGGAGAAGGCCGAGTGATGTTTTTTTTTATTTCCAAACCCACCTGGTTTTATGTGCGAACGTATTCCGAATTGTTTTGAGCATTCTTTCATAACCTAAACTTCGTTTTAAAGACTTCGTCGGTCGTAAAGTCCAGTTTATGTCGGAACATTTCGAAGTCATCGGTCTTAATTTAGATGTTACGTAAGCATTACTAGAATTTGAAATGGATAAAAGGCATTGCACATTATGATAATTTTGCATGCATACCAATAAAAATAGACGAGAAATATTTTAGTATACGTAACAAAAAAAATCATTAATTGCATAACTTGAGGAATTGTGCTAATCGATAAGTACAAAGAGTAAAATTAAATATGTGTTTATCATATTTTAAACAAGTTAATCTTCTCGAAAATAATTCTGTTTTAGTTTTAGTAAAAAAGAAAAAGAAGTAAAACACCTTCCATTCTAATAAAAGTTAACAATATATAATAAATAATATATGTATACCTGTTAAAGAAAAAAATATATATAAAAAATACAAAGTAATTAAAATCAAGAGAAAACTAAGAACAAAATCCAAAAATATTATTTAACTTGTCCCTTGCCCTCTGGCTTTTCTTGAACGATAGGAATTGACTTAAGAATTTTTTGGAAACAAATTAAATGTTGTATAAAGTTTGTTGTCTCTATGGTAGCTGCACGTATTTCTAGAGGATCTCTATCGTAAGATAATGCAGCCAGATGCAGATGTCTTATAGTATCTGGCTTATCTGTGATGGCTCGAACCTTGTAATAGAACATTCTCGGTGAAAGAGCGTGACTACGTCTAATTTAATTTGTTGTCGGATCATAATTATCTACTTACGTTGCTTATTTCACACTTTATTTTTGTATACGAACCCTCCTATCTATCAACTTCAGTTTTAAAATAAATTATATTTTGTACGTTTGGTGGTGTATGGCAACATGTGATAGACTTCGGCCTCCAATTTGGAGGGTACAGGATTCATTCCCAGGCACTCATCTCTGACTGTCTTATTTATGTATGTTTGTATGACTTGCTTTAACGTTGACAGAAAAATCATGACGAAACCTGCATACCTGAGTGCTCTATAATGTTCTCAAAGGCATGAAAGACTGATGCCATTTTCCGCACTTGGCCAGTTTTGTGGACTTATGGCCCACGACCTCGTCAGTCGAGACGAGACCTGTGCCCAGTAGTGGGCTGATAATAAATTGTGACGAATGAATGGATGAAAATTATTTAATGTAGTGTATGTATCTAATATAGCCAAACAAAACTTAAGCGCTTTGCCTTGATTTACTTAACGTATTTTCCGGACTTGCATACATACTTGTTAAGTGAAACTTTTATAATTTCTCATTCAATTCTTATTTATTTGTTTTTATTGTGTTTAAGTATTTTAAATCTATTTTCGTGATTAACTCCGCTTGTCGGCTAGAAATTAAAACTTGAGAGCATATCAGATAACCAGAAGTATCAACAAGTTTTATTAAATCGTCAGTCGCGGTTGAGCGACACAAATCCTTTCACGAATATAGTTGAACTACATTTCTTTGACTAATCGTCAAAGTCGATGACATTGCAATGGACTTTAGAAGGACGTTTTTCGCTTAAATCCATTTATATGCGAACATAACATGTTTTGCATGAGTGCACTCATTCGAACTTACAAACGGCTTAAGGTGATATTGAACTAAAAAAGCAGTGCGATTGCAGATAGGTATAAAATTGAACGTGATTTGCATAATTGACAGGCTAGACATTTTGTCAAAAATAGTATAAAATATAAAATATAGTGATAGAGTAGGTATATCTATATATTTTATACTTTCGTCTTTATTTTAAAAGAGAGCTTCTCTGTGTGTGCATAATCCTATTAATATTATAAATACGAAAGTTTGGATGTATATTTGTTACTCAATCACGCCGTAACGACTGAACCGATTTGGTTGAAAAGCACAGATATAGATTATAGTCTGGAATAACACATAGGCTACTTTTTATCCCGGAAAATAAGAGAGTTCCCGTGGAACTCCAAAGAACCCTCAATCCACGCGAACGAAATCGCGGGCATCAACTAGTATTTTATCCTACAGTTTTTAATCCGTGAAGGAGTTCCGTCTACGTACACTGTACAAACATCCAAAATGGGACACATCTTTTAAGCGAAAAACAGAATAATATTGAAATCGATTCAGATATGAAGGAGTTATAGTTGAAATAGTTAAAAAAACAATAACTTTTTCGTAATCTCAACGTCTTCGTCGCATATTTTTCTCTCCTGTTCCAAGTTCGAAAGCAAACTTTACATTAAATCCATTGAAATGCGGATATATTCTGCATAAATGTATGCGGTCAATACACGTTACGCAATATTCACATTGTACACACACGGCCAATAGTAGTTTATTGACTTGACAACGCGCTGGATTGTTAAATGTCTGATTTATGGCCAAAGACAAACGACAAACTTTACAACTTTACAATTGGTTGTACACTTAATATAAACCGACCACGTATTTATTTACATATACAACTTTTTAACAAAAAATTGAACCCACGATAAAAGCTACTAAAAAGGGAAAAGGAAATAAAATAAACACTACTAATAAATATTATATAGTTATTAATAATTTCTTCCTTTTTGGAAGACGTTAAAAAGATATAAATTTTATTCAAAACACACATTTGTATGTATTACATAATTTCTGGCTAGACTTGTGGCTACAAACGTCATGTTTATTATGTTATAAATTAATCCCAAGATGTATCGAGGGAGATGACAATAATGCAAGATCGTAAGGCATCCAAGTATGGTCTTACTTCAATAGCAGCACTCCCGAGCGGCTTATTGATGTCAAACCTCAATTCGTCAGCTTTACTGCTTATAAAAGGCCGAGATAATATCTAATCTATTGCAAGCATTTCATAAATATTAAGTAATTGTAAATGAATTATAGATATTCCACAAATCGCATAAGATTGTGGATGTGTATTTAATTAGCAAATGTTTCTTTGATGAATAAATGTCAAGCTGTTGAGCTTTATTTAACCCATAAGCGGTATAGTTCTTGCAATTCACGAAGGCACGTGGCTCATGGTTGTGTGTGTGTCGTATCTGTATAAATGTGAGCGAGAGCTTGCTCGCGCCTGACCGCTCCCACCTATTGTGTAAGTGTGCGTGCCTACCATTCCGGACGCACACTTACACAATGTGCATGTACACGACGTAACCACAAGTAAAGCTCACGCGCCCTCGTGAATTGCAAGAACTAAACTGAAAAAGTTCAAAAAAGTTATTTACATCATCCTGAGTCATTTCATTCAGTAGCATGAACAAATGAATGAACATTCAACAAAATTCTGTCAGTCAATGGTGATGACGAATCAGTTGCTCTCGACTCACTCAATCAGAATATTTTTTTAAACAATCTTACATAAGATAATGAGGAGGCTTGAAACTGTATTCCAGATCGTTACTCCGAATAGCTAATTGAAACTTTTGTTTTTGTTGGAATGGAGCTGTGGGGAGTTGGGGGGGACCTATCCTTAGTTCTTTAATTATAATAAAATATGTACATCTTTTTATGTTCAACTTTGTGACCAAATGAAATATAGCCTATTTAATTCCTGCTGCAGTATTCTCTATATTTGACATTTCCAGTAACTATGGAAAGCAATGTTAAGTTGCTACTAAAACTGTCAAATCCGCATTTCATCACACAAAATGCGGGTTTGAAATTATAGCCCTGTTGATTAAAAGAGTATTTATTTATTAAGTTAATGAAGGTATCTACGCTTTTTAGTAGCTGCGATAATTTTCCAGACACATCGATCAACCTTGATAGCGAGTCCAATAAATCAGCACCAGTCCTCTGTGCACAACAAGTGGACAGCCTTGATTATTCGTGCACGCCTGCTGATGACTCAGCCGCTCCATTAATGTGATCTGCCTAAAGGCTCAAAGCATAAATTTCATAATTGCAGACACGTAGACAATGCCGGGACAAGTGAGAGCGGGACCCCATGAATAAAAGATGTGGAAACCGAACGATACTCCCAACAGATAGAGGGCACTCAGCCACGATAGGGCACGATTTTATTTTTATTTCGCCCAAGTATTTCAGGGCGAACCACTACTCCCAGACGATAAGGAAAAAATAAAATATTCTTTTGTTTAAATCCGCATTATTGCAATATTTCCTACGAGGATGGCACTCGAATGTTAGCTATGCGGAGGGGCGGGAGATAATAATCTCAGACAACAATATGTTAATGAAGCTGTTAAAATACAGGAGCGGGAAGATTTATCGAAATTTTAAAATTTAAATTGTTTAGAAACAATTCGAACCACTCAACTTGACGAGATCGAGATGTATGTTAATGACGTAATTATTTTCAGTAACAGAATATTCAGGCTATTGACGAACAATTGTAAGAAAAACTAATAGAAAAAGTTTTCAATTTAAAAATAGTATCGTATTAAAATGTACGACCATAAAAAACCAAGCCATATCAAACAAATGAGTCACAACTCTCTTTTATACTTATTGTGAATTAATTTATAACTAAAATTCCATCACGGTCGTATTTGTAAGTTAATTTTATCAAACTAATTAAATATAAACTGGCGTGGGAATGATCGTATTCTGTAGTAAATTACACGAATACCGCAATATACTAAAAATATATGGCAATGAATCACGGTCCATTCAGTGAGGCTCCGAGTGACGCAGCTCTACGCGCCGCGCGATAAAGGGAATTTCTACGAAATTATTAGATACGGTATGATGTAGCTCGCTTCGATATTGTGTTCTGCAATACTTCGTAGTAAGCGAAAATGCTAAATAGAATATGGAAAAAGTTCCTTTAAAAAACCGAGCATCGCACATCGGTTTCATCGTCTCTATTTTAGCCCGCCCGACTTCATCAAACGTGTCTCTCATTCATTATAAGGTAAACTTCCTCTATCGATAAAAAAAATCCACGTGAATCGATCCAGAAATCCCGGAGAAATCGGTGGACATGGAAAAAAATACCGGTCGAATTAAGAACCTTTTTTTGAAAGTCGGTTAAAAAGTAATTGCATGATCTATTAATATTATGCGAAAATTTGGATGTATGGATGGACTGAACCGATTTGGCTGTTTGGCACAGAGATAGATTATAGTCTGCAATAGGCTACTCTTTATCATAGCCCGGAAAATAAGAGAGTCACACGAACGAAGTCGCGGGCATCGGCTCTAGTACCTATTTAATAAAGAATCTAGCGAACGTAAGTGGAAAATATGCGCAAAATGTTTTCGAAGTTCTTGATGTATCTGTTGATCTGGTTTTAAAACTTCGTGATAAGTCTATTTTTTTTTATTCGATGACAAGATAGCCCTTGACTGCGATCTCACCTGATGGTAAGTGACGATGCAGTCTAAGATGGTAGCGGGCTAACTTGGGAGGGGTATAGCAGTGTAAATTCAACCCATACCCCTTATCGGTTTCTACACGCCATCGTATTAGTCTATTATGATGATATAAATTACTCTCGTACATAAATTGTTTTAGGGTTCCGTATCCAAAGGGTGCGAAATGGATCCTAATACTAAGACTCCACCGACCATCCATCATATTACGGTCCATTAGATACCCGCTGACAGACCGTCTGTCTGTCAGCAGGCATCTAATGAACCGTAATAAGTAGATACTTGATATTTTCACAAAATATGTCGCGTTGGTTACCCTTCAATACCGAACCCGAAAAGGGTCCTTTACAATAAACTTTTGTTTTTGCTGGATCTTATTAATCGCTGGTTTTAAATCTTGTACGATGGTTCGGAATCTTCGACAATTCAGCCGGCACGTGCCTTGACGCAGATTTAGTACTGAACATATTCTGCCACTTTCTGCGGTGAGGTGGGGTAATCACGTACAGCACACATTTACTCACTTCCGCAAACTCTTGTAAATACTTAATGTCTCTATGAACGCATACTAACTCAAAAGCTGTCACACTTACAAGCTGAACCGTACGTTTGTACATGTACTTCGGCAGAGGGGAATGCGTGCGCTTGCCACGTCCCGGCTGAATTGTCGAAGGTCGGAACCCTTCGTGTGCGGATCATACTCTCACTTGGCCGGTTTTATTTCTTGTATTAAACATTTTGTGGCCTCATATTGGATTTAGCATATAGAATACAAAGCGGATAGTAGTTTGTACGTGGAGTAAATACCGAAATAAAGACCAAAGAAAAGGTATTTCAGTTGGGTCTCTATAGAAATAAAATACTGAAAAGCGAGTCAAGGGAAAGTTAAGCTTTCCTGTCACGTATTCGTTATTCAAACTAAAACGGCGGTTTCCACAAAGCAAAGGTTTTATTTATTAAGTACAATTATAATTATAAAGTTAGATTTCCCGATAAGAGAAGGGGCGGGCCTAAATAGAGATTTTAAAGTCATCCGACTTGTATGAATTTAAAATCCACTTTTTATGAATCTTACCCATTTTAGATCCCCTGGCCAGGCATAATCGTACCTAATTACCTGCGATTAATGTGAAATGTGTGTTTCTTGGTTGGTTTGTCCTTCAATCATGTAGCAATGAAGCGACGGATCTAGAACTTGGAGAGTGGCTTGAAATACCCCCGCTTTTCCGGGAAAAAACGGAATTTCCCGCGGGATTTTTAAAATCCTTTCTACACGCAGAAGTCGCGGGTAAAAGCTGATCTATACTAATATTATAAAGAGGAAAAATTTGTATGGAAGTATGTATGTTTGTAACGAATTAGCTCAAAAAGTACTAGACCGATTTGGCTGAAATTTAAAATGACTATACCTTGAATTAAAACATAGGCTACTATTTATCCCGAAAAAATTAAAGTTCCCGTGGGACTCCAAAAAAACCTCAATCCACGCGTACGAAGTCGCGGATATCAGCTAGTATTTAATAAGAACGAAGTTTCTGTCTACCTATAGGAGAAATCTTGTACTATTTACAGACTATAGCTATTAACGCATCGCCCGGTATTGGAAAGGCTGTTAGCCGCGAAAGTCAATGTTGACGCATAGGTGCAGCGTGCAAAGTTAAGGAGATCGCTCACCGCCGCAATGTACGCAGGACCCTCAAAAGCCGTAAGAGCCGTAGCCCACAAGTCTTCGGGCGCGCCGCAGAAATACGCGAGCTGACTGATATCAGCCGTTTTTCCACTAGACTTTTTTCCGCTAGCCGTTTTTCCGCTTGATAGCTACCTGATTATTATTTATTTATTACATTACATACAACATTTCTTTCATGCGCCAGACTCTTTTCTGACATTAGGCGCACTTTCGATAGTAACCCTAGCTGGTAGATTGGTAAATAGGCTAAAAATAACATTAGAAATTATAAATTCAGAAATTACACGTGCCGGCAATCGAATGTGGTACCTCCCACTAATAAAACCAATGAATTTACCACAGCGTCTTTGGGACGCTTGCGGCTTTGGCACCTCTTAGAACTTTTTTGCGGCAATATCATATAATCTCCATTAAATGCAATTCTCCTAAGGCCGCGGCTGGACAGACGGCTAATTTATCTTGTAAACTTTATAATGCTTATTTATGCGCATGCGATGTGACCTTTCAACAAATTGACGTGTGTATCTGAAATGTGAGCTATCTGATCTAAACTTTAGACGTTTAATTGATGAGCGACAAAATGCTAGGATAGGACAACCATAAATTGGCCTAATAGGCGCGATAGATGAAATAAAACATACCCGAAACCTCGTGTGACACGCGACAGATGCTAGTGTGTAGGAGTGTAGTAAGCGCCAAATATATCATGAATTCTAATACCTCGTAAGATATATATATTTTTTTAATAATGGCTATGTCGTCTCTTAGTAATATTAGAATTTTATTTAAAAATTTTGGCTCTCTAATATGCAACTCATTAAAAATAAATGCAAATTGGTTAAAAATTACACCTAACTTCACTATTTTTTTTCGTCGAACTTTCATTATTTTATGTTTCTACTCTGCAGTAGGTATCGTCTCTTGGAAATATGAATTTTTATCGGATAGATAAAACTTGATTTACTGCTGTAAAAATCAAATCTGTATCTGAAGACTTACCAATACACTCGCTTTAAGTAGCAATATTAGACTCTCCACTAGCGACCCCGTCAACAGAACAGAATAAGTTGGTGGATCTATAAACTTAATGAGACTGCAGCTTACATCACTCACGTTCAGGTTAAATCAGAGTCAAGCGCCAACAGGTAAGCTTTTTTTTTTCGATGACAAGATAGCCCTTGACTACGATCTCACTTGATAATAAGTGACGATGCAGTCTAAGATGGTAGCGGGCTAACTTGGAAGGGGTATAGCAGTGTCAATTCAACCCATACCCCTAATCGGTTTCTACACGTCATCGTGCCGGAACGCTAAATCACTTGCCGGCACGTCTTTGACGGTAGGATGGTAACTAGCCACGGCCAAAGCCTCCCACCAGACCAGACCAGAGACAATTTAGAAATTATAAATTCCTAAATTGCCCCCGCCGGGAATCGAACCCGAGACCTCCCAGTTATAAAACCACAGCGCTCACCGCTGCGCTAGGGAGGTCGTCAAAAAAGGGAAAAATAAAGGTAGGAGTAGGTATAACGTAAGTAGCGTCGTGGTCTGAAACACGAACACCATTGCGATTGTGACGGCATGACTCATTATAACTCATAAATATTTATAGAACGTTACTCGCATTATAATAGTCGATTTTAATTACACGTGTTTTCACCAGCACAATAAAATTATTGTGCTGGTGAAAACACCAGTGGTGCTGGTGAATGCAAATGCATTATAAGCTAAAATTATTGTTATAACGTGATTTTCATGCCATAAAGCGTCCTACGTTCAAATGAATACACACATAATATTTAGACATCGTGCTTGATTTATTTGGCGACTGAAAACCACTTTGTCAAAGTTTAGTTGAATAAAAAAATTTCTTTTCTATTCTGTCGTATTAATAACAATTTCTTGACTAAGCAAAGTCAAAGTCAAACACATTTATTATGAGCTACTGTTAAATATATGTACAACTAATTATTATTTTGCATTTTGATAGCTTTTGCACTTCATTTTGGTAGAGGTAGGTTTTAAAAATCCTGAGGGAATCCTTTCATTTCCGGGATAAAAAACTTATTCCACTCTCCAATCGGAGAGTGGAATAAGCTTTTTTACCTACCTTACCTTTTGTCTTATCTTATCTACCTTTACCTTTTGTCTCTTTAAAAGTTGTTTTGATGCAAATAAAGAGTAAATCCTATCTGTGAAAACTTGTAATTAGCTTTAATTCTTCTTTTGTATTTATTAACTAGTTTTTTTTCTAATAAGCTGTAAGTTTTCTTGTAAAATTAAAATAAAATAAAATAAATAATTATAATCGGATCCTCAACTATACGTATTATCTACACATATTCATCCGTCGATCCGTAGTTGCTCTATTGCTGCGTGATAGACAAACCAACAAACAAACACACTTTCAATGCATTTGTAAGCATATTATAAATAAAGTTATTATTGTCCTGAGGATATCAGCAAAAAATATTTTACAAAATTAAATGTGTACCTAATACAAATAATAAAAAATATTTCGAAACGGTATCTACTTTCCTTGTATGTAAGTCGTTATTCAGGACGCATAATGTTGCGAGTAAATACGGATTTATTTTTCGCAATAAGTTAGTAACAGTATTTTGCTACTTTCTCCACTGACAATAACAACTTGAAACGGACACGTTAATTCGCATGTAATCCGATACAGCTTTGATTTTGTAGTCTTTGTGTTATGCAATGATTTGATTATTATGTTGTTTGATACATAACATCAATAACTTTACACGCATACGTGACTAAACTAAGGTATAAGCTAAAGCAGAAAAGCACTAAGTTGTGGCATAAGTATTTTAACACAGCACCGCTACGAAGTCAGCGACGAAGCGTCACATCACATAATCTTACTCGTACCTAAGCATCCATCTATATATACAAGTATATAATTCAAAGTACTGAATGACTGACTGACTGATATATCAACGCACAGCCTAAACTACTGAAGTTAGAAACTTGAAATTTTTACAGTTGGTTTCTTTTATGACGTAGGCGCACACTAAGAAAGGATTATTTGAAATTCCACCCCTAAGGGGTTTAAATAGGGGATGGAATTTTATATGAAACTCCGTCATTTTTCAAGCTGTTTCCATCAAAGTTGATATTTGAGCTTTCAGTTAAAAATAAAGAAGTACGTGTGTCACAGTTTTTGAAAATTCCACCCCAAAATCTAATTCCACGCGGACGAAGTCGCGGGGGCAAAAGCTAGTATAATATACTCGAATACACTACGTACTAATTAATAATATGACGATCAGAACACTCACTTTCTTCAACTGTACTGGACTGCAGACTTTCTAATTATTCCTTAATCAACTATACTTCACGAGGGCGCGTGGCTCATGGTTGTGTGTGTGTCGTATAAGTATAAGCGAGAGCTTGCTCGCGCCTGACCGCTCCAACCTAAGCTCGTAACAGGCACGCACACTTACTCAAAATGCATGTAGGTACACGAAGTAACCACAAATAAAGCTCACGCGCCCTCGTACATTGCAAGAACTATACTCTAAGTTTACATAGTTGGTCAAAATAGCATAAAGTAAAAACAATATAGATGACTATTAATCTTGAAAAACTCGGTAGTTATATCGATAACGTAAAACCGCTTCAAACGAAAGCATCCTTTTATAACTAAGTATGTATTTACATCGGCTGGCTCAGAAATGAGTAGCATTTATTGGGTATAGCTATCAGCCGATCACTTCACATAAATCGATGCGCTACGAATCATATCGATATGATCTTATCAGGGTACAGCCATTATAATAAATGGGGGCGTGTAATAAATTGTGTAATTATTATATTTGCTCATACGTTTAGATAATTTTGAATTTATTTTCAAATTCATTGAGGCGGTGCTGCGTAATTGTTAAATTGGTATTATTTGAAGTCAAATTATTTGATGAATAATAAATATACCTAATTATTAGTAATAGGAAAAATTAATTGTAAAAAATAAAGTGTTATTTGACACTTTATATAGATTATAATTTAAATTTAATCAATTACAATAATACATAACGTAGCGAAAAAAATATTATAACAAATGAATAACATTTTCTTAATCATGCGTTTGTGCAAGCAAAGCGTATCCACTTGTCTTAATTTTATTAAGAAAAAAAAAAGACGTGTGGCACACGGGGACTGCCGCGGTAAAGCTATTGCATAGCATTTTTTATCAACGTCATCTAGCGGTGAGAGGAGTCCCGTGTCGGGTTATTTTCGTTACGGAATTTCTGGATTCGGTCTCCACGCTCAAGGCCCGCGATAGAAGCTATGCAATAGCTTAAAAATTAAGTAAGTACAAATGCCGGATTTGATATTTAGCCCAGTCATATTAGGGCTTTCACCTCGGAATGAAAGATAATAAGATGCAAATTGGTATGAACCTTTGTTTTGCCATTCTAAATGTTGTCTCAAAAGTCACAATCGTTATCGTGTCCGCGTCTCAAGATATTCAAGGTCAAAGGTCACAAAAATCGGTTTTTCGCGAATATCTGGCTTCCTATCGGTTAAATGAGATTTGCATTTATTATAAAAGTTGTAGGCTATAAAATTCCCTACAACTTTTGTTTAAACTTTTTTTTCATACGACCAACCGTTTTGAAGGTAGAGCGCGAAGAGTGCACATCGTACAGTCATATACGGCCTAATGCAAGGTCAAGCGTGAGTTATGGTTATCAGTACGTTATAAAGTCAATTATTTACTTGGAAATTATAATTATTAAACAATGCCTATTATTTATGTACTAACTATTAATTATTTATATTTAATTAAAGTAAGTAACTTGATTATTTATATATAATTATTCATATTTAACTATTTAAGTATAAAATATTATTAATTCTGGATTATATATTTTAGTTTTATTTTAAGTTAAAATGATAGTAAGAGTATATATTTTACACATATTTTTATTTATTATTAAATACGGCATAATATACATTTATCAAAATGTGAGTTCAAATATCAAAAGTATCTTTGTTGATTTTAATTGTAATGAAATTGGAAATGGAAGCTAATTATCTTCTTCTTGTTCGTCGTCTTCTTCTTCTTGTCGCTCAAAAATGTTCGATTCATTGTCATCATCCTCATTATCTGTCATGTTCATCTCCAAACCTTCCAGAATATCGGGATCATATGTATTTTCTTCATCGGGATTACTTGGATACAGTGAAGCGTTGAGGCAAGCTTGTCCGTTGCACTGGCCGCAAGCTAAAGAACATTGTAGCCCTGATTTTCTGCATCCACAGCGGGAACCACAACCATTTTTGCAATTGCAAAATATTACGTTTAGTAGTTCGGCTGGTGCTGGAGGTAATAACGTTCGTATGGGCTCCAGGATTTCATTTTCAAGCATCCAGCCCCATTCTTGAGGTTCTAAGTCCTTCCCTAACCACGTTTGAATCTGGTAGTAGACACGTTTTATGTGTTGATGAGCTGCTACACTTGTTGGTGGAAGTGTTGACAGTTGTACAGGTTTATTTAGTTTTGTAAATTTGATGAATTGCGTGTAGCGGAAATGATCAATGTTGTCCTCATAGGGTAGGGACAAGTATTTCCAGGTATATAAGTATTGAGAAATTTACGCGTTTTAAAGAAAAGATATATAATGTCGTGTTAACTTAAAATAAAACTAAAATATATACCTAATCCAGAAATACTAATATTTTATACTTAAATAGTTAAATATGAATAATTATATATAAATAATCAAGTTACTTACTTTAATTAAATATAAATAATTAATAGTTAGTACATAAATAATAGGCATTGTTTAATAATTATAATTTCCAAGTAAGTAAATAATTGACTTTATAACGTACTGATAACCATAACTCACGCTTGACCTTGCATTAGGCCGTATATGACTGTACGATGTGCACTCTTCGCGCTCTACCTTCAAAACGGTTGGTCGTATGAAAAAAAAGTTTAAACAAAAGTTGTAGGGAATTTTATAGCCTACAACTTTTATAATAAATGCAAATCTCATTTAACTGATAGGAAGCCAGATATTCGCGAAAAACCGATTTTTGTGACCTTTGACCTTGAATATCTTGAGACGCGGACACGATAACGATTGTGACTTTTGAGACAACATTTAGAATGACAAAACAAAGGTTCATACCAATTTGCAGCTTATTATCTTTCATTCCGAGGTTGACCCCTTTTTTTACCTAATATGACTGGGCTAATTATTACAAAAGAAGCTTCAAGCTACCCAGTAATCCTTTTACAGCCGATGCGGTTTGATATAATCTTCGGATAAGTATCTAGGCAGCTATTCATTTTTGTCCTGACGATGGCTCTATTGCTTTATCTGTTTAGGAGAGTGCACACGTGGGCGGTCGAGTTCGCTTGAACGAGTAGTTTGTTGTTATTCCGCGGGGTCAACAGTTCACCGCCTCTTAGGGAATAGACTATAGAGGGACCGCCATGATTCACGAAATTGTTTTTTAACTAACAGGTTGTTTATATGTTCACATTTCGCGGTAATTGGTTAAACAACTCGCTGCGGTTATAATCAATTTAAATTCTGAATTCAGTTAATTTTCGGTCGCAAATTCGTGATCGAACTTACCAAGTATAGACGTGAGTTATTAGGTAAAAATTTATGAAAAATAAAAACGAACATTAAAAAGTTATTTTTGTTTGTGATTACGTATAGACGTGTGTTTATTAGGTAGCAATTTATGAAAAATAAAAATAAACATTAAAAAGTTATTTTTATTGGTGATTAATCTATTATTATTGATATAAATAGACGGCAAAGGAAGCATTGTTTATGAATTATTTTAAGTCGAGTTGTGTAAGGTTAAGTACAGTTGAGTGCTTATAAAGATAAGTATTAAGGATAATACAAAGTGACATTTTGTGGCGATAATTTATACACCGTGATTTGAGGACGTACCTACGTATAAGTAGGTAGATATCCGTCTGAACGAGGAAACTTGGAGCAACACATCACGAGATTACGTGAGTTGGCTGAACGTCAAGTACACCAATAATATGTTCTCATTATTTGACTAAACATCGCACAAAACGGACTTGTTTATGTTCTTGTCTAAAATCAGCTAATAAACCATGGGAACGGGATAAAAAGTATCCTATGCCCGTCTCCTGGATCTAAGCTACCTCCCCACCAATTTTCAGCCAAATCGGTTCAGCCGTTCTTGAGTTATAAATAGTGTAAGTAACATGACTTTCTTTTATATATATAGACTAGCTTTTGCTCGCGGCTTTGCTCACGTTAAGTTCGATTTTTCAAATCCCTATTTTACCTCCTTAGGGGTTGAATTTTCAAAAATCCTTCCTTAGTGTGCGCCTACGTCATAAAAGGAACCAACTGTAAAAATTTCAAGTTTCTTACTTCAGTAGTTTAGGCTGTACGTTGATATCTCAGTCAGTCAGTTAGTCAGTCAGGACTTTTATATATATAGATATAGATTTTATGGCTCCAGCAATATCGCAGAAACGTGGATATTTTACCCAAATATACATAGGTTTAGCAGATGGCTATGCAATGTTTGTTCAAGTTTTCCTTACTTGTGTGTCAACGAGCTTACGTAATATACGCACAGTCGACATCTTTGGCAGACGTAATAACCCAGGTTAGGTACCTACATTATTTTAAAATCACATGTCTTTTAGTCAACGTTCTGGCACTTAAATCGCGGATTCAAGTCTGTGGCTCTTGACACAATTCACCCCACTTTTATAATTCCAAAGTTTTCCTTTATATATTTTATTCACCTTGTTATATCTTTTTGCTTTACACCTAGCAACTAGAACATTCTTGTTTCTATTTAAAAGCGCTTTGTCACCCGTGCGTTGCGGCACCTTCACGTGATTTAGTCAAACAACTATGCTACGGCACCACAGAGAGTCTCACCCTTGAAGGATATGTCTCACCAAATCAATACGATGCGGCAGAACAACGCAATTTGTGGCATCACTCTTAGACATCATAGAGTCTCTTTAGGACGTCTCAGCAGCGGCGCCGCAGAAGCCCCACGATGACGTCATGTGGCATAGCTTTAAAAGCTTTATTCAACAAAAAAAGTTTAAATTCTATTATTATTAGGAAAAGAGCGAAGTTAGTAGCTTAACACGATACTCAAAGTAATGTTATTCAAATTAAATTGGATATAGTTACGGTTACAGATATATTATAACTAGCTGTTGCCTGCGACTTCGTCCGCGTCAATTTCTGTTATTATAATCAGCGTGATGTTATATAGCTTCCTTCCTCGATGAATGGACTATCCAACACAAAAAGAGTTTTTCAATTCGAACCAGTAGTTCCTGAGATTAGCGCGTTCAAATAAACAAACTCTTCAGCTTTATAATATTAGTATAGATATACAGAATAAGATAAGATTCTATCTCTAAATTGATTATTGTTATAAATACTTTGCACGTATCTTGATGGTGCTTGTAATGATTATAATGATTAAGATGATAATCGCTAGCAATATAACGTTTACGTACGTTTAACATCACGTACACTGTTGTAACAGTGGACAGTTTTTTTAGATGCAATCAAAAGATGTTTATCCCAATTTACTATTAATAAAAGTGGGGGAAAAATTAATAACTCAATTCTCTCTTAATTTATATGGTACGTAACTTTTCTGCAAATCTTTCTGAAAATGAAATGTAATCACAGTTGCGAAATTTTTTTACACCTATTTTAATTGTAGATAAGTTGTTAAAAGTTGTGTGCTGTCAGATACAACATAAAAGTTGTTAGAAATTTTAAATTAAATTTGTTACAAGTAATTAATAATACCTAATTAAAATATGTCCATACTTAAATTAAAATCATATATTCTTTCACTTTTCTTTTTTCTTGCTCCAAGCAAGGAGCTATTCTAAATTATAATTATCAATTCGGCGAGACTGTTCGTCTTAAGAATAATTACAAACATGGTGCAGCACAACTTGTGCTATCTGATGCAACAAAAATGATTACAACTCTGAAACCCGTACCGCACGTCATAAGCGAAGAATGCGCATATCATGCTATCAAGTGAAATAAGATTAAAACTTAAAGATGTAAGTGTAATCCACTTACACAGCATTACAATTACAAACAAGCGCATGTTCGCGACTTTGTTTTTTAAAAAAAGTGAATATTTCTGATCTCATACTACTCCAGCTAGCTCGCCTGACTTTGACTTTCAACGCATGTAAATAAGAAACTACTTCGAATGGATTGTTGAAAACTTCCTGTCTAGTGTAAGTTTTCAAGTTAACATTAAATGTGCGTATATCCGTCAATTAGTAAATAATTCATCCGTTTGTTTCCGGTCCATACCTACTTAAAACAAATGATTTAGACTGGAACGGGATAAAAAGTATCTAACAACTTTCGACAGGATGCGGGCTATCTTTGCAACAAATATTGGATAAAAAAAATAGGCGCTAGGTACTTTGCGGAGCCGACGCAACTAAGGCTGAAATCTATAGACCGTCAGCTCAGACTCAAGACAGAGTTAAAACGAGACAGATTTATGTCAGAGCATATTTGTGTCTCGTTTTAACCTATATCTTGAGTTTGAGCTGAGTCAGAGCTCGGTAGATATCAGCATAAGATGTCGGACTGAACGCACGTAGAGTGAATTTTGGAGAGTGTGACTTTGTGTTGGTGTTACGTTTTTCCTTTGTTTGTACGCGAGCCGCACGTATACGTACAATGTGCTTACATATAATTTTTTCTAGTTTGGCGGTTTAAAAATTGTGTTGTTTCTTGTGTTGTTTGCAACTAATTTCGTCAAAATCGATTCAATGGTTCAGCCGTGAAAGGGTGACAAATATTTATTTTATTATAATAAAATATTAGTATAGATGTGGTAAATCTCAAAGCAGGCACAACATGATCAATATCAGAATGAAAATGACACTCGCAACCAGTGCTCTTAACATACTTTCCTTATTTGTTCATCATAAACCAATTACTTTCGCTCTCTTGCAGTGTTAAATCAAGGGATATAAAATTTCATTGCGTTGACCTAACGATATCAACAGGATGCTGTAATGCGGAGTTTCCACTGGTAACTCTCGCTATTTCGTGCTGAAGTCAAATAGGTCTACTAATTAAAACTTGTAGAATTTGCTGTGAATATTTACACAGTGCAAGTGACTTGCGGTGCAATTTACGTCAAAGTTAGCTATTTTAAGTGATAGCGATTTTTAGTCAATAAGTTTTGGAAGCTTGATGCCAAGTCCGAATACAAAAAATGCCGATCGCCACTGCTAAAAGTGTCTAATGTTTACCCTGGTCTAAAATTAACATTTCTTTTACCGAAGGAACCCAAAATATATCCAGGACAAAATGTAGCCAATAACTCGATTATCAATTCGGTCTGGGGTTGTCAAAGGTCAATCCTTTTTTCCAATATGAAAAAAAATTCGATTTTAGTACCTACAAAAGTTCGAACAAAGAAGCTCTAACGGTCGGCAATTTTATTCTAGCAACGCCCCTAGGGACAATGTTTGTTGATGGTTCAATACAGAAAACAAACTAACCATCACAGATGGAAAAACTGCATAGTGCAGAGAATAAAAAATTATACCGGTTTCCGTTTCGGTTTTATTTTACTTTTATGAATATGGCAAGCAATTTATTCTATTTGAAAGGACTACTTTTGGAGGAGGTTAGATTTTTTCAATAAATATCTTCCTTTTTGCGTCGCTCCCTCATTATTAAGGGTCGTGACTCCTATAACCTTCTTGATGGTATCTTTTCACCTCTGCCGTGGTATTTTTCCTTCGATCTTTGTACAGCTCTACTCTTCTGTATGTATGAATATAATTAGTACCCGTTAAATTTTAAATACCTATTATCTATAATTTTCTTCTCTTACTATGGGTTGTCTGGAAGAGATCGCTTCTTAACGATAAGGCCGCCTATTGTACTCTGTTTACTTTTGGTCTTATACATCTATGTTATTTTTTCTTCTCTGGTATACAATTAAGAATATTTTCATTCATTCATTCATAATGTCAATATCTTTTTTTTTATACGCATTTTGTTGAGTTGGTTGGTCGGAGATTTTGCCAATGTCAATTACTGGTACTACTGGTAGTGAGATATTCGAGTTTTTTCAGCATCCATGTTTTTCAGATGTTCGATAGCCTAGTCGAAACGCCTAGCGCAGCAAGTTATAAGATATCCAAAAACTTGAACCTGCGTCAATATAGTATTTACCGTCTTTGAATTGAAAATATTCAAACTTGGATCGGCGACCCTGGATACTTTGCACCGCTTCAATATGTTGATTAATAGACTGCAGCGAGAGATTGATAGATTTGTTTAGTGCAATGATTGAGGTGTCACGAGTGGAGCACGAGATTGCCCGCCAGATTTATACCGAACGTCGCCCAATCTGACGTGATGCCGACAGATGTGACGCCGGTTGCGCCGCCCAAGACCATCAGCGATTGTTTATTTATATGCAAGAAGATTTGACACCTTGCACTCAACATATTCTTGTGATGCGTCTTCTCCAGGGCTCCGTAGTAAAACACACTATAACTGTGTAACAGTGCGTCCGTCCAAACGTCCGTCCGTGTTTCATAACCGTTTTAGTTATAAACTATTACATGTATAAAGGCAAAATTTAGCACAGTTATAGAAACTGTATACCTAACACTTAAAACCACTAGGTACCAGAGATAAGCTAAAGAAAGATTTATACTAATCCCTGCCACTACTAGCTAATATTCTTATTTTGCTATATTTAACAAAAAATCCGAAAATGCGAAAGTTTGGATGTATGTTTGTTACACTATCACGCCGCAACGTCTGAACCGATTTTGCTGAAATTTGACACAGAGATATACTTAGTTGGGAATAACACATAGCCTACTTTTTATTCCGGAAAATGAGACTAGCTGATGCCCGCGATTTCGTCCGCGTGGATTTAGTTTTTAAAATCCCACGGGAACTCTTTGATTTTCCGAGATAAAAAGTACCCTATGTCTCCAAGTCCTATATATAATACATATATCCATGCAATCATGTCAATCCGTATCTTTGCTGTAGCGGTATTGAAGGACAAACCAACAAAGTAACAGACAAACACACTTTCGCATTTATAATATCACTAATGATTTAAGCTTTAGGGATTTAAATTTAAGAAAAATGGAACATAGCCGAAACTTAATAAGACACATTTAATTAAAATTCTGGAAGATATTTCAGCGCAAAAGCAGTCTAAAAAAATACTGGTAAGTTTTCTTCATATTTCTACTTCATTAAGTTTTGAAAGTCGGAGGATAGCGCTGGAAATTCATAATTATGCTGAGATCCGTTTACGCACCTATTATACTTAGTAGGTAGTTAAGTATTAGTAAGTAGTACCTACAAAGATACCTACGTAATATTACGTAATGTGGCTAGTTCTGCTTAAAACAGTCTAAATTAATCCTTATTCATATTCTTTATTTTGCATTTCACATGACGTAACAGGTATGCATTACACATGAGACCCTGTAAGGCAAACAAATATAGGTAAAAACTTTTTAAAAATGAAACTAAAATTCACTTAAGTTGGTAGCTAACAACATTCATAAAATAAATATTAAAACAGTCAATTGGAGTTCAAATTGCAAAAATGCAAGTTCAATAAAAAAATAGGAATTGTAATATTATAGAATAGAATATATTAATTTTTTATTCAAATAAACTTTTACAAAGTGCTTTCGAATGGAATGTCCAAGGAATGTCAGATGTAAAAGTAATATTAAGTCAAAAATAATCCTTATCCGCGAGGAGCATTATGCAAGATAGCACGAGATTTAGACCTGCCATCTTAGTTTAGATGTTGATATGAAATAATTCGAAAAATTCCTTTCAATAAAGGTTTACCTTGTTATTACTCGTTACGAGGTAAACCCTTGAGGTTTATTTAAAGATTTCCTTTAACCAGGTCATTGTTTAGCTGGAGACGAAATACAAACAAATTCCCATTCATCGCGGTTAATTAATGAAGTTTTATTATTTATCGGCTCCGTTAATAAACATTAAGCCGCAACGTGTGCATAACTATTCAGTGTGGTAACCACAATTCGGAAAATGCATTGTTTGTCCAAACCGCAGAATGTTTCACGATTCATTATAGTGATGTAAAGCAATGTATTCACTAAGCAACATTTAACGCTCAACGTGTTTGACAACGTCAGACAACAACGCCTGACATTGCCAGATGTCACGCGTCTCGTGCCTGTGAAGGAGGAAGAGAGCAAACCCTCAGATCGCGTGACATGTTGTCCACAATTGGTCATGCAGGTCTTTGCCCATCGCGCCATTTGTCACGCTTCAAATGTTGCCTAGTGAATATGAGGCTTGGTGAATACAATACGACTTTATTTTAATTTTTTTGCTAAGTGATGTCGCGGAACTTTTGGTTTAAAGGAACAATGAAATGCGCGACATCTCGCTGTTGAATATCAAAGAAAAACATTTTGATCTTCACGTGATGCGTCTCAATCGTTGCATAGTGAATTCAAGGCTTATTTAAAGTAAAAAGTATCAATTTACGTCTAAATTTACGATTGAACCATGTACGAGTAAGCTAGTAGATAAAGAAATACATAAACGAAAATAAATGTAGAGTTTTATTAAATTACGGCAATGTTATTTTTATCAAGACAAACTCAAGTCAAAGTTATTAGGAGCTAGCCCTAGGGTAACTCTATTGATTCAGCCTAGGGCTGACACGTAATAGCTTTGGTTTCCTATTAGAATTTTTTATGATCTCGAATTGTAAACAAATCTAATCACATCACTATTGTATCATGAAACAAAAATCACCAAATACCAAAATATGAATGAAATTGAAGTGTTTAACTGAGATTTTGAAATAATTGCATTATATTAAACTCATAGTATTACTATCGATATTTATTTACGACTTGCGGTATGATAACGGCTTGTGCAGCAAAAACTTCGAAATTATTTTCTATCTATTCTATCCATCCACGCAGATATTAAAGTCACTGATAACATTTAACTATTTATATTAAAAGGTTCTTCCAATACCTAGTGGTTTATCAAAAAGGGCTTCGAAGATAAATGGTTTTAGACTCTTTTGAATACAAAATACAATTAATATTCATCGTGATTACATCACTAGTGCATTTGTACGTATTATTAGAATCTGACATTACTATAAAATTACTTTGTAATGGATGATATTGTAAACTACGAGTATTTCATGCAACTAGCATATTCCGACATGTTCGTGAATCTTGCAAAACTATAATAATTTTAACCTTTCCGTGTATTACCCATTGTATTTGAGCAATGAATAAAGGAGGATGTACCTACATAAATTTAGTTTAGAAAAAATATTACGATAATAGATTAAAAGTTAAGTTTATGCACTACAATCAATAATGCTTAAAATTGTTATATCAATACCACCATGTGTTTTAAAAAGAAATTGAGTTCTGTTTAAATATGAACTTTCTTCGCAATGTTTCTTCTACGATTTATAATTATTCTGGTTGTGTCAAAGCCTTATAACTCCTGGATTAATGAATAGATATAATTACTTCAAATTCACTTAAATAATATTATGCAAAACTATATCCCGAAGCCGAAAATAACAAAGAAGTTTAAAAAACTTTATTCAAAGCGGGCGCTCAGAGAATCACAAGACGAGATTGATGTAGGAAAGCACATCACATGAGTTGAGAAATGCCTATTCAAGTTTTTGTTTGTGAAAAAACGGTTGCGTAAAGAATCGTGACATCTTCGCAGTTGACTGTCGAAGTCGGATGACTGCTGACTAGCTATTTGTCGCATTATCGGGATCATAGAGCAAACTCGCCAAGAAGTGCCTTTTAGCGAGCGCTAGCCGTTATATAAGTATGAAGATGCGCGAGAAATATTTTTTGCCAAAGTAGTTCCTTCAACCGCCCCCGTGAGCAAATAATATGATACTGGCAGAAAAATTATGTATCACTAGCGGACGCAACTCCTTATCCTCCTTTTTCGAAAGTTGGTTAAAAAAGAAGCCTACATTATCCCCATTAACATCAGCTATCTACCAGTGAAAGTCCCGTCAAAATCGGTCAAGCCGTTCCCGAGATCAGACAGACAGACAAAAATTTTAAAAAGCACCGTATTTACTTACATATGCATTTAATACAAAGTTGTTATTTTGATATCACAAACAGACCCTTCAATTTTATAGATAACAGTTTACTTTCATAAACAATTTTGATCACACATTGCATAATATGACAACCCATCATGAAGGGTCCCGGAATCAAAGGTCAATCCTGTCCTATTAAAAAAAATATGCGATCTACGGTCGGCTTAGAGCATTTAAGTTGGTCGACGGTCGAAATCCTCGAAGGGACGTGACCCAAATTACAATATGTACCTATAGGGCTGTTGTCATAGCAACTAAACCGTCATTATTTTATTTTTAACTAGCTGATGCCCGCGAATTTGTCGGCATGGATTTCATTTTAAAATGCCGTGGAAACTCTTTAATTTTCCGGAACAATAAGTAGCCTATGTTACTCTCTTTCTCAACTATCATATCGCATTTAATTCACCCCTTTATTAAGGCTAATAAAACATAAAAAAAAATTATTCAGAGTTTACTTAAAAGTTCTTTTATTTGTAGCTTAAAAATAAAATTTCATTCAATAAATAAACACGCAAAATTTCGCAAATTTTAATGGATACATGTTGACAATCCTGTCAATCTCACTTTCATTTACAATTTATATTATGCACTGCATTAAAAATAAAACGAGATCATAAACCGTGACATACAAATATCATACATAACCTTATTTACCTATCTATATGCAGGGTGTCCGGTAAAACGTCAAGATCCCGTCGAGAGGTTGTAGCAAACGTTAACTGCCATCAAATGACCCCCTAACACTTAAGGGTGAAAATGGTTCGTTTTTGAGTTTTTGAGTTATCGATAGTTGGTGTTTTTCAGAAAACACGCGGATTCATACCTTTAGAAGAGAATTTAAAAAAATTGGTTTTTATCAACATTTTTTTTTTAAATCTTTAATTGAAGGCTTTTACGTTAGAACGTATGTCAGCCTTATCGTACCCTAAACAAAATATAAAACTAAAACACTATTTACACATGAATAGACTGAACAAACTGCACGCTTCGTCAGAATTTGGATTTGCCAATAAATTATGAAAGACACCAACGTGCAGTCTGTTCAGTCTTAAATCTTCCATTAACCGGACTCTATCAGACTGATATCGGACACATTCCACCAACAAATGGTGCACATCGTCCAGAACGCCACAAACGTCACAGTTAGGGGAAGATGTTTTTCCCATAAGGTAACCGAATTTGTTGGTTGGAATGTGTCCTGATCTAAGATCAACATTTTTTATTTCTGAATAGTCCACATTTCAACACTTAATAATCAACAGTAAAATTAAAACAAACAAAGATTTTCCAATTAAGACTCTGAAACTCTATCAGTTTGAATATTTCTATTCTAGTGAGTAGACAAAAATGCTATTTCTTTTGAAATGCTTTTCTAAGAAAAACAAAAATATTTTTGGCCTGCAGGTTATTTCAAAAACTTTTACATTTTCTGAGCTATACAACAAGGTATACTTACCTAATTAGTAAAAGTTTATTTCAATAAAAAACTATTCTATTCTTAAAACATATTTTGTGTTCAAATCAGCTACTCTCCCAATATTTGGCGCCGGTTTTTGTATGTACATATTTGATTTATTGAAATCTGTTCCTATCAAATAGAGAAAATTAATAGCACAATGCCCATTAATGTTCTGTTACATGCATAAATGCATTTCCTTCTAAAGTTACAACAACACCTACGCGCTTTCCGTAGTTAATAGCTTTGTTATTGTTCTCTAATACTGTGAGAGTGTTTGAAAATAAGACGGCCATTACAAATTGTATGGGAGAAAGTCCATACAATGTACAAAGTCAATATAGACTGGCAATTTCAACTAAGAAACGTTTGGCGCCTGGCGCCTTAATGGTAGATAGAGTACTAGCTATAGTCAATTTATCACACTAAATTACCATAAGAAGTGACACTCCTCCATTCAATTTATCGTCGCCCACATCGTAGAAGTACGACCAGCAGTATTACTATACTGCTGGTAGTAGCAGATATTAGTTAGGTTTAAGATCCTACTACTATACTTAATACAACTGCGAAAATGTGAAATGAACTGATTCCGCAACAGAGCAATGGATCAACAAGCCTTTTTGCTGCTTTATACCCCTGGAAAACCAAAAATTTCAGAGCGGGTTTTTAAAAGATATAACCTCTACGTGGACAAGTAAAACAGAAGCAAATAATCTTTTAAAAACATGTACCTAGTGTAGCTGAGATACACTCTGGTTTATTGAAAAATTATTATAATCCGATAAAATCCGAGAATGTTGATGTTGTCGATAACAAAATGTTAATCCCTCTTACCATTCCCTTTCTCACGAAATCGTTACGAGTAATAGATTTTGGAGACATTTGAATCATCCTATTAAATTGTTGATATAATCTAAAAAGGTTCTCGTTGCTTTTGTTAAAACAAATTAAAAAACACAAATATTTTATATCTCAGCAAAACGACGACATCTTTATTTTAACACGTGAGAATGCATACGTAATTTAAAAACCCTCTCAGGTACAGGGGCAAAAAAATAAACTTAAGCATATTTGATGTCTCTAGGAGAAGTGAAGTCGAGATAAATATGAATATGTAAATATGCGTCCGTGACATAATGCGAACAAATCGGATTAAAGTCAACACTCACAAGGAATAATGTAATCTATTTGCTCATTTTACGCTTCTAAAACTTTTCTTTGGTCATTTACGAAGAGTCATTATTCACTGTCAGATCATTAGGTTATAGGTACAAGAAAAGCTTAGTAAAGCCAACTTTAACTTGACGTTAAATAACACAGTTTTTCGACCACATTTTCGGGGGCATTTTTATAGATTCATTTGAATAATAATGTTGTAAGATTTGTTGTAAGGTTTTATGTTTTTCAGGAAGTGATAAATTTATTACTAATGATATTTAATTTTTTTTTGTTCGATGGTACAACGGGTAGATCTTACCTGACGTTAAGTGGCGATGCACTCTAAGGTTGGAATCTATAGACCGCACTCTCTCTCAGCTCAGACTAAAGACAGTGTTAAAATGAGCCAGTTAAGTCTGTCTTAAGTCCTTAAATCCTTACTATTTTGATAAATGCGAAAGTGTGTTTGTTTGTCCTTCAATAACGCTGCAACAGAGCAACGGATTGACGTCATTTTTTGCATGGGAATAAATAAGGACCTGAAGAGTGACATAGGAAAATCAAAGAGTTCCCGCGGGATTTAAAAACTAAATCCACGCGGATGAAGTCGCGGGCATCAGCTACCTAGTCTCTCATCATTTTATCAATCAAATAACATACTTATTTAGTAATTAATTTTCTCGTAATATAGTCGTATATCTCCTTATCCTCCTGCCTACCAGAGACACTTTTTTTAGAATATGTTTTTGAAACTTTAGTATAATATTGCTAATAGATTACGATATACTGGAAAATTAGTAAAAAAAATCCTACATTAGGAAAATCTGTTTTTCACTATGTCCTATACGTAGGACGAAAGTACGATATTACTATGTGATTTGTATAGGACATAGAATAGTTTCAGGAAATTAAATGCAATTATAATTGGATAAGAATCAAAATATAACAAACATTTATTGCCTTATGTTATATACATAATACATTTTCAGAAAAAAATACAAAAATAAAACGTTACTCCAAACAAAATTATCAAGATAAGAAAAATGTTCAAAAACTGTAACCAGACTATGGAAAATTGGATAAAAAATCCGTCATATTGAATAATATGCGACTAATATCATCCCGAATATAAGAAAGAATCGATTGACCCCTGATTTATCGAAATTGGCTCAGTAATTTAGGCGCTACACCATATATGGGCAACCCCCGGTCCGCGGGCCGCAAGCGGCCCGCCTCATGTTTAGATGCGGCCCGCGGAGCATTTTGAAATTAGGCGCAAAAAAAAATTCTTATTCACGCTACATTTACCTACACATACGTCAACGCCAAGAAAAGAGTTCTAAATATTAATTATGGATTATTTCAAAAATTTCCACTGCTTGTTTTGAGCATATTTCACGTATAAGATTGCAGTGTGTACAGTAGCGTAACAATAGGGTGGCAAGACGGCAAAATGCCACGGGCCCCCAGCCTGAAGAGGCCCCCGGTCAGAGTGGGCCAGAAGCACAAGATGATCCTAACATTTATAGCCAATCATGTGAATACGGCTAGTGCCGAGCGATCATTTTCAAAATTAAAATTTATGTAAACTAAATTATTTGGGACAAGAAAGGTTACGCACAGTGGCGGATTTACCCGTGAGTTGACTGGAGCCTAGGGCAGCAGATTTTAGGCGCGGCAAATTTGGGGCCAAAATTTTTATTTGTCTTACAGAAATTTCGCGCTCGCTTCGCTCGCGAAAACGTCGCTTTTACGTTGCTGTTGTAGGTGCCAAGAATGGACTACTAAGGACCGTAATGCAAACATAAAAAATTACTTACTCGCTTCGCTCGCAACATTTTCGGTTGTGGATTGGTATTAAAGTAACAAGTTTGGAATAAATACATCATTGAACTTCAGGTACCAACTTCTCAATTCTGATGTGCTTGGTAAGGCCCACGTAAATAGTCAGGATTTAGAAAATATCGGTTGTGGATTGGTATTACAGGTAGTTAAGTTTCAAGTATAAGAACTAGTGGAGTAGTGACAGAATACAATTTCGCAATAAAAAATTTCGCGCTCGCTTCGCTCGCTAAAATGTCATTTTTGGTTAGTATGTCATTAGCGCTTTTTCTAAACAAAAAGCCAGAAAAAAGGAATTTTAATCTTTGAAATTTGATACTAATACAAAAATTGTGACATACAGTTCAATGCGCTCTGAATTAAAAGTTTAGAAAATCAAGTAAAATAATGCAATGAATAACAAACATGTTGAAACAACAAATCTTTTGAACTAATCTTTTTTCACAACCAGATAAAAAATTATTTATTTTTATGGCCCGCGACTTCTATTTCACCCACAAGTTTAGCCCGCCACGTTCCAAAGGTTGCCCATACCTGCGCTACACCATAGCATACGTAAATATACCACTTACATACATACGATTATACATATAAACATACATAAATAGACTGTTAAAATAATAATCCTTCCTTTTGCCTTTGCTGTAGTCGTGTAATAATATATTTCTTGTAATAACAAAACAAAACTGAGCATATAATAAACATTATGCAGTGATCAGTCAGTAATTTTGGAGATCAATAAGTTTAGAATAGTACATTTACATTGATGATTTAGAAAAGATTGCCCTCTACTGTTTCTGTAACCTGTCGATAAGTTACTTAGCCAAGTTTGTGTTTGTCAGAAAAGAAACATGACGGTTTCTGACAAATAATATTTATTGTTTTTAAGAATTTATCGATAGATAACACATAGATTGTTATTAATTAAAATTACTATAAATATTGATGAAAATTGGAATAATAATTCCTGTTAGGTGTAAAATATACCTAACAATTATTCTGGCTGCGTCAAATCATTAATTTCATGTATCTTTCGTCCATGTATCTTGAAAGTAGCCGTTGTTTTGGCGATTCCTGTTTGCAAACTATCGAGTAAATTAGGACAAAGATTGCGTTCATTGAAGTTGCTTGCCAAGACCAGAACCATGTCTACGTTCATGCCCACGTCCATGTCCACGCAAAACACTTCTTCCACATCCTCTTGAGCGAAACAATGATGAAGATGCTAATTCCAAATTACTGGAGATCATCTTGGTTTGAAATGCTGTCTGAATCTCTAGTCTAGTGGTCATTGGATCTTCGACTAGGCTCTGAAGGGATAAACTCTAGATTACGATCTGAATTTTCGCCCGAAAAGTCAAACACTGAGTCTTCTAATGCTTCTAGTAATATATCATTATCTGTAAAAGCTAGAAAATAGATAAATAATTGACAAAAACTTACAATGTACTATACAAAGTACAAAGGTAGTTAAACTATCAAAACTTTATTGCCTACTTTTGTCCTCTGCATAGGACATAGAAAATGACAACAAGCTTGTGAAAATTCTATTTATTATTATGCAAAGATAAAACTGTATATCAACATTTCATAGTTTTAATTACTTACTAATTATGATAAATCTAATCATTTCGATGATTTGAATAAGATTTCATTCGATTAACTTACCCCTGTGCGAGCACACCTCCACTTGTCTGCCTTCCGTCGCCATTTTTACAAAATTGACAAGGAAAATTGATACTTTTATTTTTTATTTACAAGCCTAGATAGTCGAAAGATGTAACTAGTAAAATGTTTTGGGGATATCATTTAAGAAACCGGCAATAGATTTTTTTAAATGTTATGTTCTTTGTGTAGGACAAATGTAGGTAGGAGGTTAAATTAATAGTATTGATTGTACGTATAACTTAATTAATACAATCCAAAGCATTTAGGTAAATAATAAATATAGTCATAAAAATACATAAAGTCAAGTTCTGCTTAGCTAATATTCTTTTTTAAACGAAATGAGCCATGAACTTGCCCGTGAACTTGTAAGATAATTTTATAATCCTTTGCCACTTATGTGTTATTTGCTCACTGTTTATGAACTAAAGTAAAATGTTTGTTTTGATTATACATCGATGGTTTTGATGCGAAACGGTTGAACGCTTGTTTACCCGAGGGTGGTCTGTCCAAATCTTCTAAGCTTATCCTTTCAATAAGCTTAAGGCGTTTGAACAATACAAACTTTATGAAGACACTGCTCTCCATAATTGAAATATTTATAGGAGGATATTTTTGGCTCTGTTTACTTATAGGCGACTTTCATTTCTCTTTTCGGATAACCTAAAATTGAAATAGGTCTTTGATACAATTAGGTAGGTAGGTATTTGTGACCGTATTCAGATGAAATGAAAAGAAGAGACAATGTGGTCGTAAAATGTTAAGCCAATGATCCAAATCACATAGTAAAGTACTGATTGTCCGATATAAACGGAAATTTAATCATGAGATACATTATAATGAGCGCATCAGTGCAGTAGTTAACGACGTATTCACGTATTCATTGGCCGAAAATACCTCAATGGAGATGATATCTGATCTGTTGATTTGTTTTTCTGACTGGCACTAGGGTTGCCAGACGTCCCGTATTTCCCGGGACATCCCGTATTTTAAGCATAGTTTAAAATGTCCCGGCGGGACTGACTCTGTCCCGTATTTGAACCGTACGTCGTTTTTCATTATGAAATCGATCTACGTATTCACACACGCAACGTTCGTAAAACGTACTCGTCTCGCTACTAACTTGCACTCGCAGCCCACATCGACCAATGACAGTGTTAGTGTCAGAATGACAATGTTAAAACTGACTCGATCCTCGGAAAAATATAAAAAATGACACTAAATAATTTTGTTTTTTATTTGTCCCGGGTAAAAAACTGAAATCCCGTATTTTTTTGTCCATTTAACCATCCCTTATAGGCTGAAAAAAAATCTGGCAACCCTAAATGGCACACCGGCCGGTCCCGTCTGACTCTAATTACAATGCAGTTCGCAAACGGCCTGCACAAATCGTGATCATTGCAACGAGTCTTTACAACAAAATCACCATTGTAAGAACAATTTGAAGTTATAATGAGCCCAATTTGAAACCCTAATTTGATAATTTGGGTCTAATTTTGTTACGGAATGTCTTTTATTTTTCGCGTTGGGATCCTGCTTTCGAATCAAACGCTCCCGACGAACTTTTTGTAACGCAATTTATATTTCGAGGCAAAACAAACGCGTTACAGCTGTACAAATTTTTAATCAAAGGCATTTTTTGTTTTACTTCTATACCCTTTATACTTTACTAGCTTTTGCCCGCGGCTTATCCGAGTGGAATTAAGTTTTAAAATATAACGCGGGAACCCTGTATTTTTCCGGGATAGAAAGAAAAAGATATAAAAAAAGGTAGTCTAGTTCACTCTCTAATGCTGAGATAAAGAGCGCGCTTTGACTTAGCTCGGACTTAAGATAGAGTTAAAACGAGACACTAATATGCTCTAATATAAATCTATCTCGTTTTAACTCTGTCTTGTCTGTTTTTGCATGAGTAAACTGCTCTACTATACCCATGCAAAAATCACGTCATATGATTGAGGGACTAACAAACCGACAAACAAACACACTTTCGCATTTATCATGTTAGTAAGGATTCATCTGGGAGCTTTTATGTATGAATTTAGGGTTTTCGAGTTAGTCCATTTTTTTTTTTAATAATTATTATTAATCAGTCATATTTTTTTGTTACAGATACACTAAAGAAGAATGCTGACAAGACTGCTGACTTTTGCCTTGGTGGCAGGAAGCTGGCACGCCACTGAAGCTTGCACCTGTTCACTTGACCATCCACAAACACACTTATGCAATAGCGATTTCGGTGAGTGGATTATCCGCAAAATATTATATTATTATTATTTTGCTATAAAAACAACATTACGCTAAGCACAAAAAAAATAAGAACGAGAGAGATTGTGAGTTGTGACTTAATGCTCTGTCGCTTTCAAGACCGTAGCACGGTAGCATCCACAACAAATTACTCTCTAACGAGAGAATTCTCTCATCGTCGATTTTGAATTATGTCACCCTTGTCGCAAATGAGCGATTTGTACGGTGGGAGGCTTTGGCTGTGGCTAGGTACCACCCTTAGCGTCAAACACGTGCCGCTCAGGGATTGAGCGTTGTGTTACGAGGGTGTGTAATAACCGATGAAGGATATTAAAATATTATTAGGTATCCTATCATCCTATCATTAGGTATACAATAACCAGCATTATCGTGAATTTAAAATTAAAATCAACTAAGTAGTGATGCGCCAACTTTTACGAACTGTAATAAGCTGAGCAGATTTTTCAACAAAGCTTGAAAACCCCGTGAAAATTCGCAGTAGGTTTGGACATTTGAAACGGACGAACTAAAGTTTTTTTAAACTACTTTAGTTACTTTACTGTTGTAGTTTTTGGCAAATAATTTCAGTATACAGACAAGACAGTTTTACAAATATATATATAGTTATATATAATATATAATGTGATTCGGGCTAGCCACGTGCGTGACAAACCTTACGCATAATATCCCTGAAAACGCACGAAGGTAGCTAAAACCATACGAAATATAATTAATTTTTTCTACTTTGCAGTAATCGTCGGTCGAGTACAAAAATTATTCAGAGGAAGCGATTTTTACGACGCTTACAAAGTGAAAATCCGAAATATATTCAAAGTAAGTTATGTTTTTTCTGTGTTAAACAAAATGTTTTTATTACGAAAATGTTTTGTTATGTTATGGCTTATCAATAACCAATACTTATCATAAGGAACCATTTTTAAGCTATTGCATAGCTTCTATCGCGGGCCAACGTGGAGACCGAATCCACAAATTCCGTAACGAGAATAACCTGACACGGGACTCCTCTACGGTGAGCCGCTAGATGGAGTTGATAAAAAATGCTATGCAATAGCTTTACCGCGGCAGTCCCCGAGTGCCACACGTTTTTTTTTTTTTTTATATAAACTTATTATATTTATACAATGAACTTACTTATGACAACTTTATGATTAACTGACGCGAGTTTTGTAAATTACCAATGCGCTGAGTTCACACGTACTCTATTTGTAGAATTTTAGGATTGTTTTCTTTTTGGCGTTCTAACCACACTTACGCTCAGAGATCCTATATTAGATGCATATCTAAATATATAAAAAGAAAAGGTGACTGACTGACTTACTGACTGATCTATCAAATCACTGGACAGATCGGGCTGAAATTTGGCACACAGATAGCTATTACGACGTAGGCATCCGATAAGAAACGATTTTTGAAAATTCAACGCCTAAGGGGGTAAAGTAGGGGGTTGAAAAATCGAACTTAACGTGACCGAGGCTGCGGGTAAAAGCTAGTATTATATTCAAGGACTTTCTCTCTATTCTAATTTCAGGCAACGCCAAAAGCTGCAGTGGCGCTCAAAGCGGGTCGACTACTGACACCGTCACTGGAATCATTATGCGGAGTCACACTTCAGCCTAGAGAGACCTATGTTATAACAGGTATTGCATATTCAATATAATATATAAATCTCGCTCTAACAACCTCGATTTGCAATTAAAAAATAGTAATTAACTCAACACTTAATTAATTAAGTCGGGTAGACTGTTTTTTTTTTCCGACTGATCTTATCTGATTATGCTATAAATATTCTTAGCTGATTATATGTATTTGTTAGGGTTCCAAAGGAAATTTTCAAAAATTATTTTTTAGCGGATGCCTACATCATAATTCATAATAGCTATCTGCATGCATTGAATTGTTATGTCTGTATGCCCAGCCCGATCCATCCAGTGGTTAGAACTGTGTGTTGATAGATCAGTCAGTCAGTCACCTTTGCCTTTTATATATTTAAGACATATAGGTATAATATGTATTGTAGCTATAGACCTTTTGCACCATTGGTTGATTAGAAGACATCGCTAGATAGCGATAAGGTTGCCAAATGTTATATTTTTTTGTGTTGTTCTCTGTTTATGGTGTATAATTGTTAAAGTAGGTGCTTATTATACTACTCATTGTTAATAATAATGAATTTTACTAACGAAAACTAGGAGACATAGCATGGAACCAGGATTTTCTAGTCGATCCATTTTAAAGTAGTAGTTCGTTGGCTACAGAATTCTTAACATGAGAGCCCAACTCAATTTTATACACAACGTATTTTTATCACAATTTTATACTTGCAAAATGCAGCAATATTTTACAACTATTAAAATGCAAAGAATGTCCATATTCTCGCGAAATCATTAGCAGTGTTTTTATTATAATTGACTTTGTCGTGTTGTCGCGGTGTTGCTATGGTATTTTTATGCGGAACACAGATATTAATCATTCTTTTAACGTTCACAAATCACAATTTATAACAACCAACCTTCATATTATATTGTTAACCGACTTCCAAAAAAGGAGAAGGTTCTCAATTCGTCGGAATCTTTTTTTTTTTTTTTGTTTTTTATGCATGCTCCCCGATTACTCGAAGACGCCCGGACGGATTTGAAAAATTCTTTTTTTTTTTTTATTGAAAGGGTATACTTCCCAGGTAGTCCCAACTCCCATTGTCATCAGGTCAGGATCTGATGATTTTTAACCCGGAATATCATCCGGGGGATTTTAAAAACTAAATCCCCGCGAACGAAGTCGCGAGCATCAGCTAGTAATAAATGATAATTACTTAATTGTTTGTACGTACAAATTTGAAAACAAAACTTTCTTTAAACTCTTTCTGTTCCATCAAGCATGAATCATAATTAAGTTAATATTCTTTGAGATAGAGCTGTGAATAAATAGAACTTTTTTTATACGCATTTGTAATTATAATGCAGGTCGCGTAGTTCAGCTGCAGGCGCACATACAGCTGTGCGGCTACGTCAACAAATGGCGCGAAGTCACTCCGCGACAGCGGAAAGGGTTCCGATTGCTCTACAAACAAGGCTGCACGTGCAAGGTGAGAACCATAACTATTGTACTTCTTTTATTTATAAAGAAGTACTTCCTAGAGCCTAGACTTTAGATTCTAGTACACGGCGCAAAAAAACACTTTACAGTAAACTGACTGAGGCACACAATATGTAGTACTGAAATCACTTTTGAGATTACTGAAACGCGACTCGCGAGCACACGCACACGCTTTTGCACGCGCGCGCACACACCCAAACACACACGCGTGCGATGTGATGTGATGATCTTGAATTTATTGCAGTGTGCGTGAATTTTTTACATATTCCGTCAAAATGACGCATACTTTATCCGTCAATGTGCACAAGTTGTCGTTTTTTTTCGTGCTCTCATAACTACGTCTAACGTCTAGCGCAGAATAGCGACTTTTATTAAGTAGGTACTCTATGACGGGTGTAGGTACAGTGCCGGCTTTACCTATGGTGCAGGGTGTGCAACGCACACGGGCGCAGGGTTTTAGGGGGCGCCGCGCCGAGCCGCGCTTGCTTGCTTCCCGACAACATTTAAAATTGCACCATTTTTTGCACCTGAATTTCCTTTCACTGGTGAAAATATAACTGTAAGCCAAACGTTATTCTTGTATTGTAAGTATTCCATTTTGGCCGCGCGTCTACTAGAGGGCGCCAAGATATCGATTGCACACGGGCGCTACATGGGCTAGAGCCGCCTCTGTGTAGGTATATAATGCGAATATGTATTTCGAATCCAGTTCGGCATTTGAACTACTTGGCACAAAGCCTAAAAAGAACGTACGACAAACAGAAATAAATTCAATTTCAATTCTTAATCTCAGGGAAAAGAAAAAAGAAAATAAAGAGACGAGCAGGGGTGGCGGTACTCGAGTCAAACGAAGCTTATTAGATACACTGAAGTGTTAAGCCGCAAATCTATTTACCTTCACCATTCCTTAGCGGGTTTTTACGAAAACGAGTCACGTTTTACTTCGTTTATAAAACCTTTAAATACAGACGCTCCGTTTTACTTGGTTATACCTACCTACTTATTAGGTGTTTGATCGCTAGAACTGTGATCTTGCATTCGATTAGAAACTAGAAAGTGGTTACGACATTATAACTATCTCGTTCAAAAACTAAAACCTGGCTATTCCTTATAAGTAAACTATCTACATCTACAAAATCTACAAAACTTGAAATTTTGTCTATTACTAGGGATCATTATTAGGGATCTACAAAAGGAGGTGGGTTGATAAGGCCCAATTTCCGCCCCCCATACACTCGAAAAAAAGTTCCAGATTCCGGCAAATTGTAAATGTATTTATATACTTGAAGATATAAACTTTATTTTAATAAAAAGACCTTGAATTTGACAACAAACACGATTTAGCCCGCCTATTGAAAAGCTAGGTAACGACAGCTTTATTTATCTATGACTATTGTGCCAATTAATGTGGTAACTCTTTTAATTTTCCGGAATAAAATGTAGCCTATGTGTTAATGCTGGGTGTGAACTATCTTCATTTCAAATTCCAGCCAAGTCGCACACACACACATACACACACACAGACACACACAAACAAGCAAACTTTGGCCTTTATTTACTTTACTAGTGTGACTGCTATCGTTTCCAGGTGCACATGAACAGGCGCAGCACGAAGTCGCCCAACACCTGCGTGACGGGGCGCAGCGCCACCGAGTGTTACGAGCGTCACGGCATCTGCCTGCACGACCGCGCGCGGCGCTGCCGGTGGACGAGGTAATTGAGCGTTGTTAAGCAGAAAGCGACCAGCGCCAGAAAACCAGTTTTAGGTATGAGCTGATTTAGGTATTTTTATCACTGCTTCGAATGACCAAAATTGTTAAAAAATTAACGAAAGTTTAAGTATATTTTATTAGCTAATATAAAGCTTATAGTATATTTTATTAGCTAAGATTAGCCATTTTTTATCGCCAAAATACCGTTTACTCATTTTCGCATAAAAAAAGCCATTGGTCGTTTTCTGCTTAACGACGCTCAATTCTACTACCATTTTTATTATGCCAATAGCGCAACTGTCAGGATGGCGGACTGTATACCGAAAGGTCGGCGGTTCAAACTCTACTCGTTTCACGATAATCTTACCTACTCTTATCACAAGCATCACGCGCAGGGAATATTTGTCACGTTCAGGAGAGCTAACATGCGCACCACTGGCCAAAATTTCAAGTATCTACGTATTACGATTCATGAGGTACAGCCTGCTGACAGACGGACGGACAGACATCGAAGGCTTAGTAATAGGGTATCTTGGCATTCTTCTTTTGGCATAGGTCATTGGCATACTTTGGGTACGAAAGCCTTAAAACAAGGCCTTCCAGAAAGGTAATAGGCTGTTTTTGTTGGAATTGACGTCTTCCTTTCTTCAGAATGATTTCATTTTCTTCTGTTCAAATCAAAGACAGACGCTAAACTATCGAAAGAACGAAGTTTGTGGCGTCTTCATGTTACAAAACTGTTTACATTCCTAACGTGCAAGTAAACAGCTATGGTATAAATTAAATGCCTGAAGGCATACTTTCTGAGTCAACAGTGCAACTTTATTTACAATACAGTGTTCCTTTTTTGCATATTTTTGTCGTTTCAAGCCCACGCTGACTTATATAAACAAAGGTTTTTTTAATGTTTTCATTGATGCCCGAGACTTCGTTAAAGCCTATGTTTTATTCTAGACTAAAATCTATCTCTGTACCAAATTTCAGCCAAATCGGTTCAGTCGTTGCGGCGTGATTGAGTGACAAATATCCAAACTTAAGCATTTACGACTATAATATTACATAGCACAATTATTATTAGTAGGTATGTAAAAAAGTGGGACGAACGAAACAGTTAAAAGACTCAGAGAGAACTTTTTAAATCTGTACCTACTAAGATCTTTGAGTAACGATAAAAGTCTTTGCGTATGGTAGTTAATACATCGCTTAAAGGATTTAGAATAAACAGCAAGGGCAAACATAGGGGTCAATACCTATGTGCGGCCGAGTGCGAAGTCGCTGACCACGTTATAACTCCTAAGGGATACTCCGAAGCGTACTAAATATAGACAGACATCTTTGATCTTTAATCAAATACTTTAGGGCCTGCGCAAACAGACTATTCGCCACAGCTACGCGGTCAAGTAAAATCTGTGGAAATCACTTTTACATTTTGTTGTGTGCGACGCAGCTTGTACTGGCGAAATATTCGTAGCATCCATGACCAGCCCTAAGAAAGCCAACACGCCTTTTTTCAACATTCTATCACCGCATCTTGAGAGCAAGACCATCATAGAAACCCGTCCTTCAGATTTGGCTTTAGTCCGTCGGGCTATGTGCAGTCTTGTCGAGAATTTCGTTTACGTCGAGCTTTAAGTTAGTTACACACGGTACTGCAAACTTGAGAGACTTTTAAAAGCAACCATAATATACTCCAGGCTTGCAGAACTTCCTTACTGTCTATACACATAATTGCAAGATGAACGATCATTTTGTACAAAGGTATACAACTTCCCTACAAAATGTACTAAGTGTGCACAAATAGCGCAAACTTCTTACACGCTGGCACAAGCGTGGCTTCAAGTTCAAGTCGCATTTAAAAATTCTTTCAATCTCTACAATCAAGATTTCCCAAAATCATCATACAGTCGTTGACAATGCTTGCACAAAATAATTGTTCATGCAGGCTTGTCATGTCTTGTCAAACTACCTTCAGTCGTATTCAATCAATGAATTGTAATATTTGTATTCCAGAGCTCCAGCCCTCACGAGATGCCTGCAGAAGCTACATTTCAACGGCACCATGACTTGATTCATCAAACGACTCGACCCAAACTAAATATTATTGTAACAAACATTTGTATATCACGATTCGACTCCATTGAAATTCCGGTTACCTTATAATTGTTACTACTAATTTATAGAAACACTATAAGTTACTAAGCCAAAATCTTCATCCTAACATCTTGTAAGCTAGATAGGTACTTTGTGTAAGTGATAAGTTCGTACCAGGACTAAACCTATGAGTATTTAATGTAAGTACTGATCGCAAGATGGTTTAAAGGATTAAAGTTCTGGCTAGTCAAGAAGATATCTAACTAATTAACTAAATTAGATGAACATTGGGGAGCGAGTGTGGGGCTATGACTATTTCTATGTGAGAATGATGCGTTTCGACGAAATTATGTAAGACTTTATAGTGACGAATTTACTGAAATAATCATTACCAATTGTTATATTTTGGAAAATAATTTAGCGGTTCCAAATTATTGTTGTTTTGTATGGATTGGACAGAAGTAAATTTGACGTTATTTTATATTATTTATTTTAAGTTATATTTATGGATAAGTTAAATCTTGTAAATTAACAAAAATAGTGATTTAAGTAAATTACAATAAAGACTTTGAAAAACCAAGAAATCTTTTACTCTTTGGATATACCTACCTAGTCCTCAGATACGATCTAGTTTCATTCTTGTTTAAGCCTAGACCACTCCATTCCTTCATTCGATTTCATTGTCCAATGGACCGATTACGAACATAGATGAAGTTAAAAGAGATGAGATATCAGTTAGAACAATCAGAATCAATAAATAAAAAACAAATCGGAAGACCTATTGAAGTACAAACAAGTATACCAAACATAAGGACAGAGTTCCTCTTAGATAATTATCTAGATCGTAAACTGCTGTCATTTTGTTTTAACCCTTGTATTTAAATTCTAACCGAAATGAAAATACTAGTTAATAAAAGTCTCTTTTATATAAAACTCGAAAAAAAATTCAGTTCGAAACTTGACCTTGTTAAATCTTCCCAATCCCTCTTAACGCCTTAAGAATTAAAATACTTATGTTACTGGAAGACTCGACTGCGCCAGCTAAAACAGACATAGCAAATGTGCAAAAACTCACCATATCGGCGTAATTGTGGTAATAGGTTTGCTCGATGAGTGGGAAGTTCTCCCTGCCGAGACGCCGTTGCAGTTGGAGTAGGTGTCCAAACACCCACGGCCGATCCTGGAATAAAGGAAATGTTAACTACACCAATATTTACTTTAAGTCTGAAATCAGAAGGAAATCTGATTAATTTTCTTTCAGCAGAAAATTGATTTCAGTTAGGCTCAGATGATGATGAGGATTATCCCGATGATCATCATCATCATCATCCGGCTCACGACTTAACGTTTTCACGTTTGCAAAGGAGTGTGTTTGTCTATTAACATTAGGCCAGCGTTGTGGTAATGATGAGGATCATCCCAATGATCATCATCTTTACCATCATCATCACCTCAATATATCACCGGCTCACGACTAGACACATTTTCATGATTGCAGAGGAGTGTGTTTATCTATTAACATTAGGTCCGCGTGGTGATGATGATGAGGAACATCCCAATGATCACCATAATCATCACCTCAATCTATCATCAGTTTACGATTAGACACTTTTCTTTTACGACGCTTTTCTGAGAAGAGAACTGCGCATAGTGGTGAGTCATTTAGGGATGCTGATGACGATGATGGTATATTTAAGTTTTAAATATGACATTTTATTATTTCGTAAAAAGCCATTTTGCTTTGAAAATACACTAACAATACTTAAAAGGCTTTATTAGAATTTATAGGCAGCAAAAAAGTAGATTAAAAGTTAGTCAATTTATCAAACAAGTAGAGGCTTATCTACATACACAGAGCTTGTAAGCGTAACTGACATTTGTACCGTGCCCCGGGGAACCACCATAATTTATCACTATGTAAATCAGCCTACTTTTTCTACTTTTAACAACATCATCCGTTGCCATATAAATGTGACTGATTTATGTCTAGCATGTGTTTTTAACTTGACACAGGCATAGTTAAATAATGTAATTTTTACATAGTATAAAATTGATGAATGAAAGAAAACGAAATCAAATAATAACATGCCTATGTACAAGTGACTTTAAGCCTTCTCATGATGCTGGTAATGAAATTGTACTTAAATTAGCTAAAGTCGCAACGCTGAAATGACAATAGGCGCCTCATACGTACATTATAGTTCAAAAAAAAATCTAAATTAAAAATTTGTAATATAGGACACTATTAGCAGACCCCCCACTAGGTGGATCAACGAAATTAGACGAGTAACAGAGAGCCGATGGATATAGACAGCGCAAAACCGAGGCAGGTGGAAGTCTATGTAAGAGACTTATGTCCAGCTGTGAACGTCTATCGGTCCGTAAAGAAGTCAGCCAAGTTGGGAACAAGAGTCAAGACCGGGTCTATAAGATGGTAACAGCAAGTCTGAAACTCACCTGGAAGTGGTAGATGGAGTTGAGGCTATTGATGGAAGGCACGCCGCCGAATTTGAGGCCAAGGAGAAGCGCGCGGTGATCAGCACCGGCGTCTCGTACATTTTGCCGCACCAGAACGAAGTCAGGTCTGGTGAACAAGTTTAATTTAAACAAGTTTTCGCGCGTGTTCCTTCTTATGAATGAATGAATGAATGAATATACTTTTATTGTACATTACACATAATATAAGAATAGACACAATAAATAGTATACAATTTGGCGGCCTTATCGCTACATAGCGATCTCTTCCAGGCAACCAATGGTGTTAAAGGACATAGCTACAGATACTAGAGATACTTATCCACATCATCATTTTCCATGAATGATCACTAATGCACAAGATATACAGTGCCATACAAAATCTAATTGAAAAAGTGTCCATGAAAAATAAGTTTTCACGATAAGTCAATGTTCATTTTTCTTAATTTATTACTAGTTGATGCCCGCGGCTTCACTCGCGTGAATTTAGTTTTTTAAAGTCCCGCGGGAACTCTTTGATTTTCCGGGATACACAGTAGCCTATGTCACTCTCCCGGTCCTCAAATACTTATACCGATGCAAAAAACGTCGATCCGTTGCTTTGTTGCGGCGTGATTGAAGGACAAACCAACGAACCAATTTTGATCGCAGGGTAATATATTTTTCTGAGTGCCGATTACACCAACGATAAGACTTATTTTACGTTGGTGAAATCAACCTAAAAAGAAATGAACTCCTATTTCCATCTGTAGGAAATTAATAATATTCATATTATGTTTCTAGAAAAAAAAAAAATTATAATAAAATTGATACGCACATTATAGCTCATAAAAGGAAATGATGAGGTGCCTATAATCTCCATAATGAATATCCATTAACGCTAACTTACTTGAAGCAACGGGTAACTTTAGTTCCGCTGCGGTAGACTGCCATCGACACATTAGAGCCCTCGCCGGTCGCCGTCACCGACAGTTCCTGTAAAAACTTCCGTGAAACTATTTGCTCTTAGCTACACCACTTAAGAGATAATTCCCTATAGTACGCCAACTACTTTACAGTAATTGTGATTTAAAATTCTAATTCAAATTAAATTGAAATTGGTATAAAGTTAGACGATCATCTTCCCATAAAAACTCATTTATTGCATCTTTAGATTTTGGGTAACGCAGCACTTCCTCAAACGCATAGCTACAAGGCGGGAAAAGTTTAGCAGTTTCTGAAAAAACATAATGACATTTTTTGCATATCATTTACTTTCATTTTGTTTATGGATTCTATTTTATAACTTTATGTACTTACATAGGTATATTTTCGTGTAATATGTACAAAAATAGTTTGTGTTAGGAGTGGATTCGGCAATAACTCAACGAATGGGATGAACAGTTCAGTTTTTAGACCGCGCCTTAACCGTTGCGTTATTGGAGCTTTGTATTATTTATATTCGGACGTGGATACAAAAAAAAAACAAAGTGTTTATTCCAAGTGAGTTCCAAAGTTACAACGCGTATAAATCCGACAAATAAATGTGAAGTTTCGACAAAATTTCAATAAAAAACTGTTAGAACGTCAAAACTTCTCGGTTTAACAACGTAACTAACGCAAAAACCCTGTACACCGTTTATTTTGTGCTGGTATCTTGAATAGCATCGACATTTCCATTAAAATACGAAGTTTTCAACTTCACCGCTTAGTTGTTCCCACGTAGGATCCAAACTTCCAAGTTTCAATCAAGTCAGCAAAGTGAATTTCATGTTAGACTAAATTGAAGTGTTTCTTCAACAATTTTGGAAGTTCCTTAACAATTTAACCCTACGCATATATATCATCATAACATTTGTTTGGAGTTTAAGTACTTATTTGTACGGTATTTATTATTCTTTATTTTCACTTCATGACGTGAAAAACACGTGAGCATTTGCCATACAATTTTGTTATACTTACCTTTCTCTATTTTTATTAAATACTCGTATATTGACTAGCGCTTGGTTGTGATCACACCTGATGGTAAGTGAAGATACACCCTAAAATACCTAAGTTATACATTGTTAAGTGGAAAAATGGAAGCCGAAAAGGCATTCCTGGCGATGCGTTTTAGGAACGAGGAAGCAAAACACTTAGTGCGAGATCGTAGAACTTCAACCACGTAAGTGGAAATGTAGACTTATGTCGGTTAGAGAGATTAAATTTACTTACTAACTAACACCAAGATCAAAAACACAAAAACAGAAATTTCACATTGACTGTTAAGTAGGTAATTATAAATAATTTTCAGGTCAGCTCTGAATCTGAAATACATTACATGTAAAGTCAAACTGTTATGAACGTGTATCGATTGTTTAATGACTAACAAGGATGTGATGCAAGCTAGAATAAGTGGATTATATAACGTATAGGTACCTACCTGGTATTATGCAACTAATCAGGCGTTTGCGTCTAACTACATCTCCGGAGCAGCGAATGTGGGCCTCAAATTCGATTAGATTCTGGTCTAATAGAGAGATAGTCAACCCAACAATATTATAAACTAACTCTCTTTTGCCCCGCGACTTCATCCGCGTGGCAGAAAATTTTTGAAAATCTCGCGGGAAGCCCTCGTTTTTTAAGGATTAAAAGTAACTTAGGTCACTCTGCAGGTCCACAATCAAACCCATCAAGGAACTGAAAGCCTGAATATCAGTTTTCATGAATATAACTTGAAAAATGATAGACTTTTATAGAAATACTTATTCATCCCCTATTTAACCTTTTTGGAGGTGGAATTCAAAAAATCCTTTCTTAATAGGTGCCAGCATCATAAAAGGAATCTACTGTCACAAGGTTCTAACTTTAGTAAAAATTGACTAGTGCATAGTGATTAGTGAATAGTGATAGTGTAGTGTAAAAGCTACCTCAAAGAACACAAGAACAAAGTGTCTTAAACTGATAAAGAAAGATTAAGATACGTCAGTGGACTACTTCTTAGTATATAAGATATTTTATAAGTTTAGGTTAAAATAAAATTACTCATTAGCCAGTTTAATAGGCTAGATTGTAATTTTAGTGAGTATATATTAGTTAATAGTGTGTACTCATATTATTGAAAAAAAAAAAAAAAAAAAGTACAAATTTCTGAAAAGCCGGCAACGCATTGGTTGTGCCTCTGGTAGGTACTAGAAGTGTTCATGGGCGGCGGTAATCACTAAACATCTCCGCCTGCTGGTTTGCCCGCTATTCATATAAAAAAAGAGAGGTTGGCGTGTTAAATAATATCTTCATACCTTAAACTCGGCCTGTTCAACCCGGACGTCCCACTCGCCGGGCAGGCGGCGCCCGCGGAAGTACTTGGACCAGTCCGTGTTCTGATCGTCCACCACCAGCAGCGTCACGCAACGGTCGCGGTTGTAGCCGCGTCCGACTGATGCCACGGAAGTGACGCTCCCTGTTTCATATTAACATGTCATACTATTTACCCCAACTCAAAGTACCTACAGTAGGGTTTGTATAAGATTTAATTCGATTGATCGTATTTATATTCCATGACATAGCTTCAAAGTAAATTGAAGCATAACAACATTGAATTCGTTGAGTTTCATCGCTTCATATTAAAATCGGTTGTACTGAATCACAAAGTCACAAACTTTAAATTAATACAATTAAGGTTCATTTTACTTTGACGTTAATGTTATCAAACACGAATACTAATCTTGCGATTCAATTCGATTAATCGTATTCGTGTTTTATAGTATAAGCTAACCCTACAGGCTTCGAAGCCCCAATAGCGCTATGGTTCAAGGCGCGGACTGTTTATTAAAAGGTCGAGCACTAAATTGTTGTTCTCAGTTCTAGCACAAGCTTTACTATTAGTTGGAAGGGAAAGGGAAATATTTACGATATCTCAAATTATAGGTTTCCACCGCTGGACATAGGTCTCAAAATAAATCGCCACAGGACACGATCTTGTGCCGCCTGTGTCCAGCCAGCGATTCGCTTGAGATCGTCCGTCCTCCTATAATGGCTAATAGGCAATATTCACCCACCAGAAGAGTCAGGAAGAACACGAAAGAAGCACGAATTGATTTCCAAACTACGCATTTCTCCGTAGATACTACAAACAATCTGTAGATAATAATGCGTGGTAGTGACGTCACTGTAATTTCTTGGGCTTCAATCGCAAAATTCCTTTGAGTATTTGTACAGAATTCAGGAAATTCTGTGGCTTCAATCTACATCTAAACTCAAATTGACAGGCGAATAAATTGAATAGATGAACGGTGAATATAAATTAGATAATAAAGATTTATCGAAATTGAACGAGTACGAAGTACGAACACAACCATTGTATTTTATTTCACAGGGGGGTTGAATAGTCTAAGAGATAGGTAGGTACATTATTGCATATTTTAAAAGGAGCAGAACTAGGTACACTTAGTAGGTACCTACACAATATATTGTCAAATAAAAGTTACAATCTGTATTTAAATTATAGACACCAGCAAAAAGACGTAGCACATTATTTAAATTTATTCTGTTTTAAAAAGGTCACTTTAATTTTAAAGCCGCATTTATACTTAATGAGTATCTTCAACTGGGAAACGGGAAAAGACCTATTTAGCTTAAATACCCATCCGTTAAAATGGAATCCATTAAAGTGACGAAAACGTTTTATTCCATAATATAGCTCCAACTTTCTGAATAACTCTTAAAACGCGAAATTACCCTTTTACTTAAAGTCTTGACTCTCAACAAAATGAATTTAAAATGAAGTGGAGAACGTCTTATTTACGTCGTCTATTTATTAATGTTACTATATAGGTAATATTTATCCTTCTGCGGCCAGTAGGGCTAACATGCGCGCCACGAGAAAATTTTGTGTATGCGTTTACTCGTAATCTCTGTGATTACGAGTTTGCGTTTACTCGTAATCTCTGTGATTACGATTAAACGCATAGAATCTCAATGGAGATTCACGAGTAAAGTGTAGATAAAATTTTCTCGTGACGCGCATGTGTTAGCCCTATAGGTCTCCTTCTGCCTGCCACTTTACCCTGCATGATAAGTTGAAGGAGCTCATATTTCTTGGTGTTTCGCATCAAATGGCCAAAATATTCCAATTTCCTCTTAATGGTTGAATGTATGTCTGTGATATTTTGACAGTTTTAGTATTGTAAAGCTGCCAAAATAGCGCTCGGATAAAACTAATTACCCGATTGCGCGACGCAAAGATAATGTGTTTATCAGTCTATGTACTTATGTATGTGGTGCTCTGAAGACCACGCATGGGCCGATTTTGATAATTCTTACGTCAATCGATTTGTGGTAATCTTGGGGCTGTCACTATAAACATGCTAATAATTAAAATTCAATATGGCGACCACCAGACGCTATATTGTGAAAAAGAACAAAATATTTTATGAAGGTAAAATCGGCCCGTACTATAGAAAGAAATTGTTATCAGTCGCGCTCAGAAAGTTTGCCGATGACTACCCCTACCGCCTCCATCGACCGCGACCCGCGAGGCGTGCGCGGGTCGCGGTCGCGGTCGACGGTCTCTAGCCATCGGCAAACTTTCTGCGCGCAAGTAGTACCTACCTAATAAATTAGCTCCTTGGTCCCGAGCGGCGCCTGTGAGCGACTGCACGCGTTGCAGCAGGGATTCCCGCGACTTGGCCGGCGACGAGGGCGCCGAGGTGCCGCGAGAACCGCCACGCAGGTTCAGGGACAGGTCGCCGCCGACCCCGGCGCCTGAACTGGGGGCGGGCGGGACCGACGACGTAGACGCACTGCCGATACTGCCACCCGTCGCTATAAACCAACTACTTAAGTACCCATGTGAAAGATCTCACAGGGCACGACAATAGTGCTAATGGGGAGAGTTGAATACTATATAGTCCAGTTTAGCACGGCTAATATTCTTGTTTGAAAAACAAAAAAAATTGTCGAGAGTTGAGTCGTGGTGCGGACGCGATGGAAAAATTACGAAAAAGACTAAGTAGCGTGTTCGCCACGTAATTTAAATGTTCGCCTCGATATTTTACGCACAAGTCTGAAAAATCGTTTATAAATGTTGGTTACGATCTTCTGTTTAATTAATTATTTATACCTATGACCGGCAGCCAATGTAAAAAAGACTAAAATAAAATCTTGATAGGTAACTGGTAATCTTGAAATGATTCGCCAGAACTCCTATTTGAAAATAAACCAAATCGCGGAAGACAGATGCCAAACTGACCAAAAATTTATTATGTAAGCATAGGTAAGGTAAGGTCCGAGCGCTGCACTTTATTATGTAAGTATAGGTAAGGTAAGGTAAAGTCCGACCGCTGCACTAACCATGTCATCAAAAAAAGGTACATCCCCCGCAGTCGCTAGCGGATTTTCAAATAAATATTTTCAAAAAACGATCACAATGGCAATTCAAAAGTATCCTTACCCTGGGAGACCGGCCTCGGACCCTGCGGCTTGGGCTGGCTGGTGGTGGCCGGCTGGCCGGTGTAGGGGTCCACCTCGCCCTCATCGCACTCCGACTGCAGGTCCCCCGAGCTGAATCTGCGTAACGCCTCCGCTGAGCTACGCCGCAGCCGCCGGGACGGGACGGGGGGAACAACCGACACACACAATGTAGCGACCCATTGCCCTCTCGTACCACATTTACATTGCACTCATCGCACTTCTGACACCACCTATGCTCTTCGCCTTCAATACTTTTATTAAATACGTCTACGGCAGAATCCCGAGAAGTAAGTGTTTTCAATTTTTAGTACGAGGAGAAGGAAGTTTTACATTCGGCGATGTAACCTCGGACAGTCTGAGCGACAGTATAAGTGGTATACTAGTAACGTGTACTAGCGATGGGCATAAATCAACGAGAGGCTTTTCGAAGCAGCTTTTTTTTCAAAATCGAATTTATTTTCATCCCTGGAAAACAGGTTGAAAAAGTATGCCTTTGACGAAGGTCCCGTACCTCAAGAAACTAGAAACTTTTTTAAAAACTTGTTGAAAAAATTAACAACTTCTTCAACCTGTTATTTATCAACAAAGAAGCGGTAGAGTACATTGCTATGTAAACCATTAATGATCCATCTTATGTTAAAGTATTCCCTTGCTTATGTAAATGGGGTATTACTTCAACTTTCTTTAACGATTGAATAATTGCCCATACGAATATTAATATACATATAAATGGACTCTATACCTAAAGCTGCTCCAGCAGTTGTGATCTTAATGGGTTTCAATAAATCGTAAATTGAATCCTCTTATACCCTGATCATTGAAATTGTTTGTTCGAGTCTCTACGTTTATATTAAACGCTTAATTCAGTTGACATACTAAAAAATGGGTACCTACTTTAAAAAGTGACTATTGAAGAACGAAATACTTTATACCTACTTTTACATAAGTTCTGCATATTAATCAGAGTAAACTGTTTTTCTATTTTAAAGGTTCTATTCACAGTTTATTTTTCACGAACCTTAAAACTCAAAGCAAGTGTTCATGTCCTATTTTTAAATGTCATATTGTGCACAATTCATTAGGGAGGCGTAGTGGATACGCTCCATGGCACCATTTCGCTCGAACGCGCGCTTCGTTATTTATCTAACAAACTTTAACTGAATTTTATTTACGTGCACAGAAAATCACACCTTCAACAAAACATTGAATGCTAAAGTTCTGTTAAAATACAAATATACGCCTATCTTTTGTTTACTACTATTTTAAAGCACATGGAATGACAACAGAAGGAAATATGTATAAGCGCCATGCACTGATGATGGAACTGCGGTTTTTATTTGGCAAAATAACATCAGGTACGATCAGGGCTTCAGTTGACAGCTGATGAGTGCTACACGGTATGCGGCGTAGGGTCGTGATAGGTTTAGGTCCTGGAGATGCGACTGACCAAAGCCGTCGGAGAACAAAAGGAGTCATGTACACACGGGACACCAAACCGAAGGAAGTTGTACGGCTGCCCCATTTCAAAACCTAGTAAGTGTAATTGACAAAATTTTAAAGGAGATCAAAAAACATATTTGAGGTAGACCTTCTGAACTCTAAACTCTTCAGTATCTGTTGGTGAATTAATGTTTTGTAAATAAACTACTTTGAAAGCTTTTATTGAATTTTCATCTGTTTTTATGTATGCTGATGACTTAAAGTTCACTAGAAAAATTGAATCTATCGACGATTGCGTGCTTTTACAAAAGGATTTAGATAATTTGCTTATTTGGTGTGATAAAAATAATATGACTCTAAATAAAAAGAAATGTTTTTACGTAAAATTTTCCAGAAAATTACGTGATACTAGTTTTGATTATCACATTAATGAATATATTTTGGAAGAAGTAGAAACAGTCAGGGATTTAGGGGTTCTATATGACAGAAAATTGACATTTGTGCCTCATATTGAAAATGTGACAAAGCGGGCATCTAGGATGCTGGGTTTTGTAATAAGAAATGCAAGAGTTTTTAGAAAAATCAAAACTAAAAAGCTTCTTTATAACAGTCTGGTAAGAAGTATTGTGGAATACTGCTCTGTGGTCTGGCGACCTCATTATGCAACGCATATATTGAGATTAGAACGCATACAAAAAAGATTTCTTTGGCATTTAGCGGCCAGTGTTGGAAAGGCAAGCAGAAAATTTGGATACAAGGAAAGGCTGTCGCATTTTGGATTTATCTCACTAGAAAAACGCAGAGAACTATTAGATCTACAATTTCTGTATAAAATATTTAATAATAAAATTGACTGTCCACAATTGCTGAATAAATTTAGTTTAAGAGTCCCAATCCATTATCCACGTAAACCCATTACACCACTATATCCTCCTTTACGCCGAACAGTTCTTGGTGCGAATTCCCCAATTTCTAAATTATGTAAGACTTTAAACCATTATAGTACAGTTGTTGATATTTTTTCTGACTCGCTATATAAATTTCGTGAAAATTTATTTAAATCTTGGAAGTCTTGAGTCCTACTTGCTTACCCCTCTGAAAGTATGTAGGACTGAAGAATTTCATTCCACTTCATTTCATTTTTCATTTTTTTTCAACTATGAATCCTAGGATATATTATTATTGTCACTCTAATATTTAGTTTTGTTTCTATGATAGCACTTTTGTTTGTTTTTTTAAAATATTTTTGTCTTTTTGAATGTTTTTGTTATTTGTCCATGTTGTGTTTACTTTTAAGTAATCACTACACTCAGCTAGTATGAAGTTAGTCTTTAGTATGTTCATTGATGTATTAGTGTAAGTGTTTGTAAGTAAACCTTATAAAATAAAATAAAATAAATAAAATATTTATTACTTCGCTATTCCATTCGCTAAGCCATCTACAAAACATGTTTTTTTTTTTTGCCCCTGTAAAATTTTGTCAACCACACTTACTAGGTTTTGAAATGGGGCAGCCGTGTACTTGCTGCTACAAGAGCCGTGGACTCGTGCTATCACACTCAAACTGGTACCACCAGAATACCATTACTCAGGTTTTTAAATGCTTTAATTTTTTTGCTTCGTGACGGAAGGATGCAAAAGCTAATCTTAATTTTTTTTAAATATCTACCTTGAGCTATGGAAGACAATAAACTATTTTCTTCCTTACTATGAGTAAGAAAGAAAAATAATATAAATAAAGAAAATAAAATAATAAAAGAAAGAAAATAGTCTATTTAACTCTGACTTTGTCTCACTCACCAATGAGTTCACGTTTCATCTGTTTTCCCCGTTAGCCAGGCCCCCATCCCAAAAGCTCCAAGATTAAAAAATTAAGTAGGGTGTCCTTTATACATGTAAAAACAAATCCTCCAAGAAAATCAATGGTCAAATAGTCCATCGTAGAACCACTTACTACGAAAACGCTACGCGGACATTTGTCCTCCGATAACTTTGTACACCGACTGTAGGGATCGTAGTACTAAAGCCTGGACAAACACGACGCGAGTGCGACGAGTTACGAGTCACATGCCCAATGCAGCTCCAAGAAGTTGTAATTCAAGGTTCAGGAAGCGTGCCCAGAAGTAGTGATGATGCTAACAAGCGTCTTTATTTGTAAAGAATTGTGACATAATTCATACTGTCTGTATGTTTGACTTTCTGTGTGTCGAGGCCTTTATACTACTAAGGCGTCAAACTTGGACTTTGTGTTACGTAAATCTTAACATAGAGCCGATTGCTATATTACGGAGTAGATTTAAATTAAGTTGGGAGTAGGGTAGGGAAAGCGTTGTTAAGCTTTTGGCGGGCTGCTGTGTCTCAATCATGACTTATGCTGAGATCTATAAAGCGTGCTCTGACTCAGCTCAGACTCAAGATAAATCTGTATCTTTTTAACTCAGTCTTGAGTCTGTGTTGAGTGAGAGTGCGGTCTATAGATTTCAGCCTTAGTTCATTCAAACTCAATCAAAAAACCAGTTTAAACACAACACCATTATCTTAACAAAATAGCGCAAACTTGATTGAAGTCAGAAATTAACATTATTTATTTAGTATCCTGTCAAAGTAAAATATTTAAGCAGAAACTGTCGTGATATTCAATAAAAAAAATCTAAAACGGCTTGACTCAAGTGAATTTATGTCGGTGTATGCCCGACTGGTTCCGAACTCATCCGGGTTCCTTCCTCACAGTGCAATTTGCGCGGCGTCGCGTGAACATGCTTATGAATAAGGGTCCTGGATGGATTCGAAACCAGTCGAGCATACTCTGAAAAAAATCCACATGAGCAACTCTCTTTTAGAACTCTGTATAAATTAAAATTTATTTATTAATTTTTATTTAAAAAAAATCCCGATTGAATATTGGAGTATATGTGCTTTCCGAGTTCAACCGCAATTTCAGAATTTTAAATATTCATTAACACGTCTGCTAAAAGCCATTGTTATGAAAAAATACACAAAATCATTAAAAAAATAACACATCATAGAATCTACTAAGTTTTACAAAAAAATTCGTGAAAATTACTAAAAATTAGATATTATTGTAAGACATTAAAAAATATAGTTAAATAAAGTAAACAGTAAATATAAAACAAAAATATAAAAATCTCAAATAAAATGCCGTTTAGTATGAAATAAAAGACATGCAGATGGCCCTGAAGAGTCATCTCTCGAGAGCGTTCATTTTTTAGAGGCCTTATTAATTCATGAAAAAGTGTCAGTCACTTCCGTAAGGGTGCGTGCTCACTGCTTACTGAAGCGGAAACCCGAAAGAGAGAAGAGAGTAGAGAGGGGAGCTGCTAGAGGTCTCTATTTATCTGTATTTACCGAGTCATGCCGATGGAAATTTCTCGAATAATTTTAATATTTTTATAATGATTTGGTATTCGATTTGACTTTCAGATAAATTCGTTTACCGACTGAAACTGGTAAAACGTTACGATCCCATTGTTAAGTCCTTTTCTTGACTAACTTCTTGATTGCAGCCAGGGCAGGAAAAGAACTGTATTCAAAGTTCAATGAACCGGTTATTTTCGGTAAATTATTGAGCGAAATCGAAATGGAAATGGTTTCTCTCTTTAAGCGGTTAATCGAATGAACCCGAAACCTTAAATAATTCCGATACCGGGAAACCATATTTTTCCAATTTCCAAGCCCTGTCCTGCCCTGATAGACCTCTCTGCAACAGCTATTTTAACCGACTTCCAAAAAGGAGGAGGTTATCAATTTAGCCGGTATTTTTTTTTTCTATACGTATGTATGTCCACCGATTACTCCGGGGTTTCTGAACCGATTCACGCGTTTTTTTTTTCAAGGGATAATGACGTTTTACCAATTCTCAGTATACGTTGTCGAGCTATGACTCCCAGGCTGTAACAGCTTCTGATTTGCCGAATAAGACTTACCTTCTTTTCAGGTAATTGACATTGGAAGTAAATGAATTTCGAAAGCTTGAGAAAGACAGGGTTGATGTGGTCGCGGCCTGCGGGCCACAGATCCCAGGACACCCCGAACGATCTATTTTGACCGCCCCTAGTATAACACAAAATAATCCCATTTAAAAAGAATGAAAAAACCATGAAAAAACAATATAGTCTCACTTATGCCTGAGATAATATAAGCGTCGTTAAGCAGTAAACGACCAACGGTTTTTTTTTTTTTTGGGAAAATGAGTTAATTTTGGTATTTTGAAATTTTGTATGAAAATGACAGAAGCCAGAAGCGCACCTGTCATTTACATACATTTCTTGCTGACGTTAACTTCACCTTTACTATTCGAAAGTTAAAATGTTCGTGCTTAGGCTACTGATATGCCTGCCAATCATATTATGTATCTCTGACGTACATAATATTATAGTACTAATAGTACTACATGTACAATAAGCAAATAAGATTAGTGATAATAGCTTTATCATCAATTTGGAACGGACATTGTACTAAGAATGTTGTTTATGGCAACAGTATAAAGTTATAGGCGTAATACAAAAAAAAAATTTCATCCAAATGAATGTTTTACTGCTCTGCTGTATTTTCTTTTATTACAGTGCCCAGCATTATTAGTATTTTGTAATTGCCATTGGGTATACTATTTGATACACTCTGCAGGACCTATTAAAAATTTATCTTTATATGGTGGTTACATATTAAAATACTAGGTATTAAAACCTTAAATCATACTTCATGAAAAATTTAATTTTCTCAACATTTAATTATTTTTTAAATTAGTACAAAAATAATACTCACTGATTTCTTCAATTCTAGCTTTTGCCCGCGACTTTATCCAAGTGGAGTTGAGCTTTTAAAAATTCCGTGGAAACTCTGTTTTTCCGGGATACAAGGTCAAAGCCTACGTCACTTTCCAGGTCCTCAAGTATATCTACACATGGAAAAAATCACGTCGAGCCGTAGCTCTGTTGAAGCGTGATTGAAGGACTAACTAACTAACCAACAAACAAACACACTCTCGCATTTATAATATTAGTAAGTATTTTGCACTGCATGTATGTATAAGAAACTTTATTTTTATTCAATGACAAGATAGCCCTTAGCTGCGATCTCACTGCTGGTAAGTGAGGATGCAGTCTAAGATGGTAGCGGGCTAACTTGGAAGGGGTATGGCGGTGTAATTTCAACTCAAAGCAACAAAGTAATATAATAACAGAATCCGAACTTACTCCGAAATATTCACTCTCAAGTGAATGGAAATGTATTGGAACGAACAGGGCGAGCCGCGGCCCGGGGTAGGAGGACGGAGGTCTGCAACAAATAACAATACACATTTAATGATTTCTTGAACAGTTTAACAAAATGTTTTTTTAATAATACCTTTGCCAATTTAGTACGGTGATCTAAGTTCTTTCCACATTATTTTAGCCAAATCTCGCGAGCGAAGTGCGCTCAGAAGTATACATCTACGTTTTGTCAGCGTAGACAATGTAACGCACCCTTATTTCCACACACACACACACACACACACACACAGATCGTGTCGATTTTTTGCTTACTTGTTGCATCATTTAGGGAACCAACACACTTTCGCATTTTGTAAGTTTCCTACTTACAAAATGCGAAAGTGTGTTGGTATTCATTCAAAACTAAAACGATTATTATAACCGATGTTTCGAATCAATCGAAATGCAATTTCCTGAAGATTATTAGTACCTAAGTATAATCTTAATCTGGTAAGAGAGTAGTACGTAGGTATATTCTTAGATTATATAATTAAACAGACTCTAGGTATATGATGAGTATACTTAAAGTTGACACATTTTCGGATGTCTAGCAACGATTTTGCCGAATACTTTACGCGATTAACTCAATGCCCTGGGTATAACTTTGGCTCACAGCCAATAGGCCGACCCGACGACCGTCGTCACCGCGACGTGGATGTTACGACCGCATACAGTTTAACTACCTTTTTACTCAGTGACTTCCATTTTCGAGGTTTTATTTGCTGTCATTCCACAGCAAGATTAGGTTACATTCCTTAAACTTTTACTTCTCTCACCTTTTTAAAGCCAATGAATAAAGTGCACGGAATTCTGAACTACGTACCTACTTATTCGGTAGGTACAACAAAGTAACAAAGTGCTGTTGTACTTTATTTGTACCAACAATGTATCTACTGTTTTAGGTAGGTACTTTATTGTGAAGGCACCTGTAGCTGTAGGTATACCTACAATTCGACAGTTAAAAGAAGAGAAGAATATTATAGACACTCATTAATTTTGAGAATGATGTTTTGAATCTCGCAGTTTCCGCAATGTTATTTATTTATTTATTTATTGTCCAGAACATGGTACATTATAATATACATTACATAATATTAAAGGTGTTACATCCTAATTATATTATTCCTGTCCAACACCATCTAAAGTGAAAATAGAGGTATTTCTTTGAAAACAGTTTAGCGGTAAAGCCGCAGCAATGGTTTATATCATATTTACCCTTAAAGGGGTTTGGGTAAAAGTGGCATGATTTTTTTTTCTTGCGGCCACTTATGAAAATTATTTTATTAGAAAGTACACAATAATACATACATTTTATTCTATTAAAGTTTCTTTCTAAAATGTATCGGAGCCGAGATATTTTAACATGAAAAATACATAAAATCATGTTGCCACTTAGGTACTTTGTGTCTATTTTATTTATTATATTTGATGGTTCCCTGTTATTTTTCTTTTAGTCATAAACAACAACAAAGGAGCCTCTAATGAGCCCAAAAACTGAGCGTGATCGCCTCGACCAATCATAGCACAGGATTTGTTTACCGGAGCCGCGCATCAACTCCGGCGCACCGCACCTTCTGTTTCTATTGTTTTTAATCACATACCTCGCTTCCGCCTATAACACGCGAGAGCAGTTAGTCGTAGTATTTCTCGACATGGAGAAGGCGTTCGATCGCGTCTGGTACGCCGGTCCACGACGCCACGAGGATGAACCCAGCATGTATTTTAATCACACGACTTAGCTTGCCTTACTGGACCTTGGTCGCAGGCGGTACGGTGGCGTGTAGCGCTGTCAGTGTTAGGATTAGTCATTTACAGTATTGGTTTGGATTCTGCATTTAGTGTCGTTGCCTATGTATGGCTTATGTAGTTAGAAAGGAGATTTGTTAGGGTCTTCTTTCGTGGTTGGTGACGGACGGCTATAAGGGGAGGTGGACACCGTAGCTACGCTAGGCTAGTTAGCCTGGTTGTCTAGTTTAGGCATAGAAATGTTGGCTTCCACGTTAGTTCAGTGACAATTACGATGTACTCTCACTCCTACAAAGTAATCACTGAGACTAATGGTTTGTTTGGTCGTTAGTCTGTCGTTTTTCTCATCATATAGTATCTATAAGTATAAAAAAGTGATTTTAAATATTTTTGTTTATTTTTTAATATCCTATCCATAACGCTATAAATAGCTACCGGCAGAATAATAGGCAGATATCTAAGACAAAAACTTGCGACCTTCGGAACTTTAATACCGAGTGCATTAAAGATACCATCGAGCGGAACCGAGGCTCCGAAGTGTTCGCGAGAGATCTGTCGATCGGACAGAGCCAGCAGACGCGACTGCAAACTGACGACGGTCGTCTCGTTTCTTCTCGAGCTGAGGTCTTGGTAGAGCTCGAGAAGTTCTATGGACAGTTATATACCAGAACACAGAAACCTGTTGAAGATTTGGCCAAAGACCCCAGAGCCATACTGACCCGACACTATACCGAAGATATTTCGGACGTCAGGCTATACGAGATTAGTATGGCTCTCAAACAACTCAAGAACAACAAGGCGCCAGGTGATGACGGAATCACAGCGGAACTCCTGAAAGCGGGTGGAAAACCGTTTCTAAAGACCTTTCAGAGTTTGTTCAATTACGTCATTCACGAGGGTACAACGCCGAAAGCATGGCAAAGGAGCGTGGTGGTTTTGTTCTTCAAAAAAGGTGATAACACTTTGTTGAAGAATTATAGACCCATCTCGCTGCTGAGCCATGTTTATAAGTTGTTCTCGAGAGTCAATATGAATCGTCTCGCCCGTAGGTTCGACGACTTCCAGCCTCCCTTTGGATTCGGATTTCGAAGAGGCTTTAGCACCATAGACCAAATCATACGCTGCGGCAGGTTAAACAGAAGATAGAAGGATATAACAGGCCACTTTGTTTAGCATTTGTGGACTATGAGAAAGCCTTCGATTCGGTGGAACTTGGGCTGTATTGAGGTCGCTGCAGAGATGCCGCATCAACTATATTGGTACATTGAAGAGTTGAAGTGCTTGTACGAAAACGCCACTATGTCAGTACTAATACAGGACCAGACTACAAGGCCAATACATTGCAGCGTGGAGTGCGACAGGGAGATGTAATCTCCCCGAAGCTCTTTTCTGCTGCGTTGGAGGACGTCTTTAAGCTTCTGGATTGGAATGGACTTGGCATCAACATAAACGACGAGTACATCACTTACCTTTGTTTTGCCGATGACATAGTCATTATGGCAGGATATATATATTAATATAATCTCTCTCGGAGACCTTAAGGTCTCCGAGAGAGATTATAATGCTCAATGACCTCAGCAGAGTCTCTCAACAGGTGGGCCTGAAAATGAACATGAGCAAGATGAAAATGATGTCTAGTGCTGATGTTCCGCTCCACCCAGTAATTGTTGAGAGCTCTGCACTCGAAATTGTAGACCTGGGACACACAGTCCAGCTAGGTAGATCCAATTTCGAGAAAGGGGTCACCCGCCGAATCCAACTCAGCTGGGCAGCGTTCGGGAAACTTCGAGATGTCTTCTCGTCCAAAATTCCTCAGTGCCTGAAGACTTAAGTCTTCGAACAGTGCGTGCTGCCAGTGATGACTTATGGATCCGAAACATGGTCGCTGACTATGGGCCTCATAAGAAGGCTCAGGATCACTCAGCGGGCGATGGAGAAAACTATGCTCGGAGTAACCCTGTGAGATCAAATCAGAAATGAGGAGATCCATAGGAGAACCAAAGTCACCGACATAGCTGTGCGAATTGCGAAACTGAAGTGAAAATGGGTGGGGTACATAGTTCGAAGAGCTGATGGTCGATGGGATCCGAAGGTGCTGGAGTGGTGACCCCGCACCGGGAAGTGCAGTGTTGGCAGACCCCACCACTAGGTGGACCGACGACATCAAACGAGTCGCAGGGAGCCGCTGGATTCAGGCGGCGCAAGACCGAGGCTTGTGGAGGACCATGCAAGAGACCTAAGTCCAGCAGTGGACATCGATAAGTTGATAAAGACGAAGAAAAAGAACGCTATAAATAGTTTTAACAATAAAATATATGATAGTTTACTTTAAATTGATGACAAAACTCTCATAATTCTACAACTTCAACATCAGATATCTCAGCTCCGATATCACTTACGGCAAAATTCTTTTTTGATCTGTTATTACTAGTTAATACCCGATATGTTAGCAACAATTAAATTAGTGGCCGCTAAGAAAAAAAATCATGCCACTGGTCCATACAAAGTTACCCAATCCCCTTTGCAGTATAAACAAGGCGTGTAAATTAAAAAAATATTTTGAAAAAACAAGCTTTTAATAGCTGGCTATATCATCAAACTTCGAATATAATCTAGGACCAGAATACAAGACGAATCAAACGAGCCCAAACTCAATACGGTTACGTCGATTTCCGGCTGCATCATCAGATCATCTCCATGTCACAATAATATTGCATTATCATCCGATTTTCGTAAACATGCAAAATATCAGCTCAATCGGAAAATTAAGTGGTTCTAATTCAGCTTGCAAGATTTGACTTAAACGTACCTACTTACATACATTACAAGTTCAATAAAAACTTGTAAAATGCACACGTTAAAAGCATTGTTAAGCGATTGATATACTGAGCAACATTTAAAAACAAAGAAAAGCGACGAAAACCAAAACCATTATTTACCGCAGCGGGCGCATGAATGCCCGAGTGAACTGGTACCATCAATCCAGCTCTAACCCGATTGTCCGAGGTGTAATTATGGCTCACAGCCAAAAAACCACGTCACGTTGCGTCGCCTGCACACAATCGCATAAGTAATTCCAATTTCAACTCCTTTAAATTAATCACCCCTTAGTAGCGCAACAGTCAGGGCGGGCGGACTGAAAGGTCAGCAATTCAAACCACTTTTTTTTTTTTTAATTATTATCGTACCTAATCCTAGCCCAAACTTTGTATAAAGGGGAAAAGGGAATATTAAACCATATTAAAATGGCTAATATTCGCATATGAAGGGTTCAGTAGAGGTTCAGTACCTAAAAACGCCGAAAAAACTCGTTTCTAGTAAGGGAACCCCCTTTAACTTTTAATTCCTTTTTATTTATTATTATTTATTGTTATAGTGGCAACAGAAATACACATTCTCTAAAAATTTCAGCTTTCTACCTATTACGGATCATGAGATACAGCCCGCTGACAGACAGACGGACGGACGGTGCAAAACATGATTATTTACAACAACAATGATCCGTAGGTTAAAAATTGACACTGTGACGTAAACAATGTCCAGTCCAGTCCTCTGAGAGCGGATAACTTTGAATCTGTTGCTATTTGCATCATACTATTCATATGAAACGTTTTTTACAAATATGAAAATAGCTCTACCTTATTTTTCGCATGAACAAATACGAGCAGCAAAATCTCATAAATAATGACAAAATGCTACCTACTTCTAAGGCATTCGATTCAGCTTCAAGTTTACACTTGGCCTCGATCTATTCAAAGAATGAGTGCCGAAGACACTTTTAGGTTTGTACGTGCATAAAAGTTGAAGAGAACAAATTCACGACAGCCATTTACGAAGTCTAAGTAAGCGAATCAATATAAACCGCAGACTATAAGATTTATTAGATAAAATACTTTTTATTCCAAAAGTGCTATTCACGTTTTTTTCTAAGAAACGAAGAAAAGGTATAATCTAAATAAAGCATCTGCTTTATTTAGATTATACCTAGAAAAAAACTTTTTGAAAAACAATGAAGCGCAGAGGTAATTTGGTTTGGTTTGGTTTTGGCGTGAAATTTTTAGCTATTCGGTTTTCTTTACTAGGTACTTAGGTACTTTAATATTGGAGGCATCAAAAAATTAGTTAACTGCGAGCAAGCTATAATAAAACAACACAAAGTGGCGGAAATGTCGGTTTCTTGAAAAGGTTTCCATTAGTAACATGAAATATATTTTCACCTTGCGTTTACTAGCCGGTAATTTTGTTGCCCTCTATTTATTTGGAAAATATGTAACAGTAGTACCTACTTAAAAATGTGTAAAAGAACGAATATGACTCGTTAATGTTCTAATCTTGGAATGTTGGAATCCCCTTAACGTAGAAAATTCGAATAATAAATATCAAAAGATATCAAGTAAAAACTAATAATACATTCTAAGAAGTTCCTGGTTGCAACTTGCAACCATCCTATCTGTCTGCCATCATCCGTTTTATTGGCTTACCTACCCTATTACATTAACTTACTATATATACCTTAATAAGGTGTTTAGTGCCCATGGTGAGTGAATTAATTGTAGAAATATCTTTTTTTAAATAAATATATAGACTAGGGCTTGACTGCGATCGCACCTGATGTTAAGTGAAGATGCAGCCTAAAATGTTGCACGCTTGCCTAGAAGATGCCTATTCATTATTGATTTAAAGATATTCAAGTTATTGTTAGTTGGAAAAACGAAAGCCGGAAGGGCATTCCTAATTTTTGCGGTGCGTATTAAGAACGAGGAAGCAAAGGACATAGTGCGAGATCGTAGAGTTTCGAATATGTAGCGGTGGGTTATCTTTTTAAGATCTACCAGTCGTAAGAGCGTTAAATTGCTTATAACAATTTAACGCTGTTTCATGTTCTGGGTATGATTTCGATTGGCCGTGAAATTTCGTCGCCGATCATAAACAAATTCATTTGTGATTTTGTTGTCAAATTTATAAATATTCAAAGGATCCGGTCGACAAACAGCGCCAACCATCTTCTGGATTCCTGCCAATTCTGTGACGTCCCACTACGGAAGAATCGATCTGATGAGCGTCAAAGATGCGGCACCTATTTCTTTAATATAGCGTAAAGGAAAACATCTCATTTCCTATTATTATATTTTTCATCCACTTTAATGCGCTAAGGAAGTAACTGAAGCAATTATATATTTCCCTATTGTCACGCCTATATATATTTTTCTTTTATCGTGTGATTTACAGTATAGCATCTCCTTTAAACATAGAGCAACATAGAAAATTAAGGATCGTTTCGATACGTTTCCATACGAACTTATTTTGTTTTAATTTAGAAAGAAGCTATATTATCTGGTGAAACGTATCTAGATTAAAAAATTGGTTTTTGTACTGAAAAATAAACCAGAAAAAGTAGAACCAGGTAAGTATCTTCGAAAAATCTACGAGTAGTTGACTCGAACTGTGATTTTGATATCCGAAATATCACTAGAAAATCAATGGTATTTAAAAATGTTTAGATATTACTTAATTGTTTTGTTACACACACACAATGACGACATAACGTTTGAGGTAAGGAGTGAATCGCGCTTGCATATAAAATGCCTATACATTCTAGCCTACTCGAGTTGGCAAAAAAGCATTGTCAAAATTATTTTTATTGCCAAGAATCGATATAAATTACAACTACTAATCTATATTTCATAAAAATACACCAATACCCGTTTACGCTCAATATTATATTGTTACGTGATTGAATAATAGGTATATTCAAGCAATCAAATCACCGCCGGCTAACAATGTCCCATTATTCCTTAGGGAAAACAGCCCAGTCCTGCTCTATCAATTTCCTTTTAGTAACAACAATGTAAGCCCCGGAAAAGACATAAATTATTATAAATAAACACTCGTTTTTGAGGATTTCAGAATTTCAGATCTTACATTAAAAGTGGTCTGAAAAAAGTCATAAAAATACGTTTGACAAAACATATAAAATTGAATAAAATCAAATAATGTCTTATTATTTCTCTTAAACTCAAAAAATGTTCGATTATGTACCTACGTATATTATGTACATATAAAACGAGCGTAATGTAACTCAAGTTTTTATCTTCGTTTCAACATAATATTATGTTATTATTTTTCGCATACTTTGAAAATATGTAGTTTATATTTTATACTTATACAAGTACTTATCACAGTGACAATTTTCAAGTGGATGTACTTAATGGAAAAAATATTATCTAACATTTCCTCTATCGTGTGATTTACGATGTAGCATCTGCTTTAAACATAGAGCGACATAGTAAATTAAGGATCCCCTATAAGGTCATCAATAAGTGAGTAATAGGTACATGAAGTTAGATAATCACTTCTTTTTCAGAAGTTACACTAACTTTGCGTGTAAAACTGTAACATTCACAATTACCTATACCTAATGGTCACGCAGTTCTGAATAAACACCTTACACTTTGAGTATTTAACAAAGTTTACAGTGACAATAAATAAAGATTTTTGAGACTATATTGTTATACTCGTAATTGAAATGACTTGAAGTCCTAAAATTATTCGTTTCCTACGTTATTTCAAAATTTAGAAGAAACCATTGACTTTATGGGGTGTATAATATTGAACCCAGGTGAACTCTTAACTAACAAAAAAACTACCACAGCCAAAGTGACAATTTAAGTTATATCTCATCTAAATAAACTCAACTGAAATAATATTTCTTATTTGATAAAAACGTCGTAACATTATACTTATTTCAATATAACTGGTTATTTTACATAATATTTTTCCTCAATTTTTAGTCCAAAAACAATATTTTTAATAGTGTGAGAAAATAAATAAATCGATGAAGCGTTAATGCTTATTGCTTTTCATAAAGATAAATAATAAACGTAATGAGGTCAACGGCTTGTATAAGATCAATTTAATAGCTAACTAATCAAAATAACATTACTAGTATCATTAATTAAACACTCATTTAAATGGATATCTTTTTCATTTTCACCATCAGTTGTGCCGTGTGACCGATATTCCGTACAGCATAATTCTTTATCCGCCCCACATACCCATTAAAACCTCACGCTCCCGGTACTATACTACTGAATTCCTACGTACTTTCATTTTTTTTCACAACGCTACATGAATGAAATTTGATTGAATAATACAAGAGCGATGTTTTAATAAGGGTTATACTCACAGATTAAAAGGGTAAATCCGACAAAGGTGGGAATCGGCTTAGGGAGCACTGGTTGCGCGTTAACGGGTAGGAAAATGAATGTAAATGGGGGTGCCTTCGGAGAGACTGAAGTGAAAATCGGCGGGACAGCGCACGCCACGGGGGTATTGATTTTGGGCGGCAACGTGCTGAGCGACCGTCGAGACATCTATTCTCACATGTATTATGGGGAACTAAACGATTCAGCTGCTTTTCATCGCTCGTAGATGGCGCTGACCACATAAATAACTCCCTTAAGATAAGAAAGGCCACTTATTTCGGGTACCTGTAGGGTGTAGATATCCCACATCCAGGAACCTCCTCTTTAGGGAGCGCGTCGGATCCAAGAGCTGTCAGCAGAAAGTTTACAAGCATGATAGGGACAATGTTCCCAGCATTTGGTATATCTCGCTGCGGTGGAATCAAAGAGGTTTAATTCAGATTATCTATTTTGCGATTTAGTCTTAATCTGTTTTATGGCAAAAGAAAACATCGGATATATTTACTTTATTTTTTGTAGACTATAAAGTAAACTAGTAATTTAGATTTAATTGTAAATAATACTTTGTTTCTTAAAAAAAGCTAGAGTATTCAACGTTCATTATGGGACCAAGAAATTGTCTTCCGTCTTTTTGCTTACTCAAAAATTCATGTCCGATTGTAATTAAATTCTACAAAAATTATTTTAACTCGCTCTATTTTTTACTATATAATCTATAATTATATAAAAAGGCTTGTCCTGACTGACTGACTGACTGACTGACTGACTGACGATCAACGCACAGCCTAAACCACTGAAGTTAGAAACTTGAAATTTTGACAGTAGGTTCCTTTTATGACGTAGGCGAGCACTAAGAAAGGATTTTTCGAAATTCGCCCCCCAAGGGGGTAAAAAGGGGGGTTAAAGTTTGTATGAAACTCCGTCATTTTTCGAGTTATACTCATGAAATTCGGTATTTAGGCTTTAAATTGAAAACAAAAAAGTACGTGTTTCACGGTTTTTAAAAATTCTACCCCCTAAGGGGTTAAATAGGGGTTGAATGTTTGTATAATAGTCCTTCGTTCTTCAAGTTATTTTTCAAGTTACGTTTATGAAACTTGATATTTTGGCTCTTGATTAAAAATAAAGAATTACGTATTTTACATTTTTTTTAAATTCTCCCCTCAAGGGGGTAAAAAGGGGGGTTAAAGTTTGTATGAAACTCCGTCATTTTTCAAGCTATAAGTACCCATAAAATTCGGTATTTAGGCTTTAAATTGAAAACAAAAAAGTAAGTGTTTTACACTTTTAAAAAATTCTACCCCCTAAGGGGTTAAATAGGGGTTGAATGTTTGTATGATAGTCCTTCGTTCTTCAAGTTATTTTTCAAGTTATGTTTATGAAACTTGATATTTTGGCTCTTGATCAAAAATAAAGAATTACGTATTTTACATATTTCGAAAATTCTCCCCCCCAAGGGGGTAAAAAGGGGGGTTAAAGTTTGTATGAAACTTCGTTATTTTTCAAGCTATACCCATAAAATTCGGTACTTAGGCTTTAAATTGAAAACAAAAAAGTAGGTGTTTCACAGTTTTTAAAAATTCTACCCCCTAAGGGATTAAATAGGGGTTGAATGTTTGTATGATAGTCCTTCGTTCTTCAAGGTATTTTTCAAGTTATGTTTATGAAACTTGATATTTTGGCTCTTGATCAAAAATATAGAATTACGTATTTTACATTTTTTGAAAATTCTCTCCCCAAGGGGGTAAAAAGGGGAGTTTCAATATTCATAGTTAAGACAGGACAACGTCTGTCGGGTCCGCTAGTTTTTTTATGAATATGGCATGTAGTTTCTGAGTGTAAGCTAAACTACTGTAATTACATACATGTCTTCGTTCACCAATTGCCATAGACTTATTATATTACTGCGTATAAATCAATGCCAATTGACCATTTCTTAGTAATTATACCAATGCTCTACCATGTAAAATCATAAAGTATAATATAACCTCTTTGTATGCTAATCAACTCATTATTGTAACTTAGCTTCATTTAACCACGGGTCCTCGGGTGTGTTTCTCTTAATATATGAATATGCAATAGGCATTCCTCGTATGCGAATGTAACTGGATCCATCAATATAAGTTTTGTATAATTTCGAGCGCGTTGAAGTCTTTTTGAGCCAAACATTGTCTCGAGCCGAAATGAGGAAAAACTGATAAGAAGATAACTTTATTATCTTCGTCTTGACTTATAATCTTATTATTATATATTTTTTTTATATTATAAATTAAAGTTTGGATGTTTGTTACTCAATCACACCGCAACGACTGAACCGATTTGGCTGAAATTTCGCACAGAGATAGTCTGGAATAACACTACTTTTTATTCCGGGAAATAAAAAGCACGCGAACGAAGTTTAATAAAAAATCTAAAATAATATCCTCGTAATTATTGACAGAATGATTTGTTAGACATATTAAAAATGATGCCAGACAAAGTCAAGGTAAAAAAAAACGGCATGTAATTAAACGAGCTTCTATTTAATACCATTATTGGCTTCTAAATTACTAAGTCAGCTTCAACTAGTGAGCCTCTAAAAAATATAATTTTAGCATCTATATTTATAACTTAGCTTCAAACCGTGAACTCCTAAAATACTTAAATATTAGCATCAAATAATACACCAAATCTTCAACCACATTTTTAATTTTTTTTTTTGTGAGAAAAATGAAATAAAAAAATGTTTCTAACTAAATAAAAAAACGTTTTTTTTTTTGATAAAATGAAATTAAAAAAATGATTGTTTTTAAATTTAACTCAAGATAAATACCTACACATAACATTATAACATTTTTGAAAAAAAAATCAAATTTTTTTTCAACTTTTTTTTTATTTTTGGGTAGGTTTACGATCCCAACAGAACCTAAGTGCCCGGCCTTCGGCCGGGCACCTGAATATTCATGTATAACCCTAACCTAACCTAACTTTAGTTTAAAGAAAAAATTATACAAAAATAATTGCAATATTAACACACTAACAACAGAACAACAAAAAAAACAAATGCATGTTTTGAATGGCGCTCTCTGATTGGTGCAAATAGCCATAACCAACGAGATCGTGCAAATTGCCAGTCGCATCCGTCTCACTCGCACCAACGAAATCGTGCAAATGGCAAGTCGTATCCATCTCACTCGCACCAAATCGTGCAGTGGCAGTGGACAATAATAAAAATAGTGGCTCTTTATTTGATGCTTTCTTTGGAATATTTTGTGGCCATTGTGAAGAAGCCGAGTTAGTATATTAGAAGCTTCATCATTTTCCCGTTGCTGAGTTATTAAATTAGAAGCTAGGTTTTGATGCCAAAAAATAAATTTTGTTGGTCGACTTATTATATTCCAAAAAAAACTCACAACCAACCGGGCAGCTTTACGAGGACTGAGGTTAAATAGTTTCGGGAAAGACCAGCCTGTGGCCTGTACCTTACCTGCTTGTGCACATGTGTGCGTATGGCGTATCGCGTACCTACAGGTAAGAGGTGCGAGTGTGGGCGTATGTCGTAACGGCCGCCACCGACGCAACATTGTGTTGGTGACGCGAACAGACGCTTGTTCACAATAGATATTATAAATAGTTCAACACAAAAACCAATCAAAATGTAGATTTAATAGTATTCCACTTGATAAAATAAAGTTCGCTCACGTATGCAAGATATTTGTCTCCAGTTCGAAAAAAAAAAAAAATTTAATTACTCATTAGTGACTCAAATCTGTAGGTACTGTAATGAGTAATACTTACCTACTGTAGTTACTAGGAAGAACTCGCAGAACCAAGAAATGTGTCATCAATAAATAGTAATTGTAAAATAAACTACGAGTACATATTCCAAGTTGAATTCGGTGCGCTATATCCTACGATTTGGAGATGAAGAGTTGATAAGATGTAGGGGCATTTACAATTTAATATCAGTAGTCATAAGTCCATCATTTCGTTAATATCTATAACGCATATAACGGTTTAAACATAAGATTAGGATTAGGGAGAGATTACACCTTGATTATTTATATAATATTATTACTAGACGATGCCCGCGACTTCGTCCGCGTGGATTAAGTTTTTTTAATTCGCGGGAACACTTTAATTTTCCGGGATAAAATGTTGTCTATGTGTTACTCCTGAGTATGAGCTATCTCCATTCCTTTTAGGCAAATCTAGCGTGAAGGCGTAACAAACACACACACACACACACACACACACACACACACACACACACACACACACATACGCACACGCACAGAAACTTTTAGTTTGATGTGTACCTACCACCTATTTGATGACCGTCTGAAAATGTAAGTACTACCAACACCCGCCGAGGGGGACTGGGGCATTTCAATACAGCAAATGAGGTGCCTAAAAGCGATGTGATAAGTGCTTAAAAGCTAAATAAAGCTTGAACCACGGTGGGCTTTGAAAATTGTGTCAAGTTAAATAGCTGATAGTGCACGATTGTGAACGCGGCCGCTCGCAGAAAGTAAAGTTTGTTGTTCTCGCAACGCGACGTGTTGAGGCAGTGTCGCTCGGTTCCGCGCTGCGTTCGGCCGCCATGAAACTGACTGCGCGTACCTTTAACTCCTAAACCCTAAAACCTAGTGAGAATTTAAAGGAAACTTGTGCAACATGTTTTGTCTAATCAGGAGATGTGCCTTCGTCTACACGCTGCTGGCCACGGCGCTTGCGCAGGTAACATCTGTTGTTTTTCTTATTAGCCAATAGCCATACCTACGCGCCTAATAATTAATGACAGACGGTAGGGGTGCAGATGATCTCACTCCTTAGATCACTCTCAATAAAGAACAAGTTCGCATTTAAAGGTTTATTTTGAGGTTGTTGATAAAAAACCTTCAAACAATAGATTCGTGATGTCGTCGCACCCTGTAGCATAGAATACATAAAAAAAATAACTTGCTAACTTAACCATATTTATTTATTCATTTGCATACTTATTTAATAGGTAAAATTGTTATATTTATTGACTGTTATGGCTATGTACGTACATAGTCAGTATTAAAAAGTTGATACGAACAAAACAACGATAGCGTATTCTTGTTGGAAAAATGTGGTTATTTTTTGCGTTGTTACGACCTCGACCGGTACTATAAAACGTTAATTTCCCAGTTTTTTAGCATTTGCATATTCTAACAATTTCAGTTTTTTTGTTTACTTAAATTTTTATTGTAAAGCTTCGAAAACTAGAAATACGTACCTATGATACCTACTTACTCAAATTGAATACTCAAAAACCGAACAGGTGGTAGATTCTTGACTTGTCATAAGAGCCAGAAGTTGGCCTACATGAAATAAATATTTTTGAATTTGAATTTGAAAAACTCACATCACATCACACATAATATTATAAAGGCGAAAGTTTGTATGTGTGTGTGTATGTTTGTTAGTCCTTCACGCCACAAAGAATGAATCGATTTGGCTAGCGATCCCGGGATTAACACACAGGCTACATTTTATCCCGGAAAATTAAAGAGTTCCTATACATATTTATATAGGCAGACACCTACGTAAGTAAGTGAAAGCATTTCGAATTCAGCAGAGCATAGAGCGTAAATTAGTACTATTGTAAGTACTTATTATGAGTACTTTAAAATACATGATTTTACTATATTTCTTCATTCATTAAAGTCACGTGCATAAATACGCGTAACAGCATGTCATAATGCCTAACCCAGTTACGCATGGCATGGTTGAATCACGAGTAGGCACTCTCCTGTAGATAGGTACAATATAAGTTAGATAAAAATCAGAGTCGGCTCTAGCCCATGTAGCGCCCGTGTGCAATCAATATCTTGGCGCCCTCTAATAAACGCGCGGCCAAAATGGAATACTTACAATACAAGAATACCGTTTGACTTAGTTATATTTTCACCAGTGAAAGGAAATTCAGGTGCAAAAAATGGTACAATTTTAAATGATGTCGGGAAGGAAGGAAGCGCGGCTCAGTGCGGCGCCCCCTAAAACCCTGCGCCCGTGGCGTTGCACACCCTGCACCATAAGTAAAGCCGGCACTGATAAAAATAATAATTATGTTCCTACAGCCCTACTCATGGAATTATCACTAACTAGGCACACTTTTTTTTTATCAGTCTACTTACATGTAAATACCTATGGATATAATTCATAGCGGTAACTCTCAGGCGTGCAGATTTCCTGTCGATGTTTTCCTTCAAGGTTAAAGCTAGTGACATTTACATACCTAAAGTCAAATTTACACTGCGAAATTAGTGGCATGAAATTAGTTTCATGACATTAATTTCATCAACAATTTCACGTGTAAACTTCTAATTTCATGCATGAAATTAATGCATGCATCATGAAATTAGAAGTTTACACGTGAAATTGTTGATGAAATTAATGTCATGAAACTAATTTCATGCCACTAATTTCGCAGTGTAAATTCGGCTTAACTGCGGAATGTTTGTGAGTTCCTCGGATTCAAACTCTGGATCCCCCTTAAGAGTGAGCCTAATAATAACCACTCGGTTAACACGCTACCGCTGACATTACGAGAACAAACCAATTAAAATGACCTGACTTTAGACGACGTTTAAAGCTGTACTTAATGACTTATTAATAGTAATTAAATTGATAAAAGTATCAAAAATGTCTTATACTAGAGACAAATCACATTCCTAAGATATTACTGTTCCATAAGACAATCACCTACGCAGTTGTTTAAATATTTATAACCTCGTATCTTCCACCCATTGTTATAATAACGACACTTTATAAGGTAGTAAAGTATATTTAAATGTACCTCGTCTTGAGATAGAACCAGACTATTTGGCATCCACTTAATCCAAACTGCAAACTCGGAACAGTGAAAAACGAAATACAATATTAGCTTTTTGAGGTCTACTTGTCTTGCTACGAATTATTGTTACCTATACGACTTTCATTAAAAAATCATCATCGAAGTAGAAGTACTTAGATAGTTCAATAAACTCCCTGGAGTAGGTATGACATTAGTGCAACGGGTGAGAATCAAACCTGCATCCTTCCAGTTTTCAGACGGCACCTTTAACCGTTAGGCTATTGAGGCTGTAAATACTGATAAAATTGCAGAAACCGTGGCTGTAATACTCCGAGATATAAATTAATAAAACTTTCTTTGTAAGCTTGCTTAAACTTACCAACCCTATTATTATAATACTTCATATTATTGTAAAGCTATTTTAATTGTTTCTAAGATTCTTAATACAGTCTTAACCTAATTAAATGGCACTGTACAACTGGCCCGTATAAGGCGCAGTTACAGACACAGACCAATGCCAGAACACAAGGCGTGTTGGCAAGGCTACCGCTGCCCACGCACGCCCCAATAAATAAATAATGATCGCTAAATGTTTGAAAGTTGAAACATTTGCAACTATTTGTTTGAATGTTGATGTAACTGTTACGAATTAATTGACGCCATGGAAATATTCATGGTTTCGAAATTCCCTAAATCTGTGGGGGGTGCCTTGCCTAATATGTCGCTCATCCAATAGAACAAAGACGTAATTGCAAAAACTCGAAATTGACTGTTTAAAGTTATAAGTATTAATAGTAGATGTTCTATCCAAGAAAAAAAAAGCACAGTTATAGGTCTATTAGACCTACAATTTTGTAGGTCCAACCTACGAGTACAATATTGTACTTTTCTTTTCTAATACTTAACTATACATCAAAAAGCCAATTTCGAGTTTTTGCAATTACGTCTTTGTTCTATTGGATGAGCGATGTATTAAGAATATCGTTTTGCTTACAGCCAAAAGCGTTATATTTAGGAAATTAATGTATTGGTTAAATATTTTTGAAGGTTTGGTGAGATTACCTACGCCATACGATTTGACAGATTTCAATACAAATACTGTCCGAACATCTAACTTACTCCCCAGTTAAATACTGCGCGATGGTGAAGTTGGCACTAAGTAATAAAATAAAATACTAGGAAAACCTATTGTCGATAACATGTTAACAGACTTCGTAAATTGTTATGCCGAGTAATTAAATGTTCACTCAAATCGAGTTAAGGAGGTCAGAGACAATCGTTTCATGTAGATACTTGGTAAGTAATAAAGGGTGAGAAAGTACGTCAAATCCTCTTTCAATAATGGGAAAATTGTAGGTCAATATATTTTGACGTTTTACTGATGATTATACGACTGTACTATCAAAATAGAGTCACGAATTCAGCTCGTTACTTTTAATAGGTAATCGTAAACTTTAACTGAATTAATAAAATAACTTTGTAATAAAATTTATTTTAGTTTTATTACTATCTATCTATATAGTAGACAATATAAAGTTCTTTATTAAGTTACGGTGGTTGTGATGTGTGTAAGTGAATTAATAAAACTTTGGATTCGCTAAATACTTATGCGGATGTTTCATTCTAAAAGAAAGATTAAAGATGTCTTCAATCTTTCTTTAACGTGGCAAGAAGATGTAGATAATTAATACTAATCAGAAGATGATATGATAATATTCTTAGTTTTCTCGAAATGTTTAAAAATGTTTTTAGCATTAGTAAGTCTAGGTCTTTATGGGTTTCATTCTAGCTTTTTTGGCAACGACTCGTATTTAGAAATTTTATTGTAGACAAGAAGATTTCTAAATCTGCAAGAAGATGCCTATAAACAGTTAAATATAGCAAGCTTCAACGGTGAACGACAACTTTGTGAGGAAACCTGCACACCCGAAAGCTATACCTATAGACTATAATGTTCTCTAAGGTATGAGAAGTCTGCCAATTTGTACTAGGCACATGGTAGAACTAGATTGTGGCCGATAACCCTTCTCTGAGAGGAGATTTGCTCTCAGTAGTGAACTGTTGATGAATTGCTGATGATGACGATGATATTGATGTAGATATTTTATTATTTTGAATATTATTTTCCCTTCTGCATAAACTAGGTAGCATAGAGGTTGTAATCCTTAAGTTATTACATAAGAACTTGTGTTTACAAAGAATAAATGCCGGCGTTGCTATCATTCATGGAAACCAACTGTGAGTCAAGTATATTGACTCACGTAGCATACATAGCAGGTTGACTGCTTTAGTAATGAATCAGTTGGACATATAATAAAATTTAACTTCGGAAATAATTTTAGAACTACTTACCGATTCATTTATGGTCGTGCCCGGAGGTCGAAATAACTACACGCAAATTGTGTTCCATTTGATATTACAAAGATAATAAACCGTATAGATAATAAACTATCTATACGGACACTAATAAATACGGATAGTGGATACTATCTGCCATTGCATCCGCATGGGATAACTAACCCCAAAAGAATTCTTAAAATCCCGATAGTACCGTTTTTTTCAGATTAAAAAAAATATACGCGACGAATTGAAAATCTCCTCCTTTTTTTCGTCGGTTAAAAAGCACTCTTCAAGTACTCACCGATACATATCCATGCAAATAAATAATCGCGTCGCTCCGTTGCTCCGTTGCAACGTGATTGAAGGACAACCCCTTATAATTATTGTGGCACAAATTTTGAAGAACATTTTTAACCTACTTGGAAAATAGGAGTAGGTTCTCAATTCGGCAGGTATCTTTTTTATAAGCTCTAAATGAACAAACTGGATCAAGAATAAGCTATAATGTTATGAAATATTTTGAGTTCTGAAGTGTAGTTAGTTAAGTGGAACTTCCCTAAAGTCTGTTTTGTAGGATAAGACAAATAACATAGCATTGTTCCGGAACAAACAGTGTGCACAAACATATCCCTTGGGGCTCTTCTGCGACGAACAATTTGTAGGACTGAAGTACATATCTATTAACGAAGTTACGAGTTACATAATATTATAATAAGTATGTATTTATTTTCGAGTAATCTTTAATCAACTAACTTTTTTGCATGGGTAATGTGTACCTATAGTTGGAGGAATTAGAGAGTGACAATGGAGAGGAAAAAAGACTTTTTATCCCGGGAAAGCAGAAAATTCCGCTAAAAAGTTAGTGCATTGATAAATTAAACCATAGGTACTTTTTAAACTTTTTTGTCAAATGAATACGATTTTCTTACACAATCACGCTGCAGTTCTGGGGCCCAAGTCTGCTATTGCAATTGTAGTTACATTACAGTTACATTGCCTATCAATGACATCCCAATTGCTACTTTTAGCAATTTGACTTGGGGCCCAGGGGTTCAATTGTCTATCAATGACATGACAATTGCTAAAAATAACAATTGTCATGTCATTGATAGACAATGTAACTACAATTGCAATAGCAGACTTGGGCCCCTGGTTGTGGTGTGACATGCCTCGGCACCTGTACAAATGGTACAAAAGATGTCATACGAGAGTCGCGTGCATTGCATATTAATACACCCCTCAAGGCGACTGCAGCTCCACCTTATATACAAAGGGACTTTAAAAATATTTATTCTATTGTATTATTAGTTCCTTTATCCTTATCGAGATGATATTGTTCAGTCCTTTAAACCATCCTTGGCTCATGACGCTCCAATATATATGATAGAATAACGTCTAAGTTACTTATAATAATGTGCAAGGTATGATTTATAACAATTTTATAGAAGTGGTGAATATGGAAGATGCAGACGTTTATATATCTCCTGTAAACACCATACAAATCTAGGGGCATAACATGTCTGGCACTCGCTTCTGCTTCAATGAACTGAGTAACCTTTATAACATAACTTCAACTTCTTATGATTACACGTTTCAATGCCTTTAAGCCTCAATAGCCCAACAGTTAAAGGTGCGGCCTGAAAACTGAAAGGTTGCAGGTTCAAACCCCATCCGTTGCACTATTGTCGTACCCACTCCTAACCCAAGCTTTCCGCTTATTTGGAGGGGATAAGAGGATATAAGTCAACTTCAGCTTGGCTAATATTCTTTTTTATAAAAAAAAGACGTGTGGCACTCGGGGACTGCCGCGGTAGGTATAGCTATTGCATAGCATTTTTTATCAACGCCATCTAGCGAGGAGTCCCGTGTCAGGTTATTTTCGTTACGGAATTTCTGGATTCGGTCTCCACGCTCAAGGCCCGCGATAGAAGCTATGCAATAGCTTAAAAATGTTAGATGACTACTATGTTATAAATATTATTTAAGAGGCAACCGTTATCTGCGCTTACCTGTTCGAGTAGGTCGTCTACTTTGAAAAAGTGTCTACAAAGTTTACGATAACATGATCCTATAGAATAGTTAACGGTGTAAAAATCGCTTAGTATGGTGACATCAAGGTACCTACTAAACATGTCATGTCATACTAGCGTGTGCATCGCATAACAATATACTCAAGGCGACTCCAACTGTGCTGATTATATACAATGCAATTGATGTTAGCTGCGAGCAAGTACCATACCAGAGAGGTCGTTAAAATTATTGTGATATTATGAGTAGGTACATGTTGTAGTGTATTGTATTCTTTAGTTACATAAATTAAATTTAAAAAAATCCCACAAAATACAAAAATACAAAATCTACCACGTACAAAATACTTACTAAAAATAAAAATTAATTAGTTTAATGTCAAAAAATTATGTACTACTTAGATATGTCAAGGGTCAAAATGAAATAATAATGTGATGTCATTAAACATAATGTTGTTTAATTTTCATTACTTTCCATCATGAAAAATGTTTTTTCTATCTAAAGAATATCCTAGTTATGGAAACAAAAGTTACTTTACATTTATAGAGACACTTGCATATTATTTTTGAAATCAAAAAATTCAAGTAGACAACACTTTTAGTTGCGTATGTAACACAGAACTTTAAATATGGTTGTACTAAATGGTAAATCTGAGAGAGCATAATTCACTATCGTATAGTGTACCGTTAATAGAACAGTAATAGCCTAGTACTTAGTAGTTAGGACTGAACCGGATTCGAACCCGCGATTCCCTACGAAAGAAAAAAAAAAAAGCCGAGTTCGAATAGAGTAAAAACCCGAGATGCAAACCTCTAAGCTACTTACATAATACGAGTATGTTCATTGCAAAGTCCAATCCGTTCATGGCTATAAAATTAATGACACTTAACTAATGACCGCTTTATACATTGTTCTAAAGCTAAATTATAAGCCTATAATAGTCGGTAGGTAGGATAATAATTATGCTTTAGTATATAATTGTGAACTACGAGTACATAATATATTACAGAGTACATATTAATTCATTAATAGTGGTCTATTATTCTTATCGTATTTATAAATATTTTGTAAAAAACGTTTCAGTAGTATTCACACAAAAGCCTTATTATATAACAAAAGTAAAATGTTAAGTAAGTATATACCATTTTAAATGACCTCAATATATTATTCCCCTCCTTACAAATTGTGCTTACTAAATACAAATCCTCACATTCTATGTAAATTTTAAATAAAACGATTCTGTTTGCTAATTCAAGCATTTGGTAGATACTCTTATACAAGTACCTAAAAAGTACAGTAATCCCTATCCCTATATCTACATATCATATAAACCCCTATCCAATTTTTACGGAATTCCTAACCATGTTATTATTATATTCACTTGAGAATTCGAAAGCACTTGTTAAAGTTTATTTGAATAAAAAACTTTTCCACTCTGTTCTATCAACTTTAATGGTTTCAGATATTTTGCTTCGCAAACTTTAAAAATACAAGGAGGAAAATCGTATTCTTTATGACAATTTTACGTTATGTTTTAGCTGTATGTGTATATATTATGTAGATTTTTGTATTTTCGTATGTTCCATAGTAGCGCCTAAAGTAGGTAGGTACTGAATAGGCCAGTTTGATGAATAAGGTGTTTGAATGAGGTATTTAACCGACTTCTTGTTTTACTAAAAGACAATAAAAAAAAAATAAAAAAAAATATATATAAATAATTTTATTGAAAAAGTGGACGTTTTAATAGCCATCAAATTGTCGAATACCTAATGTTTGTAATAACAAGCAAACAAACGATCACGTAATAAGTAACTGCTAAGTATTTACGCCCGCACCGCGTCGTCAGCGGCCTCCACGACACCTACCGAGGTCGCATCTTCCTTAACACTACCTGATACCACTTTTTTTTAAGCATTATAACATAACAATTGTCACGTTAGCGTTTTAGCTGAAAATATCTGTGTAACTTTTACACGAACTTTATGGCTTTATCCAATAGAGACTCTATGATCTGGGGCTAACTTATTCAGCCGTGAATCAATAGGTCCAAGTTTCGACTCCGTGGTTAGACAAATAAAGAATAAGTTATTAGGTAAGGCGTTATTACACCCATGGCCGTAGAACACAAATCGTCGGTCTTGCGCCATCTCCCTAGGAACCAAGAATGACGGTATAGAGAGTGTATCTGCATTTACGCATAAAGTTGTGCACTATAACATCTCCTGCGCAGCTGGAATTCGGTCAAGGGAACATTGTTATTATTAAATGATTGTTAAAATATACAATTGTAACTCGGAAATATATTCCTTTTGCTAACACTTACGCAACAGTTTTGCAACACTCTGTCTTGGCTAAAACTCGCGCGCTGTTCACGAAACGCTCTGATTAGCGCGGGTCGATCTATGATAACGATATTCGCGGAAGCACAATCAGCCTTGCAAGCAACTTTGTTATATCCTTTATTCCAATAATAATAAAGGCTATTATTTTTTCTACATCGATGGACGTGCGATGCGTTTCGACCATGTTACATATTAACGCCCTCAATCCTTTCATCTATCAGATATGTACTGCTATTTCGTAATGTTCAGCCTGACTAACAAGGACAGCGTAATATCATCTTTATAAATCATACGATTTCAAATTAATTAATTTCATTAATGACAACCTTATTTTTTGTGATCGAAGATATCAACCCTTTACCAGTCTTCTTTTAGACTCAGGTCTTCTGTCGAATGAGAAGGGTTTAGGCCATATAGGCCACCACGCTAGCCAAGTGCAGATTGTCAGACTTCACACATCTCTGAGAATATTATGGAGAATTTCAGACATGCAGGTTTCCTTACGACGTTTTCCTTCAGGACCGAGAGAGACCTAGGCTACCTTTTATCCCGGAGTAACAATAAGTTTCCGCGAATTTTTTTTCGAAACTTCATTTACGTGCGGACGAAATCGCGGGCAAAAGCTAGTTTATTTCTATATAAATAAACAACGATGCCACGGCCTTGTTAAATGCTTAATTGTTTTTTAATACACGTAAATTATCTGCACAAAAGAAGTATATTCCGTCGCATCATGCCATAACTAAACGCTTTGCCATGGCTTCACTGATTAAAGGCGTATCGGAAAAACCTCAGTCTTTCACTTGGAACATAACAACTTAAAACTTAAGCACAATTTTACAAATACCATGGCAAAAGGAAGGAAAACAAGAGAATATTAAACAGTATCGTTTTGTCGGTTGTTAAGCATTATTTGTTATTTTACAAAGCACAGATTTATTAACAAAGTTTCTACTCCGGATTGACAGATTTCCCACATCTTTGAAAACACTTTGGAGAACTCTGAAGAACACAAGTTTCCTAAATATGTTTTTCTTCACCATTAAAGCAAAATGATATTTAATTGCTTCAAACGAACAAACTCCAAAAACTCAGAGATTCGAACCCCGTAGAGAGTTATTATTTACTTCATAGGTTGATTGAATATTATTGATGGTTCGGAACTACTTAATGGCTTTAATTCTGTCATAGTTATAATTGAATGTTTTTGCAGCAATATTAGTTGATGCCCACGACTTGTACGCGTGGATTGAGGTTTCTCTGCGGAAACTCTCTTATTTTCCGGGATAAAAAGCCTATGTATTATTCCAGACTATAAGCTATTTCTGTGCCAAATTTCAGCCTAATCATTCGAGTCGTTGCAGCGTGATTGAGTAACAAATATCCATCCATCCATCCAAAATTTCGCATTTACCTATATAATATTTTTATCAAATCGTATCAAAAAGTAGCAAATCGTAGACTGTATTTTGGCAAGTTGTGGCAAGTCATCTTTTTTAGAACCATGATATCTATCATTAACTAAGCTTCAATGTCCTAAAAGTTATTAAAGGTGCGGATTGAAAACTGAAAGGTCGACGGTTCGACTCCCATCTATTATTATCTATACTATTATCGTACCCACTCCTAACACAAGCTTTCCGCTTATTTACTGAGGAGAAGATTGGCTAATGTTCTTTTAAACAGAAAACATATGTATGTTTCGGCAAGCTGCCATCTCAACGATTTGTATAGCAAAAGTAATAAGATAAAACAGAAAATAATAGGAAGCCGTTAGTTCCATCAACCCATTCGTCTCCGCTTCATACACAGCAATCATCATTGACTACTTCCTATTCACAAACTTCGCTTACAGGTTTCCAACAATATGTCCGTGGGAAAACACAAATGTTTACGTGCAAAATATAATATATCAGGTAATCATCTTTAAAATCATGTTCACTTCACAGACAATACCCAAATTTAAATACCTATATTATTCCGTTAAACAATGTGTTAATTTTACACACTTGTCAACCTCAATCATCAAAACAACATTAAGAACACAGTAATTCTACAGCAAAAGTTTTGTTTTAGATTCTCGTAGCTTTTGTACACATACCTATATCTTAATGGTATCCGAAATTAATGCTCGTTTTCACCAACAATACCTCAATCATTCCCTAAGTAGAGTTTCTTTACCTACTTACGTAAATACAATCACTTACCTTCCGGTAGTAAGACCACCCTTTCGCATCCTTTCGCATGCGTACGCATGCTTACGCATCCTTCGCGCACGATGCGTATAAGTGAGACTGAAATCATACGCAAAAATTTTAATCGATACTGACAGATGTGATTCCAGCCTAAAACGGGCAATAGTCCGCGCATGTTCAGATTGTTTAAAAATCCCATGAGTCATTGATTTTTCTTATTCTTTTGATATAGGCTATGTCCGTCTCCGGTATGCAAGCTATCTGTGTAGAATCGCCAAGTTAAGCTATTGTGTAGTGGTATTGTTATCAAAAGTTATTATTTTACAAAGAAAACCGAAATATTTCCGGGATAAAACGTAGCCTAAATAATTCCCGTATAATTCTCTACTTGCCTGTGAAAAATGCCATAAAAACCTGCAGTTCAGCCGTTTAGAACATTAGCCCATACAAACAAATAGACAGACAAAAATTAAAAAAAAATGTAACTTTGTCTTATATTGTCGTTAAAATATTTCGAAATCACAGGCAGAAACTTCAATGTTATGTTTTTGTGTATTGACTTGATGATGGATCCGATTAGTTCCTGTAATTTCTTCTGAGACCATAAGAACCCTACCATTACGTGGTTAACGCCGTTTAAACGTTTTCATTTTTTTTATGTCATGACGGGAGTATTTAGATAAATCTATCATTTACTGGTACATAGTATAATTATTATGAAGATGAGTACACTGGTGAAGTGCAATGTGCTGGTTTGTCCAAAGTAGGTGCCTACTAATAAAAAAAAAGTTTATTCAAAAATATCGAATAATTTTACAGGTGCTCATACTCGTACATACCCTTCACTTTTTTTTCAAGGACGCTTTACGTGCTCTATAATGATATTTATATTCTTGTTTTTGGTTTCCAATCAACTCGTCTTAAAAATCGGCCAAGATGACAAGTCGCAAAATTGGTGCCAACTAAACCGGTTGGCTCACCGGTTACGTCAAATAAGATCCATGTAGGGACTTTATCGTTCGTCTTATGTAACATACATAATATTATTAATAGGGTCTAGCCTAATATAGAGCATTACCTACATTATGCTATCCACGCAATCCTATGGAAAAGTCAACCGGCCAAGAGCGAGTCGGATCCGCACACGAAGGGTTCCCTACCGTAGTACAAGATTTAACCAGCTATTATTAAGATCGAGCAAAAACGAAAGTCTATTGATATTTCTTTAGAACATACCATTTGCATGATTGCCCATAGCAAAACGATCATTAAAGAAAGCAATGATTTGAAAAACGGGTCTCTATTTAACGGTTTTTAGAAGGCATTGTTTTCACTGTTCCACAAACCTATTCTGTTGATTAATGTATGTCATAATATTATAAAAAAATCTTTGAAAAATGGACGGACCCTTTACTAATGCACTAATGTCGTACCCATTTCTAACACAAGCTTTTCGCTTTTTGGAAGGGAGAGGACACCACTAGTCAAGTTCAGCTTTAAAAAAGAAAATATGCACCAACAAAGAAATAATTAGTAACAATGCAATATATTTAACTGCGTATACGAACGTTCAAACAAAGTTACCTAATGTGTACACATACACAATAAGTATCTAATGTAAAATGTAACCACCTATGATTGCGTAGACGTATTTAATAGATTCCACAAACTCTTTGAAGCTCTTCATAGAATGAACTCGTAACTTCCGCATCTCCAATGGAATGCCAGTTATGTTGGTATAACCCTTTTTCGGCTTATTGTGTATTTAATGCATTAAAAAGTAACCGTTAGGCGAATGGTAGTAAGGTTGCATGATGCTGACCTAATAAAACAATTACCTACTGGAAAATTATATGCTATTGGTAGAGTGCACATTAAATCATAAAACCATCATAAAATTATAATACTAGTTATAAAACTTTCATTCTTGTAACCCTAACGGAATGGAAACAGTACATTCGTAGGTAAATGGCGATAGAGATTGTTTGTTTGAGTATTCTTTGTTATCATTTTCCTAAAAAATCCTTATTAATATATAATAAATGCAAAAGTGTGTTTTTTGTTGGTTTGTCCTTCAATTACGCTGCAACACGTTACGTTGGGGACTTGGTGACAGAGGCTACTTTTTATCCCGGAAAATTAAAAAGTTCTCGCCGAATTTTAAAAACTAAATCCGCGCGGATTTAGTTTTTAAAATCCGGCGGGAAAATAAGATTCCTGGGCCTTAGTCAGTGAAGAATATTATTATTACTTTTAAGTAATAGTAGTAGTATGTGTACACAGAATACAGTATTTTATTACGGATATTTTTTTAATTACACAGCTTAGATAGAGAACAAGTTCAGATTAGATGTGTTTTAAGATCAATCGGGAATAGTTGGAGTTCTTCGTGAGATTTTTTATTTTATTATAATTAAAATAATATAATGGGCTATAAATTGATGTCTATTAACAAGCATAAAGTTTGAAAATTGTACCTAACCCGATTTCGATCACTTGGATATAAGTATAACGTCTGGCAAATTAATTTTGTTCGTATAAAATGCATTCTACTGTGTCACCCGGACCATCAATAACGAATCAATTGACACTCCATAATCATTCATCAAAATGTCATTAATTTAGGTGCTATGGTGGAAGTTGGAACATTTGTAAATAGTTACGAATGTTCCACCCTTCCTTTTTACTTAATAAAGTACGTCTATAGATATATTACTGTAGTAGTTATGTCTTTCATAAATAATCAATCGAAGTTCTTCGTCAAGTTTTGAGTATATAAATCTAAGTAGATAGGTATACCTACAATAAAGTTTATGGGAATAATATTTCATCCAATTTAAATTGTTTGAAATACCGATACCATTTTCGTATTGATTGCAAATTCAACCTTGATGGTTCAACTTTTGTTCAGGTTTTCGATTGTGAATAATAGGTAGGACTAATGTATTGATACAAAACGAACTTCGCTTAATAAAACTATGTCAGTTAAAAGCAACTTAAACCAAATCAAATAGAATATCTATGTAGGTATGATCACTAGATATCATAAAATTATACTTAGTGGATAAAATCCAACCGTAGCGTCTGTCTTTTCTCGTCTGATCCGACTTTTCACCAATGAATAGAATATCTATTTCGGAGATCATCCGTATTAGGCTTGGCTTGGCTGCTGGCTGGATAAAGGCAGCGTAAGACCGAGGCGTGTGAAAGTCTATGCTAGAGACTTATGTCCAGCTGTGGACCCCTATCGGATGATAAAGAAGAAAAAGAAGATTGGCCGAATCAGTAGTAAAGTTAAATTGAAGCCTCATGTTTAATAATGCCACTGAGTTCTAGATTGAAAATAAATTAAGATTTCAAACAATAGTAACTAATTAACGTAAGAAGGCTATTCGAAATAATAATCTATGGACTACCGGTCCATCCTTAGTGGATTGCAATGATCAGATAACGATTGCTTTGCGTGAAAACCGGTAGCTTGTACAATCTAGAATAAGATAAAGACGAATGCTTAATCTCGGAATTGAAATGAGTTTCTGTTTTTAAAAGTTTGTAGGTTTTACACTCGGAGCAAAGAATCCTAGTTTTATATTAATTTGCACATTTATTAAATTCTTATTCTTACCTTTACCTATGCCTTTACGAAGTCATTAATTTCTAGTTAACCTTGGTCCAAAAATCTTAATCGCGGCAAGTTACTTCCTTGTCGCTCACCGGCCAGCAATTAAGCGTTCCGGTACGATGCAGTGTACAGATTACAACCTACCACAGGTATATGCGTCAGATACGCTAAATCACTACGTCTTTGTGTGTGGGTTTGTAACTACTAAAATATAGCCGCAACCAAAACCACTCATCAGCACTGACAATTTAGGAATTATAAATTCCCTTTCTCCTGCCGGGAGTCCAATCTCACATTGCTCACCACTGTGTCAAGGAAGTTGTTTATAAATACTTTAATAGACAATTATATAAAAGGAGTAAAATAATATTACACATTTCCATATTTCACATTTTATGTTGACAAGGAAAATAAGCCGAGAGCTTAGTACCTATGAATAGTCAGCGTAAATCTAGATAACAAATTGCTGCTTTTAGAATCCGACGTTTCACGATGATATATAGCCTGTTGGGACTTGCGACCCAAGTTTTCTTGTAATTTCCAATATACAACACAATTTCATGAGCGATAACTTAAGAGAACTTTATTCAAAAACCGCAAAATGACCGACTTCAGTTCCCAGCGGATTACCTCAAAATTTTAAACATCTGACCACATTGTCTTCTTGATTTACTTACTCCAGTTATCAGCGGATTAAATTGTACCTAGTCTCAAAATTTGAGACAGCATCTAACCACAACGTCTGCTTGATTTACGATAGCTTTGATGTCTAATACCTGCAACAGTGTACTTTGAAGAAAATTGCTCATATTTTGTTTTAACTTCATCCTCACTTACAAAGTACAGATAGGTCTCGTATTTATTTCTTTTTTTTTCACCTGACTGCTGCCTGAAGAAATGCAGGGTAATGTTTTTTACGATAAACTATAACTGCCACAAGCATTCTAGTGAAAAAGGGATGGCAGCTACGGAGATCCGTCCGGCAAAAAAAAATTGTTTGCGTAGGTACCTAATGTTTTTCTGATAGAGTACCTACCTACGAAATTTTTTATCGAGTATACTACAAATAAAATCAATATCCACGCTGACGATAAAATTTTTTTGCATTTTTATAATGTTTTTTTTTTTTGAAAATTTTTTCGTCTTGTTATGTGTATTTTGTTAATTTTTAATTCCCACAAAATTTACGCTATCACGGGGCTTTCAATGCCGCCGGCTCCTGGACCATATTATGCGATCACCTTTGTCATCCGTATGATTTCAATACCCCGAAAGAACCTAATTCTTACCTAAAGGCAAATTGCAGTCGAACGCAGGAAATGAAGCACGTCGTGTAAGGGCCATTTTACGATCCTGTGGGTACTTTAAGGTCGCGACTCGGGCCCCGAGGGCGTCGAGAGCGCACGATCCCATCTACACGACCCAGCTTGATAGCTTCCTAACATTACTCAAAGCCAAGTACAACTATTACGCCATTACGTACCATGGAAATGAGTTACATGCACTTAGAACCTACTCGGAATAATCTTTTCTGAGAATAACTCCCTTCCTTTATATGGCATTTGTTCAACAACCAGCATAATACGTACGAATCGGGTATAAGTGTAAAGTTTGCCTCGTTAATCTAGTGTTTTGAAATGAAATGAAATGAAATCATTAGGTCCTGGGTTGGAGTCCAGTGAGTCGACTCTCTAAAAATGATTGCGTCAGTGTGTAACAATCGTAATGACCCCTGATTGGATGGTACCTTCTCGCTATTGGTTAACATGCATTCATTCAGCAAGAACGCCATAAATTCAGCCAATTCAGTCTTTGCGATCGTTACATTGATGCAATCATTTTTAGAGAATCGACACACCGGGTCAGACTAGAACAAGTTATTGAATTTTTTGACTGTCTATTGATAGAACAATAGAGATTCTGAATAGCAATCTGAACTTGGGAAGCTGAAGCTGCTATAGAAGTACGGAGAGAAAGTGGTTGAACCTGCGACTGTTTTATATTTTGAATTACTAATAATTTTAAAACCTACATTTGTTATATAGGTGCCTAACTTGGTGCCTAATGATTGTGTAAATGATAATTAAAATATTGACCAATTTAAATTTCAATCATGATCTCATTTCTTGAGAATTCCTTTTTGGACGCATTGATACTCGTATCGTAGATTGTATACTGTAGCCTACAACAGTTGACACGATAGACCCTACTTTACCTGTCTTTAAGTTTTGACGTAAATATACATAGAAACAAGCTGGAATAAGACTACATTGTTTGCCTCGGGCAAAACTAGTACTAAGCAGTAATAGTAAGTTACTAATTGTAACTACGACGTGCGACGGCTACGTGCCGGCAATATAAAAATAAACTCTCATTTTATTTCTTTTTTAATCTAGTAGTCACCTACACAGATGATAATTACAATGTTGAAAAAACTACATTAAAATATCAACTGGATATTTCGTAAATAATCTTTTACCTACTTACCAATCTTTAAGCCCAGAAAGACATCTAGAGTTACCTTTACAGTGATATGATAGGCGAATAAAATTTTATCTGCTTACGCTTTTTAAAAGTTAAGCCGGTTTCAAAGATCGTATTATTCTCATTTCTATTGCTTCCCGCTTTTCTAACAAATACAATTTTTTTTTTTTTGGTGATTTTTGTTTTGTCGTTGTTGTATTTGGTGCTTCATTTATTTTCATTTCATGAATTCAGATTGATAATATGAAAATTTTCAGATCCGATTTCACAATGCTCGTCAGAATCGCGATCTTAAAAAATTCTGAACCTATATGAATATTTCTGAATATGTGGTTTTTTATATTTTTAACGAGCGAACGAGCAGGTGGTCACCTGATGTTAAGTGATTACCGCTGCCCATGAACATTTGTAGCACCTGAGGCACCACAAAAGCGTTGCCGGCTTTTCAGGAATTTGTTGATCCACCCCTGTGTGTGTGTTATGAGTTTGTAATACACGTATCTACTGCGTAATTACAAAGTTTCATGCATTTATAAGCGTTCTGGGCATATAGAATCGGAATTTCGTTTCTGTATTCAGAATCTTATTCCGGACGTTTGCGGTCTGCCGCTACAGGTAAAAATTTTTTTGGGTTACAAGGTTTACGGTTTCGGATTGTAGTCTATTTGAGTTAATCGGTTTTATTTTATTTTGAAAATATCATTGAATATATTTACCAATTCTTTGTAAAAAGAAGTGTGTATTATACGAGCATGTATAAAAAAGTGAAGGTTAATTTTTGACATTGAAAAAAAGAACCGATGCATAAGATAATTATACTGAAATGCCAAAAATGTACCAACAAGCCCACGATATAGGTAGGTACCTACTCACAAAGGTACATGGCGCTACTGTCCTAACAAGCTGGGGTCAACGGACGTCTGGCCTCTTAGAAACAGGTCAATTCTCGACAAGTTGCCTATTTGGACTCTTCGATTGTTCTAATATTTTCGTATTCTTAATCGGATTCATAAAAAAATACTTTGATAAAAATCTCATCGAGCTAAGACGATTGTGGTATTCACACTTTCACATGATCCAAAAGCATATTTGTAAAAGTTTATTTGAAAAAAAAAAACTATTCTTCCAAGAGAATATAACTCTATAGTAACTTCAAGTTATGTATGTCACGATGTTTTCAAGAGATATTAATTACTTTGAAAAATTAGAGCCCGGGATTTCAATTCCTGGACCCCGAATAAGAGTACAGTAGAATCAAGTAGAGTATAATAAGAATGTCTTTAGTGCAAGGTGCAAGTTATTGCAAATACAAATAATAAATAAAATCATTCAATGTATTATCAGGCACTATAACAATCATAAAGTTAGTGCGACCTGTAGTTAGTGCGACAGACAATTTACAATCCGCGAAAAAGTTTAATTTTGTCAGACCCAAGACAGAGTTAAAACGGGGCAGACTTATTTAAGTCAGGACGACATTTTTGTCTTGTGTTAACACTATCTCCAGTCATAGTACGCTTTATAGATTGTTTATCATTCGCCTAGAGGCCCGTGGTCCTACTGGACTAGAGTCCAGTAGGACCACGGGCACATAGTAGTATACCGTGGTCCTACTAGTGGGACAAATTGGTGGGACCACGGGCCCTTAACGAAGCACATCTATCCTAGGATTCCTAGTTACCTATCAAGAAGCGAGATCACTAGAACTCTTACTAAAATCTCGATTTAATATTACTTACTAGTTGATGCTCGCCGCTTCGCTCGCGTGGATTTAGTTTTTGAAAATCCCGCGGAAACTCTTTGATTTAAAAAAGTGGCCTATATCACTCTTCTAATCCTCAACTATACAAAAAATCACGCTGATCTGTTGCTTTGTTGCGGCGTGATTGAAGGACAAACAAACACTTTCGCATTTATAATATCAGTAAGGATTTGCAATATTATGCTTATTTGGGCATTAGGCCTACTAATAGATAGTATCATGTCCTCGTTACAGAACACAGATAGCAGCGGCGACTTCACACCTGTAGTTAGTGCGACATGCAAGACCGGTGTCATGTCAATCAGGATCAACTTCAGCCAGCCATTCAACGGGGTCGCGCATGCCAGAGAGTTCAGGTGATTTATCTCAAACTTGCTGCACCGTCTACTTGTACTATATTTGGTTTATGCTCCGAGAGCTGATGGGTATTTTTAAGGAGGTGCTTAACAGTTGAAACTCAATTTCAAGATATTAAATCTTATTTAAAAATACATTATTTTACTAATTCAGTATTTTCACGGGTAGATATTATAAATAAAAATATATACTATATTATCTACTATTAACAATTATCTATTTAGTCAGCTATACAATATTATTAGCAATGGATATGATTTTTTAAGGTAATTTAATTGATTTTTAACTTACCACACAATATTAGTAGAAATAAATGTTGAGAAGTTTGTGGTATTTTCTGAATACAGAATAGCCATCACATCTCCATAGAGTAGCCATACTTAGGAAGAGCAAAGTCATAATTTACAAAACTTCATAAGATAATCAAGCAGTTCAAGCACCTCCATAAGATTGCCCATCAGCTCTCGGGCTATTTATTATATCTGTACACCATATAAGCATATACCGATTAGGCAATACATATGCAAATTATTTAGTCAATAGTCATACTAAGCACTAGTTTACATTTGAAATTATAGTGTGGCTTGTTACCATTGTAACTAAAATGGACAAGTAATTTACGTTATGCAATATCTTTGCAATATTTGGCTAAGACATGACCGTGTCAATAAGGCGACATATCGCCCCCATAATTTAAAATCTATTTAACCTACGTCCTACAAGCTTGCAATTTTGCGTGTTTAATAGTATAATAGTTTTATAGGTACCTACCTACCCACATAAACAGATTGATAAAAGTTTTTTCAACACACTTGCTCATAAAATGGCTCCCGGTTCTATAATAATGTACTATTTTAGTATTATTTTCTTCACAAGTGTGTTGAAAAACGTCGTATGATACACGTGTTTATTGATGATTACCGTCCTCGGCTACCTTAAGACCCTCACCTAACGGCTCGGGTCTCAATAGCGCCTCAGCGGTAATCACCAACTTTTACACTTGTACCATAATGTACTATAAGACCTGGCCCATTAAACATAATTCGTCGGACGGATCTTATTTTCCGGTACGATGACTACCTATGTGTTATTCCAGACTATAATCTATCTCTGTGCTAAATCGGTTCAGTCGTTGCGGCTTGATTGACTAACAAACATCCATCGATCCATCCGTCCATACTATCGCATTTAAAATATTAGTAAGATAGACTATTGTCTATTTTACAAAAGAAAAAAAAACAGTAGGTACCTCGTCTTTTTTTTTAATATGATGCGAGAACAGATTAAAACGTTGATCCCGGAGAAGTACCTACCTATAAACTGTATTGTGGTGAAGTATAAACTGTGTTGCGGTGAAAATCGGCATCGATTCCAAATAAAATAATAATGAATAAGCAATTAATTTCAGAACGTCATCATGCATGGTGCTGGGGAACGGCACGGAGTCGGTAACCTTCGACATCAGCCTCACGGCTGCCGCCGGCTCGCCGGATAACTGTGGAGTGTTCTGGAACCACGTAAGTCATATTCTTCGATCTACTTTCAAGTCTTTAAACCTAGCATAGGCGGGAGAAATTTTATCCCCGGGAAAAGGATAAAATGTTTATCCCCCGTTATAGTTTTATCCACCCGTCGAGCATATGCACAGCGGTGGAAATAACACTCAGTGGATATACTTATAGGAATACAGATCGCCTTCTCTTCTGTCGCCATGCTTTAGTATAGGGAAAAGATAATTTTATCCCCTGTCAGTGGATAAAATCGGGGGATAAAACTTTTATCTCCTGCCCATGCTAGCTATGCTGTGCTTTAAAGTACTAAAATTAGACGTCAAAAGTATATTACAAAGAGTACTTTAGTAAACGTCAGCCGCCCTAGCCACATTACAAACGTGTCGTCTCTTACTACGATCGCTCACGCTAAAGCAGGGGCTCCCAAAGTTGTTTTTATCGCACGTCCTATCCTTTCAGAAGGGAAGCGTGATGAAAAACTTTGGAACCCCTGCTTTAGCGTCAACGATCGTAGAGACGACACGACACTACGTATCTAATAAGGATAAAAAAAAATTTTTTACCGGTTTGTGACGCCACTATAACTGGCATAATCCGGTTTATACTACCGATTTTACAGGCGGCTGTTAAAAAGTAGTAAAATGTATTTTATCTTATCTTTTTAATTTTTGCGATCATTCAAATCTGAGGTTAATAAAAAAAACTGGTAAAACAGGATAAAAACATAAGGCTGCCTTTCCACCACTGATATGCAAAACGCAAAACTCTGTGGCAAGGCTACTGATTAAAGATCTTGGCGTTTCTCAGCTCTGCATGTGGCTCGTCTAGAACAGGGTTCAGCCAATAGACTGGTGAATTTAAAGCATTATCCTCGGTCCTTTTCCTTGCATAATCCATGTGGGAAGTTAGCCTTAGAACGGAAAGGCCAATAAATGACCTTATCTCTTCTTCTCTCATTCATCTATACTTACATTGCATTCTTTGTTTTTGTTACATAGTACGTAAAGGTGAAATAAGGTACCTACCAGTAAGGGCCGTATTTTTGAATATTTCGATAACTAGACACGTAAAAATACCTAGTTACTTGTTGGAAACTTTAAAACATAGTAAAAGGATGCTACGAATACATTGTATTGTGCTGTATTTTAACTTTGTATGTAACATTTTAGTATCTGAAACGGCACCCGTATTACCATATTGTTCGTGGAATGTTAACCTACATTCCTAACGATATTCTCAGCTTTAATAGTCAGTGGTTATATTACTTTGTTTATTACTCTACATTTTCTGCTCATAGTGCTTGTTTGCGTTGTTAGCGTAAGCAAGATCGTAAAGAATAGAGATACCTACCTTTATGTATTTTAACTACATAACTTTACCATCAGATCGATAAATGGTAAAGTTTTAACGTACCTATCCTCAGCGCCTGTAAGTAGGTCCAAAAAAACAATCCCAGCCGCAAGTCCAATGTTAATCATAGATTTAAATATAGAAGTCAGTGGTTGAGATGAATAATGACTTCGGACATCAAAGGCTTGCCTAATTTGGTCCATTTGTTACCAGAGAACAGACGAGCGATCACTGCCCCTGGCGGTTCGCGTGCATCGGACGCTAGAGCTTGCCGATGATAAGTTCTACGTCATCACGTGTGGCAAGGCCGGCATCAGTAACTCGAGGTCAGTCCAAACTCACTTGTGTACATATGTCCAAACTCACTTAGTTCATGGAGGCCACCTGTGGCTCTTATGACAAAACTCTACCACCAAAGAAGATTCTGCTGAGAAGAGTCAAGAAACTCAGTAATTGCTCTTTTCAAAACCAAAAATTACAATATTATTATGTAGCTCTTACATATAGTTATTACATTACCTTGTGCGTAGCTGGATACCAAGCCGATTGCTCTGCATCAATAATTGCTAGTTGCTACAGTCCCCATTTTGATGATTGGCTGAATTTATGGCATTCTTCTTGCAGTTTCTTGCGGAAAAACTGCATCAATCATGGTACAGAATTCCATGCTCAATTGTATTTATCACAAGAAAAAAAAGCTTCGCTTTTATTAAACTTCACTAGCGCAACGGACAGGGCCTGAATCAGGTTGGCCCATAATTCAGGTATTCGAAACCATCCTTCCCCCAACTCTATAGTTGAAGGCAGATCTACGCAGAGTGTTGAATATTATACCTTTATTTTATGCCTCCGTAAAATTCCAAACATAGGTAACCGATCACAATAAAATATATTGATAATCACACTTAATTAAGAATGAATTTGCGTTTTTCCAGAAACGAAACATTAACCGTGTCTCTAAGGATGTTGAACTCGGATGGACGCAAGGTGTTAAACGCAGCTTTCGGTATGCCGTACACTCTCCGAGCGGAAATGAGCAAACCTGATGGTAAGAGTTGTCAAAATAATAGAACACTTAAATTAAGAGTCCCTCCACTCTGATGCCTGACTCGGATTTGGCCCGAGCTATGAATGTGTGCGCGTGTCGCTCACAATACAACAAATTCAACGATCACATTACAAACTCAATCGATCAATCACACATGATTATTATTTTTAAATTATTTTTAGGGAAGGAAATGATTTCAACGATACATAGAGTCACAGTACAGTTCAGAGGTCATTTCTTTTACCTAGTCATTATTCAAGAAATATTCCTGAAGGAACGCTTTTACGCCCTTTGTCACCTTTGTGATATGGCCGTGGTGATAGTAGAAATAAATCTTAACATTATATTTTGTTTACTTTTAAAATTAAAATTCCAGGCACTCACGGGATACGTATGCGAAATTGTTTCGCTTTCAGCATGCGCAATCATACCGTAGATCTTCTGGACAAACGAGGGTATGTGAAAAATGTGACTGAACATTTAAATGCGTAAGCGCATTTGCTTTTTCGTTTTGCGTTGTGATATTTTTAATATCTTTGAACAACGTAGCATTTCAAAGAGGTAGATCTAAAATTCCGCAAATACCTAGTTCTAACTGCCAAGGGATAACATAATTGCAGTAATTACTATGATCAGCTGCTTCAATAAATTACTTTACATTTGTTTTGATTTTGATTTTCTTCTTTGCTTATTTTTAACCGACTTAAAAAGAAGAGGAGGTTATTTCTTAATTATTATAATACTAATTACGAATCTCTTCCCACTTCTTTTCTTTTTAAGAAAGAATTTCCCTATTTTAATTATTCAAACAAAATTAATTGTAATGATTTGTTTTTTAATCACAATTTGCTATAGATCACGTTTTGACAAAATGCAGAAATAATTTGTTTCATATTCATTAAGTACTTTATATAAATCTTTATTATCTTTTGCTAGATGTCCCGTAAAAGAACAATCGGTAGCGTTGAAAACGGAAAATGGTGCTGCGGAGCTGGCAATTGCATCAATGTTTAAATTTCCAAACTCGTCGCAAATTAACTTCCAATGCGAAATTGGAATTTGTAAAGGTACATATTTGGTAAATTCTTTAATTTTGTTTGCAAGCTGCAGCCAAGATAGACGGCGACCTCTTCCATTTACCACAAATTCTTAGTTTTCACTTCACTTTTTATAAGTGTAGACTACGAATAAATACTTGTAAATTCATAATAAAATATAAGTTTTTTTAGCTACGCCAATTAGGTAAATCTAAATCAAAGGTTGACCGACAACCCTAAAGGCCTTCGAATCGTTTACGAAAGAGTCCAACCTAAAGTCAAGGAGGGTCACAGCCTTTTTAAGGATTTTAATAAAGGTAATCCTCTTACTTAAGTGGGTTTTGTCGGTAGAATCTTTGAAGGATACCGTTAGGGTCGTTCTTTATATTCATAAGCTGTATAATATGTATCCGTATTTAGGAACTATGCTAATGCCCCAAATAGGTACTACAACAAGAACATTAGTAGGTACTTTTTATTAGTAACGAGCTGATCCCGCGACTTGTCGAATACGATTTCTAAGAATTCTGTGAAAACTAATTTTCCAAAATAAAAGTACATAGTATTATAAGAATTAGACTTTGAGTATTAAACCAACATGGATGAACATCTGTCATACTTTAATTTTTTTAAATATTATTACAGGTAGCTGTATGCCAACCGACTGTAAGACTGAAGGACGCATAGAGCCTGCAGACGAAGAGGGCGCCGTCACGGCTTCCACCGGACTATTCGTGCTCGACCCCAACGATAGTGCTGGTAATCATTTGTCTACTTATATTGAATACTAGCTTGTACCCATGACTGTGTCCGCGAGGAGTTAGATTTGTAAAAAATTTCGAAATATTTGTTTTTCTCGAAAAAAAAGTAGGTAGCTTATATGACAACGCAGGGTCCTTAACTATGCAAATACCGCGTTGGCCCCGACATATATCGACCGTAGCAATTAACATAGTCGTATGTGAAAAATCACTACTTTAGGGTACGGCCGTTCAAAGTTTCAAATATGTGAAAAGTGAAGAATAGTCAATATACCTAATTTTTGCACTTGCAAAAACCAAAGATGGTTGGTTGATTTTAAAAGTTTCATAACTGGTGGGGGCATTGCTATTTTTATTCTAAGACCTTTAATGCAATAAAATGAAAATCGTTAAAATGTAGATCCGACACTGTTAATTGCTACGGTCGATATATTTACTTTTATAAAGATAATCACGATGACCCTAATTATAAATACTTATAGTAGGTACTTATCTTACTACTTACTTGGTACTCGACCTTCGATCGAAACAAGAGCTGCAGTCACATATAATAACCGGTCAAGTGCGAGTCATACTCGCGCACTGAGGGTTCCGAAACTATTGACCAATGTATTAATTAGGTACCTACTAATGACCTTCTAACCGTCAAAAAGAATCAAATGAGTCGAAACTCGATGGGGTTACGTCGTTTCATTACAGAGTTCCCATTAACGCCTTTCGGCTTCATCATCAGAACCTGCATATCATTTAGGACTAGAGAACTTGTCAAGACGAATTAAAAAGCCCAAACTCGATGGGGTTGTGTAGTTTTCTCACAGAGTCCCCAATCCATCTTTCATCACATTATTTGTCTCGTTGGTCTAGTGGATGTTCTACTGCAGATGACAAGGTTCCATTATATCTGTACCTTAGAGAGCATATAAAGACGTTGGCTTTACACCTAATCTCTCTCTCTGATTTCCGTATCATTGAACTATGAATTGCCTATTACTACTATATTATTTTGGGGTTGACACAGTATTTTGATAATACAAAATTATAAAAACAATTTAATTTATTCATTAAGTTTATCTTACCTATAAAAAATGTGAGTAGGAGATACAAACTTTGGAATTAAAGTGACCTAACTCAAAAATTGCAATTTGTGGGAAATGAGCAAGACTTCAAAAAAGTAGTGTTGAGTAAAATTGAATGTATCTCTGCCAATAAAACTATTAAAAAAGTTAATTATCTTAATACTTAATCATCTTATATGTATGCATTGGTAATACATATTATATTAAATGTTAAATACATTTTACAACAACAGAAGTTACAGGAATTTTGAGTTAAATCACATTAATTCTAAAGGTGATATATAAACATAGCAAAGGTTGACATTGAGCTTACCACACAGTGATTTGAAAATAATGCCTCAGCATATCAGTTTAATAACATTTCTTTGACTGCAATTGGCACCAATAGGCATTCAACATTTTATCCTAAAAATATATAATGTCTCAAGGTAAACACAGAATGTATATGAGCTTGTGACACAATCCTAAAAGTTGTAGGTTCTCTGGGTTGTGTGGAGGTACAGATATTATGTATGGATTCTTCATAATCAATATTATCCATACTCAAGGAACCAAATATCAACAACAAAAAATTGACATTGTGCTGCATTTCCTTCTGAATATATTATCTCTTCTAGCAGCAATCCAACATGCAGTGCAAACTCTAGTAATAGTCTGGTATTCTGGTAACCTGAAATAAAAATAATTATTGTTAAAATAATATAAGTAACTGGTAAATTGGCAAGCTAAGATTAAACTCTTAACAAATCCTACATCAAACTTTTCAACGAGACAAGTCAGGACATGTTAACTTGTCATCGTACTAAAGTCTCCTATAAGTGTGGGGAGTGCACTTGCAATTAGCTGGCAGCAAAAGTAGAATGTGCTTCTATTTTTTCTATTGTCAAATGATTATTTAACTGGCCTGTCCAAAAAATTATAATGCTCGCCAGTTTTGCAAGTTACTTAACAAATGCCTTTGCATAAATTAGGCTTATCTCTGATTATATTATGATATATTGTTGTACAACACATAAATTATCTATACTTCTATATAATATTGACATGAAGAATACCTATTTAAATAAACTTGTTGAAAGAATTATTAAAATGGTATGGGACAAAATTTAGGTAGCATTATTACTAATTAAAACAGTAACAATAACAAGCTAGTTTTAACTCGGTCTTAAGTCTGAGACTGTCTTCTATAGATAGGCATTTCTATAGTTAGATGACTGCATGAATTTGGGAGTTGTAGTTTGAGTTTCCCTTTCTAATGCTTCTTTGTTTGCGAGAGATTAAAATAAGAAGTAGGTACTCACCGACATTGGTGATGACGTATTATCCATTGGCGATGGAGTATTGTCCATTTTGATAATGGGTTTAATTCACAAAGTTAGGTATATGCATTAAGTCTCTGTCTCGAATACGAAGTTCACCTCCATACAAAGTTAAAAGAAAACACTGATTCAGTACTAATATTGTAAAATGTAATATAACTATCCCACATATAAAACAAGAGATCAAATGTTATTTGTCTCCAAGAGAATATAAACCATTTAGTATGCTTATTTGTGCAAACTACTATTGAACTTTTGTTTGTTTGAATTTGGCTTTGAAAGTTTGAATTTTGAACCAACTTTGAACACCGTAGACAGCTGTCTACGCCTCTATGAAATCTATGCTATGATTAATACCTACTGGACTGGCTGTCTCTGCAGGTACCTACCTACCTAGACCTACCTACCAATGATTAGATACCTTAATAGTTATGAATCAATTTGAAGCACCACATTTGACATACGAGTGTCTCTGGAACTAATAATATTGCAAATGGTGCACCGACCGCCATAATTTTATTAACTAATATAAATAGTGAATAAGTAATAGTGGAGAAATATCAATGCAGTGTCGCTAACTTTGTTATACCTATACAAAAGTTAGCAACAAATCAATACTTTCAACTTGAAATTTTATAATTTTTGAGTAGGATTTTATTTTGATTTTAGTAGTAGTGAGTATTAATATTTTATTTATTAGAATGACATACTTAAATCTGTAACATAAAAAGTAAAATCAAAGTTTATGGGTAGGGAATGCGTGTATGTACTACTGTACTAATAGTACTAGAATTTACTAAATGACATACAGCACAGCACAGACAGCAGCCTGTCCACTGTTAATCATAGATTAATTCTAGAGGTCAGTGTAAAAAAGTTGTAATAATAATCTGTAGTAGAAAAAAATTCTATTAGTGTTCTGTGAATCTGTAGTTGTGACAAGTGACATGTGGACGTGACGCGTTAAAAAGTTAAGCTTTGAACAAACTAACGGACACGTAAGCCGCGGCTGGATAGTAAATTCCATTGAACTTTAGACACTATATCGGGCGTAGTCGCGAACGTAACCTTTGGCGATCCTTGAGCGTTCGGATGTCCGATAGAAATATGGGCCTGCTGATCTCAAACGACTGTGCACACTTATCAGTCGCAGCTATAGTCGCGGCATCCGATAGTTTGTTTTAGCCTTAGCGTTGCAATTAATTTAAAAGCCATAGTAAGTTATCGTTTTTTTTTTTTGTTTTTTTTACTGTTTTAGAGGTATTAATGGTTTAGAGGTATCAAAATCTCCGTAATTTGCAAGATTTTAATACTGGTGTTTGTAAAATATAACGGGACTTACTATGAAACTAAGAATTAGGTGTGGAAAGAAACGATTTTTGGAAGATGTCCCTTAATTTGTTTTAATAGTGAGAAAGCCGTGGTTTTAAAGCTGTAACTTTTCACTGAGTTAAGCTATAAGCTTGATATTCTTAAAACACTACGAGACCATTGAACTTTATATTCAGTATAAATTTCGACTTAGTATCATAAGCCGTTTTCGAGAAAAACGGTGGTGACACACTGACAGACAGACGGACAACGGAGTGATCCTATAAGGGTTCCGAAGTTTTTTTTCGGAACCCTAAAAACTAATTGAAAGTTCTAAAGGTTGACTGGCAGAAATCGCTAAGCTATAAGCCCGCCTTTTGTATTCTACTTGGTTATTCTTGTATCTTCTATCTTTGACTGTACCGTACCTATTCTTAACTTCGTGTTCTAGTGAACAATAAAGTATTCTATTAATTTATTTATATTGAAAACAACATTATTTACTTTCGTAGTTGCAGCACTGGCCTGCACAGAAGGTGGCGTACGACCGCTGTGGCTGCTGTACCTGGCCATTGCGCTCGGAGTCATGTTCTTGGTCATGTTGCTCATCAACTGCTTCCTCTGCACCGCCATGACCTGCTCTTGTGCGAGGACTGACGTGAGTACTGAACTCTTGACTTTCATGATTGGACTCAGAATCTACACGTCTACCATTAGGTAGCTAGCTAAAGTTGTATGAGTGGCAACACGCGTACAGAACTAAGATAGACTTTTTAAGACGTAGAGTTCGTCGACTCAATCTATAGATGTCCACTGCTGGACATGGGTCTCTTGCAAAGATCGCCACGGATAAGTTAAAAAACAGAACACGATCTTCTTAATGAGAGTAAAAACGAGAGAAATGGGTCTATTAATGAGGTATCTATTAACACCTTTTTTGAAGAAGAGAACAAATGCAATGCTTGTGGTCTTGTGCCCTCGTGAACTGAATTAAACAATCGCTAAAATAAAAGTTTGACACACACACCAAGTTCCAAATATATAAGTATGGTCAGACATAGTTATCAAATTCAACTCTCGTAGTTTACTTAATCAAGTAAATAATTAGAGATTAATCACATCACAGGAATAATTAAAATAACAATTGACTGAACGATGTTATAATATCTTATCGCGATGATTTATTAACTTATACCTATTTTATATTTAATAATATTTATGACAATAATAACACACTTTATGTATGTGTGTCATCTCTTTAACACAGTAGTTTTTGTGTGAAATAATATTCATCATACTTATCGTTTTATCATTGTGTGTTTTAATACCGTTACCGTCTAAACCCACACCTTTGTCACTAACTGTTTTTGCACCCTTCGGGCTCTACTATGATTTTTAGATAAAAAATGAACCAAATGGACCTAATAACTGCCTTTTTAAAGGTTTTTATTCTGGGCAAATAATAAAATGATTCGGGCTTCGCTAGCTTCCGTAACTGTGTAGGTTGGAAAAGTTGCCTCTTCGGAGACAATCTCTAGTTCATAGAATGTCAACTGCGCTGCTAACACCTGCGGGATTCAAAGCACTCGGCAACTCATCTAATGTCGTCGGTCAACTAGTGGCAGTCTGCCAACTAAACTGCTTCTCAATATTGATCGCCATTTCAAAACCTTGAGAAGTTGGGATCCCACCATCTATGAGTTTTTTACTATGTGACGTCCTCAATAAGCTTTCAGTAATTTTAAGGATCCCGTCATTTGATCATGTAAAAAAACTTTCGAGCATTGCTCCTTAGAACACTGTTCTTAACCCTTTCCCTGTCCCATGAATCACATCACATGTGAGCATGGTTATTGTTTAACTATTGTGTCTGTTGTCTGAACAAGGAACCTGTTAATATACCATTAGTTACCTATCTCCAAAACAAAATAATCAATTTTGATCGTAGATTAGATATAAAAGTCATGGTAGAGTCCTTGATAGAATTTGACGGGCAATTTTCGCCATTCACGCGTAAGGTGTAGGTTTACGGTAACAGCACGTTCATGTACTCACAGGTGATAGAGAAGGACCCCTCAGTGGTGGAAGACTATGACCCCTACCGCAGCTGGCACGGGAGCCAGTACGGCAGCCGGTACCCGTCCTCCACCATACACTCTGCGAGGTAACGTCCCTTGCTTAAATCGACGATTCATATCCAATTTCTATTTTACCTTTGAACTTGAAGCCGTCATAGTTCTTGGTTAGGTGAAATAAACGTTCGATTAGAGCCGTACCCACTCGAAACTTGCTAAGCTACCTATTCTTTACATGTTCAATATTTTTCTTAATTAAAAATCTCTAAAAAATTTAGTTAACGTGAAAAGAATTGGAAATTACGTAGGTATTGGAAGAATATGCTTAATAGCTTAGTATTAAGGAATTTTTAATGGAGAAATATGCTTAGTGCTTAGTAGTCAAATCTAAGCATATTTTTCCAATACCTAATTTCTACTTCCCCGTTATGGAATTTTTCAAAAACTACCCGACACTAGGATTTCCTGTAGGTAAAGGATTTTCTGAAAAAGTCCTAAGTATATGAATCTACCATATATAGGACTTTAGAATAAATGGGACCATAAAAAATGAAACCTGAAAAATGATATATTTTCCCCTTGCATAATAATATTACCTCTAAGTTGTTTTAATAAACATATTAGGTAGGTATCACTGATATTAAAAATTCATTGTTAAGCTCAATTGGAATAAGGGGTCTAAACTATACACTTTCTTATTCATATTTATTAATGTGTTTAACATATTTTTTTGTAAATTAACATTCATAGCACGGTACTAAAATTACCATAAATTATATACTTCATAATTTTTAAAACTCAAGTAATTTACAAGAAAACTAAAATAACAATTCTGGATTCCGTCCTAAATTTTCGAACCTCAAAAGCTCAACAGCTATGAAGTGAACAGAAATCAGAAAAACCGTAGGTTCAAATAAACAAAATGTACGAGCGACGCGACGTTACATAATTTGATTAAAATACTTGACTTTGAATAAAAACATTTCTATTCATCACAGCACAAAATTTACGCTAAGCCAGAGAGCAAAGAAGACTTATGGATAAAAGCCGCTTTCAATACTCCCCCACACACAGTCGATAATTAATATTTAATATGATAGGTATAATCCATTTTTTTTTTAATTTTGTTTTCTTTGCTGTCTGAAAAGACCAACAAATCGCAGAAAACCTTTCGGAAAAGCTCGTAACCGACGAGCGTGGCCGAGCGCTTACGACGCTCTGAAGTTTGGTTTTTCACTTGTAGCACATTGACAGTGCGGTAAGAACATCCTACGTGCTGTACTTAGCACGTCGCTTACGCCTTTCTGAGAGTTAACACTTATTTATATTTTAAGACAGCTAAGGAAAAATGGATTAAAGCTATATCTGTGCGAACCTTTAGAGAGATTAGTTTAAATAAGTGTCGTATTGAATATATCCAAGTGTACAGTAAATATAATATTTGAAATATAGTTCTGGTTGAACAACTAGGTCAGTGTCGGACAACAGCGACCACTACGCCATAGTTCAGTCGAGGCCGGGGAGTCGACACTCCGGCATGCATCGAAATAGGCACTGATTACAGGTAATAAGACATTTTTCTAACTACAGTGCGACCTTCAAAACCATATTTCCTAATATAAACCTAAAAACATTTGATTTAGGGTTTATATTAGGAAATATTATGGTCTTGGTAGTTAATGGCATTATAGCTTGTGCAGCATACAATTTCAAGTTGGCCGACTATCGAACAACTAAATTGCGTACTTTCACAATTTAGCTAGCCAACTTGTGTTGTTGTGTGCGTAACCGGAAGGGAATTTTGATTCTGATACGATCGGTGTCCAATTATGTAGTTGGACGATTTAGTTGGATAAGAAGTGCGGAATAAGTCACTATGCCTATTAAAATATCCTGCAATTTATTGGTCCAATTTGAAATTGTAAGTTAGCAGGTAGTCTTAAAATAACGTTGATCTAATGCCGGTCTCTCATATTCACGCAAACTCGCCTTTTGTAGCTATAATTGAGGACTTAAAGAGTCACATGCTACCTTTTATCTCGGAAAAACAGGTTTCCGCGGGATTTTGAAATACGACTCCACGCAGACAATATTGCGGCTAGCAAAAGCTAGTCATCTGGTACAGATTTTATATAAAATATTAGGTATTTTAGGTTGAACTTAAAAACGCCATATCACAGAATATTGTAATTTGTGACATGTATAATGATAGTTAAGTAACGATAAAAAAATAAAATTAACCTTTATTTTCCAGACGAAAAACGATTTCACTATTGGCGCTTCTTGTGAAAATTCTACGTCATTGCAATAAGTGATATGTATAAGTATGTACTATGTATATAATAGAGACAAGGTATTCTAGTGAGTGGTATCTGAATAGGTACTGACACTGAGCTGGTCTACTTAGCAACTTTAGTGACAGGAACATTAGACTAAAAAAATTGCAAAAATGTTTTTAAGCAACTGAAGTATCTAAGCAAGGATCATCAATATTGACTCGCGCAAATTAAAGATGGCACGCATTACAAACTTCTCGCATTAAAAAAATCTAAATCATTTTTATACATTTTTAACCCTCGACAAAAAAAAAGGGTATATACTAATCTAGCAATCTTCGCGGCTTCGCTCGTATAATATAATAAAGAAATGCGGCGCGGCTATTAATTGCGTGATCCTCTATAATTCTATAATATGTAGATATAAACATGGCTACCCATCTATTATATTATTTATAGGTATCTTTATACGTAAAATGCATGTGACTTGTCGAAATAGTAGTTTTTAAGAAAATATAATACTATTTTTTAGATAGGTTTGTTAATAAATAAAATAACATAATAATATACCTCACATAATAGGTAGTTCATATATCTAAGTGATAGTTTACCTACATTATAAACAATAGTAAAACTTGTGCCATTTAATTCTCATACTTAGAACATATATTTAAATTTTATAAAAAAAGTTTATAAGGTAATTATCTACTTACCTAAAATTATTTTTTATATTTACCACATTTTTATCTTTGTACGTATTAACTATATTATATAGTTATTTTCTTTGTCTGATATAAAAAAAACCTGAAGAAATGCAACGAATCCGTCCCTTAAAAATGTAAGTAAGTTAGTTTATTGCCTAATGAAATGATATGTTAAAACCGCTATAAATATATCTACTTGTACTTATGATTAGCTATAGATATAAACATTGTGCTATTAATTAATGGTACGTGATATTAACTTTCGATCATTAAAGTATTTACTTTACTCTAGGTTAGGTTACCTACCTATATGTACCTATATGTATATATTTTGCACAATTTTACATTCTTTTAAAAATTGCCAAGGTGCTTCACAACGTAGAACTTTTAATTTTAATGAGTTAACATTTGTAAACAATTAATTACTTATGTGGACATTTTTGAAATGATACGTAAGTATATAGAATTATATCTACATATCTAAAATAATATTTTATTAATTTAGCTCGTTATATTTTGCCTACCTACGTACAAGTTAATTAAATTAGAATATATATATATTTTTTTTCAACAGTATTAATTCTTTATTACATACATACTTTATTTAATTAATCTTTTGAGGTTGTTAATAAAAAGCATCTATTAAAGTAAAATAAAACTTACGTACCTACTGTGATTTTCGTTTCGTAAAGCTCAAACAAAATTCCTCCGTCCTGCTAGTTTAATATTAATAAAATGTACCTAATGAATAAACTATAAACTATTTAAGTATATCTGAGAAAGATCGAGTGATATAAATGTAAAATAATAAATTATCTTGTAACAAAATTGTCTTATGATTTTCTCTCCTTTTCCTTACCCTCCAACAGTAAAACACATTGCAAGAGACAAAAATATGTCACAAAGTGTGTAAGACAAAATGTCACATAGCTGTGTGTGACGAAATGTCACAGCTGTGTGTGACAAAATGTCATATGAATAACGGAGGGGACGCTCTACGAATACCGATATTTGCCGATTCTCTTTCAGGGACTATGTGTAAAAACTGTCGTACGTATAATAAAGTACTCGTAGGCAGTAGAAAAATTTAATCGACCATCAAATTCGTCCCAGCCTATTACAAATGTGTCGTCTCTTTCTACGATCGCTCACGCTAAAGCAGTTTTCCCGAAGTTTTCTATCGCAAATCTTCTCCTTTCAGAAGGAAAGCGTGATAAAAAAACTTTGGGAGCCCCTGCTTTAGCGTGTGCGATCGTAGAAAAAGAGACAAGACGTGTTTAATATGTCTAGGGTGGCAGGTCGTAACCTGGGAGCATCACATTTTTCAATAAAACACCGATTTCTTAACAATCGTTGAGAACGGTGGTGGGTCTAATGAAAAGTAAAAATTAAACACAAAATTGATTTGCATAATTAGATAAGTATTTTATTCATGAAGTTTTTGTACACTACAGTATTACGCTAAGAAAGAAGAAATGTAGTTGTAAATTATTACTATAAAATCACATACAAAACAATTCAATATCGCACTAAATCTCATTACAACTACGAAAAATTTTTTCTTAATTATCTTATAAATTTTTCCAGACCACAGAAATTTATAAGAATCGAAAATAAAAATTACTCATTGGACATTATTTTCAATATACAATCATGTGGGCAGTTTGGAATGTTACCTATCAACAATGAGACAAGAATATGAAAGCAAAAAGTTATTTTATGTTATATTCCTGCGGAATTATAATTTAACACCTTTAAAAATATCTATCCTTTCATAAAAATAACAAAAAAATCAGATCAGAGTTCAGACTAGAAAAAATTGTGATAAAAATTAACTGTACAATAAAAACTCGAGAAAAATAAATGGTAACTATCACATGTAACTATACAATTAAATTACTGCTGAATTTCATGATGCAATATTACTGTACAATTCAATACATTTTTGCATATTCATCAATATTTATAAATACATTATATAAAAATTATTTTAATAAAATTCAACCTAGGGGGAAAATTTTCGCTATAAGGAACCAATTATTCTATCTATGGCACATTTAAATCCATCAAATACAGTAAAAAAAAAAAATAGCAAGACAGTAATTTTCTTTTTATTTGATGCCAAGATATTTACGAAAAGGTACTTTACTGTACGTTGGAAAAAATAGAATGGACAATTACTTAATGCTATACTAAGAATAAATTAGGTGTCAATCATGTGCCAAGATAGCGTACGAATTCAATGAAATGTAATGAAACAATTGAAATAAATTAGGGAGTTGATAACATTTAAATTTTCATATTTAAAGATATGAGACACAAGTCGTAAATGGCCAAAAACGAAAGCGGGCCGGGAATTATACAACGAGAAAGGAAAAGTGCTTGAAAATACTGAAGTTTATGTTCGTCTGATCCCTACTAATATTATAAATGCGAAAGTGTGTTTGTTGGTTTGTTGGTTTGTCCTTCAATCACGCAGCAACAGAGCAACGGCTTGCTGTGATTTTTTGCATAGGGGTAATTTACGGGCCGGAGAGTGACATAGGCTACTTTTTATCCCGGAAAATTAAAGAGTTCCCGCGGGAATCAAAAAACCTTCATCCGCGCGGACGAAGTCGCGGGCATCATCTAGTATTATATATTTTATTATAATTTTATTTTTTTTTTGTTTTTCACACAACTTTATCTTTGGTCGTGTTTGGTTGTTTTTGGTGATAACTGTGGGTGGGTTTTCCTTTAAAACTGTAAGGACATCAGTTCCAATAACTATGCTCAAGGATTCTAATAAAATTCACGATATAATATACCCTTCAATTTTTCAATGTGTTTCTTTGCACGCTGTATATACTTAAGACTTTTTATTTAACTTTACATAGAGTACAGTGGCGCTATCCAAGTCCGAATTATGTCTTCGGCCATTAAATCCCCGATCCTTTCCTCCCAGTTAAATCCCTGGGATAAAGGGTCTTCAATAAGCACATAGTTCGAAGAACTATGCACTGTGGGTCGTTGGGGTCTCAAAGTGCTGGATTCCGACCCAGCACCGGAAGGCGGAAGGTGTTGGAAGACCTACCACTAGGTACATTAGACGAATCGCAAAGAAGGTTTGAGAACAGGTTTTCATACAAACGTAGTTTACTTTAAATTTAGAAATTACGTGTCAATGCAAAGCTTGATATCAATCCGAAATGTAACATAGTTTTTTTTTATTCGATGACAAGATAGCCCTTGACTGCGATCTCACCTGATGGTAAGTGACGATGCAATCTAAGATGGTAGCGGGCTAATTTGGAAGGGGTATAGCAGTGTAAATTCAACCCATACCCCTAATCGGTTTCTACACGCCATCGTGCCGGAACGCTAAATCGCTTGGCGAATGGCGGCACGTTTTTGAAGGTAGGGTGGTAACTAGCCACGGCCAAAGCCTCCCACCAGACCAGACCAGAGACAATTTAGAAATTATAAATTCCTTACTTGCCCCCGCCGGGAATCAAACCCGAGACCACCCAGTTATAACCCCACAGCGCTGACCACTGCGCCAGGGAGGTCGTCAAATATAGTTACAGTTACAGATATTATTGTTACAGATAGTTTCTAAATTAAAACAAAATTACGTTCGCACGAAAACTCGAGTTAACTCGAGCTTACATAACAGGGGACTGTTAAGGAACTAAAACTAATTTACCTCAAGACTAATCCGTGAACGGCGTCCCGGTATGAGCGACTTACGACGTTTAATGTTTAGCTTGTTTGTTGTTCAGGAGCGAGTCCGTGACTTGCTGGTAGAGGGACCGCTTGTAGATGCGCGGCTGCCCGTCGCGGAGACCGTGCGGGTACAGGCCGAACGGGGTGTAATCGTCGAACCAGCTCGTTGTAGGCTGGAAAAGGAATATTGACGTGTCGAAAAATGTGTCTATTCTGGTGTAGGATTGTATAATAGTACATTATGGTACAAGTGTAAAAGTTGGTGATTACTGCTGAGGCGATATTGAGACCCGAGCCGTCAGGTGAGGGTCTTAAGGTAGCCGAGGACGGTAATCATCAATATACACGTGTATCATACGACGTTTTTCAACATACTTGTGAAGAAAATAATAGTAAAATAGTACATTATAGTACAAAACAGTGAAAACGAGTTGTGAAAATTTTTTCGCAATGGCGGGAAAAATTAATGTTGTTCTTTTGTTCGCTTTCTTGAGATGCTCTTGAGAGCAGGCAAAGATCGACGACCATACAGCCTATGCAGGTGTTTATTTGATTTAATCAGTTTTCCGGAATGCGCGCGCACCTTTAATGGCCATAGACTAAAAGAATGAGGTTTCTTTTTTTTTTGGCTTTTCTCTTATAGCCACGTACAAAATGGGGAATTTCCAGTTTTCTTTATTACAGAAAAAACAAAAGTTATATTTGAGTGACAGTTTTATTTATTAAACACGTACAAGTTGCAATTATCTATTTAAATACGAAGTTGTATGAAATGAGCAAGCAATATGTATCTTGGCAATAGGTAGGATTTTTTTGTAATAGAAACTTTTTTAAGAACAAAGCAACTCAACCAATAAAATTAAAAAAAAAAAATTCTATAACTCACATTGTGAATAATAGTACTTGATCAAAAGTCACAGTTTGAGTTAAAGGTGTCATTGTGTGCCTAATTGCGGTGAACCGGGGGCCATTTTATGAGCAAGTGTGTTGAAAAAAAACTATTGCTACAGTGATGCACCCAATCACATCTGAACAAAAGCAGCATGCATCACAGCAAAATTCTGGGCTTAGCGTATACATAGTTTAAGATCCCGTTTAGACATATAACCTCTTCTTGTGACGCAATTTATTTACATAAGATAAGTTATCTAGAGCAATTTCGCATTAAATTAAAAGTCAATGTCAAAATAAATATTGCTCGGCTATCAGATATAAGCTCGCGCCCACAACCAATCTAAGTCAATCGAGAACTCTTATTGACGTCATTGCCTGCTACTTCCCACTCAATGACGTCAGAGCTCAAGTCCGGGGGTGTAGCCGCCGCTGGGTAGGCAATATCAAGTGACAGGTCGCAATTAATTTGATACGCATAAAATATATTTTTACGCACCAAAAGTTCAAACTCTGTGTAAGCTAATAAAGAAATTATACTTGAAGCAGTTAATATTTTACTGTTTTCAAAAAACTTGGGATTCATTTTTGAAAAACCTGCCTGGACTCCCCGAAGAGGCTGAAGTCACCTAGAAGGAGTGTGTAAAGTACTTAATCTTACCTCAAGTTTGAAGTTAAGTATTTTGGCAGAGGTCTGATGCTTGGGCACTGTGACGACCCGCGACACGGGGAAGTATCCCGGCTTGTTAGCGGTCACCTCGTAGTGGCCCGGCGTCAGCAGGCGGTAGTAGTCGCCATACGCTCCTGGTGACAAAAATATAGACTTCGTAGAGCGTCGTCTGTGTTGCACGAGCGACAAAATGTGACAGATGAGGCTTTCTGTACTCAACGGATAATTATTTTCTCTTGGATAATGTACTAAAGCCCAGCCCAGCTACGAACAGTGCGTGTTACAAGTGATGACTTATGGGTCCGAAACATGGTCGCTAACTATATGGGCCTCATAAGGTTCAGGGTCGCTCAGCGGGTGATGGAGAGAACTAATGCTCGGAGTATTCCTGCGGGATTAAATCAGAAATGAGAAGATCCGTAGGAGAACCAAAGTCACCGATATAGCTCAGTGAGTCGCGAAACTGGAGTGAAATGGGCGGACCACATAATTCGAAGAGTTCCAAGGTGCTGGAGTGGCAACCGCGCACCGGGCAGTGTTGGCAGACAATTTACAAGGTCGACCGACGACATGAAATGAGTCGCATGGAGCAGCTGGTTGCAGACGGTGCACCAAGGCCTGTGGATGTCCGATGCAAGAGACATTTATTCAGCAGTGGACATCTATCAGTTAACGAAGAAGAATGTGGCTGATTCGTTTGAATACTAAAACTAAGTTGAAATGTCTAAAAGATCTGAATTAAACCTTTCATGAGCGAATTTGAATAGAATGGATCCCCAATGGATCACGATCGCCTTTGAGAATAGCCATTCTTTTAGGAGCACGTGTCAAAACTAGTTATTAGGTGTGACTTTTGTCAAACGCAACCTTGCATTCAAAAACTCTAAAATAAGAAACGCTTTTACATTACGCAATACCAATAGATATTTCATAACACAAAGTTTTTTTTGTGAGCTATTGTCTAAAATTGATTTTGCTGCACCGCAACTTCTGTGTTGTTTTACACACTACACAAAAATACCACACAGATTAAAATATAATATAGAGAACGGTTCCGTACCAAAAAACGCCGAAAATACACGTTTCTAGTAGAGGAGCCCCCTTTAATTTTTAATTTATTTTTATTATTAGTTGTTATAGCGGCAACAGAAATACACATTCTCTAAAAACTTTAACTGTCTACCTATTGGGGATCATAAGATACAGCCCGCTGACAGACAGACAGACGGACGGACAGCGGAGGCTTAATAATAGAGTCCCGTTGGTTACCCTTCGGGTACGGAACACTAAAAAAGTCATTAAGATTACACTATACATAGCTTTTGTCTATTTGCCTGTTAAATATGTAGATATCATAGTTTGTCTATTAAATTGTGCATCTACAAACTTTCTTTGTAGATGCAGGTTCGTCTATTAAATATGTAGATATCATAGATTTACAAGTAACGTCAGCAAATCAATACCAATTAATTATTAATCATCAACCGATACCCGGTCCACTGCTTGGCCTCGTATCTCTTCTCCGAAGAAGAATATTTAGGCTGAAATCTATAGAGTACTAGATGATGCCCACGACTTCGTCCGCGTGGAATAAGATTTTTTTTAATTCCCGTAGGGACTCTTTAATTTTCCGGGATAAAGTGTAGCCTGGATGTGAGCTGAATCCATTCCAAATTTCAGCCAAATTGGCTTACTCGTTGTGGCGTGAAGAAGTAACAAACATACACACACACACACATAGAAACTTTCGGCTTTATAATATCAGTGTGATAGACGAGATAGTTAAAACGAGACAGATTTATGTCAGAGCAATTTTGTGTCTCGTTTTAGCCTCTATCTTAAGTGTGAGCTGAGTCAGAGCACACTCTACAGATCTCAGCATTAGGCTATAGTACACTATGCTGTCAAATGTGAATTGGTAAAATTCTCAAACCTTTGAGAACATTATAGAGAACTCGCATGCATGTTTCCTAATGATGTTTCACGTTAAAGCAAATGATATTTTACTGTCGATAAGCTATTTTAAACCAATTAAAAAACGATTAATTGACGACTATCAGGAAATCCGAATGTCGTATCGTTGTGATTAAATTAAGATAAATAAATTAATAAAGCCAAACAATGCTTTTTGAATGAGGAAGTAAACGTGAATGTACCTGTATGCAAAAAAATGAGAACGTGTAAACGTATATTATTTAAAAAACCGGCCAAGTGTGAGTTGGACTGCCACACGACGGGTTCCGCATCACCGTAACAGCGACCTATATCTCCCGCGGAATGGCTAATCTCTGTGGATTTCCGCGGCCACCCGTGCCGGATTCAGTCGGAAGGACATTAATATATTAAAGAAGGCAATCGTTATTGTGACACCAAATCTTGGATAGCAATCAAATGACCAAGAATGCGTCAAGCATACAAAGAGGCTGTTACTTCACTTCTAATTGAACAAACGTAACACAGAATGACTTTGAATTCCTTGCACGAGACAATAGTGTCTCGACTCTTGTTGACATTCTGTTCGCCTAACGAGGACATTGTGTACTTAATTGGGTATTTGTCTAAATTTTTATATATCTACTTAAAATAAAGTTTTTTAATATTATAACACAATGACATTTTTCTTTTTTTAATATCTTAACTAGTCTCGAAAATATAGAGCTTTTAAGTTTCCTGTTGCAAAAAGAGATTACAACATGACGTCACGTTTCAATAGCTCCATACACTCTCCATACAAAATTTTGTTTAAGAAAGAGATGGATACAGTTGCAGTAAAACAGCTTATAACCAGAACTTATTTATTTTCTGTTTTTACTTGTCATTCTTCTTCGTAATTATTATTCAGCAATTTCAATTACTTGGACTTCCAAAAAATTAGCGATATACAAATATCAATTGCAACGCTACGTTGTTTCATGGTAATAACTTTATTTTCTTTTATACGGAACACTGATAATGCTAGATCAACTTGCACTTGTTCAGTATTTATTGTTAACCTTTCATTGGCATTTAAGAAAGAGGACAACGAAACATAAGGTAGGAAGGTTAACAGGCGACCAGCTGTCACCCAAGTGTTCCGCATCCGTTGATAAAAAACGTTTGGGAAGTGTAGGCTGTTTCATCCCAAGAAATTGCGTGTCAGGCCACGCGTAGTGTAGGGTTCCGTAGTTAGCTACTTTCCGTTTTTGCTTGTATAAATATGGAATTTTTCATCACAAAATGATTTTTTACATTTTAGAATAACATTATAAGGGTTCCTTTTAGTTTTACTACAGAACCCTAGAATTTAGGCTTGGTCAGACAGGTCAGATACCTAAGTGCAATAGCAGCATCGAATCCACACTTTTTACAGAAATGCTGCCTTTAATATTATTTACTACTAGCAGATGCCCGCGACTTCGTACGCGTGGATTAAGGGTTTTGGATTCTCGCGGGAATTCTAAAATTTTCCGGGATAAAATTTAACCTATGTGTTAATCTGGGACATGAACTATCTCCATTCTAAATTTCAGCTCAATCGGTTCATTCGTTGTGGCGTGATACTTCTTCAACAAACATCCATCCATACATCCATTCTCACAAACTTTCACATTTATAATATTAGTAGGATTTTTTCATTTATCTCAACTCGTCGCTAGCCCACTACTGAGTACAGATCTCCTCTCAAATCAACTATATACTTGGTAACGTTGGGTTATTGCACTATACGTATAGTAGGTAAAGTCTACATTGATCGGTCAGATAATAAAGTCACCGCATATCAGTAACAGGATGCACATAATTGTGCAACAGATAGATCGATTCTAGTGCCATATTTATGAGCCATCGCATGTCACTTGTCGATAGTAACTACTCATAAAAAACATTCATATAGCGTAAAATACATTACGAGTTTTGTAAGAACTTTTTATTGTTATAAATAAGATTATGTCTTCGTTTGATGGTATTGTTTATAAATAAAATTTATATCTGTAGCGTCATCGATCGGTACGGTAGCTTCCCAAGTAACATTTTAGGTTTTAGGAAGGTTTTGAAAAGGTTCTAGAACCTTTGTATGGAAATTTGCTCGTAAATCTTATTAATCTCAATAACGTTATATTTACCTTATATTAACCTCCTGAGTGCAAAAAGGGCCCTCGTTTTAGAACCATTCTGAGAACTACGGCAAAACTTATAGCTTAAATCCAGAACCTTTTGAACTACTTACATAGAACCCAAATATAACCTTCACAACCTTAATTTGTGGTTAATATAACCTTGCAACACAGCTTTTAAGTTCTAAATTAGTCTTGGATGTAACCCTATAACAACTTAAAACCCTTTTAATGGACATGAATACATGCCTTTCCAGGACTCGCGGGTTTTAAAATGTTTCTGTGTTACATTTTTTTTACGCAGAATCGTGGATTTAAAAATAATTTATAATGGCGTCTTTTAATGTCATTATACCAAGTTTTAGTATTAAAAAATAATAACTAACTTGCTGAAGTCAGGAATAATAATAAAAATAGTGCGACTGGCACTTTATCGTGAAACTTTAGGATAATAGTGTTGTATACGACACGGGCCTTTCGTAAGAAAAAGATTTGAACATATTTTAATGAAATAATTACAATCAAAATTATTATAAAATTAGTTGATTGGTGGTAAGAACTAATAAAACTTCTACTTATATAAAAACATTTTATTTTCAATCGTATAAGATTCTTTAATTTTGCCTTATTGATTTATAATATTGCTTTTTGTTTAGATTTTTTTTATTTCAGTGAAAAAATATGGCGGCGTTAGGAAATTACTAGACAGTATTAAAATTAAGTCGCGGAGACAACTGTCGTTTCTTGAGGATGCCTCTAAAGCTTTAAAATATTCTCGTAGGACTTTAATCATGCCTTCAGCTTATAAACAATAGCTTATTGGTTTGGGTTTTCACCACGTAGTCCTAATTTGTTCGCCTAGACAACTTTTATAGAGCCTAAAGGTATTTCAACATTCCATAACTTTGTGGTAACATCAAAGTTAAAAATTAAACCTTTAGATCTCACTTTAGCATAATGTTAGCCTTTCCAGAACTTAATCAAGAGTCTACGACAGCTATTAGATCCTAAGACTATATGCTCTTGAAACACAGGTCAAAATAACGTTAATTTAAACTCTTGTCAATGGCTCTATGGTTGTAATAATAAACAATTAGTTTTAGGACTTACTAATCATTCTCAAGTACTGAATATGACCAGATAGTAAATCATTAACCTTTTGACGACCCTTATATAACCTAAAGGCATTTTTTACAACCTAAGCTCGAAAAAAATGTTACTTGGGTTAGTACTGTAAAAGTGTATGGTAATTTTTTATTTCAACTAGCTGTTGGCCGCGACTTCGTTCGCGAGGAGTTAGGTTTTGAAAATCCCGCTTGTACACTCTCTTTTTCCGGGATAAAAAGCCTATGTGTTATTGCAGACTATAATCTATCTCTGTGCCAAATTTCAGCCAAATCGGTTCAGTCGTTGCGCCGTTATTGAGTAACAAACATCTATACAACCAATTTTTCGCATTTATAATCTAATACTTATTAATATTATTATAAAGAGGGAAGATTTGTATGTAAGTATGTTTGTAACGAATTGACTCAAAAAGTACTGGACCGATTTGGCTGAAATTTAAAATGGACATAGACTGTACCTTGAATTAAAACATAGGCTACTTTTTATCCCGAAAAAAATTATAGTTCCCGTGGAACTCCAAAAAAAACCTCAATCCACGCGTACGAAGTCGCAGGTATCAGCTATTGACTAGCGCTTGACTGCGATCTCACCTGATGGTAAGTGAAGACGCAGCCTAAGATGGTACGCGCTTGCCTAGAAGATGCCTATTCACTCTTGATTTAAAGACTCCCACATTAGAGTTAGTTGGAAAACCGGAAGCCGGAAGGGCATTCCAAATTTTTGTATTTTATTTAAATAATAGGATTAATCTCTTACCAGTTGTGATGTCGTGTCGAATCGGTCGTGGAACAGGTCCGGTGATGTTGACAACGGATATGATGGCGTTTTGGATGAATCCAGAGTCGTCGCTGACTATACCCTTGACCCCCGTGTGGGCTTTCCATAAGAACGCCAGCAGAGCGTCCTTGTTTCTTATCCATTCCTTCTCCAAATCCTTTTCAGGCGTGTACTTCTGGCAGCCCAGCTCGAGCGTGATTTCGAACGCGTTTGTCGCCAAGTAGTTGAAATCTTGCATACCTATATTGGAAAACTTATTATTATTATTTTTTTTATTCGATGACAAGATAGACCTTGACTGCGATCTCACCTGATGGTAAGTGACGATGCAGTCTAAGATGGTAGCGGGTTAACTTGGAAGGGGTATAACAGTGTAAATTCAACCCATACCCCTAATCGGTTTCTACACGCCATCGTGCCGGAACGCTAAATCGCTTGGCGACACGTCTTTGACGGTAGGGTGGTAACTAACCACGGCCAAAGCCTCCCACCCGACCAGACCAGAGACAATTTAGAAATTTTAAATTCCTTAATTGCCACCATCGGGAATCGAACCCGAGACCTACCAGTTATAAGACCACAGCGCTCATCACTGCGCCAGGGAGGTTGACAAATTTCCTGGTACTCATTACTCTACTAGGCTGAAATCTATAGACCGCAGTCTCACTCTGCTCAGACTCAAGATAGAGTTGAAACGAGACAGATTTATATCGGAGCATATTTGTGTCTCTTTTTAACTCTTGTCCTGAGTCCGAGCTAAGCCAGAGCATGCTCTATAGATAGATAAATCTCTACTATTAGACTTGAGATTACATAATAATCGCATGCATATTATAATAATGTTCAGGTTTTGGCTAAATGTGGAATGGATTATTATATCCAAAAAATACCTCTATTCCGGGATCAAATATTCTTAAACAGTTTTTAAGGAAAATAACCGCAAATGCGAGCTGGACTCGCATACGAAGGGTTCCGTACCAAAAAACGCCGAAAAAACCACGTTACTAGCAGTAGTAGGGGAGCCCCCTTTAATTTTCAGTTTATTTTTATTATTTGTTGTCATGTAAAATAGGGGTTGAAACAGTGAGCGAAGTCGAGGGCAAAAACTAAAAAAAAAATTCAAAATTTATTTATTTCATGTAGGCTACCTTGTAGCACTTATGACACGTCATAAATCTACCACCGGTTCAGAATGCAGATTCTGCTGAGCAGAACCGGCAAGAAACTCAGCAGTTGCTCTTTTCAAAAAATAAAATAAACTAATTTTACAATAAGTAACAAAACTAAGCTAAGTATACAGTCCTTCCACAGTGAAGCTTCAAAAATACAATACATATAATCTAACACATGTCAACATGGGAAGTCAAAGCAGACCCAGCTAAGTTAAAATATTAGTATAATTTTATCAAAACGAAGACCGTACTCGGGACAACAAACAATAGTGGGTAGCAACTACCAAGTCAGCGTTACGAAGCCCGCTCACATCTCATGGCTAACCGCATAAAAATGTCACGAGTAGGTACAACTAGAAGCAATTATATTCCGAGTTTCCTGTTTACAGCAGACATCAAATTATCTCATTTAGCCCGAGTTATACTATTACGGGTTATTACAGCAATAAGAATGCTCTCGTTAATATCACGTTGAACGTCCGTGAGGGCATGCTATTTCAATCAATAGGTATTTTCGAGCGAGATATTATTCAAGAGCAAGAAGCGTAGTAGCAGGGTCAGTCGGGGTAAATATAAGACACTCAAATTTCGTATAAAAATAAGACATGATTGTAATTCCGTAGAAAAAGACCAAAAAAGAACTTTATTAAACTAAAAAGTATACTTCATTTGTAATGTCTTAGAATTCAAATTACTAAATTGATAACTTATTGCATGTATACTTTATAACACATTTTATAAAGTACCGAAAATATTGCCGCGAAAACTTTACATTGGGATCTAGGAACTTTTCGTTTGCGTTAACCCGTTCATGCAAGCTTGGCCGCATCTCCCGCTCCCGGCATTCTGGGCGAGATGTGCTTGCGGGGGAGAGCGGTGGTTTTATTCTGCATCCAGTCGTTGATAGGAAAACTCAAGTTGTTTGTAGGGTAAAAAATGAGACACGTAAGTGGGAAAAAATGAGACAGTGTATGGGGTAATATTAAGACAGTTGATATTTTTTGGAAAGCAATAAAAACTTAGTCCGCCTTCTTCAGAAGTCCGCCATATTGGATTTAGGGTGACGTCACTTTATTTTTCGAGTTATTCTCAGCAAGCCCTTTCATTTGATACCCATATTGTAGGAGTGCATTAAAAATAACTAGTCTGCCACCGTGAGTGTTCCGCCATTTTGGATTTACAATGACGTCACTCAGCTAACCATGCATTGTCATCCAAACTTACCGTGTATACAAAATTTCAGCTCAATCGGTTGAAGCTATCTGCTTCAAAATTGAGTTGCAAGATTCGACCCGAACAAATATAGTTGCATACATTGCAAGTTACATAAAAGCTTTTATATATAACAGAGGAGTGTCAAGGCTCATATTTAGATTAGATACAGATAGTATCAGACTTCCCTATCATATTTTGTAGCTATTTAAGGTTAATATTGAAACATTAAGTACCGACTACTGTAATTATTACCAAAAAAGTAAACCAACTTTTTGTTTTGTTAATTTTAATGATTTTTTTATATCATATCTCCCAGCTCTATTTTATTATTACCACCATCTCTATAAAACACTGAAGGCATAGAAATTCAAACATGTTTCATTTTTAACCTTATATGTCTTATATTTTCCCCTTTATAGAGGAAAAAAATGAGACATATACTTTGTACGAAAAATATACATTTCGCTTGACTATTTTGAATTGAATTGGTATCATGTGAAAGATACCAATTATAAGTATAATATAATCAGTTTTTCTTACACTTATAATATTTTTAACAGCATTAGAAAAGTAAAGATCTGTTTTCGTCCCATATTTACCCCGCCTGACCATAAGTAGATATTTATACCGTGCAAAATCAGCGTGCCGTATTACATTATTTTTTTGCAAAACTAATCAATATTTTAACAAACTAAACGCATTTACAATTTTTATTAAGTAAAGTAGTTTTACAAAATTATACTTTTTAAGTCGCATAAATCCGGAATCCTACTCTCCTACTAATATTATAATGTATAAGTTTGTGAGGATGGATGTATGAATGGATTTATCGCTCTTTCACGCTTTTAAATTACTACTGAACGGATTTTGATGAAACTTCATAATGTAATATTTACATCACAATAGCACATAAGCTAAATTTTATACCGAAAATTTAAATTTAATGGTTTGTTCTTCAATAATGCTGCAACAGAGCTGCGGATCGACGTGATTTATTGCATGGGTATAGTTGAGGACCTGGAGAGTGATATAGGCTACTTTTTATCTCGAAAAGTTCGACTTCTCGTGGAATTTTACAAACTAAATCCACGCAAACGAAGTCGTGGGCATCATCTTTTTATTGAGTTAATAAGAAACCTCAATAGCCCAACGGTTAAAGGTGCGGACTGAAAAATGAAAGGTCAACGGTTCGACTCCCCACTTGTAGCACTTGTACCCACTCCTAACACAAGCTTTACGCTTATTTGGAGGGTAGAAGAGAATATTAATTAAGGCATGACTAATATTCTTTAAAAAAATAACTGTCTAACTTAAACTACTCTGCCCTTTCAGTGCAAAATATACTGATAAGATTTTCCGCATTTTTGGTGTTTTCGAAATTCTAATTCTTCTAATTCAACTCGTATAAGACGCTACGTGCCGATCAGATCTCGCATAGTAGGTATCACTACACTTAACTAGTATGTGCCTATTAATAATATCGATTTTATTATGCACATCGATAACTGTGCGATAACCAAGTAACTACCTATTTCAATCGTCGTTTACACCATAACTTCTACTGCATTAAAGCAGTTAAAAACGCGTTAATAATGGTAACAAAATTAATCTCAAGTTATTTTTAACTAGCTGATACCCGCGACTTCGTCCGCGTGGATTTAGTTTGTAAAATCCCGCGGGAACTTTTTGATTTCCCGGGATAAAGAATAGCCCATGTCACTCTCCAGGTTCTCAACCATACACATTCAAAAAATCACGTCGATCCGCAGCTCGGTTGCAGCGTTATTGAAGGACAAACCAACAAAGAAACACACCTTCGCATATATTGATAAGGAAGGATAACATGACGTTATAAAATATACATACATACAATCATATTAATTTCTATTGCATTACATCTGTAGTAAGTAATACTATGCTTATGGTTAAAACACGCTAACTAATTGATACCAAGTTATTTTTAATACATAATGCAAATACCTACCTACTCTGTATTTAAAATGGCAATGACCGCATCTCCGAACACAATACGAACAATAGTGGATCGATAAAACAATGTGTTGTAGGTGTATCTAAAGACAGAATACCGAAAGGTCAAGAGTCGAAGAGTCGTTAGTTTAAAAAATTAGGATCTTTTCTTTTCCCCGATCCGTCCAGTAGTTTAAGCTGTGCGTTGATAGATTAGTTAGTCAATAAGCCAGTCAGTCACCCTTTTCTTTAATACATTTAGAAGACTAGCTGATGACCGCGACCTACAGTACTAAAAAAAATGTTCTTTCATGGAATTATGGACAAAGACATCATATTCTTAGGCGTAGATAGATACTTCTACCGACCATGGTTTATGAGCATTAGAAGAAAATGTCGCTTGTTTACGTATTTAAAGTATGAATAATTAGGTATTTTTTGCTGTAGCATAAATATTTACTCGTACATAAGTATTAATTACCTACTTAATATTTTTCGAGTTATTTTCAGCAAGTCCTTTCATTTATATCCGTATTGTAGGAGTGCATTAAAAATAACTAGTCCGCCATCTTGGGTGTTCCGCCATGTTGGATTTAGAATGACGTTACACAGCTAACCATGCATTGTCATCTAAACTAGTTTACTAGTTACATCTAGATGTATACACAAAATTTCAGCTCAATCGGTAATAATCAATCAAAGATATTATCTGTTTCAAAATTGAGTTGCAAGATTCCACACGAACATAGTTACATACATACATTGCAAGTTAAATAAAAGCTTTTAAAAAGAAGGTGAAAAGGCCTGATGGCATACGTACCCCCCTTCAAGCTGTACCAAGCCGCGCCGTTGGTGACACCGCCCTGCTTGCCGAAGTTGTACGCGGTGTCATCATTGCTGATGCGACATCCCATCCGGCCCGCCGACGCCATGTCCGCGTGCGCGCTCGCGTACGCCATAGCCAACTCTCTAAAGCAAGTGACGAAAAACTACCGGTCAAAGCTTATAATGTTCTCCTGACCGAATTTCGGCCAGCGCAACCAATTTCATTGGATAATAAACTACGTATTGGATTTATAACAAAGCACAATTGGGCGGCAGTCCGACACGAATGGGGAAGATCAGGCACGGATCGGGAGAGATCGGGAGGGATCAGGAGGCTCCGCAACACGGGATCGTCGTTGACGACGTTTGCATTTTCGAAATGAATTTCAAATACAGGTATTGCAATTGACTCGTGCTACCTTATCTACAATATTTTGTAAATACCAGTAAATATACACTGAAAAATGAAAGAAATAAATATTTTTTACAAATTAAAAGGACATGTGAGTAGTCTAGTAGTGTCATTAACCACATGACTGTAAAAAAGACCAGCAGTTGCATAATAGGAAAATTTTCTTGGTGGACTGACCTTCTCTCAACTCACGACGCATACATCGAATATACAGGGTGTCCCACGGCTATGCCACATGGAGGGGAAGTACCTTAAATATTGTAGATGGAACATTTTACTGAAAGAAGACTTCATTTTAATTTAAAAAACAATTTAAACTGCATTCATAGATTTTTAAATAATTGCCTGGTTGAACCGGGACTCGAACCCGCTATACGAGAAAAAAAATTAACCTGTATCTTTATCATACCGATCGGAAGGCTTCATCATAAGGATTATTTTTTGTTAAATAACATAGCATGAGAAATAAAAGGAAGACCATGAATTTTAGCCTTTGACGTAAAATTTTGTTCAGAAAAATGAAAAGCTCGTATAAAAATTCGTAGCTCTGTTGCAGCGGGATTGAAGGACAAACCAATAAATCAACAAACAAACACACTTTCGCATTTATAGGTAATATAAGTAAGGATTAGTAAGGATAGTAAGGATCGGGAAATGATGCGTACTTCTCAAGTGGGTACTCATTAGTAATAGTTCATATCAGTTGTACGTCGATACGCCAGTGTCAGCTTTTCATTTTTCTGAACAAAATTTTACATCTAGGCTAAAATTCATGGTCTTCCTTTTATTTCTCATGCTATGTTATTTAACAAAAAATAATCCTTATGATGAAGCCTTCCGATCGGTATGATAAAGATACAGGTTGATTTTTTTTCTCGTATAGCGGGTTCGAGTCCCGGTTCAACCAGGCAATTATTTAAAAATCTATGAATGCAGTTTAAATTGTTTTTTAAATTAAAATGAAGTCTTCTTTCAGTAAAATGTTCCATCTACAATATTTAAGGTACTTCCCCTCCATGTGGCATAGCCGTGGGACACCCTGTATATGTAGATGATGTAAGTAACTTATTATTTTAACTGAAATGTACCTGAAGGTGTCATCGTCAGGGCTCGCGGAATATTCGGACACGGGTGCACCGCTCCTGCTCTCATCGTACGGGTAGTTGGCCACCAAGTCCCCGCCGTGCATGGCCGCACTCAGTACAAAAGGAACTGACATAATCCATCGCATCACAGCGCGGGTTTCTGGTTCCAACTACGAAATATTACCATAAAGATTCACGACCAAGCTGTGGGATTGTTTAGCAATGATTGCTAGTGTGATGATCACAATCACCTCTGATTTGCTGATACTTTCTTGCTATTGGTTAAAAGGCATTGATGCAGCAAGAACACCATAAATTCAGTTCAGCCAATCAGTAGATTTATTTTCAGGGTTCCATACTTAAAGGATGCCAACGGGACCCTATTACTAAGCCTCCACGGTCCGTCCTGTCCGTTCTTCTGTCTGTCAGCGGGCTTTATCTCATGAACCCTAACAGGTAGATACTTAAAATTATCACACAATGTGTATTTCTATTAACAAATAATAAAGTTAGAAATTAAAGAGGGTCTCCATACAATAAACTATTGCTTTTTCTCAATCTTAATATTAGCTGGTGTTAAATCTTGTATGGATAGTACGGAACAACAGAAAGACCTGTGGACGAAGGCACTGCCAAAAACTAGATGTAAAAAAGCTTGTCAAAAATACTTACTGGGGCAGCGAGACGTGTCAAATCCTTAAGTAAATGGTTATTATGACTTATACCCTGACGTTCAAACTCAAACGTAATGGCATCCAAATCAGGGAAATTCCTGTTTAAATCCACAGAATGATTGTTATTGCGCCCAATTAGATAGTCTTGACCACCCTAAAAATTTATTTGAATTAATTAGGATTATTACAATTTTAATATAATTATAATATTAACGATAATCTGTCAATTTTGCAACAGCATTTACGAAACTGAAAAATATGGATTTTCAGTTTGTGAATGACTTCTGTTCAATCAAGACTTTCAGTCCTATTTTATTATCTATTGAAATTTGCTATCCTCATTGTGCAGTTCTTTTTAAAGTGCTTATTAAGCCATTCAAAGTCACAGCTAGTATCACTTACATCTACTAAATGTTAAACCTAAGTTGAAATTCTGTACTCTGTGAAGTTGTATGGGGAAGGATCTCGTAGCAACACACAAGTTTTATCAAAAAAACCCCCTCAATAATTTGTGATTAATGGAGAGGGATCATGACTTTCGCCAATAAGAATATGACACAGAGGGAGATAATTTAAATTTTATGGAGCAATAGAACTTACAGCATCTGTAGACAATTGCCATCCATCCGGATTCATTGACGGCAGCAAATGTATGCGAGTGTTATGAATTAGTGCTCTTATGTGATGGTCATGGTTATTATACTGGTCACAAAGGTAATTTGCGAGACCTAAAAGTAGTTCCCTACCCAGCACCTCATTTCCATGTATATTTCCCACATATTTTACTTCTGGTTTGTCTGTATAAACAAAAAAAAAATTCATTACTTAAAAAAATATATATATAGCTTTATCAAAATTAAATGTAAAAAAATATATTTTATATATGAATAAATCAGGTTTCTAATTTTCAAAACAATCAAAGTGCCTTGATAATTTTTCATTATACCTATAGGCAGGATACCTTGGCCCTAGGGTCACCGTAGCAAACGGAACAACGATAATTATAACCCTAAGAGTTACTTAAATCTGATAACTTTTAATCCTAAACTCACATGGCTGATGGAATCCAGGGTTGTCTGAAAACTCAATAACATACAGGGGTACATTTCTCACAGATGGCTCCGACAGAGCATACACTCTTGTAATGTTCGGGCATTTGTAGTGAACCTCTTCTAAAATCAGGGGTAGTTCTTCATTGTTGTGATGTTTCCAGACGAATTCAGCAGATGCCACGACGAAGAAAGCAAAATAAAACGGTTTATACGAAGCCATTATAATGGGAAACTTTATTGAAATATTTGAAGCTAATTTAACTTAAAAATACATTACAGTTTGTAAAAGAATCAACCTAAACAATTAACTTTAGAAAACACGTCTCGCACACTTCGCACAGTACAATTAATACAAATTTCAACTTAACTTAGTTGAAAGTATCGATCGATTTTCCCGCGAATCGCGAATACACCACCACACGAATACACCCGTGATTTGCGTTTATCTTTATTGGCTGTTCTCAGTTGTTCTCTCCGTCCCTCTCGATGTTATTCAATATTTTCAATGTTGGCAGCATTATTTGCAAGTGTTGCCAGATCATGCATTTAGCGAATTGCCCATAATAATTACAAAAAATAAAATACTATTAGTCTGTTACTAAAATATAATCATATTATTACAACCCTTTTTGATAAAATATGTGTTTTATTACTACAAAATTCAATAGTCAATAGTTTGACGCCGATTTTTATAATTTTCACATATGTTGTTAGTTAATGACCATAAATAAGGGCTACAATAGCAATTAGTAGTTTTCAGATCTGAAAGTGGGTTTTTTTCAGGGGGTCGAAAACGACCCCATGGGCAGATAAGGTCTTACACTAGTATGGGGGAGGAGTCATGAATATAAAAACTTTATTCGCTTATTAGTCTTGATTATTAGGGTAGACATTCAGACAGGAACCATTACGTAGTAGAATTAGGTGGGTAAGGTAATCTTTAAAGCATCTGTAATACATATTGACATTAACTTGCGACACATTTTGACTATTATGTTTTTAGACAGCACACGTTTTCTGATCCAACTATTGAGTAAATGTAAAGTTTTAAAACAGAAATAGGGTACCGCCTTGTTTTCAGTTGCTGGTATGGCTCAGGTTGAGTTTTCGAAATAAGATAGGTTGAAGAATTAGATTTCGAAGAGAAAATAGAAAAGAAAAAGACTTTGCTATAGATAAAATTCCAGTTTATCTAAGTTTGCTTCCAATAATCTGGGAAGCATTGAAGAGTCAACACTCTTCCACATACTTTTTTTGCTGTCAACACATCGAAGTGAACTAACCACATCAAAATATACAACTTCTTACCCCTAATGTCAATTTGATAAACTCCAAAATGAGCATCAAGTCTATCTACTCCTTCCACATTGATTGTATTGATGTACAACGTTTGACTATCAATATGTTTGCCAGTATCAGAATATCGACGAGCCTTTTGGACGGGATATACGCCAATTGCACTGGACAACAGTGTAACTAAGCTGCTTCATTCCAGTGAATGGCGCAAATCTTATCTTTGCAAGCTTTTTGCAAGCTCGTTTTATGCATTTGCGTAGCCTCATGTTGCGATGTTTCCCAGTTCTTGTAGAAAAAAGCACCTAAATCACTGTTGGCCCTAGAAGAGTGCTCCCTCGAGGAAGAATAGTCCTCAGAATTAGCAATGAAAGTATAAGATTCTTCGACAATTCACTAGGAATAGAACATTGTGTTGTGTAGAAAGGGGTTCAGAGATTTGAGAATTACGTGAATAATGGACTGGAAAACTACGAGAATAATTGACTAAAGCCTTATTGGTGGCTTTATTGTCATCATTACCTTCTCGTTGTATGACTAACGTTTCGGCTGAAGTAAATAATTATTAAGATATGTGAAATCGATTTATAGTTTCACACTTTCATCCTTTTCATCCGAATCACAGTCTGATATCGTACCTCTGCAAGGGGGATCAATGTTTACATCTAAGCCCTGGACCTGTTCCTCGTTATCAAATTTCTCCAGGGCTTCAACTATTTCAAAAATGGAGAGTACATGCCGGGACCGTTAGAGTAAAAAGAAGAATTTAAAGCAGCATACATGCCCACGGGGTCGTTATCGACCCCGTGAAAAGTTTCCATTAATTTGAGTACGAAAAATGTAGCCCCTCAGTGAAAATTATACCTATATCTTTAAAACACATATTCAATTTACTATAACAATAATTTTGATGATAAAAAAACATAAAACACACAGAATATATACATTTATATGCACGTAGTCACCAAATTTTTTCAGAAAAAAACTTACACGATTTTGTACTACTATTTTTCACTTGAAATAATTTAAGAATAGTAATTTTATTGTACTGCGCTTCAAAGTAGTTCTTTACTGTATCAAAAAATAGTGCTTTAATTAGAATTAATATAATAAGTTGCAATCAGGATGCATTTGAAGTCATCAAGTACCTTCGGGCCATTAACGACCCCCTGGGCATATATGGGTTAACTAAATTAGAATTGACGTTGGTTATTTATGTGAATACTGGTGGATGCTTTCAAGATTCAGTGGATGGACGCAGGTAGAGGCGGCATTGAGTTCAGAATAAAAAACAGCTGTCACATTTGTTTGTGTATTTGTTCTATCAAATCCCCAGACAATGCACGTCACATATTTAAACTATAATATCACTAATATTTATAATAATAGGTCAGGAATTAATCAATCATGTTATTTAAGCAAATTATGAATTATAAAGTTATAAGAATTAAAATTTAAGACATGTCGTTGTGCTAATGGTACCGCAAGGAAGGGAAAAGTGAAAGAGTAATGTCAAAGTGACATTATCTATGACATCTACTGAAGTTGATAAGAATGCGTTCAGGAATAACATTTCAACACTTCCCCTCATTCTTATCAATCAAACACGATTAACAAATAAAGCTGCTCTACAAAAGAAAGTATTATAGTCTATCAGTTGGTCAACAAACATATTTCAAATTCAGATCTTCTATAAAATACAAAAGTTTAGTCTTACTCAAAGGTTTAGTAAGAACATCGGCTGTCATCTTATCAGTTGGTAAATATTGAATCATCATATTGTATTTTGATACAAGATCTTTAACAAAATGGTAACGTATGTCTATATGTTTAGTGCGCTTGTGCGAATATTCTTTTGCCAACAACAATTTGTGAGCGCTCTGATTATCATTAAAGATAATAATCTCTATGCGTTTATCTACAATTTCCAACAAGAAATTCCTAATAAAGCACAACTCTTTTGCGACATCACTAATGGCTAAATATTCCGCCTCAGTGCTGGACAAAGCCACACAACGCTGTTTTCTGGCTTCCCAGCTAACTGCACTGTTACCTAGTTTGACAACAAAGCCTGTATATGATTTCCTATCACTTAAATCATTTGCCCAGTCAGCATCTGCATAAGCAGTCAAATTAAAACAATTACTTTTATAAAAACAAAGTTTTAAGTCGATAGTACCTGCTAAATATCGCAGTACTCGTTTAGCAGCTATCCAATGAGTTTTATCAAAACAAGTTAAATATTGACTAAGCTGACTGCAGCTGTAAGCTATAGCAGGCCTTGTACATACTGATAAATACATCAAACAGCCTATAAGTTGCCGAAACTGATAAACATTGTCATCTAAAGGTTCACTATTTGATTCTACAAGTTTACTATTAACAATCATAGGTGTAGATACATGTTTACATTCTAACATATTAAAACGTTTAAGTAACCTCTTAATATATTCAGACTGATCTAAAGTCAAAACATTTTTATCTCTAATCACACGTACACCTAAACAACTTGTCAATGAACCTAGATGCTTAACACAGAAATTTTTACTTAACAAGCTAAATAAATCCTGTGTACTACATGTTGAAAAAATATAAAAATCGTCAACGTAGAGAGCTATGATAGTGAGATCCCTACCACTCTTTTTGACATACACACAGGGCTCACACTTGCTCTGGACGAATCCATTTTCCAATAACAAACTATTCACTTTCAAATTCCACATTCGACTAGCTTGCTTAAGTCCATAAATACTTTTAAGTAGCATACACACCTTTCTTTCATTTTGAACAAAACCTTGCGGCTGTTCCATGTAAATCCTCTCATTAAGATCGCCATTCAAAAATGCAGTAGTCACGTCAATATGTTCCATAGACATATCTAGTTGATGCGCCAATGAAAATAAAATACGCATCGTGGAATGACGCACTACCGGTGAAAAAGTATCAGAGTAGTCTATACCTTCCCTCTGGCTAAAGCCGCGAGCGACTAAGCGAGCTTTAAATTTGTCGAAATTTCCTGATGTGTCATGCTTTAATTTATAGATCCACTTGCACTTGACAACATTAGCATCAACAGGTCGATCCACTAGCTTCCAAACCTTATTATCCATGAGTGACTCATACTCGACCTTCATAGCTTCTTGCCACTCAGAGGAATTTGATGATGCCACTGCCTCTTCATATGTTTGTGGCTCTTCAAATATAGAGCTGGCGTACATACCTATTTCATAATCGCCATATCTTATCGGCGGTTTACCACGTGTACTGCGCATGGGGCGGTTGCTGACGGTCACAGACTCCTCTGTACGAGTCGCACCTTCCCCTCCAACTACTGTGTCCCTGCAAGTCACTGGCTGCGTCTCCAGTTCCTCAGCAGAAGACTCAGCATCAGCAGAGGTCTGTTCTACCTCGCTGTCAATGCAGCAGTCATCGCCAGACTCAGCATCTATAAATTCATACGAAAAATCATATGATTTATTTGCACCTGTATTGACTAGACTAGAATCCTGACAAGATTGACTAGAATTTAAAATATTATTACTATCACAGGTACTATTATTCAATTCACAATTCAATTCATTATTGTATTCATTAAAAATTATAAAATTATTATTATTATTTGAATTTAATTCATCATTTATGTCAAGGCTTTTAAAATCCATATAAAATTTATCTTCAATAAAATGCACATTCCTTGACAAAATAACCTTCCTTGGATTTGATGGGTCTATAAGTCGATAACCTTTTGTCAACTCTGAATAACCGACAAAAATACACAGCTTTGCTTTAGCGTTCAATTTACTAGTACGAGTAGGCTCAGGAATTAAAGAATAGGCAATGCATCCAAAAACACGAAGGTGTCCAAGACAAACAGTGCGTCGGGACCAGACCTCCTCAGGCACCTGTCCTGCTAACGCCGCAGTGGGGCTTCTATTTTTTAAATAAATAGCCGTCATCACAGCCTCACCCCAAAAACGGTTACAGAGACCTGCCTGCAATAACATGCACCTAGCCTTCTCCAATAATGTTCTGTTCAGGCGTTCTGCAACACCATTCTGCTGAGCACAATACGGTACTGTCAACTGGTGATCGATTCCCTCTTTCTCAAGGAATCTCCTAAATCTGTCACTACAGTACTCACCACCATTGTCAGAACGCAAGCATTTAATAGACAATCCAGTCTGCTTTTCTACATAATTTTAGAAAATTGATAAAACAGTCTAACACTTCAGACTTTTTCTTTAATAAATATCCAAAACTTTTACGAGAAAAATCATCAGTAAAGGTTAATAAGTACCTTGCATTTCCCCAGCTAGAGTCTTTCATAGGGCCGCATACGTCACTATGTATGAGTTCCAAGGGCCGGCTTGCACGTCTCGCAGATCCTTTTGGATAAGCCCTGGCCACAGGCTTCCCCTCCAGGCAGGCAACACACTTACTTGTAAAGTCTTGCTTGTCAACCTGAAATGAAACGCTACGTGCTGCACACTCCCTAAGTGTACACATACCTTTAAGACAAAGATGCCCTAACCTTCTATGCCATAAATCAGCATCCATATTATTATTAGACCCGGCTAACTTAGTAATCTGTGCTTCCTGCACTTGATGTAGGACAGCCATCGATTGCTCTTTTGCAAAAGTACCTCTTATTCTATAAACACCCTTACATAAATCAGCAGACATAAGGGACTTGCCTTGTATACTACAGCTGTCATATATGAAACACCCATCAGCATTAAAAACCACAACCATGCCACTTTCACATAACTTACTCACAGAAAGCAAATTTTCAGATAACTGCGGAACAAACAAAACATTGGTAAAAGTTTTATCATAACCTTCAACGCTTACATGCATATCTCCAATACCAGAGCTCTCCAGTTTAGTTGCTTTATCAGCACAGGTAATCTTAATTTTATTAGCTTTTAAACTAGTCAGAAGACTCTCATTATTACACATGTGCGACGATGAACCACTGTCCACGATGAAGTCTGTACTCTGCGTAGCTGCCAAAAACGATGAAGCGAATACGGTCTGTTCATCTTTACCGTTTTCTTTCCTCTGTCGCTTTAGCTTCCAACACTTAGACTTCACATGACCTGGCTTGCTGCAGAAGTTGCAAATTATAACCTTCTTCTTGTTGAAACTTCGAGCAACGAGTGCATTATTTGATGAGCTACTTCCCTGGTTCTCAGTGTTCGCCTTTCGGTACTCCTCTTGAATCAAGCGAGCACGAACTAGCTCTGAAGATAGTGCATTGGTCATCGATGCCGTCTCCAAGGCTGATACAAGTGTGTCAAATTCCTGAGGGAGACCGGACAATAATATTTCTGCAATTTCTTCATCTTCAATGACCTTTCCTATGTCCGCCAGTTGCTGTACGAGGGTAAAAACTGTTTCAATGTATCTGGTCATATTATCATACTGGTTGTAGTCTACCCTATGGAGTTGACGAAGTAGACCAACCCGTCTAAACAGACCCTTATCTTCAAAAACAGACTGAAGTTTATCCCAAGCTGCTTTCGCTGAATTAATTCCATATAGGATTTGATAAAGAGTAGGCCTAAGGCTTAGCGATATCCTAGCAAGAGCCTTGGCATCCTTAGTAGTGTCTTTCTCTGTACCTGAGACACAATCCCAGAGACCTTCTAAAATTAGTGAATTTTTAATACCAAATTTCCAGCTATTATAGTTTGACACGCCCTCCAATTTCTCAATATTTACTCCGCCACCGATAATGTAGCTTGTCGTGGATGAAGCATTGGATGCGCCCGAATCTCCGTTTCCAGGTGCCATTGAGGTTATGTTGCGTGTGTGTGACGCGATGTCGAAATCAAATTACAGCAAAAATATTCTGCCAATCACGTACCTCTATCGTAATCTGGGCCAAAAACCTGTGAATACTGGTGGATGCTTTCAAGATTCAGTGGATGGACGCAGGTAGAGGCGGCATTGAGTTCAGAATAAAAAACAGCTGTCACATTTGTTTGTGTATTTGTTCTATCAAATCCCCAGACAATGCACGTCACATATTTAAACTATAATATCACTAATATTTATAATAATAGGTCAGGAATTAATCAATCATGTTATTTAAGCAAATTATGAATTATAAAGTTATAAGAATTAAAATTTAAGACATGTCGTTGTGCTAATGCTACCGCAAGGAAGGGAAAAGTGAAAGAGTAATGTCAAAGTGACATTATCTATGACATCTACTGAAGTTGATAAGAATGCGTTCAGGAATAACATTTCAACAATTTATTGTATATTACTGACTACGAAAAATTGTTAAATACAATATAAAGTATATTTCGTAGTCAGTAGTAAAGTTACTATTGAAAATAAAATAGTAATTAATATAAACGTAGAAAGCAGTTAAAAGTAAGAAGACTTTCAGTCCAAAATCTTCAGCGTGTAAAGGAAGTCCTTGAAAATGCGGAAAGGCATTATATTACGTGTGTCTTATATTGAATCCGCATATCCAGTCTTATATTCAGAATGTCTTCTTTGCTGAAACGTATCTAAGTTACATTAGATTGTAGGTAAAGATCAAATACTGGTAACCCTAATGTAAAAATTTGACAGCCATGCTTACCAATATAATAAAATCCAAAGGATGCGTTCAGTAAATGAGTTGTCTATGTCATATTAGGTACAGGGGGCTGGCCCCTGATTCTGCAACTCAGTGCCTACTGCCTAACAAAAAATGAAAGCCACTGACATATATTTTTTATCCATTGAAGGTTTACTTTGAAATAGTAAAACGACATTTCTTTTCAAACCTTCAATGGATAAAAAAGGCCTATCGTCGATGATAGGCTCTGAATTACAGAATCAGCTCCCCGTAACTCAGTGCCTATCAAAAAATGAAAGCCACTGACATATATTTTTTATCCATTGAAGGTTAGATTTAGGATTAGAGACTTTGCTCGCTATTTATTATTGTTGACTCTTCAATTCCAGGTTCTCGCTCCTATACTTCTCGCACGTCCACTCTGCATACCATATCTTTCATTCATCGTCTTTCGCACTATGGGAGGGGTTCCCTTCCTAACATCTACAGGGTTTCAGGGTTTCGTAGGGATTTATTTATTTCTTTTTTTAATTTCCAAAGAAAACAAATATACAGTTTTTATGTCTAGTTAGTACTTATATCTATACATTTTTGTGCTTAGAGTAATAACCATACATATAGTAATGTAAGCTATTATCCTTTGGTGTACAATAAAGAATATTTTCATTTTCATTTTTCATACAATATAATTATTGCTAATTATTATCTAAGTATACAGTGGTGCCTATCCTTATAACAATCCTATGTTTCGTATGCTAGTCTAAAATAGGTAATCCTAATCCTGTCTGGATGTCCAGTTTTGATGCTGGTAACCCTTAAATTGAAGTGGCAGGTGGCAACCCTAGCTAATTTTTGGACAATTCCCGCAGCTGGTTACCCACTAAACTACGGTCTACGACACAAGCTCATGACTATGGAGTTTTATTGTAGTCTTCCTGGGCATGAAAATTTCCATTATAAATACGACGAACGACATTGTGACACCCAGCCCATATATACAGAATATTCCCTGCAATGATAAACAGTTCTTAGCTTAGTAAGCATTAGTAATTAGCACCTAACTATTTTTTTTTTTTTTAAGAATATTAGCCAAGCTGAAATTGACTAATATCCTCCTATCCCCTCCAAATAAGCGGAAAGCTTGTGCTAGGAGTGGGTACGACAATAGTGCAACGGGTGGGATTCGAACTTGCGACCATACAGTTTTCAGTCCGCACCTTTAACCGTTGGGCTATTGAGGCTTCAAAGGCTTTTATTCTACTCAATCTAAGTATAAGATGATATATTTAATGTAGTTTTAATTTTTGTAAAAAAAAAAAATGATTTAGGTCACTTTAGTTTTAAGTTTTAATTAGATTACTTTATTAACGTAAGCAGTGATAGCTTAGTGGTTAGGACTGTGGTTTCCTATTTGGGGGGTCGCAGGTTCGATCCCAGGCAAGCACCTCTGACTTTTCGGAGTAAATAGCACAGCTTCAACGGTGAAGGAAAACGTCTACATCGTGAGGAAACCTGCACACTTGAGAGTTACCAATCGAAGGTATGTGAAATCCGCCAATTCGCATTGGGCTAGCGTGGTGGAAGCTGTCAATGGGTTGCTGATGATGATGATGATAATGATTTTATTAATCTAAATATATAAAAGGCAAAGGTGACTGACTGACTGACTGACTGATCTATCAACGCACAGCTCTAACCACTGGACCGATCGAGCTGAAATTTGGTATACAGGTAGCTGTTAGGACGTAGACATCCGCTAAGAAAGGATTTTGGAAAATTACAACCCCAAGAGGGTTAAATAGGGGGTTAAAAAATTGAACCTAACGTGAGCGAAGCCGCGGGTTAAAGCTAGTAAAGAATATAATTTTGTCTGGTGGGACTGGGTGGGAGGCTTTGGCCGTGACTAGTTACCACCCTACCGTCAAAACGTGCCGCCAAGCGATTTAGCGTTCCGGCACGATGGCGTACAGAAACCGATTAGGGGTATGGGTTGAATCTACACTACCATACCCGTTCCAAGTTAGCCCGCTACCATGTTAGACCATGTATTTCAATTCTTATTGTAAGATTAATCGCTTGCGCCCGTTTATCTTTTCCAAGATCTTACAACAAAATCAATAAAATAAATAAGTACCAACCATAACATGTCTAAAGCCTAATGGTTCAATATTTTCAACATCTCTCTTTGAACGTGATAGTTTAACTTCCAACTGCACTTTATAATCCAAAAACTGCAAGGCTACCTGGAAATATAACTTCGTAAGTTCGTAACATATTATATTAAAGTACCTACTATACTTATAATATATCACAGTACTGTGTCACAGCCTTCGTCACGGCATGCGATCACAGAAAGTCACAGCATAGTCGTAGATGTCATCAGCAATGATCGGATAGTGCAATTTGGAATGAACAACCTTTAACATTATCATAAGTATGGATACGACTGCGGGATTACGGCATTACGGGACTATAATCCCGCATTTTTGAAATTTACAAGATGAACCAAACCAGGAACACCTATAATCGATCAGACCAAGCTTCCCGAAAGATACACAGCAAAGTTGGATACTATATAATACGTAAATCTAGAAAATTATACCTACGGATAAAAGTAAAAAAACCGATATTATGGTAAACTTAAAAACCTGAGTCTCCCATGCGAGCATCAATCCAGATTCATGAAGACGCCCAATAAGTACGTTTAATTTGTCAGTGTATGGTGAACTTTTTCGCATCATGACGACACATTGCTCATAATAGAATTTATCCAACATTATTGTATAGTCCAAAGAGGCTTCTTTCGTTATATACTCCCCAATTGCGAAGTAACCTAAAAGTAACTTATAGTGAAAGAAGAAACAGACTGAAGTTTCAGTGAAAAATAGGAAAAATGTAATAATTTACCTGCAGGTAGCTTCTCAATGCTAAAGGCCATACTCTTTCTAAAGCTTTTGCGTTTCAGTTCCTCTGCCGGGTACGTGCGAAATAAACTCACCAATTGCTTTATCAAAGACTGTAATGGAGAGAACGAATATTGATTTGGGATACTAGCACTTTAAAAGATACAGTTACGAGTACTTGCATAGTACTCGTACTGTGTTTATAACGTTACTAAGTTTATTTAACTAAATAAGAACGTTTTTCTTTATTTTGTGAACATATTTATTTATTTATATAACAATTTATTCATAGCAGAACCTAATCATAATCAATTATCGGGCAAACACAAGGACGAAAAAGAGTGATTCACCTCTTGCGAGAGCATCAGAGAAAATATCCAAGCATCATGCGTTGCGCCCCATTCCAATTTCCTATCGACGATATCCTGTATCGTATCTATTGATTTTTCATACTTCGGCACGGTGAAGGTAGAAGCGAGACCGCCCCCGTAGGCGTTATCAATAACCAAGCCCGTCAGCATCATCCATCCAATGACGCTGCGTGTACGCCAGGATGCGAAGCTGGTTTCAGGTCGTGACTAGAATCCATGATATCAAGATGATCGCTTTTCTCTCAAGCTTGTACAAGAACAAGAAGACCAGAGAAAAAAAATGGAGACAATAATTTCGTACTTACTCGAGTGCGAATAGTAGATAAATGAGATGTTTGACAGTAAAAGATTTTTTCTCTCAGGTAATTATTGTAAAATTATGAGTCTACGAGTATTTATACAAATATATATGTGGGTGGGAAGACATTCCGAAAATTGCTCGCGACTCTTTATTCAATCGATTTCGCATTTTGTCTTTCCTCGTCATCGGGTGAGGCTAGGTTTACCAAAGGTGGAAGGTATATAATTATCTAGCCATACTAGGTTACCTAGTATGTTTATTTTGTACTGTAACTATGCATACACATAAAAGCCAGCATTTTTGCTTTGTGGTTTGTTTCCAATACTTCTTTGAACATTTACATCGAAACACACTGTTCTCTAAAATTTTCAGTAAAAAATATTATGTACTAAATTGTACCTGTGTTATCATAATTCCAAAAGTTGTAAGAAAAACTTCGTCTGATGAACATCCTTTAGCAATCATAAGACCAAAGGATGCGTATAAAAATGTAAAAAATATTCCAATCCACATATAAACGTTAAAAGGCAGTAATGGCATTTCCCAGCTCGCCAACAAGCTGAAATATTTAAATGTCTTTCAAGGTGTTTTACATTTAAGTTACGGTTTATAAACAACTGCACTCGAAAACAAACTAACCTCGGTGAAGGCGCTATACACGTTATAGCAGTTCTTATAATAGTAGCGGAAAAATCCATAACAACATATTCTTCATACCAGGAGTAAAGTGCAGCTGTGAAAAGGTACATAACTTAAACAGGATCTAGGTACAAAAAAAATCAAAAGGTTTACAACTGAATTGATTCATATTTACTTATACCAAGATCTGCTTTGTCTTCAAAAACATTCCCTAAAACACCAACACCTGTAAGATTGTCATAAATTTCTCCCCATTCGTGTTCATCGTCCCTCACCAGCTCTATGGTACAATTAATCCATCTGTTAAAAATAAAATTATGTTTTAATAATCATATGATATGAAATCTACTAGAAAGTGGAAATCTTTGCATTACTTGATTGCGCCAAATTGTTTTCAAACTTATTGTCCTGTAAGTGACGCAGAAGTTGTATTGCTTTAATGTCTGTTTCAGATTTGTCTATTGCAAATTAAATATTATAAAATAATTAAAATTACCTAGAAAATTCATCAACTATCCTCATTTCCATTCCGTCTCGTCCAAGTGGCACTAAGTTAGTATCAAGATCTAGGAGAACATACGGTTTGTAAGTAAAAGCAGCTACTTTAACTATTTTGCCTTGTAAATTGGACATATCATGGGGAAATAAATTGGCATCATTTTCGAATGCTTTTGTGCATGAATTCCATTTGTCTAAGAGCACTGGATCCTTGTTGTTAACTGCCCCAATAAATTTGTGCGTTATTAAATCATAAGATTCGCAGTTAGATTCTTTTTCTGTAGGCACAATAAGCAGCACATTTGCAATGTAAGAGGTTTCTCGCATAGATAAAATTTCACGTAAATCATATGAAGCCAAGTTTGTTCTTGGTGTTGTGTATGTTGGTGGTAATATAATTACTTTTCGGTCACTTCTTCTAATATTTCCCATATGCACGACCTTATCAAAGGCGACTATAAACTCTTTTGGATCATTTATTTGCACAATATAATCGGAACACCCGGCTTCGGAAGCATTAAGCATAAGATCTGCAAGACTATTATTATTACTAAAAATGTACATATGACTATTTGATAATGATATATGCAATGATTCTTTTGAAACAATTGTTACACAATAAGAAGAATCTATAAATTTTTCAACTATAATTTGCAACAATATTTCGATCGGCAGAAAAGCTTCCGGTAACCGAATCATCCTGAAAAGTATTTTGTAGGTGTTTACTTTTTAAGCTTACTGAGAATCTCAGGGAAAGTTTTCACTTTCACCTCTTTTTATAACATTATTGTCGAGCTTTTGGGGTTCTTTGTCAGTATTAAAATTGTGTTTCTTACTATGCGAGCTTGCATAATTTGTAGTCTTTATTATTTAATCTTTCTAGTATATAAATAACTGTCTCTTTAAAGAAGTTAGTTAACACCAATGGTAATGATACCTGTACACTACTTATCGACGTATTAATCTAGGTATCTACAGAACACATTGCATACATAGTACTGTGATATTATACAAATTCCAGTTAATAGCTAGAACCCATACACTCCTAATAAAACAGGCTTTACAATGCGCTTCCTTAATCGAGTCATTAATTTCTAGATCATTACGCGTTTGAAACGTCATTCATTAAAAATGATACCCATTTGCCATGACTGTTTGTACATGCTATTTACACTCATTATACTCTTCAAAGAAAATTTATGATGTGTAATTGTAGCCTGTAGAACTTACAAATTAGGCATATATTCAACTAGTCATAAAAACCCGTCTTCGTTCGCGTATCTCTTTACTAGCTTAGGGCTGATTCTGCCTAGTATTCCTCGTTGCTGAATGCTGACATCTTTTCATTGACCCGTTCTATTTATCACATCATGTTAGGGTTACTCTTGGGATAAAGGTACTATGGGTTCTTAAATCCTTCTGCATAGTGCATCCGAGAATAATATACTCTTAGATGAAAGTAACCTATACAATATCGACTGTTCGTGCTCTCCGAGGCATGTGAAAACGGCAAGTAATCACCTACTTGACTTAACGCTACCCAGCGCAATCGACCGATATGCGCTGTTGCGGTCAAGTGTCAACCAGCCACATCCCTCAACTCATTCTTTGCCATTGATGTAAATAAGTCAATGTTCTGTGCTTGATTTTTTTCTGCACTATTGTGTAAATCAGTTGAGGCTTAGTAAGTACTTGGATTTATTGGCTTTTATTTAAGTAAATCTTTTATTTAATTTCTATTCTGGTTAATGACTTATGCTATGTAAATATTTAATTGTTCAATATTTCACAAAAATTAAATTTAAAACTTTTTGCAAATAAAAAAAGGAATTAGTGCTGGGTACTGCCCTCACTAATAAGCGGTCTCTTTTTTAGCCTAACAAAACAAATATCACCGCTTCTGGAGCCACTACGGCTAATGGATATTTTATTATTGTTACGCGACAAGACACACACGGCGGTTTAGCGCCACCGTAAATTAACAGTCTAGTGCAACCGAATAATCTTGATGTACACTTTATTAACATTATAATTTGACAAGATTTTTAAAATGTTGATCGGTGCAGTCGGGGAGCAGGTGACATTAAAAGCTCTGTCAAAGGGTAATCAAATTTTTTTATGTGTACATAATATTGTTAAAATTTATACAAACAAAGTAAGCTCGGTATCGGTTAATTTAAAAAGCCGAAATATTGTTATTTTTTTTTTTTATAAAAATGCAAAAATGTTTAACCGTCATCGTGGTATATTTGATTTATATATTTGCAGTGTATTCGATAGAAAAATTCGTATTCTTTCATTCATACATTATCATAGATAGAAATAGGTAGTAGGTACTATTTGGGGTGAACGATCTCAAACATTATCATTATGGATACGACTGCGGGATTCCTAATTGATATTATTTATTCCAGTAATATTTGAAATCTAGTGGGATTTAATGGTATATCCATATTTTGATAATGTCACGAAATCCCGCAAAATTACACTAGGTACTTATTCCGATCATTGAACATTATGCAACTAACTTTATTTGGTTGTATTTAGTATACAGTTGGATAGAGTGCGGTCTATAGATTTCAGTGTGAGTGTCAAGATGAGTTAATGCTGCTATAAAAGATGTAGTTTTTCACTTGTGTGGTCGTGTTTTTGTAGTCCCGAATACATCGCTTCATCAACGTTGAGATGAAAAGTTACGCGGCCGGTCGCCAAAAGAACTTTAAACTTATTGTATTTTAACTAATTTTTATGCATTTTTTTATTGATACACTTATTTATTTAGGTCTACATAACTTAAATAAATTAAAACTACTACTAATTATATTTACAAAAAATACACGCCGTCCAAGTGGTCGTTTATGCCCGAAACACTGGCGTTATTACCTCGTAGGAAGCTTAGCCGTTGGGCTAAATAAGCGCCAGCTCTTTTGTCTTTAGGTCTACTAAAGCCAAAGCTTCTTAAGCAGATTTATATCATACTTATGTTATAATTTTATGTAAGTCGATAGGTAGTTTTTATATTCCCTCCGAACGTAATTTATCAACATGCTATTTTAATCTGACATAAAAAGTGGTTCATGTGGGTTCGTAACTTATCAAATCGATTGAGCTAATATGCAAAATCCGTACTAATATTAGTTATAAATGTGGAAGTGTGTTTGTTTGTTGGTTTATCCTTTAAATCACGCAAGTACAGAGCAACGATTTTTTGTATGGATAAACTTGAGGACCTTAAGAGAAAATCAAAGAACTCCCGCGGGATTTTAAAAACTAAATCCACGCGGACGAAGTCGCGGGCATCAACTCATTTATTTCATTTATTCATTTAATCATTTATTTTGCATTCATGTATCTACTTACATGTCTAATACTACATGTTTACTTGTGAGCAAGATTACATGAAGCCCCGTCAGGGCGTTGCAAGTTATATCAAATAATTACTCGTACCTAAATAAAATTAAAGTGTCCATCTGTACCTAATGCTAGAATAACTGCCTCTTATTAATTTCATCACATCACATTATTATTGATTTCACAGGTTCCTCAGGTGAGGTGAGTAAATGATTTATATTATACCGAGACATTTGTAGTAAAATACAGTAAAAGCTCTGTATTCGCGGGGGATACGTTCCGCAAATATGCCGCGAATACAGAAACCGTGAATATGGAATGGTAATTTATATGGGATTATAGGGGATACGTTCCTAGGTGACAAAATAAAAAACATTAACTTAAGTTTTTGACCATATTTGATTAATTATTATTTTCAGGTTTAGGCAATGGTTTAAAGAATTTTGTAATTTTTTCTTGCTTGACGCTTTTTAAAAGCTCCTTCAATTCAGACTGATATTCAGCAGTGGCATTAGCAATTTGCCTCATAATAACCTCCTCCTTTTTGGAAGTCGGTTAAAAATAAGACTTTGTTCTATAGACAGATCAGTTTTCATAAAAAAATCACAAAGCTCATTTGCCATTCTTAAACCTTCACTGAGATTTTACAAATATTAGTCCATTTGACGACGCGTTTACAGACGATATTGGGCTTGATGCCTATTGGAATCCTTGTTATTGTTATGTTTACCGATGTACCGATTAGATCCGCGAATAGAGAAATCTAGCCGCGAATATAGGAATTGGGTCGCATTTTTTTAATCCGCGAATAGTGAAAACGCGAATAAAGGAAGCGCGAATAAGGAGCTTTTACTGTAATAAAAAATGTTGATATCAGAGTTCTTTATAGGTACCTACCTACTTACTCGTGGATAAATACCATTAGATATTTAATGCATTTTCTCGGCCTCATCTAAAACCACGTGGACAAAATCGCAGACATCGGGTACTAGATAAATACAGTAATAGCATTATAAAGATCAATATTTTATTTTTGCAATTTGAAATAGATACCCAAAAATTCACTTAATCCCCTAAACTGGTGTTCATAATGTGCAGGTTGTATAAACAGTAACTTGATACTTATGTATTAGGGTAAGCCGACTCAGCGCCGCAGCCCGTACTGCGTCGCTCTTTGGGTAACGTAATCCCTTAGAGTAATGCCTTGCCTGCGGCTCGGGCTTACAAACTTTAAACTCTCAACAACCTACTTTTCAGATGGTTTAAAAGCAACATATTGTACAATAGGTGATTCTTCAAATCGATAATTAAGTAAAGCATATAATCTTAAGTAATTTTTAATGAATTTTAAGTGGGAAAGATAATTCATAAAAATATAAGTATTATGCAAGTATATGCAACGTGACATTGGCGAAGTGCATTGTGCTGAACTGGCACTAAATAAAGCCAGAAAGTTAAAATAACAACAACATCAACATTATGCAAGTACTTTCCTCATGATCAATATGGAAATTGCTCGTATGTATGGACATATGGACATAACAAATCTATCATATAAATATCGGCACTGTCTAAAGAGTAAATTATTTTATTATTAAGAGAATTCTGACTACTTAGGTCTTAGACCATGATTTAATGAGTCCCGCTTTTATAAGAAGTATTTCAACTAGCATTCCTTTTTCAGCCAAAAATTTCTGTTATTAAAAAAACTGATGAAAGAAAATGTAAACTTACATGCATCTCAGCCACTTACTATTTTAATCTCTAATTACTTCGTTGCCACATCGTTAAAATTGCCATAAAGACTTGTCATTACAAATTGGAAAAATGATTAAGTAAGTACGTAGATAATAAAGGTATGAGTTACAATTATTATTATTTATTAACATAACTTGAGCCGCTTACAAATATTATTCCAATAATTATATTATTACTTATATTTAAATTATAATAGCTAACTAATCCTTCTTTCGTAGTCTAGCGCTGGATATTTCAATCGCCTGAAGCCAATGCTTGATCTCCTCTGGGCATTCAGGCTTTACTTCAGCACCAGGGATGTTCTTTAAGAGGGTTTCAGCATCCACATTGATGAGATTCTGGCGGGATAATACTATGGCACGCACAAATCCATCGAACGTCACAAATTTTTGTTCAATGAAAAACGATTTATCATCCCAATACGCCAACTGAAAAATCAAATAAAAAAATTGTAAAAGTAGGTAACTATGTAGATATTATTTTATTCCTTTTCTTATAAATACTTAATATCCCTTATTCAAAATGAAAAGGTAAGAGGTCAGTGAAAGGAATAACCTCCATTGTAATGCAAGGTTTTTATCATTTTATACACGGTGAAATTTTATTCCCCATAAACCCTGAAGGAGGTGAATGTGCTCATGAAACTGAACAACTTTCTCCAAGGAACATAGGTCGAAATATGAAAAAAAAATTGGACCCTCCATACAAAATTGACGATTAGCTGATTGATTTACTATGGGAGGTCCAAAATTTTTTTTTCATATTTCGACCTATGTTCCTTGGGGAAAGTTGTTCAGTTTCATGAGCACATTCACCTCCTTCAGGGTTTACGGGGAATAAAATTTCACCGTGTACATTTTATAAGGGGCCAGATTAAATACATTGAGCAAGATACAGCACATTATAATCTTACTTTCCTGGGTTTATAAATAAGCATGTGCAAGAAACTCTGAAAATAGGTACCTATCAGCCGTGAGGTTGTCTAAGAAAATCAAATTCATATTATGATAGTTTAAAACGTAAGTTTAGTTTATTTGTTAATTAATTCATTCATTGTGTGTCACAAGAAACCACACACACGTTCATTTGGATACGACTTTCATACACAATCGCATGGCAGATTAGTAGGTACATACCTAATAAGTTTTGTTTTAATGCATTCTATTTCTCTGCAGAGTTCAAAGGTTTTCTAATGAATTATGTATATAGTTTACCTTTGTTTCTACTTTGTAGGCGCTGAATATAGGTATGGTCCGTCTGTATCGAATGCTCGAAGCGCCTTGAAGAATATGACCATCGACTGCTTTAATGTTAGAATAGATGCCTGTTCGATCATAGAAATGGAACCGTGCGAAGTCAAGTTCGCGCACATAACGCGCATTGTTCATGTGTCGGAGGAAGATGTCCACATCTTGGGTTGTGCAAAAACCTGAAATATACAAAATGTACAAAATGAATAATAGACCCAACCGAATCCGGCTAAGATGGCTAATCTCCACGGAAATTAGCCATCCAAACAGGTGGGCTTCCTGTTCCCACACTTTCATCAGGGTCACGTTTGTTAAAGTCGACTTCAACAAAGTGACTCTCATGCCGCGTCATCGGAATGCAAACTTCGCACAACGTTTCATCGTTTCTAATTTTTTTTTTTCAGGCCTTTCCTATTTTTTTGTTTACGTACGTTTGTTGAAGTAAGGTGTAGGTAGGTACTTTAACAAGCGTACGTAAACAAAAAAATTACTATTTTTCTTCTTTGTGGTGGCGTCTGAAATCGGGTTTAAAAAGAATTTTTATAAATAGATATTAATAGAAACTAACGAATTAATGGTACTTATACCTACTTGATATGCAAGAATAACTTCTCCCTGCATAACTAGATATAAATTATTATTAAACATTTTTTTTAAATTCAATTCTGGAACGGACTACAAAATATGGAAATGATGCATTCATTGTTCAAGTCTCTTTTTTTGTTTGTTTTCTATACACGGGCAGGAAAATGCCTGAACAATGCCAGCGGACCTTAAGAAATGTAAAAATGTATAATGTATAATCACTGTATAAATATATAATCACTGTATTGTTGCAACCTCAGAATACATAATATTATAATAACTATAAAACATAAAAAAATACGAGACATGTTACTGCTGGCAAATTACCTAATTAGTTTTTGTACGCAAATTAATTAATTGCCCTGGTTGTACACGTAAAGCAGTCACTGGTATATTAATAATTTAAATAAAAATTCATCATAATAATGCCTTATATATTAAAAATAATACGTTTACTCACCGTATATAGTCGTGGCGTCTTTGAGGCCGCTTTTCTTTTGGAATAATCTCCCGATCGCGATAGTGAAAGCGACACGGAGAAAGTAGTTGACGTCCCAGAAAATGTACAACAACGCCACAACCGTTGCTATTATACAGTACATTTTGTTTATATTAAATCAAAGTAAGTAAAGTTTTATATATCATGAGTATAATAACAGAACAAATAACACGTGTTTTATTTGCCGAATGAATGACTGTACTGATGTACCTACGAGTAAAAAGTAGGTACCTACTCTGCGCTTATGCTTAGTGTTGAGGTGAGAACACAATAGCCCCTACCCACTACCTGTTAGGAGCGGCAGAGGTTTGTAAACAGCTTATTATTGCGTCAATGTCAATACCTCGGGTGGCCACTGGTCAACCGGTCGATCGCGATGTACCGGTCGATTGCGGCTATTAGTCGAGTCGATCGTGGCATGACTTTGCAAATCTAGCGGAGGATGCTCAGGCGCAATACCACAGTAAACAGATTTGTTTACTGTGGCTTGACTATGGCAATACTCACACTAATACTCGTATTATGAACAAGTAGGTAGTTAGTAACTAGTTACTATGAATTAAATTTCATGTTTTCCTTTTTAATCGAATAAAAAATACTTCATAAGTAACTTATACTGTTTCATTTATCAAGAAATATATGAAATTGGTAGATCTCACAGGGTTTCGTCAGTAAATAGATCTTAGCTCTAATGAAATTGGCCACCCTTGATCTAATACGGCTGGGTCTGCGGCATAGCATCGATATTAGGATAATTACATTACATACCATAATATAAAAATTATTACAAGGTCTTCAACACCATAAGGTTCAAAATTGCACTGACGGAACTATTAAATGAAATGCGGGTGTCTACGAAACAACTTTATTAGCGACTGAACTCGGTACAATGATGCATGCAAAATTTGAAAGACGTCATTGATACATAATAATTCAGATATGTAGACTGTAACACATTGATATATGATTTAATAAAAATAGATAGTTGGGTCGGTCTTAGACATACCGCCCACCAAAACGATAGTTTTAATTTCTGCTCCGCCCACCATGCCTTAGTCCGCCTCGGCTTCTGTTGGAATTGGTATGATCTTAGATAGAGGTCTCTTCAATTCTCTTTTGCCTTTACATTCCACAGTTACAACTCTCACTAGGTTGTCTGTTCCAGGGTGGAGGTGTTTGATCCTGCCGAGTAGCCATTTTGTAGGGGGCATATCTTCGTCTTTAATAATCACAATATCCCCAACTGCTGGAGATGGTATTGTAACTTGCCACTTATATCTCTGTTGCATCGTGTTGAGATATTCCGTTTGCCACCTGCGCCAAAAGTCTTGTGTCATCCTCTGTATAAGCTGCCATCTAGTAAGAACGCTGATCTTCTTATCAATATAGTTCAGATCGGGTACGCTGATAAGAGGCTCACCAACTAAAAAATGACCAGGTGTCAATGGAGTTTCAGAAGTGTTATCTATTAAGCAGAGTGGACGAGAGTTTAGGCAAGCTTCTATTTGCGCCAAAAGGGTACTCATCTCTTCATAGGTAAGTCTGGTATCTTTGTTCACTCTTGCCAAATGCCTTTTAGCTGATTGAACTCCGCTTCCCATAGACCTCCATATGACGGCATTCTTGGTGGTATAAAATGTGCTGTTGTTCCATCGTTAGCCAGGAGGGCAGAAATTTCTTCTGTTATGTTATCCTGGCCCTTGCGGAAAATATCTCTCAAGTCCTTTGCAGCCTTGACAAAATTCGTCGCATTATCGCTCCACAAGTTTAAGCAATGTCCTCTGCGAGCCACAAAACGGCGAAATGCGGCGATAAATGCCTGAGCAGATAAGTCTGTTACTGCCTCAAGGTGTATGGCACGTGTAGACATACATACAAATAAACATATATATGCCTTTGTGGCATGATGTCCGCGGCCCTTAGACGTCCGAATAAAAACTGGTCCGGCATAATCAACACCACTATTTAAAAATGCTCTGTGTGGATTTACTCTCATAGCTGGTAACTGTCCCATAAATTGATTCCTGGTCTTCGCTTTATCAATTATGCAGGTCTTGCAACAACGTATACATTTTTTGACCGCTGATTTTAAGCCAATGATCCAGAATTTGCTTCGTGTATAAGCCATCATAAGCTGTATCCCGCCGTGAAATGTTTTGATGTGCGCTTCTTTTATTATAAGTTTAGTAATATGTTGATGAGGTGGGATTATAATCGGATGCTTAATTGTCTCCGTTACAGAAGCATTTTCAAGTCTTCCTCCTACTCTAATCAAGCCTTTATCGTCTAGATACGGGGCGTACGTCCTTAGAGAGCTTCGTTTCTTGACTACTCCGTTTTTCCTGAGGTCTTCAATTTCCTGTGAGTAAGCAACGTTTTGATAATATCTTATGCAATCTTCTAGAATCCTTTCTAACTCCTTTGGAGTCAAATGCTTTGGCCTTGTTTCTGATAATTTATGCTTCAACATTCTTCGACAGTACGCTAATACTCGTTTCATTTTTAATATATCTGAGAATCTTTCCCAAATTGGCGTTTCTTCTATATTTATATGGAATGTACCCTTTTCGTTTTTTAATTCTATATTTGTTTGTAGTATATCACAAGTGGCAACGTGGAAGTCTCTTGTATATAACCATTCAGGACCCATCCACCAGAGCTCCAGATCAGCTAGACTACTTGCTTGTACCCCTCTAGTAGCAATGTCAGCGGGATTGTCAGTAGTCTGGACATGTCTCCAAGAACTGTTGCTTATGACGCGAGTAATGTCAGCAACTCTGTTAGCAACAAATGTTTGCCAGCGGCTGGGATGAGCTTGCAACCAAGACAGCACGACCGTTGAGTCTGTCCATGCAAAAATCTTGTCTTTAGGAACATTCAAGAGTTCTCCAAGGTCACTTATAAGCTCTGCCAGTAATGCTGCCGCACAGAGCTCTAGTTTAGGCACTGATAATTGTTTTAAAGGAGCAACCTTGGTGCGTGATGCAATCATTATTACGTGTACTCCTTCATGCTTGTTTTCATTACTGGTGGGAATCATTTCAACAACTCTTAAATAAGCAACAGCCGCGTATGCCTGGGTAGATGCGTCTGCAAACCCGTGTATCTGTACTTCTTTATTATTGCCTTCAGTTTTCAACCATCTCGGTATCGTTATATTTTGCAGATGTGGTAACTCTTCTCTGTACGCTATCCATTCTTCTTTCAAATCTGTTGTTAATTCATCATCCCAACCTAAACTGCAAAGCCACAGTTTTTGAATTAAAACTTTAGCGGTAATGATAACTGGGGCTAGCCATCCAAACGGATCAAATAAGCGAGCGACATCAGAAAGAATGGACCTCTTAGTTACGGGACCATTTATCTTAGGTAAGTTTACCGTTATTTTAAATGCGTCATCCTTTCTATCCCATGTCAATCCAAGAATCTTTATAACCTTATCTAGTTTTATTTCAAGATTGTCTTTTGTATTATTATTCCCCCTTTGTAAATAGTTCAAAACTTCTTCCGAATTACTCGACCATTTTTGCATCTCAAACCCTCCTCTTTTTAGTATTATTTTTAATTCTTTACGCATTTTTTTGGTTAATTCTACATTTTCATTTCCAGCCATTAAGTCATCCATATAAAACATTTTCTTTATAATCGGCGCCGAATCTGGAAATTCTTGTTCTTCATCATCGGCCAGTTGGTGCAAAGTTCGAACGCTTAGAAAAGGTGCTGCTGCCGTTCCGAACGAGACCGTCGTCAAATTGTAGCTTTCCAATTCTTCTTCTATGTTATTTCGCCAGATTATTCTTTGTAAATCGGTATGCTTTTCGGTCATATTTATCATTCTATACATTTTCACTATATCACCAACGACGCATATTTTATGTTTCCGCCAAGCAAGGATTAAACTTCTAAGATCAGGTTGTAGAACAGGCCCAACCATCATGGTGTCATTTAAGGATCGGCCATTTTTTCCCTTTGCAGAAGCGTCGTAGACCACACGGACCTTCGTTGTATCCTTGTCTTCTCGTATTACCGCGTGGTGAGGTAAGTAAATAGCCAATTTAGTATCTGATGAATCTGACTTTTTCATGTGACCCATGTCTTGATATTCTTTGATGACTTTCATGTATTCCCTTTTCAGATGTTCGTCTCTGTGAAATTTCTTCTCTAATTGTTTAAATCTGATTACAGCTTGTTGTTTGGTTTCTCCACATAGCTCAATAGTTTCTTCAATGGTTTGTCTTAAAGGTAAGTTAACTGTATATCTTCCGCTATCTTCTCTTTTTGTTGTTTCCTTATATATCTTTTCACATTGTTCTTCTTCCTTTGTTAAAATTTTTTTCTTCTTATAACACTCAGTCTCTATTTCCCAAAATTTCTTAAGTAGATCATTATCCTCGCGGACTACACTTGTAACGTGCAGTGTTATTACTTGATGATCTGGTACATCCTTGGATTCTTGTTGGCCTGAGAATATCCAACCTAAACTTGTCTTTTGGGCCACTATACCGTCAGGCATTTTCACAAGACCATCTTCTATGATTTGAGAGAATACGTCGGCACCGAGCAAAATGTCGACCTTACCTGGTGTACAATAGGTGGGATCGGCTAACTGCATTGTTTCGATTCCTGTCCAGTTCGTCTTGATGAGCTTCGAGGGTAAGATTGTGGAAATGGTTTTCAGTACGTAAGCTCTTACTGGAATCTCTTTATTCTCCTCAAAACGCGACATAATTGTCATGTTAACTAAGTGTTTGATTGATATCCGAGTTCCTTCACCCACTCCAGAGACTAAACCCTTGATGTTCGTTCTCGACAAGTTCAAAAGTTCCACAGCTCTTGCAGATACGAATGAAGCCTCGGACCCTTGGTCGATAAGAGCACGAAGTGTGTGTTTTTCTCCATCTCTCGCCCTAATCTTAATTTGTGCCGTTGCTAATAACACCTTATGACCGGTTTGTTCCTTTGAAAAATGCGCGTTGGTAATTTTATGTTCTGAGTGTGTTTCTTCGCTTTCATGTTTCTGATCTATTTCTTCAACTCTTTCTTTCTTTTCTTCTTCTTTAGTTTCATTAGATTGGTGTAAAAGAAAATTATGTTTTCTTCTACACAAACGGCACCTACTCTTATTTCTACATAAAAAAACGCTATGGTTTGGAATCAAGCAGTTGAAGCACATGTTGTTCTTTTTTATGAAAGAATGACGCTCTTCTACGGGTTGTTCAATAAATCCTTTACAACTCTGGATATTGTGACCACTAGCTTTACAGTAAGTGCAGACTTGTGACGTACTTGCGGTGACGTGAGCAGACTGAAATATATCCGTTTCATTTTCTTCAGATGTAAGATGGAATGATTTGGACGTAGTTTGCCTTTCTCGAGTTAACGTGGGAGCTATGAGTTCTAAAGTCCGGAACTTGGCTTGAAGAAACTTCTTCATATCTTCCCAGGTAGGCAAATCTTCTCCACTGTCTCTATAGGCTTCTTCTTCCCAGTCCTTTAAAGATTCTGAGTCCAATTTTTGACTCACCAAAAATATTATTACTGGATCCCAAGAATCCGTATTTATTTTCAAATTATTTAAGCTACTCAAACATTCCGTTGTGGTATCCAATATAGCCTTGATTTGACTCGCTGACTGGTTACTTGCCTTTTTCTGCCCAAATAATCTTTTAAATATAGAATTTGTGATCATTCGCTTGTTTCCAAAGCGCTGTTTAAGTAAATCCCAAGCCTGTACATAATTATTTTCTGTTATCTGTATGTTTCGGAGTAGTACTTCCGCCTCTCCCGAAACGCTTGTCTTTAAGTAGTGTAGCTTCTGAACATCATTGATGGAAGTATTGTGGACAAGTGCTAAAAATAAATCTTGAAAAGAAGGCCAATCTTCGTATTTTCCTGAGAAAGTAGGCAGTTGTATACGAGGTAGCTTAGCAAATGACAGCTGACCGTCCTGTGATGTATTAAACAAGGTTAAAGGGTCAGTACCTTTTTGTTGAAGTTTTAATAATGTATCAGACAAATCCGCGTGAATGCATAAGTATACTTCTTCGAATTTATAAAACTCCTCGTTTAAAAAATAAGGCAAAACACCTCTTTCTTCTCTCGGTGTACATCTTGTTAGACTATTATGTGCCTTTTTAAACGTGTCCCAATAATCTTCTATGGATTTTAATCTAGCTTTCACATAACCTTCCGTAAGTCTTTGCTTCGGGCACTTTTTCATGTTCGTCTGTGCCTTTTGTAGCATGTTGGCTACATCTTCGAGAGTCGCTAAATATCCACTTTGTTCCGAAGTTGTTGTGGTCATCTTGACTTCGTAAAACAACAGTAAATAACAAAAACACTCCAAACACGTGAATACGTGTTAATCTAATAATATAATTGTTGTTTACGAGTGCAATCGTAGGTATAGATCCCAATTTTTTACCTGAGAAAGGTTGCCCTTTGTTCTCGAATCGCTTCATTAATAGATAGTTCGTCCTAAAATCCGGTTCGTCTAACCATTATCTTCAACACCATAAGGTTCAAAATTGCACTGACGGAACTATTAAATGAAATGCGGGTGTCTACGAAACAACTTTATTAGCGACTGAACTCGGTACAATGATGCATGCAAAATTTGAAAGACGTCATTGATACATAATAATTCAGATATGTAGACTGTAACACATTGATATATGATTTAATAAAAATAGATAGTTGGGTCGGTCTTAGACACAAGGATTATAGATGATGCTCGCGAAAATTTATTTTTTTACAATGCAGGTAGTTACCTATTTATGTAGTCGATATCTTCCTCGGTTTGACTTGACAATTAGCAAAATATCCTACCATACATTATGAGATTTATGAGGCCAAACTGAAAGGGCCCTTAAGTGATAGCCCAGTGGTTAGGACTGCTGTCCCTATTCAGGGGTCGCAAGTTCGATCAAGTTCGAGTGCCAAGGCACGCACCTCTGACTTTTCGGTGTTAAATGTGAAGCAAGTGCTTCAACGGTGAAGGGAATCATCCTGAGAGTTCTCCATAATGTTCTCAAAGGTGTCAGCTGCCAATTTTTATTGGGCTATCGTAGTGGACTATGGCCTAAAACCTTTATCTGAAAGGAGAGCTGCGCTCAGGAGAGCCGTTAATGAGTTGATGATGATGGTGAAGATGAATCTTCTATAATATAAAAGAGCTAATCTTTGTTCCTAAGTCTCGCACTGGATGCTTCTATCGCCTGCAGCCAATACTTGATTTCCGCTGGGCAAGCAGGTATTGCTTCATCGCCAGGGCTCTTAAAAACTCTGTCCGCGTCCACATTTATGAGGTTTTGCCGTGACAATACTATGGCGCGTACAAATCCATCAAATGTTATGAACTTGTGTTCGATGAAAAACGCTTTATCTTCCCAATATACCAACTGTAAACAAAATATGCAATTCAGTTAGATACTTTACTACATTGTGGAGGTGATCTGTGATAGCCTAGGACAGGATAGGTTAGATGCGGTCTTCTATTCCTAGGATCATCCCAGGGTCTGACACTCCTGCCGTTCAACGCAGCAAGATCCGTAACTCTATTGCTGCGTGATTGAAGGACAAACCAACAAACAAGCACTTTCGCATATATATTACATAATATTACTAAGGAATACCTAGTAGGCATCCGTACCTTCGTTTCTATCTTGTAAGCAGTGAAAAGGGGTATGGTCCGCCTATACCGTATACTGGTTGCACCCTGGAGTAAATGACCACCGGCTAATTTTATCCTAGAGTAAAGTCTTGTTCTAGCATAGAAGTGTACTCTTGCAAAGTCTAGTTCACGAACGTAACGCGCATTGTTCAAATGGTCGAAAAGGAAGTCCACGTCTTGAGTAGTGCAAAAACCTGTAAATACAAGAAAACGTGAAGTAAATAAAGTACCAAGATATTTAGGTATAACTTTACACATTTATTTTGATACTAGTGCAATTGAGTAATGAGATTTTCATACAAAAATATCATTCAAACCAACTTTTCCGGTGGACTTTCCAAGAAAATTTCCTTTCATATAAACCTTGTCACAATTACAACAAACTGCCAAATTGGTCGAGCCGTTCGCAAGTATCTTTGATAGATGCGGCAATTGATTTAGATAAAATTGCAAATAAATAAGTAGGGAATATTATATTTTGAATTAAAGAATCATACGTAATTGAAATAGTTAAATTAAGTTTAAATTTATTTTCCGAGAATTTTACGAGGAATTAAAATAAAAAAATGTAAGCTTACCATAAATAGAAGTCGCGTATTTTAGGCTGCATTTCTTTTGGAAAAATCTTCCGATTAAAACTGTGATAAACATACGAAGAAAATAGTTTACATCAAAGAATATGTACAACAACGCCACAACTGTTACAATTATACAATACATGTTGTTTATACTATTTATTTAAGTATGTGAAATTTATAAATTTTTCAGAGGTTTATTCCCGGATGCGTGTCCACTGATGTGTTTTATCTATCGAATATATAACTTAACTGTACTGCTGTCTGAATATTTAGAGCAAAAAGTAATGAGTAAAAATTATTATCGCTATTATCTGTCGGTGTTATCTGTCTAACGAACGTGTATGACGATTCCGAGTGTCGATTCTCTAAAAATGATTGCATCAGTGTGACGATCGCAATGGCTCTTGATTGACTGAATTTATGGCGTTCTTGCTGCTTCAATGCATTTTAACCAATAGCAGGAGGGTAGGTACCATCCAATCAGAGGTCATTGCGATTGTTACACTGATGCAATCATTTGTAGAGAATCGTCACACCGACTTATCAAGGCTGGCGCACTTTTTTAAATACATTATGTATCAGACATTTATTCATGCAAATGCAGATGCAGCCTAAGATCGAGCGCGCTTGCTTAGAAAATTACAAGATATATCAGTAACTAGGTGAAAATGATCAAGATAATTTAACCACTTAGGTATACCCGTTTTCACCAACGTTCCCTAATTTTAACAGGCTACCTTAAATAAGTTAGGTGATGCTTTCTGTCAATTTCCTTTTCACAAAGCCTTTTCACGAACCTTTAGGGGATAATGACATTGGGTATTTAGGGACTAGAAACTCCTATCTAGGGAATGATTTAGGTGAAAACGGACATTAATCGTGATAGGTAGTAAATATGACATACAATGAGCAAGCTGATACCAATATATTAGGTCCAAACATTTAATTAATTCAGACATCGACTATACACTTTTTGAAAGGAGAGTTACTTAGGAGAGGGAGCGAGTTTTCTTATTGGAAACGAAATATAGAGTAGGTACCTACCTAAAATTCACTTGTTAGATATTATTGCGTTAGGTACCACTGAAAGAATACAAAAAAATAAAGTCTAGCTGTTGAAAGTTAAGTAATTTATTGTTATCTATTAACATTTGGTTAAAATATTTAAAAGTCAGTAAGTTTAAAGATTACCAAAGTTACAAGAATAGATACCAACTTAACATTTTCAGTTTGCATTCCTTAACTTAAAGCTGGAGCTACGCATGCTTCGTAACCAAATTTTTATATATTCCGGACACTGTAAAGCATATATGGGCAACCCCCGGCCCGCGGGCCGCATGCGGCCCGCCTCATGTTTAGATGCGGCCCGCGGAGCATTTTGAAATTAGGCGCGAAAAAAAAATTCTTACTCACGCTACATTTACCTACACATACGCCAACGCCAAGAAAAGAGTTCTAAATATTAATTATGGATTATTTTAAAAATTTCCACTGCTTGTTTTGAGCATATTTCACGTATAAGATTGCAATGTGTACAGTAGCGTAACAATAGGGTGGCAAGACGGCAAAATGCCACGGGCCCCCAGCCTGAAGAGGCCCCCGGTCAGAGTGGGCCAGAAGCACAAGATGATCCTAACATTTATAGCCAATCATGTGAATACGGCTAGTGCCGAGCGATCATTTTCAAAATTAAAATTTATGTAAACTAAATTATTTGGGACAAGAAAGGTTACGCACAGTGGCGGATTTACCAGTGAGTTGACTGGAGGACTCGCTTCGCTCGCGAAAATGTCACTTTCACGTTTCTATTGTAGGTGCTAAGTATGGACTACTAAATGCCGTAATGCAATCATAAAAAATTTCGCGCTCGCTTCGCTCGCGAAAACGTCGCTTTTACGTTGCTGTTGTAGGTGCCAAGAATGGACTACTAAGGACCGTGATGCAAACATAAAAAATTACTCACTCGCTTCGCTCGCAACATTTTCGGTTGTGGATTGGTATTAAAGTAACAAGTTTGGAATAAATACATCATTGAACTTCAGGTACCAACTTCTCAATTCTGATGTGCTTGGTAAGGCCCACCTAAATGGTCAGGATTTAGAAAATATCGGTTGTGGATTGGTATTGCAGGTAGTTAAGTTTCAAGTATAAGAACTAGTGGAGTAGTGACAGAATACAATTTCGCAATAAAAAAATTTTGCGCTTGCTTCGCTCGCTAAAATGTCATTTTTGTTTAGTATGTCATTAGCGCTTTTTCTGAACAAAAAGCCAGAAAAAAGGAATTTTAATCTTTGAAATTTGATACTAATACAAAAATTGTGACATACAGTTCAATGCGCTCTGAATTAAAAGTTTAGAAAATCAAGTAAACTAATGCAATGAATAACAAACATGTTGAAAGTCCGGGTAAATAACAACAAATCTTTTGAACTAATCTTTTTTCACAACCAGATAAAAAATTATTTATTTCTATGGCCCGCAACTTCTATTTCACCCACAAGTTTAGCCCGCCACGTTCCAAAGGTTGCCCATACCTGCTGTAAAGCTTCAGCTGACCCAGGCAAACCTGTCAATAGGGCGGCCATAGTTTCCTTGGAGGTGCCAATACCATATTGTCGAGAGACCAGTAAACATCTCGCTTTGTTGTCATGTAAAGTTATCACTTCGTGTTCAAAGAACAAGCTTCTGTCGTCCCAATATATCAACTGCAATTTTTCATAATCATTATTATAATTTTATAGCCTAATAAATATCTAATAATAAGCTTATATTAATTGGTGTTTCACAAAGAAGGCGGCGCGGCGCGGCGCGTCGGTAAATGTTCAACAAGACTTTATCTATAGTACTTATTTATGCTGAGATCTATAGAGCGTGCTCTAACTCAGCTCAGACTCAAGGTGGAGGTTAAAACGAGACACAAATATGCTCTGACATAAATCTGTTTCGTTTTAATTCTATCTTGAGTCTGAGCTGAGTGTTATTTGTTGACTGTGACTGTGTTAACTTCGTGACCTTTGGTTTACACTGAATCTTCTTTATCAACTGATATAGGTATGTCCACTGCTGGACATATGTCTCTTACATGGACCTCCACAGGCCTCGGTCTTGCGCTGCCTGAATCCAGTGGCTCCCTGTGACTCGTTTGATATCGTCGCTCCACCTAGTGGGGGGTCTACCAACACTGCGCTTCCCGGTGCGGGGTCACCTCACCACTCTAGCATCCTAGCACTGAATGCTTATAAAAACTACAGAATTTTATATCTATTTATCCGTCTATGAAATTGGCTTTACCTTTGTGTTTATTTTATAAGGCACAAACAACGGCACAGGTTCCGTTGACACTGTGAACGTAGCTCCTTGTAAAGACCGTATCCCCAATCGCCTACTGCGACGGTAAATTCCAGTTCGATCGTAGAAATGATATCTCGCAAAATCGATTTCACGAATCAGCCTCGCTGTACGAATCCTTTTAAAACTAAGGTCACAATCTTGAAAGGTACAAACACCTTGAAAAAAAAATTGTTGGTATAAATCTATAAGACCGCCCCTGTGTTAATTAATTAACTCTTAGATATTATTGTAAACTTCGTGTAGCAATAAAGTATTTTCTATCTATCTGTCTATAAGCTAAATCTGAAAAGCCTGAATAACCCAAAGGTGTGGACTGAAAACTAAAAGGTCGCAGGTGCGTTCCCCACCCGTTGCACTTTTGTCGTACCTCCTATAACAGAAGCTTTCCGCTTATATAGAGGGGAGAGGAGAAGCCAAGCTGAACTTGCCTAGTATTCTTTTTTTAATCTTCTCTATAGACGTCAGTTTTTATGACAAGCTGTTGACTGGGATCATCTTTCATCCTAGTCAGCTGTATTATCGTGCTTTTTAGCCATCTACATATATTATACTAGGTCTAGGTACCATATAATCTGTTTCATTAGACAAGACATTAATTTTTATGAATCACTAAATAATTAAATAAGAAATAATGTAAAACAAAAGAATGTAATGTAACAAAGTAGGTAATGTAAAACAAAAGAATAAGAACTTACCATAAACAGTAGTAACGTCACGCAATAGTACATTATTGCAAAGGCAGGGAAGTAGGCAATTGCAGGTCGAGTATGAGTTTGAAGGCCGAGCCGTAGGCGAGGACTTCACTAAATACGAGACAGGCAATTGCCATTTCCCGCCGAGGCATATATAGTGCTTTTCTCAAAAGAATGCAGGGAAATAAAACACTTTTTATATTATACATCCAAATCCATCCGCCATTTTGGTTTAAATCTGGTGGAGTAGGTACAATCAATCTCCATTTCACTCTCTGAACCGTTGGAACTCATTTTGATTATTATTAAATTTATATTTATTAAGTAGGTATGTAAATAACAAATCAAGACGAATTTTCAGCTTTACCGCCAATTTTTTTTTTATTATCTGTGCCGACAGGCAAACGCATTTATGGCTATACAGCCACGTAAACGCAATTTGTAGGTACTAAGCAAAGAGACTATGGTATGCCAAGAATGACAAAAGAGATCCGATCAAGCAGTATTTAGTAACCCCAGCACGCCATTTCATACTGTTGTATGAAACGGCATTACATTACAAAGCTCCTGCAATATTTAAAAAAAAAAACGCTCCGCGAAACAACTGTTTCGCGGAGCGTTGTAATGTTCCAAATTCAAAAAACGCTCTTGCAATGGATTTGATTTTCTTTGTCCGACAATTCGATACTTCGCGTGTTCTTTTTTCGAAAATAATGACAATATTTCCATGCATGTTTGAGAAAAGTGTATTTTTTTCGACAGAGCCGACCACTAAAGACTGTAAATCCAGTCCGAAGAACGTAATTCACATCAAACAAAATATAAATAATACAAATAATTACCATCGAAAAGTATAAGTAGTTAACCATTTTCATCATAGGGAAGGTTTATAACTAAGTATTAAGTATATAGGTCCGTAATAATTTTCGAAAGCGAAGGTATAGGTAGGTACCCATATAAAGGCAAACAAATGAATCGCCTCACGTAGCTAGTCGGTAGGTATGAATAATGAAATTTAAATGAAGTTTTCAGTAAGTAGGTGTACCTACACGTACTCTAGTGTGACACTTTATGACCTCACACAAGTCACTGTAGAATAGACTTCTCACTAGGTACTACTATTTATTTGTATTGACTACTAGCTGTGCCCGCGACTTCGTTCGCGTGGAATAGTGACTTTTCGGGTTGCGGCTCTCAGCGCGCTTTATATAGCCACGAACGCTCAGGCGCGAGGCGTGTAGTACGTACGTTAAAAATGTTCGCCGTGATTCTTTAAATTGACATAACTTTTTTATTTATGAACCGATTGACATGAAATAAACACTAAATGTTAAGTGAAGCTTACTACAATATATTAGTGAAAATCGTATCTAAATCGAATAAGCCGTTTCTGATATTAGCGTGCACAAACACACAGACAAACAGACAAACAGACAAAAAAAAAATTAATTACAATTTCGGGTTCGGCATCGATATAATAACAACCCCTGCTACTTTTTTATATATTTCCATTGTACAGACACCACTTTTCTACAATTTTATTATATGTATATAGATAATAGGTACTGTGTTTAAAGATGTTAAAAAGTAGGTACCTACCCAGCCGCCCTAGCCATATTACAAAAGTGTCGTTTCTATATAAAAAAACATTGGGAGCCCCTGCTTTAGCGTTAGCTATGTAATATAGAGAATATTATATTCTCTTTCCATGATCATTTTAAAAGATACCTAACGCTAAAGCAGGGCCTCCCAAAGTTTTTTTAACGCACGTTCTATCCTTTCAGAAGGGAAGCGTTTAGCGTGATAAAAAAAACTTTGGGAACCCCTGCTCTACAGCGTTAGCGATGATAGAAAGCGATCGCGTTTGTATTGTGGCTAGGGCCGCAGGAAGTTACAAAATCTAATTGAAACAATTTATGCATAAAGTTCTGAAGAATACAGGCCTGAAAAAAGCCTACGTGAAAGATTGATTCCGTAGAACACAGTTAAATTGTGTACCTACATAAAGCAGTTGGCTTTATGTAGGTACATAATTTAGCTGATGCCTGCGACTTCGTCCACGTGGATTTAGTGTTTAAAATCCCGCGAGAACTCTTTAATTTTCCGGGATAACAAGTAGCCTATGTCACTCTCCAGGTCCCCAACTTTACCCATGCAAAAAATCATGTAGCTCTGTTGCAGCTTGATTGAAGGACAAACCAACAAACACACTTTCTTATTTATAATATCAGTAAGGAAGTAAGGATAAGAAACGGAATAGACCTACTGACACAAGATACAGATACGGGATATTGATAAAAGGAAGCACATACCTACCTATTGTTTCCATTTCAGCAAGAGTCATTTAGGCTAACTTGTCTAGGTACGAGTAAAATATCGCGCCAAAATTAATAGACAAAAGTTCCCTCGCAGATAACAATTTTGTTTTAATTCTTACCTTCTTTGAAAAGACTCATAGTGTCCCATGTTTATTTAATGTATTAGATCAGTGTACCAGCTATCTCTATCTTCATTTCGAGTATTGTCACGAATTTGTTATTGTCCGTGATAATAGCCTGCGGTATCACAGGGGGACAGGTCGCATTTAATTTGCTGAGGAACTTTGAGATTTGTATTAATTTGCTGGCTTATTTGTAAGATTCATGATCAGATGTTCATTATGCAGTTAACATCCCACATCTATAAACCTATATGAAATCTTCATCATTAACCTATTATGTTTAGAGAATCTTACATTTTATTCGGCATAATTATTTTTAGCACGTACAGCAAACGTTAAAAAAACAGCCTACAGATGTCTCTTAACTTTTCAGGGTTGTACGACTCAAAAGGGAGATATTTCCAAGTCACCCGAGATTAAATATTAGTTAGCTATATATATTTTTTTAAATATAAATAGCGGACAAACGAGCAGGCAGTTCACCTGATGTTAAGTGATTACCGCCGCCCATGAACACTTGTAGTACCAGAAGCACCACCAATGCGTTGCCGGCTTTTCAGGAATTTATTGGTTCGCCCCTTGAATAACCCCATATTGTAATATTACGTTATATCATAGGAAAATACTTTCAAAACATTACAGTGAAAAATCCTTCTAGTAATTTCAAATAAATATTACTACTTATAAGTTTAACAATGCAATTGAAAATAAATTAATAAGTAAGTACCTAGGTTATAAATAAATTGAACACATTATTTTCTGGTCTGATTAAATTTAATTATTTAACAAAAAATATTACAATTTAAAATTGACAAATAAAATATCTATTTACCGAAGGTGCATAATATAAGTAAGTACATAATTCTTTGGCATTAAAAATATCACATAATATCTTAAAGATATAGGAAAATAATATTATGTAAAACACATTCGTTTATTTACGACAAATGTAGGCTATTTAGTTATAATACATATTATTATTATATAAATTAATAGGTTTTTATGATAGGCAATAAAAATACCTTAAATCAACCGCTAGTAAAATAACATTATTTATTATTAGGTATTATCTAACGCCAATTACATATAGATATCGCAGCTCAGTGATGACTATTGCACTGCCTGCAATCAGGAGCGCAAGATGGCGGGGTGCGGGCATTATGTGGATGCTGCAAGGGCAGCAGCAGCGGTGCCGACAGCGCGGGCAGCGCTGGCAGGGGCACCAGCCACTCCGAGCCGCACACTCGGCCCATGACCAGCGTCGGCAGCAGGGGCGCGCGGGGCCCGACCGGACGGAACGCAGACCAGCGTGACTCGAACTCCTCGGTGCTGGTTACGGAGGCCTCAAATCTGGAACCGCTTGAACCGACGCTTGAGCTTGATTTATCTCGCTGAGCCTATAAAAAAGATAGTATTAGGAACGCGAATGAAATAAAAAAATTTCGCGATTTAAAAGGTATTACTTAAAAAAAAAGACATTAAAAAAACAATGGATTCGACCGCGGAAGGAGTGAATTAAAGAAGTCGGTTAAAGAATAACGCGCTGCGTGTACGTGATTGCGTAAAGACGCCTTCTCTAACGCCGTTTTTCTCTATTCGATGACAAGATAGTCCTTGACTTCAATCTCACCTGATGGTAAGTGACGAGGCAGTCTAAAGATGGTAGCAGGCTAACATGGGAGGGATGTGACAGTGTACCTACATTCACCCATAGCCCTTAATTCGTTCAATATTTGCAATTGCAATTCAATTCGAGTAGGTACATAAAAGTTTTAATAAATTTACATTAATAGCGTTGCAATGCTCGACCGCTCGCAGTAGGTCGTGGTTGCAGCGCCGCAGCACCAGCTCCAGCACGGAGCGCTTCTTGCCCGGGAACAGCTTCCGCAGCATCTCCAGCCCCGCGGAGCTGACGCTGCCGCTCTCTTCACTCACCCCCGCACTGTGTGTAGGTGGAAGGAATAGAATAGAATATTTTTTTATTCAAATAAACTTTTACAAAGTGCTTTCGAATCGTCAAATGAATCTACCACTGGTTCGGAATGTTCCAACCGAGAAGAACCAGCAAGAAACTCGGCGGATATTTAGAATTATAATTATCATAATATGTAACACCATTCCTGCGTATCCCTACCATCATATTAATCTACTAGTTGACTCGCCCCGGCTTCGCAAGGGTAAGCTACAAAACAAGCCCAACAGTAAAAATAGCTGGAGCCTGGAGTTTAGCAATATCAATTACTATATAATTGACAGTCTCTAAATCCCATCAGTTTAGGTGGATACTGTCCCAGCAGCATTAGGATTAAAAGCCGGGATTTTTTTATGGGAACACTGCGACATACATTATGTAGGTATCTTTTAATCCATACTAATTGGTACCTTTAATATGAATTCACAATCGACAATTTCTCAATGTCCACTGTTTTAGGTGAGCAGTACCCAACACCATCAGGATTGAGGAACTGGTGTTCAATTGTCTATTTGTAATTATTGTTTATGGCCAAGACCACTTTCTATAAAGTGGCATAAGTTTAAGTACTATTATTTTTACACACCAGGATCCAGAAGCTCTGCTAGAGGTGCCGGCGGAGTCCGGTGTCGCACTGCAGCAATCAGGAAGAGAGTCGCTCGTCTCGCTGTCGATGTGGATTGGCTGAAAATAATACTAGCCTGACTATCTATTGGAAGCTTCGCAAAAAAGACACGGAGCTAATTTCTCCTGCCAATTGCGTGTCAGACCAGACCACGTGTTGCCTGTTCCGTAGTTGCCTGTCACCACAGATGGGGGGTTATGTGTGCCTGTCACAATATTATGCGTACTTGGAATTGTACACTGTACAAATACTGTAGGTACTATATTGTATGTAATTTTCATCATAAAATGTTTTTTACATTTTAAAATAACATCACAAAGTAACAATGCGTCTAGTTATATTTTTTTTTATTTTTATCGCTTACGTCATTTTACGTGGAGGGACCCAAAATAAGTTTTTTTTTTTAAATTTTATTGTACCTACAACTTTATCGGCGTGATTAATAAATAATCTTAACAAACAGACTCTCTTGAAACAGCTCTTCAGTACCAATAGTCTTTGCGCGACTTGGCGAAACTATAAGGGTTACTGAAAAAAATATTAGCCAAGCTGAACAATAATACTTTTCTCCTTTCCTCTCCCCTCCAAATAAGTAAGAAACTTGTGTTAGAGGTAGGTAGGTCCAACAGTAGCGTTACGAGTGCTGCCTGTTTTTTTTTTCAAATATGTAATTAAAACTTGATCTCTACTGCAAAAATGAAATCTGCATCTGAAGATTTACCATTACATTAAAACAACTTAATATGAAGCTTACAGTTTGATCGTCCGCAGCAGAGTCGGGCTCAGGTCCGGGGCTAGGGCAGGGCCCGGTGACCCGCATGCCGTAGATCCGGCCCGGCGGCAACGCCTCCAACGCTGTGCCACTCTGCACCGACGCCAAATGCAGTGCAATCTTGTCCTCGGCAGCTTGTTGCCTCTTCAAGGCGACCTGATTAAAAATCACTAAATGAGGGTAGAGAATGAGAGAGGGTCGTGCTGTAAGGAGAGCATACTTGGGTCACCTAATAGGAAAACGCCCCGTTGGACGACCCAGGTATCGCTGGGTGGACGAATTGACAAAAGACCTGCAAGCTTTCAATACACCCGATTGACATGAAGCGGCGCAGGACAGGCATGAATGGCAGCTGCTCGTGTTGGAGGCCAAGATCCTCTTTGGGTCACAAGTAAGTAGGAGTAAGTAAGGCACCTATTATTTTCACATCGTAGTCTCTTATAATTATGTCACCATAAGGTAAGCGTCGCGCATCGGTTTCATCGTTTCTATTTAAGCCGCCCGACTTCAACAAACGTGTACAAAATAAAATTATTTTTATACTTTGTAATGGCGTTCGAAGTCGGTTTTTTGAAAAGAATTTTTATTTGCTTAATTAAGTACCTAATTTCATTTCTATTTTTAACCGACTTCCAAAAAGGAGGAGGTTATCAATTCTACTTATTTACATAGGTTCATGTGCTGCTAAACATACCCAAGTGTATGTTCGTCGGACTTGAACAAAATTGTTATTGAATAAATATATAATTAAAACTATCTTTTGGGAATTGTGGGATAGCTACGTGAGGTCTCAGTTCGGGGCGAACCACTAGTATAGATAGATATAGGTAGGTACATACTCGTATTTGCTAGAGTCCTACGACCTAATGCTACGGCCTACAGAAATTGAAAGATCGATCGGTTTCCTTACTATACATATAAATCAATTTAGCAGAAAATCAATGACAAACAGACAACTGTTTGTGTTTGGTGAGCGGTCACCCGGGGGAGTCGGCCGGCACCGCCGCACCCGGGGCGGTCGCCGCCTCATTGGAAACGACAACAAAACTTGATCCCTACAAATCAAATATAGACTGCAACGGAATACGTAATACTTATTAATAAAATTGAGTTAAATACGAGTAAATAGTAACACTTATAAGAGTAGGTACGTGTGTATAAAATAAACTATGACCATCGCTTGATACAAAGGAATGCAGACTATGAATTAGCTACATTCATAATTATGAAATTAAAATTAAAAGGCAAAAGATTTAGCCTAATGATAGTCTAAATCTTTTGCACAGATACGTTTTACGAAAAAACGTATAAACTTTTGGGTGCATATTATGTCAACAAGTGTTTTCGTATTTGTATTTTTTTTTAAAGAATATTAGCCAAGATAAACTTCACTAATATTCTCCTCTCCTCTCCAAGGAAGCGGAGGAAGCTTGTGTCAGGAATGGGCAGTTTTCAGTCCCGCGCTCCTTTAACCGTTAGTTAGGCTCTAAAAAATTTAAAAAAATTAAATTACGCCGTAAATTCGCCCTAGATGTGATTTCTAAGTACGGCAAAATCTGGTACAGCTACAGCCTAGCAATAGTTCGGGTGTTAGTCCGGTTGACCGAGCTCGGGCTACTTTTCAGTGGCCTTTAGTAATTTTCAATTAGTTCGGTTGAAGGTTTTAATAATTACGAATCTGCAAACGATGCATTTTACAGGGATGAGGTTATAAAAACATAGAAAAAAACATTATTTGTATTATTCCCTATTACTGTACTCTGGTACAAATCGTAAAATTGCCGTAGATGTGACGAACGCAGACTTTATACTCGCTTTAAAAGCAGATTAAAAAAAGAACTAAATATCACACAGATTCTGCTTGAAAGTGGAAGGACATCGACAGCGATGCATTACTGAACAAACCGATCGATGTTCATCCGGCGTCTACCGTAAACACGTGCCACTTGTTTAAATAAACCCCGGCACCACATTAGCAGGGCTCGATTACACTACATTAAAACACATTAACGCTTACGTTGCATGTTATTCCTAAATTAGGTAACGTATTCAATATGTAGGTACCTATTCGAATTGATGCCCGCGCTTCGTTCACATGGATATTCAGGAATCTAAAGTAGGTAGAGCAAATCACTCCTCATTCCTCAATAATAAAATTTATACTTACTTATTTTTTCACACTCACTTTGCTTGCGAAAATGTCATTTTGATTTAAATTGATATTGTAGGTACCAAGTATAAACTACATAGTGGCGCAGTGCAATCAATTTCTCGCTCGCTTCGCTCGCAACAACACTGGTGAAAATATAATTAAGTTTCCATTTTGATTGTGCGCCTACTACAGGGTGACAAGACATTGAAAGCACACGGGCGCTACATGGGCTAAAGACGGCCCTGATAGTTGGGTTGTAAAAATAATCTAGGAAATACTTAACACAAAATTGGAGAGATCGGTAGGGGCGGCATAATTTGAATAGACTACTGGCAGAAAATTTGTAAATCGGCCACTGTCAAAAAGTGTCAACTTCTACAAATAAATAACATAATAGACTCATAGAAGAACTACGTCTTTTACTTTGTAGAAACTTCGTTCAGGTAGATTTAAATTTTTAGAGATCTCGTCGAAGAAAAGAAAAACACAGGCATTTAATTTTATATTATACTAGCTTTACCCCGCGGCTTCGCTCACGTTAAGTTCGATTATTCCAACCCCTATTTTATCCCTTTAGGGGTTGAATTTTCAAAAATCCTTTTGTCAAGGACAACATAAATGTAGGCTTTAATGTAGGTATAGCTCTTTGACATGTTCCATGTTGACAGCTAGAGTTGTTTGTACCTAGTCTGTGTCTATTATTGTATTGTAAATTGCTATTTGATTGCTATGATTAAAATATAGATTTAACAAGTACTTTGGGTTTAATTAATAAGTAATCACCCAATTACATGGTGCCGAAACCCGTAGCAGTGTTGAAACTAAAAACGTTTTGCTACCGAAATAATGGAGTAAATAAAAAAAACCGACGACTGTTTCAAGTGCTAGTCGAAAATTCCAAAAATGGCGGAATCACAATCCAATTGCATAAAACCACCGAAACACTTAGCGGTGTCCTCAGAAAATGTATATACAGCCTGGAAATCGTGGTACCAGCAGTTTCAGTGGTATGCCACGGCGACAAATCTGGATGCGAAAAAACCCGCAGTTCAAGTGGCCATATTTATGTCGTGCATTGGACCCGACGCCGCAGTGATCTACAACACTTTTAATTTGTCAGAAACGGAGGCAAATTCCTTAGCGACTGTAACAGAACGATTCATCAATCATTTCACTCCACAAATTAACGAAACTTATGAACGATATACTTTCAATTCAATTGTACAACAGGAAGGACAAACTTTCGACGAGTTTTTAACTAAACTTAAAAGCAAAGTGAGAACGTGTGGATATGGCGCGTTAGAAGAAAGTATTATACGTGACCGCATAGTTTTGGGAACATTAAGCGATACAGTAAGAGAGAAATTACTTGCAGAACCCAAACTCAATCTACAAAGAACAATTGATATCTGTCGCTCGGTGGAACAGGCAAAAAACCAAGTCAAAACAATGAAACAAACTCCAACAGTAGAAGCTATTACATACAATTCTAAAACCAAAAGAACCATAACAAAAAAAGCTACAGAAAAAGAATTATTTCAGTGTGGACGGTGTGATACTAAACATGGGCCACGAGCTTGCCCAGCCTTTGGAAAAGTCTGTAGACTATGTAAGAAGAGAAACCATTTTCCGAAGTGCTGCAAAGCCCAAAAAGTTAACACAGTAACAGCACAAGATAGTGCAGCAAGTTCCGATGAGGATAGTTATTCAGACTTGTTTGTAGCTTCGTTAGAAAAAAATAGTGATGTTGACACAGAAGATTGGTATGAAAAAGCATTGCTGTCAGGCAAGACAACATTAAAATTTAAATTAGACTCTGGTAGCCAATGCAATGTCATTACTAAAGCGATAATTGACAAAATTAAAGAAAAAATTAAACCATCATCAACGAGATTTCTCACATCATTTTCTAATCATAAGATGTTGGTACTTGGTGAAGCAAATATTGAGACTCAAATCAAGGACATAAAACTATATGTCAAATATATGATTGTTGAAAATAATGTCAGTCCAATATTGGGCAAAGCAACATGTATTAAGTTTGGCCTCATCAAAAGACTGGATATGTTGTCAGCTGAGGATGATCTCTATGATGGAATAGGATGTCTGAAACAATTTCAATATGATATAGATCTAATAGAGGATCCTAAATTGCCCATATGTCCAGCGAGAAAAATACCACATACACTTAGAGAACAAGTTAAAAATGAGTTAGATAGCATGGTTGCTCAGGAAATAATAATACCAGTTACCAAACCAACGCCAGCAGTGTCTCCGATGGTAGTTGTCAGGAAAAACAATAAAATAAGACTTTGCATAGACCCATCAGCTATTAATAAAAATCTTAAAAGAAGACATTATCCATTAAATACAATTGAGGAGATAGCAGCACGAATTAATGGATCTAAATGGTTTACATTATTAGACTGCAAAAAGGGGTTCTGGCAACTCAAAGTTACCCCTCGCACTTCTGATTACTTAACATTTAGCACACCATTTGGAAGGTACTCTTGCCTAAGAATGCCGTTTGGGCTTGCTTCAGCCCCAGAAGTATTTCAACAAGTTATGAGTTCTTTACTGGCAGATATGAAGAATGTGGAAGTATCTATGGATGATGTACTCATACATGCCTCAACAAAAGAAGAGTTAGAAAACCTAACAAAACAGGTATTCGAAAAATATAGAAAGTCAGGCCTAAAACTAAATAAAGAAAAATGTGTTTTCAAGGTACAGACAGTAAAGTTTTTGGGACATATTGTCAGCAGTGATGGACTTAAACCAGATCCGGAAAAATTAGAAACTATTAATAAAATTAAGAGGCCAGAAAACGTAAAGGAATTGCAAAGATTTCTGGGCTTGATCACTTACCTATCTAAATTCATAAAAAATATGGCTGATTTGACAAGTCCACTAAGAATACTTTTGCAGAAAAATGTAGACTGGTTCTGGGATGTAGATCAAGAAAATGCATTCATAAAGCTAAAAAAAGTGCTGCAGAAACCACCGGTATTAGGTTATTATGATCCCAAGCTCCCAATTCTATTGTCTGTGGATGCAAGCAGCTATGCATGTGGAGGAGTAATGTTACAAGACAATAAACCAATAGCCTACTGTGCTAAAGCATTTACCAAAACGGAACAGGGATATAGCCAGTTGGAGAAAGAAGCAAATGCTATATTAGTAGCCTGCAAAAAGTTTCACAACTACATATGGGGCTGTAAAGACCTAACTATAGAATCAGACCATAAACCATTAGAAACTATCTTCAAAAAACCACTAGTGGAGGCTCCACCCAGGCTGCAACGAATTTTGTACCAAATTTTACCCTACAATCCGAGAATTATTTATAAAAAAGGGAAGGAAATGTATGTTGCAGATACACTAAGTAGAGATTGCCAAGACTTGAGTGCTGAAGAATTGGATAATGGCCTACAAATATGCATAGTGATTCCATTCTCTAATCGACGCAAAAATGAACTGAAAAATGAAATACAAAATAATAAGGAACTAACAGAGTTGAAACAAATTATATTAAAAGGTTGGCCGAGAAGCATTCATGAGCTAGAAGGTGAATTGAAAAAATATTGGTATTATAGAGAAACACTTAGTGTTCACAATGACATGATTTTCAAAAATGATAGAGTGTTAGTACCAAAAACATTAGTGCCATTAGTAATGAAAAATTGCCATCTCAGCCATAAAGGTATACAGGGTACACTGAGACTGGCAAGAGATAGCGTATTCTGGCCAGATATGACCAAAGATCTTACAGATTATGTAAAAAACTGTAGAGTTTGTAATAAGTTACAAAAAGATAATGCAATGGAACCTATTTTAATTCAAGAAGTTCCTAAATTACCATGGAGTGTAGTTGCCTCAGATCTCTTTCATTTAAAAGGGAAAGACTACATATTAATTGCAGATTCCTATTCGGGATATTTTGATTTTAAAGAACTGACCGCTATAAATAGCAATTCAGTCATTAAAGAGTTAAAGACATGGTTTGCGATATTTGGAATACCAGAGATATTGCAATCTGATGGAGGAAGACAGTATGACTGTGACGAATTTCGCAAATTTGCAAAGGAATGGAATTTTGCACATCGAATATCCAGCCCCCATTTTCCCAGATCAAATGGGTTAGCAGAGCGGTATGTACAAGAAGCAAAGAACTTGCTGATGAAGTGCATGGAAGAACAATCAGATGTGCAACTAGCTCTCCTACATCATCGAAACACACCACGGCCTGAGCTTGGGTCACCAGCTCAACGGCTAATGAGTCGTAGAACCAGAACATTATTACTAACAAATGAGAAACTCTTAAGACCAAAAATTATAAAAAAGGTTTCTTACAATATAGGAAAAAATAAAGAAATGGAAAAGTTACATGGAGACAGAGGTAAAAAAGAGATGACAAAATATAGACCAGGGGAAACTGTGTTGGTACGACAGAGTCACAAACAATGGATGCCAGCCAAAATCATATCACAATCAGCAGAAGGGCCACGCTCTTATATTGTGAAGACACAAGATGGAAGCAGTATCCTTAGAAGAAATACATGGCATCTCAAGAAGTCCAATGAAATATATGAACCAAAGGAAAATAACTCAGTGCTCTGGGATGTTCCGGCAGACTTTGGGGGTGATAATAGGTCCACACAGGAAGAGAGCCCGGAGACTGAGCCATTGGAGAGCACAGACATGCCAACCACCACTAGAAGTGGAAGAGTGGTAAGGTTACCAGCAAGATACAAGGATTAAATAATTTGAAAAATGCAAAATAAGGGGGATGTCAAGGACAACATAAATGTAGGCTTTAATGTAGGTATAGCTCTTTGACATGTTCCATGTTGACAGCTAGAGTTGTTTGTACCTAGTCTGTGTCTATTATTGTATTGTAAATTGCTATTTGATTGCTATGATTAAAATATAGATTTAACAAGTACTTTGGGTTTAATTAATAAGTAATCACCCAATTACACCTTTCTTAGCGGACACCTACGTTATAACTTATAACAGCTATCTACATGCAAAATTTCAGCCTGATCCATCCAGTAGTTTCAGCTGTGCGTTGATAGATCAGTCAGTCAGTCAGTCAGTCAGTCAGTCACCTTTGTCTTTTATATATTTAGATTTAGACTAACTTTTGCCCGCAGCTTCGCTTACGTTAAGCCGGCAACGCATTGGTATTTGGTAGTGCCTCAGGCAGGTGCTACAAATGTTCATAATCGGTGGTAATCACTTAACATCAGGTGAACCGCCTGCTCGTTTGCTCGCTAATAAAAAAAAAAGTTCGGTTTTTCAAACCCCTATTTTATCCTTTTTTATTTTTTTAAAAAAATCATTTTTAGTGGACTTCTGCGATAGCTATCTCGGCAAACAGCCCGATCCGTTCAGCGATAAGACCAGTGTAGTCAGTCACCTTTGCCTTTTACATATTTAAAAGATTTGTTACTAAGACTTGCATAGATGTATGCGGCTCGTGACGCTCTTTTCAGCCGACGGACTTTGGTAGTATATTTTATTTGCCGGATCCACTGGATCGATAACTTCATGAAGGTACGTGTTCCATACGATTTATTCTTAGCTACACCTACTAGGTATTCTGTGGCATACACTTACTTTTGTAATAAAACTGTAACTGAACGAATTCTGTGCATCCTTACTTCACTACATAGTATAGAAGTCGGTTAAAAACAAAGTCGCTTTCTCTGTCCCTATGTATGCTTAAATCTTTAAAACTACGCAACGGATTTTGATGCGGTTTTTTTTAATAGATAGAGTGATTGAAGAGGAAGGTTTATATTATGTATAATAACATCCATTACCTAACAGTGAATGACATTGGCTATATATTTTATACCCGTGCGAAGCCGGAGTGGGCCGCTAGTAATATTATGAATGCGAAATTGTGTTTACTTTTTAGTTTGTCCTTCAATCACGCATCAAATTGAGTAACGGGTCGATGTTATTTTTTTGCATGGGTGGGATATCTAGTGCAGGACCGGGAGAATGATCTAGACTTTTATTCTGCAAAACAGGGCTCCCTCGGGATTTATAAAACCCTAACTTCACGCGGACGAAGTCGCGGGCAAAGACAAATTTAACAAGTTCAGAAAAATTATGGCTTAGATCCATCTCGATCACGTTAGCTTTCAAATAGAAAAAAAAACAAGGGAACAGACTGGACACACAAATACAAACGTCAAAATAACACCCCTCTTTTTCCGTCGGGGGTTAAAAATTCTTTACAAAATAACGATTTCAAACGCATAGGTAGGTAGGTATTAATAGATATCGACCTATACGCAGAATAGAGTTACTTCTGCAAAATCCCTACTTTACAGGAGAGCGATTTGAAGTTTGTCTTGCCTGTAACTTTTTTCGTTATTTTTCTAGAGAATTGATTCTCATAGTATACTTTTGGAACATTATTATGCATTGATTACTATCAATAAACTCAATGCAAAACCCATAATTTGGAATTTAGGAGGTTCTATATGCATATGTGACGATTTTTTGCGGATGTCTCCATGTTCTATATGTATATGTAACCTTATACTTGGGAAAAGTGTTCGTACCATGTCTGTATATAACTTTTTTTTATGGAAATACTAATCTTCAAACGGTCTTATTTGCTGTAAAGGATGAAATATAAATACAAAATAAACAGTATTTCTTATTTCATAATAACACATTTATTAGTAAAAAAAATTGAACATAATTTGACTAATTTTTTTAATTACTAAGCATGTACCTACTATAAAATTGTCTTACAAAAAAATGTAAAAATTAACCTATTTTACCCCCTTAGGGGTTGAATTTTCAAAAATTCTTTCTTAGCGGATGCCTACGTCATAACAGCTATCTGTATGTCTTTCAGCCCGATCCATCCAGTGTTTTGAGCAATGTGATGATGATGAGTCAGTCAGTCAATTAGTCACCTTATCCTTTTATATATATAGGAAATTAAATTTAGGAACTATTATATATACTCAAAATGAAACTAATAAATAACTAACATAAAACATAAACATAAATAACGTATTAGGAACTATTATTTAGCATTAATAATAATCCTATTATAGAAAACTCGAATAAAACCAACGAAATAAAATTGCTACAAGGACAATATAATATAAGTTCTTTCAGGAGTTTTAAAAATAGTACAACCGAATATTGGCAAACAAAAAGATTTAAAAACATTTTCTCTATTTTCCACAATTTTTCTGTGCGATTTATTATTGGCAATCAATAAGAAATCAATCATATCTAAGTTCTTCTTTGACTGAGCGTTATCCCACTAGGTGGGGTCCGCTTTCCGGCATGCTTTTGCCCACTTTGCCCGGTCTTGTGCATCCAATTTTCTTAATTTATTGGCTCTCATATCGGCGCCTACGAGGTCCAGCCAGCGCTTTCTTGGACGGTCGCGAGATTTAGCTCCAGGGACGGCGATGTTAAGACATCTATTACCGACGTAGCTTTGTAGTTTCCGTGCTACATGACCATACCATCTTAGATGGGCTTCTTGCAGCTTATCTCCGATGTCACGGACACTGAGCCTGCCGCGGATGTGATCGTTGCGTTTCCGATCGCAACGTGTAACATATCTAAGTTATTTATGTCCATATTATTAATATTTTAATTGAATAGATATTTTAAATCACGAAGAAAATAATATTGTGATGGCAGAGATCCACTGGGTACCGCGCAAAATGAAAATTTTAAATCAATCAAAATAATGAATTTGTAAAGAAGATGCGGCACATCATCATCTCTAGAGTCGTTAGGCGCACTGTAAGAGTTAGTTGTAGATGGTGATTGCGTCCAGTGATCATCATAGTGGTTAGAATAAAAGGCATCACGACAATTTATGCGTATTTAACGGAGAAGGCATGGGAGTCGGTACACATTTTGGTGATGATATTCAAGACAAATTACCACAGCTAACAGCAGGGGAATTTTCAAAGTTGGACCGAGTTAAAAGTGTTAGGTCTAGTTGTTGCAATTGCAGGCGACGGTAGACATTATTTTATTATATTTTATAGAATTTTCAGCAACATGGTGCAGCCTTATGGCTAGTTTTGTCAGTAGCAAAAACTGGTATTTATCATTATATGCCGGCTGCAGTATAGATAATCGACTTTCTCTTACAGCTCCATCTGATATATCAATCTTCCCATATATCAGGGACCTCTTGCCTAATTTTTTCAGCTCCCTGTGGTAGTGCTGTTATTGTACAAGCCATTTGACACTAGCTATTGACACTGCCATTTTCTGAAAACAAAAATTAACATCATTAAAACGTTAAAGCAATTAACTACAGAAAACAGGTCTAAATAGTTTTATGTAGTTTTTTTATAAATACTTAACATAAAAACAATTATTAATTTTAGGCTTTTATGGTAGTTTTCAGTTGAATAAGGATATATATCTCAATGTCAAACCAAGAATAAATGAATATATACACATATACCTCATAATTTCAAAATAATTTCCCTCGAACAAAGTAACTTGTGCACATTGTCCCGATATTTTTTACATGATTTCCGAATAATAAAGTAGTATGGCAAAATAATTAATATTATTGATTACTTATTAAAATGTATGAATTAATGTTTAATAGGTGTAATGAATTGATATTTCTTTTTTTGATTGTTTTTTGTAGTAAAATCTAATATTCAGAGGTATAATGTTCTATATGAATGTGGAACCGTTTAACTTAATTATTTAGCTTTAAAAATATATATCTGTAAAAATTATTATATACAACTATCTAAGAGCAATCTATGTAATATAATTACAAAGCTGAAGAAAGAAAATTCCATTCACTTACCTGGAACATCCATTTTTCCATTTTTTTTATCTCCACGGCATTTGTCGTATTACTATATTCAATTTTTTTTGGCTTTAACGAAGGGAAGATCATATGTTTTGAGCGTGTATTTTTAAGTTTGAGCACATATAATAAAAAATAATAACAAAATTAACACGAAAATAGCAGATAAAAGTGTGAGCGTGTGCACACTATCATTTCGGAGAACATGAATACAACTGCAGATGGGACCCTCCGATCGCGCTGATCAGGACAGTGAATACTGACACTTGTGCTGTCGGGCCCTTCTTCTTTGGGGAAAATAAACTACATGTACCTTTATTCGACTGGTATCTTTGAATCTACATAACTTTTTAAAATTTTGATTTCACTAGTAAATATTAGAGATCTTTTTAGGCTTAAAAATGCAATAAAAAAATTTTGTGCCATAATCATATATAACTCTATTCTACGTATAGGTCGATATGTTTAAAAACAAATAAGCAGTGTATGTTTGGAACTAATACCAAGAGGCGCGTCGGCGCGTCGATTTAGTCGTTTCTTTTTCTTATTCTAAGCTTTTTAGCTACGCTTTCACGCCTAAACCGCTGTATCAATTTTGATGATTTTTGATATAAAGGTATAGAGATAGATTGGACCTTGAGGAAGGAAGGACCTAGGCTACTTTTTGTTGCAAAATAAAACTCAATGGTTAAATAGGGGATGATAATTTTTGTTAATTTTACCTAATAAGGTAGGTACTATACTTAAATGCGAAAGTTTGGATGTACCTACTTATGGATGTTTGTAACTCAATCACGCCGCAACGACTAAACCGCTTTGGCTGGCACAAAGATGGATAATAATAAATAATTTGTCTGCAATAACACATAGGCTACTCTTGATCCTGGAAAATAAGAGAGTTGCCGCTAGAATTAAAATACTAAAGTATTTTAATTCTAGCGGATAGAATTAAAATACTAAAGTATTTTAATTCTATCCACGCGAACGAAGTTACGGGCATCGACTAGTATCTAACTCATATTATAAATGCGAAAGTATGTTTGTTTGTTGGTTTGCTCTTCAATCACGCTGCAACAGAGCTACGGATCGATCTGATTTTTTGCATGTGTATAATTGAGGATTTGGACATAGGCTACTTTTAATCCCAGAAAAATCAGAGTTCCACGAGATTTTAAAAACTAAATCTTTGCGGACATCAGATAGTAGATACTTATTTATTATATGTACCTTACCTGAGCAGCCATTATCCTCTGCCGTTCTTTTATCAGTCCACATTTGGGACACTGGCAGTCTCGATACGCGCAGGCCTTCTTGTGACCCCGAAGACTGGAAATGAGTCCGTGGTTTCGACACCGAGCGCACTTCGGGACTCTAGCACGACCGTTATTCATTTTGTAATCAAAACAACAACAAAAAATAGTCTTTTATAACAATTTCATTCAACTTTTGTTATCCACCTTTACAATCAAAGACGTATTTTAAAAACGATAGTTATAAACTCGAGATTAAATTTTTTTTTTAACAAAAATAGTTTAAGTGATAACAATCATCGCAAAGGGCAATCAGCATATTATCAAAAAACGTAATTAATAGTTTCGCCCGCCCACACAACACTCCATCGAGAAACTATCCATAAGCTTGAGTGTTTATTTCGAAACACTAAGACGGTAGGCGTCGCTACAATTGGCTTGTATCCATAACGTGTAAACCTCAACCCCATATCATAGGAGATAAAGTCAAGTTCCTGAAATCGTAGCAGCATCCCGTTTATCTCAATCCGCCCCCGCACGGGTTCGGACCAATCACAGGGCGCTATTCTCGCTATTGGTTACAATTGGAGTCGGAAAAACAACGGAAACTGTTCAGTGTAGCTCTTGGCTTGTATTTCAGTTGTAAAAGCAACAAAAAATGTATTACGATGTTCTGTATTGTTTACTTGAGAGTTACGTATTACCTTTATAAATACAGCTACATAGCTACCGCCTAGGTACCTACATCTAAATTATTAATAGGCAAAAAATTACCCTACTTAGGTCTAGGTATTTATTTAGATAGAAAGAGAATAATAAATATATTTTGTACCAACCAAGCAGATAGGTACTTCTCATGTTGTTTGTTAATAAGCCTCAATAGCCCAATAGATAATATTTATAAGATTCAATAGCCCAACGGTTAAAGGTGCGGACTGAAAACTGAAAGGTCGCAGTTTCGAACCCCACCCGTTGCACTATTGTCGTACCTACTTCAAGCACAAGCTTTCCGCCTATTTGGAGGGGAAAGGAGGATATAAGTCAACTTCAGTTTGACTGATATTGTTTTTTGTGTTTTTTTTCCCACCCACTGGTAGTGGGTTCTGCAGTCTACTATAATGCGTACGTAAAACACTCTACTTTTAGTACTTATACCTAAGAAATTAAATTAAGATTTATCATCGTCTTAATGTCTTGATGGTAATAAATAGTTATGTAAAAATATTACATTGTACCTACCTACCTGCTTTATACCTACAAGGAAGTCTAATATTTTGTAAAAACCAACACATTAGGTACCTAAGTGTAGACCGTATTTAGTAAAAGCGATGCTCTGCTTATAAAACACCGTAAGTAGACCTAAAAGATAAATGAATTCTTAGTTAAGATGAGAGCTTATATCTGCATATTTACTGTTATACCTATCAACCGTTCAAAAAAAAGACACTCGTTCTCCAGCACCATGCCAGCATTACTCAGTAACACTTAACGAAACAACATAGGTATTTTATCATAAACACAATATCTATATATATAAACTAGTAGGGCGCGTGGGTGCGCGGCTCGCTAAAGCGAACCGCGGTTTTTCTGACCACCAAGCAGGCCTTCGGGTCTTAATCATCTTTTTCTAAGGAACTACTCTTCCATCTTTCAGTCTCTGAGATATAAACCGACGAAAATTGTATGACCCCCACCTTGAATCCGCCATTTTGGTGTTTTTTTTTCAGCTCACTGCTAATTGGATGAAGTTTCGAGTAACTTTTGTTTGAAGACCCCCCATCTATCTTCAATACCCTGACCGTACTCCTCACCCGTCTCTGAAATCCTCAATCATCAGGTCACTCCATATTTTTCCTCCGAAGGAATTTTTGTCCTCTATACGAAACCATCAGAAATTTGGAAAAGAAACCTTATCAAAGTCTTGCATATATTTTGTATGAAAAAGTAAATTCCGCCATCTTGAATTTTTTTCTATTCATCAAGTTGAATTTCAAGTACTGATCATCTTTTTCCAAGAAACCACTCTTCCACCATTTATAGTCTCCGAGATAGACACCGTCGAAATTTGTAGGGCCGCCATCTTGAATCCGCCATTTTGAATTTTTTTTCAGCTCCCTGCTAATTGGATGAGGTTTCGAGTAACTTTTGTTTGAACACTCCCCACCTATCTTCGATATCCTGGCCGTGCTCCTCACCCGTCTCCGAAATCCTCAATCATCAGCTCTCTCCATATTTTTCCTCCAAATAAATTTTTGTCCTCTATACGAAACCATCAGAAATTTTGAAAAGGAGCCGCATAAAGTCTTGCATATATTTTGTATGGAAAAAAATAAATTCCGCCATCTTGAATTTTTTTTCTATTTATCAAGTGGATCTTCAGCTCCTGATCATCTTTTTCTAAGAAACTACTCTTCCATCTCTTATAGTCTCCGAGATAGACACCGACGAAATTTGTATGGCCGCCATCTTGAATCCGCCATTTTGGAGTTTTTTTTCGGCTCTTTGCTAATTGGATGAGGTTTCGAGTGACATTTGGTTGAACACCCCCCACCTATCTTCGATACCCTGGCCGGTGCTCCTCATCCGTCTCCGAAATCCTCAATCATCAGCTCTCTCCATATTTTTCCTCCGAATGAATTTTTGTCCTCTATACGAAACCGTGAGTGAAAAAAAATTTTTTCATACAAAATTTTACAGGAGAGGTGATCAATGAGTGAGTGAGTGAATCAGCACGAGTAGCTATATATATATTAAATTCAAAGTCCTGACTGACTGAGATATCAACGCACATCCTAAACTACTGAATTTAGAAACTTGAAATTTTTACAATTGGTTCCTTTTATGATGTAGGCGCACACTAAGAAAGGATTTTTGGAAATTCCACCCCTAAGGGGTTTAAATAGAGGATGGAAGTTTATATGAAACTCCGTCATTTTTCAAGCTGTTTCCATCAAAGTTGGTATAAGAGCTTTCAGTTAAAAATAAAGAAGTATGTGTGTCAGTTTTTGAAAATTCCACCCCAAAATCTAATTCCACGCGGACGAAGTCGCGGGGGCAAAAGCTAGTTATTATATATTGGCAAAAAAGGAAAGGAGAAATAAAAAGTCATAGATCATGAACTAATGTCATAATTAAATTTTTACTTAATTTTATGTACTGAAATGATTACATGTTTGTATGTACATACAAATGATCCTCATAATCTTAAAAATGTATCTATCTACTCTTTCATTAAATAAAGGGGCACATTCAATTTGAATTTAATGCGGGCAGATTCACCTAAATTACACCATTAAATTACAACATTCAAGAGGCAGACCAACAAATTCCTGAAAAGCCGACAATGCATTAGTGGTGCCCCAGGTGCTACAAATGTTCATGGGCAGCAGTAATCACTTAACATCAGGTGACTCACCTGTTCCTTTGCTCACTAAAAGTATTTAAAAAAACCTATATCAACATTTTATTTGCTTTTCTTCTTCTCATGTTGCTTTGCTGCCTTCTTCTTCATGATCTGTATTCTTTTATCTGCTGATATTATATTAATGTTTGGGGTCACAACTTTGGAAGGTGAGGAGGACGAAGAACTGCTTGAAGATATTTTTACGGGAGTGGTAGATCCCGACAGTTGAGTTGGTGACTTTGATGCTGATGATTTACTTGAGTAGCCCTGCGCAAAGCCTTGCGATGAGAGGCAAGATGCACATTGCCAGCCCGATGCCATGTCATTATCACTTATGACTGGTTTGTGACAATCCTGTGAAAGAAAGATGTATTCCTATCAAGTTTCATACAAGTGATTTATATATTTTACATTATTATTACTCATTCTTTTATCTTTTATTTATTTATGTACAATATTTATATTTATTATGTTTTTTTGTAATAGAAATGCCAGCAGTAGTATTCAATTACACATTAATAGAAATCTGACTACAGAAAATGTTGGATGTAACATCCATCATATTTTGTTTGTATAAAATGTAGACTATGGCACCCTGACCATAATAACAAAACAATTAACACCTTATCTATTAAAATCGGTCAAGTTGGCACCAAGTTGAACATAGACACATACATACAGACAGTGTAAACTGGTTTTTTGACTTTACTGTAGATGGGTAATAACAAACGATGAATACCTGGTGGTACAGTGCATGGCAAGCATCACACTCTACCAAGCGGTTTCCTGCCTGCACTGCAATTTGTCTGCAAACAACACACGTCAAATCTTCCTGTAAGAAATCAAACTCTAGCTCTCCATCCATAACAGAACCATCGTCATTCTCTCTCTCAGGAATTTGTATTTGCTGTGGGCTTTGCTGCGGAATGGCTACAGTCTTTGCACTGCTCGAACTTTTTTCATTCCTGTGTTTCGATCGCGAAGGCGACTCCATCTTCTCTTCATTCAGGTATTTCTTCGGCAGAACATTGCCCAACGTCTTCGAGTTGCCGTACGTCTGTCTGATCATATCATCAAGAGTTAAACGCAACTGTTCCGTTGAATCGGATGCGCTTGAATGTAAGTACTTCAAACATAATTTTATGGATGGATCAAAATCTATGGAAGACATCACGGCACGCTATTTGTAGACTTTTGTATATTATTCGATTTATTAAAAAATTTAAATTGCAAAGTTTTTGTTTTTGCGTTATTTTAATTCAATAACCTTTTTTGATCTATGTCAAAATCAAAATTGACAATCTCACTCTCTCCATTATCCAATAACGTCATTTACTTCAACGTCAAATAAAAAAATAGGTTGGTAGGCACAGACCGTAGAGAGAGAAGACATAGAGCCAGTGACGATTTCTTTCTCACTCACACTAAAAAGAGAGCAGAAATAAAGTTATTAATGTGATAAACAGAGACGCAGCTACCCAATTTTTTGTCCCTCATCGTGTAACCAGTTTTTTCAAGGTCGACACACTTTTGTGCGAAACAAACTGACAGTTAATAAGAAAATTTAGTATCTATGTGTGTTGCCAGCTTTAGGTACCTATACAATGTCCCGATTTTCCCTATCCTACTTATATTATAAATGTGAAAGTTTGAATGTATGTATGGCCATCCATACATACATCCAAATTTCAGCCATATCGGTTTAGTGTGGCGTGATTGAGTAACAAACATATGGATGTTTGTTACTCAATACGCCACACTAAACCGATATGGCTGAAATTTGGCACGGAGATAGGTTTTTTTAGTAATGTCCTCTGACATACCGTAACGGCGGGTTACTTTGGCTACTTTTTCAATTTTTTTTTTAATTTTTGTTGAAACAAAATAAAGTCGTGATGGAAGAAATGAATATTATGAGAAAAGAAAAGAAAGATGATGGATACTAGAATATAATATATGTCGGCGATGATTAAAGTGTATTCAGTTAGATAGTGTCGGTTACTGTTCTGAATCATCCTGAAGTTTCGTTCGAATGTCCAACGACCAGTCGAGAACTGTTGGCGATCTTAAGAATTATTTTATTTACAAAGTTCTTAATTTTTAAAGCCATTTTTAAATAGCTAGAGGCAGACTTTTAATGTTTTTTTAAATAATTATTAACTTAAACTATGAAGAGTTGCAGTTTTATACGACTGCCTGAAAAAAGGAATATACTGTTAATTTCATTAATGATGATTTTGATGACTAAATATACAATTTTTATTGCTTTTAATTCAATAGCATTACTCGATCGAAGGAAAATTTTAACTGTTCATTAAAAATTATTTTGTGTAACATTCTTACTAGTAACGAAAAAAAATTTTCCTTTGTGTTACATACATCTTTTTTCAAAGTGACTCACATATGCTAAATTTCTATTCGGCATTTCAATATTTTTTTTAAGGAGCAAATAATTATCTAGTGAATTGGTCCTATGAAACTACATTAAAAAACTTTAGTATAAAAAAAAATATTTTTAAAAAACCGACTTACGTGTACAAACTAAAATTATTTTATACTTTTAAGTGGTGGTTGAAGTTAATATTGTGTGCAATAAAGAATAATAAATTCTTTATTGCACACAATATTAAGATATATGTAAAAAAATAGGAGCTTACCCTAATAGGTATGTCTCTCCCAGACAACCTTATATGTGTAGGTATGTTATTTAAAAAATAAAACAGTTCAGCATCTGTTTTGTCGTTTTATTTAAAAATCCTGGGAAGAATTTTCCATCTAATTTGGGGTACTAGGGGAGTGCAGTTATTGTGGCAACATTAAACTCGAACTTGTCATGTGACGTCATCGTTACGTCATGTTATCTCTATTTCAGTCGCGGTTACACAGTACCTTGGTCTATTGCCTTCTCTGTCTACGGCACAGACCGTATAAGTTATAGTAGGTAGGTAACAGATAGTCGGTAGGTACCGTAGACAGAGAAGCGTAGCAGAGAGGACACGTTGTTCATCTGTCCATGGCCAAATGTCATGTCAAAATATACCTACTGTCACTTGTCAGCCTGTTTGTCAGTGTCACTGTCAAACTGGCTGAGCAGCTGAATAACCGTTGCTGTTTTGTGTTGATCGATTTTGTTTTACTCACGTTTTACTGGTTTTACTTGTAGTTTTTAGTTGAATTTTCGAAATCTACATCATTCCACATTACCAAAATGCAACTAATCCTTATTTGAACGGTTTGATTAACTAATAAATAGTTGCCACAGTTCACTAAAGCAAAAGACAATGTGGTGTAGAACAATTTTTACAGTGTTTTTGCTTGTAGTAAATACTACATCGAGCAAATGTGACGGTCAAGTAGGTCCCGATCCTTGGGACTACGTAAGTGACACGAATTCCATAAAACAGGATGATGATATACCACCTGACCTCAGAAGTGTTCCACTCAAAAAGGTGCAAACAAATAACATTGGCACAGGTGAATGGTTTTACAAACGAATTCTAGCAATTATATTAAAAGGAGGAATGATAAAGGTAGGTAAAATCAAAGAATAACTTAATATAATTAGGGCTATTAAGACTTACTATGTAAATTACTTGAACAAAGAAGTCTCACTTTTAATCACATGTAATAATAGAGGTTAACTAAATCATTTCTCATCTCATAGAAGAATTGTTAGGGTACTTATACTCTGTTAAATAAGTGTATTTTTATTTTTCCAGAAAAATGAAGATGGCAGTGTTGATATTTCTTTGCAAATGAGATACAGCTCTAAACGTTGGAATGTTTTGGATGAATACATAACTTCAAATACTGCACTTTCCGAGGATATGTTCAGACGGTCCATGGGATATGTGGAAGAAGCAATATACAAACCCACAATCACTGAAAAAATTGTTATGGCATGGACTGAATATATACAATTCTATTTAATAGAGTATAAGGTAAGCATACTAGTAATCACAGTTAATTTTGGTCACTAGACCAACTGATAGAAATAGAAATAGAAATAGAAATATTTTTTATTCAAATAAACTAACTATATATATAACTATAAGATAACTTACTTACCTACTGGTAACGATAAGGTAACTTACTTACCTACTGGTCTAGTAGCTGAAGACACTGGTTGAGTTGCCATCAAACCCTATCACTGGATTATGTTTTGATAGCTATTCTATTCATTCCATTAGTGACAGACAACACTTAAACTGTCAAGAAAGAGTATTTACATAGCTCTAGTACCACCTGAGCATAGACATGTCAATGAAGAGATTGAAGAAAATAAATATAGAAGGGATTCAATGTATATTATTATTTCATATAAAATACATGTTAACTAACAAATCTGTGTAACCAAAAACAGGATATTTTATGTTTTTATACAAACATAAAATATATCACTGAAATTGATGTAAAATTAATTTTACTGGAAAAAATCCAGGTCAACTTTTTGAATTAAACATTTTTATATTGTTTTTTCAGATATATATTGTTTGGACTACAAGTATTCTGGCAGTTTTAGGATCAATAGTTTGGCTAATGCATCATATATCACATAAACATGTTATAATACTTATATTTGCTGGATTTTATTTGTATGAAGTTTTTGTGTCATATAAGGCAAGTATATCACATATTTAATGCATATAAATTATTACTTTTTAACTATAACAGTATGATCAAGGCATGTAATTAAATGTAGGCTAGGAATGTATTTTGGGCTGGAACCTGGACAAGTAGACAATTAAAATTAAAAAAAATTGAAGTTAAAAATTATTTATATATGCCTACCAGTGATTCTTATAACAAGTTAAGACTCTATTGAGTTGTGCTGGCAAGTAACTCAGCAGTTGCTCTTTTCAAGTGAAAATGTTTCAATTCTGGGCAAATTTAGATTTTACAGTTGAAGAATGTTTTATCCTACTAAAAAGTTTATTCTTATAGTATTCTTTACACTCCGCTTAACAGGTTTCTCATTGGAAAATTGTCTTTCATTCCTCCTGGTAGAATTTACTTCTTGGCTGAATGTATGTCTACCTATATTTGTGTGATTTCATCTTTTTTTTTTTTTGTAGGAGGCAGAAAAACAAGAACTAGATAGATTCATAACAGCAATGAATACATGCAAATGGTTAATATGGAGTTCCACCTGTGAAGTACCACCACCAGATCCATTGATATTTTTGAAACACATGAATCCACTTAAAATTGGTGTCAGAATGTTTAGTATTCTATTGTCAGAACCCATGATCACTATCAGTGAAACTGTGAAGACCATAACTCATGGAATAACTGGTAAGATTTATAGTGAAATATTTGATATTATTTGGATACACTGAAGGAATTTTTCTATGAATTAGAGGGACAGCTTTCCTGGAATCTTGCACTGAAATATGCAGTGTTGACAGACCACCCACTATAGAAAGATAAAATTAAACAAATTGCAGGAAGCAGCTAGATTCCAGCAGGACAATACAGAGGTGTGTGGAAGTCACTACAAAAAACTTATGAAGCTGTGAAGGTCTATCGGTTGACAAAGATACAAAAAAATTGTCATGGACATTAGAGACCCCATAAAATGTCCTGTCTGGTCAACCTCAATAATATTTCCACTCAATGAGAATGCACATAAAATTCAATGAATTGGACTCCCAAAATTTCTTTATACTTGCCTGTAAATACAGACTAATTATGTATATTTTTTGTTACAGATGGATTATGGTTCCCTTTTGATAAAATAATGTATGGGATTCTTATGGTAATCTTTAATGCATTAATAATTTTTTTATTAATAATGATAATTTTCAATTTCATTTTAAACATTCCTTTTAATTTAAATCTGTTGGGTATACTAAGCATTGGACTGAAACAACGAAAGAGATCAATTCCAAAAGTCACTCCCAATACTTCAACAAATGTTCATAGAAAAGAAAGTACTGATAGAATCAGTGGAGAAACTCTAACAAGACTTCTAGATGTTTTCTCCAAGGCACTAAATACAACCCAATCTGCACATGTAGTTAGTTTAAGTAACTGTCCAAGTCAAAGTGCTAATTTGCCATTAGCATACAAACCTAAGATGTCGAGATCAGCAAGTACAGGCCGCTTGCCTAACTTTGTATGCAATGGAAAGCGCATTGAATAAGTTTTAAAATGCTTTGATAGGGCCTGTATATTTAATCATGTTAACTGAAAGCACAATAATTTTATAATTGTATTTCTAAGTCGCTACAATAACTTTTTTGTGTCATATTTTATTATACCTACTTATATAAGTTATAATAATATCTTGTTTTTTAGCTAAGCTTTTTGAATTTATCTAAAGCTTATCACAGACAACCATCTCTCATTTCAAAGACCTGTTTTTATCTGGCAGTCGTTTTAAGCATATATTTTGCAATTCTGAAAGCCGAATTTACACTGAAATTAATCTAAACATACGTACATGAAAATATGTAGTTTCGTTATGTAAATTCAGCTTTATACGTCTTTCAGCTCATGTTCATTATACATCAATCATTCATCACAATACCAGATTATTTTGCGTCTGATTGATGTCAGCAAGAGGTGGATATATTAAAGTTGTTTTAAAACTGACTGTGGATGTCTGCAATAGGCTTCAGATATTCTATAGAATTATTTTATAACAATAAGTACATAATTTCCTTCCTTTAGCTTTAGTTTTTTAACCTGTGATACTAATAAATAATTGTTGTCGATTTTATTTATGATAGGTAGGTACTACTTTAGTTTTAAGTTTTCATTGTGATGATGGGTCTTGTAAATAAACAAAAAAATCGTAATAATGTTTTTAATTAATTTTTGTGATGCTTAGTAAGAAGTGTAATAAATAATAAATTATAAGATTTGAAAAGATTCAGTTCAGAATACATAAGAAGCAAAATTTTATAAAAAACGATACAACAGTATCTAGGTTAGAAGCAAATTCTAAATCTCGTTTAAGGTACTTACAATCTAAACGCTATTGGTCAACAAACATTCGCAACCTCATACTAAATAACGTCATAACAAAACATTTTAATATATACAACTATTACCACTTTGTAGGGAACGATCGGAGGTTTATGATCCTTTTACTTATCGAATCGAGCTTTAATCATCGTATTCGTAACGTCACTATATCCGTCTACCCTACGCATACAATCTAAATGGACTCATCACTCTATATTGATGTAAATGCTAATTATATTAAAAACTAGAATCAGGAATGTTGTTTTTAATTATTTAAATAATTTAGATAACGGGGATAATAACAATAAATAATTGTTGTTATTATAAGTTGCCTTAACTAAACTAAATGTAGGGTAAATCCTGAATCTTTTGAAGTAAATCAAGAAAATGGTGATAATCGAATTTAGGCTCAGTTGATACTTGGAATGTTACAACCTATGTATTATTTTAATGGATTATAGCTGTAGTAATAATGCTGTGAAGCTTTTTAAAAATATAATGGAGCACATTTTATGGGAACAACGTGATCACAATAGGATAGATGCCCATGTTTAGGAGGCTGGTGGGAATTACCATCATGTTTCTCTACTACGCCCACGGTGGCGTGAAACGTGCGTTCTTTTTCTGTCGTTTGAAATTAGATACATATAAAAGAACTCTAATTTATTGTTTTTTAAACATAATCAATCATGAACCTATTGTTCATCTCTCCTATTGTAGAGCATTAAATTGCAAATACAAAAGGAAGCATGTTTAAGTACTGAGAATGAAACATTTCACTACCGACGATTATGTATATAATATTATGTATCTGGTACTATAGCCCGTTACAATGATTCATTATTATTTATTCATCTACTTCAATATTATTGCCATACATATTATTTGGGCACCTTTATGATCTTAAAATTCACTTTGGTGTTCTATTTATTTACTTACTAAGCTCTATTTGCGGAATATTAAAGAGGTTTAAGAGAATAGAATATAATATCGAAGTGATTAGTTGTAAAGCTCCTAAGTTACTATACTTCTACCCTTTATGAAACTTGTACAATAAATTCAATTTACTCATGAACGGTTTTTTTTTTGGTACATGTAAAACAGCTTAGCTGGTTAGATTAGCTTAGCTTTTATTATATAATAAACTTCTAGTAGTACGGTAAATTCGATGTGCCATTGTAGAATATATTAAACGTTGCATGAAAGTTAATAAGAATAGTTAGATAGTTAAAGTAATCGTGGTTAAGTTGAAGCATTTAGTTTTCTTAAGATTGAAAATTACTTTGGCTATATTTCGACCAAAGCCGATTAATAATATAATTACTGATTATTTAAATAATGGAAAGATACAACACAGAAGGGGTTTACTTTTTTGCATATCATTAATAGTTGTAAAATGGGTAACCATTACCTGAAATATGTAGTAGAAAATTAGTATTAAGTGTGCATTCGCAAAAGTGATATAATTGGACATACTCGTAATTATTACGATATTATTTATTTAAAGTTACGAAGACTCAAAATAAACCCCTCTTGACAGTTAAGTAGGTATAGAAAAAGCGTTTAGAAGCTCAATCGTATAACTTGGTCTTTAAAATTAAATCAATTTAAATCATCGACTAGAAGATATTTTGTATGTATTCAATAAGAATAAATTAGTAGGTATCCATGTAAAGGAATCACCTAAACTGCGTGACCTAAATTCGTGCCAACCGAACATTAATATGGTTAAGCGTTACTTAAGTGCGAATTTAGGTCACATGTTCCATAAAACAATAATGAGATGTCAATTGACGTCACCAACTTAAAACACTTGTATCGTAATTTTTTATTAAACAGTTACACGACTGAGCTGAAAATGATTACATCTCACTTTTTAAATAAGATTTAGAATTCAAGTTTTCATTTATAATATAAACACAGATCCATCAAAAAATTAAAAATGTAAGTTAAAAATACATTAATTAACATCAAACAACACTTTGGTCCAGTTTCAACAATTTAACAATCTTTCTTATTTTAGAATCTAAAGTTTGAGAATGCTGTCTTAAAAAATAAATGTTGAATATCAACGCTTTCAGTGCAAAACTTCTAGTGTGCTATGCGGCTAAAATATTATTATTTTATTCAACGAAACTCTAAATATTATATTACAACGTCAGATACTAAATACTTTAAAGACAGGTAATTTTTTAACCTTTAACTGTGGACGTGGGTTCCCACAGACCCTTCCCTAGTCTCGAGTTCTACATAATATACTTCCTTGCACCTCGTAAGTAGTTCAGTAGCTGTTGTTTTTATTGCCAAATGATCAGAATAAGAACCTAAACTAGGCGTTATTACTATAGTCATTCAAAAGGATGGGATGAAAATGATTTTTCAGTCAACATTTTGATATCAGGGTACAGCGTATTTAGGGTTAAGGGTAGGAACACATTTTAAAAGATCTAGCGGTTTTCGAGACCTCACTTACGCAGTTTGAGGTTATCAGATACTAACCGAGCAAGCAAATTAGATGAATGCATGGAATGCGCCCTTCCCGCCCACCTACCGCCCCTAGCACCGCGTTTGTTATAGTACCGTTAGCAGCCTCGACACAATTTCTGTTTTCGCAAATTGTGCATTGTTATTTTGGTTGTTACTGTTTTTGTAATCGTGTTAAGTTTTTCGTTGTGTATAGTTTATTTTATAATTTATTTTTTTTGCTATTCGTACCTGTATTTTGAGCCAGTAACGTCACCCGTGCTGTTAGCCTATTTCCCTTGGTCGGCTAGTCGTGGGTAATAAATATTACTATAGACAGAAATGTATAAATTTTGGACTCAAAGCGATGACAGCATAACAAAAAGTAAAACCAAATTATCGTGCGGCTATTTTCTGGTGTACCTAAGCATAGGTCATTATAGGTCAATCATATTGTGTAAGCACATTACAAATGTAGCTGGCCTGCAAATCGACTAATTTATTATATTATTTACAAACTAGCAGACTTCTGCAACATCTGTACCAACTTGTTCAATTAAAATATTTTACTGGAAAGTTTTAATTTCTTTGCGAAATAACTTTTAAATATATTTGCATTATTTACCTATTCAACTTTGTAAATTATTTTTTTTGAATTATTTATTTTTCTGATGACTAGAATGCCCAGAATCTGCCAGTACGTTAATACATATTAATCATCTAATTGAGTGACTAAACAATTCTATACAAATAACTTTCCTATAATATTAAATTTTTCTAAGGATAACCTCACTATGAGTTGCATACGATAAGATTACAATCGACTAGATAAAAATGTTAAACTATGGACAACTCTAATTGGATATGTAAGTGAACGATATTAAATAAAGTGCATTAATACTAGCGACAGCTACTTTTATTTTAATGATTTTTTTCTACTTATGCTTTACATAATGCAGCTGAAAAGGATAGATCCTCAATAAATATCAATGTGAGATTTTTATTAATTAAACTACTTTCCGATTTATTTTTCATATAAATAGAGCCATCTGATAATACACCTCATGAATATCTGCAGCATTGAAACTGTCAATGCGTTACGGCTTATTGAAGATTTTTTTTATCGACACTGCAGTTTAAATAATGATTGATAAGTATCTCCAATAAATATGAAGTTTATTATTTTTAGCTGCTATACATATGACCGACCTGATTAATTATCGAATTATAATATGATAGTTGCGCCATACTGACACAAGTCGACAGAATTATTTACATTCACTTTTTTTTGGTTAAAAAATATTGTCTCCCTCCTTTGTGTTAGGACCTTTCAATTTCCAGTCCTCACCTTTAAATATTGGACTGTGCCTTATCTTATTAGTTTTATGTAGTAGTGGACTACATTTTAAAAAATGGGCTTAAGACAAAGAATGTCACAAAACTGACTCCTATAATGCCCTGTTGAAGTGGACCATATTTTTGATAAGTTTTAAAATTAAAAATTAACTGATGTATTGAAAATCACTAATAAGTATACCTTAGTAAATTCAGCGAAATATCTCAAAGATATAAGCAATCAAATACGCACGCATTCAATTCAAATTACTCTAACATCTATGGCCTTTCGTTGTTTGTTAGTTTCGTTACAATTTATTTTTTGGCACATTCGGATAAAAAATCTCACGTTGACATTTAATTTGGTCACTTTTTAGTTTAATTTTATTGTAAAATATCCCTAAGCAAGTTTTTACTGCAATGCTTTCGTCAATCTAATTATTTTAAGAAACTATTGATGCTAATTGGGATGTACACGTATCTAAAAATAAATAAACTCAAAGAACATTGAAAGAAGTATTAAAACGCATTAATTCGAGATTATATAATGAAGTGACTTTTTCCACTAAGAATTGGAATAATAAATGGAATTTAAATTGAAAAATATTTTAATTGAAATTGAATTCCAAAGGAAAAGCAATCATCGGCTTTGCAATCAGCTGCCCACAAAATTATGTAATTTGCTGAATAACATCGTTGATAAAAAATTTGAAGAGGTTGCAGATCATATATTGAACGTAGGAACCGGGCGTCAGAGATTTATTTACAACCGACTTAGCACCAACATTTCTCACGTAGTATTTCTTTCAAGGGCGCGGCGTGTGCAGTAGACACAACCTTTATCTATTTTTTTACAACAGTTCTCCCAAGCAAATTAACTAAGTAAACTAAGTAACGTAGCAACCAGCGCGTACTTTATACAAAGCCAGAAACTCTACGAGAGAGACGAAAGTTTTGCAGCAACCGGAATCTTATGCAAGCGCCTTTCAAAATAATACTTATTACTTAATGACAACAGATCTTTAGCACAAGCAAAATACAAACAATTTTATCAGTTTTTACTCAATACATCATTGCGCCTGTTATGGCACTTGCAACGCCTCACCCTACTTACTAAACGAGTGTTTATTCAAAACGCGTATTAACTTCTGAAGTTAACGTTAACTGTGCCAGAATCTGTCATTTAATATACAATTATCTAAACTAATGTTTAATCTACATTTGACATCCTCATTGATAATTTACAAATGAGTAAATCGGTCATTTATATGAAAATTGCCCATACTAAATAACAGATTTATCCAGTCATTAACTTGACAAGTTAGGTACATTAGGGGCTAAAGTGTAACTTTTCAGATTAAATTCAACTATGTGGAAATTAACTTTCGAGAAAGCGATACAATTTGATACTCATGACAATGACAGCTTTGCGCACAGTTAACGTTGAGTGTAACTTGCCAAAAAAAGTTACACTGCAGCCACAGAAACTCACTACCGACATCCTTCAATGTGTCACGTAGGAATTTAAATCAATAACACTTGACATTAGGGTGTTATCACACCAATCAATCGGTTGTCGATCGATGCCATTGATCGATATTAGCGGCGTTTCATATCATTATAACTAACCCACATAATATATAGGCACAACGACGATCAACGATGAAATTACAACATGGTCATTTAAAAACCAGCGTACAATTGAATAACAATAAAGCCGTAAAGACTCCATTTCGTTGTATTTTCACGCTCACATGCGGTGTCACTATGGGTGCATCCACATATGAACCGAACTTCCCAACTGTGTACGTAGGCTTGTAACATTGCATGTTACATTTTGCCGTACTCGCTCGCCTACTAATATAATTGGGCGCACATACATAATAACGTTTCAACCCACAAAGCTTTGTTAAAGTAATACGTAATGTAAAGGAATAAAGTTAATTTTTCAATAGATAAGTTGTGTGGGTTGACTATTTATTGCAAAATACCGTCCAATTAATGTGCAAGTTCTGCAGCACACTACTAAAATCAATGTTATTGTTCGACGATTTAGTAGCACAAATATTTTTCTACTTGCGGTTTCAGGAATTCTGTTCGATGTTTGGTTCAAATGTGGATCGACTCTAAGGGTTCCTTAAAGACTTGCGCATATCTTCGCTGGCCTCATAGCAACGTCAAATAATTAAAAAAATTGACTTCAAACGCTACTTAAAGGAAAATATGTATACGGAATTCATGCCGTAATTTTCAACTCTTGTGAGTAAATAATAAACCTCGAGATAATTATAATAAATAGCTTACTCAATATTTCACGGTTCATAATCAATAGTCGAATTGAGATCTTTCCCTTAATTGAAGTTTGTAGTATCGTTAAAAATAAATGTTGTTAGGGGGCAATTGTAATAAATATTTGGGATCGAAAAGCGTTGCAATGCGACCTGCGATAATATGCTAGAAGCCTTACCATGTCAGTCATTATTAATATAATAATTTATGTAATATGCAACTAGTGTAAATAAAGTCATTCTTATTACTTAGCAAAATATACATTTTGACAATCATGACTTCTGGTTTTGAGATCAATCACAATATAAACGATATAGAAATAGGCTTAATAGTAATAATAATAAAATACTTAATAAAATGCAAATATAAATCAGTTAAGTCCATTGGAATATTGAATTTCATGACTAGAATCAAAATTACAGTATAATTAATAATTCAGCGCAAGTAATAATCAACATCAGGCGCAAACGTTAAGCAACCCATAATATAAATTCTGTTTTAAAACTCACGTGCATACGTAACGCAATCAATATTGCGTAACGTAACGCAAATAAGCTGCTTGTTAGGCCAACCATACACTCAGAATTCTCAATCTTATGCATGCTATACTACCCAAGTTTCAGATAGCTAATAAAAGCTATAGTTAGGTTTCTATTAATGAAATAGATTGAAAAACATTTTTTACATTTAGAACACATTTTTGAAATCATAATATAACAATTAACTGTCTTAATTAGTGTAATTGGAGGTTTCCGTACTAATTATTATTAAATAAAAAAAAAACAATATTATGTTTGCTTTAAATAAAATCATGATTTGTGACTACAGAGTAGTGCAACTGGTTAATTTTTAGGGTTCTATATCCAAAGAGTAACCGACGGGACCCTATTACTAAACCTCCTCTGTCCTCCTTTTGTCTGTCTGTCAGCAGGTTATATATATCTCATGATTCATAATAGGTAGACATTTAAAATTTTCAGAGAATGAGTATTTCTGTTGCCGCTATAACAAATAATAAAAATAAATTAAAAATTTAAAGAGGGCTCCCCTACTTACTGTAAGCGTGTTTTTTTCGACGTTTTTTGGTACAGAACCCTGCGTAAGCGAGAGTCCTTCTTGCATTTGACCGGATTATATAATATAGACATGTATATTTTATTCGACAGTTTTTTTTTATTATGTACATACAATGTACATATTTAGCGAATAATGGCCAGCCAGTGTCTAAAGTTGAACTGCTAAGCTGCAGGCCTACTGTTATTCAGATATGGATCGCTAGTACTTATTTGGCAATTCTCAGATAACCAGCAGGCCTACACACTTATTTTACAAGCCGGTTTAAATTAAGTGTTATTTTTACAGCTTAATATCTAATTAGTTCATTCAGAACATCATTATTATATTGTCATATTTTACGCCATGTTGTTTATTACTTGACGCTAAAAGTTGGTGGACTAGTAAGTAACTTGTTATTACATGAGAAGGCATTTCTCCCGTCCACTAGCGGATGCTTCTCCGCCATCTTTTACAACCTTGTCTTTTTTCTTCTTTCCTTTGCCGTCAACTTGCAATGAGACATTTCTGTTTTTTTCCATGTTCAACAGCTCCTGTAATGTAAAACAAAGTAATTCATTTATAAATATTTTGGAGTATGTAAGGCCGTCGGTCCTGCGCATGATTTTTCTCCGGCCATGTCAGGTTTCCGTCCCATAAGCCTATGAGAATGAGGGAATAAAGTGTGTACCTGTGTTTGCACACACATAATTGTGGTTAATCTCTGGAGGTTGGTTGCTGTGACCAGATTTGGTCGGGAAGAACTTATTTTTCATTGTCAGCCAACAAAGGTCCAGTTTTCTTGTAGCAGCGACATTCGCAAACCAGAATCATTAACCTCCTGTCTCCAGCAGTTCTGCCTATACTGCACTTTAGTGTTAGAATTAATATTTGTGCAACTTGAAAATAAAAAGCTTATTATCATACAGTGTGCAGGTTTACCATTCAAGCACCTTGGGACTTATGGCATACGCATAGAATTCCATCCTACGTGACTGTACGATATTAGATTATAATTAATAACATAATTTCCTCATTGTTCAATCAGCACTTTTAGCACGTAAGATTAAATAAACAATAGACTCCCCACCATTACTTTAGACATTATTTTCTTAGTATATAAGCGCAATGTAAATTTGTAAATATATAGTATTGTATTGGATAGCACTTATCCTTAGTAACAACAGTCTGTGTATTTTCTATACTCTCCCTAAAACCTTCCTTCTGCAAGAACACGCATGTTACACTCCAGCCGTGGTGTAACGCAACAGTGGTGACCCCGACGTGATCATACCGACGTGATCATACCGACGTGATCGTACCGACGTGATCAGCACCTCATCAGGACTTCAACAGCATCATTGTGAGTCACTTCTTTTCGTCTCAACATGGCTCGTCAAACACCTACCAAAGGTTTCGGCGCAGGCAACTCTACAGACGAACAACTCAATTCCGGCACAGACTTAGTGGCATCCATCACAGTAGCAGAGAGAATTCCACAATTTTGGACCGACTCACCGCGTCTTTGGTTCTCTCAATTTGAAGCTATTGTGGCTCCGCAGAAGCAAGGGGACGAGTACAAATTCAACGCCGTCGTATCAAAACTACCGAAAGACGTCATTCATCAAGTCAGCGACATTTTAACAAAGCCGCCTTCAGAGAACAAGTACCACTGCATCCGGGAAAGGCTCATCAGCTGTTATGAAGAAAGTGAACATCGTCGTTTCCATAAACTGTTGTCTGAGATGGACCTGGGAGATCAAAAACCATCTCAACTATTAAGGAAAATGAAGGAGGCTGGCTGCGGCAACATCAATGATGACACACTACGTTTGTTATGGATGAGACAACTTCCGCCATCCGTGACCACCGTTTTGGCCATTTCCGAGAATTTGGGTTTAGACAAGCTAAGCGAAATGGCCGATCGCATATACGAGAATACCCGTTGCAATAAAAATACGTCTTCAACCAACGCTGACATCAATTTAATCACACAACTGACGTCACAAATTGCAACAATGCAGTTAGAAATCGCTGCGCTAAGCGACAACCGCTCGCGTCGAATCAGCCGACGCAGCAGTTTCAATCAACCTCGGTACAATAGACCTAGGTCAAGTTCACGCCTACGGTCAACATCGAAGCAACGTAGTAATCTTTGCTACTATCATCAAAATTTCAAGTGGAAGGCACGGAAATGTGAAAAGCCCTGTTCTTGGGTGAATAAACAACAGTCGGAAAACTAAATTCAGCACAGCGTGCGGCGAGACTCTGTGCTATTCTTCCCTCAAATCGCCTAACGATTACCGACTCTAACAGTGGTTATCGATTCCTGGTGGACACTGGGGCGAACATTTCGGTTATTTCCAAGCCATCACAGAGCTCAAGGAAGGCAAACGAGTTAAAATTATTTGCCGCCAACGGAACCATAATCAATACATATGGAGAAAAAACCTTAACGTTAAATTTAGGTTTACGTCGCTCTTTCATTTGGACTTTCGTTATTGCTGACGTCAAGATGCCTATATTAGGAGCTGATTTTCTAGACCACTACCGACTTTTGGTAGACATACACGGGAAAACCTTAATTGACAAAACGACGGAAATCAAAAAACCAATGAATTCTATACGAGTAAATATTCCGTCCGTCCGTTCCATCGACTGCAACTTATCCGATTCTCTCAAGCAATTACTGGAAAAATACGAAAGTATCACAAGACCAACGTCAATGAAAGGACCCACGCAACACAATGTGAAGCATCACATCATCACAGAAGGATTTCCGGTATGCGCTAAAGCTCGCCCACTTCCTCCTGACAAGTATAAAATCGCCAAACAAGAATTTCAAGAGATGATGGAGACGGGAATTTGCAGACCATCCAGTAGCCCATGGGCCAGTCCATTGCACATGGTAAAAAAGAAAAATGGTGAATGGAGACCTTGCGGTGATTACCGCGCATTAAACAAGATTACTGTTCCAGACAGATACCCGCTGCCAAGATTACTAGATTTTACATATATCGCAAACGGGAAAAATATATTTAGCAAAATCGATGTTCGTAAGGCTTATCATTCTATAGCCGTAGCGGAACCGGAGAAAACTGCAATTATTACACCGTTCGGACTTTTCGAGTTTCCAAGAATGCCTTTTGGATTACGGAACGCTGGACAGACGTTTCAGAGATTTATAGATTCCCTATTTCGAGATTTAGACTACGTTTTTGTTTTCGTCGATGACATATTAGTCGCAAGCAAGTCCGAAGATCAACATTACAAACACTTGGAGACAGTTTTCACTAGATTACAACAAAATGGGATTACAATTAATATGAACAAATGTGAGTTCGTCAAGCAAGAGTTAGATTTTCTTGGTTATCATATAACGAGCCAAGGAATGAAACCAACACAGGAAAAAATTCAAGCAATCATCGACTATCCCAAACCCAAAACTGTGAAGGAACTACGTCGTTTCCTGGGCATGGTCAACTTTTACAGACATGCAATCAAGCAATCAGCCAAGCATCAAGCACCACTCAACTCATTTTTAATTAATTCAAAGAAAAACGACAATACACAAATTAAATGGAATGTTGACGCTGAACGTGCTTTTCAACAATGCAAGCAAGATTTGCGTGACATCGCAACGATAGCATTTCCTGATGCAAACGCACCGATCGCACTAATGACCGACGCTAGCTTAAAATGCGTCGGCGCAGTTTTACAACAAAAAGTCAAGAAAAAATGGAGACCTATTGCATATTTTTCAAAATCCTTATCGGATACGCAAGTCAAGTATTCAACTTACGATCGGGAGTTACTCGGAATATATATGGCGGTAAAACATTTTCGACGACTAATAGAGGGTCGCATTTTTACAATTTACACCGACCATAAACCATTGGTGCATGCCTTCGACAAGAAGCCGTCACTGGATGACACTCCGAGGAGAATAAGACATTTGGATTACATATCACAATTTAGCACCGATATACAGCACATAAGCGGGAATGACAATGTTGTTGCCGACGCTTTATCTCGAATCGTGGAGACTATTTCTTTACCCACCGTTATCGATTTTTCTGAACTACAGAAATACCAAGAAGGTGATATCGAGCTCCAACAGCTAAAACAAAACAAGTCGTTACACATAACGCGTATAAGGGTACCAAATACAAACAACAAGATTTACTGCGATATTTCCACTGGAATAACTCGACCGTACATTCCGAAGCAGCTAAGAAGGACTATTTTTGACAACTATCACAACCTTAGCCATCCAGGCAAAAATACCACGAGGAAATTAATCGGAAGAAATTACATTTGGCCTAGCATGAACTCAGAAATTAATAATTGGTGTGATTCATGTTTACAATGCCAACGATCAAAAGTGCATAGACATACAGTTTCGCCACTCGGCAAATTTATGCCAGCAGCGCGTTTTTCGCATGTTCATATTGATATCGTCGGGCCATTACCTACCTCACAAAACAAAAGGTATTTAGTAACAATGATCGACCGATGTACGTCATGGCCAGAAGCTTTTCCGGTATCAGATATCACAGCCACTACTATAGCCAGATTAGTGTACGAAGGGTGGATTTGCCGTTACGGGAGTCCAGATTATTTAACTACAGATCAAGGATCCCAGATGGAGAGTGAGATATTTAGGAATCTTGCAAAATTAATGGGAATTGAAAAGTTTCGGACCACACCGTATCATCCACAGTCTAATGCGAAAGTTGAACGATTACACAGAACAATTAAAACAGCGTTAATAGCTCGAGCTAACACGACGAATTGGACAAAGGAATTGCCATCAGTTCTACTTGGTATACGTTCCAGTTATCGACAAGATACTGGATATAGCGCCGCAGAACTTGTTTATGGCACAACTATCAAGTTACCAGCAAGTTTTTTCTGTGACAAATCAGAAACCACATACACTGAATTCGTTCAAGAAATTAAAGAAAACATAAATCGTGTCACGAATATTCCGCAAAGAGAGAGTTCAAATCGGAACGTATTCATACATCCACGCCTATCAGATTGTACGCACGTATTCCTCAGGTGTGACAGACTTCGTCCATCTTTAACTCCTCCGTATGAAGGACCTTTCCGTGTAATCAGGCGTAGCAACAAAGTATTCACCATCGAACGCAATGATAAGGAATTGAACGTATCAGTGGACCGATTGAAACCAGCATTTTTGTTAAATGAAGATCTAAATGAATCTGATAACACAGTGAGATGCAACAAAGCAATAGATCACCGAGACATATGTCAACAGAAGACCACACGTTCAGGACGCATATCTCGGCCTACCGTCCGTTTTGCGCTAGTATAGTGTAGATTTAAGTCACATATTTCTTTTTTTTTCTCTCAAGGGGGGAATATCTATGGCATACGCATAGAATTCCATCCTACGTGACTGTACGATATTAGATTATAATTAATAACATAATTTCCTCATTGTTCAATCAGCACTTTTAGCACGTAAGATTAAATAAACAATAGACTCCCCACCATTACTTTAGACATTATTTTCTTAGTATATAAGCGCAATGTAAATTTGTAAATATATAGTATTGTATTGGATAGCACTTATCCTTAGTAACAACAGTCTGTGTATTTTCTATACTCTCCCTAAAACCTTCCTTCTGCAAGAACACGCATGTTACACTCCAGCCGTGGTGTAACGCAACAGGACTCCAAGGACTATTGGTACTTCAAACTATGTGATCTCCTTCCCCTCCTTTGATTTGTGTCAAAAAACCGACTAGTCGATGGATACACATATTCACTATTTGCATTCACATGTTTATGCATAGAATAAAGCAAATACAGACAAATAAACTCTAAACTCTACACATAATATACCATGCGGGCGAATAAACAGCATATGGCGAAGTAGTGCATAGTGCAGTGTGGTTCCAATGTATTCTTGCAATTGAAATATGTATATTTACCTGAAACAGCTGAGTAACATTGTGATTAGTTTTGGCTGAGGTCTCCATGAAGGATACTCCCCAAGTTTGAGCCTGTGCCTGTCCCTCAGCAGCAGAGACCTCTCTGATCTCAGGACTTTCATCACACTTGTTGCCTGCAAGCATCACTGGAATGTTCGGCAGCTCAGCTCCTTTGATCTCTTTAATTGTCTGCCATATTGGCTTTAGTTCTTCCAGGGATTGTCGACTGCTGACTGAGTACACTAGGATAAAGGCATGACCCTGAAATTATAAAGTTTTATAGTGTTATTTATGCAAGTCCCAGAAATAAAAACTTAAAGACATAAGACAACAAAATTTAATCTAACAAATCATTCTGAGGTTTAAATGTTTGCTAACGGTATATAAATAAATAATGTTGTCGATTTTAGAATAAAGAAAGTCAGCGTCCAATACTATTTAGTCATACAGTACACAGTTTGTGGCTAAATGCTCCTGACATGGTTTAGTCAGTGGCTGATTTGCTGAGAAATTACGCTCACTAATTGATCCAGTCAACTGTGAAATGGTAGTATGCAGTATGCTTAGCTATTCTCATTAGGTCAGAATCTGATGGTAGGATCCTGGAGAAATCGAGGGAACTCTTCAAATTCTATAGGCCCAACTAATATATTTTGTAATGGCATTTGAAGTTGGTTTTGTAAAAAGAATTTTTACGTTTATATTAATCTAGTAATTAAACTTTTTAAATTAGATGAGTCTACAGCTCTCACTTTGCTTATTGATAATCTCTGCATGGCTGGAAACTGATGGGATCCCGTGGTGTCAGTGATCTGTAGCGTACATATCGTTTTGTTGCTGCTTATGACCTAAAAACAAATGAATCAAATTATTATTTCTTTACTGGCTATTTAAAAAAATAAGTGCTGCTACATTACACATTGTCAATGAAAACTCAAACTCTTAAATTATATAAAAATGCATTTTTTTTAATACATTATAGACACACACTTGACCACTATCACACCTAATGAAAAGTGATGATGTGGTCTAAGGTGTAACACGTTTGCCTAGGTTTAACATGTTGCTAAGTATTTTTTTTTAATAAATTTCCATGATAAATAATTAATGCTTCCATTGTTGTTTCAACACTTGGGGTTATTAAGCTGGATCTATAGCTTGGTTTCAACAGTTTGAGTCTACGCATGTTATAAAATACAGGTATAACACACAATATGCTGCTATTATAAATATACTGTGAAGCCACCAAAAGTATACTAATATCTTTTAACAATTTGTGAAGGGATTCTCACAATCCAAGCTTATAAATTGATCAGATGGCTCTGTAGTTCTAATTTAAAGAAAAATATTCTTGTGTATTTCATAAGTATTTGTGGTTATGGCAAAAGATTTGTGATACCCATAACTCAAATGCTTTGTGTTTATACATAAGACATTTCTTCAGTAGGTACATACTCAAAAGTGTGTATATGGAGTGGCAAACTGGGTAACTTTTTACATGTACCCTTCACTTGTCCGCGCTGCACCGCTTCAGCAGAGTTAGTCGCCTTATGAATCACAAACGATCATTACATTAGATTACATTATTTACTTACTTGTCGGTATGTGTCTTCAATCGTCGGTATGTACGATTCTCTGAATGTACCTTTTACAAAGCGTAAAACCAACGAGCTCTTTCCTACACCGCCCGCACCAAACACAACAACACGATAATCGTTGCTTTGCTCTGGCATTGTTAATTTTTACCGAAAACCTTTCTGTAAAATCAATTTAGGTACAAAATTTCTATTCACTAGTGACAAGTTCGCTTCTTTATAGCATCTTTTAAGGTTAAGAAAAGATAACCACAGGTTGCCTTTGTTATTTGCGATTAAGAATAACGACACAAATTAATCGAGTTTAAATAATAACACATTCTTAAATTTCTCCATTTACAACGCCCAGCGAACACCAACACAAAACGATGACTGAAGGGGTTCCGAGACGAGCAAGCAGCTTGGCGTCAAGCACGTAGATCTTAGCTTGCATCAAGCATTTTGACCATCTACAACGCTGGATTGATGCTTGAGTCAAGCATTTACGTGCTTGGTCCGCGCTTGATGTGATTTTATATTTTTTCTTTGACGTGACGGCTTGACGCGACGTTTGTTTGACGTCTTGCTTGATGAGGCCGCTTGACAGGCGGAACTGGCGTATCAAACTGTTGGAGCAAGCAACAGAAATCTACGAGCTTGACGCCAAGCTGCTTGCTCGTCTCGGGACCCCTTTACGATGACCATTGACCACAGATTGCTTTAGAATTAGATCCATTGACATAGTAATATTCTCTTGGTAGGTAGGTACCTATACCTCTGTCAAATAAACTTAGTCACAATGTTTCACATATATCTAAAGTTACCTGCTTCGACGGTATTGGGCTTCTTATTAGGTACTTAATATATTTTTTAATCTGTCATGTCGAGACAAACATCAAGTCGAGCCACAAGTCGAGCATCATCTTTTAAATAGGGATGAACAACGGATGAACGATACCAGCAATGTATCATTATTTTCACTCGATACCATTTAGACGAAAAAGTTTCGAAGCTTATTCAGTACCGGACTAGCTATCGGTTAAAAAGTATCGATACTAGTAACAGTAGTACTCATAACGTTTGCTATTTGTGAAGAAATCCGATTTAGAAGTGCGTATAGGCAATGTTAGGCATTTACTTAAATTAATTAATTACTTTATTTTACTCTTTATTTGCACCAAAACAACAACAAAGAAAAAATATATATTAAAAGTGACAAAAGGTATGACACAAAAGGCACATTAATATCTGTTTGTAAAAAATAAAGGTTGTTACCAAAAGTCAGGTGCTTCTGATATTAGTACTTTTTACCCGCGTGAACGAAGCGAAGGAGGGTAATGTGTTTATTAGTTTATGTATGTATGTAATATGTATATGTATATGTGGCGCTCTGGAGACCAAACGCGTGGGCTGATTTTGATGATTCTTACGTCAATCGATTTGTGTTAATCTTATGAGTGTCACTAAAGATATGATCTGTCATGTCTTTCGTGATAATCAAATTAAATATAGCGACCACTAGACGCCATATTATGAAAAAGAAAAAATGAAAATTGGCGGACTATGTTAAGTGGGGTATTATTATATGAAAATCATTGTTCGGTTTCTCTTATCATTTTTCATTTTGAATGACCATTTTGTTACGAGATAATAATTATCTCGTAACAAAATGGTTGAACAAAATTGACTTAAACAGTTGGGACCCATTAGAAATCTAGATCGGTTTAAATATTTTCAATAATGGGTCCAATATTATTTGACGGTATTATAGATTACTGGACTTGTTTTTTTCCTTTTCAGTTTCTATTTACGTAGTAGGGTTTTTGATTTTATAATATATTTTTTTATTTTTTTATTAAAAATAAAGTATCGACTACGTATTCGTATTTACTCGTATCGTTCATCCCTACATTCGAACAAGAATGGATTAGAAAATATTACAAAATTACAAATGGCTTCCGTTTCCAACTTTCGGCTGCCGTAATTCCCTGTTGGCATGGTTTTATAAAATAAGGTGCGTATTGTTAATTCTTTTTATTTTTTAAAGTATTGCCTGAGAATCTAATTAATGTTGTAGTAAATAGTGTGAGAATTCTATTTAAAGTTGAAAATTACCATAGAAAACGTGCCGGTTATCTATTCAATTTTTTTGCATGTTTTTTGTTAAAAATCTGAACATTGTATGCTTTATAATGGATAATTGCATCATAAATAGTTTATTTGAGAAGGTATTCTATTTAATGAACTTTGTATTTTGCAGATCACTTAATTAGTTGAGACGAACGTGTTCGATCGAAATTTTAGAGGATAGTAAAAAAAAAATAGCCGATAACCATGGGTATACAAGATTTACAAATATTTTTAGAAAACGAAGGAGTAGGTGTTGATTTGTTTCGAATCGCTAGAACCCATCCCGGCGGCTTCCGATTAGTACTCGACGCGGAAGGATGCCTAGATCGGCTATATGGCGGCTATTTTTCAGGTAATTCTGATGTTAAATATGAATTAGTTTATACCTGGGACTTCGTCCGCGTTTAGGTTTCGCGCGATTTTAGACTGATTTTTAAAGTATCACTAATTTCTTAATTAAGTAAGTCTAAGTAGGTACATGAAAAATTGCGAAGTCGACTTTGGAACTGCACCTCGGACATTTCGCCCTGTTATAAGAGCTTACACTACTGTACAACGGTACTACTTCCCAAATTTTGTGATTCGCATCTATTTTTCTATCATTAAACAATTATTTTGAATTTGCTTCTAAGTATCTTGGAGATACCTCTAAAACTTTAGTCTGATTTTTAATTGCGTGGAATTCTGACGTATCTTAATGTTACCAGAGATTTAAAAAATCCCACAAAAAAGATATCAAATTTAAACTTAGAACAATAAATATCAATTGCCGCACATAGATATTTATGACAAATGCCTGACAGATAGTTTGGGGTAAAATCGAACTGCAGGTGGTAATACTGTTTTTCATACAAATAACTCGCTTGATTTATAAAATGACAAGTGTCAGAATTCCACCGAATTAAAAATCAGACTACAAGTTTTTAAAGTATCTCTTCAAGAGACAAATCTCATCAAGATATTAGAATGAATTACTTTAAAATGCAAATAATTTAATACCAAGTCAAGTTAATAGGTAAAAGTTTATAACAGATACACACAATCAATTCTTTATTATAATATTTATTATGAGAAGACCCTGTCTGGATTATCAAAATGTCCAGATTTTCAAACAGAACAGATAAAATGTTTGAATTAATAACAAAAAGAAAACTTGCTAAAACTGTTAATAATTCACATTAGTTATTTAAGTACCCAGAACTTTTTTTTCATCAGAATTGTATCTTAATTTTTTAGTCTGGATTATCAATGCTCTACTGTACTTAATTGACTTATTGAACTGAATTATTACTTAATGTAATACACAGTGAAGCTAAAACTGCATCTTATTTGAACGGCCAAAACTGCAGTTGTCTTGTAAATGTGACACATATCGCTTCTCAGCCTTTTGGCTAAGATCAAAGTGTAGTATCTGTTTTTTTCAGCTTAATATCTGAAAGTTCCCACACTCACACTGTGGGACCAGTAAAAATAAAATATATTTGTGTGACAGGTGCCAATTTAGCTTAGACATTTACCCATTTGAAGTACTTTGAGTTTTGTTGGATTTGTTGGTTGGATGACAAAATTTGTATTTCATTTCAACAGACAATATAACATTAGGGCATAGAGAGACATACTGTATTAGCACATGAATTTTATGTCAACTGAACTTGTGAGTAGTACAAGAATTATATAGCCTAAATAGCCCAACGATTAAAGGTGCAGACTGAAAATTAAAAGGTTTAGAGATCAAATCTCCATACAAAGTTTCCACTTATTTAGAGGAGAATATTAGTCAAGCTCCACATGGTTAATACTCGTAAAAAAATTAATTTTCTTGTGGTTTAGATTGGGCTTGCGGAGGTCAATGGGCTCGATGTGTGCAGTTTCTCACAACTCTTGCACAAGCTCTGGCAGAACATCAAGTGGCACTGTGTGTATGTTTCAATGGAGCCCACCCAACTCCGCCTGCATTGCCCCAGCACTGGATACAAACTCAATCAACATACAGACAGAGAGTTAACTCTGTAAGTGACTTGTTATATAAACTTTATCCATCATCACTTAGTATCAATTTTTTTCCTTTAGTAACTAAACTCGATGAACAACGAAGATGAAGATGAACTAAACTAGTAGATCAGTGATGTGTTTAACTGCAAAATCAACTTATTAACTAGTCATGTGTCAAATGTACTTTTAGCCATTCATATTATTCAAAAGCCAAGGATTTGACAGAGTGGAAGGCTGTATGTATGTATGAAGGCTGTATTACCTTTAGCAATTGAGTGTGCAACCAAGAAGAAAAACCTTTCAAGATTCTTTTAAATCTCAAATTACAATTTATGTGTAACTGAATTAGCACCAATGTAAAGCTAATTTCTCTGTATTTCATTTCACAGGTTTTGCGTCACATTGTTACAAAAGGTACTCCGCCCCCCAAAGTTTGGTGGGTTCCCCCAACTGGATTGCATTCTTGTCTAAGAACTGCTTTGAGATACCTCAACATCCCAATTGTATGTAATGTATATTTTGTATTTATTTGAACTATGTCTGTAAATATTCAGATTTGAGAACAATTTTCTTGTGTGACAGATGGTGTCTTCTGATGATCATTGCCAGGAAGTTGTTGGTTTGTGCAGAGAAAAGACATATGCAGGTCTAGTGGGCTGCTCTGGGGAGTATTTGGTATTCCAGCCGCCTAGATACTTCAGTTCATCGCAGCTCAAACTGACTTATAGGGTGAGTATGAAACAATTCATAGAAAACTTGCACATACTCAATGCGAAGTTGTTAGTGTTAAATACTAAATCTCTCTTAAGTATTAAGTTAATTCTCAACAGAATGGAATAACTTCTTCTATATGTATATGAGAAGTGAAATTTATTTCTCTAGTAAATGCTTCTATTTTTCTGGGTGTACTACCTCCCCTCAACCTTGACATCCCTGCTTTAATTACATTGGGAGTACTATTTTAAATAAGAAACTTAATAAATAATTAATCATTTCATATCTCACCAGTCACAATATTATTTGCAACTCGTCCAAAATTAATTACAATAATTTAGTGTAAGTAATAATAGTAATAAATGTTACTAAACAAATCATCTAAACACATAACAGTGTAAGGACCATATTACAACCGCAGTCACTGACTCAATCTAAAGTATTAGTGAAAGATTTAGATTGAGTCAGTACAGGTCAGGTCTTTACAGGCACTGAGAACTGACTCACTGCTTACAATACAAGCCACTTCTTGCTGAGCTGGTTTCCAGACATAAACTGTAAGTAAAGTCTGTTGTTTGTATGTACAAGCCACAGACTAACAGCTGGAATATTTATGCTAGCACTGATGTGACAATACCATAGCTGTACTGACTTTACATTGAGTCAGCACCGTTACAATCTAAATTTGGTTTAAAGTATAAATTACCTCATTACACTATCATTCACAAAGTTTCTGTTAACCTTAATATAGTTAAAGGGTTTTTAATATAGTTAAGGGGTTAAACTTTTTGTCCTCAGTCATCCCTGGAAACCAAAGAGTATATGGTACATGAGCTGCCTAAGGTGTTGGATGTTCCTCAGGATCGACTATGTCTTATGGCTGCACTTCTTGGTGGGATTATTTTATCTGAACAAAGTCTCACAGATTTTTATAAACGATTGGGTATTGCTCAAAAGAAGGTAAATACATAATCAATCAATTGCAGTGTAAACTACTATACTACTATTTAAAACACTTTGGTTTACCTTTACAGTTCTATTTATAACAAAACAGCCACTATACAGCAAAATAATATTGACTAAGCCAACAATACATAATAATAATTATGTAATGCCATAACATTACATTATACATACTCTTGAAATTTAACGAATGTAACAAAAGAATTAATCATAAAATTTCAGCAACAGGTACCTCCTGAAACCCTAATCAAGACAGTGGGACAATTTGTAAGAGATTTACCCACATCAGATGTCGATGCTGCTTGCATTGAAATATTTGGTGATCTAAATGATCTTCGTGCTGCCAAATTGAAACAAGCCGTACAATACTATCTAAATGGCACCAAAGATGGATTTCTTAAATACAGAACTGCTTCTGGTAAGACAAAATTCTTCCATTTAACAAACTGCTTAGAAAATGTACTTGATGTCACCATGCACTGCTGTGTACCTACCATTTTTAACAAGTATTTTCACTACACTAGCTCAAAAAGCAAGTCATAGTCACATAAAACCATAGATTGCATTATAATATATAGGTTTTTAGTAGGAGAGAATTGACCCTGGCATTCTTGCTTCAAACTTTGCTCTCTTGTTACACACATATTTTTTTTCGTTTTTTATTTTTCTTTCATGCAATGCATTTATATAATTGCATTTATATTTCAACCAATTATATTACAGGTCGTCGTCCGAAAAACAACAAGAAAAATCAAAGAGCAGAAACCAGTCCTCAGTGTTCATCTGCAGACATGGATACATCAAAACTAGCAACTGAATCTTCAGAACACGAGGTCAGTGTCTCGTGAAACTTTCACTTAATCGCTAAGGTCATCCACGCCTTTTACATCAACGATCACATTGGCATTCATTGGCAAAACATAACTTGCATGTCGCTCACAAAATTCCAACAAAATTTTCCATGTGCCGGGTTTTGCTATTCTTTCTTTTCATTTAATTTTTAACTTTATATTTCTTTCATATTTTGTATATAATAATATCTTTTTCCTTTCATCTTTTATTTCTTTATCGATAAGTTTATTATTATTTTACCACGAGAAATGAAGCACTTGGAAGTTTTCAAAACTGAATGAATTACAGCAAAAAGGCTTGGAAGATTACAAATTGGCTACAGCAAACGCATCGATTAACGCGGACTTTAGCATGGAGGAGCGTTGTCACGACTTGAGCCACGGCGTCGCCAACATGTCTCTGGACGGCGGGGACGCGGCGCCCCCCAAGCAGCAGGCCAAGCCTGCGGACGGCAGCGCTGCCGTTGCTGCTGAGAAACCAAACGCCAAAGAGGTGTGTGTGCTTGTGTGTTCCGTCTTATTAGCACATTATTGTTGTTCACACTGGTTGATTTTATTGCTGAAATTTTTTTTTACAACTTTTTTGTTAGTCCAGGAAAAAATCTAACATGACATTTGAAAACTTGCAAAAAATGTGAGAACTGTTCGGACAAAATGCTGAACACCTCGCAGTTTTGCGAAACAATTAAAAAAAAACGTTTTTATAATAATAATAATAATAATTTTTATTTATTCGAGGTAAAAACCCATTGTATATATATACAAAATAAAGTTAAAAAATTTAAAAAAAAGTTAAAAAATTTTAGTAACATAAGAGTTGGGGGATCTTCTCAAATCTCCCTCGCACACGCTTTTCTATAGATGATGTCACTGTTTGTACCTGTAACCCTTTTCTATCATTTGATAAGTACTCCATTTATAAGACTCTTAACTTATTTTACTTTTGATTAAAACAATAAATTAAGTTTAACCTATTTGCCCAATCATGGGCATTAAATGATTGATAGAGCAGGGAATGATGCTAAGTTTTGGGAAACAAAGACATCGGTCAATTTTATTTTTTTATTTTTTATTGAAGATTCCCAGAAAGATGTGGGTTCGAATCCTGCCGGCCTCGGAATTTTTGATATGTATTTATAAATCTATTAAAACTTCGGTCAAACAAACAATAGGCTGTAGCTTAGCTTGTAGCTGTCAGCTACAGGAGTTACTGGTAAAACTAAAAGCAAATAAAATCTAATTTCATTGATTATGTTTTTCACAGTAATTGCTTACAATTAGATCAAGATAAGAGTAAGGAACATACATCTAGCGACTACACCTTATCTGTCTCTCTCAGATATATTATATGTGACAATTTGTATTGGATGGGTACTGTAGATAATGATGATCACATATTTACATCCTCAAATGTGATACAGGAATTTCCAAGTTTTGCTTAGCCGTTACTCCTCAAGAAAAAGACATATTGTGTGAGCAAGAAAGAAAAATTTGTGGTTTAAGTTTTCTATTCATATCTTGTTTTATCCACTGGTGCAAGATATTTGTTTTGCTTTTTTTTGTTGAAAAAAATAATGTTTTAAAGTATATTTCGACCGTTCCGTAGAACAAAGTCTAATCTGCTAAATTTCTAACTTGAGATTTGAGCCTTACAGATGTGACTTTTAAGGCTCAAATTTGAAGCTGTAAATTTAGCAGACGAGACTTTGTTCTATGGAACGGTCGATTTTATTCTTGAGAATGTTGTAGTGCTGTCAAATCAATGTGGTCTTTGATTACAGGCAGTGGCAAGCGGGAGCAAGCCGCTCCACGATGACAATTGCCCGCCCGCTCCGTCGGAAGTGCTGCGAACGTGTGCTGAGCGCCACACGCGCGGCCTCATGCACCCTCAGATGCTCTCCATCCTCACGCACCGCCAGGTCACGCTCCCCGTGCTGATGGAAGACGACAACCACCGGGAAATACCATCCATACATCACTTCTTCCGCCCTATAAGGCAAAATGTGTATGCCATCTTATACAACATGCATCACCATCGCTTCATGGCTCAAAAAGCTAAAGGTATGTTGCGGTGTCTAATATTTAAAATTTTATGATTTTTTTAAAATGAAATCAATACATTGTTATATAGAGATTTTAGACTTATTTTGTGGCTCAACTAAATTATAATGTGATATACTGGTATGTACACGATAAACCAAGAAGGCGGGTAGATAGATTCTGCCTATGACAGCTTCATCCTGATTTTTTGCAACCCCATGTGGTCTCGTTGCACATTGTGACCTCGGTCCATGGAACAATGTATCAACCGTTACAACTAACATATTTATCGGACTATTGGCGCGTCTTATATCCATTTTCTCCATTTCCAGTATTACGGTATACAAAAAGCATGGTAAACATAAATACTACATATGAAATATTTCAGATGAAGGCACAACTAGTACATCCACTATGAATGAGCGTGCATGCACCGTACATGTGGCTGAATGGATCTATTCAAGAGTAAATCCTGGGAAGAGTCCAGAGATTGTACCAGGAATTATGCTTGATTGGCCTGTGCCCACAGTACAGAGGCTTTGGTTTGGGTGAGTTTCTTGATTAACTCTGAAAAACTCATTCTAACCCAGAAATTCTCATACCAGCCCAGAGTTAGAAAGTTGGGGGTGTGTCACTGCCTTGCCTCGGAGAGCACGTAAAGCCGTCGGCCCTGCGCCTTATATTTCTCCAGTCATATCGGATTTCCATCCCTAAAGACTTGAGAGTGTGATAATAGAGAGTGCACCTGTGCTTACACACATACTAATGCATTATGATATCTCCTGCGCAATTGGCTAATCTCTAAGAAGGTTAGCCGCTGACCGGATTCAGTCAGAAGGACATTTGTTATTACTTTACTAATGGCAAATTTCATCATCACTGAGTAACATTTAACTGAAGAATAAAGATGGTATGACAGACTTTCAATACAAAATCTGTCAGATGTCTAATTTATTCCTTACCGATGGAGAAATTGCCAATAAAAGTACAAAATAATTTAAATAAAGTGGATTTCATTTTATTCCTTTTTAGAACTGCTCAAGATGACAAGTGTCGCAGAATGCGTGCATTCCTGTCATGTATGCGCTCTGACACTCCACTTATGTTGAATACGTCGTATGTGCCACAGCATCTTCTTATTTTAGCCACAGTTTTAAGGTATGCAACAATAAAAAAATTTACCATTTATTATCAAGATTCTTAGCTTTTAAGATATCTAATTTTTAGTTTTAGTTTAAAATAAAGTTTAAAAAAATATATAATTTCAGGTTCATCATGACATCTCAGATACAAATCCTTCGGCGACAAGAATTGGATGCGTTCTTGGCTACTGCTTTTTCTAATGATCTCATGAATGCACTCCATCTGCAAGAGATGACTGTAAGTTTTCATTATTTACCGTATTATTACAAAAAACAAAGCTAATATCTATGTACATATTGCTATCAAGAATATTAGTACATTTACGAATATATCAAAAACGCCTTTGCGTATTTGCGTGCGTAAAAAATAATGAAATCGCGCGGTATCATTTTTACTTTTACCTGTTCACTTGAAAGTTCAAAGTTCAAAAATACCATCTCGGCTTTCGCGATATTGTATAATCTATTTTTCCTCGGCTGTCTTAAAAGGTAAACAAGTGATTTCCCGAAGAAAGGCGTAAGCGAAGCACTAAGCACTGCATAGGACATTCTTACCGCTATGACGATAGTACCGTGTCACAAGTGAAAACTTGAGAACGTCGTAAGCGCCCGACTACGTTCCTCAGATACGCGTTTCTCCGAAAAGTTTTCAGCGAGAGTTAGTAGCACAATAAAGTAGATCTCGGACTGAGTTATTTGGAATAGGGATGTTAACAATTTTTCGGAATTGCTTTTATTTTGAAGATTGACTCTTGTTTACCATAAAAAAATATATATTATTTAAAAATATTAGTATTATCGATGAGAAAATATACAAAAATAGAGTAATTTTGAATTTTCCCGCTAAAACACTACAACTGTCACTTGACTGACATGACGTCATCGTTCCGTCCGCGCCACGAAAGAAGTCCCATAGAGGCGGCGCTAGTAGTCGTATAGACATACGAGGCAATTATTGTATATAAAATCTATTAGTTCCACCTCATTGCCGCGGGACTTCTTTCGTGGCGCGTACTATACCTATAATCACTCCGTTTGTTTCGCGTTTAAGTTAGTGACGTCACAAGTTCTTGGCGTTTGCAGTCACGTGACATCAGATTATAAATATAGCATTTAAAATTATTTTTGTGATTAGTGTTAACATCCTTATTGTTGCAGGTGAACGGCATGAGCTCGCGCGGCGTGCAGCTGGCGGCGCTGGTGATGGCGGGCGCGGAGACGGCGCTGATGGCCAACGACGCGTGCGGCGCGCCCGTGCCGTGGCTGGTGGCCGCGCCCTGGCTCTACTTCGACGGCAAGCTGCTGCAGCGCAACCTGTACCGCGCCGCGCACTGCAAGCACCTGGCGCAGCTCTGCGACAACCACCTCGACACCGTCGTCAAGGTCAGTGCACACCGCGCATGTGAGTGTATCTATTATTCTTCTTTGTCCTCTCCTTTTTCCCATTATTTGGGGTCGGGTCTCCTCACTTTTCTGCGCCAAGTCATTCTGTCTTGGGTTGTCGGTTCAGGCAATTGGGCTAGCTTATGGTCTCTTTTAATATTAGACCTAGTGAGTGTGTCTATTATTATTTTAATATTTATTTGGACCAAAACAACAACAAAGAAAAAATATAAATTAAAAGAGACAAAAAGGCGGCCTTATCGCTTAGTAGCGATCTCTACCAGGCAACCTTAGGAATAGGAAAACTTAAGAAATCTAACCACCTTGTGGGGGTACAGAGGCACACCTTGAGACCTCAACAGCCATCAATTCTCAGACTATGTGCTCTGCTTATTTCCATTTCAGCTTTGGGATATGCTGAAGTATTTCTCCAATGCCCTCCAGCAGGGTCAACATGGGCAGGGGACATTATTATCCACAGGGAAAAGATATCCCCTCGCTCAACTTTATCCACCCATCGATCATGGGCAAAAAGGTGGAAATAATATCCGCAGTGGGTATACTTATAGGGATATACTTCTCCTTTCCCCTATCGCCATGCATAGGGAGAAGATAATTTTATCTCCTGTAATGGGATAAAATTGGGCATACAACTTTTCTCCTGCCCATGCTCAACCTGCAGTAACTTTTTGAGGCCCATAGCAAGTATGTTTCGGATCCATAAATCGTCACTGGTAACACACACTGTTTGAAGACTAGTCTTCAAGATCTAAGTCATTTTGGACAAGAAGACGCCTCAAAGCTTTCCGAACGCTGCCCAGCTGAGTTAGTGTTCAAATTGGACCTACTTACTTCTTAGTCTGTTTACTGTTACTCGTTTTATTATCTGTTATTAGAATATTTATTTGTGGTTCAGGTGGAGAGGATGCGTAAAGCGATCCTGGAGGGCCTGGAAGTGGAGTTCGCGATGCCGCCGCTGCCGCTCGTGGGGGTGGTGGGCGAGCCGCTGGCTTGGCGCGGGCGCGGGCGCGGCGCGCGCCTGGAGATCGCCGGCGTAGTGGTGGGACAGTGGGGCGGTGGCTCCTACCCCACGCATCCGCGCACGCCGCGGTACCCACAGGTCAGTGGTCAGGTGGAGAGGGTATACAAGGCGACCCTGGAGATGGAGTAGTGATGCCTCATGTGCTACGAGACAAAATGATATTTTGTATTGATACATGTTAATATATATAGCAATGTCCTGTCTCTTTCTGGGAATATAGTATGACTTTTGGTGAATCAAATCTTTAAAAAAAAAAAAAAGTGAATTCCTTTTGAGACATCTTTAAGATTAATAGCTTTAACCTTAACATAAAGTTCTAGTCTAAAGTAAACTAAATTGAGTTTCAGTTTTCAGAAACTAGCTTTTGCCCATGACTTTGATGTTAGGTTTTTAAAAATCTGGTGGCAATTCTCTGTTCAAAAAATTCAAAACCCTGTGTTTGTCCTGAGGGGTTTAAACCTTAAAGATTAGAACCTAAGTTACTGTCGAAGTCCTCAATGCAAAAACACGTTTTCGCATTTACAATATTATCAGTAAGGAATACTCTGCCGCGGAGAATACTCTGAATATTCTAGAGTTGTTATCGTCGTGGGGCGTGTTTTTGTACGCTTCTGTGTAACCTCGCGCTGTGTAGAGTGGACGAATGTAAAGCGTGAGCGTTGTCATGTGATGTATCCAGGTGAGCTACGTGGGCTACACGCCGACTCCGCGCAACTCGTACGGCGGGCGCGGCTGGCGCGGCGGGCGTGGGCGCGGGCGCGGCCGCGGCGCCGCTCCCAGCACGCGCGGCGCGGCGCGCACCCGCCGCCCGCGCGCCCACGAGCCCGCCAAGCCTGCCACGCTCACTCTCAACGGGTAAGGTGCCATATTATTGTTAGGGCTCATTCAAATATTTATTCTTTCCCTTTCCTCCTTTTAATTAAATAAATGTATGGTACCTTAATGCTGTGAAAATTTCAAGTTTCCAGTTTAACTGAGTTACAGATTTTCAATGCGTAGTTCCAAACAAAATTTCCAGTGTTATTTTTGCTATTAATTTTTTATTTATTAATTTAATCTTCTTATAATTTTGTAATACATCTACTTCCTTTTGAGTACACATACTTTGACGGTCAATTATAAAATCATACACTGCACTTGGCCTAGAACGCATTTTTTTTTTCTAGTACTTAAGTGTTTAGTGGTAAACTTACCATGGGCCTCAATCGATGGTCGATCAGAGTATCCCTGTGCTCCATTAGGCTGCATCTTCTCTTACCATAAGATGTAACTTCAGTCAAGCGTTAGGCTATATAATTTATAAATGCTACAATTACTTGGTATAAGCCAGCACGGTGTTTATTTTCACAGCAAAACCGTCAGGCCCGACGAGTTGAGCCCCCCGGCTGACGACGGCAGTCCCCACGAAGATAACTCTCAGCCCGAAAATGACGGTGAAGGTACCAGCTTTTGAGAGAACCTTAGTGACTATAAACATTATGAGAAAAGAGGAAAAAAATAACATAAAAGAATACATTTAATTTTACAGGAACCCAACCTCAGAAAACTAAGACTGGAAAAAATATAAAGAAGAATTTAGGGAAAGGTAAAAAAAAGAGCTCAAGCCAGAAGACTGATGTAGCTCAGAGCTTGGAAGCCAACGGACCACTAGATAAGAACAAGGTGACTGCAGAATAAATTTCGCCAGCCCATACATATACCACAATAAGGATATTACAGCTTTCCTATTTAAGATATTCCTACCTTTCCCATACCGTTTCCAGTACATCCGTGAACAATTTGTTAATAACATCCATCTTTTTAGGTGACGGAACCTAGCTCTAATTCTGAGCAAGAGCACTTTGGCCAAGGTGATGCACCAGTTTCTAATTAAATGTTCCTTTTATTCCAAAGGTAAATTAATCTATTTATTTATCTACATTTTATTTCTATGTATTCATTTTAAATCCTTCTGTTTAATACAAAACAGTATGATTTTGTAGCTGTTTTATAATTTTTTTTTAGGAAAGCTTGTATACTATACTGTAATAATGACTTCTTATTTTGCTAGTGAATATCGAGTAACATTCCATTAGTATGTATTAATTTGCAACTACAAACGCAACAAAAGAAAATGAATGAAATTAAATGAAATTAAAAGTTGCAAATTCATGCGTGCTATTGTTATTTAATTCAAAAACTTAAATCATTTCAGTTATTTAAAACGGTAATAATTTTCGCGTATTCACTAGCTTTAATCAATCGACACCTTTTCAAACATTGAATTTTGGGGACAGCATCGAGACAAATTAATGAAATAATTACTGCATGAGTTTTCTGAGGTTTCCATGCATTTTAAAAATCATACATAAGATATGAAATTTCGTTGGCTGTCAGTAACGTCTCGGTCGCAATGTATACGTGCCTCAACATCTAAGAGACTTCCCAATCGTGAGACTGATTTTGTATTAATTGAATTGGCACAACGGGTGCTCAATTAATTGTAATATGCAAGACAAATGACAGACCTAATTTGAGGCAAATGTTTTTGCTTCGATCCCTAATTGAGACGAATAGTCTCTCTGGATATTTTGTGATATGTAACTATGAGCATAATAATATTTATTAAAACTAAGTTCCACATCGTAGAGCAAATAACAAAACAGCCAGAGTAGATTAAGCTACTTTATGTAGTACAGTATAATATCTATTGGAAAGATAACGTTGAACATCTTTTATCTGATGATAATTAGAAAATATATATTAAAATTAACATGTTGATTGTTAAGTCATGTTTTTATGAAATTTGAGATGACTTAATAAAAAATATGTTTAGTTTAGCATATAAAGTACTGAGTCAGCATTATTTATTTACACATAGTATATTTACAATTTACCAAATTATAATTTTTATTTCTTACTTTGGTTTGGCCTACGAAATCCCTGATTTATTTGGGCGAAACTATTTTGGGTTCTCGAGTTTCTATTCTCTGCCATGAAGCTCTACTTTGTGGTGGACTTGGTTTTGTAGGCTAAACCGATCGTGTTCAGACTTGTTTTTAGGATTCATTGTTGTATTTTTAGGCTTTATTGAATGAGTGAGTATTTTGAACTATCTGATATTTGCGTACACTGCTATAGTGGGAACACATGGAAATATTCCAGATGCCAATTGTTAGAATTTAATTTGAAGCATAATACCAGAATTTCCGTGGTAGCAGTGTATTCGCGCACTCAGTCGACACTTCACACCAACTTGAATTGCCAGAGATCTTGCAATGAGTGTTTCATTGAAGTATTTTTTAAGGAAGTGTATAGTAATAGGGAGGATATGATTAGAATAGAAATTGCATTTATTGAATGACGCTGGTGCTTTGAAATTTAGTCTGGGACTGCCTGAAACGAGTCTGAAACTCATAGATTTAAGTCTAACGATAGACGTTTAATAAAACTGAACGAACATTCGGGTATTGAGCTTTCCGCATCCTATAGGGTATTATTTCGATAGAATATCGTAGATTTATTAGTGATATATTTATATGCATTTTAGGAATCTTAAAACTGCGAATGTTCTTCACTTTATATGTATTTTTGTAAATTTGTTATATTGTTACACTTAAATTAAGCTGGAATGACTAACAACAATCTTATTAAGACAAAGTCTTGATATACTCGATCGGTGGTAAACTGTCGAATTGTATCATGGTATTTCGACCTACGTGATCTATTTGCGTACATGTGGTGCGAAGCGAGTTTCAGCGTAAGCGGCGCTTTTTTTTGTTGTAAATGTTTATTATTGGTACAGAGACTGAGCAGATGTAAAAGGGTCAATAGCATCGACTGCATTCGAGCCAATCCTCGAAGCTATCGACGGGCACGCATCGCATTGTCGCAAATCGCGCACCTAGGACGTAATGTTACATTCCATTTCAATAACAGAACCGTTCGTATACATACGAACCGTCGACACCAGTAGAATGGAACTAAATGAAGACTTTACAATTTGCTTATACCCTGGCTGAAACATAGACAACATGATATGTTGCCACAATAACATTAATTGATTTTAACAAAGAAGATAATATGATCAGAGTGAGCGTGTCTCACAGCGGGCGCGACTCGTGAGCCGCGTCCAGTGATTGCCAAACGAAGTATAATGTTGCATCTACTATTTGTAAGTGCGGCCACGAGACGGCCGAAGCCGGGCGTGCCTGGCTCAGTGCCTAAGTGCTAAAGCAATTGCCGCTATACGCGGCAAACACTATATAAACTTATATTATTGCTTGCTAATATAAACACGATGTTTAGCGTTTAGAATTTTAACTTCAACGTATTGTTTTTGATTTTAAGAATTATGTGTAACAACAATTAAAGCATGTTAGAAGTTTGGTTATATTTCCAGGGGAGGTCGACATTTTATATTAGTCGATTTCGAACTACAAGGCATTATCAGCGTTTACTGTTTGTAAGTAACATAAATGATAAAAACATGCCTTTTACTTTACTGTGCCTATTTGGCGTAAATATATGTACTTTGTCACATATTTTAAAATGTACCTATCTTAGCGATGTTTCCGAGAAGGAAGTAGATTTTATTTTTTTTCTCTTAAAACATTATTCACTATAGTTTTAGAATATTCAACAGTGTAATAACTTTTACTCCATTTTGAAACTCGTTTGCTGACAATGGTCTCTTATATATTGTCAACATAATATAATAAATGTATTAGGAAATATTTGTCATGTAATACATAACACTTTTTTCGTAATAATTGAAGTAGCAACATGGAACTGTGGCTTTTTTGAAAACACTTATAACTTAACTACATAACCTGCTAAATGTATTAAAGTTTTATAAAAATGTTCATATTACTATTTTAGTTCATGAACACAAAAAAATATTGGATGAATTTAAATTGTAAAGAGTTGTATTTGTCTTCAAATAAAACGTTCCATTATTCATTTTTGTTTTATTTCAGTCTTGTAAGTTCATCCTTTTGTGTATTTCAGAAATAGAAGTACCCTTAATATTAGCTATATGGCCAATGACTACTTGTGTGGCATCTTTGATATCATTGTACTGATGCAAAAGTTGTACTTGAATTGGTTTAGTACTTTCGTTTCGCAGCAATTGATCAATTCTATTCTCAGCCTCTAAAAGTTTGAGATATAATGCTTGCTTGCTAGAATTGCTTGACATCTGTAAATAAAGAAAATGGTTTAAGATTCAATGCGTTGCGGCGCCGCATGCTAGTAATCTAATATACACTACGCCATCGCACCGTACGGATTCATTAAATTACATCTGCAGGCGCTATATGTAATAAAAACCACAGACTATAAAACACGATGACAGTTCTCACAAAAGTTCCAATTTTTTAGATGCTAGTTTCGCTCCCACGCCGCCCATATGTGCATTTTAACAAAAAATGCCTGAACAGATTTAGATGATGTAGAGGGGGATCTTAAGAACCCTTACATCACCTTGAGTTACACTGGCTATAAATTTTTAATTCTGTAAAGTAGTTAAGAAGAAAGAAAGAAAAAGCATTTATTTAAGAAATTGTAAAAATTCGCACTTATGCCCTATTAGTAGAATTATTTTAGGAAACTGGTAAATCCAGGAATAACAAGAGTGTCTTGTAACCATGAACCTTATCCTATAGGCATGGAGTTGGTCTTTAAAGTACCTGTTGAGCTTCAGGGAAAATACGTAAAATAATGGATTATCTAAAATGAAAAATAACCTGTTTAACTTATAAAAAAAAAATGCAGTATTTACATGTAAAAAGTATTTTATTCAAAATCATCACACTTATTACTAACACCCATAGCACAGGCTAACATGCTATTTATATGTCTACCCTCAGATTTAAAAACATATCCATTAGCTTTATCTATTATGTTTTTAACATTTATTAGACTTTGTTCTTTAAATAAATCAGCAGGCTGAAATGTAACTAAACTGTAATCTTCGATTATTGATATCAATGCTTTATTAAGTTTTGTAAATTTACTTGTAAACTTATCAGTTTCTAAATTTTCAAGTAGATAATTTAAATCTAATACCTCTGTATAAAAATCTATACCAAATTGTAATTTATCAACATGTTTCTTTAATAAATCGATTTTTGTGAGCAAGTTGACATGAGGAAGACCAATTTTCAGCATTGCATTCAGAGACAATATTAATGCTGCAATAAACTTTCCAGCATCAGAACAGTGGTGGGAATCAATCAAATGCACAACACACAACTGAAGTTGCTGATCATTGGCTAATTTAGAAAATATGTTGCTGAGTGAATCATGATGAGTATATAGTTCCACTTGACCAGGCAGATCAAAAATAAAATTTGTAGAATGTTCTCCTTTAATTTGATCCAGTAACCAATCAATATTCTTCTCTAGATATTCCATGCAATAGACTAGGGCACCATTTGGGCCTAAAACATATTGATCCATGACATCTTCAAGAACAATCAAACTTCTAATATCTATGTCGGGATTGTATGAAATACAATCATTAGCTGGATCTAAATTGACAAGAACTGTTTTTCTTCCAATTTTCTGAAGAAGCTTAGACATTTCACAGCAGTATGTTGTTTTTCCTGCACCAGGTGGACCAATGACCAGTTGTCCATACAATTTATTAACAGATTTAAATTTCTCCACCCTTGTATCAGTCATATTACTCACTCGGTTCCCTTTTAATGTCTAATATTATATCCTTGCAGGCTTTTATTGTCTCAATGTCATATGACTTCAGACTTATGAAAAGACAAAGTGGTTTTGTTATATTTATCTCCTCAGCTAAGAACCTCGCAGCCACCTGTTGATCGTCTCCTGTGGCACCAAAAATAACTTTTGTTGTATAAATATTGTCTACACCTAATGGGCTATGCACTTGATCTCTGTGGACCATCAACATACTGCCAATTTTCTGATATTGTGATATGATCAATAATGTTTTATCTGTATATTCAGCTATAACAATTTCGGTGGGTACATCATCTATATCAGCAGCTACTGATTTGAATAACTTTTGTTCACTGTCAGTTTCCATATGTTTTATAGATAAATTTTTCATTACATCTAACAGTTCCATATTTATATCTAAAAAGGAAATTTTATTCTATTGTATTTTTAAAATAAATTCAAACTTGGGGTTTATTGAAAAGCATTTGGACAAAAGGATAGATGATTAAGTATAACCAAATTAGCTGGTGCTAAGGAGGTGGGTTGATAAGGCCCAAAATCCGCCCCTCATACACTCGAAAAAAAAAGTTCCAGATTCCGACAAATTGTAAATGTATTTATATACTTGAAGATATAAACTTTATTTTAATATAAAGTTTAGGTGATAAAAAAAATAGTAAGTTACAGAAAATATTACCCAAAAAGAGAGTGTTTCTTTTACTTTTCATACATTTTCATACATTTTAGTCGTTTTTTAAGCTTTGATTTAATATTTTAGAATGAGGCGCTCCATGAACCAAAATAAATTAATACTCATATAAAAGCTTATAAAAAGGAGCATCATTATCAGTTACGTTTACCATGGTTCAAGGAGCGCCTCATTCTAAAATATTAAATCAAAGCTTAAAAAACGACTAAAATGTATGAAAATGTACGAAAAGTAAAAGAAACACTCTCTTTTTGGGTAATATTTTCTGTAACTTACTATTTTTTTTATCACCTAAACTTTATATTAAAATAAAGTTTATATCTTCAAGTATATAAATACATTTACAATTTGTCGAAATCTGGAACTTTTTTTTTCGAGTGTATGAGGGGCGGATTTTGTTGCCTTATCAACCCACCTCCTTTGCCACTAAAATCAGTGTTACATTTTAAAGAATATGCCTTTGACTAAATAAGATTAATATTGGCTTCCAGCAGCAGTAATTAATTAAAGTAATTATTAAAATTCAAAGGCTCTGCATTTATATACACAGTTAACTATTACACACAGTTATTAAGTTAACTACACAACTACACAGTTATTAACTTGGACTTAAGTATCTCAACTTTTTTTTATTTTTTTTTTTGTTTATCAGGTTTGACATTTTGAATTGACTTGTCATCAGAGCCAGAAGTTGGCCTACATGAAATAAATAAATTTGAATTTAAATATTTTCTTAAATTGTTCAAAATTTAATTGCACATTTGTGATAACTAAAAAATTCGTTCTGTTTTCACAAACTTTTGCTCATACAAACTGCACAAGCTTTTGTTTGTACTATGTGGAAAGTCTATAAAAGATGAAAACATAGTAATTTTTATTTGTATAATTTCATATTTATAATAACTACTAGCTTTTGCTTCAACTTCATCCGCATAGAGTACACTTATCGATATTCCGCCGGAAGCCTTATTTTTTAGATAAAATGTAGCCATGTCACTCCATGTCTCCTCAACTATGCCAAATTAAAAATCACATCGATCCGTGTCCCGTGACCGTAGCTGTTGCGGCGTGATTGCAGGAACAAACACTAGTATTTTAAATTTTAATTTAGTAAGATTTGTAGTAGACGACTGAAGTTTGAACGATAATATTACTTTGCTTAGTAGGTAGACTTGTTGGTTATGTTAATTACCTGCGCAAAGTTCTTATTAAACAAGAAACAATAATAAAGTACTTACTTTTTTAAAGTAGTAAAGGTGTGTCAACTTTAAAATAATATTTTGTTAATTTATTATTTATTTTAATTTCACTTGTATCGTAACAAAATTTTTTAATCACAGAAAATTAAAAAAACAATGATGATTGACGAATGAACATATTTTTTTAAATTTAATATTTACGGCCTGGATTCTAGTCTTATGAGGCTTTTAATGAATGAAAATGGGGCTGATTCTGTAACTCAGTGCCTATCAAAAATTGAAAGCCAAGACATATATTTTTAATTCATTGAAGGTTTACTATGAAATAGTAATTACATATTTCTCTTCAAACCTTTAATGGATAGAAAATGCCTATCGTCGTTGATAGGCACTGAGTTACAGAATCAGCCCCCATAAATACTACGAACACGCCAAAGAGTATATAATAGGTAAGTAACGCACTGCACCATGTCTGTGACTGCACCATAGAGTAGGATCACTTTTCAACTGATTTAACGGCTCTAGCCCAACTCTAGCCCTTTTAAAGACCACGAAGTAGAACAAGTCTTGCTTTTGAATAAAATAAATAGGTACCTACCACATACCTACCTACAGTTCGTGGTCTATTGCTCTATGGTTAAATTAATCTGCATAGATTATAGACCACGAACAGGTACCTACTCTGTGGTACCAAAGAGTAAATATTCCAGTCGTAGTGAACTACATCTCTTTGATTCCAGTGTTACCCACCTCCAGTCCTCCACAATTAAACTCCACGCTTAACTCACAAGTCCACAATTCATATAAAATCACCGTTAAGTTTAAGTAGTATCGATACTTTTGGTTCGATGTCTAGGAAAGCTCCCGAAAGCTGTATCACTCCATCAATAAGGATAACGCTATACACGAGAAAAAGAATAGTATAGAATATACTGTGCTTATTTACGGTACTTTTCCAATTAGGTCTCAATACTAATTTTATTTCATCAATAAACACACATCAAACAGCACATAAGTTTTTCAACGATTTCAGGTGAGGTTTTGGGAGAAAAATACACGTAGCAATCTGGCAACATTGTTTTTATCTCCTATTTCTTGCTTAATTCTTTCTTTGTCATATTTTGTCAAAATGGTAGAGTATTTCCAAATTTCTATTTTAAATCTGTAAAAATCCATGATATTGTTCAGCATTTTTCCCAAATTTAAACGTACAGTAACTCAAACCGCATAGTTTAATTAAGAATTTACGATATTTATTGAAAAACAAGTGAGTGTTTTTATAACCTATATGTGGTGAATATTTCAGACGAAAGGTACATCAAGCTTCGGTAAACGCCGAAATAAGACACACACATTATGCAGAAGATGTGGAAGATCTTCTTATCACATCCAAAAATCAAAATGCGCTCAGTGTGGATACCCAGCGGCTAAGTTACGCTCGTGTGAGTATTATATTAAACATTGAAATGCAGGTGTTTTGATTTCCACAAAGTGCATTATAAATTTGATACGTACTAGCTCTTAAGCCAAGGTATTTTAATTTCTATCATATCCACAATATTGCCTACTATGATTGAGAAGTTATTAGTACAATAAATATCTTCTTGTAAATGTAGGTATAATATGACTGAAATAAGTAAATGAGGCAAAAAAAACTCCATATTTTTTTGTTTTAAAGAATATTTCGTACCCAACTTTTTTAAATGGAAAACTTTTCGTCATTCATAATAGTGTGTCATACTGACTTGTGAATAATAATTTATTTTGTTGAAAAATAAGAACTTAGTTGAAAAAAGTTATATAGTACCAACATTTTTGAAAGCTTTATAAGTCTCACCATATTTTAAGTTACTTATAGCTCTGATTATTAGTGTGGTACACTTTATTTTTACTGAACCATCATCCTCATCACAATTCATTACCCATTGCTGACCCCACAGCAGGGCACAGTTCTCATCTTAGAATAAGAAAAGTTTAGACCATGGTTTCCTTGCAGTGTTTCCCTTCATTAAACTAAACTATATCTAATTGCGTAAAACACAAATGAAGTTTTGGTGCACTTACACAATACAGGTGCACTCTATTCTCTTATTATTAGCCTTAGGCTGAGATCTATATTTGCACTCTCTCTGATCAGACTCAAGGCAGAATTGTATTTCTGACTTGAGTCAAGACACCAATAGGTCTACTCTTGACATAAAATAAATCTGCTGTGCTTTAACTATACCATTATTAACTACCATTACTTTGCATTGTATAAAAATTGTGGCAAATAAATTATTATTTATTTGTTTTGAGTGTGTGATCTATAGATCTCAGCCATTAAATGAAATCAGCCTACATAATTAAACATATAAAATCATTTTTACAGATCGGCTATGCGATTGTGTAAAAAACTAACTAAGTGCGAGTCAGACCTGCACTCAAAGGGATCTGTAGTTCCACACCATTGTATACAAGACTTAACAACATCTGTTATTAAGATTGAGCAAAAATGAAAGTTTATTAGAGAAACAGAGACACTTTCATTTTTAACTTTATTTTTTTTATTATTTGTTGTTACAGCAGCAATAGAAATACACATTCTGTGAAAATTTCAAGTACCTACTTTTTATGGTTCATGAAAAGCCACCCGCTGACAAATATGGATGGACAGCAGAGGCTTAGTAGAAGGGTCCTGTTAGCACCCGTGGGTTCAGAACCCTAAAAAGTCTTGAATAAGACTTTAGGGTTCTTTGGTAACTGAAAAATATCAAAATTTAAAATTTGGTCATTTTTTTTTACACAATCGCAAGCGCTGACTCCCTTTCAGGCTTACATGTTTAGATGTTCTTAGAGACATGAGGCTGAGCTATCATTCAGCTAATGAGACAATAGATCTTAAATATATAAACTATTTTGTTGACTTCAGATCACTGGTCAGTGAAGGCCAAGAGGAGGAAGACCACTGGAACCGGCCGCATGCGTCACCTGAAGATTGTGAGGAGGCGCTTCCGTAATGGCTTCAAAGAAGGCAAACCCACACCTAAAAAAGCTGTTGCCTCATCATAGACTTATTGCTAAGTGTCAATAAAAAAATATTAAAATTTAGTAGTTTGTTTTTTTTGGTTTCTTATCTTGATCCGATACTTTGATGTGGGCTTTTTATACGCTTGTTACACTACCCTACCAAGATATGTACCCCCTAGTGGGTAAGAGTGGAAACTTTCCACCAATCAATACTGGTAGGGATGAGTGAAAAAAATTTTTACACATTCCTACATAGTGATTTTAGTCTAGCGAGACCCATAAGTAATTAAAAAGTTTTATCGCAATGGGTCTAGGGAAAGGTCTGGTATCTACCTAGCTACCTACATTTAGTTGATAAATGGGCCTGTTCTATTAAAAAATACACATTGCTTAAAAATCTAATTAGACTGCAAGACAATTTCTATTGATATGCACGTAACTACGCTGGAGTGATCTGTGATTATATTAGTAGGTACCGAAAGGCTTAGACCTGTGAGAAATTTTAATACCTAGGTACTTGTATATCTATAACCTAAAGACGATAATATAGTTAATCTAACTGTAGGTATACCAGAAAAAGGTTAGTAGATTTTTCATTATCATTTTCAGAATAGCTTAGCAAAGTTACTTTACAGCGGAATGTCATACAAAATTGATGACGCGGACGGCTGATTTGAAATAGGCGGCGTCATCGCGCTCTTTCCCTCCCGTAGTGCGAGCCTCAGACCTCTCACCTCAGCCCTCACTGACCTCCCGCCTCAGTCAGCCGGTGTGAAGTTGTTTGAACGTCGTGTCCTCATTACCTTAAATAATAAACATCGTTCATAATATGAAGAACCTTCAACACTAGAGTTCCACAATCTTATCCTATACCGTCATTGAGTGATATCTTATCGTACCTATGCTATGACGTGCAGATATTATAGTCTTTTAAAGTTCTCGCAAGTTATGCGACTGTGTGGTGAATAATTTCTGTAAAGTGGAATGAGTGTGTGTTGACATCGAATACCAATAAACCATTGTATTTACATTCCATTTAGTTTAGGTAGTGATTTCGGTTCGTGATGTCGTTATTTAAGAAAAAGGCGCCGAAATATTCCGCGCCTCCTGTGCCAGCCGCTCCAGCGGATGAGATACAAAACAACTCGACTAACGGTCTGGAAAATAACAATGGAGCTCAAAAGTCGCAGTTAGTGTTCCACTGCCAACAGGCTCAAGGAAGTCCACTCGGCCTGATTTCCGGATTTTCCAACGTTCACGAGCTATATCAAAAAATAGCGGAATGCTACGACTTTCCTCCAGACGACGTAAGTTCATTAGTTATTTACATCATTCACATAATAGACTTACCTATTACACGAACTAGTTAATGTGGTAGGTAATTAAAATTGCCTCTCATTATGCGCTTTTCAATTTTCATTATATTTTAAAGAATTCCTACTTACCTATGACTACTGAGACGCGATGACTCAGTGGTTAATATAACTGAGGGTGGACGCGGCGTCTAGGGTCGAAGGTTCATTAGTTTGAATCCCGAGCAAACTAATCGGCGTACCCGCTAGGTACTCATGTAGGGTGATTTCGCCGGTTGGCGACCGATTAGCGGGATATTCAACTTTACGTCAATATTTAAGTATGTTGCACCCATAGCACATGTATTAAAGTTATATGACGGGGTCCTAGATATTGTCAAGTTATATTTAAAAGTAAAAAAATAAGAATTACAGTTGTGAAAACATTTTAAATTGAATAAATCTTAAAAACTATGTGAAATGCTAGTTGGCGACCACTTTTGCTAGTTGACGACTGCCCCCTTATCTAGTTGGCGACCTCTCGATTTGCTAGGGAAAACTAAATTTGATTAATAAAAAATAAAAAATATGAACGTGTTAATGTTTAAAAAATAATTATTATTCATGCTTTATTATTCATACATTTAATAAATTATTAAAAACACATTTTTTCATGAGATCACTTTAATATTCAAGCTTAAGCTTAAATGAATCTTAGCAAGTATAATACATTTTCCTACACAAATACAAAATTAAAAATATCACTTTAAACAACAATTACAAAAGTTTAGAATCAAATCATCAGATCATCAGATCTCGGGATGTTATACATTTTACATTTTTTTCTAATACCGTGTCCTCCTTCTCTTATATTTTTAAAGCACATTCCAGATCTCTTTGGGAATAAGCCGGTGTTATTTTCTAATACGGTTTGTGGAGGACATCTGTAATGAAAATTTTATATATTAAACACCTACATTATGCAAAAAACAGATAAGATTATAAGTAGTGATTGCAAATGGTCGTAAACCCACATATTAATTTGCTCATTTTTAGTTGGCGACCACTTGATACCCATACATTTTAAGATGTTTTATAATAATAATTTGGTGGTCGTAAACTAAAAGATACACGGATAAAAATAAACAAATTAAATTGAAAGTGATTAAATTCCGAATTAGATTTGTAGTCTATAAAAAATAAAAATAAATGTTTTTCTTTTTAAATGTCTATTGGCGGCCAGGTGGTCGCCAACTGAACTTATTGGATAATTCCAATTTCAGTTAGCGACCATTCAATTTTTTTACCTGATTTTGTGTATTACATGTAATAAATTTACAAATAACGTAAAACATATATATATCCACTTAATAGAACATTAAAAAATTGACTCAAATAAATACATCACGATCAACTTACCTCGAACGCTTCACTTACTCACTATTTTTTTCGTTGTTTTGGGAACGTGTACGCGCCGAAAGTATGAGCGGCGGATTGAACTAAGATTTGTTTGCTTTCGGGTAAACACAAAGCTGCCAACTATTGTAGGTAAAACTAATAGGTCTATCCCCCTCTTTACTTAAGTGAATTTCATTTGGAAAAGAAGAATAGAATTCTTATTATTTTCGTTTTAATGCCGTAGGACCTGTTAGTGGTCGGCTAACTGACCCCGGTCGCGTAACCCCCGAAATCACCCTATTTCATATTTTTTAGATCACTAGATGACGCCCACTAATTCGTCAACGCGGATTTTGTTTTGTAAAATACTGTGGGAACTCTGTTTTCCCGGGCTAAAAATGAAGTTAGACTGTAATGTCTCTAATATTAACAGCTTTTATTTTTTTAGGAGAGAAACAAAATATGTATAGCCTAAAGTAAAGCTCTAAGCACACTAAGTGCCTGCCCCTTCGAAATCCGTTCAGTTATTCTGAAGATAGCAGAAATAGCCCGCATAAACAGACAAACAGATCTACAGAATACAAAAATTTAAAATTCGTGTGTTTGGGATAGAGCTTGATACGAGTAAGTCAATGGATACAAGGCATTATTTATTTGTATAGGCACATAAAATAGGTATATGTATGATATTATTATTATACACTTACTAAGGTAGGTATAGGTATACTTTGAAGTGCCGCCATGCGATTAGCGTTCCGGCACGATAGCTTTTAGATACCTACCTACCGATGAGGAGATACCGGGATTTAACCCGGTAGGTACCAACTTCGTTCCAAGTTAGCCCATCTTAGTCTGTATCGTCACTTACCATCAGGTGAAATTGCAGTGGAAAGATATATTTACCCATATACATATGTAATTGAATAAAAATAAAAAATAAAACACGCAGTAATTTAGGTACTAAGTAGGTACTATACTAAAGACTAAACATGAGGTTTTTCTCGTTTCACTGTAGGTACCTACTCCCCTTATAGAGAAACGTGTACGAGCTCCGAATTTTTTATTTCATTGCTTTCCATTACCTGCGGTACAATTAAAATGCAAGGCCAATACCTGCTAATATCAGCTATTTAGTTAGGTGTGTACAAATCAATAGACAACAACCACAAATAGTTACCTAATTCTCGTTTTACCGTTTTGTATAAAAATAATGCAAGAATTCGAACTGCCAGCCAACCAAAATATCAGTGTTAACTGTACAAAGCATCAGGTTTTTATCTTCAAGCTGCAAAATTAGGTACCTAGGTTAGTTATTACTTAATTATAAAGCTAAGATTTTTAACAAACTTAAAAAAAAGATTTTCTCAATTTAGCGTATCTATCTACGAATGTTTTGAAGGTTTAGTTAGGGAGAGGGCAGACTGGCTACTTTTAGCGGCAGATGGTGCCGCGACTTGTTTCGTTCGGGTGGAAATAATTTTCTTAAAGTCCCGTTGAACCTCTTTGATTTCTTCAGACAAAAAATGTCTATATGCAATAGGTATATATATTGAATAATATATATATATATCGAGTAATATTAAAGTAGGTAAGAACCTACATAACAATTCAATGAGTCAGTTTGAGTTGCTATTGCCTATTCACAGATTAGAATAAGTATAATATGTGATGCTATTATTCAAATAAATAATCATGTACCTACTTATTAATTCTTTCGAATTTTGAAATAAAAGCGGTGCTCTGCAGCGGTGACTGTTTGATTTCCAGGGGCCCAAGTCTGCTATTGCAATTGTAGTTACATTACAGTTACATTGCCTATCAATGACATCCCAATTGCTACTTTTAGCAATTTGACTTGGGGCCCAGGGGTTCAATTGTCTATCAATGACATGACAATTGCTAAAAATAACAATTGTCATGTCATTGATAGACAATGTAACTACAATTGCAATAGCAGACTTGGGCCCCAGGTCGGTACCTACGCATTAGCTTTGCAATGCGGGTTCGTTTTCCAATTGGATTAGTTTCATTCATCCATCCAAACTTTCGCGTTTATACATCGTGATAGTGCTCGTATCGATTCTTTACTATATATATAGCTACTCGTGCTGATTCACTGACTGACTGATTGATCACCTCTCCTGTAAAATTTTGTATGGAAAAATTTTTTTTCACTCACGGTTTCGTATAGAGGAGAAAAATTCATTCGGAACAAAAATATGGAGAGAGCTGATGATTGAGGATTTCGGAGACGGGTGAGGAGCACCGGCCAGGGTATCGAAGATAGGTGGGGGGTGTTCAACCAAATGTCACTCAAAACTTCATCCAATTGGCAGAGAGCCGAAAAAAAACTCGAAAATGGCAGATTCAAGATGGCGGCCATACAAATTTTGTTTGAGTCTATCTCAGAGAGTATAAGAGATGGAAGAGTGGTTTCTTGGAAAAAGATGATCAGGACCCGAAGGTCTACTTGATGAATAGAAAAAAAATTCAAGATGGCGGAATTTATTTTTTTCCATACAAAATACATGCAAGACTTTAATTGGTTCTTTTTCAAAATTTCTGATGGTTTCGTAGAGAGGACAAAAATTCATTCGGAGGAAAAATATGGAGAGAGCTGATGGTTAAGGATTTCGGAGACGGGTGAGGAGCACGGCCAGGATATCGAAGATAGGTGGGGGGTGTTCAAACAAATGCCACTCGAAACTTTATCCAATTGGCAGAGAGCTGAAAAAAACTCCAAAATGGCGGATTCAAGATGGCGGCCATACAAATTTCGTCGTTGTCTATCTCGAAGACTATAAAATATGGAAGAGTGGTTTCTCGAAAAAAGATGATCAGGACCCAATGGTCTACGTGATGAATAGAAAAAATTCAAGATGGCGGATTTTTTTTTTTCATATAAAATGTATGCAAGACTGATACGTTCCTTTCCGCTGATGGTTTCGTATAGAGGACAAAAATTCATTTGGACGAAAAATATGGAGGGAGCTGATGATTGAGGATTTCGGAGACGGGTGAGGAGCACGGTCAGGGTATTGAAGATAGGTTGAGGGTGCCCAAACAAAAATCACTCAAAACCTCATCCAGTTGGCAATGAGCTAAAAAAAAATACCAAAATGGCGGATTCAAGGTGGCGGTCATACAAATTTCGTCGGTGTATATCTCAGAGGCTATGAAAGATGGAAGAGTAGTTCCTTGGGAAAAAATGATCAAGACCCGAAGGTCTACTTGGTGGACAGAAAAACCGCGGTTCGCTTCAGCGAGCCGCGCACCCACGCGCCCTACTAGTATTATATATAGGTACTCAAAGTATCGGTTAGATTCCTATACCTTTATCATACAAAGCATTAATTTTTGTATGTTTACCTGAAAAATCTAGATACCTAGGTACATCTGATTAGACGATGTTAATAGATAATAACAACAGTACATACCAACAACATTTATAATGTCCTAAGTGGATATCGGTAGATTATTAACTTGACAATTTTTTTATTCAAAAGGACGTTTAGATATACTCGTACGGTCCTTACGTAGGAGGGCAATAGACCCTAAAAATGAAGGGTTATATGTACTTATGTATATATGTAGGTGTACTGGGTATCTATATAGTTCGAAGAACTGATGGTCGTTGGGGTCCCCAGGTGCTGGAGTAGTGACTGCGCACTGGAAAGCGCAGTGTTAGTAGAGCATCCATTAGGTGGACAGACGATATTTGACGCGTTATAGGGTTCGCGTTGGATACAGACGGCGCAAGTCTGACTTTGGTACTTTGGCACTTTCTTAGTCCATGCAAGAGACCTTTGTCCAACAGTGGACGTCTATCGGTCGAAAAAGAAGACATACCTATCGTACATTGACATCCCCAGTAATTATCCTTAACTACTTGTAAAATAAAAATAAGCAGTAAATTATTTTAGGTAGGGAGGTTTTACTAGTAGGTAGGTAAGCTTACAATAATGATCAAGTAACCGGTTTCATTAATGATATTTTATAAAAAGTGTTCTAATTAAAATTAAAAACATACATATTATGTAACTGATCCCACTTAACCAGTTATGATTGTTTTTCTGAGTTAATTGTTATTCTTTATTATTCTTAATAGTGCTTCGTGGAACAGTTGCTTCTTATAAATATCATAACACTAGCATTCAACCGCGGCTGCGCTTGCATTATTAAAAATAATTATTTTTATATTCCAAGTTACTACACAGAATTACCAATTTTGATTTTTTTCGATCTGTCAGCTGTTATGGGTTTTCATATATTTTTTTTTTTATTTTTAAACCATCCCTTTATTAGAATTTAGAACGAACAAAACCTAAAGAAAAAAAATTTTCAAATCGATTTTTGACTTTTAGCCAGACTAACGAACAGTGATTGATTTTTATAAATATAGATTTTGATTATTATTAAATTATCACATAAACAAAACACGTACGTCTTTACAAAAGTATTATTATGTTGTTATCTTTAGAATGACTGAGCTTATTTTGATGGAACTTTCACAGGATTATGCAAAAAATTACCCATTTGGCGGGAATATCTAGGAACCCTGTTCAAAAATTAAAAGCTATGTTAGAGATTAGAGTCATAAGTATAGGTAGGTTACATTAGTTAGTTAATAGGTAGGTCTTAATTGCTGAACTGATTTTGACGAAATTCGGAGAGATTCCGAAAATCGGGTAATCAAATAGATATTTAAAACACTTACTAAACCCACCTCGCTTAGGTTGCGGGCATCTGCTAGTTGGTAATATGAATTTCAATCAATTATTTTGCAAGAGAGCGTCAATAAATTAGTTATCCATTTAACCGTTGCACAATGTCTATTTATAGTTTTATAATACCCACATTGTTAGCCCGTCCTCGCTGGAAGTAGACTGCGATAAGTAAATACCGGCCAAGTGCGAATTGATTCGCGCGCGGAAGTTTCCGTATAATCATAAAAAATAAATGTACCTGTCCACGTCAAGTTGGCCGTCGTCGACCGTTACAAAATGACGTCATACCGTACTGTTGACAAGAAAATAATAATTGTATTTTTTACTGTAACCCCGACTATGATTAAAGTTTTCCTCTCTGGCAATGCTTTTCATGGCAATGACATTTTTAATATCGAACGGCGTAATGTTTAATTTCAAGTTAATTTGTTGTTTTTCCACTTTAAAAAAGTCAATAATTAAAGTAATTAATAGTCTGCGCTTTGCAAAACTTTTCTTTTTTTTACTCATAGTAAAAAACGATCGCTAACAATAGTAACCAACCAAAAATAAATAACTAAATTAAAGTTAACAAAAACATTCAAAACGTCACACTAACAAAACCTAAAAAAAAATTTGGTAGTGATAATCGCGAGTGGTACATTGCTATCTGTACTAAGCAGGCCTGACTTGAGGTGCGGTGCGGGAAAGCGCGAGGCGAGGTAGCGGCCAACTTGACGTGGAAGGGTAGTATGTGGGTATTTTACGACCCAGACGATCGACAATCTTGGGCAAAAAATATCTATAAACTTAATACAGTACAAAATTGATGATTAAACGGGATTTACCATATAAAATTGAGATACCTTTATCGTAACAAAACATACCGTATCGTAACATACACAATACACAAAAAATACGACTCTAATAAAAATTGATCCAAAAGTTGAATTTAGGAGGTATGCGTTTAGCTGTAAATGTTGCTCTAATTTCATCAAGATTGGTTTTAGAACTTGTTTAGACAAACATTGTTAATATCTTGCATAGTTTCCTATTAGTGGAAGAGAAGTTTTTTTTAGCAAGTAGTATATAAGTAATTACATACTTGGTAATTGAACAACAAAGTACCAACCGAGTCTGTAGTGTGGTCGCAACCTAACTGGCCCCCAAAAACATATCGTTTATTCATTTATTATTATTTACTTAAACATACCAAAGTTATTTACATAATACAATAAAATAATTCTCATATATTATTTACCTAATACAATAAAATAGTTACATTACGTACTCTACGTACTCTACTTATTTATTTACATTTAAATACTTTAATGAAATGAAAAAGATTATTTATTAATCAGAGTAACATACAACTTCCTCTCTTGTATGGTATGGATGTAAATATTCTTCCTTTAAAGTAATCCCGCCCTGTTTAAATATGACTCGCTCGGTTGTTATGATGTATGACTAGTTTCTGCCCCAACAGAATGTGTGGAGTTAAGTACGTTTCAAAACAAGCGCCCTTGTTACTCCCTAGATATATAATTACTATTCATCAACTATCTTATACTATTTTACACCCAATATAGTTTGAGCAAAGGCCTCAGTTAAAAAAGCAAAGTTTCTCGAATGCGAGCGGCAAGAAATATGTAGTTTGTGACTTTCCTATGCGAAAGCTTTCCGAACAATTTTCGCCCACGATTATACATTTTACGTAATACAGTGCAGTGAAACTAATGTACTTAATCATTTTCTGACTGAAGCCGTCGATAAACAGTCAGACGGACGGATTTGGCGAAACTATAAGGGTTCTTTGTTATTTAACTACGGAACCATAAAAAAACAAAGTTTTCAATACGACTTCATTATTTTCAGTGTAGGTATGTTGCACAATATTTTCGCCGATTGTGGACCAATTTTAGTATGATTATTTTATTTCGAGGATGGTTTTAAGTTGAAGAAAATATTTCACCTCTACGGAAAGAAAATAATAAACAGCAGTCTCTGCACTTCTATGGTTTGTCAGTCGCTATAGTTCTGCCAATCTACATCTGTACATCTATTGTACAAAGATTTAGGTATCTACCTACTTGTAGTGTATTGTACGGCACCTCACAAAATTTTTTTTCCTCCGAGTACGGCACGCAGACTTTTTGTACACCGCGTGGACATCGCACAAAAAGTCCTACGTCTGCGCAGGCCCTAAGGATAATGTAGCTACTTATCCAAAGATTTTACCGCAGGTACCTAAGAAGATATTTCATAGTTCCATGATATTATTATCATCATACGTCATGTTTGCTTTTAATGACTAATGTGTACAAGTGTTAGTAAAAGTGAGTTTATATAAACGAAGCGCGTGATTGTAGTAAGTAGGTAGGTATGTATAACAATTGAAATCAATTGCCATTATCCGCATGTGTTTTCTAAATAATATTATTATAACTACTAACAGTAGTCGGTACACGGTAGGTAGGTAGATACATTTATATATAGCTAAGTGTTTCCTTATTTTATTATTACAATAATAAACTTAATAAATGATTAAGAATGATGTAATAGGTATCTACTGCCTATTAGTACTTATGAAAATGATTCACTCTTATCTCAGAATACAGAACTTATATTATTTTTTAGGTAGAAACCGCTACTTGTAATCCTTATTAATATGCGAAATATAAATGTGAGAGTGTGTTGATTTGTCCTTCAATAACGCTGCAACAGAGCTACGGATCGACGTGATTTTCTGCATGGGTATAGTTGAGGACCGGGAGGGTGACATAGGCTACTTTTTATCCTGGAAAATTAAAGAGTTCCCGCGGGAATTAAAAACCTTAATCCACGCGGACGAAGTCGCGGGCATCGTCCAGTTTTAACATAAATCCGAAAAGACAGGTGGGTGCCTATAATTATGTTAAACATTACCATATTGTAAATGTGCTTCTATTATCACTTTATCAGCATCATACACGGGCTGGCAATAGGCTGACCGTGACGGGTAAACGGTGCGAGCTGCAAAGGTCAGTGGTAAAATGGCACCAACACGATATTTGCTTCAATATTTCACGACCTAAAAATTTACCTACCTATTAAGTACACGAGTGATTTCTCTTATCTTATCGTAGTGAAGTATATTTATTGACTTCTTGTTTACAGTAACCGTTTAATATGCACGGGTAATTTGAAGCTCTAAAACCCTTAAACCGATCAGAATAATTCCGACCTAATATAAAATTATCCCTGAAAACTTGAGATCTAACTTAGGTTTATTTTTTGCCGAATTAATAATTAACTCCTTATTACTTCTTATAGTAACCATTAAAAAAAATGTTGCTGCTGCTTGGGACAACAAAACTCCCTTGTCCCTTACTTAATCAACGTTAAAAAGATTGCCAACTTTGCTTTCAAACAACATCCTAACGACCTCGCTGACGCAGCGGCGAGTCTGTGGTTTCGTAACTGGGAGGTCTCGGGCTCGATTCCCGACGGGGGCAATTTGTGAATTTATAATTTCTGAATTGTCTTTGGTCTGGTCTGGTGGGAGGCTTTGGCCGTAGCTAGTTACCACCCTAGCGTCAAAAACGTGCCGCCAAGCGATTTAGCGTTCCAGCACGATGGCGTATAGAAACTGATCAGGGGTATGGATTGAATTTACGCAGCCATACCCTTCCAAGTTAGTTGACTGTATCGTCACTTACCATCAGGTGAGATTGCAGTCAAGGACTATCTTGTCACTGAATAAAAAAAAGGCAATCCGAAGATTGCATTTAAATCAAGGTTAGGTACAAAGTAGTTTTTGCTGCCATGCCATACACTCAACATATTATGCGCGATGTGTTTTTGACAGCAAATGAAGTTGTAATTGTAACTTGAGACAAGATATAGAATACCTATTTTTATTGAGACAGACCATTTTCCCCTACGCAAATTGAAACCGATCAAGTGCTCTGTAATCAATACCTGAAAGGCTTTGTAACATTATATTTCTACGAGTAGAATTGATGTTTTATTTTGTAAATGCTATATTGCATTTAGTGCATTAATAAATCATTATCATCATCGTCATTAGCAACCCATCAACGTCTCACTACTGAACGCAGGTCAATAAAGAACCCTATTAGCCTTCGCTGTCCGTTCAAATTCAAATTCAAAATTTATTTATTTCATGTAGGCTACCTTGTAGCACTTATGACTCGTCATATATCTACCACCGGTTCGTCCGTCCGTATGTTTGTCAGCGGGCTGCATCTCATGAACAGTAATAGAACGAAATTTTCATAGAATGTGTATTATACATCTATTGCCGCTAAATATAACAATAAATAATAAATATAAAATAAAGAGGGGGTCCCCATACAAGAAACGTAATTTTTCAGCGTTTTTTGCTGGAATTTAACAATAGCTATTACGATGGTATGGAACCCTTCGTCTGCGAGTCCAACTCGCACTTGGCCGGTTTTTTTATTTGCTTTTGCTGAAAATGTGCAATACGCGGTATGAAAGAGTACAACAAACACTCATCCATCCATCCATACATCCATTCTCAAAAACTTCCGCATTTATACTCGTAATATTAGTAGGATGGTACTTACCTAAAAAGTAATTTAGTGATCTCGCTCTCCATATTTATGTAATGGGCTCCGAACTGTCACCGCGGAAGCACGCACGGCTGCGCGGCCCGGAAGTAAATCGGCCCAGGCCCCAGGGGCGCAGTCTCGTGGTGCGCTATGAACAGCGAATCGCTGCTAATTCTGCACGAACCAATGTTCCTACCCACTGGCCAAGACGAATATTATGTATTTTTAATCTAGTTCTCATCTCTATAGCATGGACATGACTGAACTAAGCGAGTTCAGGCAATTTTTAAGCTATTGCTATGCGTCATATATTGCATATGATAGCTTCTATCGCGGGCCAGCGTGGAGACCGAATCCAGAAATTCCGTAACGAAAATAACCTGACACGGGACTCCTCTACGGTGAGCCGCTAGATGGCGCATTTTTTATCAACGCTATCTAGCGGCTCACCGCTAGATGGCGTTGATAAAAAATGCTATGCAATAGCTTTACCGCGGCAGTCCCCGAGTGGCACACGTCTTTTTTTTTATTTTTTTTATTCGATGACAGATGGTCCTTGACTGCGATCTCACATTGTAACTGACGATGCAGTCTAAGATGGTAGCGGGCTAAATTGGAAGGGTTATGGTACATTCAACCCATACCCCTAGTCGGTTTCTACACGCCATCGTGCCGGAACGCTAAATGGCTTAGCGGCACGTCTTTGACGATAGGGTGGCTCCCACCAGACCAAATTCAGCGAATTTACGTTGGTGAAGGTTTAAGTTCAGGGCTAATTACTAGTTTTACTTTTATTCAAATTTGTAGGATCATTATGACTATGCTGTGGCCTGTGACCCACTATTCGTAGGTCAAGGACCGGACGGTCTGCTAAGCCTGAGCGAACAGAATTTTTCACTAGAACAAACTCCGAACAATAGAAATACCTACAGCCAAATAGACTTTTTTGCTAAGTTCAACCTGGTTTAAAACAATAATAACAGATACAAAAAATAGCTACCCACCTACTTAACTTAAAATTATTTAAGTTCTTTACAATGTATAAAATATTACTTACCTACTAGATAGTTTCAACTTCTCATGTGCACCATGCACATGAAAAGGGTACCTACCTAGGTATTTCCCCACTGCCTATATATGTATAATTATTTATAATAATTATGTGTATCGGCCAAAGTCCTATCGCAGAGTTTTATGTTGGCTGCCCCTTTTCAGATTCCGCAATTTTTACAATATTTTGATGTAAAGTAGGTACTTATCTATTTACCTCAACTTCATATAAGTATAAAAATTTATGCATGAATTATACACACTGAGTAGGTAGGTATTTAACCAATAAGATACAGAATAAATATGTAAAATGAATAGGTATATATTTATGAAAAAAATATATGCAAAGATTCAAATCTTTGTATATTTAACTTACGCAATCAATTAAAATCAAAAATGTTGTTATAATTATGTAGGTAGCCTTGCACAAAGACATCCTTACTTTCTTACTATTATAAATGCGAAAGTGGTTTGTCCTTCAATAACGCTGCAACAGAGCTACGGATCGACGTGATTTTTTTTTGCATGGATATAGTTGAGGACCTGGAAAGTGACATAGGCTACTTTTTATCCCGGTAAATCAAAGAGTTCCCGCGGGATTTTAAAAACCAAATCCAGGCGGACGAAGTCGCGGCCATCAGCTAGTAATATTATAAATGATAAAGCTCTTCCATACTAAGTAACACCATTTCACTAATTAGATAAAACCACTTGGACCAATTTACCTAGCAAGAAATATGTAGACTACTTATTAATCGTAGTTATGCTATGTTCAATATAGAAAATGGTGATTTGACACGCTACTTATAGGTGTGATCTTACCTTAATTAGCTAAATAGGAAACTACGATAATATCTGTGGTGGGAATTCATCGTTAATTTTTATGGTTTCAGATTTTGTTTTGCACACTGAACACTCACAAAGTGGATATGAAAAAGTTACTCGGTGGCCAGATCGGATTAGAAGACTTTATATTCGCACATAGAAAAGGTCGGCCGAAGGAAATAGAAATAGTGAAAACAGAAGACGCTCTCGGCCTAACTATCACCGACAACGGCGCGGGATATGCATTCATCAAGCGGATACGGGAAGGATCAATTGTGTCCCGAATACCACATATAGAGGTGAGGAAACTAAGACCCTGGTATTCTAGGATACCAGAGCTTCACATAGCGCCCCATACGTAGGTTACATTCGTTGTAATGACGGCACCCATTGTGATTCTTGATGTTAGATGCTTGATGCTGCTGTGTTAAAAGACGTTATCTTATATGATATGACATTTTGTGTCAATAGAAAGTGTTACAGTGAAGTCATTATACGTATACCTACTGCAGTCGCTGCAGCAGCATGCGGCACACGGAGATTGGAAAAAATTATGCACGCCTAATTTAGAATTTCATTATTTTTGTAAGTCGATTAAAAATATGTTCATATTCCACAGCTCTGGGGCATTGAAAAACTTTTGTATAATAATTGCAAAAAGATAAGCCGTGGTACAATGGGCATGGTGTAAAACGGTCAACACACAGAGCCAGATAACCGGAGAGTTGTGGGCTTGTGGGCTGGCTGTGGGTTCAAATCCTGCCGGCTTCACAATTTTTAAAACTAGCTTCTCTTTCCGGTTTCCTTTTTTATGTAACAGACTTTAGTTAATTACCTAATTAAAAAAATTAAAAAAGTTAATTCTCATTACTATACAAATTATGCCGGCGTGGAATGATGCCAAAAATACTTCAAATAATTTTATAACTAAATTCGGTGTATGTAGTCGTAAAACATACAATGAAATAGCTGTTGCGATTTGTAGATTTGTGTTAAAAGTACCACGTAAGATTAAATATTTATTTATAACAGTCTGTTAATTAACTAAGAAGGTTTCAACTAATGAGTTTACTAGAATATCTGCGGCAAAAAATACACAATTTTCCTGTCTGTCTTGGACATAAGCATATATTCACGTATAGGTAGGCACTAGGCGCATCCCGGCACAGCTTGACTTATTTTTAAGGTAGGTGGGAAAACCTGTTGCCTCTTATCCCCCTTTGAGTGAACCATGGTAAAAAACAAAGCAAGAACACTAATGAAGAACTGGGTGCCGTCATTACTTCCATCTAGGTTTTATTGTTCAGAACCAGCCTCAGCCGGTTTCAATCATTCCAATAACATAGGTAGCTAATCCAAAATCTAAAAATATTTATTTTAATCCAAATAATAGGTATCTAGGTAGGCAGGTATGAAGTAGGTGTCAATAGAACCGATTTACTATTACCTACGATATTGAGATTGAAATCTGTTTTACCAAAATGCAAACATTTCATTTACACTTCACCCTGGCCGTTATTAATCTAAAAATAAGTAGGTACGATGCTTTGGGAAAGCGAGTACAAATTGCAAAAACGCCGATCTCTGCTTCTAAAACCATCGCTGATGCTATCAATCAATTAAGATCAAACAGAAACAAGAAAACATCTTGCAAAACTAAAGGAAAATACTACTATTCTAGTTACCTATGACCTTCTATGCCGGACGCGAGGTTTTAGTTTGGTGCAAACCACTATTCTTAGATATTTAGGTACAAAGGTACCTACTTGGCGGATTAGTTTCAGTTATCAATGCAATTTACTGTGCTAGTAAATAGTAGTATATTACCAGATTATGCCTATATGAACTGATTAATGAAGGCGGTCATCGACCCTCAATAATGAGGCGACTCAGAGGGAGAGGTAGACACCTTCAGGTTTAAAAATTACGCGGTTAGTTTTCCTGCTTAGTAACCGTCAACAAATTGGAAATGAAAGAAACGTGCCCATTTGCCGCTCGACTATTGTTGCCCTATATTCGGTCATTCCCCTTGTTAACAATTCTGTAGGAAATAAACTATTATCGTATTAAAGTACTCACGCTTCTTGTTGCTTCAGGTTGGAGATCACATTGAGCGGTTAAACGGAGAGAACGTGGTGGGCAAGAGACATTATGAAGTAGCGAAACTACTCAAAGACATACCCAAAGGAACTACATTCACGATTAGACTTGTAGAACCATTAAAAAGTGGTTTTGGAAGTATCGGTCCTAAAAGTGGCAGTGCAAGATCAAGTAAGAGGCAAAATTATGGATCTGGAAAAGAAACTCTCAGATTTAAGGCTAACGGTCAAGCAACTATAGAAAATGAGGTATGTACCAACTTGGAAGTGAAACAGGATGTGTTATAATATCCTTATTATATTATAAATGCGAAAACAATGCGAAAGTGTGTTTGTTTGTTGATTTACCCTTCAACGAAGCAGAATCGGAGCAACGGATTTTTTACATGGGTATAGTGAAGGACTTGAAGAGTGAGAATAATTTAGTTAAGTAAATTGATAAGTTCATGTAAATTGAATTACCTATTTATTGGAAAATTTTTGAAAGGGTAAATGATAACAAGCAGTGATAGCCTACTTGCAGATTTGATCCCAGGCACGCACCTCTGATTTTTCTGAGTTAAGTGCGTTTAAGCAATTAAATATCACATGCTTCAACGGTGAAGGAAATCACACACATGCTTCAACGGTGAAGGAAATCACACACATGCCTGAGAATTCTCCATCAAGGTTCTCAAAGGTGTGTGAAGTCTACCATATCGCATTGGGCTTTAACCCTTCCTGCGCTCAATAGGGAGCCGCTGATGGGTTGCTGATGAATGAATGGTTGAATTAAATGATAGTAATTATAATTGGTATTTTCCATTACAGCACGACGAGAGATCCAAGGCTGGCATAGATAAAATAAATGGTTTACTGGAATCATTTATGGGAATAAATGACACAGAGTTAGCAACCCAAATGTGGGATCTTTCTGATGGAAAAGCGAATTCGATGCAACTTGCCGAAGCTATTGATAACAGCGACCTGCAAGAATTTGGATTTACTGATGAATTCATCATCGAATTATGGGGTGTCATCACTGACGCCAGATCTGGCAGACTCAGTTAGAGCTATTGTAATATATGTCGACGTAAGTTAAAAATTCTAACGGCATTTACTTGGCAGTCGTTTTGTCTCAAAACTACTCGTATTTTTTAGATGAAATGAATGTCGCGTTATGTTTAATGAGCAGTTCCTTCTGAAAGCCATCTCCTTTAAAACTGTCAACGTTGAAGTTCTATAAGGACAGACGTTATAGCTAAACTATGTCGGGTGATTTTGATTGAATACTTCTAGAAGGAGGATAGAACTATGAAGCTGGGCTAGGAAGCATTTGGAAAATTGATTCAAGTGTTATATTCTACGGTTAAATTTGTGGACTGGACTGGATGAAACTCTAAGGGATGAAAATCCGGAACGTGGAAATCTAAAGAACGAACAATTTGACCGATAGAGTCCAAAAGAAAAACATCTTAAGCTGGCAGAGGTCAGGTCATGTATGGCAGAACCAATAGTCGCTGGAAGAGACGTGTTCTGGAGTAGAGACCGCGTAACTACAATCGCAGCGTGAGACAATCTTCAGCCACACCTTAAAATGATTGCGTGAAATAGATAGATAAATAAAGAAAGCAGAGGATCATCTTGGTGCGCTCTCGGAAGGGCTTCTTTCCAGCAAAGCAAATAATGTTCGCTCCTGATCTCGAAATTGTTTAACTTTTAACACACTTCATCAAAATGACCTGAGCTGAGGATTCATTTGTCATTTTTTATGAACTAATTTTATAATTTGTGATAAAAGATTTCCAAATGGTTTCAAACAAGATTTGCCTGTCGTCGTCTTTGTCGTCGCAGGAATTTGTGCCCATAAGTTTGCCTATAAAGTTTATTGTTTGAGTATTTAGATATAAGAATCGTCGCGGTATACAAATTACATTTTATACCCGTTTTAATGACAAACCACTCAGTGGTCAGTGGCTAACGAAAGTAGCTCATATGCGTATGCGTATGCGTCATACGTATGTATACGTATCGAAAGTCGAAAGTAATACAGACAGATTGCTAACTAAAAACTGTCAAGCCTGCATTTTGTACGATGTAATGCAAGTTTGACATTCCTTGGTTAGCAACTTTCCATTATTTTCCATAGCCACTGGAAATTTCAAAAATTGAAAATACGGCAGCAGGACCCTGAGGACAGTAGGACATCTCCACCACGAAACCATAGTAATAATATGCAAGAGGGAATTAAATGTATAGTCAAACGTTAGAACCATGTTAGAACAGCTCTTTTGCTCCGCATGTCAATGTCATATTGTTACTCTTAGATTCCACTGCTATGGTTTCGTGCCAAGAGAATATAATCGCTTCGTGTTTCGTGGAAGTTCGACAGAGTGTGACGACTGCAATCATATGTGCTCGGCTGACACTTTAATAATAATATTGGTTAAAATTGCAGAACTATAGGTACATTCAGCCAGTCTCAACAATAATTGCGATTGTAATCACAACTTTCGATCTTAGGGGCGCGGGCGGTTCTGATGTACAAGTTACTAGGTTTTGTACAAGGACCAAGGACTCGGTCAGGAGTTTAGGCGAAAGTCTTATCCTGGGTCCAGCACCAAAGTTATGATAAATGGCATTGCGTAATAAATTGTTTTGGTAACGGTAGTACTGAACAAAATTATATTACATATCTAGGCAGGTACCTAGTAAATTGGACCAGATATGAGGAAATGGATAATAAGTAGGTCTTTACTTATTTATTGTTATAAAATGATTCAGTCATTATTTATTACTTAGTTAGGTAAAAAGTAGGTATCTAAATATTTAGATTTTTATTGAGTTATGTTATGAATAGTTATATGGAATTGATACTTAGGCAACGGGGCCGAAAATAGGCTGATAGGTTCTTACGTATATACCTACTTACCTAGGTTTAAACGAAAAATAATACCTATTTAAAGCCGTAAATTGTTTTGATTTTACTAAAGATTTTAGACTTGATTCGTGGTTTACTGACATAATTGTTATAAAATAATTACCAAGTACCAACTAAAATAATTACCGTGGTACGTACTCGTAATATTTTTTAACAATTATGTTTTGATTTTTATTATATTTTGCCAGATTTCCAATTTGAACTGCTTTAAATTTTAGATACATTGTAAAAATGTAAATTTAGTTCCCGACACGTTCACAAGCCTACGCATCAAATTGGCTCATCGCACAAGATTCAGCTTTCATTTTGTAAAGGAATTAGGTTGTTCTGAGGGGATATTATCTTTCTCAGTTCCTATGGAAAAAGTTGCTAAGAATCGACAACCCCGCATTTCCTCATACAAAATGCGGGTTGGACAGTCTTTACTTAGCAACATTCGGTAGCCATTGAGATAGAAAATAGCTCTTCTGCTGCCCTAGCCATATCACAAACTGTGTCATATTTATTCTCTGTCCATGATCGCTAACGCCGCTGTAGAGCAGGGGCTCCCAAAGATTTTTTTATCGCACTTCCCCTACTGAAAGGATAGGACGTGTGATAAAAATTTTGGGAGCCCCTGCTTTAGCGCAAAAGTGCTCTACAGCGTTAGCGATCATGGAAAGAGAATAGAAACGACACGTTTTTAATATGGCTAGGTTAGCTGATCCTGCGTAAAATAATAATAATTAAGATAATAAATTGTAGGTAGGTAGTAATTTACAGAATTCAGTGGTCAGAGAGAGGGTTATCTATAACTAGGTTTCAGCTTGGTTTTAGTATGTTTATATCGGATAGGATTTCTGCCACTTTTCAACACTATACCTACTCGTTGCCTGAGCTATGTAATTCTAAATTACTTAAGTATATCATAATGTAAAGTAAAGTCAACAGTAGTTAAATAAGAATAAAAATGTGTGCCTTTTTATTGTTGCTAAGTAGCATATAAAAATAATGTTATGTGAATTAATGTTGACGCTTTTAGCTCAAAGTTTTAATAAGTAGGTATAATGATGTAGGTACCTATAAATGCATATTTTATACTTTTTTGACTATGATCTATGAACTCTTTTTAATCATAATTACTAAAATACATGACTTTATCCCCTTGATACCTGAGTTTTATATTGAACCCAAAAGTGTGTAAAGTGTACCTAGTACCTACCTAAAAACTAGGTATCTAAAGAATCGAACCTAAACAATCTATGTTTGTGTAGAAGAGCACGGTTCCAGTAAAGTACTATAGAGCCTATAAATAGTCAAACCTAAGAAGGTATTTTTTTATATTATAAAATACATTAAAAATACCTAAAGTTTTTGCTCCTGAAATAGACTATAGCACAGATTACTATAGATTGGACTAAAGGTTGTATCATATACAAGACGTTATTCTCACTGTGTGACAGAGCCCTTACCTACATAAAGAGATGCAGTAGGTACCGTAGACAGAAGACGCAGACGCAGTACTGATAACTGACGTTTCGAGGGTTGCCACTTTTTGACGAAAATAAAGCTCGCTGCATACATAACGTGCACGGGACGTGGACGGGACGTGGCCCGGACGTGGCCCGGACGTGGTTAGTAAACACGGACGGGAATTTTTAATGCATACGCAACGTGGCAATAACTCAGAACTAACGTGCTAGTGATGTGAACAAGGAAAGATGGATTTTTCTAAGATTGTAGCGAGCTAACTTGGAAGGGGTATAGCAGTGTAAATACAACCCATACCCCTAATCGGTTTTTACACGCTATCGTGTCGAAACGTTAAATCGCTTGGCGGCACGTCTTTGACGGTAGGGTGGTAACTAGCCACGGCCAAAGCCTCCCACCAGGCCAGACCAGAGACAATTTAGAAATTATAAATTCCTAAATTGCCCCCGCCGGGAATCGAACCCGAGACCTCTCAGTTATAAGACCACAGCGCTCACCACTGCGCCAGGGAGGTCGTCAAAGGTTGATACTATATACCTATTGATTTGAGCATAAAAAGTTCAACTGTAATTATTATTACATATTAAAATATAAGTAGAGATACCAATGCAATAAATTAATAAAATAAATCTGACCGTTTTCAGTGAGTGATAGTTCGACTGCAATTTTACGCCACAGATAATTTTTATATTTGGTGTCTAAATACTTTCAATGATCGTACACACTCAATTAGTTTTTCCATTCGTCCATTTTTGCTTCGTAGGTAAATACACAAACATCACTACTTAGCTCTCCGGAGCGAACGGGGCGACTGTGCATACGCAGCGGAATCACGCACGGGACGGGGCACGTACGGGACGGGACGTGCTAAACATCGTCGCCGACGATATTTTTCCCGTTCCGCGCGTGGCACGTTCCCGTCCCGTCCGTGCTCCGTGACGTATGCACAGTCGCTTACATTTTCTATGAAACGATGTTTCCAAAACTCCACGTCCCGTCCCGTCCACGTCCCGTCCCGTCCCGTGCACGTTATGTATGCAGCGGCCTTAAAATAGGGTTGTGGTAAAGTGAATCATTTGAATCATTCAAAGTGAATCATTATTTTCAGTCTTGGTATTTACTAATAGTATAATATAGGACGTGAAATTGTTTTTCTTTGTTTGTCCTTCAATAACGCCACAACGTTAAGGTTTTTGATCCATTTCTCGGCTACATGAGCCTTGCGTAGCCCTTTTTTGTGGAGATGAAAATGTATCTCAGCATGCAGTGTGCTCGACTAGACATTTATTTCTTTGTATCATCACACAGTGATCACACTAAACAAAACGGACTGACAAACTTAACATGAATAGAAACAACGTAACGAACAGAAATAACGTAATAAAAACTTAATAATTGGTAACAAATACAACGTGCTGTGGGCAAAGTGGAAATATTTGTGCACTCAGAAGATGACAAACGAAACAAAATGGCAGCAAATATCAACACAGCACCACTACTGCAGACCCTGTACGGGGAAAACATTAAACAGCCTTTTTTAACCGACTTCCTAAAAAGGAGGAGGTTCTCAATTCGGCCGGTTTCTTTTTTTTTTCATTTAGTAGATACCTATACAACTATACAAATTACGATGATAATGAGTTGGTACTTTGAACGGATGTTTTGTTACTTTTACATCACTAATTATTTTACGGAATGACATTTTGAAACGTCAATTTTGGTCAGTTTGACTTTGAACTCCGATTCTCCAAGTTTAGTGGAGTATAGTATAGGCTGCAACAATTTAATAAATAAACAAAAAACAACCAACTTTTTTAAACAAATAAATGAAAGACGTGGATCGGTGATACAATTTAATTACAATATTCTATTGAAACTATTAATCGCAATTTTGAATAAAGAATAATTATGGCAGTTACTAGAAAACTTTTACAAATAAATACGAAATTATTTACTTTTTCAAAGGTATGTAAGCTTCTTTTTTTATACATTTTACATGATCGACTTCCAAAAAAGGATTTTTCAAAAAAAATTCGGCCGGTACCTTTTTTTTTAAAATAAACGTAAGATGGTATATTATTCTTACTGGTGGATGCGGCTATGTTAGTCCTTGAATAACCTGTAACACACTGATTGTCGCAAATATATTATTATTATAAGTAAGAAAACGGTTAATCTGTAGAATCGTGAGTCACGAAATGGGGGGGAGTAGGGAGGGGGAGAGTGGGGGGAGGTGTCCCCTACCCTCCAACACCACTTCCGTAAAAAGATAATACACTGTTCTTGAGAAAAATGAAAAAGAAAATCCCATAGACCTAACCTAACATTCATCATCTCAGGGAGGAGGGGAGAGGGGTAGGAGGTGTGGAGGTGTCCCCTATCACAACTGTAAGGAGTTCTGGGTGGTAAAAAAATAAACACGAAGGCTGTGGCGGAAGCTGTGCTTTGCTATAAATCAAATGGGCTATGCCAGAAGACTCGCTCCGTCGCCCCTTCATTCAGCTTCACCTACTCGACCTTCGTTTCGCTACGGAGGTCGCCGGCTCGCTTCGCTCGCCACCTCCCCCCTTCGCTCCACTCGGCCTCGTAGGCTCGCTTCATTCAGGACCTCCTTCGCGAGCTTCTGGCTTCGCGCTTCATAAAAACACTCTAGGGGTAGGGCAGACAAGACTACGTGGAGTCGAGGTTGGCAAATTCGGTTCTGTCACACTATTCGACCTATATCAGCCCATGTCATTTCCGAGTGGAAAAGCTTTCTTGCCATAAGTACTTATTTTTTTCAAAAATAAAGTTTTGACAGTTGACAGTTTTGACAATATAAGACTTGTCTGTGACATGATCTTACGTCCTTGTCACACTTAGCCAAAATTATGCATGCTATCCAGCTCTCACAGTTATATTGCATTCGTTTTTCGATGTTTTACGCGTTTTTAGGTTAAAATGTTTGTTTTTGTTTTGTCGAAAAATGTGCATTGGATTTTTACGCGAGTGGTATTGTTATAATTGGGGGCCAAACCTCCACCGAATACAACACCTTTCTCCCCCCATTTCGTGACTCACGATTCTACAGCCAACCCAAGAAAACATTACTGACGATCAATTAGATTCAAGAAGCAACAAGGTATGTGTTTGTATGTGTATTTGAAATGCATATTTACTGATATATGCATATATCAGACTTATATCCAGAGTTCTTTTCAAATGGCCCAAGATTGCAGTGCTTTACAAGCCTTAATAAATAATAATCAATCTAACTCTGAGTACTTTTGTATAACTGAAAATAGCTTTTCAAGATTGAGATTATTATTAGATTTGATTGCCTCAAGATTGAGAAGAAGATAGTTTGTCAAGCTAAAATATAGCAAACTGTTTTTATTGCAGATAACTTGCACCTCATACAGCACAATAAACAAAGGCAAAATATGTAATGATATAAATGAAGCAGTGAAGGATATTAAGGATGGCTCTAAACTGTTGGTTGGTGGATTTGGATTGTGTGGAATACCTGAGAATCTTATTAAAGCATTAAATAATAAGCCAGTTACAGGTCTCACTGTTGTCTCAAATAATGCAGGTGGGATATTATCCTTACCAATTCCTTACTATTCCTTATTCCTTACTAATATTATAAATGCGAAAGTGTGTTGGTTTGTCCTTCAATAATACCAAACAAAGCAATGGACTAACATGATTTTTTGCATGGATATATATTGAAGACCAGAAGAGTGACATATGCTACTTTATATCCAGGAAAATCAAAGAGATCCCATGGGATTTACAAACTAAATCCACATGAGCGAAGCCGTGGGCATCAACTAGTAATAGAATAATTTGTATCCTACACCAAGCTAGACTACATAGTTTACATCCAAATAGACATCTATTTGTGAGTAAATGAATAAAACATAGATCTTAGCAATACCTTAGAAGTATATAGTGACTGGTAACAGGCTGTGCCTGTTACAGGCCTGACATGCACTTTGACGTTGTTTACTATTTAAAATTGCCCATATACCTGTGGCGCTATGGAACTGTGGTACTATGCCCACTATTAATCTTCATTTCTCTTGCTTTTCTTTTAGGTGTTGATGATTTTGGTTTGGGTGTACTACTTAAGAAGAAACAAATTAAAAGGATGATTGCATCATATGTTGGAGAAAATGCAGAATTTGAGAGACAGTATTTAAGTGGAGAACTAGAAGTAGGTTTATCATTTATGTTATGTGACTAGTTAAACTGCCTTGGAGTTGATTGGTTGTAGTTTCATAAAGTATGTATTAATTTATAATGTCCAGCAGTGGACGTCTAAATCAAAAAAAAAGAAATCAAAATTTATTTAGTTCATGTAGGCCAACTTGTAGCTCTTATGACACGTCATAAATCTACCACCGGTTCGAAATGCAGATTCTGCTGAGAAAAGCCGGCAAGAAACTCAGCAGTTGCTCTTTTCAAAAAAAAAAAAATTTTTTTTTACAGTTGTTAACAAAACTAAGCAATGCACACAATATTTCCACAAAGAATTTTCTATCGGTTGATAAAGAGGAAGAAGAAGATTAAAAGCTGAAAGGATATTCCTTTTAGCAGTGTATATTAGGAACCAGGAGACAGTGTTTATAGTGCAATATTGTGTAATTTCATCCACTCTATTTAAAAATAATCAGTAAAAAATAAGTAATTTTTTTTTATAGATATTTATCTTTTTATTACTTTTGAAAACAAATCCTTTGGTAATTTATGTAGGTGGAACTGACGCCGCAAGGAACATTAGCTGAAAGGATAAGAGCTGGCGGTGCCGGTATACCTGCCTTCTTTACTCCTACTGGCTATGGAACTTTGATACATGAGGGTGGTGCACCTATCAAGTACAATAAGGATGGAAAGGTATTAATCTAAAAAAACTAGTTAGAATAAAGAATAAGGAAGAAACTAGACAAATGAATAGAACTTAAGTGTTGAGGACACTATTCGAACTAGTTTTTTTCAGTTCATTCATTGGAGCAATTATCGTGATAGCTTTACCCCCTCAGCATCGCATTGCTCATTATTGAGAGACATGATCCCTTTCCATTATTCATATAATGTTAGGAGTTTTCTTGGAATATGGTGGGGTTCCCAGATTTTTCTGATAGCTTAACCAACACATAAATTATTACAATTTTCATCTACGAGTATCTTGCTAATCTTCATAATATCTGGACCGATTTTGACGGAACTTGCAAAGGCAGTTAGAGGATTATACAAATTGTAATTTTGGCTACTTGTGTTTTTTTTTTAATATAAATAGCCAGCTAAACGAGCAGGCGGGTTATCTGATGTCAAGTGAGTATTAAAATGTATCAACATGTAATTCTCCAGGTACTCAATTATACACACGCAAAAAATCACGTCGATTTGTTGCTCCATGGTTGTGTGGTTAAAAGACAAACCAACAAACAAAAACATTTTCGCATTTATAGTATAAGTGCAGTAGGAAGTAGATATTGAACCTTGATTAAATCACTGTTTGCCCAAAAATGACCACATTTTATATTTTCTTTTTATTTGTTGACAAAATAGTCCTTGACTGCGATCTCACCTGATGGTAAATGACGATCAGTCTAAGATGGTAGCGGACTCAGTTGGAATGGGTATGGCAGCATAGATTCAAACGCTTACCCCCTAATTTGAATTTTTGTGTAGATACATATAGCAAGTTCCGCTAGAAATGTCCAACAGTTCAATGGGAATAGTTACATAATGGAGGAGGCCATCACGGGTGACTTTGCGCTCGTCAAAGCGTGGAAAGCGGATAAGCATGGCAATTTGATATTCCGCAAAAGCGCCCGGAACTTCAATCCAGCCATGTGCAGAGCTGCAAGAATCACAATCGCTGAAGTCGAAGAAATAGTGGATGAAATCGAACCGGACTTTGTTCACGTGCCGTCGATTTATGTACATAGGATTATTTTGGGCGAGAAGTTTGAAAAACGCATTGAAAGACGAACCACCAACCAGCCCAAAGAACAAAAAGGAAGCAAACCTTCCGATGCTATGAGGGAAAGAATAATAAGAAGAGCAGCTCTGGAGTTCAAAGATGGCATGCATGCGAACTTGGGAATCGGTAAGATAACTTGGTAATTTCAAGGTTTTAAGTTCGAAACTAATCTTTAGCTGTGGATTAACAGATAATATTATATCAGCGTGGATAACATTGCTATGTGCGGGACACATGCACACACACTTGTTTTGTAAAACTTAGATTTATTTACAGTAGACATCAACTAAAAACAAAAAAAAGATTTTTATTATTTAGGGTGGTAACTAGCTTCGGACATAGCCTGCCTCCAGTCTAGATCAGAAACAATTTAGAAATAATAAATTAAGAAATAGCGCCTGCTGGGAATCGTACCCAGGTCTTCACTTCCCCCAATTATAAAATGCACAGCACTGCAGAGGAATTTGGAAAAAATAATTAATAAATTGAACGCAGATACGCAATAACGATTTAACCCACAACCCTTTGTCAAACTAAATACCTACATACATAATGTAAAATAATAAAGTTGACTTTTCAATTGATCAGTAGCCTAAGCACGAACACTTTAATTTTCGAATAGTAAAGGTGAAGTTAACGCCAATGTACGAAAATGACAGCAGCGTTCCTGTCATTTTCATACAAAATTTCTTGCTGGCGTTAACGTTACCTTTACTATTCGAAAGTTAAAATGTTCGTGCTTAAGCTACAGTTGTGTGGGTTAACTCATTATTGCCTATCTGCGTCCAATTAATTTTCGCCAAACGAATAAATTACATGAAGTTATTGTTTTGATAATCCAAGAAGTGTGTGTGTGTGTAAATAGATTATTTATGCACATTATCTTATTTATTTGGTTCACGCGTTGTGTAACTTCGGTTCAAGCGTTTATTTAATTTTAGGGATGCCGATGCTTGCTAGCAACTATGTCCCGAAAAATGTAAAAATTCTGTTGCAGTCTGAAAACGGTATTCTCGGTCTGGGACCGTTTCCTAGCGAAAAGGAAATTGACGCCGACCTTATTAACGCTGGCAAGGAAACCGTCACCGTTCTACCGGGTACGTGCATTAAATAGTACAATTCAAGTTTAGATTACCTATATAATTTTTAAGCTATTGCATAGCTTCTATCGCGGGCCTTGAGCGTGGAGACCGAATCCAGAAATTCCGTAACGAAAATAACCTGACACGGGACTCCTCTCACCGCTAGATGGCATTGATAAAAAATGCTATGCAATAGCTTTACCGCGGCAGTCCCCGAGTGCCACACGTCTTTTTTTTAATCTATTACATAGTAGGTATTTTCCCTCTTTACTCTGTGGTATTACTTACTACGGTAGGTGTGAAATTAAAAAGTCATTTAAAATATGTACCTAGGTATTTGGGTAATACATATTTACTCTTAGACATCAATCAATAAACTTCAATAGCCCAACGGTTAAAGGTGTGGATTGAAAACTGAAAGGTCGCAGGTTCAAACCCCATCCATTGCACTATTGTGGTACCCACTTCTAGCATAAGCTATCCGCTTATTTGGAGGGGATATTAGGATATTAGTCAACTTCAGCTTGGCTAATATTATTTTTATAAAAAAATAAACATTTTTATTTGATGAAAAGATAGCATTTGGCTGCGATAGAATAGATTAGAATTATTGAGATAAACTTTTACAAAGTGCTTTCGATATCACCCGAGGGTAGGTGATGATGCAGCCTTAAGATGGAAACAGACTACCTAGAAAGAAAGGACATCATCCATTTTGGGCTAAATCTGAAAGTGCCGGCCAAAAAAAAATTTTGCTGTATTTCGTTAGAACTTGTCCACCTAAACATTTTTTATTATGACACCGAAGCTGTAGAACCATTAACCTTGGTTTTATTTAAGTTTAAAAATCTGTATTTTCTCGAGTATATGAAGTGTTTCTAATAATAATAATAATAAACTGGAGTGCCCAGCAGTCTGTTTTACCTCTCAGCAGCCGAGCCCGGCTGACCTCATCGACTTTTGGCGAAGTATGTGGTCAAGAGAGATGGATGATGAGAGATGGATGGATGGATGCTTGAGGAGGACTCTTGTATTGCGGCGGTAGAGAAAGCATGTAACTCAATGCTTTCTCTACAGCTAATGAAACCAGTCGCCATCTCTCCGGAGGGTGTACCCCTGTGTGGGTGGAAAATTCCGGAATCCGATAGATTGCATCATTACTGGCTGAAGGGTTTTTCGTTCTGCTATGCTATCTGGCCCAACAATTCCAAGAAGCTCTCAAGTAAAGAGCTCTCCCGAATCTTTTCACCACCAGAATCACTCATTTAACTCCAAAGTCCACCGATGCCGTTGATCCGACTAAGTACCGCCCCATCACATATCTTACTAACATCTATAAGACATTGACATCCGTTGAGCCTGGGCCAATTGGTCAAACTAAGTCGTCGGACTTTCTCCACAGTCTAGATTGACAATGAGAAGGTATTCGACTTGGTGCCCCATTCATGGCTCTTGAGGGTCCTTTAGCTGTACAAAGTCGATAGGACAGTTCGAGACTTTCTCGGAGAATATATGGGGCAATGGAGCACAATCCTTTGTCTCCATCCTGGGGTATCTTCCAGGGCGATTGTCTGAGTCCACTATGATTTTGTCTGTCTCTGAACCCGTTCAGCTCATTGCTGAAGAGATTAGGGACGGGCTTACAATTTCGGAGAGCAGGGACAAAAGTGCCTCACATGGATGACCTCAAGCTGCTAGCACTCAATTCCACCCGCCTGAGGGAGTTGCTGAACATCACCACCGATTTCAATAATTCCATCAAGATGGAACTTGGACTAGATAAATGTGCGGTTCTACATATGGAGAGGAGACAGGTTACTCATTGCGCCGAGATCAATCTTGAGCTGACAAGCATCAGAACCCTCTCTGAAGCTGAGTCATACCGGTATCTGGGTATGTCACAGTCCGTAGGGGTAAAGGAGACGGACATGAAACAATCAGTTTGCGAGGTGTTTTTTGGGCGCCTAGTAAAAGTCTGTAAAAGCTATTTGTCAGGTGTCAATAAGGTCCGGGCTTATAACTATTGGGTCATGCCTGTTCTCATGTACACCTTTGGCATACTCGGATGGACTCAGACCGAATTAGGTGCCCTGGATAGAGAAATCCGCATGACTATGACTCTCTATATGATATATACGCATGCACTATCCGAAATCATCTATCATGAGATGGGCTGTCAATCCAGGCTGCAAAGAAATCGTCTGTTATGTATATCCCCTGAAAAGGTCGAGTCGTATTAAGCGCCAAAACTATGCATAATTGGGAGATGTCCAACCTCAGAACCTACTTTGAGATGAAGAGAGAGAGAGCCCAATGCGTCATAGAATGTGGTAAAGGACTTACTCCCTTATCTTTGGCTGAAACCGAATGGCAGAAATCAGTGGTACTAAGCACCTCTGACTGGGAGAGCATGCGCTCTCCATACGGAAGGAGAAGTTGCACGGACGTTTTTTGCTAACACTGAGTATCTCCACAGGCACAACCAAGCAGCCAAAATCCTTCACCGAGAGCCTGCTCTGAAGTATGGTCTCCTGAATGAAAGAATGCCATAGTACGATTCTGGCAAATAAGCCTGATATCGTGCTGATGGATCGAGCACTGTCGAGGGCATTTTTAGTGGATATCACCATCGAACATGACGAAAACCTCGTTAGAGTGGAGACAGAGAAAAACGGAAGTATCTAGATCTGGCTCACGAGGTTTCTGGCATGTGGCATGTTCCACTGAAACCATCCCGATCGTGCAAATTCCAGTCAGCCTCGATCACCATCTGAGACGGCTGGGGTTCCATGGTAGTTCCAGCCAAGATGCAGTCTATTTCACAATTATTATGCAATAGATATTGCTTGTGTGGTATTTTTTGGGTGTGTGGTTAGGATCGGATAGGTAGCACTTAATAAAACTCCAAAAACTGTAAAAAAAATTGGCTTAGAAACACTTCATATACTCGAGAAAATACAGATTTTTAAACTTAAATAAAACCAAGGTTAATGGTTCTACAGCTTCGGTGTCATAATAAAAAATGTTTAGGTGGACAAGTTCTAACGAAATACAGCAAAATTTTTTTTTGGCCGGCACTTTCAGATTTAGCCCAAAAATGTATGAATCGTGGAGGATCTCCTTTAATAATAACTTTTTTAGGTGTAACAATGTTGTGATAACTTTGAGACCAATGTAGCATTCCAAGTAAACAACCTTAAGCAACAATGTGTAGGTATCAGATACCAGTTTTAATCATGGCGTCACTTATCACTGGCGTTAGCATTTATTAGCATTTCAAGATACAAATGGCAATCTTAGTTATAGCTTTACTTGCTTTTGCCCGCGAATTCGTCCGCGTGGATTAAGTTTTTTAAAAATCCCACAGGAGCCCTTTGTTTTTCCGGGATAAAAAGCCTATGTCACTCTCCAGGTCCTCAACTATACATACGCAAAAAAATCTATTCAAGCCGTGGCTCATTTTTTTAAATCAACAATCAGACACATTTTTTTTTGTATTTATGTTATTAGAGATGTACCGTAACTTATGATACGGATAAGTTGAAAATTCTTATTTTAACCGACTTTCAAAAATGGAGGAGATTCTCAATTCGTTGGTATCTTTTTTTTAAATTTTTTTTTAATTTACGTTCCCCGATTACTCGAAGACGCCTAGACCGATTTGGAAAATTCTTTTTTTTATTTGAAAGGGTATACTTCGAAGGTGGTCCCATTGTCATTAGGTCAGGATCTGATGATGGGATCCTGGAGAAATCGAGGGAACTCTTCAAACTTTATAGGCGCAATTGATATACTTTAAAGTGGCGTTTGAAGTTGGTTTTTTACGTTTATATTATCACAATACATTTTGCAGGAGCTTCGTTTTTCTCATCGGACGACAGTTTCGCGATGATAAGAGGCGGACACATTGACCTTACTATTCTGGGGGCCATGCAAGTGTCGCGTTATGGTGACTTGGCCAACTGGATGATTCCCGTAAGCTCCACAGCTTATATTATTCTAATTACGTCCTAATCATTGGTAGATATGTCACTCATCATATTTATCTCAACGCGTCTGCGAAAGCGCAGGCCTTCTACAGATATCAGACGAGTTATAGGGAGCTGCTGGATACAGGCGGCGCAATACCGAAGCCTGTGGAAGTCCATGTAAGAGTCCTTCGTGTCGACAGCAGTAAACGTCTATCGGTTGAAAAATAATAAGAAAAAGATGGCTTGTCTAATTGTGCGCCTCTTTTTTGCGAGCGCAAAAAAGCCACGCCGATTGGTGGCGATTTTGTCTGCTGGGAGGCTTTTTTTTAAGTCACTGAGAACTGGTGGGACTCATGGGAGGCTTTGGCCGTGGCTAGTTACCAACCTACCGTCAAAAACAAGTGCCGCCAAGCGATTTAGCGTTCCGGCACGATCTCGTGTAGAAACCGATTAGGGGTGTATGTATTGAAAGTATACTGCCATATCCCTTGCAAGTTAGTTTGCTACCATCTTAGACTGCATCATCACTTACCATCAGGTAAGATCGCAGTCAAGGACTATCTTGTCATCGAATCAAAAAAAAAATTAGCCTCAAAATAAACTTCGTGAATGCAGGCCACTCTTCGACTCAACATCAGTGTGAATCGACCCTTAGGAGAAGGGATCATGTTTGGTATGCCTAAAAAATTCCTTATAATAAAAATGTTTCTAGGGTAAAATGGTGAAGGGCATGGGAGGAGCGATGGACTTAGTGTCGGCACCACGAACAAAAGTAATAGTCACAATGGAGCACGCTGCGAAAAATGGCGCCCATAAGATCCTGCCCGAGTGTACTCTGCCGTTGACTGGGAAAAACTGCGTCGACATGATTATCACTGAAAAGGTACACACAACAGTCATTTCTTTTACTATCTTAACTACCTTAACTGGGTTGATTTAAAGTAAAAAATTCAGTACAACCGATTTTAATCTGTAGCGTATCTGTATACGAATAAGAATGCTTACACAAAATTGAGCTCTAATGCTATGGTTTTATGGTTCAATTTACTTTGACTACGAATACGACCGATCCAATTAAATCTTATACTAACCCGACTGTACCTTTAGTATGGGCTTGCGACTAAAATAAAATTGACCTTAACTCCCTTGTATTTTTATATAAGTCTCTGTGTCTACAGTGGAATTACTCGACTTAAGTCAAAATCACAAATCTACTTGTTTTTATCTTGTTAGCGCTTCTGCCATATTACATTTTTGATGACGTCACGTACTTTATTAAGTTCACAACTCTGAGTACATTAAAATACAGAAATTATTAAAAGACAACAAACACTCAATATGTATAAGTTTAGTAATCATTTTATCAACGATGTTTATTTATGTAGCACGTTAGGCTTATAAATATTTAAGTAAATGATTATTTTTCACATTGACCTTTATTAGCATAATATTATGTATTTTATAGTAAAAAAGTAACTTGAATGCTTATAAATAATTAATTTTAATATTAATACATAAACATTAGGTATAATTATTTATTGCAAGGTATTGTGCCTTCTCCATTCCAGATTAGCAAGAATAAGACTTATTATATTAACCTCTCTTTTTAGTGTGTATTTGAAGTGGACAAAGAAAAGGGTCTCACTTTAACGGAATTGGCTGATGGGGTGACTGTGGAAGATGTGATCGTTAGCACAGGCTGTGAGTTTAACGTTGCCCCGAAGATAAAGAAAATGGGTGATGTCACACAAATAGACAGTGAATAAACATTGAACAGTCATATAAAGCGATCAAGATAAGAATAGGAATGTTAACCGCCATTTTTCGGTTCTGTGGGTGTGGTGCAGGTACCACGAATTTTTATCCGACGAAAAAAAAGGAAGTTCTCCATTATTCGCGTATATTTTTTTTTAACCCAGGAATGCCCGAATTATTTTTTTTTCACTTTCATTGTTTTTTTTTCTCTAAAACTACTTGGAAGGGGACCCGAAAATGATAAAAACAATAAAATATTTTAAAAACGTATTTGAAGTATGAAAAATAAAGCGTGTCCATATGGACACGCTGGGCAGTTACAGTATCAGAAAATACAACTACTAGGTGAAAATCTAATGAGTATCAAACTTGATTTTAGGCAAGAATTAGGCATAATGACATTGTAATACTTCTTTGTATGCTATGCTTTGAAGCATGCAATACTTAATCTCAAACTACACTTCATAAGTCCTGTTTTACCAGCTGAATGTTTGGCTTTTCAGTAAGAAGCCAAGAATCGTTTCTTATTTTTCCGACTTTTCAGTAAAGTTATGAACTCAGTCAAATCTCCATGCATCGGTAGTGAAGAGGCAGTACCTCTGTCTTCCTGAATCTCTTTGTGGGGTATCTTGGACTTATTGAAATAAGACGGAATAATTTCCAAGTGGAAATCAAGCTGGAATTTTACCACTCCAGATATTTCTTTTATTTCCCAGGCACAATGAATATCCAGCATCCATGTCATAAGAGACCAGTGCTGATTATTTTAGTGCTTTATTTATTTTGTTCATTGTGAAATTTTGGATTGCATTTCCAGGTTGTAGAAAATAAGATTTTTAGTATGGAAATAGCTCCAGTTCCCCTCGAATCTACGTCTTAGCTTCTATATTCAGGTGATGAACGACTTTCATGACCTTCTTGATCAACATACAAAATATCTTAGACTTCATTAAGTGTCCAGTTGCCTCTTAACATGTTGATATCAAATAATTTCATCATCATCATCATCATCAACTTATGGACGTCCACTGCTGGACATAAGTCTCTTGCATGGACCTCCACAGACCTCGGTCTTGTGCCGCCTGAATCCAGCGACTCCCTGCGACTCGTTTGATGTCGTCGGTCCACCGGGTGGGGGGTCTGCCAACACTGCGCTTCCCGGTGCGGGGTCGCCACTCCAGCACCTTGGGACCCCAACGACCATCAGCTCTTCGAACTATGTGCCCCGCCCATTTCCACTTCAGTTTCGCGACTCGCTGAGCTATGTCGGTGACTTTGGTTCTCCTACGGATCTCCTCATTTCTGATTTGATCTCGCAGGGATACTCCGAGCATAGCTCTCTCCATCGCCCGCTGAGTGATCCTGAGCCTTCTTATGAGGCCCATAGTTAGCGACCATGTTTCGGATCCATACGTCATCACTGGCAACACGCACTGTTCGAAGACTTTAGTCTTCAGGCACTGAGGAATTTTGGACGAGAAGACATCTCTGAGCTTCCCGAATGCTGCCCAGCCGAGTTGGATTCGGCGGTTGATCTCTTTCTCGAAATTGGACCTACCTAGCTGGACTGTGTGTCCCAGGTATATATACTCGTCTACAATTTCGAGTGCAGTGTTCTCAACAATTACTGGGTGGAGCGAAGCATGAGCATTAGACATGATCTTCGTCTTGCTCATGTTCATTTTAAGGCCCACCTGTTGAGAAACCCTGCTGAGGTCATTGAGCATTGTATTGAGGTCTCCGAGAGTCTCTGCCATAATGACTATGTCGTCGGCAAATCGAAGGTGAGTGATGTACTCGCCGTTTATGTTGATGCCAAGTCCGTTCCAATCCAGAAGCTTAAAGACGTCCTCCAACGCAGCGGTAAAGAGGGGGGTAAGGGAACGCACCTCCATCTAGCGTTCCAACTGTCAACCTCACCTGCCCGCGGTGCCCCCTGCTGGTCTACTAACGAGGCTCTGACGACCGATAAATGGCGGTATAACCATTTCACACTGGCTAGACTGAACAAATGACATAGGCCGGTGTCGGGCAGCAGCGACACCGGTGCGGTCAGCCTAGCCCTGCGATGACCAACCCGCCTGCCCAGCGTGGTCATTATGGGCAAAACCTGCATGGTACAAATCACACGGCCAAGGCCCCTAGTTCCCGGCGGCCTCGCTATTCCCGACCCTGGCAGCAGTCGTGGTAATGGCGGGGCAGGGGGTGCTAAGAATCTCCGGATGGGATTCCGCTGCCAACCCCGACGACTGGACCTGGCGACATATAACGCACGCACTTTGAGGACCGACGAGAAGATCATCGAGCTGGAAGAAGCAGTAAACAAGTTGCGCTGGAATATTATAGGGTTGTCTGAAGTCCGAAGAGAGGGGGAGGACTCGATAATCCTCAATTCTGGCAACTTGTTTTACTACCGGGAGGGCGACCAACAGTCCCAGGGTGGTGTCGGGTTCATCGTCCACAAATCTCTCGTCAACAACATTGTCGAAGTCAAAAGTGTGTCGAGTAGGGTAGCGTACCTTATACTCAGAATCACCAAACGGTATTCGCTGAAGGTTATACAGGTTTACGCACCGACAACGGCACATCCTGACGAGGAGGTGGAGGTCATGTATGAGGATATCTCAAAAGCCATACATGCCTCCACAACTCACTACAATGTTGTGATGGGGGATTTCAACGCAAGGTTGGGCAAGCGAAGCGGTGTAGAGACGAGGTTGGGGCAATTTGGGCATGGGCGAAGGAACCATAGGGGCCAAATGTTGGCCGACTTCATGGAGAAGGAGGGCCTCTTTATGATGAACTCCTTCTTCAAGAAACGGCCACATCGAAAATGGACATGGATGAGCCCCGATGGTTCCACGAGAAATGAGATAGACTTCATCATGTCGACCGAGCGGCATATATTCAATGATGTCTCTGTGATCAATGGGGTGAAAACCGGCAGCGATCACCGTATGGTAAGAGGCACATTGAATATCAACGTACGGCTGGAACGGGCTAGACTGGTGAAGTCAACTCTCCGACCTACTCGTGCCCATATCCAAAACCCCGAAAACTTCCAACTCGAACTCCAGAACCGATTCGATTGCCTAGCAGATTGCGATTCTGTGGACGATCTCAACAACAGGTTTGTGGAAACTGTCCATACTGTGGGGTCTAAGTTCTTCAAGACTCATCGCAGTAAAAGAACCAAAAAGTTCTCTGACCATACTCTCAAACTGATGGAAGAGAGACATGAGATGAGGCTTCAGTCGTCAGCAGACGCGGATGCATACCGGCATATTAATAGACAGATCTCTAAAGCACAAACTCGCGACCTTCGTATCTTTAATACCGAGTGTATTAAGGATACCATCGAGCGGAACCGAGGCTCCAAAGTGTTCGCGAGAGATCTGTCTATCGGACAGAGCCAGCTGACGCGGCTGAAAACTGACGACGGTCGTCTCGTTTCTTCTCGACCTGAGGTTTTGGGAGAGGTCGAGAAGTTCTATGGGCAGTTATATACCACGACACAGAAACCTGTTGATGATTTGGCCAAAGACCCCAGAGCCAAACTGACCCGACACTATACCGAAGATATCCCGGACGTCAGCCTATACGAGATTAGTATGGCTCTCAAACAACTTAAGAACAACAAGGCGCCTGGTGATGACGGAATCACGGCGGAACTCCTGAAAGCGGGTGGAAAACCGGTTTTAAAGATCTTTCAGCGATTGTTCAATTCCGTCATTCACGAGGGTACAACGCCGGAAGCATGGCACAGGGGCGTGGTGGTTCTGTTCTTCAAAAAAGGTGATAACACCTTGTTGAAGAATTATAGACCCATCTCGCTGCTGAGTCATGTTTATAAGTTGTTCTCGAGAGTCATTACGAATCGTCTCGCCCGTAGGTTCGACGACTTCCAGCCTCCCGAACAAGCCGGATTCCGAAAAGGCTTTAGCACCATAGACCACATTCATACGCTGCGGCAGGTTATACAGAAGACAGAAGAGTATAACAGGCCACTTTGCTTAGCGTTTGTGGACTATGAGAAAGCCTTCGATTCGGTGGAAACTTGGGCTGTGTTGAGGTCTCTGCAGAGATGCCGTATCGACTATCGGTACATTCAAGTGTTGAAGTGCTTGTACGAAAACGCCACTATGTCAGTACGTATACAGGACCAGACTACAAGGCCAATTCAATTGCAGCGTGGAGTGCGACAGGGAGACGTTATCAAATAATTTGGTCAGATGTAATTTATGTGTAAAAAGCTATTGCAAGTGCCCAGCGTGTCCATATGGACACGCTAACTTCATCGCGATAAAAAATAATCAAAATAAAGATTTATCCATTGCTTCACTCTATTAAAACATAGGTAAATAATGACTAAATAGTTTACAATACAAAAATTCCTTCCAGAATACATAAATATGGATCAATTTTACTCTTTCTCTTCTCGAATCCACTTTTTTTGCAAATTCACAACTTGTGAAAAAACAAACTCAATTTTCTTTAAGATCACTCCCACTTTTTGCCCCAATTTTTACATATTATAACAGGTTATACCTTAGGCTACCCGAATGTCATTAACTCTTTCTTTTATATAAACAAAATGTTGTCATAATCGGCAAATAATTTTACTACTATAAACGTGTCCATATGGACACGCTGGGCATTACTGGGTTAATGTACATGTGACGAATTTATTATTTTTTTGTTAAATTACTATCATGCCACATCATCGTGAAAAAATAGGTATAAATAAAGTAAGGAAAGTAAAAGACGAATAGAGGGTTTTTTTTTATAAACATAGTTTAAGTTTATAAAACGAACTTCTATTAGTCCCTTAAGAATAAGACAATATTTTATTACGTACCTATTTGGTAGTGGGTACCTACTCATATTATGTGTATATTTTGATATTCTCACATACTAATGTAATTATTTTTATACTTTTATTAAATATTTATCTATAAGAAAATGTGGTCTATTACTAAACATAATATATCCATGCAATGAACTCTGTCTCGCTATTATTTCACCTTAAGGTCATAGATTATTCTTGGGCAGTGACCTTAAATAAATATAAATCAGCGTGTCGATTCTCTAAAAATGATTGCATCAGTGTTTCGATCATAATGCAATATTTAGTCTATGAAATAACTATGAAATCATAGATCAGGTAATAGAGGTCGGTGCGTTATTTGCAATATTACCTATTAGTTTCAGAGACACTCGTATCTGCTTAATGCTTACAGCCACCGCCAAAATGGCGTAAATCAAATCCAAAATGACTTAAATCAAGTAGGTAAAAAAAAGCAACAAGTCCAGTGTTAATCATAGATTAAATATGGAGGTCAGTGCGTGAGACTGTCCATGGCACGCCCTACAAACGGAAAGCCCCGGTAGGAGACAACGTGAATCAAGGTTACAGATATATCCGTGATTAATCTCTTGGGCTCAAACTTTACCACAGACTACTGACTGACTTCACACTTGAATATATAATCCGATATAATCAGTAAGTACGTACATGGTCAAAGAGAATGTAATCACTCCGTGTTCATGGTTTGTAGTCTTTTGGAATACGTTTTGACTATACTTCAAGCAACAAAATAACAATAATTTCTTAATTTCTTTCTGTATTTAATAATAACCTAAGCAAAAGCTCTCCACAATGAGTGATAAAAAGGCGAACCACCCCTTGTTTGTTTGGGCTGCTTGCATATTATGGATCATATCAATTTTGTCGATATTTTGGTCCTTACTACTATTCTTTGGTATGATTACATTTCTCTCTTATCGTTCGGTTAGAGTAGGTATTTATTTTTTTTATTTTATTTTTATTTTTTATGGACATAATATAATGATTTACAAGACAAGTATAATATCAGTAGCCTAGATACCTTCTGGTACCTATACCATACTTGGTAACAACTCGTATGTCCATGAAAGTCCCGCTAAAATCGGTTCAGCTGTTCTGAATATTATTAGTCTGAAAAAACAATCGCACACAAAAGTTAAAAACTTGTTTTACGGATATTCTGTTGTTGATAAAATATATCACATAGTAGGTATCTTTGTATACGGTTACTACTACACTGAATCGCTTTTTATTTTATCTTGCTTTGATAAATTAAGGTCACGTTGAGCGATAAGAAACATTAAATTATACCTACCGTTATAGTTCCAAAATAAATGTAGGTACAGTATCGGAGCTTGTATAAAATAGTGAAGTGTGACGTCATAAACATTTGACGCACTTTTCTTTTTGTACTTTAATCGTTAATTAAAATGGTTATCACACTTAAAATTAACAGCGGACGTGTAGGTTTACTAATTTCGGAAGACCTACTATTTATTATTTAACAGGCAACATCCATCATTTCCAATCGGAAATTTTAATGTACTTAACACGTCTGATATATCCTATCTTTCTGACATACTCGTAATAATGAATCGAATACTTGTAAACCTTATGTTTGAATGTCTCCAGGTATCGGAGACGTGTTAATAATAACTGGTACGGATCTGGTGAATGCGCTTTTACTTCTCATTGGAATAACAATGCTGCCAACGAATCTCTTCATTATTTATGCTGTTGCTAAGGGCGAAAAGATTGAGTTGCGTAAATAATTTATTTATTTAAGTAAATGGATACCCACAGTACAGTTAACAGCATACGACAGGCAATTTTGCACATCGAGCCCCTAGAAAGGGAAAATCTTTGAGGGGAAAATCAATCAGCCAGAAGGGGGAGACAGACGGCATTTTACGAAACCGTAGCCGACTATCATTTTCCAAAAGCTCTAAGAATGTTAATTGTACCTATGTATTATAACTTTGTCCGCGTGGATTAAGGTTTTTTGTAAATTCCTGCGGGAACTCTTGTTTTCCGGGATAAAATGTAGCCTAGATAGGTATGTGTTAATCCTGGTTATGAGCTATCTTCATTCCTTTCATTCAAATCGGTTCATTCGTTGTGGCATAAAGGAGTAACAAACATATTCATACATCCAAACATCCTCACAAACTTTCGCATTTATAATATAGGTAGGTACTATTGTTGACTAGGTGACTAGGTGATTAGTAGGATTAGCAGGATAGTATTTTAAATTTTCCATTTTTTCTTATCTTACAGCGCCAAAGCGAAATTTTTGTGCTGTCGATTGCGGTTTTGTTTCTATTGGATTATTCTCTTGAATGTAGTTGGCGTACTTCTCTGTATCCAATGTATTTGTAATAGTTCTTGTGAGATTGCTAAGAACAGCATTACGACATGCATGAAGTTGTACCGAACAACGGCGAAACATAAGCGTTTTATTGATAACCTTCAGTGGTCGCTGGGATGTTGCGGAGTGAGTACCTATTTCTGAAGTTGCAGACGAAAGGCGATTTGAATAATTTGTGCATTTCAATCCAAAGTTGCTCGAATGACGACCTCGTACCGGAAAACCTAGCTTTAGAAGGTGCCTTGCTAAATGGACAGATGATTTCAAACGAGTCACTGAATGGGCCGATAAATAATTAATGAAATAGATCCATACGCCACAAGATTGAACTCAATGGTGATATCGTTGTAAAAGGACTATAGCCTTATTAAATATTGAATATCGATGGGATATGGCTTATTCCGGCTTTCAAAATTCAAACACAAATGGCATTTCAGCGCAATAATTTTGCAAAACTTGTTAGATTTTTCCAAACTGATCAATCGTTTCCATGTATTGTACTGGGTCTAATTAGGTAAAAAATGTTTATTAACTAGATGACTATACGAAGTAATATATAATAAGTCTAATTTTAGCTAAATTCTTATAAAGACTGGTACACCCAAGATTGGCATGACAAAGTTCGCGATTACGAGTGGAGTCCTCCGAACTCAAGGGAAGCGAGATCGGTAAATGATTCCAAGGAAGTTACTGATAGTGTACCATTGAGGTAACTCAAATAATAATCTAAGCATTAGCAAATACTTATTATATAATATTTAGTAAGTAGGTAGGTACTTAAATACATTCAAAGACTCGGTATAACAGATATTTAGCGGATGCTTCGATATGATACGAAATCATTCGCCTGAAAAAATTGTTTCTATTTTTACTTTACCCCAATCGTTTAGGGATGCCTCAATTTCAAAACTGCAGTGCGTAAGCATTCTCTAGGGTCGAGGAAATATTTCCATTATTATTTACTTAATATATTTTTGACGCTCTAGTCTTTAAAAAATTACTGCGCTGTCAATCGGTCATAAATGATGCTCTTTTGCTGGAAAGAGGAAGTTAAGATGATGATGATAAAGACTGTATAATTTTTTTTTTAATATATCGACTAGCGCTTGACTGCGATCTCACCTGATGGTGCAATTCTGCAATTCACGGCGCGTAGCTTATGGTTGTGTGCACAGTATGTGTGTCGCATCTGTATAGTGTGAGCGAGAGCTTGCTTGCGCCTGATTGCTCCCACCTAGGCTCCTGACATGCACGCATACTTACACAATGTGCATGTACACGACGTAACCACAAGTAAAGCGTCAGTAACTTCGTGTACAAAACGGGTACATACAACGTTAAATGAGATGGATAGATGATTGGGTCAACATGTCGAAATCTTCGATAAAAACATTTATTGTGGTATGCACCCGTTTTGTACATTATAATTAAATAGGTATGTTTTGTATACATAGATTTTTTTTAATTATCTTCAGTTGCTGTAAAAGTGGATCTTGCGTATCGACATATCTGGAAGAGCTGGGCACTGAGTCGATTAACACAGAGGGATGTTACGATATGGTGCATCGAATTATCATAATTTCCATGAGTGCTCATATTCTTATGTTCCTCGTTATTATAGTGCTGCAGGTAAATTTATGAATTAAGTATACCTACCTACATTTACCCGACGACATCAAACGAGTCACAGGGAACCACTGGATTCATTCTATCGGAGTATGAGAGTAAGGGTTAGGTACTACACATAGGTAATGCAGTTCTGTTTGTTACTAGCACATAAATGTACCAATGTCCTACGTGTTGTTTACTATACTCCGCGTAGTCTTCGCATCCATGGAGATTGGCCTCCGTAGCTAAAACTCGTTCCACGTTTATTAGATGAGTGGGTACCTGCCTACCTACCTATTACACTAAAACAAGTTTATCGAATATTGATTCTTATTAATTACTTACTTAATTAAATATGTTTTGTAGGTGTTTTTATTAAAATACAGTAAGGATACTCCAAAGAAAAAGAAATCGTTTATCTCTAAATATTGTAGCGATCGCTTTAGAAAGAGCTTCAATATTAGAAATATAATGCCAGTAAATGACAACTTTGGGGCCTCCAGTGGTTCGTTTGATGAAATTGATGGAATAGATCAGAATCAGTATCGAGATAACGGTGAAGACTGAGTCAACAAAAAATTACCTTAGGTTACTGAACTATTAGGTTACCTACCAATATCTCAAGATCGGTATTGTCGTAAGTGGTCGTAGTATTTATCGTTATTTTGAAAATGTACTTATTAGATATTATATTTATTAAAATATTGTTTCATTTTAAATATTCTTTTGTTTGTACCTAATTAATTAATCCACGGGCTGTGCATAAACATCCGTCGTTCTTCTATAACCGCACCTCCACACACAGAACAATTTCACCCTCACCACCTGGGTGCCTGGAGCACTTCGATCATCCGATGTGCCAGATCTTTTTTCCTACGTATTCCCACTAAATTACAATATGGGGTTATTCAAGGGGCGGACCAACCAAAGGGACCAACAAAAAAAACATAAAAAAATATGAAATAGGGACACCCAGTCCAGTGTTTGGACTCATCATGGATTAATTATAGAGGTCAGTAAATGGTACCTATAACATATATATATGTGGGTATCAACAAGCTTGTTGAAAAAATATCGAAATAGATTCCTAGTTATTATTGTCCGTGGTCTGAAGACATCACAGCACCCCACAAACATCAGCATCCTACTTCCATGCTTCACAGAAAAGACGTGTTGAATGTCGATAGACCGCAGTCCACAACTCAAAGTAGGTATAATAGGTAGGTATTTTCCTGGGTCCACAAGACGTTTACAATTTATGATGTAGGTACCTACTCTGTGGTTTACAATACGTCCACTGACAGTTGACACTGTCACTGGTTGACACTTGACATTTTGACAAGAATCTATTGCCCAAAGACTACAGTATTAATACTATAATAGTGCCCGTTTCGGAACTTTGGAAGAAATTACCACCTGAATTACAAAACATCAGTTGTTTTGCCTAGTTAAAAAAAAAATCCTCACAACACGTATGTAATATATATACTCTCACCTAAAACTGTTATTGTTACAGCACAAGATAACCCTAAAACAATTTTTGAGAGGTTGTCGATAACATTATTCGCGATAAGTTTAACAGTGATTTTATTTACAATAGATATAATAAGTAATATTTGTTTACAATAGATCACGTCTTTATTACTTTTTAAGTTTTATGTAATAACTCTTATTACAGGTGACTATGGTCTTTTTAACTGTTGTCAATTTGTTAAGAGTCCGCGGGCCAGATGAGTTTTGGAGGAAGAGGAAAATTTTTAGGTTAGCTGCACATTTTATTGGCCGTCGCAGAAATACTTATTCAGTGGCAGTTCGCAATGTTCACAGAGCTTTAACGTACACTACTAAAGCTCGTAGATTAAAGAAACAAGATATGAAAGATCTTTGGGATACCCGTATAACGGCTGCATGTGAACAACACAATATTACAGCATTTACTTTGAGAGAGGGTTTGGAACGCTCCAATATAATGTTAGATCGAAAGTCATTATCAGACTTAGCTGCTTGGGAACCAAAGACGTTTGAATGTTTAGCTGCAGTTGCCAGCCACAAACTTAATGTCGATGGATTCATTGACGGAACAGATAAGAAGGCACCCACAGGAAAACACTTGAACCTTCAAAATGTTATTTTAGATGATTGGCTCAAGGAAAAGAAATAGTTTTTACCTTTATATTAATGTATAATAATAAATAGTTTTAGAAATCTATACAGTTTTTATTCCTAGTTCTATCTAGTTTTCTAAGTCTTTTTTAAGTTTTTTTGTTAATTCATTTTGCTTTTCCAGTATATACAGGTTTTCAATTTTTCTTCTTTGTTGTCTCTCCTTATCTCGGATTACTCCTTCATGCATTCTTTCTCTAAAAATTTCAAATATCATTGTAGTCTACATTCTAATCCCAAGAATAATGTTTGTAGGTAATTTATTTAGGGCTGATTTCACCAATCTAAAATCACATCACATTATCACACTAATATTATAAAGGTGAATGTTTGTATGTATGTGTGTGTGTATATTTGTTACTCCTTCATACCACAACAAATGGACCAATTTGGCTGAAAATTGGAATGGAGATAGTTCACTCCTAGTGCACTAGTGCGCTAATGCAGACGGGCTACATTTTATCCTGTAAAATTAGAGTTCCCACGGGAAAACCTTAACCCTAGCTTAATGTTAGTGAAATCAGCATTAAGAAAATAAAATATTATGATTTTTACTGAAGTCGAAGCTTTCTGAGCATACTATATATAGCTATACTTTCTCAATATATCTCAATAACTTTATAACTTTATATATTATAAAATATTACTAATGCATTGTTCAAAGAGCTGATGGTCAATGGGGTCCCAAGGTGCTGGAGTGGTAAACTCACGTGTTGGCAGACCCTCCTATTTAAAGGCGGCCGCAAGAAATGTTCATGAGAATTCCTGAAAGGTTCTGAGGAAAACTAGGTTGAAAAGAAAAAAACCATAGCGTTTCTCTATTGTCGCGATGAATAGCTTGTCTTTCAGGAATCTTCAGGTTTTTAGAGGCCGCCAGTCGGACCATTAAAATAATAATAAAGATAATAATATATACCTATCTGTCTGTTGTTTTATGTGGACATAACCTACAATACCTATTGTTACAGCACAAGATAATCCTAAAACAATTTTTGAGGTTGCCGATGACATTATTCGTAAATAAGTTTATTAATAATTTTAGAGTTTTAATTTTAGTACATGTTATATTAATAATTGTTACTAAACCAAAGAGAATGTAATCACTCCGTTTACTAAACTAAATTTAACTATTGCTCAAATCGACAAATCAAATTTTTTATGCCAAATGCTAATGTCACTTATGGGGCCCATACACTTGCCATACATACATGTCAAATATGTTTGGCAAACAAATGGAAACGGAGGTGTTTGATTGGGTGCGCTGGTGTTTGATGACCTTTATCATCATTCATGACCTTGTTCCACAAACATATAAGAGTAAGCAGACCTAACATAATTTTCACAACTACATCTAAACGAATAAATAATATCTTCGCTTGCTTCTCTCCAACAAAAAATATATGATTCTATCTCTTTTACTTCTGTTGTTGCAACACTTACGCACTCATAGACATAATTGAGCTTGAGGCAATTCGTAAGCTCCAAATAAGAATAGTTTGGTGCAATATGTCAATTTGTCAAAAACAACAACATAACCTGCGAGTTGTTTATTCTTTTAAATTTGCTTTAAAATCGAGTCTAAAGAATCAAAAATTCTGAAATAAAATGGTGAAGTGTTGTGCACCTCTGTGTGGCAATTCTCCGTATAGGAAAACACCTGCAATTACTTTTCATCGGTAAGTTTTGATGTGCTATAGACTCGTAATTTGGTTATATGCTTACTGTGTGATTATTAATAATCGTTCGGCATTTTAGAAGCAGTCCCTAATTATTATATACGCAAAACTCGTAGACAGTTATAGTAATTTTGGTTCTAGTATATTCCTGTTGCAATATTTATCAATTAATTAATATCAGGATCTTGTTTGTCGTTTCATATACTTGTACAATTTGACAGGGCCGTATTCAGGCGCAAGTTTTGTTTAGTGGGTATATTTTGATTAAATAATTAGTCTGTTTTTGCCTGCCTGTTTTAAGATGTATTGGATTGTATTAATTTTTATTTGTATTGTATTGGACTTAGGAAAATTAATCGTGGAAGCACTGTATACATAGCATAGTTTCATTAAATATTGTAAAATTTTTACTTTTTTTTGAAAAGAGCGACCGCCGAGTTTCTTGCTGGCTCTTCTCGGCGGGAAAGGCATTCCGAACCAGTGGTAGATTCATTGACGATTCAAAAGTGCTTGTAAAAGTTTATTTGAAAAAAAAAATATTTCTATTTCTATAAAAGTAAGGATAAATTATAAAATTAAATCATTTTTCAGCTTTCCAAAGGATGAAAATCTAAAAAATGCCTGGTTGATGCAGATGAATAAAAAAAAAATTGGCAGCACAAAACATCGAGTGTGCTATGTTCTGAACATTTTGAAGCACATTTAGTGGATTGCAGTGGTTTTCGTACCGTCCTTACTTCTAATGCAATCCCAATGATTTTTGATTCATCATTACAAGTAAGTTTCTTATATTCTTCTTCACACAGGTTCTTATATTTAGGTACCAACCCAAAACATCTTGCCATTTAAACGTAAATATTGACAGCTATACCCATTATATAGCTGTGTACCTTTTTGTATTACCTATTAAATTGTTAATACTAGACAACTGATAATTTATTACTCTTGTTTTCAGCATATGTCTACATCATCAGTAAAAGGTCCAGTAGAAAGAAAAGCTGCTGGAGATCAAGTTTTGATGGACTTGCAAAATTTACAGCCTAGTAATACTATTAATAAAGAGTATAGAGTAATACTATTCCTTTATTACGTTATTGAAAAGACTGAGACATATGGTTTATTTTGTTATTTTTATAAGTTTAAAATGTGTAATACTATTCTAATAAGGTTATTGAAATGAGTGATACAGGCTGAATAGAATGTAAGAGTTAATTAAACTACTGTTGATGTTATAGTATTGTCAATGTTTGTATTTCTAAAAGATATTAGAGAAAAAGTTGCTTTTTGATTTTGTTTTATTTATCTAATAGATATATCTTTTGGGTAGATTTTGTAAATCATGTTTTGTTTTTATTTTATTAAATATTATTTTGTAACATTATTACTTGTTTGATTACAAAACCGCGAAACTTAGCACATTAGAATCCATTTTCATAATTAAGAATTAATTTATAGAATTAAGTTTACAGAATGTAAAATAAGGGTTTAACCTACAATTTGATGGCAACTTTCCGTAGTTTCCATATTATTTCAAATCACAGATACTAAATACTCTCCAGTCCCTTCAACCTCGCTGAACCTCGCTTTTCGAAGTCCGGCTCTGTTTACTGTCAATGTGTGCGTGAGATTTGTATGTAGGCGTAATTGGAACGCCAATTTTTTCTTATGTTAGGTCTGCTTACTCTTATATGTTTGTGCCTTGTTCAAACAAAACCGTAATAAAAACGTAAAATTTGACATGAAAATTTTACGTGTTTGACAAACATGTTGGACTGTTTACGGGCCCTATTACAACTTTTTGTTTTTGGTCTGTGGTATCTTTCTCACGTACAAAGAGTATTAATACTATACTTATTCTACGATACTAACTACCAACTACTACTAATAATAATGGTAGTACTAATGTACCAATAGAAGCTTGGTTATATACGACATTGGAATATCATTGGTTATATAAAACCGTTGTAGGTACCTTTTTCCCACTTTTTCCTCCTAGTTTTCCTCAGAACAATAACTAAACGTGAACTAAACAATACTAGCCGTAGATTTAGGGTAGGTACTAATCTGTGAGCCTCATTGGCTGAGAGAAGAATTCTCGGATCTTGCTCGGCTAGCATAGGTCCATATAATTATTTATCTGTGTCGGCTAGGCTTAGCTTAGCCGAGCATTCTTCTAAGGGAGTAACTACGTCACTGAAGCTGAAGCACAGGGCTAGGTGTTTAGCTAATTAGAACTAATTAAACTAATTAGAATTATAAAATTATTAAACCTTAAATTAAGGGGATGCCCCGCCCTGATAAAATAATTGTTATGGGAGGTCCACATTTTTTTTCACATTTTTTTTGGGGAAAGTTGTTCAGTTTCATGAGCACATTCACCTCCTTCAGTATTATTTCGGAGTTTCAATACACGTTGTATAATAAAATAATTGTGTTTGGTTTTATTTTGGCGCTCTGAATAAATTAAATAGTTACTTACATAAGTACATAAAATTATTTTTGTAACTTGGTAACAAAAAGTGTAGGACAAGTCGGTAGGTAGGTAAGTAAAGAAAGGTCTATTAAAATAAATTTATTTTCGAAACATTTTATATATTATCTATTATTTATAATTTTCACTGAAGTATTAAGTAGGTAGCTACTTAATTAAAAAGTCTAGATACTAAATATAAAAAAAGTATTTACAATGACAAATATTTACAGAAAATATAAAAAAGGTAGGCTTCTAAATAATTTATAATAAAATTGGTACCTAGGTAGGTATATATACGCTGTTATAATTAATAATACCTAATTAATAAATAAGTACTAATAAATCAAATTAAATACCATTTTAATAAACAGTAAGTATTTAATTATCATACGTGGTTAAATATTTTATAGTACATAATATGAGTCGGTCAAAATAAAATTATATTTAATACTATCCAATTATTTGATTGACACTATATATACAAAACAATTAATTTAAATAAGAAATTATAATCTCGATAAATCTATATTTACACAGTTATAATTTAAAATTTTATTCTTATGTGTAAAGACGTCTATCCTGTAATAATAATAATTTAATCACTTTACAGGCTTTACAGGCTTCTTTTTATCACACACTATCAGTCGCCAATACTCTGACCAAATTTTTCTTGTCCGTAACTTTGCTTCACCTGGATCCAATCAGAGGATCTAGTTGATTGAGCCGAAATCATAAAGATAGCTCATCCTACTTAGTCAATTATCGAAAACTTGTTCGCTTCTTGGAAATAATTTCTGAGAGGGTAGTTTGTCATGGACTTCATTGTTTGGTTCCATTTTTAAGGAAAACCAGATGGTCCGGCCAAATTTGCGGTCAAATAATTGTACTTACCTCTACACCAGAAAATAGCATTAATTGCTAAAACAATGTTTACTAAATAACACAGTCACACTTTTTTATGAGTGCTGAAACATGGCTATTGCACTTGGTTGCTTGTTTTGCGCTTCACCGTTTTGATGGCAGGTACTTAGCCATCTCGGCCGCGTTCATTTAAATGCTACCTCTGATTTTAGCAAACAGGTTTGTATTCAATTAATTCTACACGTATGGCACCGCTACCTGCCGCAGTTGTCGTAGAAACTTGCGGAACCCCGGTTAGGAATCTCAGCGTATTCTCGCTTCGGTGTACATAATTTACTGCTGAAGTCAACATTCCGCTTCCTGCGTAAGAAAAATTATATATTTATTTAATTATTATTTACTCACTTACATAGTTATAAATTAGATAGGAATTCAATTTTTAAATCTATTTTAGTGGGTATAAAGTTCATTTTGAAAGCTAATTTTTAGTTTAATAGTTAGCAAGGAATCATGGGGCCGATTTTAAAGAAAATATAAACTGCATTTTCAAAAAATCTATTTCCGACACTCGAAATCTATCACAGACGATAAACGTAACGTGACGTTCCGTAAACTCATACTAAGGGTACTGAAATGGCAGTAATGACTTCGTATACTCAGACAAAAATAAAATAAAAAAGTACCCTCTACTCGGCAGCTCCATTTGGTCAACGAGCACGGACTTGACGTAAAGGCGGTCGTTACACCATAAAATGCAGAGAGATCGCGGCTCCAGTACATTCATGTCGTACTCCCACGATAGCTCCACCTAAAAAAACAGATCAAGAGAGGTACATCGTTATTTTCCACTATAAGATTTCCTTAGTGTGGTCACACACCCGACCGTCTTACTATAAATACCCTGATCCAAAGTTTGGACGCAAAATTTCTCCAACCCATTGCAATCACCTCTGATTGACTGACAGTCCTTCGCTATTTGATAACACGCATTGCTGCAGCAAGAATACCATATATTCATCCATTTAGGTACCACAATTGAGACTAGCAATGATTGTTTCAGCTTGCCCGCAAACAACTAGCAAATGTTATGGGCAGAACGCAATCACGGGATAATCGTAAGTTCGTAAATAAATATTAGGTTCGTAAATATTAGGTCTGAACACTTTTCACTTACTTTTCGAACTTTCCCGCCTAAATCCATCGGATGCGTCACAACGATTGTGTATGAAGTTCCATGCTCTAGTCTAAAACAAAGTTCAAATTTAAATAGTTAGGAATGTCTTCTGTAAATATAAATTAAATAGTTCGTATTGAATAGGCACATACTTAACGTAATTATTAGGAGTGAGATCCATTCCTTTGATAACTCCTCGATCCGATAACAGAGTTACTTTTAGGAAACCCTAATAAGACAAAGTTTGAAATTAGAAAAATTATTGTAAAAATTGTAAAAAAACTAATATAATTTTTTCGATGTCATTACCTGCACCCACGATTCTGCACCTTTTGGATTTGCCAAATGAACTACTATTTTGTAATGTCGTTCTGAAAATATGAAAAATTCGTTAACATATTATATACCTAGGCTAAAGAAAAGTTTTCCGTTACTCAACGAATAATAGACGTACGAAGTATTTTATGATGCTCAAAATAATTATATTTTATTTATGTAACTGCGACTAGCCAAATGAATTTCGTAGCAGTATTTAAGAGGGTAGAGTTTGTGAAGATGACAAAAGCAATTTTTTTGTCTACATAAATAATCGTTTTTTGAATTTTTTGTCTGTTTATCTGTGCACGCATCACTCGAAATACTACAAAGTATAAAAATAATTTTATTTTGTACACGTTTGTTGAAGTCCGGCGGGCTTAATTAGAAACGATGAAATCGATGTGCGACGATTATCTTATGGTGAGATATAAGAGACACGCTTATTGAAATCGAGTGAGCATTGCGTATTGGTTTCATCGTTTCTATTTAAGCCGCCCGACTTCAACAAACGCGTAGAAAATAAAATTATTTTTATACTTTGTAGTAGCGTTTGAAGTCGGTTTTTTGAAAAGAATTTTTATGCTCCATAACTTCGTCAACATTGTACAAGTTTACTTCACTTACGACAAAATGGGAGTTCTTTTCCCGTATTAAGGTAGTACTTGGCTCCAATTGTATCTTGCTCTTCGGACGGATAAACCTCATTCTCCGTTTGGTTGTTCTTGTTTGTTATCAAACCAGGCGAACTGTCTGCGTGGAATCTAAAAAAAATACAAAAAATATATCAGATGTACGATATAATGTAAAAGTAAGGAAACTTGTACTAAAATTTGACAACAAGATAGATCACGTCCTTATCGTGATATAATCAAAACAGTTAAATAAATGCTGGTGAAATCGTAACCATTAAAAAAATATATTCAAGAAATAAAAAATATTAAGGAGTGCCAATTTCGTAATCGCTGTAAAGTTTAACTGGAGTTATATTATACCTATTATACTCAGTGCCTTCAACCGAGGTGTTTTGACAGTTTTTTTTTGTCTGTTGCGCTAGGTACTTGGCGTACTTAATATAACTAAGTATCTACTTATTTACAGGCTTATTATTCTCTAATATTCCTTCATTGTATAGTACAAAGAAAATTGAAATAAACGAATCATAAAAGTTTATTTATTACGATTTAATTAGTAAAAGTGTAGTCAATTATAACCATACCCCATTATTGCACAGCCATGACCGCAGTGAAAACATTTTCCCGATACAAAATGTTGGTAAGACGGACACTGGTGGCCTGAAAATAACAAAAAAAATTGCTGTTTATACTTGAAGGTTATTGTGCCTCCTTGAAGTGAAAGCTTGAATAAGAATGAGTTACTGCCTTTGTCTTTCGTGTATTCACTAGGAGAAAATTGTCACGGGACACGTGTTGCCTGAAAAGTCGTGCGACATCAGTCATTATCGTCCGACTTCACACGACATAGCGCGAATCGTCGCTTCACAATAATGAAGATCGGAACAATAGCTAATAGGTAGCTATTATTAAAATATATGGGCTAAAAATGTCGGGCGAAATCGTAAGATTTACGTTGACATGTCCGGTTTACAAAAATCGCCTATTAAATACACGGTATTTGCCTTACCTATATAAGGACATTTTCCGTTGATAGATTCCGTAAACAGCTTAATGGCTCTGACGTGATTGCAAGCGACAAGAACTCTGGAAGCTTCTTCTAAACCTTGTTTGACCAATGTAAGAGGGATCAAAGGGCCTTCAGTCAAGTCACAGCCTGGTTGTTCTTTACCATTGTTCGGATAAAAGTCCAAGTGACCCACGGGTTGTGACATCCCGTATCCTGCCATAAATACAAAATCTGTCGCACGCGTGGAATAAACACGTCGGTAAATTAGTAAACAGCAATAAATGGATAAAGTAAATATATACAAACAATGGATAATGACACAGCTGATATGCGTGTATATTTACATTAAATACATACATAGAAAGTGTAAGTAGGATTAATGAAAGTGCAGCAATAAGCTTACAATCTTCAATACATAAGTTGAAATTATTGTTAATGTAGTGAGGATATTGAATGTATTGATAAAAAAGCACAGAGTAGAGAAGAGATTATGATTACGTCCTGTCGTTTACCTAAAAGGAAAATGCTTTTTCCGTCTGTGTGTATGACATCCACGAGCTGGGCATCCGACGGGTCCAATCTCACGTGCGTCGGCATCCCTTGAAAGTAGGGTTCAGCAGGATCGAGCCCGGTAATTCTTCCCAAGTCCTAAAATATTAGAAGCTAAATCAAAGACATTATGAAGATCGATTATTAAAAAATAAAACTATCCAATCGAAAAGAAGACAGATTCAGCTCTTTAAGCACTCACCTTTATACGTTCCCCAGCGTAACCCGCGGTGTGAGCACCGAGCGAATGACCTATGATATGAACGTCGAGCGGGTTCAGCCCATGATCTTTCTGAAATAATGAAATTAACGCATGTTCAAATGGGTAAAACTTTTAGTTTAGAAGTTCGTACGTAACTTCTCATCTCATGAATTGCCTATTACAAGGTTATGTATTTTTGCAACGCCTTATAAATAATCTTATATGCAATGGCGGTTGCTAAAGTTTGCACAAGTCTGTTGAAATGTTACATTCGGAAATAGCTGTTATTTAAGTTTCAGTCGAATCCTCGATAGCTCGCCGGACAAGGGGACGGACTTTAAAGGTCGACTGTTCAAATTTTCGTGCCCACTCGTAAGAACACTTTAAGTTTTGTGTTGAATTTTATTTTGTTGTTACCAGTAGTGACTACATACTGATCAACATACTATTTATTAACAATCAAGAGCACTCACACACACACACAGTTTAGGAATTTAGTAAGTAATCTAGAAAGGCTTCAGGCGACGATAAAATTGAGCAACTTGAATACTGCCATTTTGGCACTGTCTGACATGAAGTGAAAGTGAAGGTCCACATAGCTAATTTGAATTGTGATAATTCCTGTCCTAGCCGTGGGAACCAAATTTGAGATTTCTCAATTTTCATTTTATTGTGAAATCTCAAATTTCACTCGCAGAGATTGTGATTGATTAATCATAAAGCGTTAGTGCTCAAAAAGAGATTGAGATAAGTAGTTGCAGTTTTTTTACCTGTAGCGTATTTATAAAGTGTGCGACTTCTAGTCCCACTAGCCTCGTATTGGCGGTGGCCTGCGTGTACAGAGGTAGACTGCCGCCTGCCCAGTCTACTACGACCACATTGAAATCGCCTGCTTTCACCAGCTCATCTTTCATTTCGCTAACCTGTAAAAATAAAATGCATAATTGGTAGTTTATATTTTTAGGTAAAATTCACTGGCAGCTCTCACTCTTTATTTCAATTATTATTAAACTAGCTGATGCCCACAACTTCGTACGCATGAATTTAGTTTTTAATAATCCCGTGGGAACTCTTTTTGGAAGTCGGTTAAAAAGTAGTTTAGTTTAGCTAGTATAATAGTAGTAGTAGCTTAGTTAGTGTAATAGTAGTTTCGGCTCTTGTTCGGTTCTCGTCAGGTAAGCGCTCTCGGCCACCAATTCATCACATAGCATTGCTCGCCCGCGGTATTTCTTCGTTTCGATTAGAGTTTTTTCTTATATTAAAAAGAATAAAAGAAAGCTGTGCACATGATTTTCTGTAATTTTGATTGAGTCAATTGCAAAACAATAATAATACAGTAATAATACAATTTGGTTTTGATGCAATTTGTGTAACGTAAAGATAATAAAGTTCACAACGAAAGTAAAATTTAAATTCAAAATAACAGCCACGAGAATTAAAATAACAGCCCAATTAGCGACACGCAAAGTTATCTTTCAGTGTAGTATTATACAATTTGCCATAACCTTTGAATTTAGAGAAAGATAGAGATTTAGAGAAAATAGTATGAAATTAGTGACGATTATGCTTTATATTTACCCAATTAGAGAGTGGAGTGTCGATGAACCCGTGAATTATCAATTTAGTCAGTCTGGTAGGATTAAAGTTTGATTTCACGATAGTTTTGTTCACGTTAACATTCAGAATCTGTCCATCAGTTGGGTTCTTTTTTGTGTAAAGGATGAATCTGCAAGAAATGTCATGACTATAATGCCCATGATAATATTTTTATTAAGTAGAAGGGAGTGCATGCCATGGGAGGTCTGATGATCACGATGATAAGTCGATGGTTACGACATTATTTTATAAAGTTATTAATGTCTTCGATGTTGTCGTAATCAATGGAACCATTGATGTTATATATGGTCTCGCAACCTTACTAGATTGCTGGGGCTACTGCAGGTCAACATTCCAGAAACTTGGAGCCGCACGGACACTGCCTATAGGAATTATGATATCTTTGTATTTGCCCCGCCCATCTCCACACTATTAAGTCGTCGATATGTGGCCTTTCAATACTTTGTGAAGAGTAGATAATTTATATTACCTGGTATTGATGACGACTCTAGGTAGAGGGAAGACGTTAAATGGTCGATGGATGAGGTGATACCAACTTCTTGTGATATTTAGGCATCCCAATTCATCGTAGCATCTTGTTTCATTTTCAACTAAAATTAAACTTGTTATTAAACAGTAAAGTTAACTACTGATTGCAGCTGTAGGTCTAGGTACTTTGACCTTTAAATAGTATTGTTAGAACTAGTATATATTAACTCATGGCTTGGTATGGCTGAAATTCACGTCAGGTGAAAAAAAGTTTTGATTAACGTTTGATCTACACATATAACGTACTTTAATGGTGTTAATATTTTTCAAACGAATCAAACAATAGGACCCTATAATTTTATGAAAGTAAGAGAAGAGAGAACTTACATGGTAACCAAGGTATGTTGACCTCAATACGGTCAGAGCGAGCCCAGTTGAAAGGATCAAGAATTCCGGCAAAAGCTGGTTGCAGGCCCAGTAGGATGCACCAGAGCATCACCCGGAAATACTTATTAGTCAGGTGAAGCCGTAGCATGCTATTTTCACTGTTTCTGTAAATGATTAAAATAAGTAAACACGTTTATTTAATAATACCAACAATCTTCTACAGGTGACTCCCTACTAGGCAACGCACGTTTGTTCAACGACTCAAAGATTTTTCAATTAAAAACATTGTATTTCCGTGTAAATTTTTGCTGTTGCAAACATAAAGTTTTGTAAAAATTCATTGAACAAAAGTTGATGTGAAGTTGTGCTGTTACCTTGTACTTACACTATTGTAGCGTTGAAATATATATTTAAGCTTGATATTTATTTATACAAAATCGGGTTATCTTGTACCATATAAAGTTTGCATAGCCCTTATTAAAAATGCATGCAATTCTACAGTAAAATATTATAAGAAGGGAAGCATTTCATCAAATAACCGGTCTGGACTTTGAATATACTTTAGTTCGTTCGGTGCGGTCGATTCATTCGGCGCACATAGGTGCGTGGTCACCTTTAAAGGGAAACTAAATTGATATCTATGCAAACTTTTCCTTATAATATTAATATGGGAAGCAGCCAGCGTTGCGATAAACAAATAAATTTCCATACCGACTAGTAATTAAGCCATCGTCTATTCTCAGTCCCCTCATGAGTAGGAAACGTCAACTGCACCGGTAGTGAGGGAGTGTAGGAGATAGGGAGTGTAGAGCTACAAAAGTAAAGAAAGAGAAATAGGGTAGAAAAAGTAGATTGTAAAATTGATACTACATATTATAAAAATTGTTCATTTCTGTGTGCTCCTTTATTAATGTGAACTGAGACTTCGTTCGCGTGAAATAAGTTTTCTAAAAATCCAAAAAATCAATGGGCCCCCAGCCCATTGACTTTTTGGAATAAAAAGTAGCTTGTGTCCGTGTCCAGCCTCTTGATTCTGTAACTCAGTGCCTATCAACGACGATAAGCATTTTTTATCCATCGAAGGTTTGAAGGGAAATGTCATTTACTATTTCATAGTAAACCTTCGATGGATAAAAAATATATGTCAGTGGCTTTCATTTTTTGATAGACACTGAATTACAGAATCAGGGGGCAGGTCCTCAACTGTTCGCTATTCAATTTACAAAAAATACTACTGCTAAATATACAAAAAATACTTCTAAGGCCGAACTTTATAAAAACTTTTTAACCTCCATTTTACCCCTTTGTGGTGGATTTAAGTAAAGTCCTATCTTACGTAATATTAAGTACAATGACCTTAAATCACCTGTGGTACATAACGTCAGACTCTACTTTGCGTAGGGCAAGGTTGTAAATAAAAACATTTGGCTAATTTAGAAAAATATATTTTTTTTTAATTACTTATAGGCAAGTACTTAGCCGGTCTGAGTTTAGTAAGAAACTATTTGGACCTTTTTATATGTAGGTTAATTTTTTGTTATTTTTTACGAATAACGTATCGAGGCCAAGGGCTCAAATGGATCAAATGGCCGAAACAGCTTGGGAGATACTATATTTATTCTGTGAGTTCTGTTAATGAAAACAGAGAAACAACGTTTCGTATTAACTTCTTATCATTATATTCAACTTATGAATAGCAATTAATTTCCTCAACTTTTCGCGATAACGCACTGCAACAGCTAGCACACACGGAAGATATTGCGTATTATATTGCTTATGCAACGCTTATGACTCGCGTTGCAGTTATGACGTGCGATATAAGGTGTTAAAATTGTGTATTTTTAATCCGACTTCAAAAAAAGGAGGTTTTCAATTTGACACGTATGTTTGAAATATTACTGGAACTGCAAAATATTCACATGATAATCCATTACGGCATAAATATACAAAATTTTAAAGGTATATGTATGTTTGTTTGTCCACTAATTTCTCGGAAACTGTTAATCGGATTGTGATCATTATTTTTTATCTGCTTAAATGTAAGCAGATAAAAAATAATGATCACAATCCGATTAACAGTGAATGCACTTCAAGGCTTTTTTTAGGGAGCAGTAATGACACCTTTCCCTTCTGAGACTTTCTTTATTTGGATATATTGAAGTTTGTTTATTTTTATTTAAATGCAGCAGACTAAAAAATGTAATCACGCTAGATGTTGCCATATACTTATCATTGACATAAGTACCTTTCATTGACTTAACTATTACAAAAGACTTTCATAACGCTACAAAAAGACTGTGAGACACAAGTGTGGAGTAGATACGAATAGGTATCAGCGTTTAGCACTTCGAACCTTTTTGTAGAACGAATAGTGTGGATAATAACATAATAAACCCCACGGTTCAACACCACACTTTACAGTCAATCTTTTTAGTTGTTTATTGTATGTAGTTTCCAACTTTCTCCTTGACATAACAAAGTTAGTCAGTAAAAAATATTTTTTGTCATTTTTCATTACAAATTACATTCGGTTTTATGAGTCTCAAAAACTGTTTTTATGTTGTTGACTTTTGTTCAATTTTGAAATTATTTTTAAGCTGTGTGTATTTTTAATTATCTTAATAAGCGTAATTGGAAACTTCCGTCCCAATTAAAAAATAATAAAATAATAATAGTCCACCACGCTGACCAAGTATGGATTAGCTGACCTTATAAACCGTTGAGAACTTTACGAAGATCTCTTAAGCACGCAGGTTTCCTAACAATGTTTCCCTTCACAGTTAAATTCAATTGTTAATGCTAAATCGTAGTTGATACAGTGAATCAAATTAATTACCTCGGTACCGAAAGCGATGATGAAGTGGTGGCTTGATCTGATAATGTAACTTTCACTTTTGCAATCAAATTCAAGCTAGTTATGTCAAGATAACCTGGACAGGAGATTGTAACCATCTTATTAGAGGCAAAAATCTTAAGGTAGACAAAAAGTATCTTAACATCGCTCGATTACAAATTGCGGAAGCTGTGTCAATGTGATGCAATGAAGACAATATTTATATCTATAGGTATATGAAAATTATTTATTTAACTATTGAATATATTTGTCTACTTAAACCACCGAATACGAACGGCTTTGTAAAGCTGTTGAATGATTTCATGAAAAATCATCACAACTGACTGACGAAACAGGTGTTTTACCATTAAATGCAATATGAGTAACATAATAATTTTCTGAGTTTTTTTGGTCATCTCAAACCAAAGCGCGTTTGAAACCCTAGTAGTTTTAAGTTAAAGTAAATAATTGCCACTATCATTACACTACACCATTAAAATGAATTTATCATTGACCATTCAAAAGTGTAACTGCCTACTTAATATTTAAGGGAATTGATACGATGAAAATATACCCATTTGTTTGTTCGATTAATTGATTTATTTGAAAATTTAAGCTTTAAGAGGGTAAAATAGGGGTTTGAAAAATCTAACTTAAAGCGAGCGAAGCAGCGGGCAAAGGCTAATCATAAATAAAATCGCTAATACCTATTAATAACCCATGACTATAAGTAAATTGTTTGCAATGAAGTATTAAGCATAATTCAGGACACGTTTTAAAGTTGTTGTCAGCTTGATTGTGTTGTGCGTATTGCAAGTAATTATTCGAATGGCCTTTACGTAATCATAAATGGCTTTGCGAGTCACTTTGAAATTCGGATATAACAGGCGACTTTGCGAGTGGATATTAAGCGATTTTGGGTTTTCAAGGGTATGTTTAATTTACCTAATCTAGATTTGTTAGGTCACCAATTTTTACCAAAAAACAAGATGTAAGTATGAGTATTTTGAGAGTGCAGATTGATTTTGATTGCTGAAAAGAAAATTAACCAAACTTGGTTTTTATATATGTGCTTAAGATAAACTCCTCTTAAGACAAATCAAGGTAAGCTTGGAAACATCAAAACGTTAAGAAATAAGACGTTAAATCCGGTTCTGAAATAGTTATTGTAGTTTCAATTTTTTTTCTGTCTCGAGGTCACTCACGATAGCTGTGTGCAATCGAATGGTTATTGGAATGGTTGGAATGTAAGTACAAAATAAGTAAGAACGTCACTAGACATACCCACTCGAAGCTTTTGGATTTCATCAAAATTATTTACCATCAAATATTTTTGTCTTCTTTGGTCAATAATTTGAAAAGGAACTAAATTTTAGGATTTAATTACTATCGTAAGAGATATTCATTACAACGAAATATTATATACTTAAAAGGCGTACGTATATTTAGGTTTAAATAGAACTCAAAACTGTTAAATACTAGTTGATGCCCGCGACTTCGTTCGCGTGGATTGAGGTTTTTTTGGATTCCTGAAAACTAATACATTTTTTCTTTCAAAAACTTCTCGATGCCTGCCTACAAATTTCTAGGACGTAAGGTGTTAGTTCAGGGTGAACTATCAGTTTATATTTAACTGTAAATGTAGATAAAGATAAATAAAGCGCTGATTATAGTGTCTCTTGATAATGAGTGTTCCTGTCCATAAGTAACTGGGACGTTGTAACTAGTATTATTTAAATATCAAAACTTGTTTGTATAAACTATACACGACTTATGTTAATTTTTAATTGGACCGTATAACAAAGCAACACTTATTGTTAGTCTAATTATTTTTTGTCGCCTATAAGAAAGACGTAGAAGCAGTGATAGCCTAATGGTTAGGATTGCAGTCTGCTATTTGAGGGGTCACCGGTTCAATCCCGGTCATGAACTTTTAGGAGTTACATGCGTTTAAAGCATGTGATATTTAAAGTGTGAATGATGAGGGAAAACATTGTGAATGTGTTGAATGGGTAAGTTCTCCACAATGTTCCCAAAGTGTGTAAAGTCTGCTTAATTTGCATTGGGCCAGCATTATGGACTATATAGCCTTTTAGGTTATAACGCTTCTATGAAAAGAGACGATACAAAGTCAACCTTTTCTCATTTGGTCTACATAATAGAATCATATGAAACCGGGATGAGTCAGAGTAAGGTGAATACATCTTTTTTTTTTTTTTTTTAATAGGTTTGATTTTATCTCCTTGCGAAGGGTATTCTCATATATTGTATTAGTGTAGGTATAAACCTCGGGTTAACGCTTCTTTACCACAGGCTGCGTGATGTCAATGCATCGAGGAACTGACGTGCAGTGAATTGCATATTGAGTACCTATAGTATAATGGTTAGTTTCACGGTGCGTAGACTTGTGATCTATTGATCAGGAACAGGATCTGTTTTCTCACAATATTTATTATTATGTACTACAAAACATTATTATGTTATAATATTTAAATAATGGCAATTTGATGTTTATTGCAACTTACATAATATACCTAAATCTTCATTCTTAATGATATTGTTATGGTTATACCTGGTTTTTGAAAATGACGAAGACATTTATAGATAAATAATAATAATTAAAAGTATAAAATAATATATATGTAGTAAATTTCAGTGAGTTTTTCAAAAACAATAAAGAATATGTATAAAGAAAGGTTGAGAATATTAAACATTTGTAAAAATAAAATAAGCAGTAGCTGTAATAAATCGAAGGTTTTATCTTTTAATGTTTTGTTGGCTGCCGCGTATTTTCTCTAGTAAAAGACATAAACGCGCGCTATGCACGCTGTACAAGGTCTTTGTAGCGGCTTTGTATTTACATAGTTTTGCAAATGTAGAATTTTTATAAACCAGTTTTATTACGTAAGAAAGCAATTAAGAAGGCTAGAAATGAATTGGACTACAAAAAATCGGACAGCCCCGAACTGATAGAACCAGGAACACTGTTTTACGCGAAATATAAATATTTACGTGTATTTAATTGCATACTGTTATTAAGTTTTTGACCTTTGTGTAAAATCGACGATCAAAGTCAACAGATCATTATTTTGTCGTTTACAAATATTCATAGACCTTGACATGATTTTAAGGTATTTATGAATTATATATGATTTTTGCGATATATTAAAGCTTTATCTATTTTTAAGACTTTCCAGAGACTTTCCTGTGGGTTTAAGCAACTTCGCAATATTATATTTAAATAATAGTTCCATAATGCTAAATAATTATAAATATAAAAACAATATGACCAAGATACTCGTTTTCAATCTGAGAAAGATGATTGTATTTCACATAATTAACAAACGTCAAGTTAAGCTTATTTGTAAATTTTCAAATGCTAAAAATGAATAAAGGAGGTGGGTTGATAAGGCCCAAAATCCGCCCCTCATACATTCGAAAAAAAAGTTCCAGATTCCGACAAATTGTAAATGTATTTATATACTTGAAGATATAAACTTTATTTTAATATAAAGTTTAGGTGATAAAAAAAATAGTAAGTTACAGAAAATATTACCCAAAAAGAGTGTGTTTCTTTTACTTTTCTTACATTTTCATACATTTTAGTCGTTTTTTAAGCTTTGATTTAATATTTTAGAATGAGGCGCTCCATGAACCAAAATAAATTAATACTCATATAAAAGCTTATAAAAAGGAGCATCATTATCAGTTACGTTTACCATGGTTCATGGAGCGCCTCATACTAAAATATTAAATCAAAGCTTAAAAAACGACTAAAATGTATGAAAATGTAAGAAAAGTAAAAGAAACACTCTCTTTTTGGGTAATATTTTCTGTAACTTACTATTTTTTTAATCACCTAAACTTTATATTAAAATAAAGTTTATATCTTCAAGTATATAAATACATTTACAATTAGTCGAAATCTGGAACTTTTTTTTCGAGTGTATGAGGGGCGGATTTTGTTGCCTTATCAACCCACCTTCTTTGAGTTTCATTTTCATGTTGAACAACCTTGATTTTGCGAAATATGTAGGTCTAACACATTCTATTTTTATAATGTTTTCATCTAAGTTTACAAAAAACATTCAAACATAATTTTAAAGCTTTTAAGCACAAGCTTACATAGTTCTTGATATACGATTACCTATGGCCTGAGTACGTACGTACCCGAGTATATAATATTTTCTACAGCTTCCATGTTGTAAATATAGTGAATTTTGTATTAAGATTTTTTGATGTTGCATCAATGCAGCAAAGGGAATAAAAAACTATTTCGTAAAGCTTGAATTCATTAATTTCTAGATTAATTTATGATAAATCCTGTATTGCTTCCAATAATATTATATGTGGTCTATCAATTTTAGGTATAGGCTTAAATAGTATAACTACACTACTTGTACTTGTATAACTATAGTAACTTGCTTAATATATGTCAGTGGAGTCCTTGTATAAGTGTAGACGAATGACCCCTTTAAGATTATAAAGCGAAAGTGGAAAAACAAGTCCGAGAAAGGCACTTGGTTCGCTCTTAAGGTGTGGAACCTAGTCAGTTATATTTAGCTTGAATTATTTTTAGCTGTTTCGTAGGCTTCAAAGATGAGGTTACTGACTTTGAATTGTATTACTTTTACTTTTTTCATTTTACTTTAATTTTCAATCATCATTAAACGTACAACAATATTTTGTCTACCATAAGCAATGTTTTGTATTTCTACTAAGAATAAATTCTATCTTGCAACTATGTACTTATTTACTTACCTAAAATCCTTGGTTAAATTAACTAAAGATGTTATTTCTTTTCATTCCAACCTAGTTTTTCGACTTTCTTTAGTATGATATTATTAATGATTTAAATTAATTAAATACATTGTTTGAGAACGAAACTTCGTTTACTAGTTATGCAACTATGTAAAAGCGGATGGGATATCTTGTGTCTAGACATTTTCTATACGTAATTATAGCTGATGTTAACTATTTTAATTGTGATGTATTGATACTGTTCATTGACATTTATGTAACTGCTAAAATATTTTTTAAATTAAAAGGGAACGTGCTCGTTTCAATATTCAACTTTCGACAGCATTAAAAAAAAGCATCCTCTTTAAAGACAGTAATTGCAATCGTTTAAATATTACAAAAGTAAGTTATAAAAACTAATTGGAAACTTGAAATGCCTTTATGTAGACGTAGCAATTTGTTCTTGATTTTGAATTTAAATTTGTACCTATATAGGCTTACGTACCTACCTACTTGATAATACATAGGCTTCAAAGTGGCACAGGACTCGAAGCCTGTAGACTAGCTTTCTTGTGGGACACTCCGTTTTACGGTACAGTACATATATCGTTTTCATAATAGATTTTTTCATAATATTAGTGTATATTGTTATATGGGGTATTGATGGTTATTTTCTCCAGGATTATAATTATTAGAACTAGTTTAATGGTTTTACTTAAAATTTATGTCTTGAAACATTTAGCATGCGTTGAACTTGAATTTATCCCAAGTTCTTAAGAGGTTACCAAAGTTTCACCTTGAATATTAAATGTAAGTGTTGATGCTGTATTATTGTTATTGTGGCGTAAATACACTGGAGGCTTTCACTGTGCATTTCGACTGCCAGTTTTGTATGTTCGACACTGGTTGCGTTACGTTAAAAATGTTATCGCAATATTTAATACTAATTGGCGAAACCAATAGGTAGCTAGGTAGGTTAAGAATTCTACCACCTTTCGAGGAGTGATGGGTTCGAATCCCAGGCACGCACTTCTAACGAGTCATTTGCATTTTAAGCAATTAAATATCACTTGCTTTAACAGCGAAGGAAAACAAACTAACTAAATATTTACCGAAACAAATCCTAATACATACTAACGAAGGTTAAGATTTACATTGCCTAATGTACATAATTTTAATCTAAGAGGATGAAGATGGGTTTAAAATATTTTTATATTTCATATGCATTTATGTTTGTATGTCATTGGTGCTCTGATTAGTTTGTGTGTAAATAACTCTTGTATATTATGTTGGTCAATAATGTTGAATATAATTGTCAACAGCATTCATGTTCAACTTTCTGATGTCAGAAAAATATAAAAATAATGATCTTTGTGATAAAATACCTTGTAAGAGAACGGCACCTTTGTGCAATAAAAGAAACTCTATAGGCCCTATATTGTATAACATTTTACGATAGCATTTTCTATGCATCTATAATTCTAACGCAGAGAGAGGACGATTGTTCATCTAGAAAGGTGAAGTTGATCGTAAACCTATCCGTTAGCCATAGAAGTGAAATGTTAGACTTTAAGGTAAAACTGCTGTTCTTTATTCCATTCGTTAGAAATATGTATTCGGTCAACGAGACTTGGAGAAAGCTCTGCTTTTAAAGATTTAAATATTCAGCAATGATCTGGAACGGATGCTGTTGTTTCAGTAACAAAAGTGGAACTTAAATTATTATGGCAACTTGACTGGATGGGTTTGGGTTCCAAAAAATTTAACTTTTATGACACTAAAATATTATTTACATACATACTGAAGAAAAAAATAAAGGATATTTTTTTTTTATTTGTATGATGTCTACATGGTCGATAAAAACGTCAAAATAAACATTGCATTGACCTCGACTCCCACTGACATAGTTACATAATCTTTAACAGACACAGATGCTCATAAGGTTAACCCAAAAAATCACATATCAACATCGATGTATAATCATTCGCTGCATATCACGCTCATAATGAAATATAATATAACCATTACTCATATAATTTGTTTGGAAACCAGTACCGAATAAAACAGTAGGTACCATTGATATAAATGGTATATACTACGTAGGTACAGTGACTGAATGAGTGATTAATTTACTGACAGGCTGCACGCAGCCGAAACAAGTGACTTTAGAGGAGGCACTGCATTATTTAAAACTGTGATGCAGGTACCACCGCCCACCTCTGAAACACTTAATACACTTATGAGACTACTAGCTTTTGCTCGTAGCTTTGCTCACGTTGTTCGATTTTTCAAACCCCTATTTTACCCCCTTAGGGGTTGAATTTTCAAAAATCCTTCTTTAGTGTGCGCCTATGTCATAAAAGGAACCAACTGTAAAAATTTCAAGTTTCTAACTTCAGTAGTTTAGGCTGTGCGTTGATATCTCAGTCAGTCAGGACTTTGAATTTTATATATATAGAAGATTGCACTTAATAACATTATAAATAATAAAACGAAAGAAAACACTGGAGTTCTAGATTGATCTGAATAAAAGTTTGGATAATTATCTCAAACATTTGACTCATAGGCTAGACTCAACGAAACAGGTAATTAAGAAAGTTGTAGAGTCACATAAGTAAATGCTTGAAGTAAACAAGCGACCACTTACTTACTACATGGTAGGATTCGTTAAAATTAATTTTAAGCAACTTTTGAAATCGAGACTTGAAATTTTTATTTCCCATTTTAATGCTTTAAATTGATATGATTGCAATAATTAGTATAAGTTAACTAGATTTCTTGACCTAACCTAACCTAACCTATAACGTAACATAAAAAGTTGTACATACAACTTTAAATTGAATGAGTTTTTTTTTGTTTATCCACGTGCATATCCTTTATGCAATATAATCTGTACTTGGATAACAACAAAATGGATTAGTTAGATTTGGCTATTAGTAGATAATAATAGCCATTCATTATTATCTACTATTTAGCGAAAGTGTTTGTTTTCACTATACTTTGCGGTATAAACTAAGTACTTACCTATATTGAATTACGATTACGATGAAAGTTATTAGAAAATCGATTGGATGGTCAATAATACTATGGTGATGATAATAGTTGTTAAGTTTTTAACCGACTTCTTTTGAGATTTAAGTGCCTTTTTTAAAGTTAGGTAGCGATGTCAGTGAATAGCCAATTGGAAACTGGTGGAATATTTGGAAACCAACAAAAAAAAATCTAGAGATTTATGTTCTTGTATAACAAATGGTGATTCCTAATACGTACCTGAACAATTTCGATAGATAATAATTTGATTTTAATAAAAAACTTCGCTTTAGTTCGAAATATACCCATTGCGTTGTACGTGTTATAAAAATTGTAAAAAAAAATCAAGCAGATATTTTCTATATCAAACAAGTGAATAAGTATAAGGAGAGAAAACTGCAATCGATGTCATAGTCATTAGCTCGGCTAGGACTTTTCTAGGCCTTAAGGTGATTGCGTTCTGATTAGTAGAGCGCATCGGCACCAGCAACAATGATGGCAGTTTCAACTCGGCTGGTTTTTGTCTTGCAGCAACATACAGACTATAAGATGTACCGAGTACAAGTTGGTGCGAGTAACTAGATACCGAGTTTAAAGCACTGAGTAGGTACTTACTCGGCTAAGTTACCTTGCTTTAGGTTTATGCAAGCTAGGGGCGCGAAAACAGAATTAAATATTGTACATGATCAACATATGAACTTGTAATGCCCAAATGTTATCAGTAGGGTTAGTATAAGATTTAATTCGATTGATCGTATTCGTATTCGATGATATTAACCGCCAAAATAAAATGAAGCTTAAGTGTATTAAGTCATAAATTAAGTACAACCGATTTTAATTTGGAGAGGTATCTTACAGTTCTAGCAGAAAATATATGAGTAAAGCACTACAAGTTTAGGATAAAATGAACAACTTGACCAGACGAAATCTTTTATGCGTGTTCTCACACGATTTTAGCCAGTTTTATTTTATTTGACATTATTGAGCTTTTTCTATTGAATACGTAGTAGCAAATACAGTGAGTACCGAAAAACAAACAAGAATTCGCCCCATCTCTACCGACTACAGTGGCTATATTTTTGCGCAATACATAATATCGAGTTAGCTGCGATTGAATATCAAGTCGCTACTAGTATTATGTATCTACGAGTGTTATAGTAATCCCTCGAGTCGTAATACGCGAGGCGTATAAAAATAATGAAAAATTACAGTTACATAGGTATAATAAATAATAGATATATGTACATTGTAGATACAATGGTAAAACTAAAAATCAGGGCATGAGGTAGAGTGAAGTAAAATCAATACGTCTGTCGGTTCCAAAGCTCACAATTTGCTGAACGAATTTTAAAACGAGATAAATATAAATAGAGTTTTCATCAATTAGATATAGCTATTTAAGCCACCCTGCAATCTCGGCGCGAGACAAATAGCGTACCTAATAGAACCTTGCAACTGCAAGTGTAATCTACATTTAATTACATGTGAATTAACTGCAATGAACATATTGCTGAAAAGCTCAGTTTTATTAGATCCTCTCACTTGGTAACCGGTGACCGGTGATATTCTAATGAGTCTCAAGAAGCCACCGCATGTAATCGCACCCCTACAGTACAAGACATAACTTATATCCAGTAGTGGATATTTATTGTAAGTCGCTCACTGAAAAATGTATCCTAATGTGTTATTATATCCTGCGGTGCGCTGTTCCGTGCACGATTTCCTTTAAGCCTTTAGTGAATAACAGACTAGGGTATCACGCAATCGATGTTGAGTAAGATTCATCAAGTCGGTAGCACAGACTAATCACAGGGATTCTCTGATCCACATGTGGTTTTGCAATATCGCGGAAACCCAGACGGCAATTTGTCGCAGTGCAGTGATACACAATGCTTTACGTTATACTACAAACACACTCAGCGTAACGGTTATGTCAGACTAACTATTGAGGTCGGTCGGTATCGTATCGTGTGCCGGTCATTGGGCCAGGAGTTTGAAGTTTTGTTTATACAAAAGAAGCCTGAAAATTGTATGTTACAGATCGCTAAATAGCCTAATGGGTTTGATGGATTGGGTGTTATTAGGTACTTGTATGTTATTAAGGTGGATGAGGTTTTGCTGTTACTTTACTGCTGCTAAAGCCTCCCTTCACTCTAAGTAGTTAATAAGGCGAAACAGATTTTTGAAAAAATTGAGACGGGCAGATTTAATCACTGATTTTGTCTGGTGGGAGGCTTTGGCCGTGGCTAGTTACCACCCTACCGTCAAAAACGTGCCGCCAAGCGATTTAGCGTTCCGGCACGATGGCGTGTAGAAACCGATTAGGGGTATGGGTTGAATTTACACTGCTATACCCCTTCCAAGTTAGCCCGCTACCATCTTAGACTGCATCGTCACTTATCATCAGGTGAGATCGCAGTCAAGGGCTATCTTGTCAAAGAATAAAAAAAAAAAAAAAAACTGTCGTGTAACGAGGAAATGGTGGCACTCATGTAAATAAAAAAATTAAATTACAACGTTTTAAGACTAAACAATACGTAATTAATTAGAATTAAAACTGAACGACATTTTTGACAACCAAAAAAAAATACTTACTTAATTTAAGAAAAACATTTTTAATTTATTTAATGAAATCAATATTTTGAAGGAATGTTTGGAATTTTTTTTATCAGGAAAATGATTTCCAATTGTTTTTCTAATTAATGCCTAATTTAGATTGCAGAAACCTATATGTATATTCAATTATCAAAGTCAATGTCTTTATAGTTTTCAAGGTAGGTAGAGTTGACCAAATATCCTGTACATTCTCATTCATAATTAATTCTATAATTGATCGTTAAAAATTTTTACGAGTATATTTGATCAAATAAAACTGATCGCAAATCACTTCTCGATACTGAGAGGCGCACGCAACATATTAGTAGCAGAGGTCGACACTAATCTGACCTGCTAACTAATTTTATGTTTACAGCGGATACGATGCAAGCCACTTATGATTCGAATTTTTAGTTCTCAAAAATATGTTTGTACCTCTTGGAAGAGAGAGTAGAAAGTATCGCACTCTGAGCCCAGAGGCTATAGAGTCACTTTTCAAGTTAAACCTTAACTGTGCGTAAATCTATCACTATTATGGAAATGTCAAAACATTGCAGTTACACGTATTATGGAAATGTCAAAACATGGCAGTTTTTCAAAAGATAATTTCCATAGAAAATGATTGATTTACGCAGCATGCGACGATGTGCGATCAGTTTCAGAAAACAAACGACACTTAGCATTATAATAATAGTATAATACAGTAGAAGACAATGTGATATTGTTCGCCGATAGTCGATATGTTTCCAATTAGTGCGATTTTGATTGAGGTACTCTAAGGCTATAAGGTATGCAAATACGCCAAGGTCGCTGGCTAAAAGCAGTGAACATTTAGGTTAATGGAGGCTTTTAACTATGCGCAATCTTTTAGTGAAACGAGTAAAGCTATAAAATGCGTTAGTAACATAAATTTTAGACACGTAACCCAAGTCATATTTTTTTTTTTTAGTCACTTAAATGTTGCATATGTTTATACTTCCGTAATGAAATTCTTGAAAATAACTCTGTTTTGAGTATACAGAGCGTGAAAAAAGGTAACTTCATAGTTTCAGAATATGATATTACCTATGTTTTTATACATTCTAAGTAACTACTGAGTAGTAGCAATAATATTAACGGAAATTGATTTATAATAATATTATGATAACAATAATTCAAGCTAACAAAACGATCTAGACAGTCAAAGTAAATTATTATTTATTTAAAATAACATTAATTTTAAGCTAATCCGGTTTAGTAAAGTGTAGTAGCAGGTTGTATGTTAGCTAAATACATTTCCATTTAGTAGGTATGAAGCGCTGAGTCAACGAACTGTTATAGGTTTTCAGATAATAGTTGATCAAAATTAACGATCATGTTTCAAAAATAAAACTTATACTGATTGATATCAATCACTTTGTGATCTGCTAAATAAAGCCTATTAAAAATTGCTTCATAGATTTCATACTCAATACTTAACTGACAGTGTTGAGTATTAATCTTCACAGAGCATATCCACCTATTTGAAGTAAATACAATAAAAATAGTAATAAAAAACGGTACAGATAAAAACGAAGACAAGAACGGTGTCAACAAAATAGATTAAAATCAATATAATTCACTCCTGCGAACTGTTTTGGGGTTTTGGGCAGTATCCGGCTATAAAAAGAGCGTTGACCCTTTTTAAACTAAAGATACTACTTATTAGCTTATGCCTGCGATTTATTCCACAGTATTTAATTTTTAAATTCCCGCGGGATTCCAAGATAATAAAAAATAGCCTATGTCAGTCTTCTGGTTCTCAACTTTGTATAGGGCGACACTTAATCACGAAGTGATAAAGTCCCGACAGGTAATAAAGATTAAAAAAAAACTATACGCACTCATGTAAAAAACCCCGTCGTCTGTTGTAGCGTGATTGAAGGACAAACCAACAAACAAACATACTTTCGCATTTATAACGTTAGTTACATTATCTTTTTCTTGCTAAGAAGCATGGTTAAAAAAATATTAGGATGCAAACATTTTAGAATCACTTTAGTTTTATGACGGAATCGGTTGTTTATGTAGTCGCAAAAAGCATCGTAAAGCTAGGGAAAATGGATTTAACAATTTGTAACACTTTACTCAAAGCCATGTATTTGGTGCCTTAGGCATATTTTACGAACGGTATATTCTATTACTAGCTTTTGCCCCCGCGACTTCGTCCGCGTGGAATTAGATTTTGGGGTGGAATTTTCAAAAACCGTGACACACGTACTTTTTTATTTTTAACTGAAAGCTCAAATACCAACTTTGATGGAAACAGCTTGAAAAATGACGGAGTTTCATATAAACTTCCATCACCTATTTAAACCCCTTAGGGGTGGAATTTCCAACAATCCTTTCTTAGTGTGCGCCTACGTCATAAAAGGAACCAACTGTAAAAATTTCGAGTTTCTAACTTCAGTAGTTTAGGCTGTGCGTTGATATCTCAGTCAGTCAGTCAGGACTTTGAATTTTATATATATAGATATTACATATTATACTCTCATACCATGTAGACTGGAAAACTATTGGATTGTTCTGCATAGAATCAGGACATAGGAAGCAAATGCAGCAAGCTGACAAAGTACATACAAGTAAATTTTGTTTTCGCGTAAATTACAACGCGTCTAGTTAATTGATACAGAAATGTAATAAATCGAAGAGATTTAAATCTGCAGTCTTGTGTAACGGTAACACATTTGCCAATTGCAACATGGTTGCATAGCTTAACCGTGTCAAATGATAAAATGTGATACTCTTGTGTAATAGTTTTGTGCGATCAAACAATTCTTCCTGGAGATTAACTGGTGTTTAACATAATATTCAAAAATGGCTTGACGTTTCAATAATGAGTAAGTTGCGCAAACATAGACAAATAGGAATATATTAGGGAAGGATTTTGGGGAAAGTTTGCTGTAGTTTCTTATTTATAATCCCTTTTCGTTTCGAGTTCATATCTACATGTAATAAATGAATCACTATGAAAAATATGTTAGATTCCTAAGGTTAAAACATTAACTCTTTGTTAATATGTCAATTACTGTATTTAAGGATGGTAAATCATGACGATTTCTTAAAGTTAATTTAGATGATGTTACAAAGGTATACATTCAAGGCCCATGAGCCCTTTATAATAAGCTTACTAATATAATAAATGTGAAAATGTGTTTTTTGTTGGTTGGCTTAAAAAGGTAAAGCAGTAAGGGAGCCACGAGTCGACGTCAGTTTTTGCATGAGTATATTTGAAGGCTTAGAGAGTGACATAGGCTACCTTTTATTTCAGAAAAACAGAAGGTTTTCACGGGATTTCTGAAAACTTTACTCCACACGGACAAAGTCGCGGTCAAAAGCTTGTCGTTCGTTGATAATCAAAATAAAATAAAAATATCTTATCGTCATCGTATTTTATTCTTTAACTTGATTTTGTAATCCATTTCTTTGTGGATACCATCTCGTATTACCACCGGCTAGGCAATGACAAAAGAAAATTCTAAAGCATTGTTGTTACATTTTTGACATCCGCTTTGTTACGTAACCGAAAACCTTGCCAGTCATTTCTGGCGCAAAAAGTTTTTCCTACGTGACTATATCTCTACGGTAGGTACGCTCTCGGGATCTAAGGTGTAATCGGCAGTCAGTATTCGAACCATGGAAGTAGGAATAACAGCATTAGCTTGGATCACTGGTACTTTTCTACATTTTTTTTTTTGAAAGCTTCAGTCCTTATTTTCTCAAGTTAGAAATTTGTCTATGTCCGTCTTCTAGATCAGTTTATGGTTTCTGCATCTTTTAAAGGATGAGAACGTTTATTATAGTATTCATTGTTAATCCCTACTCCCTGAGCCAGGAATAATATAATTAGTTTGCAAAAAAAGATTTATTTTGAATGATCGACAACATAGTATGTATTGCGAAATCAGAAGGTACCCAACTAGATTCTACTAAGGACGTCGCCAGTAGACTTATGTGGTCGACAACGGGCAAGCGTGGAACGCATAATAATTACAGTGAGAGAAGCGTGATTTATTATGTGACTAACACCGCTATTTTGGACTGGCGGGCGCGGGCGCGGCGGTGTTCGTAAAGATTCATAAACACTAGATCACTAGTTGGATGTCATAGTTTTAAATGATATGATATTTTTCTGGATTATTTTAGTTATTAAGTACGAGTTAGTAATTATTGGTATATCTATACACGTACAGTATATAAATAGCCCCAGGCGTAGCTCAACTTGAGCTGCCTCTTCTTATTCATCCTCTTAATTAACCGATAGACGTCCACAGCAGGACTTCCACGCTTCCACACTTTTTGTATAGACTTCCACATGCCTCAGATTTGCCTCGTATTCAGAAGTTTCCTTAGACTCGTCTGATGTCTCCGGTCCACCTAGTGGGGAGGCTTCCAACGCTGTGCTTTCCCGTGCAAGGTCAATGCTATAGCACCTTGGGTCCCTATCGATCTCAGAACTCAGAATCCCGCCCATTTCCACTTCAGTTTCGCAACTCCATGAACTACATTGAATAGAAAACGAAGCAGAGTGATAACATATTCAATTCATATAAGGATATAAATCTAGAAATAATATAAAAAGCACTCACACGTGCCCCACCTATCTTTTCCTATAATCTACAAGGCAAGCATAAACGCAAAGATTTTCTCAGCGCTTTCTCGGGTGATTAATAGTTCAAGCTTCTAAGTACTGGTTTTCATCTGTTAAGCCCGGTACAAGCGGCGAGAAAAATACAGGCGACGCGGAACAGAAGCATTTTCCGTAGGTAAATTGCCTGAACGCGTGTGAAACCGAGATAAATACGATAATTGTTGACGGTTACATAAAAAGGAAATTATAATTAGGTTGTTTGATCGCTTAGATTTTCTCTGTTTCAATTTAAATCATATCTATAGAAAGAAAATTTTTACCCAGAACCATTAATGTTTATCATTTATATCTTTTTTTTTTAAATTAAACAGGCCGTGTGTGTTAATTTTTCAGTTGTTATGATAAGTAGCTAATGATGAACAGGATTAGTTGGTAACTTGGTACTATCATGTTTGTATTAAAGAACTTAGAGAAACTTAAAAAATTACGACATACTTACAGGAGGTCGTATTTGGTATTAAGCACATATTCAGGAAAAAATAACTGGCAAAAGACGCCTGGCCGAAGAAGAACCTATTGGCTAAGTAGCTTAGGTTAATAGTATAGGAGAAGTACCTGATCTGAACCGATGAGAATACGGAAATAGTGCAGCTATGATGTTGCTAGAAAAAGTAAAAGAAAATCGCCTATTCTCTTGTCAACGTTTGTTTGAACTGCAATCTGAGTGTTTTGGTAAGTAGGTAAGTTTGTAAGTAGATAAGTTCTAGGTGTTTTCATTCATTTAGTTAGGTATATCTAAGTGCACAGTTGTAAACAGTTAGTCACGAATGCGATCCATCAATCTGCATGAGTAGTTTGACGGGATAAACAATAAAAGTAATAATTAATCATTTGTGTCTTTTGTACACTTCATGAAAAAAAAAGAAAACTATGTAACACGGAGGCATATGTGAAAATGAAGTCACGGTGCTACTAGTTTAGTAGATACAAGTCGCATGCATCTCAACGTGTGTACTAGCATCGCAGTTTACCACGTTTGCGAAGGTTCTGGTGATTAGAAAGCGATGCGTGTTGCAAGGCAGGTCATCGCTTGCGACTTGCTTAATGCAGCGCGCGTGCCCGGCTTTCGTAGTGGACACCCAAGGCTCCGATACATTGTTACGTAATCTAATCAATATTGCTAACAAAGTACGGACAAAATATTGATGTAAATACATTGATAACACAGTATGCTATTGTTCCTGGCGGCAACGAGTATCGGCGAGGAAATATGAATAGTGGCGAGCACAATAGATCAGCGACGGTCAACGTGCTACAGGGCCTCGAGACCTGCATAGCCACAACTCAAGAAGATGAAGATGCCTTATTGTACCTTTCTACTATGTACGAGAATGGCGCCGTTTCGACCGATAGACCACGATTGCTGGACAAAGATCGCCACAGAATAAGATCTGGTCGCTGGCTACATTCGTGTATATTTTATAGTTAATACTATGTCATATCCTCCTGACTGAATTGCGATCACGGAGGCGCCTGTACGCAGGAATTTAATAGTAAATAAACAATTGTGGAAACAAACAAATGTGCATTCTTGTTGAATGTGTTTCGATGGCACGGCAATCCGATAAATCTCAGCACAGCTGGCTGACAGCTTTACGTGTTCTATCCTGTGCCAAGCGGAAAAGCTGTAGGTAGCCCCTTGGCTGATCATGTCCACTCGCGGATGTTTCTAAGTCATGAATTTTATCTCCTACCAAAGTTCCTTAGGCCCTCAATTTTGGTCTCAGCATGTAGGTCTCTACTTTTATCGGCGCGTCGTAGGACTTCGTTGTTTCTTATTTCGGCCTAACTCATTTCTTCCGTAGTACGCCACATTCCGGAGGCTTCAAATTCATGCAATTGTTATTAGTATTCCATCAGGGTTTCCTCCGTCTTCAGTCGTAAAATACTAAGAAACATGCGTGACACGTGGGCTTTGATCACAGAATGTGTCACAATAGGGTCACCCGTACAAATTCATACGACGTAGATACATTCTAAAGTTCTCCTAGTAAGTCTACAATTATAACTGTCTTTTTGTTTTACAAGTGAACCGTACTTAAACTTGACTTGTAATTGGTAGACGATAAATTACGGGTTGTAAATAATATTACATAACATTGGAGTCGATAATTCTAATAACTTGTTGGGCTGGTCGAAACAAAGTTGGTGGGAGTTAAGTTGTCAGAGACATAGGTAATAATTATTATTATTAAATTAAAATTTTCTCACTACAGTAATTTTACAAATTAGTATTTACATATTGGTTAGAAGCAGGTGTTACTTTGTGGAAATCCATGATAATATTAAAAGAAAAAGTAATACGTATATTTTGCTATAATCCGCCAAAACAGAAAAAATCTGTATGGCAACACGTGTCGACCGCGTTTTGAAGGAGCACACAGCACACCGCGTTTTCAAAACGCGGTGTGCTGTGTTGTTGTTGTGTTGTTCCTGTGTATCTTCTACTCTGGAGAAACGACGGTGTACGGCGTAGGCGGTGCATTTTGCCATACAGACTTTTTCTGGGTGCTCAAAATTGTATAGGAGTGTGACTCCTATTTTGAGCATTCTCAGCCGCGAGAATGTCTAAAATTGATTGCTATATGGTGACGACTCATCGCTCAGTGGTCGACACTCTCCCGCTATTGGCTAAAATGCATTGTTCCAGCAAAAATGACATAAATTCAGTCAATCACCACTATTGAGACTAGCGATTATATTGATGCTTTTGCGTAATCGGCCAGCTGGTGTAGCGTTCGACAAAATGGACAGCGGCAGTCAACTACTAGATGCTTGCGTGACATGCGACCGTGACCTAGCCTCTCGCCCAATACTGCCTTCTCTAATATTTGGAAGCGTAGATTTGAAGATTTTGAAGGGGTCTTTAGTAGTAAACAAGCATATTACTACTTTTAATTTTAAGTATTTTTTATTTCTTAACAAGATCCTTGACTGCGATCTCATCTGATGGTAGGAGACGTGCAGTCTAAGATGGTAGCGGGCTACCCGGGAAGGGGTATGGCAGTGTACATTCAACCCATACCTCTTATCGGTTTCTACACGCCATCGTGCCGGAACGCTAAATCGCTTGGCGGCACGTCTTTGACGGTAGGGTGGTAACTAGCCACTGCCAAGCCTCCCACCAGAAACAAAGTTAAATAAGTTAGAATAAGTGAACTCGCTATTCCTCATATAAACGCTTAAGTGTCATGATTCATAACAATATGTATATTGTTTGGTAGTTTGTTTTTGTCAATATCGTGAACAATAAATGAAAAAAAAAAAAATACGTATTAATTTATAGTTTATACGTATCCTTCTAAGTTACTCAAACCCTCGGTGTACACAGACAGGTCAGGTAGCTCTTTTTAGGATTTCGTAGCCAAGCGGTGCCAACGGGACCCTATTACAGAAGTATGTTTTTGCTCTACTTTTTAGTGTTAATCTTCGTGTGCGAGACCGACTCGCACTTGACCGGTTTTTTTTTTTTCAGAAAACTGTTGCCATCACTTTTGAGTACAACAAAACCTATACAAATTTGAAAAAGGCGAGTTTGAGTTATCTTTTAAATAATATTAATCATAACAATATGAGCACATAAGAGGTATTCGTTTCGAATTTTCGAAAGTACAGACAGGGAACTCAATTTTATTTATTTGTATTTAGTACGTTGAAACCTATCGTTAGGTACTTACGTAAAAAATATACGGCTATATCTACATCGTTGTATATATTTTTTAAAACAGTTAGTGTTTTATGTCTATTTACCTAGTGCAGTTTTTTAAGTCTAATTGTATTTATTTAAACCCAATAGTAGGCTATTGAGTTTAAATAAACCACTCCAAACACAAGCTTTGTACCTTATTTGGAGGGAACCAGGGATTTAATCAAGTTCAGCATGGCTAATCTTCTTTGAAAAATATATACTTAATTGAAACTCAGAAGTTATGACCGTTGTTGCCGTAACCCCCAAGGGTACAGTCCACTCTACCTACTGTAACATAGTGCTCTTACACACAGCCTCGCGCGTGAGGCCATGGGTACATTGCTACATAAACTTATTGTTTTTAAAATGGTAAAGGTCACATTACTTAATGAACACTTATTAAATATTCAATCGCAACTTTTCGTGAAATATCTCAGACGCAAAGTTGAGATTTTTCATTAACCTTGCTTCCGGATACTTTTACTCATAAAACACATTCGTAAGTGGCCTTTTTAACAATCATTTAGCGGTCAGATGTATTCAATTTTGAGCACCTTTCCGGCCGAAATACTTAATTTATTCATTTACAATTTACATCTTACCATATCGGGTTTGTAAATATTTGGTTCAGATTGTTAGGCAACATTCATAGATTTAGTCCTAAATCTATGATTAGGTATATTTTTTACCGATTACCTTAGCATAAAATCTAAAGAAATGAAAATAGGCTCTTCTGAGCAGAATCTGCCTTCCTTCCGAATCGGTGGTAGAGTCATGAGTTATAGAGCCTCAGATTGGCCTACGTAAAATAAATAATTTTGGATTTGAACTTGAAATAAAAAATAAACACGACACAATAAAGTTGACAGTTTGACCAATGCAACTGATGGCGATGGTAAAATGATGATAACTTTAAGCTAAATGAAATGGTTGAATCCTGGTAGCAGTGCAAGTATGCCTCCTTGACCGAAAGTTATATATTTGTTCCGTTTTGTTTCACCTAGATTTACTTAAGTTAGCCTCATGTAAATAACATTTTAATAAAACAAAAATAAAGCTACATTTTTTTTATCTCAAATATTTATAGAGGGTTTGTTCTATGAACATGCCACCCTCATCGGGCTTCATCTTATGGAGCTACTGCCTACGTTTTACATGTAATTTGTATATCTCGTACAGTGTTCTAGCCTCCTTCGATAACGGGCAGGCTAGAACACTGTTACAAGTGCCTAACTCCCGTAAATCAATATTAAACTTATACTTAAATCTAACTTTATACATCATCATTCCTCAACGGCTCTATACCTACTGCGCGCAGATCTCCTCTCACAGAAGGCCCACAACGCTGGCCCAATGCAAATGGGCTGACTTCATATACCTTTGAGACGATTATGGAGAACTCTCAGGTGTACAGGTTTCCTCATGATGTTTTCCTTCGCCATTGAAGCATGTAATAAACGCACATAATTTTGAAAAGTCAGAGGTGCGTGCCCAGGATTGAACCCACGAACTCCCGAATAGGACACCGTAGTCCTAACCACTAGACTATCGCATATGCATGATAGAAGTCTGAAACAATCAATAAAAGAATAATAATATATCAAAATTAATGAAGAATGTAGTCCACGTAACGTTCTGTTTTTGCAGTTACGTGGTCGCAGTGGCGGTCCGCAGCGAGGCGTGCACGTAGTTACGTTCACGTCGGCTATTCACTTGTTACTGACTCGGAAGTGTTTCCTCAGATTATGCCAATGGTACCTACTTATTGTTCGTAAACTTTGCACCAATAAAGTTCGTTTAATCGTGCGCGTGTTTCGTATTTTAAGGTTTTACTTTTTTTATATTTTTTGAGCTGTAGGTCTATTTTGAAACCAATGTTTATTAATCTAAATTATTGTGTTCTTTTGTATAATGACCTAGTGTGTAGAGGTGTATCATGTTTGGTTTATGTGACATCTCTTTCATCAGCTAGTTCTACATAAGGCTTTCCAAATATTTTGTGCGTCTGTTATTATCTACATAAGTACCTACGTACATGCTCATTACTAAATAGTACTTATAAGGTGCTTATGAACTATTATAATACCTGTTACCGTAAATCGTGTGTTAGTACACAGTAATTAGCTTTGCATTCTAGGTGTTTATTTCATTAAAAATGTAGTTATTATCATAGCATGTGCTTTTTAAATAGGTAACAATAGTACGTAAGCAGATACTAAGTATCAAGGTACCTAGTGTTGTTTACAAAAAAAACCAATGAAACGATCAAGCTAAGTAGAAAATCCAGATTTCTATCATACTTAACTGCTAATTAAACAATTAAATTGGTAACACTTAATAATAACCTTACAGCTAATAACATAACATTGTAACAACAAACATCCATGCGTGTTGAAAATGTTTCTTCCTTAGTCCTTCTAGAATGCGTACAAATAGGTATTACGTACTAACTACCTATGCATATTTTTTACTTACCTGGTAGGCGTAATATCACCGGAATACATGATTAAACTATGTACTAAAATATAAAGTGAACTGAAAAAGTGAACTTACCTAATAAAGGAATCAGATGTTTTGAAAGATAGTAGAATGATTTTACCGTACTTTTCAGGTTTCGCCCAACGTAAATATGCACATAAACAAACACGAGAGATGCTACGGTATTGCCAAACTGATATAATGCCTAAATACTTAATGGAGCGATCGTATCTGCACTGAATTGAAATGATCTTTAAACGTATCACGTAATTTCGAACGTTTCCGAATGTTGTGAGCGTGGTCGAAGTAAGCGTGCGCGGCGCGGGAAAGTTATGCCTCAACTGCTTCTTAGGTCTTGTGCTTGCGGTTCGTTGGTCGTCTTGATCTTGTTTGCCAATTCCAAAGTCGTCGCAGCATCTACCGGCTTCATACGCTACATGCTCTATTACAGAAAAGATCTCTGGTTATTCGACACTGTTCGCAATTTCATGAGATTATTTATCTTTTTTTTTCGTTAAACGATGACAATGTAGCTCGTGTTCAATTTAATCTTCGGTACCTATTTTCACCAGCAGTAGAGGATCATACAATTGATTGATTGATTTCGTTTGAAAAGCAAGAGTGAAGCAAGGAACCTAAATTCTCGAGTCAAATTGTAGACATGTAATTATGCATGTCAATAACACATTGATGCTGTATTTCGTAGATACATGCGTTAATATTAGAGAGTGCTTGAAGTCAATAGAGTTCGTACTGCAACCTTGACTCAATATAAAGGCCAGGCTGTTGGGTTCCTAATAAATTGTTATAACTTATTCTTACATATATATCTAAATATTTTGTTGGTCAACATGTTTCCAAACATAACTATGTAACATTATTTTACTTTTCTTTTGCGTATTCAAAATACTTATATTTTGTTAAATGTATGGAAATCCATACTTACCCAACCCGATTCCAATCTTTGAAGCCTCAATAGCCCAACGGTTAAAGGTGCGGACTGAAAATTGAGAGGTCGCAGGTTCGAACCCCACCCGTTGCACTATTGTCGTACCCACTCCTAGCACAAGCTTTTCGCTTATTTGGAGGGGAGAGGAGAATATAAGTCAAGTTCAGCTTGGCTAATATTCTTTATTTAAAAAAAAATCTTTGAGCTAATAAGCTCAAATGGTCATGAGTTTTCACTAACAGCTACAATTTGTAGCACCTAATCCTGCTTACTTAGTCACGCATCAGTCAATTCTGAGTGATTTCATATAATATGTAGGTACATGTAGCGCTTATGATATATTATGATAAGTCATGATTTTAGCACCGCAAATGCGGTGAAAACAGTTTCTGGAGATATACCTACCTTAGTACCTATATAGAGTTAGGAGAGAATAGAGTTTCGTTAACTCAGGTATCGTTCTTGTATCTTAGATTTTATTGGTCCTTCATCGTGATCTCTCTCCGATCTTGTTGGATTATGAAAGATGTGAAAGTAACTAGGGGTATAGAAAGTGCAATGACGTGTTTTTGCACAGATTTGTGCACTATAATATCTACTATAACTTATTAGTTTCCATTGAAGTTCTACCGTTGCAGAAATTATTTTATTATTGTGATACCTACCATAAAAACAGTAGGGGCTAGGTACTTCTATTCTTGGACGTCTTGGATTAATGTAAAAATAACTAACTATTCATGACAAGAAACTAGCCACAACCAAAGCCTCCTACCAGAAATATTTCATTATTATTTTTATGTTTTAGTTAAACATCTTAGAAAATACCCTCGGTACATGATACCTTTCAGTATAAAAAAAAATAGGTTCAAGAGTCAGAGGGTTGCAAAACCGAGTGTAGCATAATCTATAATTATATAAAAAGGCTTGTCCTGACTGACTGACTGACTGACTGACTGACTGACTGACTGACGATCAACGCACAGCCTAAACCACTGAAGTTAGAAACTTGAAATTTTGACAGTAGGTTCCTTTTATGACGTAGGCGAGCACTAAGAAAGGATTTTTCGAAATTCGCCCCCCAAGGGGGTAAAAAGGGGGGTTAAAGTTTGTATGAAACTCCGTCATTTTTCGAGTTATACTCATGAAATTCGGTATTTAGGCTTTAAATTGAAAACAAAAAAGTACGTGTTTCACAGGTTTTAAAAATTCTACCCCCTAAGGGGTTAAATAGGGGTTGAATGTTTGTGTAATAGTCCTTCGTCCTTCAAGTTATTTTTCAAGTTACGTTTATGAAACTTGATATTTTGGCTCTTGATTAAAAATAAAGAATTACGTATTTTACATTTTTTTTAAATTCTCCCCCCAAGGGGGTAAAAAGGGGGGTTAAAGTTTGTATGAAACTCCGTCATTTTTCAAGCTATACCCATAAAATTCGGTATTTGGGCTTTCAGTTAAAAATAAAAAAGGACGTGTTTCACGGTTTTCAAAAATTCTACTCCCTAAGGGGTTGAATGGGGGTTGAATGTTTGTATGAAAATCCATAATTTTTCAAGTTAATATCGAGCAACGGATCTACGTGATTCTTTGATGGGTATGGTTGCAGACAGAGTGTTATAGGTTACTTTTATTCGGACAAAATCAGGAGTCCGCACGGGATTTTCAAAGAACCTAATTCCACGCGGACGAAGTCGCGAGGGGACAGCTAGTCATGTTATAAATTAGGAATGAATTGCCAAACGTCGTATTTCACATACTTACTCGTATGAAATATCAGACTGTCCATTATACCATTACAAATACCTAATAGCTGAAACTTATGACCCAATGCGACGGCGACAGTGTTATTAGTTAAGCTATCTTAAGTTATAATTTCAGTTTGCAAAATTCTAAAAAATCTGTGGTCTAATAAGCGGGAGGTCCCGAGCCTTGGGAATTGAGAATTGCTAAACTTGCTGAAGTCTGACATTGTTAAAGCTAAGTACCTATCTAACATAGGTACCTGGGTTAGGTTTGGTCTCGTGTTTCGATTGTGTCTAGTTACCATCAAAGTAGATACCAACTTAGAATTTACATACCTACTTGAATGCCCATGTTCACCAAAAATCCTTAACTTTTACGTGCTATCTAAACTATGTTAGGTTACGCCCTCAGTCAATTTCGTTTTCACGAACCTTTAGGAAGCACCCCTTCCAACTCCGCCTGTATTTTCACTTACCACAAGATTAAATACCTATTATGTGCATATAGAAGATGTTAAAAAGCCTGCAGATCTGTGTCCCAATCCGATGAGCTGCATTAAGATTACATAACGGCGAACACGGTTAACAGTCGGACTTACGACACGCAAAATCAACATGAGTGCTTAATGATCGTGTAATTTTTAGATGCATCTCGATTGTGAAACTCAATTTATACTTGTGCCACAAAACGGTGGAATGTGATAAAGCAATAGTTGACATAATGTTGTGAGAAACTACCTAGATAGATATAACCAAAGTATCTTTTCACGCTAATCGCAGAGGCTCGCACAAGGTTTGGGCCCAGGCCTATTTACTTATCTAAGAATATTAACTACATAAATTGACGACCTCCCTGGTCAGAGGCGTAACTATAGGGTGGCATGACGGCAAAATGCCACGGGTCCCCAGCCGGCAGGGGCCCCTGGTCAGAGAGGGCCGGAAGCTCAAGATGATCATAACATTTATAGCCATTCCTGTGACTACGGCTAGTGCCGAGCGATCATTTTCAAAATAAAAATTGATATATAAACTAAACTCTTTGGGACAAGAAAGGTTACGCACAGTGGTAAATTTACCAAATGGCTGATTTGACTGGAGCCTAGGGCAGCAGATTTTAGGGGCAGCGAATTTGGGGCCAAAATTTTTATTTATGTCTTACAGAAATTAAAAAGATACATATTTGTAATACTTAAATGTCATTAGGTCCACAAACACATTTTAAAATAACCCCAATAACAATAACTAAACAGTTGGTAGGGCCGACTTTACCTACGATGCCGAGTGTGCGGCGCATACAAGCGTAGTGTCTCAAGCGCCAAAAGTACAGGACTAGATATGGTGTAGTGCAGAATAAAAAATTTCGCGCTCACTTCGTTCGTGAAAATGTCGCTTTTACGTTGCTATTGTAGGTGCCAAGAATGAACTACTAAGTGCCGTAATGTATTCATAAAAAATTTCACGCTCGCTTCGCTCGCGAAAATGTCACTTTTATGTTGCTATTGTAGGTGCTAAGAATAGACTACTAAGTGCCGTAATGTAATCACAAAAAATTTCGTCGCTTTTACGTTGCTATTGTAGGTGCCAAGAATGGACTACTAAGTACCGTAATGCAATCATAAAAAATTTCGCGCTCGCTTCGCTCGCGAAAATGTCGCTTTTACGTTGCTATTGTAAATGCCAAGAATGGACTACTAAGTGCCGTAATGCAATCATAAAAAATTTCGCGCTCGCTTCGCTCGCGAAAATGTCGCTTTTACGTTGCTATTGTAGGTGCTAAGAACGGACTACTAAGTGCCAGTGTACTTTACGGCATAAATACAATACGCTCCGACTTAAAGGTTATTAGAAAATCAAGTAATTGTAATTGCGTTTGTATGTACCTACTTCACGTAGTGATTTATGAAAAAATAAAAAATACTATCTCATTGGGTGAGCTTCTTTATATTGGGGGAGGGAGGGCCCCATCCGATGAATTTGCCACGGGCCTCAAACGGTATAGTTACGCCTCTGTCCCTGGTGCAGTGGCCTTATAACTGGGAGTACCTAAGTAGTCTTGGGCTTGATTCCCGGTGGGGGCAATTTGGGGATTTATAATTTCTAAATTATCTCTGGTCTGGTCTGGTGTTAGGATTTGGCCGTGGCTAGTTAACACCCTACCGACAAAGACGTGCAGCCAAGCGATTTAGCGTTCCGGCACAATGGTATGTAGAAACAGATTAGGGGTATGGGTTGAATGCACACTGCCATACTTTTTCCAAGTTATCCCGCTATATTAGACTGCATTGGCAGTATTTTTGAAAGTTGATTAAAAATACACACTTAGATTAAGGTATGAATATTCTTAGCTAGCATAGCTAAGGTACTAAGAAGAATTTCTAGATTCGATGCCTAGACTTCGGAAATCCAGACCGTTGATGATTCAATAAGAGCAACGGTAGGTACAGTAATATTGCACATGCAATGCATTTAGAAGAGACGTTACTTATGTGAAAAGGTATCTAGTAGGTAGGTAGCTCTACCCTAGTATGCAATCAGCTTCATCTGTATCTAGATAATAAACGTCCGGAGAATGTCTCATTAATACCCAATCAGCTCAGCACCGTGACTTGTGTTCATTTCCTACATGATGTCACTATTCAAATGTAATTGAAAGTTTTAAATTGATTACCCTCGTCTCATACCGGACGATGATGTAAAAAGAACAGCAAAGAAAGTTTAGGTAAGAATCTATTTCACTTGTTTTCTGTACAATGTGTCCCATTAGTATCAAATTAAAACAAATTGCTAACTGTAGGTATAGTTCTTGCAATTCACGAGGGCGTGTGGCTCTTGGTTGTGTGTGTCGTATCTATATAAGTGGGAGCGAGAACTTGCTCGCGCCGATCTGTTCCCACGTAGCCTCCTGACAGGCACACACATTTACACAGTGTGCATGTACACGACGTAACCACAAGTAAAGCTCACGTGCCCTCGTGAATTGCAAGAACTATACAAACGTAGTGTCAGTCAAGGTCTATCTTGTCATCGAATAAAATAAAAGATATTCAAATTTTATAAAATCTTTAATATAAATAGTACAAGAAATATCATCCAAGAGTAATCATATTGTCCGTAGTTTCAGCGAACAGCTGGTGGTTCCCTTTCGAACTAGCTGGCACCGAATGGTGAGGTCCAATGAGGCAGTACTGTAGGTTGCAGTCAGATTCCACTGTTGCACCCGTGAACACTATGCAATCTTGAAGGACACATCTGAAAGTATAATTAAAAATATATCTAGCTTTCTCTGGGTCTTTTTGGTAGATATTTGGTAAGGGGTCACAACCATCAGCATTGAGCTTTCTATGCGAAAATATTTATTCACAAGTCAACTAACTGAAGTAAAAATTTTGTAATAATTCCCGTAGCAATGGTGTTTTGCCACTTGCCAGTAAGTTAAAAACTATGTTTTAATAACTTTGTAATGTAAAAAAATGAAAACTCCATATTTTTAATGATTTTGGCCAAAATATCACTTAGATCACTTGTGAATCAAGGTATCCATACCCCATAATTTTATCTGCTCTAAGTAGACATATTATTGTGATAGGAAACTATGGAACACTACATTGCACAGTGCACTGAGTGGCTGAGTGACTTAAGTTTTGTAACTCATACTGAAGATTTACTCTATTTTATATCAATGTCTACTCTGTATGCACACCACTGAGTGCATATGTCTCGAGACTCACTTGACAGTTTAAAAATGAGCATTGAGTATGCCAGTTAGTCTACTTTTATTAGATCCATAGTTTGTTTGTAGTAGGTACTCACCCCTCTTTGACAGTAACATTGTTCATCAATATGCAGTTGGTCAGTCTAACTTTGTTCTCAACCGTACAGTTTGCACCAATGAAGGAGCTCTTTAAGGAGGTTTTTTCACTAATAAAACTTTTCTCCCCCACTGTGCATTTTTCATCGATTTGCTTTGTCTTTACTTCACTGTTTGGATGGAGCCTGTCTGTGAGAGTTGTGCCTGTCAGTTCCTCCCACTTTGATAAGATCTGGAAAATATAAAATAATAATAATTTATTGTTTTACATTTTTTTTAAAGAATTTTAACCAAGCTGAACTTGATTTACATTCTCCTCTCCTATCCAAATAAGCGAAAAGCTTGTGTTAGGAGTGGGTACGATAATAGTGCAATTTTTTCAATTTTTACTACATTATAATATATAATTATGACACTGTACAATAATATGGAGGAGGCCTTTGTCAGCAGGCAAACAAACATGCTATCAAGGCACTTTATGTAAAAAAATAATAATTAATTATTGTATAGTTTTAGTGCATTTGAAGTGAGTGTCATTGAAGTGTGAGTGAGTAATGTGAAACATGCAGAAATGGTTATTTTCCATTTTCAAAATATGGTACTGGTGTACAAAACACAACTGACTTGTAAAAGCTAGATTAAACAATCATAAACTAAATAGTAATTTTACCTTATTATTTGATAAATAAAGCGTTGACAATGTATTTACTCTTATACCAAAAGTGTTTTTACTTGGTATGTGTGCATAGCATCTGAGAATATCATTATAATATACTCCTTTGCTGCCTAATTTGTGGTCATTATAACTTGACATCTCTCTAATTTTACTCTCATATCCTTGATCAACAGCATAATCAAAAATATCTTTAGATATATCAACATTTTTTTCTGAAGTTCCTTTCTTCTCTAATGGATTTTTAGGCTTAGACAATTGCTTCTTAACAAGGTGCGGTATTAATTCCCCCTTGATTGATGTAAATTTGTCTGAATCTACTAAGTAGTTCATCACCCAATGCTTAATAACATACAAATGTGCATCCAATAGCCTGCTGTACATGCTTATAGTTCTAAATTTTTTCATAAGCATGCGGGGCAATGTTATATTTTCTTCAAAGTCACTAGCACTGGCAAGAAAAACAAGTCTTTCTGTTTCTTTATCAATACAAACAAGATCCCGGTCAGGTTTTGCCTTGGTTTTAAGCCCAGGCAATTCGATCCATTCTTCAGGGCCATTATTAAAGAACAATGTGGCGAGGGCTGCATCATGTTTGCGGTACAGATTTAGAACTTCATTCAAATTTACGTTTGTGATGAGATCTCCAGATACAACTATAAGATCAGTTGTAACTCGACTGCTAATGTGTTTTAAGGAGTTCACAGTACCCCAGTCTTCGTCGGATGGAATAACTATTAAATCATATTTAATTTTTAAAGGACATTTTTCTAGAGCATTGAGTATATTTGATTTATCCTCATCAAGCACAACTACCATTGTTTCTGTAAAGAGATAATAAAACTTTGTAAGCTTAGATGCTAGAAAAAGCTTGAGATAAAGTAAGGAATGAAAAGTATTGCATTTTTATTGCTAATAGGTATTATAATGGCAATATACGGGATAGTCCACATTGTTTAAAGAACCAAATAATTATGGTGGTCGGAAAAAATGGATCGGGTCCCGAGGCGCTGGAATAGTGATTTTGCACCATCCACTAGGTGCACGGATGACATCAAATGAGCTGCAGTGAAGTGCTGGATTCAAGCGGTACAAAACTGAGACCTGTGGCAGTGGCTACAGATTTCTATCTAGCAGTGAACGGCTATCGGTTGACGTCAGCGAATAGGTTAGGCTAGGTTTGAAAGCTTACCTTGAAACCCATACTTTTCAAGCATATTCAGTGAGTACCACAGAACTGGGTAAGGTCCCACGGGTAGCAAACATTTTGAAACTGTCCCACCAACGTCAGGCAATCGAGAACCTCTTCCCGCTGCCAACACTACAGCTTGAAACTCCAGTATTTTATGCATTTGTATCTTAGGACATTTACTCTAACAAAATAGGTTAGGATGATGAAATGAATTGAACGTGTAATAAAATAGTTGTGACAATTTAACTTTTAATAAAAACGTAACGGTCGCAATGAAATGTTAAAATTGATGTTACTGATTACTTTTTATAAATTAGTAGAATAGTTATTAGTTGAAATAATCTCCCTGATTATGATTAATGATTATCGTTCAACTGTCAATCTATGGTGTCAAGTTTTATCTGTCATTGTCAGAACTAATCACTGACCTCTATATTTAATCTATGATTAACACTGGACTTGCTGCTGTGATTTCTTTTTTTGGACCTTCTTGATTGACAACATTTTGAATTTGATTGATGCCATTTTGGATTTGATTGACGCTATCTTAGCACTCTAACCAGAGACATGAGTGTTCTGGAACTAATAATATTGCAAATGGCGCACCAACTTCTATATTATAAATCTATGATTTCATAAGCAACCTCGTTCCTTCGAGATTGGTGTGCTAATTGCAATATTATGTAAAAATTAATTTATTCTTTAAATAAAAATAGGTGACATTGTTACTAAATTCTTTTATTCACACACTTGTCAAAAAAAAAACTTCAGCTCCCACAGAGCGGACCACAGATAATATTGACAAAGACAAAGACAAAGGAACAAGATTAGTATGTACCTAGAAAAGTATGTACCTATTTCCTAACACACTCCCCTAATTTTGTTTCCTTTGGCTTTTACAATTTCTTCTTAAAAAACATATATTTTTTTTTACACAATAGATTACACTAAGTTATACAAAAAATTATTAGATATTAATGTTAAACAATGTTAGTTTTAGACTTAAGTATAATATAATAATAAGAGAAATTATATAAACAAAAAACGCTGTTTTAATTTTTCCTTCCTTCTAACTATATACTTTTTAGTTTATTTTTATTCTTTCACTTTAAACATTTAAACTGATTTCAAAACAATATTATTAAAGAAGTTAATAGTAATAATAACTGAAAAGTTTACTAAATTAGATTTACAGAACAATTTTATTAGCATGATAGTTGAATTTAATTTTTGACAATATTTTTGTAAAAATATCTGCTGTTTGTTCACTACTTGGACAATACTTTATTATCACGTCATTGTTTTGCACTTTTTCATAAATAAATTTGAAACGAACGTCTATATGTTTTGATCGTCTATTTATCACTCCATTCTCAATTAGTTTTATTGCACTTTGATTATCTATGAATACTGTCACTTTTACACTGTGTATGTCCAATAGTTCATAAATCACTGATTTTAGATACAACATTCAGCTGCAGCAATGTATTCTGCTTCAGTGCTGGAAAGTGCTACAATGGGTTGCCGTCTTGTGCACCAACTTATAGGGCAGTTGTTTATAAATATTATGTATCCAGTTGTACTTCTCCTTGTTTCAGTATCTCCAGCATAGTCTGAGTCGCAGTATGCAGTTATTTCTATTTCTCTCTTTCCTTTCTGATAGGTCAGACCTCTCTCTTTTGTTCCTTTTAGGTATTTCAGAATTTGCTTTAAGTTATGAACATCACGATCAGTTGGGTTTTCTACTTTTCTGCTACAATAGTTGACAGCAAAACTTATGTCGGGTCTAGTTTTATTTGCAATGTATGTTAGACTTCCAAGTAATTCTCTGTAAGGAAATTTAGTGTTCTTAGGTGATTCTATTTCTTTACTTGATTCTATTGGTATCGCTGATATTTTGGTTTCTGTCATATTATAATCTTGTAGTATGTTTTCTATAAAAGTTTCTTGTTTTAGTTTTAACTCATTTTCCTTTTGCATTATTTCCATTCCAATGTATTTCTTAGGGTTGTTATCTACTTTGGTAATGAATTGTTTTCCAATTTTTGTCAATAACACATCAATTTCTTTTTCATCTTTTCCAATTACTATGCCATCATCAACATGTATGCCTAAAAATACTGTATTTGTCTCATTTTTGAAAATACATGGTTCTGTTGTTAATTGTAATAAACCTTGACTGTTCAAATAATTTGTAAATGTTTTATTCCACTTAAGAGGTGCTTGTTTCATGCCATACAAAGCTTTCTCTAATTTGCATATGCCATCAATATTCATTCCCTCTGGTGGATACATATAAATATCTTCATCATCCAATTTGCCATATAAAAATGCAGTTTTAATATCAAATGTTTTGATTTTTAGGTTATTTAGAGCAGCTATTGCTAGAATCATTCTTAAAGGACTACTGTTTATCACAGGACTGAAAACCTCATGATAGTCAATTCCCTCTCTTTGTTCAAATCCTCGAATCACTAGACGAGCTTTGTATTTTCCATCATCTTTTATTTTTAATATCCATTTATTACTTAGAATCTTTTTTCCTTTAGCTTCTTCTTTGCTTACTACTTTCCAAACTTTGTTTTCAATTAAAGAATTCTTTTCGTCTTGTATAGCCTTTTGCCATTTATGTTTATCTTCACTATTTATTGCTTCGCTGTATGTGATCATCACATAATCTTCATATCTCTTTGGTGGATTTTTTTGTCGTTCTACTCTTTTGGGTATAGTATTTATATCAACTTGATTTGTATCCGTTGTTTTTTCTGGTATATTATTTATTTCTTCTTCATTCAACTTTAATTCTTCTTCAGTGGATATCTCTTGTTGTACAGTTTCTTCTGAATTTTCTTGTATTATCTCACTGTTGTTTGTATTTTTTTCATTTATTATTGGTTCTTCAGTTTCTTTCTCTGTATTATCTTTAGTTTGAGAAGAGCTTATTGTAGATTCAATTATTTCATCTTCCTCAATTTCATGGTTTTTATTATTTTCTTGATTTTTACCTTTTTTAAATTTTATGTCTCTTCTTATAATTATTTCTCTGTTCACAGGATTCCAGAGTCGATATCCAGTTGGAGCATAGCCAACCATTATAAGTTTTTCACTTCTTTGTTCGAGTTTCTTCAAGGGTGTTAGTAATTTTGAATACACTTCTGAACCAAATGTTTGTATGTTTTTAACATTAGGTTTTTTTCCTGTCCACATTTCTATGGGGGTTTGATTTTCACCATCTCGTGGAGTTCTATTTAACAGATAAGTTGCTGCTTGTATTGCTTCACCCCACATCTCTTGTTTCAGGTTAGACTCATACAACATTGCTCGTGCCTTTTCCAATAAAGTGCGGTTGTAGCGTTCTGCTTTGCCATTCAACTGCGGAGTGTACGGTATTGTGTAGTCTATTCTGATACCTTTGTTTTTACACCATTCTTTAAGATTGTTACTTGAATATTCTCCACCTCCATCGCATCGTATGATGCTTATTTTTAGGTCATTGTGTCTTTCAACTTCTTGTACATAATTTCTTAGATGCATAAATACTTCACTTTTATTAGTTAGTAGATAGACCTGTGTGTAGTTTGTGAAATCATCGATGAACGTTAATACATATTTCTTTTCATTCCATGTTGTAGGTGAAATTGGACCACACACATCAGTATGTATTGTATGTAATTTTCTTTCAGATTTTTGTCGAGTATGAAATGGAATTCTTGTTTGTTTTGCCTTCATGCAGATGTCACAAGTTGAGTTAAGTGTATCTACTTCTTTATTTGTTAGATTTATGCCATTTACTGATTTAATAATGTTTTTCAATGTTTCCTTTCCAGGGTGACCATATTTACGGTGCCAATCTTCAGCTGTTTCTTTGTCATAGGACATCAAGACATTTTCTTCAGTATTTGTTTTAATATTTATGTTATATAAACCATTTTTATTTTTTTCACCTTGAAGTATTATTTCATCATCCTTTTTAATAACAACATTATTTTTTGTGAATATGACAACTCCTTCTTTCTCAGTTATAGCATTTACTGATAATAAATTTTTCTCTAAATTTGGAACATATAACACATCATCAAAATTACAGGTTTTTGTTTCTATTACCCCTGTATTGCTGGCTGTCATTATTTTATTTTTCTCCGCTGTTTTAATTTCTATTTGACAGTCAGTTTTGTTATGTAAAATTGAATGATTATTTGTCATGTGACTAGTGCAGCCGGAATCAATTATGAAGTTCTCACTAATAGCCAAAAAAGAAACTTGTTTTTCATGTTTTTTTCTAAAAAAACAATCTTTTTCCTCATGATTACTTTTCTTACAGATTTTGCAAAATAACTTTGCTTTATTTTTATAAAAACAATTAATTTCTGTGTGATTATTTTTGTGGCAGATTTTGCAAGACTTTGACTTGTTTTTGTTTTTATTATAGGCTTTAAATGCAACATTTTCACTATTATTTGTGTTTGTTAAACGCTTTTCTTCAGCTAATAATCTTGAAGTTAAATTATTTATAGTTTTATCAGAGGTTATAGTGGATTCCCATGCTGTTATAAAACTGTTATACTGTTCGGGTAAGGTTGAAAGAATCTTTGAGATGAGCATATTATCATTTATTTGTTCACCAAGACAGTTTAGTTGATATGCTAGGTTTTCAAGTGAGCTGATATGGAATGTCATGTCATGTTGTTTGTTAAAAGAATACTGAAAGAATTCTTGCAGAGTGTTACATTTTTGTTGATCACTCTTTTGCTCAAATATAAAGCTAAGCTTGTTAAACATTTGTGATGCGTTTTTACATGACAATAAAAGTGGTAAATGTTTACGATCGATTGTACTTGTGATGATTTTCTGGGCTTGAGCATCTTTTTTCAAGTCTTCTTTATCCTCGTATGTTATATTTTTAGGGTCGTGTACGATTTCATACAAGTCGTTACTACGAAGATGAATATTGATTTGGAATTTCCACAACATGAAATTCTTTTCATTTGTTAAGCGTTGGATGCGAGAGATAGCGTCCTTTTCCTCCATCTTGTTACGTTAGCTTTTTTACTTGAGATTTTTCTCTTACCGGTGAGCCAGTGGGTCTTGTGTTTTATTAGTTTTTTACTTTTTTTAATTATGATTTTTACGATCCACGAATCGGAATCTGGAACCACTTCTACGCTACCATGTAAAAATTAATTTATTCTTTAAATAAAAATAGGTGACATTGTTACTAAATTCTTTTATTCACACACTTGTCAAAAAAAAAAACTTCAGCTCCCACAGAGCGGACCACAGATAATATTGACAAAGACAAAGACAAAGGAACAAGATTAGTATGTACCTAGAAAAGTATGTACCTATTTCCTAACATATTATTAGTTCCAGAGACACTCGTATGTCAAATTTAGCCCTTCAAATTGATCCATAATAAATTATGCTGTCATTTGTATAGGACAGCTGCAAGTCCAGTGTTAATCATAGAATACATATAGAGGTCATTTGGAACTAACACCTTACTCTTATATGTGTGTTACACAAACACACACAGCAGCAGCCGGTTGATTGCGTAAATCACAAACATATAAGAGTAAGCAGACCTAACATAATTTTCACAACTACATCTAAACGAATAAATAATATCTTCGCTTGCTTCTCTCCAACAAAAAATATATGATTCTATCTCTTTTACTTCTGTTGTTGCAACACTTACGCACTCATAGACATAATTGAGCTTGAGGCAATTCGTAAGCTACAAATAAGAGCAGTATGCAGGGTTCCCAACTTAGGGCTTTTAGCCCCAAATTTAGGGCGGAATTTTGCTTGTTGGGATTTTTTTAGGGCCCAAAAAAATTTAGGGCTATTTTTAGGGGCATAAATAAATTTTCAAGCGTCACATAATTGACTGACCAAAACGAGTAAATAAAGCAAAATGCCTATGATATTTCGGAATAATATGCTTAAAATCGTTTTAGCTAAAGCATTTTGAAAATATTTCAATACATTGGCGTTGAACACGCTTTTTTGATATATAATATAGTGAAAAACAAATTACGAAACCGATTTCCCTTTTCATTTTAAAACGTGATGGTGGATCTTGCGTTACTTTTACTCCATCTCCAAAAAATGTTACAGTTATAATGTAAACATATTGTATGACTATAAGAATTCCGAATAACAGAGGCGTAACTATAGGGTGGCATTTCGGCAAAATGCTACGGGCCCCAGCCGGAAGGGGCCCCGGTCAGAGAGAGCCAGAAACACAAGATGATCCTAACATTTATAGCCATTCCTGTGGCTACGGCTAGCTGTAGTCGGCACTAGTGCCGAGCGATCATTTTCAAAATTAAAATTGATATAAACTAAATGCTTTGGGACAAGAAAGGTTATGCACGTAAATTGATTTACCAAAAGGCTGAGTTGACTGGAGCCTAGGACAGCAGATTTTAGGGGCGGTAGATTTGGGGCCAAAATTTTTATTTGTCTTACAGAAATTAAAAAGATACATATTTGTATAGGTAAGTACCTAAATGTCATTAGGTCCATAAACACATATTTTAAAATTTTATAAAATATCTAATTAATTACCGAATATAGGTACCCCAATAACAATAGCTAAATAGTTTGAAGGGCCGACTTTACCTACGTTGCCGGGTGTACGGCGCATACAAGCGCAGGGTCTCAAGCGCCAAAAGTACAGGACTATGTAGTAGATATGGCGTAGTGCAAAATAAAAAAACGTTGCTATTGTAGGTGCCAAGTATGGACTACTAAGTGCCGTAATGCAATCATAAAAAATTTCAAGCTCGCTTCGCTCTCGAAAATGTCGCTTTTACGTTTCGATTGTACTCGTAAGTGCCAAGTATGGACTACTAAGTGCCGTAATGTTATCATAAAAATTTTAGAGGTCGCTTCGCTCGCGAAAATGTCGCTTTTACGTTGCTATTTTAGATGCCAATAATGGACTACTAAGTACCGTAATGCAATTATAAAAAATTTTGCGCTCGCTTCGCTCGCGAAAATATCACTTTTACTTTTCTATTGTAGGTGTCAAGTATAGACTACTAAGTGCCGTAAAGCAATCATATAAAATTTCATGCTCGCTTCGCTCGCCAAAATGTCGCTTTTACGTTGCTATTGTAATAACAACGTAAAAGCGACATTTTTGCGAGCGAAGCGACCTATAACATTTTTATTAAAATTCTTGGCATCTACAGATGCCAAGTATTGATTACTAAGTGCCGTAATGCAATCATAAAAAATTTCGCGCTTGCTTCGCTCGCGAAAACGTCACTTTTACTTTTCTATTGTAGGTGCCAAGTATGGACTACTAAGTGCCGTAATGCAATCATAAAAAATTTCACTCACTTCGCTCGCGAAAATGTCGCTTTTACGTTGCTATTGTAGATGCCAAGAATGGACTACTAAGTGCCATAATGTAATTATAAAAAATTTCGCGCTCGCTTCGCTCGCGACAATGTCACTTTTACATTTCTATTGTAAGTACCAAGTATGGACTACTAAGTGCCGTAATGCAATCATAAAAAATTTCGCGCTCACTTCGCTCGGGAAAATGTCGCTTTTACGTTGCAATTGTATGAACCTACTTCACGTAGTGATTTATTATAAAATAAAAAAATGTTATCTCATTGGTTGAGCTTCTTTACATTGGGGGAGGGAGGGCCCCATCCGATGAATTTGCCACGGGCCTCAAACGGTATAGTTTTACGCATCTGCCGAATAATGTAATTAAAATTAAGTTATATTATTTTTATTTACCTCAATAAAACGGGAAACTCATTTAAACATTAGCCTTGAATGGTAACAAGATACAGGGATTTTTTTGGGGCTTTTGAATATTGCATTTAGGGTTATTTAGGGGTATTTCATGTTGATGTTAGGGCTAATTTTTTTTAGGAGTTGGCAACCCTGGCAGTATGGTGCAATATGTCAATTTGTCAAAAACAACAACATAACCTGCGAGTTGTTTATTCTTTTAAATTTGCTTTAAAATCGAGTCTAAAGAATCAAAAATTCTGAAATAAAATGGTGAAGTGTTGTGCACCTCTGTGTGGCAATTCTCCGTATAGGAAAACACCTGCAATTACTTTTCATCGGTAAGTTTTGATGTGCTATAGACTCGTAATTTGGTTATATGCTTACTGTGTGATTATTAATAATCGTTCGGCATTTTAGAAGCAGTCCCTAATTATTATATACGCAAAACTCGTAGACAGTTATAGTAATTTTGGTTCTAGTATATTCCTGTTGCAATATTTATCAATTAATTAATATCAGGATCTTGTTTGTCGTTTCATATACTTGTACAATTTGACAGGGCCGTATTCAGGCGCAAGTTTTGTTTAGTGGGTATATTTTGATTAAATAATTAGTCTGTTTTTGCCTGCCTGTTTTAAGATGTATTGGATTGTATTAATTTTTATTTGTATTGTATTGGACTTAGGAAAATTAATCGTGGAAGCAATACATAGCATAGTTTCATTAAATATTGTAAAATTTTTACTTTTTTTTGAAAAGAGCGACCGCCGAGTTTCTTGCTGGCTCTTCTCGGCGGGAAAGGCATTCCGAACCAGTGGTAGATTCATTGACGATTCAAAAGTGCTTGTGAAAGTTTATTTGAAATAAAATATTTCTATTTCTATTTCTATAAAAGTAAGGATAAATTATAAAATTAAATCATTTTTCAGCTTTCCAAAGGATGAAAATATAAAAAATGCCTGGTTGATGCAGACGAATAAAAAAAATTGGCAGCACAAAACATCGAGTGTGCTATGTTCTGAACATTTTGAAGCACATTTAGTGGATTGCAGTGGTTTTCGTACCGTCCTTACTTCTAATGCAATCCCAATGATTTTTGATTCATCATTACAAGTAAGTTTCTAGTTGTTCTTATATTTAGGTACCAACCCAAAACATCTTGCCATTTAAACGTAAATATTGACAGCTATACCCTTACATATATACCTGTGTACCTATTTGTATTACCTATTAAATTGTTAATACTAGACAACTGATAATTTATTACTCTTGTTTTCAGCATATGTCTACATCATCAGTAAAAGGTCCAGTAGAAAGAAAAGCTGCTGGAGATCAAGTTTTGATGGACTTGCAAAATTTACAGCCTAGTAATACTATTAATAAAGAGTATAGAGTAATACTATTCCTTATTACGTTATTGAAAAGACTGAGACATATGGTTTATTTTGTTATTTTTATAAGTTTAAAATGTGTAATACTATTCTAATAAGGTTATTGAAATGAGTGATACAGGCTGAATAGAATGTAAGAGTTAATTAAACTACTGTTGATGTTATCGTATTGTCAATGTTTGTATTTCTAAAAGATATTAGAGAAAAAGTTGCTTTTTGATTTTGTTTTATTTATCTAATAGATATATCTTTTGGGTAGATTTTGTAAATCATGTTTTGTTTTGATTTTATTAAATATTATTTTGTAACATTATTACTTGTTTGATTACAAAACCGCGAAACTTAGCACATTAGAATCCATTTTCATAATTAAGAATTAATTTATAGAATTAAGTTTACAGAATGTAAAATAAGGGTTTAACCTACAATTTGATGGCAACTTTCCGTAGTTTCCATATTATTTCAAATTACAGATATTAAATACTCTCCAGTCCCTTCAACCTCGCTGAACCTCGCTTTTCGAAGTCCGGCTCTGTTTACTGTCAATGTGTGCGTGAGATTTGTATGTAGGCGTAATTGGAACGCCAATTTTTTCTTATGTTAGGTCTGCTTAAAGAGTTCTGTACACAAACATATTAGGTAGGTATATGTTTGTGGTTCTGTACTACAGTGTGACGATCGCAATCACCTCTGATTGGGCGATACCTACCTACAGTGCGGTCTGCGTGTCATTTTATTGTTCTTGGAGCGTAGACCTATGAGATGTAGACCATCAGGTTATTAATTATGTTAATTACACCTAGGAATCAGGTAGTTCCTAATACCATGGCATATGAAATATGAACAAAGTGCGGGAATCATTGAGTAACACAGCACCAGACCCTTTTTAGAGACTATTGAATTTGATCTATTTTAAGCAAATTAGAAGCTATTTTAAGCCTTTTAGTATTACAACTTAATGTTAATAGGTACCTACTCAAAGTAAATAGGTAGGTTCATTTATTATTACACCAAAGGCGTAATTGTCATCACTCATCGTCATCACAAATCCTTATACTCGCTGCTTATATATTATTATACCTACTGGTGGTTCTACTCGAAATCTGACACTTAATGGCTAACTTTTAAAGTCAATTTCCTCTAAGTTCCTTAAAAAATAGTGTTATGTACAGTACATTTATTATTATTACCTATACATATAATAAAATTGTAGAAAAGTGGTGTCTGTACAATAGAAATATATAAAAAAAAAGTAGCAGGGGTTGTTATTATATCGATGCCGAACCCGAAATTGTAATTAAGTAATTTTTTTTGTCTGTTTGTCTGTTTGTCTGTGTGTTTGTGCACGCTAATATCAGAAACGGCTTATTCGATTTAGATATGGTTTTCACTAATATATTGTAGTAAGCTTCACTTAACATTTAGTGTTTATTTCATGTCAATCGGTTCATAAATAAAAAAGTTATATCAATTTAAAGAATCACGGCGAACATTTTTAACGTACAGAGTACGTACTACACGCCTCGCGCCTGAGCGTCCGTGGCTATATAAAGCGCGCTGAGAGCCGCGCCCCGAAAAGTCACCATTCCACGCGAACGAAGTCGCGGGCACAGCTAGTATGTGAATAAAACCATTAAAAGGTAACAAAATAACTTATTTAATAAAATCATTTAAACCAAAAAAAGAAAATAATTCAAAGTGTTATCATATATTTATTTACTATATGAATAGTAAATAGATATACATACTTACTTTGAATTAAGTGTATAAGTATTCGAGAAAGTATCAAAATAAATTATTTAATACTCCAACGAACATATATCGTAATATTAAATATTATAATATCATACTAATATAAACCTATTGCTAAAAACAATAAAATATTATTTGACGTCAATAGCCTAGTCATCATCGACAGGTGGTGGTGGGGTCAGAGAGACATTGTCCGCAGCTCGGTCGGCCGATGTCATTACCGGCAACACATAAAACCGGGCCGTTTCAGAATCCAGTTCAAAACTAGAATCTAAGATAAAAGAGAAAAGTTTATCTATATATATAAAATTCAAAGTCCTGACTGACTGACTGACTGAGATATCAACGCACAGCCTAAACTACTAAGTTAGAAACTTGAAATTTTTACAGTTGGTTCCTTTTATGACGTAGGCGCACACTAAGGAAGGATTTTTGAAAATTCAACCCCTAAGGGGGTAAAATAGGGGTTTGGAAAATCGAACTTAACGTGAGCAAAGCCTCGAGCAAAAGCTAGTCTTTATATAAATTACTAGATGATGCCCGCGACTTCGTTCGCGTGGATAGAGGTTTCTTAATGCCTGCGGGAACTCTTATTTTTCGGGATAAAAAGTAGCCTATGTGCTATTCCAGACTATAATCTATCTATTGTGCCAAATTTCAGCAAAATCGGTTCAGTCGTTGCAACGTGATTGAGTAACAAACATCCAAACATCCACTCTTTCACATTTATAATATTATTACTAGATACTAGACTAGACTAGACTAGATGATGCCCGCGACTTCGTTCGCGTGGATTTAGTTTTTGATCCCCGCGGGATTTCTTTGATTTCCCGGGATAAAATGTAGCCTATGTTTTAATCCAGGGTATGAGCTATCTCCATTCCAAATTTCAGCCAAATCCGTCCAGTAGTTTTTGCGTGAAAGAGTAACACACATACAAACGTTCGCTTTTATAATATTAGTGTGATGTGATATAATATAATATTATTATATTATAATATTAAGTAGGATTAGTAGGATTTGCAAAGGTCGTTCTAAAGTAATATCATTTTGAAATGGTAATGGTATCTACTTTCAAGTAAAAAGCAAATTCATATTGTGGTGTTTACAAATTAGAATAAACTTTTATTTTTGAATAAGATAAGAACCAGATACCTCCCTTCCGACTTTAAGATCCTGCACCAGAGACATATCTCGTAACAAATCTCATATCTCATAATTTTATTATTACTTACCTATTATTACGTCTTATAATAATAACCAACTAGTTTCGGTTAATGGTCTCATAGCGAAAAGTTTCGATCAACATCTAAAGAAACTTTCGCTTAATACTTGGATCAAGAGCAGGATACAGAAGGCGGTACTCCTTGAGACGGCACGCATTGTGAGGAGGTTCCTCACTCTGGAGCCCTGACCGCTGGCTGCTTGGGTCTCCACCCCGCAGCAAGTGGGACCCATTCATTTTATTATTTTTGATGATGTTTTAATACCAACTAGAACTGAGTAGCTACAAACCTTTTTCTTTTTGAGACACGTGAGGGGGCATATTACAGGGCAAACACGGTTTCTTTTCTTTCTCTTGTTCATCCGTTCTATAAACCTGCAAACACATGATACAATGATTAGTGGTATGGGCTTAAATAAAACTTAGACTTAAAAGTTAGCCCGCTTCCATAACTGTCCGCTATTCAAGGCAAGGGAGGACTTGGCACAGACTATACGTCACGTTGCCTACTCCATAGATGACGTTGTTACGTTTTACGAGCACAGTTACCTAAGTCTAGAAGAACAATGAATAAGAAGTTATGATTGTCTAGTTTACTTTTCCATCTGAACCAATTCCAGTAGTTTCAGGGTGCAAGTTGCTTATAGTCAGTTCTGCAGGTGCACGACTCAATGCACCACGCACTGCTGTATGGGATCCACCGCAGTATCTTCGGCAAACGTGGGATCTGAAATGGATTTCGTTGTTATGTTTATTTGTATAGTTAACTTAAAGATAACCAAATTAATTTGCTTGAATTAACGACAACGTTCGCAGGGATATAATATAGGTACTATTTCTGTATGCAATCAAAAACATTTAAATAGTAAAGTTATTAAAAAAAAAGATGTTTGGCAGCCATAACGGAAAAAGCTGGTGGATTGTAGAAAAACAAAATATTTAGTCATAATAATGGAGATTTTAGCAATGTAATAGGTACTTAATTTTCGTGTTAAGGAAGTAATCCTCGTTGTCAATTCAGATAAAGTGAATCATAGTTTACAATATCTGAATGACAACTGCGATTAAAAATACTACTTATTTATTGTTATCGTAGGTATATTATAATTAATATAATAATTATTATAATTATAATTACTCAATAGTTGGATGCGGACTGAAAAACTGAAAGGTCACAGGTTCGATTACCACCTGTTTTACTATTGTCGCACTCATACATACTAGTTTTCCGCTTATTTGGAGAGGAAAGATCAGTTAAGCTTGTCTAACAATCTTTTTTTCAAATTATATTCCAAGTTATCGGGGTTTATTTGTATGATAACCCTATATAAAAATAACCTTGGATCTCTAGGATGTGGTATCGGCAGCCCAGGATAGCATAATCCATGATCTCCGTCTTCCTTTGGCTGTGTTGTATCTTCTGCGCCTATGGTAGGTGGGCGCGTAGATGCTTTCGAGAAAGCAGGCAATGCCAGTAGAGTAGGTTCTTCCAAATTCATCTGTGCCGGAGTTGCACAAGAAAGACATGCAGCATCACGGAATAATCTTCTGGAGATTGTAGCCGCACGAGGCTCCCCGACTATCTCCGTCATTGCATTAATTTTATTTCGCAGTTTCTCGAGGTTGTTATTTATATCATCACGCAACGAGTTGACTTGTATCCAATCGGCCTTTTCGTTCAGTTCTCTAAATAGATCATCTATAATTTTCTGAAAGTTAACGTGTATTATGCATTTAAATGAAACTGCAATTTGTATTCAGTACAACAACCATTGAATTAACAGTCCACACGGAGTCAATCTGGTGGACAATATCTAAAAGTTTGACAACGAAAGGAGGTGGGTTGATAAGGCCCAAAATCCGCCCCTCATACACTCGAAAAAAAAAGTTCCAGATTCCGACAAATTGTAAATGTATTTATATACTTGAAGATATAAACTTTATTTTAATATAAAGTTTAGGTGATAAAAAAAATAGTAAGTTACAGAAAATATTACCCAAAAAGAGAGTGTTTCTTTTACTTTTCTTACATTTTCATACATTTTAGTCGTTTTTTAAGCTTTGATTTAATATTTTAGAATGAGGCGCTCCATGAACCAAAATAAATTAATACTCATATAAAAGCTTATAAAAAGGAGCATCATTATCAGTTACGTTTACCATGGTTCAAGGAGCGCCTCATTCTAAAATATTAAATCAAAGCTTAAAAAACGACGAAAATGTATGAAAATGTAAGGAAAGTAAAAGAAACACTCTCTTTTTGGGTAATATTTTCTGTAACTTACTATTTTTTTTATCACCTAAACTTTATATTAAAATAAAGTTTATATCTTCAAGTATATAAATACATTTACAATTTGTCGAAATCTGGAACTTTTTTTTTCGAGTGTATGAGGGGCGGATTTTGTTGCCTTATCAACCCACCTCCTTTCTTTAAAGAACCTTAAGAGATCTTGGGGATTCTAAGTCTAAATTTCACTGGACTCCTCTAGTTGGCGTCAACAATAATAAAGCGTTTTATGTGTCGCTGGATCGACGTAGAGGATAAAGACTCATCCGTCAAGTTTATAAAGTAGCTTTTAGATAGTTTAGCAATGATAGTTGCAGCTTCTGTTCTCGGAGAGTTGCATTTAATTTTAAGTATCTCAGAGCGACCGATAAAATTTTTCGGATTATATGCTACCTGATGGTGTACTTCGCAAGTGACGTTCGTATTGTGTCAAATACATTTAGGCAGCGCATGGGGAGGCATATAAGGTTTTTTTATAACGAGTAAAAGTGGAGGCGGGTCACCTGATGTAAAGTGATTACCGCTGCCCATGAACATTTGGAGCACTGCCAATGCGCTACCACCAGATTTTTAGGAATTTGTTGATCAGCTCCTTTAATAAGCCCATGTTGAAATCGAGTGAGAACACTAACGAAGAGAGTTGCTTCCAGTTTCTATGAAAAAGGCCGCAACACTGACGTAATGTACCGACAACGTAGCAACGTGCCTTGTGGCATTGACTAAATAGTAGTAGTAGGACAGGGTTCTTACTTGCCAAACAATCTCTTGATTATTGAACTTATCGTAAGAAGCTCCAATACGCTGTTCGAAGTCACCTCGTACTGCATCAAACTGCTGTTGAGTGACGAGGCCGTTGAGGGCACCGAGTCCGGCTTTGTCTCGTAATGCGTCTGCTACTTCGTCACGATCCGATTTGACTTCGCGTAGTAATTCAATCTCTTTCCATAAAGCCTACGTGTGAAGAAAGTAAATAAAATTACTTTTAACTAGCTGTGCCCGCGACTTCGTTCGCGTGGAATAGTGACTTTTCGGGGCGCGGCTCTCAGCGCGCTTTATATAGCCACGGACGCTCAGGCGCGAGGCGTGTAATACGTACTCTGTTAAAAATGTTCGCCGTGATTCTTTAAATTGACATAACTTTTTTATTTATGAACCGATTGACATGAAATAAACACTAAATATTAAGTGAAGCTTACTACAATATATTAGTGAAAACCGTAACTAAATCGAATAAGCCGTTTCTGATATTAGCGTGCACAAACACACAGACAAACAGACAAAAAAAAAATAATTACAATTTCGGGTTCGGCATCGATATAATAACAACCCCTGCTACTTTTTTTTTATATATTTCCATTGTACAGACACCACTTTTCTACAATTTTATTATATGTATAGATAGATAACTATTAATATAAAATTAATGATGTCTCTACAACTAATGAAGTGACAGAAATATTGGGTTGGTTTTAAATCGTGCTATCTGGACGGGAAATTATCATAGTTGTGGAGGGGTATAGGTGCTAGAGATGTAATGCCAAAATGTAATATAAATAGCTACTGTTACTGATTAGGTGAACAAGATAGACAAATAAATCAGATCTCCTCAACTCCACGCAGTTTTGTCTGTCTTACATATTATAATTATACAATATAATTTATGAATTAATTACTTGAACATCCAACGACAGCAGCAATTGGTTTTCTTTGAGATCGTTCTGCTTCACATTGGTAATTTCCAATTGTACTTGCACATTAGCAAAGTTTGCAGTCAGTTCTGAAGCTCCTGTGATTTAATACTGTGATATATACGTATTATGAAATATAAATACATTTGAAACTTCTCTAAAGTAACCTCTATTAGTATAGCACAAGTCGAAGGGGAGGTTTACTATTTTTTTTTAAATTATTTATTAAAGAATATACAACTGCACTGCGTGACGTAAAACCTTGTTTTCCTTACTTATGTTACCGCCTATCATTCGGGGTTAGATGGTCGATGCGCCCGTCCATAGATAAATGAGAAAAATATAATAGAAAATAGTGAAATGTAAAATGTTGATACAGATTTAATCGTGTTTAATTGTGGGCTTAGGACACAGGACTTATGAGGAAAGAATATTCGTGACTTAAGTCGTACAGTAATGCTATAACATTCAAATTACACTAATATTATAAAGGTGAAAGTTTTTATGTTACTCCTTCACGCCACAACAAATGAACTGATTTGGCTGAAATTTGAAATGGAAATAGCTCATACCCAGAATTAACACAGGCTACATTTTATCCCGAAAAATTAAAGAGTTCCTGCGGAAATCAAAAAAACATTTATCCATGCGGGCATCATCTGATAGGTAAATTATATAATACCCGGGGTTTCTCCTGGAGGATTTGCTAACGCTTCAGCCATAGCTTCCAAGCCTCCTTCTAAGTCATGTTGCATTTGAGTTAACTGTTCTTGATAATTCGACATCTGAGCGACAAAAATTGTAGAATAGAAGTAAATTGATTGGTATTTATATAAATAGCATAATATATAATATTAGTTTAGAGAATTGATACTCTACAAATTAAACCATTTAATACCTGTGAGGATAGACTTGCATCAAGTGCATTTATTTTTGCAGCATATTCAGATACCAATGTCTCTAAATCCTCCATTCGTTCATCTACATCCATCGCTGCGTCTAATTTTGTCTCTGTTGATGACATTATTTCAATGAACTACATTTTTTAAATGTGTAATACTATAAAGCCACTCAGATACTAATTTTAACAATAATAGCGTCAAACTGTTAAATTTGCACTTAATAATTATTAAGTGCACTGATCATTAAGTACTTTATTTATTTTAAGTTAATTATTTCATAAACAAGGAGCAAAAAAATAATAATTACCTTTTTTACACCTATTTAATGCAAGTATAATACCGAATTACAGATTAATTTACCTATTCTACAAGAAGTTCTCAGTGCTTCGTCAGCCTTACTAATAGCTTTATTAGTTAGAAGTCCTACATTTTTTATTAGTTCATCATACAGTTCTTGCATTGCATCACTGAAATTTGCATTATCATTAATTAAGACGAATAAAACAGATTATACAAAACGTTAATAACTAAACTATAAATGCGAAACTGCCCCTGTTTTTCTGTTTATTACTTTTTCATTTACAACCTATAATAAATAATGATTGTACGATATTCCATATAATTATTATAGATCGCATAGAACTATCATTAAATAATGACTGATTAAAAATTAATTATTATTATGGTGTTCCATCTCACTCTAAGTCTTCCATGTTAATATTATTTGATATTGGCAATCCTTCCAACATTCCTGTAATAGGATCTTCCGTTTCAGTGAGAGGTGGTTGACTTTCTCTACCAGATTTTCCTGAAGTGTTTGACGGACCACTCGGTGCATCATAAAGAACTTTTGTTTCAGGAGTGTCAACATTGATTTGTGCAAGTTGGACTGCATAGGTATGCAATTTAGGATCTTGTTTTTGTTTTACTTTGACACCTTTCTTGACAGCTAAATCAGTAATTAAAGTATCCATAAGTTTCAAAGTTTTTTCTACGGCTTGAAGACGAGCAGACAGTTGTAACGCAGCCATTGCATCAGTCAAAGAAGCGCCACGACGAAGATCTTCCATCAATTGCATGTTTTCTGGAAATTCGGCTGTACCAACAGGAGCTAAACCGAATTTTGCTTGCATTTCTTTCACTAATTGTTTTAGTTCATCAAATTTCTCTTTCGTCACAACATCCAATTGTGAGACCTTTCCAGCACGTAAATGACCTTAAATAAAGTATAGGAATAGTTGGACAATTGTGATTTGAAAAGGAGAGATTCGAGATTTTTATAAGTATTTTCTTTAGTAGCTATTACCTATCTTTTTTTCAACTTCATCTATGGGTAGTCTTTCAACTGTAAATTATGAATTATGTATTATTTTTTCTTATTTCACAGCAAATAAAACCATGGTATTATAATTATTTAATCTTACCAACAAGAAGTTTTTCATACTGTACTTCTGCGAATAAAAATCGAAGTTTAATTGAAATAAACTTAATAAGCAATTAATACTGAGTAAAAGAGAAAATTGAATAGGAAATACCCATTGAATCTAAGGAAGTCATAGGAGTTGGTGTTATCTCTGCCACTTCACGCGAATCAGCTCTCTATAGAGAATATTAATTTATTAATAATAATTTATTTAAAGTGTTATATGAAGATTTCTTCCACCTGATCTCACAAGTAATCGGCATGAGGCCACCCAATACATTATTTCACCCTTAAACCGGGATTATTATCATAAACATCATTCTTTCATAACGCAAACATAAATATAAAGTGTTGCAAATTGCAATGCAATATGGTAGGATGATAAACAATTTCGCATTAATTTATACATTCTGATCGCCTTCTGTCCCCATACTCTAAAATGTGGTCGCGCCTTCAAAATAATCTATAGCACCTTTGTCGTGAGTAGTCACTGCACTGGCCCAACATGACGAGGCGGGTTTTGATGAATGAATGAATGAATATACTTTTATTGTACACCACACATATTATGTTTTGATGTGTGGGCCACTGAACTGATATGTTTCTAACAGGTCAGGATCAGTTTTATTTACCTTAATGATGCTCCCACAAGGCGTCGTGGTATATAAATAACACAACTAGCTTTTGCCCGCGTCTTCGCTCACGTTAAATTCGATTTTTCAACCCCCTATTTTACTTCTTTAGGAGTTGAATTTTCAAAAATCTTTTCTAGGCGGATACTTAGCTATCTGTATGCGAAAGGAGGTGGGTTGATAAAGCCCAATTTTCGCCCCTCATACACTCGAAAAACAAAAATTCCAGATTCCGACAAATAGTAAATGTATTTATATACCTGAAGATATAAACTTTATTTTAATAAAAAAGTTTAGGTGATAAAAAAAATAGTAAGTTACAGAAAATATTACCCAAAAAGGAGAGTGTTTCGGCTTTTTCATACATTTTAGTCGTTTTTTAAGATTTAATATTTTAGAATGAAGCGTTCCATGAACCATGGTAAACGTAACTGATAATGATGCTCCTTTTTATGATGCTTTTATATGAGTATTAATTTATTTTGGTTCCGTGAACGCTTCATTCTAAAATATTAAATCAAAGCTTAAAAAAACGACTAAGATGTGTGAAAAAGCCGAAACACTCTCTTCTTGGGTAATATTTTCTGTAACTTACTGGTCGCGCCGAAGCGCGAATAGTTTTCGTTTAACCGCTCGAATCCGACCATCCTGTCAAAATTTCCTACCTAATACCGACCCCCCCTGGCCTGAAGAAGTGTCAGTGCATCGATGACCGTCAATTAACGTAAACGCGCCGCTAAAGCTGGTGCATCGCCGCGCCGCTCCTAGTGATTCAGTGTTGATCTGGACTTGCCAACAAACTTGCCTTCTTGGTTTTCGTCAGTCGAAGAAGTGAGAAAGGAAGAGTGAAGCATCGAAAAGTATCCATGAATGTACGCGCGGCTCGCTGAAGTATCGCGGCGCCGCTCCTAAGGATTCAGGTCAGTGCCTTTACCCTTTTCCTATAGACACTCCCATAACTCCGCGGCCCAAACCCAACCCAGTCGGATTTGAGCAAACCCCGCGAAAATTATACAGTCCACATCGAAACCAAACAATCTAGTTTCTAGCCGTCCCCGCGCCGCCATATTTTTTTGGTCCTTCGAGCCGGATTTTACCGCTAATTTTCTCGATAGTTTTACAATTTCCAAGTAGGTAATTGTTTTCCCGCGTCCTAAAATCTTGTTCCCTAAGCGAATTATTATCGTTCGTCCCGCATTGCTTAGGAAATAGGGTTCATTTAGGTATTAACTAGGTACCTACATATAGCTCATATAGGTGATAGATAGGTCATACGTTACTTATTTATCGTAATCCTAATCGTATATCGCATCCCGATCTATCCCAGTATAGATATTAATCGAAATATTAGTTTATTAGTAGTTATTTTAAGTAATTATTTTGTGTAATTACCTACGCGTCATAAACGTATTCGCTTGGCCATCGGTGCATAGTTGCAAGTACTTGTATCTTAGATTACAGCGGTGTGCGTGACCTTCATCGCGGCCGTGACCGCCCGCTCGCTCCCTTTCACTTTTTGCTGAAATTCATAACTTTAAATACTTATACGCCGAATCGAAGTTTCATTCGTGTATTAGGAACTTAGTCTCGACATTTTTGAATCTAGTTTATATTCAAAATGACGAAGACTGAAGATACCGCAGATATACAATTAATTCTATTAGAACAGAGACGCAATTCGATATTTGAGTATCTACAAGAAACATTCGATTTATCGAAAAACATAGGCGTTAACCCGTCGGTCCGGGAAGAATTTCTCGACGCAAGTAGTAATGTCGATACGTTACGCTCTGAATTCAGTAAAATAGTGGAGGATTATAATAATCGTTTATTAGCACTGAACCCGAAAGCGAAGCCGGAGTTCAAATGTTTGTTATCGTTCGAACGCCTATACGGTCGTATCAAGCGCTTAGTCTCGCAGTACACCGATGATAATAAGGTTGAGAATGAGAATGAGCCGCGACGACTTAAACCTTATCTGCCCCCGATTCAATTAGTGTCTTTCGATGGATACGATTTAAAATCGTGGAGTCTCTTCTACGCTAACTTTAAAACTGTTATACACGAAAATAAGTCCCTTACGGACGCCGAAAAACTTTATTATCTCTTAGGTAAGCTGTCGGGAAAGGCGAAATTAGCTTGTGCCGGTATTACACCGTGCGCAGAAAACTACGAATTAATTTTTAAAACGTTAGTAGATAAATTTGAAGATAAACGCTATTTGGCTACGTCGTATATGGATCAAATTTATAACATTAAGGCGATGTCAAACGCGACTCCGACCAACCTTGAAAATTTTTTGGACACTTTTGCATCGTCGATCGCCGCGCTTAAAAATTTAAATTTGAGTAATCTGGCTGACTTCATATTTTTATACCTCGCTCAAAAGAAGTTAGATCCGGAGACTGTTCGCCTGTTCGAGTTGAATAAACATAGTTGTGAGATACCCTTGTATGACGATTTCGTTGCTTTCATTCGCGAACATATTAAGGTACTGCAACGCACTTCCGGGAAACAAGAAGTTCCGAAAAGTGCTGAGCGGAAGGTGGATACGGCATCTAAGCCTCACAAACCACCCAAGCCGACGCATACCTATACTAGTACCGCGACTACGTCTGCACAGTCTTTGTGTTCTCTTTGTAACTCACAACACGAACATTTATATAATTGTTCCGCCTTTCATAAGATGTCCGTTGAAGATCGTTTCAAGTTTGTTAAGGCGAATAATCTTTGTATAAATTGCACTGGAAACCACCGGTTGGCCACTTGTTCTAGCAAGTCGAGGTGCCGCTGGTGCTCGTTACCTCATCATAGTATGCTCCACAGGCATTCCGCAACCGCAAATTCCGCAACTTCGAGTGCGGCTTCTAGTGATGCTTCTTCGCAGAAGATGCCCGGTGTTGTTGAGCAGCCTCCTGCTTCTATCGGCACTACCGGCACTAGTAACTCGAAACCTTCAGGTTCACCCGCGCACTCCAAGGAAGTATCGCTTTGTTCCTTATCGAGTTGTAATGTTTCTCGTGCACCGACTACGGTGCTGCTCGCTACCGCACGCGTTATAGTTTTCGACGCCAAAGGCAAGGAGTACTCTGCGCGCGCATTATTGGACAGTGCTTCACAGAGTAACTTCGTCAGTCGGGATTTATGTCAACGCTTAGGTTTAAAGACAAACCAGAATCCAAACTGTTCTGTAGTTAAAGGGATTGGAGGTACAACCAAACCGATCCAAGGCGCAGTTTCTATTAGATTTTTCTCTAGGTTTGATCTCAGCGTTTGTTTTAACATGGACTCGCTCGTGGTAGACAAGGTAACGGAACTCTTGCCCACAGTCCCGATAGATATTTCGAGTTTGATAAATTTCAATAACTTACCTTTGGCTGACGACACTTACTCCACTCCAGGAGACATTGATCTGCTGATTGGAGCTTCAATCTTTCCGCATCTCCTATTATCTCGCAAGGTTCAAGGTCAATCGAATTGTACCTCACCGCTAGCCCTAGAAACGGTGTTGGGCTATGTTATCGTTGGTTCTGCTCCTGTACGTGTTAACAGCTTCGCCACGGTATCATATTGTTGTGCTACAGATCCGCTAGATGATGCTGTGCGAAAATTCTGGCAAATAGAAGAGGTGAACGCACCGAAACAATTAAGTCCAGATGACACGGCGTGTGAAGAAATTTATAGCAGCACGACTACCCGTGAGGCAGACGGACGATATGTAGTCGCACTTCCATTCAAGGGTGATGTATTGTCGTTAGGCGATTCTTTTAAAAAGGCTAAAACTCGCTTCCTTTGCTTAGAGCGTAAAATGTTAGCGTCACCTAAGCTTAAGGAGGCCTACGACAACGTCATTACCGAATACCTAGACAAAGGTTATATCTCTCCCGCACCCCCGGACACGGAGGCAACGCAGAGCTTGCCCTCGTATACGATTTCGCACCATGGGGTCATACGAGATGACAAGTTGACTTCTAAGTTGCGCGTTGTCCTGGACGCCAGTTCCAAGACAACCACTCAAGTTTCCCTCAATGACCTTCTGTATGGCGGTCAGAATCTACAAGGGAATCTATTCAATATTATTGTTAATTTTCGCTTATATCGTACCGCTCTTTCAGCTGACATTCGTCAGATGTTTCTTTGTATTGGAGTTCGTCCATGTGATCGCAGATTCCAACGCATTTTATACCGCTTTTCTCCGCAAGAACCCTTAAGGGTCTATGAATTTAACCGCGTTTGTTTCGGGCTTAAGTCAAGTCCATTTCATGCTCTTCGTACAGTGAAGCAGCTTCTTTCAGACGAAGGTGCTTCTTACCCGCGCGCTAAAGAAACTTTAGATATAGGGCTATACATGGATGACTTTGTCTATAGCATTGACAATGAAGACGATGCTATCTCCACCGCTGCCGAAGTGATTGCTCTGATGAAAGCTGGTCAGTTCGACCTGGTGAAATGGACAAGCAACTCACAAAAGGTGTTAAATTCGATTCCGCTGTCGCATCGACTTTCCGCGATTAAAGAGTTTGAGGACTCTGAGCCACATAAGGTGCTCGGCCTATGTTGGTCTCCCGCAACAGACTATTTCGGTCTCAAAATTAGTGTTCCCGCTGAATCTTGTACAAAACGTACCATTTTGTCATGTGTCGCTAGGATATGGGACGTCATGGGTTTCGTTGCTCCCGTCGTCTTATATGCAAAGCTTCTCATTAAACAACTCTGGTTGTGTGAATGTGATTGGGACGATGTGCCCCCTGGTCACATTGCTGATCAGTGGTCTTGTTTCAAAAGAGAACTACCTTTGCTCAGCGAATTGAAAATTCCACGGCACGTAGGCATCTCGACCGGCGATATCATTACGATCGTGGGGTTTGCAGATGCGAGCGAAAAGGCTTACGGAGGAGTAATTTACTTCCACGTGAAAGACAGCAGAGGTATTCGCAAAAACGCAGTCTTTTTAATAACAGCTAAATCCAAAGTCTCGCCTCGCAAGACTATAACGCTTGCGAGGTTGGAGCTTTGTGCCATTCTGTTGCTGAGCAGCTTAATGACCAAGGTCATTGAAGCCTGCCATAACCGCCTTGTTATTGACCGAGTTCTCGCCTTTTCAGACTCAACGGTGGCGTTGTGTTGGGTATACTCCTCACCTCATCGTTGGGACACTTTTGTGGCCAATCGGGTCACCAAAATTCAAAATGAATTTCCCGCTCAAACTTTTTTCCATGTGCAAGGCACGGAAAATCCCGCTGATTGTTTGTCGCGAGGTCTTACCCCCGCACAAATAACTGATCACCCGCTTTGGTTCTCTGGTCCTAAATGGCTTGAGTTAGATTCAAATCTTTGGCCTGTTACCGCTTTCAATCCTTCCACCGTGTCACAGCCTCCAGAGGAAAAGAAACACGTTTTGCTCACTGCAGAAAGCAGTGAAAGAAATTTAATAATTTCGCTAGCTGATCGCTTTTCGTCATGGTCGAAATTCATACGTTGTGTGGTTTTCGTTTGCCGCTTCGCTAAGCTACTACCGCGTCGTGATACGGTGATTGCATCGGATCTGGATTACGCTGAAAGTTTAATATTGCGTGAACTTCAGCGCTTTCACTTCGCGAACGAGATTGTTAATTTACAAGCAGGTAAACGTTGTAGTCCAATGTTTCAACGTCTCAAACCTTTCCTTCAGGACGGCATCATTAGAGTCGGAGGTCGTCTGAGAAACGCCGATATAAGTTTCGATACAAAACATCCGATTATACTTCCTCGAAAGGATCATATATTAAATCTTTTAGTTGACTATCATCATAAAGTCAATTGTCATGCAGGTCCAGATTTATTGATGTCCATACTCCGTCAGAGGTATTGGATTCTTTCCGCTCGTAATTTAATTCGAAGCCGGGTACACAAATGTCTACCCTGCTTTAGACTCCGCGCTAAACCAAACTTTCCAGAAATGGCAGATCACCGCTCCTGTCGAGTTACGCCGGCCGTGAAACCGTTTATACACACTGGCACTGATTACGCAGGGCCTTTTAAGGTGACTGTTTCTCGCGGTCGTGGAATTCGATCAATGAAGGCATACGTTTGTCTTTTCGTGTGCTTAACCACTCGCGCTGTACACATAGAAGTTGCCAGCGACTTAAGTACAGATAGTTTCCTCGGGGCGTTTAAGCGTTTTTTATCCCGCCGCGGTTTTGTCGCTCGCGTTCATTCCGACAATGCGTCAAATTATGTTTGCGCCAAGCGCACGCTTTCGGAATTGCACGAATTTTTAGCGTCCAAACACTTCAGGTCTGAATTTGGTCACATACTAGCCGAAAATCGCATCGAGTGGTCACTTAATGTTCCAACTGCTTGCCATTTTGGCGGTAATTGGGAGGCCAACATTAAGAGCCTCAAAACTCATCTATATCGCGTGATAGGCGACCAAATTCTTTCCTTGGAAGAGTTCAATACTGTGCTTGCTCAGATCGAGGCAGTAATGAACTCCCGTCCATTGTGCCGCACGCTATCTAATGATCCATCGGAACCTCTCGCGTTGACACCGGCTCATTTTCTCACTCTCACCCCCTTAAAATATCTTCCGGCTAGGGAGATAGAAGATGGTCCGTTACATTTGCTCTCGCGTCAAGAACTTATTGATAAACTTGTTCAGTCATTCTGGAAACGATGGAAGGCTGATTATTTACATACGCTACAGACTCGAAACAAATGGAACACGCCAACCAATCCGATCGCTAAGGGAGATGTGGTAATAATTACCGTCGATAATGCACCGCCTCTTCACTGGCCGTTAGGGCTAGTCGAGGAAGTTTTTCCTGGATCGAATGGTGTCACGCGTGTTGTCCGCGTTCGTACTGCTACAGGTACCTATCTACGTCCTGTAGTGCGTCTTTGTCCCTTACCTAAACAGTAATTAGTTTAACTTCAACTCATCTGCTTAGGTTAGGATTCTTATTTAGTTAGGTTAGCTTATTATACTTAAGTCAATAAATAATTTCGTTTAAACTCTCCGCGTCGTAGTTTCTTTGAAGGTAGCCCTTCAAGCCCGGGGACATGGTCGCGCCGAAGCGCGAATAGTTTTCGTTTAACCGCTCGAATCCGACCATCCTGTCAAAATTTCCTACCTAATACCGACCCCCCCTGGCCTGAAGAAGTGTCAGTGCATCGATGACCGTCAATTAACGTAAACGCGCCGCTAAAGCTGGTGCATCGCCGCGCCGCTCCTAGTGATTCAGTGTTGATCTGGACTTGCCAACAAACTTGCCTTCTTGGTTTTCGTCAGTCGAAGAAGTGAGAAAGGAAGAGTGAAGCATCGAAAAGTATCCATGAATGTACGCGCGGCTCGCTGAAGTATCGCGGCGCCGCTCCTAAGGATTCAGGTCAGTGCCTTTACCCTTTTCCTATAGACACTCCCATAACTCCGCGGCCCAAACCCAACCCAGTCGGATTTGAGCAAACCCCGCGAAAATTATACAGTCCACATCGAAACCAAACAATCTAGTTTCTAGCCGTCCCCGCGCCGCCACTTACTATTTTTTTTATCTATTACTACTAGCTTTTGCCATCCATCCATCCTCGGTATGGAAAAACAGATTTTTATACATTCAGGAAAATCAAATAATTCCCTAGGCATATTAAATACTATGTGGAAGAAGTTGCGGGCATCAGCGATTTACAAATTGTATTTATAGCGTAATGTTATGGTTTTAAAAATATTATTTTAGAAATGTAAGCTCTTTATTTAATATCCATTTTTTATTTATTCCTATTGTGCGCTCTAAGATGCAATTTTTGTATAAGCAACCTAGCTTGTAAGTTTCATATAAGTGAATTCTTAATGAAACAATAAATATTTTAAACCCAAACGTAGTTGTGGAAGCTCATTATTAATAAAGTGTAAGCTTTAATGATATAGGTAATTATTACTATCAAATATCAACAAAAACCACTATTACCTTGTACTTACGTACCAGCGAACTATAAAATAAAAAATAAAAATACGAATATGCTCAACAGCCAGATACAGGATCAAGGCTGAAAAAAAAAGAAAAAAAAAATAACAATCGAGTTGTATCTTGTTTACAAATTGCACCTGATTGACGACTCGTAACTCTTGTTCCCTTTGCTGCTCAATAAGGTCCAGGAGATGACTGTAATCCTGAGGGGAAAACTAAATGAAAGTACGATTTAAGTGTGAATCTCTTGTTGATACATTGTAAAGTATAAACGAAAATTAATTAGACATAGTTACCCTCTTTTTACTTTTCCCACTTATAGCTTCATCTTCACCATCTCTAGTCTTGCCTTTTGACGTTTTACCTTTATCCGATGAGGCTTTGCCTTTTTCATAAGAGTCTGTTTTTCTTGAAGTTGAAGTTTGATCTGTAGATTTAGAGGTCGATTTATCCGATGTTGATGGTTCTGTTGTTGATTTTAGTGTAGAAGTTTTATCTGCAGTTGATTTAGATGATTTATCTTTTTTAGATTTTGAAGCATCACCTTTATCCGTAGACTTGGAGGTTGATTTCTCCGACGTAGATGGTTCGGTCATTGATTTAAGAGCAGATGCTTTATCCTTAGCTGACTTAGAAATTGCATCCTTTGCCTCGGCTTTTTGTTTTAAAGTTTTTTCTGTAGATGTTGTAGTTTCATCTGTAGTTGATTTAGATGCTTTATCCTTAGCTGACTTAGAAATTGCATCCTTTGCCTCGGCTTTTTGTTTTAAAGTTTTTTCTGTAGATGTTGTAGTTTCATCTGTAGTTGATTTAGAAGATGTTTTATCAGCCTTTGATTTATCTGATTTTGATTTTGCAGATGCATCTCTACCTTTAATATCTCCAGTGGTGGGTGTTCCTCCAGATTTTGTTAATTTTTGCTTTTTTTTGTCTACTTTTGCTTTTAATTTCACTTCTGTAATTGAAAGACTAGATGTCCTAGGAACGAGTAATGTATCAAATTCAATTGCAACTTTACGTTCTAATAATCGCTGTTGTCTAGCGAGCAGGTACAGTATAGTTTGCATAAGCTTGAAATTGACAATATTTACCTAAAAAATATGATGAAGCTGTTAGATTGTGAAGTAAACAAACGTTGTATAAATGTTTGGTCTAGTCAAGGAATATTTTTAAAGCCAGTAGTAGCAGTAGTTTTAGTAAACATATTAATTTCTCGTTTCCAATCAAAGGTAGCTTAAACAGATAAAGATTGGCTGTTGTGTTATGGCCAATTTAATATTTACAACTTTGGTGAATATCAACTAAAACCATACTAAAACTGACAAAATATAAAACTTACATCAGGCTCTCCAAAACATGTGTCTATCATTTCTCTTACACTCATTATACTAGAATCCGACATGATTGCTTCTAAAGCAAACGATGAATACAAATATTAAGAAATTAAGCTGTACTTCTACACTAATTTGTTTCGTAAATAATAATCTCGATGGCTTCAATTGAAGCAGAATTGAAGTAAATTAATGTCTATGATGACGATTTGACAGGATGGTTTATATTCTTTTGGGATTCGATGTCAAAGAGAATGTAATCACTCCGTGTTCGATGTGCTGAAGTTTGGTACTGACTTCTCAGAGACGTATACAACCTTTATACAACTGATGTATGATTTTGTTTAAAAATATGTCAGGACTTTTTTTATAGATACCCAAGAGAATGTAATCACTTCGTGATATGTATCAAAAAATTAAACTATAGTACTTAAAATTAAAAGCTCACATCTTTGGGAATTGAATTGATTTGAACTATAAATATACAACAAGGGTAGAAGCTTCTTCACCAAAACGTAGTTATTTATTAAAGTATTTTTAACACAGACCTCTATAATATTATCAATAATATCTCATAATAATAGGCCAGTCTTAATTATTATTTTTAAATATTATTATAGCATTTTTATAATTTTTTTTTTTGATATTTTACGACAATGGGGAATAATCAAGTGTTGTTTACAAAAAGATAAAATAAAAAGATTCCATATTAGAGACTTATTGTTTATTTTAAAATACATATCTATGATTATGTACATTTTGTTTTATTTTCTCATCAATATAAATATAATATACACTATGCACAAAATAATTTAAGCAATGCTTTGTGTCCTTGTGTGTATTGATCTTATCGTTGTGATCATAAGCGAAGATCACGCCTACGTCTCTACGAGATTGTATAAAATTTTGAAAGAATAATATTTACATTGTTCTGATGTAAATTATATCAAGAAGGAATAAGTAACAAATCAGACGTAATCGGTTCCATAAAATTATTAAATTTAACTACCTATTTAAATATGTTACTACTTATCTATGTATTAAGTGAGCTAATTATTAGGCACGAATCCGACAGTCAGTGGAGCGCGAAGTAATGCAGGCGGGCGCCTCGATAGGAGTCGGAGAGCTGACCGCCACCGTAGCCTCAGTGCCCACACTTTGACTAGAGATTGTATGTGCTACAGAAGACGTTAGTTTAGTTTGTTCCTTTGGAAATTTTGAAGTTTCCGACTTCACTTCATTAATTTTTTCCCCCAATACATCCTTTTTTGATGACCGCTCTTGGTTCTTAAATTTTATCCGATCTTCTGTCACTAAAACTGCATATGGAGGGATGGGTGGTATATAGGCATGAGGCTCATAATTATCATCGACGTAATCCTGAGGATTCCATGCTGCAGTGGTTGTAGTCGTTGATGCCGTTGTTGATAATTTTGTAGTCGTCGCTCGTGAAGTTACAGGAGAAAATGTAGTAGGAGGAAACTTTTCGGAGATTATATTAGCTGACACTGGTGCAGATACAGGAACAGCTACAACTTTTTTATATTTGCTAGATCTAGTTTTACGTCGTGATTGTAATCTTGGCACATCGAGAAAAAATGGGTCAAAAATAAGATCGGATTCTTTATAGTCGTCATAATTAATCGCTACTATAGGTTTAACAGCACTAACTACATTCCCAACCGTGTAATTTAGCTTTTTTCCATTGCTGTCACTCACAGAAGCACTAGCCGTGACTATAACACGTGGTGGACTTTTGGGCTTAGCCGGCCTTCTATTAACTATTTTGGTAGGTGGTGCCACTGATCTAGCAGATAACGATGACTCATCTTCTGGGATCACATCGTCACTTCGTTTTCGATCATAATAGAAAGGATTGAAAGGCAAATTTTGTTGTACAGGCAAGTGCGAATGATGAGACTGTGGTCGACTTTTAACTGGCGTTTCATGTTTTTCAGAAGACTGAGCATTAGGCCCTGGACGTAGAATTTGATCTCGTGGATCAATTGTAGTTGGGCGGAATGGCGTTGGTTGAGGGCGTTGAACGAAAGGCACTGGACGATTTACAACCGGTCGTGGTGCAGTTCTAGAAGACTCGTATTGAAAATGATCATATTGGTGAGGTGGAGCATGGGTTATATAAACACCATCAGCTGGACGAAAACTTTGGCGTTGAAAAGAGATTGCTTCCGATGCTGGTCCTCGGTGATGGTAAATAAATTCTTGTGGTGATAAAAGTGACGGATCTATAGTTGACGAAGGAGGTGCAGGAGGAGTTAACGAAGCGTGAATCGCTGGTGACAACGATGAAATAGTCGGAGAAGGTGACGAAATCAAATGTGTTGCAGGTGTTGGTCGCGTAGTTAGCGGTGCCAACGTAGTACTTGATGAAGGTCTTTTTGTTGTTGTAGATGTAGTTGTGATGGTTTGAACTGTAGTTGTCGTCAGCGGATGAGAATAATCTTCTTCGTAATCGGAGTTTTCATCATCTATTGCGTCATCATCTTCTTCTTCATATTCTGTAAACAGTAAATTACGTTTACTTTTTCACATTAGTTTTATAATTATTAAAATTATGAAGAAACCTTCATGAACATACCTTCTACATGCTGTATTTCTTGTTGTTTTGATGGCAATGAAGACGATGGGTATGTCGATGTATTTTTGAATTTATCTTTTTTGCTTTCTTGAATTGGATCTTCAGTCGAGTCAATGGGATCCGTCGGCTGATTTATTGCTTTTTCAGATGTCGTGGGTGATTCATTAATTACAACCGGGTCTGCGTTATCCGTCGTACTACTAGGTTTCCTTTGCTGATATATTTGTTCTGTTGGTTTTGCTTGAGGTTTTGTTGGTTCAGGTTGTATGATTGGTGGCGTAGTGCTTCCATACAATTCTAAATTTAAACTATAGAACTTTTCAGATTTTGTACAATCTACTTCATCTACTCTCTCGCATACTCTGGTCTCCTGAAACCAAAATTAGGTTTGCTTTACTACTATGAATATAAATTCAGCTATATGTATAGCATACGACTTCAAAGCGCAACCATGATCTGAACTTTGAAGACCAAATATTAATACCGTACATGAATAGTTTTCTAAAAAGTGGAAAAATCATATCATGATTTATTCTTGTAGTTAATTACTAAAAACATCCTGAAATGGTCTTAGGAGGCATTCTCGAGGTTTGACTGTTGATTGGCCACTTCGTTTAACACTGACATAATATGCATACTGCATTGACGTAAGTTACGTTTGAGGTATTACCTGATCAAAAACAGTGCCATTGAGGCAGAGGAACTTAATATCCATAGGCTCTTCCTGCTGGCCAACCGTGCACACGTGGAACATCTGACAGGAAGTCTCAAGATCCGCGTAGTAGCCACCGATAACTTTGCCAGCGCACGTGAAATTCGTATCAGGGAGGTTATCGAAGTCCAAATACTGAAATTAAAACACAGTTTTTATAACAGAGAACTAAAGCCCTTTGTATATGTTGGCCCAACGACCTTGACATTAATTTGTTGATAATTTGAATAGTAAATCGTAAATATTTTAATATTTTAAAATAGCATCAAAACTAGCTTGTTAAAGATTTTTTAGTGATAAGTTAAGATTTTGTTTTAAATTGTTTTGATAACTGGTTAACTAGCCCTGGTTTCGCACGGATGTGCTTAGGTACGTATTGCATAGACGGCGGGTAAAAATGAAGTTCGGATATAAAACACCTCAGAACCTCATAATTTATCAGTTAAAGTTTCTTTGGCGAAATTGAAATAATTTGCCTATATGTAATATAATAAGTCTATGGCCTTTATACTACCTACTAGCGGACCCGACAGACGTTGTCCTGTCTTAACTATGAATATTGAAACTCCCCTTTTTACCCCCTTGGGGAGAGAATTTTCAAAAAATGTAAAATACGTAATTCTTTATTTTTGATCAAGAGCCAAAATATCAAGTTTCATAAACATAACTTGAAAAATAACTTGAAGAACGAAGGACTATCATACAAACATTCAACCCCTATTTAATCCCTTAGGGGGTAGAATTTTTAAAAACTGTGAAACACCTACTTTTTTGTTTTCAATTTAAAGCCTAAGTACCGAATTTTATGGGTATAGCTTGAAAAATAACGGAGTTTCATACAAACTTTAACCCCCCTTTTTACCCCCTTGGGGGGAGAATTTTCGAAATATGTAAAATACGTAATTCTTTATTTTTGATCAAGAGCCAAAATATCAAGTTTCATAAACATAACTTGAAAAATAACTTGAAGAACGAAGGTCTATCATACAAACATTCAACCCCTATTTAACCCCTTAGGGGGTAGAATTTTTTAAAAGTGTGAAACACTTACTTTTTTGTTTTCAATTTAAAGCCTAAATACCGAATTTTATGGGTATAGCTTGAAAAATGACGGAGTTTCATACAAACTTTAACCCCCCTTTTTACCCCCTTGGGGGGAGAATTTAAAAAAAATGTAAAATACGTAATTCTTTATTTTTAATCAAGAGCCAAAATATCAAGTTTCATAAACGTAACTTGAAAAATAACTTGAAGAACGAAGGACTATTATACAAACATTCAACCCCTATTTAACCCCTTAGGGGGTAGAATTTTTAAAAACTGTGAAACACGTACTTTTTTGTTTTCAATTTAAAGCCTAAATACCGAATTTCATGAGTATAACTCGAAAAATGACGGAGTTTCATACAAACTTTAACCCCCCTTTTTACCCCCTTGGGGGGCGAATTTCGAAAAATCCTTTCTTAGTGCTCGCCTACGTCATAAAAGGAACCTACTGTCAAAATTTCAAGTTTCTAACTTCAGTGGTTTAGGCTGTGCGTTGATCGTCAGTCAGTCAGTCAGTCAGGACAAGCCTTTTTATATAATTATATAGATTATTCTACTAATATATTTAGACAATGTTACCACGTGTAATATTCAAATGATAATTACACAGAGTATCATGATTGACAGACATACAGCGTCTCGAATATCTTTTCTACTTTTGATAACCTAGGTTTTAATAAAAATAAAAATGAAATCTTACTCCAGGTTGAATGGACCTCGATATCCGGAATTCGTTTTGGAACACAAATAGCAGCAACCACAGCCAAACTGGAATTAAAAAAAATTCAAGTTAAATTATGCTCCATAAACTTCAGTAAAAATACAAACTAGGGGTATCAAATTACTTAGCTAACATTAATAATTAAACTATAAAAAACTTATTCTAAACTTAGAACAAAGTAGAAAGAATGAAGTAGGTAAGTACTAGATATTAAATTATGGCATAAAAATTTTCGTCAAGCAACAGACAACTCTTTACTGGAATTTATATCTTTAATTAACGGAAAGCTGTACAATTTGGTTTGCGAAAAGGAACCAGCCTGGTTGAACCGCGCGAAAATCCAGCCACCACACTTTCTAGATGGGAATGAGCATCCTGATAAAAGCCTAAGCTGCTAAATCTGTTTTAGAATAGGCAATCACTCAGCCGATAGTACCTAATAGCTAAAGGGCGTTTAGCCTCAAAATAATAATATTAAGTAAAGGGGATAACCTTGCAAAGCAGAGGCGGAACGCGCTAGAAGCGTGCCGCCGGCTGAAATCCGAGCCTGCCGCCGCATCTGAAATATAATAATTATTCTTGTTTAAATCAATTATTACTTGTATTAAGTCATGAACAGATTGCTCGTTTTAGTGTATAGTGTAGTATAACGCTCCCGACTAATTCATCTTTCAAACAAAAAAATAAATAAAATCAAAATTAGTTCATCGTTTCGGCTGCTACGATGCCACAGGCACAAACACACACACACAGACAGACACGTCAAACTTATAACACCCCGTCGTTTTTGCATCGTATGTTAATATACTAATTATTTTATAATCAATGTTTATTCGTATTGCATTCTAATAACAGGGCGCAATGTAATGGGAGCGATAATAGGAATCTTACAATAGCTTGTTCAAAATTTTCGCACGCGCATCAGATTATAACAATAGAGTTTCGACAGTTACAATTAGCCATCTACAATGAATCGTTCCGATATGCCTCATCCAAATTGCATAAGAAAACAATTAAACAGAATAAAACACTACGATGTTAAAACGCTCCACTTTTTACTAAGTTAATAGTTGAGGAAGTAGGCCGTGAACTTAATACTTTTTCGCGTTGTAACTGGCTACAGATTAGGTGTATCAACACTTAAATAACAGTGTAATACAAAACTTAAGTAACAATGTAATACAATTAGATTCGTGCGACTTTGAAATGAGTTTTATGGTTTGAATGTCAGTCATGGATTTACCATAATTTAATGCCGGCAGCATGGAACAGATTTGAACAGAAAAGATAGATAGAAAATTCTTTACTGCTCCCACAAGAATTGAGTACCTAAGTATTGATTAAGTACGCAAAGGCGGTCTTATCGCTTTAAGCGATCTCCTGCAGTCTTATTAAGGGTTATGGGAAAGTACAACAATAATTATATTATATATATATATATGTATAATTTATAAAAATATACAAACTTTTTAATTAAATATATATTTTTTTAAGGATATAGCCTATGTGTTAAATGTTAATCCTGGGTATGAGCTGTCTCCATTCCAAAAAGCTAAATTGGGTCATTCGTTGTGGCATTCATTTGTGTGTGGTTGTAGAGTGACACACACACAAACACAAACATACAAGCTTTTGCCTTAATAATATTAGTGTGATTAAGGAGCTTTAAATTGTAAGAAAATTTTTTTTTGTTTAATAAAAATTTTATTAAACAAAAAAAAATTTTCTTACATTTTAAAGCTGTTGCATTATATTAGTGGTTGTGCCACTTTATACTTATATTTCACCTAAGGCGTGGTTTCCGTAGAAGGCGCAGTGGACCGGCGCGAAATTAGAGCAAGCAAAATCACAATACGAGTGTCTATGGTGCGATAGAATATTACAGCAATAATAATAGCAACTCGTATTATAAGAAAAGTAGGAACATGCAAGGACAAAGATGATAAGGTAAATATGATATGAATGAATAATAAGATAAATCCTGAAGTTCTATAGAAATACAAGCAAATTACTTAATAAAAAAAGGTTGTTAAAAATATCAACTTAAAACGCAAATAAACATTCGTTTATATCGTTAGATTCAACGACGCCTCATATCGTGCCAAAAATAATTGACATACATGCATAGGTAGGCAAGAAATTAAGAATATAGAGAAGAAACATTTTTATTTGATTAGCAAAGTTAAATTTTTTTATGCACTTATGAGTTGGTGGATTGGTCACGTCACTTTTATTGAGCCTGAGAGGATCTTATAAAATCTTAATTCCATCCGTCGTATCTTAGAAGCCATTATGTTAAATGGCTTCTGAGACACGACGTACGCCAGTAATATGGCGAAATTAAGCAATATTTATGTTAAACAAGAGGTAATATCTAACTTCTATTTACATAACGTATAGGGGTGTATTTTGCTTATTTTTTTGCTTGTAGAAAATGTTTAGGCCAGAAAATTAACGAGTATCATACTGATGAAACATAAATTCCCGGGTGAATTTTAGTAAGAAAAAATCTCTTCGTATAAACTTTACCCAAACCCCTTTAGATTTTTTAAGTTTAAAATGAAATCCCTCTTTTGGAAACTCAAGTCACGCAGCTTAATTTGTTTGATGCCTATCAGCCAATCACATCATTTCCTTGAACGTTGTCGAGCGCAACCCATACAAACTAGTGTGTGTCTATAAATTACAAGACCTTGAGTTGGATTAGTTATTATTCAAATAAATATCCCTTTCTTTGGGACTCGCTCGATTAATTTCCTCTTAGGTACCTAGTCATATCTAATACTCCGGAGATGGTTAAACGCTCTAAGTCCAGAGGTCATCGACGCGTTAAGTGCAACCGCTCACGAGTGCTGCTACCGCGCTTGACCGGTTTGACATAATATTTGGGATCGTGATTCATTCGAGCAGGGCTTTAATAAATACCTAATAAGAATTTGCTTAAGATGTTAAATTAAAGTATATTTTTTCTTACTTAGGTTGAAAATTTTGCATCATAATTATTGCTAATTAATGGCACGCGTGCCACGCGCACTTTTCGGCTCCATCTTGATATAATATTTCCCTGAGTGTAGGTAGGGTATAGTGTAACTAGTATTATGTTGGTATCGAGTAACGGGGCCAGTGAACGAGTCCGTTATGTCAGCAAGTAGGTACAACCAGACAATTCAATGCGTATAGAGGTCAGTGTGTTACCAGTTGCCAGTGCTGTATCACAGGAGTACTAAAGGACCTGAAGAACCTGACCTTGATTTATCAAAACAGTGGCCATACTTCTCTACTGCATCTGTGTGAATGATCTTGTAGACAATTTAGACTTTCAGTTGACTTTTATTTTATAGACCGGTCAAACTTTGATGACCTTCATATTCCCGCACTCTATCGGTTTTATTTTTCGTCTTGGAATCTGAATGTCTTCTAATCTGAATTGAAAAAAAAAATATTCTAAATATTTTTTTTTCTTTTTAAGCTATTGCATAGCTTCTATCGCGGGCCAGCGTGGAGACCGAATCCAGAAATTCCGTAACGAAAATAACCTGACACGGGACTCCTCTACGGTGAGCCGCTGGATGGCGTTGATAAAAAATGCTATACAATAGCTTTACCGCGGCAGTCCCCGAGTGCCACATGTCTTTTTTTTATTATTAACTCTTTCCTTGCCCCATGAGTCACATGTGAGCATGGTCATTGTTTAACTATTGTGTCTGTTGTCTGGATAGGGAAATTGAAGGTTACAATAAAACTTATAGCTAAACTAATCTAATTACTACTCAAATCATGCCCGCGTGATAATTTAACGTCATCTGGGAAACAGAAAAGCTGGAGGGAAAGAATAGAGTAATCGAAAAACTTAAGAAGAAATTATAACGAATATAGAGCATACGATCGCATTTCTGCATGTCGCAAAGAACCGAGGCACATGGCGCGACATCGTCTACAAAAGAGTCCTTGGTGGAAGGGGTCACGACCCTCAGTAATGGGGAAAACGACGCAGAGAGAGAGAGATCATACGAGGTAGGTAAGAAAGTTCGGGCATTCTAACTTCCGCTATAAGATGAAAATACATACTAAAACTATCACATTAGCATTATTAAGAGCAGCGACATTCGCATTATATTATGCGAAATTTTAAGTAGGTGGATGATAAGGTTACATAAGATGCAGATTTTGGTTTGACACTTAATAGAATATAATAAATTGGTACAGGTTTTGTAATCGTAAAAAATATATTAAGTGATGCTAATACTGGAAAGTAATATACATACCTATACTACATATAGGGAATCACGCTTGAAAAAAAAATCTAAATTATTTATTTCATGTAGGCCAACTCGTCACTAGTTTAGCCTTTTAACCGTGAAAACGTAACGAACAAACAGACCGATAGACACTTTCGAATTTATAATATTAGTATCCATATGGATGGATGGTCCCGATCACCCTTTCAGCATTTATGGCAGCCCTAAACTAGTGGCTCTTACGACAATTCGCGTCCAAAAATTAACGAAGTAAGACGACCCAAGACAAATCCGTAAAATTTCCCAAACATTTTAAAAATATGGAAATGTGTTTGTTTGTTGGTTTGTCCTTCAATAACGCCGCAAAGCTACAAATTGACGTGATTTTGGCGTGGGTATGTTTGAGGACCTTGAGTGTGAAATGGGCAACAAACATAAGTCGAAAATATTAAACAGTAGTAATCATAAAAGTGACACATTTAGATCGTGTCCAGTTTTCTCGTAATAAATTCATGAATGATTTTTAAAGCATATTTTTTAAATAAATTAACTTTAGAAACAGAAGCTGGGTCTAAATTTAGTCATATAGCGATGTTTTGATCTATAAGTGGCATAATTTTATTCTAAATGATGTAATAATTGATCAAAATATTCGATGCACCGGCTGTTTCTATTTGGGATGTAGGTATGTAGTTGTCAGATATCTAAAATGATAACAGGTTCCAGAGACACTCGTAGGTATGTCAAATGTGGCACTTCAAATTGATCCATATTTTATAAGCTGTCATTTGTGCAAGCCAGTGTGCAGTGTTAATCATGGAATAAATAATAGAGGTAAAGGGACTGATTAATATAAACTGGATATGATGTCTGAATTATAAAAATAGACGGTAACCAATTATAGATAGGTGTGGCATAACAATCATTTTGGCAGATCTTTAAGCTTATTTACGTAATACCTAGAACAATGGGGATCGCCTACGCGAAACACAATTACGCTAATAACGCTGACCTGTGCGCGTGCCAAATGATATCGCTGCCATATAAGGAACGTCTAACTACCGTCTATGATAACTCCAAGCTCCATTCACGAGTAAATTTTTTTCTTATCAATTCGCCTACACTTAGCTCATTTAACTCCATCATTTCATTTCAACTATCACCGGCCCACTACTGTACCTATATTACCGCCCACGATACGTTATTATAGGTACAGTGTACTTGACATATGGGCTCTTTTATGAATGAGAAGGGTTTAGGACATATTCCACCACGCTGTCTAAGTGCGTACTATGTTTATGGGACTTCACACACCTTTGAGAACATTATAGAGAACTCTCAAGCATGCAGATTTTCTCACGAAGTTTTGCTTGATATTACGGGCACGCGCACACTGGTTCATATTCATCATCATGCGAGAAAGAGGTAAATCATAGCCAAATCTTTAAAGATACATTTATACAATTAAGTATTTAAATATTAATACAACCTTTTTTGTTTTGTCTAGGTATTAAGAAAGAAATAAATTGCTCTTTTTCTATTTTATGTTCGAGTTGCATATTTTATGCGCTGTTAATTAAATATAACTATAATTAACCTTTATAAGCTGATTAGGAAAAAAAGCAAAACCGCACGAGAAGAATGCGAACAAAAACTTACATAGTTCGACTTGATTAACTTCCTTGGAGAAGTTGAAAAAAAGTTCACCGTTCAAGGTGCAATGATTAGAATTCAAATAGTAGTAATTTTAAGGATTTAATTATACTAAAGTATAGCCTCATAGTTTTGTGATTCAATGTTCTAAAGTTTTAAATTCTATGCACTGTTAATTAAAGTAACTATAACCGCTAACCTTTGCAAGCGGATAAAAAAATTACAATATTATGTACCGCACGCGAAGAATGCAAATAAAAACTTACATAGTTCGATTGACTTCCTTGGAGAAGTTGAAACGTTCACCGTTCAAGGTGTAGTGAATAGGATTCAAGTAGAATGTCATGACAATGTGAAGACATACCTACGTATATTAGGGTTGACGTGAATCGTGATTGACAGTGACTCATAAATGTTTTCTACGCATCATCCGTGCGTAAATAAACAGGATACACAATTTTTGCCCTCTATTAACGAAAATGCCTTAAATGGAAGGGCTCACAACAGGCGTTAGCTGGAAATATTATTTATTCTTTATTCGTTATTTGCTATCATATTATACATATAATGACAATCATTCATATGTTTTACGTATATATAATACGTAGGTATTTACTTGTCCAGGCAACAATTCATGCATACAAACACCATGCATACTAATATTATAAATGTGAATAGTTCTTAATCAAAGGCCTAGAAGTATTTTAGATTGGATTTGAAACTATGAAAGACTTTCTCTAAATCAAGTGGTATTTGCATGTGCACAAACAATTAACTAACTAACGAGTCAAACGATAACTTTAAGTTCATTAGATATAGAGAGATGAGGAAAATTGTGTTCTATCTGTGAACGAATTTGAGACAAGTTATAATTAGAGTTGATTGTCTGTCTAGCCGAGTTTGTCACCGAGGTTGATGCCCCTCAGGTCAAATAGTTTGCATCCTGGATGACACGGCGCGGAATGCGGCGGAAGGTCATATTACAAGGATGGCGTAAGACTTGATTTGGCTGTTATTAATAAAGTAAAGTATCCGTTTAGAGATGTAATTTTTTTACCTATTACAACATTATTTATTTCAAAAGCTTTTGAATAATGAACTAAATTAATGACCTTTTGCAAGAAAATCTGTCAGTGATATAAATTCTTTTCGGATAACCCAATTAGATAAAAAATATCTTAATGCACAATTCCAATCTATAGGTAAGGTAGGTCTTACTTACGCAATACATCTTTAAGAGTATAAAGTATTTAAATTGTTTCTAAAGATACTTAAATTCTTTTCCGATTGTTTCGTCAGATAAAATGTCTGAGTGAACACTTCTAATCATACTTGTTTACCTTCAGAATTGTAAGTCGTGCATTTGTAAATTAAAAATATTTTTGAGAAATATTTCAATGAAACGAATTTCAAACTTACCGGATTCTTGGTGTATTGAAGACGCTCTAGACAATTAAAATCTAGATCGTATTCTGGCGTTTTTATCTTACTGAAAATTGAATATACCGATATACCGATTCCCTGCTACATGATCATCCATGGCACACGACATATAGCATGTTCGAGTATGACCTCACATTAAATGTGCGACCAGTGAGCCTGCTTGCCGCCTCCGTTGAATTCCGCGACGTTTCCTGCGCCATTCTTAGAAATTTTTATTGTTTACTCACGCAGCTTTGAACGAGCCTTTAATGGAATAATTACTATGATTGCTGTATCCGTCGCTTTGTTGGTATTTCAATTAGTATAGAAGACGGCAACTCGCAACGTATGTTTAACATTTATTGTATGTTTAACAAAAGGTAAGAATATATATTACTATAACTTTCTAAGTAAGAGTGTTTTTTTTTATATGAATATCTGGCGGGTCACCTGATGTAAAGTGATTACCGCCGCCCATGAACACTTGTAGTACCAGAGGCACCAATGCGTTGCTGGCTTTTCAGGAACTTATTGGTTCGCCCCTTGAATAACCTTGAATATTGTAATTAAGTGGGAACACTGTCGAAGGGAGATGATTCCACAATTTGGTAGTACGAGTGTGGAGTAAAAATGATAAATAAATAAATGAATGTGGAGAATAAGTTTTAATTGCATATAAAAACTGCATCTTTCTGCAATACGCTCAAAGAATAAAAAAAGCTATGGCTACCTTAACAACTCATAAGTGTGCTGTGCTATTTCATATAAATATAAAATTGCCGCATTTATTATTACTTCATACTAGATTGCTGTTACTATATTGCAAGCCTAAATATAGCAGTCCTATTGGCATTTACGATTTAGTCATTTCGTCAGAAAAGTTCTCATGCGTACTTTAGTTATGTAACGCAAGTAGGTAGGTAGGTATGTGTATTAGCAGAAGATCATCCATTTCAAATGTAGTCGTCTCGAACTGGGTGTATCTAGTCGACATTCAAATACTGCTTGTTCAATGCTTCTTCAATTTATAAATGTCACGATTAAAGTTTTATTTAAGTAATCTTCTGAAAAATCGTACCCATGCCCAATTTACATTATTACTTATAGTGAATACAGAACAGATCTGTCTGTATATTGCAAGTGCGCGTATCACAAAAAACACTTAATTGTTAAGCAGAAGTCAGGCACAGTTTGCGAGATTTTAACCAATAGTGACAGAGCCAAGCGTGTGACTGCGATCGTCGCGCGTTGCTAAAATACGCAAGTGTGGTAGGCTTTATATGAGATAGCTAGGTTAATTATTTCGACATTATTAATTAAAAGGTATTTTAACTTATAAATAATTGAACAGTCAATATTTCATTTCTCGAGAAGAGATTGTTTACCAATAAAATTTGTTATGGATGTGTTGTAGGCCAAAGCTGAAATATCGGCACACCGCTATTGGCCTAGATAATCCGCACGAATGTGATATGCGTCTCTATCTGCGGGGTGCTAAAAGGAATTGAGTTTCGGCTTTGGACTAATTTAGGCACTCCGCGGATACTTTCATCGTTTCTGGGATTGCTTAGCTCGAGGTGTTTCTAAATATTGGCTAGGCAAACCACGATGCGCCGGAATTACGAATTTGGCCTGCAACATCGTATGTATTGAATTAGGGACGTAACCTCGTGTTATGCGGTCAGATTACTTATACGTAACTGATTAGTTTTTTATTCTCATAGAATTCTCCTATTCTGGCCTTAGCATCTTCACTTATACTATCGTTTGAAACTTGTTTCTTTGAAATATGTACGTCTACTTGCTTTAATGGATAGTTAGCAATTGGAGGTATTACTTACATTATTCACTTGTTTACATCATAATATAAGTACCAGCGGATGCCCGCGTCTTAGTTTGGATATAATTTTTTTTAATTAGTCTTTAGGAATTGAATTACAAAAACCTTTCTTATTGCAGCTCTAGGGTCTTCAAGGATCTTAACCATCATCACATATGCCCTCTCTAATGAATGTCACCTCTTCAGTTTCCTGCATCAGCTACTTCCCGAAATCCTTTTTATATCGTTGCTCCAGCGTTATGCACCTGCACTACCGCTTCAGTTGAGATCAGGTTTGACGCTGGTTGGTTCTTCTCCGGATCTCCTTTACTCAAGGAACATTTCTTCCAAACAAATTCCTAGATTCACTGGCTTGAGATGGTCGTGGTCTGGTACTCAGGTACCGTACTGTTTTAAAGGCATAGAAGAAAGAATGGCAACGATTTGACCATTCTACTTTCTCTTTGTCTTCTTGGCTTTTTATATTATTGTCGTACTGAATCTATGGTATACCGCACTCGTAATACTAACGGCAACAATTTAAATGTTTAAAAGGCACCAACAACAGTTGCAACAGTTTCTTTACTTAAGCAAGCCCTGACGTTTAGTTATTCAAAAGCCTTACAACAGCTGCAAGGATTAAAATTATATTATGCAAGATAATGACCGTGTATTAGGTAGCTAAGCCATAATTTAGCTTCACACACCAAGGAAAATAGAGCCAAATAGACGGGTGGCTATTAAATTTTGACATGCGTTCAAAATTATAGGCTACGTTTATAGGATTCACTGACAAAAGCTAAGATAGATGCAATTTAGAACCAAATAATAAAAGCAGTTCTTAATCTACACAGCTGTGATGCAATTTAAAATACATATTGGTGATTACAATCCTATGCAAAGGAAGATTCCAACTTTTTTTCGGCTGAAATCATCATATAGATTAAGAAATCATCAAGAGTTGTAAGCGAGGTCTTACATTTTAGTAAAAACTTGATCTAAAAACACAAAAATGAAGTTTGATTCTCATTAACCCTCGATGCCAAAAGAGGGGTTTTATAAGTTTGACCGTATTTTAAAAATATGGATCGATCTGAATGCGTTGAGTTTCATTGGAATGATTTGAATCATGAAAATCTGTTTAGCTTTCAAGGTACAAATTAATCAAATTTGACTGTAGCCTGCCTCATTAGAACTATCGTTCGTGCAATGCACATCACGCATTATCGCGAATTGACCTCTACGCAACTATTAATTATATAATCATCATCATAAATTCAATGAATGTAATTAAAAGTTATATTGTCATTCTTCGGAGTGATGTTCACAGTTGCGCCGCCACATCAATATTCCCATGACCTTTTGTTTCGTGGCCGCTTGTAAGCTAATCGTTTTCATTTACCTTTGAAATTATTAAGTATCTTCCGACATGGTTCTTCCGAACTATTATTTAAAATCTGTTTGTTTTTTTTTTTAATTTGGGGTTCTATAACTTCGCGATTTTGTTCTGTCATCGTTCTTATTCATGGAACCATATATGTAATGTGGCGCTTGTTACTACTTTGTATTTTAACAATTCTTAATGATCAGCGTATGTTCTTGCGTATAAAGAAAAGATTTATCTAGATCAGACTCTCACTCTGTTCAGCCTCAAGAGAGAGTTAAAATGAGAAAGATTTACATTAGAATATATTTGTTTTTCTGGTGGGAGGCTTGGCCGTGGCTAATTACCACCCTACTAAAGTACATTACAGTATATTGACTGTGTGGCGTTGTTGAGATGTGAACTCGTAGTTCGTACTGACTATACTGTGCGTGCGGCGTTGTACTTGCGATTAGAGATGTATAATCTACTATCGGGCCAGATGCAGATTCGTAGAACAAGAACTTACTGAGACTCAGTGCAACCTTTATATAATGTAATTGGAACAAACATTATCTAGTCATTACGCTAACATTAATGGAAAATAATCCAGGATTTCCTCTCCATTCACTATTATTAACCCGTTTACTTATAAAGTCAATTATTAATATTTAACATCATAATATTGCTTTATCTTAACTCGCTTATAAACGTAATAAGGGTTATTGCTACTAATTTATGTAAAATATAGCAAACATGCTATCCTTTTACATACTTGTACTTATAAACATTAATTAGACATTAGCGTGAAATAATTACTAATTGACAGAAAATGCACAGCCCCAAAGATTTGAAATGAAGGAAATATTCTTTTCTCCCTAGAAGTGCATTAAAGAGCAAATTTTTTTTTCACCCATAAAGAAGTGAAAAAGGGTTATAAAGTTTGTATGGAGAAACAATTTGTTTGTGGTGGCGGTGTCATAAGAGTCACATATTGGACTACGGGAAATAAATAATTTTGAATTTGATCCTAAATCCAGCCGGACGAATTTAATATTCGATATACGAGAGCATAGTATTCAAGCTAATACTTAAATATGAGTCTGAGACTATGAAGCTTTTATGCTAAGTTCACTTTTAAATTGAAATAGCTTCTGAGCGTATACATAATATGAAACCAAATGGCATCAACATTTTAAGATGTTATTAGAGATTAAATATAAAAGTTTTAACGTATATAACTTCCTGTGATTGAATCATCATGTTCCGGGGCCATTCCCGCTTTTAACAAGAATGTAGTTGTATTATTACGGATGTAGCTTGTTTTAGAAGTGCAATTTGACATTTAGAGGCTCTGATGACTAGGCTTCGAGACACGACTATATTCTGAAGTATGTAATAAAATTTATAAGATGGTATTTTGTAGGAGCACCTAAAATAATTTTAATATATTTATTTAGATGCCTATTTTTTGTATGAGTGTTTTAAACGTGTGGTAAAAACATCCGATTTCTCGGGATGTAAGTCTTAATTGGATTTTCAAATATAAATTCCTAAAGATTAATGCCATTAGGGTTAGTAAGTTACTTAAAATACAAAGGTGTGTGGTGAGTGTACTTGATCATTGTTATTTTCTCAATTGAGAACAGGCCTGTGAGCAGTAATGGGCCGGTGTAGAGATAAATGAATTGTGAAGACCAACCTACTGATATTATACTTTAACATTTACATAACTTAGTAAAAGTCAAAAAGGTAGAGTTGGTTAAAAAATAATATTGTTAGTGATCGCTCAGAAGCTCTTTCATAACATAATAGGCCCGCGGGGCACGAACTAATTGCAAGTAGCACGAACAGTGGGAGATGGGTAATGTAAGGCGTGATATAGAAACCATTGCGGTTTATTTTTTTTTCATGTTGCTGTAACATCTCTAAGTCGCTCTTTCGTAAGTAATTAATATAAACTTAAAGTACCTATATAAACTTGAGTAAACGCGGGGTTTTATACAAACGTAGTTTTGCTTTAATTTAGAAACTATATATATATATCTAAATTTTATTGTCCTAGATAGCCAGAACTTAGCAAATATAATGAAGAAACACTTCTCATTTTTTGGTGTTTTATTTTTTACAAAAGGAAACAAATTGATATTATCAGTCTGAAATGAGTTAGAATTATTTTGCTGTAATCCGCCAACAGAAAAAATCTGTATGGTCAAACATGCAGTTATAAGCTAAGCACCGCTTACCTCCCCAACCAAGCAATAAAGCAAAGTTCCCAAGCAAGCAATGCCACCACCACTCACATTGTAAAGTCGACTTTACAATGCTGCATTGTAAAGTCGATATCTCCTGAGGATGCTCCGGTGTCGGGGCGAAACGTGCGTCGAGAGTAGTATAAAAGTCTTGTGTGGTGGTGCATGTGAGTGGTGGTGGCATTGCTTGCTTGGGAACTTTGCTTTATTGCTTGGTTGGGGAGGTAAGCGGTGCTTAGCTTATAACTGCATGTTTGAACATACAGATTTTTTCTGTTGGCGGATTACAGCAAAATAATTCTAACATTTTTTTATTAATCATGAACTTCCGCAAAGTAACGCCTGATTCTATCCAAATCTGAAATGTAGTTTTTATCTAAATTAAAACTAAACTTCGTTCGTGTTAGCTTCGAAACTTAGTGTTTCCCACACTTGAATTGTAACAGAAGTGTTCTAGATTAATTCAGATTTAAATTTAGTAAGAAATGATTTATAAGTACATTTTAATATTTGAATATCAATACCTGAACTAGGCCGAGCCTGTATCTTAAACGCTGGTCTTTTCCGGTCACTATTTTATTATTTGCTACTCTGTGTATCCGATAAGTGTTGCCATTACGTTATTTAATAACAGATAAAACTAATTCAAATATTTATGTGCGTATTTTGACGACATCCCTGGCGCAGTGGTGAGCACTGTGGTCTTACAACTGGGAGGTCTCGGGTTCGATTTCCGGCGGGGGCAATTTGGGAATTTATAATTTATAAATTGTCTCTGGTCTGGTCTGGTCTTGTAGGAAGCTTTGGCCGTGGCTTGTCACCACCCTACTGTCAAAAACGTGCCACTAAGCGATTTAGCGTTAAGGGGGTATGGGTTGAATATATACTGCCATAGCCCTTCCAAGGTAGGCCGCTACCTTAGACTGCATCGTCACTTACCATCAGGTGAGTTCGCAGTCAAGGACTATCTTGTAAGCGAATAAAAAAAAGTACCTATGTACCTACATTTAAAAAAAGAGGAAAAGAGGAGGAGAGAAAAAAAGGAATTCTCAGTGCTACGCTTATGTTTATAGAAATAAAATTATTAATATTGTGCTAAAACAATGGAGAAAGTGATAAGTACTCAATGTTTGAGAAATTACGTTTACAAAGCGCAAACCGGCAATTTTTACGTCATTCATAGAATCGCTAACACCATCATCAGACTATAATATAATTGTCAATGAACCGACGTTGAACATTGAATAGGTGGATTCTTAAATTGGCTTTCAATACTTGCAAACAAAAAAGTGTAAGTATTTCTCTCATTTTGTATTCACTATACAAAAACACTAAACAAATAATCTCTACATTCGTGGCATACTGCGCCCAGATTAGAAAACTAGAATAATATTTTAATTAAATGTAATTATATAACAGAATTTGCTGATCTATTATTTAAAATCAGGTAAAACTGAAAATTAAAAGTAAATGTTAAAATTACTGTTTAACTTAAACCTGCTACTAACTGTAAACTTCAACCTGTTACGATGATATATTATTATGAATGATTAACAATGCCTTATTAGATGCATCAACGTCTGATTATTTGAATGAATATTTAGTGATTCATCAGGTGTGTGATAAAATATACAATTTAGTGGGTGGTATGCACGGGCGTCTGTACGCATCGCTGCAAATCGTTGCTGCTGTAAGCCAAGGGCAGAAATGTTTCTATGACTTATTCTAACCAAGGCCGTAACTCCTTATTAACGCATCGTCATCTTAAAATAATTAAAGATGAGTTACGCGTGTCAGATTTAACACATCGCATATTAGATAACTAGCTTTTGCCCCCGCGACTTCGTCCGCGTGGAATTAGATTTTGGGGTGGAATTTTCAAAAACTGTGACACACGTACTTTTTTATTTTTAACTGAAAGCTCAAATACCAACTTTGATGGAAACAGCTTGAAAAATGACGGAGTTTCATATAAACTTCCATCCCCTATTTAAACCCCTTAGGGGTGGAATTTCCAATAATCCTTTCTTAGTGTACGCCTACGTCATAAAAGGAACCAACTGTAAAAGTTTCAACTTTCTAACTTCAGTAGTTTAGGCTGTGCGTTGATATCTCAGTCAGTCAGTCAGTCAGTCAGTCAGTCAGTCAGTCAGGACTTTGAATTTTATATATTTAGATGAGTTACGCGTGTCAGATTTAACAAATCGCATATTAGATAATGTTAGGAGTATGAATATAATATAATGTAATTGAATTAGGTCGGTACATCATATTATTTTTTATGACTTCACCCACGTGGAGTAGGTTTAACGGCCTATTTCACATTCGACAAGTAGTGTTTATCTATCCAACGAATAAAGTTGACTTTTTAACAATTTTTTTAATATACATGTCTATATAATGACTTTATTCGTTTGGAAAGTGTAGTTGGAGACAGCATAATAGATCTTCTTTAAATGGTGGATATAAATATGCCAGTGACAACATGAAAATCAATAAGAAGTTAGAATTAGTCATAAGCGAAAACACGAGAAAAAAATGATGCTTGTCTGATGTTTGATTGCGCAAAGATTTGTCAATAGTGCATCCAATTCAAGTATTCACCAAAACAAGGGCACACTATTAAAGGTTGTGACCTACTTGAATTGCAATTCAGATTAAGTTGATTCTGTTGGCGCCGACAGTCTTGCATTTCGTTGAGGACATAGTAGGTATAAAGTAGGGATGCTACTGTGGGTGATGTAACTGAAGTTGATGTTGGATATGGATTCTCGATGTGTTTTATAGAAGGAGTTAAAATTAAAACTGAAGAGATTAAAAAAGGGAGAAAGATGAGAATATGATATAATGCGAAACAAATATTATTATTTCTTCTTAAAAACATAAATTATGGTCACTGTCATAGCGATATTGATAGGCAATGAAGTTCCAAGAATAAATTATGTTATGATTTTGGCAGAGTTCAAATGTAAAGAAACGAAACTTGTTCCCGTAATCGACTTCTTATTTCATTAATCATAATATCTTGAGTTGAAACGTAAATTTTTGCTGGTCCTTGAGCTGCTGTATTTATTCTGGCATCTCTAGTGTTGTCTTCAATGGAATAGCATCCTAGGTATTTGCGCCTGACGCGTGACGGAATTCTGCGCAAAGTTGCGCAACGTCGGAACGCATTCAACCCGCTTTTACCTCACTATATTTACATGAAACACTTTTATTGTGTAAAACTGTATCAAAATTTGTATTCAGGTGGTACATCTTTTTTGGGACAATGCACTATAACTTTTTGGCTGTCTGGGAGTGATTTCGAAATATACGGAATTATTCACACGCCTATACCTACTATAATTAATGTGGTCAAGAAATCAGCAATAAAATACTAATTTTTATATATATGACTAAATAATTGAAATGAAATAATATATTCAAAAAACAAAGTCTATGTTGTGATTTTTCTTTTAATACCAACACATCTAAATATTGACTCGTATTCTGCGAAGTTTGTCTAATCAAATTTTAGAATAAACATACAGACATGAGGTACTACGATGCATAAGATAAACTAATTTTGTTTAGGTTTGAAAAAAATTTTTTTTTTGTTTTTAAGTTGTTAGGTTTAAGTAGATGCACTAAATCTACATTTTAAGTCCGACAACTGCAGCCTACTTATGCAAGGTAACGCAACTTTTACTTTCATCGTAACACCCAGAATGGTTGGAAAAACTATGTTTACGTTTTAAATTAAAATGGATCAATTGTTTTACTAAGAGTTTTTCAGGCATTTTCTAGTTTCCATTTAGTTGGGGTTCATGGTTAACTAAAAACTTGTTTATAAGTTACCATAAATAGAGTCAACTAACAATTTTCAAGTTTACGTCTACTGTCATTTAGTATGAACGAGAAAGCGACGCGTCCGTTTTTAAATTAGGTAATTAAATAACAATTGCACGGCGAGTAAAAACATTGTGAGGAAACCTGGGCCTTTACTACCTGCGCTTAAAGCAGTATTATTTCAGTTTTGTTGTTAGATATCATACAATGTCAATCTTAAAGTACTGGAAGGTTGTCATTATTTTGATATTTCAAGACTTTGAAATAATAACTACTGTTTTAAGCGTTGGTAATCGAGAACTTGTATGCCAGCAATAATAGGTTAAAGGGACAAAATATGAGGTGATTTTCTTTTGTACTATGTCTTGCGATATGTCACTTATGATCAATTCTATATCGACATGATCATCATCTGATACGAAGTGACATGTGAAGTGGTATGAAGGAATGTCAAAGGCTCATGCATCACGTTCTGTTGGCTCGAGGCATGTCATGGGGTATAATTAACTAGGATTGATAGGAGGACATTCGAGATTCTTTTGAATCAACTCGCTAGTCTATCTACACACGTAACGATTTATGTAGCGGTTTAATATTTTTATTTTTGAACCACTAATTGAGCGAATAAAACAAAAAAAAATCATTCAAACTGGTCAAACCGTTTTTGAGTTTAAGCCAGACTAACGAACGAATATAAATAGTTTAATATATATTGGAAAGTCCATCAATCATCAATGTAATTAAGAATTTATAATAGGTATTGAAATTCTCTACAAGGATAATTATAAAGCTAAGCATGTGAACCGCTTGACGACGCGACGTTCCGCCCTTGACATTTCGTATTTCTTCAGTATCTCGCATCTATGTAGACCTTTAGCTAATGCTTTCAAGTGACGACGAATGAAGCGAACTAAGACCTTACTAAACATTGCGTTTCGTTTTGGTTATATATGTTATCAATGCTGTACATAAATGTTATTCTAATGTTTTGTAGTTCCATGTTCATTCGTAGATACAGAAATAATTCATATTTTTTGCATTATATATAAATAAATGGGTTACACCCATGTAAAAAGTAACAAGAAGAAAAGTTTACAAGCTGAAAGCCGACTAGGGAAAATAACTATAACATAATATAACATCCATCATATTGATTTAGTCCTTCAACAGCGGAGCAACGGATCGAGGTGATTTTTTGCGTGGGTATGGTTACGGTGCTGCAGACTGGAATAAGCTACTTTTTATCCAAGGAAACAAAGGGTTCCCGAGGGATTTTTATATAACTACCTCCACGTGGATTCAGCGTTGGTAGTTCAGGCTAGGTTATATTCAGTACTATGACATATCAAATTAAATTGAAATAATGATGCTTTAAGCGTTGGTCGTATATGTTCCGTAGGAGCTTACGGCGTAGAGCCTTACTACAAAAAGGCATTATTAGATTTATGTTTAAAATACCATAGCCCACAACGTCTTGTCGGACGACACATCATGCGACCCGATTCAACTATAGTTGGCACGTCTCGTTTCCAAATTCAGATATCAGAAGACCTACTTACCTACACAAATTCAGATATAATCAAGCATCCCCTGAATATTTCCCACGGGTTCTCGGGCTATTGATTATACAGACTATATTGACTATTGACAGACTACAGAGGCGCCGCAGTGCAATAAATGATTATGAATGTGTTTGAATATCATCATTACCACGTCATTAGTAGGCATGCGTTACAGTGACCAGTGATTGATGACGATTGCTTTTATCGCAACCGCTTGCAATAAGGCAGCGAAATTAGCATTTTGCATGGTCATATGAATACACTGCCTGTTCTAGTACAAGCGATAGGTTCAAACGATTAAGCCGCGTACGCACGTACGAACACGAACATCGAACAAGAAAGGATTCATACTTTTGTTTGCAAACTAGTAAAGCGAACATAGACACTCTTTGATTCGAGTTTGCGCACAATTTCCATGTCTCTCAGGCTGAGACCTTTAGAGCGTGCTCTGCCTCAGCTCAGACTCAAGATAGAGGTTGAAACGAGACACAAATATGGTCTGATATAAATCTTTCTCGTTTTCACTCTGTCTTGAGTCTGAGCTGAGTGAGAGTGCGCTCTATAGATTTCAGCCTTAATCTCAGTAACCACGCTATGGAAGTGCTCGATAGTTAAGAAGCCGAAAGGTTATTTTTATTCGAAATTATTCACGAACTTGTGTTTAAAAAAAGGGATCCTAGACTATGGAAAATTCTGTACGAACCATTTCATTAATTACGTTTATATTTATAAATTCTACACTGTCTATACCTACAGAACGTACAAATTGGATCAACACAGTGTTTTATGTTCGTTGGAGGTACGTAAGCAACATGTTGGGCATCAGGTAACACAATTAAGTTAGTATGTGCATACGCGGCTTTATGTTCTTGCATGGATAAAACTAATCCACAGCGTATAGGTATTATGATTATGGGTCTACTTAAGTAAGTAGCATATATTATACTCGCGTGTATGTTCTATACCTATGGCTTATTGTTTGGTGAAGATGTTAACTGAGAAGATACTTAAGCATTATCGTTTACTAGCTGATGCCCGCGACTTAGTCCAAGTGGATGTAGTTTTTAAAATCTCGCGGAAACTCTTTGATTTTCTGGGATAAAAAGTATCCTATGCATCGATGTAAATCGATGATTCTATGTCACTCTCCAGGTCCTCAACTATATCCATGCAAAAAATCACGTCGATCCGTAGCTCTGTTGCAGCGTTATTGAAGGATAAACCAACGTACCAGCAAACAGACACACTTTCGCATTTATAAGTAAGGATAACATTCGTAACTTTTGGTATTGGAAATTACACTTTTTTGGTATTGGAAATTAGTTAAATTACGAGTATAATACATATTACGAATTCAGATAGGTACCTATATAAAAATTCGTATCTAACGCTTGTTCAAATCTTTTGAGGTAAGACCGTTTACTATCGTTAATTAAGTTTTAGTATCTTAATGTAGAATGGGAGTGCTTATTACGTATATTAGGAGTATAAAAAAGATTTAACTTTTCACACTTGCTGTGTTATATTATACTTTCTAAGTGCCGATTTCACCGACGCGCGATGTTGAGTGACGTTTAACGAAGGAATAAATTGGACGTTCTGATAGTTTTTGTCGACTTAGGTAGGTACATAGACACGAACATCAGAATGCAAATCTTGTACATCGCGCTACGATGTCGGTATCTAATTATTCACTAAATCTTATACTTTTTTGGTACTTACTGGAATATCGGTATTGTTGGCTTTTCAATTCAAAATTAGGTGCTTTAAAAAGTTTTATCCGTAGATAGCGCCCGATAGCGTTCTAACGACGCCAATGCTCATGCCAGTAACAACTAATGCACGGTCGACTGTGCATGTCAGCTGAACAAGGTGAGTGTGAAAATCTGCCAAAATATCTTAAGCTCGGATAAGGCTTATTACGTTTGGTGAAATCGGCCCTTAGTGGCAGTCGTACAATGAAAAATGCGATTTATAAAGTCGCAAGCATAATGATTGGCATGTAAAGTTGTACCTGTACAACAAATAACAATTTCATACAATGAAGTAATCCAAGGATAAAATGTGCTTCATATTGTGTACAACAAAGGCACTCTTAACGAGGTTCTGATAGTAAAGAGATATGAAAGAGTCGCGGAGAGTGGTTCTCGCAACAATACCGACGTGACACGCGCGGGGTCAACTGTACAAAATGTTAAAGATTTCCGGATTAGATTGGTACACGTGATTACGCTATATTATTATATTAGGCTATTAGAGTTTACGCGGTAAGGCCACCCATAAAAGACACAATTTAAAAGTTACATAGATTTTAATTTCGCGTATCAATCTTGATATTGTTACGACCACTCAACACTAGATGGCGTTAGTCTCGAAAGTGTTACGACCACACTCAACTCAACTCACTCGACACTAGATGGCGTTAGTCGCGAAAACCGGGTACGCGAACTTACCAGAACTATCCGTCCCGGCTGATCACTTCCGCGCACGTTGGGGAGATTCGAGAAAGGAACGTTCTGGAACGTCTCGGCTCATATAAATAGCCGTAGAGAGGCGCCGGAGTTGAGTTCAGTTCGAGCAACCGTCGAGGCGACTTCGAAGCGAAACCTAGTGATCAAAAGTGCTACCAGTGAAACCTACGACTTGGCTACGACCTAGGACATTGTGAGTGCTTAGTGTTTGGACCTAGTGCTTTGTAGTGCTAGTGAATAAAGTCTTTCAAGGAGTCAGCAGGTCTTTCTTTCCAAATCCAGCGAACCCTAGCACATAAAATACTTGTTTCCCGATTCCGTTACAGGAAATGGCCCAGCTACGTCAACTGCAATTCGTTCCCACGGTGCACCGACGTTATACAACCGCAGGTTCCCACGGCTCCTGGTCTGTGGTCCTTTTACAGCAGCGCAAGTGGTACATTTGCGGCACCAATTTTGTACATCATCTCGACAATGCAACCAGTAGAATCGTTCTCGCACTTTTGTTAACGTCCTCTTGACACCTAGATGACCTCCTGATACGCCATCATGTATTTCACGGAGAACATCAGGTACTCTCGTTCTTGGGACAATTATCTGAAGATGGAACTCTCTGCCGTTAGTCTTCTCCCATTTCCGGTAGAGTATTCCGTTTTGGAGTATCAGACTGTCCCATTGCGCCCAGTACGCCTTAGTGACAGCGCCAGTGGGTGCAACCTCACTCCAGATTGGTTTTACATCACCCCGTTTCTTCCATGTGATGATGTGCCGAAGGTCGTCATCTCTTTCTTGAGCCTCCCTCATAGCATCATTCTCCCAGGGACCCAAAGGACTTGTTCTCGTTAGCTTTAATGCTTCTTCATTGGATTCCTGCTTAACACAATGTTTGCAGTCTTCTGAACACGGCCTTCGTGAGAGTGCGTCGGCATTCCCATGCGTCTTTCCGCTGCGGTGTTCAGTCTTGAAGTCATACTCCTGGAGCTGTTCAATCCATCGAGCTACTTGACCTTCTGGGTTCTTGAATTGCAGTAGCCACTTCAAGGCTGCGTGATCAGTTCGCAGTAAAAACTGTCTGCCGATGAGATATTTGTTGAAATGTTGTAGCGTCTTCACAACAGCCAAGAGTTCTCTTCTTGTCACACAGTAGTTTCTCTCTGGCTTGGATAAAGATTTGCTGAAATATGCAATAACAACTTCTCTTTCACCCTGTTTTTGGGATAACACTCCTCCAATGGCCGTGTTGCTTGCGTCCGTGTCGACTATAAACTGACCTTCAGCTTGTGGATACCCCAGGATTGGTGTTTCACACAGATGTTTCTTCAGTTTCTGGAAAGAATCTTCGCAAGTCCCATCCCAACTAAATTGTCGTTTATCTTCTGTCAGCCGATGTAATGGCTTGGCTATCTCTGAGAATCCCTTGACAAAACGCCTATAGTATGAGCATAGGCCGAGGAATGCCCGCACTTCGGTTTTGTCCTTAGGGGTAGGCCATTTCTGAACTGCCTCCAGTTTCTCCGGGTCGTATCTGGTTTTCATGTTCTCACTTGACTGTAATCCATTTTCCCGAACCAAGGCGTGTATATAGCGCATTTTTTCCTTTAAATCACAGACATAGTCTTGTACGGTCTCTGGTTCCTCTGGTGACCCTCCTGTCAATAGGTCTACTGGTATTCGTAGTTCTCTACCGTAATTGACATACGCCGGGGTAGCTTTTATGCTCTCATGCTCGGCGGTTCGGTACGACAGAAGGAAGAGTGGTATATACTTGTCCCAATCCTTTTGTTTGTCGTCTACCACTTTCGCCAAATGCCTCTCAAGGGTCGAAAACCGGGTACGCGAACTTACCAGAACTATCCGTCCCGGCTGATCACTTCCGCGCACGTTGGGGAGATTCGAGAAAGGAACGTTCTGGAACGTCTCGGCTCATATAAATAGCCGTAGAGAGGCGCCGGAGTTGAGTTCAGTTCGAGCAACCGTCGAGGCGACTTCGAAGCGAAACCTAGTGATCAAAAGTGCTACCAGTGAAACCTACGACTTGGCTACGACCTAGGACATTGTGAGTGCTTAGTGTTTGGACCTAGTGCTTTGTAGTGCTAGTGAATAAAGTCTTTCAAGGAGTCAGCAGGTCTTTCTTTCCAAATCCAGCGCACCCTAGCACATAATAATATTTTTTTTATTAAATATACACTTGTATTATAGTATGACAAACAAGCTATAATTTATTTATATTAAGAAAAATTAAACCGACTTCATTATACCGAACTAAAGAATAATTGAAAAGGGAAACTGTACGTATTATCTTGAGAACTGATTTTGATGAAATCTTTACTGTGCCTTAAGTTAAAGTAATGTAAGCAAATAAAAAATGAATGGTCACAATCCAATTTAAAGTTTCCTAGAAATGTGTGGACAAACCTACATATCTAAAATCTAAAATTTTGTATATTTGTTTGGAAGCCTTGAATATTTTACGATCCAAATCATATTTATTACATGCCTACTTATGTATTGAATTGCTAAACTTTTTTTGAAGTTGGTTAAAATACCTACCTACAAACGCAAGCGAAGCGGGGATGTTTTTTTTGTAAATTCTTTTATTGGATTTAGAGGATAGGTAAGGTACGTATTTGTATCTACACTTAAATTCCCATAGATAGTATAAGTATGCCAATATTTACCTAGGTATGCTAATAATAGCCATGTTAGCGTCTATCGGAAGTTATTTTTATGGTCAATGACCGTATAAAATATAACTATCCAATAGTTAATATAATACGCTATCCGATTTACTATTAAGATAATATATTATTATGACTAAAATAGGGCTCCTCCCAGAATGTTACAAATATATACCTAGAGGAAGGTAAATGTTAAGGTAAACGGCCCCTAATACAGATATTCCCAGTGCAAGGATGATAAATTATTCAATGCACGCAGTCGGACGATTTTATAAAGCCATAAACAGATACATTGCGTGACGGCCGGCACTCTTAGAGCGTTGCCACAACGTGCGTTGCGGCGTTGTGGTGTTGTCAGATATATATTTTGTATATCTAGATAGATAATAGACTATTACCAACAAATCTCATTTAAGAGTATTGAATTTTATAAATTACAATAAATACAACAATTGCTCTATAGAATAGAATATTGAAGCGTGTAAACTACAAGGTCAAAATTTTTCCATAAATCGCTTAAGGGAAAAATAAGTTAAAATAAGTTTGAAGTTTGTATCTAAGTACATAGTTAAAGATCAGTTAACAGAAACATCAAAAGAAGAATTTTTTATTCTCAATGCAATTTAATCACATTGTTTAATTTTTATAATGGTTGACAACACAGAGTGAACATAGAGTAGCACAGATAGTAAATGTCCTGAAAATATTAAATATATCCTACTTAACATGGTGAATAATATAATGTTCATGTATTGAACAATGTCCGTTGTGATTTTGACAAATAACTGCGGCACACAATAATTTGTGCCACCTGCTAATTTGTTTGACTATCACTTCGTTGCGGTGCCGCACAGCGCCGTGTGGCATTGCTCTTACATGGTAAGGTCGGTGACAGAGCGACGCGCGTAAAACTGACCGCGTGTCTGTGAAACATTACTAATACTTAGGCTGAAATCAAAAGAGAGTGCTGTCCCTATATGAAGATTCAAGACTGACTTAAACCGAGACAGATTTATATCAGAAAACATTTGTGTCTCGTTTAGAGGCAGTTACAAGACAGATTTGAACGCACACTTTATTGAATTCAACTGGAGACAGGTGTATAAATCACACTCTTATCTACTTTGCTCAAATTCAGTGTAAAGAGTTAAAATAAGACAGATATATTATATGTCAGGGCATATTAAAATAAACTTGAGATATATTATAATGACGATTCCATGTAGTAATTACTAAAAGAACATTGTAAAAGTCATGAAAACATCGATGAGAAATTCCAACGCTGAGGTACTCAAAATCATTTACTGAATACCGGGTTTCAATTTTCGTTAACATGTTCCTAACATCCTGTATAAATCGCAGCCTGATACAATCTCGGACTCGGCAGAAATGCTCACGCCGACCATCTCATCGCTCTGTTACCTCCTCGAGACTGCGATCAGACGGACGTCTACACTCTAAAGATCGTCGTTCACTTATCAATCTGGCACCCGACCAGCAACTATATAGTCCATACCACGAAACGAGCTCTCAAAGGAAATTTCCCTTCATTCATTGCGCTCATTGGTTAATGCGCTTGAATACATGCCGGATTCTTCTCAGTGTGTTCATAGATCTTGCAGTGGTTGGTTGTGCGTGTTAGTAAAAAAAATATCTAATATTGTCTGTGTGTGTGTAATGAGTGAGAGAACGTTAAATAAGCCCTTTTCCGTCAATGGAAAAATTTGTAAAAAATAAAAAATAATATTCTATCAAAAAGTTGTTTTTATAAAAAAAATATGGCGCATCATGACATGCAAGTATAGGAATCTAGGAGTTCGACTCGTGGCATGAATTATAAAGGACGATGCTTTGGCACCCATCGATAAATATAATATGTAATAGGTAGCTAGTACGTATATATCGATGTCGGCACGCGTTGACCACGGGGCGTCGGGAGAAAACCACAGCGAGAGCCACCCGTCAACGAGTGGACGCGGATTGAAGAGGCGGTGCTGGTCGGGGACTGGGTTGATAAGTGAGCGACGACCTTAATCGAATGCGCATGGCGCCCAGTCATATTTCAGATGATTACGCTCTTATCTACAGGCATTAGTGGCCTCGGCTAATTTTAGCATTGCGCCGGCTCGTTGACCTGTCGATTTGCAATAGGTACCTATCCAGTTAAACGTTTGTAATTGACTGCGAAACGGTTAAATTCATACTAGTTTCGATGTTAATGTTGACAAGGAAATGGTAGAGTATAGTTATGTTTCCTGATTCTAATAATGTCTGATAAAATAATTACACAAAAAACTTAATTACTAAGATATAGATTTGGTATGTCTGGTGCAATTATTAGAATAGAATTTAATAATTTTTTATCCAAATAAACTTTTACAAAGTGCTTTCGAATATTAAAGAACAGTATTTTAAAATAAAATCAAAATAAAGTTCCCTTGGGAACTCTTTAATTTTCTGTGATAAAATGTAGTCTATGTACCTATTAATCCCAGGTATGAGCTATCTCCATTCCAAATTTCAACCAAATCCGTCTAGTAGCTTTTGCACGAAAGAGATACACACACAACAAACGCATACACATACAAACTTTCGCCTTTATAATATTAGTGTGACGTGACTACAAGATCCGTGAGTATACAATAGGTACACCTAAAGCGGAGCTTCATCGCGGTGCCTGTTGCACCACGCTTAATGAGTCGTCTTGTGACAGAAGAGTTTATAATTGGCGAGCGTTGCAGTCGCATAAAAACGTGACAAACGGTGAGTTCGCAAGCGCGAGTCGGTCCGCGAACTCTCGCCCGATGTAATATCAATTTATTCTTCGGCCTTGGCACAGAACCGTGTTAGTTTCTCTCGGCTGAATGGGGGCGCTGGTTTTGTTCATAGCCACAGTTATTAGTGTGATTGTAGGGAAACGTGTATTTGCAACAGTCCACTTAACGTCTCAGCAACAAATGGACATGTTACATCCTAAAATAATGTCTAAGAATTGCTGAAACTCCGCCGATGACCATGGCCGTCTTATGTCACACACAAATAAGTATGCATGGGGACTCCAACTCTGAATATTTTTTTCTACAAACAACTTTTTGTGGACACTAAGGCTGAAATCTTCAGACAACACTCTCATTCAGCTCAGACTCAAGACAGTGTTAAAACTTGACAGATTTATGTCAGAGCATATTTGTGTCTCCCTTTAACCTCTATCTTGAGCCTGAGCTAAGTCAGAGCACGCTCTATAGATCTCAGCATATAACAGACTTAACTTATCAAAATAAAACTACGAGAGCTACGAAGCTGAACACAGTACTGTTTCGTAGTCCTAACTATACGCTATGTGAGACTACCCGTTTTCAATAAACCCCTAACTTTTACGGGCTACCTAAGCTAAGTTTTGTGATGCTTTCTGCCAATTTCGTTTTCACGAATCTTTAGAGAACACCTAAAGGTGGAAATGATATTGGGTAAGGGGCTTAGGGGCTTCCTACATAATAAGTGTAAAACCTAAATCTTGGCTTTTTTTTTTTTTTTTTATTCTATGACAAGATAGCCCTTGACTGCGATCTCACCTGATGGTAAGTGACGATGCAGTTTAAGATGGTAGCGGGCTAACTTGGAAGGGGTATAGCAGTGTAAATTCAACCCATACCCCTAATCGGTTTCTACACGCCATCGTGCCGGAACGCTATATCGCTTGGCGGCGCGTTTTTGACGGTAGGGTGGTAACTAGCCACGGCCAAAGCCTCCCACCAGACCAGACCAGAGACAATTTAGAAATAATAAATTACTAAATTGCCCCCGCCGGGAATCGAACCCGAGACCTCCCAGTTATAAGACCACAGCGCTCACCACTGCGCCAGGGAGGTCGTCAAAAATAAGATAGATAATATTTAAGCAGCCCAGCATTACTTTCCAGTAGAGGTCTTTTGTTATTATGATAGTAGGTACAGACACAATATATGGATATATTCGCGAAAAGCATTCCAGCTTAGAGTATAGATATCGAATAGGCACGACCTTTTTAATTGATGTAAGTAAAGTCTTTGTTCGTGAATTTATCACGCAACGCCGCTTCAAAGTAAAATACAGTGAACTTTACAAGAATAGACCTTGTATTGCAGAGAAAGCAAATGAATTATCGAAAATGAATTTGCATTGACATTACAAGACTAAAATAGTTCAACATTTAAAATGAAATTATTTTTCGAACCCAATCACATAGATAAGTAATACCTATTATTTTAAATTGCAAAAATACTCGTAAGTCTGTCTAGGAGGTATATTATTATAATATAGTTGTTGGCGCCAAGCTACCAGCGATCAACGCCCGGTCCACGGGGCCCATAGCGTGGATGTAAAGGCCGCTGGGAGACTTGGCCGCTGGAGGGATTTGCTCCAACGAGGGACCCAAACTGTCCCTGCCGGTCGTCTTTAGGGTGACACACTAGTTGACGCTGACTTCACGGTCACAAAATAACACCTAACCTACAAGTACACACTTAATTCTAACCTTACATTTAGTTCCAAGGGTTTCGCTTGGGGCTCTGACTTGTGTGTAAATGTGTGAGTAATGTATGTTATATAGGTATGTATGGTCTGCAGGAGCCACGTTGAGAGTACGTTCCAGGGGGGCGTTTCCACGTGCTGGATGCCAATGTCACAAGTCACAAATGTTCACTAACAACTTAAAGCTAGTAGCAATTACTGCAAATAGTACAAAGTTCCACCAATCAATCTATTCAACACAAACAAAAAACTGTCTCGCGTGGCGCGGGCCAAGGCGCACACGCAGCCAAAGAGACGCAAAATCAAGAAGCGACCACCTTGTCCAACGGCGGATTGACAAGTCATTACAAAGACAAAAACGGAATGACAAGTGACATTTTCGTAAATCGAACAAATTTTAAATGTCAAATGTCAAACGTCATGGATTTAACATCGAGGTAGGTACATTAGGGACGCGCGCCAGGTTCGTGCGCGAACACCCCCGCCTGTGGACTCCTGGACTGGAGTCCACCAACAAATGGTAACTGGCTATGGTAGACGCGGCTTGTTGCAAAACCGAATCTCCAATCATAACCTCGGTGACTCTGGAAACCCTGCCGGACCCATATAGCAATTTAACAATGCGTCCTTGACGCCAATATCAAAGTACAAATCAAATCTTAAACTACAAGATCAGCCAACTTGGGCGGTTGGGTCGGACAAGGGCAGAGAAGCCGAGAATGGAGGATCGTCTCCATTCCACAAACACGGCGGCGCATCATTTCAAAAATACAATAATTTCGCCAATAAACGCGACGGAGATGCGCCTTCGCAAACTTACAAATAACCGCACTTAAATTATGCTTATTACTAAACAAATACAAAAGGTAAACAAATCAATTAAAAGTTAAACAAACCTAAAAGCAAAATTAGTACAAATAAAAACAAATCAATGTTAATTCTAAACAAACTCAAATCTACAATATCTACAAACAAACAAATCAGTTCAAAATCTTAAATCTGTTGGTTCTCTCGCAACTGGTGCCACAGTACGTTAGGTACGTCCGGACTAGGTCGGGCGATCCTCTCTGAGAGGATGAACAGACATTCAGTCCTTGCAAGGTTCAAGTGGCCAGGATACGTCCGGGAGAAGGCACTTATAATCGATAGCGTAGTGGTGGCCTTCCAATATTAACAAGCAACAATGTAGCTGCGAAGCGTACGGCGGTCTGTCGAGTCCAGGTTGACGCTACGCAACATGGTGTCAATCACCAACATCGACAAGGTCACCCTTGTTAAGAAGCAACCACGGGGACAAGCCTCACAGGGCGGCAGGGAGCCCCACTATCGAAATTCAATTCACAGTCTCAACATCAGACCCAAGATCGTATATTTAAACAAAAGCGCCATGCGCTTATATACCTCTCCGCGTTCGAGCGGTAGACAAACTAATGTATATCCAAATTGCATTCAAGTTCCGTTGCGTGTAGCACGCCGGAGAAACAAGTGCCGTAAGCGCAGCCAGGCCTACTCACATCCGAGAGGCAATAAGGGATAAGCAAGAAGCGAAACTCCCGTTCATGTGACGGTCAATATTATTTACATGGGGAGGTCGCATCCCAGGGTGGAGGAGACATCTCCTCGACCCACAAAAGATCGTCGGACCATGTCCGAGAATGATATACTCGCTGCTTAGGTCTAATCCACCATCGATGTGGAAGTTGGGTACAAGTCGGATCCAACCAAACTCCAACATGGTAGACGTAGTCGATAGCCCATTCGACTTCAAAGCCTAAAAGCATCCAACAAGCACCTGACATTGTCGGGCCCGACATGTCGGGACCCAACACCAAGAACGTGCGGGTGCGGACCGATTGATCGGCAAGTCAAACCGATTCACAATTAGAACCGCAGTGTCAGTCACTGGACCTGCGGGGGGTGACTCAAATATCAACAAGCATGGTCACCCTAGGCAAAACCAAGATTTACCTCAAATAGGTAAAGCATCAACTAACTATTCTCTGCGAGTCAAAGATCCAAATGGACTCCCAGAGACCCGAGGCTTCCCACCAAACAACAAACAATGCAACACAACAGTGCTAACCCGAATGCAATTAGGCTCAAGGTAACACAACTTCGGGTAGCACATCCTCACCGAGCCAGTCGGCCAAAATCTATCTGAATGCGGACTGATCAAGGCAGGTGAGGTGACTGTGGTGGGGGCCGGGGCGGCGACTACTTAGTACTGACCGCCACCCTCATCCCGCCGGTCATCTGACCGGGGGGTCTCAAATCGGGACTGCAATGTGGCTTCCATAACCGGGGGGGACGTAACCCCATACCGATGGCCACAAGCGTCGCACCTCGGGGTCAAAACGGGTCGAAAGCGGGGTACCCCATAATACCCCCGTCGACCCCTCCGAGGTCGGGGTCCATGCCGCGGTCGCTTCCGGAGCGGCGGCCGGGCAGAGGCCAGCCTCGCATTCAAACTTTTATCAGATTGACGTGAGGGGGAGGAAACCCGCTCACGCGTGGGCGGACAATCAAGTCGCGGCCGCTTACAGAGCGGCGGCGTACTGCGAGCAGGCCGGGCAGGTACCTGCGTCGCGGCCAAACCCCTATCAAACTGGTGTGAGGGGGTAGGGACCCGCTCACGAGGGGGTGAGGCACCAAAACGGGGGGGCGAACCCCGGTCAATCTCAAATGTGGAAGATTCCACAGACGACCGCTCAATGGTTACTGTGGTGTGGTCAGGATGAGCGCCCCCGCCCGTGCGGGGAGTGCGCTCCTGCAATTCAAGATCCTGACGGACAACACTAATTTCGTTGGGGCACACAACATCCCAATCGTCGCCCGGACAAGGTGGGCGAGGCAGGTGAAACTGGGAGTCCTGCCCTACAGTTTCCCTGAGCCTGTGCAATTCAGTTGCGCGCAATTTAGTTGCGGGCAATTCAGTTGCGGGCAATTCAGTTGCGGGCAATTCAGTTGTTGGCAACGTGTCCAACAACGCCGGCACTGGAGGGGGTTGGTGAAGAGACGTCGTGGGCGGAACCAATCGAGCCTCTGTCTTAAACCTATAGACCGCCTCCACAATATAGTCAGTCAATTCAAATACCTGGTCGTATTTCTTATCAACCGAACTCAACAATTCAGGCGGCAATTCCAATTTGAGCAGCTCCAAATAAAGGTGCTCGAAGGCGGCCTGTCTGGTCACGACCTGGTCAGCTAGCTGCTGCCGGACGGCAACCCTCAGGTCGCGGTCTATCAATGCGGCAGCGGTCGTAGCCCAGCGGAGCACCGACCAAATCAAATCTATCGCACGCTCAAAACACAATTAATAACAATACCGCACAACAAACAATACAAACAATACAACATAATTAATAATATCAACAACAAGGTGTATACAATAATTACAATAATTAAATTTAAACTAAGTCTCTTAACTTAGCATGTAGGAGTACTTGTTCCAATTAAATTTAGTTATTAAGCAAACAAACAAATCAAAATACAAATATAGGTATGCGGTCAATCAAAATTCAAGGGTGTGCGATCACCTTAACAGTTCAGGCAAAAGAATCAAGTTTATCCATTTTACAAAATTGAACTTGGCAAAACTCAAGTAATTCAAACCAACACAAAATAGATTAGAATCTGAACTTAATGGGTAATATCTACCAATTGGCCAAGTTTTATAAGTTTTAATATAATGTAAAACTCAATTGTTTAAATGATATTCAATTTTCAAATTGATAAGTACATCAGACACAAACTGAATCTTCAAATGGGTATGTCTATGTGTATATGACCTGATTCAACTAAATTCAAACAATTACAACCGATTATTAACAAGAACAAACAAATTAGCATTTAGGTACGGCTAAACAAAACTCAAAATCAGCGGCACCATATTCCACTCAACTAATTAATCAAATTACAATAAATTCTCTCATCTATTATCCACCGTGCTCAACAAAATAGCTTGACCCTTTGCAATTGAATACAATTATACAGACAAGAATTAACCAATATGAGTCAGAACTATGAACACAACATAGGTAGATTATAAATTTAATTGAGAAAACTATAGTCCAATGCTATCAACTAACTTAAATAATTAAGTTTAAATTCAACTTACTCTAGCCTGCAGAAGTACCCATAGACAATCAATCAATATGATAATACAAAGTTGCATAGTTTGTTACCGCCTTAAGGGACAACAAAAACTTTCAACAAAATGTTGTTCAACAAAGCATCACAACAGAACTTTCAACAAAATGTTGCTCAACAAAGTATGCAACTACCCTTAACAAACCATAGAGTTTTCTGGATTTCAACTGGAACCAAAACTAAATTATCAAAAGTTCAATTATCAAACAAAATGAGTCCACAAAATGGATAGACTACTTCTCCATGACTCAATCAATTGGTTCCAATCAAAATTAAGCAATTAATCTTTACAAGGGACGGCCAAACAGAATAGACTGTCAGCGGTACCGTTCAAACCAAAGTTAGTTTACAATTAGCAAGATAATACAAAATGTCAGCGTAAGGCTAGCGGGCCACGCTAATCAATCTCAGAGAACCACGCTCTGCTACCAAAAATGTTGACGCCAAGCCTATCAGCGTTCAAGGCGTCCATGGGGCCCATCAGCATGGAGTTGAAGGCCGCTGAGAGGAATGGCCGGTGGAGAGATTTGATCCACCGAGGGACCCAAACTGTCCCTGCCGGTCGTCTTTAGGGTGACACACTAGTTGACGCTGACTTCACGGTCACAAAATAACACCTAACCTACAAGTACACACTTAATTCTAACCTTACATTTAGTTCCAAGGGTTTCGCTTGGGGCTCTGACTTGTGTGTAAATGTGTGAGTAATGTATGTTATATAGGTATGTATGGTCTGCAGGAGCCACGTTGAGAGTACGTTCCAGGGGGGCGTTTCCACGTGCTGGATGCCAATGTCACAAGTCACAAATGTTCACTAACAACTTAAAGCTAGTAGCAATTACTGCAAATAGTACAAAGTTCCACCAATCAATCTATTCAACACAAACAAAAAACTGTCTCGCGTGGCGCGGGCCAAGGCGCACACGCAGCCAAAGAGACGCAAAATCAAGAAGCGACCACCTTGTCCAACGGCGGATTGACAAGTCATTACAAAGACAAAAACGGAATGACAAGTGACATTTTCGTAAATCGAACAAATTTTAAATGTCAAATGTCAAACGTCATGGATTTAACATCGAGGTAGGTACATTAGGGACGCGCGCCAGGTTCGTGCGCGAACAATAGTCAAAAAATCAATAAATCAAATCGCTACCATAATTTTGAAATGAACTTTTTATATCGAATATGCTTAAAAAATTCAGCTATAGGCTATAAGCATTGTATACCGACACCTGCAAGGAAAAACATCGTAACTGACTTTTTAGCGAAGCGAGTTACGATGTTTTTCCTTGCAGGTGTCGATATATAAGTCAGTTACAATGAGATTCACCTCGTTTCTGTAGTAATATTCATTTTATGGACCGGCACAACTTGGCACGATGACCCGAATAGGTATTCGATTCAGCGCAAACTATGTGGCCACATCGACGCTTAGATTTTACATGAACATATTGAGGGCGTAAGCCCCAGACTATTTCCGTGAATAACTAAATATAACTGCCTTGTTGGACTAGTGGTTAACAAGTTCGATTGCAGATGACGAGGATTTGATTCCCGGATCGGGCCATAAAATGGATTGGGTTTTTCTGTCAATAAATTCTTAGTACTAGCCCGGAGTTAGGAAATTGGCGGTGAATCACCCCCGTGCTTCGGAGAGCACGTATAGCTGTCGGTCCTGCGCCTGATCTCTCTCCGATCGTGTCGGATTTCCGTCTCGACTCGCACTTAGCTGATTTTTTTTTAAATTAACTGTAGGTTTACATAATAGGGGTTGCTCACCTCAGTGTAGAGAACGTGCAGCGCAAGTGTGAGCTAGTCGGTAGCCTGTGATGTACGCCGCATGGTGCTGGCAGTTTTGTGCCTCATGTCACTCATGCATTAGCTATGGCACATCCGCCTCATGATCTGAAAAAAAGTTAAACAATTAAATGTAACCTATGTACTTATACAAAAATTTTAAGTTTAACTTATACAAAACTAGATGATGCCCGCGATTTACTTTCGTTTTAATCCCGCGGGAACTCTCTTATTTCCCGGATTAAAAAGTAGCCTATGTGGTATTCCAGACTACAAACTATCTCTGTGCCCAGCTAAATCGGTTCAGTCGTTGCGACGTGATTGAGTAACAAACATCCAAACTTACACAATTATAACATACTCGTCCAAACTTAATAGTCCCATTCCTATGAATATTTAAACGTCGTGATGTTTTTAGTTAAAGGATAAAATAAAACAAAAGATAAATATAATCCACATCTTTTTCTGGATTCTCTAATGAAGTAAGAAAAATTTGCCTCGTGCGGCTGCACTCGGCTGGAATGTGCAATCGCCATTTAATTTTACTTTAACAAAAAATCGTACCCAGAGCTTAGCGACCTTTTAGTTTTATAGAAGTCAATGAATGCATATAGAATTGTAAAATTATTCAAAAAACTGCATCAATCACATATCCAGCTTTGCATAAAAAGATTTGCTAATTGGCAAGGCACTGTAATAAAATTGCAATTTAATTACAGGCAGTCAACTTTTTAAGAATAATAGTGTTCTATGAAGCGTCCTTATATTATTATTTCGGCAAAATCTTTAACGAAAGGTCAAAATATACGTAATAGGTCGCTAAGATGTTTGACTAAAGGATGTGTTCAAATAGGCGTAAAATTAATTATTTTTGATTAACTGAAATCACCTTTTAACTTACGAGTATGTACCTATTTGGTAGTTACGAATAAATATAAATAGGAATAAAACTATTATGAGATACTAGAATGTTATCTTTAGGTATGTACTCCAGGAGTACACTCTGTTTAATCTCGATATATTTTTATGGCTATCACTTATTAACGAGGTGGATAATAAATTTATAAATGTTCTAAGTTAGGTAATTAATGAACGATTCGGTGAATGTTGGAGTTGTTATGTCAAATGTCATCCAACCGGTTTGGTTTAATATCGACTGCGCCTCTTTAAAGGTATGCGAGATGATATAATTGCCAAGATATTCGTTTTATTGACAAAATCATGTGCTCTCAGACAATGTGAAATGTCGAACGAGTAGTGCTTAACACATTACACAAGGTTAAATGATCGTAACATTCAATTGGAATGCGTGCTTTTAAATTGGTTAGCTTAGATCGAAAGTAGTAGGTACTTGTTTTTATACTTTACTTGTTGTTTAATTATGATTTACTAGTTGATGCCCGCGGCTTCACTCGCGTGGATTTAGTTTTTTAAAAATCCCGCGGGATCTCATTGATTTTCCGAGATAAAAAGTAGCCCATGTCACCATGTCATGCAAAAAATCACGGCGATCCGTAGCTCTGTTGCAGCGTTATTGAAGGACAAACCAACAAACAAACACACTTCTGCACTTATAATATTAGTAAGGATACTTACAGTAGATTTTGAAGTTACTGTATTGAATGTAAAGTTTGAGATAAGTAAAGGCTGTATTGAAAGAACTTATTTAATCCTTACTGATATCATAAATGCGAAAATGTTTTTATTGGTTTGTCTTTCAATTACGGTGCAATAGAGCTACGGATCGATGTGAATTTTCATTTGGATATAGTTGAAAACCTGGATATACCTAATCTGGAAAATAAAAAAGTTTCCGTAGTATTTTAAAAACTAAATCCACGCGAACGAAGTCGTGGGCATCAGCTAGTAATTTATGCAGTAGCTTTTTATCTATGTTGCTGTAGATATTTAATAGATTTTTGAATTTATTGGCTTAATTGATATTTCCATTAAACTTTGGTTAAGAAGTGACCTGTATTATATTAATTGAATTCTATTGTTACGCTTTTTAAGATAGATCTTATCGCTATTTACATAATCGTATCTGACAGAGATCTAAAACAAGCAAAACTGACACTCAATAATTAAATCAAGTGTATAATTATTGAAAGCGTGTCTCAATTTTTAGGGTTCCGTACCCAAATAGCCCCAACGGGACAATACTACTTGTCGGTGATAATGCACGACACACGAGGGCCTGATTAGCAGGTCCTCAACAAGTATTCAGGTGAGAAAGAAAACTGCCCTTTGTGGTGTTGTCCAGCAGAGTGTACTGGTTTTATTTTAAATTTGCTTATATAGTACATAGGTGACAGTGACATGAACGCAATGTATAAATCTGACGAATTGATGATTATTGTCACTGTCATTACATTGAAATAGTTTTACTTAAGGAAAATGAGTAGGTAGTAGACAATCAGTCTAATTCAGCTAATTCAGCTGTTGGCGTAGACACTACTAAGTCTCCACTGTTAGTTCATCTGTTTATCAGCGTACCATGCGCAGCGTGAAATTATCAAACTGCGTTGATAATTTCACGCTGCGCATTGGCTGTGTATTGCTACTATAACAGCAAACAATAAAAAATAAAATTAACGAGGATCCCATAAAATAAACTGCTCAGTGCATTGTTAATAGCTGGTGTTAAATCTTGTAAAATGGTACGGAACCCTTCTTGCGCGGATACGTCTCACTCTTGGCAGGTTTTTGGTAAGTAGTCCGCGGCGCAAAAACTGTCCCAAGGCGGCCGCGGGGTCGCGCAGTGCACGCCTGTAACCTAGATTGGGTGGTGTTAGACCGGAGGCATTGTAACCGACAGAGTTTGAACCACATTGTAGCCACGTATTTGGTGGACTCTCTCTCTGATGTATAGCGTTATCTCTCTCGACGGAGTGATACAGCTTTCAGGAGTTTTCCTAGGTATCGGTCCTGTTTTCGAATCCCTAAGCATCATGCAAACTTGACAGCAAACTTGATCGTATGTGGCCTCCCTTAGCTATATTGACGTGGCGGAAGTGCAAGAGACCAGTTAGTAGGATTGCCGAAATCGCGTGGGAATATTAGAGAACGCGTGTGATATATTCATAGATCTTTGCTTTAGAACAGGCACTAGGTTTGTTTTTTTCTCTTCAGCATGCAGCGACTTTGTTTAAGGTTTTTTAATTCCCTCGAGAACTCTCTTATTTTCCGGGATAATTGCTACTTTTTCACCGATGAACCATTTCATTTTTCATGCATTGATCTTGGTGGTACACAATGAAAGTGAAATACAAGAAATACAAAATCGCGGAAACCAAACCTCGTGAAATGTGGGTTAGAAAATTTACAACACCTACTTGTGAGCCATTGTCAGCTAGATGTTAATGTCGATGTGTTGTCTCTACTTAACAAACAAATAACATTTCAAGATATTATGATAATGGATTCAAGAATGCATATAGGTACCTACTTCTTTTTTTACGTTTTCAAATGCATGAAGTTTGAATATACCTACATATTCGTTGCTAATATAGTATGCCTGTATTGCTGGTCATAAAGAGACTGTATATCTTTTTAACTGCCTCATTGGTCTAGTGGTTAGCAAGTTCGACTACGGATGACGAGGTTCCGGGTTCGATTCCCGGGTCTTCTGTTAAGAAATTGTCAGTAGATACTAGCCCGGAGTTAGGAAGTCGGGGGTGAGGCACCCCCATACCTCGGAGAGAACGTAAAGCTGTCGGTCCTGCGCCTGATCTCTTTCTGGTCGTGTTGGATTTTGAGTCCCATCGGACTATGAGAGTGAGGGAATAGAGAGTGCACCTGTGTTTACGCGCATACTTGTGCACTATAATATCTCGCGCGCAGATGGCTAATCTCTGTAGAGATTGGCCGCCGTGGCCGGATTCGGTTGGGAGGACTTTAGTATGGCTGTAGGATAAGTAATAGCACACTAACCTTACTCTGTGACTATAGCATAGCAAAGCATGTTTTTAGAATAACTATAAACTGTGTAGTGTGCGTATGATGTAAGTTTTTAATCTGTTTAGCCATGTACCCATAAAGTTTTGCAAAATTGATTTTTATATAATTTTTTCAATTACCTTGTTACGTCAAGGTTTCTCATATTACGACGATTATGATCAATAAAACCTACTTCAACTGGGTGCATATACAGTTATAAAACACAATTATCAATTATTCCCATTAGTGGAGCGAATCGCAGTAATTTTGAAACTATGATTCGATGATTGAATATTATTTTAGCCCGAACCTTGAGGAAAATGATTGGGGCTCTGTTGTACATGTTCAAAAACTTGCTGATGTTCCGCGTTACACGCAGCGAGTTAACAATACGTTATAAATCTCATAATTGTATTACAAACGACTAAGATAATTTATTAAGTATTCTTTTAATTCCACTATAATGAATAGGTGTTAAAAAACTATAATCTTCTTATATTGTGTAAATATCTTAATTTTGGTTTCGTTTTGTTAAGACGAAGAAACAAGTGAAGTGTTGTGAAGTGAAGAATGAATATGTTAATTACGCTTCACAACAAATCTTAACCGAAAGATCTGGGAGGCCACCAACCAAGAATATCAACAAAACCCAAAGTATTTGAAAGTATCAATGAAATGCTTAACATATCATCAATTAACATAGGTAGGTTATTTATCTGAATGCCCATAATATTTTCCTCAGCTGTAGAAGTCCTGATGCTCGATAATACCTTATAACTAATGATAATTACTGAGGTATAATTTTCTAATTAAAATTAAAATCACACGTCATACGTGGATTGGTTTTTTGTTATCCGTTCACTGTATGCACGTCCGGCATTTATAAATGTGTCGAGTAAGTGGATCTAGAAAAACCTGGTCTTAATAATACAAAAAAAAAAAAATCCCAGAGCTGTATCCGTAAGGCGACATTCTATTCAACTGCCTTGCATTCAGTTCGTGTTCTGGCGAATTATTAATATTTTAAACGATCGCATTAGACACGCGTAAATGACATACCGAAAACTATACAAATAAATAAATAATTTATAGGTAATAAGCAATAATAAAATATTAGTAAGTCTATATATAGACTTTATAGTAGAAATATTTATAGTGCCTGTAAATAAGTAATAGGTATATTATATGCATACCAACTTCATCAATGCAGAGTCGTATAATAAACGAATAAATTTGACGTTCTGACAGTATTTGCACGAATCTGTCAAGACGTAAGTCTTCTTACTTACAAAAACTTCATTCGTCACTTAAAGTTTACTTGGAGATAGTGAAATAGCCCATTGACCAACGAATAACAACATCTGAACTCTTAGGCTGAAATCTATAGACCGCAATCTCACTCAGTTCACACACAAGACAAAGTTAAACGAGACAGATTTGTCAGAGCATATTTGTGTCTCCTTTTAACCTCTATCTTGAGTCTGAGCTGAGTCAGAGCACGCTCTATAGAGCAGTAGAGCCATATCTCATTAGGATGCCATAGCAGCGACGCCAGCAGCGCCGCCAAAACAAGCACACGGGCCGCTCGGGCTGGCGGTAACGCCAAGTCATCGCCAAGTGAAGTAGGGTTACCTAAATACGTTGTATGTATTATAAATTTGACACATTTTTACTGCCGGCGCTGCCGGCGACGATGGCATGCCATCCTAATGAGATAGGGCCCTTATACAGTTACAGTTTACAGCAATTTTGGACTCATTAAAGTGCAATATAATCTAATCTATTAATAAAGATAGACATTAGGGTCCTAAGCTACAGGATGGCGACCTCGCACAGTAAGTCGTAACGCATTGTTAGCAGACAAAAAAGTTGTGACAGACAGTGTTAGAGCGATGACATCAGACAGGTTGCAGGAAGCTTGATCCAGACAGCGAAAGACAACTTCAACAAGAGATATTTCCAGCAGTGGACATAATATATTGACGAGGAAACAGATTACGCATTGTCATAAACAATGAAATGAATACCCAGTTGAACTAGACACACTCCGCGCACAATGGTTGTCGTGGGAAAGGCGATGGCATTTGCGCGGCGGCGCGTCTGGCGTTGGCGTCTCATCTTCGGTTACCTAACGTCTATACGTAAGCGAGACGAGGTGTGACCTGGCCAAACCATAGAGTTTGGAAGATCATAGAGTTTCCTTGATTCAAATTCGATATAATGACAACAACACAACATATATCCGTGATATGGTCAATGTATGAATGCAAATCTTGTTGTTTGTGCTAAAAATGTAATATACCTATTTAGTTTAAAATCTTGTCTTATCTTCTGTAGCAAATAAACATAATAATATTAGATATGTTAAAAATACGAGTATTTTAAAATCAAAGCATCATATATATACATACATAGAGTGTGTACTTACTAAAGCTAAGTGGCGATGAAAGGGCCGCGGAGTAATGACGTTATCGACTCATGTCGTCGTGATAAAATTATAGCGTAAACTTTTTTGATCTACTAAGCATATCTTTGCTTCGTGCCACTTGCGTGGACAGAAACCCTAAGGTTATTTAATATTTTAAAGTAAAGTTTAAAATCTAACAGTTATAGCACTATGAATTATTTAATATCTAATCTTTAATTAATAAGTTTCAGGTTTTCGTTCCTATTAAGTTTCTTTCCTATTTCGATTTAATTAAGATTTGCATATTCTGTAAGATTCATAGCTCTACAGACTTTGTCAAGGCGGGAATAAACTTGCGAAAACACGACCAGTAGCACCGGATTCCGTTAAATGTTATACGGCCTCATAAATAAAGTTTTTTGAAATATCAGACGATTTGATTGGTGGCTGCCGTGGCCCAAATGCGAAAAGAAATGTTTTCTCAAGCAGACACTGTGACAAGTCAGAAATCGGATAGAGACACTAGTATAACTTCTTAAAATCTGTCAATTAGTATGGACGGAAAAACAATGAAAAAAAAATATATCCTTTTTAAGGTTCCGTAGTAAAACTTAAAATTTCGAAAAGTCCGTTCGTGCCCTACACGTAAAGGGGGAATGATATTTTTTTTAACTCGTCTATCCCACTGTGTGGGGTATCGCTGGAAAAGTCTTTCAAAAATATTGTGGTACGTTGTGAACAGTTAGGGCGTCTTCTAAAAACTAAACTATTGATTTCTGATAGATATTTAAAACGGCGTTTAAGTTACTACTTACTTTTCATTGGTGTCAAAAAAAAAAAAAAAAAAACTAATTCATACATCATCTTCATCTCATTACGCTACATACAGCCACGTCTTAATCGTTACATCATATTAAAGCATATTAAAAAAAAAATTTGTTTTAATTCTGTATAACAGGCCATAAAACATAATGCTAATGCTAATAGTCATAATATATACCTAATGTTACTATGCTCGTAAAATTATCTGCGAAAGATCTCTATTCCATAGTAATAGAGTTACATTTTGAGGAGAAGAAAATTATGTTTTTATGTCAACTGAATATTAATTTTTTTTTAAGTGGCTTATAATACGAGTTTTATTTAAATTCAGTTGTTTTATCGAATGAAAGTTAAAAATAAAAGTAAAGTAGGCATCGCTTACTCGTACTTTTTTAAAGGTATTATTCCCTTAAAAGGAGTATCAGAATCAGTTTCAGACTAAAAAGTATATGTTAACTTCGTTTTTAAAAAGTGGAACAAATTGGGTATTTGACAATTTTTTTTATCTACTTAAAATTTACTTTAGATTTGAATTTTATAACATAAAGCCATTCTTCTTTTTTTAATAACTTAACTAGTCTCGAAAATATAGAGCTTTTACGTTTTCTTTTAGACAAATATAGCGCTATTAAATCACGACGTCACAAGCAAGTAGCGCAGCCATAAAAAATTGTTTTAGAAAGAGACTTCTATTAGATTTTCATTTTAGAAGTTGTCAGCTGTTATACAGTCGTAATAAAACAGCATACAACTAATTTGTTTGGTTAATGATTTATTTTGTTTTTAAAAGCAGTCAAATACCCAATTCATAGTAAGTTTTTTTTATACTCAAAGTAGTAAGTATTCTATTCGTTTTTCCGTTACAAGTATTGCAGGATTTATTGCGATCCCCGTCTCTTACTTACATTAAGTTCTCTCGTATAGGTTGCCTGGAAGAGATCACTATTAATGATAAATAAATAAATAAATAAATAATAAATTTTTTATTTATTTATCAATAAACGTACATAATAACATAATGTGAAGCCCTGTCTCCTGTGGAAGTAAAAACTGTGTTACAGGAGACAGTGTCTTCCCTATATTTATGAACAAAATTTCAAGTTTGACAAATAAAATTAGTAACTATCTAAAGTCTAAACTATGATAGGTAAATTATTTAAAGAAATACCATATATCTACCTAATTTTAATGATAAGGTCACCTTTTGTGTTACACTATTTATTTATTTAAATATTTTTTTTCATACAATAAAGTTGTATAAATAAATAAATAAAAAACTGTTATAATGATAATAACCTATAATATAAGTGTTTATAATGATAACCACTAAAATCACTTTCTTAGACCTATTTACACATAATTTATTAATATGTTACATGTAGTTCTTAACTGACGTTTAACATTTTCAAACCATAATGTCAGGTATGGTGTTGGGAAAGCTGAAACCATCATGATAGGCTAATTGCTTGTTGTTCGATAATTACACTGACATGCAACGCTAAGGTTCCTATTTAAACAATTAAACTAATTAACTAATTTTCTATAATTATGTATGTATTTATATAAAATTCAATTGCCGTTCGTTAGTTTGGCTAAAACTCAAAAACGGCTTGAAAAATCGAAAAAATCAAAGTTTGTAATTTTGTAATCACCGCTTTGGATTACTTTTTTTTTTAAAAGAATATTAGCCAAGCTAAAGTTGACTAATAGTCTCCTCTCCTCTCCAAATAAGCGAAAAACTTGTGCTAGGAGTGGGTACGACAATAGTGCAACGGGTGGGGTTCGAACCTGCGACCTTTCAGTTTTCAGTCCGCACCTTTAATCGTTGGGCTATTGAGGATTACTTTTAATAGATGATGGAAGCGAAGCCGCGGGTAAAAGCTACTTAATGGTAAATAATTAAACGTAGCACTGTGCCGTTATTTACTCTTCGAGGTACGGAGATACAAAACAACTTCCTAACTCCGGATTAATACTGAGAAATTCTTGGCAGAAATTCTTGGCTCAACCTGGGGATTGAACCTGAAGCCTTATCATACACAGTCAGATATGCTAACAACACAGTGTAATAGTGAACTGCACAGAATATTTTATGTGGTAATAACTGCAACATCTACTGCCACAAAGTTCCGGTTTGCAACAATGTAAAGTCGCCAGCCTTTACCCTCTAGACATGTGGCATACAGTGGCCATCAAATAAATTTCTTTTAGCATAGTATACGATACGCCTTAGCTACGATCGCTTAGTGGTTAGGACTATGGTTTCTTATAGGAGGGTCGCGGGTTATATTTCGGACCTCTGAATTTTCGGAGTTATGTATGTGCTTTTAAGTATTTTACACAATACGATGATATTGACGACCTCCAAATGAACCAGTCCGGAAGTTCCTATTACGTTACGTGCTTCTGTACATTTACGCCAGAGATAATCAGAATGGTTAAATAATACAGATTAGGTAATTTTATTGATAGTTGAATGAAATCAATGAAAAGTATCTCGGACTTAGATACCTGAAGTTTTTTGTTTTTTTTTTGTATTGATGACAGCTGATTTGAGTAGCTAGAATATTAAAAAGAGAAAAGATTTGACTCGTTGTTTATAAAGGATACAGTAAAAAACTACTAAACCGATTTTAAAAATTCTTTTACCTATAGAAAGTTACATTATCAGCGAGTAGCATAGGCTATATTTTATTTTCAAAAAATTAGAAATCACTTCGAAAATTACAATTTTTCCTTCTTCCTTACATTCAAGGTATCAAAAATCACTATTGTTATGAAGTCCTCCGACGCGCTGTATTTGTTCGGGCTAATCCTTACTAAAAATAAATACGAGAGTGTTTGTCTATTGGTTTGTCCTTCAATCACGCTGCAACAGAGCTATTGGTTGGCACGAACTTTTTCTATGTGTATAGTTGAAGACGGAGAGTGACATTATAGGCTACCTTTTATCTCGAAAATTAAAGAGTTCCCACGGGATTTTAAAACTAAGTCAGCAGAGGGTATTAATTTATTTTGATAAAATTTAATTTAATGCTCAAGTCAGATTTACAAAAATCTCTCCTATTGGTATCGGATAGGTATATGGCGTCTATGACTTTGTAGCGAATATATTACGAATTGATGACTGATCTCTTAGACTAAGTGCCGATTTTACCAACATCGAGAGACGTTTAGATGAGGTAAAATTGGGCGTTCTGACAGTTTTTGTATTGAAAATAGGATAGGCTTATTGTATGTTGGTGAAATCGATCCTAAGTACTATTTTATACAATAACTTCTTATCATATAGAATAGGATCTATATTACATTAAAAATCATTGACCAACTTATATCGCTCAAATATACGGTACCTATGGCTGCCCACCTTCTAATTTTGTCCTTAAAAGAATATTATGGCGGTCTTGTTTCTCAAATAATTAACTTCGTAATTTAGCTCTTCATAATGCGGTTTTGTGTTATTTTTATTATCTATTTATGGCTTTTAATAATTTTATACAGTTATAACTATAATTTTGAAACGAGTGCGGTTAAAAAGCTGTACTTAAATTAAATTACGACTAAACTGTAATATGGCGAACGGCATTGACGTTTTTTCTACGATTATTGTCAGCTAATATTTTAAGTTTCTTTTAGTACCTAGTGAATAGTTAAAACGAAAAACTTATTGAGTAACTTAACTTACAGTAATTTAAAAGCGTTTAACTAGGTAACCGAATTAATTTTTTTATTGAACTAGAGAAATCAAATGTCAATGCCTGTTCTCGCTTTCATTCATTTACTTTTAGATCGACGAGTGAGAAAACGTTGAAGTAGAAAATTTATGCAATAAAATTATAGCGACGCGAATGATAGTAGTTTTATTAAAACTACATTTTAAGACGTCGATGATTTCAAGTTATCAAATCGTGGACATACCGTCTAACACATGAAGTTATAGTGATGCACTAAGGCATCTAACGGTAATAAAGATAGTTAATATAAAGCGGTGAATGTGTTTAAAACATACGATTAGGTACAATCTCTACATTTCATAGCTTAGCTCTGAATAATAAAATAATAAATTTAATAAATTAAAAACCCGACTGTACATAGTCAAATTAACTATTTATTTGTAATGCATTATTATTAAATACTAGCTGTTGCGCGCGACATCGTCCGCATCAATTTCTGTTATTATGACCGCGATTTAGAAGTTTTTAAAGAATATATTTTAAATATGGATAATTTTCCCCGTTTTTGCAAAATTTCTCACTGATGCTTCGCTCCTATTGGTCGCAGCGTGATGTTATATAGCTTAAAACCTTCCGCGATAAATGGACTATCCAACACAAAAAATATTTTTCAATTCGAATTCAGTAGTTCCTGAGATTAGCGCGTTCAAACAAACAAACTCTTCAGCTTTATATATTAGTATAGATTAACAATGAATTAATTTTATATGTATTGACGTAATTTTTGCCACACGACGCTTATAAATTAAAGACCGAGACACGCTTGACGTTTTACGTTTTTGTGGCACCTGACGGAAGTCCACTGTCACGATACTTCTATTAAAACCTGTCTGTAACATCGTGGTTTATTTCAAATCAAGTCATTGTAATTTCTTTGTATATTATGTATAGCGTGATAAGACGTATTTACCTGACTGGCAATGAAAACTAAGCCTCAATAGCCCAACGGTTAAAGGTGAAACTGAAAACTGAAAGGTAGCAGGTTCAAACCCCATCCGTTGCACTATTGTCGTACCCACTCCTAGCACACTGATAGACTTATTTAAAAAAATGAAAACTAATGTTTTCCAGACAAGTAAGATTTTTTGATAATTTTTTTTTCAATTTTTAGAATTTTTGTTTTTGTATGCTTAATCATTATAGTATAGTAATAATAAAAATTTAATTACATGCATAGTTTTAAAACCTGAATAACAACTAAATTATCATAAGTAAATAAAAAATAGAGAATCTTTATTTAACTAAAACTTAACTTAATTTAGCAACAACTAGGTTCTTTTTAGTTTTTTTTTTTTGATAAACAGTAAATGCATAAATGACTTGATTGAAATTTATACTTTTTTTAAAACGAATATTAGCCAAGCTGAAGTTGACTAATATCCTCCTATCCCCTCCAAATAACCGGAAAGATTGTGTTAGGAGTGGGTACGTCAGTATAGCAACGGGTGGGAATCGAACCTGCGACCTTTCAGTTTTCAGTCCGCACCTTTAACCGTTGGCTTATACTGATACTATCATACAACTGTGTTGATCATGTATTGTGTTGATCGTAGGCATACAATAAATAGTCGTTGTTATCATAAATGAACTTATAATATTTATTTCACGGTCACTGTGATAAATTGGTTTTGAACACAATGGCCCGAGGTAGGTGGAATGCTTCGAATTATACGCTGATATTATTACTGATTACGTTTTACATAATTATAATTAACATATTTGGTTATCTTTCGTTTATAAGAACGACACATTTTATAATTAATGCCAGCCACTAATTAACATGCGTTGATGTAGGAATTATAAAATCCCGTTCGAACTCTGATTTTCCGGAAACAAAAAAAAAAATAGGAAGTACCTATCCTATGTATGTGTCGTGTCTACTATGTAAATTATATATTCATGCCAAACGTCAAAATCGGTCGACGGACATACAGTCCGAGTTAGTTTTGCATTTGTAATAGTATATAGTGTGGATTTTTAACAAAAAATATCTTAATGTAAATTTATTTAAAGTTCAGCATGCTACGAAATTCTATAGAAAATATCGTAATAGAATTATTCGTCTATTAATCAAATTTATTCAATAACCTATAAATCAAACCCGACGATAGTGAAATTATATTTAATAACTTCGTCAAGAATGTCATGGAGATGGCAAAAGATAAAAGTGTTTATGTGACTATGATTTGGCATATTAATAAGATGATCGAACATTACGGCTACCCGGCTAACGCCGCCTTTGCCGCATCAACCACACTAAACGCAACGCAATAATTCGATTTATATTACAAGTATTTTATCATACTTTGCAAAATTTGGCATAAATCTATAATTCACTTATCCTTTGTGTCCGTTTTTGGTTACTTAGTCTCTACCTAATCACTATTTTTTAACTCTGTCCACATTAATTAAATATACCTTTAGGTAATACCTTTAGGTATAAAGTTCGCCCTTGTACATTATTATTTTAATGTGCAATAAAAAATAAAACAAATAACAGACATGTTCCAGCACTAAAAAATTGCAACGAGTGATACGGGCCATTAACACCGTATAAATGCGTTTTGATAACATCTTTTACAGCGAGTGAGCCTCGCAATAAAATTATATTGAAATCTTTGGTCGTAAATGTCACATTATTGAGATGGCATAAGATTAAACAGTTCTATTCATTTCATACCTACTATGAAAATAATCAAATATTACGGCTGACACTAGACTTTGCTACACTAACCACATTCACCACACCAAGTCATACGGTACATAAATGCGTTTTGACAACATAAATCTTGCGGTGGGTGCGACTCGTCCGGAATGTGTGATCAGTATAATAACAGAGAGAACTACGTTTCAATGCGTGATCGAGACACACTACTCATACACGCGATATCGCTTTTTTTCAAGGAACAATTATTATTGTTAACGTGTCGAGACTATTATAGGTTGCGTGTCTGTACAGTAATGCAAAGACACAATATAAACTCTTTAGTACTTAAAGTAAGCGATCAAATATTTTACGCAGACGCACAGTGATTTCGCGAAAAATGAACATCCATATTCATAATATTTGTTTAGAAATCGCTAATGTTTTAATTTAATATAGATATTATTAATGACAAAAAAAGACGATTCGAAGAATCAATTAATTACACGAATAAAATAATTTATTGCAGATTAGTCTATTTAAATTTTATCAGGACAGAATTTTCGGAAATCTTTTATTTTTAGTATTATTTAATGGAAATAAATAAAAAACAAATGCAACTGGCTCAACACGTTTGTGTCCTGTCAGTTGAGGTGTCTGCAATTTAAATTATGAGTTTTAAGTCGCGCGAATAATTTTTACTAAAACACTACTCTTATTGGAAAACTGGCAAAGAAGTACTCGTATTTCAACTCTATATGCCACCGAGTCTACAAAGCCAATGTAGTATAGAGACTTCCATTCAGTTTTTACACAGCATTAGGATAGCGTCTTTGTCTACAAACAATCCTACTATCCCACTAATATAAATGCGAAAGTTTGGATGTATGGATGAATGGATGGATGGATGAATGGATGAATGGATTGATGGATGGATGTTTGCTACTCAATCACGCCGCAATCGATGAACCGACTGAACCGATTTGGCTGAAAGGTAATTTTTATTCCGAAAAATAAGCGGAAATTAAAAAAAGTTAATCCACGCGAACGAGCTTGCGGGCATCAAACTCGTTACAAATAAGCCAACCAACCAACTGATAATAGCAATTTGTAAGTTTGTGTAGTTTGTAGCGAGGAACAATAGCGTTATGGTAGATCGTGAATATGCCGCGTTACTCGGAATGCGGTGTTTTGAAAGTGGTACGTGCAAGGTCAAAGGTGCAACAAGCGGGCTGGCAGTTATGACATGATATCCGCTCTAATGCATCCACAATGCGCATAGTAGTTCTCTGCATCCTACTAATATTATAAATGCGAAAGTTTGGATGTATGGATGGATGGATGGATGGATGGATGGATGGATGGATGGATGGATGGATGGATGGATGGATGGGTGGATGGATGGATGGATGGATGGATGGATGGATGGCTGGATGGATGGATGGATGGATGGATGGATGGATGGATGGATGGATGGATGGATTGAACGAATGAACCGATTTGTCTGTTTGAAATGAAGATAGCTTATAACCAGAATTAACACAAATACTTCATTTTATCCGAAAATAGTTCCCGCGATGTACTCGCGGAAATTAAAAAACCTTAATCCACGCGGACGAAGTCGCGGGCATCAGCTAGTTAATAAATAATTAATTAAATATTTGTAGCACATACAAAAAATAATTCAGTGAGTTGTCATTGTAATCTGTAATCTTTAAAATTGATGGCTCTATCAGGTGTCATATCACGGTGCTACGCAAATCATAACACGAGCCTTGTACAACTTGCAATATCTCACAGAGGCAATTATAAACGGGCTAGTTTGTTCAAGCAATTTCTAGATGCAATTTTATTGTATAATCGTCAACTGCTGCCTGGATTTGATATAATATTGTATGCTTATAAGGCTGTGTTCCACCAACCGCCGACTACTGAGCGTACATTACGGAATTTACTGCTTTTTGAAACATATTCAACTTTTCATTCACACCGAACTGACCGCGACGATACGCTTGTACGCGTACTACGCGCCGCGGACGCTGATTGGCTACGTGGCTGACCGTAGGTCTACAAGTAAAGAAGTAGACTCTTTGTCGGTGGTACACTGTACGATATTCTTTTTACCGTATTGTTAGCAAAATGCGAACGAATATGGACGAAAAATGAAGTTTGATTTCACGTTTATACTGAGGCTTATAGTGAGTATGCTAAATCAATCGGCGGCTGACTATCCGTTTGGTGTGAACAAAGCCTAACGCTGAAGACTGTCTATATCATGGAGGAATCAAGTTTTTTATTGGTTTAATACTACCAGGTGTATATATATATGTTTTTCCGCGCATAAATGCCCGGCCGTAATTCAGCGTAACACCGCGTAACATAATAAAATTCAACGACTATTGCATCTAGATATTGCTAAAAACAAACTTGTCAGCTTATTTTAAGAAACTTCAGGTCATTTACACCTTTTGTTGCGTGAAATCAAGAAAGAAACATTTACTTAGAGAAGATAATTAAGTGTGTGCGAATTGCTACGTTACAGTTGTCAGCGAGAATCGGCTAGTTGCAATTTTTATTGCTCGTTTGAGAACTGCTTTACAATGTCTTTCGATATCACAATGGTTTGATTGGTGCATGTGGCGTGGGTATTGCGAAGGCGGACGATTGTGCATGTGTCCAAGTGAGAAGTTATCGACATCTTGCCGGTCACGATCTCGATTCGGACTCAAACTTGTTCGACTGTACTTTCTACATTAACCATTATCACAGTTTACTATCAGGAAGGCGCGGATTTCGTCTACATTGTTTCGTGTAGGTACCTACGTGAATTAGAGCTAAAATATACATCTGATTTATGCTGAGAGTGCGTTACTACTTAGCATATAACCAATGTCCGTATTGGTTGTCTGGGATAGAGCGAAATGGAATGGAAACAGAATAGCTTCATTCAAATTAATTTTGCAAATTACTGGAATAGGTAAACAAAGACATTGTTTTCGATGATTGGTTAACAAGAGTATATGTTTGTACCATATAAACAACAAATAACAGATACAAATATTACCTATTTCCTAGAGTGGGTTTAAAAATTTCAATGACTATTGAAGAATAAAAGAAGATTCAAATTTTGTTTGTGTAGGGCGCGCTAAGGTGCTGGAGAGAGATACCACAAATTGACAAGAACATCGTGTCAATAAAAAACAAAAATCCATTTAAAGTAGGTGTACCTATTCTACACTATGTTTTAGACCGGAAACAGAGAGAGCTGAAAATGGTCCACGAAAACGTTAAATTGTTTTTCCTGTTCATTTTAAATGCGGTTTTGGCAATAGTCAACAGTTTTGTAACGTAAATTCGTTTTAAATAGTACCACGGCATTGCATGCGACGGCGTGGAACAGTTTTCATCATAAACAATTTATTCGTTATTTTGTTACGTGATTCAAAGCCGTTGTGATGCATTGAAAACAAATGTTTTCAATTTTAAGGGATTGCCTTCAATGACATAATACGATTGCTATACGGCGAAAAAAAAATAATGTTACTTCCGCAATTGCAAAAAAATGTTTGGTTTCAGCAACTTATACTAAAATATTTCGTGATAAGTCAGTGAGTGGTATAATACCTACATCTATAGATTGATCTTAGAGCCAATTCCAGCCATGAAGTGAGCATTCCTTACTTAAGGAATGTTAACTTTATGATTTCATCAATCCAAACATATTCCAAATAACCAACCAAATTCGCCAAGTAAACTTAAACTCACGACCAAAATTCGGTACAGTAGATTAGTTCAAGGTTCAAGGTCTAGACACTGCGTTCTTCCCAGTGTTGAACATGAACGGTTGGGATTTCTCGCTATATTTTTTCTACTCTTATTCAAAGAAACTCTTAATAGGCCACTATTAATGTCTACGATTTCATTCATGAGAATTGATGTTTCAAAGTATAATGTGTCGTCGTACAAACTTTACTACACCCTTTTCACTAGTTTGTGGATAGGATTTAAAAGAAAAGGCCTCATTATTCTAGTCTCTCTAGAATATTCAAGCAGTATTTTCTCCAAAATCTCTTGGTCTACCAGTTTAGCCAGTGTTAGTCATAGTACTGGTTTGCTAGCACCAGATTGAGTTGCAAATATTATACCTAAACTTTGGACTAGACGTCTAGATGATTCCAGTCGTATAGTTCTTTCAAGTCACGAGGGTGCGTGGCTCATGGTTGGGTGCGTGTTGTATCTATATAAGTGTGAGCGAGAGCTTGCTCCCGCCTGACCGCTCCCACCTAGGCTTCTGATAGGTACGCACACTTACGCAATGTGCATGTACACGACGTAACCACAAGTAAAGCTCACGAGCCCTCGTGAATTGAAGAACTATACTAATTTAAGTGTGAGTTAGCTTATAGATTCAGCTTCAGCTTTCATTCAGGAGCTATTGGATTTCTCACTGAATTTATTAGATCAAAACGCTGTTTATATTATTCTAGCAATATGGCGCTGTAATAGTATGCTACTGGAGTATGTCAACAAGATGTAAACTAACAGTAATGGCACTAAAATACCTTTGTATTTACTAGTACAAATATGTCTGAGCTTGTTGAAGTAGACACCGTTAAGAAATAGTAGGAATGAATCAATTGTCTAACTCGAAGGTAAGTCAATAATCATTACCCAATATTTCGACCGTAGCAATTAACATAGTCGTATGTGAAAAATCACTACTTTAGGGTACGGCCGTTCAAAGTTTCAAATATGTGAAAAGTGAAGAATAGTCAACATACCTAATTTTTGCACTTGCAAAAACCAAAGATGGTTGGTTGATTTTAAAAGTTTCATAATTGGTGGGGGCATTGCTGTTTTTATTCTAAGACCTTTAATGCAATAAAATGAAAATCGTTAAAATGTAGATCCGACACTGTTAATTACTACGGTCGATTTGAATTTTACATTCTACATAGTGTGTGGGTGGCTTTATTACCTAACATTGCTAAAGTTAATAAAACATGTTGGAGGGAAAAACTTGCTTTGCAAAAACCTGAAACGAGCGGGTAATATTTATGCATTACTAGCAAATGCAACAACGGGCCGGTTCTTTGTTACAACACAGAGACCTACGGAATAAATAAAAATAAAATAAATAGCTACGAGTATGTTAGCGTTGGTATATAGCTACGTTTGAACACATATCGAAGACCTATCTATTGTATAATGCAAAAATAACCTTTTTGAAATTACTTTCGGTTTCAATTTGATAGGTATTAGGCTAAATCTTAAATATATAAAAGAAAAAGGTGACTGACTGACTGCCTGCCTATGATCTATCAACGCATAGCTTAAACCACTGGGGCGGATCGAGCTGTTTGGCAATTGGCATACAAATAGGGTGATTTCGCCGGTTGGCGACCGATTAGCGGGATATTCAACTTTACGTCAATATTTAAGTATGTTGCACCCATAGCACATGTATTAAAGTTATATGACGGGGTCCTAGATATTGTCAAGTTATATTTAAAAGTAAAAAAATAAGAATTACAGTTGTGAAAACATTTTAAATTGAATAAATCTTAAAAACTATGTGAAATGCTAGTTGGCGACCACTTTTGCTAGTTGACGACTGCCCCCTTATCTAGTTGGCGACCTCTCGATTTGCTAGGGAAAACTAAATTTGATTAATTAAAAATAAAAAATATGAACGTGTTAATGTTTAAAAAATAATTATTATTCATGCTTTATTATTCATACATTTAATAAATTATTAAAACACATTTTTTCATGAGATCAAAGGTACACTTTAATATTCAAGCTTAAGCTTAAATGAATCTTAGCAAGTATAATACGATTTCCTACACAAGTACAAAATTAAAAATATCACTTTACACAACAATTACAAAAGTTTAGAATCAAATCATCAGATCATCAGATCTCGGGATGTTATACATTTTACATTTTTTTCTAATACCGTGTCCTCCTTCTCTTATATTTTTAAAGCACATTCCAGATCTCTTTGGGAATAAGCCGGTGTTATTTTCTAGTACATCTGTAATGAAAATTTTATATATTAAACACCTACATTATGCAAAAAACAGATAAGATTATAAGTAGTGATTGCAAATGGTCGTAAACCCACATATTAATTTACTCATTTTTAGTTGGCGACCACTTGATACCCATACATTTTAAGATGTTTTATAATAATAATTTGGTGGTCGTAAACTAAAAGATGCACGGATAAAAATAAACAAATTAAATTGAAAGTGATAAAATTCCGAATTAGATTTGTAGTCTATAAAAAATAAAAATAAATGTTTTTCTTTCTAAATGTCTATTGGCGGCCAGGTGGTCGCCAACTGAAGTTATTGGATAATTCCAATTTCAGTTAGCGACCATTCAATTTTTTTACCTGATTTTGTATATTACATGTAATAAATGTACAAATAACGTAAAACATATATATATCCACTTAATAGAACATTAAAAAATTGACTCAAATAAATACATCAGATTCTACTTACCTCGAACGCTTCACTTACTCACTATTTTTTTCGTTGTTTTGGGAACGTGTACGCGCCGAAAGTATGAGCGGCGGATTGAACTAAGATTTGTTTGCTTTTGGGTAAACACAAAGCTGCCAACTATTGTAGGTAAAACTAATAGGTCTATCCCCCTCTTTACTTGAGTGAATTTCATTTGGAAAAGAAGAATAGAATTCTTATTATTTTCGTTTTAATGCCGTAGGACCTGTTAGTGGTCGGCTAACTGACCCCGGTCGCGTAACCCCCGAAACCACCCTAGTTATTATTTGTTGTAAGTTGCAAGGTTGCAACCCTATTTCTAACGTTTTGGTTATTTAGGGAAGGAAATCTCATTTGGCCAACATTTTGAGTAGGTACTTACTTAAAGATTTTCTTTTGTAGTTTTACTAAGTACCAAACTGGAATAAACCCACAGAGTTGGGTTCGACGACCCATGCATCTGGTGTCGCGTGAGAGTCGCTGCGATTATTTATCGTAAGTTATTAATAGCACACAGTGCACAAATCGTAATATAGCGCAGGTACCTATTCCTAACTTCAAGATCTGCAAGGAGATTTTTGGGAGGTGCTTGATAAAAATTGTAATGTTGTAGAGGATGATTGTTCAGCTTTACTTGAGTATTATTTAGTTACTAGCATATTTTGTGAACCAAACATTTTTTGCCATATACCTGACTAGGCTTGCAAATAAAGAATGTAAGTAGGTAAACGATTGATCCCCAAATACAGCAATGTGTACTATATTTACAGAAATAAAGTACTTCTTTTGGAACTTTTACAAAAACAAATTATATCACGCTCTTACTATATTGGACTTATTTAAAAAAATATTAAATATTAAAAGTTTTTACTCCAAACCTGTCGCATTTGAATCTAGTTCATAAGCACGTATTCAAAATTTCCCACCAGCTCTCGGTTCATTCCACGTACGCTGATCACGATATAGTTCGCAATGCACTTACGAATTAAAAGCTTATTGAAGCAGGTATTTCGTGACTGTTTTTGAAGTAATATATTACCGCAGTTTTGGCATCAATGAATCTAAATAGTCCGTTACTTTTATACTAATATGGTACGTGATAATTATATCAATATGTTATAGTATAAACAAAATAACTTAGTCTTTCTCCTGCTGAGCTTAAAGCTCTTACGACAATAATAGTCAAACTTTTACAAGGTCTAACTATGATTTAAGTCCGCCCTATGCTATTTTTATAAGGTTTAAAATAAAATTGTACAGACTTCCTAATAGATCTTGTGTTGAAAACAACCATAGAATTCTTTAAAATGTATACAATCCATTAGTTACTTATTTATAAATTTAGCCATTAATATTAAAAATGCGAAAGTGTTTTAGTTTGTCGGTTTGTCAATCAATCACTCCAAAATGGGAGCAATTGTTCCACGTAATTTTTTGCATGAATATAATTATTATTGAGGAAGTGGAGAGTGACAAAAGCTGCTTTGAATCCCGTGTGATTTTGTTCCCGTGTGATTTTTAAAAATCTAACTCTAGGCGGATGAAATCCCGGGCAAAAGTTAGTACCTAATTATATTTTTATAGAGCAACCGCAGAGTTTCTTGCTGGTTCTTCTCGGTTGGAACGGCATTCCGAAGCAGCAGTGGTAGATTCATTTGACGATTCGAAAGCACTTTGTAAAAGTTTATTTGAATAAAAACAATATTCTATTCTATTCTATATTATTGTAATAATAAGGGTACATTATCGTTTACTTATCAAAAATCGATTTTTACACGTATCATTGACTTACATAATTTATTAATAGTTTTGGTTTCTCATGGCCTCAATAAACACGAACAACTATCATAAAGTAAACATAAATTAATATGGAGTATAGACCGCACCACGAAGCAGTGATCTGTGGTCACGTAACATGCGATATTGCCTCACTACCTCGCTACACCGCCTCGCTAGTCGCTCCACAGCTTGCGTCAACTACGAAGAGCGCATCGCGAATGTCAACGGTTAACGCCGAATCCGATGTTGTTGGCCCATCGCGAATGTCAACGGTTAACGCTGAATCCGATGTTGTTGGCCCCGAACTAATTGCCGCACTCGGAGTTTAACAATTCAGGAATTGTAATAGACTCACAGACAAACAAGCGTAAGTTCACTCAAGTGGATTCCTTGACCTTCACTTTGCTGGGTCAAAAACCATTAACTAATACAGAAGTACAAATGACATAAGACATAAGTCTTGTATTAAAAATGGCGGTCATGTTGCCGTCGAATAGTTGCCATAGTCATGTTTCTATAAAACGTATAAGAACACGTACATGCACTTTGAGCTATAATAAACATCAGGACCATTATCATCAGCAAACCATCTACGGCTCACTACTGAGCGCTGGTCTCCTCCTGAGAGAAAGGTCTTAGTCCACTACTCTGGCCCAATGCAAATTGTGAACATTTTGGAAACTTCACACACATTTAAGGATCAAGGCACGCGCTTCTCATGGACAGGTTCCCGCTAGATGGCGCTGTTATAGGGTTTGACAGTTTTTTAATATTTTCGCAAAGTTGCTATGCATAGATTTTAAAAATATTAAACTACGCGAATCTATAGTAATGCCGGTTATTTTATTACATCATTAGTTTACTTTAAAGCGTAGCCATTTAGACATATAATCATAAATTCTAAAGCTGTCATTTCAATTACTGTAGAGATACAAAACTTACGCACACACTGACGAATGATTATTATCCGACTTCAGTGGTTCTAACATAAAATACAAATTGTTTACTATAGAATGTAACTAGATGGCACTGAAACGTGGTTTAATTTATCTCGTATTTTTATATGACTGCCTGATTATCTCCCATGGTGGTAAGTGACGATGCAGTCTAAGATATGAGCGGGCTAACCTGGAAGTGGTATGGCAGTTTTTATTAAACCCGTATGGGTATACACTCGTTGGTTTCTATATGGTATTGTACCGGAACGCTAATCGCTTGGCGGCACGGCTTTGCTGGTAGAGTAAGCAAACTCCACTAAAAAAAAAAAAGAAAATTACCACTCGCCACGGCCGAAACCTCTCACCGAACCAGACGAGAGAAAATTATAATTATAATTATTAATAATCCAGTCGACTTTAGTCGAAACGTCTTTAGAAATATGTACCTACTAATATTAGTAATTATCAATATGACTAATTACTAAACTGTAATTAGGTACCTATATCCTGAGCGGCAAACGAATCCGAGTCGCGAATAATACCTACAGTCAAAACGCGAGGTACTAAATAATTAGTAGTCATCATTTGAATAAGAGCATTTATAGCAGTATATTACTATAAGTACCTATTCAATTTGAATGTCTACATTAGTAGTTGTAGAATAATATTGAATAGATAGGTAGATTACTTATTTGCAACTTAGCGCGCGGGCGGCGCCTTCGATATGCAAATTATTATTATTATCGAGTGGCGCGGCGCGCGCGGCGACAAGGACTTTTGATCTTGTCCAATATCACTTGGGTAGGTAGGTACTCGTACTTACTCTATAACTTGACTTCTACTTTCTTCACCCGGCTCTTTAGTTTTAGATCGCCAACCGGCTGCGTGGTGGCCGTTTTTATCACAAAGTGCACAAAAAGTATTGTAATGTAGGTATATATAGGCATGAACCTATTTCATGTATATAGGTAGAATTGAGAGAAAATATCAATAAAACAATAGATACTTAACTACCTACATGCTTATTATTTTAAAAGGAAAACAATATCAAAAGTAGAGTTGGTTATTTGGATATTTTTTATATTTTCTTTACGACACAATAATTAGGTACCTACTTACCTACTGTGCTGAACCGATTTGGCTGAAATTTGAAATAGAGATTGCTTTTACCCTGGATTTATCCCGGACAAATTCACAGTATTTATAAAAAACTTAAATCCACGCGTGTAGGTAAAGCCGCGGAAAGATACTAGGTAAATTATAAAAAAAATATGAAGACGGGTTATTTCATCTATATCCATAGTACAATTGATCAACATCAAGTACAATTGATGTACCTAACAAAAGTTTCCTAATAATTTTACGTTAGCTTGTATTGATTGGACCTATGTATTGATAGGTAGGTATAGGTATACTAAAGAATGCACTCACCTAGTTTCACCAGCAGTATTTTTTAGGGCAGATCGTACCCTTTTCCTAGATGTATTCGACGCACCTGAATGTTGATGTTTTCTGTATGCTGTTTTATTTATTTGGTTCATTTTGAACAAATCCTCAGTAATTACCTGCTTAGATATCTATAGGTAGCTTCACCTACGTCTATTTCTTCTAATATAATATCGATCTATACGTAGAATAGAGTTATATACGATTATGGCACAAAAATTTTTTATTGCATTTTTAAGCCTAAAAAGATCTCTAATATTTACTAGTGAAATCAAAATTTTAAAAAGTTATGTAGATCCAAAGATACCAGTCGAATAAAGGCACATGTAGTTTATTTCCCCAAAGAAGGGCCCGACAGCACAAGTGTCAGTATTCACTGTTCTGATCAGCGCAAACGGAGGGTCACATCTGCAGTTGTATTCATGTTCTCCGAAATGATAGTGTGAACACGCTCGCACTTTTATCTGCTATTTTCGTGTTAATTTTGTTATTATTTTTTACTATATGTGCTCAAAATTAAAAATACACGCTCAAACCATATGATCTTCCCTTCGTTAAAGCCAAAAAAAATTGACTATAGTAATACGACAAATGCCGTGGAGATAAAAAAAAATGGAAAAATGGATGTTCCAGGTAAGTGAATGGAATTTTCTTTCTTCAGCTTTATAATTATAATACATAGATTGCTCTTAGGTAGTTGTATATAATAATTTTTACATATATATATTTTTAAAGCTAAATAATTAAGTTAAACGGTTCCACATTCATATGGAACATTATACCTCGGAATGTTAGATTTTACTACAAAAAACAATCAAAAAAAGAAATATCAATTCATTACACCTATTAAACATTAATTTATACATTTTAATAAGTAATCAATAATATTAATTATTTTACCATACTACTTTATTATTCGGAAACCATGTAAAATATATCGGGACAATGTGCACAAGTTACTTTGTTCGAGGGAAATTATTTTGAAATTATGAGGTATATGTGTAAATGTTCTTTTATTCTTGGTTTGACATTGAGATATATATCCTTTTTCAATTGAAAACTACCATAAAAGCCTAAAATTAATAAATTTTTTTAAGTTAAGTATTTATAAAAAAACTACATAAAACTATTTAGACCTGTTTTCTGTAGTTAATTGCTTTAACGTTTTAATGATGTTAATTTTTGTTTTCAGAAAATGGCAGTGTCAGTAGTGGAGCTTTAACAATAACAGCACTACCACAGGGAGCTGAAAAAATTAGGCAAGAGGTCCCTGATGTATGGGAAGATTGATATATCAGATGGAACTGTAAGAGACAGTCGATTATCTATACTGCAGCCGGCTTATAATGATAAATACCAGCTTTTGCTACTGACAAAACTAGCCATAAGGCTGCACCATGTTGCTGAAAATTCTATAAAAGATAATAAATAATGTCTACCGTCGCCTGCAATTGCAACAACTAGACCTAACACTTTTAACTCGATCCAACTTTGAAAATTCCCCTGCTGTTAGCATTGGGAATTTGTCTTGAATATCATCACCAAAAATGTGTACCGACTCCCATGCCTTCTCCGTTAAATACGCATAAATTGTCGTGATGCCTTTTATTCTAACCACTATGATGATCACTGGACGCAATCACCATCTACAACTAACTCTTACAGTGCGCCTAACGGCTCTAGAGATGATGATGTGCCGCATTCTTCGATCACAGAAAAAAAAATTGCCGCATCTTCTTTACAAATTCATTATTTTGATTGATTTAAAATTTTCATTTTGCGCGGTACCCAGTGGATCTCTGCCACCACAATATTATTTTCTTCGTGATTTAAAATATCTATTCAATTAAAATATTAATAATTTAGACATAAATAACTTAGATATGATTGATTTCTTATTGATTGCCAATAATAATAAATCGCACAGAAAAATTGTGAAAAATAGAGAAAATGTTTTTAAATCTTTTTGTTTGCCAATATTCGGTTGTACTATTCTTAAAACTCCTGAAAGAACTTAAATATTGTCCTTGTAGCAATTTTATTTCGTTGGTTTTATTCGAGTTTTCTATAATAGGATTATTTTATTAATGCTAAATAATAGTTCCTAATACGTTATTTATGTTTATGTTTTATGTTAGTTATTTATTGGTTTCATTTTGAGGTTTCTATAGTAGGCTTATATTAATACATACTATTTTTCAAATTCAAATTCAAAATTTATTTATTTCATATAGGCTAACTTGTAGCTCTTATGACACGTCACAAATATTTACATAATAGTTCCTAAATTTAATTTCCAAAATATATAAAAGGAAAAGGTGACTAATTGACTGACTGACTCATCATCAACACATTGCTCAAAACACTAGATGGATCGGGCTGAAAGACATACAGATAGCTATTATGACGTAGACATCCGCTAAGAAAGGATTTTTGAAAATTCAACCCCTAAGGGGGTAAAATAGGGGATTGAAAAATCGAACTTAATGTGAGCTAAGTCGCGGGCTAAAGCTAGTATTACCTATATAAAATACAATGTACTTTCAGTTATTTTACTGTTAATTTTTACATTTTTTTGTAAGACAATTTTATAGTAGGTATGCTTAGTAATTAAAAAAATAAGTCAAATCATGTTGAATTTTTTTACTAACAAATGTGTAATTATGAAATAAGAAACACTCTGTTTATTTTGTAATTATATTTCATCCTTTACAGCAAATAAGACCGTTTGGAGATTAGTATTTCCATAAAAAAAAGTTATATAGACATGGTACGAACACTTTTCCCAAGTATAAGGTTACATATACATATATAACATGGAGACATCCGCAAAAAATCGTCACATATGCATATAGAACCTCCTAAATTCCAAATTATGGGTTTTGCATTGAGTTTATTGATAATAATCAATGCATAATAATGTTCCAAAAGTGTAATGAGAATCAATTCTCTAGAAAAATACCGAAAAAAGTTACAGACAAGACAAACTTCAAATCGCTCTCCTGTAAAGTAGGGATTTTGCAAAAGTAACTTTATTCTGCGTATAGGTCGATATGTGGTCTTGTAATTCCTTATATGTACATAAAAAATAAATATCACTACATAGTAAAAAACAAAGTTGCTTTCTCTGTCCCCATATCCCCATGTACGCTTAAATCTTTAAAACTACGCAACGGATTTTGATGCGGTTTTTTTTAATAGATAGAGTGATTAAAGAGGAAGGTTTATATGTATAATAACATCCATGAAATAGTGGAGAAATACTGTTATTTTTGAGGTTTCTAAAGTGATGTCGTAAATAATTACATTTTTTCCGCTTACATTGCAAACGCAAGCTGAACCCTACGAGATTTATCAAAATAATGTACTAAGTATTGTACACATTGAAAAGGTCTACAGAAAACTCCGCGATGGTATATGTCTATCTCTTATGGATATCCCACAATAACACTTTTTTGTCATTTACTTTTTACGACAAATAATGGCTAATTTTCGAAGCGATTTTAACCAATACAGCATTAATCCTTATCTAATTAAATACCTTAAATACATTGTTGATTTAATATAGATCTATATGGCCCTTTACAGCATATGATTTAAATGGATATTTTCAAAGATATTATAGATTTAAAAATTGCGGAACGTAGCGCTTGCGGCGGTTCCGGCCGGCCGGGGCGGCCTATAAAATATATTGTCTAACTAGCGGACGCCCGCGACTTCGTCTGCGTTCCTAAATCACCATAGTTTAGGTTGGCAGAACCCCTTCAGCATCAGGATTGAGGAGTTGGGTTCTGGAATTTAACGATGTAGTCTTTATTTGGTCCCTACAATAACTATTCATAATCAACAGTTTCTAAATCCCCACAGTTTAGGGGAGCAGTACCCCTGCAGCATCAGGATTGAGGAGTTGGAACCCGAACTTTTTATGGGACCATCTCGCAAAGTTTTTATGTCGATTAAAAAAAGATTCACGCAAATCGGTTAAAAAATCACGGAGCTATTGATATGCAGAGGTAGAAAAACACAACTCCTTTTCCTCCTTTTTCGAAAGTCGGTTAAAAAAGTAGCCTATACGTTGCCCGATAATCTATCTACCAGTGAAAGTCCCGTCAAAATCGGTCCAGCCGTTCCCGAGATCAGAGGTAACAGACAGACAGACAGACAGACAGACAAAAATTTTAAAAATTGTTTTCTTGGTATAAGTATCGTATTTACTTTCGTATGCAGTTAGTAAAAAGCTGTTCTTTTGATAGTACAAACAGACACTTCAATTTTATTTATTTGTATAGATGACAAGAAAGCTGTGAACGTTGTATACATAATATAAAGACATTCTGTAATATATTAATTGTTGTAAAAATAGAATAAATAGGTAAAAATGTAAAAAGTAAATAAGTAAAAATGTAGAATAGAATAGAAATATTTTTTATTCAAATAAACTTTTTCGCTAACAGCGTCATCTAGCGGGAATGTGTGTTTTGGGAAGACCGTGTCTTGAACCTTTCACACAGTAATTTTATACTATAGGGATAGATGGCGCTCAACAGGTACCAAGTCAAATGTAAACTCTCACGCATACATACGTAAATTTAGACCTTTTTTAATGCGGTTTTATATTATAAAAATAATATAAATATTTACCTGACATGAACTTGGCGATTGTAGAAAGCCCTGAAGAAATGATAAATCAAATGAAATAAAATGAAAAATGTATATATTTCAAGAATAACAAAAAAGAAAAATGCACAAAAATGTATGGAAGTCGACCTGTGCACATTCACCTTAAGAACATTTTAGAGAACTCAGGCGTGCAGGTTCCCTCACGGTGTTTTCTTTCATTGTTAATAAATATGCGCCATTTTACTGTCTTAAATTTTGGGTGTGTGGCATAGTTTTTGACCTTTGAGTATATAACCAACTTTATGACAAAATTTTGATGCACTTATGTCGGCTGATCTGCTCTCTGTAAATGTCTGCTAAAATGGTATACTAAAACAGTACTTAACGTAACTTGAATGATAGATAACCAGATTATAGGTATACTCAGTGCAGACAATCCAGTTAATATACCTAAAAATTTTATGTGAAATGATGCCTTTAGGAAAAATTCTTTGAGTAGGTACCCTAGAGGTGGACTCGCGATCGAATCTTTTTATCAACTAGAATAACGTGCTAAAAGGGCTATTTTGAGCACTAAAATCCAAGTGATGTAGCATTTTTACGCAAAGAGCAGCATAGCATAAAGATTTGTAAACGTATCTCACGTTAGAGCTACAGCATTTCCTCGTTTCACCCGATACTATCTAAAGCTGCTGACGTCTCATGTGCATTTTCAGCGTTGCAATCGGTGTAATGATCAGAAATGGTGCTAACTTTAAGGGGTGTTTGACTAATGTCAGGCAATGCGGATACAGTTGTGTGTACTATCAAAACTTTAATATTATCAATATAGTGTCGTGGGTCTGTACTTATGTTTTACTAGTTGATTCCCGCGACTTCGTTCGTGTGGATTGAGGTTTTTTGACTCCCGCGGGATCTCGCTTATTTTCCGGGATAAAAAGTAGCCTATGTGTTATTCCAGATTATAATCTATCTCTGTGCCAAACAGCCAAATCAGTTCAGTCGTTGCGACGTGATTGGGTAACAAAAATTCATCCGTCCATCCATCCATCCATCCATACTTACAAACTTTCGTGTTTATAATATTAGTAGGATACGAGTATTGTTTAGCATTTTTCTGAAGACGCTCTAAGCATGTTATTTAAAACCATTTCAGTTCGTAAATTTGCAGAAGTGGAGTGGTGAAAAAGGGAGCAAAACATGGGAGGTCTTTCGAAGCTTAGTTCGTTTTAACATCTGTTCTCCGCTTATTGAATCTGCTACTAATAATAATTATACATAATATAACGAGCTATATTATATTTAGAACTTGAATGGTCTATTTTCAAAATTTAACCTAAAATGGAGAGTCACAGTTCGAGATAGACTTTCAATTACTGAAAATATTATTAATTTTATAAGTTTTTATAATGTCCCGCTTGAAGCGATTCGATTTGAGTGAATTATAACAACACTATACGAGTATATTGTTACAAGGCTATTAGTTCTATGTCATTGCGTCTGTATTCTGTAACCGCAGATTTTGCTCGAATCTCGATGCACTAACTGTTTTAGTCTAAGAGACGGAGAGGAAATAATTTTGAATGCGAAATACTATTAAAGAAAATATATTTTGTTACTTCATGGATTCCAATATTATCAGAATAAATAAAATCAAGTTGTTAAAGGTTTAGGTTTAAGTTAGGTATATTAACAAAATAAATAATTTCGATCATTTCAAGACTTTTTTTTTGGTAACGATGAGCTAAATTTTCAGGAATATCATCCCTTGTTTTAAATAGAAATCTGCAAATAGGTATTTATCTATACTATTATAATAAAGAGAGAGCGCGAATTTTGTGAGTTTGTATGTATGTCCGGAGCAAACTTTGGAACCACCGCACCTATTACAATAATTCTTTTACCATTTCAAAGGTACATTATTCCAGATGGTTATAGGCTATAATCTATAATTATATAAAAAGGCTTGTCCTGACTGACTGACTGACTGACTGACTGACTGACTGACTGACTGACTGACGATCAACGCACAGCCTAAATCACTGAAGTTAGAAACTTGAAATTTTGACAGTAGGTTCCTTTTATGACGTAGGCGAGCACTAAGAAAGGATTTTTCGAAATTCGCCCCCCAAGGGGGTAAAAAGGGGGGTTAAAGTTTGTATGAAACTCCGTCATTTTTCGAGTTATACTCATGAAATTCGGTATTTAGGCTTTAAATTGAAAACAAAAAAGTACGTGTTTCACAGTTTTTAAAAATTCTACCCCCTAAGGGGTTAAATAGGGGTTGAATGTTTGTATAATAGTCCTTCGTTCTTCAAGTTATTTTTCAAGTTACGTTTATGAAACTTGATATTTTGGCTCTTGATTAAAAATAAAGAATTACGTATTTTACATTTTTTTTAAATTCTCCCCCCAAGGGGGTAAAAAGGGGGGTTAAAGTTTGTATGAAACTCCGTCATTTTTCAAGCTATACCCATAAAATTCGGTATTTAGGCTTTAAATTGAAAACAAAAAAGTAAATGTTTCACACTTTTAAAAAATTCTACCCCCTAAGGGGTTAAATAGGGGTTGAATGTTTGTATGATAGTCCTTCGTTCTTCAAGTTATTTTTCAAGTTATGTTTATGAAACTTGATATTTTGGCTCTTGATCAAAAATAAAGAATTACGTATTTTACATATTTCGAAAATTCTCCCCCCAAGGGGGTAAAAAGGGGGGTTAAAGTTTGTATGAAACTCCGTTATTTTTCAAGCTATACCCATAAAATTCGGTACTTAGGCTTTAAATTGAAAACAAAAAAGTAGGTGTTTCACAGTTTTTAAAAATTCTACCCCCTAAGGGATTAAATAGGGGTTGAATGTTTGTATGATAGTCCTTCGTTCTTCAAGTTATTTTTCAAGTTATGTTTATGAAACTTGATATTTTGGCTCTTGATCAAAAATAAAGAATTACGTATTTTACATTTTTTGAAAATTCTCTCCCCAAGGGGGTAAAAAGGGGAGTTTCAATATTCATAGTTAAGACAGGACAACGTCTGTCGGGTCCGCTAGTTATGTTAATAAATGTATTATGGCTAGATACTATCTGCAAATTTGTTAAAGAAGACAGAAATTTTTTTGACTCTTAAACGTTTTCAAGGCGTGCGCTGGGTCGTATACTGTTATTGGATGAAAATGATGTATGGGTGAGTTGTTCCTCTTAAAGAGTTCTAAAAAAAAGTCCGCGATAGCATATATCTATATTCTAAGGATAACTTACAGTAACCATTTCTATCTTTCAAATTTTGATTAAAAATAATGAATTATTTTCGAAGCTTCTTTAACCGATGTGATGTCAATCTATATCTAAATAAATATGTTTATTATAGTAAGTATTTAATTTAGAACATATTTGCCCTTTACACTATACAATTTAAATAAATATCTTAGGAGTTATCGGAAAATTAATATTTCGCGCGACAAAATAATAAAATGGTGCCGGCTGGCGCGGCGGGGCACGGTGGCGGGTATCGGTGCAGGATATTCGTGTGGTTCCTGTGGTGATCTTATTGACAATCGTCTCCTATAAGAAGCTCACAAGAACAAATATTTAATTTTCAACCCGGACGAAGTCGGCGCGGGCTTCTAGTTTAATAATAAATGCGGAATCATATTCCCGCAACCCTATTATCTCGTAGTCGTATCCACACTATGGTAATGTTTGAGGTCAATCATCCCAAATTGCACTGCCTACGCCGATCACTGCTTACGTATTAATTTCACAGCCGTCTCCGGGACTATTATATGCAATAGGTACTGTATAGTACGCATCACCAACACGAATTTGGATTACATAAAACATGCCTTTGGTCACAATTTTGGCGGACCGCAGTAAAGTGCGCTGTTGTTTAGAACAAATAGAAACTTTCAGATGTAACACTACGATAATAGACATACCGTTCCGGGAAATTATTGTTGCACAATGCATTGTTTAGGAATCGATACACATTGTTTTGAAATAAAAGCAAATTTTTTACTCGCACTCTAGTACACCTTGAGTCTTATGATATCAAATATGGTTGAGCGAAGCAATGGCTGGATCATGCGTCATGCTCGTGAACGGGTGCCACCAACGGGAATGGGTCTGCTTTTGCCTGCCTGTGTTGACATGTATTGAATTGTATTTATTTGTATTTGTATTGTATTTATTTTTACTTGTATTGTACTCAGGAAAATTCATCGTGGAAGCACTGAATACATAGCATAGTTTCAATAACAATTGTAAAATTTTTATTTTTTTGAAAAGAGCAACCGCCGAGTTTCTTGCTGGCTCTTCTCGGCAGGAAAGGCATTCCGAACCAGTGGTAGATTCATTGACGATTCAAAAGTTTATTTGAATAAAAAATATTTCTATTCTATTCTATTCTATGACAATTAGGTATGTAAAGCTTAATCTTTTAATGATTATGATGTTTAAGATGTATTAATCTTATATATCATGATCGAAACTAAGTTTTTTAATCGATGTCAGATCGGCGCTTGACCTCAATCTCTTATATTATTATGTACAAGTTTGTACTCTATAAGTATGTATTTTAAAGATGCATAATTGATATTTTGTGCGCTAATGCAAGTTAAACCGACAGGGAAAAGTAAGTTTAAAGTATTATGTAATAGCAGCATTTTAACTTATGAGAAATTCCACATCTTATTTCACTCGGGAAATTCGGAAAATTACGGAAAACAGTAGTCCAAAGATCACTTTCTAAAGCAGTCTTTAAAACTCAGTTTTTTTACTGGCAGTATATTGTACAGCTTCACATCAGAAAGTGGACCCTTGCGCTTATTCAAGCGGCCTACCACCAACGCTTAAAGTAGTTTTTCAATATTGTTTTTAAAACCTTAAAGTAATTAATATTAAAATAAGGTTGTCATTGTATGACATCTCAAAGCTATATTGAAATACCTAATACTGCTTTTGGTAAGTGCCCCTGATCTTTTCAAATGTTACATTTAAAATCAAGCTTCGTTTTTATGGAACGACTAGAGGAGGCCCGCAACTTCATCAACGTGGATAAAGGTTTTTTGATTACTGCAAGAACTCTTTAATTTTCCGAGATAAAATATAGTTTATGTTTTAATCCTGGATATGATCTATCTCCATTGCATACAGCCAAATCGGTTGTGGCTTGAAGGAGAAATAAACAACACACACACACACACACACTCACACACGCGCACAAAACCACAGACACATACAAACTCGCTTTTATTATATTGGTGTGTGTTTGCTTATTGGTTTGTCCTCCAATCAGACCGCAACAAAGCAACGGATCGACGTGATTTTTTGCATGGGTATAGTGAAGGAACGGGAGAGTGACAAAGGCAACTTTTTATTTTGGAAAATCAAAGGGATCCCGCAGGGTTTTTAAAAACGAAATCAACGCAATCGAAGCCGCGGGCTTCAACTAGTAATAAAATATAATTTCGGTGCCATTCCGTGGGCCACACCGCCTGTACCATTCTCGTATATGCGTTTGATACGGTGATTACAAATGTGAAGGTCGGAATGTGTCAAACCCGTTGAGTACCGTCTGCCAGAGGCCGGTCGAATGTTAAACACCTGTCGAAACGTCTCATTATCTAATTGGCTGGGAAATACGTATTGCACTTCTGAATTTTACCTACGTTTGAACTGTTCGAAAATTGTAGTTTTCCTCGTTTTATAGCATACCAGGAATTTATCAGTCTTTGAAGAGTAGGTATCACACTAATATCATAAAGGCGAAAGTTTGTATGTGTGTGTATGCACCGATTTGGCTGTTTGGCTGTTTGGCTCATAACCAGGATTAATAAGATAGGCCACTTTTTATCCCGGACAATAAGAGAGTTCCCACGGGAATTAGAAATCTTAATCCACGCGAACGAAGTCGCGGGCGTCAACTTGTATTGTCTATCTTTTCTCTTAATTGCTGAGCCTATTTTGATTATATATAGCACGGCTTCCACCTTGTCGACGAGAATATTGTGATATTTTTCAAAATCTTAATTGATCTGTTTTTACGATCTCTAGGCGGAGTGGTGACCGCAGTTTTCTTACAAGGCTGTGGCTAATAACCACCTAATAACCAACTTACCATCAAAGAGGTGCCGCAGCCGCCAAGCGATTTAGCGGTACGATGTAGAAACCGATTAGACCAACCGATTAGACCTATGTGTTTAAAACTGCCATACCCCCATTTAAGTTTTTTTTTAACAGGGTGTCCCCTTTCATAGAAAGAGGTTTTGTTGTGTGATTGTCCCCCATTTAAGGCCGTCACCGTCTTAGACTGAATTGTCACATACCATCAGGTGAGATCAAGATCTGGTCATCGAATTAAAAAAAATCACGTGGATGAATTCGCAGGCATCAATCAGCTATTAAATAATAAAACGAATTCAAATTAATTGAGATATTAAGTTGTTAGACATCTGCAGTGGGTGTTGCTAAGAATAGCACGTTTGTTTATTAACACACAGTTGCCGTTGCCAAAATGCTATAAATATACGTAAATGAGAGTATTATAACAATATTACATATTATGCCAAGTGCGGAAACAGTTTTAATGTTTCTATAAGAATACTAGACGATGCCCGCGACTTCGTCTGCGTGGATCAAGGTTTTGCAATTCCCACGGGAACTCTGCAATTTTTCGGGATAAAAAGTAGCCTATGTCACTCTCCGGCCCGTAAATTACCCCTATGCAAAAAATCACAGCAAGCCGTTGCTCTGTTGCTGCGTGATTGAAGGACAAACCAACAAACCAACAAACCAACAAACCAACAAACACACTTTCGCATTTATAATATTAGTAGGGATAGGGATTACTTAAATCTATAATATTTATTAAGCTTATTATTAAGCTTATTGCATAGCTTCTATCGCAGGCCAGCCTGGAGACCGAATCCAGAAATACCGTAACGAAAATAATCTGACACGGGACTCCTCTACGGTGAGCCGCTAGATGGCGCATTTTTTATCATGATTTAAAAAATGCTATGCAATAGCTTTACCGCGGCAGTCCCCGACACGTCTTTTATTTTTATTTGGACCACCAACAAAATTAAAAGTTAGTAAACTAGGCTTTAAACATAGATAAAAGTAAGGTAGTGAAACACAAGTAATTTCCCTTATAGCCAACCATATCATGCAAACTTTATAAATAGGTCGCACTTAAACATATTACAAAATATATACTACAAGTTGTTACCTAGATTAAATTAGACAAAAATTAAATTAATAAGCTCGCAATAGAGACTATAATTATTAAGTTAGGTACATGCTTTAAGAAGTATTTTTGACCTTAGCTTTGAATTTTTCGATCTTGTCACAAAATAAATCGATATATGATGATGATGAATTGGGTGCCATATTGGGTAATATTATTATTTATGTTATTTATAGTTTCATTTGATAAAATTATTTTCATCGAATTTATTTTGCGAGAATATTAGGAAAGACGGTCGCCTGTTTACTAGTTTCATAATATTATAATACTTCTAATCGCCTATTAAGATATCTTTCAAATTAATCAATCAATTTGGGTACTTGCAAATTAATTCAAGAGAAAAAAATGACCTTTTAGCGTCTGATAATAATCAAAATAATCTATACTTTAGCTTTTATAAATTAATATTAATTTATAAAGAACCCTTATTCCTTGATAATTATTCTTTTCGACGCATTTGATTTTCTCGTTAAAAAAATTATGTAACTAGGAATAGGAAAGGTTACGAGGCTAGAGAACGATAATATCATGCCGTAAAAATGTATCAGTATAATAAATAATCACTATAATATAGATTTTTTTACGCAATTATGGCTTTGATTAAGTATAATATTATGCGTCGGCATTTTCACTTTGAAATGTTGCCCCAGAATTTAATGTTATCGTGGTATCGTCAGTCTACAGCAAGAATAAGTTTTTAATCTGAGGCAAGCTACTTTAGACAAAAATTTGTTACTTAATATTTAAAAATTTTATGAGCTTAAAAATTTAGGTCTTATTACATATCTAATGGATGGAGTTTGTATCGAAAAAATGATACTGACAGAATCTTTTCCTTTCATTCCACGATTAATATACTAAGAGATGCCATTTTTTTCGTAATCATACCAAAGCTGATAATTTAGGTTATCAATTCGACCCGTTGGCCGTAACTATGTATGTGTCTACCTACGTTTATTTCTAATACTATTGGCCATTTACATAATATGTATGGACATCGACAATTTCTTTATTGGGTAGGTACACCAGTTTTATGCCTCATATAAAATTGCTAAACATCTGTCGTCATCAAAGCTGATATATTATTTAACCAGTAAATTGAAGCGAAACTACATTTGTATTGGAGATTCAAACTTGCAGTTGTCTCTGCAAAAAACAGGAATGTAACTATTGTAAAATCAAATAAGCTGCCAGACGTGGCTAGAGTGCTAAATGCAAATTACTCAGACCCCGCTAAGATATAAATTGCTAACTACGTATTTAAAGCAATTTACATATCCAACAAATAATGTGAGTAGAAGCAATTTGAGTATTTTATGTAAAGGAAGGTATTGAATGTATTCCCATCAGCACAATATGACTAAAAAAGTCTAATAAAATTTTAATGTCATAAAATTCGCTATGGTGAGGATAATGAAATTAGCTACAATCAAGCGGTATTCACTTATTATATTTATATATTATACCTATTACCTACGAGATGAGAAAATGATATGTGAATCTACATAAATACCTAGATATACCTGTATATTTTAGGTTTATGAACAGACTGGTCACTGGATTCGTATAACTGGATGCGCTTGTACTGAAGCAGGTCGTACCGAAGATGTGTTTAGCGACTAGAAGGGTTAGTATAAGATTTAATGCAATTGATCGTATTCGTATTCGATGACATTAGCGTCAAAGTAAAATGAACCTTAACACCATTGAATTAGAACTCAATTTCATGCATGCATTCTTATATGTTTACGTATACAGATACGATCCAAATTAAAATAGATTGTACTGAATTTGTGACTTTAAATCGATACTATTAAGGTTCATTTTATTCTGACGCTAATGTCATCGAATACGAATACGATCAATCGAGTTAAATCTTATACTAACCTAGAACATTGATAATGGACGTGAGAAATCACGTTGCAATACTGTGAGCTAGACTGTGAGTGACCTGGGGCCCAAGTCTGCTATTTTACATGTCATTGTCATTGATCCGCAATACAATTACAATACAATTATCATGGTCCAAAATTTCGTAGTCTACTAAATTCACAATGGTCGTTTGATTTTTTATAATTGGATTGTAATTCAATCATACCTCGGTATTGCTATTAGCTTAAAAAGCGTTTGCCGAAATGAGTTTCAAAAAAAACTACATATTAAAAACGTTTATTTAAGCTAGATTCAAAGCTAAATGTGTCAGTGGCAAACCATCGGAAAACAATTGTGACGCCATTGAATTAGTAGACTACCAAAATTGCTAAAAGTAGCAATTGGGATGTCAATGATAGGCAATGTAACTACAATTGCAATAGCAGACTTGGGCCCCTGTCGTCACGTTTCAGCGGAAGCTCAACTTTCAGAAAAGCCCGATTAGAAAAGCTAATTATTATTATCATATTATAATCCTTTAATACCTAATTATTTATTATCCTGTTTACTCGTGGTTATTGCGACGCATAGGTATCCATCAATTAATAAAATAGTTCTGTTACTAAATAATAATTTCTTGGTAGAAGCCTTTCGAGCATTTTCCCAAATATTATTATTTTGTCGGACGGCTTTCTAGAACAGATTACTTAATACCTGCTTCTGGTCGAAAGAATTTTAAATATCGCTATTACTAGGCGAAATTGCTACCGGCTAGATAGGAATAATAATTATTATAATTAAATAGATATTAAACATGTTATCGTTCGCCAACAATATCTAATTGAAAGTAAAATTTGCTAAGCGGAACAAGTTTTGATATTATTTTAAGAGCCGTTAACAATAAAAATCGAAAAGTTGTCCTATTAGTTAAAACCTGGTGGGCGAGACTTTGATATTAATTAGATATATTAAGAAACTCATATTTTCTGAACAAACATTAATTATTTATTCATGAGCCACTAGCTGATGCTTGCGACTCCGTCTCTAAACTCTGATATTCCAGGATAAAAAGTAGCCTATGTCACTAGGCCCTCAACTAATCACATGCATAAAATTACGTCGATTCATTGCTCCGTTGCGGTGTGATTGAAGGACAAACCAAAAAACAAACACGCTTTCGCATTCATAATATTAGTGAGGATTCAAAAATTTACACACAAAAATCACAAAAATTACAGAGTTAAAGGAATTGCTCTGAATAATTAATTAATTATCTTGGCCAATCAATTGCTTGTAGAGGAGAAAAAAGATAATATATATCAATTGCCAAGCGAACAAAGAGCAAAAAGCGCAATTTCCTCATTGTCGCGATATCTGTGCGTGCATTAATTATATTAATAACGGGAAGGTTGTAATTACGGTGTCATTACATTTTTTCGGGCGAGCAATTGACTGCACATAGGTACGCGTATGTTCTTAGACAGTTTTCTATTCTTTGGAATGCGACTTGCTGTTGGAATGCAAGCTTTTAATATAAACGTGGGTTTGTTTATTCCGTTGTTGTATCGGCAATATACTGGTCAACCGTTCTCTGCATTGCAAAACAGATAGGGGAAAGCAAATTGTCACGTATAAGTAGGAACATCGTGAGGAAAATAGTCTCCGGAGTCCGGTGTTTATCCTATGTTTAACATAATAATATAATGACCTATTGCTTTCAATATTTTCTATATGTACTTAATTTAATATACCTATGAAAGCTCATAGAACAAAATTCTATCTATAAGTTTAAATATGGACGTTAATTTTGGACAGATGCCAAATTGTTATTTATTTTGAAGGTATTTTCCCATTGTAGTAGGTACCTATGTTTCATGAATGTAAACGTGTAGGCAGGTACCTACTTCGGGAAAAGCACAGTTTTGTTTTTGTTTTCTATAACAGCTAGTACATACATTTGGGATATAATTTATATCCCAAATGTATGTGTTTTTTATATGAACCCAAAAAAGATTCCTAGGGAGTTTAAAAAACCTAACTCCTTGCGACGAAGTCGTAGGATAGGTAAGCTTTCAACGATATTTATATTATTTTAATTATTTTACTTCAGTAGGTAAGTATCTACGTACCTAAGTAAAAGCCAAAAGTGCTTACATGATATGAAACAATTAGGTAAGTTGTAACTAGTTAACAGCAGTTTCCGCAACATGCAGTTTCAGGTCGCGGGTGTACCTACTAAGTACTTACTTATTATAGTGTAAATCAGGTTTATATACCTACTGTAGTTCAGTAATATACGGGTTTCTGTCCAAGACAAGGCAACACGTGTCTATAATAAATGAAACCTGTTTTAATGATCCGATTGCGAGTTGGATTATAACAACTCGCTTACCGACTAGCCCGCTGACCACTTGCTGACGGGAAATTACTAACTTTCGACATCTCATTCGTAATCCGCTTAGCGCAAACAGAAGCGAATGATAAACATTGCAATGAACCCAGCCCCTCTACAACCTATTGCGTATAGCATAGTGCAAAAAGTCATAAAAATAGTTCAACACATAGCACATTTAAATAATAGATACTATAGTCAAGGCAACTTACGTAAAATTAGGAAATAGAAATATTTTTAGAATAACTTACGTCCAACGGAGCGAAAAATCCAAAATTATCCGGTGTTTGAACTGTACTTTATTCAATTTTTCATTAATGTTATTATGCCTCTGAACAATAGAGAAAATAATCACCTAAATGGTATTTATTCACTGATAAGTTTGAACTAATCCATAGGGAAAGTGTATGAAGGTCACGTTTTGAAAACAAAATAAGAAAACGCCACTGGCGACGTTTCCGCCGTCCGTAAAGAAAACGTCCGAGAAATACGTACTGCCGCGCGGTGGGAGTTGGCGAAACTGACGTATGCCTTGCGCAGGCGCCGCCAAGGTATTGTTAAAAGTTACTTTTACTTGTGATACTCGTTGCTCTAGGCTGCTCGCTTGAGACCTCGTTCTTGGGCCGGCTCAGTATGCTCACTGCGCACGCGTCTCTACTTAGCTCTATGTTCGCGAAAGAGAACATGAACAGTAAAACCACACTACTAAGAGTTTTGCCACTGACGAACGGAATATATACGTAAATACCATTCAAATTTCCGATTTTTCCGGTGGATTTTCCAAAAATTTTCATGCAAACCTTGTTCTGACAATTATGATCACTTAAAAAAACAGCCAAATCGGTTAAGCCGTTTTCAAATGATGATCTTTCATGCATGCATTCATAACTGATTTTTAACCGACTTTTTGTTATATCTGTTAAGCTCAGGAACCGAAAACACTCATTGAGCGGAAAAACAGCTGCTACACGTTGTGGTCACTGTAAAACATCCACATCGCGTTTATGTTGTGGCTTTTATGAAAACGCTCACGACGAGTTGTGACAAACAGAAAAATCACGTAGCGAAATTCGTGACGTGGCTATCATACTGTGCTTCCACAATATGTTTGACCAAAATATGATTTAAGTAATATTATTGATGCCTGAAAGTAAGTAGGTGTTTGTATTTGTCACGGTTCATTGAAATTTTAGGCGCTTGGTGCAATACTTCCTTTGCAAGAAATCATAAATATGTACGAAGTAACAAAAAAAATCGCAAGTGCGAGTTAGATTCACGCAACGAGGATTCCGTGCACAAAGATGTTCGTTCGGTTATCGCCAGTTTTACTGAGGAGTCATTTGTGGCTATTTATTATATATTTCTACCTTGTGAAAGAAAATGCTTTTTATGAGAGTAACTTCCAAGGTTTGCACTATATTGCAAAGTAGATATTTACTTTTTTATTATTTCGGCTCATTTTTGCAATAAAATTATTTATTTATTTATTTTATTTATACAACTTTATTGCATGAAAAAACCAGAACAAAATATAAAAGTAAATAAACAGTGTAACACAAAAGGTAACCTTATCACATTAGCGATAAGGTCACTTTCTAAAATGTCTATGGAGAGTGCATGGAGCTACTGAATTTTGACGTCACACGCCAGAGCTCTTTCTAACAGGATACTTAAAAGCTCTATACTTCCGAGACTAGTTAAGATATTAAAAAAAAAATTTACGTTGTGATTTAAAACTTTATTTTAAATATTATATAAAAAAAACACTAAAATACCCTGCTCGAACGTCCAGACTCCAGAGTTATCCATCCAGTCACAATATTTTTTAGCACGCCACACCTCACTAATAAAAACCTACATTTTTTATGATAAATAAATCTTACTAGATTAGAAGAAAAGTAGAACCTTCAAAATTGTTTCAACAATTTTGAAGTATTTCAAAATATTTTCTTGTATTAATTGATCTTTTTCAATTTGTCTCAGAAACCTGGTTCAAACACCCAGTTTCAACTTTTAATAACAATAGTATAATGTTTATTTCTGCACCCAGCTTGCGACACCTATAATAATAAGAATAAACAAGGTTAACACCACCTAATATGCTTAAACTAGGTAAAACCTTCGAGATAACTGGCTTTTACTTATTTAACTACTTGCTTCAATGTAAATTCTTCCAAGTTGCAAAATAATATTCTCCTGGTCGAATTTCGGACTCGGCGACTGATTCCAATAGAGACTACTCAGACTGTACAAGTGTGTAAGCCAGAGGTTCCCAAACTTTCTTTCTAGTTTCACTTTCAAAATTTTACTGGTCTTGATGGACCCCCCCCCCCCCCCCCCGATGCTACATTTATATCATATTTCAAAACTCGTGAAAAATGTGAAAATATCCTAACGATGGAAAATAATTGTTTTTTACTATAGAAACTAGACTTTTCGTGGACCACCACTCACAACTTGTGAACCCCTATTTTTTCCACGCTAACATAGACCCCCGTCGAGTCTCCCGTGTCCACCTGGACTACTTTGGGAATCACTGGTGTAAGCAAACACAGTACCTACACTCTCTATTCCTTCATTCTCACATTCAGATTCAAAATATTCATACGATAAATGAACTTAGGAAAAATTTTTTGTAACTGAAGTAAATGTTATAAATATTTATTTACGTTAATTAGTTGCATTAAATGATTGAAAGTAGATATACGTGGTGTAAGGTCATCACTTTCGAGGCGCGATTCAGGTGAGATTAAATAAATAAAATAAATTTGCGTTTAGATTAGGGTTTTCTTTTATCACACAGCGCTTATCTTGCATCAAGGAGGTTTTCATTGCAACTGATACAGGTTGCACTACAACAAATGAAGCTAAATACCTTCACCAAAATTGTAAAAAACGTAATAGAAACTATTTGTTTTTAAAATAACCTAAACTGGAATCAAACCCGCGATAACTGCGATGCTAATAACCGATAAATACCCACGCATTGTTGAATATTAATTAATATTGTAAAGTCGATTGGAAATTAGTCTTGTCGCCTTTATAAAACAAAAAATAAGTGTCAAAGCTATAAAAAATTAAAAGAAACTTGAAACTCACGACCTTGATACATAATATTTTGTCGGCTCTCAAGTTATCCATTCTCCGCTTACCAGCTTAATAAATTGTTTGATCTGATATATTATTAAATATTAAGTATCCACTCAACTCTGAAGATATACCTATACCTACCAACTGTAAGTTTAAGGTCGTTTAAGTAAATGCGAAGTTTATAGGTAGGCAGATAGTTCGGACCGGTTTCTGTTCTTAGGTTCTCTATCATCATCATCATCATCATCATCAGAGACCCTTCAATCATCATTATTGAACGCAGGTCACCAAGCTGGCCCAATCCAAATTGGCAGACTTCATAGTTCACATACCTCTGAGAAAACGAAAGAGATAGAGAAGTCTCAGGAAAATTCCCTTGACCGTTCACCGTTGAGTAAGTGTCATTAATTGCTTTAATTGACTTCTATATCTTAATACGTATCTACAAACAGTAGGTTGGACACTCAAAGGTTGGACAGGATATTCCTTAGAAAACGACAGATTCTTGTGCGGATTTGACACTTCAAATTCTTACCTACATCTCTCACCACCTACGACCGTACCCGGTACTGATTTTTTTCTAATCTACATTATTTCCAAGCACAGTACGTTCATTCTCACGCTCTTAGCAAGTAGCGCCAAAATTTTGTGAATTGCATTCTTAAATCGCTTATAGCCAGTCTAACGTACCTACGTCGTACAGTTCAGGAAATACTTCATTGATATAATTGAACGTTTAGTGGCGGGAAAAAGCTGGTATAAAATAAATTAATAATAATTATTATACTTTCATGTCACCGTTTTCCCACGGGCCAATTGCCATCTCACCTCATTTAACCAATAAGGGTAAACGAGTTATAGAATGGGGCTACTGGTTTAATTATAATGTTTGGTGAAAAACAGTTCGACGTTAAATTAAACATTGTTCTTACCCAATTCAAAGAGACTTGTAAATCGTATGAGATGTAGAATTTGTTAACCCCCGACGAAAAAAGGGGAGTGTTATAAGTTTGACATGTATATCTGTGTATCTATGAATCTGTGTATCTGTGTGTCCGTCTGTTCCCTCGTAGCTCCCTAATGAATGGACCGATTTTGTTGCGGTTTTCTCTGTTTGAGGTGGATCTTAGCTATAATTCGTTTAGATCTGCTCAGGCGTTTGAAGATCATCAGCTAATTTCCTACTTGATTAAATGGTTTTACACACCTTTCACTGGTGCTATTGATTTGGGTTAGGTACTGTTACTTCGGTTGATTTCCAAGGCACCTTGACTTAATGTTGTAGCATCCAGCAATCTATGGGTATCAAACTCCTCAGCAACTTACAGCAGATATAGCGTGTTTGGGCTCATTAAATAGTCTCAATAAGTAGGCGTTTTTCTACATTATAAAGTAGTTTTAACATGGTCAATGGCCGATTTACCAGCAGGCTGAGTAGGTATGCTCGGGCATAGGGCGGCAGATTTTAAGGCCGGTAAATTTTTTTGTCTTACAGAAAACAAAAAGATTCATTATGTAAATGGTATTAAGTGCTTTAGGTGGTTTTGGTGAGGTAATGTTTCACCACTTGGATAATTTTTTCTACAATTTCCGTAGTCGCGTTTGGTTTTTGGTTGGCCTGTACCAGGCGGCATTTCAATAGCGTATTGGCGGTACATGTGAAAATCCGCCACTGAACATGGTTGCAACTTGCAACAGTAATATTGCCTTATCTATGATATTAATCCTTAGAATATTGTAGATTAACATGCTTATTTATGTTTAACATACTCACGCCATCTACACAGTCGCCATGAAACTGTTTAGTTCAAAGCTTTCACTTTGCTTTTCTACAGCTGATACGAACAAAGACATAAGTTTGTTTTACCAACGCTAAAGAGGTGTCGCTGTTCTAAATCAGTCTGACACTGTCAGAAAATATGTGTCAAGACGACGGAATACAAAAACCAAAAAAAAACATTTTGATTTATTACTCGTCTTCCCTCCCGCAGTCCCGAAAGTGACCACTTTTACGTACACTTCCATAGTATTTGGTGATTGAACAAAGACTTAGCGCCAAGTTCGCGCCAAAGTTTGACCAATTGACCAAAGTTGAAGTCGCGCGAAAATAAAATATCTGCGATTTACGTTATGCTATTATTATTTCCTATTAATATTATATTATAAACTAGACGATGCCTATGGGGATGGATTAAGATTCGATCGAGGCTTGTGGAAGTCCATACAAGAGACCTTTGTCCAGAACTCCTATCGATTAATAAAGAAGAAGAATAATATTCGAAATTCAAAACTCCCGTCTACACCGTCTCTAGGGCATAAAAAAACCTCGATCACTAATTTTACATCTCCAGGACTTAAAAACTAAAAAAATTAGAAAAATTTACCATAAGGAAAGCGAATACTCAAAGTATAGATGCTACATAGATGTAGTAGGTATGTGTCTACTAAGTAGGAATGGACGTTACGTTCCGCTTCAACTCCGTACCGATATTTCAATGAGTTCTTCGGTTACGGGATTGATGTTGTTCTATCAATCTCAAGACTATCAAGTGAGTCTAACGAACTTTACATACCTACCTTATACCTCAGCTCCTTAAGAGTACTAATACCTACTCTGTTTACTGGTAGATGTATACTGAAATTACTTTATTGCAAACTAATATCTTTAGTTATACAGTATTTAATACGTTTCTAACGACCGCCTAGGACGAATGATTCTTTAGTTCTTTTTACACATAATATGAGTAGTAGTAGTAGCTGTACAGCATGTCGAGCAAGTGAGGGGCAAACTAAAAAGTTGTTAAAAGTTATAACATTACTTATCTGCCGCCGGAGGAAATTTAGTTTATCATCTGATAGCGACATGATTTATTACATTAATTTGCGTTTTCGTTAAAATTTCGACCTTTTTCCAGTAAAAAAGGGACGTTCAATTAATAGTTTCAAGGCTCGGTTTTTGTTCATTTGATATTCGTCGTTGTTTCAATCGACAGAAGTCCATTGCTGAGCTGCTTACTTATACATTTGTGGCGTTACTTAGACGAAGTACATGATATACAAAGAACAACAAATTTCTTTGTTCTTCTTCTTTATAAACTGATAGACATCCAAAAGACTTATACCAACTCCCACATTACAGGTTTTGAGCCAGCTGTATCCATCCGCTGTGACATGTCTAATGTCATCCGTCCATCTAGTGACAGGTATTCTAACGCAGCATTTCCCGTTCCTAGGTCACCGTTCAAGCAACTTTGGGACGCTAATGTTGGTTCTTCGAGCTATAAGTTTGTTATGAACTTATGAACAACAAAGCACCTTCTGGAGATGTTGACTCTATAATGCACATACTCAAAGAATCTTTGTGATTGGTCCTCAGTAAAAAAAAAATAGAAAAATCTTTTTACTTAAGGTCGTAATAACTTATTTTATTACAACCATTAGGTATTTGTATCGACTAGAGTGTACCTAAGTGTCTTCAAAAATTTATTTCGAAAGAATTTAATATGAAATTCTTTCATCAAACTTCGGTGGACGATCGATCACTTACACTCGCTTCATTGCATTTCTATTTGCAGACTTATAAATAAATTTTGTGTTGGGTTAAATTTTTTGCTACATTTCTTTCTGATATAGCTCATCAGTCTCATCAAAATTGCAGTGAAAAATAATATCTTCGTGTTATTATTGGTAGTGTTTGGGTAAGTACTAAGTCAAATACTAATTTATTTTTTATTTTTTATTTTTATTCTATGACAAGATAGCCCTTGACTTCGATCTCACCTGATGGTAAGTGACGATGCAGTCTAAGATGGTAGCGGGCTAACTTGGAAGGGGTATAGCAGTGTAAATTCAACCCATACCCCTAATCGGTTTCTACACGCCATCGTGCCGGAACGCTAAATCGCTTGGCGGCACGTTTTTCACGGTAGGGTGGTAACTAGCCACGGCCAAAGCCTCCCACCAGACCAGACAAGAGACAATTTAGAAATAATAAATTACTAAATTGCCCCCGCCGGGAATCGAACCCGAGACCTCCCAGTTATAAGACCACAGCGCTCACCACTGCGCCAGGGAGGTCGTCAAAAATTTCACGAGGTTTCAGGTTTGTGAGCAACAATCTTCAACAGAGCACGTTACGTAAATAGTAGAGTAATATTTAATGTTCGCTATAATATGAAAATGTGCTTTTCATTTGACTTTCAGTTAAATTTAATGTAATTTTCGCTTGTGTAAAGTATTACCGGCTTAGATTATTTATACGAGGAAAGTGGTATAATTTGCCTTATTATAAATAAGGCACCAGAAGGTACCTCATGTACCTATTACCTAACTTTTTTAAGCTTAATAATTAAAAAGTAGGCAATACGTAATAAAACTTAAAATTGTATTTTTTTAAGTTAGGTACCTACTGTATAATTAAGTAGTCCTTATTAGTAAAATCGTATTTTTACATCTGATTTGATTTTTATTTATAAAAAACCAGTTCAGTGTTTTAAATAGGTACTTAAATTTAATACTCTTTAATCATAATGAAGTAGAAAAAATAATTAATTAAACCGCAGTGCAAAAATATGTAGTGTCGAAACAAATAAATCACTATTAAACCATCGGCCAATATGATAATGGATCGCATTAATCACTTAATTCTCGTTAACCAAAAATGAAATTAAGCTCTGAACGATTACAACTAGTACGTACGTACGACTTTTTAACATTTCCTAGTGCCAATTAGGAATACCATAGGAAATGTATACTGATAAAACTGACTAATTTTCCAAATTCGCCCTGGCCAATCAATACCCGTATTATAAACATTTCGTATTACATTTCTAGCATCTTGATTTATATTAGATATTAATTACATGAAATACACTAAATTATCTATATCACAAACCTCGATAGCGATTTATTTCGGCTTTGAAGTCACATGGGAGAAATTGGCTTGGCATTCAGCTGACCACAATATATTATAATCTGCAATGCACAATAATATCGTAATGTTTTGTTTTGAAAAGAGCAACCACTGAGTTTCTTGCCGGCTCTTCTCAGCAGAATCTGCTTTCCCAACCGGTGGTAGAGTCATAACTTGTCATAAGAGAAGGTTGGCCTACATGAAGTAAACAATTTAGAATTTTTTTGAATTTTAAATATGAAAAACAGTAGCGTAAGCAACACCTACGTACCTCTAGGTACTTGTAGATCGTCTAAAAATATAATCAGGTACTTCAAGATAATATATTTTACAACGATATCGTAATTATAGCTATTTTCAGTAAAATATGTCTTTTTTACAGCCCATTTAACCTTCCTGAACTCATGAAAAAACCTTTGAAAATTCACAAGAGTTCAGATTTTTAAGAGCCGAATATTTTTATTATGCCAAAAAGTGCAGTTTGAGTGTCAATGAGCGCAGTTTATAACTTTGAAGAGTGTTAATAGTTTTAAGTACGTATTAAACCAACTTAATACTCAAAGGCTAATAGCCATTGGGTAGTAATAATCATAAACTTGTGTAGGTACCTACTTTTATTTTGATAATGACTTGGCTTTAAAGAAACTTTGTGACGGAGTTTCTACTATAATAATATCTTACCACCTACATGGCAGTAACGACTCTATAATAATCTTATTATATTGTAACTTCCAGAAAACGTAGATAAAACTTTCTTACATGCACTTTTTACGTTTTAACATGGTTTTAACGTTCTTTAGTTCAATGGCTGGCATAGACATCATAAAGTAATAAGTAATTATAGTGACCAAAGCATAAAAATAAGCATTTTACTGAGACAACTAGCTTTTTCCCGGTGCTTCGTTCACGTTAACTTCGATTTTTCAAACCCCTATTTTATTTCTTTATAGGGGCTGAATTTTCCAAAATTCTTTCTTAGCGGATGCCTATGTCATAATAACTATAATTTGTACTATGTTAAATTTCAGACTGATCCGTCCAGTGGTTTGAGCTGTGCGTTGATAGATCAGTCAGTCAGTTAGTCAGTCAATCAATCAGTCATTCACCTTTTCCTTTTAATTATTTAGATAAAAATCACATAGGATTGCGATCGTTCTTCGAGTATTAATACTCAGAGCGATTGTTACACTGATGCAGATGCTATCATATTTAGATAATCCTATAGTTGGTTGAAAAAAACCGGTCAAGTGCGAGTCAGACCAGCATTTGTTGTCATAGCCTCCAAAGATATAGATACATTTCACATTCTGTGAAAATTTCAAATATCTATCTATTATGGTTCATGAGATACAGCCCGCTGACAGACGGACGGAAAGCGGAGGCTTGCAGTAATAGGGTCTCGATAGCAATCTTTGAGTACAGAACCCTAAAAATCCGAAATATTTTTTTATTGTCACACATCGAAAAAAAAAAGAATTGTAGTTGGACGCACATATGCTATAACGTTTCAACCCACAAACCTTTCTCAAATTAAATACAAACATAATGTAAAGGAATAAAGTACTTTTCAATTGATAAGTTATTGTGTAGGTTGACTCTTTACTGCAAATGTGCGTCCAGTTATTCGTGACTATTGAAATAGTGAGCTATAAATCCTGTCTCTAAATAGTTAACGTGCTTGTGCTTGGTAGAGTGAAGGGGAGAGGGTTCAAATGAGCTGAATGTGCAAGTTTCGCATTGTTTTACAGTTGCTGTCACTTTGATAAGGTGCTCGGCGCTTTCGAGATGGAAGTTCATTTTAAACTGACGGCTTTCTAAATGACTTCAGACTAAAGAAGGACATTTCCTTAGTCGTCGAATAAAGAGAAGGTTGTTAGCTCGAGAAGTTTATTTATTTGTTTTTTTTTTATCTGAACAGTGATTTGTCATTTTAATGATTCTTTTCAGTACCTACCTCGCAGTTCATTCAGCGGATAACGATAAATCGGGGCCATCCTCTATCTCAGTGGCAATCGTTCGGGTGTCTAGTTAACACCCAAATCCTCATTTGTATGTCAAATCCTCATTTTGTATGACGAAATGCCAGTTATTAGTCAGCAACTTCTTTATTGTTTTCCATAGCTAATCTATACTAATATATAAAGCTGAAGAGTTTGTTTGTTTGAACGCGCTAATCTCAGGAACTGCTGTTTCGAATTGAAAAATTATTTTTGTGTTGGATAGTCCATTTATCGAAGAAGGCTTTAGGCTATATAACATCACGCTACGACCAATAGGAGCGAAGCATCAGTGAAAAATGTTGCAAAAACGGGGAAAATTATCCATATTTAAAATATATTCTTTTAATTATAATAACAGAAATTGACGCGGCCGAAGTCGCGCGCATCAGCTAGTAAAAATATAATGATACCGTAAACTGAATACCTAATAAATAATTACTAAAAACCATTGATTTTCATAACCAATTCAATTTATACATAGTTATTTCTCTCTTTCCTCTAGCTATATTATGATGCTTTACTTCGTCTTGTTTGCCGAAATAAACTTTAGACAAGAATAACACAAAACAATTATATTATGCATTATTTCATATTGTTAATTTAAGAATAGTTATAATAACGTTGCTTGTTTCTAATCCGTGGCGCCATCAAACTAGGTCCAAGCTGCAAAACATGCAAAACTGAGCTGTATGCCCTTTTCTTAGGTGCTTTTGTTTGTAGTAGACATACATCATTATGCTGAGCTGGGATGTAGTGGTTTTTCGGCTTTGTTTGTCGGTTTGACAATACAAATGAGACTGCGATATTTGAATTTTTAGTTCTGCTGCCTGGGAGAAATCTCTTTAGCGTAGAGCATTTATTCTTTGGGATAGGGCCGCATATTTTACTCTATTTCGTTGACTTATTAATGTTTTATTTTTATGGTGTACTTACAATGTACCTACTAACAAGCTATAATTAAAAATATTAAAAAATACGACTGCCCAGCCGAAAAACTAACTAAAAAAGTTAAATACTACAGTCATTACCTTTGGAATGTTATTCACATTTTTAAATGATATTTTTTTGTGAATCATTGTATACTAAACTATAATATTATATATTTTTGGAATCTACTCATGATTTTCAAGATGATGATTATATACTTAATCTTATTTCCGAATTTTTTTTTCCAACTTTAGTCTTTAATGCGGGACGATGGTCAGCCCATCAATTTTTTTAAAATCTTACTAGCCTATGTCACCCGGAATAAGGTAAGGATTCTAACGATAGCTCGTTCATCAAAATCGGTTTAGGTGTATAGAAGTTATGGTGGAATATATAGGAACTCACATACATACATACATACATGAACTCTGAAAACAATATACTCCTTTTTTCAGGCATTCGTATAATAAGAAACAGTTTATATTTCATTAATTAATTCATATCACCTATCCCGGCGCTTCAGGTGGCTGGGTAATATTAGTTTTAAATGCTCAAATGGTGGAAGCGCCAGGGAAACGGACACGTGAAACAATTTTTGAATAAAATCCCTTTAATGAAAGCCTTTTTTTAATTAATTAACGTTGCTTTGTTTTTGAATATGTTTTTGTCATCCAATTAACAAAGAAATGTTTCATCCGCCTCGCAATTTTATTTTTAAACGAGTATCTTTTGTGGAACATAATGTGAACTCTCGAGTACAGAATTGTCGACCGGGTCGGTTATTGAAATAAAAATTACCGTGTCCGACCCGGATTCTTTGCTCGCGAGTTTATTATTAAGTAGCTATCTTCTGCCTTCCCAAAGAGTTATCTAAAAGCTCTAAAGCTCAGTGTTGAAGCTTAAGCTAGCTATAATAATGTGGCGCCGTTATGGGAGGACTTTTCAGACAAAACCTATGTTTCTAAATAGTTAATGTGACTATGTTCCGCACAGCCCCGGAGCGGGGGTCTATATGAGCCTAGTGAGGAAGTTCAGCGTTGTTTCGTAAAGTTGCCGCCGCCATTGTGGTTAGGGAGCTGATGGCAAACATTTTTGAAAGTCTTTGTCGTCAAGTCGATTGCGTTAATGTTTTTAGGAAACCTCAGGTGTCACGAACATCGTAAAATCATTTTTGCCTAGCATAATTCCTAATATTATGCTTATTAAATATGCTGCTAATGATTTATTAATTTTTGACTAGTATTAATTAATAGTTCAAGCAGTTTTGAATAATAGGTTTTTCAGTTGAAATATTTCTCGCTTGCTGTCACAATGAACTAATTAATCCATACCTTAACATAAATGCTGAGATCCATAGAGCGTGCTCTGACTCAGCTGAGACTCAAGGTTAAAACGAGACACAAATATGCTCTGATATAAATCTGTCTCGTTTTAATTCTGTTTTGAGTCTGAGCTAAATGAGAGTGCGGTCTATATATTTCAGCCTTAGTTTTTCCCTCGTCGATCTATATATTTCCGTTTTGAGATAAGTCAATATAGAAATCTGGTACTTACCTTATTATCACCAGCTTTGATAGAGTGTTCCATTAATATATTCTAGATGGGGACAAAGCAAAAGTGACTACCATGTAAATAACATACTTTTGAAACACATTTATTACAAAAATTGTGTTATAACTTTTATTAAATTTTAACGCTCCGTAAGAGTGTGTACCGTACCTTGTTTAGTAGGCAATTTTAGTGAAGGGTCTATCATCTATGTGATGTTATATCTACCGTGCCTTCTATCTTCTGTCATTTTTTTCTCTTTTTATTGCTACCTCGTCATCGTGACGTCAAGTGATAGAAGTCCACTACTGGACATAAATCTCTTGTAAGAATTTGTACGGTCTGCTTAGTAAGTACTCATTTAACATATTTTTTAACTTGATTCTGGTTTCTTTTGGAAGATAGTGGATTAAGGTTTTATTGATTTCCGCGCAAACGCTTCAGGTCCCGGGATAAAATACTGTTAATTCTGGATATAAGCTAGAAATTAAATAAAATACGTTGTTGTATGAAAGAACTTAACAAACATCCAAAAATTTGTAATATGTATCAGTAAGATGAGTTGATAAATGTATTAATTAATTATTTGTTGAGTTTAAAGACAATTTGAAAATACGTACATAATTATTTTCGTAGCTTTAGTTACTAGTAGGCTTATATTTAAAGCTACAAATACCAGATTGCAGTCATCCATACACCTATCATCGATAAATAAATTTTAATAGTAAAAATATATGTATAGGTAACATACTCGTATCTAACGCGATATGTGCTCGTACAAAATAGACGCTCCCCGTTCTCTGAGGTCGGAACGTGCGGTATGAGGGTATCGAGGCCGAGGTCTGACTTGCCCCCGTCGGATCCCAAGTGACGTCAGCCAGACCGGGCATGGATGAAAAACGCATGCGTTCGATACAACCCCCGCCCACCGTGGTCGTACCGCCAGCCCGCCCGAGCCATTTCTCGGGTGGCGCGCGGCAACTGAACTCGCTTGCCCGCCCGCCTACTGCTACTCCCGCGCCGACTCCATATAAACTTTGACTAACAGTGCGTGCCGTTTGAATGGACTTGGACTTGTTATTGTTGTTTGTGACTTTTGTTAGGTGCGACTCTGTCCGTGTCGGATTCATTGGATGCGTTACACTCAGGTAAGATTGTCAAAGGATTTTTATTTACGAAAATGAAGACATAAAGACGTGAAACGTTAGTAATTTAACCCCACAAATTAGTATGAGGTTAACAATGAGTATGGGTTTATTTTACATTGCTATACCCCTTTAAAGTTAGTCCGCTACCAGCTTAGATTGCATCGTCACTTACCATCAGGTGAGATAGCAGTCAATGAAAAAAACTGAAATGTCGACGGATATTGTACGTAACAATATAAAATTAATAAAGTACAACTCACACAATAAATAATATTATATTTATCCCCAGAGAGAAGCTAGAAATGGTTTGTCCTGAAAAATGCGCACAATTTTGGTTTGTACCCACACCGTAAACCAGACCTATTTTGCATCATACCCAAGGTTTTTTGTCGTTACAAAAACCATTTTATGTTTAAAAACAACTAACAGTTATGTTGTAAAATGCATCGTGCGACGGTTGCGTAATCGACTGCGCTGATATCCAAACGGATTTTTTGCACGACCCACCGCACGACACGATCAGTGGTCACGTTACACAACACACGACACAATGCACACGACGTGACGTTTGTACGTTTACCCACGAGTGGCGATTCTGCAAACACTAAGCAGTATAATCTATGGTATAGATGTCGTGAGACGTGTAGTATGTCCTTGTTTCTACAGCCCCTGTATCGTCACCGCAAAAACTTGTAACAACGAAGTGGCATAGACGACATAGTCAAAAAGCGTCTGCAAAATATACATCGTTCTGTAGTGTCGTTGAATGAGCAAACTGTCAATAGATTTTTTTTTATTCGATGACAAGATAGTCTTTGACTGTGATCTCACCTGATGGTAAGTGACAATGCAGTCTAAGATGGTAACGGGCTAACTTGGAAGGGGTATGGCAGTGTACATTCAACCCATACCCCTAATCTGTTTCTACACGCGATCGCACCGGAATGCTAAATCGCTTGGCGGCACGTCTTTGACGGCAAAAGCCTCCCACCAGGCCAGACCAGAGACAATTCAGAAATTATAAATTCCGGAATTGCCTCCGAACACACGTAATACGGCGTCAGTGTCGTTACCGCAATTTATCGTGCCGTGCGGTGGCAAGTGGAAAAACGCCCTATGTCCCAACGATTTAACACTTCGCAACGCAAATTTTCCCAAGTAATGACATGCATGAAACTTATAAGTTAGTTTGACATGATCCAATTAGTGCCTCCTTATCAACGCGACGCAAACTTGAGCTTTGATGTGGAGCAAGTCTACAAATTTAATCGCAAACGGTCTGGAGTTTGCATAAGGCATTCATTGGGCTATAGAATTACTTATGCGTATAATTGAAATGGATGACATGGGAAAATGGAGGAAACTCTTTGAAATGCAAATAATGAAATCCTAATCTTACTATCAATCTTAACTGAATTACGTAAACCTATGAAGGATTTTTCGTTTTGCTTGTGTAATTATATACAATAGAACATAAGGCAACGCCTTTAACGCGATTACACGCTCTAATATAAATCATGCACGTGTAGTCGCGCTTTCAGTATGATGTTCTCTTTCTTGTGTATTCATTTTCGCGTGTTCTTCACGTCACATTTTGCGTGTTCAAACTTACACAAAGCTCTGTATTTAGTGAACATTCATTAAATTACCGAATTTGCTATGAACTAAAGAATGAATTACATATATATACTATATTTAAATTTAAAGATACTAGCTATGCTAGCAATATTCCTGAGATGAACCTTGAACCTCCAAACAACCCACAATTTTATATTATGAATTTAAATAAAATCCCAATTTTAACAAAAATATTCATTTGTATGCTAGTAGCTTTGAGTATAGAAAGGCTAGTAGGGATCGAACTCAATAAAATAAGATATTCATTCTTATTTCTTTTCCAATAAATTAATTAAAAAAAATTAGTGTACCTTCCGCAGGATCGAACTTTATAAAATAAATATTCATTCTTATCTCTTTTCCGTTGCTTAGGACCAGTCGAATTTTTATAAAAAAAAGTGTACGCTGTGGACACATGGATCAAAAAGGGTTGATTGTATAGGACATGTAACCGTAAAGAGAGCAAAGAACGCATGTCTTTTACGTTGTTTCGGTCCCATATATATTCTTGTGGGCTTATTGCCCCAATTTATTCATGTCACTCGGCCTTTTCTTCTGAGTATGGTAACAATTGCTTCCATTTAACACTAGACAAAACACGATCTTGGAGTGGGAATATTAATGATCTCTCTAGTGCAATGGTGTTATGCCACAAAAACGTCCTGGAATCGATTCTCGGCTGGGCAAATTCATATTCATAATTTTCTTTAGCACCCCCTGCCCCGTCATTATCACGACCGCTGCCAGGGTTGGGAATAGGTAAATTCTCCAAGAGCCATCGCAGGAAAAGAACCAAAAAGTTCTCTGACCATACTCTCAAACTGATGGAAGAGAGACAAGAGATTAGACTTCAGTCGTCAGCAGACGCGAATGCCTACCGGCAGATTAATAGGTAGATCTCTAACGCACAAACTCACCACCTGCGGATAAAGAAGAAAAAAATATTGCTACAATCGCAATTATAGTAGTAGTAGTAGATTATATATACAGGGCGTCCCACGGCTATGCCACATGGAGGGGAAGTACCTTAAATATTGTAGATGGAACATTTTACTGAAAGAAGACTTCATTTTAATTTAAAAAACAATTTAAACTGCATTCATAGATTTTTAAATAATTGCCTGGTTGAACCGGGACTCGAACCCGCTATAGGAGAAAAAAAATTAACCTGTATCTTTATCATACTGATCGGAAGGCTTCATCATAAGGATTATTTTTTGTTAAATAACATAGCATGAGAAATAAAAGGAAGACCATGAATTTTAGCCTTTGATGTAAAATTTTGTTCAAAAGACAACAACAGAGCTACGAATTGCAGCGGGATTGAAGGACAAACCAATAAATCAACAAACAAACACACTTTCGCATTTATAGGTAATATAAGTAAGGATTAGTAAGGATAGTAAGGATCGGGAAATGATGCGTAATTCTCAAGTGGGTACTCCTTAGTAATAGTTCATGTCAGTTGTATGTCGATACACCAATGTCAGCTTTTCATTTTTCTGAACAAAATTTTACATCAAAGGCTAAAATTCATGGTCTTCCTCTTATTTCTCATGCTATGTTATTTAACAAAAAATAATCCTTATGATGAAGCCTTCCGATCAGTATGATAAAGATACAGGTTAATTTTTTTTCTCGTATAGCGGGTTCGAGTCCCGGTTCAACCAGGCAATTATTTAAAAATCTATGAATGCAGTTTAAATTGTTTTTTAAATTAAAATGAAGTCTTCTTTCAGTAAAATGTTCCATCTACAATATTTAAGGTACTTCCCCTCCATGTGGCATAGCCGTGGGACACCCTGTATAGTATTAAGGTATCAGTTACATTGAGGATATATTCATTCACGTTCTTGCCAAATAGTGTGTGAGTGGCAACCAATTTTATTCGTGTTATGGACGTCACATTGATTAAAAAATTTGATGCTATCTGTTTGATCTTCTGGTCCGGTTGTTCTGGTTAGATTAGTCTGGTCTAGTTTGGTGTGGTTTGGTTGTTGTAGGTGGTAGTTAACTACAACAAAAACCTTATAGTTAGTTACCACTCTGAGCCAGAGACATTATTCCGGATTTGTGATACTTACAATTGCGTTTAGAAACCCATCACAGGAACTGGGTTTAATTAAAAGTGTATCCCATCCAGGTTTGCTCATTTTCATATAGGAGGTTCGCAATAAAAAAATGTTTGTAGAACTAAAGCGCCTAATATTTATTTAATCTACGACAAAGCTACGTGTTTTTGCTGCGCGGAATTAAAATATTTTTCTCTAGCTGAGTTTACTCTCACACAAAAAGTTTTTAAGAAGTATTTTCAGCGCTTAGTAGAATTGTTTGCAGCAAAAATTCGACTTGTTAAATAAACGTGTTTTAATTATTTTTTACAATACACACCCGTTCCTAGTAGGTATAGGTATTAAAGAATTTGAAGGTCGGATCGGCCGTCTACTTTCTCGTGGGATAAGACGTTAAAAATTACCATTTTGCCATCGATAGAACGTAGCTTACCTTGGTGCTAAATTTTATCAAAATCGAAGCGACATTTTAGCCATAAAAGGGGAAAAAAGAAAAAACAAGCGGAGTGGAAAAAAAACCATTGGTTTACATTGGTCGTTGACAGTCAAAATATTGTGGTATTCACAAAGGGAATAAGTAAATAGGTAGATAAATTACATTGCAACGACCACAACAAATTATCGGAAACGTAAAACAGCGACTGAGGTTAAAGGAAAGTACCTAATTATATTAAAGTGGCATTAAACTTGTCGGTAATGGAACCCAAATAGCTGCCGCAGACTGTCATAATTTAAGTTATGTGTGTCGCTGTATTTGACAATAGGTAACTACGTACTTACCGCTTCTTGCTATATTAATAACCAAAACGTTTATTGGTTGATCGTAGATACCATCCGCGTATAATTATCATAGTTATGCCAGTATAGCTAACTAAAATTATGAAAACCTAATATTGCTATCGTCATCTTACTACTAGGCCAGCCTACTAAGTAACTAGGCACGAGTCTCCTGAATTAATAGCCTTTTTACTTTAAAAATGAATTCATTCCAATTAAGTCGACAATTACCACTCATTTTCTGTTTCTTATGGATTTTATACTTTGTGAAAAACAGCTACGCAAAATGGTTGTTTATTAAAAACGTATTGCGCTTCGTTTGGAACACCTAGAGCTCCTGTTTGAAGCCTTTTAGAACAAAGCAAATTCACAATTGGTTGCGAGGCTTCACAAACAATACAACAGGGTTAAAAGCATTTAACTGAGGCATTATGTTGAACGAGCTGATTTAGGTTTTTAAAAATAACGAGGGAAGGAGGGAGGGAGAGATAAATAACTCCCTGATATTCTGGGATAAAAAGTATCGTATGCTCAGAGTGCGGATAAGTAAGTAAGGAGTGAGTAATAGTAGCTTATCCTTGCCCGTCGAAATCGGATAATGTCGGTAGACGTGAAAAGGTAACAGATAGAAATAATTAATTTCAAAATATTCTATGGAAATATGTACTTAGGTATTATTATTTAATTAGCACCCGTGCTTCGGCGAGCACGTAAATCTTTTGATTCTGCGTCTGATCTCTTTTCGGTCGTGCCAATACCGTCTTAGCGGACTACACGAGTGAAGAAATAGTAAGTGATCCTGTGTTAGCGCTCTCATTTACACACTTTAATATCTCCAGCGCAGATGGCTATTTTCTACGCAGATAGGCCACGTTGCGGAACATGGTCGTGAGGACATTTTATGTTACCTATATTCCAATTTCATATTTTATTCTACGATAGGTAAATCAAATTATAATCCTAACTAATATTATAAATGCAAAGTGTATTTGTTTGTTAGTTTGTCCTTCAACCATGCCGCAACTTTTCGTGATTTTTTGTATGAGTATCGCTAACTTTTTATTCCGGAAAATCAAACAGTTCCCGTGACTCTACGCGGACGAAGTTGCGGGCGTCAGTTAGTTAAATATAATTTTATTTTCATAACGATAGTTTGATTTCGATCAAACTTTTTTATGATATATTTTATTAAAGCTATAAGCGGTTTTTACGACTGTTATATTATTATGATGTTCCCTCACATGACGTCATTAAAGTATCGATAGGGCTATCATCGGTATTTTATTTCAGAAAATCAAGTTATGCCATTTGAAAATAGAGTGGTTGTCATGTTTCTTTGATACGAACAGCTATTTAAAAAATGGGGATGCGTCGGTACTAAAATATGTCTACGAAAAAATTTACCACCAAAGACAATATTTTTTGTTGTTTACGATAGAATGGTGCAAGCAAGAGAATGTTGTCGCCAAACACACAAATATATATTTTTTTTATTTTTTTTTGTTGGTCGACATAAAGGGATGGTGAGGACTTTTAAACTGTTTAATATTTTGACTTGTACGTCAAAATATTTTCGTAAAATGATTGCTAAGGTTTATTGAGATATTCATATCACAAAAAAAAATCCGATCCACTGGTGTGCGTTGAACCTTGGGTTTGAACCTAATTGACTATGTCAGAATTGCGAATTACATTAAAAAATGTATCATAAAATGAAAAGGCCAACCTTTTTTAATATAGGCAGATGACAAAAGGGCGCAAAGCCAATAAGATTGCCTCCGGACCCGTCCGTCTTTGAAATTCTGCCTGCGAAACATCAAGCGTCGCTTACAATTGCTTCCAAATCCGTGAAAAGCCAAATTCAACACAGAATGGGGTAGTCAATTACCCACTTAAACTGTCTCTTCGATCTCATTTTTACCCGACTACTTAAGACAAAAGCAAGGGTGAATGAATAAATGAATAAATATACTTTTATTGTACACCACACACATTAAAACAAATAACAAAACAATGAGCTTAACAAAGTAAGTATATTTTGCGCCTTCCTTCCAGGCAACCAATAATGTAAAAGGACAATAATGTATTTGCTTGCACAACCTAACTGTAGTATCAGTAGCTATACAGATACTAGAGAGATTGTGCAAATATAATATGCAAACAGCTACACATAATAATATAATAACAGTTGGGTACTTAGAGTTTTTTTTTTAGATATATTTAGTTTATAAATAGTTGTTATTTAATTAAATTAAATTTTTTATTTGTTGTGTAATAAATACATTTGTAAGGGTTATGATCTTAGCAGTCATGTATTTATGTAAGTATATTTGTATTTACTAATGTTTAACCGTAGCGCCTACACTACTGAGCCGATTTTGATAAATGAAGTGTCAATCAAATGAACTAAATCATTATAGCGGATGGTACAACCAATTTCCGGGTCACCGTTGTTTTTAACAACAATTAAAAAGTTAAACAATTTGACATTTACGCTGAAACCTCACATTTACGCTGAAAGACTGACCTAGTTCATTAATGGGGTCAACTTGAAAAAAAATTCGATCTACGGGGTCAACAGATATGTTTTTTAGTGGTAAAATTTTATATTGGCCCAATAATTTCAACGACGTATGTACTCCCGAAATAAATCTACAATACTGTGAAAAGAGAATTAAGTAGCGAAAGGAATGGCTTTCGTTATTTTTATTTTATATTTTTTATTGCATGGCTTCACTCGGATAGCATTGTAATTTCTGGATACTAATATACTCGTACGAACTTTATTGAGTGAGAGGGTAAAATTACAATAGTTCTGTAATAAATTATAGTATATACAGGGGGTTTGTCTGATCTCATTCCCTCGTTTTGCCGGTGAGCGGTATGGCTTCGATAATAAATTAAAGCAAGAGGTATACGGCAATCGGGGTGAGTAGGGTGGATCTGGGACGGGAATTTAACTTCATTTTTTGTCAAAGAAAATCAATGTGGGTCTAGACTAGTTTCACTACGTTTATCTTACAAAGTTACGGGCGTTTTACTTGTGATTACGTCGTATACATGCACATTGCGTGCGTGCCTGTTAGAAGCATAGGTGGGAGCGGTTAGGCGCAAGCAGTTTCTCGCTCATACAGATACGACACACACACAACCATGAGCCACGAGCCCTCGTGAAATGAAAGAACTATAAACCATTACAGAAAACCCTCAAGTGGGGCAGTTGGGGCAGGTCTATAATATTTGTTTATTACTAAATTGTCTTCGATTTGCCGATGACATAGTCATTATGGCAGAGACTCTGGGAGACCTCAATACAATGCTCAATGACCTCAGCAGGGTTTCTCAACAGGTGGGCCTTAAAATGAACATGAACAAGACGAAAATCATGTCTAATGCTCATGCTCCGCTCCACCCAGTAATCGTTGAGAACTCTGCACTCGAAATTGTAGACGAGTATATATACCTGGGACACACAGTCCAGCTAGGTAGGTCCAATTTCGAGAAAGAGATCAACCGCCGAATCCAACTCGGCTGGGCAGCGTTCGGGAAGCTTAGAGATGTCTTTTCGTCCAAAATTCCTCAGTGCCTGAAGACTAAAGTCTTCGAACAGTGCGTGTTGCCAGTGATTACTTACGGATCCGAAACATGGTCGCTAACTATGGGCCTCATAAGAAGGCTCAGGATCACTCAGCGGGCGATGGAGAGAGCTATGCTCGGAGTATCCCTGCGAGATCAAATCAGAAATGAGGAGATCCGTAGGAGAACCAAAGTCACCGACATAGCTCTGCGAGTTGCGAAACTGAAGTGGAAATGGGCGGGGCACATAGTTCGAAGAGCTGATGGTCGATGGGGTCCCAAGGTGCTGGAGTGGCGACCTCGCACCGGGAAGCGCAGTGTTGGCAGACCCCCCACTAGGTGGACAGACGACATCAGGCGAGTCGCAGGGAGCCGCTGGATTCAGGCGGCGCAAGACCGAGGCTTGTGGAGGTCCATGCAGGAGACTTATGTCCAGCAGTGGACGTCCATTAGTTGAAGAAGAAGAAGAAGAGAAATTGTCGCGATTATTTATCACTCTACTCCATCGATGTATAATTTATTCTACATCTCTTCTCACAAAGATGCGCTGCAAAAGAGATCCAGTTAAATGCCGTGAAGAAACCAGTTAGAGACGTACACCTTTAAGTTGAGATCGCAGACATGGTTCAACTTTCACCGAATAAAAAAAATCATATTTCAAAATTATTTATTTAATGTAGTCCAAATTGTGGGTCATAATAAGTTGAGAATCTACCAAATAAAAAAATTGTTTTAAAACATCGAGAAAGCGCGCAATTGAAGCTGTAGTGGCAGGATTATGGATATCAAATAAACTTTAGTACCTTGTACTTTGATGCGAACTTTGTTCTCGGCCGGCGCCGGCCGGTCAGATTTCGCACGAAATTGCTTTAATCTCATGGTCCACTACTCCGGGAATTTAGCTGTCACTGACATCACAGGTAGTACACGCTAGGCTTCAGTAGTTCAGGGTTATGAGACGCCAGTTGCCACAAATTTGGTTGTTGTACATCAAATTGTTACGCTTAGGTACATTTTTTTTATTAGATGACAAGATAGTCCTTGACCGCGATCTCAGTTGATGGTAAGTGACGATACAAGATGGTAGTGGGCTAACTTGGAAGGGGCAGTGTACATTCAACCCATCGGCACGTCTTAGACAGTAGGGTGGTAGCTACGGCCAAAACCGCCAACCAAACAGACCAGAGACAATTTAGAAATTATAAATCCCCAAATTGCCTTAATATCAAACTTACAAATCGAAAATAAATAGTAATCAAACAATAATAAAGATCTATAATTGACCTCAAATGATCTTACAGTACTTATTAGGTACTTACAATTAACGGGAAAAATAATGCAAAGGTGCATAAAAAAACACACTGTACAGCTCTCTGAACTACCCGCAATTTTTGAAATTGTTCCCTGGGTAATAATTTAGTCAGACTCTGGCATCCGACAGAGAATTAAAGGGATCTCCAGCACCCCACTAATGGTGATTATCATTTAAGCCCGTTTTCATGCTCTCTAATGCTTTGATGTTAGGATCGGAGCTGTAAAAATTATGCAAAATAAAATTACTCGATCTTTTGTATTAAGGAAATAATGCAATAAAGAAAACAATTAAGCTTTAATCCCGGTACAAGCCCCACTTGATGCATTATTGTCATGTCGACTTTTAAGACAAGCTTACTTGGAAGAGAACGGAGTATATTTTTTTTTTTTAGGAATATATTAGCCAAGCAAAACTTGACTTTTATTCTCCTGTACCCTCCAAATAAGTAGCAAGCTTGTATTAAGAGTGGGTACGACAATAGTACGGGTGAGGGTCGAACCTGCGACCTTTCAATTTTCAGTCCGCACCTTTAAACCGTTGTGCTATACAGTCATATCATATTATGTTCAGCGTAGTTAATAATAATAATTTTAGAAAAATATACACACATCTTAGCGATGAAAAATACAAAATTATTTTATTACTTTTCGATAGGAAATTTTTCACTCTTAAACCTAAAGCTGTAAAGTTAGATAGACGTCATGGTGAAGATAGTTAAAATTAAATAATTTCTACGAAAAACAATGTTCCGCATTATTAATTAAAATTTACTAGACGATGCCCGCGACTTCGTACGCGTGGATAAAGGTTTTTTGATTCCCGCGGGAACTCTGTAATTTTCCGGAATAAAAAGTAGCCTATGTTTTAATCCTGGGTATGAGCTATCTCCATTTCAAATTTCAGCCAAATCGGTTCATTCGTTGTGGCGTGAAGGAGTAACAAACATACACACACACACACACACACACACACACACACACACACACACATACAAACTTTCGGCTTTATAATATTAGTGTGATAGTGTGATTAGTGTGATGTGATGTGATGTGATGTGAAGTGTGATGTTATTTGGATGGAGAAAATTGTGAGCAAGAAAATAATAATGTAGGTAACATTTCTGAGATTAATGATGATGATGAGTAATTAATTCGGATAATTTTGAGAGATGTGAAAAACTACGGAGTGTACACTCTACACTCCTACTCTTTATTCCAACACTATAGTATTTGCCCACTTCATTCGAGTGGAATATTCAACTCGCATAAAATATTGGTTTCAATCACACCGGTATGATTTTGTGCACGGCTAGAATGAAGGACCTGGAGAGTGACATATTTTTGATCCCGGAAAATCAAAGAGCTCCCGGGTGATTTTTAAAAACAAAATCCATGCGGATGAAGTTGTGGGCACCAGCTGGTTAGGTGATAGTTTACCTTTCAGTAAAACTGGGTTACTGAACATGTGTTTGAATAATGATTTCACGTGTTGCTTTATTACGGTCATAAACAAACAGAGCCGTATTCCGACAGTCCGATGAACTCAATTGCATACGGAAGACTGCACAGTATATAGTATCAGAGCATTAATCAATAGACTCAGCTAATTTAGCCTGTTAGTTAAGTGCTTACGTGTGTTTCATAGCCTGCATCGTTGTACTCAGAACAACGTGCCTCGTGTCTCCAGTTACGTGAGAATCTGGCGGACTAAATTATTCGAGCTTTCAGCTTAGTTTACCTTGCTTCGGTGCGAAAGGACAGGTTTAATTTTTTTTTAAAGAATATTAGCCAAGCTGAACTTGACTTATATTCTCCTATACCCTCCAAATAAGCAAAAAGCTTAAAAAACCATTTTAGCATTCCTTACTACCATAAGTAGTAAGTAACTTTATGTAACAAACAACTATGAACCTATGAATTAATTGTCCAATAGCCCCTATGTCACATTACTCTAAAGGCGGTTACTAACCAGAAGCAATCGCTCGTAATGTACCTAATAGTGCAAGATATCTAGATCTTGAACATTACGTTACAATACTGACACTGGTACACACTCATAGAAGAGCTGCTCGCAGCCGTTGTAATTGCTCAATTGTGAACTGTCACTGTTCAAATTAAACTATGTGTTGAACGTGTTGCATTGACAATACAAGTGGTTGGCATTGATGATACTTATTGTATAGAGGCAGCCCTTCACAAGGCGCATCAGCCTCTAATGTAACAGTTCAGATTCGAGCGTCACATCAGTGAGTGAATAGAACTGACCATTACAATGCACCACCTTTAATGATACAATTTGTAACATTACATCAGGGAGAGAGAAGAACTGAGCATTACAGTGCGCCACCTTTAATGATACAATTTGTAACATTACATCGTAAGAGAGAAGAACTGAGCATTACAGTGTACCACCTTTAATGATACAGTTTGTAACATTACATCAGTGAGAGAGAAGAACTGAGAGAATTACAGTGCGCCGATTATATCTTAGAGGTTGCGCACTGTTCTCCTCACTCACTAATGAAATGCTCGAATCTGATCTGTTCCATGTTAAATTACAACAGAATGATCCCGGAGAATGAGCGCCTTAACAAAAGTTCTTCGGTTGCAGCTAACATCAGCGCGAATACAGCTGACCGTAATTCCTACGAAACTGACTGAGAGCAGTTAAACCGTAAATTGAGGTCGTCGGAAGTAGACTTTAAAACTCCAATCGCAGATTGGTTGCTGATACAATTATACCCTTTACTTTGGTGCCCGCAACCTCAACGCGGGTATTTGGGTTTTGTAAAACTTGCGTGGGAACTCTTTGTTTTCCAGGGAAAAAGAAGGCAAGCTATCTCCGAGCTCAATTTCCCCAATATCAGTACAACGGCTATGTTGTCCCTTATATCGATTGTTTTTATTTTTTTACCTTTGTAAAATATTTCGAAAATAAATGGAATTCCATTTATGTTCGAAATAAAAAGTCGTTTCGAAGATTAGTCCATGACGTGTTTGAGTTTTGGTTTCTTTCAAATAATGATATCTTAGGACTAGTAGGAACTTAAATTTCATGTAGATAATTGTAGAGATACAGACTAATATCAATATGCATAATTCAACCACACAAAGTAGCGCATACTCATTAATATACTAGTTGATGCCCGTGGCTTCGCTCGCGTGTATTTAGTTTTTAAAAATCCCGCGGGAACTCGTGTGTGTTACTAAGTAGTTTTGGTGAACTAATGAATCGGAATCGCCATCGCAACTTAGTTTCAACTATCACTTATTTAGTACGCCGTACTCAAGTAACTCTTGGGTGCGGTATAAATTATTACTATTATCATGTTTGTTCCATTCCATCTAAAAGGCTAACCAAATCAACCACTACGTAACAGAGATCGGTCGGTGATAAGGAGAATAAAGATAAACCAAAAAATGTTAGACATTGTTGATGCTTAGCTCATCCTTAGTTACGAAATGTTAAGAAGGTAAGAATTAAAAAAGTTCTCGAGTTCATAACAATGAGCCAAGTTTTCAGAAAATATTTATTTTCAACGGCCTTTGCCGGGAAACGGAAATAAAGTAAAGAATAAAAATGAAATAAAACGTTTCAGTAACACTGTACAGAATATAAACCAAGGTAGAGTATCTTTCATAATGGGTCCCGTAGATGTACGAACTGTGAGTAATAAAACATTTGTTCTAAGACTTTTTGTTATTAATATAAATAGCATTTAAAGAAAGAAAAAATAAAACACAGTAAATCCTACCGGGGTGTTGCAAATAACTCAAGAATATTATTTTATTCTTCTCAAATACACCTTAACTCTAGTGTAGCATAATTAATTATTGCAATAACTATTGTTTGCCCATATTTCGATGTATGTAATATAATATGTATAACACAATCTGTAAATTGAAATAAATTTTGTCATGTAGCGATTCCTGTTATTGTTTTGGAGATGAAGTATCAGTAACTTAAGACAAATTATCTTGATTGCTCTGAACTACGCTGTGAGATCCTCGGTCAATAATAAATAATCGAGTTCAAATTTGTGCATGGTAGGTACTATGCGCTGTTAGACTACGTTTTGCGATCTGCGCATCGAATCGTGGTTATGGTCTAACCAATCAAAATGATTGGCATGAACTTATCTAAAACATATCGAAGGCAAATAAAAAAAAATAAGAAGAGACAGTGTTTCCGTCTTCGCTGCACGGAACTCAAAAAAAAGGTAAAAATCGCTTGCCACTATACAGATTCACTGTTTCATGTTCATCTCAATGCTTGCAGAAATAAAATTCGACGAGCAAAAAACAGTCATTTAATAGAAAAACCATTAAAGAGTTTGATCGGGGTCAAGAGTTTTATTTGGGTGGTTTAAGTTATAAAGGTACGTACAGGCAAGGTTCAGGAGAAAAAAGACATTACAGCTAAATTTCTCAGCTTCATTTCCCGCGTCCGGATACAAATGCTTTGTCGTTCTTTGTCGGTCCTGGAAAGTTTGTTGTAAATGGTAGTTTGGTGGAGAATTTTTCGATTTCATAAAAAGTATCATGTAGGGTTAGTATAAGATATACATATACGGTTACGCTCCAAATTACAACCGCTTGTACTGAATTTGTGACTTAAAACCAATACGGCTATGGTTTATTTTACTTTGACGTATCTCGCAATAAAAAAAAAAAAGTTTAATTTGATTGATTTATTTCAAGAGGTTTAATATCGAAGAATTACTTTCAGTTTTGTTTAAGTTGTGAGAAATCTAGATCAAGTATAAATACTATAAATTGTACAAGGTTGACTGGTATTTGCTTGCACTAAGAACAAATTGATAAATGAGATGAAATCATTATTATACTTAAACCTGATGATATCTTACGTAATTTTCTAAAGGAAATTCTCATAATATTGTAATAGACATTTATCCCAAGTACATACCTAGCTATCAAAGGGGATTACGACGATAATAAACATTTCTGATTTATTTAGCCGGCAATTTGTGAAGCTTACGAAAGCTTGTATTCAAGCGATAGGCTTATTAGGTACAAATGTAGACAAAGGTGTATGCAGACACAAAACCACATAATATAAAAGTAGACTCTTTTTCTTTGACCTATAGAAAAGGAAAATAAGATAAGATATATCTACAAATAAATGCATTGTATAAATGATTTGTCTGCCAGTGATTTCAAAATACGAAAAGCTTTTTATTGATCATAGTTATTTACAGTCATCAAAACATAAACGACCTTTTCAAAAATTCTCCTGATCACTGTATTTGGGTATTTGACTAAATTATATTAAGGAAATAGGTATATATAAATATGAGTTTTACATATTGTAACACAATGTCATTTTTCTTTTTTTAATATCTTAATAATAGTCTCGAAAAAATAGAGCTTTAAAGTTTCTGTTAAAAAAAGAGAGCGCTATTGCAACATGACGTCATGATTCAGTAACTCCGTAATAATATACTCTCCATACAAAATTTCCTTTTAGAAAGAGACCGATGCAGTCGCAGTAAAACAGCTTATAACTTATTTGTTTTTTGACCGAGTTATTTCCTATTTTTACATAATTATGTTATTCATAATATCCACATTTAGACAATTCAGTTAAATACCTAATTGCTGAACTGAATTTGATGGCTTAAGCAGCCCGGTCAATAGACTATAATATATTATAGGTACATAATCCATGATATAGCTATAATATATTATACTTTCTTTTACTCCGGGTCTACAAAAGGTTCCTCCACGCGGATGAAATTACGGGCCAAAGCTACAGTAATTAATATTAAAAGTAATTTGGATAACCCTATCAAATTATACAATAATTATATATGCGAGTATATTTTATAAGTGTGTGTGTGTGTTACAACATATAAATAAGTCACTTTCCAGGTCTAGTTGTAGCATGGATATAGATCCATGCTAAACTCACGTCTATCTGTAGCTCTATTGGAGCATAATAATTGAAGGGCCAACCAAAAAACCAGCTAACAAACACTCTTTCGCATTTATAATATTACCGAAATAGTATAAGGAAGTAAGGATATAAGGATATGGTAATGGAGGGTACCTATTAGTAACGATAGTAAGCGTTCTAGCCTATACCATCCAGACCATATTAACGGATAGATTAACACCACATTCATCAAATTAACAACATACTAAATAGACACATACATACACATATACATACAAAAGCCTTTGGCTTTTCTGTAATCGGGTAAACATAATTATCTTTGTTATTTTTCTAAAGTGATGCGAACGTAGAGCTAAAGTATATTTAGCAAGAAAAGGTTAGAATTACTTTGCTATAATCCGCCAACAGCGGCGGCGGTGGCGGATTATAGCAAAATAATTCTAACCTTTTCTTGCTAATCATGAACTTCCGTAAAGTAACGCCTGATTCTATCCAATATTTAAAGTAAGTATATTTATTGATCAAAAAATATTGTTCTAGTTATAATACCTACTTCAGTTTCAAACTTCTGCAGGAATAATTTATAGGACTGAAACTGAAATAGAGATATAAAACCGAGCTTCGACTAAGCTTTTAAAACAACCTATCACAATTGATTGCGGAAACAATTTGAGAATGAATTTTGGGGATTGACGAAATGGTGTACGTTTTATAGCGCCCAATAAAGTTAAGGACATGGTGGGAATTTGAAATATAAAATTACGAAGTTATCATTGACAAAATAAAACCTTTTTAAATGTTGTTCAGAAAAAAAAATCAGTCATAGTTGTTAATCCGTCGTAATAAAATAATACGAGTACGTACCACGGTAATTATTTTAGTTGGGATCGATATTTCGATCCAGTTGTATGGATTGCATTAAATTCGTTGGTCATTAAACCACGAATCAAGTCAAAAATCTGTCATTTATATTTATAGTGTTATTAAAGATAAGAAATAGTATCATCAAAAAAATTAGACGTAACTTATTCAATCAAATATAACTTATCTCGAAATATAATAATTGCTATTATGTGGAAACTTGCCGAATCGCCCCTGATTTACTAGGGTGGAAATTTCCTTTCTTATTGGGGGTCTACGAAGAAATCGATCGTACGAGTATCAAGCTGTAATTTAATTTATCATTCAGTCATTTTCATATATTTCAAATGTATTCATAGACCTAATAAGAATTTCAATAACAGTACACATTCACAAGTGTAAATTGACATTTAAAACACCCCCGATATTATGTGAAATTAAAAACAAAAATGTAATTCGCCACTTTGTGGTGGCGGCCTTCTTGGACCGATTTTCATCAAACATAGCAAAGAACAAACCCGACTAATTCATCTTAACACATTTACACGCACGCACGCAAGCAGGCACGCATGCACGCACGCATCCATACATATACATACAACACCCTGTCATTTTTGCATCGGGGGTTAAAATTAAGCAAAGGGAACGAAAATGCCCTACAAAACAAAACCAAAACCTGAAATTCTCGGAAAGAAAATGATCGTAATTAGTGAATGCATGATTGAAAAACACGTTTTACAAAGGAAAAATGCCAATCGGCTTGTTCATTTTTCAAGTGTACTTTTCAGTTTCACGTAACGTGCAGATTTTAGGGTGGGCCAAATTTCAAGTGCGAATGAAGGAATATTCAATGAATTTGTAAGTAGACAAGAAAAACAATGTTTTACATACTTACCTAGTGTTTGAGCTCGTCGCGTCGCTGTGAAGTTATTCAGTATTATTATATTAGGTCTGTGTATTAAAAAAAGATTATCATTTTACTTGTTGATGATGGAAATGGTAGCATTATTTAGGTAAATAGAGGTTCAAACTACTCAAGTTACAAAGATACCTTTAAACTTAAATGTAATTTGCGTCGCTCCCCAACTTGGGACTATACTTTGTTGTTACTATTCTGTACAAAACAGCCAAAAACTTTCTTATAAATGAATGGCGTGTCAGCTTTTGTTGTGCTGATAATGGGAATTGCTTAGTCAATTAATTAAGCGTCTAAAGCTCAATGGTAAAATAAAGTGATATCCGAAAGAAGCCGTGACGGCTTCTACTTATAAATATTATAATATCGTTGATAGACTAGGTATTGATAGAGCTGTAGGTACTTGGGCCTGAGATTTTTCTTAAAGATATTCTTATCTCAAGATGATATCCAAGACCTATCGATTTTCAGAACAAAGCCTTTGCTATGCAGTGTGAAAGTATTACTATTCTTCTCGTAAATAATATGATATAATTTATATTTTGGATTCCTATTATAACAGAGCTATGAAGATTGACATAATTTTTTGGATAGGTATAGTTGAGGACCTGGAGAGTGACTTAAAACCACACGGACGAAGTCGCGGGCATGGGTCAGTAAAATAAAAAGAGAGAAAGTAAAGAAAATTTCTTAATTTTGTTTTAGATTTTGTATATCTAAGCTTAAGTGGTATATTAACGGCTAAAATAAAGCGTTTGTGAATAAAACAGCTATTATAGATAGCAAGTTATATTATTCACATTCAGGTCAAGTGGGGGTTCGAGCGGCTCGACTTACAAAGACAAGTAGGTTGAAGCCCAAACGTAATTTTTCCGCTTCGAGATCCGTCTGAGGACGCTGTCCTTTTTTCTTATCCGATAGCTTTTTATAAATTGTTGTTAAACGCCGACCCGACTCGCGCATCGCAAAATAATCACAGACGTTTCTGAAGCGAAAAGCAATATACCTATAATATCATATTTGCTAAGCGATTTACTACAAAGTACTTAACTATTAAGCTTTGAATTGGAAAACGACAACGAATTTCGGAACGTAAACATCCAACTCGGTTGGCCAGCATTCGGGAGGCTTTGAAATGTGTTTTCGTCTAAAATCCCTCTGTGGCTGACGACTGAAGTCTTCGAACTGTGCTTATCGTCAGTAATAATAATATAATAAATCATGGCTCAGAGAAAGTGAATAGTCGCTAATTACATAAATCATAATATTATAAAGCGTCATTAAAAAGCTCAAAATCAATCAGAGTGAAAGACGACTATCATTTAATGTGATGATGATTAAAGATTGTTGGTACACATTTTTTTGTTAAACAACTCAACTGATTTTTGTTTTCTTATATCGCACATAACGATGTATGACGGTAGTGGTTAGTACCATGGTTTCGAAATAGTATGAGTTATTAATTGTATTGTAGCCCCTATAGGAGCTAGTCTTTTAATACTCAAAGGAACTAGTATACTATGATACTATTAAGCTAGAAACAGGTAATGTCAAGATGAAGCAATATGCTAACAGAAGTGTATTTAATATTTCAACATGAACCATTGTGATAAATGTATTGGGCACTATCTTTAGTTCACAGGACTTATGGTGCAGCGCTTGAATTGCCACAGAAATGCCATCACGCCTTCAGTATGACTAGAGCTTAAAACATTAGACATATATCACAAAATATATATAGATGTAAAAAAGAAAAAGAGTCAAATAAATCGTAATCCAATATCAATAAAAATGAAAATATTGTTCATGTTTCTGACTCATAGTGCCCTGGAGACTACGACGTTATATTTGAGTGGAAGTTCAATTACTTCACAAATCCAAAGGATTTAAATAAAACCTCTAAATTTGCTAAAGAAATTTCAAGTCCAGACATTTGAGACGTTCTCGGAGTTAAACCATATTTGATGGATCAATTTCAGATGCACTCAACCATAATTTTCTTTCGTCTGGTTTCTTTTTGTTTTTGCACGGTTATTAAAGAAGATTTCTTGTTGAAATTATTTAAATAGTAGTAGGATATAATGATAGTAGACTTCAACACAAAAAGATAATGAACTATTTTTTTAATATACAAATATTATATATTCATTTTTTATTACTCAACATTTAGGAAAATATAGGAATATAAACATATAGGAAAAACGAAAAACCACTCATAAAATAAGAAATAATAATTATTCAAAACTGGCATTCGATTTAATTCAATTCAGTGCCGCAATTTTGCAAAATGTTAGTCATCTGACTTTACGTTGGTTATAAGGCCTTTACGGATCAGAATCAAATGATTGTAACAGCTGTTGATAGTTAGGTACATGTTTTTGACGTCATATTTCTAGTCAAAGTTATTAAACCATTAATTCTCAAAGTTCCAGACAATGTTTTGCATTTTGCAATTTTGAATCTATCCCGCGCATAAATTCTTTTTTGATTCAATCAGTTGCGTAATTACAAAGAAATTTTAAATAAAAAATAATGGACGGTTAAAATATGATTACGCGTTGATAAAACATATACATGTTCCAAGTGTATCATGACGTACTATGATATTGTATATGTATAACTGTGATGACGTAAAGTTACAATGATTTATAGATCAAAATTGTAACTCATTTCTGTCAAGCATTTGATCCAAGCATTGTTTATTGGCTCAAACCTAGTTCGAGTTCAATCAATAGCGGTTGCACATCAGTTAGACTCAAATGCATCCCATTATTGTTCGGTAAAGAGGAAAATTAGTTCACACGACGATTTTATTTTGAGTTTAATCTGAAAATGTATCGACGGGTAGTAGTAAGGGTTTTCTAAAACAAATACTGCATATTCCTTTGCGGGGTTGTCACTCCAGCACCTTGGGACCATCGACCATCAGTTTTTAGAAATGGGGCACATATGCCCCGCCCGTTGCCACTTCAGTTTCGAGGCTCGTTAAGTTATGAGGATAACCTTGATTCTTGTATAGTCACCTCATTTCTGATTTGATCTCGCAGGGATGCATCCGGATGCTCCGAACATACTTAGCTGTCTTCGTCGCCCTTTGTGTAACCTTCAACCTTCTTATTATGTCCATAGTTAGCGATAATGTTTTGGATCCATTAGTTATCCTGGCAACACGCACTGTCCGAAGTCTTCAGACTTAGGGATATTGGACGGGAATACATCTCAGAGCTACACATAAGCTAGTATAAGTGAGATATTTAATACTTTAGTATAACAGACACATGTGTTATGAATATGTACCATGTCAGCCTTGTCTAGACCCTTCTCAAAGACAGGCGATAATGGACGTCACTTGATATCTTATATCTCCGTCCAAGTTTACTTTTAACGTGATTCAACGTTCCTGTGTGAGAGCAATTCGCTATTTTTTTACCAAAATATTTGGTATCAGTTTTGTTCAGTTTTAACTGCCTTTCTAATTGACTCCAAAAAGACGGAGATTATATTTTGTATATTGTTTTGATTTGGCTGAAAATTGGCACAGATTTACATAGATTACAGTCTTCAATAACAGATAGGCTACTTTTTATTTCGGAAAATAAGAGAGTTCCCGCGGGCATTAACTAGTAATTTATAAGTGGTTAGATTCGGTTTCTCTTCAGAAACAAGAAATTCTGTGATATTACTTAACAAGAGCAGCAAAATTGTGGCAAGCTTAGTTCTGAAAGTAATTTATTAATTTAAAAGCTTTGCACGGGTATTTTGCGATAGTGAGATGGTACTTTATTTTCTTAAGCTTTTCTAAAACCAACAATTTTATCGAATAAACTAATTAATTCCATAAATAATGGATATACGGGCAGCCCAAGACGTTGGTGTATGAAAATTTCTGCATTAGATTATGCCCAACATGTTTTTCCTTGTTTTTGTCCTTGTTTTTTTAGAAGTAATGCATGTTTAGTTATTGCCGTCTTTCTTCTCATGTCATTTTTATTTAAAGTAGTGCATGTTTAGTTTCTAATTTTCTTTCTTTTACGCCTGTAATTGACAACCATACTATATTTATATAATAGAATTTGTCTGTCTTTCTTGTATGGAAGTTGTTGGTGTAAATAAATAAATAAACATTGGACGTCTATCGATTGACGACGAATCGAATCTTAACGGGGTCTTTTCCCTGTTTCTAGCAATTTCGCGTCTTTTCAAACAAGTTTTAATTCATGAAGAACTATTTTTTTTGCATCGAAAAAAATATATGTTGTAGATACATATTTTATCATTATAGTTTAATTGACAGAAACGCGTTAAGCTATATTTTGCTCGATCATAAAAAATTATGAAGAAATCGCGATTTTCACTATTATTTCAATTTTGTGTCTAAAATTTTTAACTAAATTTAAAAAAATATATATGAAAATAAAGCTTATTACATTTATGATTTTTTTCAATTGACCGTTTTTTAAATAAAAATTTAAGCTTAGTTCTAGCTTATTTCTAGACGTAAATGGGCACGCGCATCCTCTAACGGGGGTGTTTCAGTGTCCCACCGGACTCTATCGAGGTTGGACGCACGTCAGTTTTCGCAGGCCACGTGCTTAAATTCTCAATTTCATTAATTTTGTTATAAAAATATTATTTTGTAAAATCACTAAAACTTTTTATTAGATCTTAGTTAGCACAGTACCTACTTAGTACTTAGTTTTTATATAGTTTTTAGTTAGTATCTTAGGTTACTATCTTATCTTGTAAACAGTTATAGTAAATAATTAAATATAGTGTTTGTTTTTATGAATAATAATGGATGATAAAAGAAATTTAATAAAGAAAATATCAGCTTTGAAGCGAAGGAATATTAGAAAACAAGTATGGTAAGTGTTTCTTTCACTTTATCTAAATACTAGCTGATTCCGCGACTTCGTCCGCGTGGTTTAGAGTGACTTGCTACTATCCACGAGAAGTTATGTCCTTTATCTCCGAAAATATTTAGTTATTTTTTGAGTAACTTGAACCGTTTACGCAGCGCACGCAACGGAAGCCCTCAAATATGGATAATTTTCCCCGTTTTTGCAACATTTTTCACTGATGCTTCGCTCCTATTAGTCGCACCGTGATGTTATATAGCCTAAAGCCTTCCTCGATAAATGGACTATCGAACACAAAAATAATTTTTCAATTCGAACCAGTAATTCCTGAGATTAGCGCGTTCAAACAAACAAACTCTTCAGCTTTATAATATTAAGTATAGATGATGCCCGCGACTTCGTCCGTGTGGTTTTGGAAAAATCCCGTGGGAACTCTATCATTTTCCGGGATAAAAAGTATACGTTCCAGGCAATCTATCTCCACTCCAATTTTCAACCAAAACCTTCCTTATTACGGGAAAGAGGAATAAAGATACACACACACACACATATACAAACTTTCGCCTTTATAATATTACTGTGCTTACCTAGGATTAGAATTTTTACAAAAGGCGTGAATAAATTTTGTTGAAGAAGAATAATTATTCCAGATGTAGGTATCAATGTGAACACAGTATAAATACATACAGTGAGGCGATAGGTTGGGAGTGTTCAAATAAAGATCACTTGAAACCTCATCCAACTGGCAGCGAGCTAAAAAAAACTCCAAGATGGCGGATTCAAGATGGCGGCCATACAAATTTCGTCGGTGTCTATCTTAGAGAGTATAAAAAATGGAAGTGTGGTTTTCTGGCAAAAGATTATCAGGATTGAGGACCCGAACGTCTACTTGATGAATAGAAAAAAAATTCAAGATGGCGGAATTGATTTTTCCATACAAAATATATGCAAAACTTTGATACGGTTCCTTTTTATTTCTGATGGTTTCTATAGAGCACATAAATTCATTTGTAGGAAAAATATGTAAAGAGCTGATGATTGAGGATTTCGGAGACAGGTGAGGAGCACGGCCAGGGTATTGAAGATAGGTGGGCGATGTTCAAACAAAAGCCACTTGCAACCTCATCCAACCGGCAGCGAGCTAAAAAAAACTCCAAGATTCAAGATGGCGGCCATACAAATTTCGTCGGTGTCTATCTCAGAGAGTATAAAAGACGGAAGTGTGGTTTTCTGGCAAAAGATGATCAGGATTGAGGACCCGAACGTCTACTTGATGAATAGAAAAAAAATTCAAGATGGCGGAATTGATTGTTCCATACAAAATATATGCAAAACTTTGATACGGTTCCTTTTTATTTCTGATGGTTTCTATAGAGCACATAAATTCATTCGTAGGAAAAATATGTAGAGAGCTGATGATTGAGGATTTCGGAGACAGGTGAGGAGCACGGCCAGGGTATTGAAGATAAGTGGGCGATGTTCAAACAAAAGCCACTCGAAATCTCATCCAATTTGCAGTGAGCTGAAAAAAACTCGAAGATGGCGGATTTAAGACGGCGGCCATACAAATTCTGACGGTGTCTATCTCAGAGAGTATAAAAGATGAAAGAGTGGTTTTCTGGCAAAAGATGATCAGGATTGAAGACCCGAAAGTCTACTTGATGAATAGAAAAGAAATTGAAAATGGCAGAATTTATTATTCCATACAAAATATATGCAAAACTTTGATACTGTTCCTTTTTATATCTGATGGTTTCTATAGAGCACATAAATTCATTCGTAGGAAAAATATGTAGAGAGCCGATGATTGAGAATTTCGGAGACAGGTGAGGAGCACGGCCAGGGTATTGAAGATAGGTGGGGGGTGTTCAAACAAAAGCCACTCGAAACCTCATACAAAATATATGCAAAACTTTGATAGGGTTCCTTTTTTAAATTTCTGATGATTTCGTATACAGGGCAAAAATTCATTCGGAGGAAAAATATGGAGACAGCTGATGGTTTAAGATTTCGGAGATGAGTGAGGAGCACGGCAATACCTAGAGCACGGGGATACCGAAGATAGCTGGGAGGGGGAGGGGGGGCATTATAGGCTTGATCACTAGCACACCTGATGGAAAGTGGTGATACGCCGTAAAGAGTAACGTTTGCCTAGAACTCAGACCAACTAACTCTAGACCTCGCACCCGCTTTATTTTCTATGAAAACGCATTCTGAAAAAAATTGGGACCGGCGGGGAGTACTCGAGTACTCGAGTGCTATGATTGGTTTGCGAAATGTACCGCGGTCATTTATAGAGAATAGAGATGTGACGCTATCGATACTTATTTTAATAAAAAAATATTTACAGCCTGCTATCAAGAATCAATAGTTAGTGTATTTTCTCTCTTTTTAATATTACCTATATAGAAAACTAGTAGGGTGCGTGGGTACACGCCGCATTGCCCACTAAAGTGAACCGGGGTTTTTCTGCTCACCAGGTAAACCTTCGGGTCGTGATCATCTTTTGCCAGAATTTTTTTTTTTGGCAGCTTGCTGCAAATTGGATGAGGTTTCGAGTGGCTTTTGTTTGAACACCCCGGGGACCTATCTTCCCTGGCCTCAATCATCAGCTCTTTTCATATATTTTCCCCAAACCATCAGAAAGGACATGACCAGTGGAGCAAAGGGCTCTCGCCTAGGTGTCAAAAATCAACGTGCAGCAAAGATTGTTTTATTTTTGGAATTCTTATATTCTATAGTTTTCAGATAAAAAACTATCAGGGGTCTAAAGGCTCGGAAAAATGAGAAAAAAAATAGAAAAGTTTTACAGAATAACTCTGCCTTTCGATACTAGAGGGCGCTAGTTATTGTGGTTATCAAGTCTAAAATGTTAAAATCAACGTGCAATAATAATAGTTTTATTTTTGTAATTGTTATATTCTATAGTTTTCAGAGATGAAAGTTTTAGGAGTCTGAAGCCTTGAAAACAGAGAAAAAATAATAAAACTTTTCAAAAAATACCTCTTCCTTTCGATACAAGATGGCGTTAAGATATGTTTATCGAGTCGTAAGAATAATTTCCTGTTATTAAACATGCCATCTATACGCAAAATTGTTTAGGAAAAAATTGCTTAATATTTTTGTACAGATCCTAGGACACGGAATAATACAACTTTATTTGCACGAATAATTTAATTTTTCAATAGACAAGCGCTATCTAGTGTCGCGAAGCGGAATTTCTCTTTACTATTTAAGTGCGTGATACACATGCTTGTTACTCGCACAAAAGCATGCCAGTTACAAGCAATAATGAGCTACTCGCATGTGTATCGAGATTCTACCAGTAACTCACGTGCCAGAGCAAAGCATACGAATGGCTCGCAAGCCGTTTGATTTTTCCCCTTGAAGGGAAGTGGGACGGGAGATTCGTATTGCCAGCTACAAATACGCGAAACAAGGGGCTGATTCTGTAACTCAGTGCCTATCAACGACGATAGGCATTTTTTATCCATTGAAGGTTTGAAGAGAAATATGATTTACTTTTTCATAGTAAACCTTCAATGGATAAAAATATATGTCAGTGGCTTTCATTTTTTGATAGGCACTGAGTTACAGAATCGAAGGCAGGTCATAACGTATTTGCTTGTAAATCGCAACTCTCAACTATCTGCCAAGATCTTATTAATTTTTGTGCTTGTTTTTTGCCTAATATAATTGCGAGTTGTATTGTAACACTATTTATTTCTTCATTTTGTGAACTTCAACTCGCATGTCACTGGCAAGGTCATTCGCAAGCATGTATGTCACGCGCTGAAATTCTGTGAGTACCTGGCATGCCAGCTTACCAGCATCTAGCATATCATCCACTTGCATGTGTATCACAGGCATTAATACAAGTGTGCGGAAGTTTAAGTATGAAGTAGTGCATTAAAGAGAAAGCGGAAGCAATAAACATTCTGTTTTTTTTTTTGATATTTTAAATCATGCCTTTATCGGAATAATAAATCCATAGTAAATTAGGCCTCAATTTTTTAATCTTTCTGTAAAAGCTGTAATCCTGCACATTTTCCCCATCCCGAGGGCAATCACTGGTCATGTCCTTTGAAATATCAAAGTCTTTCATAGTTCCCTATTCGCCATATATTTTGTATGGAAAAATAAATTCCGCCATCTTGCTTTTTTTTTTCAGTTCATCAAGTAGACCTTCGGGTCCTAACTCCTAATCATCTTTTGCCAAAAAACCACTCTTCCATCTTTTATACTCTCTGAGATAGACACCGACGAAAGTATGGCCACCATCTTAAATCCGCCATCTTGGAGTTTTTTTCAGCTCGCTGCAAATTGGATGAGGTTTCGAGTGGCTTTTGTTTAAACACCCTCCACTTATTTTCAATACCCTGGCCATGCTACTCACATGTCTCCAAAATCCTCAATCCTCAGGTCTCTACATATTTTTCATACGAATGAATTTATGTGCTCTATAGAAACCATCAGAAATAAAAAGGAACCGTATCAAAGTTTTGCATATATTTTGTATGGAAAAATCAATTCCACCATCCTGAATTTTTTTTCTATTCATCAAGTAGACCTTCGGGTCTTCAATCCTGATCATCTTTTGCCAGAAAACCACTGTTCCATGTTTTATACTCTCTGAGATAGACACCAACGAAATTTGTATGGCCGCCATCTTGGAGTTTTTTTCAGCTCGCTGCCAGTTGGATTAGGTTTTGTGTGACTTTTGTTTGAAAACCCCCCACCTATCTTCGATACCCTGGTGCTCCGCACCCATCTCCGAAATCCTCAATTGTCAGCTTTCTCCATATTTTTCCTCCAAATGAATTTATATCCTCTATATGAAACCATCATAAATTTGGAAAAGGAACCGTATGAAAGTCTTGCACATATTTTGTATGAAATAAAAAAAAAACCCGCCATCTTGAATTTTTTTCTATTTATCAAGTAGACCTTCGGGTCCTGATCATCTTTTTCCACGAAACCACTCTTCCATCTTTAAAAGTCCGCAAGATAGAGACTGACGAAATTTGTATGGCCGCCATCTTGAATCTGCCATTTTGGAGTTTTTTTTCAGCTCTCTGCCAGTTGGATGAGGTTTTGAGTGACTTTTGTTTGAACAACCCCTACCTATCTTCAATGTCCTGGCCGTGCTCCTCACCCATCTCCAAAATCCTCAATCATCAGCTCTCTTCATGTTTTTGCTCCGAATGAATTTTTGTCCTCTATACGAAACCATGACTGAAAAAAAATTTTGAGAGAAATTTTGATGAGAGGTGCTCAATGATTCAGTCAGTCAGTGAGTCAGTCAGTCAGTGAGTCAGCACGAGTAGCTCTATGTATATTAATTATTGTAAAAATCCAAATTTACAAGATTCATTTTCATTCATAATAGAATACACTATAAATATAAGCCTCAATAGCCCAACGGTTAAAGGTGCGGACTGAAAACTGAAAGGTTGCAGGTGCAAACCCCACCCGTTGCGCCATTGTTGTACCCACACCTAGAACAAGCTTTCCGCTTATTTGGAGAGGACAGGAGGATATTAGTCCACATCAGCTTGGCTAATATTCTTTTTTAAAAAAAGAAACATACCTTATAAAGTCCCTTTCATGACGTTCAAGACGGGTAATCACCCGGGTTAAAACCCATTCGTGGGCTTAATCTGGGTGATTACTGATTTACCCATCTCTAAACAGGGCTTATTTGGAAATCCAGGACACACCTGATAATAAAACCTTCCTACTCCTTCCTTTCTAAAGCCCTCAAAGTTAGAATTTCAGATGCTTACACTATATAATTTTTACAAGAACAACGTCAGTAATTTACAAGTGTAAAATTTCAATGCCTTGAAAAATTAAATTTGCCGAGTAGTAAGTAGGTACATACTACATACGTATAATTTGGTCTATTAAAATTTTAAACAATATCTGTCAAGTTGAACTAAGTACCTACTGTAGTTTCATATATTGTGACCAGGAGCGCCCGTACGGGTTCACTGCGCTTTCGCTCCATGTCTGCCCAGCGCGTATTTAATACGTACACGAGGATTTCGGAGCGGCGCGGCGCGCGGCGACATAGCCCGCTAAATACCTAAAGTTCCGGGACCAGCAAGCCTTAAATAATCAAGGCACATGTCGAATATTTTGGCAGTGCCGTTTCTTCTTATAAATGATTCCATAAAAAGAGAGCTGTGAATTTTTCGAAATTTTTGCTGTACCTACCATGATGCTGGTGGAAATATTGATACAGCTTTATGTATTTTATGTAAATAATAGGTGCGAGTATATTTATTTCAATCGCTTTTATGAAACAAAATGGTATTATCTAAAAATACGAGATGTGCCCTTTTCGAAATTGCTTATACAATTAGATTCGTCGTCAATCGATAGACGTCCAATGTTGGGCATAAACTACAGCAGAAATTTTTGCAATTACTACATCTATATATATAAAATGCAAAGTCCTGACTGACTGACTGACTGACTGACTGACACAACTACTGAAGTTAGAAACTTGAAATTTTTACAGTTGGTTCCTTTTATGACGTAGGCGCACACTAAGAAAGGATTATTGGAAATTCCACCCCTAAGAGGTTTAAATAGGGGATGGATGTTTATATGAAACTCTGTCATTTTTCAAGCTGTTTCCATCAAAGTTGGTATTTGAGCTTTCAGTTAAAAATAAAAAAGTACGTGTGTCACAGTTTTTGAAAATTCCACCCCAAAATCTAATTCCACGCGGACGAAGTCGCGGGGGCAAAAGCTAGTTAGTCTATATACTTATTACTTATCTACTGTTGAGAACACCTACGTAAAATACAGACAGAGTGTTAAAGATTGAGGTCCATGTCTCGAAGACAATGACAAATTCAAAGTGTCCAAGACTCGTACAACAAATCTATTGAGGACAAAGATTTATTTTTATACATCTCTTTTTGTCCTCGCGAACGGAAGGAGACGTAAAACAAATAGCAAGTTTATTCCTAAATGCTTTAGTTAAAATAATTTTGATGAAAATGGGCACTAATTTTCATCATATTAATGCTTTATGACCCAACGAAGAATAAACAGCGCGGAACTATGGGCGGTTATGTTTTTGTAGTCCATTGGAGAAAAGGGTTCAGAACGGGGAATATGATTCAGTTGACCTATTTCAAAATTTATAAAATATGTTTTATTTATATATACTTTGACATAATATCAACAAGTATAGATAGTATCAACACTTTATTTTGGAATAGGTACTATAAATTAAAACTAATATAAACCTAAAACCTCATCAATATGGTGATATTGATGAGGTTTTAGGTTTATATTAGTTTTAATTATAAATTATAAATTATATTAACGTAAAAATATAAAGAAAACTGTAAACCACCATCCCGGAATAATAGGGATTTTTAATTTTCTCATTATAAGAAGTAAAAGAGTCAAAAATTAATTCGGTGTGACTATTAGATATAGAATATTATTTAGTAAAATGCTGTTATTTTAACATTATAAACAAACACTTCAATTTTATTTATTTGTATAAATTTTTAGATTTTTGGCACGCAAACCCCGTCCACTTTTCCGTTCTATCTTAATAATATATTTAGACATAAGGAGCCTAAATCATCACTGGTTCAACAGCCAAATTAAGGCGAATACATAGAGCACGAGTGTGTGCGACGACGCTCTTGTCACGGAAAATTTTCTTCACGCTTTGTTCATTTCATACTGTAGTTTAAGTTCAATCTACTGTGGAACATTTCAGAAAAGACGCGTCGCTTTAACTTTACCACAATGTGTTTTGAGCTTTAAAATACCTTATACCTGTGACAGGACACTTAAGCTTAAGCATAACATTTCAACACAGGGTCTCCAATTTTAAATTCATTCTCGTTCGAATTTTCTGTCTAAATTATCTCTGCAAACTTTGCTTTTTGGCGTACTGAATTATAAATCAGCTGAGTATGTAGTCGTTTGTTGGGACCAAGCTGGGACTTATGAATAAACTTGCTTTTGCCCGCGCCTTCTCTCACATTAAGTTTGATTTTTCACACCCCTATTTTACCCCCTTAGGGGTTTAATTTTCAAAAATTCTTTCTTAGCAGATGCTTACGTCATAATAGCTATCTGTATGTCAAATTTCAGCCCGATCTGTCCAGTGGTTAAGAGTTCAGGCCTTGATAGATTAGTCAGTCAGTCACCTTTGCCTTTTGTATATTTAGATAGATGAATAAAATTTACAAAAACATTTCCAAGAAATAAGAGCCTTTAAGGGCATTTTTAAGGGCTCTACAAGTGCCTTTAAAACATAATAACTGTTAATACATATTATTAACACTTACCCAGGTACCGTATTTAATATGAAACTTATCAATCAACAGTTAGTCCTTTGCTTACTTACTTTGATTAACGTAGCATGGCCGATGATTAAATCTCACTATCAAAAGCTATAAAGGAAAATTATATCGTATCGAGTTTCCCCGTAATTAATTGCTAATATATACCTATAGCCAAACGCTTCAATGTGTGCGTAGGAACCGAAAATTGATCTTATTAGAACGAAATAACGATGGTTGGAAGTTCGTCCATAAATCAAATCCCAAGATTTAGTTTGGTTGTTTGCATTAGCGTTCGGAAATAAGCTAACTTGTTCACGAAATGTTGGTGTAAAATTTCCTGTTATACAAATGAAGGAACGGAGACGGTATACGGTAAACAATTATCCATTTACTGGACTCATTTTCATGAAATTTTTGCATTACATGTACGTATGTACCTACTAAAGGTAGGTTCTCAGGATATGTTTCTTCACTATAATCGTGGCCTACTGGCAATAAGGGCTCTGCAGTTACTATTCCATCATTTTCTTGAAAATTACTGGGCTAATTTTGAAGCACTTTATTGCATTACACTGGCATAATCAGCAGATTCTTAGATAAGAACCCTATAGGTTCTAAGCCACCAGGACCTTTTATAAGTGTGATTTTTTTTCAACAGCAATATGAGAATGCTTACAGCTTCTATCAATCTGATGAAAGCCAAGCTGCTAGAACTGACCATTGTCAGTTAATTTGAAGCCAGAGTAATATGATAGCATAAGATTTTTGTTAATTTTTTTTTTGTTTAACTTTTACGTTTAATTGTTTTTTCATTTACTTAGCAATTAGCATCAAAATCAGTGAAACGTATAATGCACTTTGCCCCACTAGGGAGATATAGGATTAAATTCACTTACGGAGAGAATAAAAAAATCCAGTGTGAAAAAAGTCCATCAAGCTTTATCAGCGATATTTGTTAAAAAAAAAAAATATAGGCAATACGTACAGTGAAAAATAAACTCAGATACCATTTATATTATTTATATTGGCATAAAATCAAATCACGAATCTCTTAAACTGTCCAACGAGTTGGTATGATGTATGGAACTACCGAAGCCAATATTCCAATTGCGGGTCGGATGTCTATCCGGCGATGGTTTGTTGGGAAATATTGTCAAGGAAATAACTTTAACTTCAATTCTTCAAATAGATATGCTACGATATTGTAGTTTTAATCCTATACTTATTATAGTACAAATCAGTACTACAGAGTACTATAAGTAGTTGGCATATAATATGGGTTGAAATAAATCTGGCAAAAGTACACAAGCGTGTCGATATTCCATGAAAACGATATTATTGGTGAATACCTACATAAGAAGAAGACAAAAAGTTTGTCACGTAACCGAAACAACATAGCCCTGAAGCAAATGGAATAACTTTACTCTGGTTGTAAATAGACAACTAACAATAATAAGACTCTAAAAATACCTATACTGTCTGTCTATAGAAGTTTGTTCAACCAATTTCTAACTTCTGTTATCTTATTGTATCTCGATGAACATAGCTGAGAAGTTGCACAATGCACATGTCTTTTAAATCTTCTACGGACAAAGTAGGTACTTTAGTGTTTCTTTTGATAAATCGCCCATTTTAGTCTTGGAACAAAAACCTGTTCAAAATTCTGAAAATTATGAAGATTTGTAGCTGTGATTTAAAAAGTATTGATGGTAATAATTGTCATTTTATGTTTTTTTTTATTATGTACTGTAGATAAGTGTTAGTAAGCAGAGAATAATAATAAAAAATATTTCATGCATATTTCAGAAACTTTAAGAAAAACATATAATATCCAATTACTCGAAAATAGTTATTTGCCCTCTTTTTATACATATAAATAACATTGCATTTGCCTATGTGTTAAAAGGGGTCAGTAGTCTTGTATAAACGTATATTTATAGTATACTGTTTTATTTTAACAATGCTGTCTAAAGCCTTAGGTCCGTCAAAACTTCCCTCCTTCTAAAGCCGGTTAATCTTCTTCGGGGTATAGAGAGCACACCGTGATCAATATTATACTTGACCCTATTAATTTACGTTGTATCGGATCGCTAAATCAGCCCTGTTAAGCCGATAGGGTGGTCAAAGTTCCCGAGAATATACAACCTTAAGCTACTTTACAGAATAATGCTTTCGTTTTACCTAATTGCTGAAACTTGACTATTTACGACACATAATTTGCCGTAATCAAGTTTCGCGACCCTGTACGCACCTAACCTAACAGTCTGATCAATATTTAGATGTCTGTGACTCTATCTATAACAATGTAATTTCAATTATTATAACAATGTCATTGTTAAATTATAATTAAGATATAACAATGTCATTGTATAACATTAAGATATAACAATGTCATTGTTAAATTATAATTAAGTTGCAAGTCAATAATTAATGATTATTGACTTGCAACGCCCTAACCGGGCATCATGTTTATATGAATGATTGTCATTATTTGTATTTGATAGCAAATACAAAAAAAAAGAAAGGATGAATCCATTACGGCCCACTAGTAGGTGGGCAGGTACACCTGATGATTTCTAAAGTTTCTAAACGATATTTTTATGAACTTAGATATTATTATTAATCTGAGAGACTAGATTTGTTACCACAAATAACTTCCCAATTGTAAGTGAGAACTAATTTTCATATAACGACCAATAGCTTATCTGTACATTGATTACAAGTCTATTACAGTATTGATCAATGCTTTTAATAAAAAACCACAAGGTGTTTTGAAAAGCTTATGTAATGAATGAAGGCCACAATTCAATTATTTAATAATAATTACAAAGCTAATGCTAAATAACAAAGCCATGCTAAAATAACAAAGGACAGCATAGAAGCTTATTCACATTTAATCCGGCTTTGGAAATTGCTCACACGCGAGTGTAACTACTCGTAGATAAAATGAACGTGTATTTATTGGCGCTTAATAGAAAAATAAACATCCCCTATAGTGCGCAAACTATTTCATTATGGAGTGTAAACAGCCATATCCTTACTAACATTATAAATGTGAAAGTGTGTTTGTTGTTGATTTATTGGTTTGTTGATTTGTCCTTTAATCACGCCGTTACACAGCAACATATTGACGTGCTTTTGCATGGGTATACAGGGTGTCCCACGGCTATGCCACATGGAGGGGAAGTACCTTAAATATTGTAGATGGAACATTTTACTGAAAGAAGACTTCATTTTAATTTAAAAAACAATTTAAACTGCATTCATAGATTTTTAAATAATTGCCTGGTTGAACCGGGACTCGAACCCGCTATACGAGAAAAAAAATTAACCTGTATCTTTATCATACCGATCGGAAGGCTTCATCATAAGGATTATTTTTTGTTAAATAACATAGCATGAGAAATAAAAGGAAGACCATGAATTTTAGCCTTTGATGTAAAATTTTGTTCAGAAAAATGAAAAGCTGACATTGGCGTATCGACATACAACTGACATGAACTATTACTAATAAGTACCCACTTGAGAAGTACGCATCATTTCCCGATCCTTACTATCCTTACTAATCCTTACTTATATTACCTATAAATGCGAAAGTGTGTTTGTTTGTTGATTTATTGGTTTGTCCTTCAGTCCCGCTGCAACAGAGCTACGAATGTCAGCTTTTCATTTTTCTGAACCAAATTTTACATCAAAGGCTAAAATTCATGGTCTTCCTTTTATTTCTCATTCTATGTTATTTAACAAAAAATAATCCTTACGATGAAGCCTTCCGATCGGTATGATAAAGTTACAGGTTAATTTTTTTTTCTCGTATAGCGGGTTCGAGTCCCGGTTCAACCAGGCAATTATTTAAAAATCTATGAATGCAGTTTAAATTGTTTTTAAAATTAAAATGAAGTCTTCTTTCAGTAAAATGTTCCATCTACAATATTTAAGGTACTTCCCCTCCATGTGGCATAGCCGTGGGACACCCTGTATAGTTGAGGACCGGGAGAGTGACATAGGCTACTTTTATCGTATTTATTATATTATAACTAATCGCTATTTTAAAGAAAATAATTGCGACATAATTTTAATTGTAGGCATAATTTAGGCGAATTAATAGAATATGTCAAAATATATCAGGAAATAAGCGTACCAGAGGGATCGATATAACTGATTATTGCGTTCGGAAAATATAAACAACTTTTAGGATAAGAAAAATTGTGCGCTGTATAATCATGTTATTCTTGTAAAGTATGACAAACTGCTTGAAAAGGGATAGATAAATTTTGGGGCTCCGCAGTCATTATTAGTCAAAACATTTATAAAAGCATGAAGAGGGGACGCTTTTTGTTTTACTTCTTTCGTTGAATCTCTCTAGTATTGGATAGAAGATTTGAAACAGATTTGATTTTTGTATTTTTAGTATTTTTAGTTCTTGCCATTCACGAGGGTACGCGGCTCATGGTTGTGTGTGTATCGTATCTATAAAAGTGGGAGCGAGAGCTTGCTCATGCCTGACTGCTCTCACCTAGGCTCCGGACAGGCACACACACTTACGCAATGTTCATGTACACGACGTAACCACAAGTAAAGCTCACGCGTCCTCTGCAAGAAATATACTAAATTATTTCATTTCTGAGGAGAACCTAACTACAGGAATTGCGAAGGTAAAAGGGCAAGTATGGGTCGCTATTTTGGGGTTCCAAGGTGCTAGAATGGCGATCTTCGATCTTGAGGCTCAACATTCAGTTGATAGATCGTTCGCTTACAATATCGGCCTATCATTGCGCCAACCTTGCGCTTCTTTCGTTATAGTTCGATGGCCGTAGTGTTCAAATCCCACAAGAGACTTAAGTCCAGCTATGGTCACTCCTGGGCACCGTCCTTTATCGTTTACCCACGAAAACGTCGTATATACCTTATAGAAAAAAATAAACTCAGAATAAGAATTTATAAAACTATTCTGAAAATTGTACCTTTACAAAATTACTCAGAGGAAACGAAGCTTACACAAAGGAACTATTTTTTTAGTTATCCGTTTGGAGATAACGTATAATAAATATACAAGTGTAGTGTAATTTCCAAACGTATCGACCTAGGTATCTTTTTATGTACCTACCGAAGTAATTTACGTTCGTTCACCCAAACAGGTAATTCGTGCGTGTATAATCTCCGACCACGCTAATAGTTCCCTAATGTAAGATAGTATGTACGTTGTACATTGTACAGTGCTAATCGATTGTAAGCCACAATTCGGTTATCGTGTTTCGTAGCCACAGAGGACTGTGTATTCTAGGCAGAAAAGTCCTATACTGGTTGAAACATTTCGTTGTGAACGGCCAAAAAGTTAGTAGGTATGTTGCTTGTAATTTATTTGATCTTAAAGTAGATAATTATTATAGAATTATACATCAAAATCGAATTAATATCAAGTCTTATGAAGGGAACTTTACCACCGGTTTGGAAAACAGACACATTTAAGCCAGCAAGTATCTCAGCAGTTCTATTACTTTTTGACATTTATATAATATCTCCGTTAATAAAGAGAACAGAGAGAACACCTCCGTTTAACACAACTGTATGCGTGTGTTTGTGAAATAAAACTGTGGGGTCGCCACTCCAGCATCTTAGGATCCCAGCGACTGTCAGCCAGAAAAATATTTATTTCTATTTATATAACCAATTTGAGATATTATTGTAAAACGAGGGCAACGGTTTGAATTGGCATTGTTGGTTACGGGTATATTACCTCTCTATTTTGATATCCCAGGGGTTGACCCACAAAATCGGACGCAAAGAGAATTGGAAGATACGACCCGACCGCGCAGTACTTTATTTTAATTGACGCTTTATTCGAATAATTATTCAAACAACAGAAAGCAGGTTTTGCTAGCGAAGCCGATGATTTTAACATGAGTTATGAGAAAACAGATTTTTGTATTCAAATTAAATTGATGTAAGAATTTATTTCGTCGCGCGTAAAATGAAATTTTTTGGTGAAATGAACAAAGTTGACGCTCCGTGTAAACATACCAAAGAAAAATAGATTTATTATTAAATTTTAACAAACACAGAGAGCTTAGAAATACAAGCTGTAGCTTCGTCAATACAAGACAATATAAAGAATGAAATTATTTTTACATGTAAAATTATAATTTGAAATAACTCCTCGCGGACGAGTTGCGGATTTTTTTAAAAAGTATATTAGCTAAACTAAACTTGACTTATATTCTCCTCTCCCCTTCAAATAAGCGAAAAGCTTGTGCTAGGAGTGGATACGACAATAGTTCAACTACTGGAGCTCGAACCTGCGACCTTTCAATGTTCAGTCCGCACCTTTAACCGTTGGGCTGTTGAGGCTGCCCATTACTACATATAATTACACAGATTTAATGATCTGAGAAACAGTAGGAACAGGAATATAAGGCTAAATAGTTCATAAAAGAATGGCATCCTAATGTGCAATTATAGGTTCGTATCAGAATAGCCTAGCAGCAAACTTATTGTTACTGATCATAATGAAGACTGATATAGCAAAATGTAAGCGATCCGTACTGTGCCGCCAGTCTATGTATGCCATCTATCCCGGTTCTACCATAAATGGACAAGCAAATAGCCTGTTGTGATAAAAAAAATGCGATACATTTTCTTATAAAAGTGGCATGTTGCGAAATTGGCCGGATACTTTCCCTCCGCTTACCGGCAGATTTAGTTTTTGTATCCGTTCCTTTATACTTTATAGGATCACCGGAAGGTTTTTGTATGCGCTAAAAATTGTAATGTAAACTGATAATGTGTTACTTTTTGTTTGCGTCTGGTATCCACTTTTCAAGCGATTATCACAAAGCGATTTGAAAAGGGGTTATTCTCCCTAAAACGATAATTATGCGTATTTAATTTAATTTATTTATTTTCTGACTTTTTTTAATTAAAATGTTACAATAAAACTTATAGCTAAACTTATCTAATTACTATACAAATCATGCACGCGTGGAATGGTGCCAAGAAGGCTGCATTTCCGCGCTGGACAGCCAGGCTGAAATTTATTTTATTTTAAAGATAATAATAATATATTGTAGATCTGTTATGGTTTACAGTAATAAAATGATTGATAACAGTTGTACCCGTACAATAATAAATAATTGTATTATATGGTAGTCGATGTAAATGTCGATTCGTCTATATAATACATATTATGTAGAAGTCGTTAAATAAGTAATAATACTAAAGCTAGTTAAAATATAAATTTTAACTAGCTTTCGCCCGCGGCTTCACTCACGTTAGTTTCGATTTTCATACTTTCAAAGCCGTATTTTACTCCCGTAGGGGTTGAATTTTCAAACATATTTTCTTAACGGATGCCTACTATCTGTTTACCTAACAGCCCGATAGGTGCAGTGGTTTGAGCTGTGCGTTGGTAGATCAGTTAGTCAGTACCTTTTATATATTCAAAAGATAAAAATAGGTAAATATTTTTGCAAATTTTACACGGGTATAGTACGTTTATCTCACGAAGTTACGGGCGCTTTACTTGTGGTTACGTCCTGTACATGCACATTGCGTAAGTGTGCATACCTGTTAGGACCCTAGGTGGGAGCGGTCAGGCGCGAGCAAGCTCTCGCTCACACTTATACAGACACACACACAACCATGAGCCACGAGCCCTCGTGAAATGAAAGAACTACATAGATATATAACTATTGAACACTATATAACACTATTGAAGATTTAAAATTTAAAGTCGTATCACGCTCTGGCCTGGATTCCGGAAAAACGACATCATGGTTAGTATAGTCGGTAGTATGGCGCGTCGTGCGTCATGGGATTTCAAAATGTTGATTACTCGTTTCTAGCGATACGAGTCTCCAAACGTAATATTTGCTATTGAAGTTCTAATGAAGTGCCCGTAGCGACGTAAAAGAGCAAAAATATAAAAGTTACGACGAATTTTGCGCAACAAAAATGGCGCAGTTGTGAGCGGTAGGTGGTATTAGTTAAAGATCTCAGGTTCGATTCCTGGCAGAGGGCAATTTGGGAATTTATTGTTTCTCAATTTTCTGTGGTCTGGTCTGATGTGGGCAGCGTCTAGTGTGATAATAAAGTTTTATTTTTTATTAAAGAGTTTACCTACACTTAAAGGAAATATCCTAATTTATAAATACATATCAAAAATTCCGAGGCTGGTGGAATTCGAACCCACATTTCTCCGGGAATCGCGCCCTGAGTGTGTTAACCGTTACACTACGGCCAAATTGAACCACACGTCAGCCACGAAATATTTTTTTGATTTTATTTGAATTTTTGATATGTATTCGTATTTGTAAATCTATTAGGAAAGTTTTATTTATTTTATTTTAAGGCAGTTCATCGATGAGACTTGGAAAATTGAACCATACTAATATAATTAACTCTTAAACGAACTGTCTTATTTCACCCTCAAATAATATAATCTTATTTTCCTTATCTACACGGACTGTCGGCGGATAAAGCGATACGTAATAATAATAATTTAATTTTCGGATAGCGTATCTACTGAGACTAATAAAACTTTATGAGTCAGTATTCATAGAAGACTGTAGGTATAGTTAATACCTCTCCCTGGTAACTTATAATGAACAAGCTTTTACCAGCAACTTCCTCCAGGCGGAGTTAGGTTTTTGAAAAACCCGTGAGAAAGCTCTATTTTCCGGGATACTTTATAATAATTTATTCTCTTTAGTAATACTCCTCAACTATACCCATGCAAAAAATCACGTTTATCTCTTCTTCCGTAGCTGTGTGACTGAAGAACAAATAAACACACTTTCACATTCATAATATCAGTCAGGATTTTCGTAGGTTTAGTAGTTATTTTTTTTATTCGATGCCAAGTTAGTCTTTGACTGCGATCTCACCTGATAGTAAGTGACGATGCAGTCTAAGATGATAGCGGGTTAACTTGGAAGGGGTATGGGAGTGTATATTCAACCTATAGGTACTTCTAATCGGTTTCAACCGGTGCCGGAAATCACATCACGAGTTATAAGTACAGCTAAATTACAGCTCTTTAGTATCAACCGTCTCTGCGCAGACAGACGGAGAATTGGCGAAACTTCAAGGGTTCTTTGTTGTTTTACTACGGTATCCTAAAATGGGACGTAAAAAAAATACATCGGAAAGTACTAAAGACTGTGTTCCTTTAGTACTTTTCGATTTTTCACAGCGTGTGGGTATCAAATGGGCAAAAAACTATAGTAGTATTTTATTTTGATCGTGAGGTGAAATATTGAAAGATTTCCCTGAAACTACTATGTTGGAAAATTTATGCCAGAAAATGTCGGAAAATAAGCGGAAAATATTCCCTTTTGTAACCGAAGATAAAGTTATTGCATCCACTATTACTAGCATCGCCTTTGGACCGCAAATCCTTACTTACTAATATAAGTGCGAAAGTGTGTTTGTTTGTTGGTTTGTCCTTCAACACGCTGCAACAGAGCTACGGATCGACATGATTTTTCACATGGCTATAGTTGGGGACCTGAAGAGTGACATAGGCTATTTTTTAACCCGGAAAATGAAAGAGTTCCCGCGGAATGTTAAAAACTAAATCCACGCGGACTAAGTCGTGGGAATCATCTAGTTGTGTTATAATATTAATTCAGATTCAACTTCTTTATTTTATTTCGAGGTGGTGGTGGCCCTGTCTGCCAGTAGCCGACTATTTTTTTTTAATATGAATAGCGGGCAAACGAGCAGGCGGGTCACATGATGTTAAGTGATTACCGCACCCCATGAACACTTGTAGTACCAGAGGCACCACCAACGTGTTGCCAGCTTTTCAGGAATTTATTGGTCTGTCCCTTGAATAACCCCATATTGTAATTAAGTGGGAGCATTGTCGAAGGGAATGATTCCACAATTTAGTAGTACGTGAAAGAAAAGATCTGGAGCAGAGGATGGTCGAAGTAGGTACTACAGGCACCCAGGTGGTGAGGGTATTATAGCAGAAAGGGCCAAGCGGCGTAAAAAAAATAGAGAACAGTTTCATATTACTTTCCCTATTGGTGTTAAAACCCTAGGTCAAGGGGTGCCAGATCCTTTTTTGAAAGTCAATTGATGACCGGAGGGCTGGTCACCTTTTTCAACACGATATAAGTTTGGCCATTCAGCGGGGTAGCGGCGTATTTTGGGCACATTCATCTTTCCAGTGTAAAAATCTGTCAGTTTCTGTTTAAGGTTCCAGATTTGTTTTTTACGTAGCTACTTATACGATATCTAAAGTAGGCTGTTCCGGTTTAATGTACTATGCTAAGGTACAGATTACGTAGCAAAAGTTTAGATAAATATCTGAAATATGTGTATCTGAATAATGTGATTTGTAAAATACCGGATTTGATTCGAATAGCGTAATCTGTACCTAAATTACGTAGATAGCATACACTAACTTATTTAATACTAGTTAACTTCGTTCGCGTGGATTGAGGTTTTTAAATTCTCACGGGAACTCTCGTATTTTCTGAGATAAAAAGTAGCCTACATGTTATTCCAGAATACAATCTCAACCTTTCAGCCAAATCGGTTTAGTCATTGCGGCGTGATTGAGCAACAAACATCTATACATCCATCCATCCATCCATCCATCCATCCATCCACACATCCAAACTTTCACATTTATAATATTAGTAGGGTTATACTTGTCGTAACAGTTAACACATTGACCGATTTTTTAAGCAATGAAAGCGAGACCAACTTTGTCACTCTAATTGATTTATGAAAGTCGATCTCGATTAGGAATGCGAGCGGCCCTTTTCATATCAGAACTTTATAAATTTCTGTGTCACGTAGTATTTCACTAAAAGTTTACTCACAAATTCAACCCCTGTGAGAATAAACGTGACGTCACAAGAGTGTATAATAATAACTTGTAAGATTTGTGAGTTTTCTCTTATTCTAAAAGATGCATTACCTGCATTAGCAAGTATTTTTTAAAAGTATAAGAGTCATCATTATGCGAAATGATTTACGATACAAGAAAAAAATAAGCTTTTTTTGCTATAATTCTCACCCAAATCAGATAAATCTGTATAAATATTTTTTTTTTAGTTATAAGTATTTTTTTTAGGTTAGTTTCCACGGAATCAATGCAGAAGACGTCGCGGACATCAAATTACAATATTATTTCACAAAAAAAAATCGTAATAGCGAACAACAAAGGAATAGCTTCAAGACACGAAGAGATGTTTTTAAAGTATACATCATTCTGGCGATGTTTTCGATGAGTTTCGGAATGAATACGTGGTTTCGGTCTTTCGTTATTATTCTGTAAACAAAGCGAGAAGTTGGCATCGTAGACGTAGTACGAAGATGTATTGTTCTTTATTCGCAAATCCCCAGTATGATTGTTTTTAGTTTTGAACGTTCATACAGATGCTACATTATTCGCAGAGGAAATGTTGCATAGTGTAACATCTGTGTATTACAGATGCACATTACTTGTACAGGTAGTTTTAGAGGACGTTTGCGGGTCTTTTGATAAGATAAGATAAATGAATTTTATTCGTTCAACCACATTAACAACATTATACCATAAGGATGCTTGTATCGTCTTTATGAGATGACTTTAAGCTCAGATCCACTACCTACGCTGCTTTCTTGGGGATTCATTTGAGGTACGTATGTCAGTTATATTGAATGTCTCGCAAAATATACCCAGTTGCAGGTATTAAATTACGGTTGCTGGCATTAGTAGGTATTGCCTTCATTCATTAAATACTTAATATTCAGTTGAGCCATTGACTCCTAAATTTTACTAATGAAACTCTTAGTGCACTGTCATTTATATGCACCTATACTAACAAAGCATTTAACTGAATTTTAAAGTAAAAATATGTATTAAAGAGATCCTAATGTAATTTTGAGAGTAGCAATTAGTACTGACATTAATTATTTCATATCAATTCCTGTTGAGTTTTCTATGAAAGGACCGTAAATATTTCAATAATGTCGTAGATCATTCTATTTTAAAAACAGACTGGATAAAAGATAATGACAAGGGCCAGCCGGCAATCAATTACGCATCAAAATTGGCTAATTCATCACTTTCATTGTGAACGGCGAAGGTTAACAAGGATTGATTGACAACGCGACAACTACGATCAATGTAGACCGAATCTGTCTCAGTCCTACTTCATTCTAATGATTACATCAAAAATAGAGTCCCTTTATCCAACATGAAATGAAATTCTCCGAAATGTCCTCGTAAATCCCAAGGTCGCCCGGAAGAAGTACTCCATGATTCAAGAAAGTTAATTTTAAGAATTTGCTTCTTCTTATTTTACTACCAATAAGATATCCTCTGCCGAACAAAGGTCTCTTGGATGCAATGCCTAACATAATGACCTTTTCGCTGAAAGACAATGCTGGACTTCCTTAGTCCTTGGTCTTGCGCCGTCAGCAAAGGGCCTGATCCGAGGTCCTCCAAGAACACTAAGGGCAACAAAATGCCCATTCATGAGTATCGTTTTTTCCTGTCAAAGTATGTCTTTTAAGAAGGCCTTCCTACAACTCATCTTTTTTCCACAATTATTTAGATATCAAGCTGTTAAGATGAAATGCCTTTCCGCTTGCCAGGTCAATAAGCACGGTCTGATATACAGGGCGTCCCACGGCTATGCCACATGGAGGGGAAGTACCTTAAATATTGTAGATGGAACATTTTACTGAAAGAAGACTTCATTTTAATTTAAAAAACAATTTAAACTGCATTCATAGATTTTTAAATAATTACCTGGTTGAACCGGGACTCGAACCCGCTATACGAGAAAAAAAATTAACCTGTATCTTTATCATACCGATCGGAAGGCTTCATCATAAGGATTATTTTTTGTTAAATAACATAGCATGAGAAATAAAAGGAAGACCATGAATTTTAGCCTTTGATGTAAAATTTTGTTCAGAAAAATGAAAAGCTGATATTGGCGTATCGACATACAACTGACATGAACTATTACTAATGAGTACCCACTTGAGAATCATTTCCCGATCCTTACTATCCTTACTAATCCTTACTTATATTACCTATAAATGCGAAAGTGTGTTTGTTTATTGATTTATTGGTTTGTCCTTCAATCCCGCTGCAACAGAGCTACGAATTGCATACTCATTAGTAATAGTTCATGTCAGTTGTATGTCGATACGCCAATGTCAGCTTTTCATTTTTCTGAACAAAATTTTACATCAAAGGCTAAAATTCATGGTCTTCCTTTTATTTCTCATGCTATGTTATTTAACAAAAAATAATCCTTATGATGAAGCCTTCCGATCGGTATGATAAAGATACAGGTTAATTTTTTTTCTCTTATAGCGGGTTCGAATCCCGGTTCAACCAGGCAATTATTTAAAAATCTATGAATGCAGTTTAAATTGTTTTTTAAATTAAAATGAAGTCTTCTTTCAGTAAGATGTTCCATCTACAATATTTAAGGTACTTCCCCTCCATGTGGCATAGCCGTGGGACACCCTGTATAGGTTGCATATTAATGCAGTTAGTATCTTTTCTAGATCATTTTGAACTGACCACCATTCAGAGAATGAAAAAGTAGGTATTAAATGTTTTCTTGTTACCTTGTTCTACCAATTGGTGTTCCACTTTGGCAGGTGGCAGAGGTCAAAAGGCAGTTGATCCGAATTAATCTGGCATTAGTTTGAATAACAATGAGGTCCTTTAAGATGAGAGAGTATTAATACCGCCGCAGTAGTAATAGTAAAACAGGTGGCTTATTTTTTACTTTTTTTATTTATGACATGTTAGTCCTGGACTGCCATCTCATCCGATGGTGAGTAGCAATGCACTGTTCATTTAAGCCGCCTTGACAAGTCACGGCAAAGTCTCCTTCCAGAGCAGACCATACCAGACCAGAGACATTTTTTTTGTCAATTTATGACAACAAAATTTCTGAAATTACTTCAAATGGCTGTATTGTAAAGTTGATAAAATGCAGATCTATCGTTCTCCTACGAACATGACGATATTTATGTACGCATATTAGTACGATTGATCCACTGAAGCGTAGAGGAACCCAGCACAGCGCCGCAGTGGCTTTTAGTATTATTAGTAGCATTGGATATGTACTTGATGCGGTTTGTAATCTACTGACCGAAGTCTGTATACTATATTGTCGTAGGTATTCTGGAATCTGGGTCATCAAAAAAGCTTGGGTTGGTTAAACCCTTAAAGTAAGGTCTTATCTTAAGGACACATACTCGGTTGAGTTTGTTGTGGGCTTCTTCTACTAAAGCCCTTACTTAAACCACGAGTACCTATGTATATACTTACTGGTACATGTGACCTTAAGCAGGGGAAAACATGTGTCTATATTTAAAAGCTTTTATTTAACTAGAAATGTATGTATGTATATTTGTTTGGGTCAAATCTTGCAAGCTGAATTTACCACTTCCCGGTTTCCGATTGAGCTGATGTGTATATGTAAATCAATGTGAGTGTGATGTGTATATGTAAATCAGATGACAATGCAATATTATATGACATGAAGCTGATCTGATGATGTACTAACTACTACTGATGTAGTATGAGTACTAACTCATATAGAACTCCGTAATAAATCGATGTAACTCCATCAAGTCATTAGGATTAGGCTGCATCATAACTTACAATCAGGTGAGATCTTGTCGTCGAATAAAAAAAACTATTGCCTGCAACTACGTCTGCGTAGACTATCCGCGAGGATCCTTTGATTTTCCGAAATAAAAAATAGCCTATGTCCAAACTCCAAAGTATACCCATGCAATCACAATCACCAACAACCATCAGGACGAAAATTACCAAACCACCAAAAATAATTGGGGATCTGCAAATATGAACACTTATTAAGAAGTTTTGCTCTGACTGAGCGAAGCCAGAACTAATTAAAATCTGAAAATAATCAACTTTTGCCGTTGCAATGCTGTTTCAAGTCACTCTTGGCTTTATAACGAGAACATTTGAAGGAGAGAAACAAACTTCGAACAATGCTCCGGAAACAAAAAAGTACGATGTCTAGTATTATTGACACCAAAAAGAGGCAGGGAAACTTGTTGTTGTGTGTATGTTAGCTGTTATAATTCGGACTTTACAATTACCAAACATCTCTGGAGTAAGAAACTCGATTTCACTCTTTTTGAAAGAAAAAAAAAAAACAATAATGGTACTTTAATTAATGAGATTATGTTTGTGTAACTTTTTAAGTAGGTTTAATAATAATTTAATCAACCTGTCGATACAAAGATGTGTATAAAGCCTACTTTATCTCGTGTCCAGATTCTATCGCGCATCAAACACGAACGGTCGGCGCCAGCTTGTCAAGGTCGGGAGTTCGGTCCCCTCCCCCGAGCGAACAAAGGACTCTGTGGCGTCATAAATCTTTCGCTCGTTGCGTAGGTTCCGTGCAAAACGAATGAGCCCACGACTCGGTGATGCCATTTGCCATAATTAGGTTAAAGATTTAAGATCTACTTCGTGGTTTAACGACATAATCTTAATGTATACGGGCACGTTCCAAGATTAAATGCAAATGGATCGAAATACCGAGAGTTCCAACGAAAACATTTATCGTGGTATAACCTTCTTATCATCTATTTATAAACTAGCTTTTGCCAGCGATTTCATCCTCTTTGTCTTAGTTTTTCAAAAATCCCACAGGAACCCTCTGTTTTTACGGGATGAAGAATAATCTATGTCACTCTCCAAGTCCTCAAGTATACCCATTATCCGTATTAAAAATCACGTCGTTTCGATGACCTACTACTGCGTAATTAAGGTACAAACTAACAAACCAACGAACAAAAACACTTTTGCATTTATACTTTTAAGTAAGGATTACAACAATAAGTACTTTTAACATTTTTTTACTTTGAAATAATACCTACTGTATCCTGAAGTTTTCTCAGGCCAAAACCTACGAAACTTTCTACGAATATGTCCATCTTTTCATATTCATTCTCATTCGTCTGCTGTGTTTTTCGATTATCTCACTTTCTAGGATAAAACTCGTAAATTCTAACGTATTTACGTAACATAACCAAAAAAATCAACAACATTTCCCTGTAACATTTCCTTCGAGGAAAATGTATAGAATAATACACACTACTTACAGCTAACTACGACATTGCTTCCAGCGAGGCTGTTAACCGACGTTCAGCAGATCAATTTGTATGATATTTACATATTCACGATACGTCCTAAGGGCGCTGCGCAAACGTGGACACTTTTGTGTCTTGTGTTGGATACAAACCGCCATTCAATATTTTATTTTCAACCAAACCATATAAAATTATTAAGCCTCAATAGCTCAACGGTTAAAGGTAGGTACGGACTAAAAACTGAAAGGTCGCAGATTCGAACCCTACCCATTGCACTTTTGTCGTACCCACTTCCAGCACAAGCTTTTCGCTTATTTGGAGGGAAGAGGAGAATATCAGTAAAGTTCAATTTGGCTAATATTCTTCTCTTTCTTTAAAAAAAAATCAACAACTGTGTAACAATTTTTGTATCTTGTGCTTTACACCTCCAAGTGTTCGGTGTAAAGCAAGCAAGCAACTGACACCCACACCGTGTATCATATATCAGAACAACAACTGACGAAAAACGAGCACCTAACTGCAGCAGAAATAGCAACTGATGACTGTAAATGGTAACTGTGTCCGGTTGCCGTCACCGGACACAGAACACAGGTTCCTTTTGATTGAGCCCCGTGTCGAAAGTAAAAAATATCCACGTTTGTGCAGCGCCTTAGAAGGCAGTTGCGTGTATGTGTTTCATACAGAAATATTCGTCGAGGGCAACGTAAAGCACCTTTATAATTTCATACGTACATATTGGTTCTGGCAGAATAAAAGATTTTTACTTTGGGTGTTTCTTCGATATAAAGCTTTTGAATAGAAATATTTAAAGACAATGTTTTGTATGCATACGAGTACAAAAGGAGCCCAAGCTTACTGGAATTGATAGAGCTTGGTTTGAATATATAATATTACTAGTAGGGCGCGTGGGTGCGCGGCCCGCTGCAGCGGACCGCGGTTTTTCTGCTCTTAGATTTTCAGAGTTTAATCATTTTCCACAAAAAACCACTCTTCGATTTTTATTCTTTGTCAGATAGACACCGATGAAATTTGTATGGCCGCCATCTTGAATCCGCCAATCCGCCGTCTCTGCCAATTGGATGAAGTTTCGAGTGGCTTTTGTTTGAGCACCCCCCACTTATGTTCAATATCCTGGCAGTGCTCCTCACCCGTCTCCGAAATCCTCAATCATCAGCTCTCTCCATATTTTTACTCCAAATGAATTTATGTCCTCGATACGAAACCATTTGAAAAGGAACCCTATCATAGCATATTATATTTTGTATGGAAAAAAAAAATCCGCCATCTTGAATTTTTTCTATTCATCACGTAGACCATCAGGTCCTGATCATCTTTTTCGAAGAAACCACTCTTCCATCTCTTATAGTCTCCGAGATAGGCACCGACGAAATTTGTATGGCCACCATCTTGAATCCGCTATTTTGGAGTTTTTTTCAGCTTTCTGCCAATTGGGTAAGGTTTCGAGTGACATTTGGTTGAACACCCCCCACCTATCTTCGATACCTTGGCCGATGCTCCTCACCCATCTCCGAAATCCTCAATCATCAGCTCTCTCCATATTTTTCCTTCGTATGAATTTTTGTCCTCTCTACGAAACCATCAGAAATTTTGAAAAGACACTGTAAAAGTCTTGCATATATTTTGTATGGAAAAAAATAAATTCCGCCATCTTGAATTTTTTTTCTATTCATCAAGTAGACCTTCGGGTCCTGATCACCTTTTTCCAAGAAACCACTCTTCCATCTCTTATAGTCTCCGAGATAGACACCGGCGAAATTTGTATGGCCGCCATCTTGAATCCGCCATTTTGGAATTTTTTTTCGGCTCTCTGCCAATTGGATGAGGTTTCGAGTGACATTTGGTTGAACACCCCTCACCTATCTTCGATACCTTGGCCGGTGCTCCTCACCCGTCTCCGAAATCCTCAATCATCAGCTCTCTCCATATTTTTGTTCCGAATGAATTTTTGTCCTCTATACGAAACCATGAGTGAAAAAAAATTTTTCCATACAAAATTTTACAGGAGAGGTGATCAATGAGTCAGTGAGTCAGTCAGTCAATCAGTGAATCAGCACGAGTAGCTATATATATATTAATTTATTACGACTATGCTATACTATTTTTGACTATATAATATTATATTATTTATTATCAGTGACTCTATTCGCAAGGAATTAGGTTTTTAAAAATCACGCTGGTAACCTTTATTTTTCCAGGTTAAAATGGTAAATGGGTCGTTCTACTTTTCTACCGACAATGAAACGACGTTTTTCTGTTTTTTTGGTTTTTGAACCATCTATAATTGTGTTTTATGTGTGGGATTTAAAAAAAACTGCATCTGTGTTTTCATTAGTACTAATTAAAGTTTCCTTCCTAGCTAATATTGATTCTTTTTTAATGTTGGTTTTTGAAAAAATAATGTGACAAAGTGGCCTTTTTCTGTAGAGACCACATTTCAGTTTACCACTCTGTCACGGCATTATACGGAAAACGAACGTATAAAATATGCTGGTTAGAGAACATGAAAAATGACATAATATTAATAGATAAGAAAAATATGGACGTTTATTCGAACCGAATAAAAAACCGTTTATATTAATACTCCAACGAGATGCTATAATAAGAAGAAAGACAGACTATTGTCGGTAGAAAAGTAGAACGACCCAAATATCAATTTTCAAGTCTTTAACTATAAGGTTATACCTATCCATTCAAAAAATTAAGTCAAATTGTAACTGTTGCTTGATTGAAGGACAAACTAAAAACAAACACACTTTCGAATTTATAAATTATTATACCTAATAGGAATTTCTATTTATTAAATTTTTATTACAAGCTTTAACCAACTAAATACTTAAAAGATTTATCAATTTCAATCAATCAAAGAAACAGCCCATTTTCAAATAATAGAAGAAAATACAAAACTCTACAAAATAAAAGGGGCTTCGCGGATAATAAATCTGTCTGACCCTATTTCAGGGCGTGATATTGATATTGTAATCTGTTTTTACATCTCTGCCCTAATTTTCCCAGTCACTATCGTTTTCCCATCGAATTGATTTCCCATCTCGTTGGCGATTGGGAACGGAAACATCTCTCTTGGGTCTATTTGTTCTGAATAGTTAGAACTGAAATCCTGAAAAAATATTTGCAGCAAACATTACCAGTTGAGGAAGAGGGAATTCGATTTATTAACCTGTTTTATGTATGTTTTTAAAAATATTTCGAGCAAAAAGTTAGTAGACTCTGGCTAACGAAGTAATATCATTGGCTACAAATAAAAGTTAGTAGTATTTCAGAGGCTTCATAGGTACAAATTTTTAGCAAACATGAACAACAGTGGTTAAAGTGTTAGTGGGTAAAGTTAAACAGTGGTATTGGAAAAAAGAAAGAGCTCATTGCCTGCGAAGTGAGCAAAAAATCATATTATTCTATATCGTTTTTAGAAATAATTATGTATATAAATGCGCAAGACTTCAATTATGTACTTACACAATTAGATAACGTGGATTTTTAACTGAATCGAAAGTCTAATTTCAAAATTTTTCGATGCAGGTAATTTATTTACGAGAATGCAAATGGAAAACATTTTTCCTTTCCAATGAATTATTTTTGAAAGCGTTAGAATATTTCTTTTATGTTTTACTATTTTCTCAAATTTTCATTGATATAAAAATATGTTTTAGTAACTGCACTACCGATAGAAAGGCTGGGTATCCAAGCTTCTCAGTGATTGTGATATACGTTGATTTAAATTATTCTATTAGTACTCGTATATTCCTTTTGTTAGTATAACAATGTGATACACATTAATTTGATAGCACCTAATAAAAAAATATTTATGCTCGCGTTTTGCAACATAAGTTTAGGAGCCATTTTATTCCTATTATCCAGTTTATCGTCACTTTGTGACATTCAACATGAAAAGTAAGAGCGATATAAATCAGGACGGGGTTTGAGAGGATAAAATCAATAGCCTAGTTGAGTGGGTGCGATGGAAAAGAGTTTTATCAATGCAAAAGACGGCTTTAATGTTAGGCTTTATCTTGAACACGTTGAGACAGATCTTTAATCACTCGCTGAGGGTACTGGGCTTTGATTAGAAATTTGGAAAATTGGAATTGGAATCGCTTATCTGCAGATAAGGGTCGGCATGTCTTTTGTTTTACACAGTAATACGGGATTTCGTAGCTTTTTGGTTATGATATTAGGGGCCTATTACACAGTCGCGAAGTAACTTTGACGACTTTTGACGTTTTGACAGATTGTCAATGTTGCCAATACAATAATTGTCAAAATTTCACCTTTATTCCTCGGCTAAAGTTTACTTGGAGATGGGGTAATAGACTCCTAGAAGTCATACCTAATCTGCAGTTCGAACTATACACATTAATTAAAATCAATGGAACGAGATGATTTGAAGTTTGTTTTAAAAAACGCAAGCGCTTCATCATGTCAAGAGATTATAAAAGTTAGTAGGTACTAGGCTAGGTATCTAACTATGAGGTACATTTTTAAGTCGGTCGTTAGCATATAGCGTCAAGAGACGGTAACTAAGGTTGGCGGAGCGTTTCTTCCAATTATGTTACTCACGTTCCAATTATATGTTAGTGTAGACTGTAGACATTCAGTTTACGACGTGAGCTACGTCGTAGGCTGAGTATCTACACTATGTAAAATATTCGTGACGACTAATGATTTTTACAAGCTTTTATTTAACTTGCTTGTTTAGGTCAAATCTTGAAAATGTATGTTAATGTAAATAGGATTTCTATGTTATATTATTGTGACACGGAGCTGATCTGATGATGGAGCCGGAATATGGCATGGAAATTCTATAGTAAAACGACGTAACCCCGTCGAGGTTGTGCTTGTTTGACAAAATGATACCTATTCACAGGGGCGGATCTTGAATTTGTGGGGCCCTGGGCTAATACTGCTTAGGGGCCCTACCTAATTACTCAACTAATTGCCATTTTGACAAGAAACTGTTTTCTGTAGATGTCTGTAGTGATGTAGGTATATGCAATGTAATATACTCGTATGTTAAGTACAGGAGTTAAGTTCCGAACAATGATCTGTCAAATTCAAATTTTCGTTCGCAACATTTATGAATTAGAGTAGGTTTAGAAAATCTAAACGTCAGACATTTTCGTTCGAACGAAGCGTGGTAGGAAATACGCGAAATTTCGATCGATATTTCGTTTTTCGTTGAATTAGAGTAGACCCCCAGTTCAGTTGGGGGCCTTTAAGTAGATCCGCCCCTGCCTATTCAGTGTCTGATGATGGAGATGTTTGGTGGTATGGTATAACTCTGTAATAAAACGACGTAACTTTGTCGAGGTCGGGCTAGCGCTCCTTTATTTTTCGATTTTTTTTTTTCGGAACAATTTAGCATCTTGCTACCCCAATAAACATCGGTTCTTCATGTATCTATTCTGGGATTCATAAATCGAAACGTGCGTGATTGCAAGTTCGGGAGCAGCATTTGAAGTACCTATTCGCTGTACATAATAAATATTCGCAATAAATTTTTTACCAACCAAATCAAAACGATTCGGCAATGTGATTTTATGGCGTTGTAAATACGCCGATCGTTTCATCCGATTGAAAGACTCTCTTCGTATACTTTTTTTGAGTTGTTAGCTTTATTTAAGCAGCTTTTTGCTGAATAGATTTTTTAAATAAAGAATTGCGGAACCAACGTTATTTTCGGGTTTCGCGCCCTGAACGATTTTAGCAGTATTAGCCACTAGTAGTTAGTTTGTTGGTTTTTCTCATTTTTTGTACATTTATACACACTAGTATAAATACGATAAAATATTTTGACTGTTCCACTTAACACATGCTAAAAGACGTTGTATTCTTAATAATAGACTAAATTTCGCAGTAAGAATGTGCAAAAAATGTCGTGCCGAAATCAGACTCAACCAGTCTTGGAATTTTTAACATTATGTATTTAAAAAATTATTCAAATCTTTATTAATCCTATTAATATTAAAAATACAAAACAAAAATGCGGACAAACTCGTGCAAAAAGCTAAAGTAAAATAATATTATGTACATATTTGAACAATATACAATGGTGATGTTTGTGTTAAATAAAAGTGTGCGTAGAACATTTATGTAAAAGGGGCGCATATTTTGACTGAGAAACCAACTTTAAAATGAAGTAGTTTAATTAAGGCTAGTCAGGTTTCGATGGTTAAAGTTTTAATAGCACAAAAGCCTGACTATTCTTTAGCGTTCAAAAATACCAACTTTAGTGGTTTGCAAGTAACTAGGTATTAAGAGATAAGCTGTTAAAGAACTTGTCGCTTAACACTTCATCTTGAAGCTTATTCGTTTGCTACTTTTCTCTATTTTGTTAATATTTTATTATTTAATGCCAGTGTATAAAAGGTAAATTGAGCTATATTATATAATAACTTGTGACATTTTAAAATTTGCTAACACTTTATTTCACCATCACTACCAACTAGATTATTTCCGATTCACGGTTTTGGTGTAGGCAATCTGTCAAAACGTCTTCATTACTTAAATATTGTTTGTAGTGAATAATTAATAAATAATTATAAGTACGGTTATCTCACGAAGTTACGGGCGCTTTACTTGTGGTTACGTCAAGTACATGCACATTGCGTAAGTGTGCGTGCCTGTCAGGAGCCTAGGTAGGAGCGGTCAGGCGCGAGCAAGCTCTCGCTTACACTTATACAGATACGACACACACACCACCATGAGCCACGAGCCCTCGTGAAATGAAAGAATAAAAAAGGCCATTAAAATTATTAACACTTATTTTAAAACTAAACCTTTCAACAAATTAATGTTTTTGATAAATAGAGGCGGCTCAAGCCACTTCATTTACACAAAGAACCAGTGAAAAAAAGTGCCTGAGCGTAAAAAAGAATTTTTCATTTAAAAAACGATGTTGGCACTCGTAAACAGCTATTTTTTTAATGAATGAAATAGTCCAGCTATTTAACTAAGTGGTAGAAATTATGCGATCCATTGTAACAAACATCATCCAATTTAGATAAGCGAATTTACATGCTGCATTTAACAAATTGCTTTACATAATTTGCTTTGCAATAAATTGCGACCTAGGAACCTATTTGCTTTATGATTTGTAACCTCTGAATAATTATGTTTATCTTCGTAAAAATAGATTAAACTTATTATTTGGAAGAAATCATGCCTTCACGCCACAATGAATGAACCGATTTGGCTGAAATTTAGAATGGAGATAGCTCATACCCAGGATTAACACACATAGGCTACATTTTATTCCGGAAATAAAAAGGTATCCACGCGGACGAAGTCGCGGGCATCATCCGGTAATTTATTTAAAAGGTCGTAAATCTAATGTTGTGTTATGAAGCAAAAATTTGGGAATTGACGCCTTTAGAAAACTAAGGTTAGTTGGTTTATAATATAACACTTTAAAGTCTTGTATGAAGTTTAAATTGTTAGGTTTAAATACAAACTTTATACAAAGTAATGAGCGTTTAATAATATTTTAGGGGTTTTAATTATAAAGAAGTTTACCCTGTATTTAGTCATATTCATGTCATGACAATTTTACTACCTATATACAAAACTCAAATTAACTCTATAAACTAAAAACAAAGGTACTTGAAATGAGAAAATACCAAAAGGCAACCCGAAAAGCGTTAGCCGTAATTTGTGGAAGATAAAACCTGCGGGGAATACACAAACTGGAACATACAGACAAAGGAGAGAGACAAATGGTAGAAAAATGTGGAAGAGGTCACAGACTCACAGTGAGATGTTTTGCCGCACTTTGCTTTCGAATACAGGTAGACTCAATTTTCGGAACTGGTGGTAAAGTTACCCACTGTGTAATGAATGGAACGATTTTCTTCATTGTTGAAATTGCATCTAAATCTAACAATGGTTCCTAAATCTGTCATCCAATTTCTAAAAGTAAAAGATTACATAACCTAGACAGATCTATACAAGATAAAGATCGCGTAATCTAAATATATAAAAGGCAAAGATGACTGACTGACTGACTGACTGATCTATCAACGCAGAGCTCAAACCACTGGACGGATCAGGCTGAAATTTTGCATGTAGATAGCTATTATAACGTAGCTGTCCGCTACGAAAAGAATTTTTGAAAATTCAATCTCTAAAGGGATAAAATAGGGGTTGGAAGAATCGAACTTAACGTGAGCGAAGCCGCGGGATAAAGCTAGTAGGTACATATAACTGAAACAGGACCAATTGCTTCTTTTCTGTTTTCTCGTTGTCACTTTCGGTCTATCTTGCTTTTGAAAGGAAGTGGAATGTCGAGGTATCCTCGATGCAGGTGATCTAGAAAATTCACGATCTATGGAACGCACGTGGATATATCTACGAATATAAAAATAACACTTGTAACTAATTTGGAATCCTGTTTTATTAAATACATCTATATAATATATAAAATTCAAAGTCCTGACTGACTGACTGAGATATCAACGCACAGCCTAAACTACTGAAGTTAGAAACTTGAAATTTTTACAGTTCGTTCCTTTTATGACGTAGGCGTACACTAAGAAAGGATTATTGGAAATTCCACCCCTAAGGGCTTTAAATAAGGGATGGAAGTTTATATGAAAGTCCGTCATTTTTCAAGCTGTTTCCATAAAAGTTGGTATTAGAGCTTTCGGTTAAAAATAAAGAAGTACGTGTGTCACAGTTTTTGAAAATTCCACCCCAAAATCTAATTCCACGCGGACGAAGTCGTGGGGGCAAAAGCTAGTTAAATACATAAAATATAATATTTAATTCCATGAAATTAATCTTCACATTGAAGAGTGTAGAATACTGGCATCTACCCCACGTATTTGCATAATACATGATTCATCCTTGACGCCTTGTGGAGATATGAGTGCTTTTACTCCGTGTAAAAACTGGATCAGAATATCAAACAGATTATATACCGAAAAAATATTAGGTCAAAGAAAATTTTACCATAAAGTTATTCAGTCGATTATAACGAGCAGTGGTGGCGTGCAAGAAAAAATATTCTTGACACCTACGGTTTTCTGTACGAGGTGTTTTTAGAGGATGTTGTTATTAAAAAAATATTTAAAAGATATATAAATGTTGACTAATAGTACATTGTTACCTTAGGGATGAAAGTAACTTATTTAGTCCCGAGACGGGGTTTGGCGCCCGAGCGTAGCGAGGGGGCCTATAGTTCGAGGGACTAAATAAGTCTTTATCCCGAGGTAAACACTGTGCTTTTCATTACGAATATAAGGAAAGTCAAAATAAAAATAGAAATTAGCTAAAGAAAATTGAGTGAACTTTATTTTACATAATGAATAAAGTCTATCTTTCTTCTTGTCTATGGATGCACTCGGGTATGTCGTGTTTCATTTGAATTCCAATAAAAATGTGACAACTAGTTTTTTTTTAATTATTTGACAGCTGTCAGTTGAAAACGATTCTCCCTAGGGCTGAAAAGTATTACTTTCAACCCGCTTCTCAGGCAACTTCAGACCTACTTTCCGTGTATGAGTAATGAAAAATCTATTCCAAGCATGTCACGCATTTATAAGAGGTACAAGCAAACTCCTATTAATTATTACCGATCCAAAAATATTTAGCTACATGATAAAGTTTGGTCATGACATTTTTCGAATCGAACTAACTAGTAACTGAGCATTTTTTTATTAACTTATGCAATCAATATGATTTCTTCGATAGAACTCATAGAAAATTGCATATATTATATATATAGGTATAGGTATCACTCCGATATAAATTTAATGATATATACAATATTAATTATATTATGGTTTGCGATAAATGTTCTTAGTGTCCGTTGCATTTAAGACACGTTAAGGTTAAACTTGCTTACCAAACAAGTAATATGGGTTGCATAAGTAAGTATTCGTACCTACATGGTTAAGGCTGAGTTCCTGATAAAAGTTAAAGAACTTTTAACTTGTTCAAACGATAAATAGAGATTTTCTGGTTTAAATCCTTGTCCTAACCAGCTGATATATAGCATATCAGATGGTTAGGACAAGGATTTCACCACCAGAAAAAGTATTGTATACCTTACAATACTTTTTGTACACCTTAGTATTGCATATTATCCTTAGTAAAGGTAATATTTATTGAAGTGGAATGATTATTTTGCGCTTCAATACCTACCTACTAATTAACCAAATCCGAAGTAACAGTTTTTATGAATATCGCTTATATATTAGATTTCTGAGTTGGGTCTCTGTTACAAATGAGCTAGTATCAAAAATAAAATATAAAATGGGCCTGGTGCCTAGAACGCTCTATTTCATTACTTACAACAAAATGGATGGTCTGCGCCAAGTCTTTCGTATAGACAGCATCAATAAGGAATAAATTTAAACCCCATTTCAGTATAATGGAGGCGGAAGACGGTTAAGCTGGTAGCGTACGCTTGAACTGCGCCTAGAATGCCTGGAATGCCGGGAGGCCTAATATAAGAGCTTTGTCGCTGGAGGTTACGAAACCTTGTTATACTCCACGAGTTTACAGACGACGTCTGTATAACTAGTATTCTATTATTTGCAAGGTTGTTTACTTACCTAATTTTTATCAAGAACTGAAGCCGAAAGAACTGAAGAAGTAAACCAGATGGCAAAAGGCAGTAACGTAAATATTCGTGTAGTTAACATCTAATTTTTATTTTTTTAGAATTTTGCAGGTAGGCAAGGAGGGTTTTAATATCAAAGACATACTAATGGGGCCAAAGGCCAAAATACATTATAAAAAAGGTTTAAAAAAACTTACTCTTTTTTGCTTGAAGAATTTTTTGTTTACAATAATGGATAACCATCACCTGCTTAAAATATTAAAGAAAAACTTAAAAGAAACTCTGTTATTGTTACTAAACGTAGCTAAAGAGGGGCGTAAAATTCGTATGGCATTTTTATGTCGCATTATCTTGAAACCTGTGTTGTCGCGTATGAACTCTACGATGCAAAGAATATTATAGCTCGTATGTCCCTTTACTGCCACTGTGAAATATCTAAACTGGTACTAACTTTGAGTACCTCGAGTTTTATGGAACCTCGTTAACGGTATTAGGTGTGTTAGCACTACTCAAAAGCATATAAACGGACGCACATATGCAATAAAGAGTCAACCCACACAACTTATCAATTCAAAAGTTAACTTTATTCGTTTAAATTATGTATGTATTTAATTTGACAAAGTTTTGTGGATTGAAACGTTATAAATAGTGTATTTGACTGTTATCAAAATGTTGATATTCATTTTATAAATGAAAATGTAACATCTAAGAATAACATTAATTTTTAAAACAAAACAAGTCAATCAAAGTTAAATATAAGCTGTCTTACTGGACTCTATCTGTCTCTTTTTAAAGCGAAATTTTCTAAGGAAAGAGTATGGAGCTACTTGCTTGTGACATCTTATACAAGTCCCCAACACTCTCTTTGTAGAGGAAACTTTAAAGGTCTATATTTCCGAGACTAGTTAAGACATTAAAAAAAGATAGCAATGCGTTTATAATATTTAAAACTATATTTTAAATATCAGTTAAATACGCTGGTTGTTTCACATTCACATGTTCAGCTTAATTGTTGATCTCAAGTCGTAATTACGCAACGCGGCTCGCATGCATATTCAATGCCTCTTTAACTAGCCGAGTGGTTGACCTGACTGGGCTAAACGGCAGTAGACTTTTCGTTAATTTGCTTAACGTCAATGAACTTATTTAGCTTTTAATTTTCTTCTACTACTGAAATAGTACATTACTGCCGCGGCCAGCAAAAGAGGCATTGATGGACGAAAGTGTAAATGCGGGCCGAGACGAAACCGATGCACACATACGTTAGTCCATCAATGCCTAGTTGTGGCCAAGGCTTGTAAAGTATTTTTCTCAAATAATGCGCGGAAATTAAAGCTTTCTATTTGCAACAAGATTTGCAAGCTAGTTCGAAACTTAAATAAAACCTTTGTTAAGTTACCTCCTTGGTTGCCATGGTTGGCATGCCAATTTTAAATAACACGACAGATATATTTCACAGTAAACGTAGTAAACTCACTATTTGGCCGCTAACGTGGTCCAAAATGGTAATTGCCGGCCGAGTACAGCAATTTCGATTTATCTTGAAGAAGGTTGTCAAAATGCTCACATTTCCAAGCATGTTTCAGAAAAACAATTTACTTATTACTAGCACGAACGCATGTTATTTACAAGCAGATGTGTAAAATTTTAAAGCTTGCTAGTTAAAAACATGCTGGCAAGAATGCTTTTTTAACTGACCTAAAAAAGAAGGAGGTTCTCAATTCGACGCGTTTTTTTTTCCTTTTTTTTAATGGGAATTCAGTCATAATAGTGTCTGTAGCTTAATTGAATGGTACGAGTAACATGACGCGGTTGTTCAAGGAATTGTGACTTGCACCTATACGTCCGTACATATTTCAGTCTGAGGTACTGCTGTGCATCTGTCACCATCCATCCCTCGCTCGTTTGTGCGCTCAATTTATACAGGTGTGCAAAACATTTAAAATATAAAATACTAGATGATCCTCGCGACTTTGTTCGAGTGGATTGAGGTTTTTGGCGGTAAGAAAAACAAGGCTTTACATTTATTTTAAAATTCAAACTAGCTTTAACTTGCGGTTTCTCTCTCGTCAAGTAATCCCGAAGTGATGATTCCTGTACAAAATTACTAATCGTGATAACGTTTTAATATGATAATTATGATAAACTAGCTGACACCCGCGATTTCGTTGGCGTCGATTGGATTTTTCTGTCTCCACTGAAACTCTTTAATTTTCCGGGATAAAAAGTAGCCTATGTGTTATTTCAGATTATAATCGATCTCTGGGCCTAATTTCAGGCAAATCGGTTCAGTCGTTGCGGTGTGATTGAATAACAAACATACATACATTCGCATTTATAATATTAATAGGATAATAGGAAATAGGATAAGATAATAAGATTCAATTTTCATTTTTCAGTTATTTTGCGAAAGCCAAATTATCAATACGTAGAATGAGCTACATTCGCACTTTGTATCTATCCTGAGTGTAGTGAAACACTGCTTGCTATATAACTCAAGACTGTTTATTTGACATTTATAATTGAAATACCCACGTAGTAAAATATATTATTATACTACACTGAGTATTGCTACAATTTTGTACTAGGTATTTTATTTTACGTTAATTTAGAGTGCAACAGCACGCGCGGACTGAAAATCGAAAGGAAATTCGATTTCCACCCGCAGTACTATTGCAGTACTCATACCAAACACAAGCTTTACACTAATTTGAAGCCGAGAGGATGCCTAATATCTTTACAAAAAATAAAGATTTATAATATTACCAGCTGATGCCCGCGACTTCGTCTCCGTGGATTTAGTTTTTAATATCCGGCGGGTATACGACTCTCCAGATACTCAGTTATAACGTGGCTCCGTTGCTGCGTGATTGAAGAATAAACCAATAAACAAACATACTTTCACATTTATAGTATTAGTAAGGCGTTCATATTGCAAAGAGTACCTAAATGGAGTGCCTATAGATAAAATTTGAGAAAGTTGTGGTAGGAAGCGTCTCAGATTTACAGAAATAGGTGAGACCCTAGCGAGATTACTTAGCAAAGATAGCGAGTCGAGCACGCTTCTTTGTAGTAAGTTGCTGAGAGTTGCTGTTATTTCTGTTGCATGTTGTCCTACTATTTCCAGTAAGAAAACAGAAAAGTACCACCACTTTTAATCTTATTTATGTTGATCTTATTAATTTATTTTTTACACAGAGTGTGAATGGACTCGAACCGTGATCCAATTTACGACCACAACGTATATTTACGATAAGCACATCAAGTGAATGAACAGATGGGTTCGCAACTCACTCCCTCGCAATGAAATAAATTTTTGCAATACGTGCCGGCCCGACAAAGAGCCAATATCAAAATAAATTTATCGATAGGCGATAACGAGGTAGGTAGGTTAAAAGGATATACGAAGGATATACGCACAAAGTATACACATTTTTTTTAATCAAAGAAAAGTTGCCGATAAGTCTTTATCGGCAACAGGAAGGTCTGTGCTTTAATTCCATAACAAATAAAAATATTAAATCTAAATAGCAACTAAATAATTAGGTAGATTTGTTCCACTGATTACAAACTAAGTAAGTACGTTTGTTCTTTTTATTTTTATTTAATTTGGTACAATTTCATTGTTTTAATCATGAGTATTATATTAATTGCCGTAAAGTATTAATAAAGTTCTATGTATTGGATTGTGTGTAGGTATATCATCAAGCAAAATTTTTGTTCCTCCGAGAGGTATATATATTTTTGAAACTTCACACTGAAATAGAATAGAATAAAAAATATTTCTATTCTATTCTATTCTACTGATTACAAACTAAGTAAGTACGTTTGTTCTTTTTATTTTTATTTAATTTGGTACAATTTCATTGTTTTAATCATGAGTATTATATTAATTGCCGTAAAGTATTAATAAAGTTCTATGTATTGGATTGTGTGTAGGTATATCATCAAGCAAAATTTTTTTTCCTCCGAGAGGTATATATATTTTTGAAACTTCATTGTGGAAAAACTGTATACATACGAGCATAGTTTTGTTACCTATTGTAAAAAAATATTTTTTTGAGCAACCGCCGAGTTTGTTGCTGGCTCTTCTCGGCGGGAAGGGCCGAACCAGTGGTAGAATCATCGACGATTCAAAAGCATTTGTCTCTAAAAGCATCTAGTCTATTCTATTCTATAAAATAGACGTTAAAAGGGGAGGTTAGCGATGAATTAATAATCTCCGGTACTTTCTAAAGATTATTTCCAAATCATTTCCATAATCTGGGTGACTGTTTCGCTCACTTGTTAAGGGGGGGGTAAGGTATTAAAATTTATTTATTTCGATTTTTTTTTTATTTTTCTAATTGAATCCATAATATCTCAAGAAGATTGTGTTAAAATTTCAAGTCGATCGGGGCAAAATTGACGAAGTTATGAGTATTTCAGCGTCCGTTGCCAGCCTGAGGTTTTACAGCCCCACCCGGCCCAAAGGGCCTGTTCAGGTTAAGTCGAGTATATTCGAGGCATGATCTATGCATCAGTTAAACGCTGTATGCTGTGCTGAGCAGTAACAAGTGACGGACCTGGAATCGACGACTCTGTGTGAGTATAAAAAATTGTCGAATTTTATCTTGAATACTTCAGTACGCAAAACTTTAAAGCGTTTTTCTGAGACTTGTCATTTTTGAAGTCCGTGCCCACCATAACTAAAAATCTACTGGACCAATCGTTTTGAAATTTTGCACAGTGTTTCTGCACATAATTCCCCAGGTATTGTCGAGAGCTTTTTTTTTTTCAATAATTATCAATTTTTTTACAACAGCAAATTAGCCGTTTTTTTTAGCGAAAATCTGGTTTTTGGCTTCCAAGTGCTACGAAAAATTGAAAAATCGAAAGACAAAAAAATCCTCTCGTGAATACCTCGACAAACATCTCCTTTAACGAATGCATTTTGATTTTTTATTTCAGATGATTTGGTTGCGAGTTATGATGGGCACCGCAAAACAACTTTTTCTCGAGGCGCCTCCGGAAATTCACTGTCACTCGCTCAATTTTAGACATTTTGCAATGAAAATTTAGGAGAATATTGTTCTAATGTTACATTATCATGTATGGATCGACTGAATAAACTAACACCATCTGTATTGCCAAAAAAAAATCTTGAAAACATGCCTTTTTTTTACCGAATTAACCTTACCCCCCCCTTAAACAGATCCATAAAATTAATTCTAGTATAATCTACTTTCAATCTATTTGGATCTTGTTAATTTTATGACATAATCCTAGCGATTATTTTGATTTCTACCTTTATATTAATTGATCTCTGTTTTAGCTTCTTGTTAATTGATTTTTGTAATATTTCTCCCGTTAAATCGGTTTTGTATTTTAATTCAAAGACATTATGTTGACTTTTATCTGACTACTTGCATTTTCATTGAAATGCAGATAGAAAGTTTGATTATTTATTTTATACAGGATTTAGTACCTACCCGTTGCTTCGTCCACGCATACATTATTTAGGATTTTAAAAATCCCGTAAGAACATTTTGATTCTTGGGATAAAAAGTACCCTATGTCCGTGCCCCATTAGATCATAATTATTTTCCTAGCAAATCGAAGTATTATTTTTTACGAAGCAACTCTCATTACTTTTGGGATAAAAATTGCTCTTTGTACCCAAAAATGTATTTTTATTCCATTTGATGCCTCTACTTCTTTTTCTTATCGTTTTTATGAAAAAAAAAAAAGTAGCTTGGGTCAATTTTCTGTGGCGCGGTATCAGCCAGATATTGTAAGATTTATGGGTCGTGGACACAGAATAAACGCTGGAATAAATCGCTTAATTGGTTTACTGCGTTTTCAAAGAGATACGCTGTACTATCGTTTGATTGAGCACTCGATATCATAACCAGGTCAAACAACCATCAAAAACGCTTTACAAATTATTTGGAGCATGAATTTAAATATTCACGAGAGAACCTATATTATTAAGGTCGATCGCGCCACTCGAGGTGCTTACTTTAAGCCTCAATTATTGCACTTGTGAAACTTCGATAAGTACTTTAAAAAATATATAAATCCCAAACACATAGTTTCTAGGTCGAGAAAAGTCTGAGATTAAGTATATTGATTCTATTCCCCCTTTACTTTCATGTACTTTTTTTTTTTTTTTTATTCTATGACAAGATAGCCCTTGACTGCGATCTCACCTGATAAGGTAAGTGACGATGCAGTCTAATATGGTAGCGGGCTAACTTGGAAGGGGTATAGCAGCTACATTATAGTTATGAATGGACTGGACCCTATTTAATAAAAATGTGACTATTTATGAAAGTTCCAAAGTAGCGAATAAACAACTCAGTCGATTTTGATCAATGAGGTGTCAATCGATTTTGGCTCAAGGCTGTGTGTGTGTCGTATCTATATAACTGGCAGCAAGAGCTTGCTCGCACCTGACCGCTTTTACCTAGGTTCCTGACAGGCACGGATACTTACAAATCTTACAATGCAATACAATGTACATATATGTGACTACAAGTAGTAAAGCTCACGCGCCCTCGTGAATTGTAAGAACAGTTTTCAAACTTCATCCTTGTTGAACCTAAAATTCTCAATTTTTACTTGTGGCAACACACTTACTAGGCAATTCTGTGTGATGACGATTAACGCCGCGCTCATAATTACCTCACTTTTTTTGTAGCTGTGCCTCGTTGAATTCACACTCGGCTTTTCATTTAGTATTCAGCCTGTTAACTGCAGCAAACTGTCGTGATTCTGAGCGAGCTCTTTCAAAGCTACTCGTAACTTAATATCTTAATGAGGGTCGGCGCGAGGCATGCAATAGCGTTCGCTTTATGAATACCAGAAGCACATGTCCGGAATTGCAAAAGCGACAGCATGTTAACGGCTTGGCTTCGGCGATATCTGCATGATTGGGAACTTTTGTTATTGGGAAAACGTTATTTGCCAAAACCAGTTTTAAAAATCAAAAAAAAAAAAGAAAAAAAAAGAGGTATGGCACTCGGGGACTGCTGCGGTAAAGCTATTGCATAGCATTTTTTATCAACGCCATCTAGCGGCTCACCGTAGAGGAGTCCCGTGTCAGGTTATTCTCGTTACGGAATTTCTGGATTCGGTCTCCACGCTGGCCCGCGATAGAAGCTATGCAATAGCTTAATAACTGTCATACCACTTGCCAATAAGATCTCTAGATTTTCTATTTTTAGATGCTTATATTTTGAACTTCAACGAATTTTATTGTTAAATAAAATTAGTCTGACTGTAAGTTATACTGTAGACTGTAGAGGATAAAAAAGTAGCCGGAGTCAAGGTTTTTAATAAAATCTGACCGTTGATAATTTAGGAAATTGGCCCAACATAAATCCGAGTTCTTCTACTAATATAGATTAAATTCTCAGCGATGAAAGGCTGTACAGAACTGAATAATAAAATGACTAAAAAGATCTGCGAGATATTGTTTGCAACACACAAATAATTTATTTTATTTTAAATTATATTATAAAAAAATCATCATCCATTTTTCGCTGGCATTGCGATATCTAGCAGAGTCAAAACAAAGAAATGAGTCAAATGTGAATTGCAGAAACATTTCGCTTCACGAATATTTCAGTTAATGAAAATTTCGTATTGCTGTTACGAACCTGTGCTATGTTAAGAGAATACTCAGGCTTGATTACTTCAAATGTATTATAATATGTAACACTAGCTTTTACCCACTACTTCGTCTGCGTGAAGATATAGATTTAAAAATTCCAGCTTTTGTTTTTTTTTGTTTCGGTACAAAAAGCAGCCTCTGTTACTTTTTAGATCCTCGCCTATATATATATATATATGTCGGAACGAGCGAACTCCGGGTAGTCATCAGGAGGGCAATCTTAGGCTAGTTCATTTATTGTTCTGAGCTTTTGTGGGCAAAGAAAACACGAGAGACAAACATAGTCATTATAACAATTTCACTAAAACTTGTTAAACGATATTGTTCGCACTAATTACTCGATTGTCCAATTTATAATACTACGTTTTAAAGTCTTTGTCTAGATTTAGTTAAGAGAGCGGATACGAGTCCGTGGGTCGCGCTTAGTCGCTTCCTAGGCAAGTATTTGACTCCCCGGCTCACGCTCTACTCATCTTAGAGGAATCCAAACCAACCCTCGGCCACGTACGATGGCATACTAATCACGTCACCGTCGCTCTGCTTTGAAACAATGATCCTGTTGTAACATAAACAATCGCATTCCCCATATTTGGGCGAGGTGCGAACTAACACCGGCGCCGCGCGCCGACATATATAATTATGCAAAGAATCGCGTTGATCCGTAGCTCTGTTGCGGCGTGATTGAAGGATAAACCGACAAGGAAATATACCAAATTAAAATTACTAGAATCAACACAAATGGTCATATCTGTGTAAGTGTGAGCGAAAGCTTGCTCGGGCCTGACCGCTCCCACCTAGGCTCCTGTTAGGCACGCACACGCAATGTACATGCACACAAGTGTAACCACAAGTAAACCGCCCGTAACTTCGTGATATAAACGTAGGTACCTAACTCCACGCGGTCCAAGTCGTGTGCTAATAATATATTTTTAACTTAATTTGTAATCACCGTTGAGTAATCGGTAATTTTACCTATACCTAATGGAAACGGCTATGATATTTGTTATGTTTATGTAAGTTGTTGGCACTGAAATAATCTTATGATTATTTTTGTTTTATTCACTCTTAATTTTATATACAGCTTCTCGTATATGAAAAGGAATTAAAAATTCAACCTTTTTGAACGCTCCGTAATTGAATAAGAACGCGAATAAATTGGAATCTTTCAACAGCTCTTAATTAAAAGAGAAACAAAATATAATATCGGAAAGTCAAATTAAAAGTAGCGTTTCTTTGTACAGTAAAAGCACCTAAAAATTGCATCTGTTGTTAGAAGGAAATATAAAAGGACAAAAAAATCTGTCCTAACGTTGGTTATATCCTTCAAGGTCCTAACGCACTAAAAACGCAGTCCTTAATTAATTTTAATTTAACATAATTAAAAATAAATAAAAATTTTAATTTCTAAATAAATAAAAACTTTGGTGGGTTGGTAGATCACAAAATTGGTGTCAAAGTTACGCCATGTTTTTAATTAGGTTTATACGAAAATCTGTAATCACGCTTTCGCCAGCTTTTAGCTTTTAGTAGCTTAACCAATTTCGTCTTATATTGCATCCTAAAAGTAGAAGATATTTTTATTCCAGAATGACAAGGAGTTCCGACGGGATCTTCACACAATTTAAATCCACGAAGTCGCGGGCATGTATAAATACAGAACATCACAGATGTCGTGTATTTGCATAAATTAGTGCGACTATATGTAAATAGTGTTGCCGCGACGCCAAACCGAAGCGCCATCACAATTACGTGCTGAAATTCATAAAACCACATACACACACAGCCAAATGTTTCGCACGAGGTTCATTATGATATTAGGTTAGCTTTTAAAGACAATGAAGGTGTTTAGAAAATCCGTACTCGTACCAATTTTATTGAAGCAGTATTTTCAAATTAAAAGAATTTTTTTATGAAATTCCGTTTCTCCTTTATGAACCGATAAACGTCTTCTGCCTTTCATAGATCTCGGTCTTGTGTTCTGCAACTCTTCTAAAGTCGTCGGTCTACATAGCGGTGGGTCTGCCAATTCTAAGCTTTCCGGTGTGAGGTCACCACTCCAGCAGATCCTTTTTTGAAAATAAAAATATTAGCCATGTTTAACTTGACTAACAATAGGTGGAGATTGAACCATTGACATTCCGTTTTCAACCCATACCTTTCATCGTTGGGCTATTGAGCTTTATTAAGGCTTTATTAGCTTTTGCCCGCAACTCCATCTGCGTGACTTAGGTTACTATTTTTCCGGATTAACTTTCTTTGCCATCAAAAAACCCGTTGAATAATAAATGTATGAGAAAATGAAATTTTTTCATAATTTTGTTTTTTTGTGAATTTTTCCGATATTTTAAAAGTTATTCTGCTATTCGGGACGGAAACAAATACCTAGAACAAACCAAAAACCATGAAAATCAGTCGAAATATTTGAAGTTAATAACAATTTATTCATTTATTCAGAAAAATTACTTAATACATTTTTCATGGCAATAATAAATAAACGAGTTTGATCTACAATTGTATGAAATTATATGAATTCACTTAAATAAAATAAGCCATAATAAAATATCAACTATCAACTAAGTTATTAACTTACCGCTTCTTTGCTCTACAGTTGCTCTACAGTTTTACACTTATTTTAATGTCTATCCCAGATTCTCAAGTAATTACTTCAGTACAATTTGCATTCATCAGTAAAGAAAGGATTTAAATCAATTTAAAACCATCTTTGAGCAATCACTCGGTCCTAGTTCCATGTATAATCGTATTCCATTGTTTTAAATATTCAGAGGGTGTAGTTACGAGTATCAACCATGACATCTTTCAGCGTTGATTTTGAAATGTAACTACAATAGGTATTTGATTTTTCTCTTGGTTGAAATTGAAATTTAGGTTAAAGTTTTTAGGGTTTCAGGGATTGATGTTGATTGCTGCTGCTGTTGCATGAGTTTTAAAATCTGAGTTTCAGATGTTGAGCATTCTGTCTATTTTTTTTAAGAAAGAAATAAACGTTTATGTTATACATTTTGTCACACACTGGCCACACATCACCAATTAGGTATAACTAGATTAGGGTCTACAAGAGTTTCGTTTCTTTTTCAATGTAGAGGATATACGAACATCAATTAATTTGAGACCTAGTTATTAAGATGATAAATCTATTTGCTTCTTGTGGGAGGTTTCAGCGTGGTATTCCGCTACGTTGCCTCATCCGAATTCAATTATATTAATATCAATTCTAAGTTAGTTCGCTTCCATCTTAGACAAGTCTTAGACTGATATAATTATCACTAGCTTACTTATAAGAAGAAGGTGAGCATGCAGTCAGTAGTATTTTCAACTTGTAATAGACAAAAAACTGTTTGAGTTACTAAGCTTTGCACTTAGAAGTTTTATTAACACTGCAAGTTAAGATAATATAAGCAAACTGTAGCCATATTATTAAAAAACTTTGCAGTTACGAGTACAAAGCTCGCAATCTAAAAATGTAAACTAGTTTAGCTACCTTAATATAAGCGCCTCTCTCTAAAATAGACGAATAAAGATCAACTTAAAACAAGGTACAAATAAAAAGTATAAACAGTGTTATAACAACTTATTACATTTTTAAAATACATTAAAACACCCACGAACCCACATCTCTCCGGAATCCTGATTATCCGAATTAACGTGCATAGTTCCATAATTACAATTTTCTCTAAGGGTGTGAAGTCTGCCACATATCCACACTTGGCCAGCGAGGCGGACCAAGGCCCAAACCCTGCTCATACGCAAGAGACTCGTATCTAGTAGTGATTGAGCTAATAAAAGAGAGAGAAGGAGAGAGAGGGAGATATATAATAGATGTAATAGTCTTGCTCACTGATCTCTTTAATTAACACTGGATTAGCTTAATTATGAATCCATTTGAAGCGCCACATTTCAAAATACGAGCATCTTTGAAACTAATATTATTGCAAATGGTGCACCGACCTTAATAATCAATCTATGAAATCATAAACTAAAGAAGTCTATAATAATTTGTTTATGGAATCATAGCCTAATTATAGTCGGTGCGCCATTTGTAGCAATTATTAGTTTTAGAGGTAGGTACTCGTATCTGCTTAATTCATGTCATCTATTTTAATTGCGTCAATCAAGACGTACCTATGCCCAAAAAAAGTGACAGAACTAGTGTTAATCATAGATTAATTATTGAGCTCAGTTGTCTAGCCTAATCTAGAATTTATAACTTATTAAAATCTACACGCTATAGTCTAGACTAGAGAGATAATATTTAATATTGCATAATGTGCTCGGATTCAAGCGGCGTCATTGTCACCATGACAGCGCACTTAAATCAAGCGCAAGCTCTTAGCGTAAAAGCATTCCATTATACTCTAGTTTTGCTAAGGTGCAATTTAGCCATTTATTTAATATTCTAAGATATTAATCTCTTGTTTCAGCTTGCAGATACAGTTTTAGTTAATAAGCACATATATCTGCACGGGTAAAGAACATGAATTAACTCAATGGTCTGTTTTTGAGTAAACTCAGTGGTCTATATTTTATAGGTATAAAATAAATTGCCTAATAAATAACCCAATTTTAATGCTTAAAAGTACCTAAGCAATTTGTTATTCAAGTACTTACCTAATTTCAAATATTTCGCAATCCGCAATTGTGAAAGTCCTCTGGTAGTATTTTAAACCATTTAGAACGAAACTGGCAAAACTCATACTGATAGTAGTCCCATATTAAAAAACTTTATCTCGCCTGTTACGCTAGCATCCACTATTTACATGAAACCCAACAGTATAACAAAGAAAACTGCCGAATATGAAATGTTGCATTGTTTAACTTTAACATTACACACTACTGTATGAATATGGAATTATTCCGGTTAGGGAAATTTAACATTATTTAGTATCTACTATGAGGCTTTCTACGATATTTTTTTTATTTGTTGACTTCTGGATATTTTCGCAAATGAATAAGTTGTAAAAATAAACTTTGTTGTTGTATGATTATTGCTTGTATTTAGTTAAATCTAGTTCTATGTTATTAATAAATAAGCAATTATAGAAAATGCAGTTGTATTAACCGACAAGTTGATATTTGCAAACTTTGAAATGAGTTTTCCTTAAAAATAAATAATATGCTTGTGCTACCCGAGCCAAAAATGTACTTTGCCAAGTTATTTTTTTTTTTCAATGTAGATCTAGACGAATCTTAACGAATGTGTCATTCCCAAGTAAATTAAAAAAAAATTAAATACGATTTTCTATTTTGTATGTTCGATTTTTTTTTTAAATCTTTATTTTAGGAAGATAACTTGCTAACGAATCACAACAGTTCCTTATCCTAATTTTAAAAAGATAAAAGATAACACAAATACATGTAGTATTTGCATTACTTATTAAACTTCAGTATTATCTTTCAGACCCTCCGGCTCACTGAAACAAAGAAGTAATTTAATCTATGCGTAGGTAGGTGTATTGTTTGCTTGTCGTCGAATTACCCAGTCCATTAGGCGATACTAATGGAAGGTCATCTAAAAACGACAGTGACTATCGACTTGCGATATTAAGATATAATATTAACTTTTGTTATATATTTCAAGGAACTCGATGTATAGCTCGCGCTGATGGAGCCGAAATATTTTTGAGAGGCCCTTAGAGGAAGAACCACTGTTGGAATCTGTGTTCCGTGACACGTACGCTTAGCAGTTGCATGATAAATGAATGAACGAAAAAAATAAACGAACGAACGAATGAATGAACATATATTTATTTATTTTAAGGAAAAAGTGAGCAAGCATTTTCTAGGCAAACGCAGTGTAGCCCAATATCATTAATTCTTTGCGTCAGGAATGACTTTACTCAAGCGCTTATCTTTTTGAGCTTCTCAATCTGGATCGTTTCATAAAGCTCATGTCTCATAACGACTGGACTATCACAGGCTAGAATCAAGCAGCTCCATTTCTTCTAGGTCTGTAGATCTGTAATTTTGAACGTGGATCACGATTTGGATTGAATAGCTTCAAGGTGTGTCCGAGATAAAAAAGCTTCCTCCTTAATACCTACAAAGATTCGAATGAGCTTACACTAGATAGAGGAAAAATTGAATGGGGAGAAAGTGCAGTGACATTAGACGTCGATGACTCCCAAACTTTGCATTATTTGTGAGGAGATTCAATAGCTGAGATAACCATAAAACTAGCGATTTAAGATTTAAATTTGAAATATATATTACATACTTTGAACGTTAGCTTATTGTGTAAGTTTTGTTTGTGAGTTACGATTCAATAAAAATATTTAAATAAACTTTATGCTCCTTCGTTTTTCCAACTTTTGAAATAAATGAATATGGAATTTGATCATGACTTGCGTTATGAGATGATAGCTTTTACGAAATATTCTTCAACTGGCAATCTGACTTTTTTTTAAAATAATCAAACTAATATTGTAAATGCTAGAGTGACTCTGTCTGTCTGTTTGTTACGTTTTCACGTCTATACCACTGAACTGATTTCGACAAAATGTTCGATGCTAAAATGCGGCTTTCAGCCGCAAAAGTTGAGCTTTGTATGTGATAATATCTCATGTTTACATTAAGTTTATGCCTCAAAGATAATGAAGTATGAATATAATATACCCAATACCCATAGGTATATTATATTCGAAAGTCTCTAGAAAATTATTGCCATTACAATGTTAACTCGCCGCTTTTGGTCGTTGAAAAGCTTTTTGATCGAATTTTGTTTAAACTTTGGTACAAACAAGAAGCAAAACAACCTGATCAGCACCTTACCGATTTGCATTGTAACTTTAGTTTCAACCTTGTGTTGCTGATGAGAAGATCAGCATACTGTGTTTTCTAAGCAGAAATCGGGTCATTTGAAATTCAATCAGGTTCGTTCTAAGCGAGCATTAAGAGCTTCTTGGACTCCGGGCGTTTTCTTGCATTCACATTTCATACTTGTGGAGAGGTTTTAGAGTGGTTAAACACTAACTTCGACACAGATTTTCATAAGTTTTTTTTAAAATGCTAAGCTTTTTAATAAACTTCAAGTTTTCGCTAGCTAAACAAAACCGTGAAGTTAAAAATAGACGTACATTTTTGCTTTCACTTTCGATCGTTAATCAATGCAGCGTCCATCCTTTGACCTCGTTTTCTAGCGTTCACTATGTGCTTTCTAATTAGAAAATAACATAAACCTATTAGAAAATAACAATTTTAACCATCAAACTTAGTTCGCGTTAGTAGATGGTCATAACTCTAAATATTCCGTGGTTTTTGAGAGAGTTTGAGTTAAAATTTTGTTATAGTAGGTACAGATGGAAGAGCGAGTGTGAGGAATTAAAAAAAGCAAAATTTTTCTAACGAGTTCGGAAATACTATTATTTCAGTTGACAGCAGTGCCAGTGCCCCTTTAATTTCAATTTACGTAATCCCACAGCCACCCAGATTCACTCTAGAATTACTGTATTATACTTGTTAATTTGATTGTACAGTCAATTTGTTTGAGTAAATTATATTTTCTTCAAACAGAAGCTCAAAGAAGTGGACGTAGATGGAATTTAAACTTCCCGTAAATACGATTTTTCTGTTGACTGTTTTCCCAGTGTCCATTTAAATCTAATTATCATAATCCTCTGTTTGCTCTTATTTTATCCAGATTTACCGTAATACATTCCAAGTAAACATTCAATTACAGTTCCTAACCTCAAATTATGTCTTTTTCAACAAAGACTTATTAGAGATTCTAGAATGTTTATATTTCTACCGATAGCTGAAGTTTTTTGTAATTGTAATAGCGTTACTTATACTTTTTACCCTCCATTGTACTGTATGTATACCTATTGCTAAAAGTTTATTTATTAACTTTAGTTAACATTTATTAATGTTAAGCGTGATTTATACAAAAGAGCAAACGTGTAGGATTGGGGATAACATGACTCAGTTGTTTTCTATTGCTAAGTAAATATATTATATCAAAAGAACGTGCAACCACCACGTACGTAATTTATGAAGAATTCTAGCTTTTGCCCGCGACTTCGTTTGCATAGAGTAAGGTTACACCATTGCTGCGTCATTAAAGAAAAAACAACAAACAAACTCACTCACACATTTATAATACCATAACATCTAGTACTGCACACATCTACAATACGTACTTCAATAAAGCGTTCCTAATGACTGCTAAAAAATTAACGAATTACGCTGCGAAAAATAATTATTTATCTCCGTTAAAAACTACATCAATGACATTAATTCAAATGATTCAATCCTCCCAATTAGGGTTTCACACTCGTTGTTTAAATAAACAAGCGATGTCGTCTTTTGTTTTCTCAACGCTTAACAAAAGATTAAAGCAGTTAAGCTAACTAGGATTCAGTTATTCCTAGAAGAACTTTTATTATTCACGGTGTCACCAGCGTCCGCTTAATTCTAATTAAAGCAATTCCCCTCACCATGTTTAACAGCAGTTTTACTGTAGTACCTTAGTTAACAGGAATAAAAAGGCGAACCTGGTTCTAATTCTTCGTAAATGAGGTAATTTAAACGCTGAATAAATTGTACGATTGTACGAAGTGGGTGTTGTGGTTTCCTAAGTAGGTGGTCTCAGGTTCGTTTCCCACTAGGCCTCTTTGCAAAATTTTTAACTTGTAAAAAAACATTTTTCCCGTTTTTCCATCTAACTATAACTCGAGTCTATCTCAAGTTACTTGGGTCTAAATCAAGAGTGAATAGGCATCTTCATAAGAGTGAATAGCATAAGAAAATTAAAGGAAAAAGGCATATAGGAAACGGGCTGTTAAAAATGGAGCACTACGTATGTGCAAGATACGTTGGAAATAAGTTTTCTCCCGCGTTACTGTTCCAGGTTTTCATTCAACTCCGTGGGGAAATACCGGGGCACCAGAGCTTCTATTTTGAAACGTTTCCGTGAAACAATTAAATAGCTTTGACATGAAACTATAGGGTTGAGAGGCCGAAGCATTGTTTTGATGACAGTTACACGTGTAAACTATTCATGCTTGGAATTAATTAACTTGATTCTTGGTTTACCTTTTGATTTACGTCACAAAATCTCTCAGGGAACGAGATGGAGTGGATTTTTTTTGTCAATAGTTTCAACCTTAACTAACTGATTTCTACATCCTGGATATTGTGTTCGTTTCTCTTTTATCCCAAAAAAATGTGCTCAATTGTTTAATAAAAATAGTTCAAAATTTGTTTTTGAAAATATGCCTAGTATAAAACTTTTCGCTTCAGACGCACCGTACCCCGGGCCATATCTCTGGTTTCTTAACGTAATTTTCAACTAATTTATTTTCATAGAGCATGAAATGACGATTTTTTTACATAGTTTTTGGGTATTTTCAATCAAAACGACACTGTGCTCCCAACATAATATCTATATTTTATTTATGAAATTTCGTTTTTCGTTAAGACGTTCATGAAAAACGCACTCAATTGTGGCTTACCAACGCTTAAAGCATTTAAAAGAATTACTTTAAGGTTGTCATGATTATAACATCTCAAAACAAAATTGAAATAAATACTGCTTTAGGCCCAGTACAAGCTCAGTACATTATCTTGCCATTTTCCTAAAATTGTTTAATACATAATTAACAATGAAATTAAAATGACAAAATTATTAATAAGTACAGAATATTTCACGTACTAAACAGAGCGCGCGGTAAAAAAATACTGAGAAAACGTTGTCTTTAAATCCCAGAGGATTTACAAAGAAGGTAAGAAAGGAAAATTTATTTTCCAGTTTAATTTTGTGAACATTAAAATTTCAGAGATTACGTTACTTTTGATAAGGTCGAAAAAATGTTTAGGTAAGTTGTTAATGTATTTATTTTTCACATTCTATAATAAGAATATTAAAGATACTGAATTGTGTAAGTTTTTAATATCTTAACTAGTCTCGAAAATATAGAGCTTTTAATTTTCCTGTTAGAAAAAGAAAGCGCCATTCCAACATGACGTCATGATTGAGTAGCTTTATACCCTCTCCATACAAAATTTCGTTTTAGAGAGACACGGATACAGCCGCATTAAAGCAGCTCGTAACTTATTTGTTTTTTTACTTATTTTTTTTTTTTTGACCAATTCATTTTTTGTTTTTACAAATGTTATTCTTATATACTTAATATTTTATATTATCGATTGTCATTAATGAATACGAGTGTCCGCATTTTGACAACAGTCAAATTCCTAATTGTGCGATTTTCTATACGTTATAAAAAAAATATGTGTTCCTGGAAATTGTAACGGTTAAAATATATTTTTTAATTTCTTTCAACAAGTTCTTTCTCTTAACTTGCTTTTTCTACTTTCCTACTATTTTTGTAAACAAAGAACTATAAATACTCTATTTCATATAGATCAAAATATAGCCTTATTCGCCACAGTGTGGTTGAATCCACTTAAAGACGATTAACCTGGAACATGTGATACATGTATCTAATGTTAGCTTCCGAATGCCCCGGAGGTGCTGAGTTTATCAAACGAACCAACTTCCATTTCGTCTCTCTACGGCAAACATGAATTGGATTTAAGTACGTTATTCCTTGTGAAAATACAGTGAAATATCGTATACAAAGTAAGACTTCAGGTAATATTTAAGTTATTTATTTAAGTTATAGTAGCATCTTGTGAAATAAATAAAAGCGTAGTAGTGACTAGTAGCAACTTCGTGATACTTCAGTCTATAAAGAGCTTTTAAAAACGCGAAGAAAATGAAATGAAATGAAATTTAATGAAACAAGGTCATTAGTTAAGTACAATGATCCATTTTTTCTCAGGTTGAGACACTGCTGCCTAAGATAAGTTCAAAAACTCGGAATAATATATGCACCAGTTCTCTCCCCTTTCATTATCCTTCTGTAAATAACAGTAGAGGTAAGCTATTTCGAATTCACTGATAGGATATCCATTGAATTTTATTAATTTTTATTCACGAAATTATTGTGTCCATTAACATCATCAGTGGCGTACTTCGATGCACAAATTTTAATTAACCAAAATGTATCAATTAAAATCAATTAAATTATTGGAGCAGTATTCTTGTTTTTAAATGGAAATCATTTTGATATTTGTTTTTGATATTTATTTTCTGGCTTTTATGTCTGATGAAACTGTGCAATGACATGATAATCAATGAGAACAAAAACTGGGCAAGTGCGATTCAGACTAACGTCCAAAAGGTTCTATACTTCCACACATTATAAATTAGTAGATACATTGTACATTGAGGAGATCCGTAGGAGAACCAAAGTCACCGACATAGCTCTGCGGGTTGCGAAACTGAAGTGGAAATGGGCGGGGCACATAGTTCGAAGAGCTGATGGTCGATGGGGTCCCAAGGTGCTGGAGTGGCGACCTCGCACCGGGAAGCGCAGTGTTGGCAGACCCCCCACTAGGTGGACAGACGACATCAAGCGAGTCGCAGGGAGCCGCTGGATTCAGGCGGCGCAAGACCGAGGCTTGTGGAGGTCCATGCAGGAGACTTATGTCCAGCAGTGGACGTCCATTAGTTGAAGAAGAAGAAGAAGAAGGAGATACATTGTGGAATAGTAAATATAAAGCCTTAGATAAATTAATAAAATCGTTATTGTAGTTGAAATAAATTGTTTTTATTTTTTATTTAACCAGATCACAATATCGATGCACAAAATATATGAAAATATAAAAAAGTAGACTTACAACTAAAAGACACCTAGCAAAAATATCAATAACAGATTTTGAGACATACAAATTAGTTTAAGTAGTGTAACAAAAATACAGAACATTGAGAAAAATAAAAGTTATATTAGCTCGCTTTCGTAGGGAGTCGATGACATTACGACGATAGCAGGTTGACGTTGAATTAAATAAATTAAGTGACTGGCTGATAGATCAATCAGTCACCTTTTCCTTTTATAAATTTAGATTTATTTATGGTATTAGTTAGTAACAAAACATAGGAGTAGTGTCATTAACGTTTCACGCTAGCCTAGATCCAGCAAACGCATTAAAATTTATAATAATAATATGGTGCCAAATTGGAAGGAACGCTTGCACCGAATTGCGACATCCACTGGAGCGTTATTTGAGTTACGTCTGAAGCTAGCACTGCGAATTGCAGCGATGCAGTTAAAATAAGATAAGAAGAAGTAATTTATGGTATTGTCGTAGCAACTGCTACGATGTTTGTTCACTGAAAGCGATAAAATTACTTCGTTGTAAAACTAAAAGAAAAATAATGTCATTATTATATTTCATTGAACGAGCGAAGCGAAGTTCTCTGAGTCAACTAGGGCGCATTGCCTACTAGACAGAGAAGTGTGTTCGTCTAAATGTCTGTCAGAGCCCTATAACTTCTGAATTACTGAACGTAATTACTTCAAATTTAAATATAATATGTAAACTGATGGCCTTCAGCCGAACATTGTATAAAAAAATATAAAAAGCTTTATTTCAGGGGGGCTCTCATAGAAGCGTATTTGAAGTAAAATCTTATTTGTTGCTCTACATAGACTTGCGATATATCTTTTTAAAGACGACTTTGAACAGAGTACAAAAATATATTTTTTTTAATTTTTCCCTAAAAATTGACCAAATGGGGGGGTTTCAAAGTGGAGATTTTAATTTGAGCCATATGTCAAGAATTACTGAATATTAGAACGTGAAACTTGGTTGAAAATTCAGTTATATCCTGTACTTGAACAACAAATACTAAAATTAGATAAATGTTATAAAGAAACGAAATTATTTAATTTTAATGCGCCATCTATTAGCATTATTGTGAAGATAATAGCTTCACTATAATGCTTCACTATAATGCTTCACTATAGATGGCGCTGTGTCAGTAAAACAGTTTTATGTCAACTATTTTTTTTTTATTGCGTCTAATGTTAAAAGTTAATTATTACAATATATAATTAAAACTTTTGGGAATTATGGGATATCGCGAGGTCTCAGTTCGGGGCGAACCACTAGTTTTATTAAAGAAGGGTAAATATTTGATTATAAATATTTGTTAAATTCTATGTTGATTTGTCCTTTAATCATTTTAGGGTTCCGTACCCGAAGGGTAACCAACGGAACCTTATTACTAAACCTCAGGTGTCCGTCCGTCCGTCCGTCCATTCGTCCGTCTATCTGTCAGCGAGCTGTATCTCGTGATCCGTAATAGGTAGACAATTGAAATTTTCACAGAATGTGTATTTCTGTTGCCGCTATAACAAAAAATGATAGGCAGAAGAACTACCCTACAAGAAACGTATTTTTCAGCGTTTCTTTGGTACGGAACCCTTCGTTTACAAGTAAGTAAGGACGAGAGACATATTATGCTACTTTTTATCCGGCAAAATAAAGGAGCGCGACATTTTTAAAAATCTATTTATCTATAATTTCACCTTACTCACTTTCAAGGGAAGCTGGAAGAAATTTCTTTTTTTTAGAGATAAGCTTACTTGTATTGTAATTTTTATATGTAAATAAAAAATAAATAAACGGGCAATCTAGGTTGTTTAATACATTGAAAGTAATACAGTCCGAATATTCTGTTAACATAGCACAGGTCTGGTTCACAACGCAATACGAAATTTTCATTAACTGAAATATTTGTGAATCCAAAATGTTTTCACATTTCATATTTGGCCATTTCTTTGTTTTCTGTTTCACTGGGTTGCGCGTTGCTAGTGGAAAATGGAATTTTCCATGAACGTACACGTAACACGTAATTTTCTTATAATATAATTTATCATAAAAAAAATTATTTTTAATTTATTCAATGATAAACTACCTACTATTTACAATTAAATTAAATTAAAGTCTCAATTAAAACTCTTATAAAATTAAATCTATTAACCCATAACCCAAAAGTTGGCAATACGCCAGCTTTGGATGACCAAACGAGTTCTTTGGCTAAGGTAGTTCTGGCATATCACAGATCCCCGACAGACTCGATTAGAGTAGTAGAGTTTGAATTTTTTTTAATTGAGTCCCACAGCCTCAGGAACTTGACGATAGTCCACGATGGAAAGCACTGATGATATCTAGGTTGGAGCACTCTTGCCTAGAAAATGCCAATTCACTCTTGCCTTGAAGGTATTCAAATCATACGTGGCCGGAAATACACGCTGGAAGTGCGTTCCTCACCTTAACGGTTCGCTTTAGAAACGTTACAACATCTTTAATTATTTATTATTTGTGCGTGTTGACCTGTTGGACGTTAGAGTGTATGTACTAGATATGTATGTCGATTTATCTATCTGTTACAAAGCATTCAACAATAGTCTTACAGACATAATACACAGTAATGATAACATCAAATATATATAGTTAACCTCACAATATTAATTTATTATATCTAAATCAAGTGCTAGCTGTACAGTTTCGACTATACGGATCAGTTCCGTGTAAACTACAAATTTTGTTAACAACGTTGGTAACTTTGGTTCGTCTTCGGATATCCTATTTTAAGTTCCTGTCACGCTGTGAAACTTCAAACACTGTTCTGTCCTCAGCATTGGTTGGTTACATAAGTTTATTAAGTTATTTGTTATGACTAAAGAATATTCTTGCTAGGTTTCTTCATCATTCATTACTTTTTTTTTTTTAAAGAATATCAGCCAAGCTGAACTTGACTTATATTCTCCTCTCCCCTCCAAATAAGGGAAGAGCTTGTGTTAGGAGTGAGTACGGCAATAATGCAACGGGTAGTGCTCGAACCTGCATCCTTTAAATTTTCAGTCCGCACCTTTAACCGTTGGGCTGTTGAGGCTGTCATTATCAGGGGCGCTACATGCAGCCTGCTTCAGAAGTAGTGTTGCCAGATGTCCCGTATTTCCCGGGACATCCCGTATTTTAGGAATAATTTAAAATGTCCCGGCGGGACAGGCTATGTCCCGTATTTGAACTGTACTTCGTTTTTCATTATGAAATCGATTCAAGTATTCATAAAAAAGCGAGTTGATGACCGTTTATACCTACCTAATTACGATTATAACTGTATTGATTTTTGGAGATATGTTAAAACGAATAAAAATATGTTTAAACTGACCCGATCCTCGGAAAAATATCAAAAAAAAAAATGACACTAAATAATTTTGTTTTTTATTTGTCCCGGGTAAAAAACTGAAATTCCGTATTTTTTACCCATTTAACTATTTGTCCCTTATAGGCTGAAAAAAAATCTGGCAACCCTATTCAGAAGCCTCCTCCAACCATCTTTTTTGTTCGCGCTCGTCCTCCAACTTCTCACACCAAGACGCCTTTCGTCTTGGTTAACCCCATCTACCAACGAAATTTTGGCCAACCAATATTTCTGCGACCAAGTTTTCAACATTAATTTTTTTGGTGGTTGATGATCATCAAAAATATATTGTGCAATAATGTTGTATAGTTCTTTCATTTCACGAGGGCTCGTGGCTCATGGTTGTGTGTGTGTGTGTGTGTGTCGTATCTGTATAAGTGTGAGTGAGAGCTTGCTCGCGCCTGACCGCTCCCACCTAGGCTAGGCACAAGTAAAGCGCCCGTAGCTTCGTGAGAGAAACGTACTATAACGAATTCGCATTCGAGAATATTCGCGTATTTTTTGACGTTCGCATTCGCATTCGCGAATGTTGATTTGTCACCACATACGACAAAGGTTACAGGCGTGTTGAATGAGATATTTCCGTCGAACGTTATCGTGCCGGCAGCAAAACTTCCTAAGCTTCCTTTATTGTGGAAATGATATTAGAAACGAAACAATTTTCGTATCAAGTAATAATAGTTTTTATTTGGAAAAATTACAATTTGAACTATAGTTAAACAGCGTATACGTAATAAAATAAAAAAATTCAGTTTTCTATCAAGAGATTCTCAGTGGCTCTATCAGAGTCAGGCGGTAGGAGATGTGTAACCGCATGCCTCGGAGAGCACGTAAAGCCGTCGGTCTTGCGCCTGGTCACTTTCCAGTCGTGTCGAATTTCCGTGCCATTAGACAGTGAGAGTGAGGGAATAAAGACTACGTGTGTTTGTACACATACCTGTTATAATATCACCCGCACTCTATAATATCTCCCGCGCAGATGGCTTACCTTTGCCCAGATTGGCCGCCGTGGCCGGTTTCTGTCGGGAGGGCTATTATGAAGTTTTAGGTGAACTGATATTGCTGACCTTGCAGGTGCAAAGTGCTGGAATGGCAACCCCACATGGAGACCCCTCGATCTTGCGCCGCCTGTGGAAGTCCATCCAAGAGACCTTTGTCCAGCAGTGGACGTCTATCGGTTGACAAAGAAGTCGAACAAGAAGACATGACATACGTATTAGTTAACATAATATACTCAGTAGGTACATGTACCTACAATATTATGGTACGATCGTTACACGTACATATGTACCTATATTTTATATAGAAATCCGCTCACACACGTTAAATTAACGATCCACGTAGCCGCGGGAGGTTGAGAGGTTATCACGACGCGACGTCTAATTTACCCTTTTTCTCCTTATTTTACTTTGCGTTCATCGAACTTGTTTGCGTTCTTTTTTGTGATGAACACGCCCAAATCAGATCATATATTTGTAAAACAAATCTAACCTACTTTGAGATACGAATGTCCTAATAATGCGAGAACCACATCAAAATCGGCCTTGCAGTTTTTTCAAGAAAATGATATCTAGTAAAAACTTTAAACAAATGAGTTTCAGTGGCCTTTTGTAGAATGAGGCATAATTAATTTATTACGACTTAGTCAAAAAAAATAAGATAGATATAAAATTCTTTAGTGTTACACATACGATTTCTACATAATATTATAATATATTGTGTATAAAAAACCATTATTTATTTAAACAAATATTTAATATAATCTTAAGAGCTTTTTACGAATGATACCTAATAAATTAACATAATTTTACTAGGGTGAATGATTTAATAATTTTGTGTTTCAAATGAGAGCATAAAATATGACAGCAGAATTTATTCTATTATTAGCGAGCTTTTGAGCTTTGATTATAATATAATGTTGAATTCACCCACAGTCTTGCCCACAGGACATCTTAAGATAGCAGCTACGAACCAGAGTTCACTTTGTACGGACTATGCTTTAAATGTATGAAATGACCCTAGGGTAACAGTCCCAGCTATGACATCCGTTTTTCAACTAGAATGATTTATGACGTATTTATGTGGTAAGCTTAATTAAACATGCAGGACCTTGTTCACTATTCCTACACATCAGTAAATTTTTGGCCGGTCCATATACTTCAAAGTCTATTACAACAATATTTTTTTATCCCGACTTAGCTTCAGCTTAGTTTTAAAAAGAAATTACGAGTGAATTAATTTTTTATCTTGATGAAAATATAACTGCCGAGTTTGTTGGTAGCTCTTCTCGTCACGGTAAAAATAATAAAAAAAAACTACAAGTTGGCTTTTTTAATTAACTATAATTTCGTGTTTTCGTTTTCATTTTCATCATTTAACAGACACTTTTCTCTTGTACAACAGGTACTTGGAAAAATACAATTATAATAATATGTAGGTAGGTATGTAGTTAGCTACCTCCATTGTTATTAAATTTGCTCTTGCCTGAGGCATAAACTGTGCGAGTTGTGATTCCCCATGTTATTATGTCGAGAGGAAGAAAGAAAGTAAAAACCTATTCCGGAAAATAAGAGAGTTCCCGCGGGACTCCAAAAAAGAAATCTCATTCCACGCGAACGAAGTCGCGGGCATCAGCTAGTTGGGTAATATTTACTCAGACATCAATCAATAAACCTCAATAGCCCAACGGTTAAAGCGGACTGAAAACTGAAAAGTCGCAGGTTCGAGCTTCCACCCGTTGCACTATTGTCGTACCCACCCGCTTTGGAGGGAAGAGGAGAATATAATATATTTTTTTAATAAAATAAAATAAATCATTAACATAAGTTGTACAAAGCAGGAAATATCATTATCTTCTTCATTGAAAAACAGTATGTGTACCATTTTAAAATACACAAACCTCGTTTCAACCGGGTCCAGGATAAAACACAACGGTCCCTCAGTAGTTGGAGTTTCTGAAATAAAATACGCTCGCTATTTGGTTTACGGCAGCGCGTTATAAACGTTTATATCGGTTCTTTTGTGTTCAAAAATACAGGGCAAAATAAATTCTATTCGAAACACTATTGGATTTCACGTTGTTAATAAAGGTAATGGTTACATATGCACTGTAGAATTATTTGCTGAATGTTTGTTATATACGTTAGTTTGCTTTAAGTCGTCATATTATCTAAATATATAAAAGGCAAAGGTGACTGATTGACTGACTGACTGACTGACTGACTGACTGATCTATCAACGCACAGCTCTAACCACTGGACCGATCGAGCTGAAATTTGGTATACAGGTAGCTCTTAGGACGTAGACATCCGCTAAGAAAGGATTTTGGAAAATTTCAACCCCAAGAGGATTAAATAGGGGGTTAAAAAATCGAACCTAACGTGAGCGAGTGAGGGTTAAAGCTAGTTATATCATAAGATTTATTAATTTCTTTTTACGGAGTATTTCATAAATACTCCGTAATAATTTCATAAATAATAAAGAGCGCTAATGAAGGGTGACGTCACAGTTCAGTAGCCCCATACACACTCCATAGAAAATTTCATTTTAGAAAGAGATGGATACAGTCGCAATAAAAAAGCTTATAACTTATATGTATTTTAACATTTTTAACAGATTAATTTTCTGTTTTTACAAATGTTATTCTCACATTTATAATTATAATTAATAAATTTCATAAAATATTTTTTCATTAGAAGTAAATTTAAAATATGGCCGCAAGAAAACCGTCTTATATTACTTGAGAAAAGTAAACTGTAATTTAAACAAGCTTCTCTAGTATCCTGCTTATATTTATTTAAGTATCGTTAAATTTATTAGCGCTTTCTATGAAATTAGTTTTCAGCGAGCAAAAATTGTAAAGTAAGTTTCAGTTAGGAGGTACATTTAAATTAATAAGCAGCTCTGAGGCTATTATAATCATCTGTAGCTTTCTGTTCTCATAAAAACTTTAATAAAATTTCATACTGTCACAACCTTTAAAATTCTGAGGCTGATTGACGAGCTAATTTGTAGTAAATTTATGCTGGGTTAGCTCACTGATTATACTCAAGAATCCTTACTAATATCTTTACTAATATACTATACTAATATAAATAATATACTTAATTGCGAAAGTGTGTTTGTTTATTGGTTTATCCTTCAATAACGCTGCAACAGAGCTACGGATCGACGTGATTTTTTGCATGGGTATAGTTAAGGACCTGGAGCGTGACATAGGCTAGAATCAAAGAGTTCCCGCGGGATTTTAAAAACTAAATCCACGCGGACGAAGTCGCGGGCATCAGATAGTTTAATAATATAATTAACTGATGGTGGTCAGGGATTTTTCAGATTTAATAATAACTTATTTTAACACTGTAGCTTAATATTATCAATACTTAATGATGTCACACAGGGATGTTACCACAAAGGGATCTGAAATGCGGCGGTTTTGTGAGCTGACTTTTGCAGACGATCCCAATAATAATAACAATAATTGTTTGACATCGAATATGAAAGTGAGATAATAATATTATATAACAATTGTACCTTATTATTTATTAAATTTATCAAAGCAATTTTTTATTAATATACAGTCTAAAATCTATTCATTAGACTCTCTAAAATAAAAAGGAAACATAATTATTATTTTCTTTACACAGTTTCATTATGTTTGATTAAAATCTCACACATTTTGATGAAATTTTGCACACTGATATGGTCGCTTGAAAATTCATTTGGTAAACTCTCGGTGCCAATTCGTCAATCCGTATACACATTGCAGGTATAAGTACTGTCTATCTAAACTTTGAGAGTGTGGATCTATCGATTGAGGATAGGCAATCATTTAACTTTTAACTCTTCAGTCCTGCAGCAGGAATAAAGTCCACAGTATATACCTTGAAAGCGGAGAATCTATGGATTATGATAAAATAGGTAAAATAAAATACTTGAATAAAACATATAGGTACTAATTGAAACATAAAAATTCCTTTTACAAACCCGAATTTAAACGCCACTACAAAGTATTGTATAATTGTGCCTATAAAATTTGAAGAATTCCCTTGATTTCTCCAGGATCCCATCAATAGATCTTGACCTGATGACTATTGGACCACCTGGAAAGTATGCCCTTTCAAACAAAAAAGGATTTTCTAAATCGCTCCAGGTGTCTTCGAGTAATCGGGGAACATATAATAAAACAGAACATTCCGACAAATTGAGAACCTCTTCTTTTTGTGGAAGTCGGTTAAAAAGGTTATTTTTGGTCAATAAATGTAAGTAGATAACATTATTTATTTCGGTTGGCTACAGTGTAATTTGCGAGTCGCTAAAGCGTATTGCTCTTTGGATCTTCACAAGTCCTTAAAACTTTCTACAATCTTTCGGAAGTTCTTTTGTTCTGCTTACAATCTCTTATAATACATCAACACATTATGGCGACGTATAAAGTTAAATTCAATTCGTAATACTTATTTGTTATAGGAAGAAAACTCCATCTGAAGTTAGCTCGTCAGAGGGATGTCTCGAGGGTACAGGAACGAACATCGGTTCTATAGAAATTTGTGGAGTATCTTGTACTTTGTAATCGGATTTGCTTTAAGGGAGTGGACGTATTAAAATTAAAATACTATTATGTATACCTACCAATATTCATGAAAAATGCGTTTAGATTCCAGTGTAAAGTAATGAATTTAGTGCGTCCAATCTAGAGCGACTGGAATTAGATTGGACGTGCAATTCAAAGGCATTTTAGTGCATACTCTATAGTGTTTGCAACTCAAAGCAGGAAGTGCGGAATATTGTTAACATAGTCACCCACTTTATACCCGCACTGGAATGAAATCACTGAATCCACCCAACAAGAATAGTAGGACTAGAATATTAGGAGTAGAACTATTCCAAAAAGCGTAGTATCTTTAATACATCATCTCCTCAATCTTTATGATGAGTCAAGTTTGTCTTTAGATCATTAAGTTTTAGAGTTTGCCCATATTTTATTTGCAAGATTTGTGCAAAAAGTTTTGGAAAATATAGTGACGTGATTGGTTGAAATTGGTTGAATTGGTTGAAAAACAATATCGAGAAGTATTCAACGATATCGGCAAATATGTAGAGATAAACTGTATTTGTTTGAATCACAAATACGTTGCTTTGCTTGCTTTATGTCGTCCTTTATGTTTTCCAATAGACAGAAATAATAATATGATTCGCTATTGATTAATAATGTATTATTTGAATTGAATATTCAGTGTATGCAAGAATGCAAAATTCACAAGTTCACTGCATTACCGATTAATGCAGTTCTTTCATACATTGATGGAATAAAGTTCTCTTAGCACATTCATTCAGAGCTGTCATACAAGCCGCTATTATACCGCGCCCGGGTGCTTCCATCAATGTAAACATTTGCTCTAAGGCTCTTCTTTGTTGTGGACTTTCTATAGAAGAAGGGTTTTGTCTCGAAGATATTCCACTATAAAAACGAATCCTGATGGAACGAAACATTATAAATGCGAAAGTGTATGTTTGTTACTCAATCACGTCGCAACGACTGAACCGATTTGGCTACAATTTGCCACAGAGATAGATTGTAGTCTGAAATAGCACATATACTATTTTTTCGTACCACTTGCTCAAAAAAGTGTCATTCTATGCCACAAAAAGCGAACATAATAATAGTCATTTTTAATCTGTTAAAAACAGGGAAAGAAAATTGTACTGAATTTCATTCATCCTCTAGGGGGAAAATATGATTTTTTGGAATACTTACCGAAATTTATACTGAACTATAAGCCTATAAACTAAGCCTACTGAATAATAAGCCCGTAAAAGTTAAGGGACATTGGTAAAAACAGCAATAAAGTTCCCTATAATAATTATATGTGTAGCTTTTATTATGTACTAGCTGATGCTTTTTTTTTTAATTCGATGACAAGATAGCCCTTGACTGCGATCTCACCTAATAGTAAGTGACGATGCAGTCTAAGATGGTAGCGGGCTAACTTGGAAGGGGTATAGCAGTGTAAATTCAACCCATACCCCTAATCAGTTTCTACACGCCATCGTGCCGGAACGCTTAATCGCTTGGCGGCACGTTTTTTGACTGTAGGGTGGTAACTAGCCACGGCCAAAGCCTCCCACCAGACCAGACCAGAGACAATTTAGAAATAATAAATTCCTAAATTGCCCCCGCCGGGAATCGAACCCAAGACCTCCCAGTTATAAGACCACAGCGCTCACCACTGCGCCAGGGAGGTCGTCGAACGTCGTGTTGCTTGCGACTTCGTTCGCGTCAACTTCTGTTATTATGATCAGCGTGATGTCATATAGCCTAAAGCCTTCCTCGATAAATGGACTATCCAACACAAAAAGAATTTTTCAATTCGAACCAGTAGTTCCTGAGATTAGCGCGTTCAAACAAAAAAACTCTTCAGCTTTAAAATATGTATTAGTATAGATAGGTACTATGATAAAGTTAGTACTAGAATTATAGAGGTTAGATTTTGCTACCTGCATTTCCGTAGCTCATTAGTAACATCCGATATCTAGTGTACACGAGGTTATAAGCCTGAAGCCTGGGGGAGGGAGCAAAATTATTTTTTATTTTTATACAGAAAATATGGCTTTTTATTGAAAAGCAAAACGGATTCGAGTGCTGCTGTCACTATTCGGCATTGAAAATGTTTTAGAAAAATTTTCATATTTCAATACGAATAGTCGTTAGAAGGTAGTACTCACATAAAAGTTGATTTTTATTTCTATATAGATTATAGGTGCAATAACTAAAATTCTCGTACCTATTTACACAAGTTGTACGAAGTTATACTATGCATGTTAAATAATAAAAAGAATATTCTACAAAATATGCATAAAATAAGTCTTTTTATCCATTGACCATTGAGATGTATATATATCCATCTGAGCCAAAGAGGGTAGAGAGTAGATTAATGAGGGTAGAATGGTTTCATAAATTCAAATCCAAAGTGTTAAAAAAAAATTAAACAAATTTCGTAGGAAATGTTACTGGAACTATAAATTCATACCAATTTTGTTTTTTTTATGACCTTAGATTATGATTTATATAAAATACTTTTATGCAAAGCAGTTTTAGCCCGCTTATGAATGAATGAAAGAAATGCAATTGATAACGCCAGCTTATTTCCAAAAGTGTTATTAAATTCAATAACGTACACGTTAAAACAGCTGACTGTATTCGGTTGACTGAAATTATAGTAATTTGTTACGTTCAAACTTTGCAGGGCAGATCCCTATTGACTCTACCCTTTCGGGTCAACAACTTATGTTAAATGCTCAATTAATTTATTGGCTGCAAAGTAAGGGTAGTTAAATTACAGTATCCAGCTGTAAACATATACATTGAGGTACAGTAACAGAGTGATCCCCTAAACTCTACTGTCGCTCTTTTAGTTTAGTAGAACAAATACAGGAGCAACGAAAGGCAATACGCAACACAACGCCAACCCTCCAAAATACACTCTACATGTCACTCCGACATCGGAGCATCTTCAGGATATGTTTACTCCACAATGCACAGTTGCAAAGACAGCGTAAGTGGCCGGATTACATCAAAATAATTTTGTGTCTAAGGAAAAACAAAATTAACAAAGGGTGTATCATAGAATTCCGCAAAGTAACGCCTGCATTCTACGCAACAGAGTGCACATATTCTGTGAAAATTGCAAGTGACTTTATTAGAACAGAAGTTGTAGAAACCTATAGATGGACATATTATAGCGAGAACAAATAGATTCCATTTCTCATCTATGGGGTACGAAACCCAAAAATGTACATTTATACTTACATTTCGTGTCAGCGTATGAACAGCGTAAGCTAATTTGAGCAATTTGCATCTCAAATCATCTCATCACGCTTGACACATTCATTTATGTGTATCATGTTGGTTTGTCCTTCAATCAAGCTGCCACGGAACAAAGAACTAACGAGATCAAAGAAATTTTTTTGCATGGACACTCTTGATGACAAAAGTAAAGGAACCCTTGGGATTTATAAAAACCTAAATCCTCGCTGATAAAGTTGTGGGCAAAAGCTATTACATCATAATTACAAATACGTTGTAAAAGGTTTTCGCTTTTGGTGTGTCATCATACGGGATAAAGCTTTAATTAATCAAAAACAGATTGTACGTTTTCAGGTTTTAACTCAAAATAAATGGAATAAAATGTAATAAAGCTTCCAAGTTACACTACAAGAACCCTGAATTTCATTCCTTTTTTGTACAAAAAGGTAAAAATGTCATGAAAGTATTAAAAACTCTCCGAGAATTCAAAAATTTCGTGGCGGACTTTTTATTTACAAAACTTTTTCTTTGTACACAACATTATAAAACTGAGAGAGAGAAAGTAAAATATTACGCTTGAAAAACGTAAAGACGTTTGTGAAAAATTTATTATGTGACTGAGGCTTAGAAAGTTGTAGACTGTAGAGGAACACTCGAGTTCCTAGCTCTGCAAAAGCGTTTTAAAGTGCTACGGTAAATTTAAAAATGTATGCGAATTCCGGTACAATGACAACTTTACTTAGCCGAGCCTTTGCTCTAACCGACAGTTAATTTTATTCAGATCACGAACCGCTCTTCGTGGGTACAGTCCACATTCTCGGAAATATTAATATCCTATTAACTCCCGCTTAGACTAGGCTAATAGATTGAGTGGTAGGCAAACACAATCATAACGTCTTTTTACAAGCTTTTATTTAACTTGCAATGTAATATATATATGTATGTTTGTTTGTTTAGTTAATTCTTATAAAACCTTATCTAACCTAACCAATTTAAAAGCAGTTTCGTTCAACATTGTCTACGAGGCAAGTCTTTACCGGCATGGTGGTTAACTAGCCTCCACCGAAGCCAAATTAGGAAGTATAAGTTGTTATTGGGGATCGAATCTGGGACCTCCCACTAACACACCCAGCGCTTATCACTAAGCCACTACTTACAAAAATGAAAACTTCTTAGATGCGATGAGAATGAAATTTGAGAAGTTTTTAATAGCTGCTAGACATAAACGAAGTTCTTAAAACTCACGAATCGCAGGCAAACTGTCCAACTGACATAATTAAATGAGCTTTAACTAAAGTTTTCTTGAGAATACCTTCCTAGGACCAGCATTTCTGTGCTATAACGTTATTCTTCTTAAAAGATCTAGATCTTAACAAGATTGTTTTAAAGGAAATTAATTTTTGTTATAGGGGAATCTAAAAAAAGTATCAAAATTTAAAACACCCCCGACGTTAAATCTATGACCACACTACGTACGACATACTTCCTGACATTCTGTTACTGCCAACATTAAACCTAGATCTGTAAAGCTCATTTTTATAGGTGCAATAATAATGCCGGTCTTATCATTTTGAAGCGATCCCTCGAGAATATGGGTAAAAATTAAAAATACAGTTTAAATTGTGGTAATGAATAGAGGTCAAAATTCACAGTTGGAAAATGGATGAAATGTGGCTGTGGATGAAATCCACAGTAATTAGGTGACAGCTGAAAGCCACTTTAGCCGTAAAGTTAGCATCACTAATTTGCGGCCAAGCTTTTATCGCTCTCTGAATCTATGACATTATTTAGTTTCGGAAGTTATTTACTTTGACATTGTGTGCATTGCAATTCATGTTCCTCTCAAGTCTCAATTAATTTATTATAATAATTACAATGTAGGTGCGGTGGAGTTGAGAATACTGTTTTTAAAACTTTTTAAAATAACTACTTCTCTCTTTCTTTCTCTCCAGTTGGCCCCATGTAATTGAGGATCGTGAACACCTCTTATCCAACAGTTCGTCAATTTGTCGTGAATGATGTCCTTCCACCGGATCCTGGAGTTAAGGAGGAAGGACTTTAATTTCTCTCTTCCTCTCTCTCTCACTCTCTTTCTCACTCTCTTTCTTTCTCTACTTCTCTATTTTTAGAGACTTTATAACTATATATATAGAACAACATAAAAGTTAAGCGCGCCGGTTTTGACCATCAGGTTGGGGATTTTTTTCGAGTTTGTACGTTCACAACCACATTCAGTTTTTCATAATTTTTGTAGCGGAGGCGAGTGATATGTTAATATAGCTATATTATAGATTGAAAGCTTATTAAAGATTTAAGAATTTGCTCAAACGTGTAGCCGAGATAGAATCGAGAGGGTGGACAGAACTAGCTGATGCCTGCGACTTAATTCTCGGGGGAACTTTACTGAACGGGATTAAAAGTATTCGCGAACCGTCTTCAGCTGCGGGATTGTCTCAAAATGCAATTACAGTGTAACGATCGCAATCGTTACTGATTGGCCAACATCCTTTTACTATACTGCTATACTTTAGGTTAGATTGGCATTCCGAATCAGTGGTAGATTCACTTGTAATACCTATTACATAAAAGTAAAAAGTGCTGCTACAGTCAATTCAATAAACTACTTTATCAGCCTGAGTTACTGAAGCCGAAACTTTGCGGCACTAGTTGAAGTTCGAACGCTGTACTAACTGACTTTATTGGCCACTGGATTAGTGGTTTGCCTTTCACATAAGTTGGTCATCATTAATTTACCTTTTCTTATTTGTGTGGCTCAAAATTTGTTTTAGTTTTTATACACTTAATTATAAAATTAATTTTAAATTCATCTTCATCATCACCTAAACCAACAAGGCACAAGTTTCTCAGAATAAAATAGAAACCTTTTACTACCATAAATAAGGAGAACTCTCAGGTAAAGGTAGCAAATGATATTAATTAATTGCTTATAATGTAAATAGTTGTGAGTTGTGAGTCTTTTGGTTAGGACTGCGGCCTCCCATTTGAGGGTTCGCGGCTTCGATAACGGGCACGCACCTCTGACTTTACGAAGTTATGACCATTTAAACAACTAAATATCACATGCTTCAACGGTGAAGAAAAATATCATGAGGAAACCTGCATGCCTGAGAGTTCTCCATAATATTTTCAAAGGTGTGTGAAGTCTACTAATTCTCATTAGGCTGGCGTGGTGGACTATGGCCTATCCTATAACCCTTCTCCGAGAGGAGAGGGGCGCTCAATGGTGAGAGATGCTCATGATACCCTAGAATCTCTGAAAAGGGGGTCGAAGTTTTTACCATTAGGCTATCGCCGCTGTCTATAATAATAGAATTATTAAAGTATCAAAAGTAATAATTCTTAAATTAAATGTATTCGCTTTGATAAAAGATGTTCTTTGACATTGAATTTCCAGGAAGGCAGGGCCTTACTGTTTTTCCTCAACCTTAAGTATACTCAAAATTATTAATAAGATAAGTAAGCCTAATGCGCTTTTTCGTGGAAATTAATAGAGTGGTACCTACCTAAACTGAAATTGTCGACAGTTAGAGCCGCATGAATTATTAATGATTCAAGGGAATAGATAATCCGAAGTCATCTTTTTATCTTTATTCATTAGATTAGCTTTTCACTGAAGGTTTTTACATAAGGTTGATAAATTGAATTTTATGGTTTTTATTTGATAATTAAAGAGATTAATTTTACTGTGTAGGTACTAAACTACTGGAGGCTGAAATTAATTTTAATATTCTTTTGTTACAGATATTGAACCAAAACGCGTTTTGCCGTCCACCACATAAAGTGCTAACGCAACATGTATGACATCTAACAACGTGTTTAGCATTTAACGGTTAAAGAAAATTAACAGCTGGTTGGAAGAGGATTGAAGTGTATAAATCAGTAACTTAAGTGTATCATAACAATCCATGTTTGAAATAGCGTGATCGGTATTTGCGTCTTGTAGTAAATTGAGGGTAGTGTGAGCCAATGCATGGGATAGGTGGCGTGGGCGGGTGAAGCGGGCGCGGGGGGCGAGGTGGATGGTGTTGGCGGGGCGGCGGGCATGGCGCGGTGCGGGGGGCGGGCGGCGCCGCGGTGAGGGCGGCGGAGGCGATGCGCGCGCGCGTGCTCCTGGCGCTGGCGGTTCTGTGCGCGGCGTCGGCGCGGGAGCTGCGCGTACTGCAAGCGGACGCGCGGACCGCGTTCTACATAGCGATCGCCGCACCGCCTTCAGCCGCCGACGTCGTGCGCGCCTTCAACCGCACCCTGAGCGACATATCCAAGACCTACCTCGCTGGCGACTATCCGCTCTACCTGCGCAACATCACATTGCTGCCGCTATACATCGAGCTACCAGAAGATGAAAGGTACAATATAAACGTAAAGATTATTTTTACAAAACCGACTTCAAACGCAACTACAAAGTATATCAACTGTGCCTATAAAATTTGAAGAGTTCCCTCGATTTCTTCAGGATCCCATCATCAGATTCTGGCCTGATGACAAGGGAAGTATACCCTTTCAAACAAAAAAAGAATTTTCCAAATCGGTCAAGTAATCGGGGAACATACATAAAAAAAAGATTCCGACGAATTGAGAAACTCCTCCTTTTTTGAAAGTCGGTTAAAAAAGATTTTTCAACTCAGTCGGTCTAACTCATGGAGGAATCAAATTTCCAGGTCTAACTATATCGATGCACTTTCTAGAGAGAACTTTTTGTAGGGTATGACTTATGTATCTAACAAAGCTGCCATGCAATGCATGCTAGTGCTTTTCAGTTTTTCTGGTATAGGTCTTACTCTTTGATTATATAGATAATTTGGTCTTACTAGTGTTAGATCTATACCAGAAATCTGAAAAGTACCTACAAGTGTATGGTACGACATGGCACTATAAAATATTTCATCAAGAAATACAGCTGGTTTAGTAGCTGATCTAGTAGCATATTAAAATACTAGCTTTTGCGCGTGACTTCGCTCACGTTAAGTTAGATTTTTAAAATCCCTATTTTACCCTTTTAGGGGATGAATTTTCAAAAATCCTTTCTTTGCGGATGCCTACTTCATAATAGCTATCTGTATGCCAAAAGATCCGTCCAATGGTTTGAGCTGTGCGTTGATAGGTCAGTTAGTCAGTCAGTCATCTTTTCCTTTTACATATTTAGATAGACGTATAACGCTATACTCTTGTGCAGGTTTGTGCTTCCAACTGACTACTCTTAGAAACGTTATTTAGGTAATAATATAATCACATTGCGTGAAGTTAGCGGTTAGTGCCAAGCCTTGCCTGTAAGCATTTGATAAGAGTTACTCTACTATAGTTTTATGGACTTTAAAGTTTTCGTACCGGTGTTAAAATAGCCACTTTACGAGTGAATGTACGAGAATTTAAACTTGAAAATTTATTTACTTTTTATCGAATATTGAACTACTAGCAAACGACACAAAAGTCACGAAATATTTTAGGTCACTCACCTTTATTGAAAAACCGGACGAATTACGAGAATTTATTAGGAATGCCTTTGTCTCGAGAGAAGTAACGTTAATTGGCTGAATCTGAGAGTTTTCAGCGTAAGGTAAGTAGGTTATCACAATAAAGGTTTTTTAAATCTATTCTATTTGGACTCTATGTCTCTATCTCTATACTGATAACTATACTAAACTACCTATGCAGTTTTTAACCCTTAAAATTGTCAACTTTAGGTTTTAATTCATAGTTTACCTACATAAAAAATATTGCGATCTAGACTTAATAAAACCTTATTAAAATCAAGGTTATGTTCGTACGGTCTACTAAATCCAATGGGGTAGGGCGGGGTAACGAATCAATTTCGATGCTTCGACGATGTCTACTTATTTTTTCTATGAGTTTCGTGTATTCAGTATATTGTATAGTTTGTTATTGAATGCTGGCTGTACCTTGGACATAATATCTACATAATCGCCTATCAGTAAATACAATCTAAACTTCAGTATCTAATTATTACAACGAATCATGTATACTGTACGGAATTACGGGCGCTTGCCAAAACTAGTTTGGCTATCGCCTCTCGTAGCCGCTGTGCCAATTAAACTACATGTCTGAAATCTGCCTCGTTCATATAAGGGCCAGATTAATTTGTGTTTCTTGTTACGTAACTGTGATAAATAAAGAGTACCTCTTAAATATACCGCGATCGTGCGTGAGAGAATGCAATTTTAATCTACAAAGCAACTAAGTTTGAAGTGTCATAACTTCTAAAACAAATACAATTTTATTATTTTGTTACAGTAAAGCATAGTTAATGAAGAAATAATAATAGATATTGGATCAGAAAGCGGGGAAAAAATGGACTTAATAGATATAAAAGAAAGGTACAAATAAGAATCTCATTATTCCTAAGGACGTACGGGCATTCCTTCATTATACGAGTATTTGTTTTATGTTTTATGTTTGTTATCTTAAAAATGGTTTTCATCTTTCTAATTCTATCTTAGGTCTTCAAATATCTACCAGAGCTTTTTCGAAATTGGATCCGATAATATGGCTGATTTTCTCGCTTTACCAATAAGTGCTATTCACTTTTTAATTGAAGCGCTGAATTATGTATTCATCTCTTTCACCAACATAAATTATTATATGCTTTGTATTCAAACGTTGAAAGCTATCAAACGTAGCCGTTTGCTGAATTTCTGAATAATAGAACAGTTTAATAAATACATGTGAGCATTTAGCGATGGTCTCGATCGAACATTTTCTTTTTCTGATGGGATATGAAAGTGTTTCCATTAATTAAATCGTATCAATTCGTTACGAGAGATTTAATTAAATTCGTATTAAAATATAAAAAAGATATAATTTTTAAGATTAATTTAATATTTTAAGGCCAGTTTATACTAAGAAATTTCAATATATTTTTTGCAATTTAGGGCTAGACATTGCAGTAATAGTAGGAAAAGTCTACAGAGAGAAAGATGCTCGGATTTAAGAAATAATTTTTGGTTAAATTATTATTAAGAGATCTAAAACGTACGAGTACCTATAATTTTTATTTTAATACTAATACCAATTAATTAACCCCACAAATTCAATTTCAATATTATAGGGCTCAAAGGGACATATTATAAATCTTAGAAAATATATGTGTTTAATACAGATATAAATTTCTAAGGCGTGTAGAAAATTTTATTAATTACCTAGTAAGAATTAAGCTCTATTTGAATGAGGAGCGCTTATGTGTTCTCTATAGGATGACCTTTTGTAACAGCTTTTTTTTCTGTGTTAATCATGCCATTAGTCAGTAGACTATGAGCAGATGCGTTTTAAGAGTCAGTGTCGTGCAGAGACAACTTCCCCAGTGAGAAGAACTCCATCTTTTTAACAACTAAAGATATCTTTTTGTTCGCTCAACCGCTCATAAAGCACTTAAATAAAACAGAGAACATAATAGAGCTGTCAAAACTGAAATATTAATACATCGACCGACCCTCGGTTGGAAACTAGAAGTCGTTTAACATTTAAATCGAGGAGCGATTTACCATTTCTTCGCTGCAATCTCGAAGAAGTCGTAAACTTGAAACCCGCTATAGACAATTAAACGCAAACATCTTTATACCCATTTAATAAAAGCTATGGAAGGACTTAGCTTGATCTTTCGATTGTTGAAAATAGATTGAAGAATCTACTTTATGAGCATTTACGTGTATAATTGACTAGATAGTGCCCTAGACTTCATCTGCGTGGATTTTAAAAAGCCAGTGGGAACTGTTTGATTTTTTTATTGGATGACTAGATAGTCCTTGACTGCTACCTCATCTGATGGTAAGTGACGATGCAGTCTAAGATGGTAACGGGCTAACTTGGAAGGGGTATAGCAGTGTACAGTCAACCCATATCCCTAATTGGTTTCTTCACGCCATCGTGACGGAACGCTAAATCTCTTGGCGGTACGTCTTTGACGGTAGGTGGTACACTTAATTAGAAATACAACTATGACATAGAACTCATAGAAGGGGGGGAAAAATGTACACCTGATATTCACTAAAGGTTGACAGAAATGAGTATTTTGTCAATTGAGGCCAATAGTTAGTGTTAAAGGAGTCAATAAATAAATAATCTTTTTTACTTAATAGGTAAGTACTAATTTTGTAATCATCGAGGAATATTCTTCCAAACAAGAAGTAACTCGTAATTTCAAGGCGAGACTTTAATATGATGCTAATTGGAATACAATATCTCAAACTCTAAATTCTTGGTTTTGTTAACTTTGAAATGTAAACCAATCAAGAGCCATTCAATGCAAATATCTACTTATTGTTCATAATATAAAACACTTTTCCATTTCCTCTGAATTTGGGAAGGGAAAGAATGAAACGAAAGTCAGTAATAATGAATTTCGTTCCCTTTTCATTGAGAAAATTACTCCTTCCTGCACCAACGAATATTATTATAATAATTATTATTTTAGACGTAACTTATTATTAATATTAAACGTATAGCGTACTGAAAAATAAAAACATACTAAAACAAAACTGTCTGGGGAATTAATATTATTAGTTATTTAATTTAATTAATTCAGCATCTGTATTTGATTACTAGTAATAAAAACATTATTCGTAAAACACAGGAACGAAAATAACAGCAATTATGTATTTCTATTGAAATATTGCTTGTGCATAGCAGTATAAATTATTTAGGAATATTGTTGCATATCTACTGAAAGAATTTACGTGCCTCTAAAATCTATGTGAATAATCAGCATTATTTCGAATTCTATGGCACATGATTGCGTGAAACGGTATCAAATTGTAACGGTATTGTGGCTAACACATAAGCATACATAACTAAGTTTTTAATAGCTATGTATATATGAACTAGCTTTAACCCGCGGCTTCGCTCACGTTAGGTTCGATTTTTTAACCCCCTATTTAACCCTCTTGGGGTTGAAATTTTCGGTTATTTATCGGTTTCATCGTTTCTATTTAAGCCGCCCGACTTCAACAAATGTGTACAAAATAAAATTATTTTTAAACTTTGTAGTGGCGTTTGAAGTCGGTTTTTTGAAAAGAATTTTTATAGTCCATAACGTTGGCCTGGTAGGAATTGACAGACTCACACATCTTTGAAAAGCCGGCATACCCGTATAAAGGATGTCATTTCGTAATAATCAGGGTTTGCGCCGCACTGAGCGCCCTTTATAAGGTATATAACTCTACATCCGATGAACTTTTACTCTCTACACGACCTCATTTTATTACTAAGTAAGTCCCATTTTATTTTTGCATGTCACGTAACCAACGCAATGCCTCCTTCAATAAATTACTGCCTCGTTAAGAAAAACTAGCTGTGTCATGTTCCATCATCAATAAAACTTCAAAATGGTTGAAAATTTTAGACGTTATTCTATTTTTATCCTCCAACGCAAAACTGGAATCTTATATGTAAACACTGTAGGTGTATTCATCTATCTGTTTGACTATCATTCTACTCAAACAGATGGACTAATTAAATACGATTTACGTTTCGAAAGCAGCTTTAATTGAGATGTTGAGATGTTTGTAAGATATCCGAGCACAATTTTACTCTCACCACCTGGATGCCTGGAGCACTTCGACCATCCGTTGTACCAGATCCTTTTTTCCACGTACTTTAAAACTGTGGAACCAACTTCCTGCGACGGTGTCCCCACTAAATTACTATTTGGGATTTAGTCAAGGGGCGGACCAACAAATTCCTAAAAAGCCGGCAACGCATTGGTGGTGCCTCAGGTGCTACAAATATTTTATAGGCGACGGCAATCACTTAACATCAGGTGACCCGCCTGCTTTGTTTGATCGCTAAAAATTTAAAAAAAAAATATGTTCGATTAAAATCTATTCAGCCATTTAAGGAATTTTATCTTTTGCCTGTGAAAAGCGAGAAAAGGATGCCTGAAATCATTTTCAAATAGAAGCAAAAAAAAAGGTATTCTGCGTATATAATCCAGAACCCTTATTTTCATATAATTTTCAATAGAAGACAAAGAAAAAAGGAACTGCGTATATAATCTAGACCCTTACTTTCATATAGGTAATGTTGTTGATGTTATTCTTTGTTAAGTTGTAGTGAAAATGTTTTCTGAAAGCTTCACGTACAACACGAGTGACGAATCAAAGCTTTAGACGATAGATTTTGCTGTCAGTTTTGGCACGGATTATTGAGACTGATGGATTAACATGACTCATAACATATTTAAACACTATCACGACTATGTGCGCCTAGAGTCTGGAATTTTTAACAACCAATAAAAATTAAACTGAATGCAATATACCGAAAGAAAGAATAAAAAAAGCAGTGTCCATATGTTGAAAACTACTGAACCGATTTACATGCAATCTTTACTGTTCCCTAAGTTGAAGTAAATGTAAGTAAATAAAAAGAGAATGATCACAATCCGGTAGATAGTTTCGGAGAAATGCGTGAAATACATGCGTACATAGGGAGATTCCAAACATGTATATTTTTTTTGAAGCCCTAATAGATTATCATATGTGAATATTTTGCAGTTCCAGTATTACATACGTTGGTGCCGAATGGATATTATTTATTCGTAGTAATAACCTTCTTTTTTTTTGACTGCAGAACTGCGTTGTATGGCGATGAAAATTCTTTGGACTAGGAAGGCCCAAAGCGTGGATCCCTTTCCAATAACAGACTACCGATGTCACGCATAAAGCTCTTGGTCTTTTCACTCTAGCAGCCCATCGTCACTCTCCAGGTCCTAAACTATACCTATGCATTTAAAATCTGTAGATCTGTTGCTTTGTTGCTGCGCAATTGAGGGAAAACCCAACAAACAATAAAATTTCTGCATAGGTATATGACCAATTAATTATTCGGTATAAAATATTTCCTGATCCATCATATATTAATAGCTAATTGACGGAATTTTGCGTGATGTAGAACCTATTGTATAATAAACGCTTTACGACACACGTACCTACTCAGCACTAAACAAGCAAGAATTTTTGCAATATCATGGACATAAACTGTAGCCTGTAATGCGTTCCTCCATAAATTGAGTTCCATGTTTATAAAAAGTAGCTGTGTCATCTTACATCGTCAATTAGTGTTGATATAAAACATGATAATCATTATTATCAGATATTCTTTTCTTTAATGCATGTAACAAATATATTATATATCTCCCAAATTTCGCCCACATATTTTTTATTGGATGACAAGATAGTTCTTGACTGCGATCTTACCTGATGGTAAGTGACGATGCAGTCTAAGATGGTAGTGGGCTAACTTGGAAGGGGTATGGCGGGGTATTTAACCCGTACCCTTAATTCTTCTTAAAGATTCTGACTTTTCGTATGAGACCCGGAGTTATCGATTACTTTTTGAAGTTGTATATTAGGACAATCTGTAGTCGTAATCACACTAATATTATAAAGCCGAAAGTTTGTATGTGTATGTGTATATGTTTGTTACTCTTTCACGCAAAAACCACTGGACCGATTTAGCTGAAATTTAAAATGGAGATAGACTATAGCTTGGATTAAAACAGGCTAATTTTTATCCCGGAAAATCAAAGAGTTCCCGCGGTATTTTAAAAACTAAATTCACACGGACGAAATCGCGGGCATCAGCTAGTAATATCAATAAAAAAATATTAAAATATTAATACAATATATTATAGCACTTAATTGAAATTTTATATTTAGGTATTTCAGATACAATGGGCCATTCATTGAATTATCCTCGCCAGTGTGTTAATTCCACATAATCGAATTATCATGAATTAATTATAGTAATTATGTCGAACACTGGATTCAGTAGAATTTCATTAAATTAGTTCTTTGTACGAGAGGCCCGTGAAATTGTTATTGAAATAATATAATAACATATGTCATTGAACCTTAAGTCATCTATCTATTCACGATTCTGATTCTGAATAATATGGTTGTTGTTTTTAGTAATGATACGTAGTTCATCGGTATTTTCAATTAACTGAAATAATTCTAAAACAAATGACAGTTAAATATGGGGATATCAAAATTGCGTTGAAAATATTTTTACCGCATTCGTAGTTGATACAATCAACGGCTAAAGGTCCACAAAAGGCTATTTCATGAAGTGTAGGTACACTACTATGAAACTAAATCTAGTTTTTTTACTTGCCTTTTTTTAGCTTGAAAGCACTTGACTACGTTTTCACCTGATGGCATATGATGATGTAGTCTTAGATGTATTAAACTCTTGCTCTTTTGTTCGATGGTTTCTTTGCTTGGCGGTACGCCCGGTAACTAAGAAGTAGGTAGAGGTTGCAAAAACATAAACAATGCCTTGCAACGTAAGAAAGAATCTTTGGTGAACGAGCCGTTAACTTTAATAGCTTCCATTGACAATTGCAAGGTATTTATATTGCGAGTGAAGACGTTTCAAAAGATTGCAGTAGAAGTAAAAAGAAATTGCACAATCTCGACCCGCGGCTAGATGTTTCCATTTTATTTCACATCAAAGACTAGCTAGTTTACCAAGAAAATTGATTATGTTCACGACTTAGTACTAAATGTTTCTTTTATGAATGTTTTTAACGATCACTTCTATCTGTAATTTGTCAGAATCAATCAGTGATATTAATCATTATCGGTGCGACGCAAAATGTTCAATACGCGGAATGTATGTTTTGGTTACGTTGACGAAAGCTGTAAATTAATTAACAATAATTGCTTTGTTATCCGCGTGATTTAAGTCAAATAATAATTATTATTACTTCCCGAATTTTACTCATTGGATTCTAATCAAACTTAGCGTACTATACCTATAGTATGAAAATAATATTATGTTTGTTTTAACTGGTGCAGTGTAGCCAAATGTGGGTGTAGGTATATATATATTTTGTACCAAACGTACCAAACAACGTAAATATATAAACAAGAAAAACGAAAAGTTGATGTTCCTACATGGAAACACCTATAAGAAATCTCTACTTATCTCTATAAAAGATCTCTATAAGTGACCCAACGCAGGTAGAGAGCGTAAGGGAAAAAGAAAAAAGGGGAAAAAGGTTCAACATGAAAATATTCGATGTAGTTTATTACGATCTTATGACTTTATCATCAGAGACTTTGAAAAATAGTACCTACTTAGCTATTTACGACTGGAAATTTCTTTTCAAAGCCCAAATTTTGATGTTCTATGTAAAACTCTTTATAAAAATCCATCTGCTTCTATCAATGAACTGCAATCAACAACAAATAAATCGCAATCAAATATAATATCATCATATAAGTTTATTACGGATATACACATCCAGTTAAAATATTTTTTATAACTTGTTAAAATCTATTAGTATTCATAGCAGGCCAGGATAAAAAACATTAAATTAAAAGTGCTTGCAAAGCCACTGAATAAAGTCGTAAAATATATTATCCTCTGTAATAAAAGTGGAATCCTAATGTTTTACCAGACGTAAATATTACTTCTCGGTGTGATTCTTGCAACTTCAATTTTAATCAACTTTTGTAGCAAATATTTTTAAGCTTTCGGTGTTGGTGTTAAAGTCGATTTCGCATTGTTCTCCGAACTGTTTGTACGGAATTTGGTATACGCATTCCCACCCTGCTTTGTCTGCGGAACGTTGTGCGGACTGACTTGTGAATATTCCGCCAGTTACACTCATGCCTTCTTCTTTTGCAAGGAGCATTCTGAAAAGTAAAAATAGGCAGCATAACATTGAATTCAGTTTTTTTTCGGATCAGAGGGATCCGCATGCATGTAGTCCGAGCCTTTAGGCCACATCCAAAAATTCCATCATTTTTGCTAATTTAAGACTTTTAGACCTTAATTAAAGATTGCAATATGCAGTACAGAAACTTCATTGTAGAACCCTAATAAAACACTCGAATGATTTATTTTTAACGAATACATATGTACGTAAAAGGTAAAATAACTATCTGATTCCCGCGACTTCATCCGTGTGGATTAAGGTTTTTTAATTTCCGCGAGAACTCTATGATTTTTATTGATAAAATGAAATCTAGCCAAAACTTTCGCATTAATAATATTAATAAAAAATTCAACGTTTGCCATGGGTTTCAGGCTATTTCAGGTCTTAAATTTTGAAAAGTTCTCGTATAATATTTTCATTTCATTTCATTTTCATTTTCATTTCATTTCAATATTTAAAAATTAAATGAATGTCTACTTTATTGAATGAACTAAAGTGACGGTATCCAAGGATGTAAATATACGAGTAAAATACTATTAGCGTTTGATTTAAGGATGAAGTCGTTTTGAAATCCTATTTTAAAACTTACCTATACTTGAGCAGCTCGACAGCAATTCCAAGACCCCTGTATTCCGGAGTGACAGACAGGCCGGCTCCCATGAGGTATTTGCGCACGTCGTACTTGTCGTATATCGCTGTCACTTTCATCGCCTCGCTAAACATGCGGAGGGACAGCAGCCCCGCTTTTGTTTTAGGCTGTTAGGAACAGGGCATGTTATAGTTTATTCAAATCACGAGGGCGCGTGGCTCATGGTTGTGTGCGTGTGGTATTTGTATAAGTGTGAGCGAGAGCTTGCTCGCGCCTCCCACCTAGGCACCACACATACAAACACACACACACACACACACACACACACACACACACACACACACACACACACACACGCACACACACACACACACACACACACACACACACACACACACACACACACACACACACAAACAAACTTTCGGCTTTATAATATTCATGTGATTATGCACTATTAAAACCACTCAAGCTATGTGTCGTTTAATAATTTTTGCGATTTAAGAAACCAAATCCGAAGAAATCAAAAATATGTGTGTATTATTTACGATCGGGTATTATGCAATGATTGTTTCATTCTTACCGGGTTATGATCAACAAAGTGATCTTTGTCCTGCGGCATGCACATGTTGACACCTACAAGAATTCTATCGTTGCCAGCACTATTGCAGAGGAAGCAAGCCAAACTCATTTTCCAGTTAACAATCGACTTCAATAGAACCCGATATTCTTGAATCGCTTCTGGATCCTCTGCGGTGCCTGGAATTTACAATACCAATTTTATATTATTTAATATTTATTTATATTATTACTAGCCCGTGACTTCGTCCGCGTGGATTTAGTTTTAAAAATCCAGTGTGTAATTTTTTCATTTTCCGGAATAAAAAGTAGGCTATGTCACTCTTCAAATCCTCAACTATACCCACGTAAAACATCACCTCAATCCGTTGCTATCTTGCTGTGTGATTGAAGAATAACCCAACAAACAAACATACTCACATTTATAATATTAATAAGGATTAGGTACTAAGGAGCAATTTCAGCTGCGTCGAGTGACGTTTAATCGAGGAATAAAGGTTTTCTGACATTTTTTGTATTGAAAATCTGCTAAAATAGCAAAACGCGCGGATAAGACTTATTTTACGTTGGTGAAATAGGCCGTAAGTATAACAAGACACCGCCGAAATTACTCGTAAGTCGCGCACACTTCAGCGGTTGAATTATCGGTCGTAATATTAGTTTTTTTTAAAAGCTTTTATTTAACTTGCAATGTATGTAACTATGTTTGTTCGGGTGGAATTTTGCAACTCAATTTTGAAGCAGAGCTTCAACCGATTGAGCTGAAATTCTGTAATTTTTGGTCTGTCTTTCGCGGTAGGGTGGTAACTAGCCTCGACCAGAGAAAACCAGAAACATTTCAGAAATTATAAATTTTCAAATTGTCCCCGCCCAGGATACTGCGCTTACTTTGCACCAGGGAGGTTGATTTGAAACACCTTACGTGCCGAACAGTAGGAATTGCGCGGCGTCTTGTTCAGTGAGCTACGCGAATTTTCTGTTCCGTAATACGTTGCGTGATGTGCTTGCTATGTAAAATACATTGAACTGTGAAAATAGTCGACAAAAGGTTCGGTGCTACGCTCAAAGGTGCTACGCCGTACGTGACGTAATTCCGGTTGATATGTCATAACTTACTTAAAAAACATTGCAAGAGTATTGAGCAGAACTTTCGCTGACGTAAATTACGCAAGTGTGCTGCGACACTAAAATCTGAGTAAATGTTCCATGATTGAACACCCACGGGAAATTAATTTGTGGTATTGATCTATATTATTATGTTATAAATTTCTAATTATATAATTAAATTCTATAAAGAGCCTAATTGCCTAATACATTCCCATACTGCTATGTCAGAGTGCAAAATTCCCGCTGGAATATTAATTAATGCGAAATTGCAGTCAGAATTCAGTCGATTAGGATTGAGGCAATCTAGTCGAGAACTGTCTATTGACTTTTCGGATATAAAATACTTCGGCGTTGTCCCGATTCGTTTGACTTTGTGAATTGAACTTTAATGAAATTTTAAAAGTTATGGATGGATTGTTCAAAGATGTTGCTTTTTTGTTGCATTCAATGTTTTTTAAATGTTTTATCGTTCTTTTCTTTTTGTTAATCTTCAAATTTGTATGTTTATTTTTTTATCCTTCCTGATATTGTAAAAGGGAAAGTGTAATGTATTTGTTAGCATGCCCTTCAATCACGCAGCAACGAAGCAACGGGTCGACGTGATTATTTTTACATTGTTATAGTTAAGGGCTTGGAGAGTAATATTAAGACTATACACAATAGAGAACAGAGGATTCCTGCAGGGTTTTTAGAAACCTAACTCAACGCGGACGAAGTTAGTTGTTACTGCGTTTTTTTTACTAAAGCCAAGTTATAACTTATAACGAACTTCAATTTTCCCACTATAAGTTTATATCCTGTGTAGTGTATTCGACCCTTGATCCGACGTACAAGTCTTAGTGAGGGCCTCTTGAGATGTTGGTCAAGACTCTACATGCCTGTTGACCGAAACATTTTCTGTACGAGGATAGTATTCTATTAATTTTTCTTCACATCGTTATACCTATTATAAAAGCTTTCCTATAAAGCCTTTTAAAATCAATTGATTGATTGCAGCACCTCTTTGTGGCTTATGTCCTTGTAACATCTTCACTAACCTGCCCTAAGTAATACGTAAATATTGTATGCGATAATCCGCATTGAAACCGACAATAGTTTCAGGAAAATGCTTAAATAAACATAATATACCTACATCAAACTATAACACTTCTAACAGAACGGAAGTTTCTAACGAAGTTCCGCCCCAAATGTACAGGCACACCGCACAAAACAACTGAATGTGCGAGTGCTATATAATTAAAGATTTTAGACTTGATTCGTGGTTTAATGACATAATTGTTATAAAATAATACGGGTACGTACCACGGTAATTATTTTAGTTGAGATTGTCGATATTCGATCCAATTGCATGGACCGTGGTCATGACGAGACTGCGGTGCTGCGAGATGTCCAGTTGAAGCTGTCAAGTACACAATCTATCTACCCGCCTTCTTGATCTTTTTGGAGGAACGTCATGTACCTATAGTTCGTCGTAACCACGGTCCATGCAATTGGATCGAAATATCTATAATCCCAACTAAAATAAATAATTACCGTGGTACGTACTTGTATTATTTTATAACAAATATGCTATATAATTATTTACTGTACTGGTACAAATAGATTTTGATAGTTAATGTGATGATTTGTGACAGCCTTTTACAGCCACAGAGTGACACTTTTTAATAATTCTAACGCGACGATACTGCGTAGTCGTCCTTTAAAGTCGCACTAAAAATGGCCTATCACTGCGTCGACTACTGCGCTTTTTGTGTTATGGTTCGATAATAATGTAACTCCTAAAGCTAAACGAACAATAAGCGACTCTGTCCCACGTGGGTTAAACCATGTAGCCTGTCTATAAAACAAGAAAGTAACTTTGTGATATTCAACGCGGGCTGTTTGCGTAAACCAGACACTAAATTCTCTTTAATCCTTAAAGCCGGCCGGGTAACTATTAGCTCAGATGAGGTTGTTCGGGCTTACTGCCAGTGACCCCGGATCAGCGATGATACAATACACGTTTATTACCGACTGTGCGATTATAGCTTTAATGGTGTATGTGAGAAGAGACAATAACATCATTATCCCAATGAATTTATTTTTTATTCTGCGTTCTTTTTTAAAGAATATATTTTGCCATTTCAAACATGAATAGTATTTATTCCCCTTTCCTCTCATGTATTAAGAGTGAGCACGACGATAGTTCGTTTATATAGTAATATAATAGTTAGTTTATATAGCCTAAAGCCTTCCTCGATAAATAGACTATCCAACACAAAAAGAATTTTTCAATCCGAACCATTAGTTCCTGAGATTAGTGCGTTCAAACAAACAAACTCTTCAGCTTTATAATAGTATAGATGATAGTACGATGGTAGACAAAAAAATCGCATACGATGAAAGTGGAAAAAATTGTACCCAGCGAATGTCTCGCCTTAACGGGGTCTTTTCCCTGTTTCTAGCAATTTCGCGTCTTTTCAAACCAGTTTTAATTCATGAAGAACTATTTTTTTTGCATCGAAAAAAATATATGTTGTAGATACATATTTTATCATTATAGTTTAATTGACAGAAACGCGTTAAGCTATATTTTGCTCGATCATAAAAAATTATGAAGAAATCGCGATTTTCACTTTTATTTCAATTTTGTGTCTAAAATTTTTAACTAAATTTAAAAAAATATATATGAAAATAAAGCTTATTACATTTATGATTTTTTTCAATTGACCGTTTTTTAAATAAAAATTTAAGCTTAGTTCTAGCTTATTTCTAGACGTAAATGGGCACGCGCATCCTCTAACGGGGGTGTACCAGTAGCCCACCGGCCTCTAACGAGTGTTAGCTTTTTTTTATAAATAAGTTATGAATTTTAGATACCTTACAATCATTACGGAAGTTTGTATAAAAATGCTGATTATTCGAACTGTTAGATTCATGTTTAAGATTGATATTTTTGAAGGTAGTTAATTAAATCAATATTTGACTTGTTGAAAGTGAGGGCACGCCAATGGCGTGCCATCTTGAATTATTAGTATGTCAGAGATTAAGATTAAAGTCGTTATTATTTAAAGCGCCATCTAGTGACGATAGTCTTATAAGGTTTATTGACGGTAGTCTTGTGAGTTTAATGACGGTAGTTTTATAACGTTGGTATCATTGTTCAATGGGCGTTCCGTCATTGCTCCCCACTTGTTCGGTTGATAAAAACGAGACTCGCAGCGTGTGTCGAGCTCAGTCGTCTAACATTAGTTGTCGGTCGTCACCGCTAGTCATGAGCGGTCGGTTTAGCGTTATAGTGGTTATTCTGATGGTTTAATATTGTTGTGATCAAGTGATTGGTAATAGTGCTGTTGGTGTCAATCTGGTTTGGCCTTTGAATCGCAGTTATTTGGTGAGTTCGTTCTATTGTTTAATCATGTTACGTTACTGTGAATTCCCTATAGTGTTGTTGCCCATTCGTGGCTTATAGTGGTTAAAATAGACGTTGGCTAGGTTCTTCTATCATGGTGTGTGAAGAGACGGCTATGGGGAAGGTGGAGGCCGTAACTAGCCTAGGTAGTTAGCCAAGTTTAACTAAGACATGGAAATGTTGGGTTCCATGTTGGTTATCTAATTAATCCAATATAACTTTATTGTGAGTAGTTGTTTGTATTGAGATAGTTTGATTCTCGTCATTGCCGTAAGGTTAATAGTTAATTTTACCCGCTTCGTTAAGTATAAATACGTCAGATTTGACGCTAAGAATCCAGCCTCTGCCAAAGACTCATTCGGCTATTAGATGCTCCTGCGTCTAGGTCGTTGTATTTGATTAAGAAATGGCGATAGCAATCGCATCCTAATCGAATAAATATTGCCAGTAGGTTTAAGTGGGTGTAATTGGTTAAATTATAATACTTTGATACTTTGATATTTTCGATAACTACCCTCACGTAGATGGTGGTTTGTCTGTCGTGTTGTGGTTAAATTAATTAGATGTGGGTCATGGGGCCGTTAAAGGGGCGAGTGGAGGCGGCTTTAGGTAGCATTTCCGCGTTTTAAGAGATAGGTTCTCTTAAGGCGTGATTAGTTAAAGAGTTCCAATACCCGTTTCTGGAGTGTGAGCTAACAATTCAGAAGCGGGATAGAACCACGTTGCCTTGATTTGCTCAAGTCATCTTTACAGTTGTATTGTTTTGAATGATTTGGAGTCTAAAAAATGAGTCATGAGGTTAAATATTGAAACCGAATCTTTTGTTATTTTTGGTAAAATCTTAGAATCAATAAGATAATTTATTTGAGGTTGTATGAATAAATTGGATTAACGTTTTATCTGGTATTCCCTGATGGTAAAGTGGTAGTTTCATGATATTAAAGAAAAACCGAGTCTGGTTTTGTTTGATTGGAAGAATATTAACAAGTGGAATCAGTTGTGGTTGTGTACCGCAATATTATGGTTGTGTTCCACAGTATTAGATTATTCTATTACTGCGGTTATGTAAGCCGCTTTAATGTATTTATTTACTGATTTATTTATTTATACTATTACTGCGGTTATGTATGCCGCTGTTAAAGTATTTATTTATTCATTTATTTTATATATTTATTTATTCTATTACTGCGGTTATGTATGCCGCTGTTAAAGTAATTATTAATTAATTAATTTATTTTATTACTGCGTTTATATATGCCTTTACTTATTTGTATATATTTATTTGATTTATTTATTGTTGCTGCGGTTATGCGTGCCGTTATTAAAGTAGTTGTTTATGGATCTATTTGGAGGTTTTAAGTTCAAGTTAATTGTCGAGTTCAAGTTAATTGTCGAGTTCAAGTTAATTGTCGAGTTCAAGTTAATTGTCGAGTTCAAGTTAATTGTTGAGTTCAAGTCAAGTTAATTGTCGAGTTCAAGTTAATTGTTGAGTTCAAGTTAATTGCTGAGTTCAAGTTAATTGTTGAGTTCAAGTTAATTGTTGAGTTCGAGTTAATTGTTGAGTTCAAGTTAATTGTTGGGTTCAAGTTAATTGATGGGTTCAAGTTAATTGATGGGTTCAAGTTAATTGATGGGTTCAAGTTAATTGATGGGTTCAAGTTAATTGATGGGTTCAAGTTATTGATGGGTTCAAGTTATTGATGGGTTCAAGTTATTGATGGGTTCAAGTTAATTGATGGGATCAAGTTAATTGTTGGGTTCAAGTTAATTGTTGGGTTCAAGTTAATTGTTGGGTTCAAGTTAATTGTTGGGTTCAAGTTAATTGTTCGGTTCAAGTTAATTCTTGGATTCAAGTTAACTGTCGAGTTATAGTTGAAGAGTTTATCTAGTTAAAGTTCACTATCGAATTAAAGTTGACTGTCGAGTTAAAAGTTGACTGTCGAGTTAAAAGTTGACTGTCGAGTTAAAAGTTGACTGTCAAGTTAAAAGTTGACTGTCGAGTTAAAAGTTGACTGTCGAGTTAAAAGTTGACTGTCGAGTTAAAAGTTGACTGTCGAGTTAAAAGTTGACTGTCGAGTTAAAAGTTGACTGTCGAGTTAAAAGTTGACTGTCGAGTTAAAAGTTGACTGTCGAGTTAAAAGTTGACTGTCGAGTTAAAAGTTGACTGTCGAGTTAATCGAGTTAAAGTTCACTGTCGAGTTAAAGTTCACTGTCGAGTTAAAGTTCGTTACCAAGTTAAAGTTCGTTACTGAGTTAGAGTCCGTTACTGAGTTAAAGTTCATTACCGAGTTAAAGTTCATTACGTACTGAATTAAAGGTAGCCGTGACTGAGGGCTAAGGTAGCCGTGACTGAAGGCTAATGTAGCCGCAACTGAGGGCTAATGTAGCCGTGACTGAGGGCTAAGGTAGCCGTGACTGAGAAGCATCCCAACACTGTGCAAGAGTGCACAAGACGCGGAACTCGAGCGCCGGACGCGGCGCTTCAGCGGCGCCTCTCTACGCATCACCTACCTGCGCGTCGCCTGTTGGTGCCAGGCGAGCCTGAGGCAGCTTCGGCTACGGGACTACTGCGCGCCATCTAACTGCGCGTCGCTTGTTGGTGTCGGGTGAGCCTGACGCAGCGCCGGCTGCGCGACTACTGCGCGCCATCTAACTGCGTGTCGCTTGTTGGTGCCGGGCGAGCCTGACGCAGCGCCGGCTGCGGGACTACTGCGCGCCATCTAACTGCGCGTCGCTTGTTGGTGCCGGGCGAGCCTGACGCAGCGCCGGCTGCGGGACTTCTGCGCGCCATCTGCTTGTGCGTCGCCTGTTGGTGCCGGGCGAGCCTGACGCAGCGCTGGCTGCGGGACTTCTGCGCGCCATCTGCTTGTGCGTCGCCTGTTGGTGCCGGGCGAGCCTGACGCAGCGCTGGCTGCGGGACTTCTACGCGCCATCTACTTGTGCGTCGCCTGTTGGTGCCGGGCGAGCACAACACTGCGGGCGAGCACAACACGCCGTGCCAGTCTTCACATCGCACATGAGAAGTGCTCTGCTAAGTACAAGCCTATATATCGGTAAGAAGTTTCCAATTATACTTTTGAAGATTCTAGTGATTTTCGTACGCGATTTATTTCATGCATTATTTTATCAAACGGGTAGACTGATAAAAAATGATGCAGGTAATTCAAGTACAGATTGCCGAGTTTTTACTGAAGATTGTGTTGCAAAAATTATATTTACATAACGACGAAGGTAGAAAATTAAATTCGAGACGTGTAGTTACTGTTTCCAAGGAAAACAAATTTGATAATGTGGCAACTGGTTATCTAATTGATCGGTTTTGTTGAGATTTTCAGTTTGTGGATAAAACCATTTTAACTAAGTACTGATTCTGATGTATTACATAGAAAAGTTGACACGTGCATACGTACCTACCGAGGATAGTTTATTTGTCTGAGTTAGTTTGTTATATCGTGAATAATATTTCAACTTACGCGGTAGTTGAATAAAGCTTTTGCTTTCGATCAAATCAGTGATAATTTCTTACATGTGTAAAAAAAGTAAGTGCTTAAAGGAAAGTGCTTTTGTTATTAGAATCATTGGTTAAAGTCAGGTTAGGCCGAGCAATTAGTTGATCGATCGTGTGGTCCAGCAAAATGACGTTAAACAGTTTTGTTAATTTTTGAGTTTTGATATCGAAGATGTCGATTACGTGATTAGTGATGAAGAGTACATTGTAGACAGACAGAACTTGTATATTTTAACTGGAGTATTACGTTTCTGTTTCTTGAAAGTTATGGTTAAATTAACGATGAGTTGCCTATGGGATTGAATTACCAACCTGACCGAATTGTTAACTTACTTTATTTTACACATACTTACATGCACACGTGCACACGCACGCTCACACACTCACACACACTCTCACTCATCCACACACACGCATTCAGCACACTAGTACATACACATCACACATATACACACCCAAGCCCAAACATTTAGTCGCAAATCTCGCAGATATGTTTGGTTCACTCTCTCGCTCACACACGCTCAAACACTCTCTTACACATACACACACACAGCACACTTGTACAAATACATCACACGTACACACACCCAAGCCCAAACATGCAGTCGAAAACCTTGCAGATATGTTTGGTACACTCTCTCACACATACACACACGCACATACAGCTCACATGTACAAAAACATCGCACATAAACGCAAAACAAGCGCAAATATGCAATAGCAAATCAGACATATTTTATTGTCTTTGGTTGTGTACCTTTTGGTGTTATTAATTCAATAAATATTATTATAAAGAAAAGGATAACAGGACGTGCAAGGTGCACGTCTGAAAGCGTTAGCTATGAGCGTTAGTGTTAATAATAATGATAATAATATAGTTTTATTTCAGATCTTGAAGTGCAAAGTGCACAAAATATAAACGTACACTGCTATGAGCGTGAGTGTAATGAAAACCTACACTGCTATGAGCGTGAGTGTAATGTAAACCTACACTGCTATGAGCGTGAGTGTAATGTAAACCTACACTGCTATGAGCGTGAGTGTAATGTAAACCTACACTGCTATGAGCGTGAGTGTAATGTAAACCTACACTGCTATGAGCGTGAGTGTAATGTAAACCTACACTGCTATGAGCGTGAGTGTACTGAAAACCTACACTGCTATGAGCGTGAGTGTACTGTAAACCTACACTGCTATGAGCGTGAGTGTACTGTAAACCTACACTGCTATGAGCGTGAGTGTAAGGTAAACCTACCCTGCTATGAGCGTAAATGTACTATAAAACTACACTGCTATGAGCATAAGTGCACTCGAAGTGCAACGTGAACGTAATACTGTTGTTATTTTTGAAGTGCAAGGTGCACAATAGTAATTGAAATAGTTCCAGTATATGTCAATGATTTCTTTACTTATTTTTGTTTTGTGGCGTTCGCGGGGACGCGAAAGTATCAGGATGGACGAATTGTTAGCTTTTTTTTATAAATAAGTTATGAATTTTAGATACCTTACAATCATTACGGAAGTTTGTATAAAAATGCTGATTATTCGAACTGTTAGATTCATGTTTAAGATTGATATTTTTGAAGGTAGTTAATTAAATCAATATTTGACTTGTTGAAAGTGAGGGCACGCCAATGGCGTGCCATCTTGAATTATTAGTATGTCAGAGATTAAGATTAAAGTCGTTATTATTTAAAGCGCCATCTAGTGACGATAGTCTTATAAGGTTTATTGACGGTAGTCTTGTGAGTTTAATGACGGTAGTTTTATAACGTTGGTATCATTGTTCAATGGGCGTTCCGTCATTGCTCCCCACTTGTTCGGTTGATAAAAACGAGACTCGCAGCGTGTGTCGAGCTCAGTCGTCTAACATTAGTTGTCGGTCGTCACCGCTAGTCATGAGCGGTCGGTTTAGCGTTATAGTGGTTATTCTGATGGTTTAATATTGTTGTGATCAAGTGATTGGTAATAGTGCTGTTGGTGTCAATCTGGTTTGGCCTTTGAATCGCAGTTATTTGGTGAGTTCGTTCTATTGTTTAATCATGTTACGTTACTGTGAATTCCCTATAGTGTTGTTGCCCATTCGTGGCTTATAGTGGTTAAAATAGACGTTGGCTAGGTTCTTCTATCATGGTGTGTGAAGAGACGGCTATGGGGAAGGTGGAGGCCGTAACTAGCCTAGGTAGTTAGCCAAGTTTAACTAAGACATGGAAATGTTGGGTTCCATGTTGGTTATCTAATTAATCCAATATAACTTTATTGTGAGTAGTTGTTTGTATTGAGATAGTTTGATTCTCGTCATTGCCGTAAGGTTAATAGTTAATTTTACCCGCTTCGTTAAGTATAAATACGTCAGATTTGACGCTAAGAATCCAGCCTCTGCCAAAGACTCATTCGGCTATTAGATGCTCCTGCGTCTAGGTCGTTGTATTTGATTAAGAAATGGCGATAGCAATCGCATCCTAATCGAATAAATATTGCCAGTAGGTTTAAGTGGGTGTAATTGGTTAAATTATAATACTTTGATACTTTGATATTTTCGATAACTACCCTCACGTAGATGGTGGTTTGTCTGTCGTGTTGTGGTTAAATTAATTAGATGTGGGTCATGGGGCCGTTAAAGGGGCGAGTGGAGGCGGCTTTAGGTAGCATTTCCGCGTTTTAAGAGATAGGTTCTCTTAAGGCGTGATTAGTTAAAGAGTTCCAATACCCGTTTCTGGAGTGTGAGCTAACACGAGGTTGGACGCACGTCAGTTTTCGCAGGCCACGCTCTCCCATGCTTAAATTCTCAATTTCATTAATTTTGTTGTAAAAATATTATTTTGTAAAATCACTAAAACTTTTTATTAGATCTTAGTTAGCATAGTACCTACTTAGTGTTTATATAGTTTTTAGTTAGTATCTTAGGTTACTATCTTATCTTGTAAACAGTTATAGTAAATAATTAAATATAGTGTTTGTTTTTATGAATAATAATTGATGATAAAAGAAATTTAATAAAGAAAATATCAGCTTTGAAGCGAAGGAATATTAGAAAACAAGTATGGTAAGTGTTTCTTTCACTTTATCTAAATACTAGCTGATTCCGCGACTTCGTCCGCGTGGATAAGGTTTAGAGTGACTTGCTACTATCCACGAGAAGTTATGTCCTTTATCTCCGAAAATATTTAGTTATTTTTTGGGTAACTTGAACCGTTTACGCAGCGCACGCAACGGAAGCCCTCAAATATGGATAATTTTCCCCGTTTTTGCAACATTTTTCACTGATGCTTCGCTCCTATTAGTCGCAGGGTGATGTTATATAGCCTAAAGCCTTCCTCGATAAATGGACTATCGAACACAAAAATAATTTTTCAATTCGAACCAGTAATTCCTGAGATTAGCGCGTTCAAACAAACAAACTCTTCAGCTTTATAATATTACTAGCTTTTGCCCCCGCGACTTCGTCCGCGTAGAATTAGATTTTGGGGTGGAATTTTCAAAAACTGTGACACACGTACTTCTTTATTTTTAACTGAAAGCTCAAATACCAACTTTGATGGAAACAGCTTGAAAAATGACGGAGTTTCATATAAACTTCCATCCCCTATTTAAACCCCTTAGGGGTGGAATTTCCAATAATCCTTTCTTAGTGTGCGCCTACGTCATAAAAGGAACCAACTGTAAAAATTTCAAGTATCTAACTTCAGTAGTTTAGGCTTTGCGTTGATATCTCAGTCAGTCAGTCAGTCAGGAGTTTGAATTTTATATATATAGAAGTATAGATAAGATGATGCCCACGACTTCGTTCGTGTGGTTTATGAAAAATCCCGTGGGAACTCTATCATTTTCCGGGATAAAAAGTATACGTTCTAGGCAATCTATCTCCACTCCAATTTTCAACCAAAACCTTCCTTTTTACGGGAAAGAGGAACACACACACACACACATACAAACTTTCGCCTTTATAATATTACTGTGATTACCTAGGATTAGAATTTTTACAAAAGGCGTGAATAAATTTTGTTGAAGAAGAATAATTATTCCAGATGTAGGTATCAATGTGAACACAGTGTAAATACATACAGTGAGGCGATAGGTTGGGAGTGTTCAAATAAAGGTCACTTGAAACCTCATCCAACTGGCAGCGACCTAAAAAAAACTCCAAGATGGCGGATTCAAGATGGCGGCCATACAAATTTCGTCGGTGTCTATCTCAGAGAGTATAAAAGATGGAAGTGTGGTTTTCTGGCAAAAGATGATCAGGATTGAGGACCCGAACGTCTATTTGATGAATAGAAAAAAAATTCAAGATGGCGGAATTGATTTTTCCATACAAAATATATGCAAAACTTTGATACGGTTCCTTTTTATTTCTGATGGTTTCTATAGAGCACATAAATTCATTCGTAGGAAAAATATGTAGAGAGCTGATGATTGAGGATTTCGGAGACAGGTGAGGAGCACGGCCAGGGTATTGAAAATAAGTGGGCGATGTTCAAACAAAAGCCACTCGAAACCTCATCCAATTTGCAGTAAGCTGGAAAAAACTCGAAGATAGCGGATTTAAGATGGCGGCCATACAAATTCTGACGGAATCTATCTCAGAGAGTATAAAAGATGAAAGAGTGGTTTTCTGGTAAAAGATGATCAGGATTGAAGACCCGAAAGTCTACTTGATGAATAGAAAAGAAATTGAAAATGGCAGAATTTATTATTCCATACAAAATATATGCAAAACTTTGATACTGTTCCTTTTTATATCTGATGGTTTCTTTAGAGCACATAAATTCATTCGTAGGAAAAATATGTAGAGAGCTGATGATTGAGGATTTCAGAGACAGGTGAGGAGCACGGCCAGGGTATTGAAGATAGGTGGGGAATGTTCAAACAAAAGCCACTTGAAACCTCATACAAAATATATGCAAAACTTTGATAGGGTTCCTTTTGGAAATTTCTGATGATTTCGTGTACAGGGCAAAAATTCATTCGGAGGAAAAATATGTAGAGAACTGATGATTGAGAATTTCGGAGACAGGTGAGGAGCACGGCCAGGGTATTGAAGATAGGTGGGGATACTCCGTAAAGAGTAACGTTTGCCTAGAACTTAGACCAACTAACTCTAGACCTCGCACCCGCTTTATTTTCTATGAAAACGCATTCTGAAAAAAATTGGGACCGACGGGGAGTACTCGAGTACTCGAGTGCTATGATTGGTTTGCGAAATGTACCGCGGTCATTTATAGAGAATAGAGATGTGACGATATCGATACTTATTTTAATAAAAAATATTTACAGCCTGCTATCAAGAATCAATAGTTAGTGTATTTTCTCTCTTTTTAATATTACCTATATAGGAAACTAGTAGGGTGCGTGGGTGCACGCCGCATGGCCCGCTAAAGTGGACCGCGGTTTTTCTGCTCACCAGGTAAACCTTCGGGTCGTGATCATCTTTTGCCAGAAAATCTTTTTTTTGTCAGCTTGCTGCAAATTGGATGAGGTTTCGTGTGGCTTTTGTTTGAACACCCCCCACCTATCTTCAATACCCTGGCCGTGCTCCTCACCCATTTCCGAAATCCTCAATCATCAGCTCTTTTCATATATTTTCCCCAAACCATCAGAAATTTTGAAAAGGAACCGTATCAAAGTCTTTCATAGTTCCCTATTCGCCATATATTTTGTATGCAAAAATAAATTCCGCCATCTTGCTTTTTTTCAGTTCATCAAGTAGACCTTCGGGTCTTAACTCCTAATAATCTTTTGCCAAAAAACCACTCTTCCATCTTTTATACTCTCTGAGATAGACACCGACGAAAGTATGGCCACCATCTTAAATCCGCCATCTTGGAGTTTTTTTCAGCTCGCTGCAAATTGGATGAGGTTTCGAGTGGCTTTTGTTTGAACACCCTCCACTTATCTTCAATACCTTGGCCATGCTCTTCACATGTCTCCAAAATCCTCAATCCTCAGGTCTCTACATATTTTTCATACGAATGAATTTATGTGCTCTATAGAAACCATAAGGAACCGTATCAAAGTTTTGCATAGATTTTGTATGGAAAAATCAATTCCACCATCTTGAATTTTTTTTCTATTCATCAAGTAGACCTTCGGGTCCTCAATCCTGATCATCTTTTGCCAGAAAACCACTCTTCCATATTTTATACTCTCTGAGATAGACACCGACGAAATTTGTATGGCCGCCATCTTGAATCCGCCATCTTGGAGTTTTTTTGAGCTCGCTGCAAATTGGATGAAGTTTCGAGTGGCTTTTGTTTGAACACCCCCCACCTATCTTCAATACCCTGGCCGTGCTCCTCACCTGTCTCCGAAATCCTCAATCATCAGCTCTCTACATACTTTTCCTACGAATAAATTTATGTGCTCTATAGAAACCATCAGAAATAAAAAGGAACCGTATCAAAGTTTTGCATATATTTTGTATGGAAAAATCAATTCCACCATCCTGAATTTTTTTTTCTATTCATCAAGTAGACTTTCGGGTCTTCAATCCTGATCATCTTTTGCCAGAAAACCACTGTTCCATGTTTTATGCTCTCTGAGATAGACACCAACGAAATTTGTATGGCCGCCATCTTGGAGTTTTTTTTCAGCTCTCTGCCAGTTGGATGAGGTTTTGAGTGACTTTTGTTTGAACAACCCCTACCTATCTTCAATATCCGGGCCGTGCTCCTCACCCATCTCCAAAATCCTCAATCATCAGCTCTCTTCATGTTTTTGCTCCGAATGAATTTTTGTCCTCTATACGTAACCATGAGTGAAAAAAAATTTTGAGAGAAATTTTGATGAGAGGTGATCAATGAGTCAGTCAGTCAGTCAGTGAGTCAGCACGAGTAGCTCTATGTATATTAATTATTGTAAAAATCCAAATTTACAAGATTCATTTTCATTCATAATAGAATACACTATAAATATAAGCCTTAATAGCCCAACGGTTAAAGGTTCGGACTGAAAACTGAAAGGTTGCAGGTGCAAACCCCACCCGTTGCGCCATTGTTGTACCCACACCTAGAACAAGCTTTCCGTTTATTTGGGGAGGACAGGAGGATATTAGTCCACATCAGCTTGGCTAATATTCTTTTTTAAAAAAAGAAACACACCTTATAAAGTCCGTTTCATGACGGTCAAGACGGGTAATCACCCGGGTTAAAACCCATTCGTGGGCTTAATCTGGGTGATTACTGATTTACCCATCTCTAAACAGGGCTTATTTTGAAATCCAGGACACACCTGATAATAAAACCTTCCTACTCCTTCCTTTCTAAAGCCCTCAAAGTTAGAATTTCAGATGCTTACACTATATAATTTTTACAAGAACAACGTGAGTCAGTAATTTACAAGTGTAAAATTTCAATGCCTAAAAGTTAAAAGCTCCGAGTAGTAAGTAGGTACATACTACATACGTATAATTTGGTCTATAACAATTTTAAACAATATCTGTCAAGTTGAACTAGGTACCCACTGTAGTTTCATATACTGTGACCAGGAGTGCTGATACGGGGTCATTGCCCTGTCGCTACATTCGATGCTGCCCGCCGCGTATTTAAAACGCGTACACGAGATTTTGAAGCGGCATGATAGCCCGCAAATACCTAAAGTTCCGCAACAAGCCAGCCTTAACTCCCATTTTGGCATAGCCATTGAGTATATAAATCACTCTTATAACTGAATCTCTTGTACACTTTTTAATTTTTACTATCTCTATGTTTAAGGATAAAAAGAAGCACTCATAAAAAATCAGGATCATACCTACTCAAAGAGAAATGTATTTCCGCAGAGATATAAAGAGTGCGACTTGTTTAAAAATAAACTTCTATACAGTTTAGAAATCTCCAGTACGAGTACAACAAAATGAAACCGTAACTGCGAAGATTTTATATGTTCTTATTCTCACAATTTTTGCTTTCGTGTGTAGAGTAACAATGATAAAACAGGGCAGGTTATTTGCGCCAACATAATTGGTCGGAGGGAGTTCTTAGCGAATTTTCTTAACGACTTGGTATTTTCTTGCGTGAAACTCCGACATCGTAAGATGGGATTTAGTTAATTGCAAAAAATCTTCACGTCCTGAGGAGGGTCGCTGCTTTGATTAATGTTTTACAGCTGGTGTACGCGGTGTCGTACATGGCGGCATTTTATGCTGTTCCTTTTTGTCAGCTTTGGGATTATTGGTGCAAAGGAAAGTGGAATAATCCTTACTAATCCTAATTCCTATTATCCTATTATTTTAACATTATAAATGCGAAAGTTTGGATGTTTGTTACTCAATCACGCCACAACAGTCGTTATCGGTTTAGTCAAACCGATTTGGCTGTAATTTGACCCAGAGATAGATTATAATCTCGAATAACTCATAGGCTACTTTTTATCCAGGAAAATTAAAGAGTTCCCGCGGGATAAAAAAACCTTAATCCACGCGGACGAAGTCGCGGGCATCATCTAATTTTATAAATGCAAAAGAGTGTGTTTGTTTGTTTGTACGGTGGTTTGTTGGTTTATGAAATGTAGTAAGCTAATACCGCTTTTTAAATCGGGCAGCAAAAGTGACCCGAATAACTACAGGCCAATTTCAATTTTGCCAACTCTCAGCAAGATATTCGAAAAAATAATGCTCAATCAACTGCTTTTACACTTTAATTTAAATAAACTCCTACACACTGAGCAGTATGGTTTTACAAAGGGTCGATCAACAACCGATGCAGCCGCAAGGCTATTACAACACATATTCGATGCGTGGGAGAACTCACAGAATGCCATTGGTATTTTCTGTGATTTGTCAAAGGCATTCGACTGCGTTGATCACGAGACTCTTTTGCTTAAACTGAGCCACTATGGCATTAAAGATTTTGCACTTAGTCTCATTGCGTCTTATCTCAGCAACCGAGTCCAAAGAGTATGTGTCAATGATGTAAAATCATCCGGATCAGCCTCAGTAATGGGTGTACCCCAGGGTTCTATTCTAGGTCCATTCATGTTTTTGGTCTACATAAATGATTTACCACATTTTGTCCAAAATACTTGCGATATTGTACTATTTGCTGATGATACGTCTTTAATTTTTAAAGTCGATAGGATGAAAGACAATTTTGACGATGTAAATAATGCATTATCTCAAGTTTCTGAATGGTTTACGGCAAATAATCTCCTTTTAAATGCTAAAAAAACAAAGTGTGTTGAGTTTTTATTACCTAACATGAAAACTGTCAGTAAAAATTTAAAAATAAATAATGAACCTTTGAAAACTGAGGACTCCACAGTGTTTTTGGGGTTAACCCTGGATTCAAAGCTACAATGGGGCACCCATATAGCAACGCTTGCTGGCAAACTTAGCTCTGCTGCTTACGCTGTTAGGAAGATTCGACAGTTGACTGACATAGAAACTGCAAAAATTGTTTATTTTGCATATTTCCATAGTATTATGTCATACGGAATCTTACTATGGGGTAAGGCAGCCGATATTGGAAAAATTTTTATTTTGCAGAAGAGGGCAATCCGCGCAATCTATAATTTGAGGCCGCGGGATTCCCTTCGAGAAAGATTTAAAGAGATAGGCATTCTTACAGTAGCTTCGCAATATATTTATAACAACATAATGTTTGTCAGACAAAACATTTTGAGTTACAAAAAAAAGAGTGATTTGTCCGATAGACCAAGTAGAAATCCAAATAGGCTCATGTTTCCTGGGCTGCGCCTCAAGAGGGTCCAAAAGACATTTGTGAGAATGGGCGTGACGTTTTACAATAAAATTCCACAGTCAATCTTAGACTTGCCTCTACACAAGTTTAAGAAATCAATTAAATCTGCTCTCATGAAAAAAGCATATTATACAATTGAAGACTATGTAAATGATAAAAAAGCGTGGATATAATTCGCTCCAGTGATTCATAAGACAGTAATAACTATCCTGTGTAACATGATTTTATTGTATTCTGTTCCACGGTGTTTCCACTTTATTTGTCTCAGTCATGTCTTAAAATGAGTAGTTTAATATTAGTATTCAATTCGATGCCTTAACATGGGTAGCCTAAGTATGTCATGCTCTCTTTAAAGTTTCTGTGGTGGTGTCGTGTGGTGCGGGTTGTTACGTTCCCTCAAATATGGTTGAGCGAAGCAATGGCTGGATCATGCGTCATGCTCGTGAACGGGTGCCACCAACGGGAATGGGTCTGCTTTTGCCTGCCTGTGTTAACATGTATTGAATTGTATTTATTTGTATTTGTATTGTATTTATTTTTACTTGTATTGTACTCAGGAAAATTCATCGTGGAAGCACTGAATACATAGCATAGTTTCAATAACAATTGTAAATTTTTATTTTTTTGAAAAGAGCAACCGCCGAGTTTCTTGCTGGCTCTTCTCGGCAGGAAAGGCATTCCGAACCAGTGGTAGATTCATTGACGATTCAAAAGTGCTTGTAAAAGTTTATTTGAATAAAAAATATTTCTATTTCTATTTCTATTTCTATTGGTTTGTCCTTCAATCAAGCAGCAACGGATTGACGTATTTTTTTGCATGGGTATAGTTCAGAACCTGGAGAGTGATATAAGCTACTTTTTAAATTAAAAATTAAAGAACCTCCGCGGGATTTTAAAAACTAAATCCACGCGGACGAAGTCGCGGGCATCAGCTAGTATATCATGGGTGATAACTAGTTTAATACTAGTTATCACCCATGATTGTTGATGCTGAGAGTAGTGATAGCCTAGTGGTTATGACTGTGGTCTCCTGTGGGTGGCCGAAAGTTCAATCCGGGGCAACCTCTGATTTTTCTAAAGGAATTTAATTATATCACACACTTCAATGGTGAAGGAAAAGATTGCGAGTAAACCTGCATGCCTGAGAGTTCTCCATAACTTTTTTTTTTTGGGATCTGTTTAATTTTCTGGGATCAAAAGTGACCTGTAATTATTATAAGCTGTACAGAATTATTTTAATGCTCGGTTCTGGCGGTTAGACTGTGAAAATGTTATGTCGTATAATATATTGCCTCCAAGTTTTATTATTCACGCAGGAACATAAATATTTTCCTACCATGCGTCAAGGAAATGTTCCGTATAATATCGTTCACTCTTGAGACATTATTCTCTTTGAAGGGAAACGGTGTTATTTCTAGTAAAAAAATATCAAATGGTTCAATAACCAAAGCTCAGGCTGAAATATCTTTTAATAAAAGCTTACCAGCTGTGATCCACCAAACATCCTCCCGTATATAATTCCCCAGCATAAATTCCACAGCCTCACTCCACAGAGCCTCTGGAATATCTTCTATTACGAACGCCAGAGTCTTTCCATCTTCAGCGATTCTCTCGAAACTGCCCCAAATCTTGGGATATACGCGCGAAGTCATTCTTTTATATTGGGAACCCGCACGAAGCTTTTAAGCGTTTAAATTTGAAAAGCACTCGCACTGTAGTAAAAGGATAAATTGAAACTGAAGTGTCTTTATAATGTGGATTTGTAGGAATCTATGTATGTTTGTTTGTATAGACTTATATCATTTATAGCTCGTAAAGTATCTTATTTCTCGATATACAAGGTGATTCATAAAAAAGTTATGAACTACTAGATGATGCACGCGACTTCATCCGAGTGGATTAAAGTTTTTTTGATTCCCGTGGGAACTTTTTAATTGTCCGGGATAAAATGTAGCACACGCACACACACACACCCATACAAACTTTCGCCTTTGTAATATATTAGTGTAATATTTGTTTATTCCTCACTTAATATACCTATGTTTGCTTAAGCTGAAACAAAATATTCTAATAGCTTTTGCGAATTCATCCGAGTAAATCACATGCCGCGGAAACTCTTTGTTTTCTCGGGATAAAAGTAACCTAAGTTTATTGTCTAGGTCTGTAATTCGCATTTTAATATAAGTATACTCGTGTGAAACATTTCGCATAAGTATTATACTTTAATAAAACTTAAACTACTTTACTTATGCTTAAAAAAAATTAAAACACCTGTATATCAAGAAATACAAAAAGGTCAATGCAAAGTATATTGTTATCCTTGTTATTAATCCTCGGATAGGATTGTGGTTATATCAGAATACAGTACTATTGTGTTACAGATTCACACTTGTATCTGTTAGTAGGTACCTTTGTTTAGCTTTTATGTTATTAAACATTGGCTTAAGATTTTCGCGAATGTGGCTTTACTTTACTTACCGGCTCTTTCCGTTGAAATTGGTGTCTAATTTTTCAACCACAGTTTGAACCACCTGATTTTTATCAGGCTTAGAGATTGGATCTGGGTATGGATATTTATGTGAGAACATTCGAGTCTGCACATTTTTTCCTGATTAATATTGAAAACATGGAATATGATTTAAACCTTTATTATGGAATCCGGGATACAGTCATCTTAGGAGTGTCTTACACAACGAATAATTAATTACGATATTAACAAATAATTGTTTTGACGAATCGATAGCCCTTTCATTGTTTATTCCGGATGTTCACGCCCGGTTAACGTTGTTTAGGTTCAGTGTGCGGATGCTGGAGCAGACGTGCGCGGCTTTGGAAAAACGGCGTGTGGCGGCGCTACTTGTGTGCGGAGGCGGGCCGGCCGCCGCCGCCATGGTCTCCACGGCATCCCGCGCCGGCGTCCCCGTGCTGCGCGCTTCGCCCTCCCATCTGCATCTGTCCTACACCATTGCTAACGTGAGTACCTACCCATCATTATCATCATCATCATCAACACCTGCACCTACGTAGCGGTGCACGAATCTGCACCGCTACGTAGTCGAAATTCCATGATCCCGCACCAAGCGCTTCGCTTCCTCGTTCCTAATACGCACCGCAAAAATTTGAAACACCCTTCCGGCTTCCGTTTTTCCAAATAACTATAATGTCTTTAAATCAAGAGTGAATAGGCATCTTCTAGGCAAGCGCGTACCATCTTAGGCTGCATCTTCACTTACCATCAGGTGAGATCGCAGACAAGCGCTAGTCTATATATTAAAAAAAAAACATCTCAAACAATGTCCACTGCTGGACGTATAAATGATCGCCATAGACCAAGAGTTTTGCAAACTATGCTCTGTGACAGTTTTGTTTAATTCTTATTATTTTAACGGACTTTTATAGGTGACCTATTTGAGCTCCATCGGTACCCACCAATTACAAAATAACAATACATTAAATCAACTACCTATATATAAGACTATATCAAATTGAGAGATCACTAACATCTGCATACATTACAACTACACAGCCAAATTGTTTAAAGGTTAACTAAAAATAGAGTTAAAAATAGAGTTCTAGTTCTGGCGGAGACAATTTAGTAATTTATAATTTCCGAAATGTCTCTGGTCTAGGTCTGGTCTGATGTAGTGGGAGGCTTTGGCCGTGGATAGTCACCACACTACCTTCAAATACGTGACACCAAGCAATTTATCGTAACGGTACTATTAGTGTATAGAAAGCGATTAGGAGTTCAAATAAAAACTTTCCTCATCATGTTTTCCTTCACCACCAATTGCTATGTGAATGTTCAAGAGAAGTTTACAAGTGCCTACCTAGGATTCAAACCCTGGACCTCCGAAAGGAGGCAAACGTCTAAACCAATAGGCTATTACTTAGTTGGCTTTTAATAAAAAAATAAACATACATGCATATTTCAGCTTAGTCTCTTAATAAATTTTGCTGACGTAAGTTAGCGAGACGAGTTCGAAGACCCTTCAGACATCTAGATGATCTTATTAAGACTTAGAAAAGAATTGCTTTGTCAGGGCATCATAATAGGCATTAAAAATCAACTACGATAAAACCCACTATTGTGAAAATTCAACACAGCTTTCATTTTTAACTAAAAGAATTTTCTTGGGTTCAGTAACTACTATTAATAACGTCAAATGTTTTCTTCGTCCACTTTGATTAATAGATTTATTTTAATTCATAAGAACATAATATTTGCTACGTGATAAGCCACGAAACTGTTTTGATATCAATCAAAAACTACCAATCAAGCAATAAACGTTAAAAGCATCGCATGCATAATCTTTTGATCTTTTTTCTATACCGAAAACGTTTTCATTCCGACAAACTCGAATTTTCATTCGACAGATACTCGTGCATTTGAGGAATTTGTGTCCAACAAAATGATATTTTGTGAAATTCTTTTTTACTTCTCTGGGTGGTGATGGTTGGAAGTCATTTCTGTACAGATCATCATCACCATCATCATTTCAGCCTGCAAACGTGCACTGCTGAACATAGGCCTTTCCCAAATAGCGCCACCACACCCAATCCTCAGCCCTTCTCAACCAGCCACTTCCCGCCATTCTCTTTATGTCGTCGGTCCATCTTGCTGGAGGGCGCCCTACACTATACTTGCTTGTCCGCAGTCTCCACTCCACTCAACTTTCCGGCTCCAGATACCTCCATTAATTCTTCGCGAAGCGAATGATTTCAGCTGCTCTCGCGATTCCAATTCACTCCAGATGTTAAGAAGCCAGGACTTTTTTCTGCGACCAATACATTTTCTTGCAACATCTTTTTCCATCATGATGAGTTGTAGGAGCTCTTTTCTGATAAGAACCGCTAAGGTGTGGAACACTCTTCCAGCATCCGCCTTCAAGGCAAGAGTGAATAGACATTTTCTAGGCAAGCGCGCTCCAACCTAGACCTCATCAGTGCTATCTAATATTGATTGTCGTCAAGCGCAAACCTATTTTGGAAAAAAAATCTCTTATGTGCCTCAGATAAGTGACTTTTTACATCTTGAAAGTGAGCAAAAGTTCGCGTTTTTGTCACATTGCAGTACTTCTTGATTCTTGCCTTTGTGAGTCTAGCTGCAGAACTTCCTCATTCTTGGCTCTGTGAGTCCAGGTAATGGCAAGCATTCGCCTATATGCCCATATCCCTAAAGTTCAAATTCGTTGAACTTATGCAATCAGACTTTTTTTATTGATTGTTGGATAGAACAACATTCCTGTCGTGTGGTGGTAATTTATTATACCTTTCTACGTTCTGACATCACAATTGCTTCTGATTTCGTACACGTATATAAGTTCGCTATTGTATGTAATAAATTGCTATTGGATTTTGTTCTGACAGTCGCCTCATTCTAGTGTAGGCAAAAGTAGCAAGTAATTCCTATGGAAAGGCGTAATAAAAATGTGATAATAATGAATATGCATACATAAACCTGTCTGTAGAGAAAATACTTTATGTAAAAATTCGTGATGAATATAAAAATAATCTTTTATACTTGCTCATGCCCCGTTCGAGCAAGGAATTGATCTAAACTTTATCAACCGATATAGATCTCTTGCATAGATTTCCATTTCTCGTCCTAGCGCCTCATGTATCCAGTGGCCCCTTCCGACTCATCTGATATCGTCGGTCCATCTTATGAGATTAGCGTAGTGTTATAATCACTTTAACTGCCCAACTCTTAAAGTATTTAATAGGAAATTAGAAACTTTGGACTAGTAAAACAATTTTATTTATTCTTTATTGCACTACAAACAGAAAAAGTAAACTTAACAAAATATATTATGTCAGTACAAAAAGGCGGTCTTATCCTTAAAAATGAAAGCTAAAAAAGCGATCAAGAGATCAGACAATTTTAAGGCTAAGAAAATAATATGAGTTATTTGGGTGCATTGGCAATTTGGGCGGATTTTATCGCATTTCTCTCAACTGTAATAAGATATTCTACGTTCATATTTTTCATCCACCAAAGGTTCTAACCGCGTCACAGCGAAATGATGGTCATTTATAATCCACTTTGGGAACGATTACAACGCGACGTGAACTAATAATGGCGTCCCTGCAGTAAAAACTTTTCATATTTCCTCAGGAATTGCTGCCTCTGGAGATACGATTGGAGATAACCGCAAGAGAAACATTACACGCACTCAGGTTTGTCTTAATCTTAGTTAAGTACCTATATTATTCACAAAAACTTAATAACCACAACTAAAGCTCACGCACCCTCGTGAATTGCAAGAACTATGTAACTTGTGTAAAAATAAAAATTTGCTAAAACATTTATAAGGCGCTTTTTATATGCAATCTAAGCTTGCGTTTATCAACAGTGGTCCTCAATAGAATGTAACGATGTAGTTTGAACCATATACCTATGCAAAGATGTTTATTTAAGCTAACCTAACTTCCATGCTTTGAAGTTATCTTCAAATATAATATGTGGAAAATAACTGTGCCAAAGGTGAAAACCGCAAGCAAAGTAATAATAATACTTACTAAAGCAAAAGCCTTAGTTGGACCAAATTTATTGCATTTACGATAGAGAATCGTAACAGTTACCTTGTCCTATAGTAATATTTTATTTCATATAGAAGGGACACATTGGTATAATAAAACAAACCCTATATGCGAACGTTTCATTCAGCAGAGCCACCCTCCTGCACACACATTGGCATACATTTACTTTGCTCGCTGAGGAGGATATATACACAACGCTATCTCTAAGGAAGGATCTGTCTTCAATTCTCACCACTCAACCGCTTAATCCTAAATGGCTTTCGCTTCCATCGAAATATACTCGCCGCGCTCTTTTCAGGTAACTCTCTTAATCTCGCGGCCTTTATTGTTGAAAAATAAATAAAACCAGCCAGCACGAGTCAGATTAGCGCACCGAAGACGCCGTAATTTTTCTTACAAAACTTTGAATATAATAGGGTGAATGGTATTTTAAATCTGATACTGAAACAGATTCAGAGCCCTGAAAAGGACCTGACTTGGATCTAACATGGTAGAGTCTTGACTTGTTATAAAAGCTACAGATATACGTTTTAACAATTTTACTATGAATTAATAATTCGTTAAATGTGTATCTTGTAATTCTATAAGACCAAGTTGGTGTAAAAGATACAGATGACTCGTTAACCACAAATAGAATATACTAAATAATCATGTGTTTATTTCTCATCAGGAAATACCTAATATAAATTTTGTTTTACAGACGCCTTGCTGAAGTATCCAGGTTAACCCGGGGTGTCATTGTTTTGATTTGTGATATACATTATGCTAAAAATGTAATGGACGAAGCAAAACGCCTAAACATGCTCGAGGGACATTTTTTCTGGCTATGGATTGACGCTTCTAGCGAGTTTGATGTCTTCCATAATATCGTCAACCGCACACATTTTACAGAAGTGAATGATCAAGACCTAAATAGTTTTAGGAATAAGGATAATGCAATAAAATATGATATCGAAGACTTTGAGCGCAGGAAACGAAATGATGCAGACAATAATTCGATAGAGAAGGGAAATCTTCTTAATATAACAAGAAAGTTAAATCAGTTTATCAACAAAAATATTAGCAAAGAAAATCAAACTTCTGTGAAAAATAGTTCGATAAATAATTTTCGTAATTATGATAGAAAAATGAATAAATTTGAAACGCACATAAATAATAAATTATTATATGTAAATTTTAGTCGTTTGTTTAATCGTAGTCAGAATATTAGTGAACAAAATATAAGGAATTATAATGTAAATAATAAAGGCGTTGAAACTTCTAAAATCGAAAACAATTCAATTGGGAAGGAAAATAAATCTTCTCTTGATAGAAATAATAGTAGACGTACTAGTTCTAGTAAACTAAAAAATGAATCTTTTAATAAATATGTAAATAGTTTAAGTGTAAATGAATTGTATGAAAGCAAAGATAGTTTAATGGAAGAAAGAATTGTAAGTAGTACGGATAACGAAGACTTAAAAGATAACTTATTATTTTCAAGTGATATTAGTGATTTCATGATGAATCCCACGGTGCATACTCCTACGTTGAATAAAATTAGAGATAAAATTGAGGATCGCTTAGATCGGCTAATGATGAACCAAGACGATGAACCGATAAGCAATGTAAAACGTAACGTTTCAACCATATTCAATTCTCTGCCTATTGGGCTATTGGCGATATACCCTCAGCCTATGAAAATTGGTAAGTGTTTTCGTAAAATATTGCCCGTCTGAAGGGGTCACTCGCCCCAGCTAATACGTAGTCTATTAACAAATCATAGCTTGCTTTTTCTCGCACTTTGAAGGAAATTCACATTATTATGTTACTAGACGTGTGCTAGCAACCACTATCGATAGCAAAAAATTTCGCTACTGAGATTCAGAGCTACTGTTGCATTGCATCACACTCCAATTCACGACAATGAATTCACATAGTTTGCAATTCCATGCCACATGCCACATGCTATCCGCGTCTAGCTTTTGGTCGGTGCGTCATGTGAATCCATTATTATTAGTGACCCTTTTGCGCAGAACGTTAGTGTTTCAATTACTCATTTTATTTTTATTTTCATAGTTATTTGCTCATTGGAAACTGTGATGATTTCCTACACCTGCATCTGTTACAGATGATACGTTTGCCCGCGCCGCAGTTCGGATCATGGTGGGTGCTCTACGTCGGGTGTTGAGAGCTTGTGATGCTTGGTCAGCGCAAGCACAATTTTTTAGTGATGCGGCATCATCGTGCTGGGATGAGCCTAGTGACGCTGCTTCCGACTTTTCTATGGAATTCGTAAGGTAATAATAAATATTTAAAAAAAAATACTGCGAAATTCAAATCACAGCTAAGCCGGGCGACAGCTCTTTTTTAGCTCATATTGATTAGTAAAGTTCACACGTCATCAACATTTATTTCAACTTGTCTATTGATTTGCGATAAGCTTCTTTTCTATTCTCGTACTTCTTATGAATTCTATCTCATCAACTTGACACATTTTGTTACCAATCGATACAATTATTTAACGTTTCCCATGTCAATCTTCAAAACTTTTTATGATAAGCAGCCAGTTAATGACCTTACGATAATAAGTCATGGTATTTTCGTGAAAATGTGATGTCGGATACCGCCATGACTGATTACGTTCGCCGTGATGGATCTTTTTTGTGTCAACGTTTTTTTATTATAATGGTATTTTTTATACAAAACGACGTTTCATATTGGAAATAGTTGCCTAATTGGAAAAAGTCCATTTCTCAACGTTATAATATTGTACCAGAATATACTTGTAAATAATTTATTTTTACACCATGAGTTGTGTGGTGTGATCGAAGGCAAGCAGTACTCTATTGTAATATTAAAAAAAGGTTCACTGATTCACTAGATCTACTCTCTATTTAGACTTTAGTGAACCCAAGTTCAGATAAATTATAAGTCGACCTAGTGACGGAGTCTGTCAAAGCTGCGCTCTCCAGTGCGATTCTTATCTTACATAAGCAGCGAGACATTTCTTTAAGCAAAGTACATGGCTCATCATAGGCTCAGGGTCACTCAGCGGCGATAGTGAGAGCTATGCTCAGAGTATCCTTGATGGTTCGGAATTCCTTATCCCTTAAAGAATATTCTTTAAGGGATAAGGAACAAGGACGAAGGATGAAGGATATCCTTCAAATCAGAAATAAGGATACGCGTACATAGGTGAACTAAAGCCACGCAAACAACAACCTACAAAAAACAAACTACGATACGCGACGACGTCTCATAGTTCAACGAGTCACGAAATTGAAGTGGGAATGGGAGGGGCATGGTTCGAAGAGTTGGTGGTCATTGGGGTCTCGAGTCCTTGGAGTGACGACCCCGCACGGGGAAGCGCTGTGTAAGCAGACCTTCCGTTAAGTGGACCGAGGATTTGCTGACCTGTGGAAGTCCATGCAAGACACCTTTGTTCAATATTGGACGTTTATCCGTTATTCAAGAAGAGGATATGGCTCATCAACATCAGTTGAAACTTATTTTCCCAAGTTCCGCCACATTTAAAACAAAGGCAATATACACTAGGGAATAGAATGGAACAAGCGTGGAGCATCATCATAAAAGCAAATTGACTAGCGAGTCCGACAACGGCTCGAGATTACTTTTACGTCCCTCTATCTAAAAGGCGAAGGTTGGTCGGTTTATATCAGAGACAGTATTAAGCCGGTTTCAAATGGCTTGCGATTTAATACAACTTGAATTCTTTGTTATTTGATTCATTCCTCTTTTACGCTTTTATCTCAAAAGTTTCTTTGATATTTTACTCGTATTTTACTTGAATGTAAGGCGGGGTTTAGTTGCCACATGTTATTGTCAGATATCTGTGTAAACAAGGATTATATTCTTATATTTAAACTAGCGGGCTGCTCCGGCTTCACACGGGTATAAAATATATAGCCTATGTCATTCACTGTTAATGGATGTTATTATACATAGAAACCTTCCTCTTCAATCACTCTATCTATTGATCTATCACTCTATCAATGGCTGGGTCATGCGTCATGCTCGTGAACGGGTGCCACCAACGGGAATGGGTCTGCTTTTGCCTGCCTGTGTTGACATGTATTGAATTGTATTTATTTGTATTTTTATTGTATTTATTTTTACTTGTATTGTACTTAGGAAAATTCATCGTGGAAGCACTGAATACATAGCATAGTTTCAATAACAATTGTACAATTGTAAAATTTTTTTTTTTTTTTTGAAAAGAGCAACCGCCGAGTTTCTTGCTGGCTCTTCTCGGCAGGAAAGGCATTCCGAACCAGTGGTAGATTCATTGACGATTCAAAAGTGCTTGTAAAAAGTTTATTTGAATAAAAAATATTTCTATTCTATTCTATTCTATTCTATTAAAAAAACCGCATCAAAATCCATTGCGTAGTTTTAAAGATTTAAGCGTACATAGGGACAAAGAAAGCGACTTTATTTTATACTATGTAGTGAAGAGCAAAGGGAACTATGGTATGAATATTACGTTAACAATTTAATTTTGAAAAAATATACATTATTATGAAAAAGTATTATAAATAACTAGCTTTTGACCACGACTTCGTCCACGTGGAGTAAGGTTTCTAAAAATCTCGTAGGAACCCTCTGCTTTTCTGGGATAAAATGTCGCCTAAATCATTTTATAAGTCCTTAACAAAAGTCCATACCCATGCAAATATATATACCCAAGGACAAACTAATAAACAAACATACTTTCGCATTTATAATACTAGTAAGGATATTAGATGTTATTATTACAATCTGCTCTAAATACGGGCTGCTCATAAACAGCTTTCTCAACGTATTACACTTTGTATATACTTTAGCTTTATGTAAAGTACAACCAACATAGAAGTAAAGTACAGTTTGGAAAGTGATGCATGCAAACCTTGATCGTGTGCAACCCCAGCAAACAAGTCGCCTAGTGATATTCAAATTTCTACATAAATTTCAGCTTATACCTTGTATGTAGGTATCCATAGAATTAACTGTAATCCCACACGTCGTTTGAACACAGCTTTATACTATAAAATCGTCTTCGTGGACACTGCATTTTCATCCTTGTAACTTTTGAAGAAAATCGAGGAAGTTTGCCTGTTTTTGTGAAAGGTGATTCAAATTTTGTGCTGAAGAAAAGAATTTTTCAGTCCAAAATCCAATTTCAAAGTAATACATATATTATAAATACGTAATGCGTTTGTTTGTCTCTTAGTTTGCTACGCTTTTTAACCGACTTCCAAAAAGGAGGAGGTTATCAATTCGGCCGGTATCTTTTTTTTTTTTTTTTTTTTTTTTTTCTATGTATGCCCACCGATTACTCCGAGGTTTCTGGACCGATTCACGAGATTTTTTTTTTAATCGAGAGAGGAAGCTCGCGAAATGGTCCCATAATTTTTTTTACCTTCAACTCTTCAAGCCTGATGCTGCAGGGGTATGTCCCCCCTAAATTATGGGACCTTAGGAACCGTCGTTTACGAATTGGTATGCTTGGCCTAAGCATATACTAGATCATAGAGCTCCAGGTCCTACTCCTCGATCCTGATGCTGTAGGGTACTGCCCACCTAAATTATAGAGATTTAGGAACTGCTAATCATGAATTGTTATTGTATGTAATAAGCATATACTACACCATCGAGGTCTAGGTTCTAGCTCCTGAATCCTGATGCTGCAGGGCACTGCCCACTTAAACTATGAGGATTTAGGAATTTTCGCTTGCGAATTGATATTGTTAGTATCAAGCATATTCTACATCGTGGAACTCAAGGCCCTAGCTCTTCAATACTGATGCTGCAGGGGTACTGCTTACCTAAACTGTGAGGATTTAGGAACTGTCGTTTACGAATTGATATTGTTGGTACCGAGCATATACTACATCATAATGCTCAAGGTTCTAGCTCCTCAACCCTGATGCTGCAGAGTTGGAGGAATTACGAACTGACGCTTTCACCATTTCGCTTTATTGTTGGTACCAACCATGGACTAAATCATGGAGCTCCTAGTCCTAACTCTTGTGTATTGTTAATAAGTACTGTAGGTACCAAGTATATAACTACATTAGTACCGTAGCGTTGGAGGGAGGGGAGAAAGAGAGCAGGAAACCTACACTAAAAAGCTTAAAATAAAAATTCTTTTCAAAAAACCGACTTCAAACGCCACTACAAAGTATAAAAATAATTTTATTTTGTACACGTTTGTTGAAGTCGGGCGGGCTTAACTAGAAACGATGAAATCGATGCGCGACGCTTATCTTATGGTGACATATAAAAGACACGCTTATTGAAATCGGGCGAGCATCGCGTATCGGATTCATCGTTTCTATTTAAGCCCGCCCGACTTCAACAAACGTGTACAAAATAAAATTATTTTTATACTTTGTAGTGGCGTTTGAAGTCGGTTTTTTGAAAAGAATTTTTATGTGCATAAACTGCTGAACCATTTTTAATAGATATAGAGATAGATTGGAATTTGAAGAAGAACATACAAACAAACCGCTAAACAAACACACTTTCACATTTATAACAGTAAAGATAAAGATTCACTTATTGTTATTCAAGCTCGGTTGAAGTACATACCTACACAAACCGTAGAACTTAGTTAAATGAACAAGTTTCAATAAAATTATATCCAACTTGCAGATTTCATGTTTTGTCCGACCACAAAACATTATGAGACTTGTTTTCCCGTCCCACATTATATAAAATATGCAAAAGGGTTGCTTGTACCGGAGAGAACTTTAACTCTGTTACATTTACCGAGCAAAGCGTCATACAATAGTTACTATGCGGCTGGTGGAACGTAATTGTTGGATATGGAAGTCGAATTATGAATATTAAATAAGGTTCCATACGTATTTAAATCTATGAAATTACTGCGACTATGTCGGCGTATTTTATTCATAATAAAAAATAAAAAGCATTTCGCAAGAACCATCTTCAATGAAAACCTACTTATTTATTTAAACGTTAAACCTGCGAATTCGCTGAAGAGAGCATGTTACGAGCCCAATTTTATTTATAAAAATAAGTATCTGATGATATCTCTTAATATGAATGAAAAACTTATTTTTAGAAAAATATTATTCACTAGCTTTTGCTTGCGACTTCTTCCGCATAGCTTTAGATTTTTAAATATCCCACGGGAACTAATTTTATTTTAAAAATATAGTGGAAAAGTTTTTTATTCAAAATACAAACTTGTACAAAGTGCTTTTTAATTGGCAAGTGAATCTGCAACTAGTTTGGAATGCTGTTCCGATTGAATAACTCTTTCTCTTTTGAAGATCAATAAAAGTATAAAGTCGTGAGTATATACGCCTGCAGTGTAATATTAGAAAATAATTTTTATATCCAATGAATTATGATTTTATTTGGGTCATAAATATTTCAAATAAATTTTATGTTCATCTGAATTCCGATGGTGTTCAAATTCTCGCAATATTTTCAGCTAAAAGCGTTAGGGTTCGTTGATAAAAGGTTTTATCGTTAGACGGCATTGAAACATTTTTGTACGGTTCAGGGTTTAATGTCTCGGTGACATGTAACTAATTGAGTCTTTTATCCGAAATGGCAGTTAAATTACTTTCGACAAAAGTTTTCTCGCTTGTTTTAAACTAGCTTTCACTTTGACTTCGACTTCAATAATTTGAGGCTCTGGTGTTACTTTTCTCAAGTTAAGGTAAACTGCGTAATTTGAATTTTATGAACGGGTCAAAACAGGAGCTTTTCCAAAAGTTAATTACGATAATAAGATAACTTGAAAGTTAACCTTTTTTATTAATTATTACAACTCTTGGGGCTCTCATTTCTAATAGAGGTAGGTATAATAAGTCAAGTGTATTCTTTATAAAAGCAAACCATTCACAATTCACTTCATACTAGTACAAGATGCTTCAAGTTGTGACTTTTCCATTTTATACTATGAGTGAATTACATGAATACGAAATATTTTCTAACGCTTATATTGAACATAGCCGCGGAAACTCATTCACTTGTATTCTTACAAATTATAATTTTGCTTTATGCTTTTAAATAGCTGGTACATTTCTATTTACAACGATAAATTCTTTACAAAGAATCAATGCAATAAATAGAGTTCATTTTTATATGATAAGGGGTTTGAAGTTTAAATATGGCATCCGAAAACAAACTATTAATTAATGTAATTGAATTTTCATTTGGTATTTTTTAACGCAGTCGGATATTTTTAAATAATTTGCTAGGTAACATACACGTATTTTTAAAACCTACTAGGTATATTATTGGGAAACATCCAACTCGATCATGTTATCATAAATTCGATGGAACTACGGAAGCAAATTTTGGCCGACAGCCAGACTGAACATGCTGATTCAGCGGAATAGTGCCCTTTCATTGACATGTCTTAAAGCTGATACTTTCCTTTTTGTTCATCTCAAAATAGGAGCGGACGATGTAGGTCAGGTCAATAGTAAAGCCGTTTTTATGTGCGCTAAGCACTCATATATTGACGCCTACCATTTTAATTGCGGCTTTTGTGATGTGTGGCAAAAAGTGCATAGCGTTAGAAATTAAAATGCAAATGAAAACCAGGCAAACGCAATCAATAAGCGGGAGGTATTTCTAGAGTGCACACCAAATGAGTGTGCTAGCTGATCTACATTTGAAAGTATTGTTCATAGTCGCACCTTTCTTAATAGACGATGGATGGAGAAATTGATATCTCTTTATGCAATGGTCGGACGAGAACACACTTATTAGATTGTGATAAAAAAAATAGTACAGAAAAGTAACGGAACAATTTAGGTTAAGTGTTTGGCAGCCTAATGGTGACATAGGGATCTCTTCCAGGGAACCAAAATAAAATTGATACCCAAAAACTACTATATATACTCATTTTATCTATTACTATATATATACTCATTTTATCTATTACTATAAGTTATAACAATTACTTAAATTCAAAACGATTTAGGAGGATTTAGATTTTGGAACCCCTAACCACTCTTTTTGTGAAAATAAAGCTAAGCTACCGCGACAACTTAACTATCTAGTACTGTACGCCATTAACTCTGACTTTTATCTTAAAAGTCTTACTTTATTTTAAAACTCCTTTTAAAATAAAGTAGAACGACTTGAAAGTACCGAGTAGAGACATATATTTTATACAAATAGAGATACTAATTTTTTTTGCCAAGTAATGTTAACAGCTCGTGTTATGTAGCGAAAATTAGTTTACAAATAAATGTATTGATAACTTGTTTTTTTTCCAGAGAAATGCGAATAGCATCAGCAGCAGCATTAGCTGGCAGTGTAGGAAGATCTGAACGATCACTAACAGCAAAATTTTCATTTTTAAATTTAGTACCAGACACAGAAGGCAGAAATGTATGGAGAGAAGTGGGTTATGTTTTAGGCCGCAGTGTCAGTTTGCATACGATTGTATGGCCAGGAGGGCGCCTGGTTGCTCATGGGCAGTCATCTGGTGCACGCACAATTTTTCGTATAGTCACAGCCTTAGCTCCACCTTTTGTAATGGAAGGCGAACTCGACGAAGATGGCCAATGCCTAAGAGGATTACTTTGCCATCGTCCACAAACATCTGATCGAGATAATCTTACTCTTGCTTTCAATGACTTAGACAGAGAAAGTGGTCCAGATGTAGATGATTATTTTTTTCCAACGCCTCAACCAAATTCGTTTTGGAAAATAGCTACTCATTGTTGTTACGGTCTAGCTATGGACTTATTAGAAAATATTGCACAGGAACTAGAATTTGATTTCCATTTATATATCGTAGAGGACGGCTTATATGGAGCTAGAAAATTAGTTAAACCATATCGAAGGTATAACGAAGATAAGGATATCGATAAAGATTTTTGGACGAACCAGGAAAGTTACTTTTTACGGTATCAAAACGGTTATGGAAGACTAGGGAAAGATAAAAATAACAACCTGTATACGTTCGAAGATGACCCACATGAAAATCTCGAAAAATGGGACGGTATTATTGGAGATTTAGTTTCTGGGGCCGCTCATATGTCATTTGCGGCACTTAGCGTATCAGCCGCACGAGCTGAAGTAATTGATTTCAGTCAACCATATTTTTTTAGCGGCATATCGATATTGGCAGCCCCAAATCAGAGACCAGACATACCCCTATTGGCGTTTTTATTACCATTTTCACCAGAATTGTGGATTGCTATATTCACTTCTCTCAATGTAACTGCTATTGCTGTAGCAATATACGAATGGTTATCTCCATTTGGCTTAAATCCATGGGGTCGACAAAGATCAAAAAATTTCAGTATATCTAGTGCTCTATGGGTAATGTGGGGCTTACTATGTGGACATTTAGTGGCATTCAAAGCACCTAAGAGTTGGCCTAATAAGTTTCTCATAAACGTATGGGGTGGATTTTCTGTGATATTTGTCGCCAGTTACACTGCCAACATCGCTGCTCTCATAGCTGGATTGTTTTTTCACAATGCTGTCGACGACTACCAAGGGAGAAGCAATGTATGTACCAAAAGTTATCTACCTTAGATTCAATTAGTATAACGTTGTAATTAGTAACAAAGTTTCATAAATTTCAGTGGCTGTCTTTGCGAGTAGGGACACCACGATCGTCGGTAGCGGAATATTACGTTCGGCGGAATAATCCTCAGCTGGCGCAACAAATGCGTCGTTATGCCCTTCAAGACATTGAAGAAGGAATCCAACGACTTAGGTCAGGATACTTATCATTTAATAACACGCTTCGCTTCAATATTTGAGAGAATCTAAAGTTGCGCGTACTTTAACGCTCACAAAGGGCCATTTTCACCATAGATAGGTAAACTTTAACCGACGAATAAAGTCGACGTTTTGACAGTTTTGTATTGGCAACCTGTCATAACGTCAAACTAAGTATTAGAAGAATTTATATAGATTGACGGTACCCAACACTTTAATTTTTTACCAAGTGTTTATAAAATTAGGTATTAAATAATGATTCAAATTATAGGAATGGAACTTTGGACCTACTGATTGCCGACACTACTGTTTTAGACTACTATCGGGCCACTGACCACGGCTGTAAACTCCAGCGAGTGGGAGATCACGCCCTTACAAAGGATACCTACGCTATCGGCATGTCAAAAGGATTCCCTTTAAAGGTAAACCTTTGAAAAAAAATCGCATTATATTTTATTTTATTCATCAATCGTGACTAATGGTAACTAAAGAATACTACAGGTGCTACATCTTTCAGATAATATAATATGTACTTATACGTGTATAATATGTATATACCTATTATTTTGAGTAGTCAGTAAGACAACAATTATTTACACTACAAAGAAGAAAATAGAAGGATTTGGTCTAAGCAACCATGACGATGCTAATAGGTACAAAAAAATTAAAAACCACTCATTAGAAATCAAACTCGCACTTTTTCTCTAAATAATATTATAATTGTATAATAAAAAATATATAAATTCCTCTATACTTAATGGTCTCCTAGAGCCCTGTTAAGATAATACCCTGTAGGTATATACGAGTACCTACTTCATTATCTTGTTGGTACATACTAATGACCGTACTGAGTAACGGCTTCATATTAGCGGAGCCTACCTACATTTAAGTAGATGAAGGAGGTCGTAGATAGGCCCCAGTGACAGCGGAATGACTGCGGATCTTAGCGCGTAAAGATTGATGGATGGTGCAGAAACATCCTAATGGTGTGATCGATAGCTAAGTGTCGTGTGGCCTGTACATCTTGGTTATATCGTTTCTTTCTACGTCCTGTTATCTGGATTTTGTTAAATAGCTTGACGACCTACCTGCTGCAGTGGTGAATGATGTGGTCTTATAACTGGGAGGTCTCGGGTTCGATTCCCGGCGGGGGCAATTTGGGAATCCATAATTTCTAAATTGTCTCTAGTCTGGTCTGGTGAGAGGCTTTAGCCGTGGCTAGTTACCACCCTACCGTCAAAGACGTGCCGCCAAGCGATTTAGCGTTCCGGCATGATGGCTTGTAGAAACCGATTAGGGGTTTAACAACACGGCCATACCCCTTCCAAGTTAGCCTGCTACCATCTTAGAGTGTATCGTCACTTACCATCAGGTGAGATAGCGGTCAAGTACTATCTTGTCATCGAATAAAAAAAGAAATAGGTACACACAAGTTTCCTTGGCAAATATTGTAGGGCGATGATAGTATTTCGTAGCAGAAAACATTATAAGCGATGCACAAGCTTTGATGATTTCAATGATCATAAAAAAAGCTCTTATACTTTATCACGAATAGATAGATAGATAAAAACTTTATTGCACACAAAAAAGAAACAAAATTGAATACGCCTTAAAACTACGCATGCAAAGGCGGCCTTATTGCTAACAAGCAATCTCTACCAGGCAACCAGGAATAGGTTGTTTTGCTCCGTTTTTAAAAAGCAACTCACTATATAACGATAATATTGCCTGGAGGAGAGCGCTATTTGTACAGCAGTAAAGAATTTTCTATCTATCTATCTCGATTATGTACTTATACTAAATCACTTATGTCTATAAACGAAGATAAAACTGCCGCCGGCTCCCTCTAGTGCCAGTGACATAAATCAACAAGCAGTACTTTTATTTTCGTTCTCTATGATAACTTGCTATGAAATACCGCTTGCACAGAGCTTTGTTAACAGAAAGGAATGGCGCGGACGTGATGTGAATTTAAATGCTTTATTATTAAATTAGTATTAGTGCTGCATTTTCTGGTTCCTACGACTAATTTGTTTGTCGTAGGAAGCAACAAATCATGCAAATAAATGTTTTCATTTGAATTCATAAATTATTATTATTAGAAAATCGCTCTGCTCTGTAGGTTTTCCTACAAAATAAATTAATATAGAATTCAGACGATAGATAAGATCCTATATGATATCCTTGGTAAAATGTAGGTTGGTTAATGATCACATAATTATATTATACAATATTGATTATATTAAGATTTTTAATATATAATATTGATTGTGTTATGATTGACTGTCATAGAAATTCAAAGACTCTTGTCGACTACGAAAAATTTTACAATTTTTTTTAAAATACACTAAAGATTCCGAAATTGTGATGAGAGTGGTCAATTTACTGACGCTCAGTTTATACCTGTACTTATACTCTAAAATCTGTGCCTGTACTATTATGTAGTCTGTAGTCCAACTTAAAAGATTTTCAGATAAACAAGGTTGTTTCTGTTAAACGGTCAAATTAAACAGAAAAAATAATACGGAAAATCAATGTTCAAACGTATTAAAAAAATTGTGCTGATAAGGAATTTAGTCAACAGTATTAGTAAATAGTTTCACATTTCCAGGATAGCATATCAGCTGTGATAGCAAAGTATTCCTCAAACGGGTACATGGATATTCTCACGGAAAAGTGGTATGGGGCTCTGCCGTGCTTCAAGCTAAGCCCGGATTACGGAATTCAACCAAAACCTCTCGGTAAGAATACATTCTAGAACCTCTGAGATCCTTATAATATCTTTCTTTAAAACTAAATTTTATTAGAGATTCTTTAAAACTAAAATTTTAGTAGAGTCAAAGTTAGTGTTCAAACAGAGAACCGTCGTGGCCAAACAATGAACTAATGTTTTTGTTACCCTATACTATTGTGTGACTATTTCAATGCGTGCTAAACAAAGAAGGAAATTAGCCACAGCAGCGCCGTTCAATCAAACTACGATTCTCTTTTTGTACAGATGAAATATTTATACGTCCAGACAAGAGATAATTAAGAAATTATAAATTCCCGAATAAGGGGCAATTTGGGAATTTATAATTTCAACAACGGGGAATCGAACCTGAGACTTATAAGACAATGGCGTACACCACTGCGCTATAGAGGTCATCTTTATTTGGTTTCTATGTATTTCATCTCAAAAGTATTTAATTTTTTTTTTCATACATCTCAACCCATTGCAGGGTACAGGTCTTCTCTCGAATGAAAAGGATTTAGGCATTCGTCTACCACCCTGGCTAATTGCGGATTGGCAAACTTCAAACAACTTTGAAAACTTGAGAGCAAAATTATTTAAATTCCCAACTAAAGGCATAATATTTGACAGGCTATCAGTTTATAACGTGGGAGAGATAATCCCTGTCAGATGCTACACTCAAATTGCATGCTGTTTTTGATTATGCTATTTATATCAACATAGTCAGATGCTACGTTACAGGCGGAAATTTCATTAGAATTTATCGCCACCCTCGCGTTAATCCAACCCCTCTGGGGTGAAGGGAAGGCAGCATTACTAGCAGCCGACCTAAAAGATTAAACATGGAATTTATCGTTGAAAAAATGAGACGGCACGAGGGTGCTTAAGTCTAAAACCACACTCGGGACTTCTTATTTCAAAATTGTTTTGGCGTTAAAATCTGTTTGCAATCTGTATTTTGCGCCATTTTTCATGAAAAAATTGTCAAACCGACTACGGAAAATTGCAGCATCTCTTATTGATTTTGTTCGTTTAAAATGTAGAGCCTATGCCACCCGAACCATAATAAAGAATCGGTGGACAACTCAGTAATCAAAATCGGCTCAGCAGTTTATAAGTGCTACGGTGAAACATACATATATACATTATAACAAAGGTAAAACATACATTATACATAGACAGCTAAAATCGTAACCATTCCTTTCAGCTGTGCCGTAGTCGGGTATAGTTCTTTCAACTCACGAGGGCGCGTGGCTCATGGTTGTGTGCGTGTCGTATCTGTATAAGTGTGAGCGAGAGCTTGCTCGCGCCTGACCACCAACTAGGCTACTGACAGGCACGCACACTTACACAATGTGCATGTACACGACGTTACCACAAGCAAAGCTCACGCGCTCTCGTGAATTGCAAGAACTATAAATAATAAGTGTACTGTTTTAATTTGTTTGCTTACAAGTTTATTTCATGGGATTATTGAATTTACTCTCAGTTGGAACGATACACGTTAAAGAGTTAACGTTCACAATCGCATGGACCATTTGACAGGAATCGTTGGACAAACAATTTAACCCTCAATATGAGACTTCGATCCTGTTAACTGCAACCATATTGCGTTGCTTGTATAGCGTAATTACAAATAGTAGATAACATGTTTGCTTTAGCTGCACATTGTATTTTATGAACAAAGTTTTTGTTTCAGTCCAATTTCGAGACTACTGCCTGTGTTTTTCGTTTTGGACTGGTGGTTCCACATAAATAATTAATAATTATTTATGTTTTCAAATGTAACCACCTGTTGGCTATTTTCATTTTTATTGACCAAATTAAGCGAGGCCTCCGCGTTATCTTCTTCTTCTTTATCAGCCTATCGGTCCACAGCTGTACATAGGTCACTTGCACAAACTTCCACCTGGTTTGGTCTTGCACGACTTGCGGCTCTCTGCGACTCATTTGATGTCAACGGTTCAAATAATGGGGGTCTGCCAATACTGTGCGCTCTACTATTCGAACTATATTTCCCACTTCAGTTTCGAGACTCAATGAGCTATGTCGGTGTCTCTGGTCTGCCTAATTTAGCAAAGCTCTCTCCGTCGCCCACTGAGCGACCCTGAGTCTTCTTATGATTCACCATTCATTCTACTTGGGTGAATAAGATTGCTTTATTTGTCTATTTATCATCACGTTCTTAAAATTCAATTTCTAGCTTATTCAGTAACACCTAATCTACATAATCGACGGACTCATTTATTATTTTTGTCAAAAACAGCTTTGTGTTACGGAAACTTTTGATGGTATCACAAATTGCGAATATAAATTGAATGACAGCAGGTTTATCTCCTTTTATTCTTTTTTCTTTTTTTGGAAGTACTTAGGGGCTGAGCAGAGCTCTTGCTTTGTCGATAGAATCTGCACACATCCCTATAATTAAGCTTGGGTTATACTATTTATATACTAATACAATAATATCCGTATACTAATTACGCTTGAATATTAAAACTAATTAACTATAATATATATTTAATATATTACGACGTCCTGGTGCAAAGGTGAGCACTATTGTCTTATGCGTGGAAAATTTTGGTTCAATTCCCGACAGGGGCAATATGGTAATTTATAATAATTATTGTCTCTGGTCGAGTCTTAAGAGGCTAATAATTACCACCCTACCGTTAAGCACGTGTAGAAAGTAGAAAGCCATTAAGTATATAGGCTAAATGTACATTGCAAAACCCCTTCCAAGTTATCCGACTACCATCTTAGACTGCATTGCCACTTACCATCAGGTTAAATCGTAGTCAAGGGCTGTCCTGTCATCGCATAAATTAAAATACCTATGAGTCGTGATATGCATATTAAAAGTCATGTTATTCAAAACATCTCCAATAAAGTAATATGAAAATGCAGAAGCGCTGATCGATCACGCTTATAAAAGTGTTACCTGAAATAGGTCAGAGTTACTAATCAGCACCACGAGGTGTTGCGGTGATTTTATCACTTTTTTTATAGCTACGTGAATCTAACTCATTAGTAACGATTCCTTACTTAGTAGTAAGTAGGTTTAATGCAAGTGTGTTTGTTTGTCGATTTATACTTCAATCACGAAGCAACGGAATAAAGGATAGACGTTATTTTTGCGGGGTTTAGCCAGTTGATGGAGTTAATTTTAAAAATCCCGCAAGAATATTTCTATTTTTCTGGGATAAAAAGTAGCCTTTACCATTTTCCACATTCTCAACTTTGTATACCCAAGTAAAGTATCACGTGCTATATGATTGAGGGACAAATTAACAAACACATTTTCGGATTAATGTAATAGCGGTAGGAATTTGTCAAATCGCTTCCAGTATAATTCACTTTATCAGGAACAGTTAATTTCACCGCTGAATTGTATGTGAGTACAATAAATCAGCAGGTCGCGTAATGGATACTACCTACACCTCATTAGATAACAAATGCGATTTGTTTCAGTACCGTTAATCGCGACATTAAACCTACTTTATCAAAGAACGCCTTTTGCATTTTCCTTTCCATTGGAACCTTTGACTAAGTTAATTCAAAATTAAACTGTTAAGTTATTCTTTGTGCTACTGTTTCAAAAAGTAGTATAAAAGATAATTTTAACACCGTCAAGTTAATTAACCGACGGATAACGACATGTTGACGTTGTGACAGTTGTTAGATAGTAAAATTAAAATTTAAAATTGATTCATCAATTATTTTTACATGGACATGGTCAAAAAAATATAATCACTTCGGACACCAAGTGATTATATTCTCTTGGACTTCGGATATGTTGGTGAAAAGCACAGATTAATTATGTGTATAAAAAAGGCCTTGAATACTTCAATTAATCTATAATTAAGAAGTTTGTAACTGTGAGAATGCCAAAATATTCAAAGCTGTACATATTTATGGATTCATCAAACGTTCAGTTCACACTAAATCTTCTTTAATGCTCACAGCTAAATATTGTTGTTGTCATCGTACGAACCGATATCCACTGTTAGATGAACAAATATTATTATAAGTCTCGCAACGATCACCATTGAAGATGATCTTGTGCCGTCTATATCCAGTGGCTGCCAGCGACTGACTCGCCTAGGGTTCAAAGTCCAGGTGGACTTTGCCCAAGTTTTTCGTACGGACCTCAACGTATATCGGTTGATAAGATATTATGGCTTGCTGAAATTTGCATCATGACGTGACTGGTAGAGACAGCGTCTCGACTCAGCGTTCGAAGCACTGTGTCAATCGACCTCTAACAGGTAATTAAAATAAAAATTATTCTCTGTTTAGGTGTAGCAGCAGTAGCTGGCGTTTTTATTCTTCTAGGAGTGGGGATGATCGTTGGATGTCTGATATTGGTTTTGGAACACCTCTTTTACAAATACACACTTCCCGTTTTGCGTCATCAGCCAAAAGGGACGATTTGGAGAAGCAGAAATATTATGTTTTTTAGTCAGGTAAGCACTTAGTTTTACTGATTAATGACCGAGTTAAGCGAATTTGCACATGTCAAGCAAGAAGTGGAGAACCGCGGCTTTTAACTCCGACGACCTCCTTATTTGCAAGATAAGAGTAGTTGATAACCTCTGACTCTAATTTTCTCCGAATTAAGACTTTATTATATTTCATTTGTTTCAGAAACTATACAGATTTATCAACTGTGTGGAACTAGTGTCTCCTCACCACGCGGCAAGGGAACTGGTCAATACTATTCGTCAAGGTCATTTCACTTCGTTATTCCAAAAGAGTGTAAAAAGGGTAAGATTCATTAATTTACGAATTATGAATGAAAAAATCTTATTCTTATCAGATTACGATAGGAAATGCATTTGTTTCAGAAGGAACACGAACAACGCAGAAGAAGAAAGAGTAAAGCGCAATTCTTTGAGATGATACAAGAAATCAGGAGGTAAATATTATATTTTATTTAAAAAAAAAATATTGTTCTTGAAAAGAAAATACGTCTTATTTTGATAGGCTGATTATGTTCATTATAAATGTTAATGACGCTTTTGCAGGGTTCAGCAACGTGGTCGTGACCACTCGTTGGATGCAATAAAAGAAAACGTTGCGGTTGAGATATCGGAAGTATCTGAAGAAATTACAGAGTCGAAATTTCTATCACCATCACCTGAAGTTTCTAGTCGATCTCCACGACAAAATAGATCACCCCGCCAACTTCGTTCCCCTAGAAGTCGAAGAAAAAGATGTAGTCTTGCTGGACTCAATGTTCGGCGATTCAGTACTGATTCAGTGTTAGGTTCAGATTCTGCATCCATATATGAGAAGACCAGTTTGAATATTGGCAGGCGATTAAGTCGGGATGTCAGTTTCTTGACAAACTCTCCTCCTGATATCAACACTAGACTCCGAACACCGTCACCTATGGTAAGGAGACCAGAAGGTTCCTCCACTAGATCTTATCAAGACGTATCAGAATCATCGCCAAACTATTTATCTGTAGATCCGCCAAGTCATCGAGCCAGTATAGAGATAATGGTTTCACAAGAAGCTGATAGTCCGTCTGCTCCACCATATTCAAGAATGTCTCCACCAGGAGCACGATCAGAATTATCTCAACTGTCAGAGGAAGAACTTATTAGGTTATGGCGAAGCTCAGAACGAGAAGTTAAAGAAGCCTTATTAACAGCATTACGAGAGAGAAGAGCATGTTTAGATCCAAAACAAGATCCAGGATGAACGGATTCACTAAATTTTTATCTGGAAAGGAAATTCTTAGTAGAAAAATCACTTCATATTCCTCATAGCTGTTGAGGGCTCAGGTAGGATGCAATAGGAAGAAGATTTTTTCAAGAAATTTTTCGTAAAAGGTACGGAGAGGTACCTTTTAACATTGTTTGATGTGGATTTAGCTGGCATTACTGAAAACCAGTGTTCATTTGAGTGTCTTGTTATTATTGTATTTTAGAGGCTTAAGTATCATCGTTTCTTATAATTAAAATTCGCGTCAAACAAATTAAGAGGTACGAAAAAAATGAATTTTGAGATTTTTACGTCCACAAGTCGATATAAGAAACGATTGTTAGTTATAAGAGGTATGAAATCAACTCATTTATTTATTTTTAAGTGTTGATAATTATAATTATAGATATGACCAGATTTAAAGTGCTTTATTCTATTATTAGTCTAGACGCCGATAGATCATTTCTTTTCATGTAGTAGTTTCTATATTAAATAAAGTAGCTTATTCTTAAAACTTATAATAAAATGAAATAATTGAAAATAATTGTATACCTACTCAAGTTGAGACGAACATGATAATATAAGTCACAACTATAACGATATACGAGTACCTACATTATATTTCTGAACTACAGCATGGTGTTGAAATGTAATAGGTTTTGGACGAAAGCAATATCATTGAGATTATCAGCTAGTATTACTTATTAATTACATACTTTTCGAGCTATCCTGCTAGATTAGTAATATAATATAACTACGTGTCACTACTATATTATATAAATATTAAATCTATTGCTTGGATAGAACTCATTTTGAGCGAAATAGTCACTTAAAAATGTAAAAAAGCGGTGGATAGTAACGTCTCATTTTGGGTTATAATAATAAAATAAAGGAGCTCCATATTTTGTAAGCAAGAATAATAGCAAAGAATTAATTAGATAATTATTATCGATTATCGTCAGAATAATATTGAAATAACACACTAAAAGCATAAAGTCAATTTTCGTTCTTCAATGTATAAATAATAGGGAGTGGAAGGCGTTTAAAGTAAATGATTGAGACAAAATCATAAAATCAATGATTACAAAATAGCAAACAATACTGCCAAAAAATCACTAGATAGGTACCTAAGTAATACACGATTTTACCTTAGACTTGCACCCTAGATTTTAGTTTAGAGTTTTCCTCTATTTATATGTATACCTACTGTCTTATTAAGCATATGCATGTTATTCAGAAAATATTATAAATAGGGAGCATTTAATACAAAATGATATTTAAAAAATAAGGAATATAAATTTTGAAATGTAATCCCTTGCCTTTTCTAAAATATTTTTCACATTACAGATGTCGAAATGAAACCTGTCTTGGATATTTTCTTTTAATAAAATCATTATATTTTTACAAAAATAATCTACAAACTGAATACTTAGCCTAAAAAAGGTTTAAATATAATTCACGCTTATAATCGTTAAATATATTTTATTTAGTCCTATATTTAGAATAAAGTAAAAACAAGCAATATTTTCTGAATAGCTTATATTACTATGCCTTATTTTATAGAAAATATTTTGGATATGATATCGTTGAAACCACTTTTCAGTACCTAAAATAAGCACGCACTAAATTACGTTGCCCATATTGTAATTTTAGAACTTTATACTATTACAAATTTCGAGATGGGACTTGCTTTCAATTGTTATGAATTCATGCAAAAGTTTATAACCTGCTTTATTTATTTGAGAATTTATAATAATTGTTAATAGCAACATAAAAGTAATATTATTTATTAGTCTAAATTTTAAATGCTGTAGGTCATTTAATTCTTTAACTTATTACTCAAAAGTAACTTACCATTTTAAAATAAACTTATATTGAGGTCTTATTTTTGAATTACCAGATTTACTAATTTTTCAATGTCTCCTGAAATATATTTCGTTTTTACATCTTTTATTTCTTTACATGAAAATTATTGATTTACTTTGCAAAAAATTTAACTAGATTTTGGACCAAACTAAATAACAAATTATTTACCTATGGGTTTAATGTTCTTATAATATTATTTTTAATAATGTAGTTCTATTGGATGTGATTCATCTAGTGATATTTAAAGTCTTATGCATTTCACTCTATATTTAGTTATTGAAATAATATAATATAGAGTAGGTTATAAATAAGTAGATAAAAACGTGAAATATTAAATAGAACCTAGATGGATTTTAACGAAAGAATATTTTAGCAAAATATAAAGTGTGGCGGATAACTAGTAAAAATGGACTTTGTTAGAATTCTCTTTTATTTAATTAATTGTTATAAAAACTAAACTGGCTGTAATAACTGTTTTTCGTTGCATCTTTTATCATTTATAGCTTTTATTGTCAAGAGTTCAGGCAGTTTAAGCTCGCCTTGCCTTTACAGGAATCTCCAAAAAATCATAATTCAAATGAAACATTCTTTGATGACATATTTAAGTAGGTGTAGTTATTATGTATTAATAATTATGGATCAGTATTAAATTAATTAAAAATCGTGTAAATCAGTGATTTTTAAAGTGAAAATTTAGGGAGATGTAATTTTTTTATACGGTGATATTGTTTAGATAGAGCATGAAAATAAATTTTTAACTTTATGTTTTATGGAGGTAACACTTCGTCAAAAGGGAAATCCAAACTCGTTAAAAGAAACATGGGCAGTCATGGGGAATGCAGACAGGCATAAAATAATGTCATACCTATTTAGCCACATGTTGGTGACGCGAAGCGAAGAATAAGATTTTTCCCTACCAAAAATCTTTTAACGCGCCTAAAGAAGTTTTCACCTCCGAAGGAAGCAATCTTGATAATTGCTATTGGATTAGTCCAATAGGCTTAGGTACTTTATGGTAATTGTATGAGATTAAAATTTAAATAATTAAAATAATTTCTACTCAATGTTGCCTTGATAGTTTTTTGAATGAATACAAGCAAATGCTAGTAAACAAAACGTGTTTTAAAGACTGTGTTTTAAACTTAATCCAAAACAAAATATAATTCTCTCGTATTGTTCTCTCCCATAATATGTCCCCTTATGAAATTTTAAAACATTTTACTTGTACGTTATATTACTAATATGCATACAAAATTTTATGGTACCTAGTAATTATGTTGTTTGTGTTATAAAATGATATATAAAATAACCATTTTAATGTTACCAATAGATATTTATATCAGACAAAGTACCTATTGTAATACCTAATTATTTATTATTATGTTATAATAATTAATAGGAAATAATATTGTAAATGAAACGCCAATTTTAATAAAAGTAATAATAGTAATACCTATTTAATATATTATTATCTAGTAATTGACAATTATTTGTCTGTATATGAACTGTAAATATACAATCGATAACGAAGTTACCTAACGAGCGGTATCATATTATTATAAAATTTACAATGGAGCAGCAATAATTTCGACAGATATCAAGAGGCAGCACTTTTCAAATATATTCTATATGTTGTAGTATATATAGGGTAAAGATGCCGAATATGAGATACCATTTACATATTCGGCTATAAAAAATAAATTATTGCACTAATGACGATGAAAATTATTTATATTCGATAAGTATTTAATGAAGTTTATCCTTGAAAGACCGTTTAGTGCTAGGTATAATAGATTTATTGTTATATCAGATAATATTAGAAAAGTCAGAAATTACGTCTCAGGGAAATGGTCTCCTATTATGAGATACCAAGGGTTTTTAATATGAGATAGTATAGATTCAGAGAAAAAGGAAAGAAATTAATTCAAAAAACTTTTTATTGGCGATATTTATTAATCTCCAACATCGTACTACTAAATAAAAAGGTTTTAGTAACAACTTAATAATATATTATCATGTGCTTGTGCCAAGTGCTTGATGTTCTTCAGATGAAGATGTAACCCATAAAATCGTTAGTCCAACTTTACAATATTTTTCTATTTTTGCTTCTAAATAGTCAGAAAAAGCTGGAGGTCATCCCATGAACCTTGAAAAATACTTCTGCATTAGCATCTTTTTTGACATAACGTTCTAGGATACTCTATCGAAAGTTTTGACGCTATTAGGTAACATATTTGTTTGCTTCGCACTGCACTCACGGCCCGTATTATGGCATTGTGGTCTTAGGACTTCTTTGATCGACGGCATCTAGAAAAAGAGGTTTTTAAATAGTCGTATTTCTATACATCCTAATATGGGATATCTCATTTAAGGAGCCCCTACGTGTCTCATATTAGGAAAACACCCAAATTTAAAAACTAGGCTGCCTATTATTTCTTGACGAAGAAAATACAACTAAACTGCAAATGCATTGTAAAATTAATCATATAACTGATACAATGACTGTAAATTTAAATCATTTAGTGTGACTATAAAGTTGTAACATACCTCGTTAATATTTGGTGTCAAAAATCGGGTTTTGTGGTTTAGTAAAAATCCGCACGTACACAACCTGACTTCGCCTCGAACTGGGAAGCACCAACACATGTTTCGGTCTATTGCCACGCGGCTTCTGGTGACAGTATCGCCAAATAGCTGCGGCGATTAGTTTCGCCAAAACCTAACTATCTCATATTTGGCAACTATCTCATATTCGGCATCCTTACCCTATATTGATAAATATATTAATAGATATGTCGTAACACTCCCTTGTTTTCAGCCTAGCAACCATTGTTGGGTTACAGTTTATTAAATATTGTTTCGAGATGTCATATTTTTGAGGTTGACATTGTATGACTTGTCAAAACAATTATTGAAATTATTGGTGGTAGATTTTCAAGTCAAACTAGTAGTCCCACGATTTTTTTCATAGAAAAGTACTACATTTGTGTATTTTTAATTCATATAATATTAGTAGTAGTTTTGTAGCGAGATGTACCTACTTATCAAGTAATTTACAGTCGGGATTTTTTATGGGAAACAATGAACGTCTTCAAAGTTAAAAAACAAAAACTAAGCTCATCTAATAGAATAATTGTTTCAATTTGAATTTGCTTCTTTTTCACGACAGGAGCTTTTTGAATTTGTATAAGTAACTTTTTTTTTTTAAACTTAACCGATAATTGGATTTTTTTGGTTGTCTGGTTTCATAATTATTATTAAAAAACAATTTGTTATAAGTATCTAATTGATGTGGCAAAATATTTTCATACCTCCAAATATCTGAAAAAATATAATATAGAAATCCTAAGAAATAATTATGACCTTAATAGGCTCGTGTAGTTACAGAAATGGATACAAATTATTTTTAATTTAATTATATTTAAAAACATTATTACTGGAGCATACAAATTACCTTGCATGCTTAGCGAGTAAGCTTAGAGTAATTTCACCAACAAATAATGTACCCAAAGGTATAAGTTAAGGTGCTCCACAGCAGTTGTATAAAGTTAGAGAAAGTTGCAACAATGTTATTGTCTAAGTTATAAATTGTTAGTGATGTTATACAACATCAGGCAACAACAACTAATTACAACATGATATAAAAAGTTACAACTTTTTGTTGTATAACATCATGCGAGCGACAGCGGGACGTTAGTAGAAAGGCGTGGATCCCAAACTGTTGGTTGCAGAATGTTATGTTATAGTTGAAACAGTTTGGGAGCGTTTATAACATATAACATTCTCAACATGTTGTAGCAAAATATTACACACTGTTATAAAATGTTCTCGAGCTACATAATATTTTATAACGTTATATAACTGATGTGTGGGAACACCTTTATAAAACTAGTTATAGATTTTTTTATTTAGTAAAAACTAAGTTTTATACAATTGGTCTGAAATTAGATTAAAATTAATCAATCTGCTCTATTGTAAAATTATAAGAATAGTGAAAAATAAACTATTTGTGGGAACTTGTGTTTCATTGATGTCCTTGGTACCTACTTAAGTGAATGGAAAAAGCTTGGAAAAAGGGAAGAAAATCATCGATACATATGTACTGAGTACTACATATAAATATCGATGGAAGAAATGGTCAGAAACTCGAGATTTCCATATGGCTAAAATTATTGTAATTTATATTAACTGGTTCTTATCCGATATAAATTAGGTACTTATTATTTTACAATCTTATAATATTGGGCCTAAATAGAATTCAACTGCGGATTTCTTCGATTAGATATCTACTACTTGTAGTAAATATATTGATAATACATATTATTGTATAATAACAATTTTTTTTTACTTTAAACATTTATATTTGGTTTTTTAAATAATGATGAACATGCTGCCATCATAGGGCCTCATCAAGGAGCTAAAAATTAACTAAATTATGCAAAAATTGACTGAATTAAGTAAGCATTTATACACGTGTATGGTAATATGCAATCGAGAACAATTAGTCAACTTAATAATGCAAATCAAATAGGTCAAACGTAGTGGGCCCTTTTATCGAAATTTTACGTTAATTATCTTACTAATTAACTTAACAATGGCACTAAAAATAGAGCATTAGGTTACTCCTTTTTATACAACGGTTTCAGAGAAAAGACATCCATTTACTCTGATGTGGTTTGGTTAACTACTGTTGTTGGAATTATGATTAAAATATATAATTTTACTGTAAGAAATGAGACTCGATTGTCAGAATACATAAGTTTCATATTTTATCTACATAAAAATTGAGAATAGAATATAGAAAAAACAAAATAGTTCAAAAGTTTAATAAACTCACAAAACAGATAATCTTTAGTGGGAGGTTAGATTCAGCTGGAGGTTGTTGATAAAATACGAGTCAGATTATAAACAAAACTTAATTAAATCAGTGTTTATGAATAAAGTAAAACAAAGAGATGTATACAAATAATATTAAAACAATATTTTTCGTTTTACTCTACATCTTTACTATTGGGACATCGAAGAGTTGTTATTGGAACTCTGAGTGTGTTTACAAGTATTTTTCAAGTAAAACTCCCTACAATTCCATAAGAGGTGATATAAGAGATTCAAAAGTGAGAGTAAAAGGTAAGTTTGGTAATATATTTGCTAAGATACTCGCATATTACAACTTTAGAGAAACCCAAAAGATTTAGTTTGAAGATGTATTAAAAGCAATAAATTAAATTAAATTAAATTAATTGAATTACGTCAGTGTAACTTTTTTTCAAATTAATAATTATTTTGAATAGCTATCTAAACAAAGAAGGTTACGATAAACATTTATTTGAATTGTTCTGCCAGTTTATGATAATTTCATATTAATGTGTGTAGGATGTGAACCCATCAGTATTTGGACTTTAATAAGACATGGAAAACGAGCTCCCGGAGTAGATTATTCAAGAAATATGTTAGAAGCATTGGCGTTGAGAGATTATGTGGTAGAAAGTCATGAGAGAGGAAACAGTTCTCTCTGTGCTCAAGATATTGACAATTTACGCGATTGGGAGGTTGATTCAGATTTATTTGAACGCACACATCGTCTCACTGAAGAGGGATATCAGGAAATATTGGGCATAGGGAGGAGGTTAAAGGCAGCGTTCAGCGAATTACTCTCGGATCTCGAAGACGGAAGTTATTCTTTACGGTCGGCTTACGCCCATTGGGTAGAAGATGGTGTTGATGGTTTTGTCAAAGGTGTGACGCAAAAATCACTGCTAGTTGAGAATCCGAATCCTGAGTACGATATAATGGCGGTAAGAAAAACAAGGCTTTACATTTATTTTAAAATTCAAACTAGCTTTAACTCGCGGTTTCTCTCTCGTCAAGTAATCCCGAAGTGATGATTCCTATACAAAAATACTAATCGCGATAACGTTTTAATATGATAATAATTATGATAAATTAAGAAACACAATATTTATATTTTTACAGTTTTTCTTTCCACCCCCAAAGGGGATAAGGCATCAATTGATATTACATGAAACTTGGTTTGTTGCCTTTCGATTGAAAATAAAGAAGAACATGTTCCACAATTTTTTAAAATTCCACCCTAATAAAGTTTAAACACCAATTCTACGCAGACGAAGTCGAGGGGGCAAAAGCTAGTTCATACATATTATATATGAATATTATTATATTTAAAAAATTAATACTATATTATTTTTTTAAACCGTCCGTCACTTGTCCGTCGCTTTCTCGTCTAAATAGATACTATGACATATTATTATTTACGCACAATAAACTAAACTTGAAAACTTTTAAAAGTTATACTAACACTAGTACTGGTACCTGTACAAGTTCTAAACCTATTCTTCATTCTTCATCTCCTGGGAATTTTCTCCGCAAGTAGGCGTTGATCGCCCGTTTTGCGTGGTTATACCTATCTAAACCTATTATTGGGACGGATTGAAAATTCATGACATGGCCTTAATTTCTTTTCAGCCTTACGAAGCTTGCTCTAAATATATTTTAGGCGTGAAAACAAATCCAAAAACTTTCCGTGAAGCTGAAAAATATCAGAACTCTTCGGAATACATTGCAGTAAGATTTATTTTTTATCTCCATTATAATACTATTTACCTTATGGGGCACCCGAGCTACGGATTGGCGTAATATTTTGGGTATAGTTGAGAACCTGGAGAACAAAAAAGATTACATTAATCTCGAAAAAAAAAAAACAAAAACTATCATCATGTTAATAATAATTAATTGATGCAGTTATTTAAGTCACCTTTGCAATTCGCTCAAAAACAAAATTACCCCTAGGTATGTATTGTGAGTATATAGATGTGTACGTGTTTAAAAAGATTCTTCATCTTGCAGACTCTAGAAAGAATTCAAAGGCGTTTGGGCATACGATACGTCCTGACCAACACAAATTTAACTTCCTTATATGACTTATGTCGTTACACCTGGTCTGACAACAAACGAAGCCCGTGGTGCGCTGTTTTCACGAAAGAAGATTTTGACCCAATAGAGTACTACAGCGATCTCAGACATTACTACAGAAATGGTTACGGTACGCCGATAAATGAGAAATTTGGACAAATCCCTATGGCAGATTTGTATAATACATTTGCTAAAGCTAGAACTGGCAACAACAGGAGATTAACAGCATATTTCTCACACGCTACGATGATGGACATGGTATATAGTGCTCTGGGATTGTTTAAGGACAAAATTCCTTTAACTAGTGATTATAGAGACCCTAACAGGAAATGGAGGTCGACGATGATGGCACCGTTCGCCGCAAATATCATTGCGGTGTTGAATAGGTTAGTTTAATTGTTTTTTCTCAAGCAGATACATCATTATGTTTTACTTTCATCAATTTACCCATCGACAGCCCACAGCTGGGTACTTTTAATTTTATAGCTAGGCTGATAGTCTTTTTAACAAAAAGAACTCTCTCTTGAGTCTGAGTAGAGTCGTTTGTCTGCTATCTAATATAGATCTCGAAATGAAGCGAAATAAGGTGCTAAATCCAAGTTAATTCTAATTTTATTTATTTTTTAACACCGATGTGGTAAGCCAGTTTATTTCAGTCAATTTTAAAATCAACTATTAATAAAATTAACTTTCTGTCACGTAAGTTTGTGAGTTTTCAAAGCCCTGTGTAAAATTTCTAAAACGTGGTTTCAGATGTTCAATAGACAACAAAGAAGATTACAAGATCGTTTTTTATGCAAACGAAGAGCCACTTACTTCGATGTGCGAGAATGGAGTCTGTTCGTGGCAGGAGTTTGAAAATAAATTCAAAGCGTACTTAAATACGACAATAGATTTCTGCTTTACATGAGTTAACGATTCATGTTATATATATTATAGAGATTTTCTACTTTCTGATAAAAGATTTTTTCCATTAAAAAGGAAAACATGTTCAAAAGTGTACCTAAATAACTTGTACCAAAGAGGTGTACCTACGCCTTACAATGAAAAGACTATGAGAGATTGCGTTCATCTAATTCTTGAAAATGTTGGTGTTTGAATAAATTGTAAGAATCAACTATGCGTATCAACTAAAAAAGCCTAAAAAACTACTTGAATATTAAATTTAAGTTTATTTTTTATTAATTAATTACATAACTCATTAGGAATTCGTTCATCATTAGCACCTTAACAGTTACGATTTAAATTTAAATTAGGTAAATTAACAGGCATTTTATTATTTAAAAATAAAAACCGTTTGAAAAAAATATTCAAATCAATTCAGTTTTTTGTTTATGGTACAACGTGCCCGAGTTAAAATGTATCTTGCCGATGATCTTTTCAGTTGAAGAGTTTGATTTTAACGAGATAAAAAGTAGCCTATGTTACTCTTCCAGGTCCTCGAATGTAACTATACAAAAAATCATCGATCCGTCGCTTTGTTGCAGCATCGCCTATTTAGTACAGTATTAATACAAAACATACAAAATTAGGATTGCATTTTATGAACGAAAAATATAGTGATTATGTCAGAAGATGACATTTTGTGGGCGACATGATGAATAAAAGAGAACAAAAAAAGAAGTAAAAATATTTTTCACCTCTCTAGCTCAAAAAGGGCGCCTTTGCTGCCCAAAACCAGTGAGCAAAAGTCGTTTTTGCTCACTCAGTGAGAAAAAGTGTTTTGAATATAGAACGCTTTGGTTGGCGTTTCTTCAACTCACCGTCTCAAGAAACGTTCAGAAATTTTGTATATAATATTGCATACCCCATACATTTTATTTCGACAAAATTTTTTAACTCTCTATTTTATTATTAATATATACAGGGCGTCCCACGGCTATGCCACATGGAGGGGAAGTACCTTAAATATTGTAGATGGAACATTTTACTGAAAGAAGACTTCATTTTAATTTAAAAAACAATTTAAACTGCATTCATAGATTTTTAAATAATTGCCTGGTTGAACCGGGACTCGAACCCGCTATACGAGAAAAAAAATTAACCTGCATCTTTATCATACCGATCGGAAGGCTTCATCATAAGGATTATTTTTTGTTAAATAACATAGCATGAGAAATAAAAGGAAGACCATGAATTTTAGCCTTTGATGTAAAATTTTGTTCAGAAAAATGAAAGCTGACATTGGCGTATCGACATACAACTGACTATTACTAATGAGTACCCACTTGAGAAGTACGCATCATTTCCCGATCCTTACTATCCTTACTAATCCTTACTTATATTACCTATAAATGCGAAAATGTGTTTGTTTGTTGATTTATTGGTTTGTCCTTCAATCCCGCTGCAACAGTTTGCAGCGGGATTGAAGGACATGTCGATACGCCAATGTCAGCTTTTCATTTTTCTGAACAAAATTTTACATCAAAGGCTAAAATTCATGGTCTTCCTTTTATTTCTCATGCTATGTTATTTAACAAAAAATAATCCTTATGATGAAGCCTTCCGATCGGTATGATAAAGATACAGGTTAATTTTTTTTCTCGTATAGCGGGTTCGAGTCCCGGTTCAATCAGGCAATTATTTAAAAATCTATGAATGCAGTTTAAATTGTTTTTTAAATTAAAATGAAGTCTTCTTTCAGTAAAATGTTCCATCTACAATATTTAAGGTACTTCCCCTCCATGTGGCATCGCCGTGGGACACCCTGTATATAGCTACTCGTGCTGATTCACTGATTGACTGACTCACTGACTCATTGATCACCTCTCCTGTAAAATTTTGTATGGAAAAATTTTTTTTCACTCACGGTTTCGTATAGAGGACAAAAATTCATTCGGAACAAAAATATGGAGAGAGCTGATGATTGAGGATTTCGGAGACGGGTGAGGAGCACCGGCCAGGGTATCGAAGTTAGGTGGGGGGTGTTCAACCAAATGTCACTCGAAACCTCATCCAATTGGCAGAGAGCCGAAAAAAAACTCCAAAATGGCGGATTCAAGATGGCGGCCATACAAATTTCGTCAGTGTCTATCTCGGAGACTATAAAAGATGGAAGAGTGGTTTCTTGGAAAAAGATGATCAGAACCCGAAGGTCTACTTGATGAATAGAAAAAAAATTCAAGATGGTGGATTTTATATTTTTCCATACAAAATATATGAAGACTTTGAAAGGGTTCCTTTTCAAAATTTCTAATGGTTTCGTAGAGAAGATAAAAATTTATTCAGAAGAAAAATATGGAGAGAGCTGATGATTGAGGATTTCGGAGACGGATAAGGAGCCCGGCCAGGATATTGAAGATTGGTGGGAGGTGTTCAAACAAAATTCACTCGAAACCTCACCCAATTGGCAGAGAGCTGAAAAAAACTTCCAAAAAGGCAGATTCAAGATGGCGACCATACAAATTTCGTCGGTGTCTATCTCGGAGACTATAAAAGATGGAAGAGTGGTTTCGTGTTAAAAGATAATCAGGATCCGATGGTCTACTTGATGAATAAAAAAAAATTCAAGATGGCGGAATTTTTTTTCATACAAAATATATGCAAGACTTTGATAGGGTTCCTTTTCGAAATTTCTGATGTTTTCGTATAGAAGACAAAAATTCATTCGGAGGAAAAATATGGAGTGAGCTGATGATTGAGGATTTCGGAGACGGGTAAGGAGCACGACTAGGTTCATGAAGATACCTGAGGGGTGCTCAAGCAAAAACCACTAACAAAAGTTAATGATGATGTTTAAAAGCCTACACAATACATGTGTATTGCGTAGGCTTTTAAACATCATCACAAGCGACTTATTCACTGAATTGTTGAAATCGGAACAATTTTTTTTTTATTAAAAAAAAAACAATTAAAAAAAATAAGCGTTGAATTGAAAACCTTGGAACTTTGGAACGAAAAATCAAATCAATATTAAAAATAAAATAAACCAGATAATAAATTAATAAATACAATTTTTGTTAGAGCATTTTGCCCTTAATTTAAAATTTTGAAATTCCATCATATTTAAAATATGTGTCATTTAAAATTAATTAATGCCCGTCAATCAAGATGGTTCAAGAAAGAAATCACAGCAGTAAGTCCAGTGTTAATAGTAAATAAAAGATAGAGGTCAGTGAGTCCAATAAAAAAGACACATTTAAAAAACTTAATTTATACTAATGTACATATAAAAAACCTCGCAACTAAAATAAGTGGGAAAAGGATTTAGCAGCGCTTGCAGCGCTGTAAGAAGTTATGACTATATTTTTTTTTTATGGATTAAGCACTAAAGCGACAATTTAATATAATTCATACAATAAAAAATGTTAGGATGATTTCCGATATCAAATAAATGTCTATTTATTATTTTTTTGGTAATAATAAAACCGGTTTTAAATTGTAACAATTGTAATAAAAGGTATAAAATATGCTGAGGATTAAGGGAAACCTCGCAACTAAAATAAGTGGGAAAAGATTTAATAAAAAAAAGATTCAATCATTTATGATTTTATAATCTATGGTTTCCTAACTGTACTTTTTAGCAGCGCAGCGCTGTGAGATTTTATGACTATATTTTTCTTCTTATGGATTAAGCGCTACAGCGACAATTTAAGGTAATTCATAGGACAAAAATTGTTAGGATGATTTCGGATATCAAATAAATGTCTATTCATTATTTTTTTAGTGTTAACAAAAACTGTTTGAAATTCTAACATTTTTAATAAAAGGTATAAAATATGCTGAGAATTATGGTACATTTATGTCGAATGTTTATTTGTTCTTAGACTAATTTGGATTATGTTTTTTTTGTTTAAATCCATGTTAAAAAAAAAAACAAAAGGCGGTAAAAATTTGACCGCCTTTTGTTTTACTTTTCTTTCTACGTTGTATTTGTTCTGCGTGGAGTGTTCTAATTGTTCTAACATATTTTTAGAGATTTATTAATCTTAAGAACTTATTGAAATACATATTTCAGTACGGTAATTATTTAGTATTAAACTGTTTTTAAGTGTTGTAGCTGTATTTGTGGTAAGTGACAATATTTTATTACTGAGATATAATGTCTTCTCTTCGCACTGTGAAAATTAAGGAAACTGCTAATCTCGATGCACTCGAGAAGTTCTCTTATATAATATTCCCGGTGACGGGAACTGCATGTTTTCAGCGCTGTCTTTTCATATATACGGTCATATAAACCAATCTCAGGAAATACGATCGCGTATAGTTAAAAACATTGTATCGAATTGGGATCGATATGGCATGTTCACTATGCGTCGTGACGAAAGCCCGTATGCGTCGGCTGAAGAATATTGCAATGAAATGATGCAAAACGGATGTTACGGCACTACCACCGAATTGATGATGGCAGGAGAAATATTTACAGATTATATGTTTAAACTGTACATAGAAGGTGTTTATGCGCAAGTATTTGGCACAGGAACAATACAAAAAATGATCGGTTTTACAGGGCACCTCACGAGCGGCCATTTCGATGTTTTAATCGAAAAGAATATTAATCAGGCTCCTTCACCGAATAGAAACTCTGATACGAGTAAGCTATATTCGCCCAGAATTAACTTAGTTCCGTTTACTGTAGATAATAACTACCATTCGCCCAGCGGTGGGCAAATCAATGAGGCGAAATCTCTAACCTTTTCGGAGTCACAGTCCTATAGTTTAAATCTGAATAGTAATACATTAAGCAATGAATTATTAAAGAATAGAGAATGTTCTTTGCCAAATAGTAAGCAAATATTGATAAATGAGGGTGAATCTCTAACTATCACGGAGTCGCAACCCTATTGTTTAAATGTAAATAATAATAGATTTGGCGGTGTCCCATTAATCACAATTGGTAACGAAAAACGTTCTTTGCCAAATGGACAAATACTGACAAATGTAGTCGAATCTCGAACTTTTATAGAGTCCCGACCGTGTACAATAAAACATAACCTTCGTCCATGTAAAGTAGTATTAGAGCGATTGCCTGTTGGTAACAAAATTATTACAAAATGTAGTTAAACCTCCAATATTTACAGAGTCACAGCCCTGTAGTATAAAATATAACCTTCGCCCATGTAAAGTAGTAATAGAGCGATTGCCTGTTGATAACCCATACGTAACAGGACTATTACAAAATAAAACTAATAGAGAAGAAATGTATCAACAAAACTACAAACGTTCACGTGGTAGGCCAAAAAAACAAATAATTGCAGTTGAGAAAAAACGTAAGCATTTGGAGGCTGTTCTACGTCACCAAAAACGTAAGCCGCAATCTAACAGGAAAGCCGTGCATCGGTATACAGCTGCACACCTCGAAGTGCACCAAGACGCCGTCCAACGGTATACCGCTGCACACCCTGAAGTAAACCAAGACGCCGTCAAACGGTATACCGCTGCACACCCCGAAGTGCACCAAGAAGCCGTCCAACGGTATACCGCTGCACACCCTAAAGTGCACCAAGACGCCGTCCAACGGTATAACGCTGCACACCCCGAAGTGCACCAAGAGGCTGTGCAAGTATATACAGCTGCGCATCCTGAAATAAATAGACAGGCTGCGTTAAAGTACCAACGCTTGCATCCTCAAGTTCATCGTGAATGTGTAAGTAGATATTCTAAAACACATCAAGATGAAATACGTGGAATCAGAAATATTCCTTCAGAAATACGCGGGTTAGGTTTAACGAGCACATTGAAAGGCAACGATTTAGACAAAATTAAACCAATTCGTTTAAAACATTCTCTTCTGTGTGACGAAACTTATAAATGTATTCACTGCGGCGCAAGACTTTTTGATGAAGAAAAGTCTCGCACAATGTGGTGCTGCGGACAGGGTAAATATAACGTCGACCCACTTGGACCACTAAATGCTCAGTTTTATGCAAACCAACATTTTTTAAAAAACGCTAGAGCTTATAATAATCTGTTCAGTTTTTCAGCGCTAGGTACAACTCACGGCTTTCAAAGACCACCTGCGGGTCACGGTCCTAACTTAGTCAAAGTTCAAGGGCGTATTTACCATCGCGTTTTTGATTTGGCTTATAATGGTAGTACAAATAATACAGCATTATATATACACGACGGCGAAGAACACCAAAGATTAGGAACCCAACAAAATTTGTGCCCCAATCTTATCAAGGAGATTTACGCGTACTTAAAAAATAATAATCCCTTAATAAAGGATTTACACTTATTAAATAATCACCCGAGTACAGAAGCTCGATTAATTTTTCAAAATACAAGTCGACGTACTCATGGACCGATACTAGGAGATAGGCCGGTATCGAATGAGCTTGCAGGTTTAATAGAAACTTCAAACCAACATCACCCGCGAGCTGTAATAATATGGAAAATTGGCGAAGCAAAACCACACACAGTACACTATTTACACCCCGCATATGAAGCATTTCAATATCCTTTACTGTTTCCTAAAGCCCCCGAAAGATATTCCATTGGTATTAAAGATAAAGCAGGTAATAAACTAAGTCAAGTAAAATACTATCGATGCCAACTCTTATCTGAAGAGCGGTTTGCGATTTTACGACGCCTTTCGCAAGAATACTTTGTTGATATGTGGTGCCGTACCGAAGAAGAGCGTTTACAGTATTTCAAAGGGATTCAAAACGAACTAAGAATTGCAACCCGACGTGAAATCGACGAAACGATTGAGGGCGAAGGCATCCGACCCGGTAAAATATATTTACCGGCGAGTCTAACGAATAGCCCGCGCTATATGCAAATCAAGTACCACGACGCTATGGCCATTGTTGCACGATTAGGAAAACCAAGCTTTTTCCTCACTGTCACATGTAATCCGAAATGGCCTGAAATAACTGAAAGTTTATATCCCGGCCAACAACCAACAGATCGCCCAGATTTGTGTGTGAGAGTATTTCAACTAAAGTTGTCAATACTGTTGAAAAAAATTAGATCTAAAGACTTCTTTGGTACCATTGTATCAATTCTACACGTTATAGAATTTCAAAAAAGAGGTTTACCTCACGCACACGTTACGTTCCGCGTAGAAGGAGGAGGTCCCGTCGATAGCATGGATATTGATAAATTTATTCAAGCAACCATACCTCCACCGGAACAGGAAAGACTGAGAAAATTGGTTTTGCAACACATGGTGCACGGCCCATGTGGTACTGAAAGGTCACTCTGCTACGATCAAGCTGCTGGGAAATGTTCAAAAAATTTTCCTAAAAGTTACACTGAAGTGACATATACGGATGAACGAGGCTCAGTACATTACAAACGTCCAATTGGCGACCAACCGGCAATTCGTGAACGCAATCAAACTTCAGTCACTAACAGGTGGATTGTGCCATACAACCCCGCAATACTACTGTTAATGGAGTGTCATTGCAATTTGGAAATTGCATCCACCTCCAAAGTGGTAAAATACCTTTACAAGTACCTGCACAAAGGTCCCGATCACGCAAAAGCGGGTGTGACAGAAGAAGTATTCGACGAAATTGAACACTACGCTCAATATCGATATGTGAGCGCCTCTGATGCAATGTGGCGTCTATTAGAGTTTGACATTAGCTGCAGATACCCAACTGTTATTGCATTACCGGTACATTTACCCGACGGAGACGCGATAATTTTCCGTACCGGAACCGAGGTGCAAGCATCTGAAAATTATATGTCAAAATTGAAAATTTACATGACAAGGCCTTCAGATCCTGAGTTGGATGAATGTACTTATATAACGTTTTATGAAAGGTACAACGTCGCAACTCAAGTCCGGCCTAATCCTACTGTACAAGTATTGGCTCACGAATCTGGAAAATATTTTATTACAAAAAGAGTACGAGGCGAGATCGTGGCTCGGATTGTCTTTATTTCTCCTACACTTGGTGAACTTTATTTCCTGCGAATGTTAGTCATGCGTTATCCGTGCCGGAGCTACGAAGAACTGCGAACTGTCAATAATGTACTTTATGACACTTTTCAAAAAGCAGCGTTTGAACGTGGTATTCTAAACGATAATCAGGAGTACGAATCAGCAATAGAAGAGGCAGCCGGTTTCAAGACTGGTAAAGGTTTACGTCAGCTTTTCTTTGCACTCATCATGGACGGTGCCCCAGCCCTTCTGTTATGGCAGCAGAGGGTCGTCTCCTCAGGCCGAAGGCCTGAGGGGGTCCGGGCTTCGAGGCCTTGCCTCATTACCCGGGCGGGGCGCGGGGGAGAACACTCCCCCGGTGATTGATTTCGGCCTTGAATGGCCGCGGCTCACTGGCGTGGGCCAGGAGCCTGTGGGTCGTCATGTCCGTGGGTGCTCCGCACCGCGGGCGGGTAAACCGCCGCCGCGTGCGAAGCGATGTCGTGTTCGGTGGAGGGCTCCGCGCTACGGGCGAGTGAATCGCCGCCGTGCGCGGAGCGGGTGTCAATCCGGGAGCTCTGCACCGCGGGCGGATAGTCCGCCGCCGCGTGCAGAGCGATGTCACGTCCAGTATGGGGTTCCGCGCTATGGGCGAGTGAGTCGCCGCCATGCGCGGAATCGGTGTCTGGTCCGGTGGTTCTCGCGTCGTCTTCGTCGTCGCTGGGGTCGCCTGCGTGCCTCCTCGGTGTTGGCGATCGCAGGAGCTCTCGAGGTACGGGACGCCCAGTCGTAGGTCGGCTGGTTAGCGGGGCGATGCCGTGGAGGTGCTCGTACGGTCTGCAGTCGGCGCGCGCGAACATGCGCCGCGCAAGTGTGCGGACGTACTCCTCCACGGTGGGCGTCTTGAGGTCGCGATGGATGACGTCGTTCCTCACGTACCTCGGAGCTCCAACGATCAGGCGGAGGCACTTGTTTTGGAGGACCTGTAGGCGGCTCCTCTGGGTTGCCGAGCAGAGCGCATACCAGGCGGGAGCCGCGTACGTCAGTCTGGAGCGGACATAGGCTCCGTAGATGAGGAGCTTGGTCTTCGGTGATAAGCTTGAGGTGAAGACTTGGTGGAGCATCGACCGTGCCGCCTTGGCCTGGCCCACGACATGGTTGACCATGGGAACCAGGTTTAGGCTGCGGTCGATGCGGCACCCCAAGTAGCACACCGAAGTTTGCCACTCTATGTCCTGCCCTCGGAATCGGAGCTGACGTATAGGCTTCCGGATGCCGAACAGGATGGCGGCCGTCTTCCCCACGTTGACGGTCATCCTCCACTTGTCCAGCCACTCCGGAAGCAGGTCCAGCAGGCGCTGCATCTTGTTGCAGGCGACGATTTGATGGTACGACGACGCGAGATACGCGCTGTCGTCGGCGTAGAGCGACAACAGCACGTCCTCCTCCCCCTCGCGTAGATGTTCGGCGAGGGTAGGGATGTCGTTGGTGTACAATGCGTACAGGCACGGCGATAGGCAGCTGCCTTGGGGTACACCCGCACGTATGGGGCGCGGCTGGGAGTCCGCGCCCTCCACGGAGACGTGGAAGGATCTGCCTTCCAGGAATGATGCCACCAGCCGCACGATCGCTGGTGGTACGTCGGTCGAGAGGAGCTTCGCCAGGAGTCCGGTATGCCACACGCGATCGAAGGCCTTCTCGATATCGAGAAAGACCCCGACGGTGCAGTACCCCCTGTTCTTCTCACTGGCGATGTGATGGAGTCCTCTCGCCAGCTGGAGCGTCGTCGAGTGGTTGCTGCGAAAGCCGAACTGCTCGTCCCGCAGATGAATATACGGGGCAAGCCTTCGCAGCAATAGACGCTCAAACAGCTTGGCGATGTGCGGCAGTAGGGTGATGGGGCGGTAGCTTCCTGGTTGGCGGCGATCCTTGCCCGGTTTGGGGATGGTAATGACCTTCCCCCTCTTCCAGGTCTCCGGGAAATGTGCGGTGCGGAGTACCCCGTTGAAGAGTCTCGTGAGCGCTACGAGACCTCTTCGGGGCAGCTGCTGTAGTGCGGCGATCGGAATCCCGTCGTAGCCTGGTGCCTTCCGTTTGGGGAGTCGGAAGACAGCCTTCCCCAGCTCAGACGGGGAGATGAACTCGCCTCCCCGGAGCTGAGGGGTCTGGGCCGACAGGAATTCCCGCACTTGATGGTCTATGTTCTCGTGGTGCCTGTACGCATTGTCACTGGCCGGGTTGGGAGTAAATTGAGTCTCCATATACTCCGCCATGATCTCTGCTCGATCCTGGGCGGAGTATCTTCGCCTACCCTGGCTGTCTAGAAGAGGGTAGACGGGTGAGTCAGATCCGGTGAGTTTCTTGCACAGGTGGTACAGCGTCAGCGACAACTCAGCCGAGCGATTAGAAGGCAACGTTTTAAATTCTATCACAGCACCCGGTGTACCAGATCATGACTTGAAACTGAAAGTAGGCGCGGTCGTAATACTTATACGAAATATCAGTTTCACACATCGTTTAGTTAATGGTACTAAACTAATTATAGATCACATTTCAAAATTTACCCTGTTAACGCATCACCCAAATTGCAGTGAGCCTATCGTTATACCTCGCATAACTTTTAAATTTAAAATAGGGCGAAACGGTGTGGAAATGACCCGCAAGCAATTTCCTATCAAGTTGGCTTATGCGATGACATTCAATAAATCTCAAGGGCAGACTCTTGATCGTGTGGGAGTAGATCTGAGAAGCGATGTTTTTTCACATGGACAACTGTACGTCGCTTTGGGCAGAGTGCGACACAGTCATAATTTGCATGTATTGGTCCCGCCAGAAAGAGTTAGTAGAAATTACGCTCTTACAAAAAATATAGTTTATAAATCATTATTGAGCTAAAATTCTAAACAAAATCATACAAAATATTTTTTTTTCAGAGTTTGCTACTGTAATTCATTTAGAAAACATGTAATATGTAAATATGTAGATAATATGTAATATATGCATTGCGATATCATAATACTTGATGGAACCTACAACTTATAATATAACTAAGTGTATGAGTGGTGGGTGCTGGGTCTTGATAAGCTGTATATACTTATATTTTGTATACTTTTTAGTTTCAGCATGTTTTATGTGCCTCTTTAATAAATTAATAAAATAACATGCAACTTTTACACGCATTGTGTTCAACCTTCGGGCTTTTTTAATTTTTTATGAAATAAAATCTATAGCCAATAAAAAAAATTAAAATAGGTTATCATACAACTGTCGTATGCAATGCGTCTAGCTTTCGGGCCTAATTTACTCTATCATTCATTGTTATAAACAGACCTATTTCAATAAAAATTTACTTTTTCTACTCCTGCACTAACTAGACCTTCACTCTTACTCTTTACACGTACCGAACCTGCCAAGTTTGTAACATAATAATACTACATAAGTTAAATACAAATTTTAACGCTTTAAATCCAAAAAAAGACGCGTGGCACTCGGGGACTGCCGCGGTAAAGCTATTGCATAGCATTTTTTATCAACGCCATCTAGCGGTGAGAGGAGTCCCGTGTCAGGTTATTTTCGTTACGGAATTTCTGGATTCGGTCTCCACGCTCAAGGCCCGCGATAGAAGCTATGCAATAGCTTAAAAGATCAAAATAAATTCAATTCTTATAGGTATATTGTTTTTAGTTACACTTTATTTAGTTTGCTTTATGCTTAAAAACCTAAAAGGTGAGAAATCCCATATATACTAAACAACAATCACAGGGAGTGATTTCTGACTAAGATGACCGTGAATTTGTAGGTCTGCCTGCAATTAGCTACCGTAATAGTACAATGTTTTACAAGGGGTGAAAGTGGCCGATTACATACGAGGGTGTCATTTGAGGCACGAGGCGAAGCCGAGGGCCGCGATACACCCGAGTTAGGAATCGCACTTTCTCCCGAGTGATACATAGTGCTTTATACTACACCTACGAGGAAAATAATAGACAAATTATTTAATTGAAATTTATATTGAAATTCATACAATTATTAAAACTTAGGGTGATATTTTTTTCGGCAAATTAATAGTTTTTAATTCTGGCGGCGTCATCAAAATATCTTCACTGTCGCTAAATTTTATAAATTGAAAATTTAGATAAAACAAAAGAAAGCGAATCGCGCGATTTTTTTTTAATTTTTCAAATAATGTACTCACTAAAGAAAATGCAAGCGGCCAGCAACAATTTGTTTTTTTAACAACAATTTGAATGTGTAAATAACCTTAGACCATAGATAAGTAGACCTAAACAAAGAAATGAAATTATTATATTTACTTAAATAGATTATTATTTAGTTATTAATTAGTTACTATTACTATTTTTATATTTTTAGTTCGTTATATATTAGATATTTACCTACTACTTTGAAAATAATAAGTCTATTTGTCGAAAAAGGTCGAAATAGATTTCATTGTTTTTCAAGTTATTACTGAACTGACTTGACCAAAAATTAAAAAAAAAAAGCACGTTAGTAATGGATTTTCATACAGTTTTCAGCCCGCTGAAGCACGTAAGTAATGAAATTTCATACATTTTGACAGCCCGCAGATTTGTTTCCACGTAATGACGTATTTTCTTTCTCGCTCTTTTGCGATTTGACACAAATCACAACGTACTTTCCGAGCAGGTGTAGTATAAAAAATATTTAAGTCCATACCTGTCGAGTGATTTGGAAACAAGCTCCAGAAATCACTTCCGTAAAATCAGACATTTAAGATGTTACGGCAAGGTATCTACCCTAACATCTTAAATGTTTGAATTCGAGGGATCTTTTGCTTGCTATATCAAAACTTATTTTTAAATATGTAGATATTCTTTTAGTTATATGGTTTCTTTGATATCCTTCATAAGCACAATATTGTATAAGTAATGTTTATTCTGTTTATTTATCTATCGTGGAGCATGGACGCAAAAATATTTAATTTTTCATATTATTTTTGCTAAATTGCAATAGGTCTCATTACTCAGGCATGCAAAATATTTAATTTTTATTTTATTAAATTTTTATTTTATTTTAAATGTCTGACAATGGGAGAACCACGTAAAAAAAAACGAGCTGGGGCATACCTCCTGGGTAGCATGGAAACTGGCCCATTGCACTTTTTATTTTATATATATATATATATTATTATAAAGTACTTAATAAGTATATGAGAAAGTTTATACATAATATTATATAGAATCCTAAGCTAACATTACTGTTTCAGATATTCATTTTTTCAGATTTTGTTGTTTTTTCAGTGCTATTATGGCTCCCTATTATGACCTGAAGAATAAATAAATTCTTAATATTATAAATATTACATACCAAAAATTTAAATCTAAACAGACCCATTCTTCCTGTTGTGTACTCTTCCACGCGGTCCGCTTCAGCGGGCCGCGCACCCACGCGCCCTACTAGTTTAAACTATTTACTTTTCGTAAATGTGTTTTAGACTTTATAATTCTGTAACACACATGAAACATAAAAGAAAATTAAAATTAATTAATTAATATATTTTATTTTATGAATGACACAATTCCGAACGCAGACAAAAGAGTAATATAAAATGGCGACAAAAAAAAAATAATTAACTCTATTCTATATCTTAATTAGGTACTAATTTCTTAGTAGTTATTTGTTGTAAGAATTTTAAAATAACAAAATGAGTGAATCTACTTATAATTCAGAATTAAAAGAATTAGTGTCTAACGCGAATTAAACTTTCTTCCGGAATAGTCTCGTGAAAAATACTTGAAAGCCTATGAATTATTTAATGATTGGAGACTTTCTAAGGATGCGAAGTCCTATTCAGAGACTGTGATTTTATCATATTTCATGGAATTGTCTAAAACAAGGTAACCATCTACATTATGGAGTATTTACTCCATGTTAAAAGCTACAATCAAATCGAAATGCGACGTTCACATTGAAACTTATCCTAAACTTATTGTATTTTTGAAAAGACAGTCGGAGGGGCACAAATCCAAAAAATCTAAAGTTTTCACCGCTCATGATATTGAAAAGTTTTTAAATAAATAAACCTAATTTTTAAAATTTTAAAATATCCTTTATGTTTTAATAAATATTTCTCTTACATCTTGTACTTTTTCGCTATTGAGGTGAAAAATTGTATGTATCACACGATAGCAAAGTTTTTGCTTCTTGTGCCTTTGAATCCCTCACTACTCTCAGGATTCTAACTTAGAATCCTTCGTTCGCTCGGGATTCAAACTAGGCACTCGCAACAAAAATGAACTTTGCTATCTTGTTGAACAAATAACTATATTTCATCTGTACCCACGATTCACGAAACTTTTCACGCTTAGTAAAAATTAAAAACGTTTTATTTCTTTTGTAAGCATAATATCATGGAGTTAGAGTTTAGAGTTATAAGTCTTCTTGTTCTTTAAGAGAGTTCTTCCGTGAATAAATTCTTTCAACCTAAACCTAGCACCAGACTTTTTAGACTTTTTAGACTAAACACAGTTACACTATACCTTGGTGAAACAAGGTCAGTATTATAATTTTATATATTTTGGCTACCAAAACACGTCAAACACTCACTACACTCTGAACTGAATAAAGTATTAACAAATCGTAATTTTCAGGTTATCCAGTCCCTATTTCGATCTACGTTTGCCTCTATGATAATCCGCTAGGCTTTATGAGCTAACACAACATACCCGATCATTTTTAAGCTATTGCATAGCTTCTATCGCGGGCCTTGAGCGTGGAGACCGAATCCAGAAATTCCGTAACGAAAATAACCTGACACGGGACTCCTCTCACCGCTAGATGGCGTTGATAAAAAATGCTATGCAATAGCTTTACCGCGGCAGTCCCCGAGTGCCACACGTCTTTTTTTTTATTTAAATTGACGTGATGGCGATATTTGATGATTGCATTAGTAATCAGTAATGCCTAATTAATCAAAAAGTATATGCGGTTACTCTGTTGCGAAATGTTGTAAACTAGTAGATATTATTTATGCACCCGATTAAATACCTACTCATTAGTAGTAACTTTAACTCATAAAGCCGTCTTTAGTTGATTGTAGGAAGCGCTTGGAGGTCGTGATTATCATTATAAATTATGTTCTCTATTTACTTTGAATTAGTATTTTTAATTTTTCTCCATTATATTTTTACTACTGAAACATCTAAAGGATGTTATTGGAACTCTGAGTGTGTTTACAAATATTTTTCAAGTAAAACTCCCTACAATTCTGTGAGAGGCGATATAAGAGATTCTAGAGTGAATCTAAAAGGTGAATTTATTTTTTTACTTCTTAAGGCTATATACCTACTCTTATTTTTGTTTAACCATTTTCATGTGTTTTAACTTTAAAATTGATTTGAACATTGATCAACTGAGGATTATAATAATAATATAGGATATAATATAGGATAACAGCAAAATAATAAATACAAATAGGTACAATTACTCGGTTACAGGAAATCGGTTTAGATTTGACGGGGTTATGGAGTAACATCGCCAAAAAATAATAAAAATAAAAAAAAATATATACGCGTCGAATTGAGAACCTCCTCTTTTTTTTTGAAGTCGGTTAAAAAAACATACGCGTTGAATTGAGAACCTCCTCTTTTTTTTGAACTCGGTTAAAAACAGAGTTAAGTTTACATTAGGTGGCTTTTATCTATACAAATAAATAAAATTGAAGTGTCTGTTTGTAATATCAAAATGACAGCTTTATACTGCATAACAAAATCGAAACAACTTTATGATTATATACTTATACTAATACGGTACTTATAACAAAAAAACAATTTTAAAATTTTTGTCGGTCTGTCTGTCTGTCTGTTTGTTTGTTGCCGCTAATTTCGGAAACGGCTGGACCGATTTTGACGGGACTTTGACTGGTAGATAGCCGATGTTATTAGGAGTAACATAGGCTACTTTTGTAACCGACTTTCGAAAAAGGAGGACACCTTACAATCAAACTGACGATTTTTTTATCCTTGTGAACTTTCTCGATAATAAACAATATCGACTAGATTTGGCTATCTCTACTATGTCAACTTTGAACTATCATCCATAATATCAATGTATCAATGTACTGCAGCAAAAGTATATTCATTCTATCATTTATTCGTCCATAACTTCTTTGTCGATCAATTAGTTCCTTCAGTCGGATTCAATTTTGTGCTTCCCAATAGTACATTGACATTGAACTTAACAAAAACATCTCTTGTGTAGGTTTTACTTTGCATGTTACAAAAAAAAGATCGAACTAAAAATATTATGTAAATTGAAGTTTTCGGATGCTGTCGTCTGTTAGCGTGTTGTTTTTTCGAACCAAATCCCAGCTTAATCTATTCTATAGATCTTCTATAAAAAATAGTTAAACGTTCGTGTCTGTACATTGAAAATATTTGCCAAAAACTAACTGTGTATGATAAGACAGTGTAGAGTTACACTACCTGTGTCACCCACAATTTTATTAGTTTACTAAAAACAGAATACTAAGTATTAAGCACGTATTAAGATTAAATGACAAAATTGGCTTACGAAAAAAAGATAACTATCGCAATTTAAAGTTTTAGAAGCCTCTTTAGCTTAGTACAATTTGTATAAAATTCGAAATGTCACTTCATTAGTTAATTTAAACCTTATTTTAAACCTTAATTAACACAAAGTCATGGGCATCAGCAAGTTTATAAATAAGATCAGTACATAAAGTCTGAATTGCTGTTTTACTGCCTATGTTTTTTTACTTAATGGCTTTCAACGTTGCTCATTCAGCACAATTTACTTCGATAATGTCTCGTAAAATGGAAAATTAGTTGCTATAAGTACTTTAGCCGTTAGAATGAATAAGCTAGGGCATGCTTACATGTTAGGGCTTATTTTGCTACCACCGAGTAAACTGAAAGAAATGAATAAAGACGCTTTGCCAACTTTGACCAATACAAAAACTGTCCAAACATCAACAAGGCAATGGTGAGTGGTTAAAACACAGGGTTAAAAGGGTTAAATGGTATAAGTTAAAAAAGTAAAACTTTACAAAATATGGTGTTGCGGGCCCAAATAAGCAACACATTCAAACCTAGATACAGACAGGCAGTCAAATGAATAAAAATTTAAAATACTTGTGTTTGGCTTATGCTATTGTTAAAATGATCTTAATATTTTGAATAATATAATAGAGATAGTTATTTGGAAATCACACTTCAATTTTATTTATTTATATAAACTTGAAATAACATACAAAGAGGTTCTAAGCGATTAAATAATTTATTTATATATTTGACATAGTGTCCAAAATACACTACGTGTACTGCAAACTATTTGAGCGGATGGTCTATATCATTTACAGACATGATGACGTAATGTCATGGCGGGTACCGCTTCGACGTTTTGCGTATTTTGTAGTATAGATAAAAAAGAGTGAAAACTTTGAAATAAAATATAAAATTTATTTTATAATTTTGTGAACTGAAACTTTCATATCTCGCGCGGTTTCTTATTCTCGCTAAGAGTAAAATACCATATTGAAACAGCTAAACCAGCGATCAAACACTTGTATAGTACCAATATTTTAATAAATTGATTATACACAAGGAGGTTCTTTTATTTTAAAAATCAATCAAGATTCTAAAGGCGATGCGCCCACTTCAACACTCGCTTTTTTGTTGCGAACCAGTTGCGATATTTTAAGCAATGCAATGTCATCTTGGAATCTTTCTTACTTCCAAGTTCTTAGTCCAGCTTTGACGTCTATACAGAGAACGCTCTCTAATAAAATAGGAAAGATTTGTATTTTATATTTAATCCAATATGAAAAAGCTCTTATTAATTGTATTATTCTACGTAAATAAGGCAACGTCAAATTATTGCTATTGGAATACAGGATGTCCTTACAAATACGTGTCCACTGAAACCGCATATAGTTCTGTGAGAGGAGATATCAGAGATTCCGTTATAAAATTAACAGGTTAGTTTCAATTCATATAATACCGATTATTATAAACTTAATTCACTTTTTTACCCGACTGCGCGCGGGTAATGTGTTTATCAGTCTGTGTATGTATGTATGTGGCGCTCTGGAGAATAAACGCGTGAGCCGATTTTGATGATTCTTACGTCAATCGATATGTGTTAATCTTGTGAGTGTCACTAAAGACATTACAACAATCAAAATTCAACAAGGTGACCAATAAACCTATTTTAAACTTGATCACAGGATGTGAACCCGTGAGCATGTGGGGCATATACCGACATGGAAAGCGCAAACCCAGCACATTTTTCAGTGAAAAAATGAAAGAAGCAATACCCATAAGAAGTTTTATCGCAGACAGCTTCAAGAAAGGTCGCAGTTCACTTTGCGCTCAAGATGTTGAAAATCTCCGCAACTGGGAATATAATAGCAAGTTTTTTGACGGAATAAGCGATATAACTGAGGAAGGACTAAAGGAAATGATAGGTCTAGGAAAACGTTTGAAAGAAGCATTCCCCGAGTTATTGGAAGATCTTCCAAAAGGCAGCTATACGTTCAGACCAGCTAAGGGTATTTGGATAGAGAAAAGTATTGACTCGTTTGTTTCTAGCCTAGGTATTCCTAATTTAGCCATTGAAGAACCGAAAACTGGTATGGATGTGATGAGTGTGAGTCTATTTATCTATTCATATTGTATCACAACTTGAATTAAAACATAATAGAAGCCTCAATAGCCCAACGGTTAAAGGTGCGGACTGAAAACTGAAAGGTCGTAGGTTCGAACCCCGACCGTTGCACTATTGTCGTACCCACTCCTAGCACATGCTTTCCGTTTATTTGGAGGGGAGAGGAGAATATTAGTCAACTTCAGCTTGGGTAATATTCTTTAAAAAACATATTAAGGACATGCACAAGAATAACTTATGTCTAAGGAAAAAATTTCTTCCAAGACCTCGAATGTGTTTATTGTTTTTGAATATTATCTTCTGCAGTAGGAACATAATTAATTAAAAAACTAAATAATTTTTTTTTGTTCTTATAAAATTATTATGTTTTAGCCTTACGTAACCTGCGGTTATTACCAAAAAAATGTACAGATAAATCCGAGCGTTTATGCTGAATCTGAAAAATACTTAAGCTCATCTGAATATCTTGCGGTAAGTTGTTGTTATTTTATTAATTTTGAGGTAGAAAAATTCCGTATTTTCTTTGTGTTGTCCGTTCGCTGTATTTAAATACACTATGTGCGGCTTGTATCATTTGTCATGACCGCAGAATATATCTAAATATAAAAAAGTAGGTATAAGATGACTGACTGACTGATCTATCAACGCATAGGTCAAACCACTAGACTGATCAGGCTGAAAAGCATACAGATCGCTTTTATGTCGTAGGCATCCGCTAGTAAAGGATTTTTGAAAATTCAATCCCTAAGGGGTATAATAAATAAAAGAAAACTCATTCGTCAACTTAATAAATGTGATACATTTATTCCTCAATTGCACACAGAACACAATAATAATAATTTAACTCTATTCACAACGGCTGATCGAATTATAATCCCCGAATTAATGACCGAAATCACCTTTTATCTCCTCGTAGCAACACCCACGCAACATCATTCCCAGTTCACAGTCGTCCACGTGGCAAAAAGTCCTGATTGGTCAAAGATAACGCGCACATTCGCGGTTGTTTTTGTATGGACCAATCAGATACTAGGTGGTGTTGCTACTACAGAAGTTATAAAATTATAGTTCCACAGATAATAAAACTAGGAATACAGAATATAAAACCAGAAATCATGACATTCGGCCATCCAACTTTGTGCAACCTCCCGGTGCACAATAAGTAAAATTACATAATGTTATAAGGTTGTTAATTTTCCACAAATCCTAAATTAATTAAATTACAATACCACAATCATCTGTCAACAATCACCAATACATTATGAGTCTTTTAACTACAAAGGATCATGATATTAACTACAACTATGAAATTTTCATAACTCTGTTAGGTACTTTCATAAAAATAATTAATTACTTTAACAGGAATAATTAATTAGGATATCTCAGAATAACTATTTAATAACCAAATATTCTATTCGCAATAAATATTCATGACACTAATTACAATTATAAAATTTTCATAACTTCGTTAGGTAACCTTACATAACAAAAATTAATTACAATATCTATAATTATATAAAAAGGCTTGTCCTGACTGACTGACTGACTGACTGACTGACTGACGATCAACGCACAGCCTAAACCACTGAAGTTAGAAACTTGAAATTTTGACAGTAGGTTCCTTTTATGACGTAGGCGAGCACTAAGAAAGGATTTTTCGAAATTCGCCCCCCAAGGGGGTAAAAAGGGGGGTTAAAGTTTATATGAAACTCCGTCATTTTTCGAGTTATACTCATGAAATTCGGTATTTAGGCTTTAAATTGAAAACAAAAAAGTACGTGTTTCACAGTTTTTAAAAATTCTACCCCCTAAGGGGTTAAATAGGGGTTGAATGTTTGTATAATAGTCCTTCGTTCTTCAAGTTATTTTTCAAGTTACGTTTATGAAACTTGATATTTTGGCTCTTGATTAAAAATAAAGAATTACGTATTTTACATTTTTTTTAATTTCTCCCCCCAAGGGGGTAAAAAGGGGGGTTAAAGTTTGTATGAAACTCCGTCATTTTTCAAGCTATACCCATAAAATTCGGTATTTAGGCTTTAAATTGAAAACAAAAAAGTAAGTGTTTCACACTTTTAAAAAATTCTACCCCCTAAGGGGTTAAATAGGGGTTGAATGTTTGTATGATAGTCCTTCGTTCTTCAAGTTATTTTTCAAGTTATGTTTATGAAACTTGATATTTTGGCTCTTGATCAAAAATAAAGAATTACGTATTTTACATTTTTCGAAAATTCTCCCCCCAAGGGGGTAAAAAGGGGGGTTAAAGTTTGTATGAAACTCCGTTATTTTTCAAGCTATACCCATAAAATTCGGTACTTAGGCTTTAAATTGAAAATAAAAAAGGACGTGTTTCACGGTTTTCAAAAATTCTACTCCCAAAGGGGTTGAATGGGGGTTGAATATTTGTATGAAAATCCATAATTTTTCAAGTTAATATCGAGCAACGGATCTACGTGATTCTTTGATGGGTATGGTTGCAGACAGTGTGTTATAGGTTACTTTTATTCGGACAAAATCAGGAGTCCGCACGGGATTTTCAAAGAACCTAATTCCACGCGGACGAAGTCGCGAGGGGACAGCTAGTCTTCTAATAAAATTAATTAAATTTCAATATCTCAGAATAATAAGTTATTTAAATGTATACTCTATTCATGTGGGTCTCTTAAGAACAAACAATCACGACATTCAACAAACAATAACAAAAAATAATAATAATAATAATTACAATATCTTCTTATACCTATAATTAATTAAATTTCAATATCTCAGAATAATAATTTATTTATTAAATGTATACTCTATTCATGTGGGTATCATAAGAACAAACAATCATGACATTCGGTTTAGTTCAATTTATAGAGTAATGCTGTTGTCACTATGGTGGATGGTGGAATTAGATAGGAGATTTTTGTCCTGAATTTGGGTTCCCTTATTACGCTTTTTGGCAAAGGTATCAACGTTAGATAGCCTGTCTGCTGTGAAACTCGTTCTCGCCGCCGTTTGTGAGTCCTCAGACTGCGGTGACGGTAAAGCATCTAACGCCACAGATAAAGGAACTTCTGGTTCGGACGCTGGCTTGCTGGGCTCGACCTCCTCTATTCTTCATGTTAACTGGGAGAGACATCTACTCTTCTTGCGGATACGCCTCTCTGGAGGCGACGGAGATCTCTTTCTTACGCGTTTGCCTTCGCGCCACGACCGTTCACGACTGGTTCCATATGCTCGATATAAAAAAAAGAAATAAACAATATTAGTACTTACACTTTTTTTTTATTTTTTTTAATCGTGATCGCTTTGCCTAATAGTTAAATAACATTAAAAACTCAATTTATTTGGTAATCGTCAAATTGCTAATTAAGTATTAAGTGCTTAAAATAAGTATTAAGTAAATAAGGATTTCCTTAAACTATTTTACAAACGAGTTCCATCACAGATCAATGTTCTCGAAGAATGTACCCTAGCAGTCGCGGCATACATAAATGCGGTAATAGAATAATCTAATGGCGGCGCACATACCCGCAGTATTAAAATACCTTAATGGTGGCACACATAACCACAGTAAAAGAATAAATATACTAGTGGTTCACCCCGAACTGAGACCTAGCGGGATACCATAATTCACAAAAGATGTAATAATTAACTTTTAATATAAGACGCAATAAAAAATAATAATAGTTGATGCAAAACTGTTTTACTGATACAGCGCCATCTATTAGCATTATTGTGAAGCTATTAACATTAAAAATTAAATAATTTCGTTTCTTTATAATATTTATCTAATTTTAGTATTTGTTGTTCAAGTACAAAATATAACTGAATTTTCAACAAAGTTTCAGGTTCTAATATGCAATACTTTTTGACATATGGCTCAAATTAAATCTCCACTTAAAAGTTAAATAATTTCATTTCTTTATAATATTTATCTAATTTTAGTATTTGTTGTTCAAGTACAGGATATAACTGAATTTACCACTAAGTTTCAAGTTCTAATATCTTGTCATTCTTGACATATGGCTCAAATTAAAATCTCCACTTTGAAAGCCCCCCATTTCGTCAATTTTAAGGGAAAAATTAAAAAATATATATTTTTGTACTCTGTTCAAAGTCGTCTTTAAAAAGATATATCGTAAGTCTATGTAACGCAACAAACAAGATTTTACTTCAAACACGCTTCTATGAGAGCCCCCCTGAAATAAAGCTTTTTATATTATTTTTTTATACAAAGTTCGGCTGAAGACCATCAGTTTACATATTATATTTAAATTTGAAGTAATTATGTTCAGTAATTCAGAAGTTATAGGGCTCTGACAGACATTTGGACGTACACACTTCTCTGTCCAGTACTGACAAGTGCCCTAGTTGACTCAGAGAACCCGCTTCGCTCGTTCAATAAAGGAAATAAATCAATAGATAAATACTTTAATAGCGGCGCACTTAACCGCAGGTAAAAGAATAAATATATAAAGGAAATAAATCAATACATAAATACTTTAATAGCGGCACACATAACCGCAGTGGCACACTTAACCACATTAACAATAAAATATTTTACTGGCGGCACACTTAACCGCAGTAAAAGAATAAATATATAAAGGAAATAAATCAATAGATAAATACTTTAATAACGGCACACATAACCGCAGTGAACAGAATCTTTTAATGGCGGCACACATAACCGCACTAAATAGGAACTTTTAATGGCGGCACATATAACCGCACTAAATAGAAAGTTCCAATGGCGACACACTTAATCGCCCTAAATAGAAACTTTTAATGTCGGCACACATAACCGCACTAAACAGAAACTTTTAATGGCGGCACACATAACCGCCCTAAAATATTTAGCAAAATTATTTTTATAAGCAAATAAAATAAATTCCTCTAATAAAAAGTTTAATGGCGGTACACATAACCGTAGGCAATAAACATATCTTTTTTATAACATACCCACATACATAATCGCAGCTACTTATTATCTGCGTGAAAAAGCTTAATTATCATCATTGATTTTACTTGTCAAAAATAACAATTAATGTCTGCGGAAAAGGATTGTTTGGTAACACTATCAGAGAGTAGCCCTAATCAAATGCTACCAACAATCGATCGGATTAACATTGTCATGGAGTAGCCAGACCAAATGTAAATCCAATTTATTCACATAACCTTAACTATCATCATCGAATTATTTGTGGGTAGTTACAAAAATTTATACCGTTCAAGAAATGGAATACATACCTAATATTATGTGGGTCTTGCGGAATACGTGTCACTTCTGACTTATAATAAATAAAAGAAAACTCCTTCGTCAACTTAATAAATGTGATACATTTATTCCTCAATTGCACACAGAACACAATAATAATAATTTAACTCTATTCACAACGGCTGATCGAATTATAATCCCCGAATTAATGACCGAAATCACCTTTTATCTCCTCGTAGCAACACCCACGCAACATCATTCCCAGTTCACAGTCGTCCACGTGGCAAAAAGTCCTGATTGGTCAAAGATAACGCGCACATTCGCGGTTGTTTTTGTATGGACCAATCAGATACTAGGTGGTGTTGCTACTACAGAAGTTATAAAATTATAGTTCCACAGATAATAAAACTAGGAATACAGAATATAAAACCAGAAATCATGACAGGGGTAAATAAGGTTTTGAAAAATCTAGCGAAGCCGCGGGCAAAAGCTAGTAAATTTGCTATGACAATAGCTAGAAAACCGTGCGATGTAGTCACTGCTTGCCGTCAGTGACTTTCGGACGTCTTTTTAGTTAATTTAGTATTAAGTTAGAATCGATAGGTTTGATATACTAGCTAGTAAAAAAACAAAAAAAAAATTGCATAAAAAAAAAACAATAAAGATAAACCCACACCACCGAATTTATCAAAAATAACGAATCGTCTTTAAGTGATGCGGTAACAGATGACCGTACATAATAATATGCCGTAGGGTTATCTTCATATCTTTACTTAGTAATGATATTATAATCTCACCAGCAGAGTTATCATTGCACTATATTTTTGACAATCGTCACATTACTATTTAAACATATTATTATTCATATAAATCGTGTTAGGACCATAAACATTATTACTTCCTACCACAAGGTTAACAGCCTCAATAGATACACGACCAACTTCCTTTTAAATTATAATTTCTTCAAACCCGATTTTAAGATGAAGATAATCTTCAAGCTTTATTATTAAATATACCAAGAAAGAAACATAAAATGTAGACAACTAACCAACCCTTCCATAGTCAAGTAAAAAATGTACAACGGTAAATATTTAAATTCTTTAACTAGCTGATGCCCGCAACTTCATTTGTGTGAATTTAGATTTTGAAAAATATACTGTGTGAACTTTTTCACTTTCCTACATAACTTATGTCACTTTCCAGGTCCTCAACTTTGCCCATGCAAAAAATCATGTTGATCCAGAGCCCTGTTGGGGTGTACTTGAAGGACAAACCAACAAACAAACACTCTTTCGCATCCTTACTAATATTATAAATGCGAAAGTGTGTTTGTTTGCTTGTCCTTCAATTACGCAGCAACAAAGCTACGGATCGACGAAATTTTTTTCATGTTTATAGTTGAGGACTGGGAGAGTGACATAGGCTATATTTTAACCCGGAAATTAAAGAGATTCTGCGGGATTGTTAAAAACTAAATCCACGCGAGCGAAGCCGCGGCCACCAACTAGTTGATAACGATAGTGATATGCCATAATATTACATGTAATCTACTTTATTTGTTTCACAGACAAAGGATAGAATACAGCGACGAAGCGGAATAGAATACAGTCTTACTGATGAAAACATCACAGCGTTATATGACTTGTGTCGTTATACCTGGTCCGCACTTGACTGTAAAATAAGTCCCTGGTGCGCACTTTTTACCAAGGATGATTTAGAAGTTCTCGAGTATGTACAAGATTTGAGGCATTATTACAGAAACAGTTACGGCACCGACGTGAATGAAGTTTTTGGAAGAGTCCCATTAGGAGACTTGTTCACAAGCTTTGAAAGTGTAACGAAAGGCGAGGGAAAGAAAATTGTCGCTTATGTAACACATGCTACGATGCTGGATCAAATATATACAACTTTGGGGCTTTTTAAAGACAGCAAACCATTAACTGGCGCAAATCGGGATCGGGATAGGAAATTTAGAACGAGCAAGATATCTGTGTTTTCTGCCAATTTGGTGGCTGTTCTAAATAGGTTCGTATTTTTTTTTTTTTCAATTCTTGCTACGAGTTTTAAATTGATGTAATCTATAAGTTCATTTTTAAATTTGTTTTAAACATTTACTTATGAGATAAAATTCAAAGTCCTGACTGACTGACTGAGATATCAACGCACAGCCTAAACTACTGAAGTTAGAAACTTGAAATTTTTACAGTTGGTTCCTTTTATGACGTAGGCGCACACTAAGGAAGGATTTTTGAAAATTCAACCCCTAAGGGAGTAAAATAGGGGTTTGAAAAATAGAACTTAACGTGAGCAAAGCCGCAAGCAAAAGCTAATTTACTTATAAGATTCTAATTAATTAAATGTTGTTTAAAAAGCTTACCGCACGTATTAGCCAGATAGATCAGTATTGTTATATTTTGTTTATTGTTATGTGTTCATAGTTCCTTTAATTGTCTTTCTAAATTTCTTCACGGAATTTGTTTGTTTAGCTGAGTATACGTTTGATGAAGTAAGGTTTAAATTGTTTCTTAGATAGATATAAACCTTCTCCTACATACTGTCGATCGTTGGGAACTTCGTTCAGTATATTAAGCGCTTACAAGGAGATAAATTAAGCGGCCTGAATTACTGAAATTTTGTTTACAGATGCGCTAAAAATGACAAAGAGGAGTACAACGTGGTGTTCTACTTGAACGAAGAGCCAATAAGATCAATATGTGAAGAGGGTGTTTGTTCCTGGGAGGACTTTGATACGAAGTTACGACCATTTGTTAACGCTACCATTGACTTTTGCGGTTTCGTCACTGAACATTATTAATGAGTTTAATTTGATACCGTCTTAATGCTTATTAGAATAGGTATAAAATGTAACGAACGTATGAAGTATTAAATATCGTAATGCATTTTGACCTTTTTTTAATTAGCTAACAAAGCTTATGACTTCCTTGGCATTTTCGTTTATTAAATTGAAATATTAAATTATATAATATATTAAATTCGTCCATTGTGAAAATATTTTGATTAACTTTAGAGAATTTTTACAAAACTCTTCTAAAAATTAAATTAATTATCTTCTAAACATAATTATAAACTATTTCAATTTTGACAATGAAACCTGGTTATGACGGCAAAATCATAAACGATGAATGGAAATAGATAGAGCAAGATGCCAGACCCGCCAGACCTTACTTATTTTCCAAGTAACTTATTAAGTAAATATATACTACGAGTATTCGAGTAGTAGTTTCAGTAATATTTTTTCGTTTCTTTTTTTTTTTAACAAAATACATATTCGTTTTCTTACACCTAAAATCAAGATAAAAATATTAGTGACATGGTGACGTATCATAATATGCGAACGTTGAATAATTTCAACTTTGACTTAAACAAATGTTACTCTACTTAGCTGTTAACTTGTAGATATTTAACAACTGAACTGTGTTGAACTACATTGTAAACTAGACGAGGAAATGAGTTATTTTATTTCCTGATGCAAATGAAATATTCTTATAGGATGTGTTCTTGTTTACTTCTAAACGATGACTATTAACCTTTAATCAAGGCCAAATAGTTTGGGATCTTGATTTTTGACCGTGAAGCACAGGTTCGAGAGTTTGGCAATTCTTCGTGAACATTCATTTTGTGTAACCATCTCGCTTTAGCAAGCAGCATGAAGGTGGCCTTTGTATCAATTCACAATAATTATATAATATTTTGTCAGTCTTGTGTTAAATGTTTTAACTTACCGGATATAATAACTCATATATACACAATGGAAATGTCATAAACTTACTAAGTGTTACTATTTCATGTGATAGACATACAAGTTACATTGTACATTAAAGTGTCTTGTGATAAAGGTGTACCCTAGTGATGTATATAATTTATGTTAAATTAGTGTTTTTCATTTTTCTTCGTTATATTTTAAATATTGATGCATCGAAGAGTTGTTATTGGAACTCTGAGTGTGTTTACAAGTATTTTTCAAGTAAAACTCCTTACAATTCCGTAAGAGGTGATATAAGAGATTCAAAAGTGAAACTAAAAGGTAAGTTTGGTTACAAAATTGTCGAAGCATATACTTTCATAATTATGTAAATTTTTTACAAACACTAATAAATCGTTATAGTTTCTTCATTCTGGGAATAGACCCTTGTCTAATCGAACACTAAATTATTGTATGTTAGGTCAATCTACAGAAAAAACCTAACAGTCTCTTGATAATTTTCTCAGGATGTGAACCAGTCAGCATATGGGGCATGTACCGTCATGGAAAGCGAAAACCGAGCACTTATTTCAGTGAAAGTATAAAAGCAGCGATATCCATTAGAAATTTTATCGTAGACAGCTACGAGAAGGGTCACAGTTCACTTTGTGCCCAAGATGTTGAAAATCTGCGTAACTGGGAATACAATAGCACGTTTTTCGACGGAATACCCGATATTGCTGAGGAAGGACGAAAGGAAATGATAGGTCTCGGCAAACGTTTGAAAGAAGCATTCCCCGAGTTATTGAAAGACCTCCCAAAAGGCAGCTATACTTTCAGACCCGCTAAGGGTATTTGGATAGAGAAAAGTATTGATTTCTTTGTTTCGGGTCTAGGTAATCCAAATTTAACTATTGATGATGTGATACCCGTGGATGTGATGAGTGTACGTTTAATTGACTTGTTTACATATTTTTAAGGCAGTAGGATTAGTAACAAAAACATTAAGTAAATTTAGACTTGAATACTTATATAGTATTGTGGAATAAAAATTCACCACGTTATTAAGTATATTTTTTACTAGTGACATTGTTATGTTTTAGCCTTACAGAACTAGCGGAAAATACCTACACACTAAGCTTAAACCAAACGTTTATGCAGAATATGACAGATACCTAAGCTCATCTGAGAATTTGATAGTAAGTACATTATTATTTCTTATGTTCTAGTTTTTAAAAGCAATTTTTTTGTATCTGATATATTCATAACTGTTATTAGATGTGCAACGACGACACATAAAGATATGGTGAACAGCAACTCACTAATCAAATAAGTCGTTTAATAGCTATGAGGTAATAGTCTAACTACTTTCATCTCTCTTGGTCATCTCTACTCATTGCGGAGCAAACCTCTATCCCTTGTCGACCCTGTCTACTACGCTGGCGAAGTACGGATTAGCAGATATCACACATCTTAAAAACATCTCAAAAATGGAGAATTCTCAGGCATGCAGATTGTTTCACGATGTTTTCCGCCACATTATATTTAATTGCATATTACTCCGAAAATCGGGCACGCATCTCAGACAGATGCGTGCTTTTGATCAATCCTGAGACCAAAAAAAGCGGCTGATATCTTAAACACATGCGAAAACAGAAATGCACATTATAATATTATTACTAGTCAATGGAGACATAATATTAAACAAAATCATCTTATTGCCTTATTGTTTCACAGACAAAAGACAGAATACAGCGAAGAACTGGTATTGAATACAATCTCACTGATGAAAACATCACAGCGTTATATGACTTATGTCGCTACACCTGGTCCGCGGTCGACTCTAAACATAGCCCCTGGTGCGCTCTTTTTTCCAAGGATGATTTAAAAATTATCGAATACGCTCAGGATTTGAGGCATTATTATAGAAATAGTTACGGCACAGCCGGGAATGATGTTTTTGGACAAGTCCCATTAGGAGACCTGTTCGCAGGCTTTGAAAATGTTACGAAGGGCGGAGGAAAGAAAATGGTCGCATATGTAGCTCATTCTATGATACTGGATCAAATGTACACAGCATTGGGGCTTTTCAAAGATAGCAAACCATTAACTTCTGCAAATCGGAATCGGAATAGGAAATTTAGGTCGAGCAAGATATCGATATTTGCTGCCAATTTTGTAGCTGTATTAAACAGGTTTGTATATCAAAAATTGCTAAAGCCAGGGCTTGTGTTTAGTTGTGCAATTTAGAAAATAATTCGTCACATATAGTTAATCAATTTACGAAATTTTCAAAACAATTTGTGAACCAGATTTAGTAAACTTTACAGAAAGAAAAACTCCTACAAGCCACAAACCTTAATGAAGAGTCATAAACGTTCATTCTATTTTTGAGTTAGGTTGAAAAAAATTACCAAGAATAGTATTAGCACAGTAATTATAAGGCGAAAGTGTGTTTATTTATTTGTTTGTTGGGTTGTCCTTCAATCACGCAGCAACAAACCAGTAGACCGACGTGAATTGACCGACATGGCTATGGTTGAGGACTTGGAGAATGACCTTATTCCGAAAATCCAGAGAGGTCCCGCGGATTTTTTAAAAATCTAACTCCACAAATTCATGAAGGTAAAAGCTAAAAAGACATAAATAAACTTTCTCCAAGATACTATAACATTAAACAAACTGTTTAGTAGGTATATTTAACGACTACAAAGGGACTAATGCTTCGGGTTGATTTAGTTTGTTTTTGTTTACAGATGCGTTAAAAAAGGCTCAGAGGATTATAATGTGGTGTTCTACTTAAACGAGGAGCCTCTAAGATCAATATGTGAGGAGGGCGTATGCTCCTGGGACGAATTTGACACAAAATTTCGACCATTTGCTAACGCTACGATTGAATTACAGATTAACAATAGCTAAACATTTATAATCAACACTTAATAGATACTTTAATTTTATGCGAATTTATTATGCAATAGGTGTTTAAGAATAAATTAATGTCGAAATATATTTTGACTTCGTTAATGACTATTAATTATTTATTATTTGTTAATAAAAAATATTACTTAATATTCGTTTTTTTTAAATATTTAATTGCTTCCACATTTCAATAAAAGGAATATTGGTCTTTAGCCTTTAGCTATTTAAAACACCATACTGCTTAAAAATCAAAAGCAAATTGTTTACATTGTGATGAAAGCTCATGATAAGATTGTATGAAAATCATAGTATGCCATATTATTTTTGATAGGTATTTTATTTGATAAAGCGAATAGGGTAAGATTTTTGTGAGAATTTGAGTTTGTTTAATTTTCTTCTTCTTCATCGTGACACTCTTGGCAGAGCAGTCGTGGTTATCACGAAGTGATGTTCTTAGCAGCAGATGTTATTCGCAACACGAGCATCCGCCACTTCTCCCTACTTGCTGATATCCTGGTACACTTGTGTAATGGACCGCTTACAGCAGACCTCAACCCTAAGAATATCTCGAAAAGGAGAGTCCTAAACACTAGGACTGCTTGGCATATTTAACAAGACATAAAACTTGTCTTGTCTTATTGCCATAAGGGAAAAGGGGTCTATTAATTCCCCTTTCCTCTCCAAATTATCTATCGATCCTCAATGTCTTAAGTACAAAATTACAATTAATTTAGTTTATTAATTATTTGGCACTCTTATGTAGGCAGTTGTAACCTGTCGGAGGTCAAGAATCATATCATAATATAATAGATACACTAAAAACATGTTATCAGTACTTTATGTGCTAATACAAGTCACTTTATAAAACGTGTTGAAGGAACATATTGACACCTAAAAATGTATACAATTAATAGTAAATCAGTAATTTTCATTTTATTCTACATCTTTACTATAGGGACATCGAAGAGTTGTTATTGGAACTCTGAGTGTGTTTACAAGTATTTTTCAAGTAAAACTCCCTACAATTCTGTAAGAGGCGATATAAGGGATTCGAAAGTGAAACTAAAAGGTAAGTTAAAGGCACACATTATGTTTCTGATGAGATTTTCATTAAATAATAATGCGATGGGCTCTAGGATTTATCCGTATCTGACTTGACTTATGCTTAAATCTAAAGACCGCACTCTCAGTCCGTTCAGACTCAACACAGTGTTAAAACGAGTTTTTGCTCTCTGTCTTGAGAGTGAGCGAAGTGAGAGTACCGTCTATAGATTTTAGCCTTAAAGTACAGCAGTCAAAGATATTATTATATGAAATATTAACCAGGACCGACGACAGCTTAATGTATATATGTAGCTTTCCGAAGTACGAAAAAATGATTTTCCTTGCATAAATCATCAAAATCAAAACAAAATCTTATAAACATCAAATATGAAAAATATCAAAAATATTATCCTTACCACTGGAACGAGGAAGTGTGCCCAGAACGCTGGGGGCATTACCCCGATGTATGGCTAAATTTATATGTCGGCCAAGATAACTGCCAGCTCTGCTATCTTCCAGTGAACTCTATTAGAAGGGATGACAGATCCTTAAAAAACAATCTATCATCCTCGCCGCATGACCAAATGGCACAAATATGAAACTGCTCTAAACGTAAATAATGGATAAGTACGATATAATCATTTTACAGATGATATTTTATTTTATGTAGTATTCAACTGACATACCGATATCTAAAATTTTTTTTTTAATTCGATGATAAGTTAGTCATTGACTGCGATCTCACCTGATGGTAAGAGACGATGCAGTCTAAAATGGTAGTAACTTGGAATGGTGGTAACTTGGAAGGGGTATGACACTGTACATTCAACCTAGACCACTAAACTGTTTCTACACGTCACGTCTTTGACGTTAGGGTGGTAACTAGCAACGGCCAAAGCCTCCCACCAGACCAGATCAGAGTTAATTCAGAAATGATAAGTTACCAAATTGATCTAAAATCTATGATCTATAATTTTATTACAGGATGTGAACCAGTCAGCATTTGGGGCATGTATCGTCACGGGAAGCGGAAACCAAGCACTTTATTCAGTGAAAGTATGATAGCAGCGATATCCATCAGAAATTTTATCGTAGACAGCTACGAGAAGGGTCATAGTTCACTTTGCGCTCAAGACGTTGAAAATCTGCGTAACTGGGAATACAATAGTACGTTTTTCAACGGTATACGCGATGTTACTGAGGAAGGACGAGTGGAAATGACAGATCTCGGCAAACGTTTGAAAGAAGCATTTCCCAAGCTATTGAAACACCTTCCAAAAGGCAGCTATACGTTCAGACCAGCTAAGGGTATTTGGATAGAGAAAAGTATTGATTCTTTTGTTTCAGGCCTAGGTAATCCAAATTTAGCTATCCAGGATGCAAAATCCGTGGATATCATGAGTGTACGTTTAATTGCCTTGCTTAAATAAAATATATTTTTTATATTTCTACTAGAAATTAATCTTGAGATAAAACAAAATGTTGCATATATTATAAGCATAATTATGACAATATTATATTCTAGCCTTACACATCTAGTGGCAAGTATCTACAGAATGTACACAATAAGCTTAATTGTAACGTTTATGCAGAGTATGAGAGATATTTAAAGTCATCTGAGTATCTAGAGGTATGTATATAATTAATAATATTTTTGAAAATAAGAAACGGCTGTCTGTAACATTTTTAGCCTTAGTGCTAAGCTACTGAACTAACCAAAATTTGGAAAAACATAGCTAGCATCCCAATTAAGGATTTAAAAACTTTATATCTCGGAATAACACAAGATTTGTAAAAACTCTAAATCTCGCGCGCGAGCTAGTTGGCTATTGGTATGTATTTCTTCTTACTGAACACTTATTCTTTTTTGGGTATTTCTAACCCGCTATGGGACCTTAGTTTAGAGACCCTGAATAATGTTACCTTTTTGCTTCACAGACAAAAGATAGAGTACAGCGAAGGACGGGCATTGAATACAGTCTCACTGAAGAAAACATCACAGCGTTATATGACTTGTGTCGCTACACCTGGTCCGCGGACGACCTGAAACACAGTCCCTGGTGTGCTCTTTTTACCAAGGATGATTTAGAAATTCTCGAGTACGCTCAAGATTTGAGGCATTATTATAGAAACAGTTACGGCACAGTCGGAAACGAAGTTTTTGGAAGAGTCCCATTAGGAGACCTGTTCACGAGCTTCGAAAATGTTACGAAAGGCGGAGGAAAGAAAATTGTCGCTTATGTAGCTCATGCTACGATGTTGGATCACATATACACGACTTTGGGGCTTTTCAAAGATAGCGACCCATTAACTGGCTCACATCGGGATCGGAATAGGAAATTTAGAACGAGCAAGATATCTGTGTTTTCTGCCAATTTGGTGGCTGTGCTAAATAGGTTTGTGTTTAAAAAAGTTTTGATACCTACGTGATTCCAGTTGTATATTTTAGTGGTATTATAAATAAATAAATAAATAAATGAAAATGGTGATATCCCAGAACTTAAAATCTCGGTGGAGGATTCTGCGTTCTTCTAGAGTGATGTGCATTTTAATCAATTATCACTTGATTTATCGGTGACTGCATGCCTGACTGTTCTCTATAAGGTTGGCCAGGATGAGTCATGGGATGAGTTAAGTCTGACAATCTGCACATAATTGGCCAACATGGTAGACTATGATTATGGCTACGGGCTATATAAACATTATTTTTTTAAATCTATTTTGGCAAAGACAGTCATTACGTAGAAACTTACTTATCTTAATTATTAATTTATTGATAGATAAAACATTGCCGAAAAAGTAATAAAATAATTTAAAAAAGTTTAAAAGCACTGAGCAGAAAAGTAAGTATCTAACTAGATAGTAAATAAGTTAAACAAACAGCAGATGTTAAACAGAAAAATTACAAACAAAAATATAACACATCTTATAAAGGTATAATTTTGATAATTGTATTTTTTTAAACATATTGTTTTTATTCCCATCCTATGTGATGATTGTACGAAACTTTTAATATTTGTTGTTTTAGCTTATAGATGCATCAAAACGTAGTTGAATTAGTTTGTTTTTGTTTACAGATGTGTTAAAAAAGGCTCAGAGGAGTATAATGTGGTGTTCTACTTAAACGAGGAGCCACTAAGGTCAATTTGTGAGGAGGGCGTTTGCTCCTGGGAAGAATTTGGCACAAAGTTACTACCATTTGTTAACTCTACTACTGAATTTTATACGATATCACAAGTGCAAGATAACAAATGATTGCTTCTTTATTTTTATAAAAATGAAAGAAATACAAATAAAAATAGTATACGTATTTCTTACTGGCTGAACGAACCAGGCTTCAGGTGTAAACCATAGATTAATAGAAAAAGAAAAAAATCATACCTATCTCAGAAGTACATTGGATCCTTTTAGATCCAAGAAGGATCCAAGTGATTATATATGGATTATATACTTATTGGATTAACTCATGTCAAACCAAAATAGAGTGGTTTATATTCTCTTGGGGTCAAACCTCAAACCACAACACGAATGACAGTATTTGACAGTTACTGACAGGTAATGACAGTTTTTAATACGAGCGCTATAAGTTTGTATTTATCAATTTAAGTGTGATTTAAGTTAAGCAAAATGCATTTATCTGTTAGAAGTAATATTAAGATTCTCACTATTTTTATAATAATATACTTAGAGTATAAACTCAGTGATGCTACAGAATCAGGTAAAATCAGTGCTTTATTTTTACCCATCGATGTTTTTACCAGACTGCGGCGAAGACAAATGGAAGGGTTGGAATTTTATGTATGTATGTATGTTAGAATGTGACTATTTACGAATTTTCTACCATAGCGAATAAAATACTGAGCCGATTTTGATAAATGAGGTGTCAGCTGTCAATCGATTTGATACGATGGTTCGGGTGACAAAGGCTACATTTTATACGAATAAAATCAATATGATGTATGTTACATAAAAATTTCCGTAATCCTTGTTATTTGTTGTTGTTATTTAGTACATTAAGTTCTTGCTGTCTCGGCTAAAGTTTTCCAACGCCTTACTAAGAACCTGGCTTCACGAGACTAGCACTTAACTAACTTTTTCTATTCTTCTTCAACCGATAGAGGTCCACGAAGTAGACATAGGTCTCTGGTACTTTCACAAGACTACTTGCTACGGCTACTTGCATCTCATCTAAGAGCTCGTGTCGTGCATTGAAAAATCAGGTTTTTTTTTTATTCGATGACAAAATAGCCCTTGACTGCCATCTCACCTGATGGTAAGTGACGATGCAGTCTAAGATGGTAGCGGGCTAACTTGGAAGGGGTATAGCAGTGTAAATTCAACCCACACCCCTAATCGGTTTCTACAAGCCATCGTGCCGGAACGCTAAATCGCTTGGCGGCACGTTTTTGATGGTAGGGTGGTAACTAGCCACGGCCAAAGCCTCCCACCAGACCAGACCAGAGACAATTTAGAAATAATAAATTCCTAAATTGCCCCGCCGGGAATCGAACCCGAGACCTCCCAGTTATAAGACCACAGCGCTCACCACTGCGCCAGGAAGGTCGTCAGGTGCCTCTTTCTTAGAAAATATAAAAACTGTATACAAAGTCGTTGTCAGCGATACGTCAGTTTCATCATGGTCATAAATTAGCCTCGCAAGCGTGAAAAATCATGCAAGGTCGCCGCGCAAACCGCGTCCCGGAATCACGCATAGCACTGAAATTTTGTATAATAGGAAAAAATGTTGCGTGGAGCAACCATAAACTTAATAATACTACCCGGAGCAACCCTCGCGGGACTTTATCGCGTCTGGGGAGAAATACACATATTATATGAAAATGTAAAAGAATTTAAAATGACAAATATAATAGAAAAACAAATAAATCTATACCTACTTATAATAAAACTGTAACGGGACGAAATATATTTTGAAAATTTAAATCGAAGGATGCTTTATTATCGATACTGAGCCCAAAACAATTTTTTTTTTAATTTTCTGTCTGTTTGTCTTTCTGTCTGTTTGTCTGTCTAAACAGACAACTTGGCGCGAACAGACAGACGTTTTTCTGTCTGTGCGCGCATCACGCGAAAACTACTGAACAGATTTCAATGAAATGTGGTATAGTGGTAGCTGAACTGATACTCCGGGTCAATATATAGAATACTTTTTATTTTATTAAATCATTGATTGTTATCAGTTATTGCCATTTCATGAATTGCATGGGCGAGTCATATTCACGCTATTTTATCTTTTGTATGATAATTTTCAATTGTTTAATTGAGGGGCACGGTTCAAATAAAGAGATTGTAATATTGGCGACGAAATCATATGAACTTATAAAATAACTTTAAATATAACCTCATCTATAAGCAGGAAACCTTATATTTATTTTGCCCATTTATACGTAGGTAGACCATAAATTCCATTCAATCTACGTTTGCACTACTGTAACTTCAAATACAAAGCCAAGAAACTAAATAAATAAGGTGCTAGTTAGTCTAGTGTTAGCTTGTACTTTACGTTGCAAACTTCAACTAGAAACGCAGGATTTTATTTTTGTTTTGGTCCTCTTTATTTTTCGTAGAACACGTTTCAATGTTGGTAATGTTTTTTAGATTAAATAATATATACTTTAATTAAATAAACATAATATTATATTAAGCTAGGTAAATTTTTATATAACATTTTTCTGCACAATATGGCCAGTGTGGTTGACTATAAAGCCTTAACCCTTTTCATTTTGGTGTGGTCCTGCGATGAGATAACCTGATGATGATAATTTTATATCATTAAAAGATGCTGCGACGATGGGCACATGCACCTGTGTATTGTGTCTTAATTCTATACGCCCAATCGAGACTCTTGTTTGATAGATCAGTTACAACCCGGTTACATTTATCTGTGCACCCTAGTAGGGTGTGAAAACAATACTGATACAAAGGGGCGACCGTGGGAAGGGGAAAGGTGTAGCGGGAGGAGCATCACATTTCAGCGAGGTGCACAGATATAATGCGACCGGGTTGGAAGTGGGAATCCTACTTATAGATAACGAAAAATGCTTCGAAAGACTTGGCTGTATAAATATTACACCAGAGTGGAAACACCCAAGATACCGTCCTGTAAACTTACTACCAGCTGACAGACACGCAGTCAATACTATATTTGTGCAGTGGGTTAACCGGGACTTCGTAAGTTTATTTTACAAAATACAAATAGATGCCTGCTGTAGGTTAAGAAAACCCTAAGCCCAAGATGCACGAAATCGTTCCTAGTGGCCTAAAATATTGCATAATATTATCAACGTATTACATACGCCCCGACAGGGGAGACTAGAGGGAGAGAGAGCGGGGTCAGGGCAACAGGCTGAGAAACCGACGGACTATCCTAGCCGAGTCTAGCAACACCACTTTCTGCATCGTGGCTGCGAGCGAAATGCCACGGAACCTCAGTTTGCCTGGTGTCTAATCTTATTATGATTGAATCTGCATTGAGGTGACACGTCTTTCCTTTATAATGCAGAAAACTGAATCAAAATCGACCCAGTAGTTATGCGAAATGATAACATAATAAAATACAATTTCAAACGCGAATGTAGCGCCCACGGCGTAGTAAAATATTAATTATTATTATCTATGAACCAGGAGCCTATACAGAAGTGATTTTACAATAAAATTGGCCCAATAGTTTTCCGAAAAAATAGTCACAAAACACACATAAAAAAAATAAACAAACACAGACAACGCCATATTACCTATATATAACACCTAACGCTATTCTATTATGTCCTCACTCGGTCATTGGTAATAACAGTGATGTCATATTCTTTATCCGCTAGCAACATCAAACAGCTTCTAAATCCACCGGAATTCTCAAAACCATTCCTTACTATCTCTTGCCCGTGACGGAGTTGGGTTTCTTAAAAATCCCGCGGGAACTCTTTGATTCTGAGCTACATGCCCTCAAATATAACTATACAATAAACCACGTCGATCCTTTGCTGCGCGAAGGATAAACCAACAAATACAATTTCGCATTTATAGTAAGGAACTAGGGATATTCAGGTAACCTATGTCAGGGGAGCAATAAAATACACCCTTTTTAGTGTTTCAGGTTGATATAATTTGTCAAGTCAGAAACTTTCGGCACGATTGTTAACATACATCACCGCTCCCTATTCTCTTTTGCAAACATATTAAGGCATTTGATTTTCGAGTTATGTGCATTTTAAGCAATTCAATATCACTTGCTTAAACGGAAGAAACCAACATGCCTGAAAGTTTCTCATAATATTCTCAAAGTGTACGCAGTCTGCCAATCCAGCGCGGTAGACTATTGGCCTAAACCCACTCACTCTCACCTTGAGAGGAGGAAGGGATGATGACGAAAGTCAGTATAAATTTTTGAGTATTTTCAGAATGTCTCGCCAGAAATTATCGGAACAAACGTTGTTAACTTCAGTTATTCAACCTTAAAACTTCTTGTACACGATTTTACGAGCAACGGATACTGTGGATGGATACAGGTTAGGCTGATTTTTTTTTTTGGAGCAGTGGTAGCCCTGTCTCAGGTTCAATACTGGCCTTTGAATTTCTAGAGTTATGTGTGGTCATGCTTCAACTGTGAAGGAAAACATGGTTAGGAAACTTGCATACCTAATTTTCTCAAAGGTGAGTGAAGTTGGTGAATTCGCATACAACGACGAAAACGACGGCGATGACCAGCTGTGTCTAAAAATGATTGCATCAGTGTGACGATCCCAATCACCTTTGATTGGTTGATACTCTCTCGCAACTTCTGGTTATAAGTGTAAATTGAAAATTTAAAACTCCCCTAACATGCAAAATTGTGGCCGGACTATGTGCGATATACCATGACATCCTGTAACCCAGTTTTCCACTATCATAATCATCAGATCGTCCTCCTAGATCCTTGATTATCATCTATCTAACATCTACTCATTGAGACCATTCTAACTAGCACAAACACACTATATCTGCTGTTTATACGCCATAAATAATTCAGTCAATTAGAGGTTTGAGATCGTGCTCGAACTCGCAATCATTGTGAGAAAATCTAATAGTAGAAATAAAGCTTGACATGTTATCATTCAACATCAATCGATATAATTTTTAATTTTTAGCATTTATCGAGACTCCTGCTTTTGAACCCGCATGAAGACTTAAAGGTAGTCTCGGTGGACTGGGCAGCGGGCGCGGAGCCGCCCTACGTTCAGGCGATCGCGAACGCTAGACTTGTTGCCTTGGAAATTGAACATTTCCTCGAACGTGTTCAAGTAGGTAGGACTATTATACGTGACTAGAATACTTACCTATATAAACTGAACCAACGTTACAAACGAACCGCTAAGGTGTGGAATGCCTTCCAGCGTCAGTGTTTCCGGCCACGTATAATTTGAGTACCTTCAGGTTAAGAGTAAATAGGCATTTTCTAGGCAAGCGCGCCACAACTTAGTGCAACATGACTTGAGCCTGAAGATATCAGGAGACTTGCCCCGGAAATGGGTTTAGGGGCAGATTACGTCTCGTTCGCATTTCTAGTTTACCAACTTTTGCCCGCAACTTCACCCACCTGTAGTTTGTCAAAGATCCCGCGAGAGTTCTTAGATTATTCGTAATCTGCTATGCTACATTTTATCCCAACACACAATTCAGTTGGATTTTCACCACATCCGTTCTATCCTTCTCTATGGTTTATGAATTTTGAATTGTTTGTTTTGTGATTCAATCATATTATTATGTCAAGGTATTATTAGAAACAATTCTGTAGTTTTAATTAGATGTTATTTCATTGTAATTTATTCGTCAAAAAACATCTGATTTACATACAGTCAAATGTTGCTTCAACTTGATCGTGGATGTACTTCTTTTTTGTTTTAGCTACAAATAACACCCAATACAATGACCTCATGATTTTTTTGCAATGACGATTTATAAATTTACGATACATATACGATAAAACTCGTCTTAAAAAGGATGTCCTTTATTCGATCTCTCTTTGTGAAATAACCTTTGATAATATTGCTCTATTTTTGTGGATAAAAATATTTGTGAAATAAAACTTAATTGGATAATTTTCCTTTTGCGCTTATATTTTTGAATTCATATGGTCTAATTTTTAGTCTGCAGTCAATAACACATAGGCTACATTGTATCCCGGAAAATTAAGGAGTGCTCGTGGGAATCAAAAACCCTTAATCCGAGCGGGTGAAGTCGCGGGCATCGGCTAACAGTTAAATAAATAAAACAGCCTTGGTGCATGGGCGGGAGAAATTTTATCCCCGGGAAAAGGATAAAACGTTTATCCCCTCGCTTAGCTTTATCCACCCGTCGAGCATGGGCACAGCGGTGGAAATAACACTCAGTGGATATACTTATAGAAATATACATCACTTTCTCCTCTGTCGCCATGCTTTAGCATAGGGAAAAGATAATTTTATCCCCTGTCAGTGGATAAAATCGGGGGATAAAACTTTTATCTCCTACCCATGCTATCAGTGCAGTTTAAAATAAACATCCATCTTGAGCACAGATAACGTCAAACTGAAGCCCAGAGATGTGCACATAATTGGACACGGCGTGGGAGCACACATCGCGGGCTACGTCGGGAAGATGAATCGTCTCACACGTATCACGGCATTAGACCCCGCGGGACTCTATTTTGAGAGCATGCCTGCAATTGTCCGGCTTTATAGAAATGATGCTGGTTTTGTTGAAGTTCTTCATACAAACGCTTTTCGACGTTAGTTTTTTCATTTTTTATAAAGTACTAGTTTTTCTTCGTAACTTCATTTTCGTCATATCCTACTAATATTATAAAGGCGAAAGTTTGTATTTGTATGTGTGTGTGTGTGTGTGTGTGTGTGTGTGTGTGTGTGTGTGTGTGTGTGTGTGTGTGTGTGTGTGTGTGTGTGTGTGTGTGTGTGTGTGTGTGTGTGTGTGTGTGTGTGTGTGTGTGTGTGTGTGTATGTGTGTGTGTGTGTGTGTGTTTGTTACTCCTTCACGCCACAACGAATGAACCGATTTGGCTGAAATTTGGAATGGAGATAGCTAATACCCAGGATTAAAACATAGGCTACATTTTATCCCGGAAAATTACAGAGTTCCCATGGGAATTGAAAAACCTTGATCCACGCGGACGAAGTCGCGGGCATCGTCTAGTTCAAAATAATCCGAAGTGGTGTCCTGTACAAAATTACCAATTTTGATTTTTCGATTTTTCAATTTGGACTATTGAGGCTTAAATCCTTAAATCATTATTTCATCATCAATAGATGTCTACTACTGGACACATGTTTCTTGAAATGATTGCCACGAACACGATCCTGTGTCGGCTGCTCATCTGACATCGTTGGTCTAAGTAGTCTAAGTAGTAGGGGTCTACCAAAGCGCAATGTCGCAATGAAGTGTGTAAGAAGAGACTAGTACTAAATGTACTATACCAAATATTTATAGTTTTTTGTTGATTTGCATTAAAAAAAATATTCAACCTTTTCCGCACTTCAACTAAAAGTGTGAAACTAATTATAGACTAAGGAGCTTTTCTCGCCACTCCAAAAAGTGGATTATGACGATTCAAGGGGCGTACAAACAAACTGCTAAGTACTTAAAAGTTTCATTTAGCCTCTTTTGCTTTAATAGGTTTATATTCCGAGACTCCATTCCTCGATGACGCTCTATGATGCTCTTATTTTCTAAAGAGCGCAAACATGACTGAGAATCTGCAAATTTTTTTTTCTATTCTATTTTTGTGATATGGCCAGTGGATCTTTGGTCTGGTGGGAGGCTTTCTCCGTGAGCCGTTACCACTCTACTATCAAACTCAGCAAACCAATCGATTTAGCGTTCCGGTACGCTGACGTGTACAAACCTATTGAAGATATGAGTCTAAATCATACTGTACCCCTTCTAAGTCAGTCTGCCACCATCTTAGACTGCATCGTTAGTTACAATCAGATAAGGTCACAATCTTGAACTAACTTGTTATCAAATAAAAATCTGTATTAAATCCTCTATCAGATCACAATTACGACTATTTTAACAATATTTCTTTTGATGGTCTCTAACTGTCCATGAGGCCTTTGAGAAAGACCTCCTCTGAGCCATTACATCTTCTCTACTTACTGTTGCCTTCTTTATGTTCTTCCTGCTATGGCCATAATTTCACCTTCCCTCGGAATCTCTCATAGGCAAGATTTAGGAAAACGTTTTTCTGGTCAAACTGTAACAACAGCATTAATGTTACTTTTCAGATGGCCAGGGAAATAAAGATTTATTGGGTCATGTGGACTTTTTTGCCAACGGTGGAAGGAAGCAGCCTGGTTGTAAAGACAGATTGCTTTTTCTTAAATCAGTTAAACGTGGAAATTTGAAGGTATCTCCTTTAACACTCATTGCTAGATTGATTGGTTCTAAGACTTACTTCAATCGAAGTATGCAACACTGAAATTAAAAAAAATATTGCATTAAAAAAATATATAATCCAAATTAAAGATCTAAGTGCTTATTTCACCACCGACCGAACCGAGGAATAAATTAGCGTTCTGACAGTTTTTGTATTGAAAATCTGCCAAAATATATTTCTGCTTGGGTAAGACCTATATTTTACGTTAGTGAAATTGGCCCTAAGTACGTCTAATCTGACCTCTAATTTCTAACAATACCAATAGCAGCAGACAACCTTGTAATAATTGGATAAATCTTATAAAAAAAAAAGTGTTCGAAGTCCCAAAATTGTCAGCCTGAGCCGACGATAAAGAATGCTAAAAGAAAACAGGAAAACATTTATCTATTAAGCGTCAACATAGTAAGAAAATGTTATTTTAATTTGGCAGTTGGGCGAGATTCTACCAGGGTGTTCACATAAGCGAAGTCTGAAGTACTACTTGGAAACGTTAATCAATCAATCTTGTGCGTTCGTTGGTATCGCCTGCAAAAGCTATAAAGATTTTTTAGAGGTATACTTTCCTTTAACACAAAATAATTAGTACCTAGATCAATCAAAGTCTCGAAAGGTCATCGCTCATTCAATAAATGGCGAACTTAAATCTGAAAGTCCATTCAGTCCATTGTTTCAAAGAAGTTGTTTGCCCTTTATTTACAGTTAGGATTATAAGCACAGTGGATGATGTCGGAGACTAATTATCCAGACTTTAGTTCAGTTGGGTTGAGATAGAGGTAATGATGCTTACGTCATCATTAAGATTACCCAGTGATAAAGGAAAATACTTTTAACCCTTTCCCTGTCCCATGAATCACATGTGACCATGGTTATTGTTAACTATTGTGCCTGTTGTCTAGACAGGGAACCTGTTAACCATAATTGCTAGAAAGTAAAAACGAATCTCCATATAAAATAACCAAAATTTACTTTGCAGTTGTCACACTTCAATTGTGGGTAAATTTTATTTCATTATTATGTATCGTAACAGGTGATACATATTATTGTTGAAGCTAGATCGGAACAGATGGAGTCATCTGATTTATTCAAGCTCTTTACGAGTCCTTGAGTTTCAAATGCGGACTGGGTGTTTATGGACTTTCAAATATGGACTGTGAATTGGAATGATTCATTTCTCAATTGGGTAATCTAGGTTAAAAGATAGAATGCTAAATCTGTTACTGGGTTAAGTATACTCTATATGGGAATCAAGATTATATCTTCACAATTTTGCGCTGAATGAGTTATTCGATGTATGTGAACAATGTACGTAAGAAACTTATTGATAATGTAATGTTTAAAGGGTAAATGGACCTGCGGAGGCAACATGAAGAACTGTTTGCGCTTGAACTCGTTGAAAGCCCCTCGTTCGCTCAATAGCGTGTACGGATATTATTTCGTCACCTCTAGCACGCCACCATATTGTGGTATGATACTGTATTTTCTATACATTTAATACACATCCTCCTAGACACTTACTCACATTTACATTCTGAAATATGTAGTGACCTCTTTGGTGCAAAAAAATGTTCTCAGTCTTGGGATTAGAAACCTTCTTTGCTTACTCATGTATGAAGTATTTTCACGTTTTAACGGTCACTCCGAAGTGATTATTATATTCTCTTTACGGTCACTTTTTGACGACAGGCATCTTATCTAGTAACGTTTATTCATTGAAAAAAAAAGGAGACGACCGCCAACGACAAGGAAAATTACGATGCGACGGATTTGAGTAAAAGAAACCTAATGGGTACATTTTACCCCCTCAGTTGCAGGAATGAACCTCTGCAAAGATGCTTTTCGTCCAAAAGCACGCTTATATTATTTATAATTTGCCACGAAAAGAACGTGATCCTTTTCATCAATTACTGTTTATGGCAATACGAGTAAGCTTGTCTGTATCTTGAAAGTTTTCACGACTTTGTCTGCGTGGGGAGTAAAATAGCTGTAACGGTATATCCAAATTAATAACTCTCATAACACTTACCGATGACAGGCAATTCCATACCATCAGACCGGGGTGTCTTTGCACGTATCACTATTTACCTGCCAAAGGGAAAAGGCATAGTGCAAAAAGCCTTATAGCATTAATAGATGGTTAAGGTGCGGACTAAAAACTGAAAGGTCGTAAGTTAGAGCTCCACCCCTTGCACTATTGTCGTACCCACTTCTAGAACAAGCTTTCCGCTTAACTGGAGGGGAGAGGAAAATAATAAGTCAAGTTCAGCATAGCTATTTTCAGAATATTTCTTAAAAAAAAAGAAAATAGCTGTAAATGAGCAAGAAATATTTTCTGCCTTTTGAGGTACCTACACTTGCGGTCCACTAATGCAATTAATTTGTCACTCTTTTATTAATTTTTCTCAACCCATCTTCAGCCTACTACTGGGTCGCCTCTCAAATGAAAAATGTTTACACCATAGTCCACAAGTGCGGATAAACAGACTTCACACACATTTGAGAGCATTATGAAGAACTCTCAGGTGTGCAATTAAGATTGGCATAAAATTATATGTCATAAACTTACACATGTATAAACACTTTACGCACCTTTATTGTTCTTGGTCAACGATCAGTGTGCCTAGTGGGAGTTGCGTAAGGTTATTCGAATAACTTTATCACCGCGTTAACCGAATAAACGCCACACGCATCGATAATCGAAAACAAGTGAGTGTAGGATAAAATTGCGCTAACCACTTGATTCGAGTTAACTCACCGTGAGTATCGAATTACGCTCGCGTCGTGAAATAAACCAGCCAAATTTAGAATGACATTTTTACATGTGATTTTAATGAAAGCAGGGGTCTATCAAAGTTATGGGGATTGTAACGTCTTCTTTGTTTGTTTACGTTTTGCTTGTCGTAGATATGTAATATTTTTGAATTAGTTTATTAAGGAAAAAGTTAAAAATAAGGACTAGTTCAACCCAATTCGAGATGATGGTGACCTACATGGAGCAGTAAGTGGATTAAAGTTAAATGGTGTTTATGAATTGAACTGCCTGTGAACTTGTAACTACCTATGTACTAAGTTTATTGTTTTTACTTTTTAGACATGGAGATCTAAGCAAACCATGCTCCAATGCAAGGGGCCGACTAAATAATTTAAAGAATTGGGAAGAACTAGTCCAATTACTTAACAGTGATGGCGCTGGCGATTCCAAAACATTGGAAAAATGGAAGAAGGTACTACCTACTTAAGACAACCTATTTCTATTATTACTTGGTTGTGGGTTGTGAAATTATACTGGTTATGGTTTACTTAAGGTTTACTGCATAAAATCTTTGCTTTGTGCATGATTTAAGGTGTGGAGCGACTTTAAAAATAATACGAAAAAAAAGGCTGCTCGCCTGCATAGGGCTGTGGTTGGCACTGGTGGTGGACCGGCCAATTTAGCGAAGTTGTCGGACTAAGAGCAACAACTGCTTCGCTTAGTTGGTATGCAAGTGGTAACAGGCTTGGCAGTGGAAGAAGCTGGGTTGACACAGGTTTTACCTTAATTACTTACATATTAACTTTATAAGATAATTATTATAAATAAAACACCAGCTGTTTGTTATTTAACCGACTTGACTTGTTTTTCATAAATTGCACACACTCTTACAGGCTAGTCTTAACGTCCAGCCACCTCAATCACAGCCTATACAAATGGTAATAGATGCAGAATGTAAGTTGCTGTTAAGAGTTATCTTCATATTATTTCATTAAAATTAAAGTTTTAATTATATACTCATGATTTTATTTAATTACAGCGTAAATCCAAGATAATTTATCTACAAAATTTAAATCTAAACGATGTCTTATACCACTTTCACTCAATTTTCCCCCTAAAAATCTTCGTGAGAACTTGTCGATCACGTTAGTGATAGCGTTTACTCAATTTACGTCTCAAATGTCATAATTGTAAACTCGCACTCGCAACGCATACACAAGGTCATTGAAACAACCAATCACGTGCGCTAACGCTCTCGCTTCCGAATGCCTGTCGATAGTCGATAGTCGGTTTATAGATGTAAAGCCGGTATTTTACCAAAAATGCAAAACGGTATAATACGAAAAATACCGTATTTTTCGGTATTATTCCATTTCTTATGGTATTTTTCGTATTTAACGATTATCTTAAGTTTTTCAATGTAGATACGTTTTGTTTGTAAAAAAATCAGCAAGGAATATAAAAAACGTGGTTCTGCGTTTAATTTTATTTCATTAAAATGATTTATAAACAAATTAGAACATAATGATTCAAACATAAATAACTAAAAACTCTTTGACTTAAAATTTCAATGATTTAATTATAATCATAGAGCGTGTAAGCTCACCACCACTCACCACCACTCACCACCACTCATCACCACTCATCACCACCCATCACCACCCACCCATCACCACCCACTCATCACCACCCATTCATCACCACCCATCCCCACTCATCACCACTCATCACCACCCATTCATCACCACCCATCCCCACTCATCACCACTCATCACCACCCATCCCCACTCATCACCATTCATCACCACCCACTCATCACCACCAACTCATCACCACCCATCACCACCCATCACTACCACTCACCACCACTCATCACCACCCATCACCACCCACTCATCACCACCCATCGCCACTCACCACCACTCATCACCACTCATCACCGCCCATCACCACCCATCACCACCCATCATCACCCACCCACCACCACTCACCAGCACTCACCACCCCTCACCACCACTCACTACCACCCACTCATCACCACTCATCACCACCCATCACCACCCATCACCACCCACTCACCACCACTCATCACCACTCACCACCACTCACCTACTCACTAGTTATTCAAAATAAACCTATTATACATTTTATTACATTGTATGACAAAGTATTCATCCACCCGCATCAGCACCAGCAGCAAGCGGCGGGCCAATTCTTTATTAATCTGATTAATGATCACCAAGCAATAAATATTCATTCAAAAACACGTCAAAAACAAAATTACAAAAAAATCTAACTATAATTTTGTATGAAAAAATAAAATACCAAAAATACCAAAAATACGGTAATCTATTGAATTATACCGGAAAAATTCATAGCCATTTGGTATTATACGGTATTTTTACATCTATAAGTCGGTTACGAGAGAGTAAAAAACTTGAACTCACAAATTTTGTTTCACTTTGTTGTCACTAGGTGGCGCTGTTTCAATTCCATACAAATCGGAGTTAACGCTTTCACGACCGAATAGGTAAAAAAACTCCCACTAGGCACACAGAACTGCGTGCGAGTTTGCGTTGCCAAAGATTAATTTCGTCAACGAATAAACATCTAAGGATAAAGGTTTCATATTAGGCATCCCATATAAACATTGTTGTTGTCTGCGAATAGAAACGCAGTTCAAAATATTATTCTTAATTTTTCATGATTGACATAAATTTATTCTATGCTGTCGTGTTGTAAAGAACTAACTAATAAAAATACATGTAAGTATAATATACCTTATCAACATTCAATAACAGAATGTGGTTTTGAAACAAAAAAGCAAACCCTTTTTGGTGTGAAGTATAGAGACTCAAAATACATTACGCCGAGGCTCCAAACCCAATTCGCACGCTCATGAATATTTATCAAACGTAGTACAGCAAACAACTGCGTTGGTAGATTCAAACGAAACGTCTGAAGCCTCAAGTTCACGTTGGGAAAGATCTTTTTTTTCAAAGACGTTATTAGTGCCTATGACGTATGTATTTCAACTGCAATAAAGCCGTATCAAAACTGCAATTTTGCGGTCAGCTTGCAATCCAGATACACTCCGTCTGGTTATACACAAAAAAAAATTCTACTCATATTTTCCTCTCTAAGGACCGATTTCACCAACTAAAATATATTTTATCCGAATCCGAGTAAATATCAAATTTACGCTCGGATAAGACTCATTTTACCTTGATGGAATTAGTCCTAAAAAGATTTACGGAAACATGGAATTGGTACTTAGAGCCTATCTATGATTTCCTTGGGCTGCGGACTTGCGGTGTAATAAGGTTTTTCTCTCCCCGTACATTTTTTTAAAAAGAATATTAGCCAAGCTGAACTTGACTTATATTCTCCACTCCCCTTAAAATAAGCGAAAAGCTTTTGCTAGGAGTGGGTACGACAATAGTGCAACGGCTGGGGCTCAAACCTGAGACCTTTCAGTTTTCAGTCCGCACCTTTAACCGTTGGGCTATTGAGGCTTCATACATTATACGTTTACGTAAATTTTCATGTTTTGATTACATTAGCGACGGGATTTGCGGTACGAAACTCTCATCTTTTATCAAGAACTTGATACAATGTACTCTACTGAAAATGAAACAAATTACCTACATATGATATAGTACTGTTTATGTTATATACTATGTAGCTTATAAGAGAAATCTTTTTGCAATGGTTTGATGAGAAATGGGAAAGGAGGAGATATTTCACAAGATTACACAAGGTCCTTTACGTCTTCTAATTAATTAACACTCCTCACGATTTTGAGATTTCATTAGAGCTAGATAGAGATTTGTTACTCAGGCCGCATTTAGATTAATGGCTTAAATCCTAAAATCTTGTGACATTTATTGCTCTACACAATATGTACACTGCAGGCTGGGACCTGTCTGTGTGGACGTGGCCTAACAAAGTTATTAGGTATTTGCTCTTACATTTTATGCATCACGACATAACGTAAATCTAAGAAAACTTAATGCTCAAGCTCGCTGCTATTTTCGAGAGGAGTTATTAGTCGATAACTTAATTTATTTCTACGCAGTTATAATCCCTGTCTTAAAAAAATTATTTTATATAGATCAGGGGTTTTCAACCTTTACATTGGCTGCGTATTACATTAATCTAATTTTGTCTTATCATGGACCATTAAGTATTTCTCTATATCTTCAGGATTTTCAGAAGGGGCTGTACTTATTTGTAAAGTTGAAAATGAATTTAATTAAAAAAAATACCTACTTAATCAAATCCTTAGCAGTGTAGAATCTTTCATTATAGATGTTAACATGTTAAGATTAACTGTCGAATGTTCTGTAACAAAGTTTTCGTTCGTAACGCTTCCAACGTTACAAGTCTCGTTGAAGTTGCCTTGTTACTTCAAGTTGGAAGGTATACGGAATACCTATCATGTTATCTCTATGTTGTTACAAAAAATAAATTCTTGATCTCTAGAGACACTTTGAATTTCTGAAAGGGTTTTTCATAAATACCACCATCCTTAACCATGTTTTATTATTATATTTAGTACTACATACTTTGTTTGTTTATTAAAATAATTTAAAAAATAGTGCATTTGAAACGTCTTCAAAAAATGTACTTACCTACTACCTATTAAACAATTTAAAAAAATTTTCGTACGTAGACAAAGTTGTTCAAAATATAACACCAAGATTCAATTATTACTCCTATAATTTTATTTACAAAGAGGAAATATACATATTTAATATGCCCATAATATTAACTTTCATGAATAATTCAATTTTAACTTAAATCGAAGGGATTATTTTACTCTGAACTAAAATTTTCTCTGTTAACAACGTGACTAATTTAATGATTCAGTGTAATTTACAGTTGAAATGTTGAAAGTAGTATATGTGTTCAAAGCGCTTCGTCGGACGAATTGTATGTTAATGGATATTTCAACATAACTATTCCACAGTCGATTGGAGATGTTAATTTTCTAATTAATGAGAACAGGTGAGGTCCATTTGTAATCATTAAATGTTTCATATCGACGCCAAATCGATCTTGAATTTATGGCCGTTTTACATTATGCCAGTCACTGGATAGTAAATTTTTTTTAGTTGTCTTAAAAAAAGTCTTAACCATTAGGTTGTCGCCGTTTAAAAATCATATTCATTAACCGGCTTCAATAATAGGAGGAGGTTCTCAATTCGACGCGTATTTTTAATCTTCTATCGCGGGCCAGCGTTGAGACCGAATCCAGAAATTCCGTAACGAAAATAACCTGACACGGGACTCCTCTACGGTGAGCCGCTAGATGGCGTTGATAAAAAATGCTATGCAATAGCTTTACCGCGGCAGTCCCCGAGTGCCACACGTAATTTTTTTTTATTTTTTTTTACGATTTTACTCCATACCTCCGCTAAACTTCAAACACCACTACAAATAATTTTAGTTTGTACAAGTTTGTACACGTATGTTGAAGTTAGCCTAGCACCGTCGCGAATCAGTTTCATCTTTTCTATTTAGGCCTGATTTAGGCCCGCCCGACTTCATTATGCGTGTTAAACTTTTATACCTACTTTGTAGTGACGTCTGAAGTCGGTTTTTTAAAAGAATTTTTTTTTCGTTGCAGTATAATTTCAGCTCTCCGGACGAACAAACAACATACGTTTCTGGTATTCCGGGCAACGCCGCCGCCCCTCTTGCTACCTATATTCCGTATACACATCGATTGGTTGCATCATCCCATTCGCTGCTTCTGGTGCTCGATACCGAAGATAATCAGCTTCATGGTACAGAAGATGACTGACAACGCAAGTGATAAGTAAGTTTTTTTTTTTTAAAAGAATATTAGCCAAGCTGAAGTCGACTAATATCCTCCTATCCCCTACCAATAAGCGAAAAGCTTGTGCTAGGAGTGGGTACGACAATAGTGCAACGGGTGGGATTCGAACCTGCGACCATTCAGTTTTCAGTCCGCACGTTTAACCGTTGAGCTATTGAGGCTTAAAGGAGTTTATTGTTAACCCCCGACATAAAAGAGTGGTGTTATAAAGACGTGTGTATCTGTGTATTGTATGTCTGTTCACTCGTAGCTCTCCAAAGAATTGACTATTTTAATACGGTATGTATTTCCAAGACATTGTAACCTTGAGCTGATACTGCACCATCAAGTAATCTGCGGGATATCCAACTCGCTACTTACTGAATATACCCACTTTGTGTGAAACTTACGAAAAATTAAAAATAAACGCACTAATCCTATGGGTGTAGAGACCAAAAGCTTTTCGGTAAACTGCAAGCGCCATCTAGAGTCAAAATGAAAATTTAAGATATCACACTCTGCAGAAACTCTGCAAAGTTATCTAGTAGTAACATGTTTAAGCAATAAAGAATTGCCATAATAAGTAATAGAGGGCGCTGCGACATTCTAAGGGGCTTCGAGCACTAAGCGGCTATGAGCACGACGGTCTTTGTTGTAGTCCTTGGTTGCAAAAGTGCCAGTAATTAATAAAGGAAAATAGCGCGTGGCTACGGTTGGATGTCATTTGTGGTGTCAAAGTGGTGGTTGTGGTTTGTGAGGAAATTAGATGAGTTGCAGGGAGCCATTACTACTGGCGGCACACGACTTAGGCTCAGAATATCCTTACAAGAGATCTATGTCCATCAGTAGTTATTTATCAGTTGATCGGCTAAGAAGAATAAACTTAGATGATGTGGCCACTGACTATCGTCGTGGCCACATAGTGCGAGAGTTCCCTAAATCGCTATCAAAATTCTATTCAACTATAAGTTAACTACTCGTTAAAACTGTTACAGTAGCTATAGTTTTGGTGTACTTAAGTAACAAATGATTAGGTTAAGTATCTCACCAAAATAAATGTTTCTAAGATCTCAGACTAATGGTTAACATGCATCTCTTACAAGACGGTGATTATACTAGCTTACCTAGTGCTAAGCTTTAAATGATGGTCATTTACTGCTGGTATAAAAGCATTTATAACGGTTATATATACATCGATGTACATACCTATATTTATTGCATTATATGCGGATTGCTTCCATCTTAAATAACTTGAAGTTAAATTCTGTACAGAATAATATTTTTTAAGAAAGTCATAGATAGAAAATAATAATATGTACCTACTTTCTTTATAGTTCAGTAGCTACCTCATAACGGCAAAAAGATTATTTTGCTATCCATCCGTTTGACTATATGTGCGTGTATAAAGGCCCTTTTTCTCCTTTACGGGACCTATAATTATTATTAGTATTGGCACAAAGATAGGTCTTATTACACAAGTGAAGAAATAAAACCGAAAATTATTAACATTCAAACCCATATCATGTTTACCATGGAGGAGTTAAACGTTTAGATACTTATTTGTAACTAATTAATGCCCGCGACTTCGTGTGGATTGAGATTTCCTGTTTCTTGCGGGAACTCTTTTATTTTTTGGTATTATTAAAAAATAGCTTATGTGTTATTCCAGACTATGACCTATCTCTGTAACAAATTTCAACCAAATCTGTTTTGTTGTTGCAGCGTGATTGAGTAGCTCAAAACATCCATCCATCCATATTCAAATTTTCGCATTTATAATATTGGTAGGATAATTAGTAATCCTTAGTACGATTGGTATTTGAAAGGAGCTATCACAAACCATACAGATCTGTATTTATACCCTTTTTACACAAATAAATCCACACATATTCTATATATTATATTATATACTATATATATAGCTACTCGGACTGATTGACTGATTGACTCACTGACTCATTGATCACCTTTCCTGTAAAATTGTGTATGAAAAAATTTTTTTCACTCATGGTTTCGTATAGAGGACAATACTTACTATTAAAAATATTATTATTTTTCAGAGCGCAGTGGTTTTGTGCCACGAGTACTTCCTCGATAGACGTGAACTTTGGCCAAGAGCTTCAACGATGCAATAAAACTACGACTTTGTAAAAACGATTGACTTTTTTCTGTTATTAATTATCTACCTGACTCTAAACAGGATGAAGGGACATGAAAACTTTGTGAATACTATAAATCCTATAAATATTATAAATGCGAAAATTTGGATGAATGGATGGATGGGTTTTTGTAACTCAATCACGCCGCAATGACTAAACCTTGGCTGAAATTTGGCACAGAGATAGATTTAGTCTGGAATAACACATAGGTTACTTTTTATCTCGAAAAATAAGAGATTTCCCGCGGGCATTAAAAAACCTCAAGTCACGCGAACAAAGTCGCGAGCATCAGCTAGTATGTTATACTTATACTGCCTTTATTGAAATAATTAATTAATAAACAACCACTAACCTCGGAAATTAAATCCCTGGTTTCAGTTTTAGTTAGCATGTCCCTTACAACCTGTATTGTACTTATTTATTTGTAGACGAAATTGTATAAGCGAAATAAAAATAATATTGACTTAAAGATTGAAAATTTAATTTTTTAAAACTTGTAGTAGGTACGTTACCGAAATCATGTGTAAAAATAATAATCCCTTACCCACCATATAGGTAGCTTCATATCTGAAAGGAAACCCAAAAAAATGTAGTTCGAATTCCATATTATCGTAGAGCAGTGCATAGATAAACCAGCATTGGATACATCCTTGAGTACTCGTGCTATCGTATACGAATCAATACTATGTCGCTAGAAGTTGCCACAATATACCTACTGGTAACAACAGTTACAACTAGTTACGCCACAACGTATTATTTGCTCCCGATGCAACGATTGAGTTTAGTTCTACTCTCACGCCCCTTACAAAATAAAGACTAAAGGTAAGACTTATTGATTGACTGACTGACTGACTGATCTATCAACACTAACCGCTGGACAGATCGGGCTGAAATTTGAAATTTGAGCAGATTTACAGAGATTTTTGCCTTACTTCGTGTATCTTTTCAATTTGTCGAGATCCATCTTTTTTAGAAATTTCAGAAACGTGCAAACATATTTTTTCAGTAATTCAAGGTTAACCTTGATATGCAAAAAAGATCCGAAATGAAAAAACATACAGGTTTCAGACTAAAATTAAACAATATAAATATATAAATAATGAAGGTAAATATTTTACACCGCAATATATTTTAAATAATCCCTTTATTTAACGCACAACAAATATAATAACGTACATTTATGAATACATCTAAACGATTAATATTTTTCTGCTTTTAGTGAGACAAAGCTTCGAGATACAAAATAAACTGTAAAAATTAATAAATGAACTCACAATATTTTACTTGGAATGTTAAGAAATCACATAAACAGATTAATCGCTTGTTAACTTTAAATGCATTAGGGAAAAACAGTTTATACATCATAACTATACAGTATATAGTGATTAAAAAAACGCACTTTCACTAGATTCCATCTCCTGTACTTCTCAAATCTATTTAAATTTTGTAAGGTCAATTGACTCTGCCTGCACATTTTCTCCATTTATATATTTCAATTAAGTACATATAAATAACAAAATAAAAATTTATATATATGGATAAAGTTATGTATATGGATAAACTAATTATATGTATTAAACTGTTCTTCCTCTCATGCAATTCACAAGAAAAACTCTATCTAAAGCCATTCACTACGATATGACGATTCATGCCTTTCTACTAGTTACAAGATCCACACTTTGCTAGTTGAATACCACTACATCAATATTCCCTCCAGCTTCACGCTTTTAGTTAGAAAAAGTGATCAAATACGAAATATTTACTCGTAGGATTCTTTAATTCCCAAGTTAAAGTTGTACTACTTAAAATATTCATAAATTCCTGGGAAATCTTTTGAATAGTTTACCATATTTGATCTCGTTCTCCTTTTTGTAAGACAGCGTGAATACATTACAATCGACCACATTAAAATTGATCCAAAGCATAATACTTTGAATGAGCTGTATTATAAAATTACCTCGAATTGACGTCCGTTAATATTCAATTAATAGGTTAAGAACTCGCTACAAAATACAGAGACAGATTTTGCTATGACACATTATATGAATACCATTTTTGAATACTTCGATTATGGTAATCCAGCCAATTATTTTATTTTTCTTTTAGATTTCATAACTATCATTATGCCTAAAGTAGAACACATAACAGATTTATATTTATTGGTGGTATAATAATTTTCATTTCACACAGTATATTAGAATACGTAATTTCTTCAGAATATAGACAAAATCATAAATAAGTACGTATATGTCTATTTATGATAACAACAATTTTATGTCCACAGATTTTTATAGACACAAATTAGATACAATAAAACATTATCATAGCATACTTAGTCTAAAAATAATGTGCTCAGGAATCAACAGAATTTGATATATAAATTGTATTGTCTATGTCTTCTAATAAGTCTAACGATAGTTCAACGTGATAGATACACATTGAACTCTAGATAATACACAATAAATTTATATGATCTGATGACGTAGCAGTTACAAAGACGATGTATCATGCTTCATGATCAAACGATAGTGATTATATAACTGCCTATCGTTATATAAATTACATAGCAATATTAGGTAACAAGAATACAAACCGCTTTTATAGTAAGTAGATATAATACTATACAGTTTTTATACACTCGTGAAACATATTTACAAACAGTTTAGTTAATTAGCAATGTAGAAATTAAATTGTTGTTCTTGATTCACATTTGCCATGCCAAAATCGTTTGAAGCAATTATAGTATAATACCTATGTTATATTTAATTTGATATAATATAATTAATAATTATATTGACGGGTGTACAAGTTTTATTTTTAATTAAGTACAATAATTTTAAAAGACAACAAATTACATTATAACTTTTTCTAAATTTTGATTAAGCAACAAAGTGCATCCTTATAGATTGAGAGCTAGTATCTTTTGCTTTTTTTAATGAAATAGTAGCCCATTTTGTGCCTAACACACAATACACAAATTTTCATGTGAAGGATAGTATGCTAAAATTACAAGCTCTTAAACTATGTCAGCTTAAATATTACAAAATCTAAAACCAATTTAAAATTATATTTCTATTGAATTAACTAATTGATAAACATACAAAATTACCGGGAATACGAAGTATTTAAATTATGTCTAAAAATATTTTGCGCTTTTAGAAAAAGTTCTAATACATATTTTGTAAAATAAGTTGAATAGTTTGACTTTGGTCCAAATTCCACAAGTATCGGTATCATTCAAATTCCAGTTAAATGCGTAAAATATTATTTAGCACAACATAAGTAAAATTATTCTTATATTAGAAGTCGTTGTAAGACATTAACCTCATCAAGTAAACAAATTAAAACTAAGGTCGCATAAACTTACGAGAAGCAAAAAAAGGGTTTATATTAACATTCATAGATTTATCAGATCCCTACTCCAGCTCGCGTTATCGTACGCTAAGTAACACCTAAAATAATAATCCTAATCCATAATAAGTGACCTATTGTTAAACAGATTTAACAATGTTAATTATTACATTCTAATTTTAATAATGAATTAAATTGGAACAATATTTAATTATAATATCAAGAAAACACATTTAGGGATATCAAAAAGTGTGAAAATCAAATAATACTTAGGTCTTGGCGAATCACGAGGAACTATTTAAATTTTTATACTGTGTAGTAGGTGAAACTATACTGTTATAAATCGTATATTACAGTTTCTTGAAGACACTGGATAATATTTAAATACAAACCTAAAGTGCTTTGTTTTTCAATAAAACGATTTCGGTGTCGCTTGTTTAGACATGCTGTTATCAGTACCAGTATATTCAAGGCGATGTTTCAGATGAACGTTGCCAATGTAAAATGAGTCATATTAACAGTTGCAGTTAGGATTACTATTGCCTTGAGGTTGTTCTGTAAGACGTTGTCCACGGGCGCCACCTGCCAACATGGCTGGTTCCGAATCCAGGCTTTCAGACATTTTGTCGCAGATAATGTCGACCAGTCTCTCAAACACCGTCTAAAATGTTAAATAGTTACTATCAGTTTACTGTTTTTCTTTGTCAACCGATACAAGAGGCTATGTTGAACATGACTTAATCCCCCTTTTCTTTTCTCTACCAACTCAAACGTAAAACTTGTATTAAGAGTGGGCACGAGCAACTTCTTACTAAATCATTATCTACTAAGGCCGAAAGCAAAACGCAGCTATGACATTTATAGCGAAACTACTAAGCTCTAGCTTGCTTTATCTGTTACATGACAGAAACAAATCAGTCTGCTCTTGGTAAAGCAGATACTCTCGCGTTGTATCAGACATGTCACATTAGGTACTGCGTTTAATACAGCAAAAATCACTTGGGAAGGAAGTCAAGTCATAGCAAATGTCTGCGTTATAATATGCGTTGTAGTAAAGCGAGTAAAGCTTAAATTTTTTATGTAGTAAAAGAATTTCAAGCAGTGATAGTCTAGTAGTCAAGACTGCGGTTTTTTTTGGGAGGTCACGGGTTCGATCCTAGGCACATTCTCACTTTTCGGAGTTATGTGGTTCTTAGCAATTATGTGGTTCTTTTCTTTAAGTTTCTTGATTTGTTTAGGCGCTGCAAATTAAATATAAATAGCTTTACTTGAAAAATATCGTGATAAAACTTGCATATCTGAGATTCTTTCATAATCATAATGTTCTCAAAGGTGTATCAATTCGTACTTGACCAGCGTGGCTATAGCATAAACCCTCTTCATTCAATAGAAGACTTGTGCCGTGTAATGACCAGCTATGGGTTTAGATGAATGAAAAAGTAAAAGGTAATAGGTTTTAATTTTACCTTCACATTTATATTTTCTTTAGCACTTGTCTCGTAAAACTCAACGCCAAGTTGATCAGCGAGCTGTCGCCCTCGTTCAGCACTCACTACACGTTCCTCCTCCATATCACATTTGTTGCCCACCAGGATAACTTGTGCGTTGTCCCAAGAATATGTTTTGATTTGTGTGACCCTGGAAAAATGTTCCAAAGTATTAATCCTATAGCTAGCCAACTGCTGGCCAGAGTGAACGTGCCAGCAACACCGAGGGTTAGATGGCGGAAAGCTTTGCCTGGAAGTATTGAAGCATAGAGCTCGAAGAAATCAACGTTTTCCAGACGGTGCCCCTTGTGAAGTTCGAACCTTTGGTTAAGACCAAAGTTGACGGAAAGGATGACGTAATAACATACGCTATTTACAATAATTACAAGACGATGCTGCCGTGTTATACCTAACCTTTTATAAGGAATTATCATCCAATACTTTAGAGATGCGTAAAGCCAGGAATTGAGTTGCGGAGAGTAGCTGGATAACCACAAGTGCCATGTAGAAGTCCTTAGAAGAGACTTGTGTTGAGCAGTAGTTTATCGGAATATAATCTACGCGTTAAAGAAGACGACAGCAATGAATTTTGTGTAAACCATTTAACGTTACGTCATGACTTCTTGAGAGTAACTTTACTGCCTCATATGCGCGGAAAATTTCACACATTTAAGAGAACCCATGTCAAAACTCTTTAGGTAGGCATATTCATTTGAAAAATAGTATCTTATACTTGCTGGTTCTCAATCTCATATTTGTGCGTATGTTAGGAACTGGCATTATAACGGGTCTACTTTGAAATGTTAAGTTAATCTCATTTATGAACAAACTCTTACCAATCTTGAACACTATTGAAACTTTCTTCATTGGTTATGTCGTACATTAAAATGAAGCCCATCGCCCCTCGGTAATAGGCTGTTGTTATGGTACGGTACCGTTCCTGTCCTGCGGTATCCTGAAATGAAAAACATTTTTCTCGTGTAATTCTAGACTTTAGAGTTATTCTGGTAGCTTCAACCTTCGGACGAATACAAAAAAGTCGTTTAACGCCTAAGCTCGTTATTAATTTTAATTATTTATTGACCTGCCCCAGGTTTAACTTGAACGTCATGATCTTTGTCAATTTAAATGACACCTGTAGTCACTAGTGTACAAACGAAGGTTAATTTCTGACCGAAGCCAAAGGCGAAGCGGAAGCTAAAGCCGAAGATTTAATAGCCCTGAGAAATTTCGTTCAAGATTGGCTAAACGTGAATAACATTTATTATTTTTTTAAATTAACTTGCAAATTTTCAAAAATAATAACACTGAAATAATTTTTTTTATTTTTTATTTGGATATTCATTGGCAATCTCCTATCCCCTGCATGTCGCCTCTTCTATCGCCTTTAAAGCGTGCACAAAATATTGTATATACGTCATCTCTTCACACGTAAAAAAATTTGAAGAAACTAGTAAATGGATAAACAAAACTTTTTCCTACGTACATGTTAGCCCTATTGGTCTGCTTTATCCGGCAATTGGTCATTAAAATGTCAGTTGTAGCAAAAAATACACATACGCACCCATATCTGTAGCTTTACGCGTTTGTCGTGGCGAAAAACTGTTTTGACCTTGAAGTCAATTCCTACGGTTGATACAAACGCTGACGTGAAAGAGTCGTCTGCGTACCGAAAGAGGAAACTGAAAACAATCAATTTTTCAGAAATAATACAAAATTTTATACCTGAATAAATATTACATATATCTACTGTGTTTTTTGTTTTACCAATCGACTGCAAAAAACAAGGTTCTGTATTCAACTCGTCGATTAATATGAAAAAAATATATTTATTTTCTAAAATTACATAAGTACGTATGTCCGCAATTTTTTCAATGACGAATAAAACTTTTATAATATTTCCACTAACATAATCTACGTACTTAGGGAACGTAATAATAATTATAATAGGTATAATAAATAAAAACTCTTATATACCAACAAATTTTTATAAATCAATCGTCTTTTATACGTCATACTTAATAACATTTTGTTCAGAGTTTTTCTTTTAAGTAAAGAAAATTGTAAAATTAAAAAACTTTGCAAATTTGAAGTTGAATGTATTAAGTTTTGTAAAAAGTCGTTAGACAAAAATTGTCTGAATAATTAATATACAGAAATTGCCTGTGGCACGTTGTTCGCATTTTAAAATTTACCGTCTATAAAATATTAATTTGAGTAGGTACGGTCCCAAAAGGTGCGCTAAGGAGAGATTTGGGAAATTCTTGGGAAATTACACCCCTAAAGGGGTGAATTTTTTTAAACATTTTTACACAACCTTAATCTTGTTGTCACAGACAAAGTTTTTGTAATGTTGAAACTTGAAGCTAGAAAATTATAACTTTTAAGGGTCACTCAGAAAACGATGGAAAGTGTTTTGCTAGGAGTATGTGGGATCAGAGAGACCCGCGTCCTGCATTTAATGTTATTGGTTGACATGATGATTTTGATGGTGATGTTAATAAAGGACTATAAACCTTGTCTTCCCCACAGAGCTGTTGCCAATGATGAGCAACTTAAACATATAATCAAAATTCTGATCCGCTGCATCTTTCTGCCATTTCATGTCACCGCCACCGCCCATCTGAAAAAAAAAAACACTTCATTTATATTTTACTAGCTTTTGCCTGCGGCTTCGCTCAAGTTAAGTTCGATTTTTCAACCCCCTATTTTACTCTCTAATTGATGTTGCGTTGATAAATCAGCTGTCAGTCAAGGTAATTTCATTCTATATATTTTTATATATTTAGATTCCAATAATTTTTTTTCAATCAATAGATTTTTTGTGATAGAAGACATTACATAATCAGATTTTGAATTAGTTGTTTTCGGCGCAGAAAAAAATTAAGTAATAGGGACTTTTTAGTGACACTAACAACAGGATATTTTGTAACACTTAAGCAACTACAAGCTACAGCTAGTTCCGCCGTAGATAACGCTTCGGCATTGACTCTACTTCATTCTTTTTGTTATATCTTATCAAGTTATGCAAAAAATAAGAGTAAATTAAAAAGGTGGACAAAGTAACATTTTAAATAATAAATAATTATTGTCTTTATAAGAGACCTATCTCTACCTGTCATATTCGCTTGGCAGTGATAGAGTTTGTATGAGAATAAAATATAAAAAGTGTGGTTTATAAAAATGCTTGTCTTCATATTATCTTGCTTGTTTCATAAAAGTTCTTAAAATTTTTCATAAAAATAATTTAGTTATTGTAATAAAAATATTACAATAACTCTAAACAATAAACAATAAAGTGTTTACAATTTGACTGAATTGGCTAAATTGAATAAATTGGGTTTAATAAAACTTTTTCACCATATTCTCAAAAGTAGGTGATGGGTTTTTTTAATTGAAAGATAATCGCCAAAATAGTGTAGGGTGGAAGTTACCTCGTCATTTCCATTTGTGTCTCCAATATTATTTTCACTATTCATGTTTCTTTATCACAAGCTTTTAAATGTATTTTCTCTAACACAACCACCTATTAGTTTGTTCAACAAACGAATAGTACAGTAATGCATTATTTCAGTAGCAAAGATCATTTTTTGGTAAACTCGTCTCTATTACCACGGCTAAGCATTTAATTACGTATTATACCGTTACTTTTAACTTCGTTGTCAGCATAACATTTTATCTCTCAGTTTCAGTCACTATGAAAAAGTGCGTTTATTCCGAATTTTGTAAGGGATATTTTCGCTTATCGATACGTACGTCAACCACCTACACTATTGCTTTGTTTGTCATACAGATAAGCGGTCCAAATAATATTCTATTTTACTCTTCAGATATAGATATTAAAGCTCAAAGAAAACAGTTTTATTAAATATCTAACAAAAATAAATCTTAATACAATATTTTTTATGAGATTTATTTATGAGGAACGGTTTTTAATAAATAATTTAGAGATAAAAAAGGAGAAAATTTCGCGTAAAATTAAAATTGAAAAATCTTCAAAGTGACTTACTAGATAATAAAACAAGCTGAAGAGTACTGTAATTCTGATATGAAATAAAAGGAAAACAACTTCGTAATTATAGTCTGGACTTATTCAGAGACGATTTGAAGTAAAAGCAGTGAATTTATTAATGATTTACCTTCACTCCGAGTTAAGAAAATGAGTCATGGAACTAAAATCAATAAGAGCATTGTGATGCAAAGTGTAGGTATACTTATCAAGCTTTTACGTTGTTAAGTAACGTGTATTCATGTCAGTAACCACTAACCAGCTGATGGATGAATATAAGTTTGCTCAAATATCGTAGATATAATATAATAAATGAAAAGTAATATTATAAAGAAGGGAGAGTTAGATCGCTGAGATAAAGGTTTTGTAAAGACGGCGAATATTTCAAAGATTTTATTTTCATTTCAATAGGTATTATTCATTTTTATTTAGTGTTATTACCTTAGAGAATATGTATATTATGTTTAGATAAATCAGAAAAATTGATTATATAATGTGAAAAAAGTAAGGTTTTTGATAGTCTGTAGTAATTTTAATAGGCGAAATATAACGATACCTAATTATTTAATTATAAAATGTATAATTTATTTATTTTATTTTACCTACTTCTAGCCCGCGATTTCATTCGCGTGGATTTCGTTTTTAAAATCCCGCGGGAACTTTTTCATTTTCCGGATTAAAAAGTAGTATGTCACTCTCCAGGTCCTCAACTATACCCATGCAAATCCCGTCGATCCGTAGCTCTATTGCAGCGTTATTGAAGGACAAACCAACAAACAAACACACTTTAGAATATAAGTAAGGAAAGGATATTAGTAAGGATGTTGATTAATTATTTTGGTTTACTTACATGATATATTATTTATTTGTTTTATTTGATTTATTTATTTTACTTTACAAATGGAAAAAACTTGTTAAATCACATTTTTTTATACTAAACAGCTTCAGTAAGAAATGCTAGGTCGAAGATGAAGACATAAATCAATAAAACCAATTACAGTAAACATAAAAGCGACTGTTGAATAAATGCGAGATAAAGGAATTCACAAAGGAATACAAAAGAAAGTAGGTAAAGCTATGGTTTGTGCTACTTATATATTCTTAAGGGTAATGAAAACGCAGATATATACTTTTTACATAACCAATGATAAACTAAAACGTTTTTTCCAGCCAGACAGTTATAACTGCCAGCTTATAAAAGAAATAGGCAGGAATATCTTTCTTTTGTTACGTTCTCGAAAGTTAAAATCTGCGTACTAAAAATGAACTAAAAATATTTAATTATTTATCAGATTTCTTCAGAAGAATGCCAAATATGATTTAAATTTAATACTAGTAGGTAATGTGTCGAATTCTCTCATTTTTCAAATCTTTATTTAATGTAAAATGAAAATACTGAAGCTTTGCTTGTTGCCCTATATCCCTTTCGCAATACGATCTTTGAATTATTTTCTTTAGTAAACTGCCAATGTCACGTCGCCAAGGAATGTTTAACCAAGAATGATGTTTGACAAAATTTTAATACAAAAACTGTCAGAACGTCAAAACTCCTCGGTTTAGCGTAACTTGACGATGTTGAAATTCGCACTTAACATCTTAGACAGAAATGGTTTTAGACCACCTTCAAAATATTCTTAGTCACGTCGTTATGACTTAGCATTTCCAAAAGTTTATAGATTGAAAATTTTTACTCTCAGTGACTGATTATGAGATTTTTTTTACATTTATAACGAGCAGTCTGGTTAAAAACACTCAATGAACACGGCTGATTGACAAAATTTTACAGGAGACCAAAAAAACATGTTTTGTGGTAGATGGCTTAGCGAAGTAATAAATATATTCAGTAAAAGCTTTCAGAGTAGTTTATTTACGAAACATTAATTCATCAACTGAAGAGTTCAGAAGGGCTACCACAAATATGTTTTTTTAGTCTCCTGTAAAATGTTGTCAATCAACTACAAGGTTTTGAAATGGGGCAGCCGAACATTTGTAAGACCGTATGCGTTGCTAAATTTTGAGGAATTTATTGATAGATCCTTTAACAAAATATTCTCATCTTTTTGTTCGAGCGAGTGATAGAACTCTATCTGCTCTGTAGAATGTAGCTATATAAGTAGTGTTTTCTATGAAATGCAGCTTGCAGTAACATGCAAATAGGGGAGTTTGAATTAACCTAATAAAATATTCATCACACATTGCATTGTATTTTCAGTGTTTGTGCATCGAGTCATTCGCCACGTAGACCGGATAGCTCATCTCTCGAATGCTGCGCCAGCATCTCTTGCATATTTTATCCCGTTTGTGAAATATTTGAGCCGCCTAATTTTTCGGACATGTACACACGTTGGAAAGCAATTAAATTTTTAAGAGGGTTTATTTGGAGCATAGCTTTACCAGTTGTTTCTTAAATAATTTATAAAGACGCGAATTAAAGCGTTTCGGTTCTTAATTTAGTAGTTGTTCTAATAAAAATATTACGTTATTGCAATAATTAGGCAATAATGACTGCCAGTGAGGTTTTTAGGCATCATTTTCTGAGTAATATAACAATCAAAAAGAAAATTTAAAGTTTAATTGTAACGCAACCCAAGTAGATAGACTCAAAATGGAGAAATAATTTGTCTTAATAAAAAAAAAATAGCAAAATTGAATGGAACAAAAAACTGAACACAAAATATTCTACTTGGTTTCCAGCGTATCATCTATTGACGTAAGTGTGATTACACACAAAGAAAGCTTATCGCTGAAAGCGAATGATGAAAAATACATTTGGCTTGTACAAACCTTTTATTGGTTCCTGTAGTCAATCGAAGAGGGGACGTCAATATTTATATTTTATCGGTTATATGAGTTTCAGCGATGTAACCGAAGCACGCCGCCTATCTCTGTCCCTTTTACATTCGCATCACGCAACGGGAACGGGTGCCAGCACACACTTATCGATTTCTTCTACTTTGTAACTTCTATGAACTCAGAACCACTAGAAATCCTTTCTGTATGAAAAAAGTTATACTTAATAAGCTACTATATTAAACACAACGCCACCAGCTCGGTTGCCTCAAGCTTCAAGCATACGAAATCGATAATTTAGAAATGTCGTTAGCAAATTCACTTACACTGTGTTGAGTTGGAGTTCCATTAATGTTTTAGGAGGGTTTTATTTTTCCTTTATGAAACCATAAATCGGGATGCAATGTTTCGCGCTCACAGATCACAGCTGTTACCTCCGTCCTGCTAAGTTCCCACTGTGGCACAGGAGTGGGATGGAAATTCAAGATGGCGGAGTGCGGCGCGCGCAGCCTTTCGAACAGCCTGTCAAATTTCCTTTACAACTTATCATAACACACAGTCGACTAATCCAGAAACAAAGTTTACTTCAATATTTACACAATGTCAAGTATTAATATTTTAATAAAAGGCCAATAACCAAACCTGCTAACCAAATCCTGAATAAGGGTTTACATGAATGCCTTTACGATTTTCACAATAACTTTTATGTAAGACTTTCTCACGACTTGTTTCAGAAGTCTCACGATTTAGCGAAAACGGGCGTCGACAAATAAATCCTCCACTTCGTTGTAATTCGTGAACCACGCTCGTAACTAAGCACCCACTGGAAGTCCGAGAGGCGTCGAAAACCTATTTTTAGAAGCGAGCTTCTTTAGATTAGCTTATGGCATTATATTTTATCTTATTATTTATCTTGCAGATTAAAGATTCAACTTGTGGATTTTTATGCGAAAATCGTCGCTATTCAAAACTCAAGTTACTTAACTGGCTTTTTACTTGCAACTGATAAGATTTTTGCCTGAAACTTTTTATTGAAGCATTCTCAAAATAACTTACAAGTAATAAGTAGGTATTTAAGCTACTGTGCTGCAGACATGACTAGTTCTTACAAAATTTTCTGAATAATTTTAATGGAAAAGGCTAATTTATTATTTTACTTAATGGGAACGTTTTTCTCACTTTTTAACAGAATTCCAAAAAGGTGGAGGTTATCAATTCGGCTAGTGTCTTTTTTTTGTGTATTGCGTTTCAAAGGAACTGTTCCTTTGGTTTTTATACGCGCGGTTGAAATCTCTAATTCAGTGTGGACTGAAATACTTTTCATTCTTCACCCTTTGTTATAGTACTTGTGCATGTGAAGACAGGTTGTGGAAATACGGGGTACATTCAACACAGGCACTCCATTGTGAAGCCTCAAATGAAAAGCCTTGACCTACTCTTGACCCAATTACAGAGGTTCGGACTTCTCCTTAAACTGAAAACGGAGAGGTTTCCACTTTGAAATACGTGTGTTACATGTAACGTACCTACCTACTAGAAGTCATGAAAGAAAAATTTCTATAAGATCTTGTTCGATCCGGCCTCACTAAAGAAATAAAAGTAAAATTAACTTTATAATGTAAAGTCTAATGTGCGTATTAGTATTAGTATCTACATAGTTAGTTTATTGTAAAATAATACATATTATTAATATTATAATATACGACAACGTCGCCTATTTAGTGCACAAATATTTTTTTATATTATGTATTATGCTTGGATACCTTCCAGGGACTACAGGACGCGCCACTGGTCGGAAAATCTACTAATATCCTTAAGTTAGTAAATCTAGTGTGTCGCCATCTATGTAGAAAACAACACATCAACAACTGCGGGTGGTATCCAAACGAAGTATTTTATAAAAACGCGTAAGCTTTTTCAGGTTAATAATATTAACACAGTTTTATGTGCTTTATACAGATGTCGTTATTATAAAATTGTTGTTCAATATTTTAAGATTAACTTCTTCTTATGTAAAATTATTTGAATCCCTACTATCCTTACTAATATTATAAATGCGAAAGTGTGTTTGTTTGTCCTTCAATCTCGAGGAATAACGCAATGGATCGACTTGATATTTTGCATGGGTATAGTTGAGGACCGGGACAGTGAGATAGGCTACTTTTTATCCCGGAAAATGAATGAGATCTCGCGGGATTTTAAAAAAAAACTAAATCCACGTGAGCGAAGCCAAGGACACCTACAAGTGAATAATAAAATAGATTATTCTATCTTTCAGTTTGTCCACGCTTTTTATAGTTTAACTAGTAGGTAGAGAATTATACAAGAATTAATTTATGTGACTTTTATTCGGAAAGTATTACCGGGTTCCTGAATAAAAAAAAACTATAGGTTTTTGACATTTTCATGGCCTATACCAATAATTGACCGAGCGAAGCGAGTTCTCTGAGTCAACTAGGGCGCTTGTCTGTACTGGACAGAGAAGTGTGTACGTCCAAATGTCTGTCAGAGCCCTATAACTTCTGAATTACTGAACGTAATTACTTCAAATTTAAATATAATATGTAAACTGATGGCCTTCAGCCGAACATTGTATAAAAAAATATAAAAAGCTTTATTTCAGGGGGGCTCTCATAGAAGCGTGTTTGAAGTAAAATTTTGTTTGTTGCGTTACATAGACTTGCAATATATCTTTTTAAAGACGACTTTGATCAGAGTACAAAAATATATTTTTTTTTAATGTTTCCCTTAAAATTGACGAAATGGGGGGCTTTCAAAGTGGAGATTTTAATTTGAGCCATATGTCAAGAATTACTGAATATTAGAACGTGAAACTTGGTTGAAAATTCAGTTATATCCTGTACTTGAACAACAAATACTATTAGATAAATGTTATAAAGAAACGAAATTATTTAATTTTAAATGCTAATAGCTTCACAGTAATGCTAATAGATGGCGCTGTGTCAGTAAAACAGTTTTGTGTCAACTATTATTTTTTTTATTGCGTCTAATGTTAAAAGTTAATTATTACAATATTTAATTAAAACTTTTGGGAAACTTATGGGATATCGCGAGGTCTCAGTTCGGGGCGAACCACTAGTATAGGTATTTAGTTTGTATACCGAACTTAGGCATAATACTACTTTTATCGTGGGAAATAAATAAATTCCCATGGGAACTTGTCACCCTGTCCTTAGTGCTCTTATTAGGTAAGTGTATTTAAATTACCATGATACATCAAATTATTGTCATTCCGTACTTCAGCTGATAGGTTATGAAAAGATCGATCACAGGCGGATTATAATCGTGCGACGTGTTAAAAATGCATAAACCTATATGTTGGTGATACGAGTATCTTAATATACTATAAAACAAAGTCAGGTTTGCTCAAACAGTTATAACTCTAGAACGGCTGGACCGATTTTCACGGTTTACGATTTGTTGTATTTGTCTCCTACCCGAATAGCAGAATAAATATTAAAGTATCGGAAAAATTCACGAAAAAAAAATTATTATGAAAAAATTTCATTTTCTCATATATTTTGTGTTGAACGGGTTTTTCGATGGCAATGAAAGTGACCTGTTACCCTGGAAAAATAGTCACGCGGATGAAGTCGCGGGCAAAAGCTAGTAGGTAAAATATATAGGTCTGCATGTGGCTTGCATGTATACTAATCCATATTATGCAATTTATACTTTAACAAGATAACTTTGTGTTTTTTTTAATTACGCAATAAACCCATTAATTTTTTTTTACAAAAATTTGCAAGGAATTAACTTGTATCCTAAGAAAGAACATAGTAGGATAGTTGTTATCCTGGCTCATTTTAATTCCTATTGTAGGTTTTGAATTTGTATTTTGTAGTGTATACCCATGTATACCGCATGTTTTTCACGGCATCGTATCTACCGGAACCCTAAATCACCTGACTCACTCCCCCTACCCCCCCTCCCCCCACCGTACTATGCCAGAAACAAAACAGGCTAGACACAAAATTTAAAAATTTATGAATAATTCCTTTCCGAAAATGGCACTCCACTTCCACTTTTATAGCTTCTGCGCCAGGAAGGTTTTCAAACACTTTGCTGTTGTCATTTAAAAGCAATTTAAGTCACATTTAATATTACTTCTGAAGCTGCTATGATAAAGAAAAAGATAAAGATTGAAGATTGATTGAAGAAAAAAAATTGGGTACAAAATTTGTATTACTTAATTATGATGTCAGTTCTAACAAATTCTAGTCAAAATATTATATTATATATAGACTAGAATATATTATATTAAATTTTGCATATTATATAAAATATTAATATAAAATATTATATTTTGCACAATGTACCACAACCAGAAGGTTGAAAGAAAATACCACCAGTCATTTTTGGTATATTAAAATCTGTAAAGCACTTGTAATTTAGAAAGCGGGCAAAGTGTACCTAAGTGGGGAAGCAATTTTTTTGTCATCCCTCCGTCCTTATCAACGCTTTTTGCAGACACTTTGGGTTTTTGCAATTATGTATTGTGAGCAAAAATTTCGGTCCAGATATATAAGAGCTAGCGCACATAGACCAAGCAAATTTTAGCAATTAGATATATTATAATATCACTTGCTTCAACGGTGAAGGAAAATATTTTAAGGAAACCCACACGCCTCAGAGTTTTCTATGATAATCTCAAAGGCGTGTGAAGTCTGCCAATTTGCATTAGACCAGCATAGTGGATTAATAGTGTAGTAATTAGTGGGTTGCTGATACGCATAAATCTGCAGCATACTATTTAGAAATAATGATGATACTACATTAATTTTCGATATACGATACTATCCGAGACAAAATATTTCTTTAAAATTTCCTTTTAAATTGTCTAAGATTTTTAAGATAGAATCTAAGATCTTAAAATCATAGACTATTTAAAAGGAAAAAATCATAAAAATACTATTTATAATATTTAAGTAGAAGTAGTTTATTAATTTACATACATACAAACAAACTAAATCAATTGAATAATCAAGAAAATTTGGGAAGTCATTTTATAGCTTTGAATTGGAATTAATTTGAATTTATTAATTAAAGTCCGACGCAAATTAATTAAGTTCTAATAAGCCATCTTGAAAGAACGAGAGTTTTGTAAGAAATTTTCTAATTATGAAAAAAATCTGAAACGGAAATTATGAACGTTGCGCTCTTCGCAAAAAGCTCGTAGCTCCATCGAAAACATATAGCTATTTACATATCTATTATTATTATTCATTTAAAAATAATAACTCATTATTAATCAAAAAGGCAGTTTTAAGCACATTTCCAGCAAATAATAACAATTAGTCATTTTCATATTTTGTTGTTGTTTATTATAATCAATTTATTTCCCTTTACAAGAAAGAGTCACACTTAGGTAAATAAATGCAGAAAATTTGAATAACATTGCGATACTACGATCGCGATTTTCACAAGATAGTGCTAGGCCTTCTGTTAGACTATTCTTTATCTTATTTCGGAAGTTTTTAATTAAGAACTCTCAAACCAGCCTTTTTTGATGGGTTTGACAATTCCTAGTTAGCAACTTCTGAAAATGTAGATGTCTAGAAAATGCATAAGTAAGAGCATACAGCAGCAGGTAAATTAGGCACCAACTGAAGGTGAATGGAAGCAAATATTAAAAATGGCATAAGAATATGAAACTACGTTCGACCTTTGGATGTCGTCAAAATATTTGATGCTGGGACCGTGATCGTGTACAGAAATGTCGCAAGGACGGAATTAGAAATGTGCGTCGTCGTGTGACGTCATACGGCGTCATGTGATGCGTCCGAGATACAATCTTAGCAGCGGGAGACCCGAGTGCGCCAAAGTTGACATCTATCGTTGTGGAGATTCCGAACCGATTCCTCAAAACGGTACCGGTTACTTCAAGACTTACTTTAAGAGATTCGAAAAATAAACGAATAATGAAACTAGTCTAAATATATAAAAGGCAAAGGTGACTGACTGACTGACTGACTGACTGACTGACTGACTGATCTATCAACACACAGCTCTAACCACTGGACTGATCGAGCTGAAATTTGGTATACAGGTAGCTGTTAGGACGTAGACATCCGCCAAGAAAGGATTTTGGAAAATTTCAACCCCAAGAGGGTTAAATAGGGGGTTAAAAAATCGAACCTAACGTGAGCGAAGCCGCGGGTTAAAGCTAGTTTAATATATATGTACAATGTACAATTGTACAAAAACTTATATTGAACTAGCTGGTCGACTTCTTCCGTAATATTATATTGCAACAGAATTCCGTTGGCGTTTTTGCGTTAGTTATTCCCAGGACTAAGTCTCTAAACAACCTCCTGTTACTCCGAATTCTACCGTTGTTTCAAAAATAAGAATTTTTGTACGACATCGCAATATGTCACACATTATTACCATAATATTATGTATAAAGTCGACGAACCTTAAATCTAAAATTCCACCCGTAAAGTTATTCCTCGACCGAAAATTCGGAATGATCGATGCTTTGCCATCTGTCACCGCAAGCGTATACACGAACGAACTCTATGCTGCCATAAAAGGCCTTATTTGTTAGTATAAAATGATTTTCGTATCCATAGACATAATATAGTATACATTGTAGGTTCAGTCATGCTCCAGGTATGCGTAAATGTAAACGCCTAACCAAGACTAGATTTCAACTATGTTATTCTCTACATGACTTCGCTCGTCAATGAATTTGACGAAAACACATATCTATACAAGTATTATGTAAAAATTATGTACTCTAAATATTAAGTTATTATATTCGTTAATTCACTTTTAAATAGAATGTGTATTGCATAGATATGTCTCTACCAAAACTCTAAAACTTACGCTCCACATAGTCCGTTACAGTCAGTTAACTCGTTAATCTATAATTATATAAAAAGGCTTGTCCTGACTGACTGACTGACTGACTGACTGACTGACTGACTGACGATCAACGCACAGCCTAAACCACTGAAGTTAGAAACTTGAAATTTTGACAGTAGGTTTCTTTTATGACGTAGGCGAGCACTAAGAAAGGATTTTTCGAAATTCGCCCCCCAAGGGGGTAAAAAGGGGGGTTAAAGTTTGTATGAAACTCCGTCATTTTTCGAGTTATACTCATGAAATTCGGTATTTAGGCTTTAAATTGAAAACAAAAAAGTACGTGTTTCACAGTTTTTAAAAATTCTACCCCCTAAGGGGTTAAATAGGGGTTGAATGTTTGTATAATAGTCCTTCGTTCTTCAAGTTATTTTTCAAGTTACGTTTATGAAACTTGATATTTTGGCTCTTGATTAAAAATAAAGAATTACGTATTTTACATTTTTTTTAAATTCTCCCCCCAAGGGGGTAAAAAGGGGGGTTAAAGTTTGTATGAAACTCCGTCATTTTTCAAGCTATACCCATAAAATTCGGTATTTAGGCTTTAAATTGAAAACAAAAAAGTAAGTGTTTCACACTTTTAAAAAATTCTACCCCCTAAGGGGTTAAATAGGGGTTGAATGTTTGTATGATAGTCCTTCGTTCTTCAAGTTATTTTTCAAGTTATGTTTATGAAACTTGATATTTTGGCTCTTGATCAAAAATAAAGAATTACGTATTTTACATTTTTCGAAAATTCTCCCCCCAAGGGGGTAAAAAGGGGGGTTAAAGTTTGTATGAAACTCCGTTATTTTTCAAGCTATACCCATAAAATTCGGTACTTAGGCTTTAAATTGAAAACAAAAAAGTACGTGTTTCACAGTTTTTAAAAATTCTACCCCCTAAGGGATTAAATAGGGGTTGAATGTTTGTATGATAGTCCTTCGTTCTTCAAGTTATTTTTCAAGTTATGTTTATGAAAGTTGATATTTTGGCTCTTGATCAAAAATAAAGAATTACGTATTTTACATTTTTTGAAAATTCTCTCCCCAAGGGGGTAAAAAGGGGGGTTAAAGTTTGTATGAAAGTCCGTCATTTTTCAAGTTATACCCATGAAATTCGGTATTTGGGCTTTCAGTTAAAAATAAAAAAGGACGTGTTTCACGGTTTTCAAAAATTCTACTCCCAAAGGGGTTGAATGGGGGTTGAATGTTTGTATGAAAATCCATAATTTTTCAAGTTAATATCGAGCAACGGATCTACGTGATTCTTTGATGGGTATGGTTGCAGACAGTGTGTTATAGGTTACTTTTATTCGGACAAAATCAGGAGTCCGCACGGGATTTTCAAAGAACCTAATTCCACGCGGACGAAGTCGCGAGGGGACAGCTAGTTATATAATATTTTAAGGAATAGCTTGTACTCGAAAATATGTTTAACAATGGGTAAAACACAGAAATCTTTTTTGTAGATCATATAAGTTCGTGTCTAATATTTCAGCCGAAGTAATGTTTCTTCTTCTTTTGAAAGAAAATAATGACAGTTATAATAATTATTTCAATATTCTCATGCAACAGAAGTCGAAATAATGAGCCGAAATTCAAAGCACTAAGTTAAGTTTCATAATAATCTAAAAGGGCTTCGTTAGCAAATCCTTTAATTTAAATTTAGGCATAATGTTCTTATTTCCTTTTAAGCTGCATAGGTTTTGACTAGTTTTTGCCATGAAAAATGTCCCCTTATTTTATTATGGACTTCTTTCACATTTTCGTCTATGGAATAAATCCCCGGTGCGCAAACCTAACTTGCACTTGTCTGGTTTTTTTAAACGGATAAACACGGGCTACGTAAAAAGTAAGCATGATTTCAAAATATCCGCGTTTAAATCATTCTTATTATCTTTCTCATTCACAACATTTTTAGTATACCAAGTAATTACTTACCGTCATAAATCATCGTTTGGATGCCTGGTTAAACGAGGTCATAAGCTCTAAACGTATTTGTGCAGCGAGACTCGGAAAGATTGAAATTAATAGTAAACAATTTTAAAAAGCGCCCATTCCGAATACAAAATTACGCCAATGGCATTGACAAGATGCGAATTTACAAGCGCGAATGCAACGCTGACTCAGCGATGAAATCGCACTAAGTAGATACTTATATTTTCTTTTTCATTTACTAATCACACCTTATTTTTTTTTAACTGCTCCTCTGCTAGTTGTCTGTGAAAGATCACTACCTATAAAGTGCCTTTGCATGCCAAATCCTAATGCCCCAGCTATCTTTTTGGAGAAATAAATTCAAGCCTATACAGTCTATCCCAGCCAGTCCAATAAATTATTCTTAGTAAATAAATATAATTTATCTCGAGCTGATGATTCAAAGGTGAAATTTACAAAAAATTTAAAAGAAATATTACCTTCTCACTACATGAGCCAACAATGTAGTAAGGAAAATTAAAATTAATGACTGCGGCATAATTAAGTAGCACTGTGATGTTATATTATTTCTGCTTGTATTACAGGCTTAACTAAACATTTTCCTGGTAGTTCATTATTTGAATAAATATTAAGTATATTTCATATAATAAGTACGTAATATGTTAATAAATATCAAAAAACCCGATTTGGTAAGTCTTATACCCACTACTTATGAGTTTGTTGTGGATTCTTCTCAGGTCAGGGTGCTTTTTATCCCTCGAATCTTTTTACTCGAGCATTCTGTGAGCTAGCTCTTCTAAAAAAGGTTTGAACACAATTAGAGTGCAACACAATAATGTTTTCAGGAGTCTTCTGGGGGTGCCGCGGGACAGTGGCGCGTTCATGGCTTTCACGCCGTATCACATAATAATAGCATCCTAATTAAGGAATTTTGAAATGAAATCCCTACTAATATTGTAAATTCGAAAGTATGTCTGTTTGTTAGTTCGTACTTCATGCATACGCAGCGACGGCGAAACGGATTTTTTGCATAAGTATAGTTGATGACCTGGAGAGTAACGTAGGCTACTATTTATCCCTAAAAAATAATGGATTCCCATCGGAGATTTAAAAAAAAATTATTCAACGCGGACGAAACTAAAACCTAGTCAAATGTAACGATAACGATGCCAAGTGAAATTATCGTTTGTAGGCACTTAAAATTAATAAACTAAAACATAACTGAAGTAGGTACATGAAGTTTATAAAAGTGGGTATACGGGTACAGTCATCGAAAATGCACGATACGTAAGTTTGCATGTCGAGTTAAATGTATGTAGTTCATGCAAGGGTTGTTCTTGTTACGGGCTTGGGCGGGCTTGGGCGGGCGGTCTAGTCTAGAGAGCAGAGAGCAATCAGTCCCACGTCGCTCGTCGACCCGCGCGCAAGTTCGCGCGCTCCGCACACGTGACACCCCATGGACTACGATCGACCAAACGACACAAAACTTAATCATAACTTCACACCCTTGTACAATCACTCGAACGAACCAAGCGTGCTCGCAACCAAAAAAAATGACTCTGAAACTTCACCCCATTAACTTTTCCCCGCCCTCAAATACGTATTTTTGTGATTAGCAACTTTATATTCAGTTCACTGTACCCAACATGCATCTCAGAAATTTATACCGAAACCTATTTATACACAAGAAACGACTGAAACTTTCTACTTGCAACCTTTAAAAGTTTACACCTTTGTAATAAACAATTTACACGAATTTATAAATAGTTTTGGACATTATTTTTATCCTAATAGTACTCGTAACTCTTGATAGAAATAAGTGCGACCAAAACGTTTGAGTAACAGTAAAACTATAGACTGTCTAGACTTTATAGTGTGCTTCATCAGAAGTGTTTTAAATATAGTGTGCAGTTCATCAATCTTAGATACTAGTGTGTGTTTTAGTGCCCTTTGTGTGTTTGTTTTGTTGAAGCTACTTATCCAAAACCTTTGGTAAGGAAAAAATATTACTTAAGAAACTCTACACTATTTTATCTGCATCGCATTTTTTAAATTATGACTTGAATTTCATTTTAATTTTTTTGGCAGTTAAGTACTTTACATAATGTCATTTACCTACCTATATTCGAAATTATATTTGGCAAGTTATAAATTTATTCCGAAAAAAACAAACAATTGTGTTATTATTCGGGGCGATTTTCTGAATTGAATTATTTACGGTTGTAAAATTAGTATTACCTTTAACAACACTATAGAAAATGACCTGTCAAATAAGTTGAGGTATTTGTGTTATTTGTCCTATGTTTTACGTATAAGGGAGGGCATAACTTGACCTTCAGTTAAATTATGAAATTGTGATTTGTGACTTCGTGAGTTACCTTGTTTCCAAACATTAGAAATAATTATTTTAATTTAACGTATAAGAAACTCGAGATTAAAATACAAGGTAAAGTAAAGCCAAAATAATAATAAGCATAAATAGTTCAATTTAAACAATAAGCTGAGTGTCTAAGACTGAAATCTATAGACCACACTCTCACTCTGCTCAGACTCAAAACAAAAATAAAACGAGACAGATTTATGTATCGTTTTAACTCTATCTTAAGTCCCAGCTAAAGCTTAGTTAGAAAATGTTCTACCGATCTCAGCAGAAGTATCTATGTTAAAGGTTATGTTTGCTTGTTAGTTAAATTTTACTTGGAAATGGTGATTGTTTCACCATATTGTAAGGAGACGCCCTGTCATTATTTTGTAAGGAGACTACGAAGGTTTCTTGTAGTAGGTAATTCTCTAATTACCATTTCAAAACTATTTCCTTTCAAGCACATTTAAACAAGTTTCGGGCGCTAACCGCTTATTCTGACGACATAATTTTTCATATTCATCTCGTTTTCACTGTTACAACTAAGGCAGGTGGTATAACACGGGGAAAAAAAATTACCCGTGTTTTTACTGGTAGTGGGACTGGTAGTAACTGGTAGTAACACGGGTAACGAATGGTTTGAAAGCCTGTTCCGCCTCATTTAACCAATTGCAGTATTTACTACAAATAGACTACGTAAATGCAGCAGGGGCAAAGTGCAATTCATTATATCAGATTGCATAAATCTGCCATTTAGTATGGAAATTCTTTTGGGGTTACGTCAACTTGAAAAAAATCAGATATTGATCAATAAATAAAATATAACATACAGTTATTATCAATCAAAATAACAACTGACATAACTACATTCTACAACTATACGAAGATGTCAAACTAGTTTAAACCTCTAAAAAAGAGATACCAATTAAATCTCGGTCAAAAATGCATCTGAAACCGGATATGCGTTTATATAAAACTTAAGCTTGAATATTTTTGTAAAAATAAAGATAAAAGCAGCCGCTATTAAAATATAAAGAAAAACGTTTTATCTTTGAATGTTAACCGGGCAAGCGTCCTACTTTTAATTTAGCATATAATGAGGACATAATATTATTTTAAGTTTCGCACAGCTCGCGACAAACGATTTTAACGTTGAACAAAAGTTTGAAATTTGTGACTAGAAGCACTATCTGCTTATAACCAGCATTTGCCCCTGGTTTCATTTACATGAACTTCGGGTCATTTCAAGCTACGTTCATTTTGTATACCGATTTTGATCTAAAGTCGAGCAGTATTATTTTTTTATTAAGTTCTTATATCTTTCGTCGTTACCTTCCCATTTATGTAATCTTGAAAATAAAAATTCCCGAGGAAAGCTATCTTTATTAACTTCGCAGCAAAAGGTAGAGCGGGATGTCCCGTTATTTTTCACATTATTCACCTTTTATAAATATTTGTGGCCCCTGGAAAATACGGTTTAAAAATTATTATTACTACCTTTGTCGACCACCATATTTTTTAATTTCAATTCAATTGAATAATTGTTTTTTTTTAGGAATGTAGTGAATTTTAAATGAGTTTTTACTCTGAATATAACTATTTTATTTATATTAATAATATTATTGGGTTAACTTGTATAACTTATTGTGTTAAGTACTTGAATATTGTGGTTTTGAGTAACGTAGACGGAATCGTGCAGTATACAGCTATTATAGGGGCATAACCAGGATTTATGCGATTTTTGGTACGCCACAACTTGAAAACAATGACTTTGATATTTAACTATTATAATATACTTTTTGGTTCTTTTATACATATGTTTTAACGTGTGTAATAAGAAAGAAAAGAGTTTGAAAATAATTTGCTTGACAAAAAGTCCTTTCAAACATTGCTCCCAAATGTCGATTCTTTTATTTATAATCAAAGAAATAATTTAATTTTTATATAATTTTTTATAATAATTTTTATTTGTGTAGATAATAACAATTTACGAAATAGTCATTCATAAAATTTTAATCTTAAAACGATACATTTTTTGCTCATTTTGCGTTGCAATAAGGCAATCGAATCTCTTACTTGCCATACGATAGCGAAAAAATCCATCTTTCTCATATTTTTGCTAAAATCAGCGTGTTGATTCTCTAAAAATGAATGAATCCCCTCCCTCTATTGGTAAAAATGCATTGATGCAGCAAGAACGTCATAAATTCAGCCAATCAGAGGCCATTGCGATCGTGACACTGATGCAATCATTTTTAGAGAATCGACACACAGGATTATTGTGGATCCTTGACATAGAAAATATCACAATATTTTGATTGAAAACAGGCTATTATTGATCTGTCACCAAGCCATAGTGCGCCCGGCTATTATGGCACTTATATAAAGATCATTCGGACTGTGCCAAGTCCAATGACATCGTGTATATTTTTGAAATAGTTTTACAATGCCAAGCGTAAGTCGATTTAAATGTGTATAGTTTCAATCGATGGAACATTAACTAATGTAGTTTCACTGAGATCCTTTTTAGTATCGAGATTATCCCTTTTTGATCCAACTACGGCAAAGCAAAAAGGAAGGGTTATGATTTTAGCAGGCTATGTGTATGTAGTGTAAACGTTGGTATGTTTATATTTAGGTAAGTATGTTCCACCGTAGCATCTAAAGTATTGAGCCGATTTTGACGAATGAGGTGTCAATCGATTCAATATTAAGGTTCGGGTATTTTATATGAACATAATCTTTTTTTCAATTTTATTTTATTTTCCGTAGTCGTGTTCCTTCTACAATTTTTAAACTTTCCTCTTGTATTGTCTTGTAACTTTCAGCGCTCAATGCGATTTTTTGTGTAAAAAAGTGAAAGCAAAGCTTCCCTTTTTTAATAAAATAAAATAAAAAGAAAAGGTCAGTGATCTATCTCTGAAACAGCTAAATCACTGGACGGGTCGGGCTGTTTTACATACAGCTATGATGACGTAGGCATCCACTAAGAACGAATTTTTGAAAATATTAGCCAAAAAGGAGTAAAATGGGGTTTGAAAAATCGAACTTACCGTGAGCGAAGACGCAGGCGAAAGATAGTCTTTATTAATAAGTATAGGTATTACTAGCCTATATATCTACGTTTTAATTACTTAACGAAGCTATTAAACTCAGTTTCACTCGTACTCTTAAAATTTCATTAGTTGGTTGTAAAACTTTCGTCTTCATTAAAGTTTACTCATTTAACTATTGAATTAAGTTTTTCTTTTATGTTTTTAAGATCTTTTTTACTTATCTTCTTCTTTGTGATCTTATGGATACCCTTTAGAGACTCCTATATCAATACAACTAACCGATAACCTATCAGTTTTATTAATGAGACTAAGTATAATTTATTTTTAAAATCGTATCGCCATATTTTGTATAGTCTATTCTCTTGAACAAGTTAAGTCAGTTTGCTAAATAAATAATGAATGGAAAAGTAACCTATCTATGGTTACTTTTTCCATTTATTCCACCTTTCCAGAACCGACTCTAAACTAGACACGATGGTGCTACAAACCATCTAGCCTTCATCTAGCTTAATGAGAGCTTAGTTTAGTAAGTGCATTTTTGTGCAATTTTTACTCGAGCTCAAGCTACTTTAGAATAAAGAGCTTTTGAAAGACATCACATTATACACACTTGACCTTTCTAACGTTATATGATACTGAGGATTTTAGTAATTTTAAACCATTTGCAATTCTAGAACCGTCGCGCTTACTCCACGTTGTATGCAAATATGAGAGACATTCTCATATTTGCATTCTAAAGTGCATGCTTCTTTAAACCCAGTTGTTGTCATAGGTTATATTCTAATTAATACTTTAAGTTAAGCTTGAAATAGAAAATATGTATTATTAACCGACTTCAAGAAAAGGAGGAAGTTTTCAATTCGACGAGTATTTTTTTCGTCGATGTTACTCGATAACTCCTTCAAATCTGAACCGATTTCATTTGTTTTTTTTATTTGAAAGGGCACACCCTCATGTTAGTCCCATTTAAATTTGGTGAAGCTCTGGTGAGGACGGAACTCTTCAATGAAAAAGAGCAAATCGTTTGCGATCAGAGAATGTGTAGATTGATCCTATGAAGCTACACTAAAAAGCTTAAATTATTATATAAAAAATATTTTTAAAAAACCGACTACAAACGCCACTACAAAGTATAAAAAATTTTAGTTTGAAGTCGGGCTAGCGTCGCAAATCGGTTTCATGGTTCCTGTTTAGGCCCGCCAAAGGCAATTATATAAAATCCACTCCGTATCTAATTCTCTCCTGAGTCTAAGTCAAGAATCGCAGTCGAGCCCTAACTGCTTATAAATATATATAATATTTAAAATATGTAATATTTGTGTATAAATAAAAAATATATATACCTATCTACTCAAATAATATGCTGCAAATGCAATGGAGGAAATCGCATTAAAACTAAAGAGGTTCTTAAATTATAGATGGACAGAATAACATCGTGATAAATAGAAATGTTTATTCTTAGACGAATCGTAAACACTGAGACAGAGTAGCAGAATAAATTTTACGTAAATCGAGTACTTCACACTTAGTAACACACCCGTTTAAAATAAATTATAGTGTTCTAGCAATACATGTGTGTGATACAAGGTGATACATAATTACAATACACGAGAATCCAAACGTTACCAGTGTAACAGTTTTTTGTCAACTTAATTATTAAACCTGTTATAAATTACCAAATTTTAATCTAATATTAACTTCGTAAGCATACTCTGTAGGACATAGGCTTTTTCAAGCTTCCTTAATCTTTTAGTCTTCAGGCTTTTAGCAATTCCTTTCAGGAGCGTGGTTTCCAATCGAGGGCTGGACATTTTAGCTTTAACGGTCTCCAACGGATTGGCTCGACCAACCTTTTACAGGCTTCAGCCTACTGACACTTTAATGTTCTAGCATTGAGCTCTACTTCGAGCAAACTTATGAGTAGGCATCTTCTAGGCAAGAGCGCTCCAACATAGCCCAATAGCCCAGCGGTTAAAGGTGCGGACTGAAAAAAAAAGATAGTACCCACTCCTAACACCGATAAGATATCCGCTTATTCGGAGGGGAAAGGAGAACATGAGTTAAGTGCAGCTTGACTAACATTGTTTTTATTTTATTAAAAAAATTTGATTTCATCATTGCCTTATGTCGGACATGATTGTCACCAATTACAAGCCTCTCTCACAATAAAAAAGTGAAATATGTTTCATTATTGCAACGTCCTTTCAAGTTTGTGATGGTACGCAGCTGGATCGTCTAGTGATATCTAGTGGATTGATTGAGTAAAGAAGAATATTCTAATTATAGGTAAAACACCTCAGGATCGAGAGACATATTGGCTTCTGGCATGAACACTGTTATGTACTAAGCACCCTGCGGGTTAGTTCATTTCGTCCGATGGACAAAGTAGGCTACCAAATCATTCTGCTTTAGCTGTCGCGGATTAATTATGAACAAACTTCAAAAGAATTATGTTATGCATTCTCCAACCTTCAGAAAAACAGGGAAATCCTAGAGAGTTAAATTATCAATTTAAGTTTAAAATACGAGTAGAATGAATGATTAGCTGATACAGTGTACGAATTTGCCTGTTTTAGGCCGTCGTTCTGACCGAATTCCCTCTAGCACGGGGGAAACCCTACGCCGCTCCACGGCCTTTTATCATTGTTATGGGGGCACAGCCGACTCTCTTTCGCTGCGAAGCGCTTTGGTGTTCCCATACACCCCGAAGGGTTGGTACAATTCTTTTCATTGAGCTTATAGCTCGCCCCAATACCATGGTTTTACTTATTTGTATTCATTGTTCAGTTTGATATAGATTTGGCCAAATCTAAGTCGAGAGTCGTGCTGTAAGACATGGCGTGTTTGGTTGTGCCGGAAATTCGCCGCCAAGAACGCCATCGAACCGTGTACCACTTAGTAATAACTTTGACTCATCTGAGTCAAACATATTAATTTAGCCAATACTCAATCAGCCTCAGTGTCTCAATCCCTGTAGTATTTCATCATGGTCACCCTACCTATTACCCTATCTTGTCCTCTATTCCGAAGTAATATCATGGTCACCCTACACCTAAAGGTTGTAAATACAATAAACAAAAGATTCTAATTTCTTACCTGTTTGTAGGAAGTACCGTTGACCCACACCCGTAGCTCGAAGGTCGCTCTGGTATCTCGGAGTCTCGTACATTTGAAGACTTAATTTATAGTGAATGATTTCTAAAGTTTTCATTCATACCTAACTTCTAACCCGAAGTGAGTCTAGAATCTAGTCTATTAGTTATGTAAAACAAAATAAGTCAAAGTTTCTTTAGACTGCAATATTGTTCCATCTCGTTCACCTATCTGCTTTGTTTATGAAAGAAATCAGACTTCTCTATCGTGATAGAATAAACTGACCCTAAGTAATTTAATGTCGCCTATTGACCTAAATTAGTGCACTAGTCTGAACTTTCTAAACTGACTGCCTACTGAAGAGTCGTGACTCAATTTTGGATATAGTATTTCACTATTGGATTGTTCGGTTCAGCCCGCCACAAGTTACAGATGTTAAGTCTAGGGTTCAACTGAATACTAATAAAACACTAAATCAATTTATGTAGACAGAACCTTTGAGAACATTCCATTATTGAATACCTTAGGAGAAATATTAGGGTTGTTCAGTAAAAGATGATAATTATAACTTCATAGATTTATTTTCCATTTTATTAATTCTACTCAAAAAGAAACTGTTTGATTATTTAGATTGGTTCCAAATGGGGTCATTTGAGAACCAACCGGGTTTTCCGTTCCTAGAAGCCATTCTAAGACAAGGGAAAACGGAAATACCCAAATGAAAAACCCTTGTGGCATTCTAACCTAAGACATCTTAGACTAAAATATACACACATGCTACAAAAGGTGTTAAATGCTTAAAAGAATATGTACACTTTCTACTAGTGGTATCAGGGAGACAAGACATTTTATAGTTTTAGTAGAAATTACAACACATAATACATTACGTTAAATAGATTCACAGATAATAAGTTATGTTTTATTCTCGTTTTCACAACTTCCTGACTATATTTTATATAAATGTTCCCCTTCCAAAGCAAGTGGTATGTGTGCCAAATTATTACATTTCACTCTCTCAGATTTGACCACATTAATCTGATTAATAAAAAGAGCAGATATAGAACAAATGTCAGAAATAAGATATACATCATAATAGAGAACCCATCGTCTCGAGATATCTCTCTCGCACGTCTCCTATCCCTTTGTCCTTCTGCATATAAAGCATCGAGAACTATATCTGGATACATTTTAATTTCTTACAATAATGAACGCCTAAACCCGGACGTTACGGAAACCCTTTATCTGTGAATTTACTTATCTCAAAATATAATTATTGGAATATTTGTACATTACCGGGAATATTCAGGCCTCGTTGCGCACACACACTTGTTTATAAGCTTAATTATAAACTATTGCACTGATTCTACTTTTATGTATAGATCTATTAAAATAGGTTAAAATTTATACAATCTTAGGATTAATTTATTGGAGAATGGAGTCGACTCTGCTGGAAGAGCCCTCAACCCGGAATGCCTTCTCGAAAAGCACCCCCGTGTATCTCCCCTTCCGAGTCCTTATCGCCCCTCCTCCAAACTGAAAAATAGAAAATCCCCACCAAAGTAAACTGCCTTAACTTGATTCGTCATTTTAGGTTTCCGCCAAAACGTTTAGGCCAATTATCGATAGCGTCATTTACTATAGTCACGCCCATTTAAGATTCCCGCCAAAATGTTTCGGCCAATTATCGAAAGCGTCATTTTACGGTCACGCCTTGCTTTTTTGTTTATTTTCTATACCCTTCGGCTCGGTTCGGCTATGTCAATCTACACATCTGGTTTCAATATTTTGTGAAGGCAAAATGTTTCAACTAGATTTATGATCTGATTCTAAATGTTTCCTTTTAAAACGTCTGCACTTCTATTGCAATTTCTAAAGACCCTTTTTTGTTCTAATCTTAATGTGTTTCCAAAATCCCTATGCCTTGTTTTTAAAATTAAACTGCCTGCACTTTGAAATATTTATGAGGGTCCAAGTGTTCACTTAGAAATTCTCTTTTATTTTAAAACTGCGTTTCAAATTTATTTTTAATACCCATGCAAGAGAAATGGGGAAAAAAAATATGAGCTATGTCTGGCCATCTCACACTCCCCCAAATAGATTTTTAATACACCTAGTATTTCTTATACCTAACTCTCTACTAGTTGTTTGAAAATCTATTTCCTCACCTAACATAAACTGCTATCTATGTTGATGCCGATAGGTCTCACTAATCTCCATTGTTCGCGCTAGTCCTTAATGGAATTCATTCCTTTACGAGTTTGCATAATAGCGGAACAAATGGATCGCATTGTAATTCCCTCTTATCTCGTTAGTACGAGCGTCAACCAAAGTGTATACGTTATTGTATGGAATTGCCCCTATCACGTAAGGTCCCTCATAAAGTCGCATGAATTTCTTTGTTAATTTTTTATCAGCGTCCGACCTCGCAAAAGTCCTCAACTTCACTAAGTCGCCTATCTCAAACTGTATTAACTTATGATTCCTATTATAATAGAGCTCTCTATTCTCCGCCGCCTTAGTTATGTTCCGACGCGCCTGTCGTCTAATCTGTTCTAACGTTTCTCCTTGTATATCGGTTCCTTTCGCTATGTCTTTGCCGAAATCAGTTGATAGTATGGTCCGCTTTCCCCAAACTAGCTCATTCGGTGTATAACCTGTTGTGGTATGTACTACCTGGTTGTAACAATCTTCTATGTCCGGCAATAAATCTGCCCAAGACCTATGAGATTTCTCGCAGTATGTTCTGAATAGTCTACCTAATTCCTTGTTAACCCTCTCTGTCGAATTTGGTCGCGGATTCCTAACAGATGTGTGCGTCAATTTGATACCTAATTGACGTACACCTAACTCGAAAACCTTCGATGTAAAATTCGCGCCTCTGTCTGAGCATAAAGTCTTAATCTCAACTTGTTTGTGAAACTTCTTCACACATGTGAGTGTAGCCTTTCCGCTTGCCTGACGTAATGGATATAACCTGATCAGTTTACTATAAGAGTCCTGCATTACAAATATGTATTTGAATCCGAAACGTCCCGCCGGTAAAGGTCCATAAATATCGCAAAAGACCCGTTCTCCTATATCTGTCGCTATCACAGTTTTGATCGGCCCCGTGTGCTTTTCTAACGCGTGCTTTGACATTTGACACTCCCCGCAAGCCCTTACAACACGACTTATCACGCGAGACATATTCGAGAAATAGTAACGACGTTTCATCAGCGCATAAACCTTGTAGCGTCCGAAATGACCTATTTCTTCATGTATGCTAACGATCAAACTCCTTTGTAAAACCTCGGGAACATATAGTCTCAAGGTATCCCTATTTATGTCTGACCTATAAAGGACCCCCTCCTTAATCACATAATACTTTGATTCAGATGTACCTGATATTTTCATACGTTTAATTATTTCACTAGCGACCTTGTCCCGTTCTTGTAGACTACCTATCTCTTTCCATCTCGCTTGTACTACCTGTCCTAGCGATGTTTTGAATAAATTCATCTCAGGCCCCACAGACTTGTTATTCAATACGTCAGTTGTCCCTTTTATATGTCGGGATAATACGTCAGCTACTGTGTTTAATTTCCCTTTTACATGCTCGACCGTATAATCAAATTGTCCTATGTAATGTACCCAACGTATCATTCGTGCGCTCAACAATTTACATGTCTGTAAGAATATCAAACTTTTATGATCGGTCCTAATCACTAACCGTGCCCCCCTCAAATACGTTTCAAACTTCGACAAGCTAAATACGATAGCCCACAACTCTTGTTCTGTGACTGTCCACTTACGCTCCGCCTCAGTCAACGCTTTACTACAAAATCCTATTATCTGCTCTTCACCTACTTCGTTCAATTGATAAACATACCCTGAGACTCCTAAATTACTGCTATCGGTTTGTAGGTAATAAATCTCTTTCGGATTAGGATGTATGAGAAGTAATGTGTCTACAAATAATCTCTTGACCTTTTCAAAACATTCATTTACCTCATGTGTCCATGACCATTTTGTATTTTGTTTTAATAGATCGCAGAGTGGCCTAACCTCTTCGCTATACTTCGAGATAAACCTTCTGAAATAATTTATTAATCCCAAAAATCCTCGTAATTGTTTTATTGTTCGAGGGACGGGAAACTCTAATATAGCCTCTACTCGTTCTGGATCCATCCGTACGCCTTTCGTATTTACTATGTGTCCTAGCAGTTTTACTTCTACGCACAGAAAACGACACTTTCGTAGCCTGCCCGTTAAGCCTGCTGTTTCTAGTCTGTCTAGCACTTGGTCTAAATGTTCCAAGTGTAATCTTATGTCTCCTGTGGTAAATATGACAATGTCATCTAAATAGTTAACACAGAACCCACGCACTTCTTTTAATATAGAATCCATTGCCCTTGAAAATCCCGCGACAGATGTCTTTAGTCCTTGAGGTAGAACATTATAAGTATATGTTCTCCCCATAAAAGAAAAACCCGTATATTTTCTAGAATCCTGACTCAAAGGTATTTGAAAGTAAGCATTATTCAAATCAATTAAGCTAATGTAATTCACTCCATGAAAGGATTGTAAAATTTCCGATGTGAGTGGCGGTGACCCCGCATCCCCCACCATTTTCTTATTAAGTTCGCGCGCGTCTAACAAGAGCCTTATTGACCCATCTCGTTTCTTAGTAAATGTGAGCGGGCTACAGTACGGCGTTGCTTCCTGCCTGATCACACCTAACCTCTCTAACTCCTCTAATTCTTCTTTAACCTGATCTCTATACGCTAAAGGCACTGGATAACTATGCTTTATAAAAGGAATCTCATCAACTAACTCGATGACGTGTTCGTACCTGTTAGTCAATCCTAATCTATCTGTAAACACCTTACAATGCTTATTCAACACAGGTAACAACATTTCCTTTTGTTCCCTACTTAAATTTGAATCATTCAAACAATACCCCTTTCTGTCCTCGCCATTCGAATCCTTAATAGATAAGCTACGTTCCTCGGACCTAGTACCTTGATTCAATATCGAATTAATTGTGGCAGCATTCGTCTCTCCCCCTAACCTTTCGACCTTACAATCCGAGTTCAGTCTTACGCAAGACTTGACTCCTAAATGCTCGATGGTCAGTGTCCGTTCACTGCCGCAATTTACTACTCCCTTTACTCGTTCTAACCAATCATATCCGAGTATCAACGACCTAGGTAACCGTCGCATAATTAGTACTGGTGCTTCAACTAATGTACTCCCTAATTTGAACTCTATTAATAACATCCTATTTGTACTTTCGCTACGTGAACCGAATGCCCCTTGTATTTGAATCGCTGGGATGGCGATTTCTGACAAGGTATTATTTCCAATTAGAATAGAATCGTATAATTCCTTAGTTATTCCGCTAATCTGACTTCCCGTGTCGATAAGTGCATTTATACTCCTCCCATACAAGCTTACACTCACTTCAGGTAACTTAGGTAAGGAATAATCAATTCCTTCGTCAATCGACCCATCAAGTTCATGGTACATCGTGTATACGTTTATTCCTCTCCTTACACACAGCTCACACTCAATACCTATCTCGCCACATTCTACTACGTTGTTAAACTGATTTTCCAATAAGATTCCTATGCTTCTAGCTTCAACCTGACAGCTACTTTCGTCGCTAACCTTTCCGCCCTTTATTAATCGTTTAAGACCTTTATCGCCAATGCCCAAGCTCTGACCCGGTCTCCATCCTTTGCTAATTAAAATATCATAAGCCACGTTCGGCCTTCCGCGTTTCGAGGTCTCTACTTTCCCCGTTCTACACAATTCTAGATTATTGTACCTCGATTGTGTGGGGATACCTAGTTTTTTGAAGGTCCCTCTCCCCCTCCTTCTTTCGACAAAGCAGAGTTTTCGCCCTCCTTTACAAAAGTAATAGCCGGTCTAGCTCGCTCAGCCCCAGAAAACGCTGGTCTGTTAACGTTTGACCTGTAACCTGACCTACTCTGGCGGTAACCTCGTCCTCGGGTCGTGTTACCTCTAGTATTCCACTTATTCGCTGAAATGGCCGCGACAATAGGCCGCGCTAACGATGACCTGTCGTAACGCCTACCTCTAAAATTATTACCTACTACCTCTCTCGCAATTCCTCTCGGCTTTTCAACAATATTTTGCTCTATACTTCTTAGAAACTTTGCCCCGTTCATGATGTTAACTTCCCCAGTCCTAGTAAACCACAACCGCTGAATATCTATCGCATAATGCCGCATAATAGAATTTACTAAGTCACTTTCGCTAAACGCAATAGTTAATGATTGCATCGATTCTACCTGTACAGCAAAATGTTCGGACATCGTCATTCCAGAATCGCTCGAATATATCGCATTAATCAACCTATACCTCACAGACTCTTGGATCTGCTCGGTCCAATAAGTTCGTCTAAAATCGGTCTCAAAATCGGCAAACGTAGCCCAGTCCTTCGAGTATAACTCCATGACCTGGCGTGCGTGTCCCGTTATACATCCTAACGCTATATCGATCTCCCGATCCGACCCATTTACCGCTCTAATATACTTTTTTAATCGCTTTAAAAATGCAATAGGGTTTGTAAATGGTTTTCCATCGAAATTCGGCTTGGTAACCGAAGGCTGTACTACATAAACGTTCCGAGTCTCAGAAAGAGATACACTAGATCCCGCAGACCCAACTCTAGGCCCTGGTCCATCACTACTACTTTCATTGCTTACTCCAACCGACTCGTGTGACGTAACACTCGCGCTTTCATTTGGCAATGAATTCACTTTTGAACTCAATTGTTGCAACTTTCCATCGAATTCGTTGATTTTTTGTAGAATCAACTCTAACGTCGAGTTACCTACAGTTCCCGTTTGTTCGTTTGTTTCTACCGCACCTTTATCTAATCGACCCGTTGCTACCCGCTTTGTATTCCGTTCCTTTTTACCTGCCGGCATCTTTAAACAATTCGCTTTAAAACGCTGTTCCTAACTACTTTCTAACTAATAATCGCTCAAGTCCGCCAGATGTTATATTACTTGTTTACTAAGTCGCCTTTGCGAGCCGTCTAACGAAACACGTAATAAATGGCACAATTTTAAAACCAGATGTGAAATGACAATGGGGTTTGGCCCGTTCTATTGTGGGATCTCTCGGTTCAACAAAATAAATTGCAAGATAAAGCAAGGATAAACAATTAAGTCTAAGAAATAAGCAAGTGTAATGCTCCGTTCACTGCAATCTCCTCCTAGAATCCTGTAAATTGTACATTTATAAAACATACTGCTTATTTCTGCTTCTCCTATACACAAAGTAAAATAAGTGCACAACATATAATTAAATGTACAACGTAATAATAACATGCACAGTGTGTCTTGTCCCCCTTCTCCCTTTCATTGTTTCACCTAAATATTTCTCCTATACCCAATCACAAGTTTCTACGTTGTGTATTTTTTTTTTTCTAATAGGGATTATTAATATAGATCTAGTCGTAACGTTATTTCGAATACGTACATAGACCCCTGGTCACCTCCGGCATCAAAATTCCCAGGCTTTCAAGATTTTCCAGGATTATATCCTGGTCACGGCACCAAAATTCTGTGATGGTACGCAGCTGGATCGTCTAGTGATATCTAGTGGATTGATTGAGTAAAGAAGAATATTCTAATTATAGGTAAAACACCTCAGGATCGAGAGACATATTGGCTTCTGGCATGAACACTGTTATGTACTAAGCACCCTGCGGGTTAGTTCATTTCGTCCGATGGACAAAGTAGGCTACCAAATCATTCTGCTTTAGCTGTCGCGGATTAATTATGAACAAACTTCAAAAGAATTATGTTATGCATTCTCCAACCTTCAGAAAAACAGGGAAATCCTAGAGAGTTAAATTATCAATTTAAGTTTAAAATACGAGTAGAATGAATGATTAGCTGATACAGTGTACGAATTTGCCTGTTTTAGGCCGTCGTTCTGACCGAATTCCCTCTAGCACGGGGGAAACCCTACGCCGCTCCACGGCCTTTTATCATTGTTATGGGGGCACAGCCGACTCTCTTTCGCTGCGAAGCGCTTTGGTGTTCCCATACACCCCGAAGGGTTGGTACAATTCTTTTCATTGAGCTTATAGCTCGCCCCAATACCATGGTTTTACTTATTTGTATTCATTGTTCAGTTTGATATAGATTTGGCCAAATCTAAGTCGAGAGTCGTGCTGTAAGACATGGCGTGTTTGGTTGTGCCGGAAATTCGCCGCCAAGAACGCCATCGAACCGTGTACCACTTAGTAATAACTTTGACTCATCTGAGTCAAACATATTAATTTAGCCAATACTCAATCAGCCTCAGTGTCTCAATCCCTGTAGTATTTCATCATGGTCACCCTACCTATTACCCTATCTTGTCCTCTATTCCGAAGTAATATCATGGTCACCCTACACCTAAAGGTTGTAAATACAATAAACAAAAGATTCTAATTTCTTACCTGTTTGTAGGAAGTACCGTTGACCCACACCCGTAGCTCGAAGGTCGCTCTGGTATCTCGGAGTCTCGTACATTTGAAGACTTAATTTATAGTGAATGATTTCTAAAGTTTTCATTCATACCTAACTTCTAACCCGAAGTGAGTCTAGAATCTAGTCTATTAGTTATGTAAAACAAAATAAGTCAAAGTTTCTTTAGACTGCAATATTGTTCCATCTCGTTCACCTATCTGCTTTGTTTATGAAAGAAATCAGACTTCTCTATCGTGATAGAATAAACTGACCCTAAGTAATTTAATGTCGCCTATTGACCTAAATTAGTGCACTAGTCTGAACTTTCTAAACTGACTGCCTACTGAAGAGTCGTGACTCAATTTTGGATATAGTATTTCACTATTGGATTGTTCGGTTCAGCCCGCCACAAGTTACAGATGTTAAGTCTAGGGTTCAACTAAATACTAATAAAACACTAAATCAATTTATGTAGACAGAACCTTTGAGAACATTCCATTATTGAATACCTTAGGAGAAATATTAGGGTTGTTCAGTAAAAGATGATAATTATAACTTCATAGATTTATTTTCCATTTTATTAATTCTACTCAAAAAGAAACTGTTTGATTATTTAGATTGGTTCCAAATGGGGTCATTTGAGAACCAACCGGGTTTTCCGTTCCTAGAAGCCATTCTAAGACAAGGGAAAACGGAAATACCCAAATGAAAAACCCTTGTGGCATTCTAACCTAAGACATCTTAGACTAAAATATACACACATGCTACAAAAGGTGTTAAATGCTTAAAAGAATATGTACACTTTCTACTAGTGGTATCAGGGAGACAAGACATTTTATAGTTTTAGTAGAAATTACAACACATAATACATTACGTTAAATAGATTCACAGATAATAAGTTATGTTTTATTCTCGTTTTCACAACTTCCTGACTATATTTTATATAAATGTTCCCCTTCCAAAGCAAGTGGTATGTGTGCCAAATTATTACATTTCACTCTCTCAGATTTGACCACATTAATCTGATTAATAAAAAGAGCAGATATAGAACAAATGTCAGAAATAAGATATACATCATAATAGAGAACCCATCGTCTCGAGATATCTCTCTCGCACGTCTCCTATCCCTTTGTCCTTCTGCATATAAAGCATCGAGAACTATATCTGGATACATTTTAATTTCTTACAATAATGAACGCCTAAACCCGGACGTTACGGAAACCCTTTATCTGTGAATTTACTTATCTCAAAATATAATTATTGGAATATTTGTACATTACCGGGAATATTCAGGCCTCGTTGCGCACACACACTTGTTTATAAGCTTAATTATAAACTATTGCACTGATTCTACTTTTATGTATAGATCTATTAAAATAGGTTAAAATTTATACAATCTTAGGATTAATTTATTGGAGAATGGAGTCGACTCTGCTGGAAGAGCCCTCAACCCGGAATGCCTTCTCGAAAAGCACCCCCGTGTATCTCCCCTTCCGAGTCCTTATCGCCCCTCCTCCAAACTGAAAAATAGAAAATCCCCACCAAAGTAAACTGCCTTAACTTGATTCGTCATTTTAGGTTTCCGCCAAAACGTTTAGGCCAATTATCGATAGCGTCATTTACTATAGTCACGCCCATTTAAGATTCCCGCCAAAATGTTTCGGCCAATTATCGAAAGCGTCATTTTACGGTCACGCCTTGCTTTTTTGTTTATTTTCTATACCCTTCGGCTCGGTTCGGCTATGTCAATCTACACATCTGGTTTCAATATTTTGTGAAGGCAAAATGTTTCAACTAGATTTATGATCTGATTCTAAATGTTTCCTTTTAAAACGTCTGCACTTCTATTGCAATTTCTAAAGACCCTTTTTTGTTCTAATCTTAATGTGTTTCCAAAATCCCTATGCCTTGTTTTTAAAATTAAACTGCCTGCACTTTGAAATATTTATGAGGGTCCAAGTGTTCACTTAGAAATTCTCTTTTATTTTAAAACTGCGTTTCAAATTTATTTTTAATACCCATGCAAGAGAAATGGGGAAAAAAAATATGAGCTATGTCTGGCCATCTCAAGTTCCTCTATCGAACCAATTTTTTTTTATTCTTTCATAAAATCAACATATACCTGCCAATCTAGGTTGAATTGTTACGAAAAATACTGTAATAAAAACACCTAACTTTAGAAATTGCAAAATTAAAACCAACAGTACGTGTCCCAAATAGTTTATTTTACTTTTTTACGTGAGTAACTACTGGAAAATCGCAAAGCATTAAAGACTTTCGCGACTAAAAATATACGCTCAGTATTTTACGGCCCATTAACCCAAATAAATCACAAACATTCAACTTGCCACAGTATTCAAAACAGATTGACGACTCCTGTGGCAAAACGTGCAATAACTTGACCTGCCACAAGGCACACGTGGTTTTTATAGATAGTATGTAGGTTATTTTCAATTTACTCTATAACTAGCTATTACCCGCGACGTCGTCCGCGAAGAGTTGGGTTTTTAAAAATCCTCTCTCTCTGTTCACAACTATACCTACCAATCCGTGCAAGAAATCACGTCGATCCATAGATCTGTCAATGCGTGAGTGAAGGACAAACCAACAAAATAACACACTTTTTCATTTATAATATAGGTATAGGGATTTTGCGATGCATCACATATTACACTCTAGTAAATAACAAATCAATGGTAAATACTTCAGCAACAACTCTTGGTATCTGCGAACCCTACCTACCATGAATATACTTAGTAGATGCTATGTAAACCCGGAATTTTATCACGAAACTTCGCATGGACGAAGTCGCGCTCAAAAGCTAGTCTATTTAAATAATTCTACGTTCATATACCTACATCAGGTAATTATTATAAAAACTACGTCTTCAGCCGGTATGTAAAAAAAAAAACCTATCGTAGATTTAAGACTACCATCTACTGAGTGCAGTAAAGTGCAGCTATATTAACGCTGAGAACATTTGTAATACCAACGCATCAAAATTAGCTTTTGATTATTCTAAAGTAGATACCGCTACTAATAAATAATTAATATAATTAGGTAGGGAGACGAATCCTTAAACCCAAGATTCTCATCGTACCTAATTCCCTATTTCAGATAGCTGAAGTTAATAATAAGATTCATTTTCTTGACGGGGAACGTTTACGGGGCTTTGGTTTAGATATAAAATGAAACAGCTTTGCAAAAATGAAAAGTCTAAGGTTAAAACAAATACCTACTGTGAATTACAGGGAATAAAAAATAATAAATCATAGACATCTCTCAACCAAGAAAGTAGAGTTAATACAATTTATTAACATAAAGTTAACTCACCTTTTGTGAAATTTTTGCCTGTTAGTAAATTTCCTGTTGAAAAAATTGATAACGTTATAAACACGACTCTTCTCCTTGCGAATGTAAATAATATTAAATTATTTTTAGGGCATATATAACAGCTCTTTGTAAAAGTTAAAAAATTACTCTTGTACATATTATGTATGATGTAAAAATACCGTTCAATTCAATAGCATTAGTGCTGAATTATAAAATTATACCGCCAATTGAACTTTTGCTGGTTGTAAAAGTTAATTAGTAAAAGTATAGGTTCCTTACAGTGAGACTATCTCATCTCATCTGACTGTCCGTCTGTGTGTCACAGCCACTTTTATTAGAAAATTGTGTAAGATAAAGAAAATTGAAACCGCTACAGAGGTGTGTCCGCAAATGTCTCTGGTCTGATCTGGTAGGAGATTTTAGTCCAGACTAATTACCACCCATCGTTAAAGACGTACCGCCAAGCCATTAAGCATTCCGGCATATTCACAAAGCATCCCGCACGCTGCCGAGCCAAGCTGGACGAATCCAGCTTATATAATAATATATTAAATATAATATTTTTCTTAAAATTGGATCAACCAAGCTAGACCGTGTGTCCCAATTTAAGCACAAATTAGCATACTTGGTATATTATTTTATATTCGCCTACAATGATTGTATTTTAAGTTGAAGATTTTTATCATAAATTGGCTAAATTCCCTAATCCGGAGAGCGGAATTTATAATAAGACTCAATTTCCTGCGGGAAACATTCGCCTGGCTCAAAGAAAAGTCGTGACTAAGAATTTAGCGAGGTAAAATGAAATGAAACATTAATGCACTTACAAAATTGCCTTTTAAACAAAACAGAGAACTAACTTTGAGAGTACTCACATTATTTCCCTGAGTACGTACAAATTAAGTTACCTATTACAATATTAAAAAAGCGTGGGGAATGTTCAGTATTGAAAACTTTTAAAGTACATTCTACTTTTTTTCTGTTCATCTTTTTAGGCATGATTTATATTAAGCCGTGCATTTGTTTGGCCCTGCCATGGCCAAGCAAATAAATACACGTTACACGTACCATTTGCACCTGGACGTAAAATGTAAAGGGAGTTTTTTTCTGCGTGCGTGCAAGCGTGCGTGCGAGCGTGCGTGCGTGTGAGCGTGCGTGCGTGCGTGCGTGCGTGCGTGCGTACGTGTGCGCGTGCGTACGTGTGTGTGTTGAGGCTACTAGTCAAACCCTAAGGTTTTACTAGTAGAACGCTATGATTTTCAAATCCCAGATGGCCACCATCACAAAATGGCGAATTATATATATTTTTTAATTTTACTTGTCGGGGGTGTTTTAAAATTTTCAATTTGCACTTGTATCGACACCCTGTACTACTGCATTGAGTGTCTACGGTAGGTACGTCCCTGCAGCTGCGGCGAAGTAGGTAGATATACCTATATAAATGGAGGCTTATGTGTATACCCATTGTCATGCTAGCTCATATCAATGCAATTACCTACTTATTTCGATTTACCACTATCTATCTACGTACTTGTAATAGGGATCCCAGCCTATTGTGATTGTTTGTAGGCGTACCTATCTAATCTGCAAGCTGTGTGGGGGTTTCCGATCAATACATCAATACGTTCTAAAATTGGAGGGTTCATATTATGCCCTATACGGTGTCCTAATTATGTTTGTGATGCTCATGCATCACAAACATAATTAGGACGCCGTATGAGCTGAAGACTGATATTTTTATACTGCCTCTTTACGTACCAGAAATAACTTTAATAGCATTTTTAAAAAACAATATTAGCCACAAACTGAACTTGGCTAATATTCTTCTTCCCATTCAGAATAATCGGGAGGAGTGGGTTTGACAATAGTATAACGGCGTGAAGGAGTAACAAACATCCATCCATCCATCCAACTATACTCACAAACTTTCGCTTTTATAATATTAGAGCAGGCTGACAAGATAATTGTGTGTCCTGTACGAGTTTGTGGTATAATAAAGCAGTTGGGGTATTAAGGTCAGAATTTTAGGTAAGCGAATTTTCTGAATCTAGGATGCGTATTTAATTGTTGTAAGTTGTAACATATTCCACATGCTCGAGCCTCGCCATAGAGCGGCGCTTTGTAGTGTTGCGGCTTTGCTCTGCAACATCACTACTACGTCCTAGGTGAAAAATATCTTGGTACGCTATCGGGATGATGGTCACAAAGCGAGCCATGTGACGTCACACGGCCATATCTCCTCCTTGAATCAACGGGTTTAGGCCTATGGTAATTTAAAAAGATAATAATGTGATATTTCTTTCACCATTGTATATACGATTTTCCTTAACTTTATTTTGATTTTAAAATAAAAAAATTGTGAACAGCCGTCATTTTTGTGTTTTTAGAGTGTTTTTCTTTTTTTATTTTACTAATAATATTAATCCCCAAAAAAACTCAACTTCTCTATTGTTACAAATATAATTTTTTCGTTTAAAAATTCCGTCCTCAATTCGTAGTAGAATGTTAAAATTACATCCCAACGTTAAAAGAACGACACGTCTGCGAAACTGTGATGGATAGACTGTCACAAAATATATGGACTAAGAGCCCAGGACGGCCAGACCTTCGTTATTTTATAAAAGCTGAAAGTTTTTCTGTGCATGGCCCCTATACAGGTGAGAACAACCAGCGACTATGGAGTTTGGGTTGTGGTTACTTTGGCAGGTAACAGATAGTAAAGGTACACAAAATAGTACCTAAGTTTCGTTAAAGTATAAAGCTCAATTTTTTTATATTTTCTTCGGGATAACTTTAGAAATCTCATCGTCCATTGCCGGACACTTATGACAGTTTCTTCCCCCTGCCGGACACCCCTAAACTTTAATAAATTATAATTATACTTTCGTTATAGTATAAAAGCTATATCTTTTGAATCGTAAATGAATCTACCACAGGTTCGGTATGCCTTTCCTGCCGAGAAGAACCAGCAATAAACTCGGTGGTTGCTCTTTTCAAAAAAAAAATTTGTACAATAGGTAATGCTATATATACAGTGCTTCCATGATGAAGTTTCCTAAGTCCAATACAATACAAATACAAATAAATACAATACAATTACAAATAAATACAATTCAATGCAAGTTAATACGAGCAGACAGAAAGCACACCCGTTGGTCGCACCCGTTCACGAGCATGACGCATGATCCAGCCGTTGCTTCGCTCAACCATATTTGAGGGAACTCGCACCACAGGACACCACCACAGAAATGTTTAAAGAGAGCATGACATTACTTAGGATACCCATGTTAAGGCATCGAATTGGATACTAATATTAAAATACTCATTTTAAGACATGACTGAGACACAAATAAAGTGGAAACACTGTAGAACAGAATACAATAGAATCATGTTATACAGGATAGTTATTACTGTCTCATGAATCACTGGAGCGAATTATATCCACGCTTTTTTATCATTTATATAGTCTTGTATAATATGCTTTTTCCATGAGAGCAGACTTAATTGATTTCTTAAACTTGTGTGAGGCAAGTCTAAGATTGATTGTGGAATTTTATTGTAGAACGTCACGCCCATTCACACAAATGTCTTTTGGACCCTCTTGAGGCGCAGCCCAGGAAACATGAGCCTATTTGGATTTCTACTTGTTCTATCGGATAATTCATCCTTTTTTTTTGTAACTCAAAATGTTTTGTCTGACAAATATTATGTTGTTGTAAATATATTGTGAAGCTACTGTAAGAATGCCTATCTCTTTAAATCTTTCTCGAAGGGAATCCCGCGGTTGAACAGTTATAACCACGCGCTCGCACCTAGAGCGGACTTTCAATGTGTCTGGCAAGGTGTAAAAACCATCAAAACTGTCCGGCTTTTGAGGTAACATTTTTTTATAGGTCCCCAAGTAACATATATAAAATTTAGCTTTTATACTATAACGAAAGTATAATTATAATTTATTAAAGTTTAGGGGTGTCCGGCAGGGGGAAGAAACTGTCATAAGTGTCCGGCAATGGACGATGAGATTTCTAAAGTTATCCCGAAGAAAATATAAAAAAATTGAGCTTTATACTTTTACGAAACTTAGGTACTATTTTGTGTACCTTTACTATCTGTTACCTGCCAAAGTAACCACAACCCAAACTCCATAGTCGCTGGTTGTTCTCACCTGTATAGGGGCCATGCACAGAAAAACTTTCAGCTTTTATAAAATAACGAAGGTCTGGCCGTCCTGGGCTCTTGCTCTAATAAATTAGACATCGGTTTCAAGGATTATGCAAAAAGTAGAACTTTTGTTAAATCTAAACATTCTTTTAAATCTAATGAAATGTTTAAAATCTCGCCCAAGACAAGCATTATAGAATAACTGACGTGATTTTTGCATGACTATGGTTCAACCACCACCAGATCTTTGAAGAACTAGCACTACGCATACGAAGTTAAAAGTTAGTTCAGTATAAATTGCAAGTTTCTTCTGTTTCTGAGAAAAAGAGCCATGACACACGGACAGACAGAGTTACAGACTCTAAAATGATCCTAAAGTTTTATCAGAAGTTGCGGGCCCCCAAAATTGATGTACACAATTTAAAAGAGTTTTTGATAAACGAAAAACTTGATGAGCAAGAAACCCTCATAAAACAAGCTGTAATTTAAGAAAAATTTAACCAACTTCAATGTACCGAAATAAAGAATAACTGAAAAGGGAAAGTGTCCATATCATAAAAACTATTGAACAACTTGATGAACTTTTTGATGACATCTTTACTGTTTCGTGTTGTTATACTTTACAGTTCCAATAATACATACGTGTCGAATTGATAACATCCTTTTTCTGAAATAGGTTAAAAATCTGATAACTACAGTAGTGACGTCGTAGAATCGTTGGAATTTGTAACACTGAAATTACAAACCTGGCCTCTGAAAACAGGGCCTGCTCTAACCGAATTAACATGCCACAGTCATGTAACTAAAGGTTACCAGGCTACCACAGATTTCCGGAATAACGTACACATTTAATAAGATTATTTGCTTATAATCCAATAACAATTTTCAAGTAAATACGTAGCATTAGTAGAAACACGATAAGCCTATCAATTAGCTAAAAGCCAATCAGAATTAAAGTCTACTATGGACATATCCGATCAAATAATAACGTATCTCTGACGTATCTGTAGTGAAGTTCTAAGCCAACTTTTTTAGGCATTTTTAATGTTTCTAGGAATTATTATGATCATTTCACGTCATTTTATCTATACTTTCTATACTAATATTATAAAGAGGAAAGATTTGTATGTAAGTAGACTACAGACTTTAACTTAACTTGCAGCAAGTTTGTAAACAGCGCTAACTAAACACTTTTTGTTATGAATTTGTAATCGCGTATACGATATGAAAGAAATATTCTTAGAACTCGAAAAATATGGCAGCTACAATAAATAAATCATCGATCAAGTTAACATGAAACGTATAATGAAATTAAATAAATAATAATTAAATATCACATGCTTTAACAGTGAAAAATCAACGAAAAAGACTCTACCTTAATACTAAATGTCCACTAGCAAGTAACTTTCAGAATTTCTCGCAGAAGTCAATATATTATCAGACTAACAGACAGATTTACAGACTTGCAGAAATTAACTTGCAGAAAGTTTGTAAACAACGCTAACTAAATACTTTTTGATTATTATCAATTTGTAAACGCGTATAACATCAATCAAGTTAACGTGAAACGTATAATGAAATTAAATCAATAATGATTAAATATCACATGCTTTAACAGTGAAGGAAAACTGTGAGGAAACTTACACGCCTGAAAGTTCTCTATAATGTTCTCAAGGGTGTGTGAAGTCTGCCAATTCGCATTGGGCTAGTGTGGTGGACTATGGTCTGTAACCCTAATGATGATGATGGTAGAATGAATAAAAGAATACACTTTAGTCTCGTAAATTCCCGACGTCAATCCGGAAGGTTGACAATCTGCAGTCATCTAAAAATTAAAGGTCGCAGTTGAGGAAATCGTTTAAGAGCCAATACGTAGAATAAACAGCTGACGCCGAGTTGAAACCCGGCCGCAGGTGGGCCGTCGTGGTATATTTAGCCTGTGACTTGCGTTCATTGTCACCAACGAGCCAAGGTCTCGAGAGTTGTGGGAGCATCTAGTCAAATACACGCTTACATAATTACAAGAAAACAAATTAAATCTTTTGGAAACCCTCAACAAACTGGTGCCACGTCTTGGTGGCCATTATTAAACCTTAATTAAAATAAATAATATCAAAGAATCTGCTCTGAAGTGGTATGTAATTTTTAGGGTTCCGTACCCAAAGGGTGTCAACGTAACCCTAAAACTATTTAAAATGGCCCATTAGTTTTTTATTAGTATTAAAAAAAAGCACAAACACACAACGTCTTAGGTGGAACATAATACATACTCCTCTTCGTCGAGGGTAGTAATTGTTGTGCCACCTCAAAATCTTCAAGACCGCCAAGAAAATAAACACAATCAGTTGTTCACACAGTGAGAGTCACGTACGTAGCATAAAGTTATGACGTTGGGAGAGTAGCATCTTTTAGTAGCATTACTTAGTAGCATGTAGAGAGTGAGGTCATTTCCGACGACCCGAGTCAATTGATATATGCTTCAAGGCTGAGCTTCCTTGTCCGGGTATATCCACACAGGTGGCATACCTGAACTTTTAATCTTTTTTTAGAGGAGGGGCTGCATCTGCCCTTAGTAAGTTGGTTGTTTTAGGTGGGTTACTTTATACTAAAGGAACAAACAGAATATCACCAAAAGACATAATCAGTAGGACTGTGCTTAGGTGTGTAATTGTTATGTTCTATAATTTATTTGACAACCAAATGATGATTGCAATCACCTCTATTGCACCTCTAATTGGCTGCCATTCTCGAGCAATTGGCTAAAATTCACTGTTCCAGCAAGAAAACGACTAATTCAATCAATTACATTTACAACTTCCTTGCTGGCTGTCCCTGTTTCACTAATAAAGAACTTCCTAGTTAAATATTCGTATTGGGTTTTTTTTTATTCTTTCATTTCCGATTGACCCCATTTTTTCTTAACCGTCTACCTGTAGTTATGATGTGATTTCAACGCAATTTATAAGCCACGTTGATACCCATCGGAAAGCTAAACTTCGTTATTATATCGCCAAGGTAGTAATTAATTTTATTATTACACTCCATATATTTTTCCTTTCACATCCGCGTACAAAATAAATACATATAAAGCCAAAGACTTATATAATAAACATAAATATATATTATTACTAGCGGACGCCCGCGACTTCGTCCGCGTCAATTTCTATTATTATGATCGCGATTAAGAAGTTTTTAAAAGATTTTAAATATGGATAATTTTCCCCGTTTTTGCGACATTTTTCACCGATGCTTCGCTTTTTGTTTGACTGATGTAATGACGTGGAAACTGATGCATTTTATCTCGCGTGCCGAAACTAATACAAAAGAAACGCGAGTTTCGGAACGCGACATTAAACTCCTCCAACTATGTATTCTGTGCTCCAACGCACACACGCACATTGTTTTGATAGATATGATCTTTGACGTTAGGAACACACCTACATTGCTTAGACAACAGTGAGTGCTTGTAATTTAATATGAACTTTATACCATAGCAATAAAGCTCAAATTGACTACGTTTTAGTTTCAAATCATTTGTATGGGAAAAAGAAAAGGGCTATTTTTAGGGTTTTTCAAGCAATAATTCTAATTTTTCTCGCCGTAAAAACCATCCTTGAACTTCAACGAACATTTTAAAAAAAGATTTGGCCAAATTGGTCCAGGCGTTGTTGAGTTATGCGCTTACCAACACATTTTGCGATTCATTTTTATATTATAGATTATTACTTCGCTTATTTTATTTTCTATTTTTTTATTATTTTAAAACAGTTTTGAACATCATATTAAATGAATTGGACAAAGGTGAAGCTTATCACCATTCACGTTCTCTAAGTAGGTAAGATGAGCTCCACACCAGAAGGACATAATCACCAAAAAAATTTTGAATGTAATATTTGTCATAAAAGACACAGCATGAACATTGTAAAATGTATTTCTTTTATTTCAAACAATTATTCATTTTATTGAATTTTGAATTTACATAAAGAAGTGCCGATCAGCGTCGGGGGTGATATTGAACAAAATTGGCTGCTCGGTGCGAAGCTGTTAGCGAATTTTGAAATTCCGCTATATGTAAATGTAAAGCTTGTGTTAGTTGGACTGACCTCTATCTTTTATCTGTGATTAACACTGGACTTGCTGCTGTGACTTTTTTTTTGGACCTACTTGATTGACACCATTTTGGATTTTATTGACGCCATCTTATCAGAGATATCAGATATCTGTAACTAATTTTATTGCAAATGGTTCATAACCAACCTCTTTATTTAATCATACAAAATCATAGATTAATTACAGAGATTGGTGCCCTATTTGCAATATTATTAGTTCCAGAAACACTCGTATGTCAAATGTGGCGCTTCAAATTGATACATAATTATGCTGTCAATTATAGAGGGACAGTAAGTCCAATGTTAATCATAGATTAGTGGTTAGTTGTGACTACGACAACAGTGCAACGGGTGAATGATATGCAACCACAGATTTAGAGAGTATGCAACATTAAAGGAAGCATGACGACCTCCCTGGCGCAGTGGTGAGCGCTATGGTCTTATAACTGGGAGGTCTCGGGTTCGATTTCCGGCGGGGGCAGTTTAGGAATTTATAATTTCTAAATTGTCTCTGGTCTGGTCTGGTGGGAGGCTTTGGCCGTGGCTAGTTACCACCCTACCGTCAAAGACGTGCCGCCAAGCGATTTAGCGTTCCGGCACGATGGCGTGTAGAAACCGATAAGGGGTATGGGTTGAATTTACACTGCTATACCCCTTCCAAGTTAGCCTACCATCTTAGACTGCATCGTCACTTACCATCAGGTGAGATCGCAATCAAGGGCTATCTTGTCATCGAATAAAAAAAAAGCAGTGTAATATACCAAAACAACAGCAGATACAAAAGCAACATTACAGCCCATCAAAAAGGAGGTTAGATGACTCTCTTTAATAAAAAATAAAAAAAAAACGATATCAAACGCCGCTACACAGTATAAAATAATTCATTTTAGTTTGTACAAGTATGTTAACTAAAATTATTTTATACTTTGTAGTGACGTTTGAAGTCGGTTTTTTAAAAACAATTTTAATTTTAAACTCTTTCATAGGATAATCTACACATTCACTGATCGCGTGTTCCGTCCTCCATCACCGAAGATATTCAGATTTTCAACAAAAAATGGCACGAACGTAACGCTCAACGGTATGTCCTTTCAAAAAAAATTGAAATCGGTTCACAGGGAGTAAAATAGCCAAAAAAATAATAAAAATACGCGTCGAATTGAGAACTTCAATTTACTTTCAAGTCTGTTAAAAATATTTTTGACTCTCTTTTTTATGAAGGAAATTTTTCTTTTAAACTGTCGCAATTTGTCCTCAATCCTTAATAAGCCAGTTATGACGCGGTGATTTGCATATCAAACCACTTTTAGCTGGAGCAATTACCATTACGTTGACTACAGCAATAAATCTCCGAGCAAGCGGTGACTTCTCCATTTTTACACGAGCATAAACTGTCTTGTAGTTAACAAATGACCAGTGGGGTTAGTATAAGATTTAACACGATTGATCGTATTCGTATACTATGAAATTAGTGTCAAAGTAAAATGAACCTTAAAGGTATTGACTTAAAGTCATAAATTCAGTACAACCATTTTTAATTTGGAGCGTAAACGTATAATAATGCATACACGAAATTGAGCTCTAATTCAATGTATTATGGTTCATTTTACATTGACACTAATGTCATCGAATACGAATACGATCAATCGAACTAAATGTTATACTAACCATGCTGATCGATACGACCGCTTGAAGGGCTGTTGAATCGATGGCAAATTGCCTACTCATCTGATTTATTTGTTTGCTTGAAATTGTTTGTAATTTTTTTTAATTAGTCCAACTCCATTCTCATATTAATAGGTAGGGATAGTTAATCGATTTTTTGAGAGAATTATGGAGAAATTATCAGATATGCGGGTTTTCTCACGATATTTTCCTTCACTATTACGTATTTAAAACACACATATGAATAACTCTGAAAAATCAGAGATATCTGGAATCAAACCCCAGACCCCCGAAAGGTAGGCACACGACCAGTTTCTACGTTGCTGCGTGTTTGGAGAATAAACAAACACCCTCTCGGATTAATAATATTAGTATGGTTTATTATCTCCATAAAGATATTTGATATCATCAAATTAACGAGACTTCAGAGTTAGCGATACAGCTTTATAACAATGGCGTTACAATTTATTATGAACAATGTCCAAAAACTTAAGAGATTTCTTAACTTTTCATCCTTAGAAATTTAATATTCAAAATATTGTTCAAAGCACTTTCAATATTAGTTCGTTATAGCTCCCAATTAAATTTTAACGCAAGAATTAATAATTATGATTACGCTTGACTTGATAACAGCCATGTATTAAGGTCTGGATAAACAAAAACGATGTGCAGGTGGGAAGAGTCTCCCACCTGAACGCTTGTATGATTTATTATACTGCACCTCTAATAATATTTACTCACTCCATAGTTAAAAACACTTTCATACACTTTTCATATTAAACTTTGTATTTTTGGTCTGAGGACTAAGTTTTTTAGCTGCCACAACACTACACACAACATCACATGTCACACAACTTGTGACATGTGGTGTAAGTCAGAAAAAGTATTGGGTTTTTCTGACAAAAAATATCAGTAGCATTTGGAAAGTTGGCGTTAATGCGTGATTTGGAGAGCACGTAAAATCTTTGGTTTCTAATCTGATTGCGTTCATGTTGTATCGCCGTTCCATGAGACTATGAAAGTGTCGAAAAATGCTTACGTATAACCACGCACACTTTTACACTATAATATCTCCTGTATTGTTGGTAAATCTTTGTTTAAATAGGCCGAAATTCGGGTAGGGACTTCATTAAAGTACAACTTCTATAGGAGCCATTTTAGGCGCTTTTCTGTTCCGCCACACGTCACGCGTTGTATTTGTCCTGACCTTAAAGCGTCTTAGGAGATATATAAAATATCGGCAAAGTAAGAGTCAAGTTTTCCCTGACCTTCTTGGACAAATTCTCAAAGAAAAAATTTCTAACCTTTCCTTTATATTATCATTTTCTATGGGTAGTTTCTGTTCGTTGGAGATAGATAGGTCTTTATAATTTAGTTTTAAAGTAGTTTATCCATGTGAGATAAGGGTTTAAATGAATACGAGCAGAATACAAATACAAAAGGTACTTGGGATAATGTACCTTAGTGTATCGTGATGTGTGGCACAATTTCTTAAATAAATGCTTTTTCTTTCTTCTGTCTTTCTTTCTTTATTCTGTTCATTACGTTCATTATGCTAAAATTATTTTTTTATAATTTAATTTTTCAACCATTGGTTAAGCGGAAAGCGCTTGCAAGTCCACAAAAGCCAAGCCAAACACCTGGTCCACATGATGATGTTTTTACTTGTCGGCATTAAAAATTATTTATTGCCATAAAGGCCAACTTGTATCTCTTACATCAAGACTCTACCACCGGTTTGGAATGCGGATTCGCAGATTCTTCTGCTGAGAGGAGCCGACAAGAAACTCAGCAGTTGATCTGTTCATAACAAAATATTACAATATTAATGTATAGCTATATAAATAAGAAGTTATTACACTCTCTTTTGGGCAACTGGATGCCAAACCGATTGAGTCCATGCAACTTTGTCAATCAGAAAGTCACTGTAATAACCTCCACTTTATAAATGTTACATTATAAACAAAACACACGCCCAGATTTTCGATAATCTATCGATAGGGTACTAAACAAGTCGTATATTTCCAGAAAACCATTACAGGAGCGCGAAACATTATTACTCTCGTTTACTGCAAGTTGCACTAATCTGCATCCATCTTTATGTCTCGGAAGTCGGTTTACAACTGACATAAAACGGTTTACAACCTAACGTATGCTCTTCGGGCCTCAAACTTAATGTAACGTGCGTAGAATACGGATAAAATAGTCACTTGACATTCTTAATGGTCTGGTGAATTTCAGTAACTGTGATCTAATAGCTTAACAATTTATCTCAATTGGGTGCTGATTAGAACAAGTTTAGCAGAAACTTATTTTATAAAATGATCTAGGTCCTGACTGACTGATGACTGATCTATCAACGTAGCCTAATAAACCGTGTTTAGCAGTAGGTTCCTGTTTGATGTAGGTACTGAATTTCGGTAATTCCACTCCGAATAGGATAAAATCGGGAGTGAAAGTTTACCGTGTTCATCAAAATTCGTAAATTAGGATATATTGTAAACTTTTGATTAAAATAAGAAATATATATTTCAAATTTTCTAATTTTACTTCCATTGCGGTTAAACAGGGGATGGAGATTATAAAATTCTATTATTTTTCTAGTTATATGTAAGGAACTGTAATTTTGATTTTCGGCACCCATTTCGGCAGAAAGCGTTCGTTCGTTCGACGTATAAGTTCCGTTAAAAATGATGAAATGTGTGGGAAACATCTTTGAAATTCCAACCTGAAAGAGAATAGGGATGGTAAAGTTTGTATGGAATCTTCGGCACGGTTGAACCACCGCCTTTGACCAAGTTCAGTAGGCAAGTGGAGCTTTATAAAGGAATATCTAGATCAATATTTATTCTGTAAGATCAAAGAATTCGCGAGTGATTTTAAAAATCTAAATCCACGCGGCGGAACTTTCGTAAATAGACTGTGACTATAGAGTTCTTGCATTTGATATTACAAAACCTGGACACTCAGCTTTAAGAAATAATGATTGATAAAAATATGAATAAAACATGATATCGGAATATTTTTATCGCTCTCGACGTTAAAATTCTTATCTTTCTTCTTTATCTTAACACGATTTTAGTTTAAATTGGCAAGTTATTTTAACACTACAATGCATTCTAGCCAATTGTAAGAGCAAGAGAGTATTGACTAATCCGAGGTGATTGCAATCGTCATAATGTAGCATTTTTAAATAATCGCACAGCTGCAGCAGGTGTGTTATTTAGCCCGAAGAACCGATATAGCCTACTTACTGGACACATGCGTCTCAAGATCGTGTTCTGTGGTAATCCTTGCAAGATACCTATGAAATAGTTGACGGCTATTGAGACGAATATAATGTCGATTATCTATTTAAATTGGTACCTAATCTTATATAGGGATCGTCACTTCGGATTACTTTTAATAGAATTAGAGCGTTCGTAGCAGTCTATACTGTCTAACATTGGTTTGTTGGTTTGTCTTTCAATCACGCTGCAATAGAGCTACGGATCAACGTGATTTTTTGCCGTTAGGTTTTGCCGAGGACTTCGAGAGTGACATAGGTTACTTTTTATCCCGGAAAATCAAAGAGTTTGGGCGAGATTTTAAAATCTAAATCCACGCAGATGAAGTCGCGGGCAACGACTAGTATTGTTATAATAAACGATCACAGATTAGCGGAAATAAAATGAAGAATCAATTTTGTTATTTCAAATTTCGTACACATTGTGTTATAAAACTCGGATACTCGGCTCTAAGGAAAATGATTGATAAATTATGAATAAAACATGAAATTCAAATACTTAGCTGCTCTCGACGTTTAGGCTGCGTTTTCACCAAAGGAAAGCGAGGAGTAGCGTACTCGGAATTGTAGCGTAGTCAGAGTCGTAGCGTAGACGACTACGCTGCCAACGAGGCTACGAAGCACAGCTACGAAGCCTACTCTTTTCACTAAGCTGTGCGAGTTTAGCTATTTAGAGCTTTATTAGCTTAGTTAAAGCTAAGTTTGAAGCACACTGTGAACCTTTCTTTGGTCCTGATTCAGTTCTAGTAGAGATTATCATTTTTCTTGATAATAATCTCAATCTTCTTGAAAAAATAATTATGTATATTCGTTTGACGTACGTATAACCCGGCGCCAATGACGTGAAAAATATTACACGGCCAATGACGTCGGGTCATCTTGACCCGAACTTTAGACAGTAAATTTACAGTATCATTAAATGAACTGACATTTTTTAGTAACCATTTTAGAAATTGAGGTTTTTTGGGTAAACGACAGAATAATAAAAAATGTATTAAAGTTAATGAATTAAATATTTATGACTTTTAAAAAAACGCTTGCAAAATCAACCTGAAAAACATAACTTGCATAATTATGTTATTTTTTTTAATTAAACCTAAAAATTATAAATAATTAACAATTTTACTCTACTCCGAGTCCATATTTGTATTGTTTGCATCCTGTTCAGTATCGCTACGTTCAGATACATGGTCATCCACTTCCACGTCTGAATCTGCATATGGATCATGATAATTTTCATCGGAGTCCGATTCTTCCAATATCACCAATATTCTCTCTGGATGATCCCTTAACGCTATTTTTCTCAAAAATCTAAAAATACGTAAGAAAAGTTAACAATAACTTAAAATAAAGAAATTAAAACATGTTACGAAAACACCACGCCAACAATGACGCTGGGTCATATTGACCCGTATTGCCACAACACAAGTATATCTCGCTGCGCAGGCGGCGTCGCCCTGAGTACCACACTGCTACAGGTAGAGGGGGGTATATCTCCAGCTACACGAAAGGTCAATTATACCGCGAGTGTTAAAACATATTTCCGGAGGTTTAAAAAACACCTCGGGTCAATATGACCCAGCGTCATTGGCGCCGGGATAACTGAGAGGTCTCGGGTTCGATTCCCGGTGGGGGCAACTTGGCAATTTATAATTTCTGAATTGTCTCTGGTCTGTTCTGGTGGGAGGCTTTGGCCGTGGCTAGTTACCACCCTACCGTCAAAAAAGTGCCGCCAAGCGATTTAGCGTTCCGGGACGATGGCGTGTAGAAACCGATTAGGGTTATATGTACAATTCCATATCCTTTCTAAGTTAGTCCGCTACTATCTAAGACTGCATCATCACTTACCATAAGGTGCAATCGCAGTCAAGAACTATCTTGTCATCGAATTAAAAAAAACCGTATAGGCAGTTTTTGTATTCAGTTATTTCTGTTGCATTCCACCATACATTCCAATTTAGTTGATTATGTTTTTTTGACTGTTCCTGATAGCTATATGGCATATCTTTGGTGTAAACGCAGCCTAAAACTCGAATAATAGGTTTTGTTGCAAACTTTGAATACGATTTTGCTTTAAATTGGCAGGAAATTTTAACAATAAATAATAAATGTAAATTAAAAATATATAACACCTCTGACATATAATTAATTTTATGGCCAGACCATCAAATTAATCAGAAAATGAACTGATGATCTTCACACGCCTGAATCTTCATAAATTATACCATAATTATAATTAAGAACCATTCCAATCATGCCTAGCCTTCAAATAGATAAAATCGCATCAAATTCGGTCCATTCGTTGGGGAGCTATGAGGAAATATACAAATATAGGACACACGTAAAACTTAGAATACCCCTCTTTTTGCGTCGGGGGGTTAAAAGTACTACTTAACTTTCTGAAGGCTCTGATGTACTTAATAATGACTGATAATGTGGATGGCAAACATATAAAAATATTAAAGGCCTAAATGGCACTCTTTTCTAAAAAAAGTGCAAAACAAAGTAGCTCCCTTAACCTAGAAAGATAGGTACAACTCCGGTACCTGTGTGATGAATTAAACTGCATCAAAATCTGCATATCATTATTCCTTTTTCAGAAAAATGATAACAAATGAGCCCCATCATGGCCAATAGCCGTATAATCATAAAATTGTAACATAAAATTCACAAACGCAACGTTTGTTCGAGAATGAACGTATAGAATGTTATAGACATAACAAAAAATGTAACACACATTTGTTAAGATAGGCATACTTGACACAGCTTCTTAATTGGCGTTGTAATTATAACTTCCGTAGGCTCTAGTCTAATGAGAACTTAGCGTGTCCTACATAAGACTGACGCTTGTCTTGACAGAAGTGTCTGCTGTATTATTTAATGTGGAACTTCCAATAAATCATTTAAATATTCACTACCTCTGCAATATCAGAATTAAGGGGATTGGAACTCAGATTTCACGTAATTTTATAAGTGTTTTGGTAAGTTAAATTAAAATTGGTAGAAGTAGAAGTATCGAAAGGTTAAAACAAATGAATTTTTGAATTCCCACGGGAACCCTTTATTTATTCGGGATAAATTAATGTGGCCTATGTGTTAGATAATCCTGGTTATGACCTATCTCTATTCTAAATTTTAGCCTAATCAATTTAATAAGTAGGAACTAGGATTTTACAATCACCTACGCAGTAAACCAGGTTTCATTCAAAAAACGTTTACCTTGTATTGCCTCCGTACTTTATGACAAAGGGAAATAATAAATGCAATAAACTATTCGCCTAAACTATAAAGTGGTGGGAATTGTATTTTAATAAAATTGATGCTAAAGAAACTATGTAGATTATTCATTTCATATTTATATAGAATGGATCCTTTAGTATCTTCATTATTAATATGTTGCTCGGGCAAACGTGTGCAATTTTCTCATTCGAGAACAGAGGAAAATATAGCTTTGTTCATCTTGGGGAATATTAGTTGGATCTAATAAGAAAGTTCGTAACCTTAAGGTAATGCCACATAATCTACTACCCAATATATATGTAGTTGAGAAATGAAAATAAACATTATCTCTGAATCAGTTTTATTTAGTACAAATGATTAATTATGATCATGATTACTCAAAAAAAATTTTTTTTCTTTTATCCGCCAAATCAAAATCTGTATGGAAAAACGCGAAGCCCGTCGTGTTCTACCGTTCTACATCAAGTAAAGACCATACTAAGGAGCAAATTATAAATTTCAGAGTTGGAAAACACAAGAATCTATATCTCATCTAGGTATCTTCTTGGCGAGCGCGCTCCATCTTTGGCTATATCACTTACCATTAGGTGAGGTTGAAGTCAAGTGCTGGTCTATATAATATGAAAAATCGAATATTGCTTGACCGATATCCAGTACCGAGTACCGCACTTGGCCGCGTAACAAAATGTGTCAAACCGTGCACTGGCGATGTCTATTTTAGCATCTCATTATCTATTCGTGCCAGAATTCTTTAGGACAACGCGGTTGCACTGAGTTATTTCAAGAAGAAAATTAAAAAAAACAAGAGCGGCGTACTCATAATAGTGGCTTCTCACGGCACGTGACTAAACGAGCCGCGGTACTTCCCAATTTTTGTGTTACACGTGCCATCGCTGCGTTGGCTCACCCTTGTTCTAGTGCCACTCTTCCTATGGCACGTGTATAGTAAATAATTTATTATCTAACACGTTACGACACTGAAGCATAATTTGTCGGAAGATTGGTTTTCAGGCTGTTGGAGTCATTGGCTGAAATCTATAGACCGCACTCTCACTCTGTTCGGACTTATGACAAAATAGAACGTGATTCATGTCAGAGCATATTTGTCTCTCGTTTAAACTCGTACCTTGAGTCCAAACTAAGTCAGAGCACGCTCTATAGATCTCAGCAGTAGACTCCTTGAGTCAATACCGCATCTCAGCGTACGGAGCGGAGCATAGCTCTCCAGCAAGTTTGAGCTGACATGCGAAAGTGGCAGGATCGATTGAATGCGAAAGGCCGAGGATAAGTATTGTTGGCGCTATTTAAAGGAGGCCTATATATAACGGCGGATATTATGATGATGATGACTCAAGCATCAGTTGTATAATTAACTAACTTGTTCATAATGAAAACACAAGTATTGACAAATACTATCAATATGGAAGCATGTTTATGGGCTCGACACCGTAACAATAATAAGATCATTCTCCCGGGTGGTGTTGCGCCCGACGATCTGCTGGTCCATGGTTTCAAGAACCTTCCCGAAACTCAATCAGTCCTGAGCATGGCTATCTTGAGATAGTTATAATCGAAGTATTGCTTGTGCTGTGCTCGCATGTGTCGTGGGAAGCCATCGTAACAATGAATGAATTTGTAGCGACTAACGCTCGCCCGAAATGTTTGCACCGTCCTTGTGAAAGCGACGAATATTCTTTGTGAGAAATCGGCTCAGTTTTTACGTGACATGAAGGGAAAGCCTTGGAAGCCCTTAAAAGAAAAACGGAAAGCTGACATGTGCCAGTTTGTGTACTGTTGCATGTTGCTTTATAATCAAAGCTTTTTTGTTCTTCAAAGTAATATTGACAAAGAAATATTTAAAAAAATGATGTCTAATTAAAGTACTTTCACTAAGTATTTGAACAAGTCTAACAATAACAAATTTATTAGCCTTTGAGTTTAACCTCAGAAAACTTATACCTAATTATAGTTTAATTCATTAATCTAATGACCAAATTGATGTTAACTGACAGTTAAAAATAAACACTGCATTAACGAAAGTTTAATTTTTTTTTAAGCGAATGAAAAACTCTGCCATAGTTTTTAGACTAAATCAGACAGTACACACACAGTCAGACAAGCTCAGAAGAGGGACTTTGTCTTATAATATGTAGTGAAGTGACATAAAACAGTCATTATACTGACCGTCATATAAATTTTCATTTATATCGGCTCTCGGGGAATCCCCTTCCTACTAATAAACGCTCGTCGCTACGTGGACATATTTTTCTCGTAGAACACAGCCCCCTGGGAATCTCAAACTGAGGTACTTTAATAACAAGCTTACTTCGCGTTGATACTTCAATTAACACGCCCTCAAAAATAATTAACGTTTGCGTGTAACTAAAATACTTTTTAGGTCAGTATTTAGGTTAAACCGCATTATAATATAACCGTTACCTAGTGTGTTTATTTGAAGGACATTTTACTAGTTTTTCCCTTCAATAATAAATTAATTCTTTATTGCACCACAAACAGAAAAAGTAAACTTAATGGAATTTATTATGTACTGACATAAAAGCGATCTCTTCCAGATAACCTTATAGCTAAGAGAAACAAAAAAAAAAAGACAGCAGGAGGTGTTGCAATAATAAAAAGATAACTTACATGCTAATATTTAAATAAACTAAACCAATAATAGATGTCCACAAGAAAGAAGATGTTTCAAAAATTTCCACATAAATCTTCTTACAGATCTTATGACGCTTGCATTCAGAGACTTCCAGGAGTCCGCTTGTGATCTTTCGTCAACTATCCTAAGAGAGATCGGTGTTAATCAACACGCATCTATTTTTAAAACAGTTCCATGACTAACTCAAGGAAATATTCGTTGAGTTTACTAGAATTAAGTACCTAGTAGCATTTTACTTTAAAGGGATTTTTTTCGAAATTCACATTAAAGTTTGTATTGGCGATTCGAAATCAACGTTTGAATGAACAAAACAGTTTTTAGACCTTGATTTAGGTATATCCTCGTATGTGAAAATCAAAAATTGCTGTTCTGAGCTGTTCAAAAATGGCTTTTCCGATTTGAATATTGTTTTGTTTTCACTTTAATAAAAAAATAGAAAAATATTAGAATTACTAATTTTGTCGGTACCTACAAAGCTTTGAGCTAGAAAGGAATCCCCACTTCGGGTTATTTTTAATAGCTGGCGGGAGCGAAGCCGCAGGTAAAAGCTTGTTTATTGGATATATATTTTTTAATTTTGTTCATCAAAATTATCTCAGGTAATTATGTAATTACGGTAACTGTTATACAAGAAGAAGGTATAATGTGCGGTCGGTATCATCACTCCTGCCCTTTGAAGTGACAATAAAGAGTTTATAATTAAAAATACACGGCGCAGAAAATTATAAAATTTTCTTGCTGTGCAAAGTAATTGAGTTGTCTCTCAATTCGTAAACATAATGGATATAATATTTCTTATACAGAAAACCATTTATTATGTTTAAAAATTGAGAGAAAACTCGATTACAAATGGATAAATATTTGTACGAATATTTTGGTGGCGAAATCGGTTCGACAGAAATAACTCGTTGCAAATGAAATATTTGAACAACATTTCAAATTTAATATAAGAATTAATGCTAACACGTACCTATGTATATTTTTACGCGAGCATTAAGCTTATATTGAAGAACAAAAAGGAGACTTTATTTGGTTTTTGAAATTAATAAGAAAAATCATATTAAATTTGATTTAGCTCTCAATTTTCGAACGTAATAAATCGTTTCCTTTAAAGTGATTGAATGTACGTGATCGAACATAATTCACTTTGTCTCCTCTTCGAAATAGCTGTAAAAGAAAGATACGATTCTGATAATGGACTCGATAAAAACTATTTCATGATACTATACTTCTGGTAACTAGATCTCCGAAGAGGTACTTCGTAGACCCATTTTTTCTGAACCGGAAATAACACAGTTTAATAATATAAACTGTACATATAATGTGATCCAACAAATACACTATTAATAAAATAAGGTATTTGACTAAATTTTATTAATACGTATAAAAAAATAAAGGGTTTTAATATTATAACACAATGCCATTTCTCTTTTTTTAATATCTTTACTAGTCTTGAAAATATAGAGCTTCTAAGTTTCCTGTTAGACAAAGAGAGCGCTATTAAATCATGACGTCATGATTTAGTACTTCATACACTCTCCATAGAATATTTCGTTTTAGAAAAAGACGGATTCAGTAAACAGCTTATAACTTGATTGTTTTTACATGTTACATTTATTTCGATGTAATAATTAACGTATAACATTTTGACAAAAGTCAAATACCTAGATTCAGGGCCAGCGGAAATCAAACCCACATCTGAGTTGACTTTACACTACGGCTATAGTCCAACTGTTCATCAGAGCCAATATTAATGATAATACTTTATATACCTATCTACTTTCAATCGGTTTCAATCAATCAAATCGTTTCGAAAGCAATTTGTAAAAGTTAATTTGAATAAAAAACTATTCTATTCTAATCTATCAGTTTAAACAACTTTTTGTAACACTTTGCTGTCATCGATTTACTTCATAAAAGCCCCAAATGAACTCGTCTTAATTAACCCGATACACAAAATACGAATAACAACTGAAATACAATCATGCTGGAAATTCGTTTAAAAAATATCCTAAAACGAAACGTAATGAATTCCAAAATACGTATAGATATATTGTGAAGAAAATGAAGACACACGTGGATTTTGAACGAGATTTATGATAGCTATAAAGTGTTTTAATGTGTGTATAATAGAATGTAGAGCGTCAATATACTCCGTTTGCGACGACGTTCCGATATCATAAGATGCCAGTGTAGGTAATATTGTGTTTTTGCGCGAGATTACCTAGTCTGAGTTTACTAGAACAACTACTATATTTTTATGACATCGTGAATAATGTCAAAGTTGTAAATCAGTAGTTACGAGTATGTTTTCGAGTTAACGTTAAGTAAAAAAAAAAAAAATTGTGAATTTGCTAATCCACACTTGGTTAGATGATGGTGGACTATAGTCTAACCCCAGAACACCTTCCCATTCTGAAAGTAGACTTAATTGAATATAGAAAATAGAATTAATTGAAAAAGGCAAATAATTAATTATTTAATTACAATATAGTTACCCCAAAAATATTGACTTTTGTCATTTAGACAAAGTTAAAATGAAAAGAATTTTGATATTACGGTCCATAGTTATCATAAAATATCCTTCTTCTGTCAGATTAGTAAACTAAGAACTCCTAATAAATTTTTATATTTCATTCTATATATCAAATTTATATTCACTATTGAATATTGCTTAAAGTTTTCAACTATTTAATTATTGTATTATTTGCGTCGAGATAAAACATAATAACACAAAGTGATACTTGGGGCTACCTGACTGATCAGCCGTCATCTATTTTACAAAAGCAAATCTGACATGAATAACATGTCATGACTCACGTCACATCACGTTGAATCCTGACAAAGGCCAATCTTATAATGTAACAGTGAGATGGGAAATAATATATAAGGGTTTCTTTTGACTTTTATTTCGTAACGTCCATACAAAGGCTATACAACGTGTATTGAAACTCCGGAATAATACTGAAGGAGGTGAATGTGCTCATGAAACTGAACAACTTTCCCCAAGGGACATAGGTCGAAATATGAAAAAAAAAAATTACCTCCCATAGTAAATCAATCAGCTGATCGTTAATTTTGTATGGGAGGTCCACATTTTTTTTTTTCACATTTCGAGCTATGTTCCTTGCGGAAAGTTGTTCAGTTTCATGAGTACATTCACCTCCTTCAGTATTATTTCGGAGTTTCAACACACGTTGTATAATCATTACAATATCCATAGATACTTACGTAGAAAGATGGATACGTACGTAAATGGTATTGGATTATATACATGGTATATAATCCATCCTACAAGCGGGCTAAAATATAAATCTATATTATATTTCTTGTTATAACTTTATAAAAAGTTCTTTACCTCTATCTGCAACATCATCTTTTAAGTTTACTCGTGACTACGCAGTTTGTTTTCATAAGAATCCCGCGGGAACCCTTTGTTTTCCCGGCATAAAAAGGAGCCATGTCAATATTAAAGCGCCATACAAAAAATCGCATACAACAACTAAGTATACCCAATATCTATACAAAAAATCAAATTGACCTATAGCTCTGTTGCGTGCAAAAATTCACATCAATCTGTTGTTGCGTCATTAAGGGATAAACCAACAAACAAACATACTTTCGCATTTATAATAGTAGTAAGAAAGTAAAAATGTCTGTACCAGATGCTTTCCTTTGATAGGAGAGAGAACTTGTAAGCTCCTTTATATAAACAGCATCTTTAAATAGTACTGCTTTTGTATAATGGATTTTCTAATCAATTTCCCAAAGGAGGACAAACGAATAGCTTTAGATAGATGCATAGTTTATACACTTCTACAAGACTTTTACCGATTCAGCAAACCTTTCGGAATTCAAACTGCCGTTAATTCAGCTGAAGGTAAGCAAGCGCAGCAAATAAATAAAGAATTTACATATGAAATGTCTTTTGCGAATAAATTATTTACAAGTTGCTCTAGATAATCTTTTTCTTTTAGACGGAGGTTACACGCTCAATTTTGTATTCCTTCAGCTCGTGAACATAATATGAATGCGAAAGTGTGCTTGGTCGTTGGTTTGTCCTTCAATCATGGAGCTACGCGGAATTTTTAAAGACGACAGAGTCGTGTCGTGAGCTAGTCATGTTTAAAGTAAACTTAAAACTAAAAAGTAAACTTAAATAAATAAGTATTTATTGTTGAAAATAATTATTGTATCACTAGATATTCTAGACCAACGAAATAATATCTGTTAAAAAAGTTTCGCTTCTCTTTGAAGCGAAACTTTCTTAGATATTATTTGTACAGATCTCTCGGGACATTAATCAAAGAGGTGGGGTACATAAAACATACGGCTTTAAAACGATAAAAGGGTTCCATTCGCACTAAGTGCTTAAAGCATAAAGAGAATGGCTACAACGCTTTATAATAACACGACGTTATACGTGTATACCTAAACTGCTTGTGGCTTACGTACCTACCTAATACCTATAATGTAAAATATATGACAATGACTAACTAGAATTACTTATATAACTTAAACCTATGCTATTTTCACGATCAACGTTTGACCTAGGAATAAAAATATTTTGGAAGATTTTAACCGACTTCCAAAAAGGAGGAGGTTATCAATTCATAATTGGGCCAGTATCTTTTTTTTTCTATGTATATCCACCGATTTCTCCGGGATTTCTGGACGGATTCACGTGGTGGTCCCATATTTTTTTTAATACAATACTGTGAAAACTTCTTTACTATTCGATTAAAAGTTGCCCAGTAAAAGTTAATGTGGAGATCCTACATTTTTATTATTATTTGTTATTGTTACGGCAATAGAACTACACATTCCGTGAAAATTTCAATCATGTACATTGTACCCGTTACGGTTTATGAGATAGGTACAGCCCGTTAACAGATCTACCGTTGACACTTGCTTCTGTCATCTCTGATTAGCACCCTTTGGGTACCGAACCCTAAAAAATACCAATTTTAATAAACGCAGATTATAAGCTAAATTTAAACGTGAGTAGATTCTATAAAATAATAGATGATTAGTTATACAGGGTGATGCACGATGACCTTAAAGTTTTAATAACCGTTCGTAAATTAAACGCTGCCGGCACTGTACCGGTCTAACTTAAAGTGATTTGACTTAAAGTAGAGTTCAAGCCTCAAGGTATAGCCAGCCAGGACGTCCATATTCATTCCATATAGTACCATGATTATAGTATTTATGGATATGCGATATCAATACATCGCGTCGAGAATTACTTGTTTACAACAGAGAGAGTCAAAGGAGATCGCCAAAATCCAGTAATAACAGATTGAGTTGGTCGGTCGCGTGAACTGCGCTTGGCACAGGCATTCGTCTGGGTAGTTAGCGCATACTTCTAACGTGGACTATAGGGTTTTCATTACGTCATAATCGAGACATCTCATCTACATCTAAAATATTTTACTACTTATCTAATCGAGACGCGCCGAAAGAACGGCCTAGCGCATACAGTGTGTCTATTTACACGATCCTTTCGCGATGTTTTTATAAAATTTACTCGATAAAATAAAGATAAAATTATATATAGAAATTATTTAATTTATATATTATACGGCATGCCATTCTTTAATAATGGACAAAAAAAATCTCGACTTAAAATCTCTAGCAACATTTTAGCGAGTGTTTTTTAGATCAATCGACATCGTAACTCAATTTTTGTGCCATTATTTTTAAGACGTGCTTCATTAATAGTATGTAGACGGTAAAACTTCGGTAAAATGAAAGAAAAGAAAAGTAACAGCCATGTAACAAGAATTTTATTGAGTGAAAAGGACTAAGGAAGATTAAAATATTCATATCATGCAAAATGTTTTTAATTTTCCTTAAAATTAGAAAATTACGAGAATATCAAAATTATAAAATAAAATTGAGGAAAGGAATAGTTGAAAATATTATTCAAGGTAAGAAAATATTAGTTTCTAACCTGCGTGACATGATTATAATCTGTAACTTCTATAAAGTAAGTAGGTATACCGGGTAGGTATACAAAGATTTGAACAAATATAATGTCTACAAATTCACGATCTATATTAAAGGTCTTATAGTATGTGCTTTATTCTAAAAGCAAGTATTTGCATGACAAGATAATCGCACATCAGAATTCATATGAATTCTACTGATTACACAAAGTTAAAAGCAAATACTCGTACTTTACAAAATTCAGGATCTTTTTAATAGGGTTTTGTTCATAACTTTCTCAATATATTATACCCGTAAGCGCGAGAAACAATAAAATTCATGTTCAACGTGTTTTAGTCCTTATCGGCTATAAAAGGAATAATTTAAACATTTTACTGTTAAATGTTCGTTTTAGTATTTCATTAATACATAATATTTCACACGAGCGATGGCTGTTGGAGCCAGAATGTCTCAGAGTAAAGACCACGTTGGACCGAAATTATAAAGCGGTGACGGAAGCAGCTAGATGAGGAAGGCTGAGGACCGGATGTGGTGGGGTTCATTAGTGAAGGCATTGTCCAATAGTGCACGTCCACAGGCTGATGTGATGATGATGTAGATGATGATGGTGATGGAAAAGATGAAGATCATTATGACAAAAATGATGATGATATTTCTCATTTAATTGAAGCAAGCAGCGTGCACATATTACTTGTAAAAGGAACAGATCCAGTTATATTTGACACGATGCATGGTGTGTAGAAACCGATTAGGGATGCATTTGGATTTAATGACAACTGCCATTCCCCCTTCCGAGTTAGCTTACTACTATCTTAGCCAGGATCGTTACTTACCACCAGGTGAGATCGCAGTCAAGGTCTTTCTTATCATATACAATAAAAATAAAGGTATATAAAGATACGACCTACTTGACTCAATGACCCGAGGGATTCTGTTACCATGACGCTACAAGTCAGTCTATCACACAAGATGGGCAAAATTTTACACGAAAACTTTTAATAGTATGTACATTGTCAAAAACAGTGTCTGTGTCGTAATAAATTCATGTTATGGTCCATCGTCCGCGCCTAGAGCGTTAGTTGAGAAAACTTTACGCCAGCTATCCGTGGTAATAACGGTGTTGTTCTAAATAAATAATCTGAACGGGCACTTTATCTTTTATAGCGGTTTTATTCAACAGCTCGGCTTATGCTGAGATGTATAGAGCGTACTCTGACTCAGACTTAAGTTAGAGTTAAACCGATACACAAATATGCTCTGACATAAATCTGTCTTGAGTCTGAGCTGAGTGAAAGCGCAGTCTATAGATTTCACCCAACTAGCAAAATTTGTCATATAAAGGGTTATAAGCCAACAAGAAAATCTATAAGTACTATTATAATAAAGAGAGAGCGCGAATTTTGTGAGTTTGTATGTATGTCCGGAGCAAACTTTGGAACCACCGCACCTATTACAATAATTCTTTTACAATTTCAAAGGTACATTATTCCAGATGGTTATAGGCTATAATTATGTTAATAAATGTATTATGGCTAGATATTATGTGCAAATTTGTTAAAGAAGTCGAAATTTTTTTTGACTCTCAAACGTTTTCAAGGCGTGCGCTGGGTCATACACTGTTATTGGATGAAAATGATGTATGGGTGAATTGTTCCTCTTAAAGAGTTCTAAAAAAAAATCCGCGATAGCATATGTCTATATTCTAAGGATAACTTACAGTGACCATTTCTATCTTTCAAATTTTGATTAAAAATAATGAATTATTTTCGAAGCTTCTTTAACCAATGTGATGTCAATCCATATCTAAATAAATATGTTTATTATCGTAAGTGTTTAATTTAGAACATATTTGCCCTTTACACTATACAATTTAAATTAATATCTTAGGAGTTATCGGAAAATTAATTTTTCCACGCGACAAAATAATAAAATGGTGCCGGCTGGCGCGGCGGGGCACGGTGGCGGGTATCGGTGCGGGATATTCGTGTGGTTCCTGTGGTGATCTTATTGACAATCGTCTCCTATAAGAAGCTCACAAGAACAAATATTTAATTTTCAACCCGGACGAAGTCGGCACGGGCTTCTAGTATCTTATAAGAGCCATATTATCGTTAATAAAGGTGGGTTTGGGCGCAACTTATAAAGTATAATCAATTATATAAGTGCCATATAAGTACTTTATTGTAAGCTAATATCTCTTATACGTGTTTTAATACGGCTAGCAGTATTCAATACTATTTTATAACGCTTATAAGAGGTCTGGTCAAATTTTAAGTCAACTTTGCTTGTTGGGCAGCCTTATAATATTATTTTAAGCTCGGCCTATTGAATGGATTTTGATAAAATATATCTCTCTTCAATGTTATTTATAATCCAATGGTTGTATGTTTGACACTGCAGTTTACAGTGTTTTATTTAAAACAAAATTCATTGAAAACCTGTTTATGATGGTGTCGTTATTACGACCTAAATCTATTATGTAAATGACTTCCAACTTAATAAATAACTTCGTCTGCAAGGAAACTACAATATTACGTGACTTCAACTCAGTAGTAAATTCCTACAACGATGCCATTGTCGTAGAAATCGGAAACTAATATGGCAAAGGAAATGAATAACCAACACTTATTTCCTACGCTAGGTACTTAGTAAACTAGGTCTCCGTCATTGACAAACAAAACATAAGTTGAGACAGACTGGCGTTGAGGTCACAATCTAAATACGTAAGAGTAAATGTGACTGACTGACTGGACTAAAGATAAGATAGAAGATAAGACTAAAATACAGATAGCTAATGATGCCTGCATTATCAGATAAGAATGAATTTTTGAAAATTCAACCCAAGAATTTTTGATAAGGCTGTAAAATAGGGGTTTGAAAAATTGAACGTGAGCGAAGCCGCGGGCTAAAGCACTAGCTTATTAGCTTTGAATAAAAAAGGTACATACTATTTTAACTTCAACTATGAAGTTAAACCTCTACAACCTCTTTTTATTCACGAAGGCGCGTGGCTCATGGTTGTGTGTGTGTCGTATCTATAAAGTGGGAGCGAGAGCTTGCTCGCGCCTATCCGCTCCCACCTAGTCTCCGGACAGCACGCACACTTACACAATGTGAATGTACACGACATAACCACAAGTAAAGCTCACGCGCCCTCGTGAGTTGAAACAACTATAATAATAGATAAAATTAGTATCTTAGCGTATCTTCCATTTAAAATCAATGGTTTTTGCTGTTTGACTAATTAGGTATCTACATGAATAAAACGCTCTACATAAAGCTACGCTTTCTGTCCAAAATAATACCTCAAATAAATATTATTGTAGCGGCTTTTTGCAATGTAAATATGTATTAATCGATCAGCAATTTCGTTAATGTACATTGTACACGTATCGGAAATGAGCGCCTATTGGAGTAAGCATATTATATAAATACTGTTATATAATAGTACTATTCCTCTATTTTGTTTTATATAAATATTTCTTCTACTTAGAATAAAGTTAGGATCCAGAATCACTCAGATACTTCTTACTATCCATGTGGTTCGTTGGTCTTGTGGTTAGCATGTTGGACTGCAGATGACTAGGTCCTGGCTTCGATCCCAGAGTCGCGCCAAAAAAGTATCGGATTTTTCTGTCAAAAAATTCTCGGTAGGAAACTAGTCTGGAGTTAGGAAGTAGATAGTGTATTAGGTATACACCACCCACTCCGGCTCCGACGCTCAGGAAAGGGGGGTTATACCTACTGTATAACCCCCCTTGATGCCTGAGAGAGCACGTAAAACCGTCTGATCTCTCTCTTTGGTCGTATCGGATTTACATCCCACCAGAATATGAGAGTGAGAGAATATCCACTCAGTCCCTCGTGAATGACGGAATTGAGCAATCGCTGGAAGATCAAGAAATAAGGACACTACTTTTATTTATTTATTATATTAATTATTAATTACATAACAGTTAAATGAGTTTGAATAGTACGTATGTATGTTAAGTACCTACCTGTTTTCGTTAATTTGCATAGTGTTTATGTACACTAGTTAGGTAAATAGGAAAAGTAACATGTGATAATATACTAGAATATCGCATTTAACAATTTAATCGAACATGATGAGTACGTAATTAATTTGCAATCATGCTATTAATTTATTTGCAAATTGAAAAGTATGCATTCAAATAATTCAAATAGATGCTCGTAAAACAGAGTATAATATACTGAAACTATTTTATCATATAAAATGTCTTTGCTTATATCTGTGACTTTTCCCATGTGGTTTCAATCAACAAAGAAGAAATGTTATCTTCAATATGCTCTCTGTATGAATTGAACACCAGCCAGCAGCAGTTCATCTTACCTTTATTTTATTTATTTATTTCGTAAAGACCCCTTGCATGCAAAATTGCCACCCAGCCCCTAGGCAGTTCATCGTTCCTAGCACCGCACGAAATAAATCACTGGAGATTCTGCAATATCTGAACTAGTTCATGACAAAGACGAAGTCAAGCTAAGAATATCACATCAGGTCCACTCATCGTCGACCCAGTAGTGGGCAAGGGTCTCAGAATGAGAAGGGCCACAGTAATAGTTTATTGCTTAAACCGTAGGCTCGACCCCACTAAAGTTCCTCACTGGACGCCACTAAAAAGAGATCTCAGTGTAAACCACTGCAGTGGTTTACACTGAGATCTCTTTTCAGTTATCACCCCAGTGCACTGGGGTGATAACCCAGTGGTTTAGACTTAGGTTGTTGTGATTCGCATCCAAAGAGTTTTATTTAAGTTTCTTTTCTAAAAAAAAATAACCCTAAGAATATATTCAATTTTGTATTTCTTATGCAGGTTTTCTTTGAATAATAATCAAATCACATTTAGCTTCGCAAAACTTTAGTCAAATTTTTCGAAACAATTTAACTTTTCACAATAAAAAATCGCTAGGTACTATTTAAGTTTGTAAAGAGGGTCGATCATTGAGGGAAACAAACTTTTCGCAAAATCCGGAACATTTATCTCAGTGACTAAGGGTAAAAACGTGCGAAATTTTATAACACGGTGTTTTCAGAAGAACGGTGTAAAGAGAATTTGTATTACATGTAATGTATTCGTAGGTACATACTACTTTATTCAAGAAAGGCTTTTTGTAAGGTTATTTATAACTAGATAAAATGTAAGTACGCTAACTTATTTACTAGAGTATCCCATATACATTTTGTATATGGTTAATTACAAAAAAAGATAGTCATCGATTTTACAGCTAACAGGCAAAAATTCTATGTTCAAGTTATTGCATACGAGTATAATAGGATTTTATCACTTCCACGAGCTCGCTTAGTGTTGATGGCATTGCGTAGTGCATTATGTTAATGTGAAAATTCTATAGAAAAAATTTAAATCATTGTGAAACCTATTGAAATCGACTTAACTTTAGTTAGAATTTTTACTCTTAGAATGTACCTAAGCAGTAAATATTAATATTCATTTGAAGGGGAACTGCGACCGAGTTTCATGCTTCATCTGCAGAATACAGCACTACTCTTTTTTCTCATTTACCCACCTACCCCATATGAACAAAAATTCGTCATGACCGGGAAAAAGTCACAGCTGAGCTATCGAAACTCCCGTATACGAGTATTACATATATACCTATAAATATATACCGCAAAACCACTCTCTGTAAATTGCTTTTGTATATTCAAAAAAAATCATTCAAAAACCTTAGTAATTCCTGTACAGTTTACCACAACAAAGCCATTTTCTACGTAACGGATCGTGTGTAAATGAAAAATGACTTTTTACATTCACAAAAAAAAAAAACAAAACACATTCTGCTAATAAATCTAAAACTTAATCGGATGTTAGCCAACTCTACTAAATATATGTAAATCTAAACATTAGTTTTTAGTTCAAACAGAGTTTCATTCATTTATCATTGTGAGTTACTCATGGAATAATAGATGATATAAACAAGAAAACTTTTAACCACGGGAAATTGGATATAACATCCAAGCCTGTCACATCATTCATCAAAATCTGCTCAGTAGTTTAGGTTCTACGGTATATACATAACTAGCTAAAGCCCGCGATTTCATTCGCTTGGATTGAGGTTTTTGAATTCTCGAGGGAACTCTCTTATTTTCCGAGATAAAAACTGGTGCTATTCCAGACTATAACCTATCTCTGTGCCTTCGGTCCTGTCATTGTGGCGTGATTGAGTAACAAACATACATCCATCCATACATGCAAACCTTCGCATTTATAATAATAGATACTAGTTGATGCCCACGACTTCGTTCGCATGGATTGAGGTTTTTAAATTCTCGAGGGAACTCTCTTATTTTCCAGGATAAAAAGTAGCCTATATGTTATTCCAGACTATAATCTATCTTTGTGCCAAATTTCAGCCAAATCGATTCAGTTGTTGCTGTTGTTGGATCCATCCATCTATCCATCCAAACTCCCACATCTATAATGTTAGTAGGATTACACATACCTAGGCTGCTCGCTTACGGATATTTTGTTTTACTAGACTACAGCATAACCAAAAGGGGTTTAAATATTGTGCGAGTTTTCCAGTGATGTAAATGAAAGCGGGTCGAGTGCACTGAACGAACGGGATCTGCATCCCGGCGCCAGGAAACACAAGCCATACCGCGAGCTAAACTAACTCAGCTTAGCTTAGCTCAAGTAGCTTGTAACGAATTAAATGCTAGCTAAAATATGTAGATGCCGAACGAAATCTAAAATATTAATTCCAATTAAATGCCGATTTTACCAAAGTCAAATGACCTTTAACCGAGGATAAATTGGTCATTCTGACCGTTTTTGTATTGAAAATCTGCCAAAATATCTGTACGTTTTGTTAATATTTACGTTGGTGAAATTCGGCCCTAAGTACATATAACTATTATGTATTAACATTTAAATCTAGGTTATACCACATTATAATTTCACCTTCCGCACTTTAAAGGGAAAGTTCTATTTTAGAAACTTTTCCCTTTGTTACACTTCATTTAATATTATGCTTAAATACCTACTGTTTTATACAAGAAAAATAAAATAAATAAATAAAAGGTTTATAGTACCTGGGAAGGGTAATGGTCAATGCGGCCATCAGAAGGATTGTCCATTCCTCGGCCCCTAACATCTATTTAAAAAATTCTTCTTTACAATTCGTAATAGCAAAATTCCGTGACACCCAAAATTCTTGAAAGCCTTTCCGTGCCACCGACTCAATTGAGTCCATTTTACCCTTTTCGTGACTTTCTTATCCCTAAATACATAATAAACGGTTTTCTGTAATTGATGGTTATAACGTACGACCATAGTGCTGGCGTACTTAAATACTTACTTTGATAATAAATAGTCAAGCTTGATTGAAAGTGCTGAAGTTTTCTATGACGAGACTAAAAGGAAACTGATTCCATTATTCACTTAGCTATAGTTTGGATAGGTACCTTCGAGGAACCTAAATAGTTGTAACTTGAATTAGGCAGGTAAGTAAACCGTAATGGCTTTACTAAACTTTGGCGATATACGAAACTTTATAAGCTACAAATTGGTTTCTAATACATGTAATATTTATATTAGACCGGTCTTACACTTTGAAGTTTCACTCACGTAAGTTGCTTAGGTAAAGTTAACTTAAGATTTTGCAAATGTAAACCTGCATGTAGCAATATATTTGTACCATTATAGCTAAGTGAAACTTACGTGTGAAAGGCCGTTCATATACTAACGCTATCTCACCCACCACGCGCAATAGGCTTGCGCTTGACAACAATCATACCTGATGGAAAGCAAGGATGAGGCTAGCCAAGCAAGAGGAGTTCTAGGATAGATCGCGCTTTTTTCCATCTCTTACGTGATCTTGGGAAGCGGGCAGCTTGCTATCGCACAAGCAGCCTTACCTGCTAGTGAGGTGCGCCTAGTTTTGAGGGCTATTTCCTCCGGGACGAGCCTAGTGGGCGTCGCGCAAAGGAGGCACCAACATGCGCTGAGGATGGCTGTCAAGGGAGTTTTAGTAGGTAAAATTCCTACATAACCCAATAATCTCCCCCAGGATATTCCCCCTTAAAAAGAAAAAGTTGTCGTGGCAGCAAACACGGTCGCTGGAAGAGTGTTCCATTATTCCTACCAGTTAGCTTAGCGGTTCATTTCGAAGATGAGGAAAAAGGTTCTGACTTTTAAAAGCTTGATTGTTAAAATAATATTTTTATTATTAAAGGTACTTAATCCTTGATACCGTCGTCTAATATAGTTAGTTCAATAAGAACACCATTAGAAGCGCTCCCTGAAGCAGGAAATGCCTTGTTATTTCCAACCTTTAGAGAAGCATGACTGGTGTGACTCTTCGAGTGATCTGAACAAAAGAAGGTCGAGTGCGTCTCGTGGAGGCTCGCATGCCTCCTTGATAACATTAATATACTTGTTTGAAAGGAAAGCCTTTGATCTAAGTATAGTCGTACCATTCAAACACTTTCGTAGTAAAATGTTCGATAATTTTGCTACTTTAGATTTCATAGTACCCCACTTATAGTCTTTTGGAATATGGAGTACTAGCTGATGTCAGTGACTTCGCGTGTGTTAGTTAAAAAGTAAGTCAGGTGTAAGAATTAATTTCATTTGTCTAGTACTTTAAAATGTCTTATTTTCCACTACAAAAACTTTTAACGAGCACTGAAACGGATCGTATGTGCGTTGGAATGAAACGGGGAAATTAAAAACATGTCTTCACTTAAGCGAATATTTTTAATTTACATTCAAGTAAATTGAAACTATTTACTTGAATAAAGATTGCTGATAAACGATGGTTGAACTAATTGTTGAACTATGAGTTAGAATGGATATGTAGTTATGTAGTATTAAAAATCATTCCTCCTCTTATCGTCGTCTTAGGCGATAGACGTCCTCTACTCACAGAACACGATCTTGTGCCGCTTGCGCAGCGACTCGCGTCCTTTACCTACCTAGTGAAGGGTTTCTTACGCTGGATATTCCGATACAAAAGTTTTATTCAAACTTTGTTTATGTGTCTGCCATTTCAGCTACGGGACTCGATGAGCTATGTCGATTGTCGGTTACTCGGTTGCTCCTACGGATATCCTTATTTCTGTTATGTTCAAGTAGAAATACTCTGACATTGATCATGTTTTTGATGGTAGAGTGATAATTAGCCACGGCCAAAGTCTACCAGACCAGACCAGAGATAATTCAGAAATTACAAATTCCCAAATTGCCCTAGCCGGGAATCTAACCTCCTCCCAGTTACAAGATCACAGCGCTCACTGCTTCGCCAGAGAGTACGTCCATACTTACGCTGAGGGGTTTTGGCCAAAAAAATATCTTAAAGCTTCCCGAACGCTACCGAATTCGGCGTATAACCTCTTCAGTAGAATTGGATCATACTATAGCTGGAAATTCTATCCCAATTATGTAATGTATATGTTCGACTATAATAACGAACAGCAGCGGGACATGTGATATTTTTTCTTTGTTGTTGTTTTGGTGCAAATAAAGAGTAAAATAAATAAATAAATCTGAATTGGGCATAATTTTCCTGTTAAGAATAGGTAGGTACTCTGCTGAAGTTATTAAACGTTGTATTAAAGTCTCCCAGAGTCCCCTCAGAGATGAACGTCTAAGAGATTAACATCACCCACAAACCACTAGCTAATGATGTGTTAAGTTTACTGGAGTCACCGTAAGGAGTCACTAAATAAGCAGCTTGCTTGCTGCTGCCAACCTGCCTAAAGAAATTCTTGGTTAGAGGTACTTAGTGCGCGCTCTCTTCTCTAAGAGCATACCTGCGCTCAGTAGTGAGCCGGCAATGAATTGCTGATGATGATGATGAATTAGTGCTTGTTCTAATGAGCCACCATTAGTCAGCCAGGCTGCCTAGTGTGAAGGTGATCCTTAGGTAAAAATCAAAAGTTTTAATAGGTTGCGATCTGTATTCACAAATTCCATCGAACTATAGCAGAACTCCATTAACGATAAAGAACTTTGATAGAAATACAATTAAAGAACTTATGGCGAAGTCAGATCGAAGAAATTTTATTATAAATATATAGTAACTTCTGCAAAAGTCTAAATACTTTATTATTGAATTTCTACTGTTCACAAAAAACCATTTAAAACTTCTTCAACTAATAGAGGTCCACTGCTAGGTGAAGGCCTCTTGGATGGACTTCCACAGGGCTTGGCCTTGCCCCGCCTGTATCCAGTGTCTTTCTAACATTTCTGATGTCGTCGGTATAGCACACCCAATGATGTTGCTGAATGATGAAGATGTTGCTGGATGAAGGTTTCATACCTTGGAAATTTTTTCCTAGATTTTAGATAACTACCTTAAAGCGATAACTAGTCCAGGAAAAATAATCGGGTCAAGCCCTTACACAATAGCCGTAGGCGTATCCTTCAGTTTGAAGATCCACTCAAAATTTTCTACGTAAGGGAGTATCCCTTTCTGTGTCGTATTTCTCATACCGAAGGGTCGTGATTCCTTTTATTAATTATTATATAATGTAAAAGCTTTCCTGGGATCATTATGCAATTTCTTAACTATCCGACTATCTAGCACTTTTTAACGTATACGATTGTCTAGCACTTTTTAAAAACTCATCTTGATCATCATCTCAACGTCAACTGTTGGACAGGTCTCTAGAAAGAAGACCCCGAGCTCTTCTTAAAATACAATGCAGCATCTACCACTGAGCCAAGCATCATCAAAAGAAGAAGACATTTTCCAACAAATGAAAGGAAAATATTAATAGCGTGCCATTCCTAACATTTGCGGCTTTGAAATAGAAATATAGGTATGCAGCCGTAATTCCATTGTACTACAGTGAGTGCGCGGTAAATTATTATCTAACAGAAGGAAACCGACTGCATCTCACTACACAACTATGTGAAGTTAGTCCATGTATTCGAGCGCTTAGGTACTTAGGTAGGTGTAATACACGGATATAGATGTAATGTCTAGCAATGAAATCGCTTCACATTTAAGGCCATCTTTATAATCATCTATACAAATACAAAAAAAAATCGAAGTGTCTGTTTGTAATATCAAAATCATCTCAGTTGTAGGATTATCTACATGATTACTACAGTGTGACGATCGCAAGCATCTCTGACTGGCTGTAGTGAGCTGGTACTCTCTCGCTATTGGTTAAAATGCATTGATATACCGACCACGGGTCTGGTGCACTTGGTTGGTTTTAAATAGAAATCTGTAAATGGGTAAGTATGTAAAAATAAATGCGGGATCATATGATCCCGCATTTGTTCCCGCAACCCCGTAATCCCGCAGTCGTATCCATACTATGATAACGTTTGAGGTCATTTATCTCAAATTGCACTGCTTACGCCGATCACTGGTAAGAATGTTCTTCACAACTTTCATGCCAATCATCAGCCCATCCTATAAGCAATCTTTCCATTTCAGATTTTCACTGTGCTTAAATCAACTAACTAATATTTGGTGGGGCTCAATGTAGGTATATATAGGGTCGCAGGGAAGAGAAAAGAAAAGACGTCTGCACTGTTCGACTGTTCGCTTTATAATGAATAAAAATTCAGAACACATCGTACAAGAAATGTAGGTAAACAAATGAAAAAATGAATGATCGAGAGTGGGTGTTGGAATGAATCATAGCCACAGACAACACAGACTATTGTACCAAAGACTTGGATTTTTGCTATATTCCAACAGTCCCCCTCAAAAATACAAGTAATCAAACATATTTTAATTATTAATAATAACAATCATTCATTTAACTTAAATTTAGATTTTCTCTTAAATCAATAAATTTCTTGAAGGGTATCGCTTTTGTAAACATGTCAGCTAGTTGGTTTCCTGTGGAAATAGATTCTAGCTTTATTATTTTATTAGCGATTTTTTCCCTTATAAAATGATATTTAACGTCTATATGTTTAGACCTTTTGTGATTTGCAGGGTTATTAGCAATGCGGATACAACTGTTGTTGTCTTCATATATGGTTATTGATCCATTTATTTGAAAAGAGATGCTGCTAAGCAATGACCTTATCCAGACTGCTTCTTTAACAGCCTCAAACAAAGCCATATATTCAGCTTCCGTTGAAGAGACGGCTACAGAATTTTGTTTTCGCGTGTTCCACGAAATTGTACAATTATCAAAGGCCTTAAATATATAGCCACTTGTACTTTTTCTATCTGTTTCATCGCCTCCCCAGTCGGAATCCGCATAGCCAGTAATTACCTGCTTATAATCACATTTTTCATACACCAATTTTAAATTAATTGTACCTTTAATGTAACGTAAAAGGTGTTTTAAACATTTCCACAATTCTATATTGTTTTTAGACTGAAATCTGCTCAATATACTAATAGCAGCACAGATGTCTGGTCGCGTACATAGCATTGCATACATAAGGCAACCTATTACATTTTTGCATGGTGCATCACATTGAGTATCAGAGTTCAATGCTAAAAAGTCTAATTTACAAGGAAACGGTGATTTTGAGGGATTACATTCGTTCATAGAAAATCTATTTAAGACATTTTGTAAATATGTACATTGATCTAAAGAGATTTTATTATTCGATCTTTGAATTCTAATACCTAGAAACAGTTTAATATCTTTTAAATCTGACATTTCAAAATTTTTCATTAAATTATTTTTATAAAATTGTAAAACTTCCGGATTCTTAGTTGCAATTATTAAATCATCAACGTATAAAACTATATATACATTTTTATCCATGCATTGTTGATCTAAAATATATAAACACGGATCAACTTCAGAGTTTTTAAAACCCATATCCTTAAGAGCATGATCGAAGCGTTCGAACCAACATCTGGATGATTGTTTTAAGCCGTATAATGTTTTATTTAATTTACATACTTGGTTATCTTTAGCGATAATTCCTTCTGGTACTTCCATGTAAATATTTTCTTTTAATATACCATTGAGGAACGCGGTTTTAACATCCATGTGATGTAAAAGTAAATCAAATTGATTAGCTAAAGCCAAAATAAATCTAAATGTAGTCATCCGAGCAACTGGTGCGAACGTTTCGTCATAATCCTGTAAATACTGTTGAGTAAAACCTCGAGCTACTAAGCGGGCCTTATACCGTGTGGGTTCACCTGATTCATTATTTTTAATAGTAAATACCCACTTGCAACTAACAATATTAACATCTTTAGGAATCTCAACAAGATCCCATGTTTTATTGCTTCGAAGTGACTCAATTTCACTCTGTATGGCTTTTAACCATTTATCTGTATCAGTTCTGTTAAAAACATCTTTGAATGTCAATGGTAATGAATTTACAGATAAGAGTGATAAAAATAAATCAGGGTCGTTCATTTGCATATAATCTTTAGGCGGTAGTTTACTAATTCTTTCGCTACGCCTTAGATTACTATTTGATGAACTATCTATTGAGGGGTTTTCAGGATTTTTGTTCAAAGAATCTTGATGTTGGCTTTCTATTAGCTTTACCGATTCAAAGTCAGGTTTACTAATTTTTGTGGGAATTTCAATGTTTTCACTAATGCTACGTACAGGTCGAGTTTGCTCAAAATTTAATTCATCAAATGTAACATCGCGAGCTATAAAAACCTCGTTATTATTAACGTTAAATAATTTATATCCGTTTGGATTGTAACCAATTAATATTGACTTGAATGATTTTTCGTCAAATTTAGTTTTACGTGTTTTGTTATGTACGTATGCAGTAGCGCCAAACATTTTTAAATGATTAATTTTCGGCCTTTTACCATGCCACATTTCATATGGTGTTTTATTTGTCAGAGCTTTAGTGGGTAGCATATTTGTAATATAGCTGGCTGTTAAAACAGCTTCTCCCCAAAATATTTTATTTAATTTCGCACTTGTAACCAATGTTCGAGCCATTTCGGTTAACGTACGATTCATGCGCTCTGACACACCATTTTGCTGTGGGGTATGAGGTACCGTTAAATGATACATGATTCCCTTGTCAACACAAAATTCTTTGAACTCATTTGAAAGGTATTCTCGGCCATTATCACAGTATAAACTAACTAATTTAGAGTTCAGAAAGTTTTCACTTTTTGCAACATAATCCTTAAAACATTTAAACACTTCTGATTTAGCATGCATTAAATAAACAACTGTATAATGGGTAAAGTCATCGATAAAAGTAACAAAATAATTTTTATCATCGAAGGTAGCTGGCGTTATTGGGCCACAAACATCAGAATGTACAATGAAAAGGGGTCTATTTCGAATCGATTTATCTTTTGACTTCGCAAAGGGTAGTCGTGACTGTTTACTAAGTACACAAGCTTCACAGATTTCATTACTGGGAATAATATCATCAATTATATGATAGTCGTCAATAAAATTTTTCAGAGAGTTAAATTTTTGTATGTTAATGTGTCCAAGTCGTTTATGCCATAACTTATAAGAATCGGAGCTCTTAGTTACATTTAATAAGGACTGAGATTTATTAACTTGAAAACACAGTTTAAAAAGATTATTATCACGCACACCAGATATTAAAATTTTGTTATTTTTGGAAATATGCGCTTGATCATTTTCAAAAATAATCGTCATACCTGCTTCTTGAATACGATTTACCGATAGTAAGTTATATGGAACATCCGGTGAATACAAAATATTTTCGATTGTACCTTGGTAACCTAAATTAGTAATAACATTTATTTTCCCTTTACCAAATGCAGAAACGTTAGTACTGTTTTTAGCTACGCCAATTTTCAATGGGGTTGTGAATTCCGAATATGATGAAAAGTAATCCGTGGTATTTACTATATGATCAGTTGCCCCCGAATCTAAAAGAAAATAAATACTTTTACTATCAGAAATAGAATTAAAAAAACTTACAGTTTGAAAACATAAAAGCGAAACTGTCCTCGGTATGATTGTTGTCGTTCATCATTGTGTTTGCAATTGGCTGGTTACTACCGCTGCTGTTACCGCCATTTTTCGCCATTCTTTTGTAGAAAATACAATCCTTTAACTCGTGATTTCTCCGGCCGCAATGATCACAATATAACTTCGAGATTTTGTGATTAGAAATTCCATGGTATGATTTCTTCTTAGATTGTGTATTATAATAAGATTTCTTCTTATCAAATCCAGATCGTCGTGAAGTTTTTCTTGTAGAGGTATGTAAAATTTTAAGTTCGGTTGTTGTAGTGGTTCTAATTTTGACTTCTTGATCTAAAAGCCGGGTCTTGACAAATGCTAAATTTAAATGCTCTTCTCCGAGTGTTTCTAACGCCGTGATTACACCATCATAAGAAGTGGGTAGTGTTAATAATAAATGCGATATCTTATCCATTTCGTCTAACTTTGCACCCGCGGAAATTAATTCGGTGATTATATTATCGAAATCATTAAAATGTTTGAATAAAGTCACATCCGGTTGCAATTTTAAATTAAGTAATTTTTTACGAAGTGCCAATTGTGTTGCCAAGCTTCTTCTCTCGTAAATTCGGTCTAGGTCATCCATGATGGATTTTGCCGTGGCAGAATCTTTTGCAAAATTTAAAAATGCATCGCTTAAGTACTCCACTATTGTACCTTTAGCTATAAGGTTTTTCTTCGACCATTCTTCGTCCGGATCGAGCGGCGTTTCTCCGTCAATAACATTTAACACTTGCAGTTCACCCAAAAGAGATCTTATGCGAAATTTCCACGTGCTATAACGATCTCCGTTGAACGGTTGAATATTCCTTTTACTTCGCGACTCCATATTTAAAAATAATCACTATTCACTTCACACACACTGATTTCAACTTACTAATTTTAACACACTGATTTTAACTTTTGAACCAAGCACTTTTATAACAACGTAGCCTGGGCCCATAACCTGTAGGTATATATAGGGTCGCAGGGAAGAGAAAAGAAAAGACGTCTGCACTGTTCGACTGTTCGCTTTATAATGAATAAAAATTCAGAACACATCGTACAAGAAATGTAGGTAAACAAATGAAAAAATGAATGATCGAGAGTGGGTGTTGGAATGAATCATAGCCACAGACAACACAGACTATTGTACCAAAGACTTGGATTTTTGCTATATTCCAACACTCAAATTATCACGCACCATGAAAAGATGCCGTATCATAACTGCTCCACTTGTTAAGGTTCAAATTGAAATGGAGAGCACTGACCAACTTTAATAAAATTCATTCCAACTACGAGAGTAACTAGACGTCACTTACAGTACGCACGGTCGTTTTGAGTCGTAGCAGTGCAGCCACGGGCAATTCGTTGCTACTGACAGCACTACTAGCTTTGAATTTCGATTAAATTGCACGTTAACTCAATTTATTTTATGTACTACCTAATAGAAAAAATGGGTTGAAAAAAATGCCCAACGCTCCGTGGACTCGTCGACTTCTCCCACTAGTGGATCTATGGGGAATCCGTATATCCCCGTATAGACCCACTGGTGGGAGAAGCCAGTGCGTCCACGGGGCATCGACCGAAAAAATCCGTATCATAGAGTGCCAAAAAAAATAAATTAATCTGAGGTAAATATTAATCAAATATTTACCTTAGAGAGCTTTCTATATCTAATCATAAACCCGCATTTCGGAGTTACTGCCTACGTTTTATATAGGGTTTATACAAACTTTGAGTATCTCGTACAGTAGACCGCGGTCATAGATACTAAGGAAAGTGACCGTTGGGTCACTTTAATCTTAATATACACATATCTTTTTTTTATTCGATGACAAGATAGTCCTTGACTGCAATCTCACCTGATGGTAAGTGACGATGCAGTCTAAGATGGTAGCGGCTATGGAAGGAGTATGGCAGTGTAGCTACCCATACCCCTAATCGGTTTCTACACGCCATCGTGCCGGAACGCTAAATTGCTTGGCGGCACGTCTTTGACGGTAGGGTGGTAACTAGACACGGCCAAAGCCTCCCACCAGACAATACCTGCGTATAAATATAATTAAGCGAAATGTGTATTATTCATTTTTGAATGCAATTTTGTAAGTATAAAGTTTTTTCCGTAGATCCTCCGACTTATAATCACAGTCAGACAGAATTATGACCTGGAAAAAGATAGATAACAAAAAGCATCAATAATATATAACCAATCTATATACACAGGTACTTTAAACAACAAGCACGAAAAGAGGTCAAGTATAACAAAAGCTCATGATTTTCATATCTAGGTCATTACAATAATATTAATTAATTTGTACTAGCTTTTGTCCGCAACTTTATCCATGTGGTTAACTTAACTGAGGTTACTTAAAGGCTTTTCCCAGGATAAAAGTACCTTATGATACTCATTGTTTTTGTTATTTTTCGGAATAAATTTAGCTGCCAAATATTTAAATAAGTATTTTTAAATAAAAATATACTGATGACTTTACTAAATTTATTATTTTAACTTAGTTAATACATACTTCCTACTTTGTCTCATTATTTATTGTTTGGTTTGCTTTCTATATAATAAATTACTTTAATTGTTTTTCTTTAGGTTGAAGACATCGGGAAATTTAAGCGAAGAAAATTATCCTACCTCCTACACATGGCTCAAATTCTCTCCCATGAAACATTCCTCACTCCTACCACGCGACAGCATCTAAACATTAGAATTATTAAGAAACATTCCACGGTCTTCGTTATCCTAAGAGTCTTGCAATCTTATTAGCATTGCTATAGTGAATAAATTAGCCATATCTTTTTAGGCAACGTAGGTAGTAAGACAGACGCGCGTGAACCTCTTCGGAGGGCGCGAGGGGCCGGCGCGATGCGGTCTCGCCAGGGATGTACGTAATATATCCTGCGGACGAAGTAGTTTCCCTGACATACAGCGCGTATTCGCTGCCACGGCCTCGGCAGCGACCGACGCTCGATCTCATCTTCGGGCCACCGCCGCCCTCGCCGAGGAGCGCGAATCACCCGCCCCCGACCCCCGCCCCGCCCCGCGCCACCTCCGTCCCCAAAACGGCGCCCCCGGAGCCTGCGGAGCGCGCGCCGGCCTCGCCGACGCCGTCGCTCGAGCGGCCGGCTAAGCTGCGCGAGCGCACCAAGGCAACTAAACTTTTTAAAAAACTCGGCCGTCACGAGGATAACGAGTTTGGAAAAATCGTAAGGACTCCGGCTCCTGATGAATTCGAGCTGCCAGCGCCGCTCCCGACGCCCGCCTTCTCGCGGAAGAACATTTTTGACAGGGACTTCGATGCTCTGTTCGAGGTCGCTAGCACGCCCGAATTTTGCGCGAACATACGAGTGACGACTCCGGAGCCAGACCGCCGGTCTGATGTGTCGGCGGCGCATTTCCCGTCCCCTGCGGCGTCCTCCCTTAGTTTGCTTCCTCCCCGTCCGTACTCCGAGCCCGCCCCGAGCTCCTCTCCGACGCTCTCCGCTCGCACCTCCTCACCATCTACGCCTCCGACTCAACGATCATCGTTCGAAGGTTTTTTGACTGAAAGTTTGCGTTTGGGATTGAAGGCCTGTTCATCGACTAATCAATAATAATACGTGGCGGTCACGTCCACATTGCATGGTGATTGCAAATTTTAACAATACGCTTCACTTAGGCATAGTCATTGAGTTTTGTTAAGCGAGGTTTGTTTTGTTTGTTATAACTCTAGCTTAATGGTCTCTCCATGATCTTATTTTTTCTTTCTCATTCATTAGGAACAAACTCAAAGCCGAAGAAAGTTAGCTTTTTCCGAAGGCTTAGTCGAGCGAAAAATCCATCACCAGCTCGTCCAGTCAACATGCAGCAGCAGCAGCCCTCCATAGAGATGGCCCTGCGGGAGCTGACGCACCCCACGCATAATGAGCAACTGAAAAATCAACAACAAGTCACATTCAAATTGGTCAAAACTGGTAAGTTCCAAGATATTTTTACCGTCAATGAAATTATATCTCGTACTTACCTTGTAAGTTCGTTTCACCACATAATTACTGCCATTTCACTATACTCGTGATATGATAATGACAATGCCTACTTTTAACATACGAGCAATATATTAAGAAACAACTTCAGACAACTGGTACCGATCTCATACACGCTATTCTAAAACTTTGGTTTTACGAAAGTCATTTTAGCTTCATGATTTTTGAAACGCTGACATAAGCCCTCTGAACTGGTTATATTCGAGATAAAAGAGAGCACGTCGTCGGATCAAATTGCATTGACCCAGTACATTTGAGAAGGAAATCGGGTTTTTAAGTACTCATTGATTGAATACCGGACGCTTCTGGTTGTATTTCGTAGGACATCTCAATTTATGACCAGCCCTAAAACATTTTCCTGAAGAATTTATCCTTCTTATTTCTTCTTCTAGTATATAAATATGAAAGTATTTGTTTTTGATTTGTCCTTCAATCAAGGTGCAACAGAGGTGCGATTTGATTTTTGCATGGATATAATTGAAGACTTGAAGATTGACATAAGCTAATTTTCCCCTTATCTATGCAAAAACAAAAAGGTTCCAACGGAATTTTCTAAAAATCCTAACTGCTAGCGGAAATCACGGGCTATATTTAGTTATAATATTACAGAAGGTACCCAATTAAACCGGCGACGTACCGGTATTATCTTCAGAAATGCCATAATCAAAAGCCAAGCCTTGAGCCTCTGCCTAACACATATTTTTGTTCAATCCTATATTTTTGCCAAAAGCCAAAACTTAAGTGTACTACCAGCTACCAGTACAGTACCTACTTGAAAACCCTTAAATAAAATTTGGTATCTATTACTGTACTTACATGAACTGGCTATTTTAGTACATTGAACTGACATCTTATATTGTTCCCACAGAATTATATGTGATTGTTCCTAGAAGGATGACAGACAGTCCGTTTTCCATTTTAACTGTTAACGTGAAAAACCTTTTACGTTCCAATTATTTTAATCCATTCACCAAATTCAATATCCAGCCAACACAGGCCCGGAAAACTAAAATTGGTTTTTGCTTTGTGCGTTCGAAGCTTACGTATATATTTACAAATGTTTTTGACGTCCTTTTATAAGGACCGTACGCATATTGTAGAGTATTTTTTCGCAGGCTTTTTATAGACAACAAAGTATACCGACTTGTTAAGACTTTTTCGCAACACATTTTTTTTAACAAATCAATAATATCATACTTAGAATAATATTATACTTGTGCGAAAGTGTTAATTGTTCGGTTTGTTCTTCAATGACACAGCAACGGATCGATGTGATTTTTTGCATGAGTTTAGTTGAGGCCTTGGAAAGTGAAATATTTCTTGATTAATTAATCTCTCGTAAGCTTTTATATATCTTTACAGTATTCTCTTTTGTACCTTTATCGATGTGAAAGATTTGCAAGGTTAGCTATTTATACACATCAATCAAACAAAAAAAAAATTGAATGCGCGCACCATTGCGATTTTATAATAATAAAAAAGTAATGTAGCAACGTAATAATTCATCTTCTGATTGAGTATAATAAACTCTGTGCTAAAGCTTCAACATGTGATTAAACAAGTACCGCAGAGCAGTCCTTTGGTATGGTAAAAACTTTTACCTTTAGTGATCCGAAATAAGTTACAGCACTTTGTTATACTAAATTTACATGCAAATTGAGTTTCCTTTAACCATTTATTTTTGAGCGCCATTTCTGGTTACACTCTAAAAAACTCATGTTTTAGATAGGTTAGTAATGTTTTTACAGGCGTATATACTCGTGCTTTGGGTTTATTTTAAACATATTTGCTTTTTGGTGAATCTAAAAAATTTCAACTCGATTTTACTGCTAGGATTATATAATAATGTACTAGTTGATGCCTGCCGCTTCGCTCACGTGGATTTAATCTTTATTTCCGGGGATTTTCCCGGATAAAAAGCCTATGTCACTCTCCCGGTCCTCAAATATAACCCATGCAAAAAATCACGTCAATCCGTTGCTTTGTTGCGGCGAAATTGAAGGACAAACTAACAAACCAACAACACACTTTCACATTTATAATATTAGTAAGATGTTACTAATATTTGGAGGCACATAATATGTTATTATTTTGTGGAGTACACCTGGTTGTTATTTTTAATTATTGACCTCACTAACAATCAATGGTCAATGGCTTCACTTTCAACCTGAAGAGGAATTAAACTGACTACAATCGAAAATTAAATGTTAAACTCCTTTTTTTGGTAATAATATTAACTAAGTTGAAATTCTAATTTTCTCGTCTCCCATCTAAATAAGCGGAAAGCTTGTCTTAGAAATGGGTGCTCCATAGTGTAACGAGTGTGGATCGAACCTGCAACCTTTGAGTTTTCAGTCTGCACCTTTAACTATTGAGATTTTTTTGTTTTGAGATATGCTAAATCTATGCTATTTTATGCATGTCTATCTTTATATCTACTATTGGTCTATTATCTTCTGTTTTTGACGTCTCTTTATAGAGCTTTCAATTTATGTTATATTCGTTCAAGACTCGTACCAACTCGAGTGCCAGCGTTCACTTTGACAACGTTCAAACTTTCATGAATCAATATTTTCTAAAATTAGGTTGAGGGAAGAGAAGTGACATCCCCCGAAAGTTTAGAATGAACCGGAAAACTTGATAGAATAACTCAAAACTTGGTAGATACGAGTACGTACTTTCTTTAAATACTAGTGTTCCAAATAATGCATATGCAACTAGCATAGGTTCTAGGCAGGTTCTAGGCATTAGTGACACTTTAGTTTTTTTTAATCTATATTTTTTTGGGGTTTTTTATCAGCTGGCAGGCCAACCCCATCGAAACGTATAATAGATACTTAACCTAAGTAATAATAAACTTATCCTACTTGATACTAACTTAACTACGAAGACATGCGACAGTCGCTGATGGAAGACAGTTAAGTTATATGTATAATTTTATGTAAATTATGATATAGGTGCAGACAGTCATACAATTAGGTATCGCCCCGAATATTCAGTTTCACGAAATGCATTAAGCTTGTACTAATGACTTTGAATAGTGTAGATTAGGGAATTTAGATCAAAATAGCGCTCTAGAATATTTAGGTGTTTTGTTTTCTAAATGACAACAAAACATATTTGCCAGCGATAAAATATTTTTCAAAATAATATTTTTATTACAATTGCTTCGTAATTTATTTTTTACTTTTAAGCGTTCTGTTTCTGGGTATATAATTTCCTTTATTATCAAAGGTTCCCACATCTTAATTGTTTTTATTTTTTTGACAGAACTGCTTTGTTATAGACATTTGAAAATAATAAAATCTCTTTTACACGGAACGGAGCGAAAACTTGCGTAAAATTCAATTCTTACCGCATAAAGTTTTATATTAGAATTTTTCTTTGCAAACAACGGCAATTTCAGAATATGTCATTTTTTTTTTCGCAAATCTCCTCTCTCAGATAATTACAAATGAAAAGTTCTATTTTTAATAGAAATAACCTTTACAAATAAGATGTTTCTTCACCTCTGACATTCAACCAATAAATTATTCATCCTTTACTTCTCAAAGGCTGATGCACTTATTTACGTCGGCGTTTCGTTGTATCTTAACGCCCGCGATTTTGTCTGCTTCTTCAATTCACAATCAACAGTTCCTAAATCCCACACATTTTAGGTGTGCAAAACCCCTGCAGCATCAGGATTGAGGAGTTTGGTCCTGGAATTCGACGATGCAGTCTTTACTTGGTACCTACAGTAACTATTCATAATCGACAGTTCCTAAATCACGACAGTTTAGGGAGGCGGTACCCCTACAGCATCAGGTTTGAGGAGTCGAGTCCTGGAATTCAACTATCTAGTTTTTACTTGTAACTTACAATAATTATTCTATACATAATTACTATAATTTAATATTCTATATAGAATTCTTTAGAAGAAATCAATGATGAACAATTTAATCCGTATTAGATGCTCAGGTACGAGTTCACGTCTTGTGGCTTAGTGGCAGAGTCCTTTACCTTTCCACTCAGTTGCAAACAACGAACAATACACTAACTAGTTTCTTGAAGTAGGTAGAAACTTCAGCATTGGCTGCAAATAGTTACGCGAAGTATTTTGGTCTGAAAGTTTTTATTAGTTTGAACCCAATTGACATAGTATAAGTCAAACTTAAAACAAAGTTGGTACAAAGTTTGGGGTAAATTGATATTGACACTTCCGTGTTAGTTTGCTTGAGCCTTATATATGTTACTACTACGGTAAATGCGTGGTAAATGTAATAAATGCGGTAATTATTAATAATTTTCGGTGATTATTAATAATACTCTCATAATTTGGTGAATACGACAAAAACTATGAATTTCATCATTTTTATCGGCAATTATTAATAACTAGCGGACCCGACAGACGTTGTCCTGTCTTAAGTTTTTTTACATCCTCTTTGACGAAATTGGCAGCATGCATTCTGTCAATGTTATGTCAAACGCCATAAGGTTCCATCAAAAAAGTTTGAATTGTAAAAGCGGTTACATTAGAAATAATTTAATATGGTGGTTAATATTTCTTAAATTTTCTAATTTTCCGCGCAATTTTCTTAATTTTTTCTTTCATAAGAACCTTCTCCTAACAATAACAAACACAATAAAAAAAGAATTAGCGAAATCGGTCCAGCCGTTCACGCGTGATGCGATGACCAAGGAAATAGGGATTCATTTTTATATATATACCTAGCGGACCCGACAGACGTTGTCCTGTCTTAAGTTTTTTTACATCCTCTTTGACGAAATTGGCAGCACGCATTCTGTCAATGTTATGTCAAACGCCGTAAGGTTACATCAAAAAAGTTTGATTTGTAAAAGCGGTTACATTAGAAATAATTTAATATGGTGGTTAATATTTCTTAAATTTTCTAATTTTCCGCGCAATTTTCTTAATTTTTTCTTTCATAAGAACCTTCTCCTAACAATAACAAACACAATAAAAAAAGAATTAGCGAAATCGGTCCAGCCGTTCACGCGTGATGCGATTACCAAGGAAATAGGGATTCATTTATATATATATACTAGCGGACGCCCGCGACTTCGTCCGCGTCAATTTCTATTATTATGATCGCGATTAAGAAGTTTTTAAAAGATTTTAAATATGGATAATTTTCCCCGTTTTTGCGACATTTTTCACCGATGCTTCGCTTTTTGTTTGACTGATGTAATGACGTGGAAACTGATGCATTTTATCTCGCGTGCCGAAACTAATACAAAAGAAACGCGAGTTTCGGAACGCGACATTAAACTCCTCCAACTATGTATTCTGTGCTCCAACGCACACACGCACATTGTTTTGATAGATATGATCTTTGACGTTAGGAACACACCTACATTGCTTAGACAACAGTGAGTGCTTGTAATTTAATATGAACTTTATACCATAGCAATAAAGCTCAAATTGACTACGTTTTAGTTTCAAATCATTTGTATGGGAAAAAGAAAAGGGCTATTTTTAGGGTTTTTCAAGCAATAATTCTAATTTTTCTCGCCGTAAAAACCATCCTTGAACTTCAACGAACATTTTAAAAAAAGATTTTGCCAAATTGGTCCAGGCGTTGTTGAGTTATGCGCTTACCAACACATTTTGCGATTCATTTTTTATATAGACTAACGACTGTCTTTAGTAAAAGTAATAAAACATACTACAAGAAACGAACTGAGGACCTCTCTAATCACCGCCCAGCTCCTTCCTCATGCCACCCTTTAACCTAACCAACACTAAGAATTTTGGGGTGTAAGTATTTCTATTATTTAAGTGTAGATAAAAGTGTATAATTAATCACTTTTGTCATCAATGTTGGTAATTATATTAATAATATAATAATAATTTTCAGCTTATTACATTTACCGAAACATATACATTTAATCGAATGCCTAGGATATTAAAATAATGTATTATTAAACAAGGATATACATACACATAGTTCTAAAAAGCCTCGGTCGCGTCGGATATGGAACCCTAAATATGGGTGCATGGGTTATACCTACCCATAACATTTTGATAACAATAATGTGGCAGCTTTGTCAACATTACAACGAGTCACTATAAAGCAATCGCGAGCTATTTGAAATTCAGTTAATAAATGATGGTCTGGCATAATTTGATAGCCATTTATAAATCATATCGGAGCATTTCAACCGTTTCTCCAGACCGCGCTGCCATGAATAAATCCGATTGATCTTCGCTGAGGCTTGCGGTGGCTGGTTGTGGAAAATATCGTAAATACTGCCATACTATATTTACTTCGTGAAAATAATATATGTAGTGTGTATGGTACCACTTAACCCAATGATAATAATATCCATATTGATATTATATACATGCGAAAGTAACTCTGTCTGTATGTCTGCCTATCTGTTACAGTATCTGCCAATGTTCCTAACAATGTAACCATATCAAAATCAGTCCATTCGTTAGGTAGATGTCCGTCTCTCTACTAACCCAATAATTGTTGTGCCCCCATTTAAAAGTATGACCTGTTACTTTTAAAAATCATTGTAAATACGTAACACTTATTGTAAATACGTAACAAATACGTAACACACTGCTCAGACTCAAGACACAGTGAAAACGAGACAGATTTATGTCAGAGCATATTTGTGTCTCGTTTTAACTCTATCTTAAGTCAGAGCTATATCAGAACATGCTCTATAGATCTCAGCATTAGATGATAGCAGGCTAACTTGTAAGGGGTTAAGGGAGTTTTAATCAAACTTAATTCCCAATCGGTTTCTATTTCTACACGCCATCGCACCGGAACGGTAAATCTCTTTGTAGGCCGTTCTTGGACAGTAAAATAGTAATTCTAGCCACGACCACTAAAGTCTCCCACCAGACCAAAAATACTAAATTGAAACCATACGGCGTACTTTAATTATAACAACAGTATTATGAGTGAGATTCGCGTTGTGCCCCTAATATATTTTATAATCCTCGTGTGATACGCTGCTGCTGTTTCCTCGAATTTAATTTCAACATTGCAATCTAGTTTACAGTTGGTGCAGGCCAGGTGGGATTTCACCTGCCAGTGGAAACAGTTTAATTTTTCATTGCTGTAATTTTTTCTTGCTGTAATTTTTCATTGCTGTAATTTTCATTGCTGTAATTTTTAACCCCTGACGGTAAAAGAGGAATTTTATATGTTTGATCCTCGTCTGTTTGATTCAGCCGATAGATACAGGTGGCACAAGACCGAGACATGTGGAAGTGCATATAATAAATCTATGTTAAGCACTGGACATTTATCGGTGAATAAAGAAAAAAGAAGATAAAGAATTTCCGAATTAACCCGCGTCTATCTTATATTCAAACTAGCTTTTGGCCGCAATTTCGTCTCTCGCGCGAACTCTTTTTTTGGGTAAAAAGTGGAATATTCTCGCCAATTCCTCAACTATACCCTTACAAATTAATCACGTCGATCCGTTGCTCTATTTATCACTACAACTAGGGGCTAAGCATCGAATAAATTAAAAAAAATGTAAAATTTTCAATTTCTTTCGAGCATCGAATAAACGCAATATTCGTTTAGATTGAACTCTGAAGTATTCTTGAATTCTTTTGTCCACCTCACTTGAAAATACCCATTTGGGAGCCGTTCGTTCAAATAATCTAAATGTATGTAACTGAAAAGCGAAAAACACATTGTATTGTTACTTTGCTTATTTCGGTCTTCGTGAGCCATATTGCCAGCATTGTATAGAAAATTATACTTGTGTGTTGAACACGGTGTTAAATAAGCAAAGAAACAATACAATGTATTTCTTGCTCATGATGTTTTCCTACAATGTGTAGGAAAAAATCGTGAGAAAATCCTGCATGCCTGACCGTTCTTCGTAATGTTCTCAAAGGTATATGACGTCTACCAATCAATACTTGGCTTGCTGCTTGCTTGGTCCTGGGTAAATGGCCTAAAGCCTTCTCATTCGGTTAAGTTGAATTAACGTATGAACTATTGGTTACTGCCTCTATCCGTGCCCTTAGCACTTACTATAGGGGTATTCACTAAAGTAAAAATCACTTGGAAAGATGTCCAATAAGGGATAATTTGACATAATTGATAACACAGAATCTATAAAATGATAGAGAATGGGGATAGGCATTCGCTCCTATTTTGTACTAGGACGAGTGTCATAACCGTCCTAGTATTTGTTAACTATTCTGTAGTGAGTTTGTTTTCGAAGTGAGTTTGTACTTTACTAAATAGCGCTACTGTACAAGTTTGCTTATTTCGTATTAAATGTTGTTAGATATAGATTTCGAATATAAAAACATTATAACGACACAGAAAACGGACTACGGTAAGATCAATTATTAAAGTCATATATTCAGTAGATAGGTAACTACTACCAATTAATTATTATTGTTACTAACTAACGCTTGGTTGTAGACGTATGGCCTAAAACAAGGCTTTGTCGTTATAGTAAGTATATCGATAATCAAAACCTTCCGCGTTATTGAGTTGCATAAGCTCGTGCTAAGCACGGGTACTTACATCGAGCGATAGTTACCCAACTTGAACTGTGTAGCTCAAATAAGTGAGCAGCTTAGAGATCCCATCCGTTTATATCCGTTCGGTGCGAGAAAATAGAACACAATAGGATATTATTGATTTCAAGCTTAGGTTTTAGTTTGTATACTATTTTGTACGTTTATTTTTTAAATTTTAATCCAAAACACAAATACTATTCCGAGCAGGATTATTTACAACAGAAGTCACAAATCTTAAAATAAACCAATTGCTTTTAAACCTATATTAACCTGCATATTTCTGCAAAGAATTTGCGGGCGTGCGTCACCAAAAGCTAACTAACTCCTGCCCGCGAGTCTCACGACGTCGGGTTATGAAGACTCGACCTTCTTGTGAGGTCCACTCTTCCACTAGTCAACGACTATGTTTCAGATACATAGGTAAGCCATTACTGACAATAAGCACTGTTCGAAAACTTTGGTTTTTAGGCACTGAGGGAAAAGAAAAGCTCTCTCGAAGCTTCCCAAACGCTGTCCAGCCGAGTTTGATTGACGGCGGTTGACATTATCTGTCTCATTTACACTGACTCTTAAACTTTATTTTTCGATAATACAATGAATTTCAGTCAGCAAATAAAATTCAATATTCCAATTGGGATCAACTGAGATTTATAAATGAAATTGGTCCATTTCGTTCAATTCTCGGGTTCGTTATGTCATGAATAAATCCAATTGATCTTGGAGCAGCTTACAACACAGGCGGGGCGGAGACGTGGCGTTACGGAAAAAGGTATATATGGGCAAAACTTGCTAGTTACTTCTTGTATTGAGTTCTAGTGAGCTATAGATTCATAGGTCCAAAGATTACTTAAACCAAAAAACTCACTATGTTCCTTTATATAACAGTATAATGTGACGGTATTAAAAAGGTAAAGATAAAAACGTTCCATTAAGTTAATAATAATTTAACATACAATTCACACTTCAGCGAATTTGTACCTCCTCCTCCATCCTCCTCCAAAATAACGTCGTCACGTTGACATGAACATGTGCCTGCGAGTGAAATCGCTAAGCCCCCGAGAAATATGAGATACAAAGCAAAACATATGAGCACCTATTGTATTGTATAGTGTAGTGATTCATTATGTTCTTGAGAAGAGCTTTCAACTTCACACGTTCAATGTACCTATTCCACTAGAGTCTGTTTCTATTTTCACCTCTTAAAACTAGTTACTTTCCAAACTGAGCTTAAGTCAATCACAAGCTTCTCTAAACAAAAGTATTTAAATGTAGGTCCCGTTTCCATACAAACTTGAAGTGAAACACGCATAGCTGATTCCAAACTGCCCTCTTTATTTTATTATTAAAATACCTACATACATTATAATATTTTAACACATACACCACATCTCCCTTCTTATAAAAATTCAAACAATATGGCAACCAAAACAAAACTAATTAACTCAGACCAATATCAAGAATTATATTATAAGAATATAGGTTATTAACAAATACAATTATAGTTACATAGTTGACTCTATTAATGTAGTTACAAATGCTAGACGACACACTTTACCCTTTTTTTTTTTTTTTAAAAACTTGAATCAGTGATCTATTTAACCAATTATATGTTTTCATCATCTACATTTTTATTTTGCAAATTAGCCAATAGTTTTGCCCTCCTTCTTGTTGTAATACCACCAGAGTCGGTAACAAGTGGATTTGTCGGAGAACCAGTTTTGTTCTTTTGTAGTTCTTTATTGTCAGGTGATACAAGTCTCTCGTGAATATTGGACGTTGGTGCTTTGACATTGTCGCTACAGGTACTAGTACTAGGCTGATTTGTGCGAGCAATGAGGTGACGACGCGTGCGGCGACACAAACGGCCGTGCTGATCTCGCACAAAGTAGGAGCGCGGTTCCGGGGCCCGGGCCACCACCGACACCGGCTTGCGACTTTCGCCGTCCGCAAGAATCACTTTTTCTCCAGCTGACAAGTCCCTAAGTGGAGTCGCATGTTTATCAAAGTCTTGTTTTATCTCCTTTTGACGCCTCAACACGGCACTATAGTTAGCATCGTTATCTACCCTTTCTCTCAATAACTTAGGATTAATTGGTAATTTAGTGTTAAGACGTCTCCCCATAAGAATCTGTGCCGGAGAGTCCATCCCATCTCGCGACGTCGTTCTATAATTAAGCAAACTAACGTAAAAGTCTTGGCCAGAATCGATACACTTTTTGAGCAATTTTTTTATGGTTTGCACTGTACGCTCGCTTTTCCCATTCGATTGTGGGTAACGGGGCGAAGACGTCACGTGACGCACTTCCCACTCAGACATAAATTTTTTAAACTCGCGTGAACAATACGCACTCGCATTATCCGTTATGAGCTCTAAAGGAATTCCATGTCTTGCAAATTGTTCTTTCAAAAACTTTATTACCGAAGTACTGTTCAAATTTTTAATCGTTCCCACTTCTACGTAATTCGAAAAATAATCGATTAAAATAATGTAATATTTCTTTTTATATTCAAATATGTCCGAACCTAATTTTTGCCACGGAATATTGGGCACGTAATGTTGGTGCAAGGGCATGGGTCGCGGAGCCGGCGCGTGCAGCGCGCACGCCTCGCAGCCCCGCACGGCTCGCTCGACGTCGCGCGACATGCCCGGCCAGAACATGACATCGCGAGCCCGCCGCTTGCAGCGATCTATACCTAAATGTCCTTCGTGCACTCTCTCTAACATTAACTTGCGTAAACTTTGCGGTATATACAACACGTCGCTTTTAAAAATCAACCCATTTGCGTATTGTAATAGATTTCTATATTGCCAAAATAAGCGTAGATTCTCATTCACATTCTTTTTGTGTCTCGGCCAACCGTTAATTATGTACGAAATTAATAATTCGCATTGAGCGTCGCCAGCAGTATGTTTTTTAACGAGTTCTAACTTTTCGTCACTAAAACGTACATTCTCAATTAAGAAACACGTCTGAGATTCTACTTCGGCGCTTACACGATCGTTCATTAATTCCGGTAACGCGGCTCGCGACAAGGTATCCGCTATGTACATGTACTTGCCGGGCGTATACACGACTTTTAAATCGTACCCCTGTATACGCATCATCATGCGTTGCAAGCGAATGGGAACCGACGCTAGGGGCTTACCGCACAGAGCTTGCAAGGGTTTGTGATCCGACTGCACCGTTATATCACGCCTGCCAAACAAATACTGTCGGAACCTCTCGACGGCAAACACGATCGCGAGCATTTCCTTTTCTATCTGAGCGTAGCGCGTTTGCGTGTCGGTGAGTGTGAGCGACGCGAACTCGACCGGGCGGCCCGCCTGCAGCAGCACCGCGCCCAGCGCGTGCGCGCTCGCGTCCACCGACACCACCACCGGCAGCTCCGTCGAGTACAACGCTAACACCGGCGCCGATGATAACTTTTTCTTTAAGGTGTCTACTGCTTCTGAGTGTTTAGAGTACCATGCCCACTCGGAATCCTTTTTTAACAAACCTCTCAGTACCGCAACGGAATCTGAATAATTCGGAATGAATTTAGCTAAATAATTCACCATCCCGAGAAACCTTTCTAAAGCTTTCCTATCGGTAGGATAAGGCATATCCAATATAGCTTTTACTTTACTATCATCGGGCTGCATACCATTGCTATTAAATTTATGACCTAAAAATACTATCTCCTGCACACAAAATTTACATTTGTCAAAGTTATATTTTATACCGATATCTTTTGACCTTTGCAGCAAGCACTCGAGTCTCCGGTCGTGTTCTTCTTTCGTACGCCCCCACACAATAATATCATCAATAAAAGAGTCGGTTCCTTCTAAGCCCTCTAAATGTTGTTTTATTTTCGCGTGAAAGACTTCCGATGCACAATTAATACCAAACGGTAAACGTAGAAATTGGTACCTACCGAACGGGGTTCCGAAAGTACAAAGATCAGCGCTCGCATCATCCATTTCTATCATCCAGAAAGAAGATCTCGCATCTAAAACACTGAAATATTTTGCATCGCGCAACCTAACGGCTAACTCGGTTACCGTCGGTAAGCTATAATGTGCGCGTCGAATGGCGCGGTTCAAAGGTCGCGGGTCCAAGCACAATCGAATTTCACCATTCTTTTTAGCAACTACAACAATAGCGTTTACCCAGTCTGTAGGGTGAGACACTTTTCTGATCACACCCATTTCTTCCATTCTACATAATTCGGAATACAGTTTATCACGTAACCCGAGCGGAATTTTACGCGGAGGACATATAACCGGTTCAACGCTATTATTTAAAGAAATAGAATATTTACCAGGCAATTTTCCTAAACCACTAAATAAATCTGAGTACCTACTTTGGTATTTAGAAAACTCGACAGCATTTACTCTGTTTATGAGTCCTAAAGTTGTACAACCCTTTAAACCAAGTATATTTTGACAATTTAAATCGGCAACTACAAATGCCAAATTGTAAAGTTTATTTTCGTGTGACAATGTCAAATCACCAGCACCCAGTATAGGAATCTCATTGCCTGTGAAAGATTGTACGCGCTTAGTGAATGGCTTAAGCATTCCCAATGAAAACCCTAGTCTTATAAAATCGCTTTTAGACATTATATTTAACATAGAACCTGTATCCAATTTTATCTTAATTTGCTTACCATTACAAATAAAGGTTTCAAACCATTCCTTACACGATTTATGATTCTTAACCTCACATATAATCATATTCACATAAAACATTTCATCATCAGAGCTGTCAACACTCACGTTTAGCACTTTACGACTTGAACACTTTTTTGACTTGGCAAAATGGCCTCTCTGATCACAAACAAAACAAATAGCACTTTGCGCAGGGCAGTTCATATCTCCTGCGCATCGAGGATTCCCACAAGAGACACAGGGAGGCGATCTGGCAGCGTACCGCGCGCCCCGAGCCGCGCGCGCGCCTCGGTGCCGCCGCCGGCCGCCGCCTCTGCCTCGCGACCCGCTCTCACCGCCTCGACTAGATTCCTTCCAAATCGCGTCCACTGAAGCCTCGGCTGCGGACGCCTCGATGAGTCGACTCTCCTCCTTTGACATTTCGGCAGCCTCACATATTTGCACGGCCTTAGCCAAAGTCAAATCTTCCGTACGCAGCAGCCGATCGCGTACCGTATTGCTGCTTATACCGCAGACAATACGGTCGCGTATCAAGCTGTCCGTCAGCTGAGCGAACTCACAATACTGACTAAGAACCCTCAGCGCGGTCACGTACTGATCAATCGTTTCCGACGAATCCTGGTATCGCGTGAAGAATTTGAATCTCGCTAGGGTTACGTTCGGTTTCGTCCCGAAATGCTCATCGAACTTTTTTAACAGACACTCGATATCATCTTCACTTTCGCCTTTGCCGTACGTAAACGTAGTAAACACGTCGTATCCAGCTGGGCCTATGAGATTGATCAGCAGGCTGGCCTGAACGTCAGCAGGCTCCTTCGCCACTCCGGATGCCTTCAGGAATACGTGAAACTGTTTGCGCCACGTACGCCACGCGTCAGCTCGCGAGGCCGGGCCGCCTTCCACAACCAATTCCGTCGGAGGACGTGCGTGTTCCATACCGCGATTCATATATTTGATACTTCTAACAAATAATCACGTAGATTTTAACTAATTCACGGACTTATATCACAATTAAAATAAGACCGCTGCCACCATGAAGTGAAACACGCATAGCTGATTCCAAACTGCCCTCTTTATTTTATTATTAAAATACCTACATACATTATAATATTTTAACACATACACCACAAAACTTAGTTTTTATTAAGTTTTAATTAAAATACTACGTGTCGGATTCATTTCAAGCTTTGCAAATAATGTTTTGTTCAATATATTGTATATTGAAAGGCAAAATAGAAAAGAAAACCAAGGAATTTTCAACAAACATTATATGTAAATCCATCTACGTAACTGTGGTTTGTTTAGTGATTCTCCAATCAAAAAGATTTTTTACGTTTATCTCCATAAACGTAAAATTTTAAGAGTTCCTCGATTTCTCCAGGATCCCATCATCAGATGGGCATGATGACAATGGGACCTCTTGAGAAGTATACCCTTTCAAACAAAAGAAGACTTTTCCAAATCGGTCCAGGCATAGTCCAGTAATCGGGGAACATACATAAAAAAAAATATAAAAAAAAGATTCCGATGAATTAAGAACTTTCTACTTTTTCCGAAGTTGGTTAAGAAACAATAAACATACTCGTCGTCGTAATTCGTCTTAACCTATTCCCGGTAAATTAGTGTGTACTGATCTTCTCTCTGAATCAGAACGGCTAAGACGCACGGTACGGAGTACCCCACGCTATTCAAATGTGAATTGGTAAACTGAACATTATGGAGAACTCTCAGACTTGCAGGTTTCCTCACGATATTTTCCAACGCCGCCCGTTACGCCGCTATAGCAAGTGATTTTAAATTGCTTCAAACGCATATGAATTTGAAAGGTTAGAGATGTGCTTGAGATTCGAACCCAACAGGAAGCTGATGTTTTAACCACTAGAGTATCACCGGTAGTCGTTTAGAACCTTCCCACGCAATTAATTAATATTCCACCATAGACTGCAGTGCGAACGAAGCAGTTAATTCCCAAGAGCTCTTGGTATAGCTTGTTATTTTTAATTTTCTATTTTGCTAATAGGTAACTAAAACAGATTTTCTAATTAAAATTCTTCTGGAATAATCCCCGTCTACCTTCAACAAAGGTAATGCGAGTCTTTCGCACCACCATACATACGAGTATCAGACGATTTTATTGATCAAAGTACTACCCACAACCCTATCACAGGGCAATAAACTGCAAATGAATTTTTAATAATAATGTCCTCTAGACTACAGTTATAGTTAGCGACGAAAGAGACGCAAGTTCTTTCTTCTCGACGTCCACTGATTTTCTCCTAAGGTATCAGTTTTTACCTAATTTACACAATATTTTAGCCTCGTACCTTGCACGTTAGTAAAGGTGGCCACCAACTCTTGCAATATTAATTTGTGAACTGATTTGCATTATAAAAGGAATTCCTCATGCACATATTAAACAGCTCAAACTCGATTTATGCTCAAAATTTCAACCATCACGCGTAGGTGATTAATTAAGATACTGTAAAGTTTTATGATGTCTAAGCCGCGGTATAGCAATCGCTAATGAGGCTTCCAACAGAGGCGAATATTTAACGAACTCTTGTTCTTCCTTGGAAAATGTTTTAGAAGTTTTGCCACTTAATAATAATTCTTGAACGCTCTTACTTTAAGTATAATCTATAGGGCGATTTTGTAAAAACTGCATCACTTTATTGCTACAATCTCAATTGTGCTGAGTGGCTGATGAATTTATCGCGCTTTTTCTGCATCAATTTATTTTAGCCAATATCGAGTGAGTATCGGGCTATCGGCCAATCAGAGGCGATCGTCACAAAAATCATTTTCAGCCTGTAATCTTCTATGAAAAATAAATGTTCTCACGAAAGAAAATTAGTGGCTAAGATGTCGGCTTTCTTTTTGGGGGTATGGATTTCGAATACTAGCCCTTACTTTCAGAGTTTTTTTTTATTTATTTCATAAAGAATATCAGCCAAGCTGAACTTGACTTATATTCTTCTCTCCCCTCTAAATAAGCGAAAACCTTGTGTTAGGAGTGGTTACGACCACAGTACATATGACATACGGGTGGGGCTCGAACTTGCAACCTCTCAATTTTCAGTCCGCACCTTTAACTGTTGGGCTATGGAGTTATGTGCTTTTTAAACAATAAAATATCACTTTGTTTTAACGCTGAAGGAAAACATCGTGAGGAGACCTGCATCCTTGAGAGTTCTTCATAATGATGTCTAAGGTTTGTGAAGACTAACGATCCGCAATTGCGTAGCATGGTGGATACGGTCTTAACCTAGTATAGCCCAGTATTAGGACAGCGAATGAGTTACGAATTTATTTATTAAGATAGTATACGATGAAGTATATTTTCATTACATTTAATTTTTTAAGTTGAGTATGTTTTCATCATAAATATAAAAAGTTCTTAAATAGAGAATATTTTAGGAAGATTTATGGTAAGAATAAAGCCAGCACGTAAAGTGACTGAAGGTGAAATAGGTAATTATGACACAGTAAAGTTTTATACGTCGTCTGAGCTGCAATATAAGAAGTGGTAATGAGCCTCCCTGCTGCGGTGAATATTTAACGATCTTGGTGTACATACCCAGGAAAATGTTTTAGGAGCTTTTTATTTCTTAACTAGCTGATTCCCGCGACTTCGTCCGCGTCATAGATAAAAAGAAAATACATCTATAGGTCTTTCTATATTCTTTGTCCGCGTGGAAAAAGTTTAGAGTGATTTGCTTGATATTATCTCCAATAATATTTAGTAGATCTACACCAAAAAATTTGTTACAGTACACAATTTATAATAAAGAAAAAACTAACAAATTCAATTTAGATTTGACGAAGTTATGAAGCAAAATCAACAAATATTTTCATCCCCTATCCCGGATGAACCTTATTGTTTATCAGGATAAAAGTATCCTATATATATTGATTGGGAGTATCAGCTACCACTATATCAAATTTCATTCAAATCAGTTTAGTAGTTTTCGCGTAATGCGCGCACAGACAGACAGACAGACAAAAAATTACAAAAAAAATTGTGTTGAGTCGATTTCAGTTGATACAGAAGAATAATAAAGTTTAAGAGTCACAAAAAAAAAGATACCAGCCGAATTGATAACCTCCTCCTTTTTGGAAGTCGGTTAAAAATAGACTGACCCTATATGTAAATAGACTGTTGAAATCAAATTTCAATATTCAATACGGAATAGAGATGCCTTCATTTATAAAGTTGCAACATCGAATATCAACGTCAAAACGTCTATTGATATAAAATGATGTGGCTTTAGTTGTTTTAATACGTACGTATTCAAAGGGCTTTAGGAAGAGCTTTGATACCGTATATATATTATCATCATATATTCTGTCGCGCGTTGATATTGAAAAGCGCTCTCTAGCGATTCCAGCCATATGTACATAATAATATGGCAGTGTATTTCTAAAACAAGAAAACTACTAACGAGTATATACTTTACAATCAATATTAACTAGATGATGCCCGCGATTTCGTCCGCGAGCATCATCTAGTTAATATTTTCTCTAGCTGCTCTTGGTATAATAAATCTTTAATTTTCCGGAATAAAAGGTAGCCTATATTGTGTTGATCTATTCCAAATTCGTTATAGCGTGAAGGAATAACAAATATCCATCCATCCATTCTCATAAACTTTCACATTTATATATGTTGTTAAAGCTACAATAAAACTAACACTAAAGCAACATTATGATAGTGATGTAAGCATATTATTAGGTATACTATCGTCTTACACAATTTTAGGGTGGCCTGAAAAACCTCGTATGTGTTAATATAAGAGATTCACAAGCCAAACATACGTGATCATAGATGTTTGGAATAGATGTTACATAGGTATAAGTGCGAAATATTCCTCAAAGATAATGTTGATTAAACACGAGACACGCGATAGATTTCTACACGACATTCCACACCCCTAATTGGCTTTTACTAAAGCTACACACACAATTGCCAAAAGTTCCTTATCAAACATTTTTATCTATCATTCCTTTTGTTGTAGAGTCAATTTCACAATTAATGGAAAATGTATTCAGAAATAAAAAACGTTAAGCTAATGCATTGCTTGAATGTAGTAATGAGACTATAAAGTATAAAAGCAATCGCGTTCATTTGAGAAACGTATTTTGAACCGGAATTTTGTGACGATAGGGCAAAATGAAATTTATACTTGCAAAACTAAATGTTTTACTACAGCGACTGAAATATACCTGCGAAAATCTTTCAGTGCATGGTCCAAGTTTTTTGGCTCGCAGAGACGTTCATTTTGTGTACAGGATATTTTATTTTTTAATCTATGTACAAGTTTGGATTGCAGCAGTTGCCTCAATATACAAATACATTTCGACGTACCAAGAAGATACGATACGCTTTACAACCCAGACGGATTATCTCGACTGGAACACCACTGTCCCCTCGGTGAGCGTGTGTGAGATTGCCAATTTCGACAAAATATTACTGGGATTGCAGAAATTAGGCGTAAAGAACAGCGGAACAATCCTCCAAGCGAAGGAGATCGCTTTTTACAGAGGAGAATGTCTAAGTTGCTCTATTCTACAAAACTTTACCATTCACGATTACGCAAATTATAGTACTTCGTTCCGATCTGAGTGCAAAGATCTGTTTACTAGCTGCTCTTGGGATGGCAAGCCTATGAACTGTTGCCAGCATTTCAAACCTGTTCAAACTGAATATGGTCGTTGTTATTCCATGAATAATAACCAAATTGGGGGAATTCGATCACCGTATAATGTTGCATCGTCGAATATCCGTAAACTAGGCACGCTTCAGCTTGAACTAGCATACGATATCGAGGCGTTTCTCCATTCACCCGAGGACGTCCCATATTGGAATATGGAACTGGATCGAAGAGTATCAGTCTTACATGACACAGAGGCTTCCATATTATTCTCTATAATGGATATATTAAATGAGCCCGAACTTTCTCTCATTCCTCCGGACGTTCGTCAATGCAGGTTTCCTGATGAATCCCCCGATAATTTCAAAAGTTATCGTCACTACAGTTACTCAGTGTGCATCATTCATTGTCGTATTGAAGCGCAGCTGGAGTTTTGCAACTGCACCTCCCATTTAGCGCCGATCGAATACAAAGACAGGTATTGTGACTTACGAGGATTGCAATGCTTAACAAAGCACTTCGCGACATTGAAAAAACTCAAAGTGCCCGGTGTGAATGAAACTGGTTTAAATTGCGATTGTCTGTCATCTTGCGTGGAGCCAGAATACAATACGGTATCGAAGAAAGTGGTTGATAGTGGGAGTGATTTGAAAACCAGAACCGTCAAATTCATTTTAAGCAACAGACCCTATGAGAGAGTGACTCGACAAGTAGCTCGTTCTGGACTGGATTTGATGGTCGCCATGGGAAACTGTTTTGGTCTTGGTTTTGGTGGTTCTTTACTTTCTATTGTAGAAGTGTTTTACTATCTTTGTTTTAAACAGTGGAAATACACAAACAATAAGTAAAATAATGAATCGTATATCTTCGTAAAATGTAAAGTTAAATGCTTTATAAAATTAAAGAAAACGTTTTGAAATGTCTTTAGGAAGCCGCAATATCGTTTTATTTTCTTAACAAAATAAAGCATTAAATGAAATTTTCTTTTTTTTTAAAATCGAATTTTAACGAAGCGGCTCGAAAAAACATTGGAGTTCGTAGGTAGCTTCAGTGATTTTTCCAGTCGGCTATGCTCACATAAAAATCAAATAGGAGGTAAAAAAGTTTCGGTAACATTTTCCTTGCCGTAGACGTAAATAAAAGAGATGACGACATCCATCCTAAATAAATAAAACTCAAAATTCTGCGATCAAACTGTAATGGCATACAACGATGACACTTAAATATTAACTACAAGCTCATGCCCGAGACTTCGTTGATTTTCGCATTTATATATTTTTTTTATTTAGTTATTTAGTAGGATAAGTTGGACTAGCTTTTGGCCTGCGACTTTGCGGTTATGTTTAAAAGTACCGCTGGAACCTTTTGTTTAATCCGAGATTAAAAGTAACCTATATGTACTCACTCTTCAGGTCATCTATACCTGTTTAAAAAATTACTCCGTTTGACCGTTGCTGCGTGACCGAAGGGCAAACTAACAAACCAATAATACACAGATAGCTTTTAGCATTTTTAATATTATAGGGGAAGTATGATTATTGTTCCAAAACTTATTTTAAATTGATAAAAACAAACTTTTGTTCCAGTTGCCGACTTCACGACCCAGCTGTCACAGTTGTACGAGCGGCACTCTTCGGAACTGCAAATCCTCGTGGCGACATTTCGGAAGCGGAATAGCGAACTTCGAAAAGAAAGGTAGACGTACTTATCTTACAAACAATGCCAGCAGAATTTCGCTTACGTTTACCAACTTAGACCATCCAGTTTTTTATTTATTTATTTTTTAACCAACTTCAAACGGGAGGTTCTCAATTCGTAGGACTCTTTTTTTATGTATATTCCTTGATTACTCAAAGACGCCTGAACCGATTTGGAAAATTCTTCTTTTGTTTGAAAGTGACTGAGAATCGCAAAAAGGCCATAAAAACTCTGCACGCTGCCACTTATAATAGCCAGTCTGCTCTCTCAAAGAAAAAACTTCCTGTAAATGACAATCCTCGTTGTTAGAGGTAAATCTCGCGGCAAATGCAATCCTACAATCGTTAGCTGAATCGACTGGAGTTGTAACTCTTTTCCTTTTTTACGGTTAAGTGCTGATTTCACCAACGTCGACTGACGTTTAACTAAGGAATATTTGGGTGTTCTGACAGTTTTTTGCCAAAATGTCAAATTTATTCCACGGTTAAAAATTACTCAACGTTGCTGAAATCGGCACAGTGAAGTTTTTTATTCTCGCCTGATTTCAAGTAACGATGCAGTGATGGTAGCGGGCTAACTTGGAAGGAGGTATGATTTAAATAATAAAACCCATACCCATAATTGGTTTCTACACGCCATCACGCCGGTACACTAACGCGGCAACTAGTCACGACCAAAGCCAGACATTTATGGACATTTACATTTTTCATATACATCCTGTATAACCGGTAAAACGTCACGATCCCATTGAGACGTTGTAGAGGAGGTCAAGTGCTATCAAATGACCCATGCATACACCTATGTACTACATACAGTTACTATACAAAAGGCACTTTTAAAATGAACTATGAAAATTATGAAGTTTTATATACTTCACATACTTTTCATAGTTCACGTACAGCGGTGAGAAAAAAGTTAACGTTATTGTATTATGTGCTATTTTTTTCTGTTCTGTTGTGTAGTGAACTCATTTTTCAACAAACAATCAGAGAGTTTTGTTTTCATATTTCCTCGCTGTTTCGTAGAATTCAAGGTGTAGGTACTCGTACCTATATAAGATTACGTAGTATATAATCATCGCACACAAGCAATTATATTATTACTGTTATTAGTTTGAAACAATTATAATTGGTAAAACAATAATATTACTCGGGCTTACCAGTTTCCAATTACCTTTCGCTGTTTTTCTAAAATTTTAATTCTTTTCTTATTAATGGAGCCGCAATGGTTCATAACTGTTCCTTTTTTTATTCCAGAGGTACTTTTTACTGGGGACCATCAAGGTTTATTCGGTACTTCACTAGGTACTTCATGACTTCTTAATACACTGTATGTTTATATTCCACACTTACGATATTTGGACTGGTGTGGGGTCGTACTTGTCATGCATAAAGGATGAGGTCGCGGCCTAAATTCGTGAATAGTCGCAGTGCAGACCAGTTTTGACGGCGATTCCTTTTGCTTGAACCAAAATTATTACTTCAAACAATTGAATAAAGTTCAAACTGAATTGGAAGTTCATCGTTTTATCATAAAACCCTAAAAAAAATTGATACGATATTTTATCACAGTTTCGAGAGCTTTGGAGGGTAGCGGGCATTTTTCAATTAACATTTTTTCTTTAACGTATCATGCGCCACTACTGAAAGGCAATCTATATTAAAGAAGAGTTAAAGTTTAATTGCTCAATGACCTCAGCAGGGTTTCTCAACAGGTGGGCCTTAAAATGAACATGAGCAAGACGAAGATCATGTCCAATGCTCATGCTTCGCTCCACCCAGTAATTGTTGAGAACTCTGCACTCGAAATTGTAGACGAGTATATATACCTGGGACACACAGTCCAGCTAGGTAGGTCCAATTTCGAGAAAGAGATCAACCGCCGAATCCAACTCGGCTGGGCAGCATTCGGGAAGCTCAGAGATGTCTTCTCGTCCAAAATTCCTCAGTGCCTGAAGACTAAAGTCTTCGAACAGTGCGTGTTGCCAGTGATGACCTATGGATCCGAAACATGGTCGCTAACTATGGGCCTCATAAGAAGGCTCAGGATCACTCAGCGGGCGATGGAGAGAGCTATGCTCGGAGTATCCCTGCGAGATCAAATCAGAAATGAGGAGATCCGTAGGAGAACCAAAGTCACCGACATAGCTCAGCGAGTCGCGAAACTGAAGTGGAAATGGGCGGGGCACATAGTTCGAAGAGCTGATGGTCGTTGGGGTCCCAAGGTGCTGGAGTGGCGACCCCGCATCGGGAAGCGCAGTGTTGGCAGACCCCCCACTAGGTGGACCGACGACATCAAACGAGTCGCAGGGAGTCGCTGGATTCAGGCGGCGCAAGACCGAGGTCTGTGGAGGTCCATGCAAGAGACTTATGTCCAGCAGTGGACGTCCATAAGTTGATGATGATGATGATGATGAAAGTTTAATTAAATAAAAAATCTCTTCAATTCAGACCATTTTATTGAAGTACCTACCTATTTTTGGCATTTTCCCGCACCTATCGCAAATTTAAATTAAATATTGAATTTAAAAATCAAAAACCCGACTGGGTAAATAAAATCTGAAAAGAGAAAAACAAGTCCACTGCATGGAGCAGTAATCTAGAATTCTGTTAAAATATTGACTTAACAGTCGGGGCCCATTATTGGGAAGATTTCAACCGATCTAGATTTTTAATGATAAAATTGAAGTCAAAGCAATCATCAAACGTAAGAATCATCAAAATCGGCACACGCGTTTAAAAAAACTTTTTTTAGACAATCCCACAACTGTTTAATCCACGATGACTGGTCCCACTCTTTGTCCCAAATAAGCAAAAAGCTTGTGCTAGGAGTGGGTACGACAATAGCGCAAGGGATGGGGCTCGAATTTTCAGTGTTAAGTCTGCACCTTTAACTGTTGGACTATTGAGGCTTCATATATCAGTAACCCTCACGAAATAATCTTCGTGGATTGAAGTATCAACGAGTATACCTTGCGCAGGCGACTTGATATATATCTTTATTTCAGTAACAGTCCTTGACCGATCTAGCGCTTAGATGAGCAAATAAGATACGGAAGAGGCCTAGAGATGTCACTAAAGAACCTAAACAGCTGCCGCACGCTCGTTACACTTCTCAGTGTGTCCCTTGGTCGTGATCTTGACGAAATGCCGCCAAAAATAAACCACGCAGCTACTAAATTTTACGATGCGTCTTTATAAACATATTAAAACCCTGAGATCAGTTTTTAACTTCAAAAAAAAAAAAGGTTATGAGTTCGACACGTATGTATGTATTTAATACTAGTTGATTCCCGCGACTTCGTCCGCGTGGATTAAGGTTTTTTTATTCCCGCGGGAACTCTCCTATTTTCCGAGATAAGCCTATGTCCTATTTTAGACTATAATCTATCTCTGTGCCAAATTTCAGCCAAATCGATTCAGTCGTTGCGGCGTGATTGAGTAATAAACATACAAACTTTCGCATTTATAATATTAATAGGATAGGAAGGATAAATAAATAGGAAAATAGGATTATTGGAACGGCAAATTCTAAATATATAAAAGGAAGAGGTGACTGACTGGCTGATTGATTGACTAACTGATCAACGCACAGGTTAAACCACTGGACGGATCGGACTGAAAGATTTTGATTCACCCGATTTTGATTTTCTTTTCTGTCTAGTATTGGGTACTTTTGCAATGGATTTTAAACTGACAATTTATTAGACAATTAGAGAAAAATTAACGACGTTATATAAAACAAAATAAAGATAACAATGAAAAAAAAAAACGTAAAAATCCTATTATCCTACTTCCTACTTAATATTATAAATGTGAAAGTGTGGATGTTTGGATGTTTGTTACTCAATCACGTCGCAACGACTGAACCGATTTGGCTGAAATTTGGCACAGCGATAGATTATAGTCTGGAATAGCACATAGGCTACTTTTTATACCCGGAAAATTAAAGAGTTCCCGCGGGAATAAAAACCCTCAATCCACGCGAACGAAGTCGCGGGCATCAGCTAGTATTCAAATAAAAATTACGTTAGTTTTTGTTTTGAAGTAGGTACTTATAGTACCTACTTCAAAACAAAAACTTATGAATGAATTAAATAGAGCTTTCATTCATTGCAGACAGCCCGATTGAGAACCCGTAACCTAATTGCTTATTGAATGTGAATTGGATCATCAAAGAAAACTCATCCAATTATTAACATCTTTGAAGCCAATTCCATAATTTAGCATTTCCGACCTCAATAATACGAGCACTTTTGCGATACGGCCAAAGCACACACGATACTGTTAGCATCAACGACTAACGATCTTGCAATTGCATCGATGCTTCAGCGAATTGAAGCGAGAAATTGCAATCGTATTTGCCGCATACTCCACTGCATCCGATACTATACAACGTGTATTAAAACTCCGAAATAATACTGAAGGAGGTCAATGTGCTCATGAAACTGAACAACTTTCCCCAAGGAACCTATAAGTTTTTAGGTACAAGCTCAAATTATTTAAACGACCTTTGTTCAAACATGTTTCAATATTCAGCCGTGTAATTAAAATAGAGGTAAGAATTCAATCGCAGCAGCTACCGAAAAGCAATTTTATGGTCGCATGCCGATACTAAAAGCATCGTGTTTGTGGCGGCCTTTACAAGCAGATTGGCATCAGACCAAAAGAAACTAAATTAGTGCCGAACTCTAATGTAGAGTTAAATAGGTAGGTGACAATAGACGGTGTTGTTTGTAGAAACGCAAACCGCAATGATATTATAGTTTCGTTACAGACTAAATAGTTCAGAACGGATTTAGCTCTGTCTGCTATTGAAATAGCACATTGGTCAAGAAGTTTTATTTCGACTGCCTGATAGATATCAATTCAAATTTTTATTATTGTCAGGAATATGGGACTGTTTCCAAAGTTTGTATTTTCGTTTTGTTTGCCCTGTGTCCGTAACTTTTCAGTTCGCAAATTGCACTTTCGAGGTGACAATAATGTAACAGACGAACTTTTTTACGAAAGTCAAAATAAGCACAATAGCTGTTATCGACATGCATCCGGGGCTCATCTTTACTGTATGGATAATTTTGCATCGCTCAAGATATTATTGACCTCACATTCCAATATAAAAAATGGCCCTGTCATCTTATAACATTACTTTTATCTGTTCGTTTGCTTGCTAAAAAAAGCTATGCAATAGTTTTTAAGCTATCGCGGGCCAGCGTGGAGACCGAATCCAGAAATTCCGTAACGAAAATAACCTGACACGGGACTCCTCTACGGTGAGCCACTAGATGGCGCTTTTTTTATCAACGCCATCTAGCGGTGCCGCGGTAAAGCTATGCAATAGCTTTACCGCGGCACCCCTCAGTCCCCGAGTCCCCGAGGGCCACACGTTTTTTTTCTTATTTTCGAGTTGAAAAACTAAAAAACAAACGGCAACTCTTTTAAAATATATCTTTAGTGACGAGACTAACAAGATTAAGGCTATTGCCGTATAATCCATTCAAATCAGCCTACGTATTTTGTCTCAAAGGTGACGCTAATGAAGATAGTGACTGATTAGCACTCTTTTAGGTCGCCCAGTAAAGTAAAAATCAAAATCAAGTAAAATAACGTAATAAAAACAAATAATATTATAATTTACACGCAATAGTTTACCTAATTAGGACGGGTGGGTGCGTGTTCATTATCAAAAGCCGTTAATGAATTTTAACCCAAGCGAAAGCTCACTGTATGAAACATTGTAAACATACGAAACATTTAAATGACGGACTAAAATCCAACGTTTATAGCTGGAGAGTTGGTGGAAATTCTTGAAGAGGGACTTGGTAACAAATGTAAGTAAAATCACACAAATCAAATTTAAATAAACACAAATCAGCGGTGTTTATCTCCGGATGTAGTTATATTGCATTGTAAAATATTTCTATTTTCACGTTATTTATTACAAACGCAAACTGGAAGGTACAGAATATTATGTACATATGTCAAATTAAATTTATGTTCATAAAACTCGTTTATGTTCCATCTGTAGATCTTATATCATTACTTTACCGTTTTTTTATGATGAAATGTGAGGTCAATATTATCTTAAGCGATCAAAAATATCCATACAGTAAAGATGAGCCACGACTGGATATCGATTGCTACACTACACTATTGCATCAGCGTTGCTGCTGCCTCCGATCTGTTTACTTTAGAATACCCGATGCGTGATTATATCAAAGATGCGTAAGAGACGAGTTGCTGAAACAGCTTATCGAGTCGTGAAGCTGAAGTAGCAATGGGTACATAGCTCTTCCAAATTATTACATACTAGCTGTTCCAAAATCGATAGAAGTTTGTGTCCCAAGATGCTTCGATAGTGCACTGGAAAACACATTTTTTGGAATATCCACTAGATGGTCGGACGTTTTTAAGTGATTCGCTGAGGATTGTTAAGTATGAGCAGCACAAGATCGTATTCTATGGCGATCATCCCATATTTTTAAGTTAAAATCTACTTCTAAAATAAGTAAGCTTACTTAATAGAGTAAAGTAACTGGCTTATTCATGCGTGCAGTTTGGTAAATATTTTATCAACCAAAGAGAGGAGCGACGATACAGAAGTGGGAAAACTCACTCACTCACTCACAAACTGTCGTCCGCGTCATAGAGCATGACGCGGACGTAGACGTTGATTCCCAGTTCAAAGAAGAATCATAATTATTTTCACACTAAATCCACACCACGTCTATTCGCGTCATGAAGTGCGGTTGGGTGGTAAAATTATGTGATATACCTATAGGTGATATACTTATTCATCAGATATTTTTCTCGTAATATAGACACAATCACATATCATGATTTTGCGACCCATATTACTAAATCACTGAACTGTTTGAGCGTAGATAACTGGAGGCGAGAATATGACGTTATTAGACGTTGGAACATATGTTGCATGACCGTTATAGGACTTACAACTTGTGGGAAATTCATGTGAACTTGAGTGTTAATGGCAACTCAAAATACAGCAGAGAATAGAATATTGCAATATCTCAACTTGAGGTTCTAACAGGTGACTTCTTTGTACTATACTATATTATTTATTAAAATTCCATTTAGCATTTACGAGTAATTATGGTATAATTTATATCTCCATTTAAGCATTCGGTTTCTCCTTTCCTTAGGCATATAAGGTACAACAAGCTTATAATATTGTAATTTGTAAATTAGAGAAAATTTTGCTCCGACTGCCACACACACTTTTTCCCGGGAAAAAATGGAAGGCCAGGCGTTGCAAAACTGCGTTTTTTTTTTTTTTTTGGTTGATTTATTTAACAACGTGTCGTTCGACGCCTATCCCATGCAACACCACTTCGAGGTGAATAGTAAACGATTATGACGACTATTTAGCAACAAAGATACGTAATATTTGACGTCGATAAAACACTTGGCACGCACCCAAAACAAGCTGAATCAAAGAACGAACTTCGCAGATTTAGCCAGATAAGTGACAATAGATATGTTTGTTCTCGAAATTGAAATCGCATCGTAGACGATGACGAGAACAAACATTTCAATCCAGAATATTGTAATAGTTGATTTTAAGTTAAATATGTGAAACATACACTCATTAGAAATTTCACTCTGCGAAAATCTATACTGAGTACATTGAAAATTCTATACGAGTATCTAAGTTCTTCTAAATTTTCCACACTACAGTATTATTTCAACCATTGGTCTACGTCAAGAATTACCAATTCGAGCAAATAAGTAATTGGATTTAATCTAATAGATTTCGCTTCAATGGGCAAAAAAAATATGTTTTCGACAACCTGAAAATATACAGTTCAATGAATCTATTTGTTCGTCGTACCAAATAAACTTTAAAGCTCTGATTTCCTCAAGCAATTTCAAAGGGCTTTTAAAGCCCAGGTCTTTGTTTGAGTAGGTGTTGTCTCAGATAATCGTTTTATTTAATCTGCCTGTGGCTTCCTCTACTTCTGACAATTCAAATAGCCATCAAATTTAATTGAGGTAAAATCAGGTAAAATGGCTAATTTTACTTTGATCCTTTATCTTTTGGAGATATTAATGAGTGTTTTGTAAATTGAACTTATCAGAATGACTTCAATACTTTACAACTCAGGTCAACTTTTATCTTAGATTCCATTGTATTTAATTAATTTTAACTCTTTGTTTTCCAGTATAAATAGCATATGTCACAGAATCTATTATAATAGTACAGGAACAGAAGACTCACTCCACAAAATCATCTTCATAAAATATAGCGACTCTTGCTACCACACAATAAAGTGCAATTTAGTTAAATTACCTACAGTGAATATTCACGTTGAAGTTGCCTCTTTTTCTATCGCGTAACTCTTACCCGTCATTATATTATAATATTAAAGACCCTTATTTAAAGTATATAAAGAAATTCAGTCAAATACTCAAGTATGGCAAAGAAATATTTACTTTTCAGAAGAAAGGAAAGGGCTGAATAAGAAGATGATTATAAATTACTTTATCCAGAAGCTTAAAATGCGTAACGTTATCCAGAGCGTGAAACTAGAAATAATTATCTAGAATAAAATGCCGGTACAGCCACAAATTACCAACTTAACATCCTACGAGAAACGTAATTATGTAATAAATCACTGACCGCAATTCTGCACGGCCCCTAAACAAGACTCATAGGAGGTAACACCGAATTTAGAGTAAAAATTAAAGGCAGAAGATTAAATTAAATGATTTAATACGTATTTTAGCTCCTACGAATATTGTGAGGGTCTATTTCACAATCTGCAAATAACTATGCAAATATTATAGGTTAGAAAAACCTACGAATAAATTTGACGTATTAACAGCCAATACAAAATCTGTCAAAACGTTAGCTTTATTCATCGGTTAAAGTATACTTGATGATTGTGTAATAATAATATTACATCTAGTTGGTTATAGTTGCTATGATTGTGTAATAATAATATTACATCTAGTTGGTTATAGTTGCTATTAATACACAAGTAATATAGAAGAAGAATTTCAAACTTTGTGCTTATAAATCAAGCACCTGCTCAAAATCACCCACAAGATCTCCAGCTATGTCAACATTAGAAGCAATAGAAGTTTATTTTATTACCCATTCAATTAATGAACGGAATGGCGGATAGAGGAAAAGTATTTAAATAAAAATATAAGCAAAATGAAACATAACACAACAAACACAGTTAAATTTGTGTAATGTAACTTTGATGATTTATTTCAAAGGATTTCTGAAATTGTTGCTACCTACTGTAGGTATATCAGTATAATACCTAATACCAACAATAACTTCTCCGTTTACCAAACAAATAAGGCATGACATCCTTTTAAACAGGAAATCATTTCGTTTACATTTTACCGGTAAAGAAAAACTGCAGACCTATATTAGCGTTTTTAAAGATACAAGAGATAGGTCAGGTACTCTTGACTTAGCGTGTATACCTCTCATAACGTCGAGGTGCATAAATGGAATGGACAAGCCGTTGACACATATTGGAAACGCTGCCTGCCCTGCAATATTGAGGTTCTTGTGACGTACATAGATAGGTAGAGATAGATAGATAGAAATTATTGCACACATGAAACAAAAAACAGAAACCTATACAACTTAAAACTACGCATGCAAAGGCGGCCTTATTGCTAGCAAAGCAATTTCTACCAGGCAACCTTCGGTGAGAGCAGTGATTACGGTGTGAGGTTAGTACAGTGCAACTTATTTACATAATTAACATGTGATATGTGTACATAGCTACGATGACCTAAGCTATCGTCCGACTATTAAGAGACCGTAAAATGAAAATAAATAAAGAGTTAAAACCAACAAACGAAGAAAACGATGTCTCTACAAGTGTAGGCTCTAGTAGTGTAGTAGATTTACCTAACGTTTATAAAGGTTGTTTAACTTGTAAATTGCAAGGTTTAAGGTGTATTTAAATATTTATAAGCATGTGATATAAAGTGGGGAAGTAGGTCATTAGTTATTACAAACAACTTGAGTTCTGTAAGCAAGAACCGCAGGCGAAGTTTTACGACTGTCTCGAGTTGTAATAAACTTAAAGCACGTGTATAATACAACAAATTTCAAAATACTTGAGAGAAAAAAGGTAAATGAACTAATTACGGAAAAGTATTATGCACCTATAATTATTATGTATACGAGTACATCTACCTACCTACCTGATAAAAATAACTGTACCGTCGATCGTTGAACTAAATACAGTCGGTTTTACAAATGGCGCTACACCCGTAAATTGTTAATTATTCACATGGACACGTAATGCCTGTAACGACGTGTGTATTTGTGTAACAGTTATTGATCTATCAGTAGGCCGTACGCGAAGCAAATGCCGACGTAGGTATTGTATTTGTTTTGAAAGTAAATAATACTACGATATAAAGTCGACTGACAAAAGTGGGTCAAATAAGTATTACTAGATCTTATGCTTACTACTTGTTTACTTAAACTTTCCTTATAATCTACTAAGATATCTAATATCTACATAGTAGGTATGGTCGGGTATGGTGTGTACAAACCGATAAGGGGTGGGTTTGGGTTTAATTTACACTATTATACCTTTTCCAATTTAGCCTGCTGCCACTACTGCATAGTTATTTTATATTTACCATCAGGTGAAAGGGAAGATGTACTCAAGGCTGTTTTATCATTGGATAAAAAATAGAGAAGCCTCTTTTGAGATTATGGTAGTCGCACAACTGCGTCAGAGGGGTAGCTAATTAATGAATACCAGGAAGGTAAGCAAATTATAAGTGACGGAAACACGCAGGCGCTTGGTCCCTAGAGTATTCCACGCCTAAACCGACCGAATTAGAAAGGAGAAAGCGACATGTAGTTATGTATTTGTAGGTATAGAAGGATACAGGTATCTTGTGAATTTAGGGATAATTTGAGATAATAGGAGCTCGGTTACCCTTACCCCGAATACATTTCATGTTCCTAATTGCTAAGAATATTTTAAGGCTTTTGGTCCAGACGTCTTCAAGTAATCGGGGAGCATACATAAAAAAAAGATTTCGACGAATTGAGAACCTTCTCCTTTTTCGGAAGTCGGTTAAAAACCAATTAAAAATGTTAAATCGACAACATTCCTTAGAACAGATTAGCAATCTCGCCGACTAAGATTGAAAACGTTCTTTAAATTATAAGAGTATATCTAGTCCACAAAACCGATGGAGAAAAATCAGTCGATTCAGCCATGCAATTGTGTAAGAAAATAATAATAATTAGAAATCTAAATATATAAAAGGCAAAGGTGACTGATTGACTGACTGACTGACTGACTGACTGACTGATCTATCATCGCACAGCCCTAACCACGGGACGGATCGGGCTGAAATTTGGCATCCAGACAGCTATTATGATGTAGGCATCCGCTAAGAAAGGATTTTTGACAATTCAACCCCTAAGGGGATAAAATAGGGGTTTAAAAAATTGAATTTAGCGTGAGCGAAGCAGCGAGCAAAAGCTAATCTAAATATATAAAAGGCAAAGGTGACTGACTGACTGATCTATCAACGCACAGCTCAAACCGCTGGACGGATCGGGCTGAAATTTGGCATATCGATAGCTATTATGATGTATGCATCCGCTAAGAAAGGATTTTTGAAAATTCAGCCCCTAAGGGGATAAAATAGGGGTTGGAAGAATCGAACTTAACGTGAGCGAAGCCGCGGGATAAAGCTAGTTAGTGATAAGTGCGGGATAAAATGTAGCTTATGTGCTATTCTAGACAAGATATATAAAATATCTCTGTGCCAAATTTCAGCCAAATCGCTTCAGTCGTTGCGGCGTGATTGAGTAACAAACATACATCCAAACTTTCGCATTTATAATATTAATAATAGGATAAGATCACTGACCGAGCTTTCGATTGATACCTACTTTGCTCAATCATGTGATATAATGTGATCTCGTAACTAGGCCACACGACATAAATATTAGAGTGATATCACATCTTTCAGCATCGATTTTATCTATTGAAATTAGGACGATTCAACTTTGCGTTACTAGAACGATTTAAAGAATGCTAAGGTATTGACGCAAATGCAAGAGAATAAATGCTTACTTATATGAACCTATATGAACGTAGATTTTCTCCGAAGTCGATCGATCAAAAGATAATAAACAAAAAGCAAAAAGTGTTTTAAAGGTTTTTTAATTTTGTTTCTTTTTCTTTTTGAAGACCTTTTTGAAGCTAAAAGTATGTGATAGCTTACTATTGTGGCCACATTTTTTTTTTAAAGAATATCAGTCAAGCTGAACTTGACTTATATTCTTCTCTCCCGAGCGAAAGCAAAAAGCTTGTGTTAGGAGTGAGTGCGACAGTAGTGCAACGGGTGGGCCTCGAACCTGTGACCTTTCAATTTTCAGTTTGCAGCTTTAACCGTTGGGCTATTGAGGCTATGTGTCCAAAATCATCCAGCTAAATTCAAATCGATGCTGTCAAATGTGATTCAACCCTCAGAATTCATGTGCAGGTAATGCACTTGACTCTTAAGTAGATTTATATACTATGCATGTCGCGAACACCACTTCACGAGCACTTAGGCGTCACATTTTCAGGGGACTTTCACAGGTAGTTAGAGAACGATTTAGTACTAAAAAAGTAGTAGAAAAATTGTATATTTATTGGTGAAATACCAAAATAAATGTTTGATTCATAAAAAAATGAAATGAATGAGCAAGTTTGGAGTAGTTAACCTCATTCATTAACGAACTTTTTGGCTCTGAATTAGTTACGGTCAGGTACTATTTCATCCAAGTATGATCAACTCTTCACTCATTTTGTATGATTTTATGAATACGTAGGAGGTATATTTCTTGCAATTCACGACGGCGCGTGACTCATGGTTGTGTGTGTGTGTCGTATCTGAATAAGTGGGAGCGAGAGCTTGCTCGCGCTAGACCGCTCCCACCTAGGCTCCTGACAGGCACGCACACTTACGTAATGTGCATGTACACGGCGTAACCACAAGTAAAGCGCCCATAACTTCGTGAGATAAACGTGCTATACGTAATATAAACAGCCTACGCAGAAAAAGAGGGATGTATCATGTATACGGTGTACCCCAGGGATTCGAAATCGACAGTTTAGTGCCATCTCTGCGAAATCCTCTAAGGACCTTACAGGGACATTATTTACTTAATGTCGAAGCTGGAAGGGCTTAAAGAGGATTTTTCCTAATAAATTGAAAAGTTTGTGAGAGGGATTTCAAATGGATAATAATAAATTATTTTATAACTTTTTTTTTTATCTTGTGTATTTTAAACGGATAAAAATTTAACACACTTTTTTCTCGTTAGATTTAGGTACACAGCACAGGCATAAGCAATGGTTAAGCCTTACTTATAATACTATTATTTTATTAGTAAGACTTAACTATTGAAACCATTAGACTAAGAATAATGAATTGGATTCTCCAAATAATTTCATAGGAATAACGTTTTCAATATTAACAATCTAAAATAGCTTTTGAAAGATCTCTCTTTATACAATTCAATAGAAAATTAGAATTTGTTGACTTCAATCTCAAAGACTTCTATAGAGAATGTTTAAACCAGAATAACATTTAAATCTAATTTTTATTTTAAATTTAAATGCTAGTGTTTGTTTGCGACTTTGTCCGTGTAGAGTTAGGTTTAAAAATCCAACAGTTTTTTTTAGGATAAAAGGTAGCTTATGTCACTCTCTGACATGCATTACTTGGGTGTGGTCGAGTCCTCAATTACACCCATGATTTTTTGCATGACAATTAAGGACCTAGAGAATGACAATGGCCTTTTTATCCCGAAAAATAAAAGCTTTCCGCGGGTTTATTAAAATCCTTGCGGACGAAGCAAATAAGCGAAGTCGCTTACAATAGCTAGACAACGTTTGTAGATAAACATCCGTGGTTAAAATTAAGTAGATATTTGTTAATATTAAATGAAGTCTGACTTTTGCAATCCAAAGTAATTTTTTCTTAATTAACCCGCAACCTTATTTAAACCGCTTGATTTGCAAACCCCGAGAGATATCGTCGGCTTAAAGTAGCTCTGCTCCAGTTTTCTGATCCTAATATTCTTAAATATAAAACCCGCTCGCACGCTAATACGGCATTCCCCTTGTTTGTGATGTAAGCTGTCATTATCCTCTTAGTTACTCACTAGTCGTTACTGTCTGTCTGTCTGTTTAATAAATAGGTTCATGTCACCTCGTTCGCTACTCGTATACGAGTATTACCATTAATTACGTTCACTTGTAATCCTAGGACACGTATTGAAAATACGCTTCCAATTCGACACTGTTGCACAAAATGTTAACGTTAAGTCTATCATTATTGTAAGATGATTCTGCTGTCTAGTGTATGTAATAACAACTTGAATGTATGTAACTCATAATAGTTATTTGTTCAACAAGATAGCAAAGTTCATTTTTGTTGCGAGTGCCTAGTTTGAACCTCGAGCGGGCGAATTCTAAGGTAGAATCCTGAGTGTATAGTGAGGGATTCAAAGGCACAAGAAACAAAATCTTTGCTATCGTGTGATACATACAACTTTTCACCTCACTAGTAGTAGTAGTAGTTAAAAGGGCGCCTTTGCTGTCTAAAACCAGTGATCAAAAGTCGTTTTTACTCACTCAGTGAGAAAAAGTATTGAAGTTTTCTTGAGACAACACTTTTTCTCACTGAGTGAGCAAAAACAACTTTTGCTCACTGGTTTTAGACAGCAAAGGCGCCCTTTTTGAGCTATTGAGATGAAAATAAAATTGTATTGCATATAATATATGTGCTCTTATTAAGCTCTAACGGTTCATTTATCATCATTTATCTCAACAACTGGACACAGATCTCCTCTCGAATGAAAAGAGGTTAGGCCATAGTCCATTCTGCTGGACAAGTGCGGATTGACACACTTTTGAGAACATTATGGAGAACTTTCAGACACGCAGTAGTCTAAGCACGAACAATTTGGATTTCCTTACTTCATGATTTCAGATAAGTATGTTATAAGCGCACATGTTAGGTATATACACAATATTTTCCTAAATAAGATTAAAACCTAAATGTATCTTTATTTTTCAATGGTATATATCATAATGTATATCGAACGTTTATAAAAAAAACATTGGACTCCATGAACACCTTGGTATAATAACAGTGAACATATAAAAATAGAGACTGAACGTGAAAAACCACCCAAATCAGCTGGCAGTGCAACTTACTGCCCCTGTTATCTGAACCGTCTGAAAAAAAAAAAATTTAGATATGGATACATAATGCGATGTCCCTCGTTATAAAACTATGACTAGTCTAATGAAAAATAGTTGTAAAGATAAACTTTAACTATGTCAACATAATTATCTGTTCATAGCCGGATGGCTGATCGCATGATATTACATTATTATCATGGCATGCCTAGGAAAACAATAATTTCAATATTAAAGGGGCTGAATAAACACGGTAGGTAACAGTACCCCCAGGTATAACGGTAAAACCCATTTTGTTTTTCATGTCCGCCCTTCGAACCTTAACATTTTAAACAGAGCGTAAGATTAATTTAATTTTCTGCTGGATCTAACACAATTATAGATACGCAACTCCTTACCTACATATCTCATTTACAAGAATCTCTTTTCACCAGGAATATATTATATAAGACTGCATAAAGTAAGCTTGCAATCGGTTTTGTATCTATAGTTGCTCACAACTCACAAGATACGTTATAACTCACTAGTTGATTCTCGCGTGGGTTAAATTTTTTTATTCCCGCGGGAACTCTCTTATTTTCCGGGTTAAAAAGTAGCCTTTGTATTATTCCAGACTATAATCTATCTCTGTGTCAAATTTCGGCCAAATCGGTTCTGTCGTTGCGACGTGCTTGAATAACAAACATCCATACATCCAAACTTTCGGATTTATAACATTAATTGGATTGCCCAAAAAAAAGCAACTGCTGAATTTCTTGTTGGCTCTTCTTAACAGAAACTGCTTTCCGAACTCGTTATGAGAGCTACAAGTTGGCCTGCAAGAAATAAATGATTTTTAATTTGAATTAGAATTTCCAATATATTTTACATAATAACTCAATTGTATGAAGTTTAAAGGTAGGTACTTCGTTCGGTAACATTTCAGCTTGTAGTACGATTTCAAGGTCGGAAACTACACGATGTAGTTCATTTCATGCTCCGAAATTTGCCACGTGTGTACCTACATGTTGAAAGATAGTTACATTACATGGTTCGCCATTACTCATTTTCCACATACACCACGATTTTCCGCGGAGGAAATTTAGTTTCATCAGTAGCATCGCGAACGTTGACTGACTGAAGGTGATTAGTTTAGGGCTTTGTGGCGTTGACTTCCAGTTAAATAGTGAGGTGAAGTAATATTTATAATATGAAATTTATAATCTATACATATAATAAAATTGTAGAAAAGTGGTGTCTGTACAATGGAAATATATAAAAAAAAGTAGCAGGGGTTGTTATTATATCGATGCCGAACCCGAAATTGTAATTAATTTTTTTTTGTCTGTTTGTCTGTTTGGCTTTGTGTTTGTGCACGCTAATATCAGAAACGGCTTATTCGATTTAGATACGGTTTTCACTAATATATTGTAGTAAGCTTCACTTAACATTTAGTGTTTATTTCATGTCAATCGGTTCATAAATAAAAAAGTTATATCAATTTAAAGAATCACGGCGAACATTTTTAACGTACAGAGTACGTACTACACGCCTCGCGCCTGAGCGTCGACGGTATATGTAATTCAAAATATGCTGCCCGAAAAGTCACTATTCCACGCGAACGAAGTCGCGGGCACAGATAGTATGAAATAAGCTTTTACCAGGGGCTTCGTTAGAGTAGATTTACTTCAACAACCCTTTGCGAGTTGCAGGAAAATCCACAGGAATTCAGTGAAGCAATTTTAATTTGAATTTCCTACTAACATAATATTCTACTATCCTATTCTACGTATCCTGTATTTTTAATTTTATTTTACAAATTGATGCCCGCGACTTCGTTCGCGTGTTCGTTGATACCTGACATTGGCGGTCTGTGTATCGAAACTTAGCTATGGCGGAGAGCAGTTTTTAAGCTATTGCATAGCTTCTATCGCGAGCCAGGGTGGAGACCGAATCCAGAAATTCCGTAACGAAAATAACCTGACACGGGACTCCTCTACGGTGAGCCGCTAGATGGCGCATTTTTTATCAACGTCATCTAGCGGTGAGCCGCTAGATGGCGTTGATAAAAAATGCTATGCAATAGCTTTACCGCAGCAGTCCCCGAGTGTCACACATCTTTTTTTTTCTCTATGGCTATGGTCAGACAAAGATTGACGAGGATTATAAAAATCAAAAGCTCTAAAATATTCATAAGTCCCGATAAAAACCTAATGAAAAGAACTAGGTTAAGCTAATACCCCTATATTTAAGTAATCAGTTTGCGTTGCGTGATCAGTTTTTACCGCATTATAATTTATTCACTTTTGTAATTAACGTTCTAGCGCTCTATTATTTATTTGTAGATATGTAAATGGACTGACAAAAAGGAAACAATAATTCAATACTTGTAATAAGTATGTGATTTAACTAATTTTCCTTTACACTAATAAATATCTACGAGTTTTCCTTATTGTAAGGTTCTCTACAAACGACTTCGACTAAGCAATAAGGCCGCAATTTGTATCCTAGTTCTACTAGTTCTATAGTATGTATTTTAACTCTTATATTCAGTGTTCATTTTTTGGTGTCTACCGGTAGTAAAAGTTGTACGTTCTATTTAATTCTGTATATCTATCTAATCATTAAATAGCTATTTAAATAGTTGATAGGTATCTCCCACATTTTTATTTTTTGATTTGGTTTGATATTTAACGAAATTAACAGAAAAAGTCGAATTTGAGCGCTAATACCTCACAAAAAACCTGCGAAAACTGGAACACGCATTTCACTGTCCAAAATCCAATCTTATTGAATAAAACTCAATCTAAAACAAAAGTGTTCGTCTCAGTCAGCAGCTCTAAAAGATAAAATGACAGTCTACTAATGTGTCTTTTATCAAGTAAAAAATAGGAAAAGTTGGATTGAATAAAACTCTTTGAAATACGAGAATAATGTTCCAAATTGAATGAGAATTCTCTATTCATCCTACTGTAAAGCTGGATTTAAAAAGTGGACCTCTATACGAGAGATAGACAGCAGTGAAAATAAATGGATATTTGAGAGATTGCGGTAAGAAAGTAAATAAAAAGTTGTAGATGTATTGAGTGTGGGCTTTAGGACGGCAATATACCGCTCTAGCGGTCAGTTCACATCAAGACGCGACGCGACGTGACGCGACGCGACGGTGCTCGTCCTTTTGTCGATAACGATATCAATATAGAACCTCTTTATTACACAGTTAGGTACTAATTTCAGTGAGAGTGCGAAAGCAACGTGTCGAAGCATGGCTCGTTACACCGCCCTCACTGGTGTTTTTATTGTGTAGCAATGAGGTATTGATATCGCTATCGACAAAAGTACTAGCATCGTCGCCTTGCGTCTCAGTGTGAGCTGACCCTAAATCTATTTAGCCTATGAAATTTTTAACTCTTATAACGCATCGCCGGCCTATTAATGGCAAACTTCATACACCGTTAAAACATAATGGAGAACTCTCTAGCAAGCAAGTTTCCTCACCATGTTTTCCGTCACCATTGAAGCATGTGATAATTGGATCGGTCATTTCAAAAACCTCATAAGTCACTTTTTTTCCAACATGCTTTTTTTTGCTGAAAATAGTTCCTTATTGATTCCTGAAAAATTCTAATTGAATGACTTATGAGGTTTTTGAAATGACCGATTCAATTATTTACTCGAAATTACTTAAACCGCACGTAGATACCTCAGAAAAGTCAGGGATGCATGTCTTAGGTCAAACCGTAAAGAAGGCTGAAGTCTTAATAATTAACTACCACAGCTTAATTTATGTATTATTTATTTTGAGTAATGTACGTAGTAGGGAATGACTGAAATAATAGGTAACTTTAAGAAAAGAAAATTGAATAGACTTAAAGCATTTTTCAGTATCAAAAGAACTACTCTTAAAAGTGCTGAAGAACGATACCCAGCGTTTGGAATAAAGTTTTTAAACGTTTTTCAATTAATTTCAACATCCATTCAAGTTAATGATCAGTGAGATATATGGGTCGCCACCAGCCACTTCAGCACGTCCGTTCGTCTATCACTGTGAAGAGCCCTTACTTTACGGCTTTAGATTTGATTAGAGACGTATTTATGTACCTACTACATATCCTTATGTGACGACCTCCCTAGCTCAGTGATGAGACGTGGTTCCCGGGTTCGATATCCGGTAAGAAAACAATGCTTAAAATGTATGAGAAAAAAACCCAGGCCCGGCGCAAAAAAAATGATGAAATGAATGATGTTGCCTGGAAGAGATCGCTCCTTAGCGATAAGGCCGCCATTTGTGCTATCATTTATTTTAAGTTAATTTATGTTTCTGTATTTGTGTGGTGTACAATAAAGAGTATTCATTTCATTTCATTTTCAAAATGTTACTCATATTAAAGTTTTAAATGAGTAAGTAAAAACTGCATAGGGGGCATCATCGAAACCGATGGCCAAATGTGTGATATTGCTATTCGAATTTTGACTGGGGTCAGTATTCGAATTGTGGCCAAGCCTGGGTTTTTTTGAGCATTGTCCTTTGGAAACTAATCTTTTGTACTGCGAAAGATGAATTTTACAGGCGTGCCTTTTGGAAGCATAGATATTTTTGCAGCAGAAATACAATACTGGTATTACAGTACCTACGTTAGGTTTTCAAATGTAATCTTTAAAAAAGCTTTTGCCGTGGATGTGACGATTTCTAAATTAGATGTCTCTGGTATAGTCTTCTTCTAGGACGCTTTTGACGTAGCAAGTTGAAGTTCCAAGCTATAAACCGATGAAGTTTGGGTTTAATGTAAACTGCTATTCCTCTTCCAAGTTAGCCCGCTACCATCTTACTCCACATCGACACTTTCCATCGGGTGAGATCGAAGTAAAAGGTTACTTACTTACTTCGCTGGCTCAGTGACCCAAAGAGGATCTTGGCCTCCGACACCAGAAGCTGCCACTCATGCCTCTCCTGCGCCGCTTCACGCCAGTTGGGTGCATTGAGGGCTTGCAGGTCCTTCGACACTTCGTCTACCCAGCGATACCTGGGTCGTCCAACGGGGCGTTTTCCTATTGGGCGACCCAAGTATGCTCTCCCGTAAAAGGTTATGTCATAGAATAAACAAAACTTATGAATGTTTATGACGTACTATAGGATATACTTAACAAAATGAAGTTTGCAACGATAGGCTATCCTGTTGAAGGCTTGTCCCACACGATAATACAAATAAAGTAAAATACCTACTGTACAATTTACAGTACAAGGCCTAAACAAACACATCGGCAACAAAGGATAAACCCGTGTCATTGTTCTCGTTTCGCCGTCGCGTTGGTTGCAAACGTTGCAAATCATGTAACAGACCAATCAAATTAAAAATTCAGCTCACCCGCTATATGTGGAATCAACGGTCCGTCTAAGTATGATGAGCATAACATCCTATTACCACCACCTTCCTAGTCCATCATCAGACATACCCAATTTGTATACCACCTAGACAAGACACAATAATATGAAATTCGTCAGGTGCAAACTTGACTGAAACTCACGTCAGACCCAAAACCTGATTCCCGCTTTCTGATACTCGCTGACAATTATTATTACTGGTTGTTGAAGAAGAAAGCAACTTTGAAAAATCGCCCATGCGATCGTGACTAAGCCATGAAATAAAACATGCCCGAAACCTCGTGTGAAGCGCGACAGATGCTAGCGTATTGCGCCGAGTAGGAGTGTAGTAAGCGCCAAATAGATACATCATGCAATCTAATAACTCGTGAGTCATAGGATATCGGGTCTTAGTAATATGTATAGGAATTTTATATGAAAATTTTGACTCTAATATGTAGCAAAATAAAAATAAATGCAAATTGGTTAAAAATTAGACCTAAGTTCGCGGTTTTTTTTTTTTGTCAAACAAACATTATGTTTTTACTCAGTATCGTCCCTTGGAAATATGATGTAATTTTTGCCTGTTTTTAAAAACTTGATCTACAGCTGTAAAAAATCAAATCTGCGTCTAAAGATTTAGCACTAAGTGCGCTCTTAAGTTTCCACTGAAACATTAAAAAAAATGTCAACCAAGTTAAATTATTATAATATTCCGAAATAGCAGCATCTTCTGAAGCAATTTACACGGCTCTAAAAGGTCTTAAAATTGTGTGTATAGGTTTCCAAAGCTCAACATTGAAAGGTTATTTAATTTATTTTCGTCGGTTGCTCCTAATAGTCCGTCGCCCATTTCCAAAGTGAGTAATTCAGTTTCGTCGACGACGTCCCGGACATTACCCTCCAGCGGTCAGCGGTGATTAGTTTTGGGTTTTTTCACATCGCTTATCGGCCGCACATGAGTCGATTTTAAACGGACCAGTCTATATTACACGGACCAAATCACATGTGTAAACGCATGTAATTTGTTCCTAACTTTATACATATCTGACTAGATGATGCCTGCAATTTCTCCCGCGTGGAATGAGGCTTTTAAATTTTTAATTTTCCGGCATAAAATGTAGCCTACGTGTTAATCCTGGGTACGAGCTATCTCCACTCTAAATTTCAGCCAAAAATGTTTAAGTAAGGCTGTTCATCCTACTAATATTATAAATGCAAAAGTTTGGATGGATGGCTCAATCACGCGGGGATTAAAAAATCTAAATCGGCGCGAACGAAGTCGCGGGCTCAACTAGTTATACATAATATTATAAATTTTAATTGTAAAAGCTATTTCTAAAGTGAAATACTACATGCTGAGTTCACATTAAAACTTGGATCAAAGTTGTTCTTAACACAACAAATGCAATTTAAAATCTTTTAGCTTTAAGTTTGGAACGTGAGTGTAGAATTAAATGTGTTTGTTGAACTTTGATATTGTGGTTCAAGAACCGTGCCCTGAGGCTTATAAGTTGGGACTGCTGTAAACAGAAATAGTATGTTACCCCAATGTGTTAGGAGCATTATTTTAACGAATAACTTTGGTGCAACCATTAAATTAGTATTAACTACGCTGCAGGCTGCAGCCTGCAGCCTGCAACATAATGAATAATGAACATTCGTTAAATATGAAATACTAGCCGATGCCCGCGATTTCCTCCGTGTTTATTAAGTTAAAAATCCCACGGGAAATCTCTGATTTTCCAGGATGAAAAGTAGCCTAAATTATGTCGCTTTCTCCACTCAACTATAACCATGTAAAAAATCATGTCATTTTATTTATTTATTTCTATTCAAAAAATAAATGAAAAGTTTAAATAAATATCCGTAGCTCTGTTGCAGCCTATTTGAACGACAAAGCAAGAAACGCACCACTTTTTCATACTATTCATCCCCGCGATTTAATCTTATTTTTTATCATTAAAATGTGATTTTGAACCTTCGATCACAGAATGAACTTACGATTGTAACAATAAGATATTAAATAAGCTTTCTATTGACTTGTCACTAGTACAAAAGTAGGTACAGAAAATGTAGGCAATTGTTTAAGTAAGAAGCCTCAATAACATAAATACATAAATCAATAACATAATAATCTTTTAATAATAATTTAAGCCTTCAAATTAATTTTTAATTACACAAAGCTTTTTGTCGATAGGTAGGTAGGTAAATACTGGGAAGCTTTTGATGTCAAACTAATTTAGACTTATAAAAAGACTTGTCTGTCATAATAACATGAAATACCCAGATTTTCCAACATTGATGAAATTCCAGAATTATCTCAGTTCAATTTATTCTATGAAACTTATTTATAAAGGACATATTTTAATTAATTTCGTTTGGTTTAGTTATATTGTAGATCATTTATCATTTAATTGGAAAATTCTAAGGAGCTTTCAAGCTTATCGGGTGGGTGCTTAGGGTGGTGAGTGGTGAATTCGTGATGTGTCGCCAAAGTGTGTCGTGGACATAATACCCGCGGCAAATTACATAAATAATTAAATACACCGTAAAAACTATTTTTTGCATATTTTTATAGAGTATATTGTAAGATTATTGCATACAGTACAGGATGTTAGGGGCAACCTAATGAAAGCTTTGTGAATAGGTGTAAAACACTAAAATGAAATTACAAATACCACTCATCTAAAATACCATTATTGTAATAAAATTTCAGTACATGTTTCTCAGTCGCTCAGAATTTTTCAAAACCACTACAGAGTCTATCAATTGTGCCTATAAAATTCGAAGAGGCCCCCGATTTCTCCAGGATCCCATCATCAGATCTTGACCTCATGATAAGGGTGATCCCTGGGAAGCCCCTTTCAAACAAAAAAAGAATTTTTCAAATCCGTCCAGGCGTTTTCGAGTAATCGGGAAACATACATAAAAAAAAAAGAAAAAAAAAACAAAAAAAAAGATTCCGACGAATTGAGAACCTCCTCCTTTTTTGGAAATCAGTTAATACGAGAAGAGAGGGGAGGAGTGCTACCTCAATTTTGCCCCTACACCCGGTTTTGAACTAATCTCCTCTATCACAGTTACAAGCCTTATTGTCTCTTCCAGTATTTATATGTGAAATGTCAACACTTAGTAGGTATTGCATCTGTATTCTGTGGTTATTATATTGTCTGCGGGGAGAGCGTACTTGGAAGAAGTATATTGTGTAAAATGTTGTAAGATGAAATTTCTTTAATAAAAATATAGCAGCTACAGAACTACTACAGGATTTAATTTATACAAGTAAAGCTAACCAGCAAGTTACAGTAAATAATTAGAATAGCCGTGACGATGCCTATAGCGACCAGTAACGACGGCCATTTTTGTCCCGTCCAAAGAACAGCTAATGGGGCTTTTAAATAAGTGTTTGAAGCAATGGACTCTCAACCATCTCATTTTTCTCATTCGAAACATTTCTGGATATGAACCAAATATTGCGCTATAAACCAAATGGATCCTCTGGGAAAAATAACTAACTCTATTCGGGCTATACCGCGAATAAAGGCTTTATGCAATTTTAAGCGACGCTTATCGTTTTTAGTTCTTGGTACTTTTTCACTGTTCTTTTTACGTTTACCTATAGTAATAGTAAGATATTCCACAGATTTTTTAGTAGATAAACGAAATGGTATTTTCTGTGACTCCGAGAGCGTGTCGTCGATTTAAATCAACTCATACATTCAATCATCAACACCTCTTGTTTGTCTGAATTAATTCTTGAAGCCATAAATTAATATAATACTTAATTTAAATTAAACTAGCTTTAACCCGCGGCTTCGCTCACGTTAGGTTCGATTTTTTAACCCCCTATTTAACCCTCTTGGGGTTGAAATTTTCCAAAATCCTTTCTTAGCGGATGTCTACGTCCTAACAGCTACCTGTATACCAAATTTCAGCTCGATCGGTCCAGTGGTGAGAGCTGTGCGTTGATAGATCAGTCAGTCAGTCAGTCAGTCAGTCAGTCAGTCAGTCAGTCAGTCACCTTTGCCTTTTATATATTTAGATTACTTTAGAATACATTTCTGAAGCCTCAATAGCGCAACGGTTAGGGCGCGGGCTGAAAACGGAAAGGTTCAAATCCTACGTGTTGTAATGTTGTCATACCCACTCCTAATACAAGCTTATGCTTATTTGGAGGGAATATATGTAATACTAGATGATATCCGCGACTTCGTTCGCGTGGATTGAAGTTTTTTTGGATTCCAGCGGGAACTCTCTTATTTTCCGGGATAAAACGTAGCCTGTGTGCTTTTCCAGTCTATAATCAATCTATGTGCCAATTTTTAATTTCAGCCAAATCGGTGAAGTCATTGCAGCGTTATTGAGTAACAAACATCCATACAGCCGTCCAAACTTTCGCATTTATAATATTAATAGGATAGGAAATACTAGGATCCTTTTAGAAAAGATATAAAAATTCAAGTTCCAACGGGGCAAGTTCTTGCATAAATCTTTGACAGTGCTACGTCTGCCCAGTCTCGAGCATAGTAATAGACTTGCGATGGGTTGAGTCGATGATGACGACAATATAATTATTATAATAATACTAGACGATGCCCGCGACTTCGTCCGCGTGGATTAAGGTTTTTAATCCCCGCAGGAACTCTTTAATTTTCCGGGGTAAAATGTAGCCTACGTGTTAATCCTGGGTATGAGCTATCTCCATTCCTGTCAGCCAAATCGGTTCATTCGTTGTGGCGTGAAGGAGTAAAAAACATACACCCATACACACTCACACACAGAAACTTTCGCCTTTATAATATTAGTGTGATAATATTACTATAAAAATAAATAAATAAATAAAATAAAAAATTATAAGTATAGGTATGTACTACGCTTTACACTTTACGACAAACTACTTATTATTATGACTCGCGACTACGAGTAGCTTTATCGAAATTTCATATAGTACGCCCCAATTCTGTACGACCCCGTTCCGGTCTCCCGTCTCCACTATCTACCCACTTACTTACGATGTTAGCCCCGACTATGTCAAAAGTCATTTTCTTTATACTTTGATACTGTGGATATTGACGAACCTTTTAGTGTGTATCGGTATAGTGTGATCTGTTTTGTGGCTTTAGGGCAGATTTATCTTACACCAAGTTTTCGTCCGGAGGAGGCACGGATCAAAAAGTTGGACAAGATTTATTTTAGGCCGAAGCCGTGCCGGTTCATAAAAATGTTGTAAGTAAAATAAATAGCTTATCGATCCAACACAGTAAGAAGTCGCAGAATTGAAGTAGCATTGGGAAAAGAACATAGCTTGAAGAATGTTGGAGGTTGGACGTTGGTCCCTAGGTGGCCGTGTGGCGTAAAAACGCCACGTTAAAGTCCCTTGTGAGGTGTACATACGATCTCAAGCGAACCACTGGCTAGAGCTCGATACAAGCGAAAATCCTGTTCTGTGGCTTTACAGTGGTCGCTGTCCAGCCGTGGACAACCAGCGATTCAAATGATAACGACACTGAATGAAGTGCTTCATGCTAGATCTGTCACGTCCGAGAGCAAATGAACGGTAGAACAAAATAAGTGGCTCAACGAAAATTTAGAAATTGGCCACTTAAAGGTTAAATAAGACTATTCCGCTTTTTATCAATGATTTTATAATAAGTCACGAAATGGACCTCTTTTAGTTTGTTTTGAATAAAATATGTCACAAAAGGCCTGTTCAAAGTTAATTAAATGTAATTATTTGTTGGATTTTACCAAAAATGTCGATGACTACCTTCTTTTTCTGTACCCTTAAATATATTGACATAAGTAAAACGATAATACCCCGGGAGCAAAGCCCGGGAGAGATATACGAGTAATATTTCCACTCTATTATTATTGTTTCCCCATTTATGTAGAGGTATTAGTTACGGGCCCAATTGAAGTAAGTCGTACTTTAATTCTAACTATTCTTTGAATATTAATCGAAGTTTTCTTATTTATGTCAACTTTTAGAAGCTTTTTCTAAAATATGTACTTACATAATAGTGTTAGAAACATAGCCTTTACACAAAGTATGGTTGTTGGTTTAAGCAGATATTATATAGTAAAAGAGGTTCTGTGATGTTCAGATATGACTATGGTACGAGCTTGGTTTTGAAAATAGAATCTTTTAAAATTAGGAACGAAGAAAATAAGAGAAGATCGGATGATAAAAAAAGACTGAGTACTGGATTGGAAGCGAAGAGAACTGAAACTGCGTAATTCGACGACCTCCCTGGCGCAGTGATGAGCGCTGTAGTCTTATAACTGGGAGGTCTCGGGTTCGATTCCCGGCGGGGGCAATTTAGTAATTTATTATTTCTAAATTTTCTCTGGTCTGGTCTGGTGGGAGGCTTTGGCCGTGGCTAGTTACCACCCTACCGTCAAAAACGTGCCGCCAAGCGATTTAGCGTTCCGGCACGATGGCGTGTAGAAACCGATTAGGGGTATGGGTTGAATTTACACTGCTATACACCTACCATCTTAGACTGCATCGTCACTTACCATCAGGTGAGATCGCAGTCAAGGGCTATCTTGTCATAGAATAAAAAAAAGTAAAAAAAAATATATTAAAAATAGAGATTGAAAACTAAAAGCTATTGTAAAGTTTATATGTATTATGTTGTTGGCTTATTGTATTTATGGAATACCGAATTAAAACGATACATATTCTGAGTTCAGTTTAAGATTTTTTTACATAATAGTATTATTTGAGTTAGATAAGCTGATAGCGAATAATTATTTATGCAGACTTTTAAAAGAAAATTTTGTCACATTTTGCTACATATACGTGAGCATGGGGCTGGTTCCATTAAGCTGAAAGCTTTCAACTTTATTATAGGTATTTCATTTTATAAAATGTACCGTACAAGGATAACACGCTTATTAATTATTATTATACCCCTTAAACGTCCATCGATGATGAAAATTAATGGTGGTCGATATAATAGGCCACTGTGCAATATGTTTAATGAATTTGGCTTACATAATTCCGAATAAGTTGTTTGCTAACAGCCTAACTTTTTATAATTTAAATCTGTAAAATTATCTATGGAAAATTTAACAACGAATTCAAAAACAAATCTTGGGTTAATTGACTGCATTGTTTTCATTAAATCTAGAGTGTTCCGGAAAATCATTAGATACTATCTAAGGAACACGTGCGGGTTTATTTTACACTTAAAATTGTATACACTGTACATTAATTAATTATAAAGAAAGAATAACAATACACAGCTCTCTTAATTGAGCCTAACTCAAATAAAAACAGTTTCGGTAATTCAGGGTTAAAAAGTTAAATCATTATCTCTATAATGTAGGATCCACTTCGATCACAGAAAAATAAGGGGATTCAGCACTTCATACTTCAACTATTGTTCAAATGCATTATTGTTCCTTGACACTGAAATAACTGCTTCACGTCAATGTTCGATGACAGACTAGCTAGCGAAATGATCTGCACTCATATTTATTGGTTACACAAATCGGACTAACATGCGATATCCAGCACTGCCAATACTAACCTTTATTTGGCTGTGTAATAACAACCTTTATTTCGTCAACAGAGCCACCTGCCCGTCATCTCTGTTCCACACATGGGAGACCCTTCTCCAGGAAGTCGAAGCCGATGTGGTTGGCTACAGCAACGCTTCTTCCTCACTAGAGAGGGTGGTGGCCACACCGCTCATAGAGAAGACTTTCCACATGAAGGTGCAGGCGAGGAAACTCTTCGCGCATCGAGAGGGCTGTGAACTGATTCTGAGCAAAGCCGATGACCAACTTAACAAGGTAATATAACGAGTCATCATCGTAATCCTTTCAAATCTCTTCCGCATTCTGCTTCATTTATTAAAAATCCATCTAACCTGTTAGGTTGCTAGCAACACCAAACAATTTTTTGATACATAAATCCTAATAAAGAGATCAATTATCATCTAATATTATAAATGTGAAAGTATGTTTGTTTGTTGGTTTGTCCTTCAATCACGCCGCAATAGATCTACGAATCGATCGAATGCGTATAGCATGCAAAAAATCATGCGAGAGTGACAAAAGCCACTTTTCATCCTTGAAAAATAACGGGTTAAAAACCTAACTTCACGACCCGACGAAATTGCGGGTAATAAAAAACTAAATACGAACTACTCGACTACCAATATTATGAATATGAAAGTGACGTGTTTGTTTGTTGCTTTCTAACTTCAATCACGTAACGTTCAACGTTTAAAATGGATGGAACGGATCGATGCAATTTTTTGCATAGTTAAGGGCCTGGGAGTGGCATAGGCTACTTTAATCCCAGAAAAACCGAACTGTTAATGCAGGATTTTCAAAAACCTAACTCCACATGGACAAAGCCGCGGAAATAAGTTTGTATAGTACAATATCTACTCATATACCTACTCGAAAATTCGGTATAAGTTTAAAAAATGAGTAACTAAATGGTTAATCCTATAATGTTATTATACCGTAACAGTAACAATATAATGCTTTACACTTATTGTATTTATGTCAATCATTATTTAATTAAACTTTACTCTGGTGCTCTGGTGAAAGGATAATTTTCGTATTAATTACATCTCATGGAAGTTGTATGTCAGAGAAGTCAGATGATCAAAGTGAAATTAATTAAATTCAATGTGAAAACTGTTTCTGTTCAACAATATACCTGTTTCCATTTATAGTATAAGCGCTATAATATGCAGCGCGTCTTATGCTGAGGTCTATAGAGCATGCTCTGACTTAGCTCGACTCAAGATAAGAGTTAAAACGAGACACAAATATGCTCTGACATAAATCTGTCTCGTTTAATCTGTCTTGAGTCTGAGCAGACTAGCGTGCGGTCTATAGATGTCAGTCTTATTGTCGCATGTTATTGCCACGTATTGCTACAGCATAATATACATCAAGTTATGCTACTTATGTGTTAATAGCCACCATTTTAGCCAAAAAAGAGAGTCAACCTTAGAATGAGATAAACCAAGGTGTAAACTTGTACAAACCTTTATTTTAGCGTTTTTAATGTTGTCTCAAAAATCTCATAAACTCTCGTGTCCGCGTCTTGAGATATTTAAAGTCTAAGATCACAAAAATCAGTTTCTCGCAAATATCTCGCTTCCTGTGACTTCAATGGTATTTGCTTTATTATAAAAATTGTAGAACATAAATTCTCTACAAATTGCGTTCATTACATTTTTTTATACGGTTAACCGTTTTCGAGGTAAGGCGCGAATAGCGCGCAGCACTCAGCCACACATAGTATAATAAATAATGCGCGGTCAACCGTGAGTCCTGGTTTCAGTAAATAATACGTCGTATATAGTTAAGAAATCATTAAAAAAAAGACGTGTGGCACTCGGGGACTGCCGCGGTAAAGCTATTGCATAGCATTTTTAACCGACTTCCAAAAAGGAGGAGGTTATCAATTCGGCCGGTATCTTTTTTTTTTTTTTTTTTTTTTCTATGTATGCCCGCCGATTACTCCGAGGTTTCGTGACCGATTCACGAGATTTTTTTTTTAATCGACAGAGTAAGCTCGCGAAATGGTCCCATAAAAATCTTTACCTTCAACTCCTCAAGCCTGATGCTGCAGGGGTATTTTCCTCCTAAATTATGGGACCTTAGGAACCGTCGTTTACGAATTGGTATGCTTAGCCTAAGCATATACTAGATCATAGATCTCCAGGTCCTACTCCTCAATCCTGATGCTGTAGGGTACTGCCCACTTAAATTATAGGGATTTAGGAATTGCTAATCATGAATTGTTATTGTATGTAATAAGCATATACAGATGGTGTAGCCATCGAGGTCTAGGTTCTAGCTCCTGAATCCTGATGCTGCAGGGTACTGCCCACTTAAACTATGAGGATTTAGGAACTTTCGCTTGCGAATTGATATTGTTAGTATCAAGCATATTCTACATCGTGGAACTCAAGGTCCTAGCTCTTCAATACTGATGCTGCAGGGGTACTGCCTACCTAAACTATGAGGATTTTGGAGCTGTCGTTTACGAATTGATATTGTTGGTACCGAGCATATACTTCATCATAATGCTCAAGGTTCTAGCTCTTCAATCCTGATGCTGCAGAGTTGGAGGAATTACGAACTGACGCTTTCGAAATAATATTGTTGGTACCAAACATGGACTACATCATGGAGCTCCTAGTCCTAGCTCTTGTGTATTGTTAATAAGTACTGTAGGTACCAAGTGTAGAACTACATTAGTGCCGTAGCGTTGGAGGAAGGGGAGAAAGAGAGCAGGAACAAGCTACACTAAAAAGCTTAAAATAAAAATTCTTTTCAAAAAACCGACTTCAAACGCCACTACAAAGTATAAAAATAATTTTATTTTGTACACGTTTGTTGAAGTCGGGCGGGCTTAACTAGAAACGATGAAATCGATTTGCGACGCTTACCTTATGGTGACATATAAGAGACACGTTTATTGAAATCGGGCGAGCATCGCGTATCGGTTTCATCGTTTCTATTTAAGCCCGCCCGACTTCAACAAACGTGTACAAAATAAAATTATTTTTATACTTTGTAGTGGCGTTTGAAGTCGGTTTTTTGAAAAGAATTTTTATTTCCGAGAGGAGTCCCGTGTCAGGTTATTTTCGTTACGGAATTTCTGGATTCGATCTCCACGCTCAAGGCCCGCAATAAAAGCTATGCAATAGCTTAAAAATCATAATTATTATTTTGTGGAAACATCAAAACGACCCCATTGTGTAGTGTGTAGTAGTAATTTAGAAAAGTGGTGCACCGTTCCATCTAGGATATGACAAAAGCGCGCCCAGAATAAAATCTGATCACGCCTTTCGGTACCTCGCAGTTGCATCTATCCAAATGGTCTTGGTCTTAAATGAGGCAAGTTTATACGAGGTTGAGCCTGGAGATTATGCCAGTAGTTTACCACTGTTCTAAAGCAGTCATTTGACTATGCATCCCTTTAATTTCGTTACTACGGTTTCGTGTCGGAGATACAAAAGGCTTTTAAAAGGCGATCAGGGTTGGTGGTTGTAACAGAAATAATTTTAATGGTGTATTGACCTCTATTTAACCCCAGCAAAGCCCGTACACAAATCACCAAATCTATACTATTATAATAAAGAGAGAGCGCGAATTTTGTGAGTTTGTATGTATGTCCGGAGCAAACTTTGGAACCACCGCACCTATTTCAAAAATTCTTTCACCATTTCAAAGGTACATTATTCCAGATGGTTATAGGCTATATTTTATGTATATAAATGTATTATGGCTATATATTATGTGCAAATTTGTGAAAGAAGTCGGGATTTTTTTTAACTCTTAATCGTTTTCAAGGCGTGCGCTGCCGCTGGGTCATATACTGTTATGGGATGAAAATGATGTATGGGTGAATTGTTCCTCTTAAAGAGTTCTAAAAAAAAGTCCGCGATAGCATATGTCTATCTTCTAATTATAACTTACAGTAACCATTTCTGTCTTTAAAATTTTGATTAAAAATATTGAATTATTTTCGAAGTTTCTTTAACCGATGTGATGTCAATCTATATCTAAATAAATATGTTTATTATCGTAAGTATTTAATTTAGAACATATTTGCCCTTTACACTATACAATTTAAATAAATATCTTAGGAGTTATCGGAAAATTAATATCTCCACGCGATAAAATAATAAAATGGTGCCGGCCGGCGCGGTAGGGCTATAGATGTAAAGCCGGTATTTTACCAAAAATGCAAAACGGTATAATACGAAAAATACCGTATTTTTCGGTATTATTCCATTTCTCATGGTATTTTTCGTATTTAACGATTATCTTATGTTTTTCAATGTAGATACGTTTTGTTTGTAAAAAAATCAGCAAGGAATATAAAAATCATTGTTCTGCGTTTAATTTTATTTTATTAAAATGATTTATAAACAAATTAGAACATAATGATTCAAACATAAATTATTAAAAAATCTTAGACTTAAAATTTCAATGATTTAATCATAATCATAGAGCGTGCGAGCTCACCACCACTCACTCCACTCACCACCACTCATCACCACTCATCACCACCAATCACCACCCACTCATCACCACCCACTCATCACCACCACTCATCACCACCCACTCATCACCACCCCCTCATCACCACCCATCACCACTCATCACCACTCATCACCACCCACTCATCACCACCCACTCATCACCACCCACTCATCACCACCCATCACCACTCATCACCACTCATCACCACTCATCACCACCCATCACCAAAACTCACCACCACTCATCACCACCCACTCATCACCACCCATCGCCACTCACCACCACTCGTCACCGCCCATCATCACCCATCACCACCCATCATCACCCACTCACCACCACCCACTCATCACCACTCATCACCACCCATCACCACTCATCACCACCCATCACCACCCATCACCACCCACTCACCTACTCGCTAGTTATTCATAATATACCTTTTATACATTTTATTACATTGTATGACAAAGTATTCATCCACCCGCATCAGCACCAGCAGCAAGCGGCGGGCCAATTCTTTATTAATCTGATTAATGATCACCAAGCAATAAATATTCATTCAAAAAGACGTCAAAAACAAAATTACAAAAAAATCTAACTATAATTTTGTATGAAAAAATAAAATACCAAAAATACCAAAAATACGGTAATCTATTGAATTATACCGGAAAAATTCATAGCCATTTGGTATTATACGGTATTTTTACATCTATAGGTAGGGCACGGTGGCGGGTTTCGGCGCGGGAGATTCCTGCGGTTCGGTGATCTTATTCGTCTCCTATAAGAAGCTCTGAAGAAGCTCTGTGCGATCAGTCCCGTAAAAACAAATATTTACATTTTCAACCCGGACGAAGTCGGCGCGGGCTTCTAGTTAATGTTATAAAACTGATGAACCTCTCTAATAAATTAAAATGTAATCTGTATCACACAAACCTGGGTACGGTGACCGCAAACGTGATTGCTTTCTACCCAAGGGAGCACATCATGTCATTAGCTTTGCGTCCTATGTTTGCGTCATGTAACAGTTTGATATGGTTCGACCCGTTTCTGTTTGTCTGTTTATTTCCCTGCAAAACTCACTCATATCATTTCATTTCAAACTGCGTGACTTTACGATCCCAAGTAAAGAGCCGTGATAGTCTGGTGGTTAGGACTCCTGTCTCTTATTCGGAGGATCGCAGGTTCGATCCCGAGCACTGTCTATTCGGAGTTATGTGCATTTAAGCAATTGAATATCACATGCTTCGATGGTGAAGGAAAACATTGTGAGATAACCTGCACATCCGAGAGTCATCCATAATGTTTTCAAAGGTGTGTGAAGTCAGCCAATTTGCATTGGGCCATTGGGCAAGACTGGTGGACTTAGGCCTACGATAATGATGTATATTCACGTAAATTTTATTGATTACTTTAGTAAAAAAACCAAGGTAATGAACCCAGCGAATCACTAAGCTGAAGTGGCAATAGACAGGTCGCGTACCTCCGTCCTACAAGAAGCGATAAGGCGAACATCCCCCCTCAAGAAGCACACTTTTGGATTTTTCTCTCTTGAATATTTTTCTGAAGGCGATCGCTGCGCTAACGCTTTTATTTAATGATGATGCCCGCGACTTCGTCCGCGTGGATCAAGGATTTTTAATTGCCGTTAGGGACTCTTTTATTTTCCGGGATAAAATGTAGCCTATGTTTTAATTTGGTTTTAATCCTGGATGTGAGCTGCCTCCATTCCAAATTTCAGTCATAGGTACACTACAAGAAGAGTAGGATTGGTAGAGTTGGAATGATCATGACAAAATATATTGCATAAATCATTACTAATTCAACAAAACGATTAATTTTTCTGAACACAGATTAAAAAAAATTGCAATGAACAAATAAATATAAAATATTTACTCATTTTTAACTATATTCTTTGTAATTTTTAAAAAAGTAGGTAATATGCTTGGCAATGACTGCTGACTGCTGGCTTGAGCAGAAATTCGGCCTACCTACACTTGACACTTTTCGACGCAGATAGTTCTTGCAAATCACGACGGCGCGTGGCTCATGGTTGTGTGTGTGTCGTATCTGTATAAGTGTGAGCGAGAGCTTGCTCGCGCCTGATCGCTCCCACCTAGGCTCCTGGCAGGCACGTACACTTACGCAATGTGCAAGTATACGACGTAACCACAAGTAAAGCTCACGCGCCGTCGTGAATTGAAAGAACTATACAACTTATATCATAATTTCATAAATACTGAATGACATAAGGAATTTCCACGTAATATTTTAATATTTCCCACGTAATGATAAAGAGCCTATCTAGTAGTACCTACTTATCGCTATTAAAACCGTACCAACATTATCAAATCATTATTTTAATGTACTCCTTTTTAATATCGCGGCAAAAACATGTCACGTTCATGAATATGAAATTGAACCACCATAAATTATATCGCATTTATCGACCTTTTTCCGACTTTTATTATTCTGCATTACGAACATGTAATAGCCCCATTAAATGTGAGGTGGTGATAAAAAGGATGTACTTTTACACACAAGTAGATATTTTAATCGTTAATGTGCATAGCGTAGGCGGTCAACCCTAAAACCTCTAACGACAGAAACATTTAGTTTTCCACCCACCTAATTAACCTATTTTACTAACCTTACCTAAACCGTTGAATTTAGAATCAATAATTGATAAAATTCCAAATTCAAAATTATTTTTATCATTTTGGCCAACTGGTGCTAAGCTAAGACACGACCACCGGTTCGGAAAGCAAATTTTGCCAAGTAGAGGTGGCAAGAAACTCAGCTGTTTGCTCTTTTCAATATGTAGCTTAATATTTGTCTTGTGGACTGCTAAAGCAAAGTCAACTTTGTGATTAAGAAATCCACTAACTATATATGAATATAAGAATCTCTTCATATTAAATGTGTATATTAAAATCTTTACTAATATTATAAATGCGAAAGTGTGTTTCTTTGTTGGTTTATCCTTCAATCAGCAGCAATGAAGCATTGAATCGACGCGATTTCTTGTGTGGGTATAGATGAGGATTTCCGGAGGGGGAGGGTAACACAGGTCTACCTCACACTTAAAAAATACTCCGGCCTCTGTTTGCTTGTTACTCATTTGGTTTTGAGTTTAAAAAAAGTAAAAAAAAAAAAACAATTGTAAATTTTTAAGCCATTGCATAGCTTCTATCGCGGGCCTTGAGCGTGGAGACCGAATCCAGAAATTCCGTAACGAAAATAACCTGACACGGGACTCCTCTCACCGCTAGATGGCATTGATAAAAAATGCTATGCAATAGCTTTACCGCGGCAATCCCCGAGTGCCACACGTCTTTTTTTTAAAATTGTAGCATAGTGTGTGAGTACAAGGTAATAGCGTGATTGTCTGTATTTTACAGAGTCGCCAAGATTACCGCACAGCGTTCCTGAACTACTGCAACAACTCCAACCCGACCAACCTAGCGACGTACTACGACTCACACAACAACTACGTGCAGCAACTCACCGCTACCAACGCGATGATCGAGCAGTACCATAAACACACCCTACCCACAATATTGCAGGTAATTTGTTGGATTTTAAATGAACACGTGCCGCCAAAAGATTAAACGTTCCGGCACGATGGCGTGTAGAAACCGAGGGGTATGGGTTGAATCTACACTGCCATACCCTTCCAAGTTAGCCCGCTACCATCTTAGACTGCATCGTCACTAACCATCAGGTGAGATCGCAGTCAAGGACTATCTAAAATAATAAAAAAAGAATATTCTCTTGTTTTAACTGCTTTTTAGGGTTCCGTACCCAAATTATTATTAAGCCTCCGCTGTCCGTCCATGTATCCGTCTGTCTCTCAGCGAGTTGTATCTCAAGAACCGTAATAGACAGTTGAAATTTTCACAGTGTGTGTATTTCTATTGCCGCTGTAACAACAAATAATAAAAGCTAAAAAATTAAATTCAAAAGTACTTGCATAGTGTTAAATCTTGTACCCGTCGTACAAGACAGAACCCTGTGCTTGTGCGAGTCCAACAATTACCATGTGAGGATGGTCGCAGCAGAGACAGAGCTGTGTGTTGAGCCGTGATAGCCTATAGTGGTTAGGACTATTCGATTCTGGGCGTACCTGCGATTTTTCGGATTTATTAAAGGTACAGTACTTGCAATTCACGAGCGCGCGTGACTTTTATTTGTGGTTACGTCGTATACATGCACATTACGTGAGTGTGCGTGCCTGTCAGGAACCTAGGTAGGAGTGGTCAGGCACGGGCAAGCTCTCGCTCCCACTTATATAGATACAACACACACACAATCATGAACCACGTGCCCTCGTGGATTGCAAGAACTGTACCTTTGAGAAAAGGAAATAGTCAAATGCAAATTGGCAGACTTCACACAGGTGTGAATTCTACCAATTTGCATTTGACTATTCCCAATAACCTTTCTCTTAGAGTAGATCTGCACTCAAGTGAACCCGTTGATGGGTAGCTGATAATGTCAAATGCGTTGAACGTTGCTTGTTAAATTTTCTTTTATTCCATTTATTTTTTCTATTTTTGTTTTTCTTGAGTGTATAATATTATATTAAAGGAGGGCCTCAACTCTCAGCAAATGAGTGCTCCGTCAATTAAAATAATAATCATTGGAGGAAAATGCGAAGGTGAAGACTCCTTAAGCGCAGAATATTCATAAAGGATGTTACGTCTCAATTCACGACGCGTGTTAGCTTGAGCATAAATCGAAATATTTTCCCCGAGATTTTCTGCTTTTACAGATTCGATGTATAAAAATATTTGTAAAGCAAGGAATAATCTACGGATATAGGAATGAAAATATGAAAAGATTTTCCCGAAAATATCAAACCTATCCCATAGGATACAAGAATGAACTCCTTCGCAATATTGTAATCTTTTGATAAAGATTATATAGGCAGATCATCTTTTATATCAAACCATAGAGATTTTTCACTTGAATTCTTTTTTTTTTTTGAGACTAACAGCAGCTGATAACTGCGACTTAATTCGCGTGGATTAAGGTTTTTTTCGTTTTTTTTTATAGAACTTCTTCTTCTTCTTCAACTAATGGACGTCCACTGCTGGATATAAGTCTCCTGCATGGACCTCCACAAGCCTCGGTCTTGCGCCGCCTGAATCCAGCGGCTCCCTGCGACTCGCTTGATGTCGTCTGTCCACCTAGTGGGGGGTCTGCCAACACTGCGCTTCCCGGTGCGAGGTCGCCACTCCAGCACCTTGGGACCCCATCGACCATCAGCTCTTCGAACTATGTGCCCCGCCCATTTCCACTTCAGTTTCGCAACTCGCAGAGCTATGTCGGTGACTTTGGTTCTCCTACGGATCTCCTCGTTTCTGATTTGATCTCGCAGGGATACTCCGAGCATAGCTCTCTCCATCGCCCGCTGAGTGATCCTGAGCCTTCTTATGAGGCCCATAGTTATAGAACTTACATTCTTTCAAAAATCAAAAAACCTTCCTTAGTGCACCTCTATGGTACTCAATCTACCAAATCTCTGATTACAGCTTTAACTGTACTTTGTACAGTCAGTCACGCTTCGCATCTCGGCGCTCTATACTTCATCTTTGACTGACACTGGACTTTTACTGACGTCTCTACGATGTTATAATTCAAAAATTCACTTCTTCGTGCCTTCTCCATTAAGTTGATACTGTTAGGATACTGGCGAAACTCTCTGTTACAAGTAGGTAGTTCGGTTGTTAGTTCGGTCGACCGAATAAATGCTACTTTTTAGGGTTCCGTACCCAAAAAATGCCAAGGGACCTCTATTACTAAGCCTTTGATGACCGTCTGTCAGCGCTGTAGTATCTCATGAACCGTAATAATGAAATTTTCACACAACGTATAGGTATTTCTATTTCCGCTATAACAACAAATAATAATAAAAAATAAATAAAGAGGATCTCCATTCTCCATACAGTAAACTTTTATTATTGCTGGATCTAATAATAGCTGGTTTTAAATCTTGTGCATCGGTACGGAACCCTTTGTGTGCGGGTCCAACTCGCACTTGGGTGTTTTTTTGTCAAAAATATACACTGATATAATTTTAAATACAATGAAAATCACATTTTACTAAGTAAAAGTTACCAAATTAGTATTTAATAAATCATATTATATTTCAAAGTAGACGGATACGGTTATGAATTATTGTATAGTGACAAGTAGGAACATTTTTCGCCGCATTTTTGTACAATTCTATCATAATTGATGATTTATGGATGAAGTAAATCCAATTTATTAAATGATTATGAAACTTCCTACGAAACCGTTATTCATCAATATCCCGTATAGCAAATAATTAATCTTAGTTGAGAAACCCAGCCAAATTAATTTAATGCCTCAAATCTAGCATTACCTGAATACCAAGCAATAAGCATTCGTCGGCCATAATGACATGAATCAAGAACATGCACTTAATTGAGTACATTTCAATTGGATTAATTAATACGAAACATTATTCGAACCCCGGATTTAGCATCATTGGTGGATACGACATATATACTAGGAAATTAACATATATGATTATATAGATTTAACATAACCTATGGTTTTTTAGAAAAAGTGCATTGAACGCATTAATATCATCTCAGAGTTCCTTGAAAACATGGATTATCTATTTTAATATTATAAAGCTGAAGAGTTTTTTTGTTTGAACCCGCTAATCTCAGGATCTACTGCGAATTGAAAAATTATTTTTGTGTTGGATAGTCCATTTATCGAGGAAGGCTTTAGACTATATAACATCACGCTGATCATAACAACAGAAATTGACGCGGACGAAGTCGCAGGCAACAGCTAGTAGAAATATATTATGACAAAAATATACTTATACTGTTCTTGCAATTTTGTGTATAACTCTGCGTCTTCGATCATATACAATGATCGAAGGAGGATTCTACAATTAAATTACTTAATACCAGTTTGTTAGGAATTAAATACCTACTTAACCTCCGAAAAATTGTAATCGGTCAGACTCAACATTTTAATGAAGTAGATGTTTGAAATCCCTAACGAGGTCATAATCCCTTGCAGTCACTCACACGTATTCATTTATATTCCGTAGTTACAGATTAGTTTAACTCTAACAATTTAGTATCCATCTAACTTTGCCTGCACGAAGCATTTTCCCCCAAAAACCGGACAAAACATGAACAAATTGATGCAAAATTCAATTTAATTATAACTGAAACTCCCTTCGAAATCATGACTGAGCAATATTCGGGTAGATATTTAATCCTCGTTAGGAAACTCTCCCAATTTTAATGTAATAGGTAGGTACGCTCTTCTAACTTTGGCAAGACGAAGTTATCGATCTCCTAAACCAAAAACTTATTAGGAATAACAAAACTCCTCACGTTTCAATTTCATTAATGAGTATGTTATAAAACTCTGATATTTGGATAAAATATTACACATTTATTATTATACGTAGGTACTAGGTAGCTATTATAATTTTATATGTACCTACTTTTAATAAAAATGGGTAAGTAGGTACTGACGAATCAAAAACTGTACACTGAACATTCTTGAAAAAAATTTACTCATTACTGACCAATATAAGGACACCAAATTAGATTTTTTTTGAAAATTTAGCTCAATGTTTGTACGTATATGTATCAGTATGTACGAGTATGTAGGTATGTCTGTCTTAGGTTGACGATAAACTTAGACCCTATTTCATTAAAATTTTGATATACTAAGATGCTTTAAGATTTTCGTCATACCACACCATATAAATCTTTACACTAATTTTAACTATAGATAGAAACTAAGGTACAAACAGACATTTTACGTGGATCAAGTCGTGGGCATCTAGACTCTAGAGGTAAGATAAATCCCCAAAAAGTGTACAGGGCAAAATTTCAAAAAAAAAACTTGATTTTGATGAGTAAGTTACGAAACTCCTTTAAATTCATCTAGGTATCTGAAACATAAATAATAATCAATATTTCAAGTGGGTGGTGTCTCAAACTGGACTGAAACCTTACAAACGAAGCAGAAAATGATTGCGAAACCAGTAAGGAAAGTTTCACGGTGAATATAATTTTCTGGTTGGAAACTAGAAACTAAAAGAGTCTTCGAAACAGCGTATTTCAAATGGCTTCATACTCGCTGCTTTCCCACATTGCCACATCTTGTTATGCTGAATACGTACAGAATATACATTATACATATACTGGTACTTATATCAATTAATACATAAGCATTATTATATAAGTAGATGCATCTTATTAGATACTAGCTTTTGCCCCCGCGACTTCGTCCGCGTGGAATTAGATTTTGGGGTGGAATTTTCAAAAACTGTGACACACTTACCTTTAACTGAAAGCTCAAATGCCAACTTTGATGGAAACAGCTTGAAAAAGTTGAGTTTCATATAAACTTCCATCCCCTATTTAAACCCCTTAGGGGTGGAATTTCCAATAATCCTTTCTTAGTGTGCGCCTACGTCATAAAAGGAACCAACTGTAAAAATTTCAAGTTTCTAACTTCAGTAGTTTAGGCTGTGCGTTGATATCTCAGTCAGTCAGTCAGTCAGGCCTTTGAATTTTATATATATAGATTATGTAGGTAATAGATAGGTATTTTGCTTTATTAAATGACACGTATTAACCAGAAACTAGTCCATTTGTAGATTCTAGACGCTTCAGAACATACACAGGAAATATTTGCGGACACAGTAAAGTTTGCATTGTTTGACAAAGATGGATTCCTCGGTTAAACGCTTATCCTACGTATTTAAATATTGATTTCCTTCTGTATCACAAAAGAGGAGACGAAGATGGTAGGCTAAAATCAGTATCTATCCATTGTAAAATTTCGGAACCTTTATTGCAAGACTACAAAGAAGAAAGGGGCCACAAAGAATATGCGAAACAATCCACATACGCTGTTCATGGGAAATTCGCACGCTTATACGGAATGGGCGGAAAATTAAAGGTTTTATTATTATAGAAACCTACGCAAAATCTGTCATAATATATACACATAAATTTTACAGTATTGTATGTAATTTATTTCTGAATTGTGAATATTCTCTTCGATGCTCTTTAATCTCGGTATGATAGGAAGATTCAAATGGAATAGAAACTCGGAATGATTTTAATTGAAATGACGTTTCAGCGCTTTGGATCTAGGATTAATGCAAGATTCTGCATAATATTTGATCCAGACAACCTTGCCCTAGTTCCATTAGGTACCTTAGTTTATAATAGACAGGGGTAAACGTTGATTTACCTAATTAAAATAACAAAAGTAAACCGAATACGAGTAATAAAATTACTGTGTATTCACCTTTATAATATTAGTGTGATTCAACAGTGATAAATGTATCTAGGCCTTCGATCCCAGAATTTTTTTCTGAGTTTGAAAACCTTGTAAGTTTGCTTTTATTGTAGATACTACTATTTTAGTCTTACAAACTTATCAAATCAAATCAAATTATAATGTTTGGGACATTTTTATTCTATTTTGTAAGTATTTTGTTCATTTGTAGAGTATTCAGTTGAGTTATAACTTTCGTATTACTAGGTGAATACTATAATAATAGCCTAAGCTTGTTCGTGATTTCAAAAAATCAATAGCACTATTATAAAGTTAAATTAGGTATAAACCTAGGTACGTGTTAATTCTGTAATTTGTTAAAATAAACTCTCATAGCGTTCATAAAATAATTTGCTATTTTTCTTCGTAGAAATTTTATACCAAACGGGCACCTAAGTAATTAGATACTTTTTTTTCAAACCAAAATATATTATTATAATTAGTAAATAGTTTCTCTTTCAAATCTTTTACATAGTCTACGATAGAAGAAGCCGTTACTTTGCCAAATTCCATGATATTCAAGGAATAACAAAATTCTTTTGTAACAATTCACCAAACCAGAAAAATCTGTGTGCCACAACGTGAGGTTTTTTTTTCGCGCTGTAGTTACACTGCTGCGGTAGTAGAACAAATAGGCAGGAACAACGCAAAACTACACAAAGCCTCTGAACATCTCGCTATGTACTCGAGTCGGAGCGAAACGTACGTTTTATTCCGGAAAACCCAAAGGGAAAAACAAAGGGTTCTTTCGGAATTATTGACGAAACTAACTCCACACAAGCGAAGTCACGTTCATTAGCTAGATACCAAATAAATGTATATATAGGTACTTAACACAGTCGTACCTACACTTGTCCTACTTCCTACTTTTCCACTCAGATCCTACTAATATTATAAAATATGTGAAAGTGTGGATGTTTGTTACTAAATCACGTCACAACGACTGAACCGATTTGGCAGAAATTTAGCACAGAGATAGATTATTATAGTCTGGAATAGCACATAAGCTACTTTTTATCTCGGAAAATTAAAGAGTTACCGCGGGAATAAAAAACCCTGAATCCACGCGAACGAAGTCGCGGGCATCAGCTAGTATATGATAAACTATATGATGCCCGCGATTTCGTCCGTATGGATTAAGATTTTTGATTCCCGTGGAAACTCTTTAAATTTCCGGGATAAAAAGTAGCCTATGTGATAATCCAGGGTAGAATCTATCTCCATTCAAAATTTCAGCCATCCAGTAGTTTTTGCGTGAAAGAGTAACAAATATACACACACACACGCACACACATACAAACTTCCACCTTAATAAAATTAGTGTGATGCGAAAGTTTGCATGGATGGATGTTTATTACTCAATCAAGCCGCAACGATAGAACCGATTTGGCTGAAATTTAGCACACAGATAGATTATAGTCTAGAATAACACATAGGCTACTTTTCTTACTTATCCTGGAAAATAAGAGAGTTCCCACGGGAATTTAAAAACCGCAATCAACTCGTACGAAGTCGCGGGCATTAGATAGTAAATACGAGTAAATAAACATTTCACAGATACGGACACTCATGAAGCGATTTGCTTCTTTTACGAATTATTTTTCTTTTTATACTCTTATCTATATTTACCTGCTTTTCATGGCTTCGCGCAATTAATGACAGTGTATTAATTTCAGGAGCTGGAGGAAATTTTGACTGATGTTACAACCGCCGTCAGCGACGCAATTTGTCAAGAGGGTGAAATAATTACAGACAAGGTATTGTGGAGGATTCTTATTATATTTTTAACTAGCGGACGCCCGCGATTTCGTCAGCTTCTTCAATTCCCTATCGACAGTACCTAAATCCCCACAGTTTAGGTGGGCAGAACCCCTGCCGCATCAGGATTGAGATGTAGTCTTTATTTGGTACCTACATTGATAGCTATTCATAATAATCATAATCGACAATTCCTAAATCCCCACAGTTTAGGTAGGCAGAACCCCTGCAGCATCAGGATTGAGGAGTTGGGTCCTAGAATTCAACGATGTAATCTTTACTTTGTACCTACAATAACTATTCATAATCGACAGTCCCTAAATTCCCACAGTGTACCCCTGCAGCATCAGAATTGAGGAGTTAGAACGCGAAGTTTTCATGGGAGCATCTCGCAAAGTTTTCATATCGATTAAAAAATGATTCATGCAAATTGCCAGAGAAGAAAAGTTCCATTTTAGTTGTGGTTACAGTAAAAATACAACTATTATTTTCTTGTCAACGGTACGGTATGACATCAATTCATAACGTCGACGACAACCAACTTGAGTTGGAAGGGTTGGTGGGTATACCAAAAAAATATACCTATTTGTATTGATTTCTTTCTTCTGTTTACTAGAGCACCAACCAGCTCCGGCGATACGAGTCCCTATGCGCTCAAGCACGGGCGGTGTCGAGCACGGCGGACTTGGCGCATCTGGCGCGCACGCTGCTCACCAGCCAACCACCGATAAGAACGCCGAAACGAGCCTTCCTGCCGCCTTACCCGCCCGACCCTGACGATCCGCCGATAGATGTTCCAGCGGTAACAGCGCTTTTTTTTTTTTTTTTCAAAAAAAGGAGGAGGTTCTCAATTCCTTGGAATCTTTTTTCCTTATGTATGTTCCCCGATTATTCACAGACGCCGGGACCGATTTGGAAAATTCTTTGTGGTCCCACAGTCATCAGGTCAGGATCCTGGAGAAATCGAGGCAACTCTTCAAATTTTATAGGCACAATTAATATACTTTGTGGAGTAGTGGCGTTTGAAGTCGGTTTTGTAAAAAGAATTTTACTTAATGTTTATTTATTGTAAAGTCTTAATAAAACGCTAAAACGGCTTGATCGATTAAAAAAAATTTTTTTTGTTATCTGTAATAGAGACGTGGTTTAAAAAAATAGGGAAAACCCAAAAATCCAGCTGAAAAATCGAATAAATCAAAGAGGAGCGAAGCCGCAGAAAAAAATCTATATTATAATTTATTACTATAGCTATCACAATAGTCGATTGCAGCCGTTAGAGTACCGGATGCTACGTAGCACAAAACGAAGTCGGAAATGGCGAGTTTAAAATAAATAAACCTGCCCATATACCTTTTTTATTTTATTTTTAGATCGACGAACGGTAGAGTAAATATTTCTTTGCTCGGCAATCGCAATTCTGCCAACGAGCACTCAATTAAACTCGTAAAAATATCGAATTCACTTTGCTAATTTGTTTGTATTGACGTCTTTAATTTTTCAGTGCTAAACGGTTTTCGATCCCTACCCCTGAAGCGTATTGAGTGCGGAGTTTTGCTAATAGTAGATCGCATACGGCCCCAAAAGCCGCAAAAGGCGTAAAAAAAAACATTTTCCAGTGCTGTGAGAATGCATGACGTCATAGGATTGGGAGTACATAAAAATGTCACAAAACATGTAACCTCCCTAGCGCGCCATGTTGAGCGCTGTTCTTATGAGCGCGAGGTCACTGCCACTGGTTCGATTCCTGGTAATTATGTTTCCGGTCTGGTGTGGTCGAACACTTCGGGTGTGGCTAGCTGTTACTATCCTTAATACCTACCGGATTTTTAACCGACTTCTAAAAAGGAGGAGGTTATCAACTCGGCCGGTACCTTTTGTTTTTTTCTCACGCTGAAAAATGCGTACGCCTTGTGCAGCCCTGGCTGCTCTTGCGACTCTTTCGGATAGTCTCGTGGTAGAGGTGACTCTTACTGTACTTCTTGCAATTCACGAGGGCGCGTGGCTCATGGTTGTGTGTGTGTCGTATCTGTATAAGTGTGAGCGAGAGCTTGCTCGCGCCTGACCGCTCCCACGTAGACTCCTGACAGGCACGCACACTTATGCAATGTGCATGTACACGACGTAACCACAAGTAAAGCGCCCGTTACTTCGTGAAATAAACGTACTGTACCTTAAAATGGCAAAGATCCATCAAATGACGTTTCCTACAAGAACCCTGTGGTCCTGCTGAAATATTGCTGTCAATATTTCCTTTGAATAAAGGTTACCATCGAATCCAATTTACCGAAATACGTGCGGATGATAATTTATGGCGTATTTATACAATAACCTCCTATTGTGCGAATTTATCGCATCGGAATAGAGTTATCTTTGTTATATTGTTATAATTTTGCAGAACAAGCATGAATCGTTTTTTATTCTATTTGCTCTTCCTTTTCCCGCGTTTGATCTATTAGGTTGCAATGTTTTGTGCTTTTTGTTTTCACACAGTCATTCTCGTCGCTGGCGCAGCGATTAAGTTATAGCAGAGAGTAATTTTTGTTTCTCTATGGTTATAGTTAAGTTATAGTTTTTTTTTGATATTATATAATAAAGTATTAAATATTTTTAATCCATTATCACGAAGCTATAGAGTAATATTAATTAAAAAATCCTAAATAAAAATTACTTAATTGGATTTATTTAGCGTTATAGGTACCTGCTTGGAAAACGTGTTTTGGCGGTCATAATACCTAACATATGCACGTTTTGCCTACTACTGAAATGGTGGTTAAGGTATTAAGTATTTAATCTTGTAATTTACTCTGTCGTAACTAAGCCTCATCAGCTAAAGTATGTGCTATTTAGTGTACCTACGAGTATAGTTGGCGGGTTGATTACTCGATTTGCACATGGGCTAACTTTGTTATCTCCACATCCAAGCCTCGTGTTACGTCTTAACTTTAACTAAAAGCTAACTTACTTACTTGAGTAATTAATTTACGTATCTATTCGTCCACATATTGGAAGAAAATTCCACCACGCAAAATATGTACCTACAACGTTGCCCAAGAGTTCGTCTGCGTGGTGTTAAATCTCTTAAAAATCCCATGGGACCTCTGTTTTTTCGATACGTTACGATACGAAAGCCTCCCAGGCTTTGGCCGTGGCTAGTTACCACCCTACCGTCAAAGACGTACCGTAACGTATAATGATGGCGTGTAGAAACCGATTAGGGGTATGAGTACACTGCCATACCCCTTCCAAGTTAGCCCACCATCTTAGACTGCATCGTCACTTACCATCAGGTGAGATTGCAGTCAAAGACTATCTTGTCATCGAATAAAATAAATACGTAGCTAAAAAAACCTATGTAAATCTCCAGCTCCTTAGACCTTACCTACCTTACTTTGGGTATTGATACCGATAAAGTAAAAAACAAAATACTTACAATTTACATACATACATTAAATACTAAACTATACCCACCCACGTCTGTCGGGTAAAAAATTCCTGGTGTATCGGTGTCCTTTAAAAAAAGACAATTTAATTACTCTTACAATAGGTATTTTTCGCTATCACTTTTAAATTACTTTGCTGCTATCTACCTACTGTTCACATCAAAGAGAACCCAAAAAACTCCACATAATTTAGTTTTATTAAAGAATTTGGGAATACACAAAGAATGAGGATAATTAACAGAGTATAAATGGATGTCAAAGCCTGAAAAATATGAAAAAATATCCTAAGACTGTTTAATGAAAACGCTGCAGGTATAAAAGAAACTTGTTTTTTTTTTCTTTTGTAAAATGATATTAGGTGTGTCCCTTTTTCATGTAAAATAATTTTGAAAAAACACAAACATAACACTTGGTGATAAAGAAGACTTGAAAGCTTGAAGATTTTTGGACTATTTCAATTAACTATGACATGAGAAGATGTGTAGAAGAACTATTAGGTATAACGAATCGGAAAGCTGAAGAGGTGATGCGAGGGACACATACAGTTTGTTGAAACCAAAGTCCCAAGGTGCTGGTGACACAAATGTTATAATCATAACTTTTGTATAGCCTAGTTCTCTCCATCGCCTGCTGAGTGATCCGGTATAGGCCATTTTTCCACTAGCCGGCACGGCACGGCCCGGTGCCGGCGCCGGCACAATAGCTTCGCGTTCCTTGCGGGCCGGCAAGACTGCATAATTATGTATTGTGTACTTATGGTAGCCGTGTGCGTGTGTGTGTACGCGGGGTGAAGTTAGGGGAGAGGGATGCGTAGCCGAACGTACAGCGGCACCGGCACCGGCGCCGGCATCGGCGCAGTAGAAAAATGGACCGACGGCACGGCATCGAGCCATTGCCGTTGTTGGTGCCGTCGCCGGCGCCGTCCTCGCCATACCGGCTAGTGAAAAAACGCCCAATGTCATCCAATACGAATACACGATCAATCGAATTCAATCTTATACTAACCCTACAGAACGGTAAAGAAGTTTTTCCGTCCACAGGAATGCATGCCGCCGGTGCTGCGAGGAGAGATGCTGCTGGACCGGATGGCTGGCGGACAGGCTCGCCTCAACTACGAGCAGCTACGGAAAGACGCGATAGATCTAGAAATACAAATTAAGCAATTGCAGGTGAAAAGAAAACCCGCCAAGCGCTCAGACCTTTAGCTTCCTTAGCCATTAGTTTATCTTTCTGGTTTGTATCTCGGAAAATAAACTAACATCATGATGGAGAGCAACCCAAAAAACGTATTATTGGATAACCACACACCCAGAAGTTACACGAGTAGTAATTACTTGAGCAACAAACTTCGAAACCGAGTATAACTTAGCAAAAGCAAAGTTTATAGTACTAAGTACTTACAAACTGAGAGATCGAAAATGTCAAGCCGAATTTTCTTCGAAGTTACATAATGCTATATTATAATCTTTGATCCCCGCCTAACCTTATTGCTCTATAATTTTATTCATGAACTCTACCTGTCAATTATGTATTGCCTTTTTTTAACAGGATGGCCTAGATGCGCTAGCACGAGTCCAAGCTCGCAGTTTAGAAAGCAGTATCTACAGCAAAGTCAACGAAATACAGGTAAGCTGAAAACTGGAACTTGAAATTTTAATCTAAACTGTATGGGGAAGGGCAAATGCAGCACGCACAGCATCGAAGTGACGATTCCATATAAAAAAGTACAGTCACTACTCAGGTAACTTTAGATTCAGGAGAAGGAATAAAAAAGCTTAAAAATTTACGTTTCTACGTACGTATCTATGTGTCATGGTGGCTCAGAACTCGATGTAAACTCGCATACTAGATTAGGGCGCTAAATAGTTCCTTGCGAGAATATGTAAATGCACCAAATCTATAGGTTACAGTAAGACTGAATATAGAAAATAGATGTAAATGTATTATATCTTATCGTATGATACATAATAGGTTGGAACATACGATAGAAGATACGTATAATTATTTCAATGCATTTTGTCAGCGAGCATTTTCGTCTCCACATTTTTCACTGATGTATTTTCAATAAAAATGTGAAAAGAGTAAAAGCGCCCTCAAAAGTCGCATATGTTGAATGCATATAGTGCATATACGGCAGTAATAATATGAAGATGGGTAGGTATTGCCGAAGACGTGGATTTACTGGCAACTTGACATTGTATTGAAAGGGAGATGTGAAAGGGAATTCAAAATTGCTTTTCGTAGCCCCGTTAGCATGTACCTACCCACTGCCGAATTTATGTCTTTTATAATTTATTATCTAATCATCTAAAACGTACCTATTTTAATAAAAACCGAATCTTTCGCGAAAAAATATTTGAAAAATATTGTTTACTTATATTAAATTCGCCAAAAAGTTTTTGTCCTTCAGGATTCACTTATGTTACTACGGTGGTAATACCATCTTTGACCACCATCACTAAATAAAGCCAAATAAATTGAACTCGTAGCGCCATCTATTTTCGCGTTATATCGTACCTAATATATTTTATAATGTAAATGTAAATAAGCACGAAGAATTAGGTGACTGTAAAATATTATACCTTGGTGTAACAAACGTAGTCAGAGCCATCTACATGGAGTTCCCCATATTACGTCGTTTTAATTTAACTAGTTCTTCCCAACATTGAAAACAACCCTGGATTAGCTTCAGACCTATTTGACATTTACTTTGTGACGTAATCATACGTTGGTAGATGGCAGTACCCAAAATTTTCATAAAATATTTATTTAAAAATTATAATATTTAATGCAAACTGAACTAATAAGAATAGCGAAATAACAAATTTTACCTGTTACAGGAGGAAATTTCAATAAAAAAGTATGACTACCGTGCTACGCAGCTACATCTAGCAGCAGTGAGAGCTCAAGTAAGTGTTATAATGTTATATTTAATAAATTACTTACCTTAAAACATGGACATATAAATAGGTTCATGCCTTAAAATAAAATTAATTACTTTTACAACCGTGTATTGTGAAGTTTTTAAAAACACTGTATCTAACTTTTAGAAGTTTGATAACTTTCGGTGATACGTACCAGGTATTACCTAGATTCCTGTGGTAAAGTTACTCTAAATTACAGAATTAAGCACAGTTACTATTATATTACTTTTGTAGACTTCTAGAGCATCAATATTTAAGAGCGTTCCAAGCGCTAATAATAATTGACTGTTTGTGTTATTACAATTATGTACTTACCTACTTATTCTTGAAATGCGCAAAAATTTAGTTTCAGTTTTACACATAAAAATAGGTAGTTTTTAATAAGTAGATGTAGGTACACAAAGATTGAATAGATGAACCGACGACATCAGACGAATCGCATGGAGCCGCTGGATACCGGCTGCGCAAGACCCATGCATGTGGAAATCTATACAAGAGAATTATGTCCAACAGTGGACGTCTATCGGTTGATAAAAAAGAAAAAGAAGAAGGAAAGATTCATTTATTTGAAGGTTCCCTTACGATGGCGTGGGGTATGGGTTTAATTATAATTGCCCCCTTTCAAGTTAGCATGCTACCATCTTAGACTGCAATGTCACTTAGCGTCAGATGAGATCGCAGTCAAGGGCTTACTTATAAAAAAAATTAAGATCTTTTCTTATAAAAAAAATTTATAATCATTCGTGTCCAAAGACCTGTGAAGATTCAACATGGAAGATACTACCTTACACTTTGTTTTGAAAAGAAGACCTTCAACATCAGAACAAAGATCGCGTTCGGCGTAAACAAACCCCTCAGTTCGCAGACCAATTGCGCATGCCACATTGCGACTGGCTCCCGGGCCATGCGGACTAGACATCCAACCTTCAATCAATATATTTCAATCTTTCCCGCTATTTTGTCTGTGTACTAAAACTATAAAATAATCTTCAATTTCCCTCCACATACTTCATAAAAATAGTGCTTTATAGACTGCTCTAGTTAAAAATTAGTTACCAGCAATTTCATCGCATCTAACTCTAGGTAAGTAATAGTTAATAATACTTTACCTACTTGTTTAAAATATAACTGTTTATAATAATGGTAGAATTAATAACGAAAGTCACTATACATTATAATATTGTCCTACAAGTGCTACAGTGACAAAAACAATAACTTTTCAAAGTGAAATGTGCCGCAATGCGCACAGCCTCCCACTTATTCAGTCTGAATCTGAGATGAGATCTCGCGGACTGACATAACCTACGTTTTGCGTCAGCTGTGTCTCTCGGTTATCGAGTTTTAATAAATATAATTCTTGTTTATTCGGGTCTCGGACGCTTAGCAATCACGGAACGTAAATCAAAAATTAAGTACCGTGTGAAAATGGGCTGGATATCCATGAAAAATCATATGGTGAGTCCTATATCCACTTTGCTATAGTTAGCTTACTTAACATTTGATATTATTGGCTAACATAGCATAATAAACCATAATATGCTCTACTATTATGGGATGTCACGTCAGTGGATGTGCAAAGCCTAACGTTCGATTAAAGAACCCTAGATCTGCTGCTGATGAGAGGACAAAAGAAAAAAAAAACATTTGATATCCCCCTACAATTTGCATAATATTTTTCTGTATTTATTTACCTTTTTGAATAGACACAGAGGAGGAAAATAGACTAGGTACTTATAACAAAATGATAAGATAAAGTTTTAAATATAATATATAATTATTATTACCTATAATTATAATATCATTGATTAATAAAATTAGGCAAGGAATTTTGATTGGGAAAGTAGCCTGTATCCAACTTTAGTTGTACCTACTAGTAAAACGTTAATAAATAATTAACATAAGGGTACGTTTAGCGTAATTTATTTACCCACGTTATATTATTATATAGCAGCTATACAGGTTGGAATCGATAAAATAGATCGCTAAGCTCTGCCGATTTTATTTTCTCAGTATAAAATAAGATATACATAGAACAGAATGACATATATGTATAGGTAGGTACCGCCTCTGGTACCTCTATAATTTGTTATTTTGTATATAAGTATTATAATCTTTCTTGCTCCCACTCATTTACTTACAAGTATAATAATACCTAGGCTACGGGCCAGTTTTTATTTCGAAGATTCATTAGTACCTACTAGGTACGTCATAATTAAAAAATTAATTAACAATTGGTTCAAAAATAAAAAAATAAGCACTATGCTATATTCAATTGAAGAATTTAGCGGCTCACGTTTATTTTTTTCAATAAGTATTTCACATTTTTTTTTAATGTTTTGAAATCTGTATTGTTTTGAGATTTCTATGGGATATCTGTTAAATTGAGAAAATATTTTTTATACGAGTAGATACATCATGAGTACATTATTTAATATCCCTACCTAAACAAGTTTCTCTATCTGTCCTTTGTGTGTTGAATGAAATGTTTGTGATTGTGACATACAAACGAACAGGTAGGTCAAAGATATTTCCTACGGATAATTAGATAGGTACCTACGTAAGCCATAAATCACATTGAATCTGACCTTCAACCTTGAATGTGACCTTTTGTACCTTCATGTGACAGAAAAGACGCTCTACGGAGCCACCGATATGTGTTATAGACTATAGTATGTACCTACTTATTTACTACTTCATACTTCAGAATATTTTATTGCCTATATAAATATTGTTAACTAGCGGACCCGACAGACGTTGTCCTGTCTTAACTATGAATATTGAAACTCCCCTTTTTACCCCCTTGGGGAGAGAATTTTCAAAAAATGTAAAATACGTAATTCTTTATTTTTGATCAAGAGCCAAAATATCAAGTTTCATAAATATAACTTGAAAAATAACTTGAAGAACGAAGGACTATCATACAAACATTCAACCCCTATTTAATCCCTTAGGGGGTAGAATTTTTAAAAACTGTGAAACACCTACTTTTTTGTTTTCAATTTAAAGCCTAAGTACCGAATTTTATGGGTATAGCTTGAAAAATAACGGAGTTTCATACAAACTTTAACCCCCCTTTTTACCCCCTTGGGGGAGAATTTAAAAAAATCCTTTCTTAGTGCTCGCCTACGTCATAAAAGGAACCTACTGTCAAAATTTCAAGTTTCTAACTTCAGTGGTTTAGGCTGTGCGTTGATCGTCAGTCAGTCAGTCAGTCAGGACAAGCCTTTTTATATAATTATAGATTATTCTGTTGGCAACTGAAATCGCCGCACCAACTGAGAAAAGCAGTGAACGGATTTTCATCCTGCATAGACACGATTTAGATAAAACTAGCGGACCCGCGACTTCGTCCGCGTGTCTAAATCACCACAGTTTACGTTGGCAGAACCCTTTCAGCATCAGGATTGAGAAGTTGGGTCCTGGAATTTAACGATGTAGTCTTCACTTGGTCAGACACAACAGTTCCTAAATCCCCACAGTTTAGGGGAGTAGTACCCCTGCACCATCAGGATTGAGGGGTTGGAACCCGAAGTTTTTATACGACCATCTCGCAAAGTTTTTGTGTCGATTAAAAAAAGATTCACGCAAATCGGTTAAGAAATCACGGAGATATCGATAGACAGAGGTAGAGAAATTTTAATGCCTCAATAGCCCAACGGTTGAAGGTGTGAACTGAAAACTGTAAGGTCGCAGGTTCAAATCCCACCCGTTGCACTATTGTCGTACCCACTCCTAACACAAGCTTTCCGCTTATTTGGAGGGGACAGGAGAATATTAGTCAACTTCAGGTTGGCTAATATTCTTTATAAAAAAAAAACTCCTCCTCCTTTTTCGAAAGTCGGTTAAAAAAGTAGCACGATGCCCGATAATATCTGCAGCTATCTACCAGTGAAAGTCTCGTCAAAATCGGTCTAGCCGTTCCCGAGATTAGCGGCAACAAACAGACAAACAGACAGCCAAAAATTTTAAAAATTGTTTTCTTGGTATAAGTACCTACCGTACCTATTTACTTTCGTATGCAGTTAGTAAAAAGCTGTTCTTTTGATATTACAAACAGACACTTCAATTTTATTTATTTGTATGTATAGATATTATCATTGCGATTAAAAACGTAATTACGCAAACCAAATCATCAAACCATTACTTATATCTATCCTTAAACCGAATATTATCAATGCGAAAGTGTTTTTTGTTGGTTTGTCTTTCAATTACGCCTCAATAGAGATACCTACGGATCGTGATTGTTTGCATGGGTATAGTTGAGGACCTAAAGAGTGACGAAGGCTACCTACTTTTTACCCCGGAAAATCAAAGAGGTCCCTTGGGATTTTTAAAACTAAATCCACGCAACGAAATCGTGGACATAAGCTAGTTATTATTATAATTAAATTAAATGAGTTTTTCATTTCCGCCGCGCGTCAAAGCGCTTACAAAATGCGCCGCTCAGCCGCTGAAGCTATTCTGTCGAGCTGTAGCTGATAGGTCGCCTTGCAAATGCTTCTCTGTCCAAAGTCCTAGCACGTAGCAATTTCCCGCGCGTTCGCAGCGCCCCTTGCGGCCATTTTTGTAACTCGTATGCGTCATGTAGGCTAAATTGTGGTGTGTTTGTGTTACCTATTCGATTCGTGTTTGTTTCCAAAAAAATATTATTTACTTTGTGTTTGTGATTTATCAAGTGTTTAAACGATATTTAAAAAATACTAAGGTAAGTTGTGTGCTATTACAACTTTTGGTTATGTAATGTACAGAGCCATTAAAAACTCTTGATGATAAAGCATATATAACGATTTTATTCTATTGAATACCGTAATAATCTCAATCAATAATACGTGAAAACATTTATAGAGATTAGATCTGACATAAAATATCATGGTAATAATTTATTTCTTTTTTCCTAATGCGATATCATCATATAACCTCAAAAGTAGAATTTTTCGTAACAAATAAATCTAAATTGTATGAATATAGGCTTATTGTTGATATTTTGGGTGGGTTAGGCTATTTATTTAACAGTCTGCTGTTAATTTTAAGTGAATTGTACTTAATATTGCGAATATTCATATTAATATTTAGGCGGGAAACTATACAGATAGGGCCGAATTATACGGACGGACATTCTCGTAGATTGAAAGAAAACTATTACGCACAGTACTTATAGTATCTTTTTACTCTATATATTATAATAAAATACGAAGTTATTCAGCTATTTATTTTAACTTAGTTTTTATTATTTCAGATAGAACTATCATCTTTATTAATATGAAGCAAAGTGCAAATGGGAAGTTAAGAAAAAATGGCTACCAATCAGATGATGACAATATAAGATACAAACTAAACACAAAAATATTTGAAAGCAATCCAAAAACATCCAAATCCAGGAAGAATACATTTATAAATGACGATGACAATGTCCGATACAAGTTACCTAGTGCTCCTATACATAAACCTAAGCCAGTTGAACGGAAGCTTAAGCCAAAACCTAAAATTAAAGTCAACTTTTGGAGTAATAAACAAACGAACAGAGTAACCAAATCAGAAGTTAGGAAAGAGCATAGTTATCAAAGACACACTATAGATGGTAGCACTAATGAGCTTAAAATTAAACCCAAAAGTTCAGTTGTTAAGGTGCTGCGTAAACAAGTTTCTTTCTTGCCATCACCACTTTTCTCCGAGAATCATATACCTATGGTTACTGTGCCAGATGATTTGACAATTCAATTAAATGAAGAAGAGGCTAATGACCTTGCGAAGGACCTCAACCTGGCATTTGTTAATAGCCAATTGGAAGAGAAGTCAATTGAGAACTCTAATAGAAAAGCTAGAGCTACAACAAACCAGTCTAGTCCTAGAGGTGCTAAACGTAAACGGAATTCAGAAGACACAAGTCCACGATCTCAGGGCAACGACAATGAATTAGAATTTTTTTCTAAATATGTGGTACAAAAGTTGAGGAGAATGGAAACAAACCAGCGTATTTATTCAGAAAACTTAATTAACACAGTCCTTATGTTGGGACAGCTCGGTAAACTGAATGGTAAATCAAAAATATCAGAAGTATAGTATATTTTCATATATTTATTTTTAGAGTTTTGAACATATTTACACTTGATTAGTGCATAGCTCTTTTTACATTGTATATTTGTTGTAAATTAAAAGTATGATTGTTGATTAACTTATAACTGTTAAGGATTATCAGTTTAAGACTAAGGTATGTATACCAATATTTTCTGTATATTGTATTACACTCATGAAAAAGTTATTAGAATATTAGGATACATGAGTACTCGAGAGCAGTTTAATATCAGTGCATACCATTAAAAAAAGTGTAATTCTTATTTGAATATTAACTGTCTAAACAATGAAAATAGACACTTATCTATATCTATGATATTTTCAGATTTCCATAAAATGAAATGACATATTTTTACCTGGGCTAGAAACCAGAAAAAATTGTCATTTAATCAATCTACCATCAATTAGATTTACTCTTGGTAGAGTCAATTTTTTGAATCGGGTTATGTATATAATAAATCTGCTATACCTCAGGCAAGCTTGCTTCCATTAACTGCATCATCACTTACCACCAGATTGAGATGGCAGTTCATAGAATAAAAGAACTAGGTATTATAGATGAAAAGATATAATATGTATTATATTATCATTATGTATTGGTGTACTTATTTAATAAAATATTATTGTTTTAAGAACAATCAAATAATTTGTTTGAACTAGTCAAACAAATTGTTAATTGTTCTTTCAAACAAACAGTGTTAAATAATAGTTTGAAAGTTCATAGTTTATATTGTATTTTTATCTTTAATGTTGGAAGTTTTTTAATCATAATATCAACACCCACATTTTCTGTGATCTTTGCATGGTTTAATATAAATAATGATATTAATAAGTATTTAAAGTAAATGCCAATTCCAATGTAAAGGTTGTAGTTAAGCTAGATTTTTTACATAATAAGCGCACAATTAAAGATACATTATATTCATTTGTTGTAATTACTATATGTATATAGTACATTGGTACCAATTCTGTTGTACAAAAACTCTAAATTAATCTATTGTAGAATAATAGATTTAAAAATAGTGCTACTTCCACTGAGTATGTTCTTTAAAAAAGCAATGGCATGATTACAGCTGTCAGTTTAGCTTGTTGATTGGGTGCCTACATAAAAGTTAGCACCACTAACAACTTTCTATTTAACACTAAAAATGTTTAAAATACTCTTTGAAAAAAAATAAACAAGATGTCTTGACTTGATATTTAGTTATTGCAAATAATTAAAAATTAAGTGTCTAGAGATCTATACCATTAACATAGTATTACTTATGGTGTAGACAGATACCTATTTTTGTACTTTCTTGGTTATTCACTATTATTTAAACATTTTTAACTTTGCTCGGCCTTGGCCTATTATTGCCGTTGAAGTATCAGGAAGTCTTGTTTTAGATATTTGGCACTTGCTTAAATCTGTTACTTGTTATTTCCTTGTTAAGCGAATTTCATTTACCATTATAGTTTATTATGACGCATCAATAAAAAAATTGTTATATTGATGTAAGCTACTATTTTTATGTATTAGTTAAATCCTGGCTCAATCAAGGGAGAATTGTATGAATTATTGTTTTTAACACCCGAAGGAAAAAGAGGGGTGTCATAAGTTTGACGTGTGTGTCTTTGTATCTGTGTGACTGTCTGTTCCCACGTAACTCCCTAACAAATGGACCGATTTTGATGCAGTATTTTCTGTTAGAAATTTATCATGATCGAGATGAATCTTAGCTATAATTTATGAAAATCTGCTGAGGCGTTCGAAGATCATCTCATTTCCTACTTGATTGACGGGTTTTATACACTTTCACTGGTATGATTGATTTGAAAGGAAGTGGGTTGATAAGGCCCAAAATCCGCCCCTCATACACTCGAAAAAAAAAGTTCCAGATTTCGACAAATTGTAAATGTATTTATATACTTGAAGATATAAACTTTTTTTTAATATAAAGTTTAGGTGATAAAAAAAATAGTAAGTTACAGAAAATATTACCCAAAAAGAGTGTTTCGGCTTTTTCATACATTTTAGTCGTTTTTTAAGCTTTGATATAATATTTTAGAATTATATTAAAATAAAGTTTATATCTTCAAGTATATAAATACATTTACAATTTGCCCGAATCTGGAACTTTTTTTTTTCGAGTGTATGAGGGGCGGATTTTGGGCCTTATCTACCCAGCTCCTTTGGTGTAGGTACTGTAACTTCGGATTATTTCCAAGGCATAGTAACCTTGAGCTGATGCTGCAGCTTCAAGTAGTCTGCAGGATACCCAACTCCTCAGCAATTTATAGCAGATATAGTGTGCTTGGTCTCATTAGAATGGTCTCAATGAGTAGGTGTTAGATGATCGAGGATCAAAGAGGAGGATCTGATGATGGAGCAGAAAACTGGATGTCAGGTATATCGCACATAGTCCTGCCATAAATTCACGTGGCGGGGGTACTTTTTTCGATTCACACTTAAAATATGTTTTTTTTTCTGTAAAAGTTGACTGCCTTATTAATGAATAAAATATATATAAATATAGTTTTGTTTTGTCTTATTTTCATCCAGCGATATTAGTTAAATACCTATAATTGTATGCTGAGCTTAATTTTAGTGGGTGCTAGAATAGAAAGATCTTAACATTCCGGCACGATGGCGTGTAGAAATAGATTAGGGGTATGGGTTGAAGTTCAACCCATACCCCTAATCTATTTCTACTCGCCGTACCCCTTCCAAGTTAGCCCGCTACCATCTTAGACTGCATCGTCACTTACTGGCAGGTGATCAGTCAAGGGCTATCTTGTCATCGAATAAAAAAAATACAAGGAGTGATTTCGCTCGGTGGTCAAATTCGATCATTGAACCTAACATCCATAGGTATCTCTAGTTATTTCTTTAATAATAATATACCTACATAATAAATTAATAATTATAAAATCTCGTGTCTGTCCAGTTACCTTTCTTACCTAAATTGATTTCACAATCTAGAGCTAACTACGCAGACGAAATCACGGTTATCTGTTAGAATCTAATTAATAGGAGTAATAATAAAAATGCCTAAGTCATGCTAAACCATTTTAGTAGACCAGCTGAGGAATGAAACAGGGTAACTACTTCTTTCAAACTCAAAAAGGGAAAATTATGATCACTTGAGGGCTTTATTAAGTAGGTAGATACCTACATACCTACTACCTAAACCTGAAGTGCTTTTGTAGGATTTCGTAACAAAATGTTTAAAAAAAAAAACGACCTCCACGCGAACGAAGTCGCGGGCATTAGCTAGTAAATAATATGTCAAGAAAATGTTGTGATTTTGAGTTTGGTATCTGTTTGAGTCTCGTGGGGTATATGTAGATAGGTCTCTGTAACCGTACTTAGATACTAGGTAGTAGATACTAATTAATCGAGCTATCGACTTGAAAGGAGTAACCGGCGAATACTTAAGTAGGTACCTATCGCTGCTTTTTCTTGTAAAGTTAAAAGCAATAATATAAATAAATATTATAATCATGCTTAATTGCACAAGAAATTTTTGTTAAAGGGGGTAAAGTGGTAGAGTCGAAAGTACTTTGTAAATATTTGAATAGAAAAGTAGGTATTCTATTCGATAGATGGGATGGGTTTTCTACTGTCTTAGCCTGGAATCAAATCCGGGATCTTCTACTAATACCACGTCAAAAACAACAGTGCATACCACATCTTCACCTGGGATTTTCTAAATTAAATTAACTTGGTGGGTGGGTACCCACTAATTTACCTAAGCCTGTCTAACCTCTACCAGGCTTAAGTAAATTCCTACCGCATTTTACTTTTCCCCCGAATTACGTACCTACCTACTCTGTCATGTTCAAACCGACTAGAGGTTATTATATAACTATATGATTCCCGCGACTTCGTCCGCGTGGAAAAAGTTTAGAGTGACTTGCTACTATCTGCGAGAAGTATATGTCCTCTATCTCCGATAATATTTCGTTGATCTTCACCAAAATTGGACAAAATATTTCTAATAGTACACAATTTATAATAAAAAAATAATTATCAAATTCGGTTTAGATTTGACGAAGTTATGGAGCAAATTCAACAAAAACTTTCATCCCCTATCCTGGATAAACTTTATTGTTTATCAGGATAAAAAGTACTTATACTATAATATATTGATTCGGAGTATCAGCTACCACCATTTGCTTAACTATATACATGACTACCGTAATACTAACACAGTCGTTTTTAGTTTAGAATAGTTAAACATATCTTTCATATTTTTTGGGAAATTCTAGCTACATTTCGTAACCATTTTCGCTTAAATAAAGATAAAGTTACATAGACAGTTACAGCTTGGAGTTTAGTTTGTTGTTAACACACGTGTCTGAATACGTAGACATAGGAAAACATGTTCGATGTCAATTCACGAGCCAATAACTTCATTTACCCGCAGATAGGGTTTATGGAGAACTCAAGGGCTAATCAGAACTTGTTTTACTGCTGCCTATTGGTTCACCGATGGAATATTGTGACAACAGCTTCATGAAAGGTACATTTTATACCAAGTCATGTCTGAGAAGCTATGGAAAACTTTAAGAAGAGGCTCTATAGAGCCATATTACATATAACCTTTCCAACGTTCTTCATATTCCCTATATGGAAAATAAAACTTGGGCTACCTAGTTTGATGTAGGTTGGTAAATAGATAAGTAGTAAGTATATTCACTCTCAGCAATTTATGCAGTTTGTGTGAAATGCATACCTTAAAAATGTATACTCCGAACAGGGCCCTGCTGATAAATAAAATTGAGTGTTAACCAGACTAACGAACAGAAATTGATTTTTATATATTACGTAATTAATTAAGCATAATAGGTTGGTAGGTTAACTTAAAAAATAAATAGGTACTTAAATATAATATTATCAACGACATAAAGATATTTAACTATTGACTGTTTACCAATTTTATCATAGCCGCGTAGGTGCCGCAAAACCTTAAAAGTTTTCTACGTTTAGAAAGCTTTTCCAAAAAGTTTTCCACCAGGTATCTAGCTAAAGGTAGTACCTACTTATTAAAGCGAGGTATTTCATCAGAATGTAACATTAAACGATCTACAGGCGTATCAATAAGCTAAACGGAAATGAAGGCTTGAGCTGGTCGAATACCACCTACACTCTACAGTATAGGTACATAATAACTAGGTTCAAATAATAACAAGGATTCAAATAGGTATTTGATATTATGATGGTAAAGTAGGCTAAAATATGGAGATGTTCAATACATTTTCTGATGTAACAAACAAAAAAGTAATAAATTATTATTATCTCTAAAAACACAGATAAAAAGTTATACGCATAATATTCACTAAGTTTTTACTTATTTTTATTTTTAATTCAATAGGTACATAAGTATTATAATTATAATATAATGTAATACCAACAATAACGTAATATTGTGGATCTCTGCTAAATATCAGGGCCCCAAGTCTGCTATTTTACATGTCATTGTCATTGAACCGCAATACAATTACAATTCAATTATCATTGCTCCAAAATTTCGTAGTCTACTAAATTCACAATGGTCGTTCGATTTCTTATAATTGGATTGTAATTCAATGATACCTCGGTATTGCCATTAGCTTTAAAAGCGTTTGCCGAAATGAGTTTTAAAAAAAACTACATATTAAAAACGTTTTTTAAGCTAGATTCAAAGCTAGATGTGTCAGTGGCAAACCATCGGAAAACAATTGTGACGCCATTGAATTAGTAGACTACCAAAATTGCTAAAAGTAGCAATTGGGATGTCATTGATAGACAATTTAACTACTATTGCAATAGCAGACTTGGGCCCCAGGTAGGTACAGCGATAATAAGTAATAATATTTTAGCCAAACGTATATCCAGCCTATTTTCTTCGCCGTTAACGATTATTGTGTGCCACATTAATGGATCCAAGAGAATATTACACGTCAAACTACACCCTTAATAATTAATGAGCCTAATATTAGACATAGAATACAATTACTAATTTAATTAGTTATCAGGTTCACATAACGCTATTAGTATTAACCCGATTTGTCTTATTCCATTGGGTAGGCACTGTCAAAGTTTTGCGTCCGATTAAAACATTTACGGTGAAAGTTTTCGAATACCTATCAAAGAAAATTGCGATAGAAAAATGATTTTCCGAGAAAACTACACAAATTAGATAGAAAAGTGATTTGTTGGATTGAGTGTATTCCCAGCCGAAAAGAGTGTTGTTGGCAAACGGTTGCTGGGAAACGTCCGGAGGGAAAGGCAAACTACATCCGCCCGGCTCAGTCGACAGCCGCCCGCCCCCGGCTTCGGGCTAACCGCTTACACAGTTATGATTCCCTGGTAGTTACTTCAACCGAACTTCGTCTTTTTATGTGTTGTGTTTTTTCCGATTTAATAAAAAAAGTGTGTTTCGTGCAGTGCTTAATCAAACTAAGATTTTGTGTTGTTACTAACACTTAGTAACTGCTCTTTTTATTTTTATATTTTATACAATTAGGTACTAGCAAAGTGGATCAACTCAATTAATTTCACTTAAAAGTGTTGTATAAAAAGCTAATCCTCAAGAGGAATCTTCAAATTAATATAATATTTTGGTACAAAATGGACATAGTGCATCGTTTGCATTATCTAGTATTGTCTCAGAAATCTGACCTGATGACTATGGAACGTGAGCAAAGGATGCGTATGCGACGGCAATCAAGTCTTCCAGATTATAGCAAAGCAAACAAAACGAGACAGCGTCTTGAACAGGCATATTTTAATGACGTAAGTTCTACTAGTAATGGTCTGACCAATTAGAAATTTCCAATTTCGTAAAATACGTAGCTGAACATTTTGCTTGATTTTATTGTGATTCACTAAATCAAGTAAGTAACTCCCTAGAGCCCTACATCCTTCCCTCCCGAGAAGAAAACTTTTAGGAGATGTTTGATAAAAGCCGAAACTTTGTAAACAGTTCTACGGCTGTTCCTATATCTGGGTAACTCGCGAACCCACTGCACTGTGCCTAAACTGTAGATACTGTGTAGTGTAGTGTGTTACAGTGAGTAGATATTTTTAAAATTTTCTATAGGCTATCTTAGCCAAGACTACGTTTACTTTTATACCGTCTCAAAAAAGGATCTATTCCTTTCTCTAAGTTCACGAAATCTTTGACGAAAATGATGATAATAATATGAAACCAAAGTGCCACCCTATTTACAATACAAAGTAGGACATTTCTAAATGGTCAAAGTGTAGTAAAGTTATTACGGCTGTTATTGTTTTATGAGACTGAGGAGTCGTTAAGTGGATTTACCGGCGCGACCGCTGAAACCTCAGCTTACTTGCAGTGCAATTACTCATAAGTCATAACTCAAACTCATATCGTTGGAAGTAACGAAGCGGAATAGACGTCGGGCTATTTATATTTATTGTGATGTTTTTCACAAGATTTTCAATTTTATTTGCGAAGAATACCTAAATAGTACAAAAACCTACAGTAACTTCATCTTTTGAAAACCTGCCCGAATTATTTACTCAACCAGACATTAAGTACTGTCAAAAAATAAGTTTCCGGAGTTTTCAATTTCATAAAGTGTTTTTTGGTGAAGGAAACTAAATAATAAGTTTAATAATATAAACCCTCTACTGGTCCGATTTCCTTCGGCGAAGATTGCTAACTGAGCTAAGTAAGCTGCATAGAAGAGTCCATACAACTGAAAAAACTTGCGATGCTCAATTGGCCTGGATCCTCCGGTTCCCAGGTACTATTCAAACTAAGAGCTTTTTATTAGTTTTTCAAATATCGAATTCTCTTTTGTATATAAATATTTTCTGACCTATGAATACAACTAACCAATATTTTCTTTACTGTTCAATTATTCGAATTAATATTAGGTAAACTGGGAATTGTAGTTGACATTGACTGATACTGATGAAAGTTGAAGCTTCGATCACTTCGATCTGAAAGCATTCATATGGGCGTAAGGTGAAAATTGATCCACTGTTCATTACTTTTCTGTTATACAATAGTTCTTGTAGTAACAAAACGGCCAAGCCACATATTATTTTGACTAATGTGTAGAGTTTATTTATTTATTTACACCAACAACTTCCATACAAAAAAGACAAACAAATTCTATTACACAATACAGTATGTTGTCAATTACAGGCGTAAAAGAAAGAAAACTATAAGCTAAACATGCACTACTTTAAATAAAAAATGACAAGAGAAGAAAGACGGCACTAACTAAACATGCATTACTTCTATAAAACAAAGACAAAAACTTATAGTATAGACAAAAAGAAGAAGATAAAGAAGTAAACAGCAAGTCGAGTATAAATAAATTAACTTTTACCAGCTTTGAGTTTGTGAAGTTAGGCCTTGTAGAGTTAGGGGGTGTAGAGTTAGAAGCTTGGCTCTACGAAATCTGATAACTTCTTTTACGATACGAGTCATATAGTCTCGTCTTGGCAACATTTTATATGTAAATGTTTTTGGTGAAATATTGTATCCTTAGAACGACGACGTAGGTAGTACAGAAGCATTATGTTTAGGTAGGTACGTCTCATTGATGCTGTTGTTTGTTAACATTAAGAGTGCCCTCAGACTTATAATTTCAAGTTGAACAACTAAATATCAGAGTATACTATAGGCATAGTAACTTAGTTGGATAAGCTGTGCGGGCTACCGTAGGTATGTCCCTATGCCTATTGGGATACTCTTCGATTTAGTTGTCCAACTTTAAATTGTAAGTCAGCGGGTACTCTAACAATAGGTATAATATTATGTATTAGAAAATAAAATTTAGAAAATTCACCGAAATAGCTTTCCGATTGAACCTCTATATAATAAAGGAACATCCTCTATGTCGTGGGAACTTAACAGCAGTTCCTTGTAACGTGAAGCTGTTTTGTTTTTTTTTTTCAACAATGAGACCTTGTGAGACGCCAGCGAGATTTAATTTTTGAACAATAGCGTATTTTCTGAGGGAAGAGATTCGAGTGTTTACTCGAACCGAAGATCCAGACAACAGTGACGTAGCGGACGAAAAGCTATAGTTTATAATATTACTAGCTTTTACCCGCAAACTCGTCCGCTTGGAGTTAGGTCTTCAAAATGCCTCGGGAACCCAAATTCGGGAAAAACAAATTTTTCCGGGATAAAAAACCTATATCACTCTCCAGATCCTTAACTAAACCCATGAAATAATCACGTCGATCCGTTGCTCTGTTGTTGCGTGATTGAAGGACAAACCAACAAAGAAACACACTTTCGCATTTGCAATATTAACAAGGAAAGGAATGTGTATATTAGTAGGAATGCGATTTAATTAATAGATGCTAACCAAAAAATTGGATAAACTAACAACACCTTTAATGGGAGGGACATCGGGCTAGTATAGGTTGGGTACATTCATTCAATGGAGTAACAAATTCGAAGGCTATTCACATTTCAGACAGCAACCGAATTGTTTTCAATTTCGATTGCAACCACAAACAAACATCGCGCTGTAGTCTGTTGTTGTTACTATCTTTCAATCTGTTGTGTACTGTTGTGTATTTTACTCTTTATTCGCTGACTTATTTCCATATAAATTACTTTTGTCTGAGTGCTTACGAGTAGTGAAAACTCGTTTGTAGCCTCTTACTATTATTGTTTATAAGTTGTAAAAGCTAGATTCGTGAGCACAGAATCCGGCTGGTTACAATAGTTTCCATTTCAATAACTGACTCGAGTTCTTTTCTCGCCATTTTAGTTTGTCTTTTTATATCTATTGTTGTGCATTTACTCGACTAGGAAATTAGTAAAAAACTGAAATTCTACTGCGAAAAATCGGATGTTACATCGGCCATATTGATTTTTTTAGAATAAAATGTAAGTCTATGTCGAATCATAATAACGAATCGATTGATACCTCATTCATGAAAATTGGCTCTGTAGTTTAGGCGCTACGGTGAAACATACGTATATACATACAAAAGAAGGCTCCTAAAGTAATAACTTTTGGCTTTGCTAGTAAAATCTACTGGGCCAACTGGACTAACTGGATTAATAAATACTTTATAGTCAGTCGGACTTAAATACTGCTCCGACTTCGATTAAAGTCGGCCTATGATCAATTTGTCCTCGTGGACAGTCAGGTAGACAAAAATTAGTTTATTTATCGTATAGGTATCAAACTGATATTTTTATTACGTAGGTATAGCATAGGTCCCCAGGGTACCATCATTGCGAAAGACGGATAAAGGCAAGGGGTATAATATAATAGGTACCTATATAGTTATTTACTAATAGCAAAAGCGTAAAAGATGAATTAAATAAATAGAACAAAGAGTTCCTTGAATATTTCTGAAAATTTAGAAAATAGTATCGTTTGTAATGTTTTGGAGATAGTACCCTCGACCAAGTCAGTCACGTCTTTATTCATAATATAAAAAATATCATACTAGTAATATTATAAATGTGAAAGTTTATATGTATGTGTGTGTTTGTTACTCCTTCACGCCACAACGAATGTATTGATTTGGATTTGAACGATTGATTGAATTTGAATGGAGATAGCTCAAACCTAGGATTAACACATAGGCTCCATTTTATACCGGAAAAGTAAAGAGTTCCCACGAGAATTAAAAAATATACCTATTGATATTTCATGAAGCCACCTGCACCAGTAGGTACGTTCAGTTGAAATTTTTATTAATTCTAAATAAGGTGTAAGCAGTGACAACGATGTCTCTGGGTGTAAGAGAGGAATTGAAAATGCTTGCAAAAGCTGCTACTAACATAAATATGTCAAAACACTTGAACCCTTCGACACAATCCCGAATTCAAAAGAAATCGCTCGTTCTCGAGTCTCGACCCAAACTTTCAAGAAAATCTCGAACCGTCTAGCCAGTTTTTTTAATATTAAGAGTCCCTAAAAATGTTATTCTTAATATTAACGTTACGTCCGTTGTCCAGCACATTAAAATCGTAAGATTTTACAACGTTTAATGAGCCAAACGTCGTCCAGCACTTTTTAAGGTAGTTATTTCCAAATTCGAATATTATGCAAAATATAGGTAATACTAGTCAATACCCCAAAGCATAAAAACATTTTTTTTAAAGAGTTTTTAATGCGTCTTTCTGTGATTAAATTACCTAGCAATGAAGCAGAAAGGTGGACACAAGGTGGACACTGATAAAATTTGGCCTCTTGCACGAATAAAATTCAAAGTGACGTGAATACAAATCTCCTCCGCCGAATTAACAAAATATATAACACAACAAAAAAAAATAACAATGGCCATTATTTGTGCCTTCAGATGGACAATGGCATTAAAACTTATAATATTTTTCTCAGTTGGAATTACAAAGTAGATTGCAGGATGGCAGATAACCCTTTCGCTCAGCCCATTCACTGAAGATAAGATTTATTAAAAGGCTTTATAGTCTCCGAGCCTTTATTTGTTCTTGACACGAATCATGAACAGGATCGTGGAGCAGTTAAAATTCGTTTCTGTTCGCATTCATTCTAATTTGTAAAGTACCTACCGACCCGCTTGAAAAATTAATGAACATGCAAAGTAATTCATCAGACTTATACATATAAAAAGGAGTCGGTATAGCACATTTTTATATACTTTTTAGGTCAGTGATTTAAATGTGTAGGTATGTACTGTATTTGGGGTTGGTTTTCTTGCGTTGAATGACTACAAGGCGACTAGGACGTTTTGCCGATTGACCTTTAAGCGAGTTCGACCATAAAGTAGCACTTACGAAACAATGTGGTCGACAGTACGCCCGGCGCTTACTATCGCATCTGATTATATTATTTGCGGCTACATTATCGGGATTCGGCGAATATTCGCATTATCGCGACAAGTGTGGCCGCGAAGTTTGTTGAATCAAGATGTATCACGGCACTGTCGGTTATGTAAATAAATAGGCTCAGTGGTCATGACCCTTACCAATGAGGAAGATGTTGCAGAGACTTTATCTCCCTAATAGAAACCAAAGAAAGGATTAAAGCCAGATTAAACCTCTTTTAATGCGATTAAGGTATCATGACCTGCGTCAAAAAGATCGTATAATTGGTAAAAAGAAAATTATATCTTTGAATGCTTTATTCTTATTCGTTTTCTTCAAAACTACCTAACTAGTCTAGTGGTTAGCTTTAACTTCAGATGACGAGGTTGTGGGTTCGATTCCCGGGTCGGACCCATATTTCTAAATTACCTATTGTAAGTTGACGGTGTGTCACCAGTCACCACTGTATCTCGTACAGCGCGTAAAGCCATCATCTCAACTGCAGCCGTGTCGGATTTTCCATCCCATCAAACTATGAAAGTGAGGAAATAGAGAGTATAATTAGAATGCACTATAATATCCCCCACTCAGATAGCTAATCAGAATCACTGTGGAGATCGGCCGCCGTGACCAAATACAGTCGAGAATTCTTTATTACTTTTACACTTTAAATGACCTCATATTTTTTAATTTTTAGCTTGAAATCTAGTTCTCCAACTAGAACTAAAGCTAGCTAGCTATCTTTTAGGAAACGTAAGGCAATATTTTACTCGTAAATATATTGTTGGAAGTATTGTATTCTCTTATCAAAGTACGCCTGTCCGAAACGGGAAGTGGAGGTCACGCTATGGTGTAGATTCGAGGTAATTCCGTAGTGAACTAAATTCAATGATGCGAACACGTGCCACGGCTTACTTACTTCGACTTAGAGGAAATGAGACCACCAGTCATCGAACTATAATGCTCAGAAGCGCAATAGTCGATACGGTGATAAGCCAAAAGTCCGACTACGCAGTATCGTAGCTTTAGTACGACGAGGTCGCAGAGAAAAAAAATGGCGTACCTACTGTGCTGTGAAAGACTGTCATAATTTATCATAATAACCATCAAAAACGTTATTATCAGTACTAGTACAGAAAATAATTATATGGCACTCACATATTCATTGGTTATTTTGAGATTGCGTTTGGAGCGGAACTTTGTTAGAAACTGTTAGAAGCTAAGGCCAAAGCGTCCCACCAGACCAGGTCACAGACAATTCAGATATTATAAATTCCCAAATTGCCCCCGCCGGGAATGGAACGCGAGACCTCCCAGTTATAAGACCACAGCGCCCGGGAGGTCGTTCAATTTCTATTCTAAGCGTTATAATTCGATGCTACCAGTATTTTTTTCCACTCGTCTGATAACCTTAGCTTCAATTTCATTTGTCGAGAGCGTCCCCTGCGACGGTAATGACATGTCTGGAGACTAGGTAATACTAGTACTCGGTAACAGTAGCTCAGAAAGTGATTGGTTACTTGTAGTTGCCTACCTACAAGATTTAATCATTATTACAGTGGTCCTGGACCGCGTCTCACCTTGCAAAAAGTTCCAAATTCAGGACTCACCTCTTGGTTTTCATGAAGGAAGAAGGGGCATAATTTTATGAATGAAGGACTGTTCAAACAAGAAAAAATACATTCAGTTCCGATTCAAAGTGCTATTATTTATATACTAAGAATGTTATTTTTATTAAGACGGATGCATTTATTTCCTATTTTTTTGTCATTATAGCCTTGACATCAACTTCAATTTTTGTTAGGAATTTGATATCATATAATATGACCAATGTGATATCGTAGGTGGCATTTCATTTTGTTTCAACATTATAGTGACCCTCAATTTTTGCTGAAAGAATCTTAAACGAAGCGATGATTCAATACAGAGTAAAGATGCGATGAAAAATTAAAATTAACAGTGCATGGCAGTACAAGATAAAATCACAAAATTGGGTGAAAATAAGTAAACAAAGATTAAAATAAGTATGAGAAATAATACTGGACGATTCAGTTTGGTTTGACCTGCAGTAGAAGTGATACAATATAAGACTCAAAATCTCAAATCAAAGTAGTGAGCCGTCTATCAATGTAGACGCATGGGCAAGACGAAGGCGAATCTAACAATTTAATGGGGAAGTAGATGGCCTACGTCCAGACAGGGTTAGTTTGTGTAGAAAAGGTTAATGTCTCACCTCATCGCTAGCCACGTGAAGAAAAACAAAGATTAAGTCAGTAAGGTACCTACTCTCGTAGTAGTAATTCAATTAACTAAATAAGTATTATAAGTTTATTTCCACTAGGCAAATTGAACCTTGTAAGTACCTTTATTCGTTTTTTCTAATAAACTAATAGCCTGCTATTTAAGGTAAAGCTCTTCCTGATCATTTTCCTTTATATTTATCCACATTTCGAAAGCTTGTAATTGAAAACATCTGCCATTATTACACTATCTACAGCATGTTAGCACGAAACCTTCCTCAACTGATGGACGTCCACTGCTGGACATAAGTCTCTTGCATGGACCTCCACAGATCTCGGTCTTGCGCCGCCTGGATCCAGCGAAGCACGAAACACGTGCTATCACGAAACAGGTGCTATGAATTATTATCAATTTTATAATGTACCATTTCTGCCGTCTGTTAGTTCCCGGCCGAATCATAAATGGACCGCAACTCTGATTTTATATTCTCTATTTATATTATTGTAGAGTTTCTCATTATAAATACAATAATAATTATGAAAAATAATATAGGTAAGAGGCTGAAGGACTCTCCATCAGGACATTACAACAACGGAGGAAATGGGTTGACTTAATTTTTTTGATTAAATCTGTGGACCCCTTTTATCTCCACGCGGATAAAATCGTGCACAAACCCTAATTAAAATACTACAAAAACAAAATTACTTCGGAGCCCATTAAACAAAGTTCAGATTTTCAGGTTTTCAAGAACCTCCTCATTTTACTGGCTCTTGTTTCATACTATCGCAGAAAAATATCACGTGACTTAGCAATTGTCTTGACACGTTAATAAAGGGGTTGACCATAGAACCCAATCCAAAGGGCAGCGGAAACTGGATATTGTAGTCTTTTCCCAAAGGATGTTTCGATGACGAACTGAAACGAACAACAGGCGTTTTATCTCAGAAATTGAAAACATCTCTAACCATAGACGATTCACTAGTTGCAAACTAGTAGCCAGACATACTTATCAAAGTTTGATTTTTCAACCCCCTATTTTATATCCTTAGGGCTTATCATTTTTAAAAATCTTTTCTTGTTGGATGCCTACATTGCCTGCGTCATAATCGCTATCTGTATACCTTTGAGTCCGATCCGTCAAATGATTTGAGCTGTGCATTGATAGATCAGTCAGTCATTCAGTCAGCCACGTTTTCCTGTTATACATATTGAGATAGGATAGATGAATCTTCCGTTCACAGTGGTATTTTAATTCCGGAAAATTCCCAGGAAATTCTTTGGAGCTTCCAAAAGCGTTTAAAATAACAAACGAAATTGCGGGTATCAGCTAGTTCTTTATATACCTTACAACAAAACACTTTATCACACGTTTCTATCAACATCGAACTTTTTCAAGGCCATGTTATCCGATAGCTTACACTCTGAAGTGATTGATATGCACTCTTCGCGGAGATTCTTAACAACAGAACCTTATTAAAATTTAAAGCTGAGTTGTTCTATCTCGTCTGCGGTCGTGAAACCTTGATGCCTAATTAATTAGACATTACATTAAGTAGGTATTGTCAAGCCGAGTCACATCACATCACACTAATAATAAAGGTGACAATTTTATATGTATACTAGCTTTTGCCCCCGCGACTTCGTCCGCGTGGAATTAGGTTTTGGGGTAGAAATTTCAAAAACTGTGACACACGTACTTCTTTATTTTTAACTGAAAGCTCAAATACCAACTTTGATGGAAGCAGCTTGAAAAATGACGGAGTTTCATATAAACTTCCATCCCCTATTTAAACCCCTTAGGGGTGGAATTTCCAATAATCCTTTCTTAGTGTGCACCTACGTCATAAAAGGAACCAACTGTAAAAATTTCAAGTTTCTAACTTCAGTAGTTTCGGCTGTGCGTTGATATCTCAGTCAGTCAGTCAGGACTTTGAATTTTATATATATAGATGTATGTGTGTGTACCACTTCACGCCATAACGAATAAACCAATTTGGCTAAAATTTGGAATGGAGATAGCTCCCACCCAGTATTTTAACCTACAGGCTTTCCGTTAAGTGTAAGTGATATTTAATTAATTATTAAATCACTTATACTTAAAATATCGTAAGGAAACCTGCATAATGTTTTCAAAATTGTGTAAAGTTAGCCAATCCGCTCTTTGTCAGCTTGGTGAACTATCACCTGAATCTTTCTCATTGGGAGGAGACCTGTGACCAATTTCTAGTGGGTGGCGCCAGGTTGAGATGATTCAATGATCATTTCCATAATTTAAACATGGTGTAATTTAACATAGCTACTAATCCCCTATCCGCTTAACTTAGTCTGGGATATTCATGAATCATGAGTGGCATTGTTGCTATTCAGGATTAACTATCTAAATCTTCTGTGTTGACTTTGTCTACCATTCATCTCTCGATATCACCATCTCACAATATTGTTTAATCAAGTTGAAGCAACTTTAGACAATTTTTTTTTATGCTTGTACACTTATTAAACTTATAGATTCTAACATTTCATACAAAATAAACTTAATCTTTTAGCCTTCGTTATTGGTGCTTCCTCAAAAAACTGACACTATGTGTAAAATATATAATAGTTTGGTACTGATACGCAAATGAAACTGAATCTAATATTTTTTAATCGCTTTAAATTACCTACGGCTTCTGGTTAAACAATTATAGTAGACATGCTTTGGGGTAAGTAGGTATATCCAAGTCGGTAACTATTAGAATAATTACACACACCTCTCATTAACAGAATATCTCCTTGTCATAAACAATTCACATAGTATTTGTGGGTTTCTAGTGATACCTCTCGGGAAATTAATTGCCTTTGACAATTTATTTCAGTAACATGGAATTGTATTTTTCAAAAAAAATTTGGTATTTGGCATTTTACAAACTCAATCTACGAAATTTCAAAACAAATCTACTTTTTAACTTTTCGAGATTTATAGAATCTTAATTGATTTGATGATCTTGATTTTTAATTACTGCCATGTATTTAGTGGCACTAGCAGTATTAACACAAATCGATGGAAGTAAGAATCATCAAAATCGGCGCATACGCGTTTGGTGTCCAGAGAGCCACAAACTTACACACAAACAAACATAGAATGATAAACAAATTAGCCTCCTTTGCGTTGCGCAGTAACACTTTCATACACGAAAATGTAGTCAGCGTTTTCAAATGCCACCAACATGTTCCAGCTGTGACCGCACTTTAGCAGCAGGTCATTATAAGAAGAGGTTTCCACACTCCAGTGTGGATCTAACAAGCTGTTACATAACTTACTGTTTCAGTGCCAAAAGGCAATTGTTGCAACAGTAATTAAGGAGAACTCGAAACCAACAAGAGACGAATTAACGCCACTCATTTAAAACACTTCATTAGAGGCACTTCCCTTGAAAAACATTCGCTGAAAGAAATGTAGTCGCGCAAAGTTGAAGAGGTTTAAGAACCAAAAAAGTATATGGATTTGCATCACACTGTTACGAAACTTGGTGCGAAAAGGGCGATTCTTTATGCCCGAGGACAAGTCATCGCTCTCCCGAATGTAGGAGTATATCAACTTAAGGACTAAAATCTGTTTGACCTTTTTACCCAAACAAAGTGAACTTTTTCGAGCATCCTGACTATAATATTGTGAACTAGCTTTTGCCCGCAGCTTCGCTCACGTTGAGTTTTTTCAAACCCCTATTTTACCCCCTTCGAGTTCAATTTTCAAAATGTCCTTTTTTTAGCTTTTTTTTTATTCGATGATAAGTTAGTCCTTGACTGCGATCTCACCTGATGGTAAGTGACGATGCAGCCTAAGATGGTAGCGGGCTAACTTGAAAGAGGTAAGGCATTGTACATTCAACCCAAACTTCTAATCTGTTTCTAAACGCCATCTTGCCGGAACGCTAAGTCGCTTGGCGGCACGTCTTTGACGGTAGGGTGGTAACTAGCAACGGCCAAAGCCTCCCACCAGACGAAGATGCCTATGTCATAATAGCTATCTGTACCTATGCGCAGCCCGATGCGTCCAGTGATTTGAGCTGTGTCAGCTGTGTGTTGATAGATCGGTCAGCCAGTCACCTTTTCTTTTTATGTATTCAGATTATAAATATGAAAGTCCTTCAAAGTTTGTCCTTCGATCACACAACAACAGGACAACGAATCAATATGATTTTTTGCACTGAATTTTTTAACGAGTTCACTATGAGTTCACTCTGTTCTTGTGAACTCATAGTGAACTCGTTAGAAAAAACTAAGGACAGTTATTGGACTGTAAATTAGATATAGAAATTAATAATAAGTAGAAGTTTAAGTTAGAATAATATTACTTATTAGCCTACAGGCTAGATGGTAGTTTAAAATAAAGCCATCATCACATTATGATGCGCTTTATAGTAGGAAAAAAAAAAAAAACTGAATTTTTTGAGGACCTGGGAAAACAAACGGTTCCTGAGAGATTTTAAAATTTTGTAACAATTAACAATTGTAGATTACAGGGACTGCATTACTAGAAGTTGCTTTTTTATCTTACCTAATAAACATCTTCTTATGAATAAACAAGAAGTAAATGGATGACAGTATAAAATGTACAGGGACTTGGACTAAAAGCAGTTCCCGATCGAAACCTATTAGATGTGACAAGATTAGTCGACGTAAAAACGACGACTTCAGTTTCACATTATTTTCCCTTAAAATTTCTCTTCGAGCTTTTAAACTTAAAAGTAATATCAGTCTGCCATGCTATTTCGTATTCTGCAATATATTTTTGTTTAAGTATAGTTGCTAATACGCCTTTACGTAGCAAAAACGGTATTTTGTTTGATATCTCCTTGAACGTGCTATCGCTTGCTGGTATTTACTTAGTTTAATATCTTTGACCACAGCACAGGATAAGTGATAAGCGTTGGCATCCTTATAATCCTTTCGTCTGGTGGGAGGCTTTGGCCGCGGCTAGTTACCACCATACCGTCAAAGACATGCCGCCAAGCGATAGAAGGGTTAAAGCGCTTAAATGGGTTGAACACTGCCATATCCTTTCCAAGTTAGTCCACTACCATCTTAGACCATCAATTACCATCAGGTGAGATCGCAGTCAAGGTGAATAAAAAAAATCATAATCATGCCTGCCACCCTAAGCTGCCACCATACCACGATGTGGTTGACATCAAATCAACACGTCATCATCATCACCATCCTTAGCAACCCATCATAAGCTCACTACTGAGCGCAGGTCACGTCTCACAGAAGAGTTATAGGCCAGACTCTGGCCCAATGCGAATTGGCGGACTTCACACACCTTTGGGAACATTATGAGAACTCTCAGACGTGCAGATTTCCTCACGGTGTTTTCCTTCACCGTTGAAGCATGTGAAATTTAATTGCTTAAACGCACATAAACGCGTGCGTGCCCGGAGTTGAACCTGTGACCCCCCCCGAATAGGAGACTACATTCCTAACCACTAGGCTAGGGTTTTTCCAACACTTCGGATAAGATTAGGTGTGAAACCCCCTTTTAGCGTCCATGTTTCCTGTCACCTTAAACTGAAGTAATCTTTTCACTCCTCCCTTGCAGGTTATCTTTTTTTTTATATTTTTAGATATTTTTAGCGAGCAAACGAGCAGGCGGGTCACCTGATGTTAAGTGATTACCGCCGCCCATGAACACTTGCAGCACCAGAGCGTTGCCGGCTTTTTAGGAATTTGTTGGTCCGCCCCTTGAATAACCCCATGTTGTAATTCAGTGGGAACACCGTCACAGGAAGTTGGTCTTAGATTATCTTAGATTACCTTCAAGGGAAAAGTGAAAAGGTTACTTCAGTTCGAGTTAGTTAGTAGTCTAAGATTACCTTCCTTTGAAAGTAATTTAACTAAGATTACCTTCAGGGGAAGAGCGATACCTTCTAAGCAAGCAACCGAGATCAAGTAACTGTTGTCTTCCACATTTTTACTTTCTAGCGGCATAATTGTCCTAAAGCGTAAAGCTCCTTACTGTTTACTTAGAATTAAAAATAATCATTTCCGAATACGGTAAACAATGCCAGCCTATTGAAAAAATGTACCGTATACATCAAAACGAGAGGCAGTTATTGTTTGACCATTTGTAAACAACATTCTGTTTTTATTTGTGCAAAATTTCGCGTAACAAATCCACGAGGTGAACGAGGTGTTTTAAAAAAAAAAATCTCAATATTTTTTAACACCGTGTAAATTCGAAAACGTCCATTATGGGTCAAATCATCAGTGTGGTAGTCGTTTTAGAACCGTGCATTCAGTAATGATTGACTCAAGATTATTATAAGCCTGGTATGATAATAATTTATTATGTTCAGGAATTTGTTGAAACAATTATTTATTATTTTGATTTGAAAGCCTGGCATCGAATTTTGACAGCGATAGTGAATAAATAAAAAATAAATAAAATCAGTAACGGTGAAAGCAAACCTGTAATAATTACAAGTTTGGAGCTTAAACCAAAAAGCTGTGAGTTAGGCTGAAATCTATAGACCACACCTCACACAGCTCAGACTAAAGACAGAGTGATGACCTTCCTGGCGCAGTGGTGAGCGCTGTGGTCTTATAACTGGGAGGTCTCGGGTTCGATTCCCGGCGGGGACAGTTTAGGAATTTATTATTTCTAAATTGTCTCTGGTCTGGTCTGGTGGGAGGCCTTGGCCGTGGCTAGTTCCCACCCTACCGTCAAAGACGTGCCGCCAAGCGATTTAGTGTTCCGGCACGATGGCGTGTAGAAACCGATAAGGGGTATGGGTTGAATTTACACTGCTATACCCCTTACCAGTTAGCCTGCTACCATCTTAGACTGCATCGTCACTTACCATCAGGTGAGATCGCAGTCAAGGGCTATCTTGTCATTGAATAAAAAAAAAAAAAAAAGTTAAAATGAGACAGATTTATGTCAGAGCATATTTAGCATATTTGTGTCTCGTTTCAACCTCTATCTTAAGTCTCAGCTGAGTTAGAGCAGGCTCTATAAATCTCAGCATATAAGTGCTGACACAAGTTTATGCTTGGATATAATTATTGAGGACTTGGAGAATGACATAGACTATTATTTGCAAATACATATCTATTTGTGTCTAATATTACCACAAGTGAAATGTGGAGTTTCTTAGTAATTTCTTTGAACAAGTGACAGAAATAAATTGATACTTAAACGGATTCCTTTTTTATGGCACGGTCACGTTTACAACGTCGGAAAATCTTATTAAAACCTTTTCAGGACAGCTCAAATGCTCCGAGTGTATAAAGAATGCCAAATACGCCTGAAAAACATATACTTAACCCTGTTTTTTCTGTCGTGCAGTCGAATAAAATGAACTGTTTATATTTATTGAATGACAAGATAGCGTGCGATAGATGTGCCATCTCAAAGGCCATCTCACTGGTTGGTAAATCTAAATATATAAAAGGCAAAGGTGACTGACTGACTGACTGACTGACTGACTGACTTACTGACTGATCTATCAACGCACAGCTCTAACCACTGGACCGATCGAGCTGAAATTCGGCATACAGGTAGCTGTTAGGACGTAGGCATCCGCTAAGAAAGGATTTTGGAAAATTTCAACCCCGAACGAGGTAAAATAGGAGTTTAAAAAATCGAACCTAACGTGAGCGAAGCCGCAGGTTAAAGCTAGTAACTATACAGGGCGTCCCACGGCTATGCCACATGGAGGGGAAGTACCTTAAATATTGTAGATGGAACATTTTACTGAAAGAAGACTTCATTTTAATTTAAAAAACAATTTAAACTGCATTCATAGATTTTTAAATAATTGCCTGGTTGAACTGGGACTCGAACCCGCTATACGAGAAAAAAAATTAACCTGTATCTTTATCATACCGATCGGAAGGCTTCATCATAAGGATTATTTTTTGTTAAATAACATAGCATGAGAAATAAAAGGAAGACCATGAATTTTAGCCTTTGATGTAAAATTTTGTTCAGAAAAATGAAAAGCTGACATTGGCGTATCGACATACAACTGACATGAACTATTACTAATAAGTACCCACTTGAGAAGTACGCATCATTTCCCGATCTTTACTATCCTTACTAATAAGTAAGGACTTATATTACCTATAAATGCGAAAGTGTGTTTGTTTGTTGATTTATTGGTTTGTCCTTCAATCCCGCTGCAATTCGTAGCTCTGTTGCAGCGGGATTGAAGGACAAACCAATAAATCAACAAACAAACACACTTTCGCATTTATAGGTAATATAAGTAAGGATTAGTAAGGATAGTAAGGATCGGGAAATGATGCGTACTTCTCAAGTGGGTACTCATTAGTAATAGTTCATGTCAGTTGTATGTCGATACGCCAATGTCAGCTTTTCATTTTTCTGAACAAAATTTACATCAAAGCCTAAAATTCATGGTCTTCCTTTTATTTCTCATGCTATGTTATTTAACAAAAAATAATCCTTATGATGAAGCCTTCCGATCGGTATGATAAAGATACAGGTTAATTTTTTTTCTCGTATAGCGGGTTCGAGTCCCGGTTCAACCAGGCAATTATTTAAAAATCTATGAATGCAGTTTAAATTGTTTTTTAAATTAAAATGAAGTCTTCTTTCAGTAAAATGTTCCATCTACAATATTTAAGGTACTTCCCCTCCATGTGGCATAGCCGTGGGACACCCTGTATATGGAGTCTAACATGATAGCCATAAGCAGGATAGTATGGCCATTTGAATTAAACCTATACCCAAATTGGTTTCTATAAGCCATCGCGCCGGAACGATAAATCGCTTGGTGCACGTGTTTGACGGTACAGTGGTAACTAAGCCTCCAAACACTAAAACACTATCCGCATACTTATGCATCCAATCGATAAACCAATTATATTCGATACCGCATCGCGTAGGATGAAAAAATAGGTCTTAACGGAATCTTGTTCCGCGTCAGACTTGGCAGTTTTCCCGAACACTTGAAACGTTTTAATGGATTGCCTTTGTTTGCAGAGGGAGTTGTTCGCGGCCAAAGCGGACAGTAGCACGGCGGCGGCTGATCGCAAGCTATCGTCTTCCTCCGCAGGCAGTATGAAGAACAAGTGGCTTAAGGCTTTCCGAAGCCTCAAACCGCCCAGCGCACCTCCACCGCACGCCGCTCCACCTGATAAGTACGAATTTTATCCCTCTCAAAGAACATCGTTCTAATAATAATAATTTTAAGAAAATGTCTAATTTTATGAAAACTTTTGTAATAATTAATATTAATAGGTGTGATAACAGTTATGGCTCAGTTACCTAAGGAGAGTTTCTCGAAGACATCTTCGAACATTGCTTAATAGATACGAGTTTATTTATAATAATTTAATGTCGTAATGTATAATAATTTAATGTAATGTATAATCGCGGGCAAAAATTGTATGGAAAGTGTTCGCATATGTATAATCGCAAACTATTTCTTGCCGCTCGCATTCGGGAAACACTTTTTGTGTAACTGACGCCTTATCCACATTATCATTTCATGTTAATCAAATATTAAAATGGTGACAAATCAATGGAAAATAATAATAATTACTAATTATTGAAAAAGCAACAATATCAAGGTTATTTCATAAAACAGTTTTCCGGAAATGGTAAAGTTTAAATCTCTTTTCTGGCTTCCAGTAAACTTTTATTTAAAGACAAAGCTTTCTTTAGAACAAAATCGTCAAATCCTATTTTCTAAAACAAAAATCCTTTAGGATGGAAATAGTTCCATCCTAAAGGAAACTAACTAAAGGAAACTCCGACCATTAACAACCTATAATGCAAAACTATAACGTAATAAACACAGCGATGTCAAATCTGAAAATAGACTTCGTTAGTGGAGAGACAAAACAAAAAGAAAAACATCATTAATAAGGCCCACATTTTTAATTAACGAGAATCCTGCAGTTCAACCTATGTCAGGTCATAATTAAACCCTGTTTCCATCATTGTCGTGATATAGTACATAATATGTACTCGTAGTATAGCTACTACAAAATATGAAATTCTAATAATATGTACTTATAAAATAATAGCGTTGCCTACAACCTAGTGCAGGCGTTTGATCTTAGCTTCATCTGTCGCTAATTCAAATCTAGTTCTATCAAGTATAGCTCTATCTCATTTAAATTTTTTCTGTATATTGGAATCTAGGTAGATACGATATTAATTTGCTAAGAGGTCGCTTGATTAGTTTTATCCGAGATAATTTTTCCTTTCTCGCTTGATTTAAGTATTTTGTGTCTTTTAAATAAATCTCATTAACGTAGGTAAATTGTAATTGTTAAATTCCGAAAAAATAATTAATTGTTCACTCTCCTTTTAGATACTTTTACAAAATAAGTCTATTGAACGAAGTTATATGGAATAAAGTTCAAGGTATTTTTTTTTTAAGAATAGTAGTGAAGCTGAACTTGACTAAGATTCTCTACCTCCCTCCAAATAAGGGGGAAACTTAGGTCAGGAGAGGGTACAACATTAGTGCAATCAAACCGCACTTCGCAATCGATCTTCCAGTTTTCAAGCCGCAACCTCCTTTTTTTTATTCGATGACAAGATAGTCCTTGACTGTGATCTCACCTGATGGTAAGTGACGGTGCAGTCTAAGATGGTAGCGGGCTAAACTGGAAGGGGTATGCAGTATAGATTCAACGGTTTCTACACGCCATCGTGCCGGAACGCTAAATCGCTTGGCGGCACGTCTGTAACGACGAAATTATGAACTATTTTATAAATATCGATATCGCATCGGCAAAAGCCCATTATATTAAGGCACTGGCAGACCTAGTGTGTAGTAACAGCATATTGATTATTATTTTAATTACCATTCGCGACACTATACATTACAAAGGCACAGTCCACTAGCGCTATTCAAGCGTTATTCGGTAGGTGTGTATACTCGTACCTAGTATAATCAATATTTCGTGTCCAAACTGCTTCGTGTACATCGTAATTGAAACCAGATTGATTGTTAACCATAATACAAAATGTTGGATCCATCGACATAGATGAACAAGCTTTTTGATTTACCGTCCACGTTATTTCAATTATTTCAGTTATTTAATCCCATTTCTAAATAGTTACAAGTAAATAGTAAATACCTAACACAAAACCAAATCGCCAACTTGAAAACATTTGGGATCGGGTTGAGGATCGAGTTTCACAATATTGTTATATATCTACTTATAATACCTACTTAGGTAGAGACTAAAAAATTTGTATATACAAAGTACAGAACGTAATTTTTTTGATATTGAGAAGTGAAAACTGAATAGCTTCTTCAGTATCAATAACTCAATACCCGTAGATCGCAATAATCTTTATACCAACCAGGATTTTTTAAACTTTCATACGCCTTCCAAGTCATCCATGGCTGCCGTCTTAGACTGCATTCACTTACCATCAGGTGAGATCGCATCTATTTTGCCATGAATAAAAAACTAACGGACCAACCAAAAACATAAAAAGTCTATACAATTCTATATTACGCCGGCCAGTGGCCAGCGGTGACGGCAATAGGTATTACCTACTCATACGTATCATTTTTATTCTGGTGGGAGGCTTTGGCCGTAGCTAGTTAGCACCCTACCGTCAAAGTCGTGCCGCCAAGCGATTTAGCGTTCCGGCACGATGGTGGGTAGGAATCGATTAGAAGTACCTATAGGTTGAATGTACACTCCCATACCCCTTCCAAGTTAGTCCGCTACCATCTTAGACTGAATCATCACTTACCATCAGGTGCGATCGCAGTCAAGGACTATCTTGTCATTTAATTAAAAAAAAGGTAGCCTATGTATTCCGGAGTAAAGCTCTAAGTGGAAACGATTGAGCTATATAACTTAAACTAGCTTTATAACGTCGTCAGTTTCATATTTCATTTTGAAAAAATAAGTTACTTACACAGGTTCATTGAGTGAAAATGCTTTTCCATTAACGAAAATAACTTTGTTGATCACGTAATGTAAGCAATGAAGCTTTACAAGAAAAAGGGCAATCGTGGACACATTTTCACAATTAATTAATTCCTTTTGATATTTTGAACGACGTCACTTGAGCTTGAACATAAAACATCACACTTTTTTTCACTACAGCCTACAACGTATTGATTTCCCGTCAACTCACGAGTATCGTAGCAGTTTCATTAAATTTTCCATTTTTCAGAATTTATCCAGCCGAACTATTTGTTCCCTGTCCCTTTATCTTCATCGATATACTATCGAGTACCTAAAGTCGACACCTGGTTTTTCCGGGATAAAAAGTAGCCTATGTCACTCTCCAGGTCCTCAACTATACCCATGTCAAAAGTCACGTCAATCCATAGCTCAGTCGTAAACAGCAGTAATCTTCTTAAGGTTCAATTTCAAAACCTCCCACTCATTCCTGAGGAACGTTCAAGCGGGCGGTTAACAGTAATTTGCCCACTTCAAGACCCATTCTGCTTTAAGTGAAAAGTCGTCTGTCCTACGAGTATAACAAGCGGAACCTCGCTCGAACAGAGCTAATCTAATTTCCAAAGCCGTTCAACATAAGAATAACCCACGCAGTCTCTAGCGGTATTTTCAACACAAGAGCCCTTTGTGTGAACATTCACATGGTCTGAGACTTAAATATCTTCATATTTGCATTTTGCAATCTTTAAATTCTAATTCCCGTTTGAAATACCTACTTACGTAAGCATTTTACTTTCTTAGAAAGATTCGTAGTATTTTTATATTTTATTTAAGATAATATTATTATATTAGTGCAGTAATTCTAATAATATCTAAGATTATTGTTTTGCGCGTTTTTCATCTGAAGTATCCTTAAAAGGTAAATACATCGCAGTAAACGTTTCGCAAACGTAGCTGCGCGCTCACGACGTTCTTGATTTTGGTTTTTCACTTGTAGCACAGTTTCACTACTAAGGACGTCCTATGCGCTATGCGAAGTAAACGACTTTTCTGCAAGAAAAAACTTGTTTACCGTATGAAGCTATAGAAAAAACAGATATATGTCTGAGTCGGTATCCTCAAATATCAAATTATACTAAACAAAAATTATAAGCAGTTGGGTGCAAGTTGACTTACTGAATGATATGAAAATCGATGGTAACGAGCATTATTTTTCTTTACATAAAAATAAACATGGCAGCAATAAATAGAACTAATCTAATAAATTAATTAGTTTATGTATATTCAATATAAAAATGTATTCCGCAAATGAGATTAACGGGGCAAGTGACCGTTCTATTTAATATGGCTTCAAATTGCATAACTAAGCCTGATTTGTAATAGAAACATGCTATTATTAAGTAAGGCTAGTAATATTTGAGGCATTGTAACTTAAAGGTGCTACTAAAAAATTCATTATTTTACCTATAGTATAAGAGCCCCTGTCACTGGTGTGCGATCTAGTGAAGTAAGATTTCCTTCTATTATAATATTATATACCTTCATATCCGTGAAACCGTTTCTAATTCGATATTCACCGAAATCAACCGGTTTACCTAACTTCATTTTTCTGAACGGGCTGTTTTTGGTTGAGCGAATGCCAGTCGGTAGCGGTAGTTAATAAATCGGTCGATTTAGGTTAATTAAAAAAAATAGTAGCCTATATTTTATGTAGTCTCCAGGTCCTCAACTTTGTATATTTATGCAAAAATAACGTCGATTCGTAGCTCTATTGCGGCCAACAAACAAACTATCATTGAGTAACAAACATCTATCTATCCATACATTCAAACTTTCGCATTTATAATATTAGCAGGATTACTAGGGATGGATGTGACATATTTTCTTTGTCACTGATGTTATTCTGTAGTTGTAGGGTAACACTTAAGATAAATACAGCCTTAGGCAAATACACGATCTGGAGAGATAACGAGGTGCATACAACATTGGAACTAGGACGTTTATTCAATGAACAACGAAAAAGAAACAAGCAAATAAAATCTTTTTCTAAGTTCAGACCAGAATGTATCTGTAGGTATACAATACTGTTTTTATAATATTTCTGAGTTATATTCTAACTTGCTGATGTCTGTGATAACAATCGCTAGGATTTTGGTTTATTCTGTAATTTCCGTAAAAACTTTTTGATTTCCGGGAACAAAGAAGCCTATGTGAGAGCGGGTGTCGGTCTCCGGGATGCTAGTAATCTTTCTTTGTGTTCGTTTTAATCATCGGCTTTTTGCATACATGGATATAGTTGAAGACTTGGAGAATGACATAGGCTACCTTTTAACCCGGAAAAACAGAGGATTCCCGCGGAATTTTTAAAAACCACGCGGACGAAATATAAAAATTAGTGAACTAATATTATTTACTAGAATAGACAATTACATATTATATAAAGGTATGTAGTTGTTTATTCTATTATTTAAAACTTGATAAGCTACTGTAAGTACATAATGTATTGTTAGCTCCATAATGCTCGCGGTCAGTTCTATCTCCTATCTAGGTATATCAAATCAATTCCACTGGCAAGATTTTCCTCATAAATCGTAGCTTCTAAGACGTTTATAACCTCTCGATTGAGTTCAATGAACGAGACGTCTGATGCTTTTAAAATATTATAGAAAGACAGCGAAAAAAGGGGAATAGGAATAAAGTGTATTATTTATTTTAATAGTTTCAAATAAAAATGAAACTATTTTCTGATTTGTCACCATTTTATCGTGAGCAGCAAACAATATTGTAGTCGTAAGTTGTTTTATTTATAATACACAATATAATATAGAGTCATCAACACATACTTAATAGTATGTCCTGAACAACACACAATTTGATCTAAACTTAATTAAACTAATTAAAGGCAGGTATTCATGGATCCAGCGATGTCGACTGTGCGTGGGCGCTGTGCCGGCCCCGGCGCAAAAACTTTTTAATTTACACTTTTAAACATTTTGCCACATCAAGTCCGACTGTTTGCCAATGATCTAGTGCCAGTGACTCGACGACATTCAAAGGATGATTAAAACCTATCTCGAGGAAGTATATTGTGATCTGAAAAAAAAAAACTATGCGATAATTTAATTCTGATGACAGTGTGAATAAGGATCGTACAGATACCTATTTAATAAAAAAAGAGCAACTTACGGCTATTTTGAATCTATTTTGATAAACTTATTTATAAATATATAATTATATACTTACTTTAACACAATAATTTTAAAAAATACCCACTGTAACGGGTATCATGGAACAATGTGACAACACCATCAGTTCTTGTTTTAACATTTAAGGCTCGTGCACATTTAGATGGACAGCACTGCAACTATACAGGGTGTCCCACGGCTATGCCACATGGAGGGGAAGTACCTTAAATATTGTAGATGGAACATTTTACTGAAAGAAGACTTCATTTTAATTTTAAAAACAATTTAAACTGCATTCATAGATTTTTAAATAATTGCCTGGTTGAACCGGGACTCGAACCCGCTATACGAGAAAAAAAATTAACCTGTATCTTTATCATACCGATCGGAAGGCTTCATCGTAAGGATTATTTTTTGTTAAGTAACATAGCATGAGAAATAAAAGGAAGACCATGAATTTTAGCCTTTGATGTAAAATTTTGTTCAGAAAAATGAAAAGCTGACATTCGTAGCTCTGTTGCAGCGGGACTGAAGGACAAACCAATAAATCAACAAACAAACACGCTTTCGCATTTATAGGTAATATAAGTAAGGATTAGTAAGGATAGTAAGGATCGGGAAATGATGCGTACTTCTCAAGTGGGTACTCATTAGTAATAGTTCATGTCAGTTGTATGTCGATACGCCAATGTCAGCTTTTCATTTTTCTGAACAAAATTTTACATCAAAGGCTAAAATTCATGGTCTTCCTTTTATTTCTCATGCTATGTTACTTAACAAAAAATAATCCTTACGATGAAGCCTTCCGATCGGTATGATAAAGATACAGGTTAATTTTTTTTCTCGTATAGCGGGTTCGAGTCCCGGTTCAACCAGGCAATTATTTAAAAATCTATGAATGCAGTTTAAATTGTTTTTAAAATTAAAATGAAGTCTTCTTTCAGTAAAATGTTCCATCTACAATATTTAAGGTACTTCCCCTCCATGTGGCATAGCCGTGGGACACCCTGTATATAATCATATAACCTATACATAAATATGTATAATGATATAATATAATCATAATAGTAACCTTTCCTTACCTACTTAATAATTAATTAACTGATATTGCTTTGTTGACAAGCCTTCGAGGTATATTGTGTTACATTGCGATACTGTGCACGTGTGCACCGGTCTTAACATCACAAAAGCTAGTACATTTATAAAGCCTCTTTCACAATGTGTTGTTAAACTATTAAATTAAGTAATAAATGATTCAGGATCAAATTAATCGCTTCATAGGTAAGCACAAGTTTAACAACAAATTAATAAAGAGGTATTTACCCCTTTTCCAAAACGCTACTCATAAAATATAATCAAATTACAAAATCAGTCCAATAGGTAATTGGCTTGTAATTGGTTGATCAGTTAATATAGGCCTGTAGCAGACCACCGCTGCAAAATAAATAGGTATACCTAGCGATACTGCTGAATTCGGTTTCGCTTTTATGGTTTTGCAGCGGAGGTGTTCTAGAGGCCTTTGGCGTTTCTGCACTTGGGGGTATGTGTAAGGGACCTCACGCACTAGGCGGCCATGGCACGGTCACAGATGGCAGCATCGTACATTTTAGTAACCCAATAAGTACTGCGCACTTGGCCGATGGTTTGACTAGTCGTATGTCTTGGCAAGAAAGAGTAGAAAAATAGCGGCGTCATTATCGTTTATATATCTTAAAATTAGCAACAAACCAAAACGTAGCTACCCGAAAATTACCTCTCGAGTACCACAGATAATTTTGTTAACATATTTATTAATTGATTTTCGAATACTGTAGATGATATAAAACATAAATATTTACGTATGCCAAAATAATATATATTGATTTACAGAACACTGACACTTCAGCAATCACAATTACCCAAGCTTAACAACTTATGAGAGTGTTGTCATGATAAGAAAACGATTTAGTTTCTAGACTTTTTTGCCAAGCGCGGATACGGTCTATGAATTCTGTGAATGTATGAGCTTAATGCGACAAATGTTGGGGTTGGAACCACGATGACGACCAGCCGAGATCATGGCCACGTAGCGCGTGAGAGCCCTTATACTTTATCAACAGTTGTCATGTTCATTTTGATGTTTCTTTCTTCTTGCATCATAAGAAAAAATCAAATGTACCACGCGGTGTCGACGGTTATGGCGATGAGGTAAACCTGCCCCGTAGGTGTCACAAAGCCTTGTATGTTACCACACACATCCCACATATACTATATATGTACCTACCCACTTATCTTACCTACTATAATAACTTAAATTGAAAGAGATCCGCAAACTATAGCAGCATCGATTCTATTCTTATTTACAAGTAAAAAAGTAGTACACAGGGTAGAAACGTTAAGTGTGCAGCTCATCCAATTATTTTGTCAACAGAAGAGGTATTCAACCTGATGTTGATATTAAATAATAATATAAAGAAATATTTTTAATAAACCGATTTCAAACGCCTCTTAAAAGTGTAAAATCATTTTAGTTCGTATTACACGTATGCTGAACTCGGGCTAGCGCCGTGCATCGGTTTCATCGTTTCTATTGAAGCCCTTCCTCCTTCAATATACGTGTAAATAGTAAAATTATTTCGTACTTTTAAGTGGCAGTTCAACTCGGTTTTTTTAAAAGAATTTTTTATATTATTATTTTAAGCTTTTTAATGTAGCTTCAATCAAAGCTCACAATAACTTTTCTACGTTATCTATAAATTAAATTTTCTATTTTATACAAGAACTGAAATCTATTACCAGAAGAATCAAAAATGCATAAAAACACCTAAACTCTTCAGCTTCCTATGGATTTATTAGCGAACTCAAACAAAGGAGTCTTGGTTTGTCAAATATTGAAATATGATTATGTAATAACGAAAGAAATTACATAACGGAATAATAGAAAATGCGTGGTAGTAATTTCAATTTCATTTTCGAAGAGTTTACACAAATTTTCTTTAATTATTTATTCATTTTGTTCACCAGGCATTCAGTTTATTATTTTATTATTATAATCGCCTGTGCACACTTAACGCTTCCAGGATGAAGGGTAACATTTTGAAGGACCTTAACATTTTCAAAAAAAAAATTTAAAATGACGATATTTACGATGCTCTTTTGATATTCTCTTCAGAATAGGCAGAAAGGTGGCGTTTAAAAAAAATTTTATTTAAAGTTTGAGATCTTAGATAAAACTTAACGAAACTACTTCGGTAGATTCCGGTAACTAAAGCATATAATTATCTGTATCTACCTGTCGAGAATAATTCTCTTATAAAATCGATGGATATTTTTGCGGATCCCTATTCAACCTTATGTGTACTACCTACTTAATGCCTAATGAAAATTTAATAATCAATTCTTTCTTCCTGTCTATTCATTCGCTATTTTGTCTAAATGCTATGTGTACAACCCCTTTCTAAGTAATTGGCATGCGCTAAGTAAAATTTAATTATGCTACTCTTCTTTCTTCCAGTCTGTAGGTACCTTACCGTAAATCCCGGTTCCTGTTAATCTATCTGTAAATAATCTGTCGTTAAGCGACTTTGTTAGTGATCAAAAAAGTCCATACAATTTTTGACAAAATAACAAGATTGCTCGATAACTTATCGACAAATTCCAGTTAGATTGATTATAGGAACTGGGCGTAACAGTAAAACAGGAATTAATATTATATTCATTCGACAAACTGCGGCTGTACTTAAATGTTTAAAACAAATTACCTACCATACAGAGTTATTTACAAGGAGGATAGAATTTATACGTCAACGTATTTAACTAAATACATGAATCGCTGAACTTTGTTTACACCTAAATGTTTCGCAAACTGTCTGACCCGATTTATAACTGCCTAATTTAATTATTATCTGACAGCATTGACCTTTTTAGTAGGAGTGCTCTAGACTGTCATATAAAATGATATGATCTGGAGATCAACTGGATTTTTCATCAAGCTCATACTAATATTATAAATAATAATTTGCTTTTTAAGATATCTACAATTTTCTTTCCTGCCCAATGTAGAGTTTCATCGAAGTCACTGAAAGGGGAAGTCTGAGAATTTGATTGCCACAATCAACTTCTAATAGGGGTGTGTTGCATGACAGGCGGTTATTACAGTAGAGTTACGGTTAAAGTTTCATTTCACAAACAAAAATTATTAAATTTTAATTTATTTTTAATAATGAAATTTTTTTAAATATTTAATTGCATAATATCCACACACCAGTCCTGTTAATTTAAAGGTTCAATTTTCTCTATTCCATCATATTGTACCTGCATTTTGGTGAATAAATAAAATAAATTATTATTAGGTAAAAGCACCTTTGGGATGGACAACTCATGGTTCTTTCATTGTTACCAAAATTCGCCCATCTTTAACCATGGAGATAAAAATACTGACTTTTGCATCACACGTTGCTTGTTTTTGATGCAAGTTTAAGCTTGCCCATCAAAAAAATATACCGTCAACGGTATATTTTTATTAACTTTAAACGCCTGCCATGCAATTAACACTAAGCATTCCTAGTAAAATACTACGGCCGGTTTTCCACTAATTTCATATCGCTCTTAGTCATTTCTTAGTCATAAATCACTGGGCTATTCCTGAAAAAAAAGGTGATCAAGAAAAACCAGTATAGACGAAATTTTCTCGACTAAAATAGTACCTACGCGTAATCTGCTTACGACCAATTTACTTACTAGCAATTTACAATCCATTAGTTTTATTTTGGTTATCCTAATGCCAAAAGGTGATAGTCAAGGTTTCAGCCGTTCAATCGAAGTTGAATGTCTGCTTGGTTCGAAACAAACAAGAACTTGACCTTGTAGGTCATAGATCAATATAGGTGACGTATTTGGTAGCCCATAGAGCAGAGATTCTACCCCCTATGTAAAGCAGTCTGTGAAATTAGTACCTAAATGCTAATGAGCTCGTGGCGAGGACATATTCCAAGCTATTTGCATACGAGTAGAACGGTAAACAACATAGCTTTTTTTTATTTGATGACAAGATAGTTTTGACTTCAAGCTCACCTGATAGTAAGTGACAATGCAGCCTAAGATGGTAGCGGGCTAACTTGAAAGGGGTATGCCAGTATAAATTACACATACTTTCATACCGAAATGTTTAACCACTTGGAGGTACGTAATTGGGTATTCGACTGATTGTGAAAATGAGGATATTCACGAAAATTTAACATATTATTGTAAGAATAACATTTGTAAAAACAGAAAAAAAATCAGGCATCGGAGTGTATCGGTCTCATTCTAAAACGAAATTTTCTATCCAGAGTGAATGCTGCTACACGATCGTGATTTGTAACATTATATTTTAATAGCGTTCTCTTAGTCTAACAGGAAACTTAAAAGCTCTGTATTTTCGAGACTTGTTAAAATATTAAAAAAGAACGTCACTTACCCAGGTGAGATCGCGGTCAGGAACTATCTTGTCATCAATAAAAAAATAGGTAGGTAATTAGTAACTAAGCTCGAATTAAGGGATTTTTGGTTACTCTCACTTGTCAAATCATCGCGTGTTCAGAATTTTGTGTGTTCAATTAAAACAGACATTTCTGATTCATGCCACGTAACGTAACAAAAGGTAATTGAAATAAAAGAAAATTATTGAATGTAAGGGAATCCTACGCATCAACCGGGTTAGGAGCAATAACGAGAGGGATGTGAAATTGAATAGCGTTCCTATAGGCTTATCAGTAATGAAGTTGACAACTCTGCCAGTAAAAGAAAATGAGATTTCTTTAACATTAATATTAACGTATTCTTTCCCTTTAGACGGAATGGAGCCGCCCGTGATATGCGAGGGGATTCCGAAGCGCACAACTTTCAAGAATATACCTACAAGAAAATTACACCCTGTGATGTATGCTCTCAAGTACTTAGAGGTGTGTATTTTCATCCATATCCTAATATAATCTATTTTATTGTATTAACAATATACAAGGTATCATTGTATTTCATCCAAGAAATGTGCAAAGTAAACCATGGCAAAGTTTTGGTAGAGCCCTGTCCACAAAGTAGGATCCACTGTGATATGCCAAGCCAGTCTTTCGTCCGAATATACAACGGTTTTTCCCACCGGTCTCCATACAGAAAACTAATGGAAATTGTGTATTTTTTTAAATAAATTACATAATATTCGCTATGTTGAAAATAATATTTTTATACTGAAGCAGTATTGAAGCTTTTAAGCTGAAGAAATTTATATAATTTTTAGCGTCCTACTTATATTGCAGATGTTTTACTAATCCTTACCAATCCTAACCAATACTTGCCTTACTAACCAATACCGATCATACCGACCATACCGACCATACAAACCATACCTACCAACCATACCAACCTTAGAGAAATAGAAATAGAAACAGAAATAGAAAAATTTTTTATTCAAATAAACTTTTACAAGCACTTTTGAATCGTCAATGAATCTAACTAATTATAAAATGCTAATGCTGTGTTTGTTTATTCGTTTGTTGGTTTTTCCTTCAATTACCTCGCAACAGAGCTACGGACCTGGATCTAGTTGAGGACCTGGAGAGTGACGTAGGCTATCCTAGAAAGTCAAAGAGTCCCCGCTTTATTATAAAAATAAAAACTAAATCCACGCGACAAAGTCGTGGGAATGAGACATTAATATAAACTATTTAACTGACATTTAGGTGGACTATGGGGTGATTACGAATAGGCTCTACGCGTCGGCCTCCGCCTGGCACAGCGATAATAATGTCATTCACCATAAAAACATTGTATTATGGTGCCTTCCACAAACCGTACCAAACTTGTACATAATAATCAGTAACCACCCGCTGCGTAGTTGCTTTTGTTCTATTCTATCATAAAACGGTAAAGATTCTCAAACGGTTTTTGGGTTGTTAACTTTACTGTACCTGCTATAACATATATAGGTACATATACTCGTAATATAACTGTAGGTAATTATATCATAATTATATTTCGAATACTTAATTTTGATAGAGCTTTAGGTACTTTTTCAATTTGTGTCAGAATAGTTATCAAAAAAAGGTAATGCGAATGGTATTTTTAACCGACTTTTAAAAAGGAAGAGGTTCTCAATTCGTCGGAATATTTTTTTTAAATTTTTTATGTATGTTCCCCGATTACTCGAAGACGCCTGGACCGACATGGAAAATTCTTTTTTTGTTTGAAAGGTTATACCTACCTACTTCCCAGGTGGCCCATTGTTATCAGATCAGGCTCTGATGATGGGATCCTCGAGAAATCGAGGGAACTCTTCAAATTTTATAGGCACAATTGATATACATACTTTGTAGTGGCGTTTGAAGTCGGTTTTGTAAAAAGAATTTTTACGTTTTAAGTAGGTATCAAAAAATTAAACCAAATACGTCCACTCAAAATCAATAATGATCATCACAAAAACCAAATTACCGTAGAAACACTTGAGGATAAAAACCATTAGTACGAACTCTTTTGAGTTAAATTCATTAATGCGATTAATTGGAATCAAATTCAATTTTTTAATTTGATTTCAATAATTAATCTCATTACTAAATAATTAAGGATCCGTGTTTTAAATTTTATTTGAATTTATTTTTAAAGCAGTGCTTTGTGCCAATTGTTAACTGCCAAACGGACGGTTTTGTCAATTTATAAAATTTTTGTAGAGCAATTTGAATGGGTACCTTTTTGAACTTCCTACCTTTAATTCTCAAAGTCCCTACCTTCCGTCCTCCGCTGTCCGTCCGTCCGTCCATCCATCCGTCATAGACACTTGTTCATAAAATATTGTGTATTTCTATTGCCGCTATAAGAAGAAAAATATAGATAGATAGATAGATAGATAAAAACTTTATTACACACAAGAAAGAAACAAAAATTAATAAAACTTAAAACTACGCATGCAAAGGCGGCCTTATAAAAATATTTAAAAAAGGTAAAATTTAAAGAGGGTCTCCATACAATAATCTTTTGTTTTTGCTTTATTTTAATAGCTGGCGTTAAACCTTGTACAACGGTGCGGAACCCGTTGTGTGCCGGTCCGACTCGCACTTGGCCGATTTTTTTATTATGAAATATCGTGCGTAGTGGGTACTACATACATTATAAGTAAATAATGTATGTAGAAGGTATAGATGAACTGAATTACATAAAGATGGTTCCTAATCTAAATGTTGTATTTAATGAAAACGTTAATTACCTAACGATAATTATCACACTTACATTAAGGTCACCTTTTAAGATTTTCGGTCAGCAGCAATGTAGGACGCCGAAAGCTACGAGGTTTATAAATTGTAATTTGTAACGATTAAATTATACCTAGCCCATTTTTCAGGGCATAAAACAAACGGAAATTAGAACACCAACTCCTAATTCTGTAACAAGGTCTTTCTTTCAACATTCATCCGCACTTACCACTTTCACACGATAGTCCACAAAGTTCGAAGAACTTATGGTTTTTGGGGACCCAAGGTGCTGGAATGGCAACCCCGCACCGGAAAATGCTGTGTTAGTAAATCCCCCACTAGGTGGACCGACGACATCAGAGGTGTGGTGGAACCTGTAGTGTGGAACCTTTGTCCAGCTGTGGACAAAGGTCTTTTGTATGGATATCGGTTACGTAAGAAGAAAATTTTCGTCCAACTTTTATTAGCAATGAGTTTATGCCCGCGGCTTCGCTCACGCTAAGTTCGATTTTTCAAACGCCTATTTTATCCCCTTAGGGGTTGAATCTTCAAAAATTCTTTCTTAGCGGATCCCTATATTATAATAGCTATCTGCATGCCCAGCCTGATCCATCCCGCGGTTTGAGCTGTGCGTTGATATATCAGTCAGTCAGTTAATCAGTCACCTTTTCCTTTTACATATTTAGCAATCATAGCGTAATTAATGGCTCAATCAGAAAAAAGATGCTTTATTATGTCATCGCGTCGTCTTCTATAGCCATTCCAACCAACACATTTGTACTAACATAAGTCTGTATACGCGATCCCACAAGCTTGTCAAGTTTGTTTTCTCTTGTCTCAGGGCACACGCGTCAGGGTCTACGATGTAGAGTATGCAAGATGAACGTACACTCCGACTGTATGCCGCAAGTCGGCAAATGCCAGACCAAGTCCCGCCTTCTCAGGAGGCAGAAAAGCACTTCTGAGATTGAGGCACACCGGATACACGAGGCTGCGTTCGACGAAGAAAGTAAGCTGCTCTAGATTTATTTCATCGATTGTTGTCAAGGACTCTTTAATAGTGAGAGATTTCACTTTGTCAGAATTAACACTTGCAAAACCAGTAACGATACTAATTAGCATTTAATTCTTCTCAATTTATGAGGTACTTATCATAACAAATGACATTATAGGAAAGTTTTGTTAATTCTCAACTAACTATAATACCTACTTAATAATTTTTTTCGTCGAAATTCAACCACTACATGTCTACTTATTCACTTCATGGATGGTAAGTTCTGTTGTCAATGACAATTCTATGTGACCTATACATACCTACGTGTTTGTGCAGCTAAGCTATCGTGTTATATGAAATCCGTAATATTTACGTATCTACTATTATTATTTTTAATGTTATATCATTATAATGATATTGCTGATGCGCATATCTGCATTTATGTCTTCTTTTACTGCTGCAAAATATTACCATAGCCGTAATAATAGGTAGGTACTTGCTTGCTACTGTAATTTGAATACTCAAACTTTACGGCAATGGGTAGGCTATAATAATAATAATTTTTAATGTCACCCATAGCAGTTTACGGGTGCCACAGACTTAAAAATAAATAAAAGTTCACTGGCTTATGATCATGAAGCTTTTGTGTGCGACACACAAGATCGTAGTACAAACACGCATCATTAGAAACACAGTCGGACACTAACTTCACATTGTCCAGGGGTGGAGGACGGCTGGCTACCGGGGCAGAGGCTTACCAAGATCTCTTTCAGGAGATCAGTCGAGTTCGATGATGATTTCGATAGCTACTATGACGAGGGTACGGTATGAGTCAGTGCGGATTGCCCCCTGTTCACCCAGTCCTGCATTTCAACTAATCAACTTGCCGAACACTGTCATTTCAGACAACAGGCGCCTTTACAAAACTGTCACTACCTACTAACAAACTACAGTTGGTACAGACCGAGTCGTGCACAAGCCTGCGGGGAACTAAAACGCCGCGTAATTGCGAGTAGCGACCGCGTTTGTATTAATATTTCGCTCGGTGCTCAGAGGAGGAAGTGGATCAGACCTACCAAGTTCTGAAGCGGGCCAGCGAAATATCGAAGCCGGGGGGCGGCGCGGGCGCGGGTGGTGCGGGCGCGGGTGGCGCGGGCGGCGCGGGCGGGCCCGTGGTGCGGGTGTCCGCGGCGCCGGAGGAGCCGCCGCCCGCGCGCTCGCCGGCGCGGCCCGGCGCGGGGCTGGCGGTGGCGCCGCAGCCCGTCTCCTCCAGCTCAGGTCTGGTGCCGCACCCGAGCTCGCTCGCTTCTCGCGAGGCGCCTCCCGCGCATCGTCGTCCCTCCGCCGCGGCGGTGGCGTGACGGTCGCGCGGCGCTTCACTCAGATCACTCGTTTTCAGTAGTGTCGATTTGTTTGCACGCATTCCTATGTCGCGGGCGCAGGGCGGGGGCGGGGTGCGGTCGGTACTGAGCGGGTGCGCTGCTTGTCGGTAGGCGCTGCGGCGCGGAGCGAGAGCGGCGTGCGGCGGCGGCTGTTCGCCGGCGTCAAGAGTATGTCCATGTGGGGGTCGCGGTCGCGCCGCGACTCTCCGCAGCACCGATCCATTTCGCTGCCGGAAAGTACGCGTCCACGGATGCAGTAGCATCGCATCGCTCTCTGTCTGACTGCAACTGAGCTTTTTGTTCCACCTTCTGTTGGGCTCCGATTCCTCGTTTTCTGTTGTAATTTTTTTTCTGTTCATTTATGTTTATTTATTGTGTTGGTGTTAGTATCAAATAGGGTACTACTAGATCGGCTCGACAACCATGCTATAGCTGCTTTATCCCTTCCACTCGATGTTATGTTTCATGTCACAGAAAATAAATATCGACTCGACCCTCATTTCCCTTTATTTTATTAGTTTATTTAGTTTTTTACTTATTTGTTAAGTTTTCTTTATTTATTTTTTGTTCGCTCGTTATCTTTACAGAATCTGAAGAGACGCCGACGCGACCTTTCGGACAACCCTTATGTTTCATAAATGAGAATGGCGATCCCCCGCCTTCAATTCTCAAGCCCACGGCCAGCGTGCGCAAGAAAAAATGACTTTAATAAATTGCCATCAGGGGAATGAGATCATGTGTCATACTGTTCTTTTAATAAGAAAGAACACTTGCTTAGAGCTGTCGCCGGCTCACCGTGACCGTGCGACCTGCCTCGCGAGTCCAAGTTGCCCCGAAACGCCCCGCGTTCTGTGATATATATTATTGTTACTGTTACAATAAAAATCAGAATTGAATCGCTTTATTTTTTCGGTCCTTCTACCAGTATGCACATTACATTTTCTATTGGCCGCCTTTACCCTCGGGCAGGCACTTGAATGCGAGTAAGTGGTGCATGGCTTGCCGCGTGTCGTGCTGATGATCGCATGCGTTTGTCTCCGGCGATTTATATTTAATTCACGATCAGCTATGTTTTAACTGCACTAGTTCACAAAATACTATCTGTATATTGTATCTATTCAAAGGGGTTTCAAAGGTACACTTTTTACAACGAACATGCTACCACAAAATAAACGCAAACGAAACATGAAATATTTTAATATAGGCTGACGCGCGGCAGTTTTCCTCTTTTTTCGCTTCTTTGCATTCCTTGCCTACCGAGTTTACAGGGCGACACCGACGCGAGGAATGATATAGTAACAATTTTCACACACTAGACTCCGTTTACTTTGTTCGAACAGGTACAATGAGGAACTCCAAGAGTGCTCAAATGTTGAGGCAGGCAGACCGCACCAGTCCCTTACCTGGTACCAACATCATTTGTACATAAGCGAATCCCCGTAGACCTCTTCTGTGTTAAGAGATTCGTTGCATTTTGTTGCCTCTCATTCATAATAATTATTACGATGACACACTTTTACTATTTTATCAAACCCAAACTGCCTGGTGACACTTATAAGGTCTGGTGACATTTTTTAGCCTTATAAAATACTTATTTGTACTCATTATACAAAAGTTATCATTGAATGTACAGTCACATAGTAGTTTTATATAATTAGTAGAAATATATAGGTCTCGTCTCGTAAACTCCATTCAGTACCTTATAATATCTTACTTATATCTATTTGTGCATCTTGATTCACGTTGTTAAATATTTCTACAATTTTTGTTGCAAGGCGTACGCACTAATAATATGTATTTTACTTTGAGATTTGAGCATATGTGTGAAACAAGCTAGCTTTTAAGTTTTGGTGTAACATTTCAATTTCTCAGAAACTGTAGCGATACGATTTCAAAGTTTGTTTCCAAAGGAAATCATATTATTATTACTTAGTATGATCAAGTTATAGCTTATTTAATGATGAAACTGAGTTATATTTTATTGCAGGTTTGCTGATCAGTTAGCTTAACTCAAAAGTAAATCACGCTTGTTTTAAATCATTCAGAAAGTTCAATGCAATTTTGTCTTGATACATAAACTAGTTGTTCATTCCATTAACGTAAAGCAGAAAATAACTCAGTATATTAAAGGACCAAACGGAGATATTGTTGAAGTTTTTAAATCTGGTAAGTTCTCAACGCTCATACTGCATGAATGTTATAGCGCCGCACTCGCCGAGACGACAAAAGTTGAACCTTAGGATGAAGAGTCTGTCCTTGGATTCCCCCGAGTGTGGAGAGCTGAGACGTCGCCCTAGAGACCAACCTTCGCAAGGCAGCAGAGTATTATGTACGAGCATCGCTAGTAACCAAGCATGGGCCCAAAAAACCTACAATAACCACCCACATTTTATATGTTCAACCACATACTTACAGATTTTTTATCGAAAAGTTTCTTGAAACATGCATTGCAAAAGTTTCGACAATCCCCAAACATTCTGTGCAGAACATTCAGGGCTAGAAATACTTTTAAAAAGGTTTCTTGGAAACTACAACATTATACAACGGAATATCTAAACTTTGAAAGGGTTGATACAGAAATACTAGTATAACAATTACCACACCGATTCGATGCGCTACAGAACATTTTAGCTATTAAAGTCACTTGATGTTACAAAGCTAATGAGTCAAAATTTATTGCGCTTGTAATGTGTTCAACATGATCTGCAAGTCCCGATTGTTTATTGCAACACGATGTTGGCATCGTTTCAGTATCTTCTACCAGTATCTGTTTGAAAATATAAAAGAAAAATCGGATTTACCCCTAAATAAAATATTGAAAACACCCAAGGTGGAAACGAAAGGTGTGCTGAGGTGATAATTTTCTCAATAAATGAGATATCAAGGAATTAATAGCAGTATTAAAACTTTGAACACAATGAAGTTAAATTAAAATTAAAGCAATTGCTCGATTCTTTTCGATTAATAAAATTCTTTAATTAGCAATTCCCATATAACAAAACAAGACGTCACCATCGAAGTGATAATTGGCTTGCTTTATGACATATATCAACATGAATTGATTTATTAACAAAATTAGATAAACTATGGAAATCTTTTATACTTATTGAGAAAAATAAACACCTGAGTACACACATTTCATAAAATATATCTGTGTTGTTTTTGGTATTAATTTTCCCATAAAGTGGCTACATGTCAGATTGTTATTTTTTTTTGGCATGTAATTAAACGAGCTTCTATTTAATACCATTATTGGCTTCTAAATTACTAAGTCAGCTTCAACTAGTGAGCCTCTAAAAAATATAATTTTAGCATCTATATTTATAACTTAGCTTCAAACCGTGAACTCCTAAAATACTTAAATATTAGCATCAAATAATACACCAAATCTTCAACCACATTTTTAATTTTTTTTTTGTGAGAAAAATGAAATAAAAAAACTTTTTGTTTTTGATAAAATGAAATTAAAAAAATGATTGTTTTTAAATTTAACTCAAGATAAATACCTACACATAACATTATAACATTTTTGAAAAAAAAAATCTAATTTTTTTCAACTTTTTTTTTAGTTTTAGGTAGGTTTACGATCCCAACAGAACCTAAGTGCCCGGCCGAAGGCCGGGCACCTGAATATTCATGTATAACCCTAACCTAACCTAACTTTAGTTTAAAGAAAAAATTATACAAAAATAATTGCAATATTAACACACTAACAACAGAACAACAAAAAAAACAAATGCATGTTTTGAATGGCGCTCTCTGATCGGTGCAAATAGCCATAACCAACGAGATCGTGCAAATTGCCAGTCGCATCCGTCTCACTCGCACCAACGAAATCGTGCAAATGGCCAGTCGTATCCATCTCACTCGCACCAAATCGTGCAGTGGCAGTGGACAATAATAAAAATAGTGGCTCTTTATTTGATGCTTTCTTTGGAATATTTTGTGGCCATTGTGAAGAAGCCGAGTTAGTATATTAGAAGCTTCATCATTTTCCCGTTGCTGAGTTATTAAATTAGAAGCTAGGTTTTGATGCCAAAAAATAAATTTTGTTGGTCAACTTATTATATTCCTTTTTTTTTTATGGGAGAATCAGAATCCTAATCAAACTATTATTCATATGGAATGGTTTTTTGGACTCAGTCAGAAACTATAACATAATTGTTGTCAAGGAAGTGTTGTCTTGCGACCACAAGCAATGTTGAATGTTCACTACTTCTATATCGGGTCATTTATATATTATGTCTTTGAATTATGTTTTCAATGTCATGTCGAGAGGGCACTTTGCTAATTTATTGATATAACCTTAGAATAATTCAACACTTTTGGCCTCTCCTCTATTTTCTCATAACTTACATACTTTTCAGCAAAAGTTTCGAGACTTTCCGAATTGTTGAAATGTTGTTATTCTCATAACACAGTGTAGCTTCGTAAAGTTACACTGGTTGTTTGTGTTCGAGATGTATAAAAATATTTACCTAACCATGCCGTAATTTATGAATGACCTATCCTAGCTTGGCTTGTGTTTGTTCTAGCAATTACTCGTTGCCCACAACACTATCTAAGTTTTTTTGATGATGTGCTTTCTTCGTCGTTAAGTGGTAACCGAAAGTTTTTCTGTTCGGTGTTTTAGCTACTATTTTCTGTTTCAACAAAACACAATGTGCTCAGTATTTTATGGTCCTGCTACACGTGATACCAAAGGATGTACGTACTATCTGTCAATTACTATTGTTCAATTTGATTTTGCATGTAGACTCACGTTTATTTTATTTTTCTAGGTGACTACAGAACATATTGCATGAGATATGGCTCCAATAGAATAAGTAACCATATGATTCATCACATTGCAAATTCTCAATCATGTACGTTCTTTAAAAGTACACTTACATTTCACGAAATACAACCGCATTACAACCACGACTTTCTCAATAACTTTATTCATTTAACTAAAATTGTGGTTGCTTTTTGTTAAATGTTGATTAGGTATGCTGAATTATTTATTTGTAAAGGCTTATGATGTCAGTATCAAACGATTATTCATCATTATAATATTGTAGTTAGTATTTGCATATTATTATAATATTTCATTTGCCCTTCTTTCAACTTTTTTATAAAGTCATTATATAACCGAACCGCACCAAAGGACATCGAAACTCATTAGAGATTTTATCAATTTATTGATACAACATGATTGGCCTTGCGACCTTAAAAGAAAAAGTGTAATTAAGTTTGTGTGACTATCGTAATAATTTCAACAGTTGCATGCTTGTCATTTGATCTGATCGTTTCTAACTGTTTACTGTGGTATAATTATGTCTGAAAGATAATAAATAACACCTTGAATAAAACATAACCGCTGGTTACAAAAATATAATAATTTATTATCTTTAAAATCTCAATTTCCAAGCTTTTCCAATTCTTAAGCTTGACGTTAGTTAAATTCCATCTACAAGAAAAGTCATACAAAAACAAATTGGAATAAAAAACAAAGCTGACCCTTCTTTCTAGTACCAAATATAAAATCAAACGACTCTGCAAGGTCCTAATAAAAACGTGGACTTATATTTGAATCCATTCCACTTCCACTGAAAGCAATATTCTTTTGAGTATACATCTTTTGATTTGTTTGTCGCGAAGAAAACGGATTAACTATTGAGGTCGGATTCTGTTTAATATTATATTCGCAGACACTACATACCTACTATCTGTTTCTAGTCATCTAACAATGAATTCTTTTTTCAAAAAAAACTTTGTAACGTAATGCCAGCTTTTATAACACTTCTAACTAACATATCAGAATCAGTGGCTATAGTGGCTTGGTCAGCATTTACAAAACTAATGAAAGCAGTATTTTCCTAACCGCTGATCGGTGAAACTAACAGTTTGTATGAATGGATACACAGCACCATCATCACCGGTACACAGCCGAAGACACCTGAGTGCTCGAATGGGGCGGATGAGCAGCGTGGAACTGCCCGATGAGCCTGATAAGAGTCTTTCGTCCAACAGTGCTAGTCCTTGTCCGTCACCAGTCAAGCAACATAGCGTTAGTACAATTTTCTACTACCTTCATTCATAATCCCGGGTTGCCTGGTTGAGATTTCTTGGTCAGCAATAAAGCCGCCTTTATATACATTGTTTTCAATATAATTTATATTCTCGTTTTCTCCTTCTTGTGTTTTACAATAGGTAAAGTTTTCATTTCTATTATTTTCAAATTTTACATCAAATAATAATTTTGATACATAGCTCTGATTCACTACTGGCAGGATTATTGAAATTTGAAACCAGAACAAGATTTTTTTGTACGTTATTCAGAGTAACCTAAGCACACAGGCAGTTTTATTGCAAACTTATAAAGGAAGTTATTTCTAAAAATGAATTCGATCGATATTAGATGAGTCGCTTTATTTGAAGATATCGAAATAATCACAAAATAAGTTAATTATTCAAAGAGCGCGATATAATGCATCCAACGAGTGTAAGTACCTACTTATTAATTTCAGAAGCATCAACGACTATTGCCAACAAACTTGTATGTGATTCTCTACAACTTCAAGTCACGCCATGCTGATGAACTAGATCTTAAGGCGGGCTACAAAGTGACTGTGATCGATACCTCTGATCCTGATTGGTGGAAGGGCAAATGCTTGGGAAAGATTGGATACTTTCCATCAAAGTACTGCACCAAGCTTCAAGCTGGGGAACGACCTCTTCAAGTAACACACAACCTGCAGGTAAGCTCTTTTTTTGGAGAGGATTTGCGCTCAGTATTGAGCCGTTGATGGGTTACTAATGATGATGATGATGAAGACTTGACATGATTTTTGATTACAACTTATTTACCTACTTCTTTTAAGGTATCTGACGGAGAAAATGGTTTAATGCTTCTTCGGGATCAGATCGTGATTCAAGTTGGGGATGAGGTGGACGGCATGGTGATGATCCGCTCCGGTGACAACCGACAGGGTGTGTGTCCGGTGAAGTTTCTTCAGGAGGTGTGACGCTTTAAGCTACCCCACTTTAATGTCATGAGGGTATGTTGAACAAACTTTTATCACACGTTTCATTTTATGTATTAGGCAAGAAAGAGCGATCTCACGTGATGGTATTTGTAAGTGATGTAGCGGTTCCAGCGTGCGAACCTGAAAGCAAACTGAGGCAACTAGTCGAAGGCCATCGAACCAAGTCTGACGATTTAGAAAAGTCCCAAATTGAAGCTTTTGGGCATCAATAAATTTAAAAGGTAGTTTAGGAACTGTTTTTATTAAATGCAGATCTGCCTACTGAAATCTAATTCGTTGCATTGGTCTTAGATGAAGTAGTTGTCAGAATGTATATATGCTAACATTAGACCTGGATTATAGGTCTAATGATAGAGCAAGATGGAGGTCGATTAGAAAATGCTAGATTTATCAAAAATCGATACAATCCACATGTCGGAGAACAATGTAATTTTTGATTTTTACTTAGTTACGCTTTATTGAATTCTGATAGAAACATGGATAAATCCAGGCATCTGATTGTACGCTTATCATCTTACAGAGGCGTAGCTCATTGTCCGAAGAATCCAGCAAGTATTATGAACCGAAACCAACCCGCAGTGCACCAGTGACACCCTGCGACAGTGATACATCCACTCTCACCTGGTCGGAGACATACGAAAATTTTAGAATGCGGCGATCAGACAAAGCCAGCTACGAAGCATCGACAGAAGGCATGTGGTGGTGGCGAAGACCTTTAGGCGTGAGAAGAACGACTTGTAGGCGCTGTGGAGCCTCGTCCTCCACCAGACCCTTACAAATGACTCCATGTGTACCGCCAGATGATTATTATGACGATCAACGCCCGGTCACATCTGCTGACCGACCTCTGAATTTCTTTAGGCAATTGTTTCTTTAGACTCTCACTTAGCTACTTTTGGATTTATTAACAAACTATAAGTAAAAAATTATGCAATTAAAGTTGTGAGTGAGCATCCATACTATGTATTTGTACGCTTTTACCCGCGACTTCGTCCGCGTAGACGTAATCCCGTCAGAACCATTTCTTTTTCCGGCTTAAAAGGACTTAAATCACTTCCTAGAACTAAATGATCAACTCCATGCAAAAATCCGGTCGATCCGTTGTCCTGTTTCTGCATGATTGAAGGACAAACCAATAACAGACCCTTTCGCATTTATAACATTAATAATGTCCTCCCGACCGAATCTACAGCGAAATCTACAAAAAGATAAACCATCTGTGCGGGAGATATTATAGTGCACAACACTTTTGCGCAAACATAGAAACACTCTATTTCCTCACTCATAAGTTCGATGGAATGGTAATCCAACTGGAGAGACGTCAGGTGCAGCTGACGGCTTTACGTGCTCTCGGAGGCACGATTTATAATCTTACTAAGGATTAGACTTTGATTTAACAGACATCCAGTAGTGAAGATTGAAGTAGGTATTCACTCTGCTCTCTTCATCTTGTAATAATTTTAATACTTTCCAAACATTCCAACTAGCGAGATGTCAACACTATTCTTATGATTAAACGCTTCTATGATTAAAAAAATAGTTACCTACTTAAATGAAACCTTTTACTATTGAGTTCTCGTTTTTATACCTCGGATAAAATCCTTACGCTGTTTTACCTGTATATTTTGAAAATTTTATATTTCTTACGGCCTATTTATTATCATATTATAATGAATTATGAAATCCTTCCATAATTAGGGTTATTTTAGAATATTTTATTATTATTGCGTAATTATATACAATACATAGCGACATATCATTTACAAATACAAGTATACCATAAATATAAAAAAAAAAATTATACAAATTAACTCCTTGCCGTATCTATTATTAAATTATATATTAATGTTTAGCTTAATGTAAGGAACATATTATTTAATATATAGGTATAAATAAAGCTTTATTAATTTGATTTTTTAAATAATAATATTCTTTGTTATAAAATATAATATGTATACAAAGTTAATTTTTAAATAGCAACAACCTCCAACAGGCAACTTCTATAAGTACTTACATAATTTTAAACAGTTTTTGTTCAAAGATTTTCAACAAAACTTAATAAATTCACCAAAATAAAGTTCTAAATTTTTCATGAAAAAATAAAAAAAATATATTTTTGAATGAGAAAAAATAATTTAAAAATGTAAAAAAATCGTAATGTTGTTTTTTAAGTTTAAGTTGTTTATACGTAGGAGGTTGTTGCTATTTTAAAATTAACCCTGTAATAACTATGATATGTTAATATTATGTAGTTTGTATTGTACTTTCGGATGACCCCTGATGATTCAATGTACCTACTTACCCTCTTGTCACGGTAGGTAAGTAGGTATACATATATTATGCGACTATGTAAAATATGTAAAGTAACCAAAATACATTCTCCATAAGCATCCTGTAGGCCCCCAAATACTAAAAATATACAAAATATTATTTAATATACCCTGAAAAGTCGAGTCCGTACCTTGTATGGAAAGTTACTTGTTTAAATTATTTATTCATCCCATAAAAAATGTTTTTTTTTGGATCTACATTATATATACATATATACATATTATATTCTATGCTCCAGTCCGGCCATTTTCAACGAAAATATTTTTTTCACCTCTCTAGCTCAAAAAGGGCACCTTTGCTGCCTAGGAGGATTAAGCTCTGGAGTGGCCATAGGATGCGTACCCCTCTGTAAGTTTTTATTTGACGGGTATGCCCAGCGGTCATACCCGTTATATAAAACTGTTTGACTCGCGTCACGCGCCTGTCAACAACGTATGGTTAGCGGAGGATGAGCTCCGGTATAATATGCCGACTATGAGTGATTTTCCTTCTAAAAAAAATACCAAAAATATCCAGTTTATGAAAGGATAACATTACTTTTCTCCTGATATATTCTTTTATCCAATTAATGCACTATTTAAGGAGAAAACTTAAAAATACTGTTGATCCGAAAATGTTGCTACGGAATCGTACAAGAAATAATTTCGGGAAATTTTAAAAAATTAACCAATCTACTTATTACTCGATTGGAGCCCTTTATCATGAACTGCATAATGATTTGATTACATACAATTAAAATTACGATCGAATAGGAAAGGTTGGGGGTTTATGTTTATATTAATTTATAAACTTTAGGCAAACAATTTAATCGGTTATTTTGAAAAGGACGAGTCACACATTTCGTCAAAACTGAGTTAAGTAGAATATTCGTTAACATTTTATAATATTTTCTTCTCGTGTGACTGAGATTTTGTTGGTCTTGCATAGTAAAAATATATCATTATCTGTAGTAAACTCTTACTAGTAAACTGAGCTACTATTGTAGCTATGTCACTATAACTACTTTTTAACATTTTAAAATTTAATAGAAATCCGACCAAAATCAGACCAAGTTATTTATACCTTTGCCTTAATCCTTACCAAAATAAATGTTTTTTCAAGCAAGGCTGTTTAAATACCTGCAAATTACTTTTTAGTTTATTAAAATCGGACATTCCATTCGAAAGATATTACGAGTTCATTGATGTAATTTATTCTGTTATCATTTTGTTTTCAATCATCAAGTCCCATACCCAAAGGGAGCCAGCGATACACTATTGCTAAATATATTATTATTTAGGTAAGTATGTCCTGCATTTACTGTGCGTTTATGCCAAAATGTTTAAAAAATAAATATCCACCCTTGCGAAGCCGGGACGGGCCGCTAGTATAATATAAGTAACCGATATAATTGCATGCGCAAAAATCATTACAAACATACACAGATTTGTGATTAAAAAGCCTTATTAATATTCAATCGCCACAATTAAATGCCCTCGTGCCACCTCGGTTTATGAAAAATTAAATTGTAATAGGTATTGTACCCATTCATAAAGTTGGATAAGCTTATCATTAACAGTACATATTTTTAAGGTAGTTTTTTGTTCAAAAATGAGGATTTTATTTTAAAGAAGTTGGTCACACTGCAAGAAAATTAGGGCTGGAAGCAGAAATTATATCGATATTGATATTTTCGGTGTGTATGGTATAGGTACATCATGTATTTTTTAATTTTCTTATAGAACCAGTTAGTGTTCCAACAAATGTCTACTATCCATTGATAAAACATGGATAAAAGTTTAAAAACTATAAACTCGACTACAAAATTGTATGTGGCATTTCTTAAATTTATTTATTTACTAGCTGATTTCCGTGACTTCGTCCGCGTGGCGTAGTTTAGAGTAACTTGCTACTATCCGCGAGAAGGTATGTCCTCTATCTCCGATAATATTTATTAGATCTTCACCAAAATTGAATAAAATAGTATTTTTCAAAAACTTTCACCCCTATCGCGGATGAACCTTATTGTTTATTAGGATAAAAAGTATGCTATATATTAGATTCAGAACATTCGATTTAGATTTATATTCTCATTTTATACAATTCATTAAAAACTTTTTAAGTCTTAGCCAGACCAACGAACAGTAATTGATTGCTAAATTTATTTAACAATATTTTAATTTATACTATTAGTTGAACTTCATTCATTCATTAATTCATTTAGAACTTATCGAAAGTCGATAATCGATAGTGTCGCAGCCCAAAATTGCTTACATAAATGACATGATTGTTTCGTGTAAGGATAGAACGTCCCTGTGTGTGAATTTGGTTGTGTGCGTATACTTTAAGGTTGTGTTTGGTAGTTTTGTCGTGTGCGTGCATAGCGACGTGATTGAAAAATGCACCTGTAGTAAGAAATTGTTTATGTGTGCTACCTCGCCCCGCACCGTAATTGACAGATTTTTTTGCAAAGAAATTAGACGTCAAGGCGTCTCCATCTAAAACACAAAATTTTTTTTCCTCCGAGTTTGCTGCCCAAAACCAGTGAGCAAAAGTCGTTTTTGCTCACTCAGTGAGAAAAAGTGTTTTGAATATAGAACGCATTGGATTGGCGTTTCTTCAACTCACCGTCTCAAGAAACGTTCAGAAATTTTGTATATAATATTGCATACCCCATACATTTTATTTCGACAAAATTTTTTAACTCTCTATTTTATTATTTAAACTATTTACTTTTCGTAAATGTGTTTTAGACTTTATAATTCTGTAACACACATGAAACATAAAAGAAAATTAAAATTAATTAATTAATATATTTTATTTTATGAATGACACAATTCCGAACGCAGACAAAAGAGTAATATAAAATGGCGGCAAAAAAAAAAAAATTAACTCTATTCTATATCTTAATTAGGTACTAATTTCTTAGTAGTTATTTGTTGTAAGAATTTTAAAATAACAAAATGAGTGAATCTAATTATAATTCAGAATTAAAAGAATTAGTGTCTAACGCGAATTAAACTTTCTTCCGGAATAGTCTCGTGAAAAATACTTGAAAGCCTATGAATTATTTAATGATTGGAGACTTTCTAAGGATGCGAAGTCCTATTCAGAGACTGTGATTTTATCATATTTCATGGAATTGTCTAAAACAAGGTAACCATCTACATTATGGAGTATTTACTCCATGTTAAAAGCTACAATCAAATCGAAATGCGACGTTCACATTGAAACTTATCCTAAACTTATTGTATTTTTGAAAAGACAGTCGGAGGGGCACAAATCCAAAAAATCTAAAGTTTTCACCGCTCATGATATTGAAAAGTTTTTAAATAAATAAACCTAATTTTTAAAATTTTAAAATATCCTTTATGTTTTAATAAATATTTCTCTTACATCTTGTACTTTTTCGCTATTGAGGTGAAAAATTGTATGTATCACACGATAGCAAAGTTTTTGCTTCTTGTGCCTTTGAATCCCTCACTACTCTCAGGATTCTAACTTAGAATCCTTCGTTCGCTCGGGATTCAAACTAGGCACTCGCAACAAAAATGAACTTTGCTATCTTGTTGAACAAATAACTATTTCGGGTTTTTCCTTTACTTGATGCCTATACAGGCATCAAGTAAAGGGTCTTCTTGGGATACCCCAAGAAGACCCTTCGTGCCAAATTTCAGAATTTTTCTTCCTAAGTGCCCTATAGGTTTTGGTAACATGACTTTTTGTATGAAAAATGAAAATAACTTTTTAAATTTAAATACAAAGTTATTTATATCATTTCCTTGCGGCTTTTATGACAAGACGGTACCACGCACCGGTTCGGAAAGCAGATTCTGCTACACCCTGTGCAGTGTAGCATGGTACGGCATAGACAATGATGGTGCGGGTGACGTTAGACAAACCATTTCTTTTCACTCTTATCCGCTGCCGCGATTTACAACTTATATATATTGCACCCTTAATTATTAATACAGTCGTATAATACGGAATGAGTAATAACTGTTGTAAATTAAATAAGTCTGTAGTCTATGCCGCACCATGCTACACCGCGCAGAGTATAATCTATAGAGCGTGCTCTCAGTTAAAACGAGACACAAATATGCTCCGACATAAATCTGTTTCGTTTTATCGCTGTCTCATGTCTGACCAGAGTGAGACTGCGGTCTATAGCCGCACCTACAAGAAACTAAACAGATGGTCTTTTCAAAATCAGAAGACAAAGAGCTTAGATTTCAGTAACTTTTTACTATCGAGCTAGATTTTTTTTTCGATTTTTCAGCTGTTCTTTCGGGTTTTCCCTGTTTTTTTCTTTTTAAACTTCCCTTTATTAGAGCGAATAAACCAAAAAATTCAAATCGATCAAGCCGTTTTTGAGTTTTAGCCAAACTAACGAACAGCAATTGATTTTTATATTTATATAATATATAATAGGTATAATATGATTTTTAGATATATAAATATTATTTTAGCTATATTACCTAAACTGCCGGTGCTATCAAAATTGCAATTAATTTAATATAATATTATTATATGATGCAATGGTAAGAATTAAAGGATCATAATATAATCTTATACCTAAATACTTTCGTTTGGACTAGTTTCCATTGTCAATTTTTTTATTACAAAATTTTTATAAAAGCTGTACCCAAGGTTTTTCATAGCATTTCTTTAAATTATTAGATTCATACATAATGTAAATGTATAATTTTATGATGATTCAGTTAGCGTAAGATATAAATGTTGTTAATCTCAATTATTAAGGATTTTAAATATTAGATATGTATTTAGCAAATTGCAGTTTAAAATATTTCAATAGTCGATAAAGAAATCTTTTGCTTTTTGACATTATATTTTGTTTTAGATTTGTAGTAGTTACTATTTTGTTACATAATTTCGTGCTTAGGTAAGTGTTTACTTCTTTAGTTCGGTATTGCTACACATACCTATATTATGAAATTACTAAGGGCGAAACTTTATGTTAGCTAAATACTTACCGATACTTTATGTACTTATGTATGTATCTACGAAACATTTGAAAATATGCAAGGTAAGCATAAAGTTGGAATTGCAATTCCTACATTGTAGATCCTTAAAAAATTTAAAGGTAAACGGGCATCGTAGTACGGAAACCACGCTAATAATGAAAGTAGTAAGTGGGTATGTATTCTTATTTCACCAAATAATAATGTATTTTCACCAAAGTTCCCAGGCTTTTTCGGGCTAAGTTACCTTAGCTAAGTTAGGTGATGCTTTCTGACAATGTCGTTTTTACGAATCTTTAGGGAACACCTAAAGCTGGAAATGAGATTGGGTCAAGTGGTATTAAGGGGCTTCGTACGTAAAGAAACTACTACTTATGTATGGTGATTTAGGAATGGTTGGTGCAAACTTGCATAAAGCTCTGAGCTAGGTACAATGAACATTGGTGTTATTGTTCTGGGATCACGAAAAAAATCGAAATGCTACGCTTTATAAAAATGCTTACTAAGTAGAATATAGCCTGTTTTCACCTTTTCATTGACATAAGGGCGTGGGCACATCAGCACGGCGAGGCGCCCACATCGCGACGTTTACGCTGCACTGCAACGGCGGCAAAAACCATCTAAATCGGTTTAAACGTGCACTCAAACTTCTGTTTTCAAATTATTTTTGTACCTACCTAAAATCCTCAATCGTCTGAGAACGGAACTTGCCTCCACTTGTGAAATTAACAAGTCAACATCAATCGATCCGCGCCGTGGTGGTCCGTCTAAAGGGCGCCCTTAAGACGGATCATCACGAATCCATCACCGTACACGGCACCGTACCGCGGCACGATGCGATGTCGTGCCGTTTCTGGTGGCAAGCCGCGCCATGGTGATATGTCCACGCCCTTATAGTGACTCTGCCTACTTCAATTTGTATGTACCATGTACCATTAGTCTCAACAAAAATACCTTTAGGTTCAATTTAGATTATATATTTGCCTGCTAGCCTTTGATTTAAAACTAATTTGGTTGATGTATTTTTGCGCACCTTTTCACAAAGCAGGTAGCCGGTAGATAATGCCCGTTTACCTTTGACCTTTAAATTTAAAATATTTATAAAAGTGTACCGTATTTTATTTAACTCGTATGAACCGTCCCCTTGATATAATGTGTAATTGCAATTAATATACAAAAATTAAAAGTATATGAAATTACGAAACATTCCCTACGTAAAAAGTTGTTAATAAACTGATAAGTATACTTAATATAAAAAAAATTATATTATCCACTTATTAGAATAAATAAGGTAGACTAAGTAGATGTTAACTACATCTTTATTGATAAATCCATTGATTTAGTTTTATGAAGAAATGTTTGGGATATTTTAGGTTTTCGCTGCTTTTGAATAAATTCCATTTCAAAATTATTTATTTCATATAGGCCAATTTGCAGCCCTTATTACAAGTAAACACACCACAGTAGGTTCGGTGTTATGTACATACGTACCTGCTTACTTTATGTCATAGTAATATTATGATATTAACATTACTATGTGTGATTTCTTACCCAAAATCATAATATTACATGTATGCGTAAATGTATGCATATAATATACCTAAAATCGCATCCTTACTTAGATCAAAAGCGAGACAAGTGACAACTAAAAAAAAGATCATTATTCCCTATATAAAAAAAAAGTCTTTCTGAATCTTTTGTTAGCAAAGTTATGAAACTCAAAATTTTATGATATGATGTGAAATATAACCCAAAATAAAATTGAGTTATATAACTCTGCTAACAAAAGTTTGAGAAAGTTTTCTCGTCTAGATAACAGAGACTATTTTTGAGATGTATACCTTTTGATCTAGGTGTGCGATGTATATGTTATAACTATATAACTATAACTATGTAAAGGAAAATAGAATTGTACAAAATATAATAAATAAATTACATAATCTATATTATTTTTAAACAAATCACGCGTGTAAAGAGAAAGTAAAATTGTTATTACCAAGATTGTATTGAATTACAAAGAACCAAATAATGAATTTTTTATTGGTAAAACTTAATTATAGTTAAACCTAGGCTTAGGGAGAACGCCCTAGTGAGATATATTATTTAGTGTTAATTATGTAAGATTTTATGAATTATATTTTAGTAATATAGTTACGTATGTGATGCAATTTAAATCTATGTAAAGTATTTTAAAACGGTCTTATCCCGTTAACAAGTTGTACCTTCCTAATGTTTATTGTCCACTAGGTAATATTTATATTTATATTATATATTTCTTTGTTTTTCTTTGTGGTCAAAGTTTAAAGTCATTGCACAACGCATTGGTAAGACTATGTATCTACAAATGGGCAATATTTTGTTAAAACCCACTTCAAAATTGAACAACATGAAGATCGAAACTAAAACCCGGCTATTAAGTATTTACTATTAAAGCCGATTCCGTCAACGTGAAATAAATCTTATCCGATTTTGTATTGAAAGTCTGCCAAAATATGACACTTAGTTAAGACTTATTTTGCGTTGGTTAAATCGGCCCTAAATATATTAGGTACCTACGTATAGTATTATATTAATTTAATAAATACATCATATTTTCGAAATCTTCACAATGAAATCAAGCAATTTAGCACGTAGAAACTGCTTAAGGGTGTGGTAATTTACACTGCCATACCCCAAAAATTAGTCCGCTACCATCTTAGACTGCATCATCACTTACCATCGGGTGAGAGGCAGTCAACGGCTTTCTTAATATTCTAATTATGTTATTTCGGATAACAAAAATATTATTTAAATCTAATATCGCTATTGGCTCAAAGATCAAAGATTAATTATTGAGAAAAATCGGTTTATCGGTGGAACTTTAAGGCGATTAACACACGGCACCGCGCAACGCTGCGGAGGGCGGTGAAGCGGATCTTACCTCGTATGGGCTTGTATGAATTCCATCGATGCTTAGCACACGTACACCGCGTTATTCATACTTTTATTTTTGCTCGGCTAAAAAGGGTCGTAGAGTGATGTTGAATAGCCTATAACCTTCCTCGAGAATTGGGCTATCAAAATCAAAATGAATTTTTCAAATCCGACTGGTAGTTCCATTATTCCATAGATTAGCGCTTTTAAACACTTCCGCTTCATAATATTAGTAAAGAAAAATGTATAGATTAGTAGCTACTTTTTTTTTCTTTATTTGGTTAGGGGCTTTTTTACCCTAGTACTTACTTAGGTACACGAATTTCCCTACGGAATCCTAAAAAGCGATCGGCGAAAACGAATAAAAGCGCGGGTGGGCAATGCGATGCGTTAAATTGCTGGCCAACGGTGGTCACTAAGGGTGGTTTTAGATTGGCGTTTTTGCAGTGCGTTTAAGCTCGTTTTTGAAAGCACGTGTAGGAGCCTACTGGTGCGTCTTTTACCACACGCGCATCTCGTACGAGAGCGTTGACGCGCTAAGTTCGTATACGCGTCAAAAAGCAGTGTACCTAAGGATGTGGGTTAGGATTTTTAAAGCGCAAAATATGGCGGGTAAGTGCGAAACCGCAAGTCCATGCGAGCTTGTACGCGCAAAAAATACGCTAGTCTGAAACCCCTCTTTATGTTGTGAGCTTTTTCACTCAGTAGGCGAATTCAGCCTTTGAGCCTAATATCTATTTCTTTATTAGTTACTTGTATTAGGTCTAACACAAACTTAGTTTTTAGACTTGATAGAAAATTATTTGTTTAATTAATATTATAATCAGTATTTGTTACTTAATTATAGTTGTTATTAGTTAGTACATTCCGGGTTTTTGTTTTTAGGTTTAAACAGCTGTTGTGTTAGAAATAAATAAATGAATAATGTGTCATACTATATTGTTATTTTGATTCATGTCCAAGTCTTCCGAAGAGTAACCAACGGGACTAAGGCCTAAGCCTTCGCTGCCCGTCCGTTCGTCCGTCCGTTCATCTGTCTGTCAGCGGGCTGTATCTCATGTAATAGGTAGAGTAAATTTTCATGTAAATTCTCATGTAAATTTTCAGAAAATGTGTAGGTATTTCTGTTGCCGCTATAACAACAAATATTAAAAATCAATATAAATAGGGGGCTCCCCTACTAGAAACGTGTCTTTTCGGCGTATTTTGGTTAGGAACCCTTCGTATTCATGTCCGACTCTTATTTGTTATTTGAAATGTCTGTCTATTTGTATGGTCTAATATTCGGAGTGCTGAACCTTAGACCATCTAAAAGGTCTAAGGGCTGAATATATCGCTAAGAATACATACGAATGTTGGCACTTCAATTTAATTTATTTTTAAGTACCTATATGTATCTAATTATATCTATCTATTACCTAAGTTTTACCTACCTAGCCAATGACAAAAAGGCATTAATTAACATTCAACAATTTGGTCACACGCATCTCTAAGCTATGGCTTATGACATCTATGGTAAGACCTATGCGTTGAGTTTCTATGTTGACAAAAGATAGTAAGTAAGTAAAGATTCTACCTATAATAGTCTCGCAAGCGAACCCGTACCCTGTTGCCGAATTATAGCTTCTCAGTTCTGGGTTCAGTCCACAGATGGCATTATTTCCTATCCTTACATGATGATTACATCTAGAAAGGTACTGCATTGAACTTAAATAGATATATTCCATATTAAAATTTTAAACTGGTGAGTGGTGACCATAATGAAGCCATAATATAAAGGTTGATACATACAAAGTAAGTACATAAGTTTATGGATCAGGGAAAGGAATATTAATTTTTGTACCCATCTTCTTCGTCTTCTTTATCAACCGATAGACGTCCACTGCTGGACATAGTGCTCTTGCATGGACCTCCACAGATCTCGGTCTTGCGCCGCCTGAATCCAGCGGCTCCCTGCGACTCGTTTGATATCGTCGGCCCATCTAGTGGGGGTTCTGTCAACACTGCGCTTCCCGGTGCGGGGTCGCCACTCCAACACCTTGGGACTCCATCGACCATCTGCCATAGTTCGAAGAGTTGACGATGTACCCATCCTCCAATGCTAATACTTAGGTACGGCTTTGCACCTCTTATTTTTTTTTTCATCATTATTGTTTAGTGTAGGCTAGTTAGCGAGAAGCGTCAAATCTGGTATTTGAACCCATCTCCAGTTATATTAACTAAGTTATGTGGATAATAGTATTATAAATGAGACTTTTTATCTAAAAAGAAACGAAGCGAGACGTTGGCCGCCTGTAACGCCACGGTGCATGCACAATATGCACAACCAAGCAGACACGCCGACGGCCGAAAGCCGACCCTACTTTTCGCCTCGTGTGTCGATAACCCTGTTGTACCCACACTACAGACAGCTACAGTGTAGACGCGGCCTGCCATCACGCCTGCGCCAGCGAAGTCTAAACGGCGGCACTAACCTAACCTGGCCGCATTCCAACAGTTGCGAACATGCTGCGGTACTTTCTCAAACATTTAACCCAAAAAATTGAACTAATTTTGATATTTCATCCAAATTCCTTGTAAATTAAACTAAAACTAAGGATAGTGGTGTACAATAAGGTCACTCCACCCGATAATGTAGGTACTCAGCTATAATAACGTAAACGTATTCGATAAGCGCTCCAGTGCGCACTGCGCCGCCTTTGACCGTTGAAATTCCTTCAAATAGATGGCAGCACTGAAAATATTTGACATTCCTCGCATTCCAATCGCAGTGGGCTCGGCTCAAATGTCAAACGCGACTATTTCGTCAACAGAGTCGTGGCGCGCTAGTTGGATTTTATAAAATAACAACAAATACTGCAATAGTTTTCATAAAGGAAAATGGATGTAAAGCGATAAAACTCAGTGCATTGCTCCACGTCGCGAAGTTATTGTTACGAATCGTGTTATTCCGGCGAATGTTAACTCCGTGCAGTTTTTGCGAATCATTTCATATTGATTTTTATTCTTCGCCGGTTTTGTACTTAACATTGTTTTGGAGATAAATATATTTTGATAAACTGTATTATCTTGTAATAAACTCGGTTTTGTGTAGAAATAAGTTTGTTACTATAAAGTGTTATACGCAAAAAGAACTTTCGGCCCTGCATTGTGTTGTAACGTGGGAAACGACGTAAGTATTAAATTATAAGGTGTTACATTCTTGTATAGTGAAACTATGCTTTGTATTGTTTTAAGTTCCCTAGCGATAAATTAACATTAAAAATGGTAGGATAAGTACCCATATACTTGCCTAAACATTCTATTACATTATCTTATAAAAATCGCAGTAGGTAGTTACCCTAATATATTACATAGGTACCCACCTACATTTGTTTTAAGTAGCTAAAAGGAAAGATTTAATTTATCAAATTTTTAATAACGAAGCAAATACAACGCAATTACACAGACAACAATCGTGAGCATCAAATAAGCAACTACCTATCAAAATAAGTACAGGTAAGTACATAGGTAGGGTGACTTCGCCGGTTACGCGACCAGGGTCAGTTACGCGACCACTAACAGGACCTACTGCATTAAAACGAAAAAAATAAGAATTCTATCCTTCTTTTCCAAATGAAAATCACTTAAGTAAAGAGGGGGATAGATCTATTAGTTTTACCTACAATAGTTGGCAGCTTTGTGTTTACCCGAAAGCAAACAAATCTTAGTTCACTCCGCCGCTCATACTTTTGGCGCGTACATGTTCCCAAAACAACGGAAAAAATAGTGAGTAAATGATGCGTTCGAGGTAAGTAGAGCGTGATGTATTTATTTGAGTCAATTTTTTAATGTTCTATTAAGTGGATATATATATGTTTTACGTTATTTGTACATTTATTACATGTAATATACAAAATCAGGTAAAAAAATTGAATGGTCGCTAACTGAAATTGGAATTATCCAATAACTTCAGTTGGCGACCACCTGGCCGCCAATAGACATTTAGAAAGAAAAACATTTATTTTTATTTTTTATAGACTACAAATCTAATTCGGAATTTAATCACTTTCAATTTAATTTGTTTATTTTTATCCGTGTATCTTTTAGTTTACGACCACCAAATTATTATTATAAAACATCTTAAAATGTATGAGTATCAAGTGGCCGCCAACTAAAAATGGGCAAATTAATATGTGGGTTTACGACCATTTGTAATCACTACTTATAATCTTATCTGTTTTTTGCATAATGTAGGTGTTTAATATATATTTATATCCTCCACAAACCGTATTAGAAAATAACACCGGCTTATTCCCAAAGAGATCTGGAATGTGCTTTAAAAATATAAGAGAAGGAGGACACGGTATTAGAAAAAAATTTAAAATGTATAACATCCCGAGATCTGATGATCTGATGATTTGATTCTAAACATTTGTAATTGTTGTTTAAAGTGATATTTTTAATTTTGTACTTGTGTAGGAAAATGTATTATACTTGCTAAGATTCATTTAAGCTTAAGCTTGAATATAAAAGTGTACCTTCGATCTCATGAAAAAATGTGTTATAATAATTTATTAAATGTATGAATAATAAAGCATGAATAATAATTATTTTTTAAACATTAACACGTTCATATTTTTTTATTTTTAATTAATCAAATTTAGTTTTTCCTAGCAAATCGAGAGGTCGCCAACTAGATAAGGGGGCAGTCGTCAACTAGCAAAAGTGGTCGCCAACTAGCATTTCACATAGTTTTTAAGATTTATTCAATTTAAAATGTTTTCATAACTGTAATTCTTATTTTTTTACTTTTAAATATAACTTGACAATATCTAGGACCCCGTCATATAACTTTAATACATGTGCTATGGGTGCAACATACTTAAATATTGACGTAAAGTTGAATATCCCGCTAATCGGTCGCCAACCGGCGAAATCACCCTACCTACCGGTTTGATTTACGAACGCGCCACGCAAAAAATCTGCCGCTAGTCAGAGCGGGGGGCATTCTGTGAGCATGGCAAGGAATCTCGCGAACATAATAGCCTGGAATGCGACTGATACGCGCCTTTAGGCATAAAGTCACACAACATACGAGTTGATAAGTTCATTTTCACAAGTTGTCCTCCCGTCGTCACTCTTCAGTCATCATCAGTCGATCATTTATAACATTGGTACAATCGCAATTGTTGTCATAGTATTTAACCATAAATAGTGTCAAACAGTCATTGCGATCGTCATACAAGCTGTCAAACTTCGGCAATAGAAGGTGAGTAAGTAAGTAGCCCCTTTATTTGATTGCTACTATACCTAGGTAGGTATAGTTTTTGGGTGACACTCTTACTATTTGCTAAAATGCAAAATTGCAACCAATCAGAGGTGATTGCGACCGTCACTATGGCAATCTTACTGCAGTAGGCCTTCAGCCGCACGATTGACTAAAAATGACAGCCATAGAATGAAGTAGGTAATTGATTCTGACTGGCTGACACTCTCACTATTGGTTTAAATTCACAGTTGCAGCATGATACCTAAAGGTCTGAGAAACATCACTATGGAAATTGAAGCAGCTTTTCCACAATCTACAAAGATACTTACACTTTTTTATGGGCTGTAGGGTTAAAGTACTAGTTAGCGTCCACTGCCGACCCAGTTTAGGGCCCATATCTCAGGTCCTTTTCTTTTGAATTATGAAAATCTGTAGTCTAAATATGTATGATATATATGGTGAGTGTAATCACACGGTAAATATTCGTTATACTCGCGGGCCCGATGATAAGAGCTCGATAATACTTCGCCCGATTACTCAATATGACCCGTAGGCCGCGCTTCGATCGCTTCACACTATGGTAGACTTGGATGCAGCTTCAACCTCGTGCGTTCGTGACGCAATCCGTTTTGCACTGCATACCTAACATACCTGCCTACGGTCTAAAATATGATGATTATTATTATTCTATAACACGGCCATTTCGCACACCAAAAGTACCTACCTACTTCCTTTTTTGCTTAAGAATGGAGATAGTCAGTTACTGGTTTTGTATTACCTAACTAAAAATACTTCTTCGTTAATTGAAGCAAATACGAGTAAGTATGCTGGCCATTAGCTGGATTCAGAAAGTAAAGACTGTGGAAGTTCTGTGACGCATCCATGGAAACGCGAACTTTTGCATATCGTCCAGATGAGGAAAGTCCCCATATCTGAGTCATGTGCTCGGAAATATGAGCTCCTACACCAAATAATGACAGTAAAAGTTGCTGATAGAAGAGCCAAAAAAAGTCTTGGCTTCGGAACATCCAGGAATGAACTGGAATCGCGGGTGCAGATGAACTCTTTGGCCTCGCGCAGCACTAACAGGAATATGCAAAGCTGATTGCCAACCTCTGTTGGTTGGAGAGTTATGTTGGTACCTCCACGATCAGCATCACCAACTGTACTGAAACTCTTTCTCACTGTAGCTCAGAAATTCAAATCGTTACATTAATCGTGCAAATTAATAATTTGGACCTTCCCTATTTATATATTTTAGGTATAGGTATATAGGTAATATGTAACTAGCGGTGATTTCCTTGTGGTTCAGATTTCGATCTCTTTTTCGGGGGGTCTGCGGTTCGAATCTCTAGCACGCACTTCTAACTTTTTGGAGTTATGTATATGTGTTTTAAGGCCTAGAAATCTGCATGCTTTAGAGTTCTTCATAATGTTGTCAAAAGTCCTGCCAGTCTGCACTTGTATTAGTCTATATCCTAGGCCCTTTTCATTCTGTAATGGGACCTGTTCCCTGGATGGATCCTCAATGGGTTTAAATGAATGAATGTTATTATAAAATAAACAGTCAAATGCCAAGAACCTTGAAAAGAAATAACAGGAAGATATGTTACATATACGCGTCCAAACTCCAAACTGTAGACTACTCCAACTGACTCGGCTTAGCTTAGCTTGCCTTGTCTTGCTGTAGACAAGAGCTTGTAATCATTTCATGTTATCTACTTTTATGTGACTTATCAGTGAATCGTGAAAATTATGCAGTTTTTTGAGTATAGCTAGAATTGAGACCGCATACCTATTTTACTTACCTATCATCTATGTACAGCACCACCATCTACCAGCAAGTTATCTACTTTCTACATTCCTTTTAAATATTTCAGCTATGGTAACTAAGTTCTAGATGTAACTTGCCTCTTTTTAACTTATATTTTTGCAGTCTAAAATACTTTGTAACTTGAAACAAGAATAAACATTTAAAAAACTTACCTTTATTAGGTAAGTAACCTAGTACACTACATAAATATTTCATGTTATAGATTGAAGATAACCGCCTTGGTCGCTTTACGAGTGGTCTCGGGTAGCCTTAAAACTGTTGAACATCTGCCAGTCCCCGACCCTTCAAAGACACGTGCGCAAGCGCAGCAGGGGTGGCAACCGTCGTAAAAGACAGGCACCGCACCCCAAATGCGGGCATTCCTATAAACCCGATGTATCTTATTATAGACTTTATTATAAGCGAATAAAGTTTAAATTACTTTGCGTTACGGTTCGTGTTAAAATAGATTATTATTTTTACCGCTCGGAATGTCAAGGTTCGATCACCATGTGACTCTCCTTTTGGTACTTTCAGGTGACAGTGGTTTACATATCCAACCGTTTTGTTTACATTATAATAAAAGCAAGTAGTACTGTTATACAGCAAAACTTCGCAAAACTTGTATTATGTAGTTTGGTGTATGGTAATTGGTACCTAATCAAACGTTACAGAATTTCACTCGTATCAATCAACTTATGTTTTTATGAAATAGATGTCAGCAAAAAATTACTCTTTACCACAGAATAACAATGGAATTCAGCCAATTATACGTCGCAGCCATTTCGCAGCACATTTTCTAATTAGCCTTAATAAAATGATTCTAACATAACAATCATCACGATCTTCGTCGCAGATTTCTGCGGCGCGAATCAACAACAACAAGGTTCTGAGTTTTATCCATGTTAAGTAAAATTTTAGCAAACTATTTTTAATATGAGATTTTTACCTGCTCTGAGATTGTGGTAGTTACTTGGTACCTTTGTCCTTTAATACAGGACAAAAGGCTCAAAATATTTCTTCAGTATTATAACAGGTTCTTTCTTAAAAATGAAATTCATTGGTCATGCCGTCATAACTAAGCCTAATAACTAATAGAGTCGCAGAATTTCCTTTTATAATGAACTGTAACGTGTCTCGTTCAAATCGATCTCGGTTAAGTAAATATAAAACGATACGATATCTCGAGTTGTCAGACCAATAAAAAAACCTGAAGTTCATACATCGATAACATACTGCATCTATTTCAAAGCAAGGTTGAATTGTAATTGGGTTGCTTTAAATAAGTGTGGAAGATTTTAATATTTGTAACAAAAAGTACAGGACGCCCATATTTTTATGTAAAGTTATGGCAAGGCGCAAGAACAAGAAGTAGTGACGTCTGACTTGCCTTGTTTCTTAGGTAGTTTTTACTGAACTCTGTTTTCAATTGCAGATGTTAATAACCTCAATTTCTCTTCCTTTAAAACTTTAAAACTCTCAATTAAGTGATCGATAACTGGTCCATATACCCTACCCTCGAAACTCATAGAATAGTTAGAACGTGAGTTAGAACTTTTTACTAACAAGCAATTTACCTACAAAAGTACAAATTATAGTAAGGGCCGATTTCATCAGCATAAAATAAGTATTTTCCGAACGTTTTGGTATTTTAGCAGATTTTCAATGCAAAAACTGTTCAATTAATTAATTCCTCGGTTAAACGTTACTTGACGCTATTGACTAAGTATGCAGTATTGCACTAAGTAATATTAAGTTAATGCTACAAACTTGTTTCAATGTATATAACTTTAATAAGTTGAATTAAGTCAAAACTGCCCAAGTAATACTAATCATAAGCTAAAGCTCTATACCTAAGGTATTTGGGTAGTTAAGATGTTCAAATGGTAACGTCACAAGTCATAACCATAAGTTAGTAATAGAACCTTATGCGATACATAATAACTAGTTCCTGTTCCGTTGAACGGCTTCGTGACCATGTAAGCAGCTACAGCATTGAGTTAAACACCATAGAGATGCCTAATAGGTATTTCAAGCAAGTTCAAGAACAAGCGTCAACAGAGCGCCCCCAAGTTATAGCTTAACGGGCTCAACTAATTAAGGACTAATTATAGAAGTTGCACATAAAATAACAATCATAATAATCTCTTACAATGTTTTCAAGACAATAGCCGATAACCACGAGTGCCCACGACTTAGTCCGCGTGGATTAAGATTTTTTTTATTTCTCTTACCAAGCGAAATTGGTCTATGCCCCTAGCACACCTTCACAGCAAAACAAAATATAGCACGCGGAAGCCTGCAAGTGGCTGGAGTCTAAATGGGTACAGCGCTGAAAGCGCCACATCGTGTGCGTAAGAATCATAATCAAATCCACAAATCTCTGCGTTAGAACAGGCGGTTTCGCTTGTATTTCGCATGACATACTGCCAAATACTGTCAGAGCTTCAGCATTTTAGTTGAAAAGATGTACAAGCACTTAATAACATGAAAAATGTACGATTGCTAAACTTGAACACTAGTCAAGTTAGGCAGTTTTGCGGTATCTACATCTGTCACTGCTTCTATAAGGTACAACAACTCCCTGACCTATAGAAATAAAACCCAATTTAACAATAGATACGTCTAACATTATCTAGAGACGTAGCTAACATCCAAATACCTATAATAATGTGACAAGTAAAATTATATATATCAGTTACTAATGCAAACTGTGGTAACGCCTTTTTCGTGTTACATGTAAAATTGTTTGAATGCCAACTTTTGTACCCTATTCATATATTTACCCTTGGCTGGTTTAAAAACTAAAGTCAAAGTCAATTTTTTTTAATCAAATTATGTAACATTGTACAATATTCTGAATATTTATGTTCAAGGTGAGAAGATTTAGTAAGCATCTAAGCAAGCGCGCTCCAAACAATATTACTGTTTTCCGTCTGGTGTTAATGTCGTCATTCCAACTATTCCCATCCGCATACATTTCAATAATTTTTTCCATCGACCCCATTGAATAATTATGTACTAATTTAACTCGATAATTAGCCCCCGAATCGTAAAAAAATCTCGATTTAGGAGCAGTTGTAACAGGGACACCATTCTATCCGGAAACATTGATTACTTATGTACGGTAGCGGACAGAAAATGTTTACCACCTTAAGATTCATAATTACATGCACACGTCGATGCCTGACAGTCGATATGCTTTCGATATTCTATGGCGTTATAGACCTTCCTGCACGCAATGTGATACAGAATCTACTTTGAAAACTGATAAACATTTTCTGTCCGCGACCATACCTACTAACTCAAAGTCCGGAAAGGACATAATTATGATGCTTTTTATCGCTGAAGAAAAAAATCCCTCGTTACGCCCATCAGCTAGTTGTCTATAAAATGCTGTAGGTAAGATAGTATGTTTTGCAGATAAAATTGAACGTAGGTAGAAGCGAATAACAAAAACGGTGATAATATTCTCATGAATAATAAGTAAATAACGTTAAACCGTTTCCGGAAACCTGTGATCGCGTGATGTAACAATGTACAAAAACCTACTTTATATGTAACGAGGTAGGTCTATTTTATGTCCATGCTACTAAGTTACTCGTAGTTTTTGTTAACTGTACCACAATATTATTTATCGGACTTCAGGAGGGTGCGATATTTGCAGTTGCTTGAGCGTGTTTATTTGTTATTTGACTTTGATTGGTTAGTCCTCAGATTAACGTATAAATTGTACTAAAATTTTAAACTTGACTTTCGAGCCTAACTGTACCTTTCAATGTTAATTTTTGTATAAGCAACTAACTTTGTTCGAAACTATGTCCGCTTGGAGTAAAGTTTTTAAAAATCCCACGGGAACCCTATGTTTTTCCGGGATAAAAGATATTCCTAATATCACTCTATAAGTCTTCAACAATACACATGAAAAGATCACCTTGCTCCGTCTCTGCGTGATTGAAAAACAAACCAACAAGCAAACACGCTTTCGCAATTAATAATATTGGTAAAAATGGTTACATGTAAATATATAAAAGGCAAAGGTGACTGACTGACTGACTGACTGACTGATCTATCAACGCACAGCTCTAACCACTGGACCGATCAAGCTGAAATTTGGCATACAGGTAGCTATTAGGACGTAAGCATCCGCTAAGAAAGAATTTTTGAAAACTTCAACCCCAAGAGGGTTAAATAGGGGTTTAAAAATCGAACCTAGCGTGAGCGAAGCCGCGGGTTAAAGCTAGTAGGTACATATATACTTACATATACACTTACATACAAATGTAAGTGTATATGTAAAAATGGTTACATAGGTACATATATACTTACATATAGCATGTCTGAACTATTCGGCATACCTCGATGGTAGTGTACCGATCTACCTATCTCTACTCGGCCTCAGAATATTTGGACTCCGCCTCCGGGAAAAATTCTAGTGTGGTTAATGTACCAAATTCAACGTTAATAAAGCCAGTCGCCGTACGTGTACTAACGAAACTGTTGGTCGCTTTATTTTATCTGCGGACAGTGAACTTTTTCATTCGATGTATAATGTAGGTACATACCTACCAACGAATACCTATGGCTTTGGTTCCTAACTCCGAAAAGTCAAAGTTGCCCAGGATTGACGCCCTAAATAGACCGCAGTCCTAACCGCTAGTCTATCACTGCTCTCTCTCTTTGGTGATTTATAAAGAGCTAAAAGTAGAAGTTTTTTTTTATACTCAAAACTGTTTTAAACCCTAAAGGAGACGGTCCATTTTGGGTCTACTCTTGTACCATATATGCGTGAAAAGCGAAGAATACAAAGAGATCAATAAAAATAAAATCAATTAGAAAATCATAATAAATAAATTGCTAAAATAAAAATGTAATTTCAACTTTTTCGGCACTGCTCGCAACACTTACAAGATGGCTACCTTTCAGCCATAGAGAAGGCAGTAGACGCGGTTCTACGTCAAATGTCATTTCTGAGTTATCTGACAAGTGACGTGTCACGTGATATTTTTTGGTTATTCCAATTTCCGAGCTTTGTCGTGGTGTTGTGAACTCGTGAATGTATTTCTTGTGTTTCTTGTGGATTTTCTCTGGCGATTTGGCGTTTTTATTTATACTTTGGATCTTTTGCTACTTGTTTCATTCGGCTTTTGTTCGCGAAATTCAAGATTTGCGGATCAATGACCTCATGATAATTTGACAGCTAACGTCAGAAAGATGAATCCGCCCGCCATGATTACGTATGATATGTTGCGTCACGTTGAGAAAATGAATAATATTTGCACTGAAATAAGGATGAGTTCGTGGATTTGATCAGTCAAAAATGGTTTAATATTTTATTTTATTTTATTGCATTACTAGTACAAAGACCAGACCCAGGCTCCATACAATTTTGGACCGTCTCCTTTACGATTTTTGTAAGTTTTTTCTACAAATAGAGAGTCCGAATTGTGGTCCGAATGATTTTCTCTGATATCATCATATTGAGTAATGACGTTTTCTTGTAACTTTTGTTAAAAGTAGTTTTTTTTTTTTTTTACACATTTTGTTCAAAGTATACTTGTTTGAAATTAATTAGAAATTTTGGATATGATTTAAATTAGATAGAATGGCGGATTCATTCTCCGCCAGTTAATAGGTATGACAACAAACTTAATAAAATATGTGATTGACCTAATCCGGGTAATGAACCCGGAACCTATAGCGTGCAAACCGCTGTGCTAGACGGTTCGTCGGGTATTGGAAGTTATAATGTCATAGTATATTGTACACATTCCAGGAATACACGTCATTTACTACACTCATTAGGATTCATCGGCACTATTATTTATATGAAACTATGTCGGAAATGCTTGGAATGTCCTTAATCGCCCACGATACTTAATGTTTATTTGATAAAAATTAGTATACGTATCATCACTACGTTTATCGCTAGCTAATAGGTATAACTACACCGATAACTCTGTCTCTCCTCACGGCTGTCCATAAAATATTATAACCCACGTAAAATATAACTTAGGTTTATCGGCAAAAATATTTTTATAAAAATATTTTTATTTAAAAAAAGACGTGTGGCACTCGGGGACTGCCGCGGTAAAGCTATTGCATAGCATTTTTTATCAACGCCATCTAGCGGTGAGAGGAGTCCCGTGTCAGGTTATTTTCGTTACGGAATTTCTGGATTCGGTCTCCACGCTCAAGGCCCGCGATAGAAGCTATGCAATAGCTTAATAATACTTGTTAAAAATTTCGGAGCTACTACCTAGTAGATAAATAAAATTGGATATAGAGCTCATTCTGAATATATCTATTAAGAAATATGGTATCTATCATGGTCGCTAACTATGAGCCTCATAAGACGGCTCAGGATCACTCAGCGGGTGACAGAGAGAGCTATGCTCGGAGTATCCCAGCGAGATCAAATCAAAAATGAGGAGATTCGTAGGAGAACCAAAGACACTATCAAGTAACCTACAGGTTATTCTATTCAGTACTATTCAGTTTTGATACTTAAACTACCGGTAGTAACCGGCTTACCTCAGCATAGTTCAACGCATTTCGTTAGCCCCTAAACTTCTAACCAAGTTCTAACCCCTCTTTAAACATCGCAGCTGCATGTTGAAAGAATGAGGGCGCTATTCAAAGATCTATTAGGCATAGATCTTTATATAGCGCTCTCATTCTTACACACCTTATATCCTTTACTTTTACTCGCAATTGTTAGAAAATATTTCGCCGCGTGGATTCAAGTTTTTGAAAATCTCGTCAGAACTCTGATTTGCTGGAATAAAAAGTATCCTACGCTCTAACTCAAGAAATAAGCTTTTGTAAAATTTTTTCGGAAACCCAATCAATATTTTAATTATGTTAATTGATCTATGCAGATGTAGGTTTTTGGATCCGTTGTTAGCTGTAAAGTTAACTGTCTGCAATTCGTAATGTACTACAATTAATCATTTAAAAATATTGCTACTTTTATAGTTGTAGAGCAATAAAACCACGAGACATATTATTTAATTCCATTACTATCGCAGCATTATGTTTGTCAACTGAACTATTTGTGTCGGTATAATCAAATCATAATGTCACATTTTGAACTGGCAAGCCGCAGCCGATCTGCGATAGAGCATCATTGGCCATGTTCCCGCTTGTTCGGTTATAAAATCGGTATGCATGCTGTAGAATACAGACCAAGTGATAACCTGTGGATTTAGCGTCTTTAAGTTTGAGCTAACTGCTGTGGTATTGCCTAAAATTGATTGCTACACAATCGTAATGACCTCTGATTGGATGGTACTCTCTCGTTATTGGTTAAAATGCATTGTTAAACGCATTTGAACCAATCGGAGGTGGTCACAACTTACACTATCATTGCTAGACAATCCCACAATAAATCTGTTATTTAGTATGGACGAGAAAGGGCCGGAAAATTTTTCTACCCCTTTTCCGGTCACACTAATTGACACATGTCATTTAGATTTTTTTATATTTTTAGCGAGCAAACGAGCAGGTGGCTCACCTGATGCTAAGTGATTACCACCGCCCATGAACACTTGTAGCACCAGAGGCACCACCAGTGCGTTGCCGGCTTTTTAGGAATTTGTTGGTCTGCCCGGCCCTTGAAATACCCCATGTTGTAATTCAGTGGGAACACCGCATTTACGCATTGTTAATGTGAACTTGGAAATGTACGCTAAGGTCTCAGAACATTATTCAGCAATCTTTTTTTTTTATCGGTACAAGTTTAAAGGGCAGCCCAGTGGCCAAGTTAGCTATCGCCAGCTGGCGATAAATTCATTAAAATTACGATACTCGCTCTAATTGCATTATTAGGAAGGCAATGTAAACAATGCCCTCGTTAATCGCTTGGTCCCTATGAATAGTTGTGCTCCAAGCCTACATCCACAACTTTTTGTCCCCATCTCTTATTTACTCGATTCCCGCTCAATCGTCTGTCCGCCGTCTAGCCGTTTACGTGCCGTGGAATTTGCGCTCCGGTATTTGCATGCCATTTTACGAGTATGTATAACCGACGTCGACATTCATTCGCCGAGCCAAATATTTTTACGTGCTCAGACGCGAATTGTTTCCGCTTTTGAAAACTCGCGATTTAATTCGTCGTCAGAAGCCACAACATCGTTCGCGGTTCTCATGTGATTTTCACAGGCGACGGATTAAATAGCTTGTTATTTCAAAAATTTTGTTTTATTAAAGATGTTGAATCTGGCTAATATCCATCTCCCCTACAAATTAGAGTTAAGCATATACACTAAATAGGAACAGTATGTGTTAGGAGCTTATACGACAATAGTACAACGGGTGAGGAATTGAAGATTTAACTATCGACCTTTCAGTTTTCAATCAATAACTAACCTTTATAAAGAGGCTTTAAGACAAAAAACATATTGTTTAATATGCTACTATACAAAGAATTTTTAAGTCGTCTCTGATTTCAAAATCGAAAAATTATTAAATTAATTAAGTACATGTAAACTTTTCAGATATACCAGAATGGAGAAGGTAGAGTCCGCCCTGGACGTGTTATCACGAGCTGCAACCATGGTGCAGCCTTGCCCTGCGTATCCTGCGAGCGATTCCGAGAGCTTTGGTAAGTGAAAAAAAAAATTATCCATCCATTCCATCTGGCTTGATGTGTAATGGACTTATTCGAGTCTTCAGGGCCTTTCCACCCACCACCAAATATTTGACTTTTTTTAAATATGCAATAAGCATATGACAGCCCCATCGTACTTTTATCATAAGTTATATTAGTAACTTTTAACAATTTACTGCTCCAAAAATATCACTTGGTCATCTATTTTTTAAACTTTTTATGTAAAGATTAAATTTAAGCCTTTCGTTCTTCTTTTAGGTTCTGCTAGGGGTAACGACAACAATAGTGCAATGGGTAGAGTTTGAACCGTAGACCCTTAGATTAGTCAGTCCGCAATTTGAATGGTTGTGTTATTATGTTTCACCTAAACTCATATTAGATTACCATCGGTATAAAATTTGACAATTAATTATGAGCATGCACCTCCCTATTGGCGCAATCAGCTTTGCTATTTGTTTTGTTCAAAGTAAACATTACTTTATTTTATTATTAGGGTAATTATCCTTATTATGACCGTAACGGTCATAATAAGGATAAGTATGACCGATTATGACCGTAACGGTCATAATAAGGATGAGTACTTACTTCAATAGTACGAGTATGTCAGGCAAACGCAAATAAATAATCGATCTCTATCTGCGTAAGCCGGAAACATATATTTGTCTGAAACGTTATCCAGAAACAAGCTGACAATACTTGGATACTTAGTAACTTTTGCCAACGACTGCATCTTTACTGAAAAATCCCTCGGTGTCTTCCTAGATTTTTAACTATAACCAGGCAAAAATTCGAACCGTTGCTACGTGATTGAAAGATAACCAAAAAACAAAAACACTTTGGCATTAACAATACATTAGTTTGATATGTAGATATGCATACGAATGCCAACTGTGATCAAATCAAAAAATTTTCTTTATTTGCTGCTTTTATTATTGTCAATTCCATTAACCAATAATAAAAATGATTACTGGCGATGTACAATAACGTGAATCGGCCCATAAATGTATTTATTTTGGCTGTTGGCTTTGGAGCTATAGCTAACAGGCTATCAATACTCGACGCGCGGCCTTGTAGGCGGGTCACATTCCAGATTCCAGCTGACATTGTTAATCGTCATCCGTTAGGGCGCGAATACATCAATCGTTTTCTCTTATTTTATGGTTTTTTTTATTGTTAAAGCAACTAAAAATCGCTTGCTTTAACTGTGAAGGAAAACATCGTGAGGATTTCTATAGTCTCTATAATCTGTTTGCCTGAGAATTGTCCATAATGTCTAACAATCCGCACACGATCAGCGTGGTGTTGATTGGCTAAACTTTTCTCTTTCTGATAGAAGACCAAGCAGTGGACCTAAGATGGTTTCAAATGATGATGATGAATGGCTATTACGTCCAGCGGAATTTCGAATTGCAATGGCACAGTATTATGTAATCATGTAGATGTAGCCATTAATTTGAAATCTTTTTCTGGTTTTACATTGGAAATTTCAAAAACATGCCGTCAATGTCATGCTTCGTTTTATTCGAGAACAGTTCAAAATGCAGTTTTGTTTCTCCGCAGGGAAAATTAATCATGAAAAGGATAGTAGGTACTATTTTTAGACCTATCAATATACTTAAAGAGATTCCTTAGTCTGTGAGTATTCAACTTTATGTTCTTATGACGTAATCTAACGTCGCAGCTGATGATTCCTTTCTAAATTGCCCGCATAGTATTTCTTTTTCTTTTTTATCTAGAGTACTTACTGCAAAACCTGAAGAAATTTTTTTATCTAAGCGAAATCATTTAATTAGCTCTTGATTACTTGGAGGTTATGTGTGATTGCAGCTTTACATCTCGAAACACTACAGTTGAGTCCGCATCCAAGAATTCTTGTTGTGTGCAAGTCTCGATTGACATCTTATTGTCTTAAAATATCTTCAACATTAAGACCGTGACTTGCATGTATTACAGCATCCTTATGACAAATGCACTTCATTCAGATAGCAGAATAATCAGTTCCTGAACATGAAAAACAATTGTATTGACTCACTAGCAGGACCTTGGGCTATCTTGATAAGGGTTTTTTTTTATATTTGACAGAATTTCCTTCTTTTTTTTTAAATCTTTTATTAGAAGGCTTTTACGTTAAGACGTATGTCAGCCTACTTTCCTTTTAATTTCCTTCTTGATACAGTGTTCTTAGTAACTACTAGCTTTTGCCCCCGCGACTTCGTCCGCGTGGAATTAGATTTTGGAGTGGAATTTTCAAAAACTGTGACACACGTACTTCTTTATTTTTAATTGAAAGCTCAAATACCAATTTTGATGGAAACAGCTTGAAAAATGACGGAGTTTCATATAAACTTCCATCCCCTATTTAAACCTCTTAGGGGTCGAATTTCCAATAATCCTTTCTTAGTGTGCGCCTACGTCATAAAAGGAACCAACTGTAAAAATTTCAAGTTTCTAACTTCAGTAGTTTAGGATGTGCGTTGATATCTCAGTCAGTCAGTCAGGACTTTGAATTTTATATATATAGATTAGGGATTACAATCCGTTTTCCATCGGACACAGTATCATTTAGCTACCCCATCCAGTCCGGATCTTTTAACGGAAAGGAGTGCAAGAGCCTGTTTCTTAACAAAATACTTGCATAGAGCGACACGTGCAAGCGTCAAAAAGGTTAAACTTTGGTGCTAGAATATGCTCCAGAAGCAAAGTTAATCGGTTACTTATGCTGATCTGCGTATTTAATACTACCTAGTAAACCTGCCAGCAAATTATAACTAAGAGACATTAAATCGTTTTTAAAAGCAACCAATTCATAAAAAACTACCACTGACTGACGAACGACTGGACTGAAAATAATGCTATTATTGGCAATGGATTACAGTCCCTACTCCCTGGTGTCTAGATATTATAATTCTTATGTTTACCCTTGAATAGTGCCATAAAGCAAACGAAGTACGAATGAGGAGACCTTATTTAAGTGAGTAAACAAACCGTCAACTTCACAATTAACGGTGACTGGTTTCCATTGTGATCTCGGACTGGTTTCCATTATGTCCTCGGACTGGTTTGTCAGCAGTCCTTGTGATTTTACTGGTTTTCTGGGGTTTCATATATGCTTAGCAATTGTTACTGCAAACATAATGAGAGTATCGGTTATACGCGCAGCTTATATTTCTATTCATATGATCATCCACAAAGATCTTAATGATAAGACGTATGGATGCGTTAAGAATTTATGTTCTTCAAGTTAAAGTTTTTAAATACACAATACGAACAAACCAACAAATTCCTGAAAAGTCGGCAACGCATTAATGGTGTCTCAGGTGTTACAAATATTCATGGTTGGCGGTAATCACTTAACATCAGGGGACCCGCCTGCTGGTTTGCTCGCTAAAAATATTAAATAAAAAAATAAAGATTATTAAAACTCTAAGAACAAGTCATTCAGTCGGCGTAAGTTTATAAACAAATGTAAAGGATACTTATTGAAAAAGGGTTTGCAATCAACCGCTGTTGGATAGATCTTTGTTCTTTTTGTTTTTTCATATTTTTCTCTTTATTTTATGTTGTTCTTATATTTAAATATTTTTCTTTTTTAATTTTTAGTATAATGTGTATGATTGTTGATGATGTGTAGTAATGCGAACTCGCCATCCTCAACATAAACGCAAAGTTTCCTGAGGATGGCATATAAAATAATCAAATGTATTGTGTACAGATCTTAATCAATAAATTAAAAAAAAAAAAAAAAGTCAACTTGTAGAACAATTGCTGCCATTGTGAAGGCAGACTGATTTCACGTCTTTATATTGTTTTTGCGTCGCGATTTGCTCTGTGCATTTAGATATCCTTGTACGCAGCAAGAAACTCCATTAATCGATTGAAAAAATTTCCCTTCACCTTGAAGATAGTAAATTCTTGTCACTTAGATTAGTTTACCTACTCGATTTGTGCTATTTCTTCCAATGTTATGTATTGTATTTCAACTATCCACAGGATCAATTACAATTTGCATTCCAACTTTTCTGGTTATTCCGAACAAGTACCTAGTAGATTCACTTGACGATTTATAAGCATTTTGTAAAAGTTTATGTGACTAAAACTTTTCTTTCTATTCTTATCCTACTTGACGATTTCAAAGCACTTCTAAAAGAATTTTCTATTTCTCTATTCATTTAAATCCGATAATAAGGTTTGATGAAAAAACTGTTTTGAATTTTTTATCATTAAAATTATTATAACTGAACAAGAAATATAATTTCACTTGACCTCAAATTAACTTCTCATTAGAGGCTTTCATAGATTGAATTACTTCAATGCAGTTGTCATTCGTTCTTCAACATTTATAGTGAATGTGATTTTTATCCTTTACATTGCGTTTTCTTTCGATTTTAGAACAATGATAGTTATTTGTTAAACAGACCGAGATTTCGGAAGGTGAGATTTCCGTGAGAGCAGGAGTGATTGTTTTTTTTTCGTACATTCATTCAAGCGACACGTCCGGTTAACTACGCAATTGTGTTGGTCTATTGTAGTGGTTCGATATCAAAGTAAAATTTTGCAATTTTTACGTTTGTAATAGTCACTAACTGAAAACTCTACTTGTACGTCTACAAATGTTACAAATGTTCTTAGGAGTAAACAATACGTTGGCAAGAAGTAGAAAGCCGTGTACGTATAAAATTCTTTTACAATTATTTTTTCCTTATACCCTCATTGTCGCATCCCCATCGCATTGCCTAAAGTCGCTGATAAATATATGATGTTTCCTTTTTCACCATTTTCTTCATTTTTTTCTTATATTTAAATAATATATATAACAAAATAAACATATTAAATTTATTGTGTATTATATTGATAATATGTGTACATATATTTCAATAGACACATACATTACAAGTAATATAATAAAGTGTTCACCGCTAATTGAAATCTTTTTTCACGTAATCTTTTTCCACATTACATGTGGTCGTCTCAGGATGTGGAAGAGAATTTGTCCTCAGAGGCTAGTTTCTTAGAAAAATGATGCATGCCTCTTATCTTGACTGTACCATCACATTGCAATTTATAAGTTGGTTTTTATTATCTCTAGATAATATGAACATTGAACAATGATTGAGTAATGTTTTCGATTGATATATTTAGACATGGATCACAGGAATATCTAGTTTGATTTTAAACTTCATAATATTCCACTATCCGCCTTTGCTTATTTCTTTACCGCTTGCCAGAAATTTCCGCATACCAGCGTTACGTTTCCATTGCGAATGTATTATTTTGTAAACATAACGTCGGCAATAACAATTTCTTGGCTTTAGCTATTCAAATAAGAATCCCGACTACTCTAATATAGCATTAAATTTTATTGATACCAATTAGATAAATCGTTGCCCCATCAAAATGCTTTACTTTTTCATCCCTAACAGTAGTAATAATAGTGTGTGGAACTTAGATAGGTTGTGTTTCTCATCATCGATCATGAAACCAAAAGAAGAAAGTATAAATAAAATTATAATACTTAATTTAAAAAAAATTATTAATTAATTATTAAGTATTATGAATTAAACAATAAATTGTGAAGTTAAGCGAATGAATAAAAAACAGTCTCGGTAAATATATCTTTTAAATCACGATTGAAATCAATCTTTTAGCTGAATTCCATCTTCAACCACAAAAGCACTTTCATTTGGAATAATTGTTCGAATTGAGTTTTTAAAGAAACCAAAGGCCTGGTAAAATAAATTTCGCCACAACAATGCCGATGCGATGATCAAGATAGAGTTCGTTAGAGGAATGCATATAATTACATCTAATCAAAATACGATCACGCAACGTCCACTGATGGATTCTTGTCGCTGGTTGTTTACAAACAATTGTTCAATAGCAAATAATTATGCAATGTGATGACAGAGGCGGGGCGCACGAACATTTACTTTCGTTGCTCGGCGTGCGTGCGCGTGCGACGAACTATCCTACCAGAGAAAGCGCTCAGGAATTTGGCCGGCCTCGGACCACGGAGTCGAGTCCACCGCGCCTCTGCCTTGTACCGTCTACCAACTGAATAGAATTCGCAATATTTACGCCGTATTGCAACACTGCACTAACAATAAGCGCCCATCACTACCAAACGAGGCTAGCGCGGCCATTCGAAATCTCGTCTTGGTTATCAACATCTCATATCAATCATCATAAGCTACTTTGTACGTAGCCGTTTTACAGCTCTCTATAAATTCAATACCTGACATTATATAGAATGTTTCATGTGAAATAAGGTTTTAATGCAAATGGTGTAGGGGTGAGTGTGGCGTGTACGTTTGGAACCGGAACGCTGAGGCGGCGTGATACGGTTTTGAAAAGAATGCAGAATGTAGGTTGCGTTGTCGACTACAGTTACTAACATTCTTAGGAATGCAATTATTGATCACTATTGTTGTCATAACAAATTACATTTCGGTTATCACTGTTAGTCTATGTTAATATTTATCCAGTCTTACTTGTCAGTCTCAGTGCAGCACTATATTACTACTCCCTTGATTAAAAATTCGTATTTAAGTAGTTGACAAGAAATAATTTTATTCATAATTCATTTGTACTTATAAATTATTTTCGTTACTGGTGAATTCTGAATCGAGTAAAATGCTAATTTCCTAAAGCCAAAATATTTAAGCATGTCATTGTCTTCATAACATCCTTCCTTTTTAAAATTGTTGCATTCCATTAGCGATCACATCTCTAAAAGTAATTTCAAGTTATTGAGTCGTTAAAAGTGTAACTCCTGTAGAATTTAAACCTCATCAAAATACCTATTAACTAATTTACTTTCTTATAACAGTAAGTATTTCGTAGTACTACGAGTATTTCTAAATTGAGCCGTAATAGTTAAGTTTTATGTTTTTGTGAAAAGAAAAAGTTTGAGTCTTGCATTTATAGAGAGTTTCTGTCCTAAAAACAATGTAAGTAATCGCAGCTCTACGCAATGTCAAAAATGCAAGTGCGTGTTCTGTCAAACGCTTCTTAAAGAATCCCGAGATCAATGAAGTCATCGTGAAGAGTAGAATTTCTAATGCATGATTCTATTTCATTGGCAGCCAAGCGAGAGTACAACTATTCGAACTATCTGAGTTATTCGAGCTATTCGGGCCGTCTTGTATTGTCTCAATGATCTAACACACTTCGACTAATTATAATTGTATATGTATCTAATACCAATATCCATGTATCGGTATAACTAATGAGTTTACGAATTCCTCGCATTACTGTGTAATTGTAATTGGCGTTTTTAATAGATTTTCTTTTATTCATCAAGGTGAAGATAAAGAATGCGCGTTTTCAGTACAAGGCTGGCTTGATCGGTTGTTTTTGGTAGTGTTCGCTTATCGTCGAGACTAGGCAAATTTATTCGTAATTCACTTCTGACTGCGATTTCGTCCGCTGAAGTTAGGTTTATTAAAAAACTCGTGGAAACCTTTTCTTTACTCAATTAAGGAATTTTTAGCGGATAGTTTGTGATTTTGCATTGACGTTTGAAATAAGTATGACATTGTAAGATTTTTTTTTGTGAATTTAAATTGAATAATTGTTGTTATAATTGTTATTCCACGAACGCTTTCATGTCCTTAGGTCTAGTATCCTAATGTCCTAATATATTATAGAACCAGTGGAATTGCTCAGACATGCCAGTTTTTAGGTAAAACATTTGTGCCTATCCTTTTATGTAACACGTGTATTATATTTTCACATGTTTTAAGCAAATAAATTGAATTGAATCTCTTTCTGAGATTAAAAGTTACGTCCTCCACGTCAATCCATTGCTCCGTTAGTTAAGAACAAACAAACATTTTCGCTTTTATAATATTAGTAGGCACTTACTTGTGATTTTTGAGGAAAAGACGAACAGCCAACAATGGTTCAAAATACTAACACTATGCAATTAAAACTTCTAGCTACGGTAGTTACAAAGTAATTATTTCAGTACATAATTACTCACGGTGTAAACATGGGGTCTTTGACTTGATTTCGCTAATTAGTATTGCCTTAATTACTTGAGAAGTAATGTGTAGGTAGCAGATACACCTAGCGGTAAGTAAAAAAAGCTCTATTAAATATTTATCACTCATCAGGAGTCATCATTAGACATTAATGTTTTTCGAAGGATACTTTCTGAATAGGATACTTGAGGATCTTTAATCATTTTCTTTTTAATAAAGTGCGGTTAACATTTGTTATGGTGTTTGTCATTATGTCGATAATAATTTTGAATGACGTCAATGTCCGAGCTCCTAAAGAAGGTATGTCGACAGAATTCCATTTTGTGGGGGTCAGACAAAGGAATTTTCAGTATCAACCTACACGCCGTCACAGAATAAGTATGTAGTACCTACTAGGTACGCTGCTCTGTCGAATTGTCGCCGCATCCTTTAGCAGGGTTTGTTATCTTTTCATGTTCATTATAGGAAATCAGTTAACATATACATATTTAACATAATATATATATAGTTATAATTATTATTTTGTCGTGCCATGGACCTCTAAGTTATGTCAGTAAAGTATAAAAGCAAAGTATCTTAATATAAAAAAAAAATTGTTATATTGATGAAAAAAAAAAACAGTTTTTTACACATTTAATGGGATTTTTGAGTCGGCATGTGAATAATGTTGTTTACCACTTCTAGTGGCGCCATGGTCCTTGGTTCAGTACCTAACGCTGTTTTTACGTTACTACCTACAGCGCCAGCATGAAAGAAAGGCTCCCATTAAAACTAGCCTGCAACTTGCTGCAGCATAATGCTAAGTGGGAGTCCTATATTTGGTCATTATTATTCGTTATATTATGGTTTTAGTGTTAGATTTGTATTTACATGATAAGTAAGTTAATTGTTCTTTGAAAACTGCCTAGTCTCCTACTTACTTTGCTCGCTTCAGAAGTAGAATTTTTACATTGTTTGATTGAGGTATAGGTACTTCCGTAGTATAAGTACCCAAAATTACATCCAATCATACCCAGATAAATAATAATTTCTTTCTTCTCACTGATACCAAATAGGTACGCAACAATGTAGACGGCCTTATTAGATCCATGACGTCCTCATTCAGCATAACCAAAGTTAAGTCATCAATTTGGGTAGGTATTTTATGCGACGACATTTGCAACATTGGCGTAACGCATCTCGCAAAGTCGGCTTTTACGAGCCGAGGTGCCATAAATGATAAAAATTCATACACAAACACATCTACATAGGGCTACTCCTTAGTTGAGTAGCGATCAAACCATGTCAGGGCTACCACGTACTGACACGCGGTATATGGTGCTATTTTGTTATGCAACGCGAAGGCCGCGTACATTACCGGGCGTGGACTTAGGTTTTATGAAAATTCTTTTATGTTGAATCACCTACTTCAGCAGATGAAATGTGGCGTTGTTCACGCCCATTAGGCGGACATCGTCTGGAAATGATATAACTAGAAACCAGAAACTATTTATACGAACTTTATGTACTGTATGATTCTCGTACCCTCAATATCCTTGATCATAATGTCTCACTTACTTATCCTCTAATACACATTCTAATATAATCTTTTATTTCACGTCTCGACTCGATAAAGCGGCTTTATTTCAAAAGTCTCAATATTCGTTTGGTAGGTGTTTCACTATCCTACCATTTTTTTTCTACTTTAATGTACTAGCTCGTTTTGTTACGTAACCCAATTCTAGTTGTGAAATGTGATAATTTAATTTAATTTTTATCATTTAATCAGCTATTGTTTGGTACACCCCTGTCAACCTAATAAAAAATAATGATCATCTTGTCCTCTACCTGAAGGTTGCTGAAGGAAAGGATCGCTCTTTTAGAGATAAGGTTGCTATTATACGAGTAAATAATAAATAGTTTAGGAACCTCCTATTTGGTATTTCCTTATGGTACCTATGGTCATCATGGTACACCCTTGTCCGAAATAGTCGTAAATAAGCTTGCCAAACTGAACGTGTGCGTAAGAATATAATATAATAAAATTCCAAGTAATATAAAAGCAACGGAAAACGATAAGTACGGCGTTTATAAACTCCTATAGATAAAGCCTACTATAAAATAAATGACTTTCTTATTGAATAACTCGGGGGTGCCCGCCTCACTACTAACCCAACATTGCTGTGCCCCAACGGGGTTCCCATGTAAAAATAATGATCTCTAAGTAGAATAAGAATCATTGTAAATACATATTGGAATGCAATTAATAAAAGAATATGAATATGAATTGAATTGAACTGCAACTGAAAAAGAAAATATTTTTGTTTTCATTGCAAAAGGGGCGAAATGAAAGTTTGAAATTTTAATGTTGACGAAGCACGAAAAGTTAAAAGTAGGTTATGTGGGGGTGAAAGGGCTTGATTTGCAAGGTATAAAGGTAGGTAGGTAGGTATATTGGTTTTTATTTTCTTATAAGCTCTATAGTTTATTTTTATACTAATTATGTCCTAATTATGTACCTACCCCAAAATTGTAAATGAAGTTTTGGTACGATGTACCTACCTACTACATGATTAACTTTTTATTAATGATTTAGGTACTTACGCATAGGTCTGTTCCTAATTGCTATAGGTAACGATATAAGTACATACTTACCTATAGGAATAGAAAGTATATTTCAATATAAATCTCTAAATTATAATATATTCACTATTTTATTATTTCCGGAAATTATTATTTTCCGGCTTAGCTATACAAAAAACAACTGACAGCATTTTAAATAAAGAAAGAAAACAATGTGCTTCCATCTATGCATGACTTTGTGTAACTGTTATGGGGTTTGTGACGGTCAGATGGCGCTGCTTTATGAACTTCGGACATCCTGATAGATGCCTCTAGTGGTCTTTAATCGAGACTGGATTCTAAATTCAACCTCGAAAATTGTGCCGAGATAAGCCGATATTATACGTAATACGAACGAAATTGGTATTCATAAAAATTATTTTAAAATCTTATCATTGATTTTATTTTGAAATTAAATTATGGTAAAAAAATCCTTCCAACCGCAAAATAATCCGAAGAAGATAATAAGTAGCCTATGTCTCCCTCAAGGTCCTCAATTATATCCATAAAAAAGGCAAGTCGATATGTAGCTCTGTTGCAGCGTGATTGAAGGACAAACCAACAAACCACAAAACCAACAAAGAAACACATTTTCATATTTATAACATTCGTAAGAATTCAAATCCAATACCTATAGAGTCTTCCTGCATCTAAATTCACGCGGCCGAAGTCAAAGACCAGCTAGTACCTACTTCCTATTACTCTTGTTGTTAATTTTCGGCTAACAATTCAAACAATAATCAAACGTCATTATTCCTTGCATCAATAAATAATCTACTTCGAAATCGAAACAATAAAGTACGGAATGCGGAATGTTTTCGCTTCCCTCACTTTCGCTTCAAACATCCGCCTTCCGCGCAATGTGGTGCCTACAACCAGAGAGTTCGCTGTACCACTAGAGCAGCAATGAACCGCAAAACAGAGTAAACCTGAATGATGTACATTATGGCTAATTGTGTTATATTAAGTACATAATCTCTGAATTAGACTAAATCGACATGTCTTATACTGAGATCTATAGAGCGTGCTCTGACTTAGTTCAAACTTATCGAGACACAAATATGTTCTGACATAAATCTGTCGTTTTAATTCTGTGTTGATTCTGAGCGGAGTGAGAGTGAGATCTACAGATGTCAGCCTCTCGTGCTATCCCTTTCATAACGCTCACTGTGGAATAGGATAGCACTAGATTAGGCTCTAGTTTAGTATAGAGATTGTGAATATTTGTACGACAGAATTAGTGGTTTTTCTCATGAAATAGATTAAATATCTATCTGCCAAAAAAATACCTACATCTAAAAATGATTGCTGCTACGTTGTGGTGATCGCAATAACCTCTAGTTGCATAGCACTCTTTCACTATTGGTTAAAATGCATTGATGCAACTAGAACGCTATATATTCAGCCAAGCCTCAATAACCCAACGGTTAAAGATGCGGACTGAAACCTGAAAGGCTTTCTGAAAGGTCGCAGAATCCCAGCCGTTGCACTATTGTCGTGCCCACTCCTAGCACAAGCTTTCGTTTATTTGGAGGGGAGAGGAGGATATTAGTCAACTTCAGCTTGGCTAATGTTCTTTTTTAATAAAAAAAAATTCAGAACTGATTTCGATCGTCACACTGCAGCAATCATTTTTAGACAATCCCTCAGCCGATATTGTATATGCCGCTCTATGGTCTAACTCAATGACTCCGATTATATTGATGACTGCAGCTGTTACAGTGTGTGCAGACTAAACGACACCCGTTGATCAACATTTGAACAGGATACTGAGAGCTGTAAACATTTGTGACTTTATTGTACCCTAACAAAAGTTATAAAAGGCCCACCAACGATGCATAGAATTGCTGGCTATTATTTTTATTGATAGTATAATCAACCTAGATAATAAATAACTTATGTCTCAGATAGCTCATTGCACGCATATGTAAAATTGAGAGGTAGAAACCTCCTTTGAAGACCTCCCTGGCGCAGTGGTGAGCGCTGTGGTCTTATAACTGGGAGGTCTCGGGTTCGATTCCCGGCGGGGGCAATTTAGGAATTTATAATTTCTAAATTTTCTCTGGTCTGGTCTGGTGGGAGGCTTTGGTCGTGGCTATTTACCACCCTACCGTCAAAGACGTGCCGCCAAGCGATTTAGCGTTCCGGCACGATGGCGTGTAGAAACCGATTAGGGGTATGGGTTGAATTTACACTGCTATACCCCTTCCAAGTTAGCCCGCTACCATCTTAGACTGCATCATCGCTTACCATCAGGTGAGATCGCAGTCAAGGGCTATCTTGTCATCGAATAAAAAAAAAAGAAAACCTTTGTTTTTCTGGGAAAAAATACCTATCCTATGACACGTGCCTTATATAGAGTTGTTGTTATTTTTAAGACATTCAGTGATACCAATGACACCGGTGGTATAGTGATACCGATGACGGTAGGGGGACTACTTTTGTATAAAAATCTTAACTAAACTAAACAATGATCTAAATTCTAATCGGTCGTTCTTTACCCGTGTTACTACCAGTCTTACTACCAGTAGTAACACGGGTAATTTTCATTGTCCGTGTTAATACCATCTGCCTCAGTGTTCGCGAATTCCGATATTCAAAGAAAAGTTGAATTCGTCCTGTGGATACCTTTTCAGAGGCTATATGAATTTCTATAAAAATAAAATAAACATTTGTCATTCCTAAACGGCTGTAAAAAAAAAGTTTTATCAGCTACTGGACTTCCAAGCAGATTGCGTGGCAGCCTTTTTAAAAGGTGCGTGCACGGGTAGCTTTAATACATAAATACCAGCATTAAGGCTGTGAGTCCACCGACCTATCTTTTCAAAAAGGGAGTTATATACCTAATTGCAAGGTAAGTAGGTAAAGTCTATAAATATTTAACTAATAATAAGAATATCGTACGTCATCTACTCTTTGGCTTCCAAAACATTGATTCAGGTTTTCAGTTCCGCTGAAAAGTATCTTTTTTATGAGTAGGTACAAAAACAGTGAAGTCATTCTTGAAGATTCACTTCACCTTCACAGTTCATGTGTACCACAAGACCTGACTTCAGAGTTTGAAAAATTAAAATATCTGCCCCTTCAAATTCGGGGCAGATATTTTATCAGATATTATGTCTGTTGCAGACATATATAATATACACATATCGTTTACTTGTATGTATTTATATATTTTTTAATCCCTTGGGAACTCTCTGATTTATCGGGATGTAAAGGAGCCTGTATTCGTCTCCGGGGTTCAAGCTATCTCTGCTAGATAAACAAAAATTATGAAAACTTGTTTGGGTTGAGCGGTTCAAAAAATCGTCTTGGAGACTACAATTTTAGCTACATTTTATGTATTTGTAAAAATAAGCGTCGTTCAGGGTTCACTGCAAGTTTTTGAGCCGTTTCGTATGAACCATCCGGATATCATAGCTATAGCTAGCATATCATAGCTTCACAATCCTTCATTATGCCATGTAGCCTGTGAACAGTCAGCTTAATAATGTTATCTCGTTATAAAATAACTGGCGTCCAACGCGCCCGAGGCCGCGGACGCGCTTCTTCACGCGAGCCGACTTTGAATGCGATTAACTTAAATGTGATTCTTTATTGGGTTTAATACTCTTGATTGTTGTCTGTTACCACCAAGCCAACTGACATCATCACAAAATCAAAATCAAAATTTATTTATTTCGTGTAGGCCAACTTGCAGCTCTTATGACACGTCATAAATCTACCACCGGTTCGGAATGCAGATTCTGCTGAGAAGAGCCGGCAAGAAACTCAGCAGTTGCTCTTTTCAAAAAAAAAAAAATGTTTTTACAATAGGTAACAAATCTATGCTATACGTATATACAGTGTTTCCGCAATAAAGTTTCAAAAATGCAAACGTAGGTACATACTTCAATACATGTTAAAGACGGGCAGACACATTTTCTGCAACCTAGAAATAAACTAAAATTTACAAACGGACAATAGACATAGGTCTCTTGCACTTGTTTTCACATTAGCGCAAGCACCTCTGGCTTGTGAAATCAGATTCCCTATGGGAGCGTAGGATCTCGAATCCTACCGGCTGCGCCATGTGCTGTCCTTACTAATATTGTAAATGCGAAAGTGTGCGAAGTTTGTTCTTCAATAACGCTGCAAAAGAGCTACGGATCGGCGTGATTTTTGGCATGGGTATAGTTGAAGACCTAGAGAGTGAGATGGGCTTTTTATCCCGTGAAATCAAAGAGTTCCCGCGAGTTCAGTTAGTTGTTAATAAAAGATAGTTTTGGTCTTCGTTATTTTTAATCTTGATTCACTGTATACTGACTTTATATAATGTTATTAGTAATTAGTATATTAGTTAATAGTCATTAAGTACAAGTCAAGTACCGAGTTCATGTAGTACCGAGAAATCGGGAACCTAGTAGTGAGGAGCATAATTTTCTTGTTTATGATTGCCATAATAGCATCTTTTGTACCACAACGTTTCAACTATGTCAGTCATCACGGTTCTTTTACGGGTATCCTCATTTCGAATTCGAAAAATAGCGAACACAATCCTATCTGTGCAGTGGACGGTCATCTTAATCTGTTATCTCGAATCTCGATGTTTAATAGCTATAGTTATATATCCCAGCGAGCCCCGCGGTCACGGACGGGCTACCGGCTTCACGCAAGCCCAAATTTGAATACAATTAACTGCAACTGGATATTAAATATGTGCTTCTTATTACGTTGGTAGGTGTATGTATAATTTTGTTGAATATAAATCATACTGCTGTTAAAACTGTTATTATTAAATTTAATATAGGCACCTAAGGAGGTTTAAACAGATTAGTTTTTTATCCAAGTACCGATTATATAACTAATCAATAATTAATTATATTAAAGTAGTATTAAATTAGTTCATTGCAACTGAAATGACTGCTGAAATGCGCATAAGGGCGCTGTAGTCAAACTGGCAAAAATAAAATAAAAACCTTATCAAGATCTAAAGCAACTAACAATCTAACTACTAACTAAGTAGAAGTACTTAAGAAACAAAGATATAAGTACAAGATGCTGTACTGACACCTATTATCACTTTCTGTGTTTGTTCCGGCGGCCACCGCGCAAACCGCCACAATGTTAAAATCATCTTTTTTGATTTCATCAGATATTGGTCTCACAATAGTCGTGATAATTTTGGTTATAACTTGATACAATGTGCTTATAAAATTTAGATTTTTTTTAGATGTCACAATAATTATAAATAATAGTTTAGCTGCGGAGGTCCAACTCGCATATAACTGTCATTTCGGCGCCCTTATTTCGTATACGCTAGTTTTTTTTAAACTTACATGAAAAATCAATAAGGAGGGCAAAATTAAAGCATCTCTACACACATCTCCCCTCGTAGAGAAAGCGTAATCAATAATGTGCGTGCAAGTAAGCAACCCCCCGAGCGGGCCGGGCGCGGCGCAGGCTCGCCACTGAATTACTCGCATCCTTTCGCTCCCGGCCCTACAGATCAGCGGAATGCTACGTACGTTTTATTAAATAACTAGCTTTTGCTCGCGGCTTTGCTCACGTTAAGTTCGATATTTCAAACCCCTATTTTACCCCCTTAGGGGTTGAATTTTCAAAAATCCTTCCTTAGTGTGCGCCTACGTCATAAAAGGAACCAACTGTAAAAATTTCAAGTTTCTAACTTCAGTAGTTTAGGCTGTGCGTTGATATCTCAGTCAGTCAGTCAGGACTTTGAATTTTATATATACAGATTAGGTTTTTAAACATCCCGCAAGAACCTATCGCTTACTAAATATCGGGATAAAAAATAGCCAATGTCACTCTCTCCAAAAAGTCCAAAAAACCAAACAACCAGAGTACCCACAGGTTTTTAAGCACTTAAATATACCCGAAGAAGTCGTAGGCATCAACTAGTCCGTTCTAATATTATAATGCTATGTGTTTGTTGGTTTGTCCTTCAATCACGCTGCAACAGAGCTGTAAAGGCTGGACGTAATATAAATGTAAGGTATAGTTGAGGACCTGGAGAGTGATATAGGCTACTTTTTATCTCGGAATATCATCAGAGTATTTTTTAAACATTATAGGCATACGCTTGACCACTGTCACGCCTGATGGAAAGTGATGATGTGGTCTAAGGTGTAACGCGTTTGCCTAGAAGATGCCTATTCACTCTTGTTTTAAAGATACCCAAATTTTAATTGTTAGGAAACAGATCTCGAGAGAGCGTTCCAGATCCTAGCCGTGCGAATGAAGACTTAAAGCGCGTCGTGCGATTTCCGGGGGATTTTAAAAACTTAAAAAAATCCACGAGGACGAAGTCGCGGGTATCAGCTAGCTATAGATAATAACTTCGGGCAGGTAGCCAAGCAGGCAGGAACCTGGTGCTCCGCTTGAATGGGCGGCGAAAGAAATAAGACAACCTGAGAAAAACAAAACATCGCCTGTTAATTACACTGCGGGGAAAACTTATCTTCTAGAGGCATAATAAAAAAAGAATAGAGAATAATAATTTTATTGTCTGTTTAACCGCCAGAGGTACATCGCTAGTCGCTACCTAGGAGGTTTAACTTTCTAGAATATTAGAAATTTTCGTGGAGACTGAAATGTATTGAGCGTCTGTTATATGGTGTTAAAACGAGAGCTAAATATACCCACTGTGCATAAATCCGTCACGTTTTAACTCCTTCTTTAGTCTGAGTAGATTCAAGAAAGAGTTAGAGATTAGTAACTAATGTCTGGCACTTTAGTACCTACTATACCTAAGTGTCCGAGTAGGTTTTCCCACACCTAGAATCTCGGCCTATTTTTTTCAAATATGCAGGAACCCTACGCTTACACTTTATAAGAGAGGAATACAGACGAATACCAAGCAAAATTAAACGAAGATCCTTTATTAGTCTAGTTTCAGACCATAATTAAACTAGCGGCGCCATCCTCGATCTACCTGTCGGCAGTCCTTTACCTCCGCTCTATTAGACAATAAAAAACTAATGCCTATACAGTCCTTCACAGCGGCAACTTCTCACAGCCTTCGACACAGCCCCCCGCTCGCCCCGACCGCATCAAAATAAAACAACCTTCCAAGGATACAACATACAACCACCGTAATTTAAACTCGATCATTAGGACATATCTTGCAAACTAATCACAACTCTATGCGTCTAAGTATAAAACCTTATTTCCTCCAATGACACTGATTTATTATACTCCTATAAGTATTTCGCGATTTTCATCTCTAATACAATGTGGGAAAGTTTATAATTGCATTGTTAATGCAAAGGTTGTAGGACGACGGAAGGGAGAGGAATGGAGGGGGTTCATTAATCCCCGCGCCCTGCGCTCACGCACTTTCATGAATGGAGTCCGAACAGGTTGATGTATTCATGTACAGGATGTTTTTGAAAAGAGCGATGGCGAAAATTTAGTTTGCCCTTAAGTTTATTTTCGGATTTCCTGAGAAAAATCTCATATCCTGAGAGCTGAGCTTGATGGTATTGCGCAAGGAACAGTAACTCAGGAAATTGGTGATCTGAGCGATGCTGAAAATTTAGTTTGTCTCTAAGTTTATTTTCGTATTTCCTGAGAAAAGCATAAGAACAGACGAAATCAGTGTAATGACATTTTCCAAATTGTTTCTTTACCGAGTATTATTAATATCACATTAATATCACAACTCTTAAATTATTTATTAATCACATTTCTTTCATATGCGGTTAGGGGAGACCGGGGATGGTTGACTATAGGGGTAGGTAGACTAACTGCCAAAAACTCGTCGACAGTGTACGAATTGAATCATCCGAATACAGCCGAGTATTACACTCTGCGTCCCACTCAGGTGTCTGGAGCGCCGCAACGCAGTCGAGCGCCGTTTTCGAGCAGTGATAGGTTTTTAATTTTTTAACCACGTAAGTAATATTTTGATTTATTACACTTTTTGATCTGGTGCCTACAAGTTTTATGTGAACCATTTTTATGTTAGTCCCAACGTTTGATGGGTGCATATTTATCATATTTCGTATCTTATTTTTTAAGTCACTGTTAGTGTTTAGGCTAGCCATGCGATCAAACTAAAAAATAGCAGTTGGGGCTGGTAGACTAATTTTTTCCGGGGCTGGTTGACTAATCAGTCAACCAATCAAAAATGGTTGATTTGGTGGTTTTAGTTAACCTTTTATTGGACTTTTAAATATTTATAGTAATTTTGTAGTTGCAGAACAATGAGGACCTATAAAAAAACTACTGAACGACATGGATAAATTATATGTATAACTGAACGAGCGATAGATGTTTTAGAAAGAGCTTGTCATACTGTAATTTTTGACGAAAAAAGCATTAATGCCACATTAAAACAGTGCAACACTCCTGATAAATAAAAATATAACATCGTTACGTGGTCAAATGAAAAGAAAAATCAAAACGTCACCAAAATTAACCCTGGACACAGTTGCATATATTATGAAATAGACAAATTTTTACTAATATAGAAGAGGAAGCTTTAGCCAATTATATAAAGAAGGCAGCTGATATTTATTAGGGATTGACGCCATATGATACTTGAAAATTAGCATATGAGTTCGCAAAAAAACAAAGCTATGCCTGATTCTTGGAGGACAATTGTTAGTTGGTGAAGATTGGTTGGACTCCTTTTTGAAACGTCATCCTTCTCTATTTGATACAACAAGTAGAACTACATTGTTATTAAGTTCCGACAAAAACCTGTAATTTTTTGTTATAGAAATTATGTCTGACTAGGATTTACAATAGCTATTAAACGAAGAGTTAAATTAAAAAATGTTAAAAATAAGATTATTTTTTGGTAATTTTTTTTAAAAACATTTTAAGAAATGGATGATCAGCTGACTAAAGTTTTTTTTAAATAAAAGGCTCAATTATATTAAAAAAATGTTTAATTATTTGCTCCTTCCCATAATTCGACTCTTATTGATACATAAGTCAACCTACCCCTGGTGTATGGTCTACCTACCCCGGACAAGGGGTAGGTTGACTAAGATTTCTTGTTTTGGAAAATGCATTAAATTATCACTTTTTTACTAAATTAGGAACTAGATATTAGGTATTTTTATTAGGTTAATAGATTTCCTATCAATTAACATGGTTTTCTTTTCTATAAATATTAAAACAAAAAATATATGTACCATTTAGTAAAAACCTAGTCAACCATCCCCGGTCTCCCCTACATTCCAAGTCTAGATAACTCAAATACCTCTTAATTTTGTAGTAATTATTTATTAATTGTATTGCTCTCATATATATTGAACTCCAACCAAAGTGTACTTCAGAGTGTATCTACAAGTCTTAGAAAATGCATTACCAAATAGGTTAAATAGCTATAAGTACTTTTGTATACCTCTCCTCTGTATTTTTCTTTATATAATAAACGCTAAGTCCGCTACATCTTGTTTACATTGTCATCGGCTGAGACCCATTACAGGTGAACGACTCATGTCAGGATTGGTTATAAAAATAGTCTAGATTTACCTACCTAAATTGTGAAATTGATGGCAACCAATTTTAGTGCCGTCAGTTTATTTAATTTATAGTTCTCGGTACAAAGGAATTGGTGTCAATATCCAACGAACTTTGTTATTGCGTTAGGTAATAAATTCCTCGTTTTGAAATTCCGATGTTAGAAAACGGGGCACAGGAGGTCATGCTCGTTTGACACAAAAAATGTGTTGTGTTGCCGTTTTCTTTGTGATCGAGAACAGATGAGGTCACATAAATAACGTGCCCCCGATACCACTTATCAGCATATTTCCGAGTAACCGCAACAATGGGCATTCAAATATCAAGCCCGTGTAGGCAGAGTTTGTTATAAATATTATAATGCGCTTATCTGCCGCTGCTTAGGTTATAAGATGCTGTCGATATTTTGAAGACACCCTGTAACATAAGGTTCGAAGGAAGCGCCGCAACGTCCGGCCGCGTGGATGTAGCATGATGCTCTTTTTCCTTTTCGGTTTATTTTTTGTTCATCTCATTTATTTATTCCAATGTAATCTCTTCCAGTTCGTTTTTTATTCAGTCGACCTTCAGTGTTACCTGTGCTGGGACGCCAATGTGTTCCCTATTAGATCGATCTGCTAAAAGAATTGCTAGTGCAAGGAAACATTAGGTTTTTTAAGTGATTATATTCCTGTGCATTTTAGGTGATGAGCTTTTAAATGTGCAATGGTTTTGAGTGTTGTGTCAAGAATTTTAATGGTGTTGCGATGATGGAACTGTCTCATTATTTGCTCCTCTTGGCTGGGACTCCTTTGAATGAACTGGATCTTCTTTCGATGGAACCTCCGCAGTCACCGAAATTTAATGTGCCATTGTGGCAACCGTGGATTTGTTCACCGCTTAAAGGTATTATTTAAAGTCTTCTTGTAATATACCAAGCCTTATAAATTCAAATGTTTTGGTCACACTCAATGTGTCCATCGCTCGAATCAACTTTTAAAACAATGCGCATAATGTAATCAAGCGAGGAAAATATCTTAAAACATTTTTTTTCCACTTTGCCATCCTCTTGAACCAGAATAGAATAATAAGACTACCAGAGCCTCAAAATCGAAAAAAATTGCGGATTGAAAACTGAAAGGTCGCAGGTTCGATCCCCACCTGTTGCACTATTCATATTTCTCCTATCACAAGATTTACCTACGCTTCTAAGATTTATGCCTTGTGACTTCTGTTATATTATTATGTATATCTATTCAACTGTCTAATGGAGTGCAATTACTTATGGAATGCACTAACGTAAACGCATGTCGTTATACTATGAGGAAATCGTACCCCTTAATTATTTGGCACGACATCGCGCCGGATCACTGGTTTCCGCTTCCCAGCCTGATTTTCTACTGTTATTTCGTCACTACCCACATTCTACTACAACATCCATACCAGATCGATGACATGCCTATGCAAGAGACCCAGCTATATCCGTTGTCTGCGAAAGAACAGAAACTATTGTGGGGATTTTTTTTCTCCGTATACGCTTTTCAATCATGATACCGAAAGTTTATTCTACATTTATTAAAAAAAATTATGCGTGCCAAGTCACGCGCAGCGTATGGGGTTCCGTAGTTTCCCGTTACTATACCTATTATGCATACTTAAAAGGAGTATTAATGTAATGTTCATAAAAATTTTTTACATTTTAGAATTATATATAACAAAATTACAATGATTTAAGATAAAACGCCTAGATTTTTAATGGCGAAAGCGTTACTGAACATCTTGTACGGAAATACCTACGCTTTGAAAAGCTGTAACTTTTCATTGAGTTTAAACTAGAAACTTGAAAATTTCCCAGCATTAAGAAACCTTTGTATTCAGTATTTTCAACTTAGTATCTCCAGTCTGTTTTTTTTAAAGGGTTTAGATACACGGACAGATAGACAGACAACGAAGCGATCCTATAAGGGTTCTGTTTTTTTTTCGGAAGTTTAAAACGCTAGTTTAGTAGTAAATAACACCACCTTTCCATTTCCAGAGACCCCCAGCACGGCGTCGAGCGGCGAATCGGAAGGAGACCGAACTCTGTCCCCGGAGACGCCCCGCGCTCAGCCCAAAGAGCTCACGGGGAAATGGAGGCGGGAGCGGCGATCGACGCGCCTGCCCGAATACAGGCCAAGGTATATTTATGATACGTCAAATTATACCCACTTTTCGCTAAACAACGACCTCCCTGGCGCAGTGGTGAGCGCAGTGTTCTTACAACTGAGAAGGTCTCGGGTTTGATTCTCGGTGGGGGCAGTTTGGGAATTTAATTTCTGAATTGTCTGGTCTGGTCTAGTGGAAGGCTTGGCCGTAACTAGTTACCGCACTACTAATAAAATGTCCTCCCGACCGAATCCGGCCACGGTGGCCAATCTCCACAGAGATTAGCCATCTGCGCGGAAGATATTATAGTTCACAAGTGTGCACACACTAAACACAGGTGCACTCTCTAATCCCTTACTGTCATAGTTCGATGGGACGGAAATCCGACGACGAGAGAGATCAGGCGCAGGACTGACGGCTTTAGGTGCTCTCCGAGGCACGGGGGTGACTAAATTCCTAACTGCAGGCTAGCACTGAGAGTTTCTTATCAGAAAAACCCAATACATTTTTTGGCCCGAATCGTCGAACGTCGAACTTGCTAACCACTAGACCAACGAGCAAGTTAACTTGACAAAGTTGGCGTACAATAAATAAACGATTTTGAATTTGTATGTTTACAGGGAGAACGGCAAAATGGCGTTGCGGTCACAGTCCTTCAACGAGCGCCGCAGCGCGCCGTCCGTGGCGCGCGCGCAGCCGCACAGCGACGGCGAGCTCTCCGACGAGCCCGACGACGCGCCCGCCAACCTCGCGCTCAACATCAACGGAAAAGGTACTTGCTAGTTACCTACTCGTTACTTTAGCACCTCTCAACCCTTCTACAAAAGCGCTTCGGTCTCGTGCGAAACCAATGTAGGTACATAGATAGCGCCATCTGTGTGCAGAAAGAATCAATGGAAATTCAGCCAGTAGGTATTCCCACAGACTTATCGTAATATTTTAAACTATAAAAGATATCATTTATTAATATGCATATTGTCTAGGGCACGTCGACATTTCCTAGGAAAATAAATTCTAGTTGAAGTTAATATGTTATAGGTAGTCCCGGGAAATCGTTTGTAATAAAAAACTCAATTTATGTACAAATCGCACCTTTAGAATTAAAGTGAACTAACTCAAAATTCCTGTAACTTCTGTTTAAATACGTTTAAAAATATAATATTACCAATCCATACATAAAAGATCAATATATAAATCTGCAAAAAGGGCAACTTTTTCCAATAAAACACGACAGAGATACATTTAAATTTACTCAAGACTACTTTTTGAAGTCTTTTTTGCTCATTTCCCACAAATTGCAATGTTTGAGTTGCAATGATAAGTCGGCGGTCATGGTTCGATATCATACAGCCATGAGTTGGATGGTAATATTTTCAGTAACTAACATACTTATATTGTCTTTCCGTAGCGCCCCCGGAGTACCCCGGTGCAAAGCACGAGGCCCCCATCGACATGAGGTTACGCTCCCGGCCCGCCCCGCCGCCGTACAACCGACCTTCCGTCATCAAGAGCAACGATGCACCACCCGGTAAGAACTGAGCGTACACCACCCGTTCACTGCAAGTTGGCCGCTACCTCGCGTCGCGCTTACCTATTGGTAACTCAGACCAGTACACTGATTACGTAAAACTTTGCAGCAGCGACAGCAGTAGCAAAGCGACAGCAATCACTAAGCGATTGGTCGCAAAATGTCACTAACGCCTGTTGCTATACTTTCATAGGCTATGATGAGGTTAATATAGTGGATATGACAAAAATGAAATTTCGAAAAATAAATGGTAATGAAAATGAATACACATTAGATAGAAACATAAAAATAAAATAAACTTAAAATTAATTAAAATAAGTACGAGTAGAGATAAATCAATTCAAAGAGTTTGGTATCAAAAGCAATACGCATCAATACTAACACTATGCACTCTACGTACGTACGTACTTACGTTTGTCTCTGATACCGAAGCATCTTCAAGATATTATGTTAAATCTACTGCTACTCTCTTATTGTGACCTTGCGTGGTAATGTTGCTTATTGTTTGCTTTTTCTGCATATCGGATAGATTTTCCGTTTTGGCGAATGTTTGTTTTTCTTTGTGGTCACAAAGTGTAACCTCTACCTCTATCGAATCATTAATGTAGGAATATTTGTTTAACGCAGGTTCCATGTCAATGTGCGATCCCGTGATAGACGAGCACTTCAGGCGCTCCCTCGGAGACGATTACATGACCCTGTTCAAGAAGAACACCGTTCCGGAAAACAGTCAGCCCAACCCTAAACCAAACATGAAAGACAGAGCCAGCAGTCCAATACAGTTCAAGCCAGAGGAACATCCCAAACCAACCAAAATCATTGCGATGGAGGTCGACGATGCCAGCCTATCCGTGGACGATCATTTCGCCAAAGCCTTAGGGGACACATGGAAGCAGATACAGACCTCGAGGTTAAAAGACAACGAAAAGCAAACCCCGAAAGGCGGCGTCGACGATCACTTCAGCAAAGCGCTCGGCGACACGTGGAAGAAGATCCAGTCCTCCAAACTCAACATCGAAGACAACAAGTCTAAGGACCAAACGACCAAAATTATCACAAGGAGTGGCGTCGTTATATAATGACGGCAATTGACTCTGGCCGGTTCAGTTTACGGCCCCGTATAAATTTACGAGGCATCATGATTCTAACTGGAGTACCGATAAATTACCACTTGTTTAACCTAAATGTCGCCGACGGTTTTTTATTGTGGCACGAATTTATCGCCGTTTTTCGATTGATATCCATGACATTAGGGTAGTTGACTTGTCGCCAAATATACTTTCATAACACACAAAATGGATTGATGGTTATGTGTATACTTAATATATTAAACTTGAAAAGTTAGAAATGCAAATACATATATCTAAAAAAATTCATAAATTATTAATAATCAATATTATTTAGTTTTGTAGCCACAAGCTTCTACTTTATACCAGTTATTACTAATGCACAAGGCGTAAGGCACACCTTCGAAATTGAGATGCGCCAAGGCGCAGTTTCCTTTGCTAATGCTAGTAAATAACAGCTTAAACTCAACTTCTCTTATTTTGTAATGTTAGAAGTAAAAGACGCTGCTCCTCGGCGTTCCTCGTTAGCGCTGGTCTTAAGGGACGGTTTGTACAGATTTGGCGGCCATACCAAGATGGTATCTGATCTAGGTACAGCCTTTCTTAGCCTATGGAGAAAGAATGTGCCCTTAAATATAGCTTTTTTTATTTTCCAAACATTTACAGTCAACTACCCGCTTTATTTCTTTAAACTTTGGGTATACGAGATCGTTTCTCTTCGATGTAGTCAATTTTAGTCACCATTACACGCTAAGTTATTACCTCAATTTAATGCGCTTTTGCACAATTCACTATTATAGGGATAAGATAATGCTGTCGATGTTTCGAAGAAAAGGGGATGTTGTTTTTTATTTTAACTATGCGTTAAATACTTACTTATGGTCTTGTATTGAAAATCATTATTTTACTTTGGTGCTTATTCGGTTGTTCACAAATCTAAGAAAATTGATAGCTCTAAAAGTAGTAGGTAGTACCTAAATTGATTATTGACAAAAGAAGTGTACCTACTAGGTACACTTCTTTTGTCAATAGATCGGTATTACTTTTAGACCTGTAATTTTCAGTTTTGTTGTAGAGATTTGCGTATAGAAATTTTAGCCCCGTAACCTAGGTACCTAATTATGTTTTTTTTTAAATATCTACCACACCGACGCGCGCGACGGTCGATATTTTAAAAGTTACATATTTTTAGTAGGTTGGTAGTCTTAAAAAAATATTTAATGTAAAATTTGACTTCTTTTGTGCTCTCTTCTCAAAATTATAGAATCTAATTCCCCTATCAACGACACACACGCAGTCTTACTACAAAACATGACGGATTTCGAACACAAAAACTGTCAAACGTCAAATCATTTGTTAAACTTGGTTAAAGTTCTTGTAGTGAGACCGCGCACTTGCGCCAACCCGTTAAACGTGTTTGAATTAAATATTATCCTTTAAAAGCTGTCCTTTTTTAATAAAGTTTTCTAATAGTGACAGCATTAAAAAATTTGCAGTTTGGTGCAAGTTAGCCTAAAAATATGTTTTAAATCCTGTAAATATTAATTTTAAAAAAGAATTCGAATAATGCTATTAATAATTATTATTATTTTTGTAGATTATCGAAATTAGCGTTAAGTTTGCTAATTTCTCCCATTTCGAGATGTTCCTCTATTTTTTTTTATGATGAATAATAATACATGGTTAAATTCATTAATTTTGATATGGGTATGCAAAACCGTTCTATTAATCAGGGTACTGAAGGGTGTAATAATGTTATTCCAGAAATATGGTGTTATTGTTAAGATTTGGAAACTATATGCTTCACTAAATGTAAATACGAGACATCATAATAAACATACACTGTTTATTACTAAGTACTTCCATGGTTTATGGATACAGATTGGGCGTGTGTGAGTTATTGACACGTTATTAAAGGTTCTATGTCTTTTATCTAAGTGTTTGTGGGAAAACGTCATGATTTGACATATCCATACTAAATTACATACGTAGACAGAGAAGGCAATAGACGAAGGTACTGTGTAACCGTGACTGGAATAGAGATAACATGACGTAACGATGACGTCACATGACAAGTTTGAGTTTAATGTTGCCACAATAACTACACTTCCCTGTTACCCCAAATTAGATAGAAAATTCTTCCCAGGATTTTTAAATAAAACGACAAAACAGATGCTAAACTGTTTTATTTTTTAAATAACATACCTACACATATAAGGTTGTCTGGGAGAGACATACCTATTAGGGTAAGCTTCTATTTTTTACATATATCTTAATATTGTATGCAATAAAGAATAATAATATTAAAAAAAATATATTTTTAAAAAACCGACTTCAACCACCACTTAAAAGTATAAAATAATTTTAGTTTGTACACGTATTGCGGTTGAAGTCGGTTTTTTAAAAATATTTTTTTTTATATTAAAGTTTTTTAATGTAGTTTCATAGGACCAATTAACTAGATAATTATTTGCTCCTTAAAAAAATATTGAAATGCCGAATAGAAATTTAGCATATGTGAGTCATTTTGAAAAAAGATGTATGTAACACAAAGGAATTTTTTTTTTTCGTTACACAAGTTACTAGTAAGAATGTTACACAAAATAATTTGTAAAGAACAGTTAAAATTTTCCTTCGATCGAATAATGCTATTGAATTAAAAGCAACAAAAATTGTATGTTTAGTCATCAAAATCATCATTAATGAAATTAACAGTATATTCCTTTTTTCAGGCAGTCGTATAAAACTGCAACTCTTCATAGTTTAAGTTAATAATTATTAAAAAAAACATAAAAAGTCTGCCTCTAGCTATTTAAAAATGGCTTTAAAAATTAAGAACTTTGCAAATAAAATAATTCTTAAGATCGCCAACAGTTCTCGATTGGTCGTTGGTCATTCGAACGAAACTTCAGGATGATTCAGAACAGTAACCGACACTATCTAACTGAATACACTTTAATCATCGCCGACATATATTATTATTTATATTCTAGTATCCATCATCTTTCTTTTCTTTTCTCATAAAATTCATTTCTCCCATCACGACCTTATTTTGTTTCAACAAGAATTTAAAAAAAAATTTGGAAAAAGTAGCTAAAATAACCCGCCGTTACGGTATGTCAGAGGACATTACTAAAAAAACCTATCTCCGTGCCAAATTTCAGCCATATCGGTTTAGTGTTAAACCGATATGGCTGAAATTTGGATGTATGTATGGATGGCTATACATACATCCAAACTTTCACATTTATAATATTAGTAGGATAGGGAAAATCGGGACATTGTATAGGTACCTAAAGCTGGCAACACACATAGATACTAAATTTTATTATTAACTGTCAGTTTGTTTCGCACAAAAGTGTGGCGACCTTGAAAAAAACTGTTTACACGATGAGGGACAAAAAATTGGGTAGCTGCGTCTCTGTTTATCACATTAATAACTTTATTTCTGCTCTCTTTTTAGTGTGAGTGAGAAAGAAATCGTCACTGGGTCTATGTCTTCTCTGTCTACGATTACATATTTACTTACAATCAAAAGTGACACGAGAACCTCTGCTCAATTGGTCACATCATGCTTTGATTAGTAGAATGTATCTCACAATAATTTGTATCGCCTACGTGCGCTTCGCAGTGAACTTTTCCTTTTATCTAAGTTCTAGGGGCCGCGTTGCACACATTTCCGCCGCGCATTATGTGTGTACAAGCCTTTAATGTCTGATCGAATCATTAACCCAGACGAGTCGTCTGCCTGACGCCAGAAACATGACTTTGAATTTACGCTTTGTTTAAATGCAAGATGTCTATTAGACTTAAAGCATATTAGATGATGTGATTTAGTCAATTTTGCAAGGTCACTACTGCTGTTACTGACTATTTATGTCTGCGTATGCCTCCGATAAGAGATATGACATGATGTATACCTACACTATATGAAAAATGGTTATTTTTTACAAAAATTCCCATGCGAAGTTTTCGCTTAGAAACTTAATTCGCATTTCGCTAATTCGCTTAGAATATTGGGATTGAATTTATTATATATGTAATTGGATCAGTGTAAAAGCTAAATGCGATTTAAAGTATTTGTGGCTCATACATAATTATGTCACCCGTCAAACTTCTGTTGTCCTGAGTCCAAGTAATCGTCATAATTACAGGGCAGATGTGTATTGTATTGTATGTAAACATTGAAAAAAGATGTGTAAAATTATCAAAATATTTTTACTTAAGTACCTATTTGTTTTTTTAACACTTGTATTTATTTCCTTTGTAAATAGTATTCGTTAGAGTAAGTAGGTACATGATACCAACAAGCTTAGGCTTATTCGACTGTTACTGTTGGGTGTGGTTCACAAAAGCCTATAATTAAAATCTCCTACGTCAAACTAATTTGACTGGCATCGTCGTCGCCATTTCTGTATAAACCGCGCCTTATTATTTCTGGTCAATTCATGGCGGCAACTGGCTGTTGTTCCCACTACTTATAATTAAGTTAAGATTATAATTACCTATCTGTAAATAATGTTTTTCCTATTTATGCACTTAATTAGGGATGAAACTTCAAAGAATAAATACACGGATCAAAAGTCTTTCGTTTTATTTATTGTATCATTTACACCACTCAACACAGTTAAATATTTTATGAACTGATTAAAAAATTATATATATAATTAAATTGCAGTTTTTTAAACAATATGAAGGTGTTTCTGTATGTTACCTTGACCTCTAATCTCTGAAAGCTCATAGCATGCATCAGATGGTCAGGTCACTATATCGTGGAGAAAAACATGTTTCTATCAACAGGATAATGATTAGTGTTTGTGCCCTTCCGGCTTCTGTTTTTCCAACTAACTATAAGGTGTCTTTAAATCATAGGCATCTTCACTTACCATCAGGTGAGATCGCAGTCAAGCGCTATAGTCTATATATTTAAAAAAAGTTTGAAAACTCAATTCAACGCCGATAGAGTTGCGGGTATACCAGCTAGTTTTTTCTTAGACATTACATGTGCTGGCAGAACGACTTCATCCACGTAAGTTTTTAAAAATCTCGTGGGCAACCTATGTTTTTCCGGGATAAATAGTAGCCTTATGTAATTCTCCAAGTCCTCAAGCCAAATTCGAGTCGATCAGTTGCTCCGTTATAGCGAGATTTAAGGACAAACAAACAAACATTTAGGTATTATTTAATACTAAGGACGTAGGTGTCAAATGAAAATAATTTTCTTACAAAATCGCATAGCTGCTACGTTTAACCAAAGCCTTCGCTGTTTTAAGGATGGATATCATCGGCTGAAATCCCACTGGCTAGATACATACTATCGCCTGAAAAATCGTTATTGTTTCAGTAGCTGCGTTATCTATTGATTTTTCACAGCTTAGGCTGCCTACAAATTAACGCAAAATATACTTTATAGTCCATGCGGCATAGACAACAGACAATGATGGTGCGTGTGACAATTTAGACGAACTATTCCATAAAATACCTGTCCGTTGCCGCGAAGGGCGTATTTGCAATTGTATCCTAAATATCACAGTCGTAAAATACGGAATAAGAGTACCTACCTAATAATTATAGTAAATTAAGTCTGCACATAGTCTATGACACACCATGCTACAGAGTATAATTTGAAAGCAAGGCTTTTTTTTATTACGAGATAGGCTTGCACTTGACGACAGGGATTGATGGAAAGCACTGATGGTTGGAGCGCGCTTGCCTAGAATGTGTCAGTTACATTTGCCTTGAAGTCATCAGTTAGGTAGCACCTATACCTATTTACCTATTTAAAAAATACCTTTAACAACGTAATAATTCCGTGTTCATTACAACACACTACAGTCTAGACCTCACACCATTTTATGACCTATGGTTTAAGGTCTAGATTAGTAAACTCAATCCTGTACTATTATTATTCTACGCTATAGTTCGGCCGTTGTAAAGATGCGTTCCTGAAGTCTGTCCTGCCCTTTCATAAAGTGTGGCATCTATCCCGATTTTACCCTTGACATGACCTTTTGATAGACTTGAGGCACGCATTCTTACAGCGACCGGAATATAGAATGTAGGTGATATGTAGGTATAAATAGGTATTTCGCCTGTCAAACCGTTTTACTTCAATTAACCGCAGTGCGTGTAACGCATCTGAGTCTCGACTTTGAGGTTGAATCATTAATCTTTATCGAAGCTTGTCCTGCCCTTTCATAAAGTATGGCATCTATCCCGATTTTACCCTTGACATGACCTTTTGACAGACTTGAGGCACGCATTCTTACAGCGACCGGAATATAGAATGTAGGTGATAGGTAGGTATAAATAGGTATTTCGCCTGTCAAACCGTTTTACTTCAATTAACCGCAGTGCGTGTAACGCATCTGAGTCTCGACTTTGAGGTTGAATCATTAATCTTTATCGAAGCTTGTCCTGCCCTTTCATAAAGTATGGCATCTATCCCGATTTTACCCTTGACATGACCTTTTGACAGACTTGAGGCACGCATTCTTACAGCGACCGGAATATAGAATGTAGGTGATAGGTAGGTATAAATAGGTATTTCGCCTGTCAAACCGTTTTACTTCAATTGAAGTTATTGCGGTTAATTAACCGCAGCGCGTGTAACGCATCTGAGTCTCGACTTTGAGGTTGAATCATTAATCTTTATCGAAGCCTAAATTTGATAAATGAAACACCTCAGCTTATTGATTGCCCAATCAAGCGAACCTAATTGTTAGTGGCCCGCCCTTGATAAATTATATAGAGGTCAAATGGCAGTCGTTCTACGTAATTACTGAAATCGGAGTTTCGATTTTGTTTACAATAGCAAAACTATTAGGTCTGCACCTTCTCTGGTTGCTTGTTTTCCCAATTTATCCAAAACTATTTTTAGCTTACCTTACCTAAGTTCTAACTATGTATCATGTAAGTACCTACCTGAGATTTCTTATTACAGTTTTCATAAATAACTTAATAATTTTTAGGGCCAAGATGGACTGAAATAGAACTTTAATTATAAAATTAAAACTTTAATTATAAAAATGTCAATTTAAGGATAGCTATCTATGTATTATGTTGGTACCTATCTAATTTTCTTCATAATTTGAACCCATCGCCCGGCCATTAAATACTGAATTTGGGGTCTCCCCGAAATTGTTTCGTATTATTTCGACGAGAAATTTAGGTAACCTTATCTAATACAAGACTGGTTTTTCTTATTACAGAATCTTTATTAGGTATAAGAAAAGGTACCTACCTGTTGACACGAAAATAGTGAAGTTTTAATTTGATGTTGTTTGTTTATGTTGCTATGATTTTGTAGTTACCTTGAAACAAACTTTAATTAATCCCAATTTAAAGTGACCTACTCAATTACAATAGGTAGATAGATACATACTTACTTACAATCTACTTTCTTTAAGTTGGTATGTACTTAATTATAACAATATCCTCCCAAGTCCCAACTGAATTCGGCTAATCTATTTAAGTAGGTACATAATAAAAATAAAATAAAAGATTATAATAAGTTAACAAAGTAATACATATTCTAATCTAAATATATAAAAGGCAAAGATGACTGACTGACTGACTGACTGACTGACTGATCTATCAACGCACAGCTCAAACCACTGGACGGATCAGGCTGAAATTTTGCATGTAGATAGCTATTATAACGTAGGTGTCCGCTAAGAAAGGGTTTTTGAAAATTCAACCCCTAAAGGGATAAAATAGGGGTTTGAAAAATCGAACTTAACGTGAGCGAAGCCGCGGGGAAAAGCTAGTAAGTAATATAATTCATACATACTATCTTCCCAAAGAGGTAAAATAATACTTACCTATTATTCTAAAAAAAATAATTTCAATGTATAAAATTTTAATATTAAGGCCGACTTCGCGGTATCGTCGCGAATCGCCATACTTATTTATTTATACAACTTCATTGCATAAAAAGCAAGAACGAAATACGTAAATAAACAGTGTAACACAAAATACGACCATTGTACGACCAGCTCACAGATAATTATCTGTAATTGTGTATTAATAAAAAGACGCACTGTGCTGTGAAAGGGTGTCGTAATAAATTCATCACAATAACCATCAAAAACCATAATCAATTATCAATACCAGTACATAGAAATAGAAATATTTTTTATTCAAATAAACTTTTACAAGCACTTTTGAATCGTCAATGAATCTACCACTGATTCGGAATGCCTTTCCTGCCGAGAAGAGCCAGCAAGAAACTCGGCGGTTGCTCTTTTCAAAAAAAAAAAATTTTACAATAGAAAATAATTACATGGCTATATGGCATACATACTCACACATTCATTATTGTGTTTGGAACGGAACATTGTTAGAAACTTCCGTTCTAAGCGTTATACTTCGATGGTGTTAAATATAGTTCTACAATTTATTTTCATGGAATAAAATTTTCAGCAATTTACAATTGAATGTAAAAATGAATGGCAGCAATTGTGAAGATCAATACCACCAATCTCCTTTTGATCGCGAGCACGTCGAACATCCACATTCAAGCACTGAATTCGAATGGTGCTAGATGAATGACCACTCTACCCACACACTCGAATGCAGTGTCAAATTATGGCTTCTGGTTCAGCTTCATTTGTTGTAATCTTCGCTTTGGTCACTTCATTTTTCTTTAGTTATGCTTCCAAGTTAAATTTTTCTATGAAAAAGTTTTTCTTCTTTTTTTATCAACCGATAGACGTTCACTGCTGGATATAGGATAGTTATATACTTCCACATGTCTCGGACTTGCGGTACCTGTATCCAGCGGTTCCCTGCAACTTGTTTGATATCGTTAATCTGCCAGCACTGCGCTTTTCAGTGCATGGTTGCCACTCCAGCATCTTGAGACTCAATGACCATCGGTTGCTTGAATGAACTATGTGCCCCGCCAATAGCCATTTCAACTTAGGAAAAAAAAGGTACACAATAAAACATAATTTATTGTAATCAATAAATTATTAAGCTGTCTTGAAATTGAAACTCGTGTCTGAACACAATAATTTATTTAGTATTAAATATAACGAGTCAAACGCGTCGTAACTACGCATCAGTTCACTCCAATTTGTAGGCAGCCTAATAAGGGGAAACTTCCCAATTATTGGCATTTCCAGCAATACGATATAGAAAACTCCTCAAATATATATTAACTACATTTTGTAGGTAGGTACATTTTTGATAAATTATTATTATTATATTGTGGAAATTACAGCATGAAGTAAGGTACAATGATCCATCTTTTATCAGTTAGGTTGAGACACTGATGTTGCCTAAGATAAGTTCAACTCGTAATATAGGCACCAGTTCTCTCCCCTTACATTCCTTATGTTCTAACAATACAATTTTCTCTTGTTTATACTATATTTATTAATTATGAGCATATAATATGTAGCTATAATATGAATATATTATGTACTTAAATCAAACTCAATTGCCGCATTTACGAAAGATCATCATAGGAGAATGGCTCGACCGATTTGGCCTGTTTCTCATGAATTTGTTCGTAGGTAAGTACATAGTTTCTAATTAGGATTACACGTATAAGTTTTGCCTGGAGCAGAAGGTATAACGTGTAACTTCTGTTATGATTTTAGTAAACTTAAAGTACGAATTCGAAGGCGAACACAGACTGCAAGTGGCAGACCGCAGCGGTAGACTGGAGGTGTCAGTACTAGTTTATGTTTGATTGTAATACATTCGTAAACCAGCGACAATAATGTCGTTTATCGTACCTGCTTCTACCTAGATCGCACTCCTGCTATGCGAATGAATTTCGAACAAAATTGCCGCTGCGATGTGCGGTTTGCGGTTTGCAGTCTGGTCTCGCCCTCAGAATCATACCTACCCTTATTTATGTATTTATTTTATTTCATTTATTTTATACATTGCCTATATAACCTTAAAAACTATTCTTAAATATAGAAAGGACGTGTACAAGGACATCTTATTGCTACAAAATGTGGATTAATAAATTTATTAAATAAATATCTGTTATCTGAGGATAAGTTATTTTATCGACCAACGTTGCTATTTGTACAAAAGTCCCATAAAATTTTTGACTTTAAGAACGTTAATACTTTAACCTATAGCGAATAGGTTTAGCGTCAAGGAACCGGCCGTTACTTTGACTATATTTAGAATGTTTGTATTAACGTTCTTTATAGCAAACTAGCTGTTACCCGCGACTTCGTGCGCGTCAATTTCTGTTATTATGATCGCGATTAAGAAGTTTTTAAAAGAATATAATATTTTAAATATGGATAATTTCTCCCATTTTCGCAACATTTTTCAATGATGCTTCGCTCCTATTGGGTGCAGCGTGATGTTATATAGCCTAAAGCCTTCCTCGATAAATGGACTATCCAACACAAAAAGAATTTTTCAATTCGAACCAGCAGTTCCTGAGATTAGCGCGTTCAAACAAACAAACTCTTCAGCTTTATAATAATTAGTATAGATTAATAAATAAATTGGAATTACGATAAAATACAGCAAAATATAACCTACAGTGTGAATAACTTTTAGAGTTTACCTAAGTAGAGGTCGTTTTCTATTACTTTCTATGGACTCTAGTGCACTTCTATTCCGACCGGAATGCAACTAGGACAAGTTTACGTAATGCATTTTATCCTTACGTAACATTTTTTCCTTACACGGAATAAATCACGATAGCGGCGTGTTTGGTACTTGGCTTCATAACTAGGAGTCAAGTAGGGTAACCAGATCCAAAACAATAATTTTCCAAAAATCATTGCCATTTTTGGCGCTGATTGCTAACAACAGTGAAAGAAAAACTGAGATTTTGACAAATAATGTTTAACTTAATTTTGTTGGGATGACTATTTTTTTTTTTTTGTTGTTATGACATTTTTGTAAGTATTAATTTAGTGTTAGTAGGTAGTTAGTCTAATTTATCATTGTTATTATTTACTATACAAAAATTAAAAGAAAGGTTTTTGTAAACTAAGTACATAAATGAAATTATTTATATAAGTATTTAAATTATTTTAATATTTGCACGCCGGAATGGCAGAAATTATATTGGAATTGAAATTATAAATTACATCTCTCTATTTTTTTATCGTTCTAAGTTTCATAATTTCTAGGCAAATTAAGATTTATTCTGAAAGAGGGTCCTAATTGTTGACATGTCAAGAAAATGTCGTTTGGTAGCCCTATATGAAATGTACGGTCTAGTTATTCCAGACAATAATTGAAGTGTATTCGGGAAAGCGCCTCGATATACAGAATTATTATATTTTCAAGTGAATAAATAACAAGAATTTTTTTTTAAAACAGTAACCGGCTACAAAAAATTGGATGTAACATTCGCCATATTGATTTGGTTCGTATAAAAAGTAGCTTATGTCACCCGGACTAAAATATCGAATCGATTGACACCATATACATCAACAACATTCATTCAACATACGTAAATATTTACATACATACAAACATATGTATACATACATAAACAGCTGCTATCGTAATCATAATCTTTCCTTTTTACAGAAAACTGTAGGCTAGTAAAAATAAAATGCAATCCCGTTCGATTCGTAACACGAACATCTTCATAGGAAAAAACGTTGAGCCCTTTCATTATTTACTTCAAGTCTCATATAACCTGCCCGTGTATCGATCGTCCCGCGCTTCCCCGAGTAAAAGCGTTAAACGAATTTATACAACAAATTAACATATTTTCCTGCGTCCTGTACAATGAAATTGCCTTTTTGTCGAATTGACCAATTAGAACTGGAATATCTTTTTTCATTCGACGATAAGATAGCTTTTGACTGCGATCTCATCTGGTGAGTGACGATGCAGGCTAATTTCCTCCCGACCGAATCCGGTCACGACGCGTGTGAGATAGTATAGTGCACAAGTGTGTGCGCAGTGCGCATACACGGATGCACTCTCTATTCCCTCACAGTCATAGTCCGATGGGACGGAAATCCGACCTGACCGGCGAGAGATCAGGCGCAAGACCGACAGCTTTAAGTTCTCTAAGTGCTTTAAATGGTGTCACATCGCCAACCTCCTTACTCCGGGCTAGTACTATGGTAGGTGAGAACGATACTGGGCTTACTTGGAGTATGGTAGCTTTAATTAAACAGATACACTTAACGGTTTCTACACGCCATCGCTAGTTAGTTGACTATTCTCCACCTCCGTTGAGATTACATGCCCTGAAAATAAAATAACATGTTCCGTATGAGTTGGAATAATCCACGGTACCGGCATCAGTCCACCAGGAGTACTAGGAGCGCTTTCATTATTTACGTTGAGACTCGCATAACCTGTCCGCGTATCGATCGGCCCGCGCCTCCCCTGGCGAGCGGTTCAGCTAAATAATACAACAAATTAAGATTTCCACCCACTTTACACTACACAGAAACGTGATCTGGAATTGCCGGCTGTCATATAACGAATTTTATATCACAATGCTACCTGCCCTTACTTTTAAATATTATCTTGAATTACATTGTCCTAATATTTTATAAACTTAAAAGTAAATGCAGGTAGCATTTTGATATATTTTCAGATTAATTAACCAACTACTGCAAGCCAAAAGCATTATGATTTTAGCAGTTTAGGTATGTAGGTACTAGAGGGCGCCCGCGACTTCACCGCGTGAATTAGGTTTTGGAGTGGAATTTTCAAAAACTGTGACACACGTACTATTCCTAGGAAATGCTTTATATTCTAAGACAATAATATACCTACGTCACAACTCACGCAACACATTCTGTATCGATTGTATGGCAGAGATGAATAAGTAAGTACTAGTCGCCTATTTACGTAATTGTTCAGGAAAGTTATTTTCAGCCTGTAAATTTCTAATGGTCCAGTCTAGGATAGAGGTCAGATAAGTGTTCTGTATCATTCGGTCTCATTCTTTGTTTTGCACAAAATGAAAAATGTCTATCAACAATTACTGTTGGTAGACATTTTTTATAACTACCTACCCAGTAATAAAATATTAAACAATTGAGCTTTAGAAAGGTATATAACTAATCGGCTCACAGCTGGCTTTTCATGATGATTTATTTCAGACTCCACAGCTTATTAATTACTGTCAGAGTTGATAATATAATATATTTTTTATATATTTTATTATAATAAGTATATAATTTATACATAAACATAACATTTTAACTTAGGATTTTTTCCGTATTTTTAGTTCATTTTTTACACAATTCGTTTTCGTTTCTTTTATCTATTTAAGTAGATACTAATGATAAACTAAATGAACATAATACAATGACATGTATGTATGAAGGTGTATTTAAGTAAGTATTAAAGATGAACTTTTCTTGGTGATTGTGACTGAGTTTTGTTTGTATGTGTGTAGTAGGTAATTCAATGTAGGAATATAATGGGCTTATTTACTACAGCACGTCAATCTCAGCAAGCAAATACCCATTCAGCGTCAGGTAAACACGATATTGTGTCGTCGATTTCCTCCGAGCTAGAGTCGATTGAAAAGGGAACACGTTATCGAGTCCTTTCTGCTTACATATAATATACGTTATGAATTCGTTTCGGCTAAAATACACCTATTGATAAGCAATTTATGATATAAGCATAAAGCTACTAAACGAAAAAAAGAATGAAAGTAATTAACGACATAATATAAAAAAATGTACTAATCGGATGAACGTCGGAATATCATCATTTCCAACAAAAATATTTAAATTTTTCTGAGTAACGCTGAGTTTATACATTATAATAACGGCCAAAAAGTCTTATTTCTCTTAAATATTTGAGTTAAATAGTAATATTAGGTACTAATCCTTATTACTAATACATATTATAAATGCGAAAGGGTGTTTGGAAATATAATATTTTGCTAGTTCGGCAGACAAATATTATAATTTATAACACAGTAATTTATAGAAGTTCGATCAGATACGGTAAAAATAACATATACCTATTTAAAAGTCTAATGTCCCTAAATAGAAATAGAAATAGAAATAGAAATATTTTTTATTCAAATAAACTTTTACAAGCACTTTTGAATCGTCAATAAATCTACCACTGGTTCGGAATGCCTTTCCGTAATAAGTTATGAGATAAGATTTTCCTTATTTAGACCTGAATTTGGGCGTTTTCTTTTTAGGAGACGACGCGTCATCGACTTTGGATAGACGTTATCATAACTAAAATCTGATACTAACATAATCTAAGAATATGAAAATATATGCGAGGGATTTGGGAGGCTTAGGTTACGTGATTACTTTTGCCCGCAACTTCGTTTGTTCCATAGTATTAATAGGGATTAACTGAACTCTGACGGGTCATCAGTAACTCAGTAGGTAATGAAGAATAGATACAGAGTGAGACATAAAATTTATTTGTAGAGGTCATTAAGAATGCTTTTTTCCCGATAGCCATAAGCGAGCGTCTGTTAGTTTTCAATATAGCTGCAGCCTTCAGTAGCGATAACCTCTGTAAACTAGGCAAACGTACGCGTCGCGATTCTCTGTTAATATCCAACCGTTTATGTAATACTACACCGCAGGCCAATGAACAGTTAATGCTCACGCACATTTGGGCGATCCATATCGTTAAACATTACGTTAATTTTTCGTCTTTACTGAAAATTTTTGACCTAGTCGGAGCTTATTACGTGAAACAGAGTAACCAGTGAACTTACGAGTAGTCATTTATGCATTTTGGAATCGTGCGTATTCGCTCATTTCTGTATGGTAGAAGCATAAACCCTAGGTTTCACCTTATGTAGAGGTCGTAAATGGTAAGTTGCTTTATATCATTATGTCCATCGTTAAACCCCTCATTACAGACCGTGATTTATAAAATAACGTCTGTACTAAAATTTTAGACTAGGTAAGTTTCTTCGGATTATGGATAAAATAAAATCTAAAATAAAGGTTTTACTGTGCTGAAGTTCTAGAGTCATTTGACGTAGTGTTTCTAAAGTATCCGGCCGTACAAGCCGCAAAGAGATCCAAGATTCGTAGAGCATTGTCTCTGTCACCAGATAGGTATCAACCTATGTAAAGTTTTTTAGTTCATGCTACGGGACAATGATTTACGAAGCCGAAGCCAGCCGATATATAAAATTAAGTGCCGGGTATATTATACCTGTGATACAATGACTATTGCCGTATTGCGATTTGGTAACTCAGCTTATGGTGAAGAACTTAAAATCATGTCACAGAGCCTCATTTACAACAGCTTTATAGTACATAGTATAATATTATGCATTCGTAGTATAATTTTATATTTTGTGGTAGTACCTTCATTTTTTCAAAAATGGCGTAACAAGCTACAGAACGCTACGCAGGAGGTAGTCAGGGCGTAGCGTCGCGACGCCGCGCCGTAGCGGTGCGTCATTTCAACCTATCATATTGAATAGAAACGGCATGTTATATCACTTATATCTATAATTAAATTAAAAGGGCTTAATAAGTGAGTGAACTGCCTTTAGTAGATTCAATACTTACATACTCTGTATATTTCTTATCAGACCATGACTTAAAGGCTTACCTGTCTAGCCTTGGTGGACTGATGGCCTAAACCCTTCTCATCCAGATAGGAGCAACTCCCAACAGAGGCTCGTGCTCTAGTTGATGGGATATGCATATCATTTTATAACTAAGCAGATTAACTTCTAGCCGTCTACCTACTTAACATTTAGTATCGAAGCCATACATTAGCCGATTGTGAAAAACCTAGGTTACCTTATTACCTTCTCGAAATACATACACGAGTTACAATTCCACGCCACATTTCTATGCCACGTGAGAATTTCTCTAGTAGGGTTCCAAGTAAGCCAAATAGTCACCCAACAAATATCTTATATAAGAGCACCAAGAGTGTTCGGGTCATCGACCTTCAACCCCTCAAACTCGGTCGCGATCAATCATCTCCATACGAAATTCTGGGACGATTGTGCAATCAACATCGCTTTGTATGAAAATGATAGGTCACGAGAATTTCTAAATGTCAAAATTAGGTATGTGATAGAGTGAATGTCGCACTCCATAAACCTGGTTGTGTTTCACTTATCAGCGCCGGACACACGTGTACCTATCTGGCACAATTAAGAGGACCCTAATCACTCGACGTGTGAAATACAGAGACAAACTGATAACAGTGGGAATTGTTGCGAGACAATGAGGTGGGTATGACCGATGGCTCTGTAAATGAATTTGTTTACGTGCGCAATGCGCATTGTCAAATTTATTTAGACGGGACTTTCGCAGTGAAAAATAAATGTCCTGTAATCATGATAGAGCAATGGAGCACAGGATCGACGGATCGACGTTATTTTTTATCATGGGTTCAAGACCTTGAGAGTTGCATTACCTAACTTTGTCCCGCAGGATTTTGAAAATCTAACTCTAAAGAGTTAGATTTCAAAATCGCATAATATTGTTAGCTGCTAGTTTACTAGCAGCTAACAATATAATATCTCTATCGCAATCGGAATCGCATAATATTGTTAGCTACTAGTAAACTAACAGTAACAGTAGTAGTAGTAAGTAGTAAGTAGTAGTGTTTACTTATATTAGGTATAGTCTAGGTACGTGTTAGTTTTCGACGGCTCTACTAATGAATTTATCTTAAAAGGGAACATTTTGGACCTACTCGTACCTAATAAATTTTATGATACTATCTTTATACAGGGAAAACAAAAAATTCTCAAGAAATACCTAATAGCTGAATAAATAATAATGTAAGAAGTTAGCTGCATAAAGGGAAAAGTTTTTTAAGGCTCCAGCTGTTATCCTGTTAGGGAATGAATGTAATCTATGACTAGGTACTGGAATTAAGTGGGCTTGAACTTTAGATTCTTAGGGCTTATATAAACCTTAAATCTTGGTACTCTTCTAGATACACTGAATTTGAATAGAAAAGCTATCGGCTTAGTGAAATAAGAAGAGAATATTAGAGAAAGCATTCACATTAGTAGGTTACATTAGTAGGGTACATTGGAATCACAATTGCTACATTTATTGGAATCTGTTCAGTTGTTCTGTACATTGTTTGAATGGTGTTTTCTTGATTATTTAGATTAACCAGGATAATCAGAGGATTATCCCGGTAAATCTAATTCTATTATATTATTCGTGTCTCCTTACTAAATGCGAAATATGCAAATGCTAAGGTGAGTTTTTTTTTTTCATTTATTGTTCAAGACATTTACAAAAACAAACTACCAAACAATTTAAGCAATTCTCATGAAACTTAAGCGTTTATGTGAGGAATAGTTACTTTGTTGGTTTACCCTTAAATCACGGAGTGACGAATTGCCTTGATCTTTCCAATGGGTAAGGTTGAGGACTTGGAGAGTGACATAGGATATCTTTTTTCCCGAATAAATAGAGAGTTCCCGCGGGATTAATAAAAACCTAACTCCACGCGAGCGAAGCCGCGGAAAAGCTAGTATAACAACAAAAGGAAGATTCAATGATGCATTTCGACTGCTTCGATATTTTCCAACAAGTGAGATATCGTGAAGCAATAACATTTTTGAAAACTAAACTACTAAGTAATATTAATAAAGACTCACAAAACATACGTCGTTTCTATTAGTATAGAAAGAAATAACATACTTACCTACTAATTTCGCGCATTTTATTTGCATGAATGAACTAGCCATTAAACATACTGGTGTCAAATTAGTTCTTATTGACTGCAATTGCATCGCGCAAATGTACCTACCTAAGTATATTTTCTCAATAGTAAGGAAATCTTCTCGATGATTATTTGATAACTAGCTTTTGCCAGCGACTTCATCCACGTGGAGTCAGGTTTTTAAACCCATAAACATAACTGACTATAGACAAGAGAAAATCACGTCGATCTGTATTTCCGTTGCTGCTCAATAGAAGGAAAACCAACGAACCAACATTCGCATTTTTATTATTAGTACGAATATATTTAAGTTTAGATGATTGCATTCTATACCCAAAGAAAACACGGATACTTAATAGGGTAGGCTTAAACATAAAATTAAATAACATCAAATAGTTTTCATGTAACTTACAAATGAGTCACCACACAACACTTCACTAGTATAACCTGTATGTTTGTCAAGAGACTGTCAGCGCTCCTGCAGGCATAGTTATTTAAAGGCTGGAGAGGTTCCGGGCGAGGGAGCCCGGACAATGCCGGGTGCATCTCTGTATCGCACCGCGGACAAAGCTTGTAAGGGGATACTTCCTCTAACGAGATATCTATTCGATTCTAGTGTCACCGCGAACGAGATGGATGCCGCAAAGTATTTTTACGTAACAAAAATATCATGGAACGGCTGAAATACACGAGTTCAAATGCTTTAAGTTCGCCACATCGATGTTCATGGCTATGCCTGTCTCATATAGTTGCGTCTACGAAAATGCGCTTGAATATTACTTCAATAAACACCGCGCTTTTCCCGCGATTCGCTTTGACGCGAGTGGCAACCAATCACGTTCGATAAGTAGCGACTATCTAGTATTAACCAGAACAAAAAATGAAATTAAGCACATTGGTACTTTTTTTTAAAGTTCTTTTCTTCTAAGACAATTGATTCTGTTGTCTTTTTGAGCGCAATTTTTTCGTCTACAGGTCTTTCCATATACATCGATGGTTCGGCATCATCATCTCATCTAACTACCTATAGGGCAGAATTCAGAATGAGCAGGGTTTAGACAACTATGAACACCACGCTGGCCAAGTGTGGAGTGAAAGACTTCAGACTTTGAGAAGAGTATGGAGAAGTCTCAGCAATGAGGCAGATTTCCTTTTCTTTACTTCTTTTACAAGTGATATGAGCGCACTTGCCTATTTTGATTTGAATATAGTCCGTTCTCTGTTTTTCCATTTCTTGTTAATCCTTGTTTCAAAATGCAGTACCTACCTATTTGTCCTAAGAGCCTATTTATTGTCTTAGTAATAATAATATATTTCTTAGGAAAGATTTCATTAATGATAATGAAAATATTCGTTCCAACACAGTTTTGGCAAGTATGTCATAGAACACTCCGGTTAAAAATTTTGAAAACATTATTCGCTGATGCCCGCGACTTTATACGCGTGAATTGAGATTTTTTAATTCCCGCAGGAACTCTTGTATTCCCGCGATATAGCCTGTGTTATTCCAGACTATAATCTCTCTGTGCCAAACAGCCAAATCGGTTCAGTTGTTGCGGCGTGATTGAGTAACAAACATCCATCCTCCATTCATCCAAACATTCCCATTTATAATATTACTAGAAGCCCGCGCCGACTTCGTCCGGGTTGAAAATTAAATATTTGTTCTTGTGAGCTTCTTATAGGAGACGATTGTCAATAAGATCACCACAGGAACCACACGAATATCCCGCACCGATACCCGCCACCGTGCCCCGCCGCGCCAGCCGGCATCATTTTATTATTGTCGCGCGGAAAAATTAATTTTCCGATAACTCCTAAGATATTTATTTAAATTGTATAGTGTAAAGGGCAAATATGTTCTAAATTAAATACTTACGATAATAAACATATTTATTTAGATATAGATTGACATCACATCGGTTAAAGAAGCTTCGAAAATAATTCATTATTTTTAATCAAAATTTGAAAGATAGAAATGGTTACTGTAAGTTATCCTTAGAATATAGACATATGCTATCGCGGACTTTTTTTTAGAACTCTTTAAGAGGAACAATTCACCCATACATCATTTTCATCCAATAACAGTATATGACCCAGCGCACGCCTTGAAAACGTTTAAGAGTCAAAAAAAATTCCGACTTCTTTAACAAATTTGCACATAATATCTAGCCATAATACATTTATTAACATAATTATAGCCTATAACCATCTGGAGTAATGTACCTTTGAAATGGTAAAAAAATTATTGTAATAGGTGCGGTGGTTCCAAAGTTTGCTCCGGACATACATACAAACTCACAAAATTCGCGCTCTCTCTTTATTATAATAGTATAGAAGTATAGATAGCATAATATAGGTAGGTATGGATAAAGTAGCATTACTGAATGCCTTTTTACAAATATTTCATGCTACTAAAGATAAGTAAAATACCGATTCGTTGCCGTCCCGGTGTGAACAAAGTCACACGGCAATAATTGCGAGTCGTAAATATCGATAACGATCTTTGGATGCCATGAATATCTCAATATTGCGTATTTCTTCTAGGTAAAATATTATCCACTAGAGGTTTACTGCGTACGTCCCACATAATAAACGACTGTCAGCTGACATAGCTATCCTCTATTTTCCCTGATTTCCCAAGTTTAATAAATAACGTCTGACTGTATAATATTATTATTAGGATTAACATATGCCCGCTTTTACACCAATTCCTAGAGAACATCTTAGCCCAATTGCAAAAATTTTAATCTTGATTTTTAAATAAATTTTAAGTTGGAGTTTTATTCTAGTAATTTCATACCGAACCGGTGGTAGAGTCTTGACGTTGACGACTACAAGTTGACCTACATGAAATGAATAATTTTGAATTGGAATTCGTGAAGGTCGGAAGGCGTAAGAAACTAATACCTAGCCCGTTGAAAATACATAGTATTAGACTGGAAATTAAGTAGCGTTTAGGACATATTCCAAAACTTTTAGAACTTCGCTATCAGTGCTATATTGTTTAGGAGGGTCTAGTAATGTGATAGATAGGAGGTGAGCAAGAGGGGCGGTGGAGGTAAGAATATGGACCCTAATGATCCTTATTTTTGGTGAGAGTATTTTTTCCCGTTGGTACATTAGCGAATGTACAAATAACAAAAACCGACCTTCTTTTACCTTTCCCCCTATTCTTTCGAGACTTTTGGTAAGTTCATTATTTGACCCTCTCGAACAATATTATAAAGTTAAATGACTTACGAAAATGTCCAGACAAAAACATTACTGACTACGCCGTAGAGCATTTTTTTTTTAAGTATAAAAACAATCTATTGCCCGTGATGTCCTTCAAGTTGGCTGAGGTTTTTTAAAAATCTTGCGGAAATCCTTTGTTTTGTCTTTTATAAATTAAAAAGTTTATGTTAGTCTCCAGATCCTGAACTATAAGAATGCAAAAAATCACTCCTATCCGTTGTTACACATATACTGCTCTCCTTGGGTTCTGGTGGTTAGTAAGTTCGACTGCAGATGACGAGGTCCCGATCGATTCCCGGTTTAGTCTAAAACAAAATTGGTGTGGGGTTTTCTGGCAAAAAATTCTCAATACTAGCCCGGAGTTCGAAAGTAGGCGGTGTGTTACCCCCGTGCCTCAGAGAGCACGTAAAATCGTCGGTCCTGCACCTAATCTCTTTACGGACGTGTCACCGGACTATGCAAGTGAGGAAACAGAGAGTGCACCCGTGTTTACGCAAACACTAGGGCACTATAATATCTTCCACGCAGATGGCTAATAACTGTGGAGATTGGCCGGCGTATAGTGACCGGATTCGGTCTGGAGGACATTATTATTTATTACTCATATACTTGTCTATATTTAAGTATTTATATGTATGTACATTGTACATTGCACAACACGTACCGTACATATTCATTACGCCTGTTGGCGGCGAGGGGATCTCTTTGGCAGAAAATCCCGCGTTGACAGAAAAATCATCCACGTCGCTTAGCTTGGAATGGCGATTCTATTAATTAATTTAACCGTTTTAGCGAAGTGCACGTGAAGCATCTGTAATTCTTAATAGGTTCACAATAGGAACACATTTGCCTTACAGAGATGATTTAAAAAGGAAAAAGGTATTTCAGTATAATGTGTAAGTACTTACAGATATGAGTAGGTATACCTACTTCCGATCGTAAGTACATTTACGAGTGTTCTTGTAAGATCCTTTGTGGATTACACACAGGCGCCATGCTTGTCACCTGATGCTAACGTATAGAGTCACGTGTACACCGTTATTTAGCTATAGAAAATCTTGTGGCATCGTGTTTCCATTCATTGCGAGTGCGTTTGTGAGGAAATAAGTAGGTACGTACTGGGTTTCTACATTAGTTATAAGGGTAAACCTACTTAAGGGCACGATCTTCGGCCGCAGTAGGTATTTTAGAGCCACTTCGTTCCTCGCACGGTGAGGTCTCGCTCGCGCTCATCAAATGAACTCGCTAACCCCGCCGCAGCGAAAATTTTACGTCATAGATTAAATAACCTTATGATACCTAACAGTAGGGCAGTTCTAAGGTTTATGAAATATTTATATTGAAGAAAGAACAAAACATGCAGTTTTAAACTGCTAAAGCTCAAACAAGGTATTAAGTAAGTTCGATTAATATTTTACTTACTACATATTTTGTTCAGTTTTTTTTTTGTTATTAGACCGATTTCTTTCAAAATCGATATCTGGGGATCCCTGTGCTCATAAAAGAGATAACCACTGCCAAAATTAGAAAAAGTGGCGGCCATTTTCTTTTTTCTCGTTATGGGACCGATTTCTTTCAAAATCGATATCTGGTGATCCCTGTGCTCATAAAAGAGAACCACTGCCAAAATCAAAAAAAGTGGCGGCCATTTTCTTTTTTCTCGTTATGGGACCGATTTCTTTCAAAATCGATATCTGGGGATCCCTGTGCTCATAAAAGAGATAACTACTGCCAAAATCAAAAAAAGTGGCGGCCATTTTCTTTTTTCTCGTTATGGGACCGACTTCTTTCAAAATCGATATCTGGGGATCCCTGTGCTCATAAAAGAGAACCACTGCCAAAATCAAAAAAAGTGGCGGCCATTTTCTTTTTTCTCGTTATGGGACCGATTTCTTTCAAAATCGATATCTGGGGATCCCTGTGCTCATAAAAGAGATAACCACTGCCAAAATCAAAAAAAGTGGCGGCCATTTTCTTTTTTCTCGTTATGGGACCGACTTCTTTCAAAATCGATATCTGAGGATCCCTGTGCTCATAAAAGAGATAACCACTGCCAAAATTAGAAAAAGTGGCGGCCATTTTCTTTTTTCTCGTTATGGGACCGATTTCTTTCAAAATCGATATCTGGTGATCCCTGTGCTCATAAAAGAGATTACCACTGCCAAAATCAAAAAAAGTGGCGGCCATTTTATTTTTTCTCGTTATGGGACCGATTTCTTTCAAAATCGATATCTGGGGATCCCTGTGCTCATAAAAGAGATAACTACTGCCAAAATCAAAAAAAGTGGCGGCCATTTTCTTTTTTCTCGTTATGGGACCGACTTCTTTCAAAATCGATATCTGGGGATCCCTGTGCTCATAAAAGAGATAACCACTGCCAAAATTAGAAAAAGTGGCGTCCATTTTCTTTTTTTTCGTTATGTGACCGATTTCTTTCAAAATCGATATCTGGGGATCCCTGTGCTCATAAAAGAGATTACCACTGCCAAAATCAAAAAAAGTGGCGGCCATTTTCTTTTTTCTCGTTATGGGACCGATTTCTTTCAAAATCGATATCTGGGGATCTCTGTGCTCCTAAAAGAGATAACCACTGCCGAAATTAGAAAATTGGTGGCCATTTTCTTTTTTCTCGTTATGGGACCGATTTCTTTCAAAATCGATATCTGGGGATTCCTGTGTTTATAAAAGAGGTAACCACTGCCAGAATGGGAAAAAGTGACAGCCATTTTCTTTTTTCTCGTTAAGGGACCAATTTCTTTCAAAATCGATATCTGGGGATCCCTGTGCTCATAAAAGAGATAACCACTGCCAAAATTAGAAAAAGTGGCGTCCATTTTCTTTTTTCTCGTTATGGGACCGACTTCTTTCAAAATCGATATCTGGGGATCCCTGTGCTCATAAAAGAGGTAACCACTGCCAAAATTAAAAAAAGTTGCAGTCATTTTCGTTTTTCTCGTTATGGGGCCAATTTATTTCAAAATCGATATCTGGGGATACCTGTGCTCGTAAAAAAGGTAACCACTGCCAAAATTAGAAAAAATGCCGGCCATTTTCTTTTTTCTCGTTAAGGGACCAATTTCTTTCAAAATCGATATCTGGGGTTCCTTAGGTTCATAAATGAGGTAACCATGGCCAAAATTAGAAAAAGTGGTGGCCATTTTCTTTTTTCTCGTTATGGGACCGATTTCTTTCAAAATCGATATCTGGGAATCTCTGTGCTCATAAAAGAGATAAACACTGCCAAAATTAGAAAAAGTGGCAGTAATATTTTTTTTTGCTATAGTTAAACATTAGTCCAATATTAAAAAGGCGTTCTTATCATTATTTACTATTGGATAAAATTCTTTCAAATTCGATATCTCCGCTCCACATTACTGTACTAACCAGAAAGTAGACAAACATTACCGTTGGTGACACCCGTTCACGAGCATGACGATCCAGCCGTTGCTTCGCTCAACCAATGAGGGAACGTAACAAATAAATTCCATAACAAGAATAAAGAAAATGGCCACCACTTTTTCTAGTTTTGACAATGGTTACCTCTATAATGAGCACAGGGATCAATTTTGAAAGAAATTGGTCCCTTAACGAGAAAAAAGAAAATGGCTGTCACTTTTTCCCATTCTGGCAGTGGTTACCTTTTTTATAAACACAGGAATCCCCAGATATCGATTTTGAAAGAAATCGGTCCCATAACGAGAAAAAAGAAAATGGCCACCAATTTTCTAATTTCGGCAGTGGTTATCTCTTTTAGGAGCACAGAGATCCCTAGATATTGATTTTGAAAGAAATCGGTCCCATAACGAGAAAAAAGAAAATGGCCGCCACTTTTTCTAATTTTGGCAGTGGTTATCTCTTTTATGAGCACAGGGATCCCCAGATATCGATTTTGAAAGAAATCGGTCCCATAACGAGAAAAAAGAAAATGGCTGTCACTTTTTCCCATTCTGGCAGTGGTTACCTCTTTTATGAGCACAGGGATCCCCAGATATCGATTTTGAAAGAAATCGGTCCCATAACGAGAAAAAAGAAAATGGCTGCCCCTTTTTCTAATTTTGGCAGTGGTTATCTCTTTTATGAGCACAGGGATCCCCAGATATCGATTTTGAAAGAAATCGGTCCCATAACGAGAAAAAAGAAAATGGCCGCCACTTTTTTTGATTTTGGCAGTGGTAATCTCTTTTATGAGCACTGGGATCCCCAGATATCGATTTTGAAAGAAATCGGTCCCATAACGAGAAAAAAGAAAATGGCCGCCACTTTTTCTAATTTTGGTAGTGGTTATCTCTTTTATGAGCACAGGGACCCCTAGATATTGATTTTGAAAGAAATCGGTCCCATAACGAGAAAAAAGAAAATGGCCGCCACTTTTTTTGATTTTGGCAGTGGTAATCTCTTTTATGAGCACAGGGATCCCCAGATATCGATTTTGAAAGAAATCGGTCACATAACGAAAAAAAAGAAAATGGCCGCCACTTTTTCTAATTTTGGCAGTGGTTATCTCTTTTATGAGCACAGGGATCCCCAGATATCGATTTTGAAAGAAATCGGTCCCATAACGAGAAAAAAGAAAATGGCTGCCACTTTTTCTAATTTTGGCAGTGGTTATCTCTTTTATGAGCACAGGGATCCCCAGATATCGATTTTGAAAGAAATCGGTCCCATAACGAGAAAAAAGAAAATGGCCGCCACTTTTTTTGATTTTGGCAGTGGTAATCTCTTTTATGAGCACAGGGATCCCCAGATATCGATTTTGAAAGAAATCGGTCCCATAACGAGAAAAAAGAAAATGGCCGCCACTTTTTTTGATTTTGGCAGTGGTTCTCCTTTATGAGCACAGGGATCTCCAGATATCGATTTTGAAAGGAATCGGTCCCATAACGAGAAAAAAGAAAATGGCTGCCACTTTTTTCTGATTTTGGCAATGGTTCTCAAGTGCAGGGAATTCGAGAGTCCAGATCGATTTCGAAAGTCTGTCCAAAGATTCACAAGAATTAAAAAAAATAAAGTAGGTAAGGTACAGAATAGGTACAACATATTTTGTATTAGAAGGATCAAACTTACCTTATATTTTGTCTAAGCTTTCGTAATTTAAATCTGGATATTTTGTTCTTTTGTTTATTTTTAGTCCCCATATTTTCACTTTATTATATTCTTAATTAATTAATTTACTATAAGAGTACCTAACTTACATTAATATTTACAGATTTAATAATACATAACAAGATTTACACACTAGAAGATAATAGGTAATAATATTTACACACTAATTTTATTTTGATTATCTATGATAAGTGAATACAAATAAATAATACTCTAATAGTTCGTCTGATCAGCGGGGATCGCAGTGAGCCAGCTAGAGCGATACGTCCTCCCTCGATGATACCTTGCGAGCTACTGAAATGAGGCGCCCGAGCCACTTTGTTATAAAGAAAGTAAACCAGTCATGATTAAAAAAAAAGAAAGCTTTTTAGAGAAAAATTAACGGCAAAATATTATTCTAGAAGCTTTTGCCTATTTTTTGTCATTTTTTTTTTTAGTTTAACTTTGATATTCTACACATACAACCGAAACCCAATTGAACACTACACTGTTTTCGGAATATTATTTCATCGAGTGAAGTTCAAAATATGGACTTTTGAACGGTAAAATAAATTAGAACGTGTATTAATCTACAACATATATTTTTAACCTATCAAAACAATGAATATTTGATTGTTTACTATTGAATCCAAAACAGGCTGTTTGCGGAGATCCTGCCGTTAAATAACTCTTGAATGCAAATACATAATAAATACACGATAATCATAACTTTAATCTTTTTTTATTTTTAAAGTTACGTATTATAAGCCATGCCGAACTTTACTAATATTGACGGGAAGAAAGGGACGGAAAATTTATTCAACGCTTTTTCATTTTCTCTTCGTCTTTTACCGACATAATTCGTAATGTTTTTTATGGTGTAGAACTTCAAAATGAATTGTCTTTAGCAGATTAAGTTAAGAAACATACCAATGCGTTCATATTTCTTACAAAATTTGTTTGTTTGTTTGTGAAAAATGAACGAAGTGAAGAGGAGAAATGAAACCATTGACTCCATTAAAAACCTTATATGTCTTGATTTCCCTCTTGTCCTCACTTATCAAAAGCTATTTATTTCTTATGAGATAGTACAAAAGTAATGAGAGTGCGACCTAGTTTCGTACGTATATGAAACGATTGTGTTAAGCAAGAGTGACAACTTGGAAACTACATACATGGGGGTGACTGAACTTTCTCTATTGCTTTCAGTAATTTCAGTGCCTCAAAGAAAATCGTCGTCTTCTCGACCATGAGGGCTTACGCAGACGACAGACCTTGTACGACCGATACTTTTAGTCCGTCGAACTAGAACAAATCCTTACTAATTTATAATACAATAAGTATTTTATAAAGAAGAGTTTATTCTATCTCGTCGAAAGTGTTTTTGTTTGGTGGTTTGTCCTTCAATCACTCAGCAACAAAGCAACACATGGATGTGATATTTTGCATCGATATTTGAGGACCTTGAAAGTGATTTAATATGATACCTACCTTCTTTTGTACAGTAGAGAGGTTATTATAGACTTTTGACTTGTTATAAGACCAACCTGTGGACGTTCCTACATGACTTAAACAATTTTATATTTTTTTGAGTTTTCTATCCCGTAAATATTTTGGAGGGATTTTTAAAAAACACATGTAAAACCACGTCCAAAAAATTACGGTACGACATTACGGTACGTAGGTAGATATTTAGTGTAAAAAATTCCGTCGTCTGTGCAGGATATAATATGATATCTAATCCACTGGACATTATCGTCTCTTGTAGGGATTTCCACACTGTCTGTTATGTCGCTTATGTTAAACGGCTCCCCGGGACCTAATTTAACCTAATAGCAACTATTTTTTTTTATAAATCAGATCCACTCCGTTTAGTTTTGGGGGTGCAAAGTTGCAAACCACCCTAAAAGTTCTCTTTATTTCAAACAATAAATATCAAGTGAAAACTGTATAGAAATAAAATCATTCCTTCATGAAAACTATAAAAGTATTGCGTGCTCCAATCAAACTATTTCATTCGAGTCCGAGCTGCGGAATCACACTCTGTTACTCGAGAAGTTTCGAAGTTAACTGAAAATAGTTTTATAAAATGGCAAAAAACTTAGATAGTAGGTATGTAATTTTAATCGGACTCTTAGTCTTAATCTGACAAGATTACAAACAGAACATAAAAAAGTTGTATTTTATGTGATAGAGCCTACTTTAGTGACCTATTCGTACCGTTAAATGGGTTCGCTAGGTACGACTTTATATGACCTGAACTAACATTTAGATTCAGTCTCGTAAAACGTGCTCAGCATTTAGTCATATAACTAGGTCTGTTTTGGGAAAAGAGGTCATCAAGTTAGGTATCTATTCCGCCTCTTCCGGGATGAAGTTCGTAGGGAAATTAAAATGTCTGTGCATCCTTAGCATATAGCAGGTAGTGTGTAGTACGGAAAAATATATATCTACAGGCGCTACTGAGTCAGTTGAGCTTGAACTACGGACCGAGTAACATACTAGCGAAGTGTAGGTACATTATTACTCTACCTACATACACGTAGCTAGTACCTACGGGCATTTTTCACTTTTTTTTATTTTTGTATTGTTATATTTTTTAACTATTAGCAATTTCGTGTACACCCTTCGCTGTGTTTTGATTAAAATTTTTTCTCTAACCATGGGTTGACCGAAAGAGATCTACTATCTACTCTGTGTCGTTTACTTGTGTATATATAAGTTATGTAAGTTTTTATCCTTTGGTTACTTACAATAAAGATTTTTTTTTTATTTTTTTTCTCATACACTTCAACAGACCTACGGCTACCTACGATTATGATGAGGACTAAAGTATGCCTAAATATACCACCTTCAGCGTAGAGCATCCCGACTGTTGACTTAAGAACTCCCATCGAACAGTGACCTGTCAAATCTTATAAGAACAGAAGAAATATAAACCCAACTAACTTACCCTTGTCCAATCGTAAAACATTGAGTGCTATTTGTTATAAAGCAATATCCCTCTTACGGTATTTCTCCAGAGACGATCTCACAGAAATTGTGTCTATTACATCTCGTTAACAGTCCGATGCTTCATCTATAAATACTCAAAGTTCATCTATTAATATCTTTTGAAAAATGCTTTTTATTAACAGACTTCAAAAAATGGAAGTTCATTCGACACGTATGTATTATTGGAACTGCAAAATATTCACATATTATAGATACCTTATCAGTTGGGGCTATACAGAATTTTATACGTGTTGTTTTTTCTCCGAAACTATTAATCGGATTGTAATAAATTTTTTTTTTTGCTTACATTTACTTCAACTTAGGGACCAGTAAAGATTTCATTAAAATCGATTCAGTAGTTTTCAACATATAGGCACACTTTTATCTTTTCAGTAACTTCTTCTTTATTTCGGTATAGTTTCCCCGCAGACCCACTGGTGGGAGAAGCAGGTGAGTTCACGGGGCATCGGCCTAGCTCGTTGTAGGTATACGGTCATATAACCTTTAGTTATTCACTACGCTATAAAAACTATAACTTTTGCCCGCAACGTCAATCGCGTCGGAATACGTTTTATTAATGTCTGGTGGGAGGCTTTGGATGTAGCTAATTAACACCCTACCACGAAGACGTACGTTAAACGTTTAGAAACCGATTAGGAGTATGGGATGAATCTACACTGCCATACCCCTTCCAAGTTAGCCCGCTACCATCTCAGACCGCATCGTCACTAACCATCAGGTGAGATCGCAGTCAAGGACTATCTTATCATCCTCGAATTAAAAAAAATTGTAATGGCAATTCAATCATAAATAAAATATAAACTACCCGCGTAAACGTCGGAATATAATCTGAAAATATCTTTGGCTATATTCTACAGTCGCATAAGTAGGTAACTACCTATCAACTGTTATTCCTTCCGAGACAGGGCCATAGAATCCGACTCTATTCAACCTCCTAACAATGTGTCGCTTCAATGAACGTGCTCTTGTGAATATTATTAACAGATTGTCCTCAATACTTTGCATAATGATATTTTTATAGGTAGATATTGGTATTTGAATTGATAGGTTATACTTTAAGGTAAACTTTCGACTTCAACGAATGAATTCTCTGAGATAAATTAAGTATCTTAGTTCCTACTTCCAACTAATTTACTTTCCTTACTCTGTGTTAATATTATAAGTGCAAAAGTTTGTGAGGATAGATGGATTGATGGATGATCCTTCACGCCACAACAAATGAAACGATCTGGCAGAAATTAGGAAAGGAGCTAGTTCATACCCATTAACACATAAGCTACATTTTATCCCGGAAAATTAAAGAGTTTCCGCGGGAATAAAAAAACCTTAATCAACGCGGACGAAGTGACGACTATCAACAGTTAGTCTTATCTAAATATATATAAAAGGAAAAGGTGACTGACTGACTGACTGATCTATCAACGCACAGCTCAAACCACTGCTGGTCCGATCGGGCTTAAAGACACAGATATCTAACTATGACGTAGGCATCCGCTAAGGAAGGATTTTTGAAAATTAATCCCTTAAAAGGGTAAAATGGAGGTTTGAAAAATAGAACTTAACATGAGTGAATCCGCGAATAAATGCTAGTTGGAAATAAGTAACTTAAATAAGCAAACGTTTGCTATGAATCGTGATATAACAAAAATACTTTCTTACCTAAACCAAGAATGACATTTAAAAAAAATGGAACTCGTCTACTTCCCTTTCAAAGTAAGATACGGGTGGCGGTGCCCTCTTAATGTGCGCTGATAACTTGTTCAACCACTGTTAAAGGTAATACTGCGCAGAAAGTAATAGAAGTGACATTAATTCCTTGGGCTTATTCAGTAAATAGGTCGGGGAAACTTTACAAAGGAATGGAGCAGCTATATAATAAAGTAAACGTCCAAGTTGGCGAAAGTAGGTGTCCTATTTGCAAAGAAGTTGTGCAAACAGGAGGAACTGTCACCTCGACTAAATGGTTTATGGGGGTAGATATAATTTAGTTGTAATTCTTTCGTAAAAAATAAACCCTCTTCAGAATTATAGAGGTCAGAAGATTTCAGGTATGGGAAATCAAAACAACTGACATAACCACTAAAAACTAAATTAAAAAATAATACATAATAGTCACATAAGTAAATATATCCTGTTTTTTGTATGTTGTAGGTTCTTAATTTTGGATTACCCTATGAATTCAAAGCATTTAAATGAATTATTTTATTATTAAGTACATAATGTATCTACATTCTACATAAACAGCTAAGGTCGCATAGATTAATTTGAGACAAAAAAGTTATGAATAACTTATGTCCTGGGCCCCAAGTCTGCTATTTTACATGTCATTGTCATTGATCCGCAATACAATTACAATACAATTATCATTGGTCCAAAATTTCGTAGTCTACTAAATTCACAATGGTCGTTTGATTTCTTATAATTGGGTTGTAATTCAATCATACCTCGGTATTGCTATTAGCTTAAAAAGCGTTTGCCGAAATGAGTTTCAAAAAAAACTACATATTAAAAACGTTTATTTAAGCTAGATTCAAAGCTAAATGTGTCAGTGGCAAACTATCGGAAAACAATTGTGACGCCATTGAATTAGTAGACTACCAAAATTGCTAAAAGTAGCAATTGGGATGTCATTGATAGGCAATGTAACTACAATTGCAATAGCAGACTTGGGCCCCTGGACACCATTTACTTTCCGACTTTCCGTCTTGGTTTTACAAAGAATAAGATTAGAGCTGTCGAAGTCTTTACTGTGGGCTTAAGTAAAGCTCCGTTAGACAAAGAGCTTAAGTACTATCTCAACAAACATCCTTTATCAACATCGCTTTGTCCGCTCTTTACGCCATCCCATCCGACCATCCGGTATATATCACTTATTCATTAGTCAAAGAAATCTACTAATGGAATTCGTTGTTATGAGACTTGGGACGGCCATTTGTTTCCGTCCCCTCGCATAGGCTTCCCCGGAAGAGAAGTCACGAGTTGACACTCGCTACTTCTCTTCCGGGGAAGCCTTTTTTCTGTGATGAAATGGTATGAAAGCATGCATGATTTTTGCTCCAGGATACAAACTATCTCTTTGCCCAGTCTCGATCAAATGAATAGGAAGCAAACAATTAGGTAAACTTATTTTTTATATTAATAGAAGATAGGTACGCAGTTTGCCAAAATATTCTAGATGCGGATCATGGACTTATTATAAAATTTTCTTTTTTAGATAATATTTTATTATAGGGCACTATATTTGATTTGACAAGTGACATCCTTATCTATTCGTCTATCGCTTGTCTATCGTAATCGACTACGATACCTAGATGAACAGAATTTTTTCAAACTAAATTAAAGAAGAATAATAATTACTTTCAATTAATTAGTGCCGAGCTCGTGGTTATTTCCAAACGTTACACGCTGCTCCACCATTTTCAGTGTCGAGGTTTGCAAAAATTAAAAGAGAAACGTTAAGGTTTGCTCGAGAACGCGCAGAAATTAATTTGTGTGCGGTAGTATAGGTATAGTTTTTGTTATATATAAGCCTTTTCAAAGGGGAACGTAAATAAAATAATTAACAACTCCACACTAAATGTCAGATTTACTCACAGTTAACGTTATCCATCTTCTAATACAAGAATAAGTACTGTTTAATTCAATGTTAGAAAATATTTATTTACTGCTGAGTACAAAACATACAGACGGGGATATTGACTTTGTTTTATACTATTTTATTTTTAATTTTTTATTGAAGTGTTAACCTACACTTAAAGGAAATAACCTAATAGGTTTATAATACATATCAAAAATTCCGAGGCCGGCGGGATTCGAACCCACATCTCTCTGGGAATCGCGCCCGAGTGTTTAACGGTTAACACACTCGGGCGCGATTCCCAGAGAGATGTGGGTTCGAATCCCGCCGGCCTCGGAATTTTTGATATGTATTATAAACCTATTAGGCTATTTCATTTTATAAGAATAGAATAATATATACGCATGACAAACTCATTGAGACAATTACACGAGGCCAAGTCAATGTGACTTATGAAATAATTTTCTAGTGAGTTGTTACGCAAACAAAAATAATATAGCTACTTAGGCCATAAGAAGTAGTTGCTATAGTAGCTAGCAAACTGAATTTTTAATAGAAAGTCTATAATGTTACCTATTGTGTAAATGGAAACAATTTAGCGTAGCATAAAGCTGTGATGTTGACACAGCGCTGGAATTAACTATGCTACTCGAATCTAAAGTAACTACCTACACCTAGTTATGCAAACTAATGTACCTACCTACAATGTACAATGTATATTAAGACAGATGTAAATTAGAATAATTGTTCTGTATTTTCTTTTGTATTTATTTGTGTGGTCTAAAATTAAAAGGCCTCGGGATTAATTCCCAGCGAGTACAATTTCGAAATTTTTAATTTTGGAAATGTCTCTGCTATGGTGGAATGGATAACTATGGAATTTTTAACTAATCGATGCGTGACGCGTTGCGGTGACGCAGAAAATCGTGTGTAATACCACGGATTATGCCACATTATACGGAGTTACTTAGTTCTCATCTAAGAACAGGATAACTAAGAAGTAAATAACACACATTTTTAATGAAGGGGTTTATTGTTATCAACGCCCGTATGATGAAAGAGAAAAGTTTGTTTGTTTGCAGTATTCGCTCATAAAAGCCGCTAATCGGATTGAAATGGAACTTTCGCTAAAAGGTTTGTTAACAGTGGCAATTCGAATCATATTTGCGAGAAGACTAATTTCGAGACCCGAGTTCAAAAGAAAAACACTACAGCCTCTTCTTGAACAGAATCTACTTTCCGAACCGGTGGTAGGGTCTTGAGAAATTGGTGGTACATCACAAGTGTCATAAGAGCCTAAGAGCCACAACATTATATACTTATTTTTTTAGAGAGACCTTAAGGCTAAAATCACATTTGTGCACATCGATTGGGATTTTTGCGTATGATTGCAGTCTCACTTCGCGCGTCGAAAGGATCCTTACAGAGAGTTACACTTTTAAGGAACTTAGAATACAACGCTTTAACGTTCTTAGCAAATATAGTGTTAAGGCTTAGACAAGTGTGAAACACGCCCACCCCTTATCGGACTTCAGTAGCCACAATATAACAACGAACTCTACCTAACAAGAATTAAGCGAATCTAATTCTAGTGATAGTTTTATAAGTACGAATTTTGCATGAATTTATTTATATCGCAATGAATGTGGCAGAGTGTCCAAATACCACCGGTCAGCGTGTGACCCCGTAAAGTAAGTGACTTTAAAGAACTGAGAACTAGAGATTGGACTGTATTTTAAAATAGAATTTAGAGGCGTTGTTACAACTAGATAGTCGGTAAAATATGAATATATGTTGGTGAGGTTTCTATGTAGATAGTATTTTTTTTTTAAAAAGAATATAGGTAATCCGCGCTGAAATTAACTATTAGGTATTCCCCTAATTAGAAATTGATCAAAGGAAAATTAATTAAAGGAAATTGACATAAAGCATCACCTACATTAGCTTAGGTAACTCATAAAAGTTAGGGAATCTGGATGTAAATGGGCAGTAGTCTATATATCGTTCACCTAAGCTATATAGCTACTATGTCTTAGTTTTAACGGCACATAGCTGCGTAAAGTAAAAACAAGTAAGCGATCGTTGCTCCTTCGAAAAACAGGTATTCTATAAAACAATATTCCACCTAAAAAGACAAGAAACAACAATTTTTCGTAAATATGTGCAAAAAGGGCGGAAAATTGTTCACACATAAAAGACCTATTTAAGAAAATAGCGGAGATAACGTTACATGAGCATAAAATATGGATAGTTTGGCCAAAACAAGAAGATATTATAGATATGGAAGGGGAAGAGAGAACGATAATATATTTTTCTATTCACGTCGGGGTGTTTTCTAGGTCATAGTACCTACTTAATTTCAATATACTTAGTAAGTATACCTACTATTATAGACGTGAGATATGTATACCTTGTATTTAGTTATTTCCAAAAGATCAATATAGCCGTCAAGAAGGGCTTTTACAGTGACACTCAATTAAAAAATGACTACAGAATATTAACGGAGTTTATAAAACGGAACTTTTCACTCGACGCTTCCGTACTTCAGTGCATTTTCAGCTTTCATAATAGAAACGTTTAAGAGCGCTCTTAGAAGTTAACATTAGACTCTGGAGAGCTTTAAAATAATAATAATAATTTTGAGCAAAGATTTAAACATAATGACCTACATAATTTTAAATAATATTTTACTGTCGCACATAAAACTAACTTAACTATTCGGTAGTTTTCCGAATAAATTTAAAAATTGTACATACTTACCAAAATTTTATTCGGAGAATTTTTCCCAAGTGTACCTAAAAAACTTTTGTAAAAATATATATTATGAACCTAATTCAACATTTTTATTGAAGCATAACGTCAAAGAATCTTCACGAAATGAGAGCTTAGGGAGATTCTTTGAAGCTAGAAATCTGAAAGTCGATGTAAGGGTACACCCAAATTTTACCCTTTCTACCTAGGCAACCCATTCTATTTGGCACGCAAATATCACATCGCTCGGGATTGCTTCATCAATATTCCGGTCCCATTGCAGGAACTAATAGCCTATGATATGCGTGGTATAATGATCAAAATGCAACACATAGCCATTTCCGATAACCCAGTCCAATAGTGACAAATATACGACACTAGCACCCTTTACGTCGTTTGCGTTGAGTTTGTGTACCTACTTTTCAATATCTTCCTATCCGTGAGACTAACTTCTAGAGTTGAAGTTATAACTTTTCCTGTTCAAAAAATAAAAGCCTTTACTTTAATTCCCCCTTTACCGTTAAGCGGATAAACTTAATAAATTGCCGAAATACCTACACGTTGTCAACTATATTTTATGTTTAAGCAACGAAAAAAGTTTTGTGGTTTATTTCGACCACAATAAAATATAATTATATAAGTTAACTTCTACAGTTCACAACCTCTTTAATACCCTTACTGAATTACCCTGAATTTTGGAAAATCCTGCCTAATTTTTCGTCTACGATTTATGGAGGAACCTTGTACCAAATATGAATCAGTTTTTTACGTACTTATTATGGACCTGGAGATTTCCCCAAAAAACTGGACAACCTAAACATGATACTTCGTTTGATTAAAAATACGACTACAGTTTCTCCAACTATGTAGGAAAATTATTATATAAAAAAACTATAATAGATAAAACAACACAGTGAATCGCCATTATACCTAACCAGAACAAAATTAGATAACAACTGTCATAGAACAGAAAATTATATAAAATCCATAATCACCCAACACCCCCACGCCACTCAACTGGAGTTAGAATATCCCGTTCTCACTCACAATAAGATACATTGTGTAGTCTCTTTCTAGACTTAGGTGTTTAATACGAATGAATACGAATAGGAGAGAATAGTCTTCAATAAAACAAAGAAAGAGAAATGTTTGTATTCCGCATTTACAGTCCTTGATACAGAAACCATGCATGTTTTAATTCAAATGGCTTTTACACCTTCAAACGTTTAATAAAATGTTTTGTGCATAATTCCATTATCACATCAACCAGATTTAATAGCAACGGTGGCTAGTTACCACCCTACATATAGGCTAATTAATGTACACTGCCATACCCCTTCCAAGTTAGCCCGCTACCATCTTAGACTGCGTCATCACTTCACTTACCAACAGGTGAAGTCAAGTCAAGGTCTATATTGTCACGAATAAAAAAAGATACCTTGTCTACTATTAAAAACGACGACGATTGCGATATTATTGCGACGAATCAGTCACTGAATTTGCAGTAGATACTGAACAAGGAGAATTGAGAACATAATATCGATTGGTACCAGCGCGTGGGGTTCGAACCTGTGACCTTTTAGTTTTCAGTCCGCACCTTTGACCGTTGGGCTATTGAGGCTTGAATTTGCCATTAGGTAGACATTAAGTTCGTAGGTTATTCCAGCACGATATTGCCTTCGTTCTACCTCTTGTACGAATTTCAGTGGTCAATTTACAAAGTGGATATTATAATAATATCTAATAGATATTATAGGATTAAACTAAATATGGTCCGCTGCTATTGGAAGAACCGAGTCAGTTCTAGGTTCTAGGATTTTGAAACAGAATAACGATTTTCTGCGGTCCAACGCTAAAATTATATTTTACATACGAGTATTGTACAATACAAGGCCGCTGAGGAAAACCAGGCCGCCCAGGCATGATTTAGCATTTTTGATGCCTCATAAAGGATAACTAACCGATGCATGCAAAGAAATGGTACTAAGTCACGCGATGAAATTATTTAAATTCATTTACGTGCGTAGTAAGGAAATAAAATGGAGCTTGAGAATCCAAGTTTTAAACCGAATAATATTCTTTCAAATTAAACAGTTAGGAAACAAGATAAGGGAACGTAGCTGAATATGTGCTTGCACTACCTGTATTAGTATATGGTAACATTTTATTTCCGTTAAGTTTAACCGAAGAATAAATTTCGTTAAGTATACTTAACAGATTTTGTATTGAAAATCTGTCATTTGTCGGTGGAGTTTTTATAATAGCAGATTTTTCAAAATAAAAATGTCGATTCACCGCGTACCAACTGACAGGTTTAATTTGCCATACTCAAGCAATGCAGAATAATCATAATACCTACCAACTAACTGCCGAATACTTCAAATTCTACAAGCCCTCGAGTAGAAAATATTTGCTCTCACTCGTGAAATTCAGAATAAAAAACACGATTTTGAACTAAATACAGACGTGAAATATTTATTACTTTGCCAATTTCATAATAGCAGAATTTCTTGAAGTAGGTTAGTATATAGAATCACATCAACCAAAAGAGGTTGCCAATTTAGGAATTTTCTTCGCAGAGAATATTCAAAGGATGCCTCAGTAACACAAAGCCGCGCTAAAAATCGTAGCGAGGTTGATTGAAACCTTCACATGTACTTATGCAAATTTTATGAGGTTGAAGACCCAACTCATCGTGACTGACTCACAGAAGCGGGTCGGGGTAATTGCGAGTCAATTTACGCAACACAACACCTACAAAGAGATAAATCGTGACAATCGCTGCGTTGCAGTGGTTCAGAATATTGCCGGCATCGTCAGACCTTAAGTTTCTTCTCCTCTATGGTAAAACTGTCTTTTGCCAACGGCTCGATTCAAGTCCGATTTTTCAAACCCCTATTTTACCCAATTAAGGATTAAATTTTCAAGAATCCTTTCCAAATATCAGCGTTTAGGTAGTGGTTTGAGCTATGCGTTGACAGATTAGTCAGTCACCTTTTCTTTTTAAGTAGGTATACTATATTTGTATGTAAAATGTTAAATGTTAAATGCAGTGTTAACCACTTTTTTCCTTCGCTGTTAACAACATAATATCTAAATGGTAAAAAAAATAGAAAGTAAAAGTTTTTTGCCGATTCCTCTCAACAGAATCAGCTTACCCAATTTTTCCGGTGGTAGAATCTTGAGTCTTGACACATCATTAAAGTCATAAGTTGGCCTTTGGTTGGCATGCTTGAAACTAAAGATTTGCATATAATGAATCTGTGCATGAAACAAATAATTTTAAATTTGAACATAAATAATAAATATATTATTTACTCGTATATCAGCACTCTGCCAAAAAGTCCACACAAAGCTATTGTGAATTTTGATGTAGGTCTCTAATCCCGTCATTGTCCCTTTGTGCCAATATTTTCCATATTTATAGCACATATTTGTCACTGAAAATCCTACCATTAAAAACTAAGTGAGATAGAGAAACTTTTGGGTTTCCCATTTAAGCGAAATCATACGTAATTAAAAAAGTAAGTACCTACATATATAAATTATATTTTATTTAAGCTTAGTCTGAGCCGGGTTTAGGTTTGGTTAGCAGTTTATGACTTAGTTACGTAAGCATCGCATACCAATCCTAATTTCAAAATATGTCTTTAACATCAGGACTTGTTGAAAGGTGCGGACTGATAACTGAAAGGTCGCACGTTCGAACCCCACCCGCTGCACTACCCACTCCTAGCACAAGATTTCCACTTATTTGGAGGGGACAGGAGTATATTAGCTATGTTCAGCTTGGCTGATATTCTTTAAAAAAAAAGATTAAAGTTAACGTGGGCATATTTTTCAATCCTTAGAAAACCTAATTGAGTGAATCATCCGATCGATTGCAGAAGACCTGCATCAATCATTGCTAGACTCAATTGAGGTGACCGGCTAAAATGGAGATGCCGCTGCGACAATGCATTTTAACGAATAGCGAATGAGGATCTGCCATTTAGAGATGATTGTGATCGATACACTGTAGCCATCGTTTTAGGCAATCCCTCTGGCTAACTTATGTGTTGTACAAAAACTCAACCGTCTTTATTTCTCAGTTAATAATAATTATTAATTGACCATTAGAGACCGCGGACAAACAAGCGTAGTGTGGGGCGCCCTCCAGCAAGGTGGACCGACGACATAAAGAGAGTGGCGGGAAGTAGCTGGATGAGAAGAGCTGAGGACCGGGTGTAGTGGCGCTGCTTGGAAATGGCCTATGTTCAGCAGTGGACGTCCGCAGGCTGAAATGATGATGGTGATGATGAATTGGCCATTAAAAATCTAAATCTATACTTTATTATTCACCTTACAATTCTTGAATCTAGATTAGTGTATTAGTAAGGTAGATGAAACCTAAGCTCTTCCCCGTGGCCTTGTCTGGGCTCGGCAAGCTGGCCTAACTGGCCACGCCCTCGTAATGCGACGCTGATTATGAAACACGTCGTGTCTGTCGCTCACGTCACTCATGTAAATAAATAAAGTCTGATTTTTCCCCATTACGGAAAGGCAGTGTATATACATTCGTGTCTTTATTTTATTTGCTCTTCCGTTAATCGGTTCCCTACTCATACGGTTTAGACTTTAGATAAATAAGGTTATTGACATCACCGATACTGGCTTTGTCTTCTTTAAGGTATTACCGGCCGAGTGTCATAAGATTTTTATTTTTCTCTTTTTAAATCGAATTGCTGGGCATACGTCTCTTGCATAGAGTTCCACATGCCTCGGTGTTGCTCTGCTTTTATCCAGTGGCTCCAAAAGACTTGTCTGATATCGTTGTTCCACCTAGTGTGGGGTCTGTCAACACCATGCTTTCTGGAATCCGGTGCAAGCTCCCGCTTCAGCACTATGGGACCTTAAAGACTTTGCCCTTGCCACCCTTTGCCACTTCAAATTCGCTCCTCGATACACATAAGTACATGTACATGTATGATAAGTACCCACATGTAACTCTCGTTTTCCTATCGTTCTAAACTTACATCGTTAATCCCAAAAATATACTACTGAATATTCATTCTAAGTTGCTCGCTTGCAAACTTGTTCTAAGCAAATTTTTCGCTGAATGAGCGAATTTGGCCTAGAGCCTAACAATATACTAATAAATTTATACATAGGCATGAATTTGAATAGGTACGAAATATTTGCATGATAAGGTATTCCGATTCGCAAACCGCACCTGGGTTGTATAGTTAGATGTAATAAAGTTTTATGAGTTACCTCTCACAAGCGCGGCGGTTGTGCTGGAGCATACTATTTAACTTACTCTAGAATATTCATTCCATGGAAGAATGGATTCGTCATTTTAATTAGACGTAGCTTGTTCATTTCTGTGCGAGTTGGTATTTCTACGAAATATGGTTAGATGTGCTGTACCTACCTACCTGTTATTTGGCTTTATATAGTATCATAGGTATATACATGATACTAGTGGTCGACTTCATTAGCGTAGAATTTCTGATTTCCTAAAAATGATAAATTTTTTCCCCGCTGCAAGTTCCAAAGCCAAGACAAGCAAAGATTTGAATTTTTCAAAATTTCGTTCCCTATTTTTATCACCCTCAAAAGGTAATTTTCTAAAACGGCTTAGACAGATTTGTATGATTTAAAATTAATAACGTAAATACCGATTTTCATATAACCTTCCAACCCCCATTTCACCATCTTGGGGATGGTTTTCCTCAAAACTGTTTCTTAACTGATAGTTACGTCCTAGATAGAACCTACCTTCCTTTTAGGTTAAAATAACAGTTATTAAAATTTTCCTATAAAAACTTCCATCCCGTATTTACGACGAACGTAGCTCGGCTACATTCGTCGTAAATATGGTGGTCTGCTACGAGCCTTCTCTGGGGCATAGATAATATAGATTAGATATATACACAACGTGTACAGGCACTAACAATTTAATTACTCAAGCGAGCCCGTTAGCTGGCGCTCGTTTAATAAATAAAATTATCTTAAAATAATAAACGTAAATGGGTCTCATTTTCCCGACAGAACGTGTCTACTCTTGTTTCTCGTTAGGCCCTTTTATTATGCCAATTTGGTTGGTATTTGTGAAAGGGACACTTTATTCGATGTAAATAGGTATGTGCAAACATATTAATTTTTATGAAAGCACACTTTGTTATATGCCGCTGGAAATGGCGACCTCGCACTCGAAAGTACAGTGTCGGCAGATTCACCATTATATGGGCAGACAACATGAAAAGACTCAAATTGGCATAGTTATATAGGTAGTTGATTTTGTATAAATTATAATATTTTGTGTGTACCGATGGGACTGATATAAAGGTCACCTTTAAAAGTCCCGCTAGATCAAGCGGCGAATGTTCGAGGCGTGTGGAAGCCCTTATAGGAGATCTATGTTCACTTGTTCAGCGGTAGATGCCTATCGATCGACGAAGAAGTATATTATATAATATAAAAAATCCCTATTATAAAAAAAATTATAAATTTTCTATACCTACTTTTAAAACGCTCCCTCTGGCTATATATACGCACAGACGCACTAGCATTTTTCAAATATTTTTGAAATGCTGTCTCTAATAAGTACGCTAGAAAACGTTATTATTGCAAGCATATCGATGATAATTCTGTTCCTCTATTTCTCGCCGATGCAAAGTCAACAACGGAGTACCCTCGGGCGTCCGTGCTATTCTCAGCGAATCTGTCATTGACCCACTTGTGAGGGGGCTGCGGATTACTGTAGCCTTTATTTCAGTTCTAATTAAATCTAAAATAGTATAAAATCTCATAAACTACTAATTCCTACTAATACCGGTCCTGGCGCACTCCACAGTAAACTGCGGAGCTACAAGTACACGGTGTACCTAATCGAAGGGCCTAAATTCAGAGTGCGAAGTGCATTCCATCTCAATACAGTCAACTGCAATAGAACTCTTCTTCTTCTTCCTCTTAGCGTTTACCCGGCTTACGCGAGGGTCTCCAATACATTACATACATTCATAAATACAACACAATAACCAAGTGCTACGAACGTCTACTATACGTAATTTTACACGGCATGTAATTAAACGAGCTTCTATTTAATACCATTATTGGCTTCTAAATTACTAAGTCAGCTTCAACTAGTGAGCCTCTAAAAAATATAATTTTAGCATCTATATTTATAACTTAGCTTCAAACCGTGAACTCCTAAAATGCTTAAATATTAGCATCAAATAATACACCAAATCTTCAACCACATTTTTAATTTTTTTTTTTTGTGAGAAAAATGAAATAAAAAAATGTTTCTAACTAAATAAAAAAACGTTTTTTTTTTTTGATAAAATGAAATTAAAAAAATGATTGTTTTTAAATTTAACTCAAGATAAATACCTACACATAACATTATAACATTTTTGAAAAAAAAATCAACCCAACAGAACCTAAGTGCCCGGCCTTCGGCCGGGCACCTGAATATTCATGTATAACCCTAACCTAACCTAACTTTAGTTTAAAGAAAAAATTATACAAAAATAATTGCAATATTAACACACTAACAACAGAACAAAAAAAAAAAAAACAAATGCATGTTTTGAATGGCGCTCTCTGATTGGTGCAAATAGCCATAACCAACGAGATCGTGCAAATTGCCAGTCGCATCCGTCTCACTCGCACCAACGAGATCGTGCAAATGGCCAGTCGTATCCATCTCACTCGCACCAAATCGTGCAGTGGCAGTGGACAATAATAAAAATAGTGGCTCTTTATTTGATGCTTTCTTTGGAATATTTTGTGGCCATTGTGAAGAAGCCGAGTTAGTATATTAGAAGCTTCATCATTTTCCCGTTGCTGAGTTATTAAATTAGAAGCTAGGTTTTGATGCCAAAAAATAAATTTTGTTGGTCGACTTATTATATCCCATTTTACACGAGACGAGTTTGGAGGTAGGTACCTACTCGTAGATAATAATATAGCTAGTCAAATGTGAAGAGTTCCGTACCAAAAAAACGCTGAGAAAGCATTTTTCTAGCAAAGAAGCCCCCTTTTTTTATTAATTTTTATTATTTGTTATTATAGCGGCAACAGAATTACACATTCTGCGAAAATTTCAACTGCCTGCCTATTACAGATCAAGAGTACAGCCCGCTGACAGATCGCCAGCGGAGGCTTATTAATAGGGTCCCGTTGGTCACCCTTCGGGTACGGAACCCTAATATTATGACTGCAATTTAAAAAAAAAAACTAGTTTGATAAATGATTCTATTTAGGTCGGGTGGTCTAAATTGTTTCTCAAATATTAGGTATCTTTCCTTTTAAATACATAGATTGTTATTAATTTATTAAAACCATTGACTGCAAAATGTACCGTCGTAAAGAATACAAAATTTTCTTTAACTAAAATCCTTCCAGTAACCAGTAGGTAGATAAGTTATTCGTTAAAAAGCTTTAAAATTTATTCTCTAAATTTTCATCTTTCAAAACATACACGAACATTTCCGGAAACAATTGTGTAGCATTTCAACGATAGTAAACGACATCGACTTTTCGCGTGACTCCATCCAGTGGAAGTTTGTAAACAGTCTTTGGATATTATGAAGGAAAATTGTTCAAACTTTATAACTAACTCTATTTATTCAAAAGTATGATTTAAATACTAAGTAAGTAACTAGTTGGGTAATTTTGTGATTTTTCGTGTGATTTTATTTTCGTCGACAATTAAGAAATACCTACCTGAATATATACCTACGCAATTATTTTCCTAAAATATACTTATCCTTGATATTATCCTTATGTATATCATATACGAAGTAATGTTATATAATAGTAATATTATCCTTGTGTATATTATATACGAAGGATAATGATAGCATTGTGGTTACAACTGTGGTCTCCTATTCGGGGGTCGCAGGTTCGATCCCGGGCACGCACTCTGACTTTTCGGAGTTATGCTTGTCGCTTCACGTCTAACTGTCTCTAAAGCTGAGATCTATAGAGCGCGTTCTGACTCAGTTTAGAATCAAGAAAGATGTTAAAAGGAGACACAAATATGATCTGACATAAATCTTATTATTTATAAAAAGTTTTCAACCCATCAATTAAAATGTTTTCGTCATAAGTTTTGAAAATAATTAATTATTATTCACCAAATGAATTAAATCAATACTTCATTCATCACAAGCCCTTTAACGTGCAGCTTAATAAAGTCGCTTTTTACCCTCGTTAATTGGGCGTCAGTTTTGCGCTCTCTTTAATGAAATTGCTGCAAACTGTCGATTTCAACTCCCAACAATAACGTAACTAACAATCCAATTAACGAAAAATTCCTCGAATTTCTATAATTGTTACTTTTTTTTTCAGGTGGAGGTAGCCTGGTACTGCACGTGATTATTTATTAATTGTATTCTAATTTTCTTTATATTATATATATAAAAGAATATTAGCCAAGCCGAACTTGACTTAAGGCCGCTGCATACGTAACGTGCACGGGACGGGACGGGACGTGGACGGGACGGGGCCGAACGTGGTTAGTAAACAACGACGGGGATTTTTAATGCATACGCAACGTGGCAATAACTCAGAACTAACGTGCTAGTGATGTGAACAAGGAAAGATGGATTTTTCATTTGAAGAATTGGCTTTAATTGCGCCGACGATATTTTTCCCGTTCCGCGCGTGGCACGTTCCCGTCCCGTCCGTGCTCCGTGACGTATGCACAGTCGTTTACATTTTCTATGAAACGATATTTCCAAAACTCCACGTCCCTTCCCGTCCACGTCCCGTCCCGTCCCGTGCACGTTATGTATGCAGCGGCCTTTATATTCTCCTTTCCTCTCCAAATACTGACACTCCAAAAATTTAGACTACTTGTGGTCCTCTTTATAGGTGAAGTAGTTTAATTCTAAAAGAACAGTTTCAAATCAATAAAAGCCTGATAATTTTGAAACGGAATCGTAAATGTAATTTCGAATTTTCAGAAAAGATGCAACTTTTTTCAATTTGTTCAGGAGAATTCAATTTGTACAAAGTCGAACAAAGTTCTTCGTACAATCGTACCTAAATTTTTTTACATTTTTGAAGGCATGAGGCACTTATTGAAAAGTATCTAACAGGTTTATATCTAAGAGAAATTAACAAACGCTACTATTGAAATTCAATTTTGGGAAAACCTTAGTAAATAATATAAATATGGGTCACTCACTCATCGAACCGTGAATTTCAATTCATTTTGAAAAATTATACCTTCATGTAGGCTGTATTCAAGAACGTCATCTTATTAATCTGTGATGTTTTCTACTCGTAAACAACACGAATCAAAAAAGTAAATAAAATGTTCTTTCAATTTGATAAACAAACACAATTTGCTGCGAAGGAAATTTAGGAAATGGACAAAAATTTAATAGCGAGAGAATATTTGGCTCAAGGGCCACTTCTAAGCACTGAATTTTCTAAATAAAAAATAACCCTGTAGTGTAATAGGGTAAAAACTCACATACTTATTTAATAAACTCTAATGAATATATTATAAAAAGTGAAACTGAATAACCAGTCAAATGCGAGTCGCATACGAAGGGTTCCGTACCAAAAAACGCCGAAAAAAACATGTTTCTAGTAAGGGAGCCCCCCTTTAATTTATTTTTATTATCTGTTGTTATAGCGGCAACACAAATAATACACATTCTCTCAAAGCTGTCTACCTATTACGTATCATGAGATACAGCCCGCTGACAGACAGACGAACGGACGGACGGACGGACGGACGGACAGACAGAGGCTTAGTAAAAGGGTCCCATTGTTTACCCTTCGGGCACGGCGGAACCCTTACAAGTAACGAAGGAAGTGTACTGTCTGAAGGAATATGCTATTTAGGTAAAGTTTAATAAACGTTCAAATGAGTACAAAATACAACCTGTCGTGTTGAGGAATAAGTACTAATATTCTAAAAGTAACTTAAAAACACTCTGAAGACGCATAAGAAGAGTGATCTTGACTGTTAATTTTTTCTTTGTTATAGAAAAATACGAACACAAATATATACATAATTTGTGCAAATCATTTCACATCGGCAAACTATTCAAATTTAAATTAGTTTCTAAGTTTCAGATACAGCTTTACTCTAATTTTCCCTTGAGATGCCCCGATTTCTACCAAATCCCTTGTGAAATTAGGTATTTGGATTGATGTGATGATCTAAAGTTGGGTTAAAATTTAAATAAACTGTCCGGCCCGATTCCTTCTATATCCAATCCAATCTATATATCTAATCCAAAATTAGAAAATTTATTAATCCAAAGTTTTGGCATCTGGCATTCTGTTTTACCAATTGGTAAAAACATTATTTAAATACATAAGTTGTTGAAACCGGTCGTAAGTCTTCATAGCAAACAAATGAATGTATCACTTCACTTCAGTATACATGCAGATATGTATTGGTTATGCTAGCATATAACTACCAATGTCATATAAACATGCCAACACAATATTTAGTTTCCTATACCATTAGTATTCAGGCTGTAAATCTATAAATGGGACGATTGCTTTCAAATGTATTCCACATCCTTAATATGTATTCGAACAAGGGCTAAGGCTAAAGTCTGCAAGAAATAACTGAAAATCATTGTTATTCCATCCTCAGACTTAAATAAAGAAAAAAGTATGAGGTATATAGGCCTTCTAAATGACCAATGTCCTAAAGGTCTGATTTGCATAGAGTCAACAACGTAAGTACTCGTAAGTCTTTTAAAACCGCAATAGCCCAACGGCTAAAGGAGCGAACTAAAAACCGAAAGATCGCAGGTTCGAGCTCCATCCTTTGCACTATTGTCGTACCCACTCCTAGCACAAGCTTTTTGCTTATTTGGAGGGGAGAACAGAATATAAGTCAAGTTCAAATTGACTAATATTTAAAAAAAAATCTAAAAACCTTATTCTACGTTATTGGTTAAGCAAAGCAAGTATTGTCCCCCGCTATTTACATCACTGAAACCGATACCAAGAAAACGAATCGAGCAATAAAGGCGCGAATATTGCAAAGGCTTTTACGTATTCATCTGCAAAAGCATTGCTGAAAGCTTTTTTTGAATTTAGGTTACGAGTTATAGCCTGGCGAAAGGGTGTTCATTCGCTATTAGGCTGTATTGGGCGAATATTACCTCCTATACATACAACATTTTAGACGCGCAGACTTTCATAATAATTTTGCCTAAAAATATATTTTCCTGCGATGCTTTTGTAGTAACATCGATCAATGTTCCTTTACAAAGTCTGATAAGTTGGTTACTTTATAACATGATTTGCTACAGCCAGCTATTGTAAGTAGTATAGAAAGCCGGTTTCAGCTCACTCCCAGCCTAGGCCAAAAAAAAAAAAAGTGCGGCCAGGCCAAAAAAATAAAAAAAGTGTGCCCACCCCCCAAAAAAAGTGTGCCTAGGCCAAAAAAAAAAAGTGTGACTAGGCCAAAAAATAGTGCAGCCAGGGCAAAAAAATAGGGTCAGGGCGATTCGAAAAAAAAGAGGCCCGCCGCAGGCGAAAATTTTTTGGCTAAAATTCCAATAAGACGAATTCCAATTGGAATTCCAATCATTGGAATTCCAATTGAAGAGTTTAGTATTTCCACTTCCTAATAGATGGCGCTGCTTGTCAAGGCATAAAATGGTACGCTACTGTAAGATAGATGGTGTAATGGGGCGACTTAAAATGGCACGCTACTACAAGGTAGATGGCGTTGAGTGTTTTAAGTGTGATATATTTTCTGTCCTATTTCGTGTTGGATTTTCCGTTCCCATTGGTTATGAGAGTGAGAGAATGTAGAGTGCACCAGTGTTTGTGTACTCACTTGTGCACTATAATACCTCCTGTGGTTAAACTTGTATCACTACCAGACAACACTTATTGATATCGCATAGAACCTAAATGCCCGGCCTACGGCCGGGCAGCGGAACTTTTATGTTTTAACCTAACCTAACCTAGCTAGTAAATTAGGTTAGCCTAATTGCTCGAAGTGCTCCAGGACCCACTAATGTTTGTTACACAAGAAATTCATTCCAAAGAATCGAACCTGTCAGTTAAACAGAGCGAGCGCACTAACCACTGTACCAAGGAGGTCACATACCTGCTTCCTTTGAACAAAAGACCCTTTTCCTTTCGTCGCATTCCTACGTTTTTTTTTAACCGAATTCAAAATAAAAAAGGTTATGCACTTTATGTTTGCAAAATACGAATTAAAAGTCAATTAAACGTTTAAAAAATCAAATAATAACTTCTCTCTCATTATTGATGTTCTTTTGAATGAGAAAATATAATTCTATATTGATTAATCATTTATAAATTTAAATATGATTATGCACTAATTAATGTTTGTTACACAAGAAATGCATTTCAAAAAATTGAACCTAGGACTTCTCAGTTAATATAAAACCATAACACTCACCACTGCGCCCTTAGAGGTCTTCATGCGCTTTCTACCTGGTAGGACAATAGACCCTTACATTCCAACGTTTTTGTGTTTTTGATGTTTTTTGAATGAGAAAATAGAATTCTATATTGATCAATCATTTATAGATTTAAATATGATTATGCACTCGCTAATGTTTGTTCCACAAGAAATTCATTTCAAAGAATCGAATAACAACTTCTGAATTAATAAATGAGTGAATATGAAAAACGGTAAACTTGAAAATACTTTGAGTGACTAGCTATTGAAAACGATTAGTATAATATGTAATTCTTAAGCGATGTCTCAGCTCTCACGAGGTTCTCATCATAGGAATTAGGGTATAGTGATTCTCTGTTATTATTATTGATGTTTTTTTAACTTAGGTATATTAACCTAATTAACCTGAATCTGTTGATGGTGTATTTAGATGACATCTTCGACACGTACGAACTTGGTTGATTTTTTGTACTCTTTTTTTTCATTCCCATTATCTTTGGGTAGGATATAGATACAAAAAATGATTGCCTGCAGATTGCCGTATATTACACAAAAAATAGATGGCATCTTCGACACGTACGAACTTGGTTGATTTTTTGTACTCTTTTTCATCTTTGTTAGGATATGGATACAAAAAAATTATATTGCCTACAGATGCAAGGGATCAAGACATGTTAATTCATGTCTAAAACATGTGTGTATAAAAAGGGTCCATTCTAATTTTCTATCATAAGTTTACCTTGTGTCAGCTCGTGAGTATCTCAGTTTTAAATATAAAGTCTTAAATATTATCTACTAATTACCAGTCAAGGAATATTGTGTTGTGAATCTACATATTTCCGTTCATTATGGTGAGTGCGTAATTATACTTGTTATTATTTAAATTATATTTGTAGCTAACATATCGATTCGTTATTAGTGGGCTACTTTTTTAAATTTTATAAATATAATTAGTTTATTACAGTAATTACATTACAGTATAATATTATAAAGGCTAAAGTTTGTATGTGTATGTTTGTTACTCCTTCACGCCACAAGAAATGAGCCGAATTGGCTGAAATTTGGAATGGATCCAGGATTTAAACATAGGCTACATTTTATCATGGAAAATTAAAGATTCCCTACGAGAATTAAAAAAACCTTAATATACGCGGACATCATCTAGTGTAATTCTATAAATTGAATAATCTCCTTTTTATTTCAGGACTCGGAAAATGAAATCAGTTATAAGAATTATTATTATCCACTCAATGTGTCAGATGATCAAGATGCAAGTGATTGTATGACAAATAATAAAAAGACTGCTTCAAAAAGGATCAAAACAATGGAACAAAATAATATAGATGTGTTTTTTGAACATCCAAAGAAAAAGAAGAGGGCAACTACTTCTTCATCTGTGGCTCAGGCGATTGATGGAGGTCTGTCGTATATCTCATCGAATGATGCTGACAGTACAAACGCAAGTCATCTCATCAAAATAGATGTCTATGACATGAAGAATCTGAAAGGGGTTTCACCTCTTGAATACTGGAAATATGCAGATTTACGATTAAAGTACTATGTGAATTCAGACGCTGATAAATTTTATCTCAGCACTCGAGATATTATTTACAACATAACAAAGCAGATCGCAGGAAGACATGATTGTAAAAAATATTTTGTCGAGAGAGATAACAAGCAATAACAATAGCTATAAATTATTCCATCCCAAAAAATAAAACTATTTAAAAGCATCGTTGCCTGCAAATCAAGACCCATGTCACTTAACGTAAATAAATTTTTAAAATATTGTGCAGTCTCCCTACTATTTGTCTGTGAATACAGACGAAACAAATTATAAAAGAGTGCTGTTCTAACACAATCAAGTCATATTCCATCTCGCTATCCACAACAATGTTGTGTCAACTGTGTGCTTTTAACGACTCTGTTTACAATGAAGAATTGGTTGAAAATTGTGAAGAAGCAGAATTGAACGCCGAGTTAGTTAACATATGCATGGAAGCCGACCGAAATCAAGTTTATTCGTGAGTATTTTTTATTCATCATTTTTTCCATGAACAGTATTTATTTTAATCTATTATATTTCAAACGATTCATCGAGGTTTGGGTGCACGACTATAAATTTTTACTAATCTAACAGCTACCATCAACCTGATCAGTTCAAACTTGTTCAAACATAACGCTGATGGGGAGGGGCTATTTACGTATAAATACTCGGTTAAGACGTTAGCTACACTCATTCAGAGAGAAGTTGTGATAGAAAAATATTAATAATGGAAGCTTTTTCCAATGATGAAATAAGTGTATTTTCTAAATCATTTGTGTTAAATAAGATGCATAGATACATACGGTTGTGGTATATCTCTGATAGACTCCCTAGATGGATGTTAGATGACCCAGAGATTAAACCGTTTTATACACCATGTAGTGGTCATCGTACTTCAATTTTTCCTCATTCTGATGAAATTGACGGTGTATTTCCTATGAAAGCATATTGTAATATGTGTGTTACAAATGGTAAATTTTATTTAAATAAAGATTAGTGTAACTGTGTAGTGTATTTTAAAGAAAATATGTTTTATTATATCTATTTTTATTTTTCAGTTCAAAGCAAACTGGAGCCGGAGTGAAAAGAAAAGCTACTACAGTCACAAACTCTACGAGTAAGCAACCATGTTCTCAAGAACCTTCTACATCTAAGGGGCCATTGAATACAACAAGACTAACGGGGGAAGAATCGTCCTTACCTGTAAGTTCTACAAAATATCATAGTGTCGAGTGTTCTTACTGTAAAATAAATGTGAATCAAAAGTACTATTCTAACCACCTTAGAAGCAAAAAACATATAAATAACGTACTTCTTAATAGCTCGGTTCAAAACTTAACCAATGTGCAATTAATAGAAAATGCCTTCGGTCGACGAATAGCAACATACAGGATTTCCAATAATAATTCGCAATTTCAGACGCCTGAAGCTTTTCTTGATTCAATTAAAAATTCTTTTCATGACTTGCTTCATACGCTTTTAAAAGAGCATACTTTAATTAAAGTTAACTTAATTTTAAACGGAGATTTTATTCAAGCAACAAAAAACTTAGAAACTTCCTTTGACTTTCAAACGTGTAACTATACATTCTGTTTAGGTGATGAAATTAACATCATTTACTCGGATTTATTAACTGAAACTTCGAGTAAAGTTTGTAATTTTGAAAAGAAAGATAGTGGTTGGAGTCTTAAAAAAATTAATTATGTGGATTTAAATATAAATAAATTAAACCCGTTAAAAGGGAACTCTTATATAGATTTACCCATAGATATTAAACATAAACTTGCTATTATTAATGTTAAAAATAATGACAATAAATGTTTTCAATGGGCTATACTTTCCGCTTTGTATCCTGTTCAAAAAAATGCCGACAGAGTGACTTCATATATATCGAAACAAAACTCTTTAGATTTTTCAAATATTCCATTTCCAGTACAATTAAAAGATATCAACAAATTTGAAACCTTAAATAATATTAGTATAAATGTTTTTGGACTTGAACATGACACAAAAAGCAATTCTACGAAGATTATTGGTCCTCTCTATTTCACAAAATGTCGAAAGCAGAAACACATAAATTTATTATACGTAAATAATGGTTCTAATGGTCATTATTGTTATATAAAGAATCTTTCTAGGCTAGTTGGTCGACAATTAACCAAACATATCCATGCTGTATTTATTTGTGATGGTTGCTTACTATATTTTCAATCAGATATTAAATTGAAATCCCATCAAGAGTTTGATTGTAATCATATTAGAACTGATTTGCCCGATATCACACAAGCTAAACTAACATTTAATAAATATGAAAGAAAGCTCAAATTGCCTTTTGTTGTTTACGCAGATTTTGAAGCATTTTTAAGTCCTATACAAGGTTGTGATAATGATCCAACTACCTCATACACAGCAAATTTTCAAAAACATGAAGTATATAGCTTTGGATACTACATCAAATGTACATTTAATAATAGTCTATCAGTATATAAAACTTATACAGGTACCGACTGTGCCAAAGTGTTTATGGAGACTTTAAATGATGATATAAAACGAATTTATGATGAGCATTTAATTGAAGTTAATCCACTGCCTCTAACAATAAATGACAACGAAAAATTATCTAGGGCATCCACATGTCATATATGTGAAAAAGAACTGAAATCGGATTATGAAATAGCATATAATAAATACACCGGAGTTTTAGTAGGTGTCTGTCACAAAAGCTGTAGTAAAAAGTTAGAAATTCCTCAATTTATACCGATAATTTTACATAACCTTAGTAACTATGATGCACATTTCATTGTGCACGCATTGAATTTCTCAGAAGGTGGGATAAATGTCATACCCCAAAATAAAGAACGATATATTTCATTTTCAAAAAAGATAAAAATCATGGACAAACAAATTGAATTGAGGTTTATTGATTCTTTTAAATTTTTATCTAGTAGTCTAGAATCCTTATCAAATAATTTAAATGATAAAGACTTCATCGAATTGCGAAGAAATTTTCAAAGTGAAAAAGATATTTATTATTTAAAACGTAAGGGTGTATACCCATACGAATGTATGACATCTTTTGACTCCTTAAAGTTAACGTCACTCCCAACACAGGATCAATTTTTCAGTACACTTACAAACAGTACTGTTTCAAATGAGGATTACAAACATGCTAGAGATGTTTGGAATCATTTTAAATGTCGTAATATGAGTGATTACTCTGATTTATACCTCAAAACGGATGTGTTACTTTTAGCAGATATATTTGAAAATTTTAGAAATGTATGTATTAAAACTTATGATTTAGATCCTGCGCAATATTATACTGCACCAGGTCTTAGTTGGGATGCAATGTTAAAGTACACACAAATAACGTTAGATTTACTAACAGATTTTGAAAAAATTGCATTCGTGAAATCAGGTATACGCGGCGGTGTTTCACAGTGCAGTAACCGTTATGCGCAAGCTAATAATAAGCACATGGCAAATTTTAATCAGAAAATCCAATCATCTTATCTCACATACTTAGACGCTAATAATTTATATGGTTGGGCTATGTCTCAACACCTTCCAACGGGGGGTTTTGAATGGGTAAGTTGTGAAACTAATTTCAACATACCAATTGATTCTGATGTGGGTTATATTCTAGAAGTAGATTTAGAATACCCTGAAGCTTTACATGACTTACATACCGATTTTCCTCTTTGCCCAGAGAATATACTTGTTGGAGGGAGTAAAACTATAAAATTAGTTCCAAATCTATTTGATAAAACTAAGTATGTGATTCATTATAGAAATCTTGTACAGTGTCTAGAAATGGGCTTAAAACTAAAAAAAATTCATAGGATTTTAAAATTTAATCAAAGTCCTTGGTTACAAAAATATATTGATTTAAATACACAGTTGCGTACATCTGCACAATCTGATTTTGAAAAAGATTTCTATAAGTTAATGAATAATTCAATATTCGGAAAAACAATGGAGAACATTGAAAAACGTGTTGATGTTAAACTATGTACACATTGGGAAGATAAGGGAAAATCTGTCGGTGTTCAAAAACTTATTGCGAGACCTGAATTTCATAGTGTCTCAATATTTTCGGAAAATTTGGTTGCTATACAATTGAAAAAAACTAAATTACTTTACAATAAACCTATTTACTTAGGATTTTGTATTTTAGATATTTCTAAAACGCTTATGTATGATTTCCATTATAAGTATATGAAAAAGAAATATGGCTCAAATTGTAAAATGTTATATACTGACACTGACAGCTTCATATATCAGATTTTTACTGATAACTTTTATGATGATATTAAACCTGACTTAAATAAATACTTTGATACTTCGGATTATCCCCGTAATAATAGTTTTGATATTCCCCGGATAAATAAAAAAAAAATTGGTTATTTTAAGGATGAAAATAATGGTAACATTATGACTGAATTTGTTGGTTTGAGATCAAAAGTGTATGCTTTTAATGCACATAATAAATTCATTGCTAAGGCAAAAGGTGTAAACAAATCGGTTACCAAAAACTTCAAAATGCAGAATTATAAAACAGTTTTATTTGAACAAAAAAATGAACTATGTGAGATGTATAGATTCAAATCGATAAAGCATATAATATTTACTCAAAAAACGAATAAAATATCATTATCACATTCAGATACAAAACGGTTTTTAGTTAATAACTCTACCAACACTTTAGCTTGGGGTCATTACAAAATAAAGTCGTTTAATAATGATTAGCATTAAGAATCATTGATGATATTTTTAAAGTAATTATAAGAATGGATTGTAGCCTTAAGTTATAAATTGTATAGAAAATTAAATTTTATAAATAAATGTAATACTTAAATCGATGTTGTGTCACTTTATTCCCCATTTCTTTATCTAATTTAACTAAAGCTACACGTATTTTGAACATGTATCATTTTCTCCATCCATTTACTGCTATAGTTGCAGGACCGAGTGGATGTGGTAAATCACACTTCGTGACAAATTTCTTGAAACACTGTAATCATATATGTAATATACGATTTGATCAAGTTTTATGGTGTTACGATGAAATGCAGCCTCTATATAATCTAGAAAATGTTACTTACATTCAAGGAATTCCTGAAATGAGTATGTTTGATGGAAAACATCCTCAATTAATTATACTTGATGATCTCATGAGGGAGTCAGATGGTCGTGTCGTTGATATTTTTACTAAAGGTAGTCATCACAGAAATTTAAGTGTTTTTTATATCACACAAAATCTTTTTCATCAAGGGAAAGGACAACGAGATATTTCTCTGAATACAAGTTACATAATTTACTTTAAAAATCCCAGAGATCGAACCCAAATCCGTCATTTAGCACGTCAAGTATTTCCAGAGAATTCAAAGTTTGTTGAAGAGGCTTATAGAGATGCCACTACTGAGCCCCATGGTTATCTAATGATTGATTTAAAGCAAAATACAAATGATTCATGTCGTTTTAAAACTAAGATAGATAGTAACTCTAATAATTGTGTGGTATACATCCCTAAAAAGGGGTTTAAATATGGTTTACATCACTCAGTTCTTGTCAGTAACAAATAATGGTTGAAGGAAGCAGCACGCTAGATTCAAAAAAGTTAAGGTGTGCATTACAAACATTTAAACCAAAATATCGTAAAATTTTACTTCGCTCTCTTAAGAAAGAAGAAATTAATCGTGTTTGTGAGTATATCAAAGAAATATTTAAAGAAAATACCCCCAATAAAGAGACAAGAGAATCTTCTGTAAAACTGAATTGCTTCTTTTCTACAAAGTTAATATAAATATGTATTCAGATTCATTCTAAAATAATGTCTGCACGAGTTAAAGCACACAAAAATTTACTAAAGGCTTTACACACACTTCAGCCAAAATTCCGTACAGCCTTATTAAAAGCTTGTAAGGACGAGGAAATCAATTGTATTTGTGAGTGTATTTTCAATATACTAAATGGTAAACTACCTTTGAAGGATTGTGAGAAGGCCAAGTTAAAAAAACACAAAACAATTCTGAGAAAATTAATAAAGAAAGGTCGAAATAAATCACGAAAACGTATTATCATTCAGAAAGGGGGAGCATTTCTACCTATTATTTTGGGAGCTGTTTTAAGTGGACTGTTTAATTTAATATAAAAAATGGAACACGCAAAAAAAATGGTCCTTATTGAACCAGAGGTTATTGAAAGGTTAAAATCAAGAAATATTGCACCTGACGATTCTTTATCAAGATTAGATAAAGAAATGCAAAAAATACTGAAAAGTAAACTGGATGATCGCGAAAAATGGTCACTGTACACGCAAATTTTACAAAGATATCTCCATATAACTGAAGGAGAGAGAAAACCAATTAAATTACCAGTGACTGTGGAGGACGATCGAAACTATGACAATATCAGTATATTTAAAAAGGAAATGAAAGACAATGATTCAACAGTTTATGAGGAATCAGAGGATGATAAGCACGTACGGGGGCTACCAATTGATATTTTATATTCCTCTACTTATATAAACAAATTAATACCAAAAACGTATAGGAAAAAAGCTGATATATTATTAAATGCTCTGCTAAATAATAAAGAAAAAATTAGCTGGAAAAAGGATGGATCTATAGTCGTAGATAATGAAGTTGTAGATGGTAGTAATATAGTGGATCTAGTGAATTATACCCTAAGACCATTAAAACGCTCCAAACCTAATGGATGGGAAATATTTATCCAAACTATAAAAGATATAGGGGTTCCCTTAATATGTATTGGTAATCCTCAAGCTTCTGAAAATATTAGTAACATTTCTCCAAAATTCAGAGAACATAGTTCTCCAACTGATGATAAAAGTCCAAAAACTTCATCATACAGACTAAGGAAAAAACAAGACATTTGGGAAAGATGGAATCCATATTAGACATAAACGATATTTATTATGATGTATCTAATCCTGCTGGTTACGGAAGCGCAGAGAAATTAAAAAGAGCATTAAAAGGTAAAATGAATAGAAAGCAAGTGAAAGAATGGTTGCAAGCTCAGGAAACTTATACTTTACATAAGCCTGTGCATCGCAAATTCCCCCGGAATAAATATATATTATCTAATCTTAATGAACTTTGGCAAGCAGATTTAAGTGATATGCGTACTTATTCTCAATATAATGAAGGTTTTAATTATATTCTTTGTGTTATTGATGTTTTTAGTAAATACGCTTTCGCTAGAGCACTAAAAAAGAAAAATTCTGAAAGCATAAAGCAAGCATTTGAAAGCATATTTACTGAAGCTAATACAACTCCCACCCACTTACAATCAGATAAAGGTACTGAATTTGTATCAAAAGATGTTAGACAGTACTTTAAAAGTAAAAATGTAAATTATTACACAACCAACAACCCAGATATTAAAGCAAGTATAGTTGAGAGATTTCAAAGGACATTAAAAACTAAAATGTGGCGTTATTTTACACATAAAAATACCTATACTTATATTAACATTTTACAAGATTTACTCTATTCTTATAATCATAGTTTTCATTCAAGCATAAAAATGTGTCCGTTTGAAGTTAATTTTAATAACATCATGACAGTTTGGAATAATTTATATGGAAATATATACAATAAAATCAGTGCTAAACAACAGTCTAAGTTTTCAATTGGAGATCATGTAAGGATAACAAAATATAAGCACATTTTTCAAAAAGGATATGAGACAAATTGGAGTGATGAAATATTTATTATAACGGGTATAAAAAATAACATGTCTAGAGTAGTCTACACACTTAAAGATCTTCAAAGTGAACCTATTGTTGGTACTTTTTATGAGAATGAACTACAAAAAGTTACATATAACCCCACCACTCAATACAAAATAGATAAAATACTACGGTCTCGCTACTCAGGTAACAGAAAAGAAGTACTTGTCAAGTGGAAAGGTTATCCTGACAAATTTAACAGTTGGATTTTAGAATCCAGTCTTAATCAGATAGGATGATGGAAGACAATTTTTATTTAACTTTACTTAGTAATAGTTCAATGGAATACTTCCCGGAAAACACGACGACCACGTTCTCGACAAAATTACCAAAATCGCTTATTTTGGAAGGTGAATGGCACGTTGGAGTTGTAGAATTTCAATATCCTTGCACTATGTATACGGTTAGAGACTATGAAAATGTTATTTATACATCAAAGTGGATTACAATACCCGATGAAGATATAAACTCTTTAGTGCACTATAGAAACCGTATTCCTGCCATGAACTATGATAGCATTGAACATATTGTAGCTGAATTAAATAAAAATACAGATGCTGGAATAATGTTTAACTATGATGAAATAAAGAAGCAAGTATCAGTATTATGTGCGAATAACGCAATTGATGTACTTAAGTTGTCAACCAAATTATATTTACAACTCGGTTTTGAACCAAATACAAATCTAATTCAAAATAATATCGGAACATATCCTTATAATTTAAAATTAGGATTACCATCTCAATTGTTCATTTATTGTGATATAATAGAACCACAGATTGTTGGTGATGTTATGGCCCCTCTTCTCAGAATAGCACCACTAGATCCTACAGTCTATGTATACGGGGCAAATAAAATGCATATTTTTTCACCGCCTCATTACGTACCTGTCATGCGTAGAGAGTTCGATGTGATAGAAATAGATATAAGAACGAGTACAGGTCGAAAAGTACCATTCCAGTTTGGGACAACGTGTATTAAAGTACATTTTAAGAGAATCAAGTGAATACGCGTATTTCAAATGCCGTGCCCGTATTTACATTATTATTCTCATCAAGCTGGTACAGGTGTAGGTGCAATTTATAAAGGTGCACCTTATCAACGAGGTCACGGTATTGGTAGTTTTTTGGGCGGACTATTCAGATCTGTTCTTCCACTTTTGAAAAGTGGTGCAAAAGTTGTGGGTAAAGAAGCTTTGAATGCTGGTGTGGGTCTACTGTCCGATATGTTAAATGTGCAACCAATGGATGAATCTATCAGGTCACGTTTAAAAACAGCAACTTCCAATTTAAAAGAAAAAGCTGACAAAAAAATTGATTCAATAATGAGAGGATCAGGATATAAAATTAGACGACAAAAACGGAAACGTATCACTCCTAAAAACACTCTCAAACGGAGCGGTACTAAGAAAATTAAACAAAGTAATATTCAGGATATTTTTCATAAAAGTTAAAATTTAAAAATGTCATTTTTACATCATCACTCCTGTGAATGCGTAAAATCTGAGTTGGATTTGTTTGCTCTACCATCGACTCAAACTAGTATTGAAGGAGGTCAGTGGATCCATTACAACCCCATTTCATCATTGACCGATGATGGACCTATTGAGTTTTTAGTACCAGGAAATGGAGATGATTATATTGATTTATCTCATACCCTACTTCACATAAAAGCTAAAATTCAGAATACTGATGCAACTAACATTGCGGCGACGTCAAATGTTGCTCCAGTTAATAATTGGCTGCACTCGCTTTTTAGTCAGGTTGATATATATTTAAATCAAAAACTCGTATCACCACCAAACAACACTTATGGGTATCGTGCTTACATCGAGACTTTGCTTAACTATGGTACAGCTGCTAAGAAATCTCATCTTACTTGTGGGCTTTGGTATAAAGATACAGCCTCAAAAATGGATTCATGTGATGCTTCAAATCAGGGATACGCAAAAAGAGAAGAATTAGCAAAGGAAAGTCAAATTATTGAAATGATTGGACACATACACGCTGATATTTTTAATCAAGATAAGTTTTTAATCAACGGTGTTGAAATGCGTCTAAAACTAGTACGTTCTAAAGATACTTTTAATCTTATGTGTTCAATGGCAGATAGTAAATTCAAAGTGCACATATCTAGTGCTAGCCTCATAATGCGCAAAGTTCGGATCAATCCGAGCGTATTAATTGCACATGAGAAAGTATTAGCTACTACAACTGCAAAATATCCTATCACTCGTGCTGAAGTTAAAGTCTTAACGATCCCATCAGGCATCCAGGGAAAAATGCTTGATAATGTATTTTTAGGACAAATTCCCAAAAGATGTATTATTGGTTTCGTAGGAAACTCAGCTTTCAATGGAACTTTAAATACAAATCCTTTTAATTTTGGTAATCACGGCCTTAATCTGTTCGGTTTATATGTTGATGGCCAATCTATACCATCAAAAACATTAACACCCTCTTTTGATGATAATATGTTCACAAGTGCATATCATACTTTATTCTCTGGAACAGGAATTCATTTTTTGAATGATGGGAATGATGTCTCTAAGGAGGAGTATAATAATGGATATTGTCTGCTTGCCTTTGATTTAACTCCTGATTTATCTGCTAATTCAAACTCCCACTGGAATCTCATAAAACGAGGTAGTGTAAGATTTGAAGTTCGATTTGAAAGAGCTCTAACTACAACTCTTAATTGTATTGTATACGCAGAGTTTGATAACGTAATTGAAATTAATAAAAATCGAGATGTTAATTTAGACTACAATAGTTAAAAATTTAATATAAAAATGGAGATATTTAATTTTTAAGTCATTTCTTAATCACTCATTGTATCAAGAAGATTATCTTATTTATAAGTCTTATTTGCTCTAAATTTATTTCAATTTTAGTTTCAATGAATACCGCAGAGATTGGAAAATATTTAAAAATAATCGATCCCAATATTCAATTCAATGTTTTTGCAGCAAATAAGATACCGATATATTTAACACCACCAGCTTATTTAATTTCCAATTTAGATCCAGATACAAAACCTGGATCTCATTGGGTAGCAATATATGTGGATACTAATGGTGTCGGTGAATATTTTGATTCGTTTGGTCGAAAACCAACGGATTATCATGAAATGTTCCTAAAAACCAACTGTAAGAAGTGGACCCATAATAACAAAGTACTTCAGAACTATTTAAGTTCATTTTGTGGAATGTATTGTTTAGTTTATATATATTTTAAATATAACAACATCTCAATGTCACAATTCCTTAATATATTTACTGATAATACTTTGTATAATGATAAACTTTTACAATGTATGTTTACAACTTTATTTATAAGGAGATGAAATAAAAAATATTGTTTTGAATAATTATAGTTTTATTTATATACAAATCTTAAATAACATTTTTACTAAAAATAAACATAAGACTACCTAAATACTAACTAACTATAACTTAAGGGTACATTGTGATGAAAACGAATGATCTTGCTCAGAGTCTTCATCATCAGTTGTTGATCCTCCTCGTATTCCGAATAATGCATCTTCGATTGGAATGAAGTCAACCGGGCTGTAAAGGCTTGGACTAGGGCTTAGGCAGGCGAAATGATCCCCATCTTGTAAATCCTTACACAGCTCGATATCTTCAAAATTCAGTTCCGCTTCTGCTTCTTCACATAGCGAAACCATTTCTGTGTCGTAAATGGTCTCGCTCAGTTCACACAGTTGAGAAGATTGAGACGACATCGTATACTCGTAGTTGGACGTAGCGAGATGGAATATGAAGTTCGCCTCTCCAGGCAAAACACTTTTATACTTTGTTCTGTTGCCGAAGAGTGGGGGACTCGGTTAACTAATTCAACAAAAACTCCAGGTATAGGGAGACTGCACATTATTTTAAAAATTTATTTACGTTAAGTGACATGGGTCTTGATTTGCAGGCAACGATGCTTTTAAATAGTTTTATTTTTTGGGATGGAATAATTTATAGCTATTGTTATTGCTTGTTATCTCTCTCGACAAAATATTTTTTACAATCATGTCTTCCTGCGATCTGCTTTGTTATGTTGTAAATAATATCTCGAGTGCTGAGATAAAATTTATCAGCGTCTGAATTCACATAGTACTTTAATCGTAAATCTGCATATTTCCAGTATTCAAGAGGTGAAACCCCTTTCAGATTCTTCATGTCATAGACATCTATTTTGATGAGATGACTTGCGTTTGTACTGTCAGCATCATTCGATGAGATATACGACAGACCTCCATCAATCGCCTGAGCCACAGATGAAGAAGTAGTTGCCCTCTTCTTTTTCTTTGGATGTTCAAAAAACACATCTATATTATTTTGTTCCATTGTTTTGATCCTTTTTGAAGCAGTCTTTTTATTATTTGTCATACAATCACTTGCATCTTGATCATCTGACACATTGAGTGGATAATAATAATTCTTATAACTGATTTCATTTTCCGAGTCCTGAAATAAAAAGGAGATTATTCAATTTATAGAATTACACTAGATGATGTCCGCGTATATTAAGGTTTTTTTAATTCTCGTAGGGAATCTTTAATTTTCCATGATAAAATGTAGCCTATGTTTAAATCCTGGATCCATTCCAAATTTCAGCCAATTCGGCTCATTTCTTGTGGCGTGAAGGAGTAACAAACATACACATACAAACTTTAGCCTTTATAATATTATACTGTAATGTAATTACTGTAATAAACTAATTATATTTATAAAATTTAAAAAAGTAGCCCACTAATAACGAATCGATATGTTAGCTACAAATATAATTTAAATAATAACAAGTATAATTACGCACTCACCATAATGAACGGAAATATGTAGATTCACAACACAATATTCCTTGACTGGTAATTAGTAGATAATATTTAAGACTTTATATTTAAAACTGAGATACTCACGAGCTGACACAAGGTAAACTTATGATAGAAAATTAGAATGGACCCTTTTTATACACACATGTTTTAGACATGAATTAACATGTCTTGATCCCTTGCATCTGTAGGCAATATAATTTTTTTGTATCCATATCCTAACAAAGATGAAAAAGAGTACAAAAAATCAACCAAGTTCGTACGTGTCGAAGATGCCATCTATTTTTTGTGTAATATACGGCAATCTGCAGGCAATCATTTTTTGTATCTATATCCTACCCAAAGATAATGGGAATGAAAAAAAAGAGTACAAAAAATCAACCAAGTTCGTACGTGTCGAAGATGTCATCTAAATACACCATCAACAGATTCAGGTTAATTAGGTTAATATACCTAAGTTAAAAAAACATCAATAATAATAACAGAGAATCACTATACCCTAATTCCTATGATGAGAACCTCGTGAGAGCTGAGACATCGCTTAAGAATTACATATTATACTAATCGTTTTCAATAGCTAGTCACTCAAAGTATTTTCAAGTTTACCGTTTTTCATATTCACTCATTTATTAATTCAGAAGTTGTTATTCGATTCTTTGAAATGAATTTCTTGTGGAACAAACATTAGCGAGTGCATAATCATATTTAAATCTATAAATGATTGATCAATATAGAATTCTATTTTCTCATTCAAAAAACATCAAAAACACAAAAACGTTGGAATGTAAGGGTCTATTGTCCTACCAGGTAGAAAGCGCATGAAGACCTCTAAGGGCGCAGTGGTGAGTGTTATGGTTTTATATTAACTGAGAAGTCCTAGGTTCAATTTTTTGAAATGCATTTCTTGTGTAACAAACATTAATTAGTGCATAATCATATTTAAATTTATAAATGATTAATCAATATAGAATTATATTTTCTCATTCAAAAGAACATCAATAATGAGAGAGAAGTTATTATTTGATTTTTTAAACGTTTAATTGACTTTTAATTCGTATTTTGCAAACATAAAGTGCATAACCTTTTTTATTTTGAATTCGGTTAAAAAAAAACGTAGGAATGCGACGAAAGGAAAAGGGTCTTTTGTTCAAAGGAAGCAGGTATGTGACCTCCTTGGTACAGTGGTTAGTGCGCTCGCTCTGTTTAACTGACAGGTTCGATTCTTTGGAATGAATTTCTTGTGTAACAAACATTAGTGGGTCCTGGAGCACTTCGAGCAATTAGGCTAACCTAATTTACTAGCTAGGTTAGGTTAGGTTAAAACATAAAAGTTCCGCTGCCCGGCCGTAGGCCGGGCATTTAGGTTCTATGCGATATTAATAAGTGTTGTCTGGTAGTGATACAAGTTTAACCACAGGAGGTATTATAGTGCACAAGTGAGTACACAAACACTGGTGCACTCTACATTCTCTCACTCTCATAACCAATGGGAACGGAAAATCCAACACGAAATAGGACAGAAAATATATCACACTTAAAACACTCAACGCCATCTACCTTGTAGTAGCGTGCCATTTTAAGTCGCCCCATTACACCATCTATCTTACAGTAGCGTACCATTTTATGCCTTGACAAGCAGCGCCATCTATTAGGAAGTGGAAATACTAAACTCTTCAATTGGAATTCCAATGATTGGAATTCCAATTGGAATTCGTCTTATTGGAATTTTAGCCAAAAAATTTTCGCCTGCGGCGGGCCTCTTTTTTTTCGAATCGCCCTGACCCTATTATTTTGCCCTGGCTGCACTATTTTTTGGCCTAGTCACACTTTTTTTTTTTGGCCTAGGCACACTTTTTTTGGGGGGTGGGCACACTTTTTTTATTTTTTTGGCCTGGCCGCACTTTTTTTTTTTTGGCCTAGGCTGGGAGTGAGCTGAAACCGGCTTTCTATACTACTATTGTAAAAAATATCTATTTTATTAGTGTGGTAAATAAACAGAAAACCCTCACAAGTTACAAGTTTTCCAATTCCAACTTTATTATTGTTTAGATTGTGCCCGCGACTTCATCCGCACGTTTAGATTTTCGAAATCCTGCGGGAGCATTGATTTCCTGGCTAATAAAGTAGCCTTTGTCCGTCTTTGGATTGCATACTATCTCAGTGACAAACGCCAATATTCAACTGTTTATCCCCAATATAAAAGCTTTTATTTATTATACGGAGGAACCCTAATTATTTCTGGAATAAAACGTAGTCTAAGTTACTCCATGTATAATCCGCTACCTGCCTGTGTAAAACCCGTCTTGAGCTTTTTATCCAACAATAAACGAAGGGTTCGTGCGGGATTACCTGTTCAAAAACCTTACTCATGACGGAGGAAAGCTAATCAGGAGATACGAATAACTTAGATTGTAGATAAAATATTGAAATATTACTTATATGAACTTTCTCACTCTAGCTTAAAGGTTCTGCTTCCAAAGATATGCAGATTTTACACGCTTTTTTTTAAAATATTTACTATAATGTACGTCTTATCACCATATTAATATTTACATAACGTGAAGGGCGTTGCAATATGGTTGCAATAAACCATTGTAATAAAAACTCAATCATATCTTTTCTGTTGAATTTAATAGAAAGTCTAATCACGTCGTGAAAGGGCTCTACCGTTAGCGGCTGAGTGTTCTTGTTATTAAATAAGTTTTATCGACCTACCCGACTGCGCTCTCGGCTTTGTCGTACTCAGGCAAAGTTTCAGCAAGATAACATTCGCAGATAATATTATTATCCAAAAAAGATTGGGTAGAAACGTACTTTTCGTGATAGCTGGCAAGGTCATTTTATAATTGGAACAATCTTCTACGAGGACTTTCGAGGTGAAATTTATTCAATCTTTTATTTTTCTTACAAACTTATCACTGGGGTCGAATTATGAATGGAATATCAAAAAATCCATCCTCAATGTACCTCTAAGGTGCTCAAATTATTCGTTCCATCCATTTTTACGTCAATCGGGATAGGCTGTGCGTTGTCAATCAGTCACTACTGTTTTATAGGTATTGAAAAAAGAAAAATTAAATTATTATTATATTATAGAACCTACCCAATGTCGTACGTTATTTTCCGTTACTCTTAAAAGATAGTCTGTTTTGCTTTGTTTTGGCACCAAGGTCTGCTATAGAATATTTTATGAAAGGCCTGCCTTGCAATAATAAATTCGGCAGCGAGTGACCTCACAAAGCAAAAATAATATAGTAAGCAGGGATCCTCATAATAATTTGGCTTTGGGAGATAAGGAATGCGACCCGAATACCTTCTCGCTACTATTTACACTTCCACAAATTACTGAGATGTCTGCCCTATTGTACTGGGTATTACCTATTGTAAAACTAAAAACTATGTAGGTATATGTACCTACTTATCCATTATCTTTAACTTCTCACTCTATAGCCAGTTGTTCTACCTTCTACAACCTTTATTAGTACTATTGGGTATTCTTTGCTTCTACCTAATTATCGGCAAACGCTTATTAATTACTCAAACAAGGAACTATACAATTAACAATATTATAAAAATAGTTGATGCATCGCTGATGTCCATGTGGATTGGAATTAAAAATCAATCGTCTTTTGACTTTACCTACCACGAACTTGATGAAAAAAGCCGGTGTGTAAACTTCATGAAAGTTCTTCTAGTAGTTTTGGAGATAAGCGATTCCCTATGACCTTTGACCCTATGTGATTTTTATAAAATTTGTTAAGTGTGAAAACAAAAAGTGAAAATTTCACTTCTATCTTTCGTAAACATGCAAATTAAGAAAGAATTTAAAAAACTTCAGCTCATGAACAAAAGGTTTTCTTTTCTTGCAATCTGCAACGCTGCTCTATTGTACGCCTTTAATGACGTGCTGATTTTCCCGCTGTTTTTTATTTGAGTAAAAGATATTCTTAGGTAATTTTCTTTTATTTGACATAATATTAAGATCACGCTCGAGCAATTCTTCATAGAAACAACATATTACGATGAATTCGACATCGATTTATCTCTTCCATCTCCATACCTACCGTAAACAACATAGTAAAATTGTAATTTTTTTGAAATTTATGGATCTTTTTAGATCTAGAGCATAGATTTTCAGCATGAAAAGTCGTTTGTATGAAGAAATGCTCGATAGTTTCGTAAAAACTCATGACTAGTCTACACCGGCGCACGGACTCGGCTCACGGATCCGAGCATTTAGCAAGCGGGGCTGTCGTCCGAGCACGTGCTTGCTGTGGGAACATCCAATATTTTGAGCAATAGTTTTCATCATCTCAACCGATTGGCTGGATATAGGTATATTGAGAGGATCGCCACAGAGCACGATCTCGTGCCGCCTGTATCCGGTAGCTACCAGCGACTCTCTTGAAATCAGGGGGTCTTGCAACACTGCGCCTCCCGATATTAGGTCGCCATCAAACCTTGGCATCCCAACATCCATCGGTTCTTCGAGCCATCTAACCCGCCCATTGCCACTTCAGCTGAGGGACTTGAATAACGGCATAAAATTAAATTGACTAGACATTAGATTTTATGAATGCCAATCACATAAAACCATAAAAGCCTACAACATAAAATTCCAAAAAATATAAATTTAACGAGCTTTTCAATACGCCAGTGGAAGCTGTCAAATATTCCTATTCCATATTCCGCAGTAAAAAGTAATTTATTTCTAGTACCTACCTACCTAATAGAGAATAGACGATAAAACCGTACACCAGGCGGTCCGCTAATTGAAGTCTCCGGTGACTACGAGGCTGCGGTCCGTTCGGGAATATCGGAATTGCTAATTAATATTTTAAAATTACTTAATGAAATAAAAAATGAATGATCGAATCGCTACTAAATAATTAATATGTCCTTTCTATTTTTTGACTAAATTAATCCACATTTCATATGCGAATTAATTTATCTATTATATTACGCGTAGAACAAGACATTAATCAACATAATTGAATTATAGAACGTCAATATCACATAAATCCTGTTTAGTGTCTTCGTATCCTTCGTATACCTAGGCATTAAATCTAATAGACAGTAGGACTTCACCAAGTCTTTGTTTACGAAGACAAGAAAGATCTAGTAGGTACCTAAGTAATTAAGTTTATTTGTTTGTAGCAAAATATGTTTTCTTCCTAAAGTACCTAGGTATGTAATTAGTTTTCTACACGTTTAGCTTAATTAAATATAGTGTGTTTTGTACGACATGCTGTGCACGTACTACTTTAGATTAAGCACCTATTTTCCACGGACGGGGCACGATCCAAAGATCTTTATTATGCTTTCGTATACATACACTAAAGCCTAATTCAAATTTTAAAAAAAATGTTACGCTGCCCCGCGTCCGGAGCACGGATGGGGCACAGTCCAAAAATCTCTAATAATTATGCTTTTGTACCTATCAACTAAAGGCAAGCAATTTACGTCCTGCCAGGGCCGGAAAGTGACACGGACGACGCACGGTCCAAAGATTTTTTTTATATGCTTTTGTATGAACTAATTTATGTTCCACCGGACCGAGCCCGTGCCCCGGACCCAGCAAGGTGAACGTGAATCAGTCTTTTTTCACAACTTCAATACTGGTAATTAGTTTCTGTTAATTATGTCAAAGTTTGAACAAGAGCAGTTCCTTGTATAAGAAGTAATACGTTGTTTGTTCCTAAAATATTTACACCACTTGATGTTGGATAAAAAAATTGTGTAAATAAAGAATAATATAAAATATTTATGTTTATGCGACAGTTATGGAAAAGGGTAATCTGCATCAATTTCTCAGAGAAGCCGTAATGTTTTAGTAGTCATCAATATTCGGAGGGCGGGAATGGCGTCACACCGTCTGCCCGTTCGCCTTCTATCAAGCCATTTCTTTATGCTCTGAATACCCATAAAATCTATATTCACTGGTCGTAATTAAATTTTGCTCACTTGAATACTAAATGAACTTACGAATTTCTTCTTACTCTCTCTGGAATTCTTCGGTTATAGGGAAGGATATGCAAAAAGCGTGTCAGGAAGAATATTTTTGTAAAATTTATTATTACTCTCTCTTTTTGGGCATTGATACAGGAATACTTGTTTCAAGAAATCAGTTTCATTTTCTAGATCTTTTAAGTATTAGTACCTACCTACTTAGCTTACGCGTAAAAGATAAGGATAAAAGTTAGCTTTTATCCTTCGTATTTTAAATGGAATATATTAAGTTCTCACCATAGCGTTGTTTTTAGGTTGTTATTGCCTATACCTACAAAATAAAAGTGTAGAATTTTTTTGAAGTATTTTTTTTATATTTTAATTTTAATTTCACTTAAAAATATTGAACGCAATTTCGGCGACCCGATACTCTCTCGCAATCTGACATTTCATAGTAACAGTTAAAATTGTAATTGTTCCACTTTTTGGATACAGTTATACAAATTAAATGTGTCACTGTTTCTAACTATTGATTCTATAAATATTTAATTTCACTCTTCATGTTTGGCAGGTAAAGAATTTTTTTTTTTATTAAATTTTGAAATCGGTACCTAACAAAAGCGGTGGGTAACAGGTTTCTATAACAACTCAACTTTAATTAGTTTCAGCTGGTTGATTGCAGAAAAGCTGCATCAATCATTGCTAGTCTTACGTGCGGTGATTGGCTGAATTTATGGTATTCTTGCTGTAACTATGCATCTTAGTTGGTAGCGAATGTCCCACGATTGAATAATAGTACATTATGGTACAAGTGTAAAAGTTGGTGATTACCGCTGAGGCGCTATTGAGACCCGAGCCGTCAGGTGAGGGTCTTAAGGTAGCCGAGGACGGTAATCATCAATATACACGTGTATCATACGACGTTTTTCAACACACTTGTGAAGAAAATAATACTAAACTAAAATAGTACATTATGATACAAAACAGTGAAAACGAGTTGCGAAAATTTTTTCGCAATGGCGGGAAAAATTAATGTTGTTTTTTTTTTCGCCCTCTTGAGATGCTCTTGAGGGCAGGCAAAGATCGATGACCATACAGCCTATTCAGGTGTTTATTTGATTTAATTAGTTTTCCGGAATGCGCGCGCACCTTTAATGGCCATAGACTAAAAGAATGAGGTTTCTTTTTTTTTGGCTTTTCTCTTATAGCCACGTACAAAATGGGGAATTTCCAGTTTTCTTTATTACAGAAAAAACAATTGTTATATTTGAGTGACAGTTTTATTTATTAAACACGTACAAGTTGAAATTATCTATTTAAATACGAAGTTGTATGAAATGAGCAAGCAATCTAGCAAGCAAGCAAAGCAAGGTATCTTGGCAATAGGTAGGATCTTTTTTGTAATAGAAACTTTTTTAAGAACAAAGCAACTCAACCAATAAAATTAAAAAAAAAAAATCTATAACTCACATTGTGAATAATAGTAATCAAAAGTCACAGTTTGAGTTAAAGGTGTCATTGTGTGCCTAATTGCGGTGAACCGGGAGCCAGTTTATGAGCAAGTGTGTTGAAAAATACTTTAATATATTGACGGATAGGCAGACAAAATTGATGGAACTATAAGGATTCTTGTTTTACTTCGGAACCGTCATGGTAATTTGCATAAAAATTCTGAGAATACAAATTAAAAATGTTCAGATCCATAGTGACCCAACATTTTTAACAGAATTTTTTGAATATACCGGTGGAAAGTAAACGCACGCTCTACCGTAGACGTGCTTTAAGATAAGGCACGCACGTGCTCCACAGCCTCCACAGTTCTCAATTCACGTGTCCCTCTCAGGTATGAGTCTTTATTGATTTGACAAACAAAATCTCCATTCTGTTTTCTGAAAGGCTAGGTAATGTTTTTATATGTACCCATGTACCAAAAAATTTTGTACCGAGTTTTAAACAAGTTTGGGTTTCAATAAATCTATCGCCTTTAAAATCTTAAAGGTTCCAGTGATACGAATTTTTTCTTCTGTGATCGAAGGATACGAAATACACAATATGGCATACGCTAGCCATCAAATCAAACATTTTCCAGCCCAATCTTTCGTATAAAATAGTTGATTAAACTTAAGCGTTTTGTCTCAGTTGTATATGGGGAAATTTATTAAAAAAAATAACTTGAACAGTGAAAGTCGATAAAAAATTTAAGCATCCCCTCAATGGAACCTACTTGAACAGGTTTTATAAAAAAATACAACCGGATGCCCGCAACTTCGTTTGCGTTAATTCCTGCGGGAACTATCTTATTTTCCGAGATAAAAAGTAGCCTATAATCCCCGTCTATCAATTTTTCCAGCTATATGTCAGCAACATATGACAATGTTATAGCTATTAGTTATTTACATCAGAAGAAATCAAAATGAAAATCTTATCAGGATTCTTTTCAAACTCTGTCAACAAAAAAAAATTATCATTTATATTATTTTTCGAAGGAATTAGACTTATTTGTAAGAATACTTTCTTCCCTACTACAGATTTTGCATGACTTTCAAGTAAAATGTGCAAACTGCGAAAGCCGAAACACTTAAAACCGCATTCAAATTAGGCGTCCAAAGTGACGGTTCGCCACTGGAAATGGGAATGGCTTGCTGCAATTTCGAAACCACTTTCATATCCTTCAATCTATCAAATATCCAAATAAAAACCGAGATTGTAATAATTTTTATTTGGAAAATAAAATAAGCTAACTTAAAAAATGTTAAACATTTCAAATATTGTAATTAAACTTATTTAATGTGAAGCCTCCAACTTGGCTTGTGTACGCGTAAAAATGTCTCGTTTTAACACTGTCTTTCTCTCTCTCTGTCATGCAATAAAATTACACGAAACTCTATTTCATTTAATAAAAGGAAAATATATACTCTTTAAGAACCTAGTTAAGCGACCACACCAGCACGATTTCAATTAGGAAAGCTATACAATAGAGGGGAGAATATCTGATTGAAGTTAAAGTACAAATCAGTAAATGGGGTCATTCGCAACGCAACACTTTACCTATAATCACAGGCTTATGTAAATATGTACTTATAAGCTTTTTATAACATATCTTTATTAATTAATGAAAATTTTATGTATATATAATAATAAGATATCCTTCACTAGCCCCAACTGAATATATTATTAATATTCAGAGCTCCGTTGATTTTTTTAATAATTTCTTAATAACATGATAGGTAGGTATGTATTTTAATATTTTCTTTTGATACCAGTACTCATGAAGAAAACTTCGATGTTTAAAATTTTTTCGTAAATCATAGAGAACTATAAAACTCTTTGAAAATAAAGTAGTAAAATATCAGAACAGCTCGTTATAATTATTTTGCTATACTAATATACTTCCAAACGATCTTGTTACAAATGTTAACACAAGGTAAAAATAGCTGTCAGAAACATCAAAGAGACTACACGTGATGAGCTTAACCGTAACAAATTGATATTCATGCCTATAAAAATTGTTAACCGGAATTTTCATGCAGCGCTGCTGTTTCGCTCAATGCTGAATTTTTCCCATTCAAAGTTTCTAACTTTTGCGCAATTCGCTTAACTGTCAGGTAATTATGAAAACGCCATAATTACAGAGGTCGAGATTTCTTTTGGCTTTGATGTTACAAATAGGAGAATTATTCCCATTTAACGTAAAAAGACTAAAAACAAATCCGTCGCACACAAAATATTTGCTAGCCAATACTATGTAGCATAAACGAGTAGATACAAGATAAGTTACATTGCAATGGAGAATACAATACTAATTATATTGTAAGTATGGCAGATAGTGGTAAAGAAGATTTAGACTTAATTGTGAAGACACAGAAACTGGTCCCTACTTATATGTACATTAATAACAAATGAAAATCAGCTGTTGCGTAGACGCAAACTGCAATGATTGTGTGAAACCAAAGACTGCAGTATCGGGTGTCCAACCTCCATTCTCATACGTCCTTAATACCAGTATAAAAACTGCACTGTTTCATATCAAGTTATTCACGCTTTATGCACTAGATATGTTGGCAATGCAATGCGCTTGTGTTGCAATGCAATAACAGTGTTATAATAAGTATTATAACGCAGTTTAATTAAGAGGAGTAGGTAATGAGTTAACGAATGATAGAAGCGAGTGGAAGAAAAAGACATGTTGTGTCGACCCCACATAGCGTGGGAAAAGGTTAAGAACCTGAAGAAGAACGCAGTTTAACGAAAAGCTATCCCTTCTATCGAGACGATTTAAATGCCCAAGTACTTTACTGGACTGTACCAGGCACAGTACCAGGGTTTACTTTGCATATTTTTAACCGACTTTAAAAAAGGAGGTTCTCAATTCGACGCTTATTTTTTTTTGGCGATGTTACTTCATAACACCGTCAAATCTGGACCGATTTCAATATTTTTTTTTATTGAAAGGACGTATCGTCAGGTTGGTCCCATTTAAAGGCGAAGATCTGATCAATATCTTGGGAGATGGAGGACAGAACTCCTCAATAAGAGCAAATCGCTTATGATCAGAATATGTGTAACGTTGTATGACTTTTAACCATGAAGAAACCGTGAGAAATTAAGAATACATTTGTAGGTAGGATAGCACAGATACATATTCTAAATTCCTATTCGGCATCTTAATATTTTTTTTAAGGAACAAAACAATTATTTTTAACAATTAATTTAACAAGGACCTAGTGAATTGGTCCCAAGAAGCTACACTAAAAAGCTTAAGATAATACAATAGTTAAAATAAAAAAGATCTTAGTAAAAAACCGACTTCAAACGCCACTTAAAAGTGTAAAATAATTTTAGTTTGAACACGTACGTTGAAGTGTAGACCCTGATCTGCCCTAAAACGATCATACTTATAGTCATTTTAAGTGGGTCTGTAATCGATAAACCTAATTAATATGTTAATTACTTTACGCTAATGTTATTCATAAACTACGAGATAGTTAGGTAATAAGTCATACTGGATGCAATCGAGAATTATTAGCATTTATATTGGCCAAAGATTATAGCGACCTTATAATGTGATCTTGTATCTAACGTGTTGGGAGTTGGCTTATGTGAAATTGTAGTTTATTTACGTCATCGAAAAACGGGCTTGACTGAGGCAAAAATAAGAAAACAGGCAAGGATGAGCGGGTAGATGTGACTTTTGTGAATGGAATTTGATTTAAATCCATAAAAAAAAATTAGCAAACCTATTTTACCTAATTTCTGGATATAAAAAAAACACGTTTCTAGTAGGGGAGCCCCCTTTAATTTTTAATTTATTTTCATTATTTGTTATAGCGGCAACAGAAATACACATTCTGTGAAAATTTCAACTGTCTACCTATTACGGATCATGAGTTGAGATGCTCGCTGACAGACAGACGGACTGACGGACGAATGGACAGCGGAGGCTTAGTAATAGGGTCCCGTTGGTTGGTTGGTTGGGTACGGGACCCTAAAAAAACAAAAATAAAAGAAACAATAAATTATCTTTTTAAGTACAATCACCATCATCATCACGAACAACCCATGAACGTCTCACAACTGAGCGCAGATCTCTCAGAGAAGGATTATTATAGGTCGTAGTCGACTACACTGGCCCAATACGAATTGGTAGACTTCATACACATTTGAGAACATTATAGAGAACTCTCAGGCGTACAGGTTTCCTCACGATGTTTTCCTTCAATACTGAAGCATGTGATATTTTACTAAGCACAATAGTTATTCACATTTTTTTTTTTTGATAAATTCAAAATTTTAAAATCCGTCCAGAACTAAGGAAGACGTCACAATGGCAGTAATTGCAATGTTTGTAGTATGTATAAGCACACGGATGGATCTTAGCACCTTGGTTCCAAAACTGACAAAGGATAAACCAGTGGGGTCGAAAGTCTAAACCCGATGATTGCGACGAAAATAGAACGTCGGCTTCGATTACTTGTGCGAATTTGGTTTCAAGTCCTACAAACTTTTCTTGAGTGTTTGCACCGCCACAAAGGAGGGAAGAAAATGAGGGTGGCGATTGGCTTTAATTGGAAACGTTAAACCTATTTCAAGATAAAAATTCCAGACCATTTATAATATCGATTTTTTAAGCTACATCTCATGATAATATTCTAAAGTGTTTGAGCGATCGCAGACATACAATTTCAAGTTGGCCGACTGACTTTGGCAAAGAAATGATCGCCGATTTAGTTCGATAAGATGTGCAGGGATAAGTAAGTATACCCTGCGATTTAGTTCTCCAACTTGAAATTTTAAGTCTGCGGGTACTCTTTATTTGTCGTACAATCACGCAGCAACTATAACGTTGCCGAAGACCTGGAGAATGACAACCGCGGGGTTTTTTGAAAACCTAAGGCAACGCGGACGAAGTCCCGGGAACCTTATTGGAGATTTAAATCCTAAGGATATAAATCTCCAATATTTAAAAAATATTTTCCCATATTATGTGATATTTAAGAATAGACTAGAATATTTATGAAGTACCTTACACATGAAAGACGTGACAAGTTTTTGCCTTTCATGTGAAAAACTCTTAACATTATTTTTTTATGTTATTTGAAACGCCGCACGTAGGCAACAAGGCGCCTACCAACAACGCCTACAGCAGTATTATTTAATTATTGTTTTGAGATGTCACAGAATGACAACAATAAATTTATTACTTTAAGGTTGACATTGCATGACATATCAAAACCATATTGAAATAATACTGCTGTAAGTGTTGGTGGTATAGGCCCTGAATCCTATAAAAACTAAAAATAAACAAAAATATATTTTTAAAAATACAAAGTATAAGAAATGTAACGTACATAAATTACACACAGATTTTTTTGAAACATTAAAATATGAGTTAGAAATTCTCAAAACAGCTCAAGACCAAACCTTTTTTACTTCGATAAATTCAAATTCAAATTAAATTTAAATGAGTACTATTGTTAGATAAAATAATACCTAGTTCATATAACACGAAAACTAAAATAAACATGAATAACAAGAAAATTCCACTCAATTATATCGTATTTCATTTACATCTTAAGTCCAAAGGGAGTTGAAACGTAGGCTACGTGGGAGTGATGACGTCAAAGCCTGTCCTGAGCAGGGGGACGCATTGAAAGCTTATATAAATATGTGAAAATGCTTACTTCCCTTTCCGTACGCTTAAAAAGTAACTAAAACCAAAAAACAAGAAAACCTTTAACAGTAGAATATTATACATGTTAGTGTTTGAGTTATCACAGCAACGGAGCGGCGTGATTTTTTTCGTGGGTATATTTGAGGACTTGGAGAGTGACGTAGGCTACCTTTTATCCCGGAAAACCAGACGCCTCCCGCGAGATTTTTAAAAACCTAACTCCACGTTAACGAAAAAGAAAGAAAAGAAGAAAAAGAAAAAGCATTTATTTTAGAAATTGTGCCACTCATCACGATACACTAAGGTACATTATCACACTTCCATCTCTCAAGCGTTTGCAAAAAAACCCAAGCAATAGAAGCGCCGGTTTAACATATTATGTCATGTGTCGGACAACCCGAAAAAAGGTCCGAGCTCAGCAAAAGCTGAATACCGATAACAAAGATATTCAGCGCTGATTTTCAGAAAAATAAATGGCCAATCGCGTGTCAGGCCACGCGCAGTGTATTAGGGTTCCGAACAAGTTAGTCGCTTTTGTCCGCTTTTTACGGTTAACAATAACGTAGGAAAATATAAGAAATGTAAGTTTATTATAACTATTTCATGTGAAGTTTTTAATCTCTTTAATATCTGGTATAATGTATCTTTCTAATGGTGAAAGAATTTTTCGAATAGGTACAGTACTTCCAAAGATTACCCTCCACATAAAATACACAAACTCACAAAATTCGCATTATCCCTTTATAATATTAAGTAGTGATGGTGCCCGCGACTTCATCCGCGTTGATTACTATTTCAATGCCCGCGGGAACTCTTAAATTTTCCGGGATAAAATGTAGCCTATGTGTTAATCCTGAGTGTGACCTATCTCTATTCCTAGCCTAATCAATTCATTTGTTGTGGCTTGAAGGAGTAACAAACATACACATACACACACTCACACAAATATAATCTTTCGCCTTAATAATATTAGTGTGTTCATAGATTGTAAAACTTTATATTTTCAAGAAAAAGTACCTACAATTGCTTTATATCTACGCAGATCTCGGGTAAAATCAAGCTATTTTTGATAACATTAGTAGTAACTTTATCTTTGAAAAGATTTTTAGCTTTTCTTTTAAAAATAAAAAAATCTACAAGTAAATATTATTATAATGATTGATGGATTGCACCTGTGTATGTTTGCTTAATATTGTGATACAAAAGCTTAAGTGATTGGTTGGTGTTTTTGTTCAGTTTACCCACCACATTTGAGTGATTGTTCACGACTATATCGTGCGGTCAAATTTAGTAAAAATAGTGGTGTTATTTAAAATCTGCATTATTTTATAATAGGTAAGTACTTTACTTTGATCGATGATAACGGTTTCCTTATTTCCAACGTCACAAAATAGTTCGTTTAGGCTGCTTACACAAATATTATTTACTTGATAAAATTAATTGTAAAAGGGAGTAGTAAAACGTCATGTGTAACTAATTCAGTAACCCTATTCTAATATCTATAACCAGCGTCTTCCCCTTTTCTTACTTCTCAGAGTACCGTTAACAATCTTTAAAAAACGGGATGTTTCGACGTGAGATAGTGAATTGAGAAGTTACTAAGTAGGTATATTATTGAAATAACGACTTTTTTGTCACGCCGTAAAAACATTGAAAAAGCGTATATTAAGTGTATACAATTACTCTTTGAAAAAGCGTAATAATAATGTTTCTTTATTAGACATTTTTATTGTAAGAAGTTAACTCACCAAACTGGGTTTCATGCCAAAAAGCGGCGTGGCGTCCCGGCTCCCGCCAAATTGAAGCGATCACCAAATACACAGTACTTCGTAAGCGTAGCGAGGTCCGCGATCGATACACTCGGTCACTGCACAGCCGTGGACGCTGCACGCAAAACACCGACCATCCAGCGCTCCTACCACACGTATTACTCTCAGGCTCAAGTTATTATTTTACAAACATGTCCACTCATGAGAAAAGCAACTTGAGACGACCGCAGCGCTCGAAACCTTAATACTTCCCTTCGCTGCCAATATTAGGTGACAGAACCGAGGAAACCATTCAAATAACTTCGCGCAATTACCCGTAAGATTCATTTCTTTCAGATTTTTTAACGTCGGCACAACTTTATCGAAATTTCTCACGAAAAACTATCGCCACACAATCTTCGCGACGCGTCAAGCGAGTCCCAATATAAAAATAATATGAACATTGTGGGGACAGGAACAGGAGTCGCGTAATAATAAGAGAACTCGCGTGGGGATGGTACGGACTACGGAGGGTGCATTGTGCACCGTCGAATTTCGGAAGGGCCCGTTGCGAAAGCCCTTGTTTGGCCCCCTTACACTTGCGCAAGATGCGAACCCATTTTGATTTTTGTTAATATAACTGGGGATTTAACCGTTTGCCCACGGCTTTTTGTCGCAGTGAGCCGGTTACTCCTGTAGTTATTTTGAATTTGGATTGTATAAGTTAACTATACGGACTTATGCATGTTACGGCAAACATTTTCTGAATTTCTGAAGATAATTAAATTTCCGATAATTCAGGATATTTTAATCGACTTATTCGGTAACTTTTATGGGATCAAACTTACTTTATGTCAGTCGACTACGAACTAAATGATAAAAAATTCTGATCCTAAGAGTTAATATGAAAGCGATCTAATGATCATTGTTAATTCTACTTAGATAGCGCTCCACATTCATACACATAGGTAATTGTGTGCTGCATCGATCATAGCTTTTATCGTACCTAGATCGTACGGTACGATTCGTACCGTACGATTAGGAAACCTTACCCACGAATCTACCCTATGCGAGGCGGACAAATGCTCCGGCGAAGAGAAAACTAAAAGACCAAACCAAATACAACAGCTTCAAAAATATAAAAAGTTTACAAACAGCAAAGACTAGGTACATTATTTTGTTTGAAGTTCATGCATATTCAGATGAATGAAAACTAGATGAAAACTCATAATTTTACAGCACTAAAGATATTGATATAGTCATATATTGATAACTAGCTGATGCCCACGACTTCATTCGTGTCGATTAAGTTTTCAAATAATCCGGAATAAAAAGTAGGCTATGTCACTCTCCAGATTCTCAACTATACCTATGCAAAAAATCACGTCGATCCGTTCATGTTGATAAAATAATTCAACAAACATACATACATTATAGGTTTGATTTGAATGGGTTTGAACGGCAGTTCGTTGACGCGATCGTTCTATAGCACTAAACCCTACTAAACCGTTATGACAACAGCCAAATCTGCTGGGCATTTATTTATAAATCAAATGATGCATGCGTACACTGAAAAAATTTAAATCTACAAATCGTACAATCCTTTTCATAACGTTCCATGTCGATAAAGTGATCTAATTTAAGGAATCTATACAACCAACAGAATTAGCATCAACATATACAATGTATATGCCACCTATCTGCTGCTTTACTGGTTTAATGGCTAGCTTGTTTGGGTACGGAATATGAGATTCTAGTTTTACTTTTCGGAGCCTTCCAATATTTTAATATTGTAACCTTTAGCTGTAACAGACACGAAAGGACAGACAGACGATGTCACAACATAATAACGAGATTCCTAAGGGTTAATATAAGGGTTTCCTTTTTTGCTACAGAACCATAAAAGTTATTCATATAACTGCAACCGCTAAACCATTTGATTACCAACTTAATACTTAATAAGTACCTATCTAATTAATGTAATTAAGGTAGGCATTGTCGGCGCTGATAAAAATTACATTTAAATAGTTATTGTAAATAAGATCTTAGTCATCACCTAACCTATTTGATTACTTACTAATATTTTTATTCTATTTTTTAATGTTATTTATAATATCACCTTTTATATTGGCCATAAATCATTTAAGATTATTCATTACAATCATGTGTTTTTAATGAACTCCTGCCCAGGCGTGAAATACTTCCATTACAAAATATTCAACAAAAAGAAACCTTAAGTCATGAGAATATGTTACTAACATCAGTAAAACTACTTTTATGGTTAATAATAAATAATCTTCCATAAGATTATAGCTCTAAAAGTTGTCCCTAGATGTCACTGGTATAAATAAATTGTAGACGATTCTCTCTGGTTAGCGCTGCGCTAGTGTATCGATTTTGCGTTACCACCGGGTGTTGCTCAAGTAAAAAAGTTTTTAGTAAAAGTATTTTCTAGCGTGTATTTCAGTTAGTAGTGTTTATGTGCCGGCATAATGTGTTAATGATAAATATAACCTACAAAAAAAGCTAAGAGTTTGAATTATTAGGAGTTGAAATAAAAAGAAGCTTAACGTATACATAAAGAATGATGAACATAGCAACACATAAATGTCTATGAGTTTGACCCCGAAGCTCGTGTCCCGAGCAGAAGGAGAGTGTGGTGTAGGGCTAGGCCCTTAGTTTCGGTCTTCATCCCGTTAATATTGTGTAAAATGGGCACATAATAGGTAGGTAAATCAGTATTTGAGTTTCGAAACGAATTGACGCGAATTACATTGTTCATACCTTTTGCCTTAATGTTCGTCATTAAAAATACATCGCGAGCAATCCATACGTGTTTCAATTGCTAAGAATATCGTTGAAAGTTGCGCACTGATTATCTTATTCCAATATAAAAAATATGTTAATAAATGAAAATGTTTGTGACATTTTAATTGGTAATTGTACAGATGATTGAATTCATTAAGCACTTATTATCTAATTAGAAAATTGAAGTGAAGTTCTCCTGGTTTTGGTAAATGTGTTGAGACAATGGTGTATCGATTATTTTGCGCTAACGAAATGTCATCCCGGTACTACCGTAGTGTTAATATTAGAAGTCTATGTTTGTGATCACGATAACTTTTGTCTAGGCATCTACGCGTTTTATATTCAGCTTACAGATTTCTCTCTTGACTAAAATAGTTACTTCAAGTAAGATATAATATTACAATATTTTTCATGCATAATGAAGGTCTAAAAATTTGTTCTGGAATATTTTTTCTGTACTTAATATAATAATAATTAATCCGGGGAATTCTCGCTATTTGTTTACCTACACTAAAGAATTATTTGATATTTTGGTATAAAATATAAAGTAACAATAATCCTAATTGTTTGAAATTCTATTCTTAGTTTCTACTGACAAAAACCATTGAATAATTTTTTTTTATTCCTGCATGTAGGTACCTAAGAAAATTACAAACTTAACAATGATTATTGTCTTCCGTTGTTTCAGATTTAAGTGCTGAGTTTTGAATTTGCGTGTTAGAAAAAGGATTTGAAAAAAATGGCAAATCCAAATCGTGAAAGTGTTAGTACTCGTTTCTCCGATAATTATGAAATCAAAGAAGAATTAGGAAAAGGTGCTTTTTCAGTGGTGAAACGCGCAGTTCAAAAAGCCACAGGATATGAGTTTGCTGCCAAAATAATAAACACAAAAAAGCTTTCGTCTAGAGATTTTCAAAAATTAGAAAGGGAAGCTCGGATTTGCCGAAAATTACAGCATCCCAATATCGTGAGACTACACGATTCCATTCAAGAAGAACACTATCATTACCTGGTGTTCGACTTAGTCACAGGTGGTGAACTGTTTGAAGATATAGTGGCACGAGAATTTTATTCTGAAGCAGATGCATCTCACTGTATTCAACAAATTTTGGAATCCGTGCATCATTGTCATCACAATGGTGTTGTTCATCGCGACTTAAAGCCCGAAAACCTTTTATTAGCCAGCAAGGCTAAAGGCGCCGCTGTAAAATTGGCTGATTTTGGGTTAGCTATAGAAGTGCAAGGTGATCAACAGGCCTGGTTTGGATTTGCTGGCACACCTGGTTATTTATCACCCGAGGTTTTAAAAAAAGAGCCTTATGGCAAACCAGTGGATATTTGGGCGTGTGGTGTTATTTTATATATATTACTTGTTGGTTACCCACCATTCTGGGATGAAGATCAACACCGGTTATACGGCCAAATCAAAGCTGGTGCATATGACTATCCGTCCCCCGAATGGGATACGGTAACACCTGAGGCCAAGAGTCTTATCAATCAAATGTTAACTGTAAACCCAAGTAAGAGGATTACTGCCTCCGAAGCATTGAAGCATCCATGGATTTGCCACCGGGAACGTGTTGCTTCAGTTATGCACAGGCAAGAGACAGTGGACTGTTTGAAGAAGTTCAATGCACGTCGCAAATTAAAGGGCGCTATACTAACAACAATGCTTGCGACCCGCAACTTTTCTGGAAAATCCATGGTCAACAAAAAAGGCGATGGGTCACAAGTCAAAGAGTCAACGGATAGCAGTACCACTCTAGAAGATGACGATTTGGATAAAGATAAAAAAGGCGTTGATCGAGCATGCACAGTGATCTCGAAAGACCAGGATGAAGAGGGGTTGACGAAAGCTGATTCTTTTGGAAAAGCTCGGGGTGACAGTAACGCATCCTTACGTCGCGCTGAAGTTATAAAAGTAACTGAAATTCTCCTAGATGCTATAAACAATGGCGACTACGACACATACTCTAAATTGTGTGATCCTCATGTGACATCATTTGATCCAGACGCACTCGGAAATTTAATTGAAGGTGTAGAATTTCACAAATTCTTTATTGATAATACTCCTACACACGTGAAGACGAATACAACAATTATAAGTCCTAGAGTGCAATTACTTGGCGAAGATGTGGCTGTAATAGCATATGTGTGTATTACACAAAGCGTGGATGCCGAAGGTCGGCGTACGACTAACCAATCACAAGAAACCCGGATCTGGCACAAACGTTATAACAAGTGGACTGCAGTTCATTTCCATCGCTCCTAACTAGTCTCCTTTAAAGGCTATATAATCCCTGAGGAATTTGGTCTCAAAAAACAGGATAGTATATGTAATGGTGATGTCGTCAAAACTATTATTACTTTTCATGGCTAGACAAAGACCTTAAATACAATTCCTTGGCAAAAAATAAGAATAATATATTAAAATCTTAATATCTAATTCTGCTATAAAAATTACACGAATTTTACTAGTAATTCTTTGTAATCTCAAGGAATTAAGTTAAATTAATATAGGTACCTATTCAAACAGTAATATACAATTCAATCGCTATTTCTTCTGTAACATTCAAGTCCCAAAATGAAATTAAAAGGTTTTGTGAAAATGTGATACCAGATAAGTAAATATCCAATGCTTAATGCTATTAACGGTAGGTAGTACTGATCTCGCTCATGATCGAAAAATTTCAACGAATAACTATACGATTCATTAAATCGTCGGTGATCATGATCACAGAAACAAAAATAATCTCCAAAATGCCTCAGATCTGATACTATTGAATCTACTTCATTAATAAGTATGTATCTTTAAAACTGCAGAAATTTTCAACGTTTAGAATTATTAGCACATTTCTCAATAAGTCTCTCTACATTTTAAACTATAAATGTTTTGTCGTGCTTAAAAATGGTGTTCTAATTGTTATCGAATACCTAGCTAATAAGATTTAAATAAATACTAATGCAGTTATTGGCACTATACCTACATCCAACATGGAAATGATATATTACTGTTCATTTAAATATTTTATATTAACTACATACTTAGGTATTATAGATTATATACCATATAAAATAATACCTACTTCTTTTCAAGTACCTACCTATTAGTCTAGTAATTGATTTGTACATTTTTAAGTGAATTATATCAATTTTGTCAATTTTTAGATTTTAAAGTTGTTAACATTACCTACTGTGCTTTTGCTTTACTTAATTACTTAAAAAAATCATGTTTACTAGTGATACTTAATTAATTTTTTTAAATTTTATTTGCAAAAATGTAAGGTTTGTTATTTGTCATATCACTTTAAAGTTGATAATTTTTGGTGAAACATTTCTGAAGTGATAACTGTGCATAGGAATGTACTGCATAAGAGACTCAATTTTATGAGAGGAGCTTTTGTCGAGTGATATTAAGTGTATAATGGTAGTTATTGCACGGTTTCACTTACGAAGTGTGCTAATGTAAGTCTGCAAGAAACTCAGTATTTTCTAGAAGTAAAATTAGATATAAATAACATATACCAATGTTTTTACAATTTTGTAAATGGTAGTATAGTTAGCAAAACCTAATTTATAAATATATACTTCAAAAATAAATAATTGGAATTGTAATTATAATGAATTGCATAATAACTTATTTGTGATTATGGTGATATACCCGCTGTATGCAGAGTACATAGTTGTGCCATTATTATTAAATTTAGTGCCAATAACTGTAAAAAAATGTATTCTAGTCTTTATTGTTATGCGTATTTAGTATTTAATCAATGTTTTGAATTTATTTGGAAAATTATACATGAACTAAAAAACATGTAAGTACATGTACATAATATATTGAAAATGATTGGCACATTGGATGTCTGAGAGTGTTGTCAACCTAACCTACGTTAAATGTAAGTGTTTTAATTTTATATTGTCTTATACTTATTTGTTGCTATTTTTTTATATGTGTAGGTATATTGTATTATTTATACTCCCACATCATTATGTTATTTTATCACATTAATTTAGTTACTTATCTGACTTCTCATCTCAGTTGATAAATAGTTAACTTGGCTAAAAGTATTATGTTGAAATTAGTCAAACAGCAGTTTCAGTTTTATATTTTATATATAAAATAATTAATATCTTTTCATCACAATACCTACAATTAGACTAGCATTATTTTAAGATTAAAATATTCCTAAAGACCTTGTCCAGACAACATTTACATTGTTTTATCAAGCTAGTTATTATGTATTGACAACCTAAATGGTTAAATGAAATACCTAATATATTTGTTTTTGTGGTATAAATACTATATTTAAAAAAATATATCTTAAAATCCATAAATTGTTAACGGTTTTGTTTGTTACTAACTCAAATATTACTATAAAATATATGAATATAATATATTGTAGGTATATTATAACTGTACAATTGTACATCTCTATTATAAACTTATTGAATTGTATTCTGCTATAGTTAGAAGTAACATTGTTTAATAGAATTTGTTTAAGTATAAATATTGACAATGTGTACCTACCTACTTTATTTAAAAAAAATTGAGTTTAGATACTGATCTATTAAAGTTGCACAAATGTGTCATTTTATTATAAAGTTTCTTACAGTTGAAGTTCTTGAAAAAACCTATCAATAACTGTTTGTCAAATTACGGTGTTGTCTTCCCTTGCCAGTGTTCCAAAATAAAAATAATTAACTGCATAATCTCATTATTAAATATTTGTTGTTATAAAACATTGAAAAGACAACTCTCTCATTGTTATAACACTTTTTCCTGATTGCATGCACTAACCTCCTGGCTTTTATATTTAGGAGGGTTTTTTTAATAAATTAATAAATATTTGTCTATTGGCTGAAATTAATCATAACAATTAACTAGGACATTAGGTTTTTTGAAAAATTATATGTACTTAAGTACTTATAGTTTCTTATGTACCTCCTTGAAGTTACCATATTAATTATATACACTAAGCACAGTATGTACCTACTTGTGATGATATGTGTTACATAAAAATTGTTATATATACACTTCTTCAGTGTGCTTGGCTCAGATTTAAGCACAGTTCAGACTGCTATACCTATAGTATAGCACAATTTGCCATAAGCATAGAAAGCCATTACTATAAAGCTTAGTGTGAACCTGTCCAAACTAATGCTGTGCGATATTGTTGTGCTATATAATATTTATTATATGCTAGGTTTTTAACTATATAGTATAGCACAGTCTCAACTGTGTTTAAGATAAATCGGTTAAAAATGTGGGTGCAGTGCAATATGGTTTTAGATTTTAAATAATAAAATTGATGGAACAGCCATAATGTTGAATTTGTAAAGTTTCTTAGGTTCTTCACTGTTTCCACTTTTTGAATACAATTTTGACCATTCAGCTAGAAATCGTATTGTGTGCATACCTATTGGAGCGCTCTGTGTTAGCATATGGTTCATTAAGCCTATAAACATTATAATATTAAAGTTATTATAGGATGTACTTAAATTGCGTGAATAGTTAATATATTTAGTTTGAATAAAAATAAATATTGCACCCCTGCCTAGTTATATGAGATTGTTTTGTGTCATAGCTAGGATTTAACCAAGTATTTCATACTTTAATGCACCACTAACTACTTAAATTATTTTGAAATTTTCTCTTTATTATGATGATGGTGGTTTGATGTAGCATAAATTGAAAATGTGGAAGTGTAGGTGTATTAAACATTTGTCAGTATATTTCTATTTGAAATAATTTCTTAAAACCTCTGCATTGCCGATTATCATGTAACAATCTCTAAAATAAAGTTTTTTTGATCTAAGATTATTGTAAATATTTTGACAATATTCCTTTATCTTCATAATAGAATAATATCCTCTTCATAGCACAGTAACTAACTTTTTAAATGTTTTAGGAATTCTCCCAATAAATGTTTGTTCACAAATGCATATTCCAATATTCCTATGATCATATTCATTAGAAGAAAGCTTCACCTAAATTACATTTGAAACACATTATTTAACTACACCAAGACAGGCCTATACTACATTCTAATTACTTCTATTCTAAAGTCTAAAAATAAAACTACACTACTTTAAAAACACTCCTTTAATAAAATGTTTAAATTGCATACCTATAGAATTTTCATATATTGTAATTTCTGATGAACACCTTTGCAACCATCGAGAGTAACATTAAAATTTTTCACAATGTTATCAATGTACTTTGCACCTATTTTTCTATCTGCTAGTTCATCTACAATACACTTCCGTAAATGTTCTTGAGTCAAAGATTCAAATTTGATAAAATATTTCTTAGTATCTACATCTTCTAGACTTTGTCTTAATTCTGAATAAAAAGATCCATCACACTTTCTTCTAAAGTCTTCATTTACAAAATCACAATTGTATATCAATATTATAGTAATGTTTTTAGATAGCTTCTCACTCTTTAACATCAATTCCTTAATAAGAGGTTTTATGTTTGTCATATTGTCTCTCGTTAAATCATCCACCACTAAAATTGCAGACTTACAAAATAATAATCCAAGCATAAATTCTGATGAAAAATTTTGCAGGAAACTAGGCATTGTATAGTGGTATATATTTTTGCAATCTAGTAAGTTTTCTAACATCAATGATATGGCAAAGGTTTTTCCAACTCCTGTGCCTCCATAAAATAATAATATTTTCCCATTCTCCTTTGATTGCAAAGCATTAATAATACTTTTGATAGCAGCTGTTTGTCCATGTAATTTGTTCATAAGATTAAGTCTCAGGATTTCTATATTTAAATTCTCAGAGCAATTAAAGTTTGCTATTTGATGTGTACAAATTGATATAGCTAATAATGATAAACTTAGAAATATAATTGCTTGAAGTTTTATATTAATTCTGGCACCTGAAGTGTTGCGATTTTGTATATGATTAAGAACCAATTTATTAATAGTTTCGGGCTGAAGAACATAACTTCTTTCGGTATAGAGGTTGTCTGATTCAGGCGGTTCTGTTTTTACGATTGATATATCAATGTCAGACCCTGTGTACGATATATCCATAATGCTTGCTGAATGAGCGCTTAAATCCACATCCATAGGTTCGAAACTTAAATTATTATCATCCATAATTATTTAACCGCGATCTGGTTACAGCTGATATTATTTGCAATTGTAAGCAAAATTCCCCGAACTTATAATGATTGAAAGTAACACCAATTTAACAGAAAGTATTGTAAAGCGCCTATCTACCTACGTTTAAAATTTTCTCCACATTTTCTCAAGTTTTTTGTTTTTAACTTTACTAAAGTAACACAAGTCAAATCAAATAAACGTACTTTTACGTCAATGTCAATTCTCAAAATGTCAAATAAAAACGAAAACCACAAACAAAGACTCCAGAATAGGTACCTAAAGTACATAATACACGTGCTAGTTACTCGCACAAAAGCATGCCAGTTACAACCAAAACCGAGATACTCGCTGTGTATCAAGCTTCTGCCAGTAACTCACGTGCCAGTGCCCAGTACGAGTAGATCACAAGCCGTTTGATTTTTTCCTCTTGAGGGGAAGTGGGACGGGCGATTCGTATTGCCTGTTACAAGTACGTAAAACAGATTGTAACGTATTACTAGTAAATCGCAACTCTTTTAACTATCTGAAAAGATCTTTTTAATTTTTTTGCTTGTTTTTGTTGTTTTTTGCCTAATATATTGCGAGTTGTGTTATAACATTATTTATTTCTTAATAAATATATTTATTTTATGAACTTTTAGAAGCATTACGTACGTAGAACGTACGTAGAAGTTTAGAAACTATAGTTGGAATTTTAATTCAATTCCAGATTTGACAATTTCAGTGTTGCAACGTTATGACAAGTACTAAATAGTGACGTTGCGAAATTATTCGATACGGAAATGGAATATTTCCGGATCGATTCCTCTCGTTTATAGTAGTATATCTAAACAACTACTACTTTAATAGAAACTAAGTATATCAGGAAATTAAATATTTCTGAACGGATAATTTAGTTATGACGATTAATTTTATTAAGGATTTGAGAGTTTTCTTTAATAATTGTGTGTGAAATAAATAAAAAAATGATCATGAAGGAACATGAGAAATAAAAGAAATAGAATATCTATATATTATCGTAATATTTTATATTTTATAAATCGTCGCCGTCATCGTTTTCTATCGCAGAAAGTGATTCTGTAACATTTATTACAAATGTATCTGTGAAATTGTCAATTAACATATTATCTAGCCTACTCATTTTTTCCTATTCTTGGACAACATGGGATATATAGGCTCTTTTATTATAAGTTTTGTTTTTAATATAAAAAACAAAAATATTAACTTTTTATAAAATAAAGCAGCGGTTACTAATTAATAAATAATTATTATGAATAATTATGTATTTATTTAAATAAAAATCAATAATTTAGTCTTTAATTGGCACACCAATATTATGCTTACATAAACATAAATCGCGATTGTTTATCGATTTTTGTGTTCATCACTACACTATTATTTGTGGTATCATTATTTTACAAAATGACAGTAGCTAATGTCAAATGAATACTAGAAATAAAAAAGGGTCTAAGTGCCAAAAATTTCATTTCGGTTTTTATTACTTTATTATTTAGTATATTCCCTCGCCAATCACCTAAAATAAGGACTAAACGACTAGCGTTGTAAAGAATTTTATTGTAATAATAACCATGTGAAGTTTAAAATAAAAGAAATAAGTATGTTGTTAAAATGATTTATTATTTGAAACACATCCTGCTCTTTTTTGTTTTGGCACTTAGACCCTTTTTTATTTCTGGTATTCAAATGTGGAATCGAATTATAATTCCGAGTATAGCATATGCTGGCATACCATTCACTAGCATGTGTATCACGCGCTTTAACCAATTATTTACCTACCATAGATACTACATATATTTTGTTTCTATTCTGTGCAAACCAGTGCAAACGAAAAACTTGGTGACGTTTGTGAGTTTTGTGACCTTTAACTTTATTTGAATACGAATCACAGACTATCATGAACACTTATGAATTATAACTAAAACAATTATAGATAACGTTATATTCGAAAATCGAAATGAGTGTTAAAAATGCTAGTCCAAATTGTAGTAAAAAGTCAACGCCTCCAACAAATGGAAAGGTTCGAAATCCCTTCGACAAAGTACTAATTGAAAGATTACACAAACCAATATGCAGGTAAGTAATCTGTAAAAATGTATTTATAAAACAGAAGTTTTTTCAAAAGAAACAATATTTTGAATGAAACTGTTTGTGTTGTCTCTTTTAGCCCGGGGATGTGCAAAATTTACAAAAAACAAAAAAACGGTACGTTTCGATGGGATATAGACCAAGCGTGTACATTGCTGCCAGCTGATATTGTAGTGTGTAGTAGTCAGTTCGAACCTTCGCCTGACCCTGTACTAGAGAAGATAGCAGAGGAAGCCAATGAAAAGTAATTATCTATATATATTATATTTTTAACGTAATGTTTTGAGAGTGAGGCACAAATTCATAAGGGTTGAATTGTATCCACATACCTTAGTCCAGTCCTGATTTTTAGCCTACCTATCTGTAAGCAATGTTATCTTTCAATTTATAATTTCTAACAATATTGCTAAGGTATAAATCATCTTGTGCTATGCTTGGCCCTGTCAAAGCAAAGTTTAATGCCTCAATAGTACAACGGTTAAAGGTGCGGACTGAAAACTAAATGGTCGCAAGTTCGAGCCCCACCCCTTGCACTATTGTCGTACCCACTCCTAACACAAGCTTTTCGCTTATTTGGAGGGGAGAGGAGAATATAAGTCAAGTTCAGCTTGGCTAATATTCTTTTTTAAATAAATAAATAAAAAAAAAAATTATATTATTGTCAGGAAGGTGATGATGAATAGCTCATACAAAATTATACTAAAGTTATTTGAACAATTCTCTGTCTGGGACCATCCATACAGCATACATTTTCACTGCCTGCCTTTGTTATTAGACATGCAAGGAAAACTTAAGCATCATCCACATGCAGCATGACTACATGACACTATGCACATGTTACTGTAACTTGTGTGCTTGAGTTTCCATATGTCTAATAAGTAATAGTTGAAGGGTAAGCATGCTACACATTGTAACATGCAATTTTTTTCGCCATAAACAAAATAAATGTATCTTTCCTTGTGTATCATATATGTTTTCTAAGTAGCCCCTAATACAGCTTTAACAGAAAGCTTGATAGACTTTCTATTTGAACCATTGTTAAGTTTGAATTACTATATTTTCAGATTCTTTTCACAAGAGATGGTAGTACCAAGTCCACTGGAAATACCCAAAAAAATTAAGCCACTTCTATCATCATCTACTGAAAGTAGTAACTTAATTCTGTCAAGTTTTTCTAGTGAGAAGATTGTCCAAGTAAGAGATTGTAAGTAAAGCAAATACTATTCATCTCACAAAACAGGTTTATTTCCAGCTGCAATAAAACTTTGATATTATCATCCCATCAGTCCTCAACTCTAAATAAAAATTCTTTTCAAAAAACCGACTTCAAACGCCACTACAAAGTATAAAAATAATTTTATTTTGTACACGTTTGTTGAAGTCGGGCGGCTTAAATAGAAACGATGAAACCGATACGCGATGCTCACCCGATTTCAATAAGCGTGTCTCTTATATGTCACCATAAGGTAAGCGTCGCGCATCGATTTCATCGTTTCTAGTTAAGCCCGCCCGACTTCAACAAACGTGTACAAAATAAAATTATTTTTATACTTTGTAGTGGCGTTTGAAGTCGGTTTTTTGAAAAGAATTTTTATTTTAAGCTTTTTAGTGTAGCTTGTTCCTGCTCTCTTTCTCCCCTCCCTCCAACACTACGGTACTAAAGTAGTCTATACTTGGTACCTACAGTACCTACTTATTAACAACACACAATTTCTAAAGAGCTAGGACCAGGAGGTCCATGATGTAGTCCATGCTTGGTACCAAAAATATCAATTCAAAAGCGACAGTTCGTAATCCCTCCAACCCTGCAGCATCAGGATTGAGGAGCTAGAACCTTGAATTTTATATGTAGTATATGCTTGGTACCAACAATATCAAGTCGTAAGCGACAGTTCCTAAATCCTCACAGATTAGGTAGGCAGTACCCCTGCAGCATCAGTATTGAAGAGCTAGGACCTTGAGCTTCACGATGTAGCCTATGCTTAATACTAACAATATCAATTCGCAAGCGAAAGTCCCTAAATCCTCACAGTTATGGTAGGCAGTACCCTGCAGCATCAGGAGTGAAGAGCTAAGACCTTGAGCTCCACGATGTAGACTATGCTTAATACCAATAATATCAATTCGCAAGCGAAAGTTCCTAAAACCTCATAGTTTAGGTGGGCAGTACCCTGCAGCATCAGGATTGAGGAGTAGGACCTGAAGCTCTAAGATCTAGTATATGCTTAGGCCAAGCATACCGATTCGTAAATGACAGTTCCTAAAACCCCATAATTTAGGGGGAAAGTACCTCTGCAGCATCAGGCTTGAAGAGTTGAAGGTAAAAAATTTTATGGGACCATTTCGCAAGCTTCTTCTGTCGATTAAAAAAAAAATCGCGTGAATCGGTCCAGAAACCCCGGAGTAATCGGTGGGCATACATAGAAAAAAAAAAAAAAAAAAAAAAAAAAAAAGATACCGGCCGAATTGATAACCTCCTCCTTTTTGGAAGTCGGTTAAAAATGCAATTTGTGTACAGTCAAGAACAAATCTAAGGAATGTTAGTCCTATGCAAGGAGTGCAGGAATGTAGTGGCAGGTAGTATTAATTGAACTTTGGTTGTGAATCCCAGTCAGTTCAATAGTGCATAAGGATATAACTACACTCAAAAAGAACCAATTTACATTCAGCTTTAGGAAGTTTGTTTTTTTTAAATCATTAAATTGGCATTATCAATTTGGCAAATACAAATATTAGGTAAATATCTACTATTCGGCAAATACGAATACTCATATTTTTATTTGTTGCATCTCTACTGTAAACAGTATTCATTTTGATACAGTCGTGCCACCTTTATTTCTTCAAACGCGCCACCGGGACATCAAAAATCACCGCAACACTATCTAACTGTACCAATTCAACGGGTGAAAGGCTAATTGATCTAAGCGACATATTGTAAAACTTGCAGGAAGACTAATAAAATTTATTTTTTTTTTTGGAAAAAAAAATCATAAAAAAACAACTATTGGATAGTCTTTTATTTATTTAATACAGTATTTATACTGTTTAATAGTTGTTTTTTTATGATTTTTTTTCTGTCTTCCTGCGAGTTTTACAAAATGTCGCTTAGATCAATTATTAGCCTTTCACCCATCGATATAATATTATTCATCATATTTTATTTATAAAATATGTATATCATTGAACTGTGCCTTTAGTTTCAGCCCAGACTGTGCTCACACTACCACCAGAGCTACCTCCTGAAATTGAAACTATTTTACAACAATTCTGCACTTTTACACAGGTGACAAAATATATAAAGCATACAATAATAGAGTCTATATAATTTTTTTTATAATGAACTAGTTGATGCCCACAGCTTCGCTCGCGTGGATTAAGGTTTTGTAATTCCCGCGGGAACTCTCTTATTTTCCGGGATAAAATGTAGACTATGTCATATTCCACACTATAATCTATCTCTATGCCAAGTTTCAGCCAAATAAATTCAGTAGTTTTTACTTGAAAGAATAACAAATATCCATCCATCCATACTTATATACAAACTTTCGCGTTTATAATATTAGTAGGATTTTGTCTACTAATAATTTTTGTTTTAATTATTCTATTATGTATAAGCTGTGCCGAATTTCGTCAAGATAGGCCGGCAATATCAGATTTGTAGGGAGTTGCTGAATGAAGGCAGGCCCAAACAAAGGCATGTGGAAGTCTCTACAGCATACTATGTCCAGAGAGTCTATTGGTTAACAAAGAAGATTGTTTTTAATAGAAAAATTTCGTTCTTTTTTAACATCTCCCATTTTTTCCTTCCCGCCGTAGTGGTGTCGCTGTGGTCTTGTAACTCGGAGGTCTCGGGTTCAATTCCCGGCGGGGGCAATTTGGGATTTTATAATTAATGAATTGTCTCTCGTCTGGTCTGTTGGGAGGCTTTGGCCTTGGCTAGTTACCACCCTACCGTCAGAGACGTGCCACCAAGCGATTTAATGTTCCGGCACAATGGCGAGTAGAAACCGATTAGGGGGTATAGGTTGAATATACACTGTCACACCTCTTCCAAGTTAGCCTAGTACCATCTTAGACTCCAACGTCACTTACCATCAAGTGAGATCGCAGTGACTATTTTGTCATTGAATAAAAAAAATATGTATTGTACGGAATCAAAATTTCCTTTTAGTTCCTTGGACACTCGCAATTTACAGCGCCAAAATGGCGTCAATCAATAGGGTCCAAAAAAAACTTCACAGCAAGCCTGTCCAGTATTGATCATGGATTAGAATTATAGAGGCCAATCTAATGCTAAGTTCTCAACCAAATGTTCCCAGGACCAGAACATATCCGGCGATTACGAAATCACAGCCAACGGCTCACTCAGGCGGCAGTTAATCTTCGAGGAGCACAGTGACATGGAGCACGATGACTCGGAGCAGACTGATGATGAGATACACATAGAACAACGACCACCTTCGAGCTTTGAGACTCACACACCTATCGCATTTAGCCCAGATTTGGTAAGGTTTTCGGGGATTGTTACTGAAATGGTAAAAATACGATTTTACATTTCGGTAACGATCCCCGAACCCCGTAACTTGGTGTGTCACAACTTCGTTCTTCAATTATCATTAATGCTGTTAAAGTTTAAAGGAATGGATATATTGAAGTTATTAGTTAATATGTCTACTACTATATTACAACTGAAAAAATTAAAAATACCTACCATTCTTTATTTTGTTGCATCAGAATTGAAAATGTTCCAATTAAATTCCCAAAATTTAGCATTCTGGACCTGGTAATACTATTTATGTGTAAAAAATATAATTTACACAATACGTAAATCAGAAATCCGAATAAGTTCGTAATTCTTCGACTACGCCTCAAGAAGGTCCGAAAGTCGTTTGTTGGGATGGGCGTGACATTCTATAATTTTCACAGACAATTTTAGACTTGTAATTGAACAAGTTCAAGATTTTTTTTTAATTCTGCCCATGAAAAACAAACGTACAATTAAAATATAAAGGATAAAAACATATTCATGCTTAGTTATTTTTTGCAGACTTGTGATGTAGTGACAAAAGGTATGAAGCGGACATTCGGCACACCTTTGAACCGAGGCCAAAGCACTGGAAAACCGTGCTTTCGCAACAAAATACTTGATACGGTGGACTTAGGCGAGCCTTGCTTCAGCCCCATAGAGTTTCGGACGCCGAAGCGTACCCAGACGTCTGCTACTTCGTCCTCTTTAGCGTCTGCGTCCATTTCGCCTGTTGCCAAGACTGTTTCTAGTGATGAAGAGGTATTATTATTACAATCTATCTATACATATAATAAAATTGTAGAAAAGTGGTGTCTGTACAATGGAAATATATTAAAAAAAAATAGCAGGGGTTGTTATTATATCGATGCCGAACCCGAAATTATAATTAATTATTTTTTTGTCTGTTTGTCTGTGTGTTTGTGCACGCTAATATCAGAAAAGGCTTATTCGATTTAGATACGGTTTTAACTAATATATTGTAGTAGGCTTCACTTAAAATTTAGTGTTTATTTCATGTCAATCGGTTTATAAATAAGAAAGTTATGTCAATTTAAAGAATCACGGCGAACATTTTTAACGTACAGAGTACGTACTACACGCCTCGCGCCTGAGCGTCCGTGGCTATATAAAGCGCGCTGAGAGCCGCGCCCCGAAAAGTCACTATTCCACGCGAACGAAGTCGCGGGCACAGCTAGTAATTTAATATATCGCACATACGGTGCTATAATTTCACTTATGCGAATGATGTAATTTTTCAGGAGAAGCTTTTGAAAATTCAACATCCTATTACAACGTATAATTCTTCTCAACTAAACAAATAAAATGATAATAAGTTTAAACTACAACTAAAATTCATTTTAAAGGTAAAGCAAACATCTCAGTAATTACTATTAAAAAAATATAAACGTTAAAAAATTACTACCCTCGTTACGTATGGCAGAAGTGACGTTATCGCACTAGGAAATAATTAACCGGACAATTCTTGTGCGGAAAAGCGCGTGCAACTGACCAATGAAACGTTTCTCCAAGTGGCGTCCAGATTCACTTATTTTATTAAGCTCTTTGTGTCTGTTCTTATAATATGTGTGGTGTACAATAAAAGTACATTCATTCATTCATTCATTCACGCCAAAACCATAACGACACTAATGCCCTTACGCGGAAAGTATGCGTACTTCACAAGCGACAATAACACACCAAGTAAAGAGGTAGATTAGGCGTATTTTCTCATACTCAGTTCAGTTTTGACAAAAATTGCATAAGTGACGTTATAGCACCGTATGTGCGATATATTTTTTTAATCCTAGACATCTTTGCTAGAGGTATCCAGCCATAAAATATGTGTTGTTTTCCTTTAGGTAGGTATTCTCGAAAGGTTCTGAATAACTTGTGAATATAAAATATCTCATTTCCTTTGTAAATTATTATTTATTTCAGCTTAATAGTGAAAATACATGTTTTTGCAATTGTCAAAACTATCAACAACTTTAAACCCAAAGAGAATGTAATCACTCTGTTTAAATCTAGAATGACATAAAATTTATTTTTCTAAAAAATAACAAATTATATCAAAAAGTATTAATACTACAAATTAAACAGGTTCCTGAAAACCAAATTGACAGAAAGCTTCATCTAGGTAGGCGGTAAAAGTTTAGGAATGTTGGTGAAACGAACTTAACCTTTCTGCATTTTTTATTAATTAAAAGTAAAAAATATCAACGAGTAGGTAACAACTATTTATAGTCTGATTTTTAATTGCGTGGAATTCTGACGTATCTTAATGTTACCAGAGATTTAAAAAATCCCACAAAAAAGATATCAAATTTAAACTTAGAAAAATAAATATCAATTGCCGCACATAGATATTTATGACAAATACCTGACAGATAGTTTGGGGTAAAATCGAACTACAGGTGGTAATACTGTTTTTCATACAAATAACTCGCTCGATTTATAAAATGACAACTGTCAGAATTCCACCGAATTAAAAATCAGACTATAGGTGAAAATCATGATTTCTACATTAGGATTCCCTTAGAGATAAATAAAGAATAGAAATCAAAATTGTAAGTTTCTTTACAGAAAAACAATTTCACATCACCGGAGTCCGAAGCAATGGCGACTTGTCTTGACTGCATTGTTTCCTCAACGGATAGCAAAGCGAAGACGGCGTGCTTCTGTGCTATCGCTCCTAGTAAATCGATTGTGAAGAGAAGTGCTTCGCTCAGAGACTCACAGAGTAGAACTTCGCCCCACAGAAGCAGGAGAGGTTCGCTATCGGAGAAACGCAGCCATAGCATGTCTAGTTTGAACAGGAGTCGATCAGTTCAGAAGTTGGACTTCAGTATGGATATAAGTGTTGACAGCTCCATGCATAATATTTCTCAAGGTATTTATGTGTTTTTGGTCTTCATTTATTTATTTAAACAACTTTATTGCATTGCTTTATTGGTAACTAGCTGATGCTACTAATTCCACGCGACTTCGTTCGCGTGGAATTAGTTTTCAAGATCCCGCGGCAACTATAATTTTTTTTGGGATAAAAAGTAGCCTTTGTTTTAATCCAAGGTATAATCTATCTTCATTTTAAATTTCAGTGAAATCGGTCCAGTAGTTTTTGAGTTTATTCATTACAAACATACACACAAAAATACAAATCTTTCCTCTTTATAATAGTAGTGTAGAAGTGTAGATAATAATATTAATATATAATATAATAGTAATTTATATAATGCATGTGAATTATAATATTGATTTTGATAATATGAATAGACAAGAAATACATTGTAATAAGTAAAATATTTCAGCGGATTCAGAGAGTTCCCCAAAAGCCAAACAAGTAGCTTGGTCTATAGAGGATGATACTAGCTGTCAAACATTAGTCAAAATTGAATCGGGGAAAGCGCAATCACGTGAAATACAGTCTTCCACACAGAACTTTAGTATTAATACTGTACTAGACGAAACACCCATAAAGGGCAAATACAAGAAGAGTGTACTGTCACACGAGATTAATAAAATTCGTGCACCGGTGGGACTGAGCCCGGTGAATATGTCTCTAGACAGCAGCCTAGACAATTTCGACATACCTCTATGTATGGAGGAAAAGAAGATAGACTTTAACAACATCGATCTCAAAATTTTGACTGATAATGTTTCGCAATTCGAATATCACTCGAATGCAACTCGAGCGGGCGAAAGCTCCACAAGTTTCAAGCGAGTCGACAGTGGCTTTAACGAGAACACATTCTACGCCTCTAGTTACTACGAAAGTGCCATAAAACCCTCAGAGTTGACGGTTACGAATCCAAAAATGAATTCGACAGCTTTGAAAGAAATAACCAACGTTAATTGGATGAGAGTCGACAGCGGTTTTAAAGATGAAAATTCGGCGGACTGCACGCAATTTTACTCTAACGACAGCTCCACAAAGACAGTTTACCAGTTTTCCGACCCGAAACTGCCGAATAAGGAAAACATAGAGCAATTTGAGAAGTTCCTTATCCAAGCACCGAATAACAACGAAGCAATATCCATGTCCGATATATTCACTGAAGACATGACGTTCAATTGCAACTTTTCGTCGACACCATCCAAAAATAAGTCTCGCAAAGCTTATAATTAGTTTAATTATTATTAGCTCATCTTGGAGGGTATATATTTTTGTAGGAAATTATGAATTTTGTATGCATTTATTAGCTTTAGGTATTGTCAGTGGCGTGCACAGACTTAGGCATTTATAGATGGGATTCATGAAATATTCTAAAGTCTGGGATAATTTATTTCGCTGCTAACTCGAGTCTATCTATATATATAAAATTCAAAGTCCTGACTGACTGACTGACTGACTGAGATATCAACGCACAGCCTAAACTACTGAAGTTAGAAACTTGAAACTTTTACAGTTGGTTCCTTTTATGACGTAGGCGCACACTAAGAAAGGATTATTGGAAATTTCACCCCTAAGGGGTTTAAATAGGGGATGGAAGTTTATATGAAACACCGTCATTTTTCAAGCTGTTTCCATCAAAGTTGGTATTTGAGCTTTCAGTTAAAAATAAAAAAGTACGTGTGTCACAGTTTTTGAAAATTCCACCCCAAAATCTAATTCCACGCGGACAAAGTCGCGGGGGCAAAAGCTAGTTTCTACGTAAAGACTTACGATGAGCTTCGACACGAAAACTTTTGACAAACGATAGACATAACGTCCATTGTTTTATCACTTTATTCCTCTTATGCGTCATTATGCGTCTTCCATGTCTATTATTTTACTATCCTTGGACTAAAACTATTTAATTGGACACTAAAGGGACTGTCTGCCTACTTATACTTTTTGTAGTTCATTTCACATAATGAGACCATTGAATTTGACCCTTAACTTAATACCTGGTGTTATACCACCTTGAAACCACCAGGTATCAAGTGATGAGCGAAGGCATTGAAAGGATGCGCAAACGCATTGGTTCGTTTCGCGGTTTGTAGATTAAAACATGGTCAATATATCATTAATAATAAATATTATATATATATCAATCAATAATGTCAATTATCAATGTGTTTCCCCACAACTCTCGTCCAGCGGTATTTTTAAGTGAAAGCTATAAAGCATAATTTATACTATAAAAATATACCCAGATAATAAAGCGGCAAAACCCATTAGCCTTTAGTACACGCCACTATTTGTATGATTAGTAAATTTTGTTGTGGACCCACTATTGTGGTTTTTTATTTAATAACGTTAAAAAGTTTATAACATGACTTAGTATAATGCATGAAATTATTTTTTGATATTGTGTGTATTTGAGTAAAGATATAAATAAAATAACAGATTAAGACTGAACTCTTAAATAGCTTGTTTTTGAACTCACCATCGTTACCTGTATCCGGTCAAGAACTTTTTATTGAGCGATAATTTTGGCGCAGAAATTAAATGTATGTAACTTGAGATGGAAGGGTAGTACGTTCTATGATCTGGTTCTAACCGGATTTTGACGCCGCTATTTTTATACTATAAAGGTAGATTAAAAAATAATTCATTTTTTTAACCAACAGGTATGTTTACCGATAAATGACAAACAATCAGATAGGTTTTCGGTTACCTATGTGAGTATATCGATTGTATTGATTTGATCGAAAGAGTAGAATTTCATGGCTATAGATCTTAAAAAGCGTTTCAATAGGACCTACTATTTAATTATTATGTAACATTTTCTTAAGATAACACGCCTTATATCCTTGATATCAATGCCGCAAAGCATAATATTAATTTATCTCTTAGTCCATTTCAATTAACCCCGTCTTATGTTCAAGATCTAAGTCTATCAAAACAAATTATAACTGATAGTAATAGTAATTTTTATATTGTGTGTTATGTGGCAAGATATCATTATTATTGTTTACATACAGTTTTTTTAAACCGGATTTTGCAAGTTATCAAATTGGAGTCCGATTATTGTCATTGTTTTTATACCTACCAATTTAATTAGTTGCCATTAATAATAATGTAATTTGCGTAGTTAAAATATAGAAATTCGATACAAAATAAATCGAAACCTCTGATAAAATATTGTATTAAAATACTCGTACAAACTTCGTCACTAGATTCACTCATTATTCATAACTTTAACTTTTACAATAAAAAACTTAGTAGATAATTCCAATGCCATAGAAGAAGAATTATATATATACATTAACATTGGATGTTCTTTTAGCAAAAAGGATATTTTTGAATGAATTAAGTCTTAAGAATACAAATTAATAAAAAATTATAAGTATTTTATTTTTAATTAAATACAGCATGTAGGTATAAATATTATGTGCCTACCTGAATTCAAAATATATTTCCCCACTGAGTAAGCGAAATTGAAATTTGCTGATGCTCGCTGATTTTTCTTTAACAGGTACACTTAGTCAATTCCTCAAAATCGTAATTGTAGGAAGGACGAAAAAGACTTGTGATATTAAGTTTAGTCATTATGAAAGAAACTAAGTAATGTTTTAATCTTTGATTTCAATAATAAAGATTAAGTTCGTCAATAATTATTATCATGTAACTGTTCGTGCCCTACATATCGCCTGCGTGTCTAGACTTCTTTATTGATGATGAGATAAGATCAGCAATAACACAATCTCGATCGAATAGCGCAGCGGCCCTAACACATGAGTAAATAAGCGAATAGATGCAAAGCTTCTAAAGACCGTGCATTATTTATACCTATTTTCGTAGGGTTGTTACAGAAAGATATAGGTATATAAATCAAAGTAATATATTTTTTTAGTGTAGTTACTTATAATATCGTAATCCATGTTTTTATGAAACTGACACTTATTGGAATTTTTCAATAATATTTTCTATAAGCGTCAAGCTTGTGGAGCAAAAAAAAGTAATTATCGCAACGATTAGGTAAGCCGCAGACTGAAATACCTGAAGCCAAACACTAAGTTTTGCACTAATGTCGTACCTGCTTAATTTAATTTAATTTGGGTAAACTTAAGAAAGGGAAATATTAATCATATTCAGCGTGTAACCACGAAAAATACAATGCTCGTCGCAGAGACCCCGAGCTTGGCCACTGGCTGAGCCTATGCGACAGTCACGAATGTACACGGTACCAGGCACACAGGAGCTGTAGGAATACCTATCACAACACGGTTGTCGAAGTTGTCTATTCGGTTATCTACCTACCTAATCATGTTGCCCTAGTACATAATTACTCTCGTATCCTATTATATATAGGTAACTAAGCAGACTGTTCGTGCGTCAATCGTGTTTAACAAATAACAGCTTTGATAACGCCGTAACCCCTGTTATCGGCATATCCCGGAACGTCTGCGAACTATTGACTACGTAGAAGCAATGCGGATCTATTAGGTGATGATACGTGCCAGCAGAGGTTGTGTCCAGTGCATTAATGAACTATATAAACAAGTAGCGCCTTGAAAGTATTTCATTACACAGCCAACCGGACAATTCGCAGGACACAGTACACTTACATTACCAATACTGAAACAAACGATTGATAAAGTACAGTGACACGTGGGTCAAATTACGGTTTCACGTTACGCTGGTAATGTTTGGTTTCTGAGCCTAGTCGTTTAGTAAAAAATGTTCAACAAAACGAGTGCTACGTTAATGCTGCAAACTATAATGGTGCTAATGGACAAGCAGAATTCGACCACCCATTTTCCCAGTTATGGTTAGTTTTTCCTTATTTTTATACTATAAAGTTAGTGATAGTTGCACATCGGATGGTTAAAGTAGGGTAGGAACCGATTAAGGTTAAAGACGGCCAGAAATAAACTATTTTTGGTTTGCACAACTTGCACAAGTTATGGTCCCTCAATTTTTTTACTAAACCTAGATTCTTAACCTTACTTGAGCAATCCACATTTTGGTTTTGTTTTTGGTGGGTAGGTAGTATGTTTCACGGTAATTCACTGTTTGACTTGCAATTGGTCTCTGAATGTACCTACCTACCTATTTCAAGTTTAAAGTGCTTTTTTTGTTGTCTTGGTTTCTAAAAAGCTACTGATTGTAATACATTCGATTGTTCATTCAGAGGACGCAGAGCTGGAGCGCTGCTACCCGCCGTACGGATGCTTCTCGAAAGCGTACCCTTGGACTGAGCACCGGCCGGACAATTACTTCCCCATTTCGCCGCAGACTTTAGGCGTGCGGTGAGTATCTGAAAAATGAATAGAACAAAAACTCATTATAGAATAGAATAGAATAGAATATAAAAATAAACTTTTATAAACCGCTTTCCAATCGTCAAATGAATCTACCACTGCACAGTGGTCTGGCGCTCTAACAAACGCGGTCATAAGTCCGTTTATCACTAAAATGTTTATTCAATCGTTATAAAAGTCCTTGTTTTGATAAAAATAATAATATAATGTATGAACAGACCAGTTACTTTAACAAAATATGTATTATTTATATTAAAAATCATAAATTCTAAATAAAAAAGAAAAATTTACTTGACACAGTTGAATAAAACATTCTATATATATTCTAAAACATTATATATATCTGTCAAAATGTTTTTTTATAATTTATAACTTATTTATTTACATATTATAATGACTTAGGTACATTAGATATTGAAAAAAAAAATACAATATTGAAGTAAAATAAAAATAAAATATAACACAAGACATGAACTAAAAATAATTTAAAAAAATATATAGTCTTGATAAGACATGAACTAATAAAAATTTACATCTTTAAATCTAATCACAATCACTAAAATCCTTTCTGGGTCTTCCAATATTCGAACTCCCTTCTTGTAGCACTTTCTCTGTGGACGAGGACGCGCTGGGGGTGGCACTCCTCGGCAAATCAACAGTTTCAACAATTGCCAACCATTCAGCATGCGTTTGCACTACATGTTCCTTGCATTTGTTAGCTATTTTCCAATATTCCATTAACTTCTTATTAATGTACTTCACACGGCTATGGAGGTTTTTAATATCAACATTTTCTGAAACCGGCACCATTTCCAGTAAGTTTTCCAACATATGATTTGCCCTTTCATTCTGAGAACCACTAATTGTGAGCCAAATCTCCATAAAATCCATCTGTAAAGAAGTTAACTGGCAAAAAGTACCTTAAATCAATTAAACAAATATTTTTCATTTCCTTGCTCTTCGCGTTATAATATTATTTAAAAAACAACGGGCAAAAACGGGCAGACAAATGATATTGTTCTTTAAACTACACTACTTTAGCTGTGTAACCATATGAAAATCATTCGGGGCTGACCGGGGTAACATAGTCAAATCTCTAAGTCAAAATAAGAATTGCTAAAATAATAACTCAAAAAACACGCATGGCTTTACACCTAAATTTACCCGAATCTAAGGTCTTCATATTAGCAAAAATAGAAAAACATAATAGTACATACCCTTATCAGTTAATTTCATAATGTTTTATTAGGTAAACAATCATCAATTCCGAGAAATTTCTAAAAAACAAAATCACTTTCAAAACGCGTTAACGGCAGGATCTCCGAAAACAGCCTGTTTTGGATTCAATAGTAAACAATCAAATATTCATTGTTTTGATAGGTTAAAAATATATGTTGTAGATTAATACACGTTCTAATTTATTTTGCCGTTCAAAAGTCCATATTTTGAACTTCACTCGATGAAATAATATTCCGAAAACAGTGTAGTTTTCAATTGGGTTTCGGTTGTATGTGTAGTATATCAAAGTTAAACTAAAAAAAAAAATTACAAAAAATAGGCAAAAGCTTCTAGAATAATATTTTGCCGTTAATTTTTCTCTAAAAAGCTTTCTTTTTTTTTAATCATGACTGGTTTACTTTCTTTATAACAAAGTGGCTCGGGCGCCTCATTTCAGTAGCTCGCAAGGTATCATCGAGGGAGGACGTATCGCTCTAGCTGGCTCACTGCGATCCCCGCTGATCAGACGAACTATTGGAGTATTATTTATTTGTGTTCACTTATCATAGATAATCAAAATAAAATTAGTGTGTAAATATTATTACCTATTATCTTCTAGTGTGTAAATCTTGTTATGTATTATTAAATCTGTAAATATTAATGTAAGTTAGGTACTCTTATAGTAAATTAATTAATTAAGAATATAATAAAGTGAAAATATGGGGACTAAAAATAAACAAAAGAACAAAATATCCAGATTTAAATTACGAAAGCTTAGACAAAATATAAGGTAAGTTTGATCCTTCTAATACAAATGTTGTACCTATTCTGTACCTTACCTACTTTATTTTTTTTAATTCTTGTGAATCTTTGGACAGACTTTCGAAATCGATCTGGACTCTCGAATTCCCTGCACTTGAGAACCATTGCCAAAATCAGAAAAAAGTGGCAGCCATTTTCTTTTTTCTCGTTATGGGACCAATTCCTTTCAAAATCGATATCTGGAGATCCCTGTGCTCATAAAGGAGAACCACTGCCAAAATCAAAAAAAGTGGCGGCCATTTTCTTTTTTCTCGTTATGGGACCGATTTCTTTCAAAATCAATATCTAGGGGTCCCTGTGCTCATAAAAGAGATAACCACTACCAAAATTAGAAAAAGTGGCGGCCATTTTCTTTTTTCTCGTTATGGGACCGATTTCTTTCAAAATCGATATCTGGGGATCCCTGTGCTCATAAAGAGATTACCACTGCCAAAATAAAAAAAAGTGGCGGCCATTTTCTTTTTTCTCGTTATGGGACCGATTTCTTTCAAAATCGATATCTGGGGATCCCTGTGCTCATAAAAAAGATTACCACTGCCAAAATCAAAAAAAGTGGCGGCCATTTTCTTTTTTCTCGTTATGGGACCGATTTCTTTCAAAATCGATATCTGGGGATCCCTGTGCTCATAAAAGAGATAACCACTGCCAAAATTAGAAAAAGGGGCAGCCATTTTCTTTTTTCTCGTTATGGGACCGATTTCTTTCAAAATCGATATCTGGGGATCCCTGTGCTCATAAAAGAGATAACCACTGCCAAAATTAGAAAAAGTGGCGGCCATTTTCTTTTTTTTCGTTATGTGACCGATTTCTTTCAAAATCGATATCTGGGGATCCCTGTGCTCATAAAAGAGATAACCACTGCCAAAATTAGAAAAAGTGGCGGCCATTTTCTTTTTTTTCGTTATGGGACCGATTTCTTTCAAAATCGATATCTGGGGATCCCTGTGCTCATAAAAGAGATAACCACTGCCAAAATTAGAAAAAGTGGCGGCCATTTTCTTTTTTCTCGTTATGGGACCGATTTCTTTCAAAATCGATATCTGGGGATCCCTGTGCTCATAAAAGAGATAACCACTGCCAAAATTAGAAAAAGTGGCGGCCATTTTCTTTTTTTCGTTATGGGACCGATTTCTTTCAAAATCGATATCTGGGGATCCCTGTGCTCATAAAAGAGATAACCACTGCCAAAATTAGAAAAAGTGGCGGCCATTTTCGTTTTTCTCGTTATGGGACCGATTTCTTTCAAAATCGATATCTGGGGATCCCTGTGCTCATAAAAGAGATAACCACTGCCAAAATTAGAAAAAGTGGCGGCCATTTTCTTTTTTCTCGTTATGGAATTTATTTGTTACGTTCCCTTATTGGTTGAGCGAAGCAACGGCTGGATCGTCATGCTCGTGAACGGGTGTCACCAACGGGAATGTTTGTCTACTTTCTGGTTAGTACAGTAATGTGGAGCGGAGATATCGAATTTGAAAGAATTTTATCCAATAGTAAATAATGATAAGAACGCCTTTTTAATATTTGACTAATGTTTAACTATAGCAAAAAAAAATATTACTGCCACTTTTTCTAATTTTGGCAGTGTTTATCTCTTTTATGAGCACAGAGATTCCCAGATATCGATTTTGAAAGAAATCGGTCCCATAACGAGAAAAAAGAAAATGGCCGCCACTTTTTTGATTTTGGCAGTAGTTATCTCTTTTATGAGCACAGGGATCCCCAGATATCGATTTTGAAAGAAATCGGTCACATATCGAAAAAAAAGAAAATGGCCGCCACTTTTTCTAATTTTGGCAGTGGTTATCTCTTTTATGAGCACAGGGATCCCCAGATATCGATTTTGAAAGAAGTCGGTCCCATAACGAGAAAAAAGAAAATGGCCGCCACTTTTTTGATTTTGGCAGTAGTTATCTCTTTTATGAGCACAGGGATCCCCAGATATCGATTTTGAAAGAAATCGGTCCCATAACGAGAAAAAATAAAATGGCCGCCACTTTTTTTGATTTTGGCAGTAGTTCTCTTTTATGAGCACAGGGATCACCAGATATCGATTTTGAAAGAAATCGGTCCCATAACGAGAAAAAAGAAAATGGCCGCCACTTTTTCTAATTTTGGCAGTGGTTATCTCTTTTATGAGCACAGGGATCCTCAGATATCGATTTTGAAAGAAGTCGGTCCCATAACGAGAAAAAAGAAAATGGCCGCCACTTTTTCTAATTTTGGCAGTGGTTATCTCTTTTATGAGCACAGGGATCCCCAGATATCGATTTTGAAAGAAATCGGTCCCATAACGAAAAAAAAGAAAATGGCCGCCACTTTTTCTAATTTTGGCAGTGGTTATCTCTTGTATGAGCACAGGGATCCCCAGATATCGATTTTGAAAGAAATCGGTCACATAACGAAAAAAAAGAAAATGGCCGCCACTTTTTCTAATTTTGGCAGTGGTTATCTCTTTTATGAGCACAGGGATCCCCAGATATCGATTTTGAAAGAAATCGGTCCCATAACGAGAAAAACGAAAATGGCCGCCACTTTTTCTAATTTTGGCAGTGGTTATCTCTTTTATGAGCACAGGGATCCCCAGATATCGATTTTGAAAGAAATCGGTCCCATAACGAAAAAAAAGAAAATGGCCGCCACTTTTTCTAATTTTGGCAGTGGTTATCTCTTTTATGAGCACAGGGATCCCCAGATATCGATTTTGAAAGAAATCGGTTCCATAACGAGAAAAAAGAAAATGGCCGCCACTTTTTCTAATTTTGGCAGTGGTTATCTCTTTTATGAGCACAGGGATCCCCAGATATCGATTTTGAAAGAAATCGTTCCCATAACGAAAAAAAAGAAAATGGCCGCCACTTTTTCTAATTTTGGCAGTGGTTATCTCTTTTATGAGCACAGGGATCCCCAGATATCGATTTTGAAAGAAATCGGTCACATAATGAAAAAAAAGAAAATGGCCGCCACTTTTTCTAATTTTGGCAGTGGTTATCTCTTTTATGAGCACAGGGATCCCCAGATATCGATTTTGAAAGAAATCGGTCACATATCGAAAAAAAAGAAAATGGCCGCCACTTTTTCTAATTTTGGCAGTGGTTATCTCTTTTATGAGCACAGGGATCCCCAGATATCCATTTTGAAAGAAGTCGGTCCCATAACGAGAAAAAAGAAAATGGCCGCCACTTTTTTTGATTTTGGCAGTAGTTATCTCTTTTATGAGCACGGGATCCCCAGATATCGATTTTGAAAGAAATCGGTCCCATAACGAGAAAAAAGAAAATGGCTGCCCCTTTTTCTAATTTTGGCAGTGGTTATCTCTTTTATGAGCACAGGGATCCCCAGATATCGATTTTGAAAGAAATCGGTCTAATAACAAAAAAAAAACTGAACAAAATATGTAGTAAGTAAAATATTAATCGAACTTACTTAATACCTTGTTTGAGCTTTAGCAGTTTAAAACTGCATGTTTTGTTCTTTCTTCAATATAAATATTTCATAAACCTTAGAACTGCCCTACTGTTAGGTATCATAAGGTTATTTAATCTATGACGTAAAATTTGCGCTGCGGCGGGGTTAGCGAGTTCATTTGATGAGCGCGAGCGAGACCTCACCGTGCGAGGAACGAAGTGGCTCTAAAATACCTACTGCGGCCGAAGATCGTGCCCTTAAGTAGCTAATTTACTGGTTGCGCAAGAAGTGTTCACTTCGTAGGTCGAAAAATTAATGATAACGTTAACTTATGCGTTATCTATTTACAGTTTTGTATTGTTTGGGAACTAGAGAGTGATTAAACAAGCAGAAATTGTAAATAGGTTGTGATCAATATTTTGGACTTATGACCGCTCCCAGACGTCTGTGCACTGGTTCGAAATGCCGTTCCAACCGAGAAGAATCAACAAGAAACTCGACGGTTACTCTTTTAAAAATAAAATAATAATATGTAATAACAATATTATGTTGTGTACAATTTACGACATGATTAGATGACATGAATAAAACATGTTATTAGATAGGTACTTTTATACATTTTAACATTTACAAGATATGGTTTAATATTTCGGTACCGCTTAGGCATGCTACACACTTATTCGTCGGCACATTTAATTTGCCAGTACCGAAGCAGTTTTATACATATAATGCGATTCAAATAACAATAGGAATGAGATGCCGCTATTTTCTGTTTCTATCTCGCTCAGTGTAAACCGCATATGAGCAGGACTTAAGTATAAAATTATTATTAATAAGCTGTTTGACAGTCCTATTCTCATTTCTATAATCGCATTATATACCTATTCGCTTATCTACGTAATATACCTAGGTATCCGATTTTAACGACCAGCTGTGCCGATTATTGTCGACCCGAATAAGTGTGTAGCACGTATTAAAGGTTGTATGTAGGAGATAATTAGCTATAGACCAGGCTTACTATTTGTTAAGCGGATACAAGCGATGCAAGACCGAGGCCTGTTGAAGTTCAGGTGAGAGATCTTTGTCCAGAAGTGGACGTCCATAGGTTGATAAAAAAAGAAAGATCGGCTTTTGGATGCGGATTGAAATTTGGAAAGTCGTAATTCCAAATTATTTTGCTCTTATGTATGAGACATAAGAGCAAAACATTTAAAGAGGGTCTATTCACAAATTAATAAGTTACATTAATTACTTACTTCGATTACTTTTGGCAATTGTTGTGTATACCTATAAGTGGCGTGTCACACGGTATAAGAATCTAAATATATAAAAGGCAAAGGTGACTGACTGACTGATCTATCAACGCACAGCTCAAACCGCTGGACGGATCGGGGTGAAACTTGGCATATGATCTATACATCCGCTAAGAAAGGAGTTTTGAAAATTCAGCCCCTAAGGGTATAAAATAGGGGTTGGAAAAATCGAAGTTAACGTGAGCGAAGCCGCGGGATAAAGCTAGTTTATATATACGTTTCTTTAGCATAGTTTTGTGAACTCGCTGTTGGCGTACCTAATAAATAAATAAAATAAATTATTTATAAAAATCTACTAAGTTGGGTGGGTGTGTCATTAAGTGATGAAGTCATGAATATACTTAATGCGATAAGACTTGTTTATCCTATGCCAGTCAATCGTAAGCATATTGATAAGAACTTTTAATTAATGTTGTCATTGGAAATACCTACGTTATTTATGAAGCTTTATCTACGATGCGCTTCGTAATTATGTAGCTATAATATAATGCAACCGTAGTAAGGCATAAATTCCGAGGCGTAGTGACAACTAACAAGAGTTGCGACGCGTTTTATCATAAACTAGTGGACGCCCGCGATTTCGTCCGCGTCTTCAATTCTTAATCGACAGTTCCTAAATCCCTATAGTTTAGGTGGGCAGAACCGCTGCAGCATCAGGATTGAGGAGTTGGGTCTTGGAATTTAACGATGTAATTGATTACATCGTAAAGTCATGATATTCATAATCAACGGTTCTTAAATTCCCACACTTTAGGTGTGCATCTCTGCAGGATCAGGATTAAGCAGTTGGAATGCGAAGATTTTATTGGACCATCTCGCAAATTTTTTGTATCAATAAAAAAATATTCACGCAAATCGGTTTAGAAATTACGGAGATATTGATTATATAGGTAGACAAACACAACTCCTCCCCCTTTTGTAGTACCAGAGGCACCATGCGTTGCCGGCTTTTCATTGGTCCGCCCCTTGAATAACCCCATATTGTAACTAAGCGGGAACACTGTCGAAGGGAGATGATTCCACAATTTGGTAGTACGTGGAAAAAAAGATCTGGAGCAACGGATGGTCGAAGTGCTCCAAACGTCTAGGTGGTGAGGGTGAAATTGCGTTCGGTAGCGTGCGGTGCGATTGTACTTAGCTTATCATATTGTTATACCCACCTACTCTTATCTTTAACCTTTCTAGATGTTCAAAGTACAATAATTGCTAATAATACAATTTTATAATTAAGATACGACCGGAGGCTCGTCCGTGACACCGATATATCGCTGGCTACTGCCCACTGAGTCAAAACAAAATATTTGTCTCGTACTTAATTGCATTGTGACGTGTTATCATTGAACAAACAAGTTGGAATTTCGTTACACTTTATCTCTGTCCTAAAGATCACAAGGGTCAAGCCAAACTTTGGACTCAAAGGGCTTGTCGTTAAGCTTCAAATGTATTGCGGCCTTTGAAAACATATAAATCCACATAGCATAATTTTATCAAATTGAAAATTCATGACTACCCTTCTCATTCGAGAGAAGACGTGAGAATTCAAAATCTCATTAAAGCCCAAATATTTTATTTATGTCAATCCCATATAATCAGTAGGTAATAAATTATTAGTTTTTAACCGACTAAAAAAAGGAGGAGGTTCTCAATTCGTCGGATTCTTTTTTTTTTATTTTATTTTTTATGTATGTAGGTATGTTCCCCGATTACTCGAAGACTCTTGGACCGATTTGGAAAATTCTTTTTTTGTTTGAAAGGGAGTTCCCAGGTGGTCCCATGGTCATCAGGTCAGGCTCTGATGATCCTGGAGAAATCGAGGGAACTCTTCTTTATAAGCACAATTGATATTTCCTATACTTTGTAGTGGCGTTTGAAGTCGGTTTTGTAAAAAGAATTTTACGTTTATATTGTATTATAAGTGAAGCGTTCAGTCTAGACTTTCACGACTTTTCTCGAAGCTGACCTCGAGATCAGACTTATCTTTGATCTCACGACCTTTGATAGGGTCCGCAGATTAAACAATTTAACTATGCCTATGTTAATTCCCGTCCTGCATTCGTCCACTGCTATACCGTCCGTGGACTATAGTTATCCTATAGTCCAACACCCACCTCATCTTCACCCACTTTCGCACTCTCTGAATTTAGGCCCTTGGAAGAGGTATGCCATGTACTTGTAGCTCCGCAGTTTACTGCGGAGTGCGCCAGGCCTGGGCCCCGAGTCTGCTATTTTACATGTCATTGTCAGTGAACCGCAATGCCTTTACAATTCAATTATGATTGGTCCAAAATTTCGTAGTCTACTAAATTCACAATGGTCGTTCGATGTTCGTGTAATTGGATTGTAATTCAATGATCCTCGGATCCATTAGCTAAAAAAGCGTTCGCCGAAACGAGTATATCGTTATCAAAAACGTTATACGCTATCAATTTATGTTTTTAACCGACTTAAAAGTGTCAGTGGCAAACCATCGGAAAACAATTGTGACGCCATTGAATTAGTAGACTACCAAAATTGCTAAAAGTAGCAATTGGGATGTCATTGATGGACAATTGAACTACAATTGCAATAGCAGACTTGAGCCCCTGACGTTATGCCTGTCTCTATTCCAAAAGAAGCTGGTCAATTGCAAAAAAAAATTAGTCTATTATATTTATTCCAAATGCAGCTTGCATTTGGAATAAATATAATAGACTATTTTTTTTTTATTCAAATAAACTTTTAAAAAGTACTTTTGAACCGTCAAGTGAATCTATCACTGGTTTGGAATGCCGTTCCAACCAATTGAAGGTAATCTTCAATCGTATAAATGATGATTCTATATAAGCTGCATTAATCATTGCTAGCATATTGCTGCATCAAAGCATTTTAACCAATAGTGGAAGAGTACCAGCCAATTAGAAGTCATTGCGATCGTTACACTGATGCAATCATTTTTAGAGAATCGACACACAGCTTGCTCTTTGGGCTATGATTTTAAAACTGAGTTTGCTCATTGCAGATATGCAGTGTTTACAAGGAGAAACAGAAAAATACCGGTGTTGTTGCAATCAGAGGATGTAGAAAAAATACGGAACGCCAATCTTGATCCACGAGGGCCTTTCTATTTCATCTCGCACGGATTTTTGGAAGGCGGTCATAAACTTTGGGTTAGATTTCATTTTTTTTTTATTTACTGGAAGTAATGAAAATGTTAATGTTTTTTTTTCATCATCCGCAAGGGCAGCAAGAAGCAAAGCACAGGGACTTGGTGACTGGTGGTCCTGTTCTTCAGTTTTGAAGAATTATTGGATTGATATTGGATTTGAATAATTAACTGACTTTTGATGCATGACTATAACTTTTTATCAAGAGTCATTATAAATCTGCTCTTTCATAGTTTCATGAAAGCCCGGATTCTGAAAAAGATTTAGTGACACAGATTACATCCATACTTTGCAGCCATACATTGACAGAATTTCATACAAAGGTTAAAGGTTTTAAGAGGGTTAAATAGGGAGTGAAAGTTTGTATGAAAGTCCGTCATTTTCAAATTATAGCCATGAAAGCCGATATTTTGGCTAAAATTACGAAATACGTGTTAAATAACAGTTTTGAAAATTCTACCCCACAAAGGAGATTTTTTTTTTTCGATGACAAGATAGCCCTTGACTGCGATCTCACCTGATGGTAAGTGACGATGCAGTCTAACATGATAGTGGACTAACTTGGACGGGGTATAGCAGTGTAAATTCAACCCATACCCCTAATCGGTTTCTACTCGCCAATCGCCATCGTGCCGGAACGCTAAATCGCTTGGCGGCACGTCTTCGACGGTAGGGCGGTAACTAGCCACGGCCAAAACCTCCCACCAGACCAGACCAGAGACAATTTAGAAATTATAAATTCCTTAATTGCCTCCGCCGGGAATCGAAACCGAGACCACCCAGTTATAACACCACAGCGTCACCATTGCGCCAGGGAAGTCGTCAAATAGAGGATGAATGCTTGTGATAAAGTTTCACAGTTAAAAACCTAATTCCACGCGGAGTCGCAAGGGCTTGTAACAAATAGAATAACTTTTTTTTGTTTTAGATTCAAAACCTAGCGGAAGCGCTTTTGAACCAAGCGGGAAACGACGCGGCCACCGTGGTAGTGGTAGATTGGCGCAGAGGCTCCCAGCCGCCGTACGGGCAGGCGGTCGCCAACATCAGGCTTGTTGGTGCTCAGACCGCTCACTTGATACGTACTATTTACGTGAGTTAACTCTATCATACTTTACCGGTTTGTTCAGTACCAATAAAACAACATAAAGGTGCTCCCACACAGCAGTTATATAACTTTATAGAATGTTGCCACATATTGTTTTTTTAACAAATTGTAACAAAAGTTATAAATTGTTAGTGACGTTAAACAACTTCACGTAACAAAAGGTTATTATAAATTTATAACATGATATAACAAACTATTACTTTTGTTGTACAACATCATCCGAGCGACAGCTCCTCGAAAGGCATACCCAACTGATTACAAAATGTTATAGAACGTTAAACAACAAGTTGAATCAGTGTGGGAGCTTTTATAACATATAACATTCTTAACATGTTGTAGCAAAATTTTGCACACTGTTATAAAATGTTATTGTAACACAATGTTTTATAACGTTATATAACTGCTGTGTGGGAGCACCTTAAGAGTGCAGTTTCGTGCGGCCGCCGCACGGTGTCTACGCGGTCATCGCGCTTTAATGTTAGTCGGAATGTGAATTCTATTTACTAGGCAACAACGTTTAAATTATCTTGGATAGAAGCAGGCGTTACCTTGCGAAAGTTCATGATTAGCAAGAATAGGTTAGAATTAATTTGTTTTAAGGATAGAACATTCAGTAAACTGTAACTTGAAAGTCTTTTTGTTACAGGAAGTCTTACATTTGCCGAACTTGGATAATTTTCATTACATCGGGCATTCCTTGGGAGCGCATTTAGGAGGATATTGTGGTCATGCTTTACAGAAAGTAAGTAATGTTAGATTTTATGCTTAAACTTGCTAATGCCCGCGGCTTTGTACCGTTTAACAGCGGATGCTTAGTAATAGGGTCCCGTTGGTTACCCTTCGGGTACAGAACACAAAAAATTAAATATTATATAGGTACTAACTGCGTGGATTTAGTTTTTATGAATCCAGTTGGAACGCTTTGATCACTATTTGATTAAAGTTGAGTTAAAGCCTCAATAGCCCAACGGTTAAAGGTGCGGACTGAAAACTGAAAGATCGCAGGTTCGAATCCCACCCGTTGCACTATTGTCGTACCCACTCCTAGCACAAGCTTTCCGCTTATTTGGAGGGGATAGGAGGATATTAGTCAACTTTAGCTTGGCTAATGTACTTTAAAAAAAAGGTATTCCGGGACAAAAGATTCACGTAGACCGTAACGGCATGCTTGAAGGACGAACCATGGTTTTTTTTGACTTATGGTTTCGACAATAAGTGGGTACGACAATAGGATGATAGGTGGGAATCGAACCTGCGACCGAATCAATTTTCAGTCCGCACCTTTAACCGTTGGGCTATAGAGGGCCAAATCTAACAGTTAACTATGACTTGTTTCAGAATTTCAATCTGAAACTAGGCCGTATAACAGGCTTGGACCCCGCGGCTCCCTACTTCAGCAACACTGTGACCCTGGTCCGCTTGGACAAGTCCGACGCCCAGTTTGTCGACATCATTCACAGCAATGCGATGCCGTTATACTTCTCAGGTACCAAGCAAAAAAATTACTTTCCTTTACCAAGCCAGGCTCACTCTACGTTTTAGATATAAAGCTTCAAGAACCCCGCAGGCTCGATTTGTCGGGCTGCTATAGGCTAACGTAGTCTGAAGGGATAAGAGTTACGCGATGGAAAGCGAGGCATCTAGGTGAATATAACTATGATATTACCTTTTACAGGCTAAAGTACCTTGTACTTGGAGGTATTGGAAATTAGATGATGGCCGCGACTTCTGAAAAAAAAAGGCTTAGTAACATTTTACGCATCGTTAGCGTCTGTCCAAAGGTGGTTAAAGAAGCACGCTTTATCGATACTATAACTAATATAACTAAGCAAAATTAATCTTTTGAAAATATTTAAAAGGAGTTAAAAAAAGATGTTGTAATATTATTTTTTTGTGTAATTTGGATGTAAATACAATCAAATTGTTCCAGGCTTCGGTATATCGGAACAGATCGGCCACGTGGACTTCTACCCCAACGGTGGGTCCACGCAGCCGGGCTGCAAGAGCAGCGGCCACCAGGGCGTGGACAACGACATGTACAAGAAGGTGGTGCAGTTCGTGAGCTGCGACCACGAGCGGAGCTACGAGTTCTTCACCGAGAGCGTCGCGCCCCAGTGCCCCTTTATGGCCATTCAGTGCAAATCTTATGAGGTACTTAAAGCCGGGCATTGACGGTCAGTTTATTGCGTCAGTCCAGACGTATAACTGTGGCGTCACTCCAAATGGTTTAGGCCAACTAAATTTCCCCACTCACTGGCGTCACTCCGGCTCTTCAAGTTTCGATCGGCCGGGCTGTTTTTAGGATGTGTATAATCTATTTGGGTCGAACAAAATTGATTTTGATTCCGAAGGAGAAACATTAATTCTTGCTTCTTCTTCTTGAAAGAATGGCTTAAAAAAAGAAATCAATTCACTCACGTCAATTTATTAAATGAGTTATCGCTAGAACCAAGTGACTGACGAAATTATTTATTAGTTATTACTGTAATTATTAATTACTGCGAGCGAACTGACGCCATTGGAGTGAGGATCGCACACTCACGGGCAGTTTGGCGCGACACGCCGGGGAATATCCTGGCGCGTCGTCAGTTAAAACTCTGGAGTGATGATTCGACACTCACGCAGTGGCATAACTATAGGGTGGCAAGACGGCAAAATGTCACGGGTCCCAGCCTAAAGGGGCCCCCGGTCAGGTATCTCATTGGTTGAGCTTCTTTATATTGGGGTAGGGAGGGCCCCATACGATGAATTTTCCACGGGCCTCAAACGCTACTATAGTTACGCCACTGCACTCACGATCAAATTTTGGATGGACGTCAGTTCAACTGACGCAAAAACTGACCGCCAATGCCCGGCTTAACAGTGCGCCAGAAGCTCAGAAAAAATCTGACAGAGATCAAGCGCAGTTCCGACCCCAACTAACATTAGGCGCTAAGATTTTTTTTTATTCGATGACAAAATAGTCCTTGACTGCGATCTTACCTGATGATAAGTGAAGACTAGTAGGGGGCGTGGGTGCGCGGCTCGCTAAAGCGAACCGCGTGTTTTCTGCCCACCAATTAAACCTTCAGTTTCTGATTATCTTTTGCCGAGAAACCACTCTTCCATCTTTTATAGTCTCCGAGATAAACACCGACAAAATTTGTATGACCGCCATCTTGAATCCGCCATTTTGAATTTTTTTCGACTCTGCCAATTGGATGATGTTTTGAGTGACTACTATTGTAGAGCTTTTATACCTCAATATGTTCTAAATAAGTTCTAATTGACGCCATAATGTTAGCTGGAACGGATTTGCATGCTCTTCGAGGCAAAAGCTATAATAGCTAGCTAATGATAACGTTATCGGTTACAGGCCTTCTTAGAAGGCAACTGCACGACCTGCGACAGCAAGCACCTGTGCATACCGATGGGCCTGCATTCGCACAACGTGTACAGGCGGCTGCAGGCGGGCGGCCTGGTCGACTCCAACGCCAACATTGCGCTCTACGCGATGACCGGCAGCTCCAAACCATTCTGCAGTGAGTTTTTTTTTAAGCTATTGCATAGCTTCGCGGGCTTTGCGGGCCTTGAGCGTTGGAGACCGAATCCAAAAATTCCGTAACGAAAATAACCTGACACGGGACTCCTCTCACCGCTAGATGGCGGTGATAAAAAATGCTATGCAATAGCTTTACCGCGGCAGTCCCCGAGTGCCACACGTCTTTTTTTTTATTGTCGTCATACAAACAAATAAACAATTTTTCTTATTAACATACGAGAAACCACTAAGGTTTAAAGTGTATGCTATAAGCCAATTCCGTTATACACAAATACGTATTCGTATTAGAATAATGTACTGATGAGCTGATGCCCGCGACTTTGTCCGCGTGTATTAATTTTTTTAAATCCCGCGGGATTTTTTTGATTTTCCGGAATAAAAAGTAGCCTATGTCGTTCTCCAGATCCTCAACCCATGCAAAAAATCGCGTCGATCCGTAGCTCTGTTGCAGCGTTATTGAAGGAGAAACCAACAAACACACTTTCGCATTAATATATTAGTGGGGATTATTATGGGAGAACTGCCTCGTTGGTTTAGTGATCAGCATGTTCGACTAGTTGACGAGGTCCACGGTTCAATTCCCGGGTCAGGTCAGAAAATGTACTGGGTTTTTCTGTCAATAAATTCTCAGTACTAGCCCGGAGTAAGAAGGTTGGCGGCGTGTCACTCCCGTGCCTCTAAGAGCGCTTGATCTCGTCGCTCGTTTCGGATTTCCGTTCCATTGGACTATAAGAGTGAGGGAATAGAGAGTGTATTCGCTTGCGCGCACACTTGTGCACTATATATCTCCCGCGCAGATGGCTAATCTCCGTGGGCGGATTCGGTTGGGAGAACTATTTATTATGATACAATTACAGATAATCGCTCATTTGCGACAAGGGTGACATAATTCAAAATCGACGATGAGAGAATTCTCTCGTTAGAGAGTAATGTTTTGTAGATGCTACGGTCTCGAAACAACACAGCGGCCAACAAAGCGACAGAGCATTAATCTCTCGCTCTTATTTTTTTGTGCTTAGCGTAATGCTGTTTTTATTGCAAAAAGTATACATTTTCGACACCAAAATTGGTGAATTTTGAATTATGTCACCCTTGTCGCAAATGAGCGATATTATGACCGGATTTTTGTTACAGGAGTACATTACGAAGTGACATTGAAAGTGTCAAACTCGACGGAGAGCATACGTCACGGGCCCGATGTGGGGCGGATATCACTCACTCTCGTCGACAGGAATAACAACAAGAGCGACCACAAGTTGATGAACGAGGAACAGTGAGTATGATAAACATAAAAAAAAATATTTTTAAAAAACCGACTTCAAACGTCACCACAAAGTATATCAAGTGTGCCTATGAAATTTGAAGAGTTCCCTTAATTTCACCAGGAGTCCATCGTCGTATCCTGATCTGACGACCATGGGATCTCTACAAGTAAGCGTAAAGCTTGTATTAGGAGCGAGCACCACAATAGTGAGGTTTCAACTGTAGACGAAGTATGTCAAACATTTCTGTGGTGGTGTCGTCAGTCCTGTGGTGCGGGTTGTTACGTTCCCTCAAATATGGTTGAGCGAAGCAACGGCTGGATCATGCGTCATGCTCGTGAACGGGTGCCACCAACGGGAGTGGGTCTGCTTTGTCTGCCCGTTGTGACATGCATTGGACTGTATTTATTTGTATTTGTATTGTATTGGACTTAGGAAACTTTTTCGTAGAAGCACTATACATAGCATAGTTTCATTAACTATTGTAAAAAAAAAAAAATTATTTTTAAAAGAGCAACCGCCGAGTTTCTTGCTGGCTCTTCTCGGCAGGAAGGGCATTCCGAACCAGTGGTAGATTCATTGACAATTCAAATGTGCTTGTAAAAGTCTATTTGAATAAAAAAAAATTCTATTTCTAGACCTCTTATTTTTCAGACACAATATCAAAACATCTATTTTATTGTACTATGTATAATTATTTATTTACAGGAAATACTACAGGCCAGGAGATGTGGAGACCAAGTTGTTAGCCTTCAAAGATACAGGCCACCCGCCCATATCCGTGATCGTGGAATGGAAATACGAAGCCAATCTCCTCAACCCGATGACTTGGCGATTACTGCAGTCCTCGAGTGTTTATATCGAGTATTTGAAGATATCGTCGCTTGAATACAATACTGAGTGAGTATTTAGCATATCAGTATAAATATAGCGTTCCGGCACGATGGTGGCGTGTAGAAACCGGTTATAGCAGGCCTGGCGCACTCCGCAGTTTACTGCGAACCTAAATTCAGAGAGTGTGAAGGGCTAAGAGTTGCGTGATAGAAATAGAGAAAAATCTAGGTGACTAAATCGGTGGGTAACAAGAGTCGCTATTCATTGAAATAACTTTGCTGAGTGAATCTTCTACCTTTAGGTAGGTACTATTAGATGTTCACTATTCTGTGGTTATGGGCGAAATCTTCACTGCCATACCCCTTCCAAATTAGCCCGCTACCATCTTAGACTACATCTTCACTAACCATCAGATGAGACCGCAGTCAAGGACTATCTTGTCATCGAATAAAAAAAAAATGTTTGTATTGACAGCAAAATATAGATATGGCAATCAATAAACGTTGTATGTATTTGGATTATGGTATACGAGATAGGATAGGTAGGATCTTATCTGGGTATTTAGGATAAGAATCAATATTAACTGTGGTCTAAATGTTCCTTGTTTCAGCATCACTGTTTGTCCGCAATTTAAAAAACCGGTCGTCACAAAGCTGAAGACAATAATGAAAACAAATTACTGCACAACATGATATCCTTAACAAAAAGATCATTCTGAGACGATGTTTTATATTGCAAGAAATTTTCTTTGTGAGTGCCGATTTAACCAATATCGAGTGACGTTTAACTGAGAAATAAATGGCGCGTTCTGACAGTTTTTGTATTGAAAAATTGTCAAAATGTGTCAAATTTACTCTCAGATAAAGCCTTATCATTTTACATTGGTGAAATAGGCTCTAAACAAGAAAAATTCAAAGTATTTCAATAGTATTGTTATTTAGGATTAATAAATTAATACTTTATTTTGTTGTATTTTGTTATAATATTATGTAAGAGGTCAAAGTTATTCATTAAATAACTATGAAATAAAATACTTAATTCTGAAGGTATGTCATTTTTATTATTTCATGATTACATTTAAATAACCTTAACACGTTGATTTAAGGCATATATATATTCCCTGAGCAACATAATATGAGTCGCAACAAGTGACGCAACGTTTTTGACAATGCTGTACAAAAGCGCCGTCCAGTAGGTACTTTATGCGTGAAAGAGTAACAAACACAACTTTTGCCTTTAAAATATTAGTGTGATAAGTAATTAATTAACTTTTAGCCAATCTTGAACGGCAATTTTTAAGGTTTCGGCTTTAGGCAAAAATAGACCCCCGGTCGGAGTTTTATTTGACTCGGTATTTTAGAGCTACATTACTAGGCCTAGTTATTTTATAAGTTCAAGTCTTGTTACACGAGGGCAACTACCAGTAAAAGTACTGCATACGATTACGTTTTTACTGTTCATATTAAGGGCGCATCTATATCTACAATACTACAATAGGAACATATTCTACTATTTGTCACCAATATGTTTTTTGAGGTCACTCGATGATAAACAATGCAATGCAGCAAAGCTTGGTTCGTTTTTAAGTTTTACCTATGGCATTAAGCAGTCTTATGATGAGATAAATACCATTTTTTTAAGAAGTTTTTAGGCAATAAAGTCGTCGAAAATATGTTTTGTGTTTTTACAAGTAGGGTGACCAACCCAATAGCTAGCACTGCACCAGTTTATTCGCACTTTGGCAAAAAAGATTAAAATATAAGTTTCTGATTGTGGTTTTTAAATTTTCAGATTAAAAATAGTTAGGGGAATTCATATTTTTCACAATCGAAACCTTTCTAATCTGGAAAGGTGTAAAATGACGTCAGTATCGTAGTTGAAAGATATCGTTCTGGAGTTCCCGAAGTTTTTCGGCCATTTTGACTCATCGACGTTAAGGGTCAGTACTTACTTAATAATGATTTAACTGTGGTTTTATTTGAGTTTTAATAATATAATTGTTTTCAATTGATTTTCTAAGTATTATTAGTTACTAATTCAAAAAGTAAATGAAACTTTCCCGTTATTTCATTGCAAAACAAGGGGTGTTAGTATCTGGTTACAAAATTTGGAGATTTTCCTGTTTATTAACACTCCGAAGCGATTCGATTCCCTAGCAGACTGGGAGTCTTTAGACGATCTTAACAAGTGTATATAAACTGTCCACTGGAGTCTAAACTCTTTAAGACCCATCACACGAAAAGAACCAAGAAGTTCTTTGAGCTTACTCTCAAACTGATGGAAGACAGACAAGAGATGAGACTTCAGTCGTCAGCAGACACGGATGCCTACTGGTAGATTAATAGGCAGATCTCTAAGAAAAGAACTCGCGACCTGCGGGCCTTGAATACCAAGTGTATTAAAGATACCATCTAGTGGAACAGAAGTTCCATTCCAAAGGGTCCGTGAGGGATCTATCTATCGGACAGAGCCAGCTGACGCGGCTGAAAACTGACGAAGGCTGTCACGTTTCTTCTCCACCTGAGGTATGGAGAGAGGTTGAGAAGTTCTACGGGCAGTTATTTATCACGAAACAAAAATCATTCAGCGGACGATGGAGAGAGCTATGCTCGGAGTATCCCTGCGAGATCATATCAGAAATGAGGATATCTGTAAGAGAAAGTCACGGACATAGCTAAGCGAAACTGAAGTGGAAATGGGCGGGCATATAGTTCGAAGAGCTGATGGTCGATGGGATCCCATGGTGTTGGAGTACCGGGAAACTAGGTGGACCGACGATATCAAACGAGTCGCAGAGAGCCGCTGGATTCAGGTAGCGTAAGACCGAGGCCTGTGGAAGTCCATATAAGAGACCTTTGTCCAGCTGTGGACGTCTGTCGTTTGATAAAGACTATGTTTACGCTTTCTTATTAAATATGTAAGGGTGTTTGTTTTAAAAATAATAAATATAAAAAAATTAAGTCACCTACAGTTACTATAAGAATTTCCGTATATTATTTCGTAATAAAATCTATATTCTAAAAGACTTCCGTAGGTAGCCTAGCGTTATATTTCCCTAAAACTCTATTAAAATCTGAGTGTTGATAATTGGATAATTTTGTGCCCATAACTGGTAACAAATGTGCGAATAATTGGAGACTGGGTCATTTTTCAATCTTATTTAAAATTCTAGTTGATTTAACCTCCTGCCTACCAGAGACACTTTTTTTAGAATATGTTTTTGAAACTTTAGTATAATATTGCTAATAGATTACGATATACTGGAAAAATAGTAAAAAAAATCCTACATTAGGAAAATCTGTTTTTCACTATGTCCTATACGTAGGACAAAAGTACGATATTACTATGTGATTTGTATAGGACATAGAATAGTTTCAGGAAATTAAATGCAATTATAATTGGATAAGAATCAAAATATAACAAACATTTATTGCCTTATGTTATATACATAATAAATTTTCAGAAAAAAATACAAAAATCAACGTTGCTCCAAACAAAATTATCAAGATAAGAAAAATGTTTAAAAGCTGTAACCAGACTATGGAAAATTAGATATAAAATCCGTCATATTGAAGAATATGTGACTAATATCATCCCGAATATAAGAAATAATCAATTGACCCCTGATTTATCCAAATTGGCTCAGTAATTTAGGCGCTACACCGTAGCATACGTAAATATACCACATACATACATATGATTATACATATAAACATACATAAATAGACTGCTAAAATCATAATCTTTCCTTTTGCCTTTGCTATAGTCGTGTAATAATATATTTCTTGTAATAACAAAACAAAACTCAGCATATAATAAACATTATGTAGTGATCAGTCAGTAATTTTGGAGATCAATAAGTTTAGAATAGTACATTTACATTGATGATTTAGAAAAGATTGCCCTCTACTTTCATGCCCACGTCCACGTCCACGCAAAACACTTCTTCCACATCCTCTTGATCGAAACAATGATGAAGATGCTAATTCCAAATTACTGGAGATCATCTTGGTTTGAAATGCTGTCTCAATCTCTAGTCTAGTGGTCATTGGATCTTCGACTAGGCTCTGAAGGGATAAACTCTAGATTACGATCTGAATTTTCGCCCGAAAAGTCAAACACTGAGTCTTCTAAAGCTTCTAGTAATATATAATTATCTGTAAAAGCTAGAAAATAGATAAATAATTGACAAAAACTTACAATGTACTATACAAAGTACAAAGGTAGTTAAACTATCAAAACTTTATTGCCTACTTTTGTCCTCTGCATAGGACATAGAAAATGACAACAAGCTTGTGAAAATTCTACTTATTATTATGCGAAGATAAAACTGTATATCAACATTTCATAGTTTTAATTACTTACTAATTATGATAAATCTAATCATTTCGATGATTTGAATAAGATTTCATGCGATTAACTTACCCCTGTGCGAGCACACCTCCACTTGTCTGCCTTCCGTCGCCATTTTTACAAAATTGACAAGGAGAATTGATACTTTTATTTTTTATTTACAAGCCTAGATAGTCGAAAGATGTAAGTAGTAAAATGTTTTGGGGATACCATTTAAAAAACCGGCAATAGATTTTTTTTAATGTTATGTTCTTTGTGTAGGACAAATGTAGGTAGGAGGTTAAATAAAATAAATTCAATATCTTCTTTAATTATATATTTTATTAAACAAGTAACCTTATGAACACAGTGATTTATAGAATTTGGTTAAATTTATACTTAAAAAACATATTTGAAATAAGATAAACTCTTAAAGTGCCCATAATTGGGTCTGCCACCCTATACACGGATGCAGATTCTATTACATACATATTCAATGCAACTAATACATACGGTTATTTTTTGCTCTGTGGTAATTGTCAAAATAATGGAACGTAAGACGCAGGCGGTTTTATACTCTTTGATGCCTCGAATACTGTGAACTGTCAAACACTGTCAAAATTGACATGATAGCATGGGTGTATCTTTTGCTGTTATTATGATTTCATAATTCAATTCACGTAATAATTGTTATATCATAGTTTATCCTTTGAATTAAACGTGCAGCAGGGTCACAGTGAATCATCTAACACAATGGGGGACACCCGGAAAAAGAAAAAATTCTACTTTCGCAAGCGTAGAAACAAATATTTCTTAGAACCCGGCTTCAGGGGTTTCTTCTGCACATGCAATTTCAGGGAGAAAGATTGTGTGAAAGAAATGTATAACTTGCTGAATGAGTACGCGGGGAAGTTGTACCCCGACGAGGACGTGAGCGTCGCCAGGCCGGCATCCGCCGAGCCAGAGGACCGGTCTGATACTGAATCCGACAACGAGACTGACATTGGAGACATGCTGAAGCAAGAGGTGGAGTCCATGAGGCGGGGCTCGCAGAGTTCGCTCAGGCACAAGCGTTTCCAGGTGGTGGAGACGGGAGCTTCTAACTGTATTTTCATAAAAACCAATCTACCTAGTCCAGAAGAATTGACTAATGCTATTATAAAAGATCTGTCTACTACTAAAGTGCAAAAGACGCGACACGTTTTACGCTTACTCCCCATTATGGCTACTTGCAAAGCAAATTTACCAGATATAATGGAATGCGCTGGTAAATTATTTGACAAATATTTCTTAAAAAAGCCATCAACATTTGCTGTGATCTTCAATAAAAGGTTTAACAGCAGTGCGTCTCGGGAACTAATTATAAAGGAGCTTGCGGAAATGATTGTTCTTAAGAATGGTGAAAACAAAGCGGATTTGAAAAATCCAGGGCTGTGTATAATAGTTGAGATAATAAAAGGCATTTGTCTGCTCAGTGTTGTAGACAATTATTACTCTTATAAGAAGTATAATCTTCATGAGATTTGTAAAGAGGATACACCTAATGACTCTGAGGAGACTCAAGCTAAAAAGTTTAAGGCGGAGAAACCTCCAACCGAAGAACATAGTAAAGTTGAATAAACTGTATGTGTTATTCTCTTTAAAACAATGTATTCCAATTTCTAGGTTAAGGCAACCTGGGGCCCCAATACCAATTCTTGCACCAAATTTTTCTCTATTTCTTACTATCTTTTTAAATAAATGAATGTTTACTATATATGTGTAATTTAAACAATGTTTTTCTTTGTCCTTCGCCTAGGTTGAGTAAAGTACATAAAATGTACAGTAAAATTACTTTCAGCAAGAATAGTACCCATATTAGTTACAAGTAATCAATATGTAAATGGCTCATGTCATTATATTGTATATATATGTTATGTAATGAAAGATAAGGTTGTTGTGATGTAATGAGCGTTATGTAAGGTTTACATAATAGTTATATAATTGGAACTGTGTAGGTAACTTGGCCACCTACGCAAACCGTAACTTGCGCGCTTGAAGTTTGAAGCCAAACCAGTACCTTTGTTGTATTGCAAGCTATTCCCACTAGATGGCGCTAGAGGTCTTATTCAATGAATTTATAAAATAGTATTTATTGAAGATATCTATAGAAATACCCATAGAACTATAATTATTTTCGCTTGTTTTGAGAGTATATAACTACGTAGAAAATCATGGGCGGAAGCGCAATAGTCGACGCGGTCATAAGCCATTTTAAGTAAGCCTTTAAAGACCGACTACGCAGGATCGTCGCGTTAGTCCAACGAGCTCCCAGAAAATTGTTAAAACTACTATGAAAGGGTGTCATAATTCATCACAACAACCATCCAAAATGTAATTATCCGTACCAGTACAGAAAATAATTACATGGCACATTCATTGGCTTATTAGTTACCTTAGTAGTTAGTTACCTACCTAGTTTGAGTTTGGAGCGGAACTTTATTAGAAATTCTGTTCTAAGCCTTATACTTCGATGAAAATACCCTTTTTTTAATCTGTAGGTACCTTTACAAATAAATGCTAAAATTAGGCAGTTTTACCGCTTTACACTTAGTAGGTTTGTAAGGTTGGTAATGAATCACCACCACTGGTTTAAACTAGAGCCAATTTTTAAATAATAAATTCCTCCCGCATACCTACATAATTTTTTAACGGTCTATCTTCGCAATGGCTGAACCGATTCTGACGAGACAGGATTGTACAGGGAGTAGGTAATTCGACTATCTACTTTTATCCCGGATAATCATAGCATTCCCACGGAATGGGAATTTATCAGGTATCATATTCTGGTACATGTGATTAGTTAGGTACCTCTTAGGTACTGTGTAAGTTCCTATTGCTAAAATTACTACAAATCTATCTTTCAAGTTCCTTGACGTATTCCTGGGACACGTCTTGAATCAATATCACAGGCTCACAGTCAGGCGTCGGAACAAAGAGAACTAATCTACAAAGGCATAATTTAGCCGGCGCTCCCTTGGCCAAACCGCCGCCGCCGGTGATGAATTTAAAAGCCTTCGACCAGATTCTCTAATGTGGTTTGTAATTTGTATAGAAAAACATGAATTGCGCAAATGCTCAGAGAGATGCACACTGAAATCGGACGAAAGATCGTAGGTTTTTCAAATCTCACCCGTTGGATTAAAATATTATGATAAGCATCCTTTTTTAACCACGTCCTTACTAATATTCAATGTTTATTTAGGCTACTTTTATCCCGGAAAATCAAAGGGCACGAACCCTTTGATTTCAAGTGAACGGAGTTGCGGCCATCAGCTAGTTCACGATAAAGTTACTAGCCACATAGTTTCAAAAATATTGTACTTAGGTATCTTTTAGGTGTATTTATGTATTAGGTAGGTAGACTGCCATCTATATTCATATAGGCGTTTTACATACTGCACAGTTTTCGACGAAGCATGGTGCTGATGATAGGCAATAAAATACCATATTTTTCCAATCATAAGGTTCTTTTGACCTTTAGGAAGTCGCGAAACTGAAGTGGAAATGGGTGAGGCATATAGTTCGAAGACCATGAGGTCTTCAAACGACTATGAAGTCGTTGGGGTCCCAAGGGCAGTGTTGGCAGATCCTCCACTAGCTGGACTGACGACATCAAACGAGACGCAGGGAACCACTGGATAATGGATGGAGGCGGTGCAAGACCTAGACCATGTAAGAGACCTTTGTCCAGCTGTGGACGTCTATCAGTTGATAAAGAAGAGGAAGATTGACCTTTAACCCGCACTAAGTTCAAAGAAAAAACTATATAAATGTAGGGTAGCTATATAGGGAGTAGCTTATAGTAGGTATGCGATTGTATGTGATTGCATAGGTAGGTCATACAATTTCCGTTTTTTATGTTTTTAAAAAGAAAACCATGCTATACCATGCGCCTGCTAAATAGTCTATAACATCCCGTGTTCTAAATATAAGTTCATGCTATACTAATGGCGTCCCTTGACGCTCGTTAGGGAATGATTCTCATTTTATTTATACCTCTAGTTAGCCTGCGAGTTTTCCTTTCAGCACACTCATTTTTTTCCGTTTGTGAAACTCTTCGCAGCCTACGACTGAAGAGAATACTAATGAAGACCTACATAAGTAGTATTAGGAGGTATCTACCAAAGTAATTGCCTCCTTTTTATAAATTGTATACAATACTAGGTACCTATAAAACTTATGTAACTATTACCTATTTATTTTATTTACTGTTGCTTTCCCGATTTGCTCACCTGCGATTCAAGCTCTCGTGCAATCTCGTGCTATCTTTGGGTTTTTGGTGGATGGAGGATGGTTCGGGTTTATCCGGCTGACGTCGGGTAATCCCGAACGTATAGTGGGGTTACCACGAATTAATATAGATGTATTATAATCAGTAATCGTACTACGATTCGTTATAGTTACCTCAGTATCCTGAAAGAAATTCAAGGATGCCTTTTGAAAAACTGTAATATCAATCTTTTCCAGCTAAATATGTTCCTATGTAGGTACCTACCGACATATCTACTTGTTTTACTTTGGTTAGTAAGTTTATTTTCAAATACAGTCAACTTCGGAATATTATTCTTGAATTTGGCGTGGTTTTCAACCCCTATGTTTGCTTTGACTAAGTTTGTTTGCGCGTATCTTGAGATCACAATCCTGTTGTCCTAAGTCTGGAGCCTCGAATAATATAATTAAAATTTACTGAATAGAACGCCTTCAAACTTTGTAAGAGGTTTTGCTTCGAAAGTTTAAATAGTATGTATTATAAACTATACGAGTAGGTATTTACACATACCTAATTCCTATCTACAGTAAGTAATGAGTAAGTAGTAGTAATAGTAAAGACCGAATTCGCGAAGTGAAAAAATCAAATCATCATGAAAAAGGTCACAAAGTTTTTTTACATCTTTAAAGAAAATTTCACCGAAAATTGTGCTGTAATTTTCTATTTTTAACAGATAAATAGAATACCGTCTGATTATACCTATTTACAACCTATTAAACCAATTAACTAGAACTATTAACCTCGTACTAACTATAACGGTCATTAGATTTTGAAATGTATGTTACTTTGTCAATGTGTCGTGGTTAACCGCAGAGGGTTAACGCAACATCCATGATTCGAATTGTTAGGCCGTGAGGCAAAGCATTTGTGGAAATCTTAAGGGGTTCAGGAGCTATAAATAAGCTTCATAGCATAGTGTGGAAAGGTATCCACAACTTCACAAGTAGAGTAGGTACTCTACCTAAAATAAAATAAATAGATAGAGTGATGTATTTTGGTTACTTCGAATTGTTTTTATTTGATAACAACTCGTGGCTGCGACTTTACCTGGTGGTAGGAAAGTGAAGATGCTGTTTAAAACAAGCCTCAATAGCCCAACGGTTTAAGGTGCGGACTGAAAACTGAAAGGTCGCAGGTTCGAATCCCATCCGTCGCAATATTGTCGTACCCACTCCTAACATAAATAAGTACACTATTTAAAAGGTAAACACCTTTTAAATAGTGTACTTATATACTAAGTACACTATTGAAAAAAAAATCATCAGTTAACTAGTTCTTCAAATTTTTTTCATCAAGAGTTATTACGGAAGTTACTCGCAGCGCCAAATAATTTTTCGGATTATTAAATATTTATTATTGTTAACGGACTGAGGTTGTTGTTTTCGACAACAGTCAGCGTTACTCGCAGAATCCCTATATCGACGTTAAAGTCAATAGGGGCCCAATTAATTTAATGTGCCCAGGGCCTCCAGGGGTCCTCTTGTATGTCGATCGTGGCACACGCAGATGTGGCCCAATTTAATATGAATCATCCCTTAATTTGATTTCTTAAAAAAATTCTTAAAAACCTCCCGTTTGTTATAAAGTTAAGCGTGCCCCATTAAAGTATAAGTAGATATAGGTACGTAACGTCGGATATCTGCGTTGCGATCGCGCGGTTGGCTCCGTGATGCGAATTACTTACAGCTCACTTAAACTACAAAACAACCTCAATGTTTAGATAATTTTCCGTATACTTTGACTTAAATGTTCATTTAATTAATAGGGTATGTCCGGGGGAGTTAGGCAACATTTTATCAGAAGCCAAATTAATTCGCAAAATAGATTAACTTTCAAATAAGTTCATACCAATAAATTACTTTGAACATTAAACTTTAGCGTTGACCGTTGTTGAAAATAGATAAGTATTAAACATCACTGTACGAGTAAGCACTTGAAACTTTAAAGTACCTACTACAAAAGCTAAAAAATTATCAACATTTTCTCAAGCAGATTTAGCATTTGAATTATAAAGAAAGTCAAGTATTCCCACCAGGTATTATATTATAGGTAAGTATTTTTGTCTGGTGGGAGGCTTTGGCCGTTGCTAGTTACCACCCTATCGTCAAAGACGTGCCGCCAAGCGATTTAGTGTTCCGGCACGATAACGTGTAGAAACCGATTAGGGGTATAAGTACACCGCCATACTCCTTCGAAATTAGCCCGCTACCGCACCTCTAGTATTTTATCTGAAAAACTCGTAAACCTAGGTACCTACATACATAGTAAATTTTATTACCTGTAGCCAGGGAGTTGTCATATAACTAGAGTCAAAGTTTGTGGGGACCTCTTAACCGATATACGTCTACCGTTACACATTAGGCCTCTTGCAAGGCTCGCCACAGAACATAATCATGTATCGTTTCCATCCAGCGGCTGCCAGTGTTTGAGATTGTCCATCCATTTAGCAGAGCGTCTTTTAACGCTGCATTTTCTGATGCGAGATTGCCACTTATATTGGAACCACAGCGTGTATCGTTTCTTCGAGTTAGTGGTGTCTTGCTAAAGATCTACAAGCAAACCAGTCAAAAAGTAATATCTGTGAGCTTTTACGGTAACTTCGGTCAGAAATATATCAAGAACTTAATCACGGGATTATAAATAATTACTGCAGCTAATGAACATTTGCAACACCACAGGGACAGCTAAGACATATGAATTTTCTGACGCCTGATTTGAGAGGTTCGAGCCTCTTGGTCTTAAACTCAATGTCTCTCGCAGAGCACAGGTTATCGTTTTTCACTGCTGTCGTCTGAAAGATACAAAAGTCAACAGCTTTTTAATTGGCAGGCTTCACAAACTGAAATCCAAGTGCACTCCGGCTTAATTAAATTTACTCTTTGCCAAACAAATCCACACAGGATTTGTAAGCTTTTCACTAGCCGGAAAAAAAACAAAAAAAACGTTATTTTACCATCCTAATTAGAGAGGCAATTTTAAAAGACTGGTGATACTTGAAATTAATTTGTTGAATTTTTGTTGGATGTATAAAACCTATTATATTTTAAAGTTAAATTGTTATTATTTGAAGTTTTCTGAGTGTGTTCTAATGTACCCTAGCCAACGAGTATAAGATCTATTCTGAGCCCTACAGTTCATAACTCACACTTACACACTTCACATCACATCACACTAATATTGTAAAGGCGAAAGGTTTTATGTGTGTATTTGTGTACGGTATGTAGTGTGTGTGTGTTTGTTAATCCTTCACGCCACAACGAATGCACCGATTTGGGTGAAATTTGAAATGTAGCTCATACCCAGGATACACACATAGGCTACATTTTATACCAGAAAATGTCGATACAGACGAAGTCGTGGGCATCGTCTAGTTTATCATAAACTTGACTTTGGCTGGAGGTGCGAGAATGTTTCGATATCACAGGGAGTTATCAAGTGGTCTCAGAATATTACCTATTGCGCTTTGAAATCAAGGATGAACAGTCAGATCGTAGCTATGATTGATGTAATGAAAAAAAAAATTTTTTTTTGAAAAGAGCAACTGCTGAGTTTCTTGCTGGCTCTTCTCAGCAGAATCTGCATTCCGAACCGGTGGTAGATTTATGACGTGTCATAAGAGCTACAAGTTAGCCTATATGAAATAAATAAATTTTGAATTTGAATTTGTAGCATGCAATCAATCAATGTCCTAATATGAATCATAAAATTTCTCATACCTATACTGTTATCTATGTATTCTGTGGTACTACTTACAAGTAGGGTTTTTCCATATATACCTAAGTTAATTTCCATACTAAAAATTAGAAATATTTGCACAATTTACGTTAGTTTGAAAAGTAACACTCAAGTTACATAAAAACGTAATCTATGTAGAGTTAGATGGAAACATAAAATAAATTCTTTTACCGGTGAATAACGGAACCAAAAGGTAAAAAGTTATGGATGCATACATAAATTGCAGGCACGTTAAAAATGAGGACTGTACGTAAATTCTATGAGTTTTTTCTAACATTTATTCGAGATGAACACACAAAAACCATGCAGGTGCAGCGACGCCGTTGTCTGCAGCCATTTGTAAAAAGGCGAGACTTAAATCGCTGGGAGCTGAGGATAAAAATTATATTCAACTTTTAGTTATAGTAACAGGGAAAAGTTGTACGCGGATACGGACGTGTATAATTACTTTTTACAAAAAATTTAAGCAACTAAAAAGGCAAAAATCCTATTTTAATATTATAAATGTGAAAGTTTGGATTTACGTTTGTTACTCTATCACGTCGCAACGACTGAACCGATTTAGCTGAAAGGCACAAAGAGAGATAGATAGAGTCTGGAATAACACATAGGCTACTTCAACCCGGGAAATAAGAGAGTTCCCGCAGGAATAAAAAACCTCAATCCACGCGAACAAAGTCGCGGGAATCATCTAGTAAGATTTATATTTTACTAGATGATAATCTCTTAAACTAATGTAAGTAACTAATTTTTCTAAAATCATAGTTATGAGCTGTATTTTTAAGAATGGCTGCGATTACCCTTAGAGGTGGATTTTTCCTTTTTGAAATCTAAATGGGACCAACTTCAAGGTAGCCGCTATTCATTAAAAAAGAATCATCAAAATCGGACGACTCTGCGAAAAGTTATGCGTGGTCATACATAAAAATATATTATACTAGCTGTTGCATGCGACTTCGTCCGCGTCAATTTCTGTTATTATGATCGCGATTATGAAGTTTTTAAAAGAATATATTTTAAATATGGATAATTTTCCCCGTTTTTGCAACATTTTTCACTGATGCTTCGCTCGTATTGGTCGTAGCGTGATGTTAAATAGGCTAAAGCCTTTCTTGATAAATGGACTATCCAACACAAAAAGAATTTTTCAATTCGAACCAGTAGATCCTGAGATTAGCGCGTTCAAACAAACAAACTCTTTAGCTTTATATATTAGTATAGATATACGCGACGAATGGAGATCCTCCTTTTTTCGTCGGTTAAAAATCACGTCCCTGATACAGCGCTTTGCTTTACACTTTTAACTCTATCTAACAATTATGTTAATGATAATTTCGACTTATAATAATATGTTTAACGATTAATATCAGGTGATGATATCCGGGACCCACAGCTGGACGTGTTCTCCTAGTCGTGGACGGATTGAAAGTTTTTTTTTTAAATATATAGACTAGCGCTTGACTGCTATCTCACCTGATGGTAAGTGAAGATGCAGCCTAAGATGGTGCGCGCTTGCCTAGAAGATGCCTATTCACTCTTGATTTAAAAAGACCCACATAATAATTAGTTGGAAAAACGGCAGCCGGAAGGTCGTATTAGGAACAAGGAAGCAAAGCGCTTAGTGCGAGATCGTGGAATTTCGACGTAAAAAAAATACTGAAATGAAAATTGTAAACACCGGTGCCTGTTTCCGTAATATAAGCAAAATCATTCTATTCTCAATCTTAAATTAAAAATACAATCTGATGTATTTCTAATTTAAGGTGGAGAAAGGGACCTGAATTGTTTTTGATTGTTTTGGTAAAGACGTTAAAGGAAATTATGACGCAAATTGCGAAATAGGCTCGTTATAATTTTGCGATAAAATGTATTTTCAGACAAATAATTAATTTCAAGCTTAAAACTATAAGCCGGGAAGTGAATTTGATGAGATTTACGTTGACTTTGGCAAGTAATTAAAATTTTTAATTTATATAGGTTGGTTCCTACAACATTGCCTTTTATTTATTTTTTATAAAATTTATTCTTATTTTACAGGTTAATTAGGTATGAAGTTGGCCAACTTTTCTGATAATGCCTAATTAATTTGTAGGCGTATTTAAGAAATATAATATTTAAATAATATTTAATAAGTAAACAAAAATCTCACCAATCTGCATTTTTTTCTTCGAGGGACGAAAATAATCCTATTATTCTATTCCTGTTGACATCCTATCTGTCGGCAGAGCGTGTCTGAGTTGCACGGAGTAAAACAACTTCCTCGTGTCTCCCAGATGAATATTTGTTTCTTTTTCCTTTTCTTTCTTTTCTCTTCTCAATAGAACGTAGCGCAAAATTTCGAGCACTTCATAGGATCTTTTCTATAGTAAGCTCTTCAGGAGACCAATAGGCATATCACAAACTAAAAAACTTAGCTTAGCCTAAATTACGTAATATAGCGTGCAAACTACTATGCAAGCTAAACGAGCTGAAACGAGGGTTCAGAAAGTAGAGATACGTGGGTCTGAATGGCCGCAGAAGTTAGTTTAGCTAACATCGTTGGACAAAGGTAACCCATTATTGCTACACAATTTAGTTTTTGTGAATTTTATCTACACTATCTACACTACTATAATAAAGAGGAAAGATTTGTATTTTTGTGTGTATGTTTGTAATGAATAAACTTAAAAACTACTGTGCCGATTTCAAAAATTCTTTCACCATTGGAAAGCTACCTCCACCCTGAGTAACATAGGCTATATAGTCCACCCGTGAGAAGCCAGGACGAGCCACTAGTTTCCTATAGACACTGGATCCTAAATAAGAAGAGACAGATCATTATCGAAAGCCATTACCTAAGTAAGAGGATCGATACGTGAAGGAAGATTGATGTAGTCTAATGTGCGCGATACAATGTGTTTATGAGGTGCTTTAAAAAGGGTTAGGCGCTATAAACAAGCTTAACGATGTTGCCTTCTTCTTGGAATGTCGTAATTTCCATAAGATATGGCCATGTTTTCGCGATAGATTACACTAATCCTGGAAAAACAAAACGCCTACAGGACGTAACTACATATACGTAGGTACATCCATGGAGAAGACTGCACTAGGTACATCCGTAGCGTCGCGGTATCTATACTAATATATAAAGCTGAAGAGTTTGTTTGTTTGAACGCGCTAATCTCAGGAACTACTGGTTCGAATTGAAAAATTATTTTTGTGTTAGATAGTCCATTTATCGAGGAAGGCTTTAAGCTATATAACTGCGACCAAAAGGAGCGAAGCATCAGTGAAATATGTTGCAAAAACAGGGGGAAAAGTATTTTTCAATTCGAACCAGCAGTTCCTGAGATTAGCGCGTTCAAACAAACAAACTCTTCAGCTTTATATATTAAGTATAGAGTATAGATTATAGCCAACAATAGTGCAATAATTAGCGTTAGTTTTTTTTTTTGACATGTGACAACTGACAATTTTTTTTATTACGATAGCTCCCTATTTGGCCACGACGATTCTCTTTTTGAATAGACTCTATTAAATTTTTTTAAATAATAAAAAGAAAACCTGAGGTAGGGATGTTATCTAGGTTTCTCAATTCACTGATTTGGTAAATGAGATTGTACAAGGAAGTGAGGTTTTAAAGGAGGTTAGCTCGCGGAGGCGTGATCGAACCTTTTCATAGATGGCGATAAAGCAGGCCCGCATGCCCCAAAGCGTCGGAGTGGCCCTTACCAAGCTCTTTGATACCTCTCCGCGTATTGCTGAGTATTGCTTTTCCTTGCAGAACGTAGGTACTCGTAGTTGTTTTCCTGGTTTCTTGGAAAAACTTGGCTTTTTATTATTAGGTTTTTTAATTCCCTCGGGGACTCTTTAATTTTCCGGGATAAAATGTAGCCTCTGTCTTTTTCATTTTCACTAACTGAATTTTTTTAAGTTCTTGCAAATGTATGAATCGCTTTTTGAACGGAAACGGGAGTATTACATAACCGTTTTAACTTTTGTTGTCAGACAGGCGCGGCTTTAATGCCTTCCATTTGTTAAAAAATGCGGAGGACGCTCGCGACAGAAAAGAACAAAACGTTTGTCTTTGTTGGCTGAAGGAATATATTTTTTTAAGTGCACCTAAAATCAAATTCTACTGTTACTTCGAGTAAGAAATTACCTGCTGAAACCTCAACTTGGTGACAGCGTACGGGATATTCCGAGATGCCTTCTCCTAAAAAAGAAACCGATAGATAGTCGTTGGCATCCCAATCGTAGAATAGCGTTAACCGGCTAGTAAAACGTTTGAAAGTTAAGGAGTCTGATAAGGAGAACAAAAGGATTTAACAAATAGAAGTTATTACACAGTTGCACATTCCTTAATGACAAAGTTGCTTGGAACTAATGTGCTTTGCTTCAGTTGTCCACAAGATAAGTTACATAAATTGTAACATTTTTTGTATAGAAAAGAGCAACTGATGAGTTTCTTGCCGGCTCTTCTCAGCAGAATCAGCATTCCGAACCGGTGGTAGATTCTCGACTTGTAATAAGAGCCACAAGTTGGCTTAGGTACATGAAATAAATTCAATTTGAATTTGAATTTGAAACCGTAAACAAAGTATTTCTTACTACCTAGTAAGGAATGCTATCTGGATGGGCGAAACCAAGACACTCATATTCTTGCATTTCTATCTATAATTTGTATGATTTCATGATCCAAGAGTAGGTACAAGGTTGCAGGGTTCCAACACAAATTGAAATAGATTTCAATTTCGTCGCTACAAAGGATCAAGGAAGGATAGTGTATCAGTCGGGGCTGATGCCTAAATCCTTTTATCGTTTACAAAGGCGGCTTCAACGGCGTATCACGCCATGGAAATGGCTTATCATTCTGGTCGTTTGATTTTGAACTAAAACAGGACCGCTCCGGATCTATTTATGACCGATACTCGTATGAAGTCCAAAACTGAAATTCAACAAAAAAGAATCGTTCCGTTTGCATCTAGAGTAGCAGATGATGTCCTCGACTTTTTTTAATATTTTTGACTTTGCCCTCGCGTACTTATTAAGATTTTTTTTTACAAATTCCATAAATTTTTTACTTTCCGGAATGCCTACTTTGGTCTGCAAAATGCAAGCTATTTCTGTGCAATGTTAAGATAGGGTAGGCTAGCAGCAAAAACAATCAGGTAATGAATGTTTGGTCACAAAAAACCATTCTAACATTGCATTGATGTATTGTGGCCTTTGGGTAAAGCTTTTATCCAATACTCTCGACTGTGAAACTCCGAACGGATGAAGGAGTTTAAGCTCTTATACATTTACCGCAGAGGAAAAACTTCTTTTTTAGACGCCATGTGCACCCAGTCTTAGAACGGTATTGACGTAGAAAGAATAGGCAGGTTTCTACCTAAAGCAAAAAGTATTTACCAAACCTATCCATTTATTATGACGAAACTTTAAGGGATAGGTAGTGATCTTCATACGGGACCGTAAAAGTTTGAGACTATAATATAAAAATTGAGCTCTATGATATTAACCTTTTTTGGGTTTACCTACTAGGTAAGTACTTACGGTTTCTGATGAATATATTAAATTCTTTTGAATAAATACACCTATTTTGCTATTATTATTCTTTGAGCTTTAGATCTATCTTTTCGGCGTTTTGGCTGCCTTAAGCGGTGATAGTATAATGGTTAATACTATGGCCTCACTCTCGGGAGATCCGACTTTCGAATTCACTTTAATTTTACACTAACTACATTTTACTTTGACACTAATGTGATCGAATACGAATACGATCAATCGAGTTAAATCTTATACTAACCCTACAGACCCCTGTCCTATCGTAGGCCGGCGATGGGTTATGATGATGATGATGATGATGATGATGATGATGATAATGACCTACGTTTTAGATAGACGTATAAAATAAAATTAAAATTAAAATCTCTACAGCCCTATTAAATATGTTTGGAGCTTGAAATGCAAATCGACCAACTGACAAAACATGAAATGGAAAGCGTGTACCGAAACTTTTGATATGTTTTATTCACGAAGGCATATTTAATATCTCAATATCAAGTGTAATGCAGTAGGTTTAATTAATTACATTAGATACATTTAAATTTTTTTCCACCCAGGATTAACACATAGGCTACATTTTATCCCGGAAAATTAAAGAGTTCCCGCGGGCAATAAAAATCCTTAATCCACCCGGACGAAGTCGCGGGCATCACCTAGTCTTTACACATTCCATAGCTGTCTTTCTGAGAGCGCTACTGACTCCATCATACCCATCAGCGCTGATGATGTCATTGTATTATATTTTTGTGCAATTTTCATTTGGAATATCCAATATATATTCATAATATGTTCAAATACTGTCTGAAAAATGGAAACAGAACGTTAATCAGAGCATAAAATATACACAGCAATAACTTGTTGACCTACAACAGGGAAAAATTCCAGCGTTATATTCGAGTTTTATTGTGCGTTAAATGGAATCATCCGAATTCAGGTTTATCACGTGCCCACATACATATATATTGCACACGGAGTTTCACGAGAATCTCCTGCGGTAATGTTCTCGTACAATTTGACGTCCAGAATAATTTATATCATCCTTGCAGTTAAAATTAAATCCTAAATATCAAAAATAAAGGAAAAATATCTAAACCACTGAAACGAGGAAATGTGCCCAGAACGCTGGTTGCGCTACCCCGCTGAATGACCAAACTTATATGTTGGCTGAGGTAACTTTCAGCTCTCTGGTCACCAGTGGACTCTATGAGACGGAATAACATATCCTTAAAAAAACATCTAGCATCCTCGCCCCATGACCTCAGGATTTCAACACCAAAGGCACAACATATGAAACTGTTTTCTATGTTTTCATATTTGCGCCGCTAAGCTTTTTCTGTCTTAATAGCCGGCGTAGATTTTAGACAGTATAATTATTTTATTTGAAACCGACCCATAATCAGTATTTGCCCAGTTAAAGATAACCACTTCTCCTCCAAATGAAACAAAAAGCTTTTGGTAGGAGTTGGTAGGACAATGCACTATTGTCGTACCAACTAGTGGGGTTTGAACCGTCGACTTTTCGGGTTTCAGTGTCTCTTGCACATTGTGCTATTGAAGCTTCAGTAATAATAAAATTATTATGAAAAAAATATACGCGACGAATTGAGAACTTCCTCCTTTTCTTTCGTCGGTTAAAAATGAATTTATTTTGTCAATATTGATATACAACTATACATATTATATTTTGTAGATGATATTAGAATTTGACGAACTAAATATCTCTTTCAGGTGTTCAAGCAAGTAGGTAGTAAAAATTGAGATGCAGGAAACTTCAGCGAAAATAAGAGAATAAAATAACATCGAAGAAAATAGATAGCAAATTAATGAAATCTAATTTAAGTAATGTCACAGTGGACATTAGCTAACGACATCCCCCGCCGCTCGTTAGGACATGATCCTCATTTTATTTTATCCTCTAGTTAGTCAGCGTTCTTGTTTTTACCGTCCAAATGGAAAATTCGTCAAAGCCTTCTTACGAACGAGGAGAATGTTAATGTCGACCTACGTTATGTTGTGTAATTTGGTTATTATACGCGGAGTATTTGGGAAGATCCTATGGTGGTTTGGAGGATAGATCATTTTGACCAAAAAATTAACTAACTAGGTATAACAGAGAAAGTCCGAGAGTGAAAACCCCGTATGAGTAAGCGTGGTGTTTTTCAGCAAGTCGATCGATGATAACAAGGAAAAAGCTTAAAAACTGTTACAGTTTTAATACGGAAAACTGGATCATCCTTCGTATAAAATGTAGCCTTTGTAAATGTATCCTTTGTGGGGTTGAGTGTACGCTTATATAATAATATGATCTCGAAGGAATTACTGGATTTTCCATTGCACGGATTTAAACAATGCGTAAAGACACATTTGTTAAGTCGCGGTTATTACAGTTAGTAACTTTCTTAATGACAAAGTTGCATGGAATCAATCGGCTTAGCATCCAGCTACCCACAAGATAGTGTAATAAGTTATTATATTGTAATATTATGTAGCTATCCATTATTACTACAATATTTTCTTATGAAAAAAGCAACTGCTGAGTTTCTTGCCGGCTCTTCTCAGCAGAATCTGCATTCCGAACCGATGGTAGAGTCATGACGTGTTATAAGAGCTACAAGTTGACCTACATGAAATAAATAAAGAATTTATCTGATGCGAACCATAATAACGAATGGTTAGACATCTCATTCATTAAAATTAGATTAAACTTAACCTAACGTAATGTAGTTTGGAATCTAGTTTAAACGGCTATTAAATGCTCCTGCACTGTTAAGTAAATATTCGTTTTGAGAGATTCGCCTTATCTGCGCTATATGGGCCGACTTAAGTATGCCGGACCGAGAGTTGGAATAACAAGCACGAAATAGACCCCGGCAAATCTACCTCGAGACCCAGATTTGTAACAAAGTGCAGCTTTCCGCATAATGTAACCGAAACATCCGGAGCGCAGCTGCTCAATCCAGTTTCAATTTCACGGCTACATCTTATTGTTACTATTGTAAGCAATTTTTAAGAATAAACAAAGTTCAAGCATTACCCACTTTAGTCTTCGTGCAATATCCAATTGTGTTCCTACTATTGAATCTCAATAATATGCAAGTTAATGTTTTGTTGAGCTCCTTTGTGAGTTGGTGCTTGCAGTTTTGCAAAGCCTCCTAAACCATGCGTCTGACTTAAAAGTTTTGAGTGTATTGAATGATTTGACTTTTGTTCAATTTTGTTAGTATTTTAAGCTATTCCTATTTTTAATTAACTTAATTAGTGTAATTGGAAATTTCCGTACTAATTAATAGATAGTTAATTAATTAATCAATATCTCTATGCGATACAAGATTATGTTCGGTGGCGATTCTCACAAGAGACTTGTGTATCTTGCAGTTGTCATTTATTAATTTTGACGACGGCAACGAAGATTCTGATTCTGTTAAATAAATATAATATCGGAGTTTATAATAGAAAGCTTATTATGTAACTAAGTGCATTGCATATTAAAACAGACTTTAGAGTTTACACACAAAATATACAGGAAAATATAAAAAGTGCATTCTGTGCACGCTTGCGGCTTAACTTGCATTTTATTATTTTTTAATTAATTTATTGGTAAACTTCACTCTATTAATAGGGGAAAGCAATATTGCGAAGAAAAATCTGGATTTAAATTTTAAAAGCTTTGGAAAATTATGATATAAAGGCTTGCTAAGAAGCTCTCGTACCTGACTCCTATTAAATCTCTTTACCGTTTTAATAAGTATTTCATTTTGTAGTCTGTATAACTGGTCTAGTAACGATATTATTATTGGAGTGCTTTCAACTCTTTTATTAGTTTTATAACACCACGATTACATTTCGCTTGTTTTTTTTTTTTACTGGCACAAACATAGTTAGTAGCCATCTAATTGGGGGTTTTCCAAAGCTACGTATCCATGCATGTTCCCTCGGGTGATATATAAAGCTATCTTAATAACTCCATCAAACTAAGGTGGCTTAAGAGTCAGCTACACAACTAGTTTCATGTGTAAAACTAGCATGTGTTCTGTCTCTTGTCACTGTTACGCTAAAACTCTTGTAAATCGAAATAGATTACAAGAAGAATAAACAAAAACATAATATAATGAATATTACGAAAGGGACGGATAAACAAGGTTTCCGACTTCTATATCGGGAGAATGTATATAAAAAAAAAGATTTAACTATACAACAGCCAAGCTTTAGCCAAGCAACTACGTCGAAAAGAGTTGAGTCGCAACTAGCTCGATAAGCTCGGCAATATCATTGCCTTACCTTCTAAACCTTCAACGGGTGGTTTGTCAAGAAAAAAAAAATTACAAAATAGTTGTCGTACTGTCGATTTGTATTGAGTATTTATGATGTATAATAGTTCTTTACAAATCATTGGTCGAAATTAGTTTAGCCGTGTCCAAGATCGAGATATTGTGAAGAAAAACTACTTTGCAAACAGTAATTTGGAGTTTTTATTACAGTTCTAAGAGGATTTTGCTATTAACTGTTGTTAAGTTCTTATTTGACCTGAAATGTATCGTTACACTGAAAAGCTTTCAGAAAGAAGGTCTAGAAATCTAATGTACTAAACATAATAAATTTTCTTTAAGAGATGTTTCACGAGTATTAAAATTTTAAAATATCTATGCTTTTTATTATCAAACTACAGCAAAAATAAATGTTTTGCGAACTAGGCGTATTCTAGCTGCCTTAGAGCTCTTGTACACTAGTTAAAATTCAAATCAGAACACGTTTTGATTTCGAGGAAAATGTTCAAACGTATTTTCTCCCTATGGACGGACGATTTGATCTCCACGGATTGTATCGTCGACAGTTCAGTTTTCTGTCCTTTAACCTGTCGATCCTTAAAAATGTGTAATAAGTACCGCAAAGGATAGAATATTTTCAGAAGTTCGAAACTGTATCTCGTACAAGTAGGGTTGTACCTACTCAATGTAAAGTTTTCCCATACCCGATTGTTCGGGCCTACTTAAGGCGCGGCGTCGAGCTGAGTGCAGGAATAACAACCACAAAACGGACACCGGTAAATCCAACCAGAGGCCCGGATTTGCTATAAAGTGAGGCTTATACAGCTCACTTGTACATTATGTAGCCGAGCCACTCGGAGCTCATATGCTCGCTGCAAATTCTCAATGCTTCTACACAAACAAATAAAACTGAAGTGTCAGTTCGAGATTTCGAAATACGTCGTAGCTTCTTCTTACTTCATATTAATCAGGTTAACACATCGGTTAACACGATTTTACAGTTTTGTCTTCGGGCTGGGAAAGAATAGATCTCGAAAGTAATCATAATTTTAAAATTAATTTGTGAAAAAGTAAACGCCTACTAAATTGTTAGGGTTTTTAAAAATCTTCCTGGAATGCTTCGTTTTTTCAGGATAAAAGCCACCGTTCAAGTAGTCAACTAGGTATATCCATGCAAAAATCTTGACGATCCATAGCTGCGTTGCAAACACACTTTCGCATTTATATATTACTAGAGATTTTTTTTATTTTTTTATTTTATTTATTTATTCATTTCAATAACTTTGCTACAGATTTACTCCTTAAATACTACAATAAATTCACTTTATTATATTTTTAGTACAAAGGAGTGCTTAGACACTCGTACTAAGTAAACTTGTGTTACGAGTGTCGTCACCTTCTTCCGAACCATTACAAGCATAAATTAAGTATCTATCAAGGCCTCCATAGCCCAACGGTTATAGGTGTGGACTAAAGACTGAAAGGTCGCAAGTGGTTCAAGCCCCACCCATTGCACTTGTCGTACTCACTCCTAGCCCAAGCTTTTCGTTTATTTCGAGGGGAGAGAAGAATATAAGTCAAGTTCAGCTTGGTTAATACTTTTTTTTTTAAAAGAGCCAAAAAGTTTTAAGTACCTATTTATATAATTATTTCATCATTGCCACTCTGTAACACAAATCAAGAATCACAAAAGTATTATTCTTATACCGTGCAGAAAGGGTTACATTTATATCTCACAATTAAGTTTAGAGATTGTGTACGACAAAATTAACACGAACGTACCTAAATATAAGTTATTATTTTCATTCATATTTAAATCACTCAGTATAACTCATCAACAAACTACTAAAAAGGTTTACCAAATAATTATCACGTTCCCTTTATAATTTTGGAACTATGGAAGCAAAGTATGAACTCTCTTAACGAGCAGAATATGAGAATATCTACTAATAACTTTAAAATTTTATTAACCCTGAATTTTAGTATCGTAAAACTTATGGAAATATTTATTTGGTTTAAATATTACATTCAGTGGCTATAGTGTTTCTTTTTAAGTTAAAGGTTAACTGTGCGGCAATGTCATTTAATTCCGAGACCATAGATCTTAGTGTATGTTTTTACGCACCATTAGCGTTAACTTGAATTACTTGAAAACTTACACTTGAACCTCATGACATTTTTTCAAAAGAAGGTAAGTTTTGACAGATTTAAGCACGGTGAACTTGAACTTTAAAGTTACACTCAAAGCTCTGATAACGTAACTTAGGTGATAAGTTTATTAACTTAAACATTATTAATAATAATAATGTTTAAGTTAATATGTAATCTTCCCTTATTTCATTCCGTTACTTATTAATTACCATTATTAACTTACGTAGGTAGTAGTAAGAGGTAACTTTATGAGGATCCCTTTCATTGAGTACAAGCCTTAAAGATAGATAAAGGGTAAAATATCTGTGATTTTTGTCGGGTCACAGTGATGTTTAAAAAGTATCCCCTATAGAGAAATGCAAAAAAAAGAGAACAGCGGAGTAACAAGAAAAGTAACAAGTATTTCCACTACGGGTGACTTATGCAAATTGCAATGTCGTAGTGCACAATGCTGCATGATGTAATTATGCAAACGTCCTGTTTCAATTCAAAGTTATATTGTTCCTTTAGACCGGTGGATTTTAATGAAGGCGGCACTGCCCTCAGGTGATGACTTAAATATAGGAACGAGTTTTGCGCAGTTTGCATTTTGTGCTGTGCCGCTAATCGGCAAGTTTTTGAATGAATTATACTCATTAAAAAGAAAATTTTTTAAGCCATTGCATAGCTTCTATCGCGGGCCTTGAGCGTGGAGACCGAATCCAGAAATTCCGCAACGAAAATTACCTGACATGGGACTCCTCTCACCGCTAGATGGCGTTGATAAAAAATGCTATGCAATAGATTTACCGCGGCAGTCCCCGAGTGCCACACGTCTTTTTTTTTCAAACAATGGGCACCTAGCAGATCTAACCTGAATCAATATAATCGCAGAAAATGCACCGAGCCGTGAATAGAATCTGGGAGCTAGCTGTTAACCAGATGGACAAAGATGCTACATGATGCTACAACATGGTTTTTATACGTAACTAGCTTTTGCCCGCGGCTTCGTTCACGTTAAACGTTAAGTTCAAATTTTCAAACCCGTATTTTACTCCCTGAATTTTCAAAATCATTAGCGACGCCTACGTCATAATAGCTATGCCAAACAGCCCGATCCGTCTAATGATTTGAGCTGTGCATTGATAGATCATTCAGTCAGTCAGTCACCTTTTCCTTTTGTATATTTAAATTGATTTGCTGCTGTTAATTATACTTTTTCATGACAACAAAATGCAAAAGCATGCGGGCATGGCTTATGTACAATACCTCAAAAGGTTAGACTAGTTAGTAGTTAGTTTAAAAAAAATAGAATTTATAGGCAATCAAAATATTTTTACGAGTAGGTATGTATAATTTGGTCTCGTTACAGAAATAAAGGGTTATACACGTTAAGGGCCCGTAGTCCCACCAATTTGTCCCACTAGTAGGACCACGGTCTACGGTATACCACTATGTACCCGTGGTCCTACTGGGCTAGAGGCGCAGTTTTGTGTTTCACGTATGCTGTATCTCACGTTTGAAATAAACATCCGTTCCAGACATAACATCAGAACGTCGGGAAAAGGTTGTAAAATATAAATAAAGAATGAAGATGTAGGCTTACATAAAGCGTAGCGACCAACAAGCACCGTCCCCTCACATCAATATCCGTTTCGCCGGAGGTCTATTCTGATGAAGGGTAGCGTTTGTTAAGCCTCCAAGAATTACGTCACATGTCAATTGGTTCGTGGAGGCTTTGATACACTGCCTGAAACCATTTTCATTTGCAGTATGAATAATTTTGAATTTTATCATAAAAAAAATTTTTTGTTTGTCATAAAAATTATGATGTACATTTCAAAAACCAATATTACTTCACCAACATCGAGTGATGTAGGTACTAAACTGAGGAATAAACTGGGCGTTCTGATAGTTTTTGTATTGAAAATCTGCCAAAATATGAAATTTATTCCATGGTTAAACGTTACTCAACGTTGGATTTAGTGGGCAAAATAAATTTTTGATTTTGCAAAAGTTGAGTGGCTCTTAAATCGTAAATCAGAGATCTATTCTTTCTGTTAAGACTGCCTAAAATTTTTAGAGAACCTTTGTTTCTAAACTCATCAAATATCGATAACTAGCTGTCTTAATTTCCCATTTTAGAAGCCTCAATAGCCCAACGGTTAAGGTGCGGACTGAAAACTGAAAGGTCGCAGGTTCAGCTTGGCTAATATTGTTTATAAAATTAGGTAGGTATTGATGCATGTTGATTTTATTATTAATATAGATTGTTTTTTGTAGGCCTTATATCTATAAAAAGTAACTTAAACATGAAAGTCGTATTGCCACCGCTGAAAAAGTTTAATTCTAAATGGATTTACATAAAGCCGGGCAGCGATAATGTCTCCCATTTGTAGCTAAAATACGAGAATTGTGTTACGACAGTTCGCGACAAAAAATGAATAGAAACCTAGTCTTTGTTGTTAGTAAATGGAATACATTTCATGCAACCGCCACCGTAGAAAATGCACAATTCTACACAAGTAGTAACTTACGTAAGTCCTCGTTACGCGGTTTTTCTGTGGGAACTTGAAAGTATTGAATGAGGACCTCGCTTCTAACCCGGTGAAGTAGACTGGAATACAAATTTTTTTCGCTGCACTTCTTATATATTTACTTTAGTAAGTGTACAAGAACCGCTACTTCGCGTCGTTATAATTTACATAGAATTTTTTTTACATTTTGATGTGCTTTCAGGCTGTATTGTTTACCTCTGTGATCTCAATGAGGGTGTTCTGAAATGACGGCCACTAGAAGGCAGCACTGATACGTCCGGTCAAAAGTACAAAGACCCTATAGGAGCGCTTCCCAGGGACAGACGCAGGCCAGCAAAACCGGCGCATGTTAATTAAAAAACACTATGCCATACTCCAAACCCTCAAATTTACCCATGTAAAATATTAGGTTGATCTGTAGCTCTGTTGCAGCGTGATTGAATTGAAGTTCTCATATTATGTTTATTTAATGGCTAAGGTCAAGATCCTCATAAATACCTATATGGTAGGTTTGTTTAAAGATCGTTAAATCTTATGCGAGTAACTGATTGCTGCTATCGATGATGACTTCTGTCATATTTTATCTTCGATCAATAATATTTATTAGACCTTCACCAAAATTGAGCTAAACGTGCTTGGTACACACTTTTTAAAAAAGAAAGAATTATCAAAACCGGCCTAGGTTTGACGAAATTATGAAGTAAAATCCACAAAAATTATCATCCCTTAATTCTCCCCCAAGAACAACATTTTTTATTTTGCAACAAAAGGTAGCAAAAGGACCATATTTATCTGTATACCAAAAATCAACAAAATTAATTCAGCGGTTTAGGCGATAAAGCGTAACAGACATACAGAGCTACTTTCGCATTTATAAATGAGTATATTATACTTATTTTATATTTTAGTAGATAGTCATAAACTTCGTTAATTCGTAAGCTTAAAAATCCTTTTTAAAAGTACGCCATTCATTTAATCTCGGGAACGAAATGAACATTGCAATTAAATCTGGAATATATTGTCGTACATATTTTAAGCGAATGGCGAATATTAACTAAGTATGTTAAATATGGATTTTACTTAATTTAACAGAAGTTCGAAGTAGGTACGTTGAATATAGATTTTCATTCGTGCTATGTTTAATAAATAATTTTATATTTGCTATATTTTCATGATATTATTTAGTTATTCATTATTTAGTTTTTACGTACTTTGTTACGTTTTTAATTCAGAGCGAAGTGAAGAACTCTACAGTAGAATCCCAAGCGCAGGAGGGATTCTAAAGTAGAAACCTGAGTGTAGCGAGGAATTCAATATACGCCGCCAGAAAACAAAATATTATGGCCCTGAGTGACACAGACTATTTTTCATTATTGCCTATGAGAAAAAGCTAGGAGTATCAACCTACTATGTATAGACATTGCCTATACGTATTTTGAAGGTTTAAATAAAACACAAATAAATAATTATTTTGAAATAATTAAACACTAATTATAATTAGAAGCTGTTGTCTAACATAAATAAATAACAACATTTTTGAATTTCGAACGGAATGAGCAATCGATAGGTTTTTGCAACGAACACAGTAGTAATAAACACATATTAAAGCACGAACGCGGACCAATCAGTAGAGAGAAATGAAAACTTCCTAAAAATAAAATTTTTCTCCCGCTATCATCTAAAGCCAATATTTGATTTTCGAATAGGAATGATGAAAAAAATAATTTTTTTTTGTTGAAAATAAAGATTTTCTTGTGAAGAGACATTTCGAATTTTACGAAGTTTTATCTATATGATCAGGAATAGTGTTCATACGAGTTTTTATTTAATTGGAAAACTGTTGAACTATATCGCAAACTGTTGGCACGCGAGCCCGCCCTGTTCATTCTTCTGTTCTACCTTAGTATATTTCTTTGGTACTCTAACTCGATTTATTTTGCATTTTACACAAACAAAGTTGTTGTTATGATGATACAGAATGACAGTGCCGAGCTTTCAATTTTGCCTACTGCAGCTTGACCAGCTAGTCCGAGAGAGCGTCGACTAAATTGCGCCTTTGTTGATTAGTTTCCTTTGTTCCAGAGCTTAGCCTGTGCCAGTTTGTCGATGTTTGATTGAATACGTGTTTTAGTGAAATTGTTTGCTATGAATTTCGTTTAGATCTGGTAAACTTGTCAGTTATCCAGACTGATTACTTCAAGGAGGTAGGCAGTGAATGAATGAAGGCAAGACCGTATGTACGCAGGCCGTGTGTTCACTAAATTAAAACTCACTTCGAAAGCGAAATCACCTGTCAATTATCTTATTATATTTTAAATTAACGCATACCAAGCTTAATTTAATCGTATAAATGTTAAATTCTCATAAAGAATTTTCGATTCCGCATGACGGGGCTTTACAAAAATTCTAAATGTTTTTTAACTTTTTCGGTCTTTTTTTAAGTAACGCATACCAAGCTTATTTTGTTCGTCTAATGTTTAACTATCAATTCACTTAAAAAATATTATGACGGAGCTTTCAATGTTAGGTACCTGTTCCCGGTATATAAGTAAAGACGACTGAGGGAAATATTTGTTTATACCTCATAAGCCACGGTAAAGAAATACGGATAAGAAAGATGAGGATTACTACGGCTGCCGGCGAGCTTGTTCTATCAACATCATCGTGGACGCTCAATCACGTCCCTTAAACGAAAACCCTTCAAGACTCTTTCAACCTTAAACATACTATCTCGGGTCTCGGGAAAAATAGACCCCAAAATAATCCACGTGTAAACAAAAAACAAGTTTTATTCAAAGGTATTTTTTGTTTTACTTTAGTATCTGTGTCTTCTCAATGTTAACCTGTAGGTATTTTTATTTTAACCGAGTAAAGAAAGAACTTTTCAATCCGATCAATGGCTATAGGTATATGTAACTTATACGAGGTTTAAAATGATGTTCGAAATTTTTTGACTTCCGGCTTAATTGAATGCAAGTAAGTACCTAGTAAGTTTTTAGTGGTATATTTGCGATTTATGCTTTTATCCCTCGGAGGAAAAAAAATTTTGTGTTTGTTTTATCCGTATAAATTGAAAGTTCTGTTGAAAAACTGGTGACAAGATACATATTGTAACATTTTTGTTTTGAAAAGAGCAACTGGTGAGTTTCTTGCCGGCTATTCTCAGCAGAATAAGTTTTCCACACAGGTAGCCGAGGTTCGACTTGTCATAAGAGCCACAAGTAGAAATAAATAATTTTCAATTTCAATTTAGTTTTTTTTTTTAAGTTGTACAAATTGTATCTCAGAAACTATAGTCACACGGAAGTCTAAGTAAGGGTAAATAAGTATTTTTCTTTTGATTGAAAATTTTCATGACCGAATTACTTCCGAATTAGCATGAAAAATCATTTTATTACTGAATCTGAGAACGAATGAGAATTTGCATTGGAACGGTGAATCTGATTACTAAATCTTTCGATTAAATTATATCTTTTTAATAATCGCCCATCGTTAGCAAAAACTGTTTTGCAGCACGTGTTTACCTATACTGTCATCTGTACAGCGTGGCACATGCTGTTATAACTTGAAAAGGTTTCCTTCGTAAAAATAGTTATCCAGGGAAACGGAAATTACTGTTAGTATCTGATATCCGAGCGTAACTATATTTATGCTCACTTTTTATACATTTTACGAACGCTATTGCGAAGCTTTAGGGGGTTTTTCGTAGTAACGGAACTTTTAGTGCATATGAGGTTTGATATTTATCGGTATAACGATATACGCTTTTTATTATTTCAAAGATATAGTTCAATGGTTGAAACACCGTTTTCTTAAATCCTTATTAGTATTATAAATGTAAAAGTGTGCTTGTTGGTTTATCCTTCAATCACACAGCAACGGACCAACGGATCGACGTAATTTTTTGCATGGATATAGCTGAGGACTTGGAGACATAGACTACTTTTTATTCTAAAATAAAACAGAGGGTTCCCGCGTGTTTTTAAAAACTTAACTGCATGCGGACCAAGTCGTGGTAGAAAGCTAATTTACTATATAATGTGCTTCGCCGTGAAATGTCCTGAGTGAAAAATGACACGAGTGAAAACCATCCAACCAATTTATACATTTACGAGTAGGTATATTTAAAAGTTAATTGATACTGTGGCTGACAGTACAGGCCAGCCCTTGAGAGTCAACGTTTGAATCATAATAAGTATGTAAATAAAATTATTATCAAGTACCTATAGCATTATCTGAATATCTAAAAGGAAAAAGTGACTGACTGACTGACTTAATAAATAACTCAAAGTTAGTACAGATTAATTACCTATTAATTATTAAAGAAAGTTATTTCATAATACTAACGCGTAAGTACACGAAAGCATATTAAATACAGTGAAAGAAACACGATAGCAATATAACCAAGGTATAATAAAATTCTGAAGAACAGGATAATAGGAAACAAAGCTGGAATTAATGCTTAATGCGAGTTTGTGGATCTTGCGAGGCTGAATTTATTTTATTGCTTTCTGAAGACACTTTCCCGGCGAGGCGCTAATTTATGTGAGCCGTTCGTGAGCAGACGTGTTGTGTTGTGTACTTAATTTGGTGCAGACACTGGTGTTTGTTTGCTTAATATTTGAAAGGTATATGTCTATGTATCTAGATAATAATACTTAATTTACCATACTAAGTATACATAGTATACTTAAGGTACTGACCTTAATAGCGTAACGGTTAAATGTATGGACTGAAAATGAAAGATCGACGGTTCGATCCCCACCCGTCGGCCGTCGCCCAGTTGTAGAACCTACTCCTACCACAAGCTTAACACTTGTATGGAGGGAGGAGGAAAATATTAGTCATGTTCAGCAAGCCTCGTATTCTTTAAAAAAATGATTTACGATTGCATTCTGACATTAAGTAGTCCATACTTCGTACCTACAATACGAATCCACAACCGATAGTTTCTAAATCCCCACCATTTAGGTGGACCTTATCCAGCAGCATCAGGATTGAGGTGTTAGTACCTAAAAAAATTTAATTATGTAGACCAATGGTTAACGGTTGTGTCCACCGCCCAGTTATGTATTCCATACACGATATTTACGAATTACAATCCACAATTTTGCGAGCGAAGGAGCGCGTCAGTTTTTACGACTGCATTACGTCACTTTGCAGTCCATACTTGGTACTGACAATAACAATGTACACAGTACAACCGATATTTTCGCGAGCGTAGCAAGCGCGAAATTTTTTATGACTGCACTACGTCATTATCAGCTAATGTACTTTGGGATCCTGCGCCTATGTGTGCCGCACACCTTGCAAATAGGTGAACACGTCCCTGGAAAAATGCAACGATTATGTGGAACTATTATTACGTTTACACGCTAACATTACAATTATGTGTGCTTTGTGTTTACTATTTCTATCCGCACGGAAATGTACTCGTATAAAATTACCATTTCTATCGACCTTTCACACTCCACACCAGTTGGACGTGTTGTTTGCTTCCATCGTATAGCCTTAAAATAAGCTAAGCTTGTTCAAAAGCCCTGTGTAAGGTGGGTTTAAAAACCTAATTAATATTCCTTAAAAAAATTGAACTTACGAATAGGTAACCTTTGATGTTTTGACAAAACTATCAAAAGATCAACTTTACTAGTATTTATTAACATTTCATTTGTTGGTTAAATAGGAGATTTTGAAATAGGCCCTCCGCAATTATGTCATAAGTCATAACATAGATTTAGGACCGGTTGTACCTATAGGTACATATTATAATATATGGCTCTAACGAATGTTTACTGAAACAAAGCGTTGATTTACTACTTGAGCGTTCGTACATTGGTTCTCTAAATTTTGGTTTGTTACCTACTTAGGTTATTTACTTTCAAGTGACATTGGGTAGGTATAGTTTTTTAAAAATGTTCATCAGAATTGATCCTACCTATCCTTGAAATGTACCTATTATTTGAATGAACAAATCGCCGAAGAGTTTATTAAAATATCAATAAACTCACGTTATTACAATACTTTATCGCCTGTTAAACTTTAGTTAACATAAGTTACTATAACCTGCAGTATTTGAATCATTCAGCCCTTGGCAAGATTTAATTTGCGAGGTAAACTTATATAAAGCAGACATTCGAAATTCTGTAAATGTTTGCCATTTTAACAAGTACACTTAATTACCTATCCAATATGCCAAACATGTTATTGCGTTAGATAATGAAAATGTTGTTGCAAGTTAGTTGCCATGGTTCAACATCAGAGTAGACAAATAGTTTGAACAGTGTTATAGTAACAAAGTGAATTGGTGTGGTTGTTTGTAACTTACTTGTAACAATAATAGTAACAGAACGAGTACAGACACCGGCGTTTAATTAAAACTTTGAGTGATCGTTAACCTTCAACTTTATTAGTCTATCACATGACTCTAACGTTAAATCAATCGTTAACTTTAACAACACACTATAACGAACTAAAAATCTTAACGAGACGAATTAATTAATCGAACAACGAATCAGACAATTGGCCTCTGAGCGTCAGTTTCGTAGAGCGTCGACTCTACCACCCTATACTTTCTACTAGCTCATGTCCTTCGTCCACGTGGATTTAGTTTTGAAAATCCAGAGGGAACTCTTTTATTTTCCGGTATAAAAGTCGGGCTGCAGTATAGTTCAGTTGAACAAAGTGAGTGCTCGAAACTGCCATATACATACATCTACATATGTACATCGATGGATCAGTGTATTCAATTCTATTCAATCGTTATAGGTATTAGGCGCCCCGGTATCCGTGTCGGTAACGAGTGGTACAGATGCTACTGTTTAATTAAAACTTTAAGCCATCATTATCCTTCGACGTTATTGGACCTTTCGTGATACCTCTCTTATACGGGTCGTAAAGTTTCGGTGAGCCTGGTCGAACATTAGTTAGGTACAATAGCTTGAGAGATTGTATCTTTTCAGTAGGTAAGGTTAGTATGAGTTTATAGATAGTTTTCAAACAAAAGTCTTTGTTTAAGGTTGTATTTAGATAATACGACTAGCGCCCGAAACGGCAACTTTGCATGATAAAAAATCATATTAGATATGTACGTACATAATTATAATAATTCGTAATACAAAACAAAATGAAATGAAACAATATGAAACAAAATTAAAAACTTAAATAAAAACACGAAAGTTCGTAGTACCTATACTATAATAAATAATTATAGTATACGAACTTTCGTGTTTTTATTTAAGTTTTTTATTAGTATTTCTGTCCACAAACGAAATAAAAATATTTAGGTCCGTTTTACTATAATTTTACTGTATTGATGCTATAGAAATCGACTACCTTAGTGTCACGGACAAATAAAAAATGAAAAATGAAAAAATTCTTTATGAAAGAATAAAAACTTACATAACTAATACACAAGTAAACGACACAGATTACAATAGGCGGCCTTATCGCTAAAAAGTGATTTCTTCCAGGCAACTCATGGTAAGTGAAGAAATTTTAATCAAAACACAGGGAAGGGTGTACAATAAATGAAAAATTTGTATATACTGAAGTACCTACTGAAACTAAAGCTGCTGATTTTTAGCAACTAAGGGCACCTACAAACTAAGGTGCTGCAGTGGCGCCACTGTGGTGCGCTAGCCACGCCATTACTAATTTTACATACATACAATATCTCGAAGTGCCTTTAATTTGAAAGCGACCTTACTGCCGTACTCCAAACATTTATTAAATTATAATTAATGGATTACTAACTATTATCATTAAATCTCTTAATGAACTGTCATTTATAACGCAACATTTTATAAAATCGTAATCGTAATCTTGAGCAAAAATTACCGACAATGAGTGAGATTTACATTGAGATACTCAGGGGCATCTCTAATGGCAAAACAAAAGTATTTCAACATTTCTTGGCTATCCTAGATTAACTGGTGGCGCTCAAAGCGAGTTTTGAGCGCCACCAGTTAATCCAGGATTTTTACATAATATCTACCGAACTGTGCGCTTGCTGGACTGTGACTAAGAGCGGAGATCAAACGATTTTCCCGTGATTCATAGCTAATATAGGTATGTATGAAATCCAATTAATAAGCAAATCCATTGTATCCACTGTGAATATCAAATATTTGTATGCGGCGAAATGGTTATTCAAATAAAATATTCATTCGTACTAAAACATTTTGCTACTTGATAACGGCACGCACGTGACGTTTAATTTGTGAATAATTCTCCAATTGTTAATTTCTGGGAGCGTTATGCTGTGCTAACTGATAGAATAGAATAGAATATTTTTTTATTCAAATAAACTTTTACAAAGTACAGGCTCGCCCCTACCTGCAGACCCGAGAGAGACCCATCGAGATACCCGCGACTTTGTCCATATGGATATAGGTTTGCCGCGAGAACTCGTTGATTTTCTGGGATAAAAAGTAGCCAGGTTACTGCGTGATGGAAGGACAAAGCAACAAATCAACATACAAACATATCAACAAACAAACACATTTTCGCATCTTCACTAATCCTAATATCCTATTAATATTATAAATGCGAGGATGTATGTATGGATGGTTGTTTGATACTCAATCACGCCGTAACGACTGGACAAATTTGATCATTTGGCACAAAGATAAATTAGAGTCTGGAATAACACATAGGCTACTTTTTCTCCCGGAGAGTAAATCAGAAATGAGGACATCCGTAGGAGAACAAAAGTCACTGACATAGCTCAGCGAGCTGCGAAACTTAATTGAAAATGGGACACATAGTTCGAAGAAATGATGATCGATGGGGTCTTAAGGTGCCGGAGTGGCGACCCCGCACCGGAAAACGAAACGCAGTGTTGGCAGACCCCCCACAAGGTGGGCCGACGACATTTTGCTGACGATGAGTTGCAGGGACCCGCTGGATTCAAGCGGCGCAAGACCGAGGCCTGTGGAAGTCCATGTAAGAGACCTATGTCCAGCAATGGACGTCTATCGGGTGATAAAGAAGAAGAAGAAATAACGTCAGCTGTCATAGTTATTATGTAAAATAAGGCAATCCTTAAAAAAGTCTATCACTAAATACAAATAGCCACTTTGGCTAGCACAAGTCAGTATTCAGGAGTAGCTTATATACGCAACATTGTCCTATTTTTCTAACCACTCTCTGGAGCGGTGTTTGTACATAATCTTATATTGCCCCATTTTATACATAAAAGCCATCGTTTCCGCATATTATATGATGCTGTTATCCACCGGCTAGGTCGCCCTTGCCAGTTAAAATAAGTTTCCAGATGCTACCAGAGACCCATATCAATGCGGACTCCAGGGAGCACGTACGCTGTACACTGGACCTTACTCCGGTTGAAAATAACTTTAATAAATAATATCTCCCTTGCTGAAGTTTTCATAGTCGGAATTGTGATTAATTAGGCTGAAATAACTCGCTTCTAATCTTAATTTATTTCTTCGTATTTTATGCATATTGTTTGTCTGTTTGTTATACTTTATATCTGTTGTTATATATATGTGAATCAGGGAAGGGTTATTAAATAAGTAATTTTAAAATAAACAGTGTAACACAAAAGGTGACCTTATCACTAATAGTGATGGGGCAAGGAGTTTGTAACCAAATATGGGGACATTATTTTGATATAACAGACACTTTAACTTTATTTACATATATTTGTATATAGATTAAAGTCATTCATCTTGTAATTTTAACTTAGTTAATTGTGTTGTAAGTTGGTACCACGAAATGTAAGTACATTTTCGTTAAATCGTCAGTTGTTTAATTAATCCATTCATCACATTTGTAAGGGACTCTGACGGTACTTGATAATATAATGGAATCCATTCTAACAGCTCTTAGTTTAATTATTTATGATGTTCGTTTTAATTATATTAAGTAAACTTTAATTAGAATTGAAAGCTTTCATCTGTATAACTCAAGTAATTATGTATTTATTCGAGTTATGTAACAGATGAATAGACTTCGTCCGCGTGGATTTTTTATTCTAATAAAGTATTTAAAGCTTTTTAGCATCAGAGTAAGAGTATCTGGATTTAACGATGAAGTCTATACCGACTTAGTAGGTACTATAGGTACCTGTTATAAGGATTCACAATTAAGTTTATTTACGACATCACATTAGAAACCTCTAAAATTATAATGTTTCTCTACTACGTTATGCATGTACTATGCACATATAAACCTTCCTCTTGAATCACTCTATCCATTAAAAAATCTGTTTTTTTTTTAGATGAAATGAGCGTAGTTTTAGAGATCTAAGCATAAAATATATAGGGACAGACAGACAACGGAAAGCGTCTTTGTTTTATACTATGTAGTGATATAAAAGAGTTATCACTGACTGATTAATCACGAAATCTCAGAAACCATGAATTAGCTAATTTTAAAGACATAGAAGTTACTTCCTCTATGTTAGTCAGTAAACAAGTGACTTTGGACAACAGGCAACTGATATCAGAGACAAATAGAAAAGAAAATTGCGGCTACAACTGCGGTGCGATCACCCCGAACCCCGATTGGCACCCTGGCGCTTCCGTTCGTTAGCCGCATGGAATTGTTGCTGGAAATTGTGACTTTCACAAAGGGTGAAAAGAGAATAAAATGCCTCCAACTGTGTCAGATGAGCTTGCATTGACCTGGGAACCAATCAACAAGTTTGTTTTAAAGCCTTGCCTGTTAATGGACCCAACGGCCGGGAGCTCGTTGCTGTGTTTAATAAACGCCGAAAGTTGCCAGCCACGCTTGCTGAGTAAAATATATTTTCAGCTGTAGTAGTGGCTGCAGATTTTTACACATGTTTAGGTCGATGCACAGCTTCTAAATGCATAAAAAGGAAAGATGACTAACTAATCTATCAACGCACAGCTCTAACCGCTGAAAGGATCGCTGGGCATACAGATAGCTATTATGACGTAGGCATCCGGTAAGAAAGAATTTTTGAAAATTAAACAACTAAGGGGTAAAATAGGGATTTGAAAAATTGAACTTAATGTGAGCGAAGTCGCGCGCAAAAGCTAGTTAGTTAATAAACGGCCAGCTGCGTGTCAAATTACGCGCGGAGTAGGGTTCTGTAGTGGCCCATCACTATACACTTAAAACATAATATAATTTTCATGATAAAATCCTCTCCTACTAATATTATAAATGCGAAAGTTTGGATGTATGAATGGATGGATGGATGTTTGTTACTCAATCACTCCGCAACGACTCAACCAATTTGGCTGTTTGGCACAGAGATAGATTACAGTTAGGAATAGGCTACTTTTTACCCCGGAAAATAAGAGAATTAAGCCCTTCTGATAAGCACTCACAGATATCTACTTCACTTCATAGGACCCCTACAACGTTTAGCAGTGATACTGAAGTTTGTGTTTGTTAGAATACCTAGGTAAGTCAATGTCCAGCGCAAAGCACTTACCTATCTTTCTTTCCTTTTTGCCCGATTAAATATTTATTTAAGCATTTAAGTGCTCGGAAAAATCCGACTTTTCCGGCTCGTATATAACTGGAACAACTTTATTTTTTTCTCATTCCGGAAAATGCATATCTAAATATTTTATTCCCAGTCGTATGCATTACCTGTAAAAGCCACTCGGGTAGTCACACTGCTTTGTAGCTCGTGGTAAAGTAACTTTTTCTTTTATTTCAAAAGCATTGTTAAAGAGGTTTTTTTATCGATATCCAATTTATGACTCGCCCCGGCTTTTAATAAAGGGGATGCGTATAAAATATTCGCGGCTTTGCTATTAATAGTAATCCGGTGGTGATTACTATAAAAATTACTAATTTCGATTTTTCAACTGTTCTTCTGGGTTTTTTCCTGTTTTAAACCACCCCTGTATTCTAATCTAAATATATAAAAGGCAAGGTGAGTGACTGACTGACTGACTGACTGACTGACTGACTAATCTATCAACGCATAGCTCTAACCACTGGACCGATCGAGCTGAAATTTGGTATACAGGTAGCTGTTAGGACGTAGACATCCGCTAAGAAAGGTTTTTGGAAAATTTCAACCCCAAGAGGGTTAAATAGGGGGTTAAAAAATCGAACCTAACGTGAGCGAAGCCGCGGGTTAAAGCTAGTTCTTTTATAATACGAATGTTTAGAAAATATAATAATTATGTATTAGAAAATGTTGTGTAATTACACTCTAATTGTAATGTTCGCTCTAGCGAACAAAACAAAATATAATAATTATATATCAGTCAAGGTATTTTTGAGTTTTAGCCTGATTAACGAGCAGCAATTGACGGAACACTAATATTGGAACATCTCGACTTGAATAATTAAGTTTAGGTTTTAAAGCATTTTCTATTTTTGTGAAAACGCTTTGAGAATTTTCAAAAATGAAACTTGTTTTATTATTTACCTATGTAGGTTGGTTATAGAAATCATTGTGCTAAAATATCATTAAATAATAAACGATTAATAGTATTTGGGAAAACTTCGTGATTTATCATGTCTTTACTAAGTATAATAATAGATTTGTAAAACGTTAACTAAATTAACTAGAACAGACTCTCTATTATTTTCCTTTTATTTCTTGCTGAATATCGTGTTTATATACCTTCTGAACAATAATCTCAGTCAGAGTATACTAGACTTATGTATGTTAATATTAAATGTTATGTAAATTTAATGTTTCAAAATATTTTAGTTATTCGATAGGCAGGTAAAGAATAAATTAGGCACCTTTGAAGTGAAGGTAAGCATCAAAGAGCTATATTATTAGGTATAAACAAATATTCAACGTCTATTAAGAAAATAAATTATTTTGAACTTTGCGACTTTTTTGTAAAAATATTAAATATTTTGAGTTTTATAAAAAACTAGATGATGTCCGCGACTTCATCCGCGCGAATAAAGGTTTTGTATTCCCGCAGGAACATCTTTAATTTTCTCGGATAAAATTGTGTTAATTCTGAATATGAGCTATCTCCATTCCAAATTTCAGCCAAATCGGTTAATTGGTTGTGGCGTGAAGGAGTAACGCTTACCTCCCCAACCAAGCAATAAAGCAAAGTTCCCAAGCAAGCAGTGGCATTGCTTGTGTGGCACCACTCACATGCACCACCACACAAGAATTTATACTATTCTCGACGCACGTTTCGCCCCGACACCGGAGCACCTTCAGGAGATATCGACTTTACAATGCTGTATTGTCTAGACAATACAGCATTGTAAAATCTTTGTTTATTTTTATTATTTGTTGTTATAGTGGCAACGGAGCTACACATTATGTGAAAATTTAAACTGTCTAACCTATTACGGATTATAAGATACAGCTCGCTGATAGACGCTGATAGACGCTGATAGACACTGATAGACGCTGATAGACGCTGATAGACGCTGATAGACGCTGATAGACGCTGATAGACGCTGATAGACGCTGATAGACGCTGATAGACGCTGATAGACTCGCTGATAGACGGATGGACGGACACCGGAGGTTTAGTAATAGGGTCCCGTTGGTTACCCGTCCAGTACAGAACCCTAAAAACAAACTTGCGAGTGTTTGAATATACTCCACACATACTCGTATAAACTCTATAAATGTTACTCATAAAAACATCATACCTTAAAACTCAATTTTTTTTAATCTTGAATAGATGGGTAATAAAATGGATAAATGAAAGCCGTGTCAGAGTATGTCATCGGAAAACTGTATAAAATGGATATAATAAATACTTTGTGCAGTATCCTATGATGACATTTCTGTAAAGTTTATTTTGCTGCCAATATCTTCACTGTACAGTATATGTACGCATACCTATAGTTATTTGATTTTTCACATTGAATACTTCATGCTACTATGCTTGTATATTCGACGGAACGTATACCACCAAATAATGGAAATCGTTTGGTCAGAATTGCACATTTTATTATTAAATAACGCGACTTCTTTTCATGCATGATGTGTAGTTATTATTAATAAAATTATTAATTACAGTTTAATGCAATATCTAACCTTATTGGCGGTTAAAATATTTTTTTTTATTCGGTGACAAGATAGTCCTTGACTGCGGTCTCACCTGATGGTAAGTGAAGATGCAGTTTAAGATGGTAGCGGACTAACTTGGAAGGGGTATGGCAGTGTACAATCAACCTATAGATACCCCTTATTGGTTTCTATTCGCCATCGTGCCGGAACGCTAAATCGCTTGGTGGCATGTCTTTGACGGTAGGGTGGCCGAAGCCTCCCATCAGATCAGACCTTACAAATTCCCAAATTGCCCCCACCCGGAATCGAACCAGAAACCTCCCAGTTATAAGACCACAGCGCTCACCACTACGCCATGGAGGTCGTCGAAAAATAAATAAAATTAAATAAAAAGATCATGGTAATTTACGATAAGTGATAATATGTAGCTTTAATAGTTTTAAAATAGTAACTATAACAATCGAAGCGTTATCGCCTCAATATGCTTAAATGGGGAAAGACATAAGTGCAGACCGACTGAAAACGAATTTAAAAGCGGCGAGCGGTGCCGAGCTTATTGTTTCGTATTGCAGAATGTTGTGAAGACGGGGATTTCGATATTAAAGTGGATTTTTCATTTATTCTCTGCTTTCAATTCTATGTAATACACGGAACATAAAAGCTATTTATATTATAAGCTGAATTTTAAAGAATTTTCTCCGGGACAACGGCATTCCTTCAGCGAACAGCGTATGAATTTTATATTCTGTCAAACTTCTTCTTCTGTTTAGTCATAACAGTTCACTATTTGATTTAATAAAAATAAAAATATACCTGTACAAACGTAGGTACACACTTTTTATTTTGTTTTTTTTTTTTTATGGCTGTATGTAAAATGTTGGATACATTTTTGACTTTTATTCAAAACAGCGTAAATAAATTCGTTTTTGCTTGAAAGTTTGTACGATTTTTTTAATCAATAAACTGATTTATTAGTTCTGTAAAAAGTCAGATCACTTGAATAACCGCAACCAAGCGTTTTGAAAGCGGGGATAAATTCGTGTAAAATCCGCACGGCATCCTAACAAGTTTTAGCTCGAAAAATTTTGAGTGTCTACCCTCGTAGTAGGCAGGTACTTAATTTGAATATTTTAAAGTGCCCACTAAAAATATTTGGTCTAGCTTAGGGTGTATCTACTTAACAAGACGCAATAATTTTTTTTTAAATTACCTGTGATTAGTTATTTTAGCGTTATTACTTTAAATTAACCATTCATATACTTATTGTATAATAGTTCTATAAAATAAGTAAAGATTAAAAAAAAAATTAACCATCAAATTTTATCTTTAAAACTAAAATGATAATGTTCTTAATGTATTCTGTAAATTAACTTCAGTAACAAAAAGAATTTTAGAAACTCTATATTTTATGTTTGCAGAAACAAATTAACTTTGGTTGGTGTTTACATACTCGTATTATAAACTTTTCCCTAATTTTGCCGGCAAACATGATTTAGCCTTGTTATTGGTTAAATGCTTTGTGTGACTTCGTAAGAATTTATTATTTATTTTATTCATGGTAACTTTTTATGTTTTCCTTTCCTTTAAAAGGTATTCTGGGAAAAGTCATCCATTTAAACTACGTTACTAGGCGATATTCTGATTGAAATTATTGTACGTAATAATTAATATTGTCAAGAAACGGTTTACAATATAGAATGGAACAGTCGTGAATTATTTTATTATTGAGAGAAATTTTTTGAGAGATTTAAATAAAAAAATATTTATGCTTGTGCCTCTAATAATAATGTATCGACTCTACCACCGGTTCAAAAAGTAGGTTCTGCTGAGCTGTAGTCATAATAATACATAGATACACATACAACATATAATACATGAATACATGAATTTTCTTTATTAGATGACAAGTTAGAACTTGACTAAGATCTCACCTGGTGATGGTTAAGATACGGTGCAGTTCATGGAAGGCAATTAGCGTACGTAGTCAGTAGAGCCACAGAGTATACAGTGGCAGTGGCATACAGTTGGCCGACCATATTAATTATAATATGCCACTCTTTGTCTCGTTGGTGTAGTGGTTGTATGTTCAACAGCGGATGATGAGGTCCCGGATTCGATTCCCGGGACTGGCAGAAAGAATATTTCGGGGTTTTCTTACAAGAAATTCGCAGTACTAGCCCGGAGTTAGAAAATGTGCAGTGTGCCACCCCCGAAGAGCGCGTAATGCTGTAGATCCTGCAGTCTCCGTTCGAGACGCATTTTCGTCCCATTGGAATATAAGAGTGAGGGAATAGAGAGTGCGCACACAATTGTGCACTATATTTCTACCGCGTAGATGGGTATATAGGCCACCGTGGCCAAATTCTGTCGGGAGCACTTACACATATATTATGTCACAAAAATGGAAAGTTATTTTCTCTAAAAGGGCATTTTATTTTACTCACATCTGAAGCTATGCGACTGAGTCGAGAAAAGCAAGCATAAGCATCTTATTTCCTTCGTGACTTGAAAAATTTGAATGAAATGTGAGAACATTAGATTCGGACGTTACTCCGCTCAACTAGGTATCTAAGGTACATTTCGTGTAGTTGTGACTTGTGAATAATAGTTGCAGTGTGGTGAAATACGGCGGTGGTTCCACGGAATACGCGTGGCATAGACGCATAGACGATCCAACGGACTGTACCTATGTGTTGTGGAATTTATAGCTTTTATCTGCTGATAATAAAACAAAGTCAGATTAGTTAAACCATTTATAGCTCGAAAACAGCTATAGAGATTTTTATGATCTTTGTTTGGTTGGATTTCTTTCCACCCCGAATAGCAGAATAACTATTTAATTCTGAATATGAAGACTTCGGGAAAATATACAGCGGTAACTACGCTGGCGCTGTTTGCATGCAGCACGCATGCGTTTTTACTGCGCTCTGCAAGCGAACAGAACGCGCATTATGCGCGCCTTGTGTGAGTTGTAATTATACTTCTCCGGTTATGATCGGACTCTGGGCCCGGGATCTTCAAATTCAAAATTTATTTATTTCATGTAGTTGCCAACTTGTAGCTCTTATGACACGTCATAAATCTACCACCGGTTCGGAACGCAGATAATGCTGAAAAGAGCCGTCAAGAAACTCAGCAGTTGCACAACACAACACAACACAACACACAAGTTTGTGCGTTCACCGCCAAAAAGACCCCCTTCACCACACCTCTTCTCTTCCAGAACACCCCCCTAGCCCCTTCCAACAGCATTGGGATTCTTGGTGTCTGCATTTCGAACGACGTCCAGTTCCGGGATCACTTGGAAGGAAAAGCTAAATTAGCTTCGAAAAAGCTTGGGGTGCTCAACAGAGCAAAGCGGTACTTTGCGCCCGAGCATAGGCTCCTACTCTACAAAGCGCAAGTCCGCCCGCATATGGAGTACTGCTCTCACCTTTGGGCTGGAGCACCCCAATACCAACTCCTTCCATTTGACCGGATTCAAAAGCGGGCAGTTCGGCTTGTGGGCAATCCCAAATTAACCAACCCGCTGGAAAGCCTGGAGCACCGCAGAGATGTTAGCTCTCTCTGCGTATTCTATCGGCTATATAATGGGGAGTGTTCTGAAGAACTATTTGACCTTATTCCACCGTCTCTCTTCTACAACCGCACCGCTCGCCACCGAAAACAATTTCGCCCTCACCACCTGGGTGCCTGGAGCACTTCGACCGTCCGATGTTCCAGATCCTTTTTTCCACGTACTTTGAAACTGTGGAACCAACTTCCTGCGACGGTGTTTCCACTGAATTACAACATGGGGTTATTCAAGGGGCGGACCAACAAATTCCTGAAAGGCCGGCAACGCATTGGTGGTGCCTCTGGTGCTACAAGTGTTCATGGTGAGATGGCCAGACGGGGTTCATATATTTTTTTCATTTCTCCCACATGTTTTAAAATAAAATTTGAAACGTAGGTTAAGATAAAGAGAATTTTTTTGGTAAACACTCTAGTCGCTCATAAATATCCCAAGTATAGAAATTTTATTTAAGAATAAAGCATAAGGGTATTTGGAAACGCTTTAAAATTGAAACAAAAAAGGGTCTTCGAATTGCGCTAGAAGTGCAGACGGTTAAAAGGGTCTGATCATAAATTTAGCTGGTATTTTTTTGTGAAGCATTTTGTCTCTCGAAAATTATTAAGACCAGATGTGAATATATGGGAAAGAGCGTAGCGAGGCGTTTTAGAGATGTAAACAAAAAACCAAGGCGTGGTCATAAGAAACCGACGCTATCAATAATTGGCCGAAACGGTTTTGGCGGGAACTTTAAGTGACGAATCGAGTTAAGGCAGATTACTTTGGTGGGGATTTTCTATTTTACAGTTTGGAGATGTGGTGAGAGAGGGGGAGATTTCGAGAAGGCATTCCGGGTTGAGAGCTCTTCCAGCAGAGTCGACACCATCTCCAGTAAATTAGTCCTAAAAATTGTGTAAAGTTTAACCTATTTTAATATATCTATACATTAAAACATAACTTCAGTGTTAACTTGTTAAGTCTAATTCAAATAAGTGAGTGCTCACTACGAGGCCTGAATATTCCTGGTAATGTACAAATATCTGAGTAACTAAATTTTGATATAAATAGAATCACAGATAATTTGCTTCCTTAAGTTTGGGATTAGACGTACGTTTATTGCAGTAAATTAAGATGCATCCAGATATAATTCTCGAGGCTTTATATGCAGAAGAACAAAGGGATAGGAGGCGTGCGAGAGAGATATCTCGAGACGATGGGTTCTCTATTATGATGTATATCTTATTTCTGACATTTGTTCTATATCTGCTCTTTTTATTAATCAGATTAATGTGGTCAAATCTGAGAGAGTGAGATGTAATAATTTGGCACACATATCACTTGCTTTGGAAGAGGAACATTTATATAAAATATAGTCAGGAAGTTGTGAAAACGAGAATAAAATATAACTTATTATCTGTGAATCTATTTAACGTAGGGTAAAGATGCCGAATATGAGATACCATTTACATATTCGGCCATAAAAAATAAGTTATTGCCCTAATGACTATGAAAATTACTTATATTCGATAAGTATTTAATGAAGTTTATCCTTGAAAGACCGTTTAGTGCTATGTATAATAGATTTTTTGTTATATCAGATAATATTAGAAAAGTCAGAAATTACGTCTCAGGGAAATGGTCTCCCATTATAAGATACCAAGGGTTTTTAATATGAGATAGTATAGATTTAGAGAAAAAGAAAAGAAATCAATTCAAAAAAACTTTTTATTTGCGATATTTATTAATCTACAACATCGTACTACTAAATAAAAAGGTTTTAGTAACAACTTAATAATATATTATCATGTGCTTGTGCCAAGTGCTTGATGTTCTTCAGATGTAGATGTAACCCTTAAAATCGTTAGTCCAGCTTTACAATATTTTTCTATTTTTGCTTCTAAATATTCAGAAAAAGCTGGAGGTCTTCCCATGAACCTTGACAAATACTTCTGCATTAGCATCTTTTTTGACATAACGTTCTAGGATACTCTTAGGAACATCGAAAGTTTTGACGCTATTAGGTAACGTATTTGGCACTCACGGCCCATATTATGGCATCGTGGTCCTAGGACTACTTTGATCTAGAAAAAGAGGTTTTTAAATAGTCGTATTTCCATACATCCTAATATGAGATATCTCATTTAAGGAGCCCCCACGTGTCTTATATTAGGAAAACACCCAAATTTAAAAACTAGGCTGCCTATTATTTCTTGACGAAGAAAATACAACTAAACTGCAAATGCATTGTAAAATTAATCATATAACTGATACAATGACTGTAAATTTAAATCATTTAGTGTGACTATAAAGTTGTAACATACCTCGTTAATATTTGGTGTCAATTTTTGGGATTTTGTGGTTTCGTAAAAATCCGCACGTACACAACCTGACTTCGCCTCGAACTGGGAAGCACCAACACATGTTTCGGTCTGTTGCCACGTGGCTTCTGGTGACAGTATCGCCAAATAGCTGCGGCGATTAGTTTCGCCAAAACCTAACTATCTCATATTTGGCAACCATCTCATATTCGGCATCCTTACCCTAATGTATTATGTGTTGTAATTTCTACTAAAACTATAAAATGTCTTGTCTCCCTGATACCACTAGTAGAAAGTGTACATATTCTTTTAAGCATTTAACACCTTTTGTAGCATGTGTGTATATTTTAGGCTAAGATGTCTTAGGTTAGAATGCCACAAGGGTTTTTCATTTGGATATTTCCGTTTTCCCTTGTCTTAGAATGGCTGATAGGAATGGAATTATCCGGTTGGTTCTCAAATGACCCCATTTGGAACCAATCTAAATAATCAAACAGTTTCTTTTTGAGTAGATTAATAAAATGGGAAATAAATCTATGAAGTTATAATTATCATCTTTTACTGAACAACCCTAATATTTCTCCTAAGGTATTCAATAATGGAATGTTCTCAAAGGTTCTGTCTACATAAATTGATTTAGTGTTTTATTAGTATTCAGTTGAACCCTAGACTTAACATCTGTAACGTGTGGCGGGCTGAACCGAACAATCCAATAGTGAAATACTATATCCAAAATTGAGTCACGACCCTTCAGTAGGCAGTCAGTTTAGAAAGTTCAGACTAGTGCACTAATTTAGGTCAATAGGCGACATTAAATTACTTAGGGTCAGTTTATTCTATCACGATAGAGAAGTCTGATTTCTTTCATAAACAAAGCAGATAGGTGAACGAGATGGAATAATATTGCAGTCTAAAGAAACTTTGACTTATTTTGTTTTACATAACTAATAGACTAGATTCTAGACTCACTTCGAGTTAAAAGTTAGGTATGAATGAAAACATTAGGAATCATTCACTATAAATTAAGTCTTCAAATGTACGAGACTCCGAGATACCAGAGCGACCTTCGGTCTACGAGGCGCCGAGCGACGGCACTAGCTACGAACAGGTAGGAAATATATTCCTTTGTTTAACTGTATTTCCAAACTTTAAGGTGTAGGGTGACCATGATATTACTTCGGAATAGAGGACAAGATAGGGCAATAGGTAGGGTGACCATGATGAAATACTACAGGGATTGAGACACTGAGGTTGATTGAGTATTGGCTAAATTAATATGTTTGACTCAGATGAGTCAAAGTTATTACTAAGTGGTACACGGTTCGGTGGCGTTTCTTGGCGGCGAATTTCCGGCACAACCAAACACGCCATGTCTTACAGCACGACTCTCGACTTAGATTTGGCCAAATCTATATCAAACTGAACAATGAATACAAATAAGTAAAACCATGGTATTGGGGCGAGCTATAAGCTCAATGAAAAGAATTGTACCAACCCTTCGGGGTGTATGGGAACACCAAAGCGCTTCGCAGCGAAAGAGAGTCGGCTGTGCCCCCATAACAATGATAAAAGGCCGTGGAGCGGCGTAGGGTTTCCCCCGTGCTAGAGGGAATTCGGTCAGAACGACGGCCCAAAAAGAGGCAAATTCGTACACTGTACCAGCTAATCATTCATTCTACTCGTATCTTAAACTTAAATTGATAATTTAACTCTCTAAGATTTCCCTGTTTTTCTGAAGGTTGGAGGATGCATAACATAATTCTTTTGAAGTTTGTTCATAATTAATCCGCGACAGCTAAAGTAGAATGATTTGGTAGCCTACTTTGTCCACCGGACGAAATGAACTAACCCGCAGGGTGCTTAGTACATAACAGTGTTCATGCCAGAAGCCAATATGTCTCTCGATCCTGAGGTGTTTTACCTATAATTAGAATATTCTTCTTTACTCAATCAATCCACTAGATATCACTAGACGATCCAGCTGCGTACCATCACAATGGGCGGCGGTAATCACTTAACATCAGGTGACCCACCTGCTCGTTTGCTCGCTAAAAAAAAAAAAAAAATAGGTAACAAAACTATGCTATGCAGTGTATACATAGTCTATGCTATGTATACAGTGCTTCCACAATGAAGCTTCAAAAATGCATACGTAGGACGTAAGTACATATTATAATCCAACACATGTCAAGACTCAAGATGGGCAGACCAAGCAGACCCATTCCCATTGGTTCCCTTTCAAAATCAAAATCTTCAAGTATTCATATTTTGCCTTTATCTAATTTGCATTAAGCGATATTTCAAATAATTTATTTATATTCTACTTAAATAAAATAGGTTGGCACATTTTTAGGATATGCATGTTTGATTATAACATCTCTGGATTTGTTTTTTGTTTAACAAAATAATCAGGCATAAAATAAATTATCACACCACAAGACGAAAAATAAAATTAGAAACAAAATAACTGAAGTGAAAATATGTATTGCGGCTGCCGCCTTATCTTCATTGTGGTAATCTTGTGGGAAATCAGAACGCCTTTGCTATCACTGTTATCTGTGGAGAACCAAATTAATAAGATCTTTCACGTCTTACGTAATTTTAACCGCCTACAAATCAGGAAGTCAGTGTGAAATTGGCTTATTCAATCTCCTTGAGAATTATTTTTTAATTTAAGAGATATCCATCCTTTGCATTATTGGAATATTTTGTATCAGTTAGTATAATAATTTATCTTCAAGGCGAAATTAAAATAAAGCTCAACATCACACACTCCGATTCACAGGGGTGTCACACCGCCAACTTCCTAACTCCAGGCTAGTACTGAGAATTTCTTCACAGAAAAACCTAATGTATTTAATGACTCTACGCGGGAATCGACCCCGGGACCTCATCATCCGCACCTACGTTAGCACTAGACTAACGAGGCAGTTTACCTAGTATACTAGGAACAAAACGTATACATAGTTATTTAAATACACGAGAGAATGCGAAGATATAAGCCTAAGTTCTGAAAATCCATTGCATCACGTGCGGTCTAGTAGCTTGCTTCGAGTATACGATCAGCTTAATGCTTGTTTCGGCGTACTACATATTCTCTGAATATTGAGATCAAAGTCAGGGAGAATTCTCTAGTAATCTCATGAAGTGTCTGAAATACGCTATGTATTTCGCAGAATGTCTCAAATAAAGCATAAAATAGCAATAATGTTTACCCCTTTTGTTCGCTCAGCAAATTGATGTAGCGTAATGGTAAAATATAGTGTGCAAAGTTTGAGGCAATGTGGGTCGCGGAAAATATTTATGACTTCCGCCGAACACTCCAAGTTTAAAAGTTCATAAAGGCTTGTCACAAAATTAAATTTTATTGTCTTTGTTATTTCATGTTGTCTATGTGTACCTGGTTGTTTCAACGTGAGTATTAAAATTTTAATTATTAAAATACTTTGAATAGTCAGTAGAGAGAACGGATTTAGTACGGACATAGGTCTGCACCCCTACGTAGATAGTTGAAATCCCAAGGACGCGCACTAAGCGCTTTGCTTCCTCGTTCTTGATACGCACCGCTAAAATTTGGAATGCCCTTCCAGCTTCCGTTTTTCCTTGTAACTATAATTTGAGTACCTTCAAATCTAGAGTGAATAGGCATTTTCTAGGCAAGCGCGTTCCATCTTAGGCTGCATCTTCACTTATCATCAGGTGTGATCGCAGCTAAGCGCTAGTCTATAGGGTAAGGATGCCGAATATGAGATAGTTGCCAAATATGAGATAGTTAGGTTTTGGCGAAACGAATCGCCGCAGCTATTTGGCGATACTGTCACCAGAAGCCGCGTGGCAACAGACCGAAACATGTGTTGGTGCTTCCTAGTTCGAGGCGAAGTCAGGTTGTGTACGTGCGGATTTTTACGAAACCACAAAACCCGATTTTTGACACCAAATATTAATGAGGTATGTTACAACTTTATAGTCAAACTAAATGATTTAAATTTACAGTCATTGTATCAGTTATATGATTAATTTTACAATGCATTTGCAGTTTAGTTGTATTTTCTTCGTCAAGAAATAATAGGCAGCCTAGTTTTTAAATTTGGGTGTTTTCCTAATATGAGACACGTGGGGGCTCCTTAAATGAGATATCTCATATAAGAATGTATAGAAATACGACTATTTAAAAACCTCTTTTTCTAGATGCCGTCGATCAAAGAAGTCCTAGGACCACGATGCCATAATACGGGCCGTGAGTGCAGTGCGAGTTAAACAAATATGTTACCTAATAGCGTCAAAACTTTCGATGTTCCTAAGAGTATCCTAGAAAGTTATGTCAAAAAAGATGCTAATGCAGAAGTATTTGTCAAGGTTCATGGGAAGAGCTCCAGCTTTTTCTGATTATTTAGAAGCAAAAATAGAAAAATATTGTAAAGTTGGACTAACGATTTTATGGGTTACATCTACATCTGAAGAACATCAAGCACTTGGCACAAGCACATGATAATATATTATGTATTAAGTTGTTACTAAAACCTTTTTATTTAGTAGTACGATGTTGTAGATTAATAAATATCGCCAATAAAAAGTTTTTTTGAATTGATTTCTTTCCCTTTTCTCTAAATATATACTATCTCATATTAAAAACCCTTGGTATCTCATAATAGGAGACCATTTCCTTGAGACGTAATTTCTGACTTTTCTAATATTATCTGATATAACAAAAAATCTATTATACCTAGCACTAAATGGTCTTTCAAGGATAAACTTCATTAAATACTTATCGAATATAAATCATTTTCATAGTCATTAGTGCAATAATTTATTTTTTATGGCCGAATATGTAAATGGTATCTCATATTCGGCATCTTTACCCTATATTTAAGAAAAAAAAAATTTTTACCCGAAGGCAACGAGCCATAAGCCGTAACGTTCAATGGCACCGACGATGCCACACATATCACAAGATAATGCCCGCGACTTTGTCTACGTGGATTAAGGATTTTAATTTCCATGAGAACTCTTTAATTTTCCGGGATAAAATGTAGCCTGTGTCAATCCTGGGTATCGGCTAACTCTATTCCAAACATCCAAATTGGTTCATTCGTTGTGGCGTGAAGGAGTAACAAACAACTATCTACTATCAAACTTTCGCATTTATAATATTAGTAAGATGAGATAACCTAACCAAGCGAAGTAGTGTTGAGTAGGACATACAAGAGGCGGTACATTTGTCCCGTACATGACGTCAAAATGTAAGAGCGGCTCAACATTTCAAAATGTACTACTTCATATTTACTGTCGCGCCTGCCTCTCTCTCATATTTTTGAGGCTGAGGCGACTCAGTATCAATGTCTTCAATCCGACTGTAGTGACATCAAATGTCATATTTGTACTCATTATTTCAAATGTAATGCCAAGCTTCAGTACGCCACCCCTCATTTGAAGTGGGACAATGTACTGGCTCAGTACAAAAGAGAGCCTACTCTTACAAAATCTTTTTCAAGTCATGTCCTACCCAACACTAAAGCGAAGTACGTGACGGAATACGAGTACAAATAGTAAAAAAAAATTGGTGAGTTTAATGCTGGTTCTTATCGGTTGGAACGGTACGCATCGGCATGCATTCCGACCCAGTGTAGATTCATTTGACAAATCAAAAACACGTAAAAAGTATAATTTCAAGTTCATTCAACGCAATGAACTGATGCTCGCTATCGCATAGTACCTAATAACTAGTACAAGTAGTACCTTCTCTACTATATTTTCAGTTTTAATATTATAAAAAGCAAAGCACAAAGGCGTTTAAATTCTAGGAATCTGCTCAATCGTAAACAGTCGTAGCCGTAAGATTACCTGTGATATCTAGATAGTGAATAACATTAAATGCAAAGGCGACGTCTTTAACGGTGGGATATGAAAATCTGAGTCTCCAAGAAGCGTAAAGCTCTGTGATATCGACTGCATTGAATCCTATTTTAAATCAGCAACGCGCAATATTCTTGCCCGCTTATTTATTGTGCTATTCGTTGAAAGACTGAATGTTGAAATTTTAATTACCACGATATTGAAATCTATTTCTATTCACTTCAGACATAGAAAGGACTATTATCTTGATGAATGTACATACAAGACAAAAAAATCATAATAATAAAAGGAACAAGAAAGCTAGACAAAAATAAATGGAGAAAAATTGTGGAGTAAACTGAGACCAAGGAGGCTTATATGAATGTGAGAAAGTACGAGTAAGTATTTGAAACATGAAAGCTTGTACCTACTCGTATGGTTAAAGTAAAAAAAAAAGACTTGTGGAACTCGGGGACTGCCGCGGTAAAGCTATTGCATAGCATTTTTTATCAACGCCATCTAGCGGTGAGAGGAGTCCCGTGTCAGGTTATTCTCGTTACGGAATTTCTGGATTCGGTCTCCACGCTCAAGGCCCGCGATAGAAGCTATGCAATAGCTTAAAAATGTATTATACCGTGCACATAAATCTTGTTGGGAATTAATAGATACATGAAAAGTAAGGCAATAAAACCTTTCCTTTATTTAAATTACACAAACACATGTTATATTTTTAACCCCCAGATTTGCCAGATGTCTACCAGCTCTACAAATCTATGACACACCCTACCAATAGTGTAAGTTTTCAAGTTAACGTTAACTGTGCGTAAATCTGTCAATTAGTAAAGCCGGGAATGGGATGGAAAAGTTTTCGTCCATTCTAAATGTCGAATTTACGCTCAGTTAATGTAAACTTCGAAATTTACACTAGACCAAACTGGAAGCACCGGTGATTCTTCGAGTATTCTGGTTACCTATGGTTTGTGTGTATAACAGAAACTAGACCTAACATTAATTATTCATTTTCTTAGATTCATAGTTTTAATATTGCAGAAAAATGCTTGTAGGATTGAGAGGAGGTGGCATCGGTGTATTCGTAGCTAAATAAGAATGATTTATTATAACCGTACTTAAATTTTCTCTTGATATTATGTCTTATATTTATAACAAAGTTTCGTAAAATAATAGAGGAGCGTTCGTAAGCGTCACCTCATTATTCTTTTGCCCTTTTGAGTTCCGACTCCATTTTGTCGCTTTCGTTTCCTTCCTCCGGAGTGAATAATTTTGGCTTATGAATTCAATTGAAATTATTTTTATTACCATTGTTACAACCGTCTACGTAATTTATTACGTAACTTTCATAAATTAATGTTCTACGGAATTAAATAATATAAAATATTGAAATGGGTGCTAAATATATATTTTGTAAGACAAATCATACTATTCATGTTTGGATATAAGTAAACTGATTAAATGTTAGTACTTATAACAAGAAGTAATGGAAGAATGGTGTTAACGAACTCAATACACCTAGAGGTTAATTTTGTAGTATGAGATTATAATTACCTATTCTATTGATTAGATTAGTATATTATTCGGCACGAAAAAACGAGAAATGTTGGTAATGTGAGATGACCATAATTCAGTCGTTTAGTGCTAAAAAAACCTGGTGAGCTCCCTTGCTATCGCTGATAATAAGTAGACTATGCGTGAAGAGATCTGCAAGCACCAATCGTCGGATCATAATACAAGAAGAGACGATTGACGGGAAGCGGTGTAAGGAGTTGATGAAGAGTCTGAAAGTTCTTCCGACGCGAAACATAATGAAATCGATACACCTTGTTTTATTAACAAAGTGGTTTCTCACAAATTGAATCAAAATAGAGTAAGTCAACTTTGATACAATGTGGGGTTTCGCTAGATATTTACGACTTCCTTCAACGCCAAACTATTTCAGATAATAAATTGATATTGGAACACAGAGAGACGCATAATATAAATAGGTCGTACAGTAGCTACAATGCAACTTTTATACATTTTCTAATATCATTTACGAATTGCTTAGGAAAACAAATTGTCTACAAAATGTAGATACCTATTGTAGGAAGCTTAGACAAATTAGTTATAAAGTAATGTAAGTGTATGCATTTTCTAGGCAATTTTTACAATTCCGAGATGCAAAAAACACCAAGGTATAAAAGACCTTTAATAAATAAAGAAAAAAATAATCTACAAACTTCTAGGATGCGAGGTCTTTATAATTTGCGGCAAACTACTAGTTTATTTCGCTTAAAATTATTTTTCCAAGCTCAAATAGAAGCTCAAATCTTCGAAAGCAAACCTGCGAAACGTGATGTCGCGACTGCAAGGGTCTTTAAGAGTTGCGCAAACTATGAACTTAGTCTTAATCGCCCTCTCTAGGCACTTTACTTTGAGTACTCAGTGTTGCCTTTGTTTTACTGAAGTTTGTATTTGATAGAATTCTGCGCTTGTTATACTATATCCCTTTCTCATTACTCTTTGAGTAGTTTACTATGAATAAAAGATTTTAAGAGTGTGCGTCAATACTATACGCGATCTTCCGTCTTCCATATCCACTCCCTGGTCATGTCATTCATTTCAACCCATCATCGCGCTAGTTCACTGCTGGGCACAGAATCTCGATTCAGAAAGATGTAGCCCATACTTCACCACGTTGGCCAAGTGCAGACTGGCAGCAACTGTTATTTTGATTGCTAAACAATCCTCTACCGCACATATTATTGCGCAAACACGAGAGCAGTCCCTCATCGTCCGATGGAGCGGACATCCGACACGATCGGAGAGAGATCAGGCGCAGGACCGACGGCTTCACGTCCTCGCCGAGGCACGAAGCTGGCACGTTCGTGATCGAACTTCCTAAGTCCGGGCTAGTAATGACAATTTCTTGACAGAAAAACCTTACTTACTCACCTCACTTTATTGGTCCGACCCAGGAATCAAACCCTCGTCGGGCCTCGTCATTTTGCAGTCGAACATGCTAACTTCTAGGCCAACGAGGCAGCGGCCATCGCTTTTGCACACTTCCACTTCAGCTTGTTAATGTTCTGGGCCGTACCTATCAGTTACTTTGTTTCAGGTTTGCTCGTTGAGAAATATTATTATCGGTCACAGAGATTCCTAACATAGCTCGCTGAATGAGTATGAATTTGTGGAGGAGGTTAGCTATCAGTGTCATGTTTAATACGGGATAACCCCTCAAAGTACGCACCATTATATTTTGTGACTCTTTTCCAATTTTCTCCACTAACCTACAGTTTTTCAGTAACATTCAAAAGTAATATTTATTTCAGGTGCGAAGTTTAAAATATTTCGTTTAACAGCATCTACATATTAACCGTTAAATTGAATCGATCGATCGATCGAACTTTGACGTCATTTGCATTTTCTGTATTGAATAATGCAATACTTGCGGCTCTTGTGCCTGCTGTGCCTCTCGGGGCTATTTATTCTGTTTTATCACAAAAATAAAATTCTAATATTGCCAGTTATCTATACCCGAAGGGTCCAATACAAAACAGTAGATTCTTATACTAGTATTTCATTTTATAGAAGTCCCGGGAGGTCACGTCGCGACCCTTGTTAAGGGATGTTCTAAAAGTTCGCACGAAAAACGTTCCTCTTTTCTTGGAATAAAATATGAGATATGTTATATGTATGTACAATTTTTTTTGTTATGGCTAATGTGCCAAAGCATTGCCAAAGTATCTTTTGTGAGGGAATCCAGTCGCAACAAGGCGAATCAGCTAATTGTGTTGGTTTAGTAATGACATAACGGTTGGAAAGTGGAAGAACTCCGAACTTTAATCTTACCTGTCCTTTGTGGGAAAAGGTATAGGGAAAGGTTCACAATTGTTTTTTGTGAATATAACTTAATAAATAGTTACGGAATATTTAAATTTGTCACCTAAAATAAATATTACTTTTGAATGTTACTGAAAAACTGTAGCAGAGTGGAAGCAATCGGAAAATGGTCTCAAAATATAACGATCCGTACTACAAAGGGCAATCACGTATGAAAATGGGGCAAAATGAATATTTTACCTGAATAAACATTTAATATTCGGAGAGAGTCCGTATTGTTTGCTCATTGTGTTGTCACGTCACATGCGTCGAACGACGGTAAATCTGTTTGAATTGCTCTTAATTCGTAGATTGCGGAATAAATAATAATATTTCTATAAAAGTGTATTGGTTTGTCCTTCAATCACGCCACAGCAGAGCTACGGATGGAAGAGATATTTTGTATGGGTATATTGGACCTGGAGAGAGGCATAGGAAACTCTGGAAAATCACAGAGTTCCTACGGGTTTTTTTTTAACCAGATTACGCGTATGAAGTCGCGTCGGATATATATCAGTATGAAAACCGAACAGTGCCTTTTTGCCTACCTGTAGGAGTGGATGTTTGTTACTCAATCACGCCGCAACGACTTAACTGATTTGGCTGAAATTTGGCGCAGAGATAGATTATAGTCTGAAATAACACAAAGACTACATTTTATCCCGAAAAATGAAGAAGTTCCCGCGGGAATCAAAAACCTTAATCCACGAATAAGGAGTCGCGGGCATCATCTAATAGGATATAAAAACTCAAAAATCTCAAGTATGTTATCCATTCAGAAAAATTAATTACATGCTGGAAATTACATTCAATATTTATTTTTTCATTTGTAATAAGTGATTACATAAGTTTTTTTTAAATAAGCAGACCATATTTATTTTGTTGGCACACTTTTATAGGTAAATCAGTTTATTAATTACTCCTTGTACTTATCATTATTTGTATTCTCAAAGTGTCAATAAATAGGGGCGGTGACATCATTAGGCGATGTTTAAAATCGGCGTAGAGCTTGCGTAGAATTCTCTACGATAATTTTTCAATTGAAGCGCCTGTTAATCTGCGATCCAATTTCGTTTCCCATTAAAGAATATTTCTCCGGATAATGCGATTCGACACTAATTATCACAAATGAACGCATCCACCCTCGAATTTAACGCTGGTTATTGGAATGCAATTTATTACTTGCACATCATGGATTCTTGCAGTTTCTCACTTTCTTGTTTTATTTATTTAAATTCGCTCGTTACGTTTTATTTTTCATTTTACATAAAGTAACGACTTATTTCAAAACTATAGCTGTTGCCCGCAACTTCATTCGCGTCCCAAGTAGCACAGATAGCTGTATAAATACTCACTTTTAGACCTATTTGAAACTCTATGCGTATTAAGACTCTTTTAAGAGTACACTGGTGATCCTACAGCTGCATAATAGCTGTCAGTGATATTTAAACAGCTTAGGCTGAATAAGGGCTGTTTAGTGGATAAAATTACGCCAAATGCTGTATAAGAGGTATTTGTGAACTCTTATTACACTGACTTATTAAGGGGGCACGTGTGAACTATTATGAAGTTAATAGCTATATAATGGATGATATGTGACCCACATTACAGCTTAACATGAATCCACCATTTTATTGTATAACCTCATAACCTATATAAATATACTGATTCATTTTTCAACTTTTATGATGTTTTGTGTATGAATTAGGAATGGATTGCATTAGTTTTTACTTCTCGATATCATAATAACAACTTTTTATCTTATGATTCTTTTCAAAGCACTAAAAATTGTTTATTCAAGTTTTCATCACGGCTTATTTATATCACGAAACTAATTAAAAACCGAATATTTTCGTGGCGCACTAAAATTTTCTTAGGTAATATATATGTATAATGTCAGTAAAATTACATTCCCAATCATTTTTCTTTTATAAATATGAAAACAATGCACTTAACTTTGAATATATATCCACACGTATTCAATCAAATTCAATTCACTCCACGAAGTATATTAATTTGCTAGATTTGTATTATCTATGGTTTGCTACTTCACTTTTACGTCACGTGACATATTTGCTGAATAAAGAGTAACTTGTAATCTTTTACTCAACTTAAGGCTGTATAATTTGTGCCCATTTAAGAGGTATAAGAGCTGTATACGGCCGTATACAGCCCTTATGCAGCTTTTTTATACAGCTTTGAGCGTGACGGGAATTCGTTATTCAGCTGCTAAGCAGCCTTCGTGTGCTACTTGGGGTGGTTTGAGGTTTTTCAATTCTCGCAGGAGCTCTCTCATTTTCTGGGGTAAAAATCTACCCTTTGTGTTATTCCAGACTATAAAAATCTATATCTGTGCCCAGGCAAATTTGTTAATCGTTGCGGCGTGATCGAGTAACAAACTACATCCAAACTTTCGCATTTATAATATTGTTAATAGGATTACTAGGATAAATTGGATAATTAAATAATTTCAGACAAATCTGTTAGTCGTTGTGGCGTGATTGAGTAACAAACTACATCCAAACTTGCCAAAGTTTGTATGTAGTGGAATTTATAATATTACTAGCTAATATCCGCGACTTCATACCACGGAAACTATAATTTTTTTCGGGATAAAAAGTAGCTTATGTTTTAATTCAAGGTATAGTCTATCTCCATTTTAAATTTCAGCCAAATCGGTCCAGTACTTTTTAAGCCAATTCGTTACAAACATACATACAAATCCTTCCTCTTTATAATATTAGTATAGAATCTATGCTAATATTATAGAGAGGAAAGATTCTATAGTATAGATTAATAGGATAAGTAGGATTAGTAGGATAATTAAATAGTACTTAAATAAATAAATTAAATAAATTAAAACTACCACTACTTATATTTACAAAAAATACACGCCGTCCAAGTGATCGTCATGGTGCCCAATTAAATAGTTATAAATATATTTTTTTGTAACGCCGATATTTAAGAAAAAAGCTTATGTAATGAAGAATAAACTGACCATTTAGGTACAGTTAACTATACATAAAGCCTAGAAAATAACTTTTAATTAATAACGAAAATAAAACCAGGAAAGGATATCCTTAGTTAGACCCTCAAGGTTGCCTTTAAATATGGAAAGCTGGCAAACTCTGAACCCTTTATTTCCAAATACCCCGCGCTCTCAAAATGTTTATTGAAGATTATCAAAGTTACGTAATTATTCTTAATTTACACCAGATGAATATTAATAAGAAAGTAATGGATTTCTCAACCCTTTTCGGTTTTTAAAAAGAAATTCTCTCAGGATTATTAAATTTAAAACTGGAAATCCAAAAGGATAATCTTTTGCCATACACAAGACATGCTTTCGGATTTCTTTCAACGTTTACTAGCTAGCTACCAAGTTTATCACGTAACGTCGACATTTCAATGCTCGGTGCACTGATCGCTCGTGTTACGAGTATACTAGCGGACGCCCGCGACTTCCGTCCGTGTGTGTATGTTTGTTACTCCTTCACGTCACAATGAATGAACCGTTTTGAATAAACTTTTTAATGGAGATAGCTCATATCCAGGATTAACTCATAGGCTACATCTTATCTCGGAAAATTAAAGAGTTCCCACGAGAATCATAAAAACCTTAATCCACGCGGACGTAGTCACGGGCATCGTCTAGTTTTTTTTTTTTAAAGAATATTAGCCAAGCTGAACTTGACTTATATTCTCCCCTCCCATCCAAATAAGGGAAAAACTTGTGCTAGGAATGGGTACGACAATAGTGCAACGGGTGGGGTCGAACCTGTGACCTTTCCGTTTTCAGTCCGCACCTTTAACCGTTGGGCTATTGAGGCTTTAAGTTTATAATATTAGTAGGATTTTATCGGATGTAACAAAAACTTAACAATTTACTTGCACCCCTCACACGTAGGTCAGCTAATGCCGACAATTTTCCGCCACGTTTCCGCACGGCTAACGGGCGGAAACGCAAGGGACGCCCAATTGACACATAAATGCACCGCAATTGCTCTACGTATTGTGGTTTTATTTTTCTTGTAAAGTTCAAACTGCAGTGAAAGTTAAATTTTTATTATAATACTAGCTTTTGCCCGCGACTATTCCTTCCGCATAGAGTTAGGTTTTTAAAAATCTCGGGTTAAAGGCTCAGCCCGTTAAATGTTTGTTTTGTTTTTTTAAATATTAGCCAAGCTGAACTTGACTTATATTCTCCTCTCCCTTCCAAATAAGCGAAAAGCTAGTGCTAGGAGTGGGTACGACAATAGTGCAACGGTGGGTGGTGAATGGTGGGGCTCGAACCTGCGACCTTTCAGTCCGCACCTTTAACAGTTGGGCTTTTGAGGCTTAGGTATGTGTTCAAGTTAAACTTTTCTATAACTGTCGAACTCTTTTCAATCCTGGTATAAACCTGTCAACCTACAAAAACAATAGTAGTATTACAAAATTTAAATATTTACACTAGATCAAGCAGTTTGGTGCAAGTTAGATTACTAGAAGTCTTTCTCAAGACTTACCGAGCAAGTTCTATACAATATTGAATCTGAACCTATCAAAATCACCGAAATGACAATATTTTGTCAACTATAAATATATTGTATTATGTAAGGTTAATCATGTTTCCGTAAAAATATATACTGTATACATACAAACGTCCTTACCTATTCAAATAAGAATCAAACTATGTTTGTAAGTAAGGTATACGGCGCGCTTAATATAAAGTCCTCTTAAAAAATGTGATCAATGAAGATTCCGTTGTGAGCTAGTTCTAAAACTTTTCACATGTTCTAAGTATAACTCTATATAGTACTTATACAGCGTTTTACCTACTAAGAACATATATGTTCTAAATATAACGATATATACTTATACAGCGTTTTACTTAAAACATTCATGGTTTTGCTGAAACTACAAAAACAAAATAGCTATTGCAGATAAAGATTAAAACGAATTGTTAATAGCGATTTGGCTCTGGCACAAAGTTTTGGCTTATAATATTTTCATTGTTATTTAGCATGATTTTTCGTTGATAATATTGAACCCTTTGCGGGTTTAGCGGCGTGTAAATTAAACTGCGAACAACGTAAATTGAAGTAGAATATTATAGTGTGAAAAGTTCGAGGCTATGTAGGTCGCCCGAGATATTTACAACTTCCCTTAACGATGTGAAACTGGAACATCTAGGGGTAATAAAAGCCTGAGCCAGGTGTAAAATTTTGTAAACGGCTATAAAATTAACGCACGGATTTTTCATGGTTCCTATTTAACTACTTTTTAGTTTGCGTGTTTATCTAAACTTTGAAATTAGTGGACCAACAAATGGTATTATTACCATTTCAAATTGGCTAAACTTAATAAAGATCATACAGTCTCCAATGGTCAGACAGTATTTAAACCGGCACAATCAGTCTGTATGTCTGTTCGTCTTTATTATGTCTATCCGATTGTACATCCGTCACTGAAATATTGAATCTATTTTTTAATTTGCTTTCTTTTGTATTTTATTCCTTTATTAATTCCGTTGTATACAATTCCCAAATTTAATTGACGTTGTTGAATCTTGTGCTATCTCTTTTATTATGTGCCGGACAGATTTTTTTCTGGTTTGGCGGATTAAAGCAAAAGAATATTTATTACTTTTTCTTTTAATAAATCTTTTAAGTAGCGCCTGCTTCTATCCAAAACTTATATTGGTATTCGTTATAACCGATTTTCCAATTATTTCCATTTACGTCAGAGAAGATTAGCGTATTAGCTATAAACAACTCTGAGAAGCTAAGCTTAATCGAGTTAATTGTTTGGAAGTTAATATAGGGTTGCTCTTAGAGTTTCCACAACTTATAATTGCTACAGACGTGATTGACTTCGAATTTAATTGAATTAATCTTTTTAATCTCAAAATATTTCTCTTGAAGAAAACGATAAAATCTACTATGTTAGAAAGTACCTACGTGAGACCAATTTTGAGAGAAACTTTCAAAGAAAAAAATTAAAAGAGAAGTTTTCATTTTGGTGTTAATGTTCAATGGAAAAATTCAAATAGGTAGAACGAATTTTCTTTTATGAAAATTTTAAAACTTTCTATCTGTCCGTGGTTTAATTAAATTATTGTACATTATATTAATCACGCATACATAGTTGTAAAACAAAATTTTGGAAATAATTTTTGGTTGGTAGGTATTACCTCTAACCTCCCCTACACGTAAAGGGGGGTTGATGTACGTATTATGGCTTGAATATCTTGAAATATCAAAAAGTTGCCATGGGATTTAAAAAAACATATATCTGCTAACGAAGTCGCGGGCATTAAACATTATATTACAGGACATTAGATTAAAGTCAAGCCAATTAGGACAATAGCTTTTGGTGCTAATGTTTACTATATCAGTCTGAAAACGCTCACTGCGTTAATCTATTTTGGGAAGCAAAGAGAATATGTCTAAAACCCAATTTTTCCGTTCCATTTGAGAGGACTTCGCGTAATTTTACGGGGACTTTACTTTAGTATCAATTTAATTTATTTATAATCACTTTATTTTACTCTACATTGAGTTTGGTTCTTAAAATTATGTTGCGATTGTTTAAATAATATAGAATTTGAAATAAAAACGATTTATCGCGAGTCCTTACGGTAAAACAATAGGCGGTATGGGAGCGCTATTATCCTTACTAACTCCTTATTATATTATAAAAGCGAAAGTATGTTTGTTTGTTGATTTGTCGACCACACAGCAACATAACAACTTGATTTTTTGCATGGGTATAGTAGAGGGCATATGTAAACTGACATGGGCTATCTTTTATCCCAGAAAAACAGCGGGTTCCGCCATATTGAATTAATTATTATGACGAAATTTTTTTTTTATCGAGCAAACGAGCTGGCGGGCTACCGGATGTTAAGTGATTACTGCCGCCCATGAAGATTTGTAGCACCTGAGGCACCCCCAATACGTTGCCGGCTTTTTAGGAATTTGTTGGTCCGCCCCTTGAATAACCCCATGTTGTAATTTTTATTTATGAAAATCTAATTAGTGGTTTGACAATAATGAGGGAACCGATGAACTAATAAATAAATAGAACCTCGGGAAGCCACGCGCGCGGAGATGTTTACTGTAAGAAAACCCGTACAAGTCACGAAATTGCCCACATATGAGTTGAATGAGATATTTTAAAACATTCCTCTTTCGGAATAAATGTGTCCTCAAGTCAGACTCAGAGCCGCATAACGGAGACTAATAGCTACAATGCGGTAAAATATCATCCGTGTAACCCCCACGTAACTTGTGCAGCTATTCGCTAGTTGTGGAAATCTGAAATATTGCCCTTTATTTATGTTAAACGTCTGCGACCAAAGGTATTTCTACCTGGGTGTGTGTATTATTGCATGACACAATTTTTGCCATGAATGCTTTTCGGCTGTGTTTTCTTAAAGGAAATAGACAGGGATTTACTTCATAAGTAATGATGTATCCTTTAAATCAACAGTGAATAGGCAATTTCTAAGCAAGCGTGTTCCATCTTAGGCTGCATCTTCACTTACCTACTCAGGTGAGATCGCAACCAAGCGCTAGTTTATATATCTAAAAAACATGTATCCGCCTCATACCATCATACTTCATATAATATTATAAGCGCAAAAATATTTTTTTTTGTTTTCTTCTCCTTCAATCAAGCAGCAACATATCAACGAGATTTTTGTATAGATATAGTAGTATAGATATAGTAATAGTAGTATACAGACCTAGTGAGTACCATTGTGATATGCAAGTCCATTTTGTTATTTACCTATACTGTACTTTCAAAATTGCAAACATAAAATACAGGATTCTAGTTTGTGTACTATCTTGATTGGTACCTACATAATATACGTATAAACATTATTGTGTTTGCTCGTAGTTTATATCGGGATGAAAAGTGCTCATCACGGCTTTACCCAGATGGTTTCAAAACTAGTTGAACAAACACCGATAAAGTTCAGTGACCGACGAGAACAGAGCGGTCTTTTATTGGAAATGTATTACTGTACTCATATTAGTAAGAAAATATTGTATCTTTGAGTAAGAAATTATTGTAGGTAGAATCTTCTTATTTATCATCAAACTAGCTTTTGCTCGCGGCTTTGCTCACGTTAAGTTCGATTTTTCAAATCCCTATTTTACCCCCTTAGGGGTTGAATTTTCAAAAATCCTTCCTTAGTGTGCGCCTATGTCATAAAAGGAACCAACTGTAAAAATTTCAAGTTTCTAACTTCAGTAGTTTAGGCTGTGCGTTGATATCTCAGTCAGTCAGTCAGTCAGTCAGTCAGGACTTTGAATTTTATATATATAAATAGACGTGAACTGCTTGACAAAGGCCTCTTGGACGGAGTACCACAGGTCTTACGGCTCCCTGCGTTTGATGTCGTCGGTTCACCTAATGGAAGGTCTGCCAACACTGCGCTGTCTGGTGCGGGGTCGCCACTCCAGCAGCTTGGTAGGTAGAATAATTTCGCAAAACGAAAACTGAACAAAATTGTCGTTTATCGCTTTAAATTCCTGGTTGTCGTCCTTGTAGCTTCATTAATTCACCTGTTTTCACAGGAGCGTGGTGGTTTATTTTCTTGCTTTCGCCCGCTTTGTGAAAATGTGGAAATGCAGTAATTTTCCCAAATTTTTCGTTAAGCTAACGAATGGAAATTTGGGGAAAGCGGCTTTTGATGCATAAATTCGGCCAATAACAAATTTTAATGAAAAATTACTTTGGAGGTAAAATTAACTCATCTAGAGAGCTATATTTGCTTAGGAATATATATTATGATTAAAGCATTTAATATAATATATTTATTATTTCATTTTGTACTCAAGGACAATTAATTAACCGACTTCCAAAAAGGAGGAGGTTATCAATTCGGCCAGTATCTTTTTTAATACTCACTTTAGAATTTGTTACGTAATTGTAACGTTATGTATACCTACACTTTTTTTGGTATTTTAAACTCTTTGAAATGGTTAAAAGGGAGACTCCCCACTCAATTGATAGACGATATCGAACGAGTTACAGAAAATCCATTTAAGATGTACACCTTCGTCTACGAGCTTCTCGTAAGAGTATTCAAAGCTACAATTATATATGACAACTAGCTTTTTCCCGCGGCTTCGCTCACGTTAAGTTCAATTTTTCAAACCCCTATTTTATCCCTTTAGGGGTTGAATTTTCAAAAATCCTTTCGTAGCGGACACCTACGTTATAATAGCTATCTACATGTAAAATTTCAGCCTGATCCGTCCAGTGGTTTGAGCTGTGCGTTGATAGATCAGTCAGTCAGTCAGTCAGTCAGTCAGTCAGTCAGTCAGTCAGTCAGTCAGTCAGTCAGTCAGTCAGTCACCTTTGCCTTTTATATATTTAGATGAAGGCTGAAATATTGAAATCTCGTTAAAATACTAATATTTTGGCAACTCTTTTAATTTTTTAGCTTCTGTGGCTGAATAGACTGAAACCGAAAAGGTCGATGGTTCAGACCTATTCATAATCTTAAAAAAAATTACTATGTGAAGATTTACACACACAAACACACACACCATTATCCATTTTCGGATTTTTCAGATTTTACAGTAGGGAAGTAGGTATACATTTTTTAAACAGCGGAGAACTTTAAACTCATCTAAAACTGTCACTTTGGCTTTCCAGTACTTATTTTTTCGAGAACCCTAAAAAGCACCTATGTAGAAACTTATATTATAACTGATGTCACAGGATATGATAGCGCTTTATTATCATATCCGAATCATTCTCTTAAAATATTATTTCCAAAACTTCACCTGTAAATATTCAGCAAGGCGAAATTAATTTACGCATTCTTGAGGGTAAGTAATGCACGTTGCCGGGAACCTAGTCATTATTCTTGCGCCCCGCAAATCTTAAGTGACTTCATTTTGCCTTTCCTTATTCCTTCCTCAACGGTGTACCTACTGAATAATTTGAACGCACTCGTAATAACTAGAATAAGCCGTGCAATTATAACATAGGTATTGGTAGGTACTGATACTAAAGAATGCACTTATGTTGGTGTATTAACTTGTGCACTGTAATATTTTCTACGTAGTTGCACAGCCTCTGTTGAAAGTGGCTCGACGCATAAAACGCTGGATTGAAGCTAAATGTGTGTAAATCTATCAATGAGTATGGACGGAAAAGGGATAGAAAAATTCTCCTTCTCCTTTCCATCCATGTTAAACGTAAAATGACAGATTTTTTTCTATACGATGACAAGATAGTCCTTGACTGCGATCTCACCTGATGGTAAGTGACGATGCAGTCTAAGATGGTTGCGGGCTAACTTGGAAGGGGTATGCACAGTGGCGTGCACACAGGGTAGGCATAACGCGGCAAAATGATATAAAATGGAGAAAATCGCCAGTACGAGTTATAAAAACTTAAGGGTAGGCTTTTTATAATTTGTACAATGCCTACCCTTAAGTTTTTTATAATTCGCACTGAAGATTTTTTCCATTTTGTATCATCTGCCTACCCTGTAGTACATCCTGTGCACGCCACTGGGTATGCATTCCTTATTTTGCTTTGATTTGCTAGAACCAGATGATATGTACCTATGAAAACAGATGTAAAATCTAAAGAGAGTTAGCATAAATGCTTTGCGTTGAGCGAACTATCCTGTACCTACTTTCTTTTGTTCTTTTGAAAATGTATCAGAGAGATGAATTTTCAAAAAAAAAATTGTCTAGTAAGAAAAATAATGAACAGCATTATTATAATTAATTCTTTGTGAAACTTTATTAACTGGAAGTCCTTGTACGGAACTTTTTCTTTGTCTTCCTTTATTAACTTAACGAAACTTTTCTAAAGGCTTTCTCTTCACAAGTTGAGATGGCCAGACATAGCTCATATTTTTTTTCCCATTTCTCTTGCATGGGTATTAAAAATAAATTTGAAACGCAGTTTTAAAATAAAAGAGAATTTCTAAGTGAACACTTGGACCCTCATAAATATTTCAAAGTGCAGGCAGTTTATTTTTAAAAACAAAGTATAGGGATTTTGGAAACACATTAAGATTAGAACAAAAAAGGGTCTTTAGAAATTGCAATAGAAGTGCAGACGTTTTAAAGGGAAACATTTAGAATCAGATCATAAATCTAGTTGAAACATTTTGCCTTCACAAAATATTGAAACCAGATGTGTAGATTGACATAGCCGAACCGAGCCGAAGGGCATAGAAAATAAACAAAAAAGCAAGGCGTGACCGTAAAATGACGCTTTCGATAATTGGCCGAAACATTTTGGCGGGAATCTTAAATGGGCGTGACTATAGTAAATGACGCTATCGATAATTGGCCTAAACGTTTTGGCGGAAACCTAAAATGACGAATCAAGTTAAGGCAGTTTACTTTGGTGGGGATTTTCTATTTTTCAGTTTGGAGAAGGGGCGATAAGGACTCGGAAGGGGAGATACACGGGGGTGCTTTTCGAGAAGGCATTCCGGGTTGAGGGCTCTTCCAGCAGAGTCGACTCCATTCTCCAATAAATTAATCCTAAGATTGTATAAATTTTAACCTATTTTAATAGATCTATACATAAAAGTAGAATCAGTGCAATAGTTTATAATTAAGCTTATAAGCAAGTGTGTGTGCGCAACGAGGCCTGAATATTCCCGGTAATGTACAAATATTCCAATAATTATATTTTGAGATAAGTAAATTCACAGATAAAGGGTTTCCGTAACGTCCGGGTTTAGGCGTTCATTGTTGTAAGAAATTAAAATGTATCCAGATATAGTTCTCGATGCTTTGTATGCAGAAGAACAAAGGGATATGAGACGTGTGAGAGAGATATCTCGAGACGATGGGTTCTCTATTATGATGTATATCTTATTTCTGACATTTGTTCTATATCTGCTCTTTTTATTAATCAGATTAATGTGGTCAAATCTGAGAGAGTGAAATGTAATAATTTGGCACACATACCACTTGCTTTGGAAGGGGAACATTTATATAAAATATAGTCAGGAAGTTGTGAAAACGAGAATAAAACATAACTTATTATCTGTGAATCTATTTAACGTAATGTATTATGTGTTGTAATTTCTACTAAAACTATAAAATGTCTTGTCTCCCTGATACCACTAGTAGAAAGTGTACATATTCTTTTAAGCATTTAACACCTTTTGTAGCATGTGTGTATATTTTAGTCTAAGATGTCTTAGGTTAGAATGCCACAAGGGTTTTTCATTTGGGTATTTCCGTTTTCCCTTGTCTTAGAATGGCTGCTAGGAACGGAAAACCCGGTTGGTTCTCAAATGACCCCATTTGGAACCAATCTAAATAATCAAACAGTTTCTTTTGAGTAGATTTAATAAAATGGAAAATAAATCTATGAAGTCATAATTATCATCTTTTACTGAACAACCCTAATATTTCTCCTAAGGTATTCAATAATGGAATGTTCTCAAAGGTTCTGTCTACATAAATTGATTTAGTGTTTTATTAGTATTCAGTTGAACCCTAGACTTAACATCTGTAACGTGTGGCGGGCTGAACCGAACAATCCAATAGTGAAATACTATATCCAAAATTGAGTCACGACTCTTCAGTAGGCAGTCAGTTTAGAAAGTGCAGACTAGTGCACTAATTTAGGTCAATAGGCGACATTAAATTACTTAGGGTCAGTTTATTCTATCACGATAGAGAAGTCTGATTTCTTTCATAAACAAAGCAGATAGGTGAACGAGATGGAACAATATTGCAGTCTAAAGAAACTTTGACTTATTTTGTTTTACATAACTAATAGACTAGATTCTAGACTCACTTCGGGTTAGAAGTTAGGTATGAATGAAAACTTTAGAAATCATTCACTATAAATTAAGTCTTCAAATGTACGAGACTCCGAGATACCAGAGCGACCTTCGAGCTACGGGTGTGGGTCAACGGTACTTCCTACAAACAGGTAAGAAATTAGAATCCTTGTTTATTGTATTTACAAACTTTAGGTGTAGGGTGACCATGATATTACTTCGGAATAGAGGACAAGATAGGGTAATAGGTAGGGTGACCATGATGAAATACTACAGGGATTGAGACACTGAGGCTGATTGAGTATTGGCTAAATTAATATGTTTGACTCAGATGAGTCAAAGTTATTACTAAGTGGTACACGGTTCGATGGCGTTCTTTGGCGGCGAATTTCCGGCACACCAAACACGCCATGTCTTGCAGCACGGCTCCCGAACTTAGATTTGGCCAAATCTATATCAAACTGAACAATGAATACAAATAAATAAAACCATGGTATTGGGGCGAGCTATAAGCTCAATGAAAAGAATTGTACCAACCCTTCGGGGTGTATGGGAACACCAAAACGCTTCGCAGCGAAAGGGAGTCGGCTGTGCCCCCATAACAATGATTAAAGGCCGTGGAGCGGCGTAGGGTTTCCCCCGTGCTAGAGGGAATTCGGTCAGAACGACGGCCCAAAAAGAGGCAAATTCGTACACTGTATCAGCTAATCATTCATTCTACTCGTATTTTAAACTTAAATTGATAAATTAACTCTCTAGGATTTCCCTGTTTTTCTGAAGGTTGGAGAATGCATAACAAAATTCTTTTGAAGTTTGTTCATAATTAATCCGCGACAGCTAAAGTAGAATGATTTGGTAGCCTACTTTGTCCATCGGACGAAATGAACTAACCCGCAGGGTGCTTAGTACATAACAGTGTTCATGCCAGAAGCCAAAATGTCTCTCGATCCTGAGGTGTTTTACCTATAATTAGAATATTCTTCTTTACTCAATCAATCCACTAGATATCACTAGACGATCCAGCTGCGTACCATCACAGAATTTTGGTGCCGTGACCAGGATATAATCCTGGAAAATCTTGAAAGCCTGGGAATTTTGATGCCGGAGGTGACCAGGGGTCTATGTACGTATTCGAAATAACGATACGACTAGATCTATATTAATAATCCATATTAGAAAAAAAAAAAATACACAACGTAGAAACTTGTGATTGGATATAGGAGAAATATTTAGGTGAAACAATGAAAAGGGAGAAGGGAGACAAGACACACTGTGCATGTTATTATTATATTGTACATTAAATTATATGTTGTGCACTTATTTTATTTAGTGTATAGGAGAAGCAGAAATAAGCAGTATGTTTTATAAATGTAAAATTTACAGGATTCTAGGAGGAGATTGCAGTGAACGGAGCATTACACTTGCTTATTTCTTAGACTTAATTGTTTATCCTTGCTTTATCTTGCAGTTTATTTTGTTGAACCTAGAGATCCCACAATAGAACGGGCCAAACCCCATTGTCATTCCACATCTGGTTTTAAAATTGTGCCATTATTACGTGTTTCGTTAGACGGCTCGCAAAGGCGACTTAGTAAACAAGTAATATAACATCTGGCGGACTTGAGCGATTATTAGTTAGAAAGTAGTTAGGAACAGCGTTTTAAAGCGAATTGTTTAAAGATGCCGGCAGGTAAAAAGGAACGGAATACAAAGCGGGTAGCAACGGGTCGATTAGATAAAGGTGCGGTAGAAACAAACGAACAAACGGGAACTGTAGGTAACTCGACGTTAGAGTTGATTCTACAAAAAATCAACGAATTCGATGGAAAGTTGCAACAATTGAGTTCAAAAGTGAATTCATTGCCAAATGAAAGCGCGAGTGTTACGTCACACGAGTCGGTTGGAGTAAGCAATGAAAGTAGTAGTGATGGACCAGGGCCTAGAGTTGGGTCTGCGGGATCTAGTGTATCTCCTTCTGAGACTCGGAACGTTTATGTAGTACAGCCTTCGGTTACCAAGCCGAATTTCGATGGAAAACCATTTACAAACCCTATTGCATTTTTAAAGCGATTAAAAAAGTATATTAGAGCGGTAAATGGGTCGGATCGGGAGATCGATATAGCGTTAGGATGTATAACGGGACACGCACGTCAGGTCATGGAGTTATACTCGAAGGACTGGGCTACATTTGCCGATTTTGAGACCGATTTTAGACGAACTTATTGGACCGAGCAGATTCAAGAATCTGTGAGGTATAGGTTGATTAATGCGATATATTCGAGCGATTCTGGAATGACGATGTCCGAACATTTTGCTGTACAGGTAGAATCGATGCAATCATTAACTATTGCGTTTAGCGAAAGTGACTTAGTAAATTCTATTATGCGGCATTATGCGATAGATATTCAGCGGTTGTGGTTTACTAGGACTGGGGAAGTTAACATCATGAACGGGGCAAAGTTTCTAAGAAGTATAGAGCAAAATATTGTTGAAAAGCCGAGAGGAATTGCGAGAGAGGTAGTAGGTAATAATTTTAGAGGTAGGCGTTACGACAGGCCATCGTTAGCGCGGCCTATTGTCGCGGCCATTTCAGCGAATAAGTGGAATACTAGAGGTAACACGACCCGAGGACGAGGTTATCGCCAGAGTAGGTCAGGTTACAGGTCAAACGTTAACAGACCAGCGGTTTCTGGGGCTGAGCGAGCTAGACCGGCTATTACTTTTGTAAAGGAGGGCGAAAACTCTGCTTTGTCGAAAGAAGGAGGGGGAGAGGGACCTTCAAAAAACTAGGTATCCCCACACAATCGAGGTACAATAATCTAGAATTGTGTAGAACGGGGAAAGTAGAGACCTCGAAACGCGGAAGGCCGAACGTGGCTTATGATATTTTAATTAGCAAAGGATGGAGACCGGGTCAGAGCTTGGGCATTGGCGATAAAGGTCTTAAACGATTAATAAAGGGCGGAAAGGTTAGCGACGAAAGTAGCTGTCAGGTTGAAGCTAGAAGCATAGGAATCTTATTGGAAAATCAGTTTAACAACGTAGTAGAATGTGGCGAGATAGGTATTGAGTGTGAGCTGTGTGTAAGGAGAGGAATAAACGTATACACAATGTACCATGAACTTGATGAGTCGATTGACGAAGGAATTGATTATTCCTTACCTAAGTTACCTGAAGTGAGTGTAAGCTTGTATGGGAGGAGTATAAATGCACTTATCGACACGGGAAGTCAGATTAGCGGAATAACTAAGGAATTATACGAATCTATTCTAATTGGAAATAATACTTTGTCAGAAATCGCCATCCCAGCGATTCAAATACAAGGGGCATTCGGTTCACGAAGCGAAAGTACAAATAGGATGTTATTAATAGAGTTCAAATTAGGAAGTACATTAGTTGAAGCACCTGTACTAATTATGCGACGGTTACCTAGGTCGTTGATACTCGGATATGATTGGTTAGAACGAGTAAAGGGAGTAGTGAATTGCGGCAGTGAACGGACACTGACCATCGAGCATTTAGGAGTCAAGTCTTGCGTAAGACTGAACTCGGATTGTAAGGTCGAAAGGTTAGGGGGAGAGACGAATGCCGCCACAATTAATTCTATATTGAATCAAGGTACTAGGTCCGAGGAACGTAGCTTATCTATTAAGGATTCGAATGGCGAGGACAGAAAGGGGTATTGTTTGAATGATTCAAATTTAAGTAGGGAACAAAAGGAAATGTTGTTACCTGTGTTGAATAAGCATTGTAAGGTGTTTACAGATAGATTAGGATTGACTAACAGGTACGAACACGTCATCGAGTTAGTTGATGAGATTCCTTTTATAAAGCATAGTTATCCAGTGCCTTTAGCGTATAGAGATCAGGTTAAAGAAGAATTAGAGGAGTTAGAGAGGTTAGGTGTGATCAGGCAGGAAGCAACGTCGTACTGTAGCCCACTCACATTTACTAAGAAACGAGATGGGTCAATAAGGCTCTTGTTAGACGCGCGCGAACTTAATAAGAAAATGGTGGGAGATGCGGGGTCACCGCCACTCACATCGGAAATTTTACAATCCTTTCATGGAGTGAATTACATTAGTTTAATTGATCTGAATAATGCTTACTTTCAAATACCTTTGAGTCAGGATTCTAGAAAATATACGGGGTTTTCTTTTATGGGGAGGACATATACTTATAATGTCTTGCCTCAAGGACTAAAGACATCTGTCGCGGGATTTTCAAGGGCAATGGATTCTATATTAAAAGAAGTGCGTGGATTCTGCGTTAACTATTTAGATGACATTGTCATATTTACCACAGGAGACATAAGATTACACTTGGAACATTTAGACCAAGTGCTAGACAGATTAGAATCAGCAGGCTTAACGGGCAGGCTAGGAAAGTGTCGTTTTCTATGTGTAGAAGTAAAACTGCTAGGACACATAGTAAATACGAAAGGCGTACGGATGGATCCAGAACGAGTAGAGGCTATATTAGATTTTCCCGTCCCTCGAACAATAAAACAATTACGAGGATTTTTGGGATTAATAAATTATTTCAGAAGGTTTATCTCGAAGTATAGCGAAGAGGTTAGGCCACTCTGCGATCTATTAAAACAAAATACAAAATGGTCATGGACACATGAGGTAAATGAATGTTTTGAAAAGGTCAAGAGATTATTTGTAGACACATTACTTCTCATACATCCTAATCCGAAAGAGATTTATTACCTACAAACCGATAGCAGTAATTTAGGAGTCTCAGGGTATGTTTATCAATTGAACGAAGTAGGTGAAGAGCAGATAATAGGATTTTGTAGTAAAGCGTTGACTGAGGCGGAGCGTAAGTGGACAGTCACAGAACAAGAGTTGTGGGCTATCATATTTAGCTTGTCGAAGTTTGAAACGTATTTGAGGGGGGCACGGTTAGTGATTAGGACCGATCATAAAAGTTTGATATTCTTACAGACATGTAAATTGTTAAGCGCACGAATGATACGTTGGGTACATTACATAGGACAATTTGATTATACGGTCGAGCATGTAAAAGGGAAATTAAACACAGTAGCTGACGTATTATCCCGACATATAAAAGGGACAACTGACGTATTGAATAACAAGTCTGTGGGGCCTGAGATGAATTTATTCAAAACATCGCTAGGACAGGTAGTACAAGCGAGATGGAAAGAGATAGGTAGTCTACAAGAACGGGACAAGGTCGCTAGTGAAATAATTAAACGTATGAAAATATCAGGTACATCTGAATCAAAGTATTATGTGATTAAGGAGGGGGTCCTTTATAGGTCAGACATAAATAGGGATACCTTGAGACTATATGTTCCCGAGGTTTTACAAAGGAGTTTGATCGTTAGCATACATGAAGAAATAGGTCATTTCGGACGCTACAAGGTTTATGCGCTGATGAAACGTCGTTACTATTTCTCGAATATGTCTCGCGTGATAAGTCGTGTTGTAAGGGCTTGCGGGGAGTGTCAAATGTCAAAGCACGCGTTAGAAAAGCACACGGGGCCGATCAAAACTGTGATAGCGACAGATATAGGAGAACGGGTCTTTTGCGATATTTATGGACCTTTACCGGCGGGACGTTTCGGATTCAAATACATATTTGTAATGCAGGACTCTTATAGTAAACTGATCAGGTTATATCCATTACGTCAGGCAAGCGGAAAGGCTACACTCACATGTGTGAAGAAGTTTCACAAACAAGTTGAGATTAAGACTTTATGCTCAGACAGAGGCGCGAATTTTACATCGAAGGTTTTCGAGTTAGGTGTACGTCAATTAGGTATCAAATTGACGCACACATCTGTTAGGAATCCGCGACCAAATTCGACAGAGAGGGTTAACAAGGAATTAGGTAGACTATTCAGAACATACTGCGAGAAATCTCATAGGTCTTGGGCAGATTTATTGCCGGACATAGAAGATTGTTACAACCAGGTAGTACATACCACAACAGGTTATACACCGAATGAGCTAGTTTGGGGAAAGCGGACCATACTATCAACTGATTTCGGCAAAGACATAGCGAAAGGAACCGATATACAAGGAGAAACGTTAGAACAGATTAGACGACAGGCGCGTCGGAACATAACAAAGGCGGCGGAGAATAGAGAGCTCTATTATAATAGGAATCATAAGTTAATACAGTTTGAGATAGGCGACTTGGTGAAGTTGAGGACTTTTGCGAGGTCGGACGCTGATAAAAAATTAACAAAGAAATTCATGCGACTTTATGAGGGACCTTACGTGATAGGGGCAATTCCATACAATAACGTATACACTTTGGTTGACGCTCGTACTAACGAGATAAGAGGGAATTACAATGCGATCCATTTGTTCCGCTATTATGCAAACTCGTAAAGGAATGAATTCCATTAAGGATTAGCGCGAACAATGGAGATTAGTGAGACCTATCGGCATCAACATAGATAGCAGTTTATGTTAGGTGAGGAAATAGATTTTCAAACCACTAGTAGAGAGTTAGGTATAAGAAATACTAGGTGTATTAAAAATCTATTTGGGGGAGTGTGAGATGGCCAGACATAGCTCATATTTTTTTTCCCATTTCTCTTGCATGGGTATTAAAAATAAATTTGAAACGCAGTTTTAAAATAAAAGAGAATTTCTAAGTGAACACTTGGACCCTCATAAATATTTCAAAGTGCAGGCAGTTTATTTTTAAAAACAAAGTATAGGGATTTTGGAAACACATTAAGATTAGAACAAAAAAGGGTCTTTAGAAATTGCAATAGAAGTGCAGACGTTTTAAAGGGAAACATTTAGAATCAGATCATAAATCTAGTTGAAACATTTTGCCTTCACAAAATATTGAAACCAGATGTGTAGATTGACATAGCCGAACCGAGCCGAAGGGCATAGAAAATAAACAAAAAAGCAAGGCGTGACCGTAAAATGACGCTTTCGATAATTGGCCGAAACATTTTGGCGGGAATCTTAAATGGGCGTGACTATAGTAAATGACGCTATCGATAATTGGCCTAAACGTTTTGGCGGAAACCTAAAATGACGAATCAAGTTAAGGCAGTTTACTTTGGTGGGGATTTTCTATTTTTCAGTTTGGAGAAGGGGCGATAAGGACTCGGAAGGGGAGATACACGGGGGTGCTTTTCGAGAAGGCATTCCGGGTTGAGGGCTCTTCCAGCAGAGTCGACTCCATTCTCCAATAAATTAATCCTAAGATTGTATAAATTTTAACCTATTTTAATAGATCTATACATAAAAGTAGAATCAGTGCAATAGTTTATAATTAAGCTTATAAGCAAGTGTGTGTGCGCAACGAGGCCTGAATATTCCCGGTAATGTACAAATATTCCAATAATTATATTTTGAGATAAGTAAATTCACAGATAAAGGGTTTCCGTAACGTCCGGGTTTAGGCGTTCATTGTTGTAAGAAATTAAAATGTATCCAGATATAGTTCTCGATGCTTTGTATGCAGAAGAACAAAGGGATATGAGACGTGTGAGAGAGATATCTCGAGACGATGGGTTCTCTATTATGATGTATATCTTATTTCTGACATTTGTTCTATATCTGCTCTTTTTATTAATCAGATTAATGTGGTCAAATCTGAGAGAGTGAAATGTAATAATTTGGCACACATACCACTTGCTTTGGAAGGGGAACATTTATATAAAATATAGTCAGGAAGTTGTGAAAACGAGAATAAAACATAACTTATTATCTGTGAATCTATTTAACGTAATGTATTATGTGTTGTAATTTCTACTAAAACTATAAAATGTCTTGTCTCCCTGATACCACTAGTAGAAAGTGTACATATTCTTTTAAGCATTTAACACCTTTTGTAGCATGTGTGTATATTTTAGTCTAAGATGTCTTAGGTTAGAATGCCACAAGGGTTTTTCATTTGGGTATTTCCGTTTTCCCTTGTCTTAGAATGGCTGCTAGGAACGGAAAACCCGGTTGGTTCTCAAATGACCCCATTTGGAACCAATCTAAATAATCAAACAGTTTCTTTTGAGTAGATTTAATAAAATGGAAAATAAATCTATGAAGTCATAATTATCATCTTTTACTGAACAACCCTAATATTTCTCCTAAGGTATTCAATAATGGAATGTTCTCAAAGGTTCTGTCTACATAAATTGATTTAGTGTTTTATTAGTATTCAGTTGAACCCTAGACTTAACATCTGTAACGTGTGGCGGGCTGAACCGAACAATCCAATAGTGAAATACTATATCCAAAATTGAGTCACGACTCTTCAGTAGGCAGTCAGTTTAGAAAGTGCAGACTAGTGCACTAATTTAGGTCAATAGGCGACATTAAATTACTTAGGGTCAGTTTATTCTATCACGATAGAGAAGTCTGATTTCTTTCATAAACAAAGCAGATAGGTGAACGAGATGGAACAATATTGCAGTCTAAAGAAACTTTGACTTATTTTGTTTTACATAACTAATAGACTAGATTCTAGACTCACTTCGGGTTAGAAGTTAGGTATGAATGAAAACTTTAGAAATCATTCACTATAAATTAAGTCTTCAAATGTACGAGACTCCGAGATACCAGAGCGACCTTCGAGCTACGGGTGTGGGTCAACGGTACTTCCTACAAACAGGTAAGAAATTAGAATCCTTGTTTATTGTATTTACAAACTTTAGGTGTAGGGTGACCATGATATTACTTCGGAATAGAGGACAAGATAGGGTAATAGGTAGGGTGACCATGATGAAATACTACAGGGATTGAGACACTGAGGCTGATTGAGTATTGGCTAAATTAATATGTTTGACTCAGATGAGTCAAAGTTATTACTAAGTGGTACACGGTTCGATGGCGTTCTTTGGCGGCGAATTTCCGGCACACCAAACACGCCATGTCTTGCAGCACGGCTCCCGAACTTAGATTTGGCCAAATCTATATCAAACTGAACAATGAATACAAATAAATAAAACCATGGTATTGGGGCGAGCTATAAGCTCAATGAAAAGAATTGTACCAACCCTTCGGGGTGTATGGGAACACCAAAACGCTTCGCAGCGAAAGGGAGTCGGCTGTGCCCCCATAACAATGATTAAAGGCCGTGGAGCGGCGTAGGGTTTCCCCCGTGCTAGAGGGAATTCGGTCAGAACGACGGCCCAAAAAGAGGCAAATTCGTACACTGTATCAGCTAATCATTCATTCTACTCGTATTTTAAACTTAAATTGATAAATTAACTCTCTAGGATTTCCCTGTTTTTCTGAAGGTTGGAGAATGCATAACAAAATTCTTTTGAAGTTTGTTCATAATTAATCCGCGACAGCTAAAGTAGAATGATTTGGTAGCCTACTTTGTCCATCGGACGAAATGAACTAACCCGCAGGGTGCTTAGTACATAACAGTGTTCATGCCAGAAGCCAAAATGTCTCTCGATCCTGAGGTGTTTTACCTATAATTAGAATATTCTTCTTTACTCAATCAATCCACTAGATATCACTAGACGATCCAGCTGCGTACCATCACAAAGTTCTATATCTTTAAACTACAAAGTAGTAGTACCTTTCTCTATCTTAGTTGTATTTACACAATGTTATAGAGCAAACGTCATGTTCTTGCTTATAATAACAATTATGACATATCCATTAAGGTGTCGACTTAGTTCATATGATTCTAATTGAGTAGATATCTATTTATAATAATCTCTATTATTTGATAACGAAATATTTATTTATTGATAACGAAAAAATCATCGATATCGAATAACCCAACAAACAATGTTATGTGAGTGGACCTTACCCCGGAAGGATTTTTTAAAAAAAATTAAAATAGTAACAACTTTGGGGTAGATCTATCCAATAACAAAAGTATCATTAAAATCGTAGTACTCTGTTATATTGTAATGCTTTTTCAGACATTAAAAAAATTATCGCGATGATTTCAGAATCTCCTCCTTTTTTTCGTTGGTTAGAAAATTCGGCTCTATACGTGCGCCGCGAAGTACTTATTTTTCCAATATACAAGAAGGTGAAGTGTGTGATATCTGACATAGAGATCTATAAGATGTTATTAGGTTTTAGGGTCGTTGTTTATTACAGAAGCCCAAAAAATATATTATCATGTTTTCCTCGTGCCCGTGTCATAAAAAGGACTTATTCTTTTGAATCTTCCCTTCTCATTGCCTCCCTTTGTGTTAAACCCGTAAATTACATTAAGCTGTTTTGTAAAGACGTCTAAATTAACATAATTTGTTTAATCCGCCTTAAACTTTGTTTCTGTAAATTACAGTTAATTTTAGGGTATTAAGGACAAATTAGGGACAAACTCTTACATCTTTTATTCGTCTATGACAGAGCTAAAAGTAGGTATCTTTTCTTAAAGTTAAACATGCTATAGACAAATTAGAATTTCATTAAAGACAGTTGTTACTACATACTAATTTATTACACATCACATTCACATTATATCCGATGGGTATCAACTTCTTATCTGTTTCTATACGTGTCTTGACGTCAGAGTGGTAACTAGCCACGACCAAAGACTCCCACCAGACCCTCAGAGCAATCCGGAGTAATTTCAGAAATTATACATTTCTATAATTTGTTCCCGCCGAGAATCGAACCCGTAAGACCAACGCTCTCAACACTGCACCATGAAGGTCGTCGTAACCTAACAAATTATACGTCAAAAAGTCTCTCGCTAATACTGGAATCGAATAGCATTAAAAAGGATATTATTCGTATTTATGTTTATAATTATCAATGGTTTGAATCCCGCGATATTATCAACATAAAACGCTAACTAATTGCTCATACAGAAAACCAACAATCGATTAATGGTGGTTTTGTGCATGAGGCGGCATTAAAGCACTTGTTTTTGCAGAAACGAGTTCAAAAGTGGTTTATTTTCCCACACGCGCGTCGCTCGCTTTGTAAGAATCGTAATAACTTTTCTGATTGTTATGTTAATGAAACAAAATTCTGTTAAGGTTGCACCGAGTGCGAACTCTAATGAATCTATTGAAATAATTGTCACGAATAGTTTTTAGGATGTTAGTAAATAATAAAAACCTACTTTTTAAAGTTTGGATTAGGATTTAGTTGACATCCCTGGCGCAGTTCGATTCCCGACGGGGTCAATTTGGGATTTATAATTTCTGAATTATCTCTGGTCTGGTCTGGTCTGGTGGGAAGCTTTGGCTGTGGCTAGGTACCACCCTTCAGTCAGAGACGTACCGCCAAGCGATTTAGCCTTCCGGGACGATGGCGTATTGAAATAGATTAAGGTTGAATACTGCCATTCTCCTTCCAAGTTAGACCGCTGCCATCTTAGATTGCATCGCCACTTACTATCGGTGAGATCGCAGTCAAGGACTATCTTGTCATAAAAAATCTCTAACAGCTAACCATCGGTGACAGGATTGAAATTAGGTGTGAGGGTAGTATGGTGCAACATAAAGTTATATTATTTAAACAATAAACATATTTATGCTACATAATAAATACTATAATATTATTTACTTTTAGACTTTTAGAAGAGCTTCTCCGAACTTTAATTTTGTTTCTTCGATGCAAAAGCTCGTAAGGATTTCATATAAGTTAAAATGAGATTTTATAATCCTCTTCAAATTAATATTCCAGGAAAAATAAAATAATTCCCGATTTTCTAGCAACTCCGTATCCTGTTTCAATGAAATATAGTATAATGTTAATTTCCGAAATACATCGGGAAAAATGACTGCAAAAAGGATTACGTTGAATCTTATTCGTACTTCATAGGCTTCAGGAATATTAGTAGCTGTCGAAAAAGGTTTCCGAGATGATCAAATATTGTATTCCGTATTATTGTATTTTACAAGGAAATTACGAGTAGCTTGGACGGTATTGAATAAGCGTGTGTGTGTGTTTCTAAAAGTGAGAATATGATTTACAATATGTTCAACCTATCGTCGGCCAACTACTGGTTATAGGTCACATCTCACAATGAATTTAGGCCACAGTCCACTTTATGGCAGGCATCAGGCATGCAAGTTTCCTAATATTGTTTTCCTTCACGGTTTAAGCAAGCGATATTAATTGCTTAAAACGTACATAAATCAGTAAACTCTTTAAAACTTTTTAAGGTTGTCTGGAGGAGATCGCTTAAAGCAATTAGACCGCCTTTGGGCGCCGTATTTCACTAAGTATAAGATCCAATAAATTATAAACAAATCATCTCTTGTGTGTAGCAATAAAGAATTTTCTATCTATCTATCTATCTATAAATCTGAAAAGCTTAGATATGTGCAAAGTGAGGTTTATACAAAGTATTGCGTATTTGTATTGTATTTAAATAAATAATAGTAGGCATAATACACCTAACTTATAAATCTATATATATAAAATTCAAAGTTCTGACTGACTGACTGAGATATCAACGCACAGCCTTAACTACTGAAGTTAGAATCTTGAAATTTTTACAGTTGGTTCCTTTTATGACATAGGCGCACACTAAGGAAGGATTTTTGAAAATTCAACCCCTAAGGGGTTTGAAAAATCGAACTTAACGTGAGCAAAGCCGCGAGCAAAAGCTAGTAATGTATATAAAACTGTTTCTTTTTAATTACAAAGCTAGAAATAAATATCAAAGTTAGTAATTTCTTAGAGCAAAATAAATAGACACTTAACTATTTGTTCCCAAACAAGACAGGTAATTACGTAGCAAATAAATTATTCTGCCTTCATTGGTTGTTTCGCGCACCCAAAGGCCCTCCAAACTCAGCTGTGTCGCGCCTGAACGTAATTGCTGGGGAAATAATACAAATATGTATATCTACGCACAGTTAGCTACAGACGCTGTGAAGACGAGGACGCACATCGAATATCATTTAATATTATCCTAAAATCCTTAGGTTTTACTAAACTGATAAGTCTACTATAGTGCTATTTTGTTCACAGTATTCTTTGCGCAAAAGTAACTTTATTGTTCAAAACTTCTAAATTAAATTAATAGGTCTAAATAGTGCTGTTCTTTTCACAATGTACAATGCGGTAAAGGATATGTTAGAACTGTTAATTTGATTTAAAATATGCATACATCTGAATTGGCACCAATCTTCTTTCATTTAGAGATCGTATGCAATATATTTAGCACCATTATAAGTAGATATGTGTTCAATAGGTGTATGTTTACTGTCATAGTATCTCTGAGATTAATTGCTACTTTCGTAGATTTCTCTCTTATTTTGGCATTTTGATTCTGCTGGAACTTTCTGCATAACTAAGGCCGACGAAATTGGCAGAATTCAATAGTCTTTTGTGTATCTTTGACGTCGTTCGTACAAAATGGGTATCGTACAAAGAACTTCCCGAGAATGTAGCGTTGAAAACGAAAATAACCTTCACAGGCCAAAATAGAAAGGTTCTATTAGCTTTACAGACTAGAAGCTTTTTGAATTAGCGCAGGATACTGAACAAAGGCTATAAGCTAAAAGCACAGCTTGACGCCTGGACAAGGGCCCCCGTCCGACTTCTATACAGCTAGGTCCCGTGCCTCTTCAAACCACTTAATTAATGTATTATCTGACTTAGTGTGCCGATTTCGCCTTAGGGAATCCAAAAAGAAATACATGTCGCCCATAAAATATCTGGTATCTTAAGCTATAACCTACCCATGTAAAGTAAGTAATGTGGTTTAGTTAAAATGGCGGACACTCTTGGGACACTCTCGTAGGGATCATTTCTGAACGTTAATATTTAGCATTTCTGACGCATTGGTTTAATATTATCTACGAGTATTTTCGATGGAAAAACAGCTACACGACCGAAACAATGAACATACGATACTTATCTCATAAAGCAAATAAGTATTACAAATTTCGTAATTATTGTTTATCCCTTAAAAAATTTTGATAAAGACAAATAACTGAAATTTTAAATACTGTTACTTTTGGCAAATTTTTAGCGAAATATTGTTTCACATATTGCAGAATTAGCAAACATGATCAAAACTAGCGCTTGTATCGCACTGCTTTTGACTACTACTAATTTTGAGTTTGGCTAGGTACTTTGTAAGTAAATAGGAAAATATGCACCATCAAAACATGCCCATGGCCCACCAGTCGAACAAAAACATTTTGTACTTAGAAAGTGTTAGTGTAAACTTCTTGGCATAACATGTTAGTAACACCTTCAGTAGTAGGTATAGCATAAAGTTTAAAGCTCCCTCTGGGTACTTGCTCGTGGGCCTTGTCACCTTGCAGTTGTTATCTCGGTCTCTTGGTGAACTGCGAAGTTATATATTGGTGCAAAACAAAAGAACAAGCGATACTCGTTCACATTTTGTTTCATAGAACCGTTCTTCTAACGTCAAGATTTGTTGCAGTTTTTTAGTACCTACTCGCAAAATAATACAACCAATATACGCAATTCAACGAATTTATAAACGCCGTGTCCGAGAAAATGATCCATGCCTCAGGTGACCAAAGAGCTGATGCTTATTTAGCTCAACTAGGTAATAGCGCAAGTGTTTTGACCACTACGCCCATTAAAGACCACTTGGACGGCGTTTATTTTCTGTAAATATAATTAACTAGTAGTAGTTTTATTTATGTTATATATTAAAATAATATTTCATCATTATTGTAAAAAAGTTCCTATCAATTTATTAAATCAATGAAATGATTAATTGGCATACGAAAATACGCTTATAGCGTATTAAAGTTACGTACCTATCCTATATTGCCCTAATTTTTATTTTACACAAAGTTATAGCATAAACTGGTAAGTAAACTAGGAAATAATACTTTTATAGTGTTACGCTTTCGCTTCTGGCTTGATCGCAGATTTCCGTAACTGTCTGTTACTTCTCTTCAAACGTTTGCAGAAGTACGTTAACGTTCTGAAGTTTCAGTCATAGTTGCGATAGCACCTGCCAATTGTAGCTACTTACCTCCGCGTTAACTTACCGGCTGTCCTTGTATATTATTATACTAAACAAATATTCAAAACAATATTATATACCGAACGCCGGTATATAATGTTGCTATATTATTGATTTTTTGCGTGATGAATTTTTTTTTTAATGTAAACCGATAGTTAAATGTGAAAACTTGGGGCCCGCCAGCAGATCCCACGACAGTGAGAGTGTTAATAGTTTATGTTGTAGTCATGCTTTCCTTTTCAATTAAATATCATTAGGTTTCATCGTGAGGAAACCAAACGAAATCCTCGAGAATTGTCCATAATGATCTCAAACGTGTGTGAAGTCTGCCAATTTGCATTGAGCCCGCGTGGTGGACTATGGACTACAACCATTTTATGAGAGAAAAAGTAAGCCGTTGATTGGTCGCTGATGATAATACTGAAAAGTTTTCATTGAGTTAACTATCGTTATTCTTTAACTTTGAAAAGCTGTAATATGCTGGTTACAGTAACTTTTAAGAACGAAACTAAAATCCTGTTAGAAAATCATATAACTCCGGAAGCAGGTGAAAACGCCCGTGCGGCGAGTTTATCTAAACGAGGTGCCTGCAATCTGGCTTCCTGTGTACGGAAAATTTCTAAGAGCAGCCAGTATTTTGTAGCCTGCACTGGCAAATGCTTCTTCAATACTCAGATGTAATGTTTGATAAATGAGTTACGGATTGCATAGTTTTGCAAAACTATGCAATCCTTTTTCTATTTTTTGAGTTATATTTTCTACCTACATATTAATTATTTTCTCAATACAAATTAGGTAATAATAATAAATTAGCGCAAACTTTATTATCACATGTCTTAAGTAAAGAGAAAATGGTTTAGTGTAATCGTTTCCATACAAATTTGATGTTGTTGGGCTATTTATTATTTGCTTTAGAAAAACGAGAAACACGAGAGAAAAACGAGAAACTCACGCAGTATATATAACCTTATATAACAACGGTTGAAGCGATAGCCTGTCATAACATTTCTTATCTCGCACCACGTATTGAAGCAACCAGCCACCCACGTTCTCTTCGGATGACTGTAAAATGTTATTGCGCCTTTATATGCCATATTGGTCTTTGAAAAGTCTATAATATATTCTCTTCGATATCTATTCATGAATAGTAAAGTTCTTCGAGGAATGTACGTGTTGCTCTAACGCCCTAATTGTCTTTTGTGAATTGGCCATTCATAGCTTAGCACTTTAATGAGCTTTGCATCCATTAAGATTCCTACCAACCCAAATGGTTGTTGATATACGAATATAAGGCAGCCTGATCATTGTGTGCTGTTTGACTAACATTACAGCATTGGAAAGTCGATATCTCCTGAGGATGCTCCGGTGTCGGGGCGAAACGTGCGTCGAGAGGAGTATAAAAGTCTTGTGTGGTGGTGCATGTGAGTGGTGGTGGCATTGCTTGCTTGGGAACTTTGCTTTTTTGCTTAGTTGAGGAGGTAAGCGGTGCTTAGCTTATAACTGCATGTTTGACCATACAGATTTTTTCTGTTGGCGGATTACAGCAAAATAATTCTAACATTTTTTTGTTAACTAATTCATCTGTCTAAGTGAAGCAAAAAAGCTGCTTTATAAAGCTCGTTTATACAATGCAGTGAGAAGTGAGCTAGCTTGCTCGAGCTTCTCTGGAATTTCAAGTTACGAAAGTCAGTTCAGTCTTATTTTATAGATGTTTATTAAGTATAAGTATTTTAGAAAAGAAGGAGGAATCTCCCTATAATACTTTACGCATAAGCAATTAGTTCTGACATTCCTTTTTTGCTTAAAAAACTATTTAAAATTTTAACGAAGTATCTACTGAAATTGTTGACGACTAGCTAATTAACTTTAATTACGTGGACGTTGAGGCAATGATGAAATAACTTTAAAAGAAGTAAAGTTTCCCTTTTCTGATTTTTGTTCTTTGTTTTACGACTGAAATTTGTAAGAACTGTTTCCTGCGTAATAAAATTAGAAAGGACGGGACGTCTTCAGGGAAGTTTGCAATTTTTACGGCTAAAATGACTAACTTGATGTAATCTAATTTATCTTGGGGTTTTAAATTTCATTCTTAATTGAATTTTCAATCCCTTCAGAAAATTGTTAATTTTTATCAGAAACTACTACTAGTGACTAAAGCCAATTAAAGTAAACTTTTAAACACGTACAGAGCTCCGATTTTGTTCTTAAGTTCCAATACGTGCACTACTTTAATTGGCAATATCATAACATTATATAATAGATACTAGAAGCCCGCGCCGACTTCGTCCAGGTTGAAAATTTAAATATTTGTTTTTACGGGACCGATCGCACAGAGCTTCTTATAGGAGACGATTGTAAATAAGATCACCACAGGAACCAGAGAATCTCCCCCGCTGAAACCCGCCCCCGTGCACCGCCGCGCCCGCCGGCCGACATCATTTTATTATTTTGTCGCGCGGAAATAATAATTTTCCGATAACTCCTATGATATTTATTTAAATTCTATAGTGTAAAGGGCAAATATGTTCTAAATTAAATACTTACGATAATAAACATATTTATTTAGATATAGATTGACATCACATCGGTTAAAGAAGCTTGAAAAATAATTCATTATTTTTAATCAAAATTTGAACGATAGAAATGGTTATTGTAAGTTATTCTTAGAAGATATACATATGCTATCGCGGACTTTTTTTTAGAACTCTTTAAGAGGAACAATTCACCTATACATCATTTTCATCCAATAGCAGTATATAACCCAGCGCACGCCTTGAAAACGTTTAAGAGTCAAAAAAATTTCCGATTTCCTTAACAAATTTGCACATAATATCTAACCATAATACTTTATGTGCATAATATATAGCCTATAACCATCTGGAATAATGTACCTTTGAATTGGTAAAAGAATTTTTGAAATAGGTGCGGTGATTCCAAAGTTTGCTCCGGACATACATACAAACTCACAAAATTCGCGCTCCCTCTTTATTATAATAGTATAGAATATGGGTGGCATGATATTGATTAATTTCTTAGGTATACTTGAACAATTATTTTTTGATAAAAGTTTTGATTGATCCTTTTTTCACAATTAATGGTTTAGTCGATAGCGTTGGACCAGCTGTCGTTCCATTTGTATTTCGTGAACGGTCCTGTATCTATGTATGAATACGTGCTGATTGGTCCTAAAAATTTTGTTTGGTTAGGTAGGCCTCTTACGCGTAAGAATACTGCTGATAAAGTTAGGTAAGAGATGTGTAGACGTAAAATATATACATACCTATACCCGAAATCATATTATTATTCCATTTTGAAATTCGTATAAATAAAAAGAGTTTATAAGTACTAACTGATGCCCGTGACTTCGTTCGCGTGGATTGAGTTTTTAAAATCCAGTGGGAACTCTTTCATTTTCCGGGAAAAAAGCCTAGGTATGTCACTCTCCAGGTCCTCAACTATAGCTATACAAAAAATCACGTCGATCCGTAACTCTGTTGCAGTGGAATTGAAGCGCAAACCAACAAACAAACTAACCAACAAACAAACACATTTTCGCATTTATTATATTAGTAAGGTTTCATAAATCGTTAAATTACTCGTGATATATTTTCAAATATGTTATCGTACTCTAGATTATGAAGTCAATTTGTTGTTGACATGCGAATGGCCCAATAAAATATCAAATGTTGCGCGTGGCTTTTTTTTTTTTTTTGATGTATCGGCTTTGATGTATCGACTTGGATCTAGTTTAGCGACTGCTCTTTCGCTCCAGCATCATGCATTTAAAGAAAATCTATTGATACCTCAGAATTTGTGTTTTGTTAAAAAATAATTTGTTTGAATGTACAGACATATTTATGTTTGGTAATTATGGTCTGTTCTAAGTAATTTATTGGTTCATTGTCTTATATTTCAAGTATAAGTAGGTAATTCCATTCAAAATATGTTTTAGAATTCACCATGGACCTAAGGGACCGTACTAATACGCTTGTTCGCTAGAATAGGCACCATAAGAAGAAAAGGAACATCATTATTTTTCATTTTTCATAAAAGTAAAATACCTATCACAAATAGATAAATTAATAACATTCCATACAGAATTTGTTAACTTTTTAAATACATATTCAGAGAACATTCTCTAATTAAATAACACAAGAAATAGTTTCCTTATTACTTTAGCCAAAGAGCCAAAGCGACATTCTTTCAACTAAGCGTGAAGACAAATAACTTCGCTTAGGGCGATTTTCAATAAACTGCTATCGCTTTTCTAACACTTCTAATTTATTTTTAACTTCTTTTTTCGCAATTTTGCTCTGAGTCAGCAGAATCTTGTTTTCTTCAGGTTAGAATGAAGGTACGTTTTTTCTTTAATATTATAAAGGCGAAAGTTTGTATGTGCATATGTCTGTTACTCTTTCATACCATAACGAATTAACCGATTTGGCTGTTTGGAATGGAGATATCTTATACCCAGGATTAACACATAGGGTACATTCTATCCCGGAAAATTAAAAATCACGGGCATCATCTAGTCTTGAATATTTATCGAGGTTCAGTACTAATAATGAACGAGTCATAGGGGTGCCTCACTGAGCTAATTCTATCTCATTTTTTTAGTGTTTCATTAACGAAAGAGATCCTTCGTTACCAGGTAAGTTAGGACACTTACAAGTGCCTAACCTTCTCAGTTGTAGGTACTTGCATATAACCCTGGATTATGGGCCGGCGAAGTATTGAGATAAATGAATTATTCGTATACTTATCTAATGCAAAAATCTACTTCAGTGATAGATGAGTATCTCAATATACATGTGCCATCAAAAACGTCAGTGTATAAAGCCATTACGAAAAGTCACTAAATTATAATATTCTCCCTTGACGTTTATGGCCAACTAAAGGAAATGTATCTGGAAATTAAGTAACCAGATTACAATGATTCTTGATTATTCCGGAAGATTCGTACATAAAACTATTTTCCGTATAAGATTTATAGCGGAAGGGTTAGGGCGATCAGCCGATCAAATTGAATGAAAAAGTTTGAGACATAAAAGAAATGTAGATACAGTGTAATGGTTTATACGAAAACAAGCTGATTTTATGGGGTCAAATAACTTCTTGACAAACTTTGAACATTACTTTTTTTTTATTAAAAATATGAGCAGTCATGGGGTCTGCCGACAGAAGTCAAAACAGCCACTCATAGCCACAGTTTTTTTAAGAGAGGAATAAATTATCGGGAGTGAAATTGATTTTTGACTGTTTTTTTTATTTTGAATCATGTTTTGCGATGAAAAAATTTTGCAAGCAGTATAATAAGTTTTGAAAGTAGCATAATAGCGAAGTGTACCTAACTAAGGCATGTATGCATTCACTCATAGAGGCGTCATTTTTACTGCAAAAACTTTACTTATTCAGTAGGATTTGGAGGGGCATCCTTAAGGGCTATTGCTTAAGATTTTATGAGCTTCATCTCTCTACAAACCCACATTGCGTGAAGACACGTGACCTCCAACAATGTAAGGATTTTTCAGGATAAGTATTAATTACAGTCATACATTTTATAAATCCTAAATTCAATCACGTATACCTTTGATAGTAACAATCCAAACACCCAAAGCCATGTTGATGGTAAAGATTTGATTACATAATTTATCGGGTTAGAATGTTTCCAATAACGTGATCACCAATAAGACACCTACCTACCTTAAACGGGTGGAAACTCAATATTGGGATTTACTACAAAATACGACACGACAAATTCTGTTATTGAGCTTCAAAATCAAGCAGAACCCAATAATTTAGGGTTGCAAAGCTTCAGGGTCTGAGTGTAACTTTTTACATATAAGTTTAGAGTTTGCAAAAATTATAGCATCCAAATCAAATGATCATCATCATCATCATTTATGCCATAGAATATAGATACAAGTTATATACTCTATTATTACTAGATATAAATATTAAGTGAAGTATCACTTGCACGTCATTTTTTTACGTGAAAGTAACTAAAACCTTAAAAAACTGGATAATGACACAAAAACAAAAGTATTATTATACAAAAGATTATTATTTAGGTTATTTTTTTTTTTTTATTCTCATTTTTAATAAGGGACTTTTGAAGGTGACCTTCATGTCAGCCCCATCGGTAGGTACTCACAAAATATTATAATTATAATAATACAATTAATATATACAAAATGAACTACCTATATAACTATATCAATTTGAGAGAATCACTAACAAATCTATATACTTTAACAGCCGAATTACTCAAAGGATTGCTAAAAATAGAATTAAAAATACCAGTATTCATAAAATTTAAATTTAGTTCATACATTAGTGTTTCTCTCAAATTGTGGTTCCGAGCACATGCCAACAGCAAGTGTGAAACATCTTCTACTTCGCCACATACTTCACAATTGGGAGAATCACATTTTCTCATTAGATACTTAAACACTCCTAATGGCATGTGTCCAGATCTTAGTCTAAATGCTACAACTAACCAGTGTTGGCATTAATCGATTAATTTTTTAATCAATTAATTAATCTGATTAATTTTAATCAGATTAAATTAATCATGATTAAAATAATCATGATTAAAAAAGTAATCTTAATCATGATTAAAGAATTTAATCATTAATCATTAATCGTTAATTGATTAACTTTTTTAACTTGATTAACTTGATTAACTTGATTATAAACTAATACATCCATCAATGTTTTTACTATATATTTATAGCTACTCGTGCTGATTCGCTGACTGACTCGCTCACTGTCTGACTCATTGATCACCTCTCCTGTAAAATTTTGTATGAAAAAAAATTTTTTCACTCATGGTTTCGTATGGAGAACAAAAATTCATTTGGTGCAAAAATATGTAGAGAGCTGATGATTGAGGATTTCGGAGACGGGTGAGGAGCACGGCCAGGGTATCGAAGATGGAGGGGGAGTATTCAAACAAAAGTCATTCGAAACTTCATCAAATTGGTAGGAAGCTGAAAAAAAATTCAAAATGGTGGATTCAAGAGAGAAGCCAGCGGGCGCGCGGCGTGGCGCGGCGGTGTGCCTCGCCCCGCGCGCGCGCGCCCTCTACGGCACCGAACCGCTCGAACAAATCGCTATCGCTTGGTCACCAGCGCCGGCGGGCAGTGCGATTTCATCATCCGTACGCATCGATGTAAAGCGAAGTCCGCGCTCGGCGCGTATCATATTATGTACCTAAACAATTAGAATTGAATATAATTGCACCTACGACTAGTATTTCGCTTGAGAATTCATATTGTAGGTATCAAGCATAGACTACGTCATGGAGCTCTAGGTCCTGGCTCTTCAATCCTGATGCTAGGTATCAAGCATCCCAAGTAATCCTTACTAATATTTTAAATTCGAACGTGTGTTTGTTTGTTGGTTTGTCCTTCAATCACGTAGCAACGGTACAACGGACTGGCGTGATTTTTGCAAGGGTATAGTTGAGGACCGGGAGAGTGACATAGGCTACTTTTTTTCCCGGAAAAACAAAGAGTTCCCGCGAGATTTTAAAAACTAAATCCACGCGGACGAAGTCGCGGGCATCAGCTAGTCACACTAATATTTTTAGGAACGCGAGCATCACCAATCATCAGAAGTGAAACGGAAGAAGTGCCATCTAGTGACGGTAGTCTTGTAACGTTACAAGACTACCGTCATGAAACGTTACAAGACTACCGTCACTAGATGGCGCTTTGAACAAAAATCACTCTAATCCTACTCTCCTACATATTAAAAAAGCCGAAATTTTGTGTGTGTCTGTTTGTTAGTTTGTTTGTTTGTGTGTGTGTGTGTGTGTGTGTGTGTGTGTGTGTGTGTGTTTATTACTTCTTCACGACGCAACGAATGAACCGATTTCGCTGAAATTTGGCATGGAGATAGCTCATACCCAGAAATAAAACATAGGCTCCATTTTATCCCGGAAAATTACAGAGTTCCCATGGGAATTGAAAAACCTTGATCCACGCGGACGAAGTCGCGGGCATCGTCTAGTAGATAATAAAATGATACTGGTTATATTGAAGTACTTAGTTTCTCACCTTTCTTTTCATCAAAATATATTCAAATTCAAATTCATAATTAAAATGTAGGCTACCTTGTAGGTCTTATGACACGTCATAAATCTACCACCGGTTCGGAATGCAGATTCTGTTACCTATATAAAGTGTTAATTTAATTTGCTCAACTATTTCGTGTTCCTACGATCTTTTTTGGCGACAGAATTTGTTTGCAACCGGAGCAGCTTCCACTCATAAAGGCGGTCAAACGCCGACTGATTGATATTTGATTTTATTTGAAATTTGAATTTTGAAATGAAATTAAACCAGTGACCGAGTAAAATTAAAATAACCCTTATTGTACACTATTTTAAGATTCAGTTTAAACCAAAATATGTCAAAAAGTACACGCGATGCTATATTTTATTTTTTATACTATTTGTACTATTTTTTTCTTGTGTTTTTTTTTTATTTGTTGACAAGATAGCCCTTGACTGCGATCTAACCTGATGGTAAGTGACGATGCAGTCTAAGATTGTAGCGGGCTAAATTGGAAGGGGTATAGCAGTGTCAATTCAACCCATACCCCTAATCGGTTTCAACACGCCATCGTGCCGGAACGCTAAAGCGCTTGGCGGCACGTTTTTGACGGTAGGGTGGTAACTAGCCACGGCCAAAGCCTCCCACCAGACCAGACCAGAGACAATTTAGAAATAATAAATTACTAAATTGCCCCCGCCGAGAATCGAACCCGAGACCTCCCAGTTATAAGACCACAGCGCTCACCACTGCGCCAGGGAGGTCGTCAAAATTGTGTTTGCAAATAGCTGTTTAATTTCGACGAAAAAGAAATGGCGAGAACGAGCAATGACCACAGGCAGAGAAAAATCCTTTATAATTCGAAGACAATACCAATATGATATTGAGTATATTGGGTGGTGACGAGTGGTGATGAGTGGTGATGAGTGGGTGGTGATGAGTGGTGATGTGTGGTGATGAGTGGTAATGAGTGGTGATGAGTGGTGATGAGTGGTGGTGATGGGGGTGATGGATGGTGATGAGTGGGTGGTGATGAGTGGCGATGAGTGGTGATGAGTGGTGGTCAGTGGTGGTGAGTGGTGGTCAGTGGTGGTGAGTGTGCTGACTGCTTAGTGTGCTGAGTGCTGGTGAGTGGTGGTGAGTAGTGAGCGGTCAAAATTAACAATAAATTACTGCAAAATCGGAAAATAAATAAATAAGTAGTTAATAGATAGTTAATCAAAAATAATTAATCAGATTAACGATTAATGATTATGATTAATTAATCGTTAATCAAATTTTTGATTAATGATTAAATTAATCGTTAATCAAATTTTTGATTATGATTTTAATCATTAATTTTTAATCGTTAATCAGATTAACTTTGGGCCAACACTGCAACTAACTTATTTCTATTAATTAGACTTGATTCCTCCATGATATTATACGAAGACTTCTAGGTTTGTTAATAAAAATTCGCTGATACATACTGTGAAAAGTGCGTTCAGGAACTTCAGAACTTTGTTCCTCCCTCACCGTTCTACCGCAGAGTTTCGAGAAGTTGTGAGCGTTGGCATATCCTTACGTGGTTGAAATCCAACCTACTCGTACGTCCAACGTTTCTGAAACGAACCGCTAAGTTGTGGAACACCCTTCCGGCGTCCATGTTCCCACCACGTATAATTTGAGTACCTTCAAGGCTAGAGTGAATAGGCATTTTTTAGGCAAGCGCACTCCAACCTAGACCTTATCAGTTTTATCTAGTAATAAAAAAAACATGACAAAATGACAAAAAGGTTTTTTAGCCATGAGTTAATAATTTTCATGAGCAAGGAGTCTAAAGTAACAGACACTTACATGGAGCTTATAATAGGAAAAATAATTTTAGTTCGGGGTTAAAAATGAGTTAAGGCTGAAATAAACTATACCTAAGAACAGTTTTATTACTTGTATAAGGGATTAACTAAAGTTGGACGCTATAATTATCAAGCGAGCCAGCGCGCTGCGCCATAGTAATTTGTACCAAGCATCGTAACTATTAACTAGTTCTAGCTCTATCTGGTAAACTTTGAACTAATAATTTCGCAGTGAACATAAAACTAAACTGAACAAAAGATATTTTTAATTAGTTTCATGGAATACTCTGATAGAAACCCGAATGGCCCCACGGTTAGAGGTGTGGACTGAAAACTGAAAGATTTAATCCCCCCTTTACCCTCCAGGTTCACGTTTACTTAGAGGGGAGAGATAAATATTAGTAGTCCAGTTCAGCATAGTTAATTATTAAAAAAAACGAACTAAAATAAAATTTCATCTTCAGGTTACAAAGTGAGTTAACGTGTCGTCTTTCATTTAAAAAGACCGCAACGTGAAATTTTTCATTTACGCGTTCCTCACCTCAATAAATAAGCTTTATTTAAAATTCCGCAACAGGCAATGGTGACGGCATTTACGTTTACGATGGAAGCAAAATTTAATTAGTCCAATCACGTTACCAATCTCAATGTTGATTCTATCTTTCACAGGCACATCGGATGAGCAGATTGATAAAATAACGTGCTCCGTAAATATAACCTGCGTTGGGTTATAACCCTGAGTATGTTTCTATTATTTTAGACCACAAAAATAATATTGAGAATTAAATTCCTGAGTTTATTTTTCGAAAATTCGTTTTTACGTATATTCTCTTAATTTTAGGGAGAATCTAAACCATGTTAGTTAATCCTCACTGGCAATTCCGTTTTCGCCAACCTTTAGCACGTAATGCGTATGAAGCGCTACAGATGCTAGCGTATTGCTCAGAATAGGAGCGAAATAAGCGCCAAATACTTCATATTGTATTCTAATAACTCGTAAGATATTCATTATAAAAAATGGCTGTAATTGTCTCTTAGTAATATGTATAGGAATTTTTTATAAAAATTTTGGCTCTGCAATATGCAACACATTGAAAATAAATGTAAATTGGTTAAAAATTAGACCTAACTTCGCGATTTTTTTTTGTGGAACAAAAGTTCATAATTTTTTAATTTTTTTATGATTCATATTCATTTATTATTGAGAATGTGAGTTATTAATACTGTATAAAAAATTATACAAAAAAGTTAATGTCAGCTGAGGTCTCGGTTTCAATTCCCGGTGGGTCAGTTTGGAAATTAAATGTAGGCTTCAACCGAGGCTAGCTACCACCTTACCAGCAAAGATGTAAACCAAGCGATATATAGCTTGTCTCCACGGTATTGGGTATGGGTTTACTCTAAACTGCCAAGTTAGCCCACTTCCAATTTAGACTGCTTCGTCACTTAGCACCAGACAAGATCCCAGTTAAGGGCTAACATTTATAATCAATAAAGAGAGTTCCACATTTCATAGTAAACTGAATTTAAGTTTGTGTCGCAGGTATGAAATATCAATAATAAACCCAAAATGTCGAAGTCGCATTCTGAATCGTAAATCAGAACTATTGTTCGACAATAAAAGCGGAGAGCACAACAATGTTTGATTAAGGTGTCTTGTTTAATTTACGGTTATTGTAGAGCTATCCAGCATCAGCTATAAACTGTGTTAACACATAATACAGAGTACCATGTTTTGAACATCAAGTACCTATTTTATAAAAACAACAAAGAGCTAAACATTTATGTTTCTTAATTAATGTGCCGCTTTTGCTGGCCCGCCGTCTGCCGCTGCGTGAATATGGTTCCGTGAGTACCTCTGAAATACAATAAACTAAATATATACTTTATAGCCTAAACCTCCAGTGGTTCTTCTATACAGGCACCGTGATGTCCGCCACACAACAACACAACACTTTTTCCGCTTTTTAATTTATTTTGTTAATCCGGTAAACCGCCCCCGACCGCAATATAATTACATATTATATATTTTTTAATAATTGACAATGTCATGTGTTTTGTGTAGTGTGCCAGCAATATTGCTAAAAGAAAAGGTTTCATAAATATTGAACAATTTATTTATAATATGTAACTCACAATTATTATTTCGGCATCATCGACAAAATCATTTTTGTCATGCTGTCATGGTACATATACGTATCCTTTCTGTAAGTATGAAATAGGTATAAGGTGTGATAATGGAATATCTTCATAATAAGTCTTATTTATTTTTAGACTTTTGGCACCGAATTGAATTTATAATTTTTTCTGTACTTTTGAAGTTATGCTTGACCAATAACATTCCCATAAAATGCAATTTCAAGTAACCCAAAGATTTAAGGTGCGGCCTGAAATCTGTCGTATCTACTCTAGGAGGATTAAGCCCTGGAGTAGCAATAGGATGCGTACCCCTCTGTAAGTTTTTATTTGACGGGTATGCCCAGCGGTCATACCCGTTATATAAAACTGTTTGACTCGCGTCACGCGCCTGTCAACAACGTATGGTTAGCGGAGGATGAGCTCCGGTATAATATGCCGACTATGAGTGATTTTCCTTCTAAAAAAAATACCAAAAATATCCAGTTTATGAAAGGATAACATTACTTTTCTCCTGATATATTCTTTTATCCAATTAATGCACTATTTAAGGAGAAAACTTAAAAATACTGTTGATCCGAAAATGTTGCTACGGAATCGTACAAGAAATAATTTCGGGAAATTTAAAAAAATTAACCAATCTACTTATTACTCGATTGGAGCCCTTTATCATGAACTGCATAATGATTTGATTACATACAATTAAAATTACGATCGAATAGGAAAGGTTGGGGGTTTATATTTATATTAATTTATAAACTTTAGGCAAACAATTTAATCGATTATTTTGAAAAGGGTACGAGTCACACATTTCGTCAAAACTGAGTTAAGTAGAATATTCGTTAACATTTTATAATATTTTCTTGTCGTGTGACTGAGATTTTGTTGGTCTTGCATAGTAAAAATATATCATTATCTGTAGTAAACTCTTACTAGTAAACTGAGCTACTATTGTAGCTATGTCACTATAACTACTTTTTAACATTTTAAAATTTAATAGAAATCCGACCAAAATCAGACCAAGTTATTTATACCTTTGCCTTAATCCTTACCAAAATAAATGTTTTTTCAAGCAAGGCTGTTTAAATACCTGCAAATTACTTTTTAGTTTATTAAAATCGGACATTCCATTCGAAAGATATTACGAGTTCATTGATGTCATTTATTCTGTTATCATTTTGTTTTCAATCATCAAGTCCCATACCCAAAGGGAGCCAGCGATACACTATTGCTAAATACATTATTATTTAGGTATGTCCTGCATTTACTGTGCGTTTATGCCAAAATGTTTAAAAAATAAATATCCACCCTTGCGAAGCCGGGACGGGCCGCTAGTATAATATAAGTAACCGGTATAATTGCATGCGCAAAAATAATTACAAACATACACAGATTTGTGATTAAAAAGCCTTATTAATATTCAATCGCCACAATTAAATGCCCTCGTGCCACCTCGGTTTATGAAAAATTAAATTGTAATAGGTATTGTACCCATTCATAAAGTTGGATAAGCTTATCATTAACAGTACATATTTTTAAGGTAGTTTTTTGTTCAAAAATGAGGATTTTATTTTAAAGAAGTTGGTCACACTGCAAGAAAATTAGGGCTGGAAGCAGAAATTATATCGATATTGATATTTTCGGTGTGTATGGTATAGGTACGGTCGGGGACTAAATATGTTTACCACTTTTCAAATTAGATTCTTCGTAACCCTGCGTTCAGTAAGGTCTATAATGCTATATCAAGGCATTTGTTACGTTATAAAAATTTCATGCATCGTTTTATCAAAAAAAGTATTAATGACTTTTCTATACAAATATTAGTAATAAAACTCATTTCCTAAATTCAAGTTTGACATATTAGATCATTGCACTTGTAAAAGTGACAATTAATTATCAAAAATATTAGATTTGTTATTTGAAATTTAAATATACAAAATAAATACAAAATGGAAGCTTAATCATAATTCATGACTTAATCATAAATCATCTTAATGGTGAAGTTCATATTGTGCATTGAATCATAATGATGCTGATAGCATCCACAGTCAAAAACAGTCAAAAGGAGGTGGATGACCTATGGTGATGCGTGGTGTTTCTGCAGCATTTTACATTGATGTTCTGCAGCAAAATTCCGACAACCTAAGTTCGAGATAATGCGCCGAGCTACTATTCCATGGTTCAATCTGCACCGTGGCAGTCATCTCGTTCAATAGCCAACTCGATCTGCTGATTTGAAACTGAAAATTTATGATTCAAAGGTGGGACTGTCAGAATCAAAGAAATCCTCAAAGTCTTAGATCACATTGTCGCGTCTATGCGAGAGAGTCAACGTGTTGTCATAGCAGCGAATGGAAGCTAATTAAGCTAATTATTTATTTATACTAATATTGTTTAGTTTCTCAATAATAAAATTAAGAAATAAAGATTCTTTGAAATTTCATTAGATTATTACTTCCGTTTTCTCATTTTGGTAACTCGTGTCTTGTGCTCGTGTCTATATGAGATGATATCTATTTATTAAAATTACTAGCTTTTGCCCGTGACTTCGTTCGCGTGAAGTTAGGATTCTAAAATTTCCATGGGAACCCTCTATTTTTCCGGGATAAATGTCGCTATCCAAATCCTCAACTATATCCATGCAAAAAATCATGTGGATCTATTGCTCCGTAGCTGTGTGATGGAAGGACAAACCAACAACGAACAAACAAACAATTACATTATTTTATAACATTAGTAAGGATATTTTATTCCAAAAAAGGTTTTCTACATCTAAACTATTTAGCAGTTACCTACTAAAGATACCGCTAAAGGACTGTCTAAGCACCGCTACATGTTAAAAAGTCTATGATCTATGGCTAATCAAATCACATATCGACCTTCTGACACAGATGTGTGCATGCAATTATGAATCTTAAGGTGGTAAACATTTTCTGTCCGCGACTGTACATCATGTATTTTTTAATTTTCTTATAGAACCAGTTAGTGTTCCAAAAAATGTCTACTATCCATTGATAAAACATGGATAAAAGTTTAAAAACTATAAACTCGACTACAAAATTGTATGTGGCATTTCTTAAATTTATTTATTTACTAGCTGATTTCCGTGACTTCGTCCGCGTGGCGTAGTTTAGAGTAACTTGCTACTATCCGCGAGAAGGTATGTCCTCTATCTCCGATAATATTTATTAGATCTTCACCAAAATTGAATAAAATAGTTTTTTTTGCAAAAACTTTCATCCCCTATCGCGGATGAACCTTATTGTTTATTAGGATAAAAAGTATCCTATATATTAGATTCAGAACATTCGATTTACATTTATATTCTCATCTTATACAATTCATTAAAAACTATTTAAGTCTTAGCCAGACCAATGAACTGTAATTGATTGCTAAATTGATTTAACAATATTTTAATTTATACTATTAGTTGAACTTCATTCATTCATTAATTCATTTAGAACTTATCGAAAGTCGATAATCGATAGTGTCGCAGCCCAAAATTGCTTACATAAATGACATGATTGTTTCGTGTAAGGATAGAACGTCCCTGTGTGTGAATTTGGTTGTGTGCGTATACTTTAAGGTTGTGTTTGGTAGTTTTATCGTGTGCGTGCATAGCGACGTGTTTGAAAAATGCACCTGTAGTAAGAAATTGTTTATGTGTGCTACCTCGCCCCGCACCGTAATTGACAGACTTTTTTGCAAAGAAATTAGACGTCAAGGCGTCTCCATCTAAAACACAAAATTTTTTTTCCTCCGAGTATCTACTCCTAAAACATATTATGTACAAGTAAAGTACAAACTTTCCGCTTATTTCGAGGGAAAGGAGAATATTAGCCAAGTTAAGAAGAATTTACCCGCACTTCACTTTGTCACTTAAAATTCTTAAATGAACTTGTATTCTCACAATTGATGAAATTCTCACAGGTGCTACGAAAAATACACATCTGTTTTCTTTCCTATATATTTGAAACAATCAGCTACTTCAATGTGATCAAGATCAAGCCAGTTTTGAAATAATCCATCAACTTCAATAGAGAGAGCATTAAATAGGTAAGTAAATCTACAACAAGATTCTGCGTCCATAGATCAAGGGCTTAATAAGGAAACTTGATCGCACTGACTATGCAATGTCGAAGATATAACAATAGCAATGATCCTAAAGCGTTGTTTTGGAGTTCTAAATCGTAAATCAGAACTACCGTTCGGCAATAAATGTGCAGAACACGGGGGATGTTTGATTAAGGTTTATCTTGTTTAATTTATGGTTATTGTTGAGTAATTCGGTTCAAGGTGTGATCGTACATATTTTCGATGCGATCGACTTTTAAGTAACTAATTGCTTTGTTGATTTTGTGGTTAATTTAAAGGTACTATGTGAATTCTGGGATGTTTTCAATTTTAATTAGGTCTATATTTTGGGTAGATGTTTTGCGAATTGTCAACAATTGGGAGTCAGATTTTATCAAGTTGGTCACATAGCTCATATAAGCCTTTTTTTACCGGGTTCTATCCTCTAATATTTTCACATTAGCTCATTCAAGACGTTTCCATATCACTTCTCATAATGGTTTGGCTCCTGCACACCATCACGAGTGTTGTTTATCATTTATTATGACTGTTACACACCATCGTGTATATCGTATTATGACTCCCACTCTATTGTTTCGTCTATACTTAGAAGCGTTTCTACTTATTTTTTTCATTCATTGCATTTATATAACTTTTTTGCGCTTGTATAATATAAAATATATTTGTATCACTTTTACTATCTTCTCATCTACCTTGCAATATGTGTCTTTGAGCTCGTATGCTAAACTTCTCGCCTATTTACACAAGTTAACAAGCTATAATTATACTGAAGTACGAGTATACACCGTACCTTAACACAAACTTCCGTAGCGAGGAGAAGCAGAAGCTTATGCATAGCTTTACATTAGGACATCAAGATTTACAATGTACTTCCATGACCCAGATAAATTTATTATCAGAGATTCACTAACAGTTATAGTATTTTTAATTGCAAACGACATGACTTGAGCAAATATATGTGCCCAATTATATAATTTATCTTTCAAAGTTCACTTTATATTTCAAAGTTTGTACGTTCTACCTATTAACCATATATAGTATTTTGGATGCAATGAAGGTTACTTCAATTTGGTCCTCACCATCATTAAGATTCTTTTTAGAACATCTGAAGAATATACAAGAATAAACAGAGCGAAGCAAAGTCGAATTCAGTACCGGAAAACTTCCCAGAGTTCTATTAAGTGGATTGGTTAAAAAGTGTCAGCACAGCAGTGTAAACACTTAAAACTTTACTCTGCAGTTTTCGTCGCTCCTGCAATAGGGGGATGCTTTTGGCAAACAAAGCACGTTGAGTTTTAGTTTGATCGGCGTTCTCTGGCGGACTACATGACACCGGCTGCTTGTTGGTGCGGCTCCATAGCCAACTCGACCGCAGGGTACCGCACATCTCTATGACGTAAATGCAAAACCTACTACCTACGTTATATACAGAGTATAAGGGACAGCTGAACGAAAACTGATACCAGGGATTCAGTTTGTGTATACCTACGTGATTCTAAACCGCTTTGCGTTGGAATTTTTCATCGGCCTTTTTTTCTCCAGTAATAAATTCGTTCTGTCCATTAATCACACAGTGGTAAGGATTTTTTAATATAACTATGATATGCACATATATGTTATGTAAACTGTGGTTGTGGAACAGAAGAACTGATGGTCGTTGGGGTCGTTCCAGCATAAGACGAGTCAATTTGGATAAAACTCAATTATTAAATTGAATTTAGAGTACATGTCAAATAAAAAAGATACGAGTCTTGCGCAAGCGCGTAAATAATGGCCCGCATACGATAATCACTAGCCATGTCTTAAGATTATTCTAGAGCTCCAATGTACACTCAATATCTTGTCTATTATGGAACCCGAGGGTATTACCACAACAACAACTGTTTATGTTTAACTGCTTGCGATTTGGATATCTTATATCTATTAAACTCAAACTCAAACTCAAAATTATATTTTGTTTCATGTAGGCCAACTTGTGGCTCTTATGACAAGTCAAGAATCTACCACCGGTTCGGAATCCTGATCCTGCTGAGACCAGCCAGCAAGAAACTCTTATCTATATATCGATATAAATTAAAAATATTTCTTAGTGAGAAACAACATTGGATTAACGGCATAGCTTTTATCACAAGTTTATATAATTCTGAAAGCTTGAGTTGGAAAATTCAATACCATTCGTAATGTCGCAAGTTAAAATAGATTAAGCTATTTTTCTTTTGTAATATAATATAATTAATTATTTCTACTTTAATTCATTTCAATCTTTCAAAAGATTCTTACACACACTGCACTACACAATCAAGAAACAAAGAAAATACAATGAAGAAAGTCCATATCTTGAAGAACTTACAAGTTCATATCTCGTAAAACTTTACACAGCAATTTTCTTTTGCCAAGAAAGTGACGGATGTGGATTGTGGATGGCTATAAATCTTACAATACTTCTCCCTATATTAGCAATAAAATTTTTAGCTAGTACGATTTTATAAAACTAAAAAGGGACTGGGATATTATTTGAATAATAATAAATAATATTTTATTTCCAGGAACATGGGTACATATACAGGTCTTAAAATAGTAATTTTGCTTACATGTTCTACCATACGATGGTGTGCAAATTAGGTTTTTCTTTTATTATTATTAAAAAAAAATATTACATTATCACTTTCATTTGTCAAGTTATCACAATGTAATTAAATATCATTATGTTTTGATACCAACGTCAAGTTTTAGTTGATAGTGATGTTTGCGCATTAAAAATCAGTTAAAATCAAAACGTTCTTTAGATTTTTAAAATATATAGACTAGCGCTTGACTGCGATCACACCTGATGGTATGTGAAGTTGAAGCCTAAATTGAAGAGCGCTTACGTAGAAAATCCCTAGTGTCTTTATTACCTACTTTATTTTAAAACTTGACACAACAAAGCTTGAGACAGCGTGAATCCACTCCACATCCTAGTGAATTCGTTCGGACAATATCTACTAGATCTAACGATTAGCAGATGCTTTAATTTTTAAATACAAATTTTAAACTCACACTGAAATTTCGTGTTAAAGCTGCGGTTAACCTGCATCCAATTAATTAAACACAGTATTTACGGTCATGCGAATTACAGAGTAATATCCTGTCGGTAAATATAAAAGTATTTTGCACTGACTTACTGATGCCAGCGACTTCGTTCGCGTGGAAAAAGTTTTTAAAAATTTACTTTGAGTTCGCTACCGTTAAACGCGAAGTTTTTACAATTGCACTACGCTACATCAATTCACATCAGGCTTGAGGAGTTGATAACTGGTGTTCAATGATTTAGTCCAGTGATGTAGCGTGGGGGGAGAGCGAATCCTAATCCAAATTGAATGGCAGTGAGGTTAGCTGAAAAGATTGATGCTATTTAAGAATACAAAGCTATTGTAGGTCGCGAATGAAGCGAGTGTTAATTTTTTTACGTAGTATGATGCGATGTGATTGTAGGCACCAAGACATGGACTAGGTACAAGTGGCGTAGTATTGGACTACGCCACTACGCCACTACGCCACTTATGCAATACTACGCCACTGTGCCTACAATCACATCGCATCACACTATCACACTAATATTATAAGGGCGAAAGTTTTTATATGTGTGTGCTAGCGTGTTAGCTTGACGCGAGGATCGGAAGTCCACCTTAAGTCGCGAGCAAATGCAAGTTACATAATATGAAAACTTACCGAAGAGCAAGTTGTAAGTTGAATTTGGATTCGGTGCAGCTGCTATCTCGAAAACTTCAGAATTTAAACTTTTGAGAAGACGTATACGGGATATTACATACAAAAAGTACCTACTTACCTAGTTTACTTTGTTCCCAGCAATTATCAAATGAACGGTACTACAATTGTAAATACCTAGTCCCAAGATGCTGGAGTGGTGACTTCGCGCCGGAAATTGCAGCGTTGGCAGGAGCCCCCCACTAAGTGGACCGACGATGATAACCTACCTGGAAGATGATAATATAATTGATTTAAAGACACCCAAGTTATGGTTACTTGGAAAAACGGAAACTATGCTTTACAGTTCACTTTCCCAATCAAACACATTAGCAATTAGTACCTCAACATTCATCAACTTATCTTTTCATAGATAAAATTCTCTAGCGATACACCTAATATATATTTTATATTTTGCATTGAATGGTTAAGTACCTTTAAGACAACAAACAAACTATCCGTTATTAAATCTTTCTTTGAAGTTGAAAGAAATTCCCAAAGTATCCCGTAAATTCCCAGTTGAATATTCTTATCGTTGTGGGATCTAGATTTCTAAAGTTATACTGTTTGAGCATCGAGGAGTTTACCTGTGAAACAATTGCGGTGTTGTTCCGCTTTCAAAGCAAAAATTTAATGCACTTTGGGAATAAAGTTTCAAAAAACAACACTTTATACAGTAGGTAGGTAGGTACTTAATTATGAAACAAGATTACTTTGGGATTACGAGAATTTTCTTTAACTAAGAATGTTGCAAGTTTTTAGACAAATAAATCGGTATTGCGGAAAGGTTTATAAGATAACTTCATATTATTTTTTTAGCAGGAGAATTAGGTAAGTTTATTTTTTTATACATTACTAGCTTTTACGGGATTTCGTCCACGTGGAGGTAGAATTTTAAAATTCCCGTCACTCTCCAAATTCTCTAATATATCCATACAAAAAATCACGTCGATCCGTAGCTCTGCTGAAGCGTGATTGAAGGACAAACCAACAAATCGACACAAAAGAGCACAACGACTAACAAACAAACTTCAACATTTATAATATTACTAAGGAAAATCATTTTCATGCATGATTTCGTGTAAATTCATTTAAAAATTGCATATTACTTATTAGATAGGTTTTCAATCCTGCTAATATTATATGAAATGAAATGAAAATTTTTTGAATTGGTTGAAATTTAGCACAGAAATAGATTATAGTCTGGAAAAACACGTAGCCTACTTTTTATCCTAGCAAAAGTTCCCGCGGGAATCAAAAAAAAACTCAATCCACGCGAACGAAGTCGCGAGCATCGGCTAGTTGTGAATAGAAGACATTAAACTTTTTACGTGGACTTCTGGAGTTCGGTGACCTTCTTGAAAACACGTCTTGCTTTGTTTTCCAACAGCGGAGCTTTCCGTTGGCTGTGTGAAACGGCGAAATTCGACGAGCAAAGTTTTAAGTGTTTACACTCTATTCTATCGCTTTTTAACCAAGTCCACTTAAGGTGAAGACTAGCGGTATCTGCACTGCATTTTGTATTTGGAACTTTTGTTAAGTTAGTAACTTTTTTTTATTTTAGAGAAGTAACGCTAATTTAGTGATCATGAATTTCTACAAAAGAACAAGGTATATAAAAAATTGTTCATACCATCTTGTAATCTATAGACGAATAAAATTAAAACGAGACTAGTATAATTTATAATAATAATAATAAATAATAATAATGAAGCTTTATTTAATTCCATACAATAATATCTTATAAACTATTATTAACAAAAAATAAAATACTTAAAAATAAATTATAATACAGATAAATACATGCAATACTATAATGTCAAGATGATGTTTGTATGGACCCCCTTAGGGTAAAAGCCTCAAAAAAAAATAATTTATAATATTAGAGTTATATTATTTCCTAACATAAATCTCTTTCGTTTTTACTCTAACTTGATTAGACGATCTATGGATTCATCTATGGACACAGCCTTTGACTGGAGAAATGTCAGTCAAGTTCTGTAATAAATGTCATCGATTGCCAAATAATAATGAATGGACCAACATTTTTGGTAATAAAAACAAAAGGACCTAGAGCAAAATAGAGGATTTCTAAGAAAAAAAAAATGTGCACTAAATTATTAGCATTATAAAAATCGCAACTTATACCGACCGATATGTATAAACACTCGACGATATCTAGAACGCTCACCTGCGTCTGTTGTGGGTTTTAAAAATGTTTCTATATACAAACTTCTTTTCACTCGATCAGCGATGGAATTTCAAGACGCACCAATTTAGACTCAGTCTGTTTTATACACTGTTGTTGCAAGTAATGAATTTTATCACTACGATGATAGGTACCTCGTTTATTTTAGTCGCGTTGAATGTTTATACAATACTTTAAGTTTTGTCATATAATTTAAATTACTATTGACTCAGTTTAGAGCGACGCCACTTGATCTCTGTTTTCGATATTTCCTTAATTGAATTTAATTTAGAATCACGAATTCTCCGACGAGGCAACCATTTTGGGAGCTCTTGGGAGTCGCTTGGTTCATGTTGGTTTTTGAGATAGGTACGAATTTGGCTGTTCAATTAACATTGCGTTTATTTTATCTAACCGGGTCGTCATTTTTGGTAACTGTTACCAACGCCAATGAGAAATAACAATTATAGCTACTATAATATTAATATTTCAGTCCTCCAATTTAAAATTCTGCTATTTTATTTTGAAAATTAACCTTTTATTTTGTTTTCTTTTTTAAAATTGGCATCGTTAAAAAATGGTACATTACGAATATCACGATATTTTGTAACGATTTTTCGTCGCAGGACACACGTCGCAGATACACTATAAGCATAAGCTTATAGCGTATCTGTCAATATATTATATAGTTTCAGAAAACATATTGTTTTAAAATCCGATATCAAATATCGATATATAGTTTCGATTCGATATTCAGAAAAAGCGATATTTTCCACCCCTAATCGTAACTACTAAACTAACATTGCTGTACGGCTTTACAAAATAATGATAATAATCGGACTCAAATCCCGCCAGTTTCTCAATTTTTGATATTTATTCAAAATAAAAATTTCAACGTATAGAATTCGCGGATGTGTATATTCGTATTTGGTTAGATCCAATAACACACGTAAAAATGCTATTTCCATTCCAGCCCGGCCGTGGCTATTAAAGTTGTTAGCGCTAACGGTAAAACGTGACTACCGAAGATAATGTAGATTCAATATTTTTTTGGCTTTTTTATTTATTTTCGAATGGGCTTTTTTTAAAGAGAATACTTTTTCATACGGTTGGGCATTTAAAAACAAAAAATTGAAATCCAACCTTCTAACCTGACTCGGATGTTAGCTACATTTTTCACAGAAAATAAAGTCCAAATTCATAAAATAACTGGATCCTTTGTTACTCAGCATCTGGGAATGACTTACCTATAAAGACTTGAGTACACTTGTGTACCAATAATTCAATCATCCGTCAACCAAAGCCTAAAGATACGAACAGCATTGGCACTTTGCAGACATTTTGGTAGCGAAAGCCTCTGACAAATAAGGACAAATCCGACAATCAGTTTTATATAAGGTAATGGATTCAAAACATGATTGTGTAGACGTGGTTTTAATAATTCATTGCCCTCGCATGGAATAACTCCCAATTGACAATCAATTTATGATATCACTAAAAACCGCTGGTCTTTTTTTAATCGAAGGATATTTGTATGTCTCGTAAACGTAGCGAGGCTAAATTTTAACGCTTTAAACTTTTACGGGACACTGATGGTCCCGTAAAAAAAGTCCCAGCTTTTCATCCTGATGCTGCTGGGTACCGTCCACCTAAACTGATGGGATTTAGAGACTGTCGATTAAGCTTTTCATCCTGATGCTGCTGGGTACTGTCCACCTAAACTGATGGGATTTGTCGATTATTTATTAATTAATATTGCCAAACATATCATGAACTCCAGGTTCCAGCTGTTTGTATCCAATGATACAGCTTTGTTTTGTAGCTTACCCGTGCGAAGCCGGGGTGGGTCAACTAGTACATTATATTGTTTCAGGCAAGTAAGGTTGATTGCCAGAAAAAAGAAAAAATATCATCACGTTTACCAGGAAAGTTCATTTTTGTTCAACATCAGCTCTCGTTCAATTTTGTGTTACGGGTAATAAATTGAGCCCCGAGGCGGTCGGGTGAAGTTTATAAATGTTAGTGACTGTCCGCGGTGGTATATATATCTATATCTTTTATCTGAAATGGTTTCACAGGGCTTTAAAGTTGAAGATTTTTTGGAGTCATATAATCGGGTATACTTACCTGTTAGGTGGTGATCTGAGCATACAAATCGGAGCTTAAACAATAGACTTTAGTCACGATGAACGGGGTTGGGTGGTAGGAACCTGGTTTTTTTTTTTTTTTTTTTTTTTTTTTTTTTTTTTTTTTTTTTTTTTTTTTTTTTTTTTTTTTTTTTAAGAATATTAGCAAAGCTGAAGTTTACTAATATCCTCCTATCCCCTCCAAATAACGTAATAGTGCAACGGTTGGGATTCGAACCTGCGACCATTCAGTTTTCAGTCCGCACCTTTAACCGTTGGGCTATTGAGGCTTTACTTAATTATTAATTAATAATTTTACTGAATTCATGTCGTATAACAATGCATAGAGGAATTCATGGCTGCAGACTATCTAAAAATGTTTACTGTAGCAACGACCTCAGATTGGCCGACTCTGTCGCTATTGGTTAAAATGCATTGTAGCAAAAATCCCACAAATTCTTCAGTTCATCACGATAATTATTGAGACTGTAGTAATTGTAATAATTGCTGCAGCTTTTCTTTAATCGATCATAATAATAATATCCTCCCACCCGAATCCGGCCACGGCGGCCAATCTCCACAGAAATTAGCCATCTGCGCGAGAGATATTATAGTGCACAAGTGTGCACAAACACAGGTGCACTCTCTATTCCCTTGGTCTCATAGTCCGATGGGACGGAAATCCGACACGACCGGAGAATGTTCAGAAAATTTCTTAACAGAAAATACATTTTTGGCCCGACCCGGGAATCAAACCCGGGACCTCGTCACCCGTAGTCGAACTTGCTAACCACTAGACCAACGAGGCAGTTAGTTACGTCATAGTAGTAGGTATCAAAAGGAATATATCTTAGCATGATAGATACCTACTTAATGTTGTAGGCTTCGTTGTAGGATATTATAGCTAGCTACAAACGCAAGCCCCTAATTGCCTCCCCGCAATCAAGATAAAGCGATCGAGTATTGAATGAGCTTCGTTTACTAATAAGCAGAGTGCACACATACAGGTAGACTTTGGCTACTATGTTACTACGACCACAAAGCAAGGAGGACATGATAGGCGGAGGGAAATAATTTTATTATTGGATATCATACATAATAGAGGAGAGAAGTCATAAAGCGGGTACTGTTGCACAAAATGAGAGGTGGTTTTTGAATGACTCACATGCGTTACCTCTTTTTTTTTTATTCTATGACAAGATAGCCCTTGACTGCGATTTCACCTGATGGTAAGTGACGATGCAGTCTAAGATGGTAGCCGGCTAACTTGGAAGGGGTATAGCAGTGTAAATTCAACCCATACCCCTAATCGGTTTCTAGACGCCATCGTGCCGGAACGCTAAATCGCTTGGCGGCACGTTTTTGACGGTAGGTTGGTAACTAGCCATGGCCAAAGCCTCCCACCAGACCAGACCAGAGATAATTTAGAAATAATAAATTGCTAAATTGCCCCCGCCGGGAATCGAACCCGAGACCTCCCAGTTATAAGACCACAGCGCTCACCACTGCGCCAGGGAGGTCGTCACTTCGTCGTCTCAAATTCGTCATGGATTTAGGTTATAAAAACGTTTCTTCATACAACTTTTACCACCTCTTTGGCATGACGAGTTTTAGTTTTATAGCTTTCGTCGGCGCGGGGTTAGTTACCCTTTCTTTTTCTGGATTAAAACGCCTGTCACTCTCCACTCTCCAGGTACTCGACTATACCCATATAAAAATCATGTCAATCCGTTGCCCAATTGCTACATGATTGAAGAAAAAACCAACAAACAAACACACTATCGCACACTTTGTTGTGTTGTAAATAGAGATAGAGATAATGATGATGTTAAATGAGCGACCCCATTTAACATTGTCAGGTCATGTCAGCTAAAATGATCATAATATATAAGCAATTTGGTTTGATATTAATTTACTACATGATGCGGCTTTAGTTATTTTATGTTACCAAAATATTATAACGTTTGCATTCGTGATACGAAAAGATATTTCTGTTTTAAAATCAAAACCAACGTATATAAAACTCCCAACAGCAGGAACGACAAAGTGCTGTTCACTTTACATTTTTCTCTAAAATATACTCGCGATTTTCTCTCTAAAATTGTCTACTGACAGTTTTTATAATGCACTGCTCGAGAGTTGGTATAACACAAAATTTTTTTTCCTCCGAGGTTGGTATAGTACTCGTACAAAACGAACGTTCCGATTGTTACATCCCCGACCTCGTTTGAGCCGAATCGACTCTCTTGTTTCTAGGAAACGTCGACTGAAGAATGTATATTGTGAATATAGTAAACAGTGTTAAAAAGTTTCGCATAGGTTGCAATTATTGTACAGTAACTTCACTTTTGATAAAGGAATATTTAATTTAAAACTATTAACGTTAGTCAAACTTTTTCCATGTTCTGTTGAATAGTGATGTATCTTGTAAGTAAATTACATAAGGTGATCTCATCTTGGATTCCAAGACGACTTGCAAGTCCCGTAGAAAACGCAAGAGATGACGTCATTAGAGATCAGAGAGATGCAGATGACGTCATTGGGAGTTAGATGCATCCGACATACTAAATTTTGATATTGTCATTATTGTAGTGAGGTGTCAATTTTGGTATTGCACATTAATTTCTTATTAAATATGCATAAACATGTCTCGTCCGTAATTTACGTAGCTTTACTTCAAAGCCTTTCAATATGTAGAGCGTTGCTCCCTGAAATCCACTATTCGGTGGATGTTTAATGCATACAATGTTCGGGACTAGTTACAAAGCAATTGTTCTACCCCCCGTTTGTGCTATTCGCTCTCCCTAAACCGTTTATCATGCGAATAGGCAATTTAGGAGAAATTGTCTGGATGATAATTTACCAAACAGCTTCATTACGCGGGATCCAACAAGTTTATGCAGTTTTTGTAAGTTTGGCAGACGTCCCCTGCTTATGAGTCAAAAGACAATAGAAACTAATTAATCCAAAACGAAATCTTTACTAATATTATAAATACGATACTATGTTTATTTTTGATGTGATATTTACGTTATATAATGTCACCCGGATATGCACAGGCACACAATTTATCCCGGAAAACAACGGTTTCCCAAGGAATTTTAAAAACCTAGTAAATAATATAAAAGTCAAGCGATTCTTAAGTTTTCATTAAAAAATGTACCTACATAGGTACCTACATTTTATAATACGATGCTTTTTATGCATTTTATAAGAGCTTCGTTTTTGTAACGAGTATCTTTCTATTGTACATTCTGTAGCTATTCAGTGATTTTGCAAACACTCACAACAAGTATTTCCAGATGCACGGAAGTTGAGGGAAGCCTCTTTTCACCCTATGCTGTATCAAACAACAAAGTTAAGTAAATATCTGCAGTTTTTAAGCTATTGCATAGCTTCTATCGCGGGCCAGTGTGGAAACCGAATCCACAAATTCCGTAACGAAAATAACCTGACACGGGACTCCTCTACGGTGAGCCGCTAGATGGCGCATTTTTTATCAACGCCGCTAGATGGCGTTGATAAAAAATGCTATGCAATAGCTTTACCGCAGCAGTCCCCGAGTGCTTTTAAGAGGAAAGCTTGCGTTAGGAGTGGGTACGACAGTAGTGGGTGAGGCTCGAACCTGCGACCTTTCAGTTTTCAGTCCGTACCTATAACCTTAGGGCTATTGAGGCTTATTACAGAAGAAAAAACTTTTATTATTGTTGCAGAGATATAGTTAAGTAGGGGTTGTTAAGTCAACATTCAAACCATTCAAATATCCGTAATCCATAAACTATTATTATCTTCTATCTTCTGCGATCCATAGATTTCAGCCTAGACTTACACTTACAACCACTTACAACCAGGTGGTATCGCATTCAAATGTTAACTAGTCATCTAAACTAATATTATAAAGAGAAAAGATATGATTGTTTATGTTTGTATGCTTGTATGTTTGTTTGTAATGGATATATTCAAAAGTACCTACTAAACTGATTTTGAAAAAAACTATGTATAAATTCTTTCACCTATAGAATGCTATATTATCAACGAGTAATATAGGCTATTTTTTGTTTTTCAAAAAGTAATAGATCCCTACGGAAATTAGAATAATATAACCCAAGGTTTCAAAAATCACTACAAAAGTCCCCCGCGCGCTGAGTTCTTGCCGAAAAATCGAAAATATAAAAATCATTGCATGCTCTAGTAATTATGATCCCTCTGTACGTGACAGGTCAACAGATGTGCAAATGGATGTGAACTGTTAAACACAGCATACAAACAAAGTAACGTTTATTCGATATCGTATATTTCATTAGGTTTAAAGCTAACAAACGCAACGCCGCAACCGCTACAGCCGCTATGTTCAATCGACCGACGCCTGTTGACAAAATACATATCCGTAAAACAGGCGGAAATGTAATTGCAAATTGCATTTCGCTGTTACGTAATGACTCTCAGCCGCAGAAATGTTGGAAAGAACTTCATCCGTTCTAAAACAATGTAATTCTACTCTTGAAATTCAACGCAAAACTTTATTTGGAACCGCCACTGATATTTCTTATAGTTAATCTATGATTAACACTGGATTTGCTGATACAAATGACGTCTTCCACATTTGATATACGAGCGTCTCTGGAACCTCTATAATTAATCTATGAAATCATATAACAACAACATTGAAATCATAGATTAATTATTAAAGAGACCGGTGCTCCATTTGCAGAATTACCTATCAGTTCCCGAGACACTCGTATTTTCTTAGTGTTTACAGCGCCAAAATGGCGTCAATCAAATCTAAAATACCGTCAATCAAAAAAAAACACAGCAGCAAGTCCATTGTTAATCATAGATAAAATACAGAGGTCAGTGGGAACCACATTATTCGAATTGCCTGTGAGCATCCGATACCCGCTATCCGGTAGCCGATAACCACTCCGGTTGGCTCGAATGTCCAGTCCACCGTGCCGTTTGAATGCGCTATTTTGCATGCTTTGTGGCTTTCCGCAGCTAGTGCGTAAGAAACGTGACTGCTTATTGCTCCTTAATTAAAAAATATATGAATATTTTTAAGCACAAGCTTTCAGTAGCTGGCTACATCATCAGACCCCGGATATCATCTAGGACCAGAGTGCTTGACAAGATGAATCAAATCAGCCCAAATTCGATGGTGTTACGTCGCTTTATTGCAGAATTCCCATACCTTCCAGTTCTATCATCAGGTCATCTCCATTTCACTTTAATTTTGCATTGCCATCTGACTTACATACAAAATTTGAACTCAATCGGAAACCGGGAAGTAGATCTAAATTCAGCTTGCAAACGAGGCAAGGCAAGTTAGGTTTAGGTTTAAAGAATTTATTCTCAAAGAACCGTTTGCTCACTTACAGAGAACTTAAGACTTATAAAGTTAAAGTACAATCATATGAAAAAACAAAAATGGTGACTCTTAATAATAAAAAGACTAATTCCTAGACACAAGTATTTTGAAAATGCATTCTAAGTTTTTTTTAAAGTTACAAATGACTCAAATAAACGTTGAGTTAAATAAAAGCTTATAAAAAAACTTCTTAAATTAATTTAACAAAATCTTAAAATAGGTCCCCAACTCCATTAAGGTAACCTATAAACGAAGTAATTGTCGCTTCACGCTTCGGTACAGCGGCAAATATGCTAATGCGATGTGAAATAACAGAAGACACAGTCTCACGATAACCCGTTTGTGCTGTTTACTCTCTGAAATCAACCCTCACTAAAAGCGACACTGATTTCGGTTCTCTGCCAAAATTACTTCTCACCCGCCTTCGGCTGCTAATGAGCTCAGCTTACACGGGTAATTAATTTTTAATAGCTGCACGGGGAACTAGCGGATCTAGACACAGTCGCACCTTTTGGAACACATTTGAACTGAAAATACGCTACTGGTTTCATGCAAAATTACTGTCTCAGTGGAAATATCTAATATTCCTTCATTAAAGCGCAGCGCTTATTTTCTTTGCTATGACCGTTCAGTGCACTAGTTGTTCTATGACAAAATTCCTTGTATACTTGTTTCACTACACTGAAACAAGCATGTGCGTATTGAAATGTAAAAAACTTTTTGAAATTCTGTTTCAACCGGCATGGTGGAGTGAAGACTGAGACAAAATGTTATGATTAATTTTATCATTTTCGATATTTTATATCAAATTATTTCGATAGCTCTACCAGTTATGAATTTTGTTATACCTATAACTTCGTTAATAATACCATCTTCACGACGATTGTGTTACCATTTCTTCGTGAAACAAAGGGAAAATGGATAAATACCTACTGCTGTAGGTATTTATCCATTCCCTTTAAGTACGGCAATTTTTCTTTGCAGGTATTCAAAAATAAACACAGTTAACTCTATTTCAAATAATGTTTGATGCAAAACATTCAGATTTTATTAGCAAATATTTTCCCTGTTAACTAATGTGTAAAATGCTTTGAAGTTAAATAAGATTGGCATCACGTGAACTAATTAATGCATATTAAATACAATTGTAAACCAGTGTTTGTTTGCCACAATGCGAAATAGCTGCTAAATTTGCTTATGTGTACCTATATGAATTAATGTTGTAAAGTAAAATTTATTAACCTACTAGTTTACTTGTACATCTACTTACCATTAGTATCTAGAAAAGTAGCTGTATTTCCTCACTGTAAAGCCAGGCTGATTCTTTGTATAGGAAGTTTTATTATAACTTCAGTTTTCGATATTCCATGGTCAGAAACCATAATGGAAATATTATTCTATAATTTCCATGGAAAAATATAATGGCTGGTCCCACAAAAAGCTTAAATTATGGCTTTCTTGCAGCTAGACTACATTTAAGCCAATAACGAGAGACTCCAAACCAATCAGCGGCGATTACGATCTTCACACTGTAGCAATTATTTTTAAACAATTCCGTCGCAGAATCGATAAACAAATAATCACTTGAAGTAATTCTTCTATCCATATTTTTTTGAAATCCACGTGTAAATATTCTATAAATAGATTCTAATAGCCCAAATAAATATAATCAATGTATTGAAATAACGAATAATAAAAGATTCAGGAGTGGAGTAAAGCGGGCCATCTTTTGTGCGTACCTTTGAAGTGGGTGTTTCTAACGAGGGTCGCAATACAAAAGAGCTGGAGAGACTGTCTCCTCTTTTTAAAATGAACTCACACTCTACTACAAACCTACAATACAGATCACGGAGGCGCGTGTTTATCTTAAGTACTTAAAGTACGTATACTATTTGTCAAGATAGACAATACTATTACAAAAGCGGATACTACTTCAAGAGGCAGTAAACAGCTTTTTCATATTACATGATCAAATCAAATCTGAATCAATTTCAAAAAATATATTTCATGCTGAGATAAAAAAAGAAATATTTTTTCGAGAAGTTTTCGAGAGGTTGAAATCTTTTTTCTAGATTTAATACGTAGATAGATTTACCTGTTGTTATGGTAGGTACTCCTAAGGGTACCCCTACAAGTTTTTAGGAAGCATTGTTTTACGGGTTATAGAACCAAATAACTACTTTTCTACTTACATAAAAACACTTCGACAGTTTTTGCTAAATACCCATATTTTGAAATCACACATTCAGTTTACTAATTAGTAAATACATACAAGTTCTATACAATTGTATAGAAAGAATCTATAATTTATTGTGAATTTTTACCTAGATATTTTGTACCAACCAACATACATAAAACAAGGAAAACAGAAAAGTTGGTGGACAAGGGAACACTTATTTTTTTAAAAGATCTCTACCAGTGACCCTACAAATAGGTACTAGATCATAATAGTTAACGTTCGGTCTCAATACATAAAATCAGGCCAATTCTAGCCATAATTTCCATCGACACAGATAATATTTTAAACTTATTTATTATCTAGACTCTATTTTGAAACGCAACTGGGTGATGGATTTTCGATGGACTGAGATGATGTTACCCTTTTGTAACTATCCTGTCACACATTTCTCTATTGAAAAATTGATATTTCCTAGTTTGCCATTACGCTAGTTGAGGACAGCGTTCTTAAAATTTTAAAGAAATGCTCTCAAGTACAAGCCACAAAGACGACAAGAGTTGTTTACGAACAAAGTAAGTATAGGGAACTTGGATAAGTGTATAGGAACTTAGTCTAGTTTGACAAAGTTAACGGGTACTTTATGCCGTTCATGCTAGTGAGTTTTAAGGCGAAGAAAAGTTTGTGCTGAAAAACGGACTAGACAAAAATATTTTTGATTGCAGTTGATAGAAATGTCAAAATGTAAGGATTATTGTAAAAAAAGAAATAACAAAGGCCATACGAGAATCTTTAGATTTAATTTCATTTTATATCCATGTTATTAATATTCGTACTTTAGTTCAAACGATACCAAAATTGCGGTTTATATTAATCATTTGATTAATTTAATACATCGGTGTTGTAAATTACCACTGAATATCTGTTTTAATTACTTATGGTATTATTGTGAAATATTGTGACTTCATTTTTTTTTTTTTTAATAAATCGAGCTCGATATCTTATTTGCTTTTGATCTTTCTTTTTGATTTGCTCCTTCTTGAAGCAGGTAGGTACTGTGCCTATTTTAAAGGACCCTAATGAGTCCGACCGACCTTTTTAGGAAGCAGTTTAACGACTGAGAAGAAATTGTTTTTTTTTTCCATGACAAGATATTCCTTGACTGCGATCTCAACTGATGGTAAGTGACGATGCAGTTTAAGATGGTAGCGGGCTAACTGGAAGGCGTATGGCAGTATAGATTCAACCCATACCCCTAATCGGTTTCAGTTAATTTGGGCGTTCTGATAGTTCTTGTATTGAAAATCTGCCAAAATATCAAAACGCTCTGTTAAGACTTATTTCACGTTGGTAAAATTGGCCCTTAACTTTGCAGTAGGGCCTATTTCACCATCGCCTAGTAACGTATAACTGTAGAATATTGACGTTCTGATGAAAATTTTTCGTCACATTTATTCGCCGGTTAAAGTTTAATAGGGATAATGAACTAGGCTCTAAGTGAGTGGGCTTAAATTAAACAAGCCACGTAGTCCATTCCATAACCATGTTAACTTCAGCTTTCGTATGCACATAAGTTATGAATGTTACTCGGAACATAACCAATTTCTAACCAAAAGCTTAAACAGTAAATAGTTTACCACAGTATCTCGACGTGTATTGCGAAACACCGGTCCGGAGATTACATAGAGGCAAATAGTAAACTGAACATGAAAGGGAAATCTAGTTTTAATTAGATAAACACTCGTACATGTATCTACAATCTACATCACTAATTCCCTACTCCTTGCTATTTGTGTTTGTTTGTTGATTTGTTCTGCAATCACGGTGCAACAGAGCTGCGGAGAGACTTGATTTCTTACATGGGTATAGTTGAGGACCAGAAGAGTGACACGAGCTATCTTTTATCCTGAAAATAGCAAAGGGTTCCTTGGGTATTTTTTATTACGACTAAGTACTTCCCGTTGCTCCATTTTTGCACGATAAACGAACAAACTCACTTTCAAATTGAAAATAATAGGAATAAATAACTGAAGCATGTTACCGCGCGAATAGTAATATTATCTCAAACTGTAAACTGGATGAAACTCGCTAATGGATTAGGGGAGTTAATTAATCAGTGAAAGTAATATTCCGTTCTAATAGAATATTGCATGATCGCTGACAGAGAAAAGCGAAATAAAACTCTCTTACAAAATATTATAATTTCAGAAATAATATTCGTTTTGTGAAGATTTTCCTTATTACGTATTAACGTTTTACGTACTATTTTAAAGCTTCTATAAAACTACCAACGACATCTAGTGTTGGGTGACTGAATTAGCTGATACCAGCGCATTGCATGCATCTCCATCTGGCGGGGAATTCCGTAGATAACTATTTTCATACATAAAAAACTTTCTAGAAAACGATTTAATGATTTCCTGTTTCTAGAAAAATCCATGTTCATAGTAATCAACGACATCTAGCGTCCAGTGTCTATTAATCCCTTGTAGATCTTTTAATAAAATGTCAAAACGGAAGTAGGTAGATATTCTAGAAAAGTCGCGAACAAAATATACTGAGTAAATTATTATAAGTAGGGCCTAGTGGAGTGAAGGATCTTCAATAAGGTCGCACGTCGCGAGTGAACAAGTGCTTGGTAAAACCATGTAAATAGTGCTTAAGTGAATTTAACTACCTAGGTTGAGTGAAGTTTGATAAACCCGGCTCGGTGAGTTCTTAGAAATTAATTCTTAGGCGTATTTTCTAGTAATTAGTTCTAACATTTTTCTAGCATAAGTCCTAGATTATTCTGGTTAAATCTATTGTGTTCTCTTGTAATTCTGGAGTAGGATTTGAATATTTTATAGGCAATATTTTCATACCTAGTGTTCAATTACAGTATAATTAACCTACCTACCTAGGTCTAATCTTTCGAAAAGTACAACCTAACTAGTGATTTGTAACTAATACCTAACACTTGTGATGTCTAACGCCAAGGGCTACAGCTGGAGGGAGTACTGACCTCAGTAGGCAGAACGGACTAGGGAATTCGGCTGGCCTTGCGTTAGACAACCTAAGTGTCTATCTAGCTCAGACGACGCATATCACGTTACAGGGTTCTAGTACCAGACTGCTCCTACGGGTCTGGCATTCTAGTACCAGACTGCTCCTACGGGTCTGGCATTCTAGTACCAGACTGATCCTACGGATCTGGCATTCTAATACCAGGCTAGCCACTTCGCTGAGCCTGTCATCCTACACCGGGCTAGCGGCTACACTGCGGGTCTGGCACTCTTGTCCCAGGCTGTCACTACGAGCTTGGCGAATCAACCTACGGCTGGGTGCTGCCTACCGGCACCTACGGCTTCAACTTAACGCTGCGCCTGGCGGCCTCAGTCTACACTGCGGGCTGCAGGAGCCTTCATCTTCAGCCTGAGCTTCGCTGCTTCACCTCCAATCTGCGTGGCCTGAGCGACGCGCACCTGAACCGCGGTCGGCTTTATCAGATCAGTACTCTTCCAGTCCAGTTTCTTCTGATTGTGCGAAATTCCAAGTCTAACCTGTGAATAAAACCTGGTACGAATCCACGACCAGCCTTGCGACTGAGTTATTTTAACGTAGACCGTTTATTATTAGTATACGAGTACTTAATGTTTTAGTAATTAGCTTCCACTTAATTTTAATAATTGTAATGTGTAGGTTTTAAATAACGTAGGGATGCGACTATGATTTTAGGAATTTGTCACTAGCTATCCACTACGAGTAGGAACTTTGTACATTTGTAAATAGTTTAGGTTAATTAAATGTATTAAATCATTTGAATTCTTTCCATTATCTCCTTAGTCTAGCTACCTATCTGTCACAAATCTACTAAACGTGACAGTGGCGCCCACCTAATCATTTTCTAAATTATTTTTTTTTAAACGGTCAAACTAGTAGACTTTGAACAATTCACAGGTTTAGAATCTAAATACTTGGAATTTTGTATAAGCAGCTATTTACTGTGTTTATCCGCTGTAGCAATTGGTGGTGGACAATAGGATTTTACTGTGTACTATTATTTGATTGTTGTAACTAGGAACTCACCTGGATATTTCTACCATAACTTACTTTGTTATCACTGTTTATTTGATTGATTTTACTAGGCACATACTATCATACTCACACCATGTCTTTTCCTATAAAATACTTACATATTATCTTGCCCAAATTACTCTGAACCATTCGCGATACATACAGACGCGAGTGACTATGGTATCGGCGCTGTGTTGACTCAGTCGCTGAACGGTGAAGAGAAAGTCATAGCTTACATGAGTAAATCCTTGTCTAATCGGGAACGAAACTTCAGTGCAACTGAGCGCGAAGCTTTAGCAGTCTTAACAGCTATCGAACACTGGCGTTGCTATCTAGAAAACGGTCAGAAGTTTACGGTTTTCACTGATCACGCCGCGCTAAAATGGTTTCTTAATCTCAATAACCCCACAGGTCGATTAGCTCGCTGGGGAGTTAGACTATCTGCCTACAATTTTGAAATTAAACATAGAAAAGGAATCGATAACGTGGTTCCAGATAGTTTATCTCGATCAGTGCCGATATTAGCTATTAACAATAACACTACTACACATTCTACACCTCAAACTGTAGATCCCTGGTACCTAAACATATACCATGGTTCTCAACACTCACCAACATCATACTTAAACTATAGGGTGACTAATAATAAACTATACCGATATATAAAAAGCTTAAATCCCTTAACTAGAGATTTTGAGTGGAAGGAAGTAATACCTAGTGAATTTAGGAATGAGTTAATATCTAAAAATCACTCAGAGCCTACCTCTGGTCACTTTGGAGTTTTTAAGACATTCAAACGCTTAAGTCTCAATTACTACTGGCCGACTATGCATCGCGATGTTACAAACTTCGTATTAAATTGTGACATTTGCAACGCTCATAAGCATGCGAACCATACAACTCTAGGAACAATGGGCAAACCTAAGGACTGCTCGAGACCATTTCAGATGATAAGCATCGATTTGGTTGGTCCCTTACCTGCAACTAGGAACCAAAACACATTTTTGTTCGTTGTGGTTTGTTGTTTCTCTAAATACTGTTTATTATTTCCGATACGTCGTGCTACCGCAACCATAATAGCTCGCATTCTGGAGGAAAATATCTTCCTAGTCCACGGAATTCCAAAAATCATACTAATGGACAATGGTAGACAACTAACAGGGAACATCCTAACGCAACTATTCCACACTTACAAAATACCTAATGTACTTTATACACCTAAATATACCCCACAGGTTAACACTGTCGAACGGTACAATAAGACTATAATGACTGCGGTCTCTTCATTTATCAATAACGATCACAGGACTTGGGATGTTAACATACCTAAAATACAATTTGCACTTAATAGCTCAGTTAACACGGTTACTAAATTTACACCGTCATTTTTAGTCTACGGTAGGGAACTAATAACTTGCGGATCTCAGTATTCAACTACCGATTCTGTCGCCGCTGATGAAATCATGTTTACACCTCGGGACGAATATGCCGAGAACCTAGGATCCTTACATAAGATATTCGATAAAGTCCAATCTGAATTACTTAAAGCTCATTCTAGAAATAGTACCACCTATAATTTACGACGTAAAAATGTTGAATTTGAATTAGGAGACATAGTTTGGAAACGTACGTACTATCTGAGCGATAAGGACAATAGATTTGCTAAGAAACTTGCCCCTAAATACATCAAGTGTAAAATAATTAAAAAAAGATCACCCTTAGTCTATGACCTTGCCGATCTCAACGGTAACAATTTAGGCACTTGGCATATTAAGGATATTAAATTAACAAACTATAATAACTAAATATTCTCCTTATAGCTACCCAACTCAACATACTTATACCTTGTCACACACATTGTCTGTAATGATGGATTGACACGTCTACGTATCAATATACACTAACTTAGTATATCGGTCGAATTACTTACTAGAGTTCTATAATGACAACTCTTGATTAAGTGTTCACTATTGTTGCTTTGAGCCTAAACTCAAAGTGATATCTCTTATTGTTGCCTTGTGCCTACACACAAGGAGACAATCCTGCTACTGTTCATTTACCTAAATAAATGAATAATATCATACTATGTCATTTTATCATTGCAGACAATCACCTTTACACCTATTACTGTAGGAGTGAGCAATAGGTACACATATAACTAAAGCTCTGTATGATAGGTCGCAACGCTTTAATTATAAAAGTAGTTGCTTATAGATGTGGAAGTATGAGAGGGAAGAATACTTGTATGTATAGCAGTCGATGGATGTTTGTAGTACTTTTGCAGTAATATTGCAGTTGAGTACGGATTTTTTTAAGAAAAATCCTGAACTAAAAAGGGGAATATGTAACGTTTTACGTACTATTTTAAAGCTTCTATAAAACTACCAACGACATCTAGTGTTGGGTGACTGAATTAGCTGATACCAGCGCATTGCATGCATCTCCATCTGGCGGGGAATTCCGTAGATAACTATTTTCATACATAAAAAACTTTCTAGAAAACGATTTAATGATTTCCTGTTTCTAGAAAAATCCATGTTCATAGTAATCAACGACATCTAGCGTCCAGTGTCTATTAATCCCTTGTAGATCTTTTAATAAAATGTCAAAACGGAAGTAGGTAGATATTCTAGAAAAGTCGCGAACAAAATATACTGAGTAAATTATTATAAGTAGGGCCTAGTGGAGTGAAGGATCTTCAATAAGGTCGCACGTCGCGAGTGAACAAGTGCTTGGTAAAACCATGTAAATAGTGCTTAAGTGAATTTAACTACCTAGGTTGAGTGAAGTTTGATAAACCCGGCTCGGTGAGTTCTTAGAAATTAATTCTTAGGCGTATTTTCTAGTAATTAGTTCTAACATTTTTCTAGCATAAGTCCTAGATTATTCTGGTTAAATCTATTGTGTTCTCTTGTAATTCTGGAGTAGGATTTGAATATTTTATAGGCAATATTTTCATACCTAGTGTTCAATTACAGTATAATTAACCTACCTACCTAGGTCTAATCTTTCGAAAAGTACAACCTAACTAGTGATTTGTAACTAATACCTAACACTTGTGATGTCTAACGCCAAGGGCTACAGCTGGAGGGAGTACTGACCTCAGTAGGCAGAACGGACTAGGGAATTCGGCTGGCCTTGCGTTAGACAACCTAAGTGTCTATCTAGCTCAGACGACGCATATCACGTTACAGGGTTCTAGTACCAGACTGCTCCTACGGGTCTGGCATTCTAGTACCAGACTGCTCCTACGGGTCTGGCATTCTAGTACCAGACTGATCCTACGGGTCTGGCATTCTAATACCAGGCTAGCCACTTCGCTGAGCCTGTCATCCTACACCGGGCTAGCGGCTACACTGCGGGTCTGGCACTCTTGTCCCAGGCTGTCACTACGAGCTTGGCGAATCAACCTACGGCTGGGTGCTGCCTACCGGCACCTACGGCTTCAACTTAACGCTGCGCCTGGCGGCCTCAGTCTACACTGCGGGCTGCAGGAGCCTTCATCTTCAGCCTGAGCTTCGCTGCTTCACCTCCAATCTGCGTGGCCTGAGCGACGCGCACCTGAACCGCGGTCGGCTTTATCAGATCAGTACTCTTCCAGTCCAGTTTCTTCTGATTGTGCGAAATTCCAAGTCTAACCTGTGAATAAAACCTGGTACGAATCCACGACCAGCCTTGCGACTGAGTTATTTTAACGTAGACCGTTTATTATTAGTATACTTAATGTTTTAGTAATTAGCTTCCACTTAATTTTAATAATTGTAATGTGTAGGTTTTAAATAACGTAGGGATGCGACTATGATTTTAGGAATTTGTCACTAGCTATCCACTACGAGTAGGAACTTTGTACATTTGTAAATAGTTTAGGTTAATTAAATGTATTAAATCATTTGAATTCTTTCCATTATCTCCTTAGTCTAGCTACCTATCTGTCACAAATCTACTAAACGTGACACGACCCATAATCGTATATCCATGATTGTTTTTTAATACCTAACTTTTTAAGCTTTAATTTTCTGAGAGCATGCCTTAGCGAAAAATATAGATACCCAAGTTATATTTTTGCTGTTCATCTTTGGGTTAATTTGGGAAACCAGCTTTTCTGGCTCGAAAACAAAGTTTTTTTTTTTCATTCTATCCTTTTGGATTATCTATGTGCTGATGCCCATAACTTCATCTGCATCGATTTAGATTCATAAAAATCCGGTGGGAACTCTTATATTTCTCGGGATAATTATGTTCTTAGTCAGGATATGTATCTTCTTTTTCTTTTGTTCCCTTTATTTCGACCATCATTGGACAAGGCCTATGCACGCTTTTCCATATAATGTTGTGCCAATTTAATCTAAGTCTTCCCCACAAGCATAAATGACATTATTGTTATAAAATAATACGAGTACGTACCACGGTTATTATTTTAGTTGGGATTATCGATATTTCGATCCAATTACATGGACCGTGGTCACGACGAGACTGCGGTGTTGCGAGAAGAAATATCGACAATCCCAACTAAAATAATTACATTGGTACGTACTCTTATTATTTTATAACAATCATGTCAAGTCTAAAATCCTTAGTTAATAAATGACATCTTCATTTCAGCGGATGGTTGTCTTGCAAGCTATATAGTTATCTCCTTCCTAAAGTTTTTCGAAATTGATTCAACGGCTTATGCAAATCACCATATCAGATTAATTTTAAAATAGATGGCGGGAGCGAAGCCGCGGATAAAAGCTAGATTAATATAATTATTAATATGGATAAGATTTTTATATACTCTACCTAACCATACCTGGTAACCGTAACATTGAGGAAGTCAGGGAATTAATCTGAAAAAAACTTTGGAAACTGCAGCAAGGTAAGTGGGTTTGGTCTGTAACTACTTCGATCGTAACTTTATTGGCTTGATTACTTTCCGGAAGTTGATTTGGAGAAATAGAGTTAGAATTTTCTGAGTCAAACGATCGCAAATTAGAAGCTTGCTGCGGAAACCAAAGCCATGATTTCGCTATTATTTCTGATTAGTCGGTAGATCGGCAAGGTTACTTTTGCGAAAAGGTTTGTGTACCTATTTTCTAGATAGTCTTGGGTCACGTCTATCGAATTAACTGATTATTCCATCCATACATCATAAAACATAATATGCCCACAGCTAGATTTTGGAGAACGCGCCTCCTCAATCTACCGCCTATCTCATTGTCATATGAGATTAAAGGCCTGTATATTACGGAGAACCATTATTTGAGATTGAATTCAAACTTCTTAACTTTTCATTTGCTGAACTAGCGATTTCAATAGTCGTAACTCCGCATTGCTATGATGGTACACTTTGTTTCGACCGAGTTATTTACGGATAATTTTTCATATTATATTAGTACATACATACATTAACTTACATTAACTATTTTCTACGTAGGTACTTGTATTTTATCATATCTTTTTAGTCGTCCGAATCTTCTAGATCTACGGAAGACCAGCGCTGTGCCTATGCTTCCTCCACAGGCATAGCATATGCTGAGAGGAATTTTTGGTCAACACATATATTTTTGTTTTTGTCATATGTTTTTTCTTTCTTTCTTTCTTTAATTTCCGTAGTTGCTTTCCATCTTGACGGTTAGTTCCTGCATGTTTGTAAATCGAACAATGAAAACGATCCTGTGTATTATTATTTCATAGTAATTTTCATTTCTTGATTCACATCTGTGTTACGCCACGTAATGTTATGAAATTTCTGTGAGAAAATTTAATTATTTACCCTTTTGAAATATTTCTTGGGAAGAGAAGATTAATGAGTTGGTATTTTCTGTTAAAAGGTCCACGATGACGTTAACACAATAAACGAGGTGATCATATATTCAAATCTTGCCTCTCCCCAACAGGTGCATATTTCAGGTCAGGTGAATTTTCTTTGTTTTAGTGAAAATAATGTTTTGGGTGTGGGTTTTTTCTATAACGTACACTATAACAGAGAGTTATAGGAGTATACCTCCGAGATCTAGTGAGACTCAACGAGATCCGTAATAAACTAGAGCTACCGAAATAGCTTGTGAAGTCCTTAAACTGAAGTGACAAATACATATTACGGTAGGCTCATAGCTCTAAAAAACATTGGAGCTCAAAGATGTTCATATAGATGGAGTGCGAGTGGTAATCCTTGGAGGTGATCTCAAACATGTCGTTACACAGAGGCGATCCTTATTCATTGCGAGGTCATTGCACTGATCGTTACACTGATGCAATCAATTTTAGAGAAGACCACAGCTGTTTACCGTTCAGCTATACTTATAGGTATGTCTACTCTATGTCTCATTAACCCTTTCTCGCACACTACATCACTCGGCACAAAGACGTTGTTCATGCTATCTGTTCTAGTACTTTAGTACATAATAATTCAATGAGCAAAATATAAAGATAAGCCAAAATATTATAAACGGTATTTTAAATTTCAAACTAAGTATATCGGGGAAGGCGTAAATAATTTGATTATGCTGGCTCATTTAACTTACTCTCGTTCCTTTATTGTTCCATAGGTGGCATAACCTATATTATATAACAATTTGCAAGGACAAAATCACAAAGGAATTGGGATCACAATAAATCATATTGGACAATACACACGTTACAATGGGACGCTTTGGTGCGTTAACATAACATTGCATATTCATCTTTCTTGTTTGTCTACTTTATTTTTTGATGATCACTTTCCTGGTGCAGATGAACACTCTGGTCTCATAATAAGAACTAGCGAGTTCGGTTTCCCATTTATCACCATCATCATCATCAGCTAAAATGCTTTCACTTTTGGATATACGCCTCTTTTAAGTAGCGCCTACATTGCCTATCCTCGCCCTTCTACAGCCAATCGATGCATGCCACTTTCCGGATAGGTATTATCAATCTAATGAAGGCAATCGGTTCTTCGACTTTGAGTAGCCAATCACCATCGCAATTTTATAATTTTTCAAGTGTTTCTGTGTCGGTCTTTTTATTGTGCTAGTTATCACCCTACCAAAAAAGACATCGAACTATTTAGCGTGCTGATCATCTAAAAAATTTTAAATGTAGATAGGTTTTTAATTAGTTAATCTTAGTCTTTTAATGTCTTCACAACACTACCTAATGTGAAAAGCTTCAGCAACATAGGGCAGGTCGTAAAATTGATAGAGCATACCTATGAAAATGTCCAGTATTGAACGAATTGACGGATTGCATTTCTTCGATGCGCTCACTGCGGCCGAATCTTGCTGATAACTGTACTCGCGCCTGTAGGCTTTCTTGCAGAACATAAAAACTCTTCTCAACAATTTTGCAAACGTGCAAATACCTCTACGTATATATAGGTATTACTTTGAGCTTTAGCTTATAGATCCGCTTAGGCAAAGTTGTGCCTAAACTTCCCGCTAAACCTCGTTAGTAAGTTTACCTTCAAGCACTAAGCACACATTGCCTTTGCGTCTATAAACTGTTCTACTAGATAAGCACTTCCACATAAACATATATGTATTTGTTGACAAACGGTACTCAACAGAGCTTAGCTGAGAGCTATTTTCTCTTTTATCAGTGCAGCAGTGCAAATAAAAAAATATTACATCCAATAGGGGTATGAGTTGAATTTACACTGCTATACCCCTTCCAAGTTAGTCCGCTACCATCTTAGACTGCATCGTCACTTACCATCAGGTGAGATCGCAGTCAAGGGCTATCTTGTCATCGAATAAAAAATTAAAAAAAATAATTGAAAAATAGTAATTTTGCGTATTATAGGTACTATATTTCTTCAATCGTTTATAGTACCTAGAGCTTGAATGCAGTACAATACTATTGAGTACTACAGACTATACTTATATGTATGCTACTTACACAATGTTGTAATAACATCGAAACGATTAACGTATAAACATTGAACAGATATCGCAATAAATCGCAATATTCTGGTGGGAGGCTTTGGCCGTGGCTAGTTGCCACCCTACCGTCAAAGACTTGCCGTCAAGTGATTTAGCGTTCCGACACAATGGCGTGTAGAAACCGATTAGGGGTATGGGTTGAATCTGCACTGCCATATCCCTTCCAAGTCAGCCCGCTACCATCTTAGACTGCATCGTCAGTTACCATCAGGTGAGATCGCAGTCAAGGACTATAGTATTAAAAAAAAGCAATAACAATTTTGTCGATGGATAAAAAGCAGCTGGTTGGGAGAGGCTTTATTCAGATGCTCTAACAATAACCTTCCATTGAAAAACAGGATAGATTAGCATTGTCGAGGTGAGCGGCCTGCCGTTTATTGGAAATCGGGTTAGGCGTAGAGCCATTAGTCACCGCTTGGTAGAAAAAGCCTTACTGGAGCTGGGACTTAGCACTGTGGTGAACTAATCCTATGGCAAAATATTTATTTGAAGTGCGAGTCAATCTGTCTATGGCTCGGTTTAGCCTAACGTCCATTAGGACCACGAGTTGAATCATATATTTCGCCTTTCCATAGAATTTTATTTTATTATTAACTAACTTTTGCCCACGGCTTCATTCACGTTAAGTTCGATTTTTCAAACCCCTATTTTACATCTTTAGGAGTTGAATTTTCAAAAATCCTTTCTTATAGCGGATGCTTACGTCATAATATCTGTCTGTATGCCTTTCAGCCCGATCCGTCTAGTGGTTTCAGCTGTGCGTTGATAGATCAGTCAGTCAGTCAATCAATCAATCAGTCACCATTCCCTTTTATATGTTTAGGATGATTACAGGCTACAGTATTACAATAGTGATGAGATATTTAATCTATAACATAATCGTCTATACCTTGAAAGGATCACCGCAGAGCACGATCTTATGCCGTCTGTATCCAGCGGGACTCTCTTAAAATCGTCCGTTCATCTAGTGGGGGCGCTGCGCTTACTTGTCATAATAATTGTGTACCTACTAAGAAATATGGGTTACAGACTACAGCACTATAGTGTGGTGACATATTGCCGGATTATTAAAGTCCTCCTATAAACATAAATAGACCAAAAAAGGCTATCACTTAAGAGTCTTTCTATATAGCGGACATGTTAAACTTTAAGCAGTTGGCACAGTGCCGTAATAGAAATATAAAATTATGCAATAAGACGTTAAGAACCCTTTCAGAGAGTAATGTATATGGCAATTTTTGCGTGAACAAAGATAGGTACTCCTCCGTGGGTCAAATATGTCTTTCTATGGTGGATGAAAAATAATAACACTTTCTAAAACTATACTATGATTGTAATACAGATAGTAAGTAGGTCTTATAACAGAAATGGTTTTAGTACTTACTTTACAATTACCTTTCTACTATAATATGGTTTCATACTAAATACTAAACGTTTTATAAAAGCGATCTAGAAATCAAGAAGGTTTAAATGAGATTTTCGAAAAAAAGTAGCTTAACTGCAACATCGCGTGCTACTACTGCATCATGAAAGGGTTTTAAGGATTTCGTTTTTTATATAAACTTCAATTTCACGTGGAAGTATTGATGGATGGAATTAGATTTTGGATTATGATGAAAATCATCTAGTATCATTTTCTGTTATAGTTCTTGCAATTCACGACGGAGCGTGGCTCATGGTTGTGTGTGCGTCGTAATTGTATAAGTGTGAGCGAGAGCTTGCACGCGCCTGACCGCTACCACCTAGGCTCCTGACAGGCACGCACACTTACACAATGTGCATGTAAACGACGTAACCATAAGTAAAGTGCCCGTAACTTCGTGAGATAAACGTACTATGTATATGTATGTTTGCATAATAATGTTCATTAGTTTTAAGCTATGTCTTTGTTATCATTAGGTATTTCTCAGTTCTATATTAAGACATTTTTTCTAGTGACATAATATCGTTATAGAATATATATAGAACAGAATAAATTCTGGTAATTTTTATAGAATAAAATAAAAACAATTTAAAAATGGAGAATTTTATTTTACCATCCTTATTTTATAGTAACAGTTACATACATAGAGGTTGTGAAGCAAAACATCACTATATTCTTACATCTATAATTTAAAAACTAATTATATACAGGTATAAAAGTCACTACTATCAAATCACTCCACTGATAAAATCGTTTCACCTGTCAATTTGTATAATCACTAATACCCAAATATATAGTAGAGTACAATCATATTCATCTACTTTAAAAAATAACATACATTAATAATATAATATTCCTACAATTTCTCATAGTTTGAAATATGTAGTACTATTTTTTTAGAAGAAAGATCTCATCGCTAGAAAAATTATCATGTAGTCAATTTCTTTCAGTTTTTAAGAAATATATTTACATAGAATAACGTTATTTTTATACTGCGTATCGTGTATTTTTACTGTATAATACAAAACAAATACTCGACTATAGATATGGGTGTAACCTTCATCACTGATTTGATCGGAGAAAATATGAAGCCACCTATTTAAGCCGTCGATCATCGGAAAACCCTGTAAAAAAAACATGAATTAAATTCTTTACTTTGACACCAGTTTTACTTTAACAGAAACTGAGAGCCCTTAGGTAGCTGAAGATTTCTGTCAACTTCAGATTTTTTTATTTGACAAGATAGCTCTTAACTGCTATCTCTTCTGATAGTAAGTAACGATACAATCTAAGGCGATACTCGGCTAACTTCGAAGGGGTATGGCAGTGGATAATTAAGTTTATACCCCTATCGGTTTCTATACGCCATCGTACCGGAACGCTATATCACATCTGTTTCTACATGCCATCGACTGGAACACTAAACGGTGGCACGTTTTTGATGGTAGGGTGGTAACCATCTACGCCTAAAGCCACGGCTAAAACCACCCAACAAGTAAGTCATCGTCATCTCAGTAGGGCAATTTACATCAAGCATACACATAAATCTTCTCGAGAATTCCTACAGTCTATCCAATGTTCACACTTGAATAAAAATGCTTTAGTAGTTTCTGAGATTAACGCGTACAGACAAACTCGGCGAAGGGGCTTTGTTTTACAATAAACATAATATATGTATAGTGAAGTGATAAACCCGCATTCCTTCAGTTTTGGGGCTAAAAGCCTTACTTCTCAGTTCTCACTAAACTCTGTCTAGCACATAAGTTATGCATGAAACAGGAAACAGAAACATTCTCACCAGAGTTTCAGGAGTAAATAGTTTAACAGCACCGCGACGTGAGATGTGGAGCACCGGAGACCTGAAACAATACACATACTTGCTATAATAAACAATTAATTCATCTCAACACATCGCCGACTCACTACTGGGCCACACAGGTCGCCTCTCGAGTGAGAAAAGTTAAGACCATAGTCCAAAACCTTGAACAAGCGCGGAATGGCAAGACACAGAACATGGTTTAGTGTTAGGATAGTAACTTGTACTGGCTAGCAGACAGTATTGTATAGAGTAATAGGTATATTTAAAATTCGAATATCTCAGATCTACACTGTATGTCAGCACCAACAACAAATACGACAACTTTACTTCATAAATCACTACGTTTAATAGTTAATATTAAACGTAGTGATTCTTGAGATTTAAATTAAATGAATGTCTGAGACTGTAAGATCACGTAATTTCGTGGTAGAAAGAAGTTTGCCATACGACAGATTGAATTCGTAATCCTCCTGAAGCTGTGTAATAATGAGTTTTCAATAAAACGGTTTTTACTTTCTTGCATCATAAAGCCTAATTTTTTTTCGACCTTTCAGTTTTCAGTCCGCACCTTTAACCGTTGAGCTATTGCCTGCAACTTGTTTTACACTTTTATTTTTTCCGAGATCAAAGGCTACTTTCCAAGTCCTAAACTATATCCCTATAAAAATTCACGTCGATCTTTTTCTCCGTTAGTGCGTGATTAAGGGACAAACCACCTAACAAATATATACTTTCGCATTTATAATATTAGTACGGACTACGGATTTACCTGAATTAGAATCTCGACTGCCCATGACAGGTGCTATTTGAGGCCTCTCTTCGTCCAACAGGAGGAAGCCGCTGGCAGACCACACGGAGAGTATTCGCGCCACGCATGTCACGTTCAGACGACCCTATACAAATGAAATTAGCTGATCTTATCCTATACTAGCTGTTGCGCGCGACTTCATCCGCGTCAATTTCTGTCATTATGATCGCGATTAAGAAGTTTTTAAAAGAAAAAATGTTAAATATGGATAATTTTCCCCGTTTTTGCAAAATTTTTCACTGATGCTTTGCTCCTATTGGTCGCAGCGTGATGTTATATAGTCTAAAGCCTTCCTCAATAAATGGACTATTCAACACAAAAATAATTTTTCAATTCGAACCAGTAGTTCCTGAGGTTAGCGCGTTCAAACAAACAAACTCTTCAGCTTTATATATTAGTATACTTATAGATTCTTATCCTAAGCTGTCCTAATCTGGCAGAGATCGCTACTAAACGATGAGGCTGATATTAATAAAATATATGTATATCTTCGGTATATACGCAAAATCTGCAAGATATATTATTATAGAAATGAAATAGTTTATCATATATACGAGTATAAACTGAAAGAGGTTGTAGCAAAATAAATATTTCTATTTAAATTGGAAGTCATTTTATTGCAGCAATACCTTATAAAAATGTGAAGTTTGCACTCGAATAACGAGCTGACTGAAGGAGGAAGACTTATTAGATTTTTCTTCTTCAACGCTTATATTTTTGCTTGCAATTTGCTCGAGTCTCGGAAGGAGCAACGTCGTGCTTTCAAAGTTGTTCTTGTGAGGGTTTGAAGCGATGTCAACGTCGCCCGGAATGTCTATAATATCAGTCACGGGGTCCTCATATCCGGAGATAGCGTCCCAGGGACTGAATATTATTCTATTCGCATCTTCTAGAGATGCGTCGCTTATCACAGGTTGTCTTGGTGGATAAAACGTGTCTTGTAGTGGTATGTCGAGACCTTTGACCTTGGAACCAAAAGATAAATGATAAATTAGAGCTTATATGTACGTATCGAGAAAACTGGTATATGAAATCGTAAAAGTTACATAAAATAAATTAATTGCACTTCAAATTCAAGATCAGACAATTCCCGAGCGCATCCCAAACAAACGAAATTTAATTCTTATTTAATTAACAACCAATCTAACTTAATGAAATTTTGTAGAAACTAATATCTGTGTCTAAGATTTTAAGATTTAGGCACACAAATCTCTGAGGCTCTATAAATCTGTCATCAATCGAACGTCATTCTTATGGGGTGGCCAAAGATAAACTCCTCTATTCCGTAGGCAACGTCGTAACGTGGACCACTTTACGTAGCTTGTATACAAACACTATCAAAACCTAATAAATTTACTTTAAATTGGATAAAGAACTTAAAAAATTTTAATACGCGTGGTTTATTATTATGAACAAGTAAATCACGCTTTACACGTACGAGAAATTTTGTTCAAAGAAAGTTTTCATTTTCTCCTCACCTCATAACCGTTAAGTAACCACGTGAGATTCGCCGCGGGATCAGAGGGCGGGGAGGTGCAATTAGCTCGCAGCATATCGCCCACTGTGTACCAGCTCTTCTGCGCAAGCACTTTCGGCCCCGACTCCGGTAATTCTGGGAACAAAAAACTTTTGCGTTAGTTTCCACTAACCAGACTACTTATAAAAGTTTCCGGGCAGGCGACTAAGGAATTTTTTATAAAGCCTCACGTTCTGAAAAAGAATTTTGCTTCGTTAGTGCTAACTTTCATAGGTTCGAATTTATACGCTAAATGTGGACCTAACTAAATTGGTCAAATTATAGTACGTCACGATTGAATAATAGAAAATTCAAAAGAGCTAGAAATTAATAAAACATGTATGTTGAATTTAGCATATACATGCTAAAATTTAAATTTAAATTATTATAAATTGCATGCATTAAATTTTTAGTTTTACAAACTTGTATGAAGAATGAATAAACACAACTTGTGCGATAATTGCCTCCTAAAATCTATTTTGGATATGTCTCAAACAATAAGATTAATGAAGGAAAATTTACCAAAAGCATTTCCTGGTCACGGAACCATTAAAGAAAGCGATCGTCATATTTTCAAAGGCAAACTTAATTGTTTAGAAATTTGCCTGTTCATTGAATCTAAATTACTCCATTACGCCGCGATATAAAAAGTTATAAGAGCAACAGTGTAGAGGGAAAATTTCGATCTCAATAAATCAAATCGGACAAGGGCACATGCGTTTTAATGGAACCCGTGGGAACTCCGACGTTGCATATTCATCTTTCATACGGACTCATTCTACTTTAACGGAGAATTCAGTAGAAATTGTTAAAACGCTGGGCAGGCCGAATTCCGTTCCGGCCTTTGTTTGCCAACAGTATCCTTTTTTACTATGGAGCAAAAACTATCTCTCTTTTAGTAGAACATTTTGGGATAGAGCTCGTAGACGTAGAGAATAGCTTCGCAAAAACTTTTTTGATGCAAAATATTATGCCTCCCTACTAAAACAGCAGCTAATGGTACCGTCGGAATTTGCCATGTCATTATAATTTTTTGTAGTAAAGCTCCGCAGGACTACAACCATGAAACGGTGTAGACACATGTGATTCCTTGCAGTTTTATACTAGAAAGTTGATTGGAAAACTTAGTTAAATAGGTCTTGAGTACCCTCCCCAAAAAATATCTCGCAAAATACCGATACTTTAGAGCAATCCATATAAGGTACTTTAGGCGCTCCTTAATTTTACAAAAATTTCCACCTAACCTAATTCTGAATTAATTCTAACTAGTAACTAAGTATAAAGATAATGATAATGCATTGAGCAATATGTGAATATTCTAAACATTCTAAACATACTAAAACTTCGCTAAGAGATTAGTGTCAAGTTGCCTAAACTTTCCACTCAACAAAACCTAGTTATTGAAGTTTGCCCTCAAGCGCTTCGAGAACATAATATCTACTCATAATATTATGCCTCATATGAACGTTTATTATTATCTTAAAATAAAGTTTACTCTCAAACTAACAAGTGAATGAATAATAGACAACGTAAGCTATGAAATAGAGTATAATTATTTCAGATTTGTAATGGATGCCTAAAATTGAAATATTATCATGTCTTTTGCGTGCATGTTATGAACATTAACATCTGTTTTATGCAATGATAATACCTGATAATAGTAAATTAAACAAATAAACCTTATGAAACATCTATCTAACACACGCTCTGTATTTACTATTTACAACAAACAATAGTTCATGTTTCGATAGAATTCCCCAACAGTTATGTTCGATGTTATATTCTAATAGGAACATATTATTGATCAAATTATTAGGCTTAACTAGAGATGCATTTGGAGTTTGATAAGTGTTTAATATTTAGATCTCCTCGCAAAGAGCCACAAACTCAATGGGTTTATATACAAAGCAAGACTAGGCTTATCGTTGCGTCATTCAAACCTTGCATGAAGATAAAAAGTCAAGAATGATCTATACGTACTTAGTATGCATTAACGTTATTGGCATTTTATCTGTGTTTAATTTTTTTATCATCCCCATCATCAGCAACCCATAAAAGGCTCACTACTGAGGTCTCCTCTCTTAAAGTAGGTTTATTTATTGGCAGTAATCAACAAAGCTGGTCCCATGCAAATTGGCAGACTTTATAAATCTTTAAGAACATTATGGAGCATGTGATATCCGATATCCGAGGTTCATGCCCGAAATAGTAGTCTTTTAGAAGACTCTTATTCGCTACATAATATTATGTATCTGACCTGAATTTATCGCAATAGCTTTATTCCTTGGTTATCATCACATTTTACCACTTTTCTTCTTTTTAACTTCTGTTTTTCCTTTCTTAATATAAAAGTTAATATAAAAATACTTGCATATTATTTGTAAGCACTTACATGTTTCATCGATGGAAATTAAATTTCCTGCTGTCAAACACAGAGCAGTTCTGATTGACTAACTAACTCATACAGTTAATCCGCTACATTGCAAACTTTAAATTACGTTTACAAAGTCATAAACAAGCAATCTCTGGAGCGAGCAATCAACATTTCTCATTGTTTACTAGTTTATGAACTGATTCAGGAAAGTTTATTTATTCGTATATTCATTCATTTAACCGAGCTATACATCTTCGTTTTATTTCTTTGAACCGTGATTTTAGACAAGTTACGGCGGCAATTTGTATAAATAAATAAATACGTATATCATCACATAATAACATATAGTAGACACTAGTTAAGTAGATTTTAACTATGTGCATGTTTAGTACATTTATTATATGTTAAACCAACAAATAAAGATATTTTCTCTGGTAAGTATATTCTATTGTGAATAGCACTATAGGTAAGTACTTCTCTATCGGTTATGCTCGTATTCGTTTCATATTTCCGGTCGGAATTTCGCAAAAGTGTAGGAGAGGTTGATACTTGCCTACTACGCGCATATAAGCGCTTTTATAGACGGTGTGGAAGAACGGTGCATCGGCCGAAACTTCGCATCGGTATCGCCCGCTGAGACTTCTTGTGGCCCCGCGCAACACAACCTGCTGAGCTCCTGACCGTGACACCTGTAAAAAGTAATGTAATAGAAGGAAAGAAAGAAAGAATAACCGGTCAAATGCGAGTCGGACTCGCATACGAAGGATCCGTACCAAAAGACGCCGAAACAAAAAAACACGTTCTAGTAGGGGAGATTTTGATTTCGATTCAAGAAAACGAAGCAGTTATCCTGAAAATCAGTTCAATCAATTCTTAGCACACGCTTAGCGTCAACCTTTCATTGGATATCTAAATATATAAAAGGCAAAGGTGACTGACTGACTGACTGACTGATCTATCAACGCACAGCTCTAACCACTGGACCGATCGAGCTGAAATTTGGCATACAGGTAGCTGTTAGGACGTAGAGATCCGCTAAGAAAGGATTTTGGAAAATTTCAACCCCAAGAGGGTTAAATGGGGGGTTAAAAAATCGAACCTAACGAGAGCGAAGCCGCGGGTTAAAGCTAGTTAGTTTAATAAAAGGTTATCACTCTCCAAATCTAAAAATATATGCAAAAAAGTGGATACAGGATTCCGTTGCTCCATGAAAGAAGTACAAACCAACAAACCATTCGCATTTATTATATTAGTACGGAAATTTTAGTACATAGATAATGCCTGTAAAAGAGTTTCTGTTTATACAACCATAACTATACTCGTAATACTTCACAATCGTCCACTTTAGCGTACACAGCTGGAGTCAAACTATTGTGCTAAAAGCTTTCATCCATCTTGCACTAAAGTGGGCCACTTGAAACATGGATAATCACAAAATCTGATTCAGATCCATCTTCGCTAAAGCGTCTGACCTAAATTTTTAAAAATAAAACTGCAATCGTTTCCCAGTCGCAATCTGTCGCAGTTTTTGAAGTACCTCCCTGACTATTGACTACTCAACTTACGAGTATATACTTTATAATAATCTTTTATCCGTGATTTCGTCTACGTAGTTTTAGGTTTTAAAGTCTCCTCTTTAGGGATGAGATTTGAAAAAGTCTCATAAGTATATCTAAGGTACTCAAGGAATATTTTCACTACTACATCATACCAACATCATTAAAATTTTCAAAACGAGATAATGCCCGCGACTTGATTAAGGTTTTTTAATTCCCACAGGAATTCTTGCTTGTAGTAAAAATTAGACTACGTATTATTCCAGACCCAACTCTCTGCGTTTCAGCCAAATCGGTTCACGACGTGATTGAGTAACAAATATCCATCCAAACTTTTCCATTTATAATATTACTAGGATGATATTCATGATGACGTATACAATTTTGATAACGAGTATATTTGAATGCCTTATATGATACTGTTAGGAAGTTGTTATATATCTAAGATCTGGCCTAGACACGCTGGTTTGAGTAAACGCTTGTTATCGTGGTATCTATTTTATACGGCATTACTCTCGGGGCATTCACGCCCTTGCCAAACATGGGCAAAGCTGATAACAATGTACGACTATTTGGAGCTGAACTTTAAGCTGATCGCAGATTACAGCAACATTTTCACGGGTCAAACGCAACGAAGTACCATCAGAAAACGAAAATGACATCAGTAGCACGGTCGACCGCAGCGGTTGCAGCAAAAATGCAGTTGACGTCCACAAAAACAGTCTCATTATTTCAATGCATCCGATGCAGTCGACTCATTTACATTTTCAATACTGAAAATGCTTTGAATGAATTGAATGTTAGCTATATGTTAACAATGTGCTGTTTTCAACTGCCAAGTTTATTTGAAGACCTTAAAGGGAGTTATGTTGTTGTTGTTGTTATGTTGTAAAGTTCAACTAGCAGTTTTTTTTTTTAGTTTCATTATTTAAAATTTACATACGAGACGAGACTTGTACTTTATTCGACAAATAATAATCTGAAAAGTCTGATAGGCCGACTCTTCAGACAATAATATTTCTCTCGGACGGAAATTTTTCCTTTGGGACGCTCAAGCATAACGGCATAATATATTATCAGTTATCAAAAGCTCCCGCCCTTACAATCTGTTGAAAGCGTTTTATTGCGCTTCGAAGAAATATTATGATCAGAAATTATATTTAACAATTTTTTAGCATCTTTTATTTATTTATATCCATCATTTATACACCTACGTACCTACGTTATACATGAGGTTAAGATTTCGGCCTCCTTTTTGTTGTTTAGCAAGTGATATTTAATTGCTTATTTTTATTAAGGTGTATGATTTACGAGAATGGTAGGTGTAAAAGCTATGGTATAACTGAGTAAAAGGCCGTTTGAATCACGGAAATAATTTTTCCATGGCAAACAACGCCATAGGGCTTCGTATAAAAGGGTCAACAATTGTGACGTCTTGCCGGGGCGTTAAACTCCCTTCAAAGAGCGGGCTAGAAAAACAAAACAAAAACAATCGCACCGTTAAACCTTAAGAGTTGGCAAAACGCCACGAATAGCTCATAAAAGTGTGCCAAAATTAAAAACCTTTTAGAGAGTAACATACGTGAAAAATTCTCCTTATTTTTGGTACCTGCCATAACTTGAAGAATAAAAATTTGTCTATGTTATCTTAATACAGGCTCTCCAATCTATGTTATAAAATATAAGTGCAAAATATGTATGTGTTTGTCTGTCTGTTAACTTTTTATACCTTAACCGCTGGATCGATATCGACATTTGGCAAGTACTTATATCCTGAAGACAGACATATGCCACATTTTGTTCTAAAAAAGAAAATGGTTCAATTATACGAATATATTTAATAACTGATAAAATATTTAGTCGTAGATTTTTTACATAAACAAAATATCAAGAAAGTCAAGATGAATTTGAGTATTATTCTCCTTTCGCCTCCAAATAAGCAGAAAGTTTAACTATCCAACTAACCATAAACGTTTCAGTTTTCAGTGCGCGACATTAACCGTTGGTAGCCTCAATAAGCTAAATTATAGGCTTGTATCTGGCTTGTATATATAAAGGGCCTATAGAGTGCCCAGCAACAGGCGAGACATACGTCGATTAATTTGGTGGTTGAGAAAATATATGCCCTGAGTGTTTACTTACGTCAACACTAATGCCTGTTTGAGAAAAAACCCTCGTATTGGGAAGCTCTTTGGGCACGAAGCGGAAGAACTCCTGGGCGCCGTGGTACCATTTGACAGTGTAGAGCGCCTCGCCCGTGTCGAGCGCCCACCGACACCCGAGCGACGCGCTGGCGCCCACGCCCACCGCCTCCGGCACACTCAGCTGGATGTCTCGTAGACCAAACACGCCTACGAAACGAAAACGTTATTAAAATTTAAAAAAAAAATAGTGAATTAAAATATTTGCATATCTTTATTATTGGTATAAATGGAAAGGGAAACTGACTGACTGAATGACTGACTGACATCTATCAACACACAGCTCAAACCACTTGTCCACATACAGATGGCTTTATTTTTATTGAAACCCAAATTGGCAAACAACATTTGGCAATCCCTCCTATTTGCCTAAAATTTTAAAAGCAAACGCAGTCGGCCGTATATAAGAATACAAACGTATTCTTCTGTGTTTTCCGAAAGAACTCTCAGGAATGCGATGTTTTCCTTCAGATGCGTGCCTAGGATTAAACTCCGGACCCCCCCCCCCGCAAAAGGAGGCCAGTAGGCAATTAGGCATTCACCGCCGGGTTGCCATAATATACCTAATTGATAAAATTTAATAACAACTTGGTATAGGTATAACTAAAAGCAAAGTTATTTTCTCAGTGACCCGTATTATTAATTAAAATATTTGCCGCAATATGCCCTAAATTGCTAACAAACAAAACCCCTCTTTTTCTCCACTTAAAACCCTCGTTAAATTTAATTAGAACCACTTTATAAAATAGAAAATAGTAGCTTAGAACTATGTGACTTTGAGCAGTGGTGAACGCTAAGCTCTTATGAGTGGGGGGTCCTATTTATAAGAGCTTAGATTCCAGGTTTGGTTCCCGTGGCATTTTCTCTGGCGGTATGATAAGGACTTTAGACTCGGCTAGTTAAAACCATAGGTATGGCGAAGTCATACTGCCAAGCAATATAACGTTTCATTACGATGACGCTTAGAAAGCGATAGGGTTATGGATTCAAAATATGTATAAATAAAACTTCCATACACCTTTCACCTTAGCCCACTTCAAACTAAGGCGGCAGCATCATTTGAAGAAAAATTTTTTTTTAAGCTATTGCATAGCTTCTATCGCGGGCCAGCGTGGAGACCGAATCCAGAAGTTCCGTAACGAAAATAACCTGCGTAGTAAAATAAATAGCGTTGATAAAAAATGCTATGCAATAGCTTTACCGCGGCAGTCCCCGAGTGCCACACGTCTTTTTTTTGTTTTTGTCTTTAAGTAAATGATACATAATTTATCAAAGTATGTAACGTTCTTAGCATATACTTAGCATCCAGTATAAAAATCAAAACCAAGCTCTGTTTAGTATGAAATAAATCCTCTGGCCTAATATATTTTTTTAGTATACTTATTAAACCCTAGACACTATAAAAATATTATCGTATACTTTATTTTCCTTCATGATATAAAGCCTCAGTCCCTTAACGTGAATAAACAATTTATATTCTACTTTATTTTCGGTTATAAGCAAACTTACATAGTATTTTTTATTTTTTCGTGCTCTACCTACTACTATATCGACTCTTGATTTTTCAATAAAGTATTTCAGTAATATCGTTTTAATCAAATCACTGGGAAGGACTGACAGGTTGAAAACCAAACCTGATTTTTTTATGAAATGAATAATTCAATATTAAATATCAAAAATCTACTTATGTAGTTATTTCTTTGTCCACTGATAGACGCATCGATTTATTTCTAATTAAATAATTATTTATTCATTTACTAACTTTTTCCCGCGACTTCGTCCTCGCGAAGTTAGGTTTATAAAATTCATAGGGAACTCTTTGTTTTTGCGGGATAAATAGCCTATGTTACTCTTCAGATCCTCAACTAAATCCATGCGAAAAATCACGTTGATCCGTTGCTCTCTTGCGGCGTGATTGAAAGACAAACCAACAAACAAACACTTTTGCATTGATAATTAGTAAAAATGTATCTCTTTAGAGGAACTCCCACATGCCTCGGTCTTGAACCGTTTGAATCCAGTGACTCGTTTGATACCGTCAACTGTCCACCTGGTGCGGGAGTCTGTTAACACTGCACATAATATGTGTAGTGTTAACAGCTGATATTATCTAATGGATGCGACCTTTTGTACAGGATGTCACTATTCACGCAATACCTGCTTACAAAGTTTCGTATGATTTACCTACCTCTTACGTAGGTATATGTTGAGTAAAAAGTAAAATAAAAGTTGTACCCAACTTCCATTTTAGGGCTTTAAATGAAATCAATTTCCGAAAAAGTTTGCTATCGGAGTGCTATTTCGACACCAATGTGGTTGAACTGTTATCGGTTCGCCGATACCCTTTTTATCTTACGATACGCGGAAACCAGGCGTCATCTACTATCGCACGCACATTTTACGTCAGTCCTTTAGGTACAACGGTAAAATAGAAACAGTAAAACGATAATAATATTCTATCTATAATTATTTTCATTGAATCATTTTGTAGTTATCGTGCAGCAACAAACAAAAGCTCTACAATTAATATTTCTTACAATATATGTGGATGAATGTAATAAATTCTACTTTTGTAGTCTTTAATTTTTAACTTCCGACAAAAAAGAGGGGTAATAAAAGTTTGTTATAGTTAAGTTATAATTTTGCTATCTGTGTATTTGTATGTTTGTCTGTACCCCCGTAAATCAACAATGAACCGATTTCTATTCGGTTTTTTGTTTGAAAGCTAAAATGGTTGAGATGGTCTTTAGCTGTAATTTATGAAGATCTGTTCAGGAGTTTTAAGATCATCAGCTCATTTTCTACTTGATTAAAGGGTCTTACAAACTTTCACAGGTTCGATTGGTTTGAATTTTGGTTACGTAATTACTGTTACCTACTTCGGATTATTTCCAAGACCTGAGTGACCCTAAGCCGATGCTGCAGCATCACGTACTCCGCGGGATACCCAACCTCTTAGCAAATTACAGCACAGGACACAGGACTAAGTCACTCCGTTTGACTTCACAATAAACAATTTAGACAATTCGCCTCAAACACTTTGTATACAGCCGCACCAGCGCTCTAGCCTCCTCCGACAGAGGTTGGGCCAGAGCGCTGTTACAGAAGACGATCTGCCGGAGCATGGGAAAGCGGACAAGAGTATCCCATCTCTCAGCCTCGTTGCGGACACATTCCAGTAAAACAAGAATAACGTCCTCGGGCTTGTTGCAATCAGGACAATTACGTGATCTAGCTTTCCTCATAAATCCGAATTTAGCAGATGGAATGTGTCCGGAAAGAAGCCGCATTAGATCTACAGCATCTCGTCGGCTTAATGAGCAGTTGCTAACCCAAGATGTAAATGATTCAGATTGAACAGTTCTGTACCAGATACCTTTATCTTTCGAGCGTCAGTCAAAGTACTCCTTCCATAAGGCTCTGATTTTATTTTTTAACAAAATCCTTGTTGCTGCAACAATGCATTTTAGCCCATGACGAGAGAGTATTGGGCAGACAGAGTTGATAAAGATTGTCACAATGTAACAATCATTTTTGACAATCCCATTACTTTAATCTGCCTAGTCGTCGCCAGTGAGTATCGTAACGAAAAAAGGGCCCAGCAAAACTTCCTACATAAGTATTACCTACGTAATCAAATCTTTGCCTTCAGCAATGCTAAAGGTGGTCGGAATACATAAATCAAGCGAAGGGTACGTGATCGAATTTAGGATCAACCCAATACACAACTCCTGACAAGAACTCATTACAATGTAACCAAATTCAATTTACGATTTTGGCCATAAAATAATTTTCATCTCGGGCCCTTTCAATTTGGTCGTGAAGGTATTTCAAATCGTGTCGTAGCTAATGTTCTTAACAAGAATAGATTAAACACTGTTTTACCTATGTGCGAAACTAATAATATATTATTTATTTCTTATCCCCTTCTATTATTGTGAGGGTTGCTTTAATATCCGACAATTTGAAAATAAATACATACGCTCAGGAATTTCACATTCCGTAATTAGCTCATTATTTATAAAAAGGCATAAATATTCTCTCTAAATAATCTCATGTTACCGTTGTAATTATAATCCGAATATACCTACCTAATTATAATCTGCTAACATTTACTTGAAATTTATTGTTGGTGGAACATTATACTTCAACAACTTATTCTATATTTTAATAAAATTAAAGAATTTTCACAAACAAGAAATATTTTCTTTATTTTTTGGCTAGTCTTCATAGATTACATCGCTTTATCAATAAATGATCAGCAAACATTTTTTCATAAGGCGTATAAGCCTACTGATTCTATTAATTCGATAAGCCAGTATCGATCGTAACATCAAAAATAATACCTGCCATTTCGATAAAATAAATAAATTATTTATTTATTTACTGCGTAAGTAGGGACCTTATTGAAATTATTATAATATACTAGTAATAAATAACTTAATAAGATACTCGTACACGAGTCACTTTTCTACTGAAACTCTCGAAAGGTTCAATAAAATCAGGTTTACTTAAAGGATTGGGTTCGAAACAAGATTGTATCAAAGTGATTTTAATAATTCATCGCCTTTGCATGCGTTTGCAGACATGGGGCTCGATTTCTCATTTCAATACAGATGAGTCGCAAATCATACATTTCACAAGTGCAGATTAAGAAAATAAAACGAATGAGCATGGATATTTTGATAAAATAATTAATATAAAACAATCGTTATCCGAACATTTGCTAATAGGCTAATCAATTAATATCAATAATTTCGTTGCGAGATATCAATCAGGTCAATTAATTGGTAATACACTAATGTACTATGTATTATTGGCAATTAGAATTACTGACTGTACGTAGGCAGATTATCTCTTCTGGATTTGTTTGTCTGTTTACTATTTATAAGTATACTTGCTCGTATCACGAAAAATCAAAACACTTTTAGTTGAAACAAAATATAAATCAAAAAAATAAAATCTCATCCGAAATTGGATAGAAACACAAATTAAAAACAGAGTAAGATCTTCCATCTTAGACTGCATCGTCACTTACCATCGTGAGATCGCAGTCAAGGGCTATATTGTCATCGAATAAAAAAAAAAAAATATTAAAACAAAACTATATTCGAGTAGTAGAATGAATGATACTTACTTCCGCCAAGCCACAGTAGCATAGTGGCAAGTTGGGAAGCCATGCTGGTTTTCTGCCTGATGCCCACACGTCAAGTCGCAAGCACTTCTTGATGGCTCCACGCTTTTCTCACGACCTCCTGCATTGTTACACTCTCAGATATTGGATCTATTCTTTCATAAAATGGGTTAGAGCTGCACGTGTCGTCCGTGACAGCGCATCTTTATCCTTGAACAACGGCTATGGAAGTCTGTAACAAAGAAAGGATTAAGGTAAGGATCTGCCCTAATTAAAAGGATTACTTTATTTCTTGCTTATTTTCGATATTAAATAAATGTAATCCTACAGCTTACGCAACTTTAGGTTTTTTCTACATAGGTTTACTTCACTGATATTTTCTGGATGGAGCGGTGATAGGCTAGTAGTAATTTGTACTCCTTTTTGGGAAGTCCGGAGAGTTAAATATTTATAATTTCGGAGTAAGCAATAAATTATAACTGTATGGTAAGGCCCGATTCAGTGCGACGCGGACCATCCGCGCGCGGATTAGAGCATGCGTCCGCCGCGGATGAATTCATCGTTCACTTCCACGCGGATCGTGTTGAAGAACCGCGTGCGGATAGCTCTCCGCAACGCGGACAATCCGCGTCGCACTGAACACGCTATAAGGGCTTAATATATTTTACCGTCCGTCGCGGATATCCGCGTAGGTCATCCGCGTCGCACTGAATCGGGCCTTAAGGAAAATATCATGAGGAAACCAGCATGGCTGAGAGGATCTCAATAATGCTTTCAAAGATTTGCGAAGTGTGCTAATCTGCACCTAAGACGTGCGTGCAGTTGTGTGTTGAGTACCTATGGATGAAGATGAATAAAAAAAATGTTTATCTATGGATATCAAAAAGTTGCTGTACGAGTACGTATGATCGAAACATATGCAAGTTCATGAATAAAGTAAAAAGTAATCCTTTATCCAAAAATTTTATTATTAAAATACATTGCGCTACGGTTATTTATCGGCCCCAGAGGTACGTCGCGACGTCTGTTGTCTAAAGATCGATCGGCACTGAACAAAGTACATTCCTAATAGAATATCTCGCTCCAGCGCAATGTTTCAGCGAAAGCGACACTTTTTCCACCGAGCGGGACGACTAATGGTTCACGCGTAGCCCGACTTTCAATAAATGGTTGCCCGCCTCGCCTTACAGAAGCTAATCTATCTGTTTTAGTTTTTTGGGACTAAGGTTTTTGTTGAATTAGGGTCCGACTCTTTTTCCTTTATCGATTTGAAAATTAAGACGATTTTTCTACGTAATTTAGACGAATGTTTTAAACGTCTACAAAACCTTAATCAACAGAGATTCTATGCAGATCCAGAGTATAATGTTCGTTAGAATATTAAGTCCAATATGTGGGAATGGTATTGCCCCCAAAAAATACGGGCTTTCCTAGTTATATAACACCGAATTTCGCTAATAAAGGTTTGTTTCTTTCTTGCTTTCTTTAGTAAAAAAAATTGCTCAAAGTTTTGAAAAAGATATCTGCCGCCGAGTCTAACCCGCTGGCTTCGTGATGTCTTCTTTAAAGCCCGCATTGCCCGAAGACGATAATAATCTTCGATCAGTGCATGAATTTCTTCTTTTTTTATCCTATTCTGTAAAAATATTAGCCAATTTCAACTTGATTACTATTCTCCCCTCCCCTACAAGTAAGCGGAAAGTTTTGTTAGGAAAGAGTACGATAATATTCCAACGGGTAAAGATCGAACCGTCGACCTTTCATTTTTCACTTTCAGTCCACACCCTTAGCTACAGTGTGAATTATTGTTATAAAATATTACGATTTACCGCGATAATTATTTTAGTTGGGATTGTTGATGTCGTGGCAGTCCCGTCGTGACCACGGTCCATGCAATTGGATCGAAATATCGACTAAAATAATTATCGTGGTACGTACTCGTAATTTTTATGACAATTATGTGATTAAACCACGAATCAAGTCTAAAATCTTTAGTAACTTATTGACCTGAAATTGATATCTATTCAGTGTGCCTATCGGTCGATATGATGATAAAATAAAAATATATAATTTTAGAATAAGTACTCTGCATAAATAAAATTCCATTAAAGTATATTGTGAGGTGCTTATTTATTGCCCCTCTAGACACTCCGTTCACGAGTGTTGTGTTGTATGGAGGTCGATTGGCAACGAACAAAACGCAATCCAAATAGAATATCGCACTGCCGCGCAATTTTTCAGAAAGCGACACTTTTCCCGCCGAGCGGGACGAATAATGGCTTCACGCGTTTCCCGACGTTCAATAAATGCCCGCCTTGCCTTACGAAACTAATTTACTTGCTTTCATTATTTTCCGATTTAAGGTTTTTTTTTTTACGAAAACTTGGCGTTATTTTATTTGAATATTTCAAGTCTCTGACGGAGCTTCTCCAATGAATAAATAATCACAATTATTGAGATCATTCTCTAAACAGGCCTACCTAATTTACCTTTTTATTTTTGTTAAAAGGATAGTAGAAACACGCGTATTTTTTATTTTTCAACATCAATTTTACGAAATGACATAATAAGTGTAATGAATAACGAGCCGACTTCAAAAAAAGGAGGAGATTCTCAATTCGTCAGAATCTTTTTTTTTATATATATATGTTCCCCGATTACTCGAAGACGTCTGGGCCGATTAGGAAAATACTTTTTTGTCTGAAAGGGTATACTTCCCAGGTCGTTCTATTGTCATCAGGTTAGGATCTGATGATGGGATCCTGGAGAAATCGAGGGAACTCTTCAAATTACAGGCACAATTGATACATTTTGTAGTGGCAGGCGTTTGAAATCGGTTTTGTAAAAATAATTAGGTATTACGTTTATACTACTCCTCTGTTCCATTGTCTTTGGATAGGCCTTTCAAAAATATTACCTGAGAAAGTGCTACAGCACTGGGCCTATGATTAAAGTATGACCATTGTTCTTTATCGTGATCAGCCTAAAATTATCCTACCAAACTCAGGATCCTCATTACTGGATTCTATTTATAACAAGTGCTATGCAATTTTTAATTATAATGACAAAAAACAGAAAGCTCAATCGTGATTATAATTAATTATTATGCTCTACAACATTTATAAAAGACAATAACCGCTTGAAGCGCAGCCCCACTTTCAATAAATTAGCCCCGCTACTACAGAGCTAATTTATCTGTCCCCGTTTTTTTCAATTTAAGGTTTCTGTTAGATTTAAGCTCGGCCCTGTTTCATCTGTTTTAAAATTACGATACTTCTTCTCGTCCCCTTCTAAGCTCTCATTAAGATGCCTTTGGCGATATTTGCTGAGTCAGGAATTGTTTGAATTGGTATTCATGATATCTTTGATTAAAAAACAAGTGTCATTTTTTTTTTTGGTAGAAGCTTTTATGATTGCGTTGTTTTATTACAGAGTACAGAGTTCTCTTCTGGATCCATTATCAGACCCTAGATATCATCTAGAGTACTTGTCAAGACGAATCCAACGAGCCCAAACTCGACTAGCCAAACTCGATGGGGTTACGTCATTTTATTACAGAGTTCTTATAGCCACCTTGCATTAAGATCTCGGATATCCAGGGTCTTATGATGACTTCATAAAAGAAACTTACTTGAAGCTTCCAACTCCAGTAGTTTAGGCTGAGTGTTGATATATAAGTCAATCAGACATTCAGACTGTCAGTCAAGAGTTTGAATTTTATATATTGAGATTTTTTATTTTTATTTATTTTATTTTATTTTACAATACTTAGATTATATACGAATTGTCTAAAGCACTAATATTTAACAAATAAGTCATTTTGGTTAACACAGTTTTACTTACGATTGTTCGTTGTAAATGTGTAACTGAATCCTTAAATTTACATAGAGATTCAATAAAATACGGGCCGAGTTTCAGGTAAAGTAGATTTCGTATGAAATAGGTTCACAGATTTATGTAAAGAGCCGTGGAAGGTGTAGATAAAAATCCGGAAGATGGGTTTGGGAATGTCGTTGATAAAGAAACATTAGATTATACCAAGAAATGTAAAGTACAAACTGAACTTACGTAGTTTTTATTAGAATTGTTATCTAATAGTCTTTATTACATTTTTTTATATCAAAAAATTACAAGGCTATAGGTACTTATTGTAAACATAATAGTTTTAATTGAAATAATTTATTATTGAAATATACTCGCCATCCTCATAATACATAGCACTAGCTATTTCCCACAATATCATATGAGTTGATACCCATATATCAAGTAGCGAACATTTGTCTGGTGGGAGGCTGTGGCCGTGGCTAGTTACCACCCTACCGTCAAAGACGTGCCGACAAGCGATTTAGCGTTCCGGCACGATGGCGTGTAGAAACCGATTAGAAGTATGGGTTGAATACCCCTTCCAAGTTAGCCCGCTACCATCTTAGACTGCATCGTCACTTACCATCAGGTGAGATCGCAGTCAAGGGCTATCTTGTCATCGAATAAAATAAAATAAAAAATCCATGTCCGATGCCCCTTTTTGGTAACCTGCATATTGGTAAGTACTAAGTATGTAAACGTATACTAAAACAGTAGTTATGAGACACACCGGATTGCAGCAACAAGAACGTACTGCACGAAACTCTTAACATACACCTGTCTCTAATTATCTACCTACACCTTTTATGAAGACAGCTCGATTCCCTGAACCGTAAAATGGTTGGTTAAAATTCTAAAAGCGCTCGCAATTGTTTCACGAGACCGCTTCGAAGCGGTAATAACAAAACTTTGGAAAACTAGAACACACCCATACTCAGTTTAAAGCCTGAATCATACAATACGCGCACTGGCGGCGTGGCACGATAGCACCTAGTCCAAAGCAGCTACTAAAAGTTGTAACAATTTAGTAACTGCATGAACGAATTGCAGAACTGTAATCAACAATATCATCAACCAATATGTACCCGTGTTATAGAATTCTTATATGCGCCTCCATGTTAGTGCTCCAATGGCAAACCTTATCTTTCACAAGAAATGCCACTGGAGTGTTTGTCCGTACGTGTGTCTGTTGTCGTAGCGCTCAAACACAACATGTAACGAAAGCGTGCCCAAAGCAACTTAGAAGTTTTAAAATATACAAGCCTTTACACTGCGAAACGGAGCAGGCTGCTTTCCTTTTTCATAAATTGCGGAAGATGACTACCGGAGTTTTTAGTGGGCCAATAGGTATCCCACATAATTTGATCTCTCTTATAGAAGATTTGTTTTTTTTTAATGCATAGACTAGCCCTTGACTGCAATCACACCTGATGGTAAGTCAAGATGCAGTATAAAATAGAACGCGATTGCCTATAAAATGACTATTTACTCTTGCATTAAAAAACCTAGCAGTTAAACTGGGTGTCATAACATTTTACCCTCGTCATCAAAAAAAAGATCCTTGCTCCTTCTTATACGCGATGTAGTACGCAAAACCGTTCCGTACCTTTCCGTTACGCGTTGTATTTGTTTCAAGCTTTAGTATACGAACAACACATTCATTGAAGGAATATACGGGATGCTTCGACAGCATTTTCTATTATATCATTCTAGAGAATATTGTGCTAGAATTGGAGTTTTCGAGAACTGTGTAATTGAATAAGTTTCTTAAATTCTCTTAGTTTAATAAACTTCAGCGGTTTCATAAATGCTGTCTCTAGGGTGAAAATTCCATATTAAGTTTTCGTAGACATAGCTTTGTAGACTGAATTGAGCACATTTTATTCTTTTTTTGTGTCTGAATCTCTCTACAAACAATAAGTACTAATAAAATTTAAGTCAAGATACCCATTTAAAGTATTATTTTAAAAATTCATGTTCATTATTTTAAGAAAGTTTTTTAATTAAAAAACCTAAACCGCAAGTAGGTTTTTTATTTTGTAATTTGTGCCGTAGGTGTGTGCACAGAAGAAAAAAAAAGAGAACCTTTGCCTCTATATCATATATTTTTACAGTACACATTATACCTATTCTTCTCAATTTTAATATAACATAAACAATGTAATATTGTGTTCATCTACCTTCATAATCTCTCAAAACAACCCTGTGTGCTCAAAGAATAAATTATTTCTCATACATAAAAAATGCAAATAATAAAGCGAGGGTCGTGAAAAAGTATAAATTACAAATACACAAGCTAATTATGACGCTTCTTGCAATAAATTGCAACCGTGATCCTTTTTAATTGAGGGCCTTGTTAAGTAACGTACTAACCCAGTTTGTGCAAAATAGACATTGTTTTTCCCGGGGTGCAAACGGAAATCCTACTCTTTATCTATCCAACCCTGATGTAATGTAATTTGTGGTACGCAAGCACCATAATTAGAGAGAACGAATTGCGGAATATACTATGCGGTCACGCAAGTCATTAGATTCACTTTTGTACTAGAAAAGGTACGCTCTGAATTTATTAAATTGTAGAAGTACATCTATATGAACAAAGTACAAAAAAACAATTGTAATTTCAGGTAAAAGGCATTTAATATTTATAAGGATGAAATAATTTTAACTATGCTACTAAGACTACTGAGTGATATTAGAGGTATTTTGAGAATCATGTTCGTAAACTATGAAATAAATCAAATGAAAACAAAAAGTAAAATGATATAGAACCACTTACTAGGAGATCATAATAAAGTTTTAGGTATAAATACGTATATTTACGATACTTTTACTATCGACGCCCGGAGTCGCGATCACCGTCTAAGTAGTGTCGATATTTTAAACGACAGACCACCGCGCTTGCTATTTTATGGCTCTGTTAGCAAGTCAATGAACCGTCTTTGAAATATTATTATATACTGCCATTTTGAAATATTGCCACGAGATGAAATATCAATACCAATTGATTGAAAGATCTGAAAAATAGTTGGACTTTAGCAACTTATTTCTATAACAAAATGATTCACAATAGCGGCCTATTAAGTCAAATAAAGTGAATCAAGAAATTCACTCATTTTGAACATGACTAAAATTCAGTTTGTACACATATTATTGTATATACATTATGTTTAAGTATGTGTTATTATATTTTAGTAGGTAGGTATAATTTTAATATTTCTTGTAAATAATTTTGCTTGTTAACTTTTTGATAGTAACTTTTTCAGTGCTAGTAAACTCTTTGCTTTGAAAGGCTGTACCTACTTGTAGAAATTTAAAAAAAAACCTGCTATTTTTAGATATGTCGCACTAGTAGGTGTGGTAGAATTAACTTTCAAGTCATAATTACATATATACATAAAATATTGTATTGTTTACCGTGCAGTTGATTTTATTCTGACGCTAAAGAAATAGCCGACTGAATCGACCTTAGTCAAAGAGTCGATATATCAAAGCGACATTGCACTTGATATTAATGATGCCCCGGACAAGTTAACGAACCGACATGGAATGGGACATGAATATTTTCGGGCAAATGATGTTTCAAAGCTACGATAAATAACTTACAAGATATTATTGGTACAGTCCCTTATAAATCTGCAATAAGACATGTAAATATAAATAGTTTAAAAACTATTTATATTTACATAAAAAACTGTTACCCGACTGCGCAAAATTGGATGAAACATCCGTCATAGTTTTGTCCAAACCTATATGAATAGAGATAGATAGATAAAAACTTTATTGCACACAAGAAAGAAACAAAATTGAATACATCCTAAAACTACGTCAGTACTACTAGAGTTTCTACGTCACTCTAAAACTTTATTAATTCAGGGATGATATTATGGTCTAACTGCGGAATCAATTTTGGCGAAATTTCGCACAGGCATAGCTTGTATTTCGGAGACATACATAACGTGATACCTATTTTTTTATGAGTTCCATGGGATTATTAAAAACCCAAACAACGGCGCGGACGAAGTCGCGAACCTCATTAGCTACTCACCAGCGATAGTGGAACCTTGTATAATATTGATTAAAACTCAAAAGAAATGCTCAATAAAGTGTCATTATTATTTTAATTTTTTCGTGAAAATATAATGAAAAATTGAAGCCGTAAATGAGATCGACAACTTTTAATTAATTTTCTGATGTTAATCGGATAATGGCGGAATGATATTTATAGGGAATTAGCGATTTTCAAGAAGATCGATAGGCAGACGTGACAGTATTCCTGTCCTCAGAGCCTCTATCGATGCGAGTCGTTGACTGCTATAACTTCCGGTTCTCCAATCTCCGTCGATACGTCAAAGCGACACTACATTCTTTATCACTCCATTCGCATGTCAACGAACTGGCTTGAATTTCGTTGGAAAATATTGCCACTTTTAAAATATTACCCAACAAAATGAGCAACTCTTTCAGATTTAATGTGCATCTAGCTTCATTTTTATAATCCTGAAAGTTATTTAAGATTCTTCTTAATGTTAATGTTGCAACTTCAAACATCGCTCGTTTTACGTACGTTCATTAAGCCACTTGTTCTCCTGTACTACGTGTACAATTAAGTCCATACTTTTGAAGTGACTTTAATAAGACTCTTGTTTTGTATGATATTTGTATAGAGTTTACGTACTTTTGTTGAATACCTACTGAATTCTATTCTTAATTCACTTCATGGTTAGATAAGCCTTATATCATAAATGCAAAAGTATGGATGTAGGGATGTAGGATGGATGGATGGATTGTTACTCAATCACGCCACAACGACTGAACTGATTTGGCTGAAATTTGACATAGAGAGTCTGGAATAACACAGAGGTTACCTTTTATTCCGGAAAATAAGAGAGTTCTCCCGAAAATTAAAAAAAAATCTCAATCCACGCGAACGAAGTTGCGAGCATCAGCTGTACTAGCTGAAGCAACATTAAAGAACAAAGTGAGTGAAAAGCCTGTATTATGTACCTAATAAGCCTGAAAATATAACCATTTCCCAAAAGTACCCATCTGTTTTAACAAGTCTAATTTTGATCCATTTATTTACAAAACTCTAACAAGTGCTCGTTATGCTTATATAAATTGCGTCCCTAAAATATTTTAACATTTCCTCACAAAAAATCGTCACAAAGAACTCGTCATAATAAGACGCGCACAAATTAGAGAAAAAGGTCTTTGAATAAAATTTACTATAAAAAAAATTGTAATTTTGTCGTCAAAATTCTACTAGAATAAATGTTCCGTGAGCCAATTGCAGTTTGTATTTGCACGTGCTGAAATGATATTATGTGCTGGCAAAGACTATCAGTAATACCTAGGGGTTAAGGTTAATTTCGACCTCCATTTCAAAAAGCCAGGGGTTATATTATATCTGTTCAGCAATGAAATATTGCTTGCTAAAACAGCGAAGAAAACATCGTATTCGTATTCGATAACTTTAGCGTTAAAGTAAAATGAACCATAAAAAGATTGAATTAGAGCTCAATTTCGTTCATGCATTCTTATACTTTTACGTATATGGATACGCTCCAAACTAAGTCGGTTGTTTTAAATTTGTGACTTTGAATTTATTATGTTAAGGTTCATTTTGCTTTGACGCTAATGTCATAGTATACGAATACGATCAATCGAATTAAATCTTATACTAACCCTACTGAGAGTTCTTTATAATGGTCGTGTGTGAAGTGAGGTATACCTTTTTCATTCGAGAGGAGACCTGAACCCTGTAGTGTGCGACAATAAGTTGAAGGAATGAGAATGAATGAGTCTATCGCTATGCAGTGATGTGTAGTCAATTTAAAATGTACGCTAAATGAACAAATAACAGACACAATATATGTGTAACTATTACAATAACAAACTGAATTAATAAGTTCTGAGATTATTTTCACAAGATGTAAGTTTGAACAAGTTCACTTTTGAACATTAAAAAGAAACTTAAATGGAGTTTCAATGTTATAGCCGATAGGTTTTACGTCTGAATCGTTTATACCGAGCTGCTATTACCGGGAACGACGGAAACTTTCCTTTAAGATGAAAAGGGATAAAATAAAGTGAACAAGAGTATATCGATTATTCGTTAAAATATGGAGTATTTTAGTGGAATATAATTTTATTAATTATATTAAGCTGCAAATACTCAGCCATTTCTAAGAACTACATTTTTGCGGCGCTTGCTTTTGAAACTCTGGGCCCATGGTCATCGTTCACGAAGAATTATATGAATGTCGTGTCCCAAAGACTTATCCACGCCTCAGGTGACCAAAGAGCTGGCGCTTATTTAGCCCAACGGCTAAGCCTCGCTATCCAACGAGGTAATAGCGCCAGTGTTTTGGGCACCATGCCCATAAACGACCATTTGGACGGCGTATATTTTTTGTAAATATAATTAGTAGTACTTTTAATTTATTTAGGTTATTTATTTATTTTTTAATATTACCATTCACTTTTTTTTAACTCGACGCGGACAATGTTGCTGGCAAAAGTTAGTAAGGAATGTTTAAGCCTTGCTAGCATGACTAATAGCTTCCCTTTCCTCCTCTAGAAAGTGAAAAGCTTTTGCTTGACATAGGGACATATTGCAACTATTTATTTGAACCGCTGACCTTTCAATTTTCTCTGTATTATCAACTTCATTATCAAGGTTTGCTGCTGGCTTGGCATCATCTTTATGATGGATTAAAATTTTATATAGAAAAATATACGATATCATAAGATTAATAGGTAGCATTAATCCTATAAAATCAGTAACAATATTTGTGCAACTCAATTACCGAATTAATTATTATTATTATTAATTTTTTTTTCTCTTTATTTAAGAGCTTGGTCACTTAGTGACCATCACGCTCTTTTAGTTCGTTTCATACATTATTTCATAAATTATTTATATTCCTAATTCTAAAGTACTTGACTATTGAGTAAATCAATTTAGATGGACCGCCATAAGGGGAAAGCCAAAAAACCAATATTTTTATTACATGGTTGTTAAAATAAAAATAATGATATGTAGACAAATGAGAGTTACAATGAAGAAACGACATTAATTTCGCTTGCTCCGAAATACATGCAAAATGCTCATATATTTTCCGATGACATATTCATTTATGTCATCAGAATTACAAACAGATTAATATTATTTCGCTTTTCACATTAAAAAACAAATTCAAATAAGATGGAATCGAACATAATGGAAAGAGGCCTATATTAAAATTATAATTAAAATAAGCATTGGTAATTGGTAAACTTGAAGTATTTGTTGGTAAAAGCTGGAAGTTAGGATTGTCTCCTATAAGTAGGGTTGCAGGTTCGATCCCTGGCACGAAACTCTGATTTGTCAGAGTTATGTGCGTTTAAGCAATTATACATCACATGCTTCAACGATGAAGGAAATTCTTATGAGGAAACTTACACTGCAATTCGCCAGCGTGGTGAACTATGACCTATAATATAATAATAACCGAAAAACCGTTTTCTTCACCCTTAAACCGAGATATATGAATTTATTAAAAAGCACATTATTCTGAAAAGTCAGAGAAGTCTGCCTCGGATCACCACCCCGAAAAGGATTCCGACGTCTTCGCCACTATTCTATCACTGCCTAATCAACCTAATTGCTGCTTTCGTATACAAAAACCCTGATAAGCGATCTAGTATGTAGATATATATTTCTGGAATAAAAACGAGCAAGCACTTGGAAGATCGAAATTAAATGAAGCGGCGTAAAACCGACATACGTGACAGCTTTTATTCCCAGAAGCGAATATTAACTTTACGTATCTGGTCACTGACTCACTGAGTAAGTAATTATATTTTACCGACCTAAACTAAAACACACCTTCTCCATTGTTATGCGACACAATATGCACGAATTCCAGGACAAGGCTGTGAGATATCACATCTCGGCGCTTTATAAGACAGCGTATTTGGCAGTGCTCCTGACATCCCGAATGTTCACATGCTACGTAACTATATAATGTCACGTAACTAATGCTGGTTTGTGCTCCTCTGAATTGAGGACCAGTTGCACTATGCTTATCAGACCATTAAAATTAGTTCACTTTTAAAATGTGAATACCAAATAAAAAAGAGAAAAGGATTGCAGAAGTCAGAGTAACTATGATTTCTTTTGAGAAAAATTTTGAAGAGTCACTTAGTAAAGTATAGACGATCTCAAGAGAATCACTGGGAGCCACACGACAGTAGTATTATATTTTTATTTATTTTGTTTATTTAATACAAAAAGATACATCAATACATAAACAAGAGTGTCGATAAAAATGCATTAGTGTAACACTGTGTCGCAGTTTTATCACCCAGCCCTAGTAAGTATACACAAATAGACAAACCTTATGTGGCACAAGTGTCTGTTCTGTGGTAATCCTTGAGAGAAATCTATGTCCAATAGCGGACGTATCTAGTTGAACTTTAAGCCAAGCCTTGGTGCCGGGTATTGTATGAACTAGTAAGGACGGATCGTTCTACAGCTTACTGAATTAATCTATCCATTGCTGGGCCAACTAGTTCATACAAAACTAGCTCCAATACCTGGGGCCGAATAGATCCACACTGCCCTTATACACCGAACCTATATATCATCAATAGACGTATGGATACGGGGACTTGTGTCTCTCTTGTCTCTTTTATAATAAAGTAGCTGTTGCCTGGTAGCTGTTGCTGTTGCTTCGGCCGCGTCAATTTCTCTTATTATGATCAGCGTGATGTTATATAGCCTAAAGCCTTCCTCGATAAATGGACTAACCAACACAAAAAGAATTTTTCAATTCGAACCAGTAATTCCTGAGATTAGCGCGTTTTATATTTCAATAGGTGTAGGCTGTGCGTTTTTTATAAGTCAGTTGGTCACGCTTTTGTTTTATAGATATGGATGATGGATGACAAAGTTACGAAGTAGTAGAAACTTTGTGAAAGGAACGTTAAAAATTCATAACAAGAGGCTTTGTTAAAAGTTCCGAAGTCTGCCACTAGGCAAACATTGATCTCATTATGATAAGCTCGAACAAACATAATGCAGGCAATAAAAGGAGAGAAATATAAAACTGTGTCTCCCTTTTCTCCTTTGGTCCATGTTCGTAATATCTACTTAAACTTTCATTTCAATGAGAAATTTCCACGTTGAACACGTTCAATTTAAAATACGGTGTTTTCTTCTTCAGCTGTGAAGATTTTCAATAATTTCAGATACCGGCTCTTATCTACTTTTGTCTTACAATACTAGTTTTTTTTGTTATACTTGTATAACAAAAAAAACTCATTTAGGTATAATATCTCTTAAGATATTATACCTAAATGGTGAGCTAATTAATTAATTATCAAACTAACCAGAGTATAATGAATGAATTAATAACATAACACTGATATTTACGCTACCTAATTTGTGGTGAAAAGTGAACTTTCAAAATAAAAATATTAGTGATGTTAGCCCACTAACATCTCAGACTGCGTTGCGACTAACCATCAGGTGAGATATATTTCAATATAGAGACTAGATATATATCTTAGTATCTATATTGTCATCAATACAATAAAAAAACCTAAACTATTTCAAAGAAAGGATCTTCCCAATTCTGTATGTAGGTATGTTTGCCAATTATTTTAGATTCATTCATATTTTATTTTTCGTCAACCATCGAAGCAATAAATAGTAATTATTTATTGATCCGATCATTTTCACGGATTGTTGATCATTTCAATTCGCATGTTATATTATTTATTAATCAACCAATATCAATATTGGATAATGTCAATGTGAATATTAATGAATATTTAATTATTTCCACGGCTATAAGTGCCTCCCTTAATTCAATAGGTTTAGGACCTAAATGCGATAGTGTCTTAAGTTTGTACAACCACTGGACTATACAAAAGAATGTAACAAACAAGATAAATGATGTAAAAGGACGTCATACTAACCGCAAGCATTTGCTTACAGTACTTGTGACGATTTGTGGACAAGGAACTAGGAATCGTGAAAGACGTGCCACCAAGCGATTTAGCGTTGCAACACGATGGCGTGTAGAAACCCATTAGGGGTAAGGGTTGAATGTACACTGCCGTACCCGTTCCAAGTTAGCCCGCTAGGATTCAGTCTAAGGACTTGTATCTTCGTTTACCATTAGGTAAGATCGCAGTCAAAGACTATCTTGTCATAAAAAAAAACAGGTATATTATATGAAACTAACTACACTGTAGCGCGTGGCGTAATAAACTGCAGCTCCTACAAACGCCTTAACAGTTTGAATATACCTTATTACGGCTTCTTTAATCAGCATCATACATATTTCCGTTCGCGCCATTGTACCGTTGCGGGATTTCTGTATTTGGAAAATACGAGTACTAATTCAAAGAGGCATCAGATTTAAATGGAGAGATGGTATATATTAATGAAACATGGCTGCTAACTATAGGCCTCATAGGAAAAGCTAAGGGTTACTCAGCGATCGACACAATCCCTGCGAGGTCAAATTAATAATGAGAAGATTTGTAGGAAAACCACAGTCAGCTCATCGACTCGCAAAGCTAAGGGGAAAATGGGCGGGGCACATAGTTCGATGCAATGATGGTCGTTGTAGTCCAAAGTTACTGGATGGCTACCTCGCATCAGAAAATGTCCTCTTTAGGTAGACCGATGTCATCAGAAGAGTCGTAGGGAGCCTCTAAATACAGGTGGAGCGGTGGAGCTAGAATGAGCATGTGGAAGTCAATGCAAAAGACTTATTTCAAATTATTATAAGTATAGAAAAAGTACATTTTAAACATTTCTAGAAATGCAGATATCTTGACGATTTATTGATTTCCGTTTGGAGTATTTTTGTAAAAATTACACTTTGTTTTCCTGAGGACGCAAGCTATCTCGTTTGCCAACTTTATCTTAACTTTTGTTTAGGCATGAAAAGATAAACACTAAACAGGTACACAGAGTTAGTTTTTCATTTATTATTTATATGAATGATGGGATAAACATGGATTAATCGATATTGATATCTTTAAAATGAAGTATATCTTATCATACTATGAGATATGATTAAGTCGCGTTCGCTACATGTCGTGCAATTTTCGGTATAATTGCACACAGATGAGGTTCAAATGCGCGGTCTAGCATGACTGCCATGTGATCACTTGCCCGGTATAATATGACTCACAGTTTATCTTACAACAGAAACACTAATTTAAGCAAATAATAACACCAATATAAGTTTAAAATAAAAATATAAACCCGCGCAATTAGTACTTAAATCGATAGGTACTATAGAATTAATTCACTCACCAAAAAAGTTATCCAATCCAAAAAATTATTCAACAGTACAGTAAAACAGTTCACTTAACACACAAATAAAACAGTCGATAATCACTGATAACGGTTAACAGTATACGATCGGCGTAGCTGTTTCAGTGGCGTTACGGCGTAGCGGGCTACGACACAGGCGCGCGGAGCCAGTCCTCGTAGGCAACTAAGCCGCGCGGACCGCGGACCAATGATGCAAGGCTTTATCATAGCGCTACGTCCGAATGCAAAAATCCTTTTTATCCACTTTAATTGACTAATAAAATTTAAGAACAGACTCAGTCTCACAAAGAATTATAGCAACGATGACGATACAGATTTAATCAATTGTTTAATTAACTTAATCATTGGTAAGTCTGTAATTTTTACAATACATGAAATTACTTCAGACAGTTTAGTTTAGTGTAGAGATTTGTTTGAAAGAACCTAGACTAGTTAGGGGAAACCTGTACGAGATGATCCGTTGGGGTAAGATGATCCTTTTCAATTGTGGCGAAACTATAAACGCCCTCTAGTTGCAAATTTTAGTAAAACATACCTCCTTACATCCACTCACCCTAAGTAATTCGTAAGGGCGGCATGAGCACCCAATTAAATTTTACAAAAAAAAAATATAAAATTGAGTTCGATGATCTAAGGTAAGGTTGACTTTAAGCTTAGCTTATTTTTAAAACCGGCAGTCTATTGCAATGACTGTTGTATTTGCGGCTTTTTATAATGCTCAATTTTGTTTTTTCATTGGTTTAGTAACAATCGTAAGCTTATAGTTTATGTTATCGCATATAAATGAAAATTTCGAATTTGGGGCAAGATGATCCGTTGCACACTGTACAAGATGATCCGTGTGGATAATCTTATACCATACGCAGTGTACATTGTATATCTCTTGTTTTTACTTCTATTATAAATTAGCTTTACATCAATTAGATTGCAATATCATTTTGATGGTGATTTCGGAGACGAGGAACGAAACTCCTGTTTTCAACGAACATTGATGTCGGTCTTCTTTTTTAAAATCCTATTATTGCATTTATTGTTATAGATTATGCCGCGTAATTACAAAAAAATATATAAAAAACCAGCCAAGTGCGAATCTCACTCACACACGAAGGGTTCCTTACCATCGTACAAGATTTATCACCAGCAATTATTAAAATCGAGCAAAAACATAAGTTTATTTAATGGAGACTCTCTTAATTTTTCTAATATTGATTGTTTTATAGCTGCAATACAATATAATACATTCTGTGAGATTTTCAAGTATCTACCTATGAAGGTTGATGAGATTGCAGCTCGCTAACAGACAGACAGAACTGCCAGATAGGGGAGGCTTAGTAATAGGGTCCCGTTGGCACCCTTTGGGTACGGAATCTTAAAATCGGCTCGTGGTGGTTGTTCAGAAGCGGCTAAGCTTAAAGCCTTTTAAGCTATGAGTGCTGGTATGCCAAAAAACAAATAGAAAACAGGTATGATTTCGAGGATCATCTTGGACATAAGGGTGTACAAGATGATCCTTTGGTAGGGTTTTAAAAAAGTGAAATATTTCAATAAAATATAAATAAATTCCAAAATATAAGTATACAGATATCAGGACACATAAATTTTCTATCAGTAAATGCTTAAATATCTACATTAAAGTTAATATTCTTTAAATTACGAGCTTTCTCCCTTAAGGGGATCATCTCGTACAGGTTTCCCCTATATAAAGTCACAGGTTTTTCTTTTAGTTTTGTTTTCTGTTCCTATAACATTATTATCGTTAAAAAGCTTTTTTTCCTTAGTAAACACCTTAATATTTACGCAAATCACAATAAACAGAAATATAGGTAGGTACTGACCTGCATGAAAATGTACGAAAGAGTCAGTAAAAATCGCCCAAGTAAAAGTTATACATTTCATGTGTATAAATTTTACTGGTGGGTGGGGTAGACACTAATAGGGTGGAATGGTTCGTACGTGAATTTTGGGGGTCAGCAAAGCGTGGCCGAGTGCTGGCATAAGAGATATCTGAAGGCAACGGAAATAATGACGTCCGCTCTGTAATTGGAATGGGCCGTTGCGCACGAGAGAAACTCGTGTGAACCCCTAATTTGCATTGGGATTTGTTGATGCACGAAGGAAAGAAGACGCTTGTGGCTTAATGTAATTTTTTACCCAAATTCAGCAAAGCCAAAAGGGAGGGTTATGATTTTAGCAGTCTATGTATGTGTCTATTTCCGTGTATTTCACCGTACGTAGAGTGTTTTTCGAAGAATTTGTGTGGTGTTACGTTTTCGTGTGGTGTTGTTCCAGCATTTCTTCTACACCTAGAGAAACAACGATGTATAGCGTGAACGGCGCATTTTTGCACTACATATTTTTCTTGTTCTTGCAAAGAAATTTTATTTTTCCTTCAATATTATTATGGAATTTCGCAAATAATCGATTTGTTATTATAATCAGGGATTTTTTTTTTGAATTAATAAAAGTTTGGATTATGATTGGTAAACGTAAATTACCCTAATTCTGTAACTATCAGAACTTATACTTAGTTAGAATTATGGGTCCCCGGTGAGCAATCAACAATTATTCATGAATTTAAACATCATGTCATACTGGAATTAACTCTGTTAGCTAGTAAACATGTCGTGACGTTGATTTATGGTATTAATTCCACCATATTCGTTTTAATAAATGTGCCCTGCGCTAGTGTTAACTTGCATTCTCGCGTGTCGACTAACAGTTACCTATACACATTCTAACAAACTTTTGGTTTATATTTTGTAAGTTTGTGGAACATTTGATTCGAATTTAGGAACCGCATCTTTATTTGTTTGCATTCACATATCTCTACGTGCCCAACACTATTACCGAATTTTCATACTATTAATCTATAATTATGAGAGGGCGCTGATGTGCTCATGTCAACAACTAGTCCACAATTTTATCTCATTTTAAAATAGTAAAAGTGAATAAACAGTGTTAAAAGTGAATAAATATTGAAGAATTACTGCTAATTCAAATGGAAAAATGTTATCTAAACATAAAACCTCAAGACAATTGCAAAAAACACAAACAGTGCGTAACGGTCAGTGACAGCTAACTCTGTTTTTAAAAATTTTTGTGCAAAAAGAGTGCAATTACACAATTGATCGACATCTATTTGGACATTTCTGTGTATTTAACTGTGAAGAGCATTGGCATGAAGAACTTGACTAATATTAGAACAATACTATGTGAAATAAGTGACCATTTAAACATAACCTTAAAACAAAGACATAACGAAGCTTTTAACAGTGAAATAAACCGTTGACTACGATTAAAGACTCTATAAAATTGCAAAAGAACATTAGTGCCATAATTATTATTATAAGTGGAACAAAAAACTTTCAATTACTGAATCTGAACTGAAATGTGAAGTCATCGTCAATAGTATTAAATTATTTTAAGAAATTAGAAGACATAAGTCGCCATCTGTTGATAAGTAGCGGATCCAGGAGTCACTAGTCTTCGCCTCTCACCGCTAGATGGAACATCTTCATTATTGATATTTTTTAAGATTTTTATTTCGCTAACGCCACCTATAGTTGAGTAGTAGTAACCTAGTAAAATTCCTGCTGCGGTAGCGCGCTAGATGGCGTTGATATGAAGTAATATTTTAAATCTTCTTCACTGCTGATTACTAACTAGATGGAAGCACTTTATTAGATATTATACAAATATATAGGATAAAAATAAATAAATAAACAAATACATAATGGACGAAATGATGAGAATGCTTAAAGAGATCCAAATAGATATGCAATTTCAAAAACAAGAAATGAATAGTATACAAGACAAATTACTAAAAATTAACGATAACATAAACCAAAAATTTGAAAATATCGAAATACAAACCAAAGCATTAGAAGAAAAATTTGAAAATCAGCAGAAATATTTAGATAGATTGGAACAACAGATGAAGAAAAGAAATATTATATTTTTTGGACTTGAGGAGAAGGAAAGGAACTACAGTGAATTAGAAGAAAATATAGTTAACATAATAAATAATACAATGAAAATACAATGTGAAAAAAGAGACATAGAGTTGGTGAGGAGATTAGGAAAAAGAAATGGAAACATCAGGCCTGTTGTGCTGACTTTAACTACTATGGGTTTAAAAATACAAATTTTAAGAAACAAAAAATCGTTAAAAGACACATCTATGTACATAAAAGAGGACTTTTCTCCTAAGGTTCTGCAAAAAAGAAGGGAATTACAAGAAGAATTTCTGACTAGAAGAGAACAAGGAGAAAACGTGATTATGAAATACGATAAAATTATATTATTGCACACTAAAAGCCCTGCAAAGCACTATTCTAAGACGAAACAAGCGAGTCCAAAAATAAGAAGCAACAAAAGAAAACCGTATTCTTCCCCAGAAACTCTACCACCAACACAGCATAACTCTACCATTCACAAAAAGAATAAAACTACAATTGAATCTTATTTGACTTCCATGAGCACTCAATCAAGCTCTACAACACCATCACCACGAACATAGCAACCAAAGGCCTCTCTCCAACCACAAAATAAAGACCTTTTATTATTAAATAGTATCTCTCCCAAGTATCTCCCAGTACGGCTGGTCACCGCGGGAGAGTTCGACCAAAACCCTCCAAGGAAAACACCTACGGTAAAGAAAAGCAACTTTAATATTTGTACTTTCAACGTTAAATCACTATCGTCAGCTACAAAACTTATCGAACTAAAGGCAGCTCTACAAAATATCAAACATGATATATTAGGTATGAGTGAAGTTCGCCGACTAGGAGAGAATATTATCGAAGATGAAGACTACATCATGTATTATCTAGGCATTACCAAAGGTCTTTATGGCGTCGGCTTCCTAGTCAAGAAAAAATATAAAGATAATATTAAAAAATTCACCGGAATATCAGAGAGAGTCTGCGTACTAGAAATTGAACTGGAGAACTTACTATTTGCAATAATACAGGCATACGCACCTACTGAAGGCTCATCTCAAGAAGACATAGACAATTTCTATGAAGATTTGGCTAAAGCTCATGACTCTATCTCCACAAAATACGTAATCTCTATGGGGGACTTCAATGCACAAATCGGATTGCCCAAAAACCATGAGCATTTAGTTACCGGTAAATTTGGCTATGGCAACAGGAGCATTCGTGGAGAGAGACTCATTCAATACGCATACGAATACAATCTAAAAATTTTGAATACCATGTTCAACTTAAAAAATAAAAACAGATGGACGTGGATCTCCCCAGATAAAAACACAAAAAATGAAATTGATTATGTTATGACTACAAAACCCCACTTATTTTCTAAGTATGAAGTACTATCGTCATTGCCCTTTGGATCAGACCATAGATTGCTGAGAGCTACAATCAACCTGAAATCAATGAAAAAGAGTAGGAGGAACTTTTCTAATACATCAACAACGCTGAAAACGTTGAAAGAACAAAAAATTTACCTAGAAAACCTAAAAGATTATATACCAGCACTAATATCGACACATGAACATTATCAAGCTGATGAATATTGCAAAAAAATTATGCACTCTATATTTGAGAGTTTAAAAAGTATTAAAAAGAAAGAAAGACATAGTATTTTGTCAGAAAGGGCTCTAGAGCTTATGAAGGAAAGAAGTAGCCTACAAAATAAGTCAAAACTAAACAAGACCGATAGAGAAAAGCTGAAAGAACTCTACAAAATTACAAATAAAGAAATAAAAAGATGCTACGATACCTACAGAATAAACACCATACAAAGACACCTAGAAAAGTCTAGATCAGCCAAAAAAGCAAATAAAGAGCTGAATAGACAAAAAAATTGGATCCTATCACTTCAGCGCGGCTCTATTAAATGTAAATCCCGAATGGAAATCATAAATATAGCTACAGATTTTTATACAAAACTATATAGCCAAACAAACTCATTAAATAAAACCAGTACTGTTCCACAAGACAAAGATACCTTCCCAATTCAAGAATTCACGGAGCCCGAGATCCTGAAACAAATTTTGAAGCTTAAATCAGAAAAAAGCCCAGGGCCAGATGGTATCACAAACGAAAGCATCAAATTTGCGAGGACTCTACTACTGACACCTATCACACTTCTATGGAACAAAATATTACATGAGGAGGCTGTGCCACACCAATGGATGGAATCTGAAATTATCTTGCTCTATAAAAAAGGCGACCCAGCGGACATAGGGAACTACCGCCCAATAAGCCTCATGCCTAGTCTCTACAAATTATTTGCTTCCTGTCTGCTTGAAAGAATATCGTCGGAAATTGATGCATATCAACCGGTAGAGCAAGCTGGATTCAGAAGCGGCTTCAGCACAGTGGATCATATCCAAGTAGTTGACCAGATAATAGAAAAATATTTAGAATTCCGCAGACCATTATACCTAGCTTTCATTGATTATAAAAAAGCCTTTGATTCAATATCACATGACAGCATCTGGGAAGCATTAAAAACGCAAAATATAAATGAAAAATACATAAATATCTTGAGAAACATCTATGGCAACAGTGTGAGTAGAGTCAAGTTAGATAGAAAAGGCACAAAAATTAACATAAACAGAGGCGTGAGACAAGGAGACCCGATCTCTCCAAAACTGTTTATAGCCGTCTTACAACACATAATGGAAACTTTGCCATGGTCGAAGCATGGTATAAATATAAATGGGAATTTTCTAAATCACCTCAGGTTCGCTGACGACATAATCCTGTTCTCGGAAACTGCACATCAGTTAAATAGCATGATAAATAACCTACACCAGGCTAGTATCAAGGTTGGATTGGAAATGAACTTCGATAAAACGAAAGTAATGACTAATTACCATAAATCACCAATTTTAGTAAATAACATCCCTCTCGAGTTTGTAGAAAAGTATATATATCTGGGCAAACAGATCTCTTTTAATAAAGATAGAAATATAGAAGAAGTAGATCGCAGAATAACAATCACCTGGAACAAATACTGGGCTCATAAAGAAATATTTAAATCACAACTCCCGCTGCCGGCTAAGAAAATAGTTATGGACTCAGAAATACTACCATGTCTCACCTACGGTTGCCAAACTTGGACATTCGATCTCAAAACTAGAAACAAAATCCAAACTACCCAGAGAAGAATGGAAAGAAGTTACCTAGGCATAAAATTAAAAGACAAGGTGAGGAATGTGGACATACGCAAGAAAACAAAAGTGACGGATGCTTTAACTTTCTCGCTGCAAAGGAAATGGAAGTGGTCAGGTCACGTAGCTAGATACCTTGACGATAGATGGACAATAAGGTCAGTCAAATGGCCGGGACCAAGGGGATGTAGAGCAAGGGGCAGGCCGTGTGCCAGATGGGCAGATGAAATAGCGGCGGTAGCAGGTCGTGGATGGCTAACCACAGCTAAAGACAGAGTTAAATGGAATTCCTTGGAGGAGGCTTTTACCCAAAGGGGGTCCATACAAACATCATCTTGACATTATAGTATTGCATGTATTTATCTGTATTATAATTTATTTTTAAGTATTTTATTTTTTGTTAATAATAGTTTATAAGATCTTATTGTATGGAATTAAATAAAGCTTCATTATTATTATTATTATTATTATTATAATCTATAATTATATAAAAAGGCTTGTCCTGACTGACTGACTGACTGACGATCAACGCACAGCCTAAACCACTGAAGTTAGAAACTTGAAATTTTGACAGTAGGTTCCTTTTATGACGTAGGCGAGCACTAAGAAAGGATTTTTCGAAATTCGCCCCCCAAGGGGGTAAAAAGGGGGGTTAAAGGTTGTATGAAACTCCGTCATTTTTCGAGTTATATTCATGAAATTCGGTATTTAGGCTTTAAATTGAAAACAAAAAAGTACGTGTTTCACAGTTTTTAAAAATTCTACCCCCTAAGGGGTTAAATAGGGGTTGAATGTTTGTATAATAGTCCTTCGTTCTTCAAGTTATTTTTCAAGTTACGTTGATATTTTGGCTCTTGATTAAAAATAAAGAATTACGTATTTTACATTTTTTTTAAATTCTCCCCCCAAGGGGGTAAAAAGGGGGGTTAAAGTTTGTATGAAACTCCGTCATTTTTCAAGCTATACCCATAAAATTCGGTATTTAGGCTTTAAATTGAAAACAAAAAAGTAAGTGTTTCACACTTTTAAAAAATTCTACCCCCTAAGGGGTTAAATAGGGGTTGAATGTTTGTATGATAGTCCTTCGTTCTTCAAGTTATTTTTCAAGTTATGTTTATGAAACTTGATATTTTGGCTCTTGATCAAAAATAAAGAATTATATTTTACATATTTCGAAAATTCTCCCCCCAAGGGGGTAAAAAGGGGGGTTAAAGTTTGTATGAAACTCCGTTATTTTTCAAGCTATACCCATAAAATTTGGTACTTAGGCTTTAAATTGAAAACAAAAAAGTAGGTGTTTCACAGTTTTTAAAAATTCTACCCCCTAAGGGATTAAATAGGGGTTGAATGTTTGTATGATAGTCCTTCGTTCTTCAAGTTATTTTTCAAGTTATGTTTATGAAACTTGATATTTTGGCTCTTGATCAAAAATAAAGAATTACGTATTTTACATTTTTTGAAAATTCTCTCCCCAAGGGGGTAAAAAGGGGAGTTTCAATATTCATAGTTAAGACAGGACAACGTCTGTCGGGTCCGCTAGTATAATATAAATGAATAATACTATTGTGCATTTATATAATTTCGCATTATATAAATGCGAAAGTGTGTTGGTTTATCCTTCAATCACGCCGCGGCAAGATTTTTTTTATTAAGAGATAGGCTTACTTTTGACAACGCTCAATGATGGAAAGCGCTGATGAAGTCTAGGTTGGAGCGCGCTTGCCTATAAAATGTCTATTCACTCTTGTCTCGTCGTAAGATCGCTGTGATTTTTGCATGGGGGTACATACTTTATATATTTTTAATTTAGAATCTGGAGAGTGACACAAGCTACCCCTGAAAAAACAAGAACAACTGAAAGAATTTCCGAGAGATTTTTAAAAATCTATGTCTAAGTCGCGGAGTGAAAATGATTAGTTGATAACACCAATAAAAATCATAAAAAGATTTACCGTTGTCCTTTCTAAATAGGTTACGACGGATTAATCCTAGAAGAACGAAACAAACGCTGGAAAGATAAAAGCATCGTCGCCTTGAAATGTTCACGTTTTTGCGAAGGGTCCCTCATAAAACTTTATTAGGCGCATTAAGGTCGTGGTTGAATCCTGTTTATGTAATCGTCTCCGGGGACCTTTAGCTGGAGAAATATTAGGTGAAAAAATAATATACCCCCAATGTCCGTTCAAGTAAGATTACGCGTCTTAACGTTAATAGCAGGCTAACGCGCTTTCGATACACTTTACGATGTTGACGTTGGGATTTATGCGTATAGTTTTCTTATGGCTTTCTTATTAACCGTCACGTACTATCGCTTTTACCCTTACAATTTCGAACAATACGATAACCTTGAGAAAATTAACAGGCCAAGTACGAGTCAAACTTGTACACCGAGGGTTCCGTACCTTGGAAGGAAACACAAAAATAACTATTTGGTTAAATTGCAATCAATTGCGATCCGCGAAAAACTATAATTTCAATAATTTAATTGTATTTTTATCAAAAGTATTTACGATAGCTCAAAAACTATGCAGGTTAGAAGACAAAAAATTACGAGTATGTCTTACTAGGTTTTGCCCGCTCTCATGTTAGATTTTTCATATTCCTATTTTATGTCCGTATGATGTCATTATATAATAATACTAGTACCGTAGTCCGGTAAAGAAAATCAAATTCACCTCCGATATATTTTCCGTGTAATAAAATATATTAATCTTGCGGAAGAGTCGTCTCATTTTACAGCCACGTTAAACTTGGCTGCAAAGTTATGGTACTCGTAGTTATTGCCGGCTCTGTCTGCCTCATCTCGTGAATAATTCACTTATTGCGCTCCAAACTGTCATTAAAATAATCATAAGTTCGTGACTTCAAAACCAGCAGATGCAAATTTGATGTGAACAGTTTGATTTGATTAGAAATGCACTAAAACTTCTCACGTACACAATAGCTACGGTGAGTGTATGGAGCAGGGTTGCCAACCGCACTATCCTACTAATATTATAAATGCGAAAGTTTGTGAGGATGGATGAATGAATGGATGGCTGTTTGTTACTCTTTCACGCTACAATAAGTGAACCGATTTAGCTGAATTTTGGAATGGAGATAGCACATAGCCAAAATTGATACATGGGCTACATTTTATCCTGGAAAATTTAAGAGTTCTCGCGGGGATTAAAAACCTTAATCCACGCGGACGAAGTCGCGGTATATAGTATTGTAATGTATTTCGGTAGTATGCAAAAATACTATATTTCAGTTGGATGAAATTTTTATTTTTATTTTGCAGCATTAAAACTAATAACAATTCCTCGCTTTTTGAAATTTACGAACGCGTCTTAAAATTTAAATATTTTTTAAAGTGTACTATATTTTTTTCTTGTTATTTCTATTTCTAAAAAATTCTGTAATCAGCCGAAGAAATGTTGGCAACCCTATTAGAAAGTGCTTCAATTCAGTTAAGGAGTGAATCACCACCTTTGAGAAACTTCCGATTGTCTTTCGTGAGGAAAGTTTTCTATTACCTTAAATAATAAGCAATCCCAAATGAATCCGCCTCCACTAACCTGGCATAGCGATTTCCCCAAACCGCGTTGGTCTGCAAGGGCTAAACCTGATGGAGGCGGGTGGTCGACATCTAGCTTTCCAAATACCAAACCAAGTAGGCACATATTTAAGCGTTTAGGTTCGCTGATCGCATTCGCGTACACTTCAGGCGATAAAGCCTTCGATCACAGCACAAATAATATCTGTGATGGAAGCCTTTGACGGGCACAGTGGACCATCATATTTCTTTTCTTTTTCTTTCTTTTTAACCGACTTCCAAAAAAAGGAGGAGGTTGTCAATTCGTAGGATTTTTTTAAAAATTTTTTACGTATGTTCCCCAATTACTCAGACTCCTGGACCTATTTGGAAAATTATTTTTTATTATATAAAAATAAGTCGGGTTTTCCTTCCTGACGCTATAACTCCAGAACGCACGAACCGATTTCCACGGATTTGCATTCGTTGGAAAGGTCTCGGGCTCCGTGAGGTTTATAGCAAAGAAAATTCAGGAAAAATTTCAACAATTTAAGAACGCGGAAGAAGTCGCGGGCGTCCGCTAGTATATATATAAATTAATAAACGTAGTTAAGTATTTGATGAAAGCAACATTATTTATTAGTACTTATTAGCCCAATAAGTACATTGCATACTACCAAGGATCCGCGCTTAAAATAATATTTTTTTAATTTTTATGACGATATCTCACACGAAGATGTCTAAAATATCGATTTCCAAACTTTTATTGTATTACTAAGGTAGGTACTTTGTTTCATTCAAAAAGTATTTCGCTCTAGCTAGCTCTAACATTTCAGAAGCAATACACGAACATTTTCCCGATATCAGCTACAGAATCGCTTTATTTTCCAGCTGAAAAATTTAAGTAATAAAGTGCCAGGTCTTATCACAAAGAAAATAAATCTAAGATGCGAAATTTATTTATTTAGAGAAGAAATAGTCACAAATAGACCTGAGTAACAAAAAGATTTAAAATGCAAAAGTATCATAGAACGAATAGGTATCATTACCTAATTCAAAGACTAAAGATCTCGTATCTTGTGCATGTTCTTTGTAGAAACTTTTTACTCGACTAACGGCAAAGCATTATGATTTTAGGAGTCTAGTTATGTATGTTTTTATATGTAGATTAATATGTTCCACCGTAGCACCTAAACTATACTTCTAGATATTCCTTATTAAGGTTTCATTTTTTACTTTTTTTTGTAGTCGGGTTACAGTTTTAAACTTTTTCCAACAAAATTCAGCATTTCGCTTATAATTTTATTAACCTATTAATATAATAAATGCGAAAGTTTGGATGGATGGATGGATGGATGTATGGATGCTTGTTACTCAATAACGCTGCAACGACAGAACCGATTGGGATGAAATTTGGCAAAAAGATAGATTATAGACTGGAATAGCACACAGGCTACCTCGGAAAATCCCGCGGGAATCCAAAAAAACCTCAATCCACGCGAATGAACGCGATGGCATCAACTAGTATTAGAGTTTAGTATTTAATATTAAGTTAGATGTTTTACACCTATGCATGTATAAGATATCGTTAGTTAATTTTATGGACAATAAAAGCTGCTGACTGACATCGCATCAACGCTTTCGAGATGTGGTGCTGGAGGAGAATGCTGCGAATTCCGTGGACAGCATACAGAACCAACGCATCGATACTAAAACAACTAAAAGTAACGAGAAGACCTGTCAGACCAAATCCGCACCACTCTCGATAGTAGGTAAGGTCCACGAAGCCTTGCATGTCACATGGCGCGACATCATCTACAAAAGAGTCCTAGGTGGAAGGGGTCATGACGACGACGGGGGGAACACGACGCAGAGAGAGTTTATTTTATTTTAAAAAAAAAGAACGTTTTTATAAAAACTTATTTTGTACGAAGGTCTAGATACCAGATTAAAGAATTCTTACAATTTTTAGTTTTCTTGCTTCATATTCAATAACTAGTAACCTAATAAAGTACAATGATCAAAATTCAATCATTTATACGAGTATTATCACGGACCTTAGCAGTGACAACTTAGTTTAAATTGAATATTAATTGGATGGTAACGGACGGTGACGGCTGAGTTATGGTAGCAATACGTAATAAACTAAATTTCCGGAGTACGTATTCGTTTTCCGTCGCAATTTATTGGTTCCAGCCCTTGACCGGAATGTTTCAATTAAGGGGGCTAGTTCGCACTTCACAGGCGAACCTTTTAAAAATTAAAAAAAAATCTAACGAAAATTTTTAGGAAGAAAATTTTCCAGAAATGGCATTATTTTTTAACCAAGCGTAATTTATACAGCGTCTTACTGTGTCAAAATTCACAAAACACAAGAGTGCCTAGATCAATTAACGTTCAATATTGTTCCCACGATTTCTGCATCGCAGCCTTTTACCAAGAGGCGAGGTTAGGAGCCGTAGCGCTTTTTCCTGTCGCTTGATGTCAATATGTGCCACTTCTGACAGTGACAGTTAGCGAGTGTACCGCTTGCTGACCGCTTGTCTATGGGACGGATAACGAAGAGCGGCGCGTTCGAGTCATAGAGATTAACATTTCTATCTGAGTTTCTATGGCTATTCTTTAATGTTGGTTTTACACGAACACAGCGACATAAATAAAAACTTGGATGGTATGGAATGGTATAATTTTTGTCTAATTGTTATTTTAAGGGTCAATTTTACCAAAACCAACGTTATTCCTCGATAGAAGGCGTTTTTACATATTTTTCATAGGTAAAACGGTCAAAACGTCCAATTTTTTCATCGGTTAAACGTTTCTTGGCATTAGTGGAATCTAAATGACGTAAAAACCTTAATTTTTTTTCATATTAGCTTCAGAATTTGCAATATTTTTTAACAAATCGCAATTTATACGGCAACATTAAAAAAACTATGGTGATTTGCTGGAGTTGTCTAACATTAGCCGTTTTTCATTGAAACCCTGAATAGTCCCAACCACTAAGCTATCACTGCTTTTTACAGATAAATATAGTAAATTATTAACTTTATTTAAATTAATTAACTTTTATAACTGACATTTTGTATCATGTTTCATATATTCATTTTATTGTATAACTAGCAGCCCGCTCCGGCTTCGCACGGGTATGAAATATATAGCCTACTTATGTCATTCACTGATAAAATGATTAAAATCGATCCAGTAGTTTTGATTTATTCATTACTGCCCGTGGCCCGCACGCGTTAAATTTAGAGTAAAACAATTATTCTTCTTTCCCTAAACCATGAAGATTTCCTGCTATCTTTGGAATATCTAAATTCATACACTACATGGTGTCGTGTGATGCGGGTTGTTACGTTCCCTCAAATATGGTTGAGCGAAGCAATGGCTGGATCATGCGTCATGCTCGTGAACGGGTGCCACCAATGGGAATGGGTCTGCTTTTGCCTGCCTGTTTTGTATTGGATTGTATTTATTTGTATTTGTATTGTATTTATTTTTACTTGTATTGTACTCAGGAAAATTTATCGTGGAAGCACGTGCACTGTATACATAGCATAGTTTCATTAACTATTTAATTATTTTTTTTTTTGAAAAGAGCAACCGCCGAGTTTCTTGCTGGCTCTTCTCGGCAGGAAAGGCATTCCGAACCAGTGGTAGATTCATTGACGATTCAAAAGTGCTTGTTTAAGTTTATTTGAATAAAAAATATTTCTATTCTATTCTACATTTTTACTTATTTACTTTTTACATTTTTACCTATTTATTCTATTTTTACAACAATTAATATATTACAGAATGTCTTTATATTATGTATACAACGTTCACAGCTTTCTTGTCATCTATACAAATAAATAAAATTGAAGTGTCTGTTTGTACTATCAAAAGAACAGCTTTTTACTAACTGCATACGAAAGTAAATACGATACTTATACCAAGAAAACAATTTTTAAAATTTTTGTCTGTCTGTCCGTCTGTTTGTCTGTTTGTTATCGCTAATCTCGGGAACGGCTGGACCGATTTTGACGGGACTTTCACTGGTAGATAGCTGATATTATCGGGCAACGTATACTTTTTTAACTGACTTTCGAAAAAGGAGGAGAAGGAGTTGTGTTTTTCTACCTCTGCATATCAATGTCTCCGTGATTTCTTAACCGATTTGCGTGAATCTTTTTTTAATCGACATAAAAACTGTGCGAGATGGTCCCATAAAAAGTTCGGGTTCCAACTCTTCAATCCTGATGCTGCTGCTCCCCTAAACTGTGGGGATTTAGAAACTGTTGATTATGAATAGTTATTGTAGGGACCGAATAAAGACTACTTCGTTAAATTCCAGGACCCAACTCCTCAATCCTGATGCTGAAGGGGTTCTGCCAACCTAAACTGTGGTGATGTAGGAACGCGGACGAAGTCGCGGGCGTCCGCTAGTTAGACAATATATTTTATAGGCACACTCCCGCCGCGGCCGTCCGGGCCGGCTGAAACCGACGCAAGCGCTACGTCCCGCAATTTTTAAATCTGTAATATCTTCGAAAATATTCATTTAAATCATATGCTGTAATGGGCCATATAGATCTATATTAAATCAACAATGTATTTAAGGTATTTAATTAGATAAGGATTAATGCTGTATTGGTTAAAATTGCTTCGAAAATTAGCCATTATTTGTCGTAAAAAGTAAATGACAAAAAAACGTTATTGTGGGATACCCATAAGAGGTAGACATATACCATCGCGGAGTTTTCTGTAGACTTTTTCAATGTGTACAATACTTAGTACATTATTTTGATAAATCTCGTAGGGTTCAGCCTGCGTTTGCAATGTAAGCGGAAAAAATGTAATTATTTACGACATCACTTTAGAAAACTCAAAAATAACAGTATTTCTCCACTATTTAAAGGATGTTATTATACATATAAACCTTCCTCTTAAATCACTCTATCTATTAAAAAAAACCGCATCAAAATCCGTTGCGTAGTTTTAAAGATTTAAGCGACCAAGGGGAAATAGGGACAGAAAAAGCGACTTTGTTTTATACTATGTAGTGATATTCACACACCAGTACTGGTAAAATGTATTAGGCTCGTTTTACTTATATAACATCATATTGTACCTGCATTTTGGTGAATAAATGATCTATCTATCTATCTATCTATCTAAAGATATATAAATACGCTAAGTTGCTCCATGTGCAACGATCCATTCCATTTACAGAACGGACGTCATTATTTCCTGTACCTAGGCCGGTACTCGCCAACGCTTTGCTAACCTCCGAAATTTTGCTACAATCATTCCGCGCTAGTACTTATGTTTAACTAGTTTTTCCCTCCAGCTTCGCTTCCGTCATCTAATAAAAGTAATTCAAAGTGGTGATTACTATACAAAATCGCCAATTTTAATTTTTTCAATTATTTCAGCTAAGGATTTTCCTAATATATATTTTTTTTGTTTTAAACCACCTCTGTATTTGAGCAACCAAAACAAGAAAAAATTCAAATCGCTAAACTACCTAAAATTCAACCATCAAATTCAAATATCAATTCAAATAGAAAAACCGCATCAAAATCGGGCCATTCGTTAAGAGGACTACAAGAAAACAGACCGACATACAGATACACAGACATACGGTCAAACTTAAATGATTCTTTTTCCATCGGGGGTTAATAAAACAGAACTTGTCTGCTAGAGCAGACAAGTTTCGATTATACTCGTAAAGTTAGCTCTCTGCACCTCATTATTTCCTGTTTATTTTGACCTTATTGCAGTGCCCCGCATTACTTCAAGTGTTCGTCTATTAAGCACTTAGATTTCAAAAACGTTCTCTAAAGTAACGATCTCGTTATTTTACTTCCTAAAAACTTTAAAAGAAAATATTTAAATTCTTTCCATTTCCTTTATATTCATTTAAGAGAAGCTCCGTTGCTTTTAAGTTTCACATTTTAAACGTGAGCAGATGTTACGAAACACTGCTTGTTTTGAGATCACTTAAACTAAAAGAGTGTTTGTTTCTACTACATACAGGTAGTGTGTTACTCGAACGCTATCACCAGGTATTGAAAATAATATAAACGTAAAAATTCTTTTTACAAAACCGACTTCAAACGCCACTACAAAGTATATCAATTGTGCCTATGATTTTTGAAGAATTCCTTCAATTTCTCCAAGATCTCATGATCAGATCCTGACCTGATGACAATGGGACTACCTGGAATGCCTTTTCAAGTAAAAAAAGAATTTTCCAAATCGGTCCAGGCATCTTCGAGTAATCGGGGAACATACATAAAAAAAAAGATTCCGACGAATTGAAAACCTCCTTTCTTGGAAATCGGTTAATAAAATTATCATCGCGTTAACTTGATTTCTCTTACTTGAAGTGCTTCCATACAAACGAAGAATTTATTTCACAGACCATTTTCTCATTGTAAGGGATATCAAAACACTTAATATGACTAAATGACCTATAACAAACTATTTTGTTATAATTTTTTAAAAATCCCCTGTTTTTCCAGAATAAAAGATAGTCTGTCTCATTTTCGTAGTCCTTAAATTAACTATACGTGAAAAATCACGTCGATCCATGGCTCCGTTGCGAAGTGATTCAAGGACGAACCAACAAACTTTCTTCGCTTTTGTAATATTAATAGAGGTTACACACTTATTTACCTACACTAAATTATTTTTTTAAATAAAGAATATTAGCCAAGCTGAACTTGATTTATATTCTCCGCTCCCCTCCAAATAAGCGAAAAGCTTGTGCTAGGAGTGGGTACGACAATAGTGCAACGTGTGAGGCCTTTCAGTTTTCAGTTCCCACCTTTAACCGTTGGGCTATTGAGGCTTCAACTACACTTGCCTTTACTATTTTAAAACACAATTTTTTAATATTTTTTCTAAACTGGAGCACTTGATTGCTGTTATTTCACGTGTTTTATGTATACTTTAATTAGGGGTTTGACCTAATTTTATCGCCATGTTTTTGTGGATCTAATAATGTTGTTTGTGTGTGCGCTGGTCATTCCAATTAGGTATAAAATGGGCGAAATTATTTTTTTTTTTTTGTTCTGCAAAGCCTTTGGCATATAAGCTTTAAAGTTTAAATTCTATAACTGTATAAACCAATAATCCAACAAACACACTTTCGCATTAATAATATTAGGAAGATAAGTTTAAGCTTAGTTTAATGACCTGTCTGGCGCTGCGTTGAGCGCTGTGATAGTCTTGTGATTAAGGTCGTTGGTTCGATTCCCGGCGGAGCAATTTAGGAATTTATTATTTTCTGAATAATAGAATCCCTCTCAAGCGATTTAAGGTTCCGGTACGATGATGTGCTGAACATAGTAAGTATTTAGTTTATAATCAATCATCTGTTTGCACTCTTCTAACAGAAAATAAGATATTTCTTTCTTTACTGTACCATTTATTTAAAAATATAGCCATTATAATGTGGACTCAAAAAAAAAAATATACATTAAATAATTGCCTTCAGCTATTATTATCATTAAAACCTAACAATGGATCTACGTAATTGACGAGTGTGGAATATTATGCAATGCTTTTACTCATTAAAGTTTGTTGCTGTGAAAAATTTATAATGATGCGGCTCTGTAAAAAACAATAGGCGTACAATATACGCTCACATACGTCATTCATTGTTTTGCCTTTTTTATAATAATTCCAATGCTCATTAAAATGCGTATAATAATATGTTAAATGCAAAATGTTATTTTGGTTTGATTTCTGTTGTGAAATGGCCGTACAACAAATTAATTGTAAAATGTGGAATAATGTTTCATACATTTATGGAACAGATTAATAATTTATCATAAAAAGATGTTCGTTCAAGTACATAATAAAATAACATAACGCTTTTGTTTATGTACATGTGCCTGCATTCTATAATGAAAAATAGTTTGGCTCATTAATTCACTGTGCTGTTAAAAATTGTTATTTTAAATAAATATTTCTTTATGGGTGCAGCCTAGTTGAAATTATTTTTTGATTGAAATTATTCATTATGTAAACAGACTTATTGAGGTTTAGTTTGGAGCGCGCTTGTCTAGACGATGCCTATTGACTTTTGCAATGAAGTTATTCAAGTTATAGGTACGTGGCAGAAAATACTGATGGATAAAAGTAATGTAATCTTTAAGTATACATTTGAATCACTATAATTATTATTAATATTGACTAAGCTAGCAACAACAAGTAAAGTAAAGTAAAACAATTCAAAAATGAAGGCGTTTGTCGGAGAGCTGTCTAGGTATTTTAAATACATATTTGATTTTCTTTAAAAAAAAAAGCATTTTAAACAAAAAATTGAACCGAAGAGAGAAGCATTAAAAAGGGAAAAATAAAATAAACCTTTTTAGTCTTAGTAACTATGCTCCTAAATTAGTCTATATAAGTCTTCCAGCAATGTAATTTCCGGTGTGGGCTCGCAAATCCAGCACCTTGGGACCCCGACTATTATCAGTTCTTCGAACTATTGATATTGTTACATATACTCTCATTACCTAACTAGGTGAGCGAAATTGCGAGTATCAGCTTGTGATTATAAGCCACAAGCCGTAGGTGCCACAGCTAAGTTAGTCATTATATTAAATTGCAATAGGTCGATGCCCTCGCGTTCTGCAGATTATCTTTTTCGCCTTTGAGGCGTTGCTTTGCCTTAATGAAATCCAGTCAAAGGCAGGAAAGAATTTAATTTAAGACGAATCAGAAAATATTCAGCTGCCGCTCGCTAGTTATAAATCATTTGAATGCTAATAAATTCAAGTAAACCCCAAAGCCCCAGGTGGAAACAGATTTTCTTTCTCCATCTTTATATTTAGGCAAAAAATGGAAAAGCAGTTCTTTATTATTAAATTCTTTCATAAAGCAAGCCGTGGCTTTGGTGTTTTCCTTTAATATCGTAATGGAATTTCATTTGTCTTAGGTTACAATGTAGAAGGTATGTCTTCAGTAATAGTAGTACGGCAATGTTTATATTTGAACATAGATTACACTCATCTTTGTTAATTGCACGTTAAGTTAGTGCCTGTAAAGCTTTGTTTTGTGAGTTAAGTCCTTAAAAAGAGTCTTTTTTCTCGAGAACAACCAGCGTCCTATTTTATATTTTGTGTGTTTAGAAATATTTTTAAATGTTATTAATATTCCTAAATGTGTAATATAAAATATTGCAAATTAAATTTGAAAAGTAGATCGATAACTGTTTATCGCTAAAAGATGCCGTAATTCAAATTAGACACATATCACTAACTAGTTTTTGCTCGCGGCTTCGCTCACGTTAAGTTCGACTTTTTGAACCCCTATTTTACCCCCTTAGAAGTTCAATTTTTAAAAATCCATTCATATCGGATGCCTACGTAATAATAAATTATCCGTATGCCAGATTTCAGTCCAGTCCAAGTCCAGTTCGTCAAATGATTCAAGTCAGTCAATGATAAAGTCAGTCAGTCACATTTTAATTTCACATACTTATTTATACAAGAGTAAGATAAGATATGATAAAGATGAGCGAAATCCAGATGTAAAGACTGCAAGTAGGACCTAATCAAAATAGTAGTAATTATTATTAATGTTTCGTCAAGCTATAGGGCGGCGCTTCATGCAGTATAGCTTATACATTATACAGGGTTAAACATGATAAAATACGGTGGCTATCCCAAAAATATTTAACATTGTAAATACATAGTGGAATGCAATTAATAAATGAATATGAATATAGTATTAGGTAATTACCTAATACCGTCTATCCCACTTATATTATAAATGCGAAATATTGTGAAGATGGATGGTTGGATGGTTGGAACCGATTTGGCCGAAATTTAAAATGGAGATCTATCCCGAAAAGAAGTTAAAGAGTTCCCGGGAAATAAAAACCTTAATTCACGTGGACAAAGTCGCGGGCATCAGCTAGTATTATTATAAATGCGAAAGTGTGTTTGTTTGTTGGTTCGTTTTTGCACGATATAGTTGAGGACATGGAGAGTGACATAGACTAATTTTGTCCCAGAAAATTAAAGAGTTTCTGCGGAATTTTTAAAAACTTAATCCATGCGGATGAAGTTGCGGGTAGTATCATAGTAAATAAGTAGTTCAAGTTTATTATTCTGAAAAACAACATACATGTTATGGAAAAGCGGTTTCGCATGTAAATAACCAAACACGCGATGCAAATATAAGGTATCGGTGGAATATGTTCGTAAATCACGAGTTTATTTGCGGGTGAAAGGCGGTACCTGGCAATACTGCGACCGAGGCTTCTTTAGATAAGTGGGGACAATTTTACGACACAAAGACCCTAATTTATTCTTGAACCGGATTTATTCTGTAAACTCAGTTGACGACAGAGAGCGCTTAAGGTTAATGTAGGTTTTGCCATTGGAAATTGGTATGGGTGCCGCACCCGATATTTGTCACGGGAAATTGGATGCTGGTTGTAGGCAATTTCTACCCCTATAAACAGTACTATGACAGTCAGATTTTCGAAGGCGTAAAAATTTCATGGCAATTTTTGCATCGAGATACATATATAATATTATCAGTGTCTTCAACTATTGTAAACTACTTGTTTCTTATTTACAAAACTAGATGAAGTCCGTGGATCAAAGTTTCTGAATACCAGCGGGAACTCTTTAATTTAATGGTTTAATTTTCTTGGATAAAATGTAGCCTATGTGCTAATCCTAGGTATGAGCTGTCAAATCGGTGCATCCATTGTAGCGTAAAGGAGTAACAAACATACACACAAACAAACATTCGCCTTTATAATATTAGTTTGTTTGTGTTTTTTAATTCATTGCCCGGCTAATTAAATGGGAACCATTTTATTCAGCTGAGATTCAACATAATTTTAAAGATGACGAATAAGTTTATAGCAACCACTGACAAAGGTCTCCTAGGGGAACTCGTGACTCTAGTTATTCTGCTTGACTCTTTGAGTATAATTTGACTCTATCAAATGTTGCAAGCGACATGCGAGTTTCAATTTTATTATTACTAGGTCACTCTTGAGAGATTCATATTGTTACGTGCTAGGGTTCGCTGGATTTGGAAGGAAAGACCTGCTGACTCCTTGAAAGACTTTATTCACTAACACTACAAAGCACTAGGTCCAAACACTAAGCACTCACAATGTCCTAGGTCGTAGCCAAGTCGTAGGTTTCACTGGTAGCACTTTTGATCACTAGGTTTCGTTTCGAAGTCGCCTCGACGGTTGCTCAAACTGAACTGAACTCCGGCGCTTCTCTACGGCTATTTATATGAGCCGAGACGTTCCAGAACGTTCCTTTCTCGAATCTTTCCAACGTGCGCGGAAGTGATCAGCCGGGTCGGATAGTTCTGGTAAGTTCGCGTACCCGGTTTTCGCGACTAACGCCATCTAGTGTCGAGTGAGTTGAGTTGAGTGTGGTCGTAACACTTTCGAGACTAACGCCATCTAATGTTGAGTGGCCGTAACACTACTCCCCTCTTAGAGATGCTCGTCCCGAGCATCGTTGTTACTGCCATGGTAACGCGCCAGGCGGTCTATGTGTACCACTTTGAATGTCCCCCTTGGATGCTTTTGAATCCTATAAGTCACATCATTCAGTCGGGTCACCACTTTGTATGGACCGTCCCACTTGGTCTGCAACTTTGGAGATTTCCCTTTCCGGCGAGTTGGGTTATGCAGCCACACCAGTGATCCTTCCTCGAAGCCACTCGTGTTCGATTTCCGGTCGTATCTGGTTTTCATGTTCTCACTTGACTGTAATCCATTTTCCCGAACCAAGGCGTGTATATAGCGCATTTTTTCCTTTAAATCACAGACATAGTCTTGTACGGTCTCTGGTTCCTCTGGTGACCCTCCTGTCAATAGGTCTACTGGTATTCGTAGTTCTCTACCGTAATTGACATACGCCGGGGTAGCTTTTATGCTCTCATGCTCGGCGGTTCGGTACGACAGAAGGAAGAGTGGTATATACTTGTCCCAATCCTTTTGTTTGTCGTCTACCACTTTCGCCAAATGCCTCTCAAGGGTCTGGTTAAATCTCTCCACCATTCCATCAGACTGTGGATGGTACGCAGTGGTCCTCGTCTTATGCATGCCCAAAATTCTGCACACTTCCTGGAACACTTGCGATTCGAAGTTCCTGCCCTGATCTGAATGGATTTCTAGAGGCACACCAAAGCGACATATCACTTCTTCGACTAACTTAGAAGCGACTGTTGTAGCTTCTTGGTTTGGTATGGCGAACACTTCCGGCCATTTGGTGAAGTAGTCCATGACGACCATAAAATACTTGTTTCCCGATTCCGTTACAGGAAATGGCCCAGCTACGTCAACTGCAATTCGTTCCCACGGTGCACCGACGTTATACAACCGCAGGTTCCCACGGCTCCTGGTCTGTGGTCCTTTTACAGCAGCGCAAGTGGTACATTTGCGGCACCAATTTTGTACATCATCTCGACAATGCAACCAGTAGAATCGTTCTCGCACTTTTGTTAACGTCCTCTTGACACCTAGATGACCTCCTGATACGCCATCATGTATTTCACGGAGAACATCTGGTACTCTCGTTCTTGGGACAATTATCTGAAGATGGAACTCTCTGCCGTTAGTCTTCTCCCATTTCCGGTAGAGTATTCCGTTTTGGAGTATCAGACTGTCCCATTGCGCCCAGTACGCCTTAGTGACAGCGCCAGTGGGTGCAACCTCACTCCAGATTGGTTTTACATCACCCCGTTTCTTCCATGTGATGATGTGCCGAAGGTCGTCATCTCTTTCTTGAGCCTCCCTCATAGCATCATTCTCCCAGGGACCCAAAGGACTTGTTCTCGTTAGCTTTAATGCTTCTTCATTGGATTCCTGCTTAACACAATGTTTGCAGTCTTCTGAACACGGCCTTCGTGAGAGTGCGTCGGCATTCCCATGCGTCTTTCCGCTGCGGTGTTCAGTCTTGAAGTCATACTCCTGGAGCTGTTCAATCCATCGAGCTACTTGACCTTCTGGGTTCTTGAATTGCAGTAGCCACTTCAAGGCTGCGTGATCAGTTCGCAGTAAAAACTGTCTGCCGATGAGATATTTGTTGAATGCCCGCACTTCGGTTTTGTCCTTAGGGGTAGGCCATTTCTGAACTGCCTCCAGTTTCTCCGGGTCTGTCTGGATTCCATCACTGGAGATAACATGGCCGAGATAATTGACCTCTCTCCTGAATAAACGACACTTTTTCGGGTTCAACTTTAATTTGGCTCCCTCTATTTTGGCGAAAACTTGCTCCAAGTTTCGCAAATGGTCCTCGAAGTCACGGCCGACAATGATGACGTCATCTAAATAGACTAAGCAAGCCTCTCCAACTAAGCCTGCCAGTACACACTCCATGAGTCGCTCAAATGTGGCAGGTGCGTTGCACAATCCAAAGGGCATGACGTTAAATTGCCATAAACCTTTGCCGGTCGAGAAAGCTGTCTTCTCCTTGTCTTTTGGATGAATTTCCACCTGCCAGTATCCAGATTTCAGGTCTAGGGTCGAGAACCATTTCATGCCACTCAAGGTATCCAAAGTGTCGTCGATTCTAGGTAACGGGTAACTGTCCTTCTTAGTGACATCATTCAGACGCCTATAGTCCACACAAAATCTCGTGCTACCATCTTTCTTCTTCACTAATACAACAGGTGAACACCACGGACTTGCAGACGGTTCAATAATCTTATTCCTTCTCATGTCCTCCAAAAGGCCTTCAACTTCTTTTTCCTTTGCAATCGGTATCCGTCTTGCTCGTTGACGAATTGGTCTCTCGCTTCCGGTATCTATCCTATGCTGAACCATCGACGTTCTTCCAAGGTCCCCTTCTTGACTGGAGAAGATATTCGCGTAGCGCTGTAGAAACTTCTTAGCTTTCATGCCCTGCGAATAAGTCAGATTACTCTTGCAGTCATCGAGTAACTCAGTCACTAATCCGTAGTTGTTGCTGTTTGCTGAGTCTGCGCCTGTCATCGAACTACACTTTTTCATCCAGATAACTTCCTCGCACTTTCCAATGACGTCACCTTTGTTCAAGCAGATCTCGCGATCACCAAGATTCAAAACCTTGACTACAGCGTTACTGCTTCCACTAACAAGGGTTCTCGCCGTCATCAGTTTCTGCGCCGATGTCTTGGTAGGTGTGTCTTCGATCAACACGCATCTGTTTGCCTTTTTCTTTCCAGCTGGCGGCAGTTTCACCAGCACCTGAGCTTCCGTTCGTCCAGGTATAATCACTTTCTTTACACATGCGACTTTCCCGCAGGCACCTCCAAGAATGAAGATTTCTTCTTCACCACACTTGAAGACTCCGTCAGCGACATTAATTCTGCAGTTGTGTTTCTTCATAAAATCCAAACCCAAGATGCAATCATCCATAATCTCAGCCACGATAACGTCATGAGAGTATGAGGACTCCCCTACATACATCGTAACTGACACTTCTCCCAGGACGGGTATTGGCTGGCCGGAGGCAGTAAGAAGCCGACAGTTAATTCTCCTTTTGTGTCCTCTTGCGGCTTTTACCAGGTTTGGGTTCACTATTGTTCTAGAGGCTCCTGTGTCTAGGGTCATTTTGCAATCCGTCCCGTTAATAGTCCCCTGAATCGCCAGACTATTCCCGCTGCAAGCCTGGGAGATAACAGTTGTCGGGGCTCCCTCCGCGTCAGCCAGTACTCGCCCCTTAGTCCTGGCTCTTATTCGTTTCCCTGATCCCGGGCAGGCGACGGAACCCCTTGTTTCTTCAGCTCCTCTATTTGTTCCTCGATCCTTTTCATCCTTGCCATCTGGGTCTCCTTCTGCGGGCAGTTGAGCTGAAGATGGCCCCTCTCGCCGCACTTGTAGCACATGACTCCAAAACGTTTCTTCATAGGAGCCTTAACCTCCTTGACTTCCTCAGAGACCTCGCGGATCTTATGGGCCTGCCGTATGTCATGGCGAACAGCCTCGACCTCCAAAGCATGCGCCAATGCTTCCTTTAGCGAGGTATGGTGACGAAGCCTCACTGCAGCCCTGACCTCCAGGTCTTTGATTCCGTCGACAAATGCTTGAACAACATTCGTGTCTACCATCTTGGAGTCGGCTCCTGGATGTGCCTTCCTGACGAGTTTTTCAATTTCCAACGCCCATTGTTGTAGTCCTTCTCCTGAGCGTTGAACTCTGTCACGAAGTTGAGCACGGAACACGTGCTCCAAGTGTCGCTCCCCGTATCTGGATTCAAGTGCCTCCATCAGGTTTTGAAACCCATTCCCTGTATGTGGCAGTGCTTCCAGGACTGACAAAGCTTGCCCTCTGAGCGCAACAGTGAGAGCAGTCAGGCACTGTTCTTCCGTCCATCCGTTTGCAGTAGCAACAGTCTGAAATTGCTGACGATAAGCGCTCCAAGAAGTAGTGCCGTCGTATGGCGGCACTTTCACTCTTGGTCCTTGCGCCACTCCGGTAGTTCCACTGGACATCGCAACTCCCGTGGTTTCGAGGCGTACTACTTTCTTCTGTAGTTCAGTAAGGCCGGTTTTCACATTTTCAACATCCAATCCTAACCCGGTAACTCGTTCTTCCACTACGTCGACATCTTTTCGAAGCTTAGTCACCGTGTCACTAACATCATTTATAGCCCAAAGCGCCTTTTCCTGGAGGTCTTTTTGTTGCTCTTGTGATTCTCGAATCGCTCTGATTTCAGCCTTTTGAAACTCTTGAATCGTAGTCAGCTTGCGTTCCTGTGTTTCCTTCATTGCCTGAATTTCAGCCCTTTGCAGCTCCATTAATTCAATTAAACTTCCTAATTGAAGGGCCACTTGAGGGGCTGTAGAAGCTGCGGTGCCGATGGTGGGCGTGGCCTGTCTAGTAGGCGGAGCCCGGTGGGCGTGGCCAGTGGGCGTGGCTTGAACTGAAGTGGGCGGAGCCTGAACCGGAGTGGGCGGAGCCTGAGGGGCGTGGTCGGTGGGTGGGGCCTGGTGGGTGGGTCCGGTGGGCGGGGCTTGGGCCAAAGTGGGCGGAGCCTGACCTTGAGTGGGCGGGGCCTGAGGGGCGTGGCCGGTGGGCGGAGCCTGGTGGGCGGGTCCAGTGGGTGGAGCTTGGTCCCCATTGGGTGTGGCCTCCGCAGCTCGTTGTGCCCTTGTCCTGACGCCCTCCTTGAAGTCCTCTCTCGGAGTCAATGGCATCTCCAAATCTCACTTCCGACACCAGTTGTTACGTGCTAGGGTTCGCTGGATTTGGAAGGAAAGACCTGCTGACTCCTTGAAAGACTTTATTCACTAACACTACAAAGCACTAGGTCCAAACACTAAGCACTCACAATGTCCTAGGTCGTAGCCAAGTCGTAGGTTTCACTGGTAGCACTTTTGATCACTAGGTTTCGTTTCGAAGTCGCCTCGACGGTTGCTCAAACTGAACTGAACTCCGGCGCTTCTCTACGGCTATTTATATGAGCCGAGACGTTCCAGAACGTTCCTTTCTCGAATCTTTCCAACGTGCGCGGAAGTGATCAGCCGGGTCGGATAGTTCTGGTAAGTTCGCGTACCCGGTTTTCGCGACTAACGCCATCTAGTGTCGAGTGAGTTGAGTTGAGTGTGGTCGTAACACTTTCGAGACTAACGCCATCTAATGTTGAGTGGCCGTAACAATATTATGTTTGATCGGAGTTTGTGCATACCTACATTTCGCATTGTTTAATTCGATCGTACGATTATTAGCCAAATATAACGGCGCTTTGTATATTTGTAGGTAGTATAAGATTTAATTCGTATTCGTATTTGATCACACTAGCGTCAAAGTAAAATGGACGTTAACCATATTGATTTAAAGTCACAGATTCAGTACAACCTATTTTAATTTAGAGCGTATCTGTATACATAAACTTATAAATGCATGCACGAAATCGAACTCTAATAAAATGCTATTATTATTATTTTAATCTTAATCTAACCTCGACAGTTTATTTATCACACATGAATAACAGAATTGACTGCTGCAGAACCCATCCATTAATTCGTCCCTTTCATAAATGCTGGAGAAATCTTTAAAGAAAATTGAACCACCCGTGTGAAGCTAGTGTAAGTCATTAGACATGTTCAAAGAGCTTCATGGAAGATTTCATGTTATATTTACCTTAGATTTAGTACTACTACGTGTTGTAATGAACAAACGACAATTATTCACGAATATAAACGTCATGTCACACTGGAATTAACTCTGGTAGCTCGTAAACATGCTCCAACACTGATTTATGACATTAATTCCGCAATAGCGCGCCGTAATCGTCAAATACTTGTTTATATGAATATCCCATACATTCAGAGCATAATTACACGCGCAGATGAATCTTACAAAACGGTAAAAATAATTTCGATCTAATAACTATGTCGTAGTCTAAGCTGAATTTTATTAAAGTAGTCTAAAATAACAAATAAAGAATGTAAGAACAAAATATAATATAAGTGTAATCCAACTAATATTATAAATGCGAAAGTTTTTATTTATGGATGTGTAGATGTATGGATGTATGGATGGATGGATGGATGGATGCTTGTTACTCAATCACGCCGCAACGACTGAACCGATTTGACTGTTTGTCACAGAAATAGATTAAAGTCTGGAATATTATCTGGAATTATATATAGATATAGATATAAGATGTGGATATGGACAGAAAAAACCTCAATCTATGCTAACGGAGTCGCGGAAATCAACTAGTAAATAAAAACATTTTTTTAAGTCAAATAAAGACACTTCAAAGGTAAAGAACCAACAACGAACCGATGGTCGTTGCTGGAGGGACGACCTAGCACTGGGAAGCGCGGTGTTGGCAGACTAGGATCAATTCGCTTTATTCTGTATAAAGTGGCGCAAAACCGTGCCATCTATATCGACTTATGTCTATGGCAGTGGTCGTCCATCTGTTAATAAAAAAGAAGGAAAAAGATAAAGACGGAAATGTAAAAAATAATATAATTAATCAAATTAGATACACACCAATGTAAGCATGGGCAGTCGCTACCATTTAATAAAACAAATCGCTCGCCTGAAATCCCGACAGAGCAGCCTCATACATCATTGTCACGATTCGAGCTAAGAAGTGATTTTCAATGAATACTCGGTTCACGGAGCGCGGTGAGGAATTTTAAACGTTTAAAAAAAGTCGCTTTCCACAGTTTGCTGACAGCCAGTGGTGAAACGAAGAAAATGTTAAGTACATCAATGCTGCAAAAATATAACTGCTATAAAGAATAATAAGAATAGAATATTTAATTTTTTTTTCAATTAATTTCGAAGAAAATAAGTTAAGCAGTATTTAAATATAAAAAATCCTTCGCTTTTCATCCATTTCCTTCAAAAATTCTTTTTTCTTGAGACTTAAGAATGTGACGTAACCACACACGCTACCAATACTTGTTTTTTTAATTTCTGCGCTGGCGGTGACTACTTTTTCCAGTATTTATTTTAAAAATCATACGATTACACTCTTAACCAATTAATTACAAAGGTACCAATGTGAAATGGACATGTTTTGTCAATAACGGTAAAGTTAACTTGTATGGGAAAAATGAGGGTATGAAAAAATTTAACGGTGTGTACCTCAAAAACTAGACGTGATAGAAACAAAAGATATGCACTGTCTACATACTATTACTAATAGAAAACTAAAATAGCAATCAGTTTTTTGGGTACCGAAACCGTGTCACGCAGTGTAATTATGTATTAGAAAATGTTGTGCATACTAAGCTTGGTTAATATGTAAAAAAAGTGGAAAAAAAATATATTAAAGAAATAGCTCTAGTATCAACTAGTGCCTATACCTACTTAGAAAACAATATACTTTATAGTTAATCTTGGATAAGTAAATATTTTTAGATAGGATGTAATCTTTTTCGGCTTTACTTAAAAACTAAAATAACCATGTAATATGTATGAAGTTGTTTAAACGGTGTTGATTACCAATAACTAAATAAAAATAAAATAAAATATTTTTGGGGGATGATTTAGTCTCTTTCCCCTAAAACTCGTATTTGGCGCAATGCCGAGTGTGCGACTGCAATTAGCCAAAATGATGTCCAAAACAAGTTTGGAAGCAATTAGCAGATGTAGACCGAAGTTAAGGACTACTTTAAGCCAATTTACTGAAGTCCGCGGAGTAAAATTTTGTGGCCATGTCGCCAAAAAAATCTCAAAGAGCTCTTGAACTACAGTTTTGAGGAAAGGATGCTTGTTTAAGACGAACTACTACCAAAAAACTAACCAACTAACCATGTTATCAACATAGACTGTTTAGAAGTTAAATTTGTTTTAGAATTCCGTACCTCATTATAAAAAATCTCTGTGCAGTATCACTCAATTGTCCGTCCGTGTGAATATGATTTTTTCTTGTGGTATCAAATTGAGATTTACTCGTATATCGCAAATACTAAAGTGAAAGCGTAAAGCGTTTTCATACAAAAAGTCACGACGTAGAGACCTACAGAACACTTCTCGCTAAACTACATCTTGAAATTATTGCATGAAGAGTCGTCTTGTGGAACAAATAAAGAAAAATCTTAAGTATATTCTTAAATTTTGAATTACTGTGTTGACTACAGTGTTGGCATTAATCGATTAATTTTTTAATCAATTAATTAATCTGATTAATTTTAATCAGATTAAATTAATCATGATTAAAATAATCATGATTAAAAAAGTAATCATAATCATGATTAATGAATTTAATCATTAATCATTAATCGTTAATTGATTAACTTTTTTAATTTGATTAACTTGATTATAAACTAATACATCCATCAATGTTTTTACTATATATTTATAGCTACTCGTGCTGATTCGCTGACTGACTCGCTCACTGTCTGACTCATTTTTCACCTCTCCTGTAAAATTTTGTATGAAAAAAAAATTTTTCACTCATGGTTTCGTATGGAGGACAAAAATTCATTTGGTGCAAAAATATGTAGAGAGCTGATGATTAAGGATTTCGGAGACGGGTGAGGAGCACGGCCAGGGTATCGAAGATAGAGGGGGAGTATTCAAACAAAAGTCATTCGAAACCTCATCAAATTGGTAGGAAGCTGACAAAAAATTCAAAATGGTGGATTCAAGAGAGAAGCCAGCGGGCGCGCGGCGTGGCGCGGCGGTGTGCCTAGCCCCGCGCGCGCGCGCCCTCTACGGCACCGAACCGCTCGAACAAATCACTATCGCTCGGTCGTCGACGAAGGCGGGCAGTGCGATATCACCATCCCTACGCTTCGATGTAAAGCGAAGTCCGCGCTCGGCACGTATCATATTATGTACCTAAACAATTAGAATTAAATATACTTGACGTTAATTGCACCTACGACTAGTATTTCGCTTGAAAATTCATATTGTAGGTATCAAGCATAGACTACGTCATGGAGCTCTAGGTCCTGGCTCTTCAATCCTGATGCTGCAGGGTAGTGTCTACCTAAACTGTGAGGATTTAGAGACTGTCAGTTTAGAATTGATATTGTTGGTCTTAATAATCTTTACTTCCTTATCCTAAGTAATCCTTACTAATATTTTAAATTCGAACGTGTGTTTGTTTGTTGGTTTGTCCTTCAATCACGTAGCAACGGTACAACGGACTGGCGTGATTTTTGCAAGGGTATAGTTGAGGACCGGGAGAGTGATATAGGCTACTTTTTATCCCGGAAAAACAAAGAGTTCCCGCGAGATTTTAAAAACTAAATCCACGCGGACGAAGTCGCGGGCATCAGCTAGTCACACTAATATTTGTAGGAACGCGAGCATCACCAATCATCAGAAGTGAAACGGAAGAAGCGCCATCTAGTGACGGTAGTCTTGTAACGTTACAAGACTACCGTCATGAAACGTTACAAGACTACCGTCACTAGATGGCGCTTTGAACAAAAATCACTCTGATCCTACTCTCCTACATATTATAAAGCCGAAAGTCTGTGTGTGTGTGTTTGTTAGTTTGTTTGTTTGTGTGTGTGTGTGTGTGTGTGTGTGTGTGTGTGTGTGTGTGTGTTTATTACTTCTTCACGCCGCAACGAATGAACCGATTTCGCTGAAATTTGGCATGGAGATAGCTCATACCCAGAAATAAAACATAGGCTCCATTTTATCCCGGAAAATTACAGAGTTCCCATGGGAATTGAAAAACCTTGATCCACGCGGACGAAGTCGTGGGCATCGTCTAGTAGATAATAAAATGATACTGGTTATATTGAAGTACTTAGTTTCTCACCTTTCTTTTCATCAAAATATATTCAAATTCAAATTCATAATTTATTTATTTAATGTAGGCTACCTTGTAGGTCTTATGACACGTCATAAATCTACTACCGGTTCGGAATGCAGATTCTGTTATATAAAGTGTTAATTTGGTTTGCTCAACTATTTCGTGTTCCTACGATCTTTTTTGACGACAGAATTTGCTTGCAACCGGAGCAGCTTCCACTCATAAAGGCGGTCAAACGCCGACTGATTGATATTTGAATTGAAATTTGAATTTTTAAATGATATCAAACCAGTGACCGAGTAAAATTAAAATAACCCTTATTGTATACTATTTTAAGATTCAGTTTAAACCAAAATATGTGAAAAAGTACACGCGATGCTATATTTTATTTTTTATACTATTTTTACTATTTTTTTCTTTGTGTTTTTTTTATTCGATGACAAGATACCCCTTGACTGCGATCTCACCTGATGGTAAGTGATTAGTGACGATGCAGTCTAAGATGGTAGCGGGCTAAATTGGAAGGGGTATAGCAGTATCAATTCAACCCATACCCCTAATCGGTTTCAACACGCCATCGTGCCGGGACGCTAAATCGCTTGGCGGCACGTTTTTGACGGTAGGGTGGTAACTAGCCACGGCCAAAGCCTCCCACCAGACCAGACCAGAGACAATTTAGAAATAATAAATTACTAAATTGCCCCCGCCGGGAATCGAACCCGAGACCTCCCCGTTATAAGACCACGGCGCTCACTACTGCGCCAGGGAGGTCGTCAAAAATTGTGTTTGCAAATAGCTGTTTAATTTCGACGAAAAAGAAATGGCGAGAACGAGCAATGACCACAGGCAGAAAAAAATCCTTTATAATTCGAAGACAATACCAATATGATATTGAGTATTGGGTGGTGACGAGTGGTGATGAGTGGTGATGAGTGGGTGGTGATGAGTGGTGATGAGTGGTGATGAGTGGTAATGAGTGGTGATGAGTGGTGGTGAGTGGTGGTGAGTGGTGGTGATGAGTGGTGGTGATGAGTGGTGGTGATGGGTGGTGATGGATGGTGATGAGTGGGTTGTGATGAGTGGGTGGTGATGAGTGGCGATGAGTGGTGATGAGTGGTGGTCAGTGGTGGTGAGTGTGCTGACTGCTTAGTGTGCTGAGTGCTGGTGAGTGGTGGTGAGTAGTGAGCGGTCAAAATTAACAATAAATTACTGCAAAGTCGGAAAATAAATAAATAAGTAGTTAATAGATAGTTAATCAAAAATAATTAATCAGATTAACGATTAATGATTATGATTAATTAATCGTTAATCAAATTTTTGATTAATGATTAAATTAATCGTTAATCAAATTTTTGATTATGATTTTAATCATTAATTTTTAATCGTTAATCAGATTAACTTTGGGCCAACACTGGTTGACTATAAGTGAAAAATTAAAATTAATCGGTTCGAGTGCACAGGTTTCTAATCACTCTTTGAGTATTAAACCAGCGTTACACTTTAAGGGCAAAATTGATCCTATTTAACATCCTTATTGCAAAATTGAGTTTGTTTTTTGGTTTGTTGTTTGTTTGTTTTTGGCAAATATAACTTAAATTGAATAACAGCACAGTGCACACTTCACAGCTACCTTCCTTTAGGCAATTCCGTTTAATAGCAATTAAAACTTTTTTTCTGATCAAACTTTCGCAAAAACGTTTCAACGAACACAAATTTTCCTTAATGTGAACATGGTTACTTTTCTATTAGTTGAGAGACCTACTTATTTTTTTGTCGTTCTAAAAACATTTATTTATTGAAAACTTTTACAATTTTACATTTCTAACTTGAAAACAAACACAGAGTTAACTTGAAAAGTTATACAAACGTCTGAGCTTATACTAACAATGCTTAAAACAGTATGACTTATATTTGAAGACTCCTCGGGAAAAACAATGAATGTCACTTTTTTCGTGAAACTGAGCCTTTAATGCCATCTGTTACTAAAATATAGAACTAAACTATATTTTTTGATAAAGTCAAAGAACATGTTTAAATAGTAATATGTTATTTCAATATTTATACAAAATGAGCATAAAATGAAAAAAATATACAGGGCGTCCCACGGCTATGCCACATGGAGGGGAAGTACCTTAAATATTGTAGATGGAACATTTTACTGAAAGAAGACTTCATTTTAATTTAAAAAACAATTTAAACTGCATTCATAGATTTTTAAATAATTGCCTGGTTGAACCGGGACTCGAACCGCTATGTCAGTTGTATGTCGATACGCCAATGTCAGCTTTTCATTTTTCTGAACAAAATTTTACATCAAAGGCTAAAATTCATGGTCTTCCTTTTATTTCTCATGCTATGTTATTTAACAAAAAATAATCCTTACGATGAAGCCTTCCGATCGGTATGATAAAGATACAGGTTAATTTTTTTTCTCGTATAGCGGGTTCGAGTCCCGGTTCAACCAGGCAATTATTTAAAAATCTATGAATGCAGTTTAAATTGTTTTTTAAATTAAAATGAAGTCTTCTTTCAGTAAAATGTTCCATCTACAATATTTAAGGTACTTCCCCTCCATGTGGCATAGCCGTGGGACACCCTGTAGACTTTGAAACTATAAAAAGTTGTTTTTCTCCTTTTAATCATCTTTTGACATTCATTGTTTTTCTCGAGGAGTCTTCATTTTATTTTTAGATGTCATATGATGACAACATTGACAACTACTTTAAGGTTGACATTGTATAACATGTCAAAATAATACTGCCTTAAGCGATGGTAGTAATGGCCCTGTTTGCCATTTTATAATTTTAGATGATACATATACTATATCATAGTTTAGGTGTGTCTTTAGTTGTACGGGATAGTAACGTATATAGACCTTGCCACTTAAGTTAATCGCACCTTTGAACCTTCTATGCTCTAAATCATTAGTTACGGTTTTTTGGTTATATTTTAACACCTTATTTTTCGTGAAATTGTAAAATACATATACGTAAATATACGTAATTAGTCCTCAAAGTTAATTACTATTTGACTTTGTTCAAATAGAGGGGGAAAAGAAATATGGCGGAAAACAACAATCAGTCAAGGGGGATGAAAGCGGCAGCGCTCGTTCTCAAAATCCTTGTAAGCCTTCTCGTGAGATGAGATTGTAGCGATTGCAGTGACAGCTCACTTGTCAGTGTCAGCGATACCTACTGGCGATACTCTGCCATAACCTCTATGGTAGATACTATAAGTTATAACGACTAACTTACGCTGGACTACCTGTGTCATGTTAAATGACATAATAGTCATTTTTAGACAATTTCGCGACTGATTCTTACGCCACTGAGCTCTATCTTTAATATAATATGACTAACTGTTGCCCCCGCGACTTTTTCTGCGGGGAATTAGGTTTTTTGAAAACCCCGCGGGAACCCTTTGTTTTCAGGGATAAAAAGTAACTGTATCACTCTTCAGGTCCATTACCATACCCATCAAAGAATCTAAATACCAAGTTTCATATAGGTTAGGTAGCTTTCAGGCAAGCGCGCTCCATCTTAGGCTACATCTACCATCAAGCAACCAAAACTATAGCTCCAGATCTCAGTCAAATTAAACTTAAACGGGAATATGTATATAATAAGTATCACATAGTCCAAATTAGTAGACATTAGTAGATATATCTATATGCATATTGCATAGGTAGTTTAATTAATTAAAATAATTTAATTCATAAAACCGTTTGTTTTGCAATTAACCTGAATAATTTATTCTGTTATTGAATCAATTATATGTTATTAACTTTCATTAGACAAAACGCTGATACAAACTCTATCATTCACACAGCTAAATTTAACAGCAATTTAAAATCTATACATAGGTAAATGTGTACTCGACTGGCTGTATGATAATTACTATATCTCTTTATTAGTAGATGATGCCCGCGACTTCATCCGTGTAGGTTAAAGTTTTTTAATTCCGTGGAAAATTTTAATTTTCGGAGACAAAATGCGCAGGAAACAAAAATTGTATACCCTATTTTATCCACTTGCAAGAGATAAAATTATCTTCTCCGTATGCTAAAGAATGGCGACAGGGGAAAAGAGAAGTATACTCCTAAAAGTACAATCCACTGTGGATATTATTTCCACCGTTTTGCCCATACTCGACGGGTGGATAAAACTGAGCATGGGAATAAACATTTTATCCTTTCCCCGTGGATAATATTATGTCCCCTGCCCATGCTGACCCTGCTAAGAGGGCTAAGATGCGCGCCACGTTAAAATTTTGTCTGTTTACTCTATCTCTAATGTGAATCTCTATAGAGGTTCACGAGTAAAATGTAGACAAGATTTTCTCGTGGCACGCACCTTAACCCTAAATTTTCAGTTATTTCTATTCCAAACATTCAAATCACAAACAAACATCGATCCATCCTCACAAACTTTCGCATTTATAATATTAAGTAGGCCTATGTACTAAACAACATTATTCTATTATAGCTATTGATTTAATAATAATTATACCTAATGCGATTGCTACGGGGTAATTGAATTAATTTGCGGTCAGAGTCGGACACTCGTAGTTGGAATTGACCGTAAATGGATTTTCCATTATCACACCACCCCCAGATATGCACTTTACATCAATGCATTTGCATTATCAGTGCTGTAGGTATATTAATAGAGAGATATAGCTTTCAACTTTCTTGAACACGTTTTACTTTATACTGCATCTTCTCTTCTTTTTCCTGATCAACTGACAGACGTCCACTGTTGGACATAGGTCTCTTGCATGGTTCTCCACAGGCCTCGGTTTTGTGCTGCCTGAATTCAGCGGCTCCCTGCGACTCGTTTGATGTTGTTTGTCAACCTTGTGGGGCGTTTGCCAGCACTGTGCTCATCTACTATAAATACTGCACCAATAAAGGTTAATATAAAGCTAAAAGCTCCGTCAAATTTAAAAAAGTCTACAATACAAAACAGTATACAGCGGCGCCAGCTTTGCACGGGATCAATCAATACTATTATAATAAAGAGAGAGCGCGAATTTTGTGAGTTTGTATGTATGTCCGGAGCAAACTTTGGAACCACCACACCTATTTCAAAAATTCTTTCACCATTTCAAAGGTACATTATTCCAGATGGTTATAGGCTATATATTATGCACATAAATGTATTATGGCTAGATATTATGTGCAAATTTGTTAAAGAAGTCAAAATAAACAAACAAACAAATATTTAAATTTTCAACCCGGACGAAGTCGGCGCGGGTTTCTAGTTTACTAATAAAGAAATTGAGGTTTTTAAAAAATCACGTCGAAACGTTGTTTTGTTGCTGCGTGCTTGAAGGACAAACCAACAAAGCAAAAAATAAACACAACTTTCCCATTTATAATATGAGTAGCGTTGAATAAATAAAACTAAAAACCCTAATATTAAAAAAATATATGGAATTAATGTTCCTTTACTTAGTGTCTCAAATCTAATGGATCCTTAAACTTAATTGCAAAGTTATGACAGGTACATACCAACTGTCTGACAAGTTACGGAGGATAATCCACTTAATTCAGCCCGAAATCCACAATCACATTGAAACAATCACAATTATTTTGTGACTCGATTTCGAAATGGTAATCTAATGTAAAGTTCTTGGTATAAACGTAATGTAAAAGCTCCCATTCATGTGTTTGTAGCTAACGTCAAAATCAAAGTAACATACGAGTACATTTATTCAATTAGGATCATCTTTAATTCAAAAGTTTCCCCTCAAAGAAAGTAAGTAAGTAGGTACTTATTACGTAACTACCTAACTTGCACGTGAATTCATGTGTAATTTGATGTAAATGATAGTATGTTTGTGTTCTTTGACATGAGAACAACTTTTAGATAATATATTAATTATGTAGGACACAATCCAGAAATGGGGATTTAGAACTCTAAACTAATCACGCCTTAAGAGATCTGATCTCTTAAAACGCTGAAACCCTACCTAAAGCCGTCTCCAACCGCCCCTATAACGGCCCCTGTCCTCACATCTAATCTATTTAACCGCAACACGTCAGACAAACCACCATCTGAACGTGAGGGTAACTATCAAAGATATCAAAGTATTATTTAATCAACAATTAATTACACTCATCAAAATCTATAGGTAATATTTCAATACATTAAAGTTGTACGAGTATATCTTTACTATTTCAATATTTCGCTAACACATAATAACCGCGACAATTCTAACCAACCGCTAATCTAACTCTCTACTGATTAGAGATGATGAGCGACAACTAACTTCAGTCGACTGACTCGACACAGAATGACGAATGAATCAATACACGCTGTACGCTTCCCTTTTATGGACCGAACGAGTGGGGAGGGAACAATGATACCAATGCTACGAAACTTCCGTCATGAAACGTTACAAGACTACCGTCACTAAATGGCGCTTTAAATAATAATCACTCTAATCCTACTTTCCTACAAATAACTATACTTAATATTAATCAGTTGGCCAGTGTTGCCGACAGTCGGCCATCCAAATCGAGTCGTTCGACCTCGGGCGACTGACAACAAGGTACGGCAGCTTAAAAACACTGTATTATAAGTTCTTAGCTCCACGAATAATACAAATTCTATATTAATTATAATATTAACGCAACATATATATGCAAAACTATGGGTCCTGTAACCTGAAAATAAAACATTATTATTATACACATAATCAATTCTAATATTAATCTTGTAACCTGAAAATAAAACATTATTATTATTATTTAAGGACCAGGGCTGTCCAGAACCTAACAGGACCAGGGTTGTCCTGGAATCCTTCATTTAAGGACCAGGGCTGTCCAAAAATGAATACCGGACCAGGGCTGTCCAGTACCTAACAGGACCAGGGCTGTCCCGAAACTAGTGGACCAGGGTTGTTTCGAAATTAGTGGACCAGGGTTGTCCAGAACCTAACAGGACCAGGGTTGTCCTGAAATCTTTCATTTAAGGACCAGGGTTGTCCAAAAATGAATACCGGACCAGGGTTGTCCAGTACCTAACAGGACCAGGGTTGTCCCGAAATTAGTGGACCAGGGTTGTCCAAAGCATAACAGGACCAGGGTTGTCCCGAAATTAGTGGACCAGGGTTGTCCAGTATGTTAACAGGACCAGGGTTGTCCTTTATATTTCATCAGCTCAGCTGCTCATCTTCTCGCGTGCAAAACCACGCGCATATCACTCTGAGCAACTTATAGTGGCCATACATTCTACTCTTCAGTTCAGTGTGGTACGAATCAGTCGGATCAGTAGTTCAATTCTATAGACGACTCAGTTTAACCATAAGGTCAAGAAACTAGAAGAGTCAAGTAAAAATAAACAAGTGATATCTGTCTACGATGTACTTTACATCGCTTGCCACGTAATCGTGGTTGTATACCAAAATCCCAAAAATTAACAAACTGTTTAATGTCAGTCAGTCAAATCAAATTTGCTTAGTCAAAACATCGATCAAAGTATGATAGCTTGGTCTAACCTGACTTTAACTAATGATTCAATGATTCAAATAAGAAAAGTAAATTTCTTTAAAGTCGACAACTAATATTTAAATAAGATTCTTTTCAATTATGTAAGTCAGTGCAAGTACATCTCGTAATATGCGCATGTGCGGAATTATCACTAATTTCATTGATAGCATCCCTTAATTATACGCGTAGGTTATCTTTATTCACCAATTAATAATTTAACTGAGACGAATGAACTACCACCGGTACATATTTATGTGACAAATTTTCTATTTAACAAATAAGTGACACCAGCAAATTAAACAAAGTACCCGTTTAAGTTTTATCAAAAATCTAAATAACTGAATACCATCGAAGGTACTACCCAAAATTACTACTCACTCAAATCGAAACACCAAAATTTCACTCCTATCGTCAAAACATATTGGAAACGTCAGCAAACTATAAGAAACATTATTATAGATCAATAAGATAACCACAAACCACATAATCAAATTTGTTTTACTTGAAGACAGTAACTGAACTACACACGTCTCGAATTTAATTTTCTACCTTCGTTACGCAAATATAACTTTTGCAACACGATCTTTAATAAACAAACTGTGCAATCTATACTTCGATTACCCACACTATATTTTATGAGAATACCCGGTTTGATAATTGCTCATTGTACGATAAATTCAAATCACAATGCGTCACATATTGCGAAATGTACCAACGTAAACGAGGATAACTCAATTTAATTTATCTCTTCCAAAGATCATTGGACAATGTGATGGTACGCAGCTGGATCGTCTAGTGATATCTAGTGGATTGATTGAGTAAAGAAGAATATTCTAATTATAGGTAAAACACTTCAGGATCGAGAGACATATTGGCTTCTGGCATGAACACTGTTATGTACTAAGCACCCTTCGGGTTCGTTCATTTCGTTCGATGGACAAAGTAGGCTACCAAATCATTCTACTTTAGCTGTCGCGGATTAATTATGAACAAACTTCAAAAGAATTATGTTATGCATTCTCCAACCTTCAGAAAAACAGGGAAATCCTAGAGAGTTAAATTATCAATTTAAGTTTAAAATACGAGTAGAATGAATGATTAGCTGGTACAGTGTACGAATTTGCCTCTTTTTGGGCCGTCGTTCTGACCGAATTCCCTCTAGCACGGGGGAAACCCTACGCCGCTCCACGGCCTTTTATCATTGTTATGGGGGCACAGCCGACTCTCTTTCGCTGCGAAGCGCTTTGGTGTTCCCATACACCCCGAAGGGTTGGTACAATTCTTTTCATTGAGCTTATAGCTCGCCCCAATACCATGGTTTTATTTATTTGTATTCATTGTTCAGTTTGATATAGATTTGGCCAAATCTAAGTCGAGAGTCGTGCTGTAAGACATGGCGTGTTTGGTTGTGCCGGAAATTCGCCGCCAAGAACGCCATCGAACCGTGTACCACTTAGTAATAACTTTGACTCATCTGAGTCAAACATATTAATTTAGCCAATACTCAATCAGCCTCAGTGTCTCAATCCCTGTAGTATTTCATCATGGTCACCCTACCTATTACCCTATCTTGTCCTCTATTCCGAAGTAATATCGTGGTCACCCTACACCTACAGTTTGTAAATACAATAAACAAAAGATTCTAATTTCTTACCTGTTTGTAGGAAGTACCGTTGACCCACACCCGTAGCTCGAAGGTCGCTCTGGTATCTCGGAGTCTCGTACATTTGAAGACTTAATTTATAGTGAATGATTTCTAAAGTTTTCATTCATACCTAACTTCTAACCCGAAGTGAGTCTAGAATCTAGTCTATTAGTTATGTAAAACAAAATAAGTCAAAGTTTCTTTAGACTGCAATATTGTTCCATCTCGTTCACCTATCTGCTTTGTTTATGAAAGAAAGCAGACTTCTCTATCGTGATAGAATAAACTGACCCTAAGTAATTTAATGTCGCCTATTGACCTAAATTAGTGCACTAGTCTGCACTTTCTAAACTGACTGCCTACTGAAGAGTCGTGACTCAATTTTGGATATAGTATTTCACTATTGGATTGTTCGGTTCAGCCCGCCACACGTTACAGATGTTAAGTCTAGGGTTCAACTGAATACTAATAAAACACTAAATCAATTTATGTAGACAGAACCTTTGAGAACATTCCATTATTGAATACCTTAGGAGAAATATTAGGGTTGTTCAGTAAAAGATGATAATTATGACTTCATAGATTTATTTTCCATTTTATTAAATCTACTCAAAAGAAACTGTTTGATTATTTAGATTGGTTCCAAATGGGGTCATTTGAGAACCAACCGGGTTTTCCATTACTAACAGCCATTCTAAGACAAGGGAAAACGGAAATACCCAAATGAAAAACCCTTGTGGCATTCTAACCTAAGACATCTTAGACTAAAAATATACACACATGCTACAAAAGGTGTTAAATGCTTAAAAGAATATGTACACTTTCTACCAGTGGTATCAGGGAGACAAGACATTTTATAGTTTTAGTAGAAATTACAACACATAATACATTACGTTAAATAGATTCACAGATAATAAGTTATATTTTATTCTCGTTTTCACAACTTCCTGACTATATTTTATATAAATGTTCCCCTTCCAAAGCAAGTGGTATGTGTGCCAAATTATTACATTTCACTCCCTCAGATTTGACCACATTAATCTGATTAATAAAAAGAGCAGATATAGAACAAATGTCAGAAATAAGATATACATCATAATAGAGAACCCATCGTCTCGAGATATCTCTCTCACACGTCTTCTATCCCTTTGTTCCTCTGCATACAAAGCATCGAGAACTATATCTGGATACATTTTAATTTCTTACAATAATGAACGCCTAAACCCGGACGTTACGGAAACCCTTTATCTGTGAATTTACTTATCTCAAAATATAATTATTGGAATATTTGTACATTACCGGGAATATTCAGGCCTCGTTGCGCACACACACTTGCTTATAAGCTTAATTATAAACTATTGCACTGATTCTACTTTTATGTATAGATCTATTAAAATAGGTTAAAATTTATACAATCTTAGGATTAATTTATCGGAGAATGGAGTCGACTCTGCTGGAAGAGCCCTCAACCCGGAATGCCTTCTCGAAAAGCACCCCCGTGTATCTCCCCTTCCGAGTCTTTATCGCCCCTTCTCCAAACTGAAAAATAGAAAATCCCCACCAAAGTAAACTGCCTTAACTTGATTCGTCATTTTAGGTTTCCGCCAAAACGTTTAGGCCAATTATCGATAGCGTCATTTACTATAGTCACGCCCATTTAAGATTCCCGCCAAAATGTTTCGGCCAATTATCGAAAGCGTCATTTTACGGTCACGCCTTGCTTTTTTGTTTATTTTCTATGCCCTTCGGCTCGGTTCGGCTATGTCAATCTACACATCTGGTTTCAATATTTTGTGAAGGCAAAATGTTTCAACTAGATTTATGATCTGATTCTAAATGTTTCCTTTTAAAACGTCTGCACTTCTATTGCAATTTCTAAAGACCCTTTTTTTGTTCTAATCTTAATGTGTTTCCAAAATCCCTATACTTTGTTTTTAAAAATAAACTGCCTGCACTTTGAAATATTTATGAGGGTCCAAGTGTTCACTTAGAAATTCTCTTTTATTTTAAAACTGCGTTTCAAATTTATTTTTAATACCCATGCAAGAGAAATGGGGAAAAAAAAATATGAGCTATGTCTGGCCATCTCACACTCCCCCAAATAGATTTTTAATACACCTAGTATTTCTTATACCTAACTCTCTACTAGTTGTTTGAAAATCTATTTCCTCACCTAACATAAACTGCTATCTATGTTGATGCCGATAGGTCTCACTAATCTCCATTGTTCGCGCTAATCCTTAATGGAATTCATTCCTTTACGAGTTTGCATAATAGCGGAACAAATGGATCGCATTGTAATTCCCTCTTATCTCGTTAGTACGAGCGTCAACCAAAGTGTATACGTTATTGTATGGAATTGCCCCTATCACGTAAGGTCCCTCATAAAGTCGCATGAATTTCTTTGTTAATTTTTTATCAGCGTCCGACCTCGCAAAAGTCCTCAACTTCACCAAGTCGCCTATCTCAAACTGTATTAACTTATGATTCCTATTATAATAGAGCTCTCTATTCTCCGCCGCCTTTGTTATGTTCCGACGCGCCTGTCGTCTAATCTGTTCTAACGTTTCTCCTTGTATATCGGTTCCTTTCGCTATGTCTTTGCCGAAATCAGTTGATAGTATGGTCCGCTTTCCCCAAACTAGCTCATTCGGTGTATAGCCTGTTGTGGTATGTACTACCTGGTTGTAACAATCTTCTATGTCCGGCAATAAATCTGCCCAAGACCTATGAGATTTCTCGCAGTATGTTCTGAATAGTCTACCTAATTCCTTGTTAACCCTCTCTGTCGAATTTGGTCGCGGATTCCTAACAGATGTGTGCGTCAATTTGATACCTAATTGACGTACACCTAACTCGAAAACCTTCGATGTAAAATTCGCGCCTCTGTCTGAGCATAAAGTCTTAATCTCAACTTGTTTGTGAAACTTCTTCACACATGTGAGTGTAGCCTTTCCGCTTGCCTGACGTAATGGATATAACCTGATCAGTTTACTATAAGAGTCCTGCATTACAAATATGTATTTGAATCCGAAACGTCCCGCCGGTAAAGGTCCATAAATATCGCAAAAGACCCGTTCTCCTATATCTGTCGCTATCACAGTTTTGATCGGCCCCGTGTGCTTTTCCAACGCGTGCTTTGACATTTGACACTCTCCGCAAGCCCTTACAACACGACTTATCACGCGAGACATATTCGAGAAATAGTAACGACGTTTCATCAGCGCATAAACCTTGTAACGTCCGAAATGACCTATCTCTTCATGTATGCTAACGATCAAACTCCTTTGTAACACCTCGGGAACATATAGTCTCAAAGTATCCCTATTTATGTCTGACCTATAAAGGACCCCCTCCTTAATCACATAATACTTTGATTCAGATGTACCTGATATTTTCATACGTTTAATTATTTCACTAGCGACCTTGTCCCGTTCTTGTAGACTACCTATCTCTTTCCATCTCGCTTGTACTACCTGTCCTAGCGATGTCTTGAATAAATTCATCTCAGGCCCCACAGACTTGTTATTCAATACGTCAGTTGTCCCTTTTATATGTCGGGATAATACGTCAGCTACTGTGTTTAATTTCCCTTTTACATGCTCGACCGTATAATCAAATTGTCCTATGTAATGTACCCAACGTATCATTCGTGCGCTCAACAATTTACATGTCTGTAAGAATATCAAACTTTTATGATCGGTCCTAATCACTAACCGTGCCCCCCTCAAATACGTTTCAAACTTCGACAAGCTAAATATGATAGCCCACAACTCTTGTTCTGTGACTGTCCACTTACGCTCCGCCTCAGTCAACGCTTTACTACAAAATCCTATTATCTGCTCTTCACCTACTTCGTTCAATTGATAAACATACCCTGAGACTCCTAAATTACTGCTATCGGTTTGTAGGTAATAAATCTCTTTCGGATTAGGATGTATGAGAAGTATTGTGTCTAAAAATAATCTCTTGACCTTTTCAAAACATTCATTTACCTCATGTGTCCATGACCATTTTGTATTTTGTTTTAATAGATCGCAGAGTGGCCTAACCTCTTCGCTATACTTCGAGATAAACCTTCTGAAATAATTTATTAATCCCAAAAATCCTCGTAATTGTTTTATTGTTCGAGGGACGGGAAAATCTAATATAGCCTCTACTCGTTCTGGATCCATCCGTACGCCTTTCGTATTTACTATGTGTCCTAACAGTTTTACTTCTACGCACAGAAAACGACACTTTCCTAGCCTGCCCGTTAAGCCTGCTGATTCTAATCTGTCTAGCACTTGGTCTAAATGTTCCAAGTGTAATCTTATGTCTCCTGTGGTAAATATGACAATGTCATCTAAATAGTTAACGCAGAATCCACGCACTTCTTTTAATATAGAATCCATTGCCCTTGAAAATCCCGCGACAGATGTCTTTAGTCCTTGAGGTAAAACATTATAGGTATATGTTCTCCCCATAAAAGAAAAACCCGTATATTTTCTAGAATCCTGACTCAAAGGTATTTGAAAGTAAGCATTATTCAGATCAATTAAGCTAATGTAATTCACTCCATGAAAGGATTGTAAAATTTCCGATGTGAGTGGCGGTGACCCCGCATCTCCCACCATTTTCTTATTAAGTTCGCGCGCGTCTAACAAGAGCCTTATTGACCCATCTCGTTTCTTAGTAAATGTGAGCGGGCTACAGTATGGCGTTGCCTCCTGCCTGATCACACCTAACCTCTCTAACTCCTCTAATTCTTCTTTAACCTGATCTCTATACGCTAAAGGCACTGGATAACTATGCTTTATAAAAGGAATCTCATCGACTAACTCAATGACGTGCTCGTACCTGTTAGTCAACCCTAATCTATCTGTAAACACCTTACAATGCTTATTCAACACAGGTAACAACATTTCCTTTTGTTCCCTACTTAAATTTGAATCATTCAAACAATACCCCTTTCTGTCCTCGCCATTCGAATCCTTAATAGATAAGCTACGTTCCTCGGACCTAGTACCTTGATTCAATATCGAATTAATTGTGGCGGCATTCGTCTCTCCCCCTAACCTTTCGACCTTACAATCCGAGTTCAGTCTTACGCAAGACTTGACCCCTAAATGCTCTATGGTCAGTGTCCGTTCACTGCCGCAATTTACTACTCCCTTTACTCGTTCTAACCAATCATATCCGAGTATCAACGACCTAGGTAACCGTCGCATAATTAGTACTGGTGCTTCAACTAATGTACTCCCTAATTTGAACTCTATTAATAACATCCTATTTGTACTTTCGCTACGTGAACCGAATGCCCCTTGTATTTGAATCGCTGGGATGGCGATTTCTGACAAAGTATTATTTCCAATTAGAATAGATTCGTATAATTCCTTAGTTATTCCGCTAATCTGACTTCCCGTGTCGATAAGTGCATTTATACTCCTCCCATACAAGCTTACACTCACTTCAGGTAACTTAGGTAAGGAATAATCAATTCCTTCGTCAATCGACTCATCAAGTTCATGGTACATTGTGTATACGTTTATTCCTCTCCTTACACACAGCTCACGCTCAATACCTATCTCGCCACATTCTACTACGTTGTTAAACTGATTTTCCAATAAGATTCCTATGCTTCTAGCTTCAACCTGACAGCTACTTTCGTCGCTAACCTTTCCGCCCTTTATTAATCGTTTAAGACCTTTATCGCCAATGCCCAAGCTCTGACCCGGTCTCCATCCTTTGCTAATTAAAATATCATAAGCCACGTTCAGCCTTCCGCGTTTCGAGGTCTCTACTTTCCCCGTTCTACACAATTCTAGATTATTGTACCTCGCTTGCGTGGGGATACCTAGTTTTTTGAAAGTCCCTCTCCCCCTCCTTCTTTCGACAAAGCAGAGTTTTCGCCCTCCTTTACAAAAGTAATAGCCGGTCTAGCTCGCTCAGCCCCAGAAAACGCTGGTCTGTTAACGTTTGACCTGTAACCTGACCTACTCTGGCGATAACCTCGTCCTCGGGTCGTGTTACCTCTAGTATTCCACTTATTCGCTGAAATGGCCGCGACAATAGGCCGCGCTAACGATGGCCTGTCGTAACGCCTACCTCTAAAATTATTACCTACTACCTCTCTCGCAATTCCTCTCGGCTTTTCAACAATATTTTGCTCTATACTTCTCAGAAACTTTGCCCCGTTCATGATGTTAACTTCCCCAGTCCTAGTAAACCACAACCGCTGAATATCTATCGCATAATGCCGCATAATAGAATTTACTAAGTCACTTTCGCTAAACGCAATAGTTAATGATTGCATCGATTCTACCTGTACAGCAAAATGTTCGGACATCGTCATTCCAGAATCGCTCGAATATATCGCATTAATCAACCTATACCTCACAGACTCTTGGATCTGCTCGGTCCAATAAGTTCGTCTAAAATCGGTCTCAAAATCGGCAAACGTAGCCCAGTCCTTCGAGTATAACTCCATGACCTGACGTGCGTGTCCCGTTATACATCCTAACGCTATATCGATCTCCCGATCCGACCCATTTACCGCTCTAATATACTTTTTTAATCGCTTTAAAAATGCAATAGGGTTTGTAAATGGTTTTCCATCGAAATTCGGCTTGGTAACCGAAGGCTGTACTACATAAACGTTCCGAGTCTCAGAAGGAGATACACTAGATCCCGCAGACCCAACTCTAGGCCCTGGTCCATCACTACTACTTTCATTGCTTACTCCAACCGACTCGTGTGACGTAACACTCGCGCTTTCATTTGGCAATGAATTCACTTTTGAACTCAATTGTTGCAACTTTCCATCGAATTCGTTGATTTTTTGTAGAATCAACTCTAACGTCGAGTTACCTACAGTTCCCGTTTGTTCGTTTGTTTCTACCGCACCTTTATCTAATCGACCCGTTGCTACCCGCTTTGTATTCCGTTCCTTTTTACCTGCCGGCATCTTTAAACAATTCGCTTTAAAACGTTGTTCCTAACTACTTTCTAACTAATAATCGCTCAAGTCCGCCAGATGTTATATTACTTGTTTACTAAGTCGCCTTTGCGAGCCGTCTAACGAAACACGTAATAATGGCACAATTTTAAAACCAGATGTGAAATGACAATGGGGTTTGGCCCGTTCTATTGTGGGATCTCTAGGTTCAACAAAATAAACTGCAAGATAAAGCAAGGATAAACAATTAAGTCTAAGAAATAAGCAAGTGTAATGCTCCGTTCACTGCAATCTCCTCCTAGAATCCTGTAAATTTTACATTTATAAAACATACTGCTTATTTCTGCTTCTCCTATACACTAAATAAAATAAGTGCACAACATATAATTTAATGTACAATATAATAATAACATGCACAGTGTGTCTTGTCTCCCTTCTCCCTTTTCATTGTTTCACCTAAATATTTCTCCTATATCCAATCACAAGTTTCTACGTTGTGTATTTTTTTTTTTTCTAATATGGATTATTAATATAGATCTAGTCGTATCGTTATTTCGAATACGTACATAGACCCCTGGTCACCTCCGGCATCAAAATTCCCAGGCTTTCAAGATTTTCCAGGATTATATCCTGGTCACGGCACCAAAATTCTGTGATGGTACGCAGCTGGATCGTCTAGTGATATCTAGTGGATTGATTGAGTAAAGAAGAATATTCTAATTATAGGTAAAACACTTCAGGATCGAGAGACATATTGGCTTCTGGCATGAACACTGTTATGTACTAAGCACCCTTCGGGTTCGTTCATTTCGTTCGATGGACAAAGTAGGCTACCAAATCATTCTACTTTAGCTGTCGCGGATTAATTATGAACAAACTTCAAAAGAATTATGTTATGCATTCTCCAACCTTCAGAAAAACAGGGAAATCCTAGAGAGTTAAATTATCAATTTAAGTTTAAAATACGAGTAGAATGAATGATTAGCTGGTACAGTGTACGAATTTGCCTCTTTTTGGGCCGTCGTTCTGACCGAATTCCCTCTAGCACGGGGGAAACCCTACGCCGCTCCACGGCCTTTTATCATTGTTATGGGGGCACAGCCGACTCTCTTTCGCTGCGAAGCGCTTTGGTGTTCCCATACACCCCGAAGGGTTGGTACAATTCTTTTCATTGAGCTTATAGCTCGCCCCAATACCATGGTTTTATTTATTTGTATTCATTGTTCAGTTTGATATAGATTTGGCCAAATCTAAGTCGAGAGTCGTGCTGTAAGACATGGCGTGTTTGGTTGTGCCGGAAATTCGCCGCCAAGAACGCCATCGAACCGTGTACCACTTAGTAATAACTTTGACTCATCTGAGTCAAACATATTAATTTAGCCAATACTCAATCAGCCTCAGTGTCTCAATCCCTGTAGTATTTCATCATGGTCACCCTACCTATTACCCTATCTTGTCCTCTATTCCGAAGTAATATCGTGGTCACCCTACACCTACAGTTTGTAAATACAATAAACAAAAGATTCTAATTTCTTACCTGTTTGTAGGAAGTACCGTTGACCCACACCCGTAGCTCGAAGGTCGCTCTGGTATCTCGGAGTCTCGTACATTTGAAGACTTAATTTATAGTGAATGATTTCTAAAGTTTTCATTCATACCTAACTTCTAACCCGAAGTGAGTCTAGAATCTAGTCTATTAGTTATGTAAAACAAAATAAGTCAAAGTTTCTTTAGACTGCAATATTGTTCCATCTCGTTCACCTATCTGCTTTGTTTATGAAAGAAAGCAGACTTCTCTATCGTGATAGAATAAACTGACCCTAAGTAATTTAATGTCGCCTATTGACCTAAATTAGTGCACTAGTCTGCACTTTCTAAACTGACTGCCTACTGAAGAGTCGTGACTCAATTTTGGATATAGTATTTCACTATTGGATTGTTCGGTTCAGCCCGCCACACGTTACAGATGTTAAGTCTAGGGTTCAACTGAATACTAATAAAACACTAAATCAATTTATGTAGACAGAACCTTTGAGAACATTCCATTATTGAATACCTTAGGAGAAATATTAGGGTTGTTCAGTAAAAGATGATAATTATGACTTCATAGATTTATTTTCCATTTTATTAAATCTACTCAAAAGAAACTGTTTGATTATTTAGATTGGTTCCAAATGGGGTCATTTGAGAACCAACCGGGTTTTCCATTACTAACAGCCATTCTAAGACAAGGGAAAACGGAAATACCCAAATGAAAAACCCTTGTGGCATTCTAACCTAAGACATCTTAGACTAAAAATATACACACATGCTACAAAAGGTGTTAAATGCTTAAAAGAATATGTACACTTTCTACCAGTGGTATCAGGGAGACAAGACATTTTATAGTTTTAGTAGAAATTACAACACATAATACATTACGTTAAATAGATTCACAGATAATAAGTTATATTTTATTCTCGTTTTCACAACTTCCTGACTATATTTTATATAAATGTTCCCCTTCCAAAGCAAGTGGTATGTGTGCCAAATTATTACATTTCACTCCCTCAGATTTGACCACATTAATCTGATTAATAAAAAGAGCAGATATAGAACAAATGTCAGAAATAAGATATACATCATAATAGAGAACCCATCGTCTCGAGATATCTCTCTCACACGTCTTCTATCCCTTTGTTCCTCTGCATACAAAGCATCGAGAACTATATCTGGATACATTTTAATTTCTTACAATAATGAACGCCTAAACCCGGACGTTACGGAAACCCTTTATCTGTGAATTTACTTATCTCAAAATATAATTATTGGAATATTTGTACATTACCGGGAATATTCAGGCCTCGTTGCGCACACACACTTGCTTATAAGCTTAATTATAAACTATTGCACTGATTCTACTTTTATGTATAGATCTATTAAAATAGGTTAAAATTTATACAATCTTAGGATTAATTTATCGGAGAATGGAGTCGACTCTGCTGGAAGAGCCCTCAACCCGGAATGCCTTCTCGAAAAGCACCCCCGTGTATCTCCCCTTCCGAGTCTTTATCGCCCCTTCTCCAAACTGAAAAATAGAAAATCCCCACCAAAGTAAACTGCCTTAACTTGATTCGTCATTTTAGGTTTCCGCCAAAACGTTTAGGCCAATTATCGATAGCGTCATTTACTATAGTCACGCCCATTTAAGATTCCCGCCAAAATGTTTCGGCCAATTATCGAAAGCGTCATTTTACGGTCACGCCTTGCTTTTTTGTTTATTTTCTATGCCCTTCGGCTCGGTTCGGCTATGTCAATCTACACATCTGGTTTCAATATTTTGTGAAGGCAAAATGTTTCAACTAGATTTATGATCTGATTCTAAATGTTTCCTTTTAAAACGTCTGCACTTCTATTGCAATTTCTAAAGACCCTTTTTTTGTTCTAATCTTAATGTGTTTCCAAAATCCCTATACTTTGTTTTTAAAAATAAACTGCCTGCACTTTGAAATATTTATGAGGGTCCAAGTGTTCACTTAGAAATTCTCTTTTATTTTAAAACTGCGTTTCAAATTTATTTTTAATACCCATGCAAGAGAAATGGGGAAAAAAAAATATGAGCTATGTCTGGCCATCTCAACAAAGAATGATAAACAAGGAACATTACAAAGAATCACTACACCAAAATTCATCAACTGTTGAATAATCTCACAAATGTCGCAATAACTGTATCTTACAAATTCCTTCAAGCGCATCTACATACGCCATGGCATCGGTCATCCTCATAGGATCGCCCCGATCCATGAATCCGCGTATGCACTCGCTACTATTCACTGCGCATCCACACACGGGATCGCACACCAACTGTTTTTTTTACGGAACCACAAGATTTTAAGCTATTTGACCACACAGGAATCTCATTTTTTTTTTCCATTTAACTTTACTCGCAAAGTCAACAATGATTCTTTGTTAACCTTCGCATAAAAGAGGTTAGAAAAAGGTCTCTAGCTAACGTAACTATAGCGGGCATGTATTTGCCATGATTTTACTCAAATGGTCAAAAATATATTGGAAACTTCTTACCGACACGTAGGCTTGTACTTAGCAAAGCACATCTCATGTGCAACTGGCACGCCGTGGCAGGCGTCGCAACAAGCAACGATGTGCTCGGCAGGCGACAACAGGCGACGCGCAAACAGGTGAAGCGTGGAGTCCGCCGCTGCGACACGCTCCAGCGTGCTCGCCAGCGCGCAGTCAGGTGATGCGCAGAAGTCTCGCAGCCGGCGCTGCGTCAGGCTCGCCCGGCACCAACAGGCGACGCGCAGGCCGGTGATGCGCAGAGAGGCGCCTCTGAAGCGCCGTCGTTGCAACACGCTACAGCGTGCTCGGCAGCGCGCAGACAGGTGAAGCGCGCAGAAGTGCGTCATTAGCGCAGCGACACGTTCCGACGCGCTCGCCAGCGCGCAGACAGGTGAGGCGCGCAGCAGCGCCCTCGTCAGCGCAGCGACACGCTCCGACGCGCTCGCCAGCGCGCAGACAGGTGAGGCGCGCAGCAGCGCCCTCATCCGCGCAGCGACACGAGCCGGCGTGCTCGCAGCGCGCAGACAGCAACTCAGCACACATTACTGAAGCCGCTGCTGCTTGGCACCGCGTTTGCACAAAGTACCTTTATGCAACTACCTGCAAACTATAGCACAAATTGGCACACGCTCGTTTACCTAAACGAGTCAACGACTCGTTTCAACAAGAACACTGTATTCCTGCTCAATGTCAAAACCGAACATCAAAAAGGGAAGTTTTTTCCTTTTTCCAAATTTCCCAAAACCACAGATAGGAATCGAACAGTAAAAGTTATTCGCTCGAACGTGAAGACAAAAACTAACGGCTGTGTGTGAGGTTATCAAGGCTAGTAGTGAGCATAGGTCTATCCCACTTCTGAACTGTAGGACACAATCCAGAAATGGGGATTTAGAACTCTAAACTAATCACGCCTTAAGAGATCTGATCTCTTAAAACGCTGAAACCCTACCTAAAGCCGTCTCCAACCGCCCCTATAACGGCCCCTGTCCTCACATCTAATCTATTTAACCGCAACACGTCAGACAAACCACCATCTGAACGTGAGGGTAACTATCAAAGATATCAAAGTATTATTTAATCAACAATTAATTACACTCATCAAAATCTATAGGTAATATTTCAATACATTAAAGTTGTATATCTTTACTATTTCAATATTTCGCTAACACATAATAACCGCGACAATTCTAACCAACCGCTAATCTAACTCTCTACTGATTAGAGATGATGAGCGACAACTAACTTCAGTCGACTGACTCGACACAGAATGACGAATGAATCAATACACGCTGTACGCTTCCCTTTTATGGACCGAACGAGTGGGGAGGGAACAATGATACCAATGCTACGAAACTTCCGTCATGAAACGTTACAAGACTACCGTCACTAAATGGCGCTTTAAATAATAATCACTCTAATCCTACTTTCCTACAAATAACTATACTTAATATTAATCAGTTGGCCAGTGTTGCCGACAATTATTATTATTAAAAGGAAGAAATCTTATTTTTTTTAATAGAATCGGATCCATCGTACGTAGTGTGCGGGCGAAATACCTCTACTCGTATTATTCAAGTATACTAAATATTTAGTTTATGCGATAGTACTCATTTTTTTCGGGATAAAAAGTTAAAATTTGTCACTCTTTTGGAGAGTGACATATTTTAGCTTTTCTTCAGCTATAACCATTAGCAATGTATAAAATTAGTGATTTAAATAGTCACATACGAGTACATACATACATAAATACATAGATACATTCATACAACCCTTCCTTAATTATTAAAAGGAAGAAAGCTTATTTTTTGTTTTAATAGAATTGGTATGACATTAAAACACAGATTCATAGTACGTACGTAGCGTGCGGTTGGAGTAACGAAAAAGCGTTTTCGTTAAGTTTTCGTTACTCCAACCGCATTCATCATATTTAGTTCACATGCATAATCTAAATTGAGGGTCTTGGTGGTTGGTTGTTACTTATTCACTTAATACTTTCCCTCCAAAAGGTCCTTGGCAGCGATTACATAAACAGGATTCAACCACGACCTTAATGCGGGTAATAAAGTTTTACGACCCCCGCAAAAACCTGAACGTTCTGAGGCGACAATGCTTTTATTTTTTCTGCTCTACTGAATGTTTCACTCTTCTAGGATTCAGTGGGAACTGGCAAGTGCTAATTAATATTAATTGTTATCATTAATTTATTGTGTATCTGTAGTTTTCTGGTGGGAGGCTTTGGCCGTGGCTAGTTACCACCCTACCGTCAAAGACGTGCCGCCAAGCGATTTAAAGTACCGGCACGATAGCGTGTAGAAACCGATTAGGGGTATGGGTTGAATTTACACTGCTATATCCCTTCCAAGTTAGCCCGCTACCATCTTAGACTGCATCGTCACTTACCATCAGATGATATCGCAGTCCAGAGATATCTTGTCATCGAATAAAAAATAATTAAAAAAAAAGTTATTTATAATTTTTTTAGTTTTTTTATAGATAAAATTATCAAACTTTAAAGTACCTACCTATCTCTGTATGTTCTCACTGTTCTCACATTCGCGGGCTTCTGGAAGAAATCTCTTTCTTAGAGATCTCTTCTTCTTCTTCTTCTTAGAGAGATTCTTAGAGAGCTGTTTTTGTGCACATCCTTTAAATGTTTATATTTTTTATTATTTTTTTCTGGTACCAAATAAATAATGAGTATTAATTAATGCAAAAAATTGCTAAAGAAAATATTTAGACTACGAGGAAAGTGTGGCCTAGTTACGACAGCGCATATCGCAGCTTGCATCAGGAAAGCAACGTCAGATTAGTAACTGGATCGGCTTTGGGGGTCTGAATTAGATTTTTTCAACTCCATGATGTTATATTGAAAAATGAACTACGAGATAGTCTAGAATGTTAATACTGTATTAATAACTAAAGTAACATATATTGTACCTATCTAACAGAAAGTAACATGCCGTGAAAATCGTAATTAATGTCACACGTACTTGTCGTACGTAAGGACGTGAATCGTGATATATACGAGTATGGCGTATTTATTAAAGCAAGTTTGACGATTATGACTTGCAGGATTAATGCCATAAATCGTAGTCAGAACGTGTTTATTAACAGCATTAATTACAGTGTAACATGACGACTATATTTGCTAACAGTAGATAATTGTAATTTTGCAAGTTATGAATGAATGAATATACTTTTATTGTACACCACACATAATGTAAGAATATACACAATGTACGAGTATGTTATGTTATGTATATAGAAATACTAGTAGGGCGCGTGGGTGCGCGGCTCGCTAAAGCGAACCGCGGTTTTTTTGCCCACCAAGTAGACCTTCGGGTCTTGATCATCTTTTTCCAAGGAACTACTCTTCCATCTTTCATAGTCTCTGAGATATACGTCGATGAAATTTGTATGACCACCACCTTGAATCCGCCATTTTGGTATTTTTTTTCAGCTTATTGCCAATTGGATGAGGTTTCGAGTGATTTTTGTTTGGGCACCCTCAACTTATCTTCAATACCCTGACCGTGCTCCTCACCCGTCTCCGAAATCCTCAATCAGCTCCCTCCATATTTTTCATCCAAATGAATTTTTGTCCTCTATACGAAACCATCAGCGGAAAGGAACGTATCAAAGTCTTGCATACATTTTATATGAAAAAAAAATCCGCCATCTTGAATTTTTTTCTATTCATCACGTAGACCATCGGGTCCTAATCATCTTTTTCCAAGAAACCACTCTTCCATCTTTTATACTCTCCGAGATAGACACAAACAAAATTTGTATGGCCGCCATCTTGAATTCGCCATTTTGGAGTTTTTTTTCGGCTCTTTGCCAATTGGATGAGGTTTCGAGTGACATTTGGTCGAACACCCCCCACCTATCTTCGATACCCTGGCCGGTGCTCCTCACCCGTCTCCGAAATCCTCAATCATCAGCTCTCTCCATATTTTTGTTCCGAATGAATTTTTGTCCTCTATACGAAACTGTGAGTGAAAAAAAATTTTTCCATACAAAATTTTACAGGAGAGGTGATCAATGAGTCAGTGAATCAGCACGAGTAGCTATATATATAGTAACTAGTAGGGCGCGTGGGTGCGCGGCTCGCTAAAGCGAACCGCGGTTTTTCTGTCCACCAAATAGACCTTCGGATCTTGATCATCTTTTTCTAAAAACCACTATTCCATCTTATATAGTCTCCGAGATAGACACCGACAAAATTTGTATGGCCGCCATCTTGGATCCGCCATTTTGAAGGGATTTTTCGGCTCTCTGCTAATTGGATGAGGTTTCGAGTGACTTATTGTTTGAACACCCCCCACTTATCTTCAATATCCTGGCCGTGCTCATCACCCGTCTCCAAAATCCTCAATCATCAGCTCTCTCGATATTTTTCCTCCGAATGAATTTATGTCCTCTATACGAAACCGTCAGAAATTTTGAAAAGGAACCCTATCAGTCTTGCATACATTTTATATGAAAAAAAAATCCACCATCTTCAATTTTTTTCTATTCATCACGTAAACCATCGGGTCCTGATCATCTTTTCCCAAGAAACCACTCTTCCATCTTTCATAGTCTCCGAGACAGACACCGACGAAATTTGTATGGCCGCCATCTTGAATCCACCATTTTGGATTTTTTTTTGGCTCTCTGCCAATTGGATGAGGTTTCGAGTGACTTTTGTTTGAATACCCTCCACTTATCTTCGATATCCTGGCCGGGCTCCTCACCCGTCTCCGAAATCCTCAACCATCAGCTCTCTCCATATTTTTTCTCCAAATGAATTTCTGTGCTCTATACGAAACCATTAGAAATTTTGAACAGGAACCTATTAAAGTCTTGCATAGATTTTGTATGGAAAAAAATAAATTCCGCCATCTTGAATTTTTTTTCTATTCATCAAGTAGACCTTCGAGTCCTGATCATCCTTTTCCAAGAAACCACTCTTCCATCTTTTATAGTTTCCGAGATAGACACCGACGAAATTTGTATGGCCGCCATCTTGAATCCGCTATTTTGGAGTTTTTTTTCGGCTCTCTGCCAATTGGATGAGGTTTCGAGTGACATTTGGTTGAACACCCCCCACCTAACTTCGATACCCTGGCCGGTGCTCCTCACCCGTCTCCGAAATCCTCAATCATCAGCTCTCTCCATATTTTTGTTCCGAATGAATTTTTTTCCTCTATACGAAACCGTGAGTGAAAAAAATTTTTTCCATACAAAATTTTACAGGAGAGGTGATCAATGAGTGAGTCAGTCAGTGAATCAGCACGAGTAGCTATATATATAGTAACTAGTAGGGCGCGTGGGTGCGCGGCTCGCTAAAGCGAACCGCGTGTTTTCTGTTCACCAAGTAGATGTTCGGTTCTTGATCATCTTTTTCCAAGAAACTACTCTTCCATCTTGTACACTCTCTAAGTAAATTTGTATGGCCGCCATCTTGAATCCGCCATTTTTGATTTTTTTTAGCTCACTGCCAATTGGATAAGATTTCGAATGACTTTTGTTTGAACACCCTCTATCTATCTTCAATACCCTGGCCGTGCTCCTCACCCGTCTCCGAAATCCTCAACTATCAACTCTCTCCTCCATATTTTTCCTCTGAATGAAATTTTGTCCTCCATACGAAACTATCAGAAATTTCGAAAAAGAACCGTATCTACATACATTTTGTATGAAAAAATAAATTCCGCCATCTTGAATTTTTTTCTATTCATCAAGTAGACCTTCGGATCTTGATCATCTTTTTCCAAGAAACCATTCTTCTATCTTTTATAGTCTTCGATATAGACACCGACGAAATTTGTATGGCCGCCATCTTGAATCCACCATTTTGGAGGTTTTTTTCAGCTCTCTGCTAATTGGATGAAGTTTCGAGTGACATTTGTTAGAACACCCCCCACCTAGCTTCGATACCCTAGCCGTGCTCCTCACCCGTCTCCGAAACCCTCAACCATCAGCTCTCTCCATATTTTCCCTCCGAATGAATTTTTATCCTCTCTACGGAACCACCAGAAATTTTGAAAAAGAACCAATTAAAGTCTTGCATATCGACCGTAGCAATTAACAGTGTCGGATCTACATTTTAACGATTTTCATTTTATTGCATTAAAGGTCTTAGAATAAAAATAGCAATGCCCCCACCAGTTATGAAACTTTTAAAATCAACCAACCATCTTTGGTTTTTACAAGTGGAAAAATTAGGTATATTGACTATTCTTCACTTTTCACATATTTGAAACTTTGAACGGCCGTACCCTAAAGTAGTGATTTTTCACATACGACTATGTTAATTGCTACGGTCGATATATTTTGTATGGAAAAAAATAAATTACGCCATCTTGAATTTTTTTTCTATTCATCAAGTAGACCTTCGACTCCTGATCATCATTTTCCAAGAAACCACTCTTCCATCTTTTATAGTCTCCGAGATAAACACCGACGAAATTTGTATGGCCGCCATCTTGAATCCACCATTTTTGAATTTTTTTTCGGCACTCTGGCAATTGAATGAGGTTTCGAGTGACATTTGGTTGAACACCCCCCACCTATCTTCGATACCCTGGCCGGTGCTCCTCACCCGTCTCCGAAATCCTCAATCATCAGCTCTCTCCATATTTTTCCTCCGAATGAATTTTTGTCCTCTATACGAAACCGTGAGTGAAAAAAAATTTTTCCATACAAAATTTTACAGGAGAGGTGATCAATCAGTCAGTGAATCAGCACCAGTAGCTATATATATATTAAAGTATTCTTATGAATAAGTTAAGAAATAAATGTTTATTTATTTATTTATGTTAGATGGGTTTGTCTGTTAAATGACAATCAAAAAAAATTACTCGATATTCGACCGTACGGGATGAGTTGGCTAGTATTATGCGTTGTTTCTCTTTTTGGATTATTCTCGCACCCCATAAAGCTCAGTCGGAAAGCTCTTCTGAACACAGAAACATTGTTTCCGAAATAGTTTGTTTCTCTCGACAAGTATTCCACTTTACCTAGACTTGAAACTTGGGTGGCAATATACCAACATTTTCTCAATTTCAGATTGCAACAAAGTTATTTTATTTTCCAATATATAAATTGAAGTAAAGGAGTACCTACCCACGACTCTACTCTTGGAACAATAACCAGATGAGTTTTGCGAATTGAAGTGAATTTGTCGATTGGTGAAGTACCTTTTCGATTTTTTAAATCAAGTTTTGTGTTCGTTTCAAATATCTACCTAACATAACGGTAGCTCTTAGGCATTATGATGCGGTAAGCTGTTGCTTACCAGATCCTATCGCATACAAAATTAATGCATGTTAAGCATGTTGACTGTTGGATTAACATTTATTTATCAAACTAGACGATGGCCGCGACTTCGTCCGCGTGGATTAAAGGTTTTTTGATTACCGCGGGAACTCTAATTTTTCGATGTTTTAATCCTATCTCATTCTTCCAAATTTCGGCCAAATCGGTTAATTCATTGTGGCGTGAAGGAGTAACAAACACACACACACATTTTCGCCTTCATAATATTATTGTAATAGTGATGACAATAAATCGGGCCCAATGACTTCGCGTACTCTCCAAGGCATGAAGAGATAGAGAAAGCCAAAGTTGAACTCCATCCAACTAGTGAAAATTATTTTTCATTTATCATAATACCAGAAACTACTTTTTTAATAATTATATTTTTCAATGCAAGAAGTGAAACAACGACACATAAAAATTTACCCTTTATTTGTATAATAGGAGGAAAAGAAATGGTCCGTACCTTCCTAAAAACGGAGAGGTAGTTGTGAATTCAATCCTTTATGTTTAGAAGAACAATAAAAAGTAAAACGAACTGTAGGTATTTCTTGCGTAGGTAAACGTTCGTTTGCTGTGGTTATTTACTTGCAGCCCCAAACGGATTGTTTCAATTACGGGACGATGTAGTTCGCCGGACGTCATTACTTCTTGCTGAATTGAAGTGAAAATACTGCAGTACTTTCTACTTTCTTCGTTAAAATTTTTAAAACGTTTCTCATGGGAAATAATCTCAATGCGATAAGGTTAGTTTGTAATTTCCACTGCAAACGAAAATCTGACGAAACGATAGCAAAGCGTTTTATGCTTTATCAATCTTGATGGGCACCGAGAGCTTGTATCTTGGTGACATAGGCTTCTATTTGGGTAATGAGAAACGATATATTAATTACGACCAATTAAATGAAATAAGTACATACTTAGACCATAAAAAATATATTCTTAGACCATAAACCATTAGGTACATCAATGTTAACGTTTATGGATTTTTAAAGTATTTTTGAATTGATATAGGTAAAAGCAACAGCCACAGTTCAGAATTGTTACGATCTACCTAAACGGAGTGATTATACTCAGTGATCTACCTCAAAACAATAACTTATTGTTCCTTGGTTTCTACGGATTCTTCCTGTTTTCCATTTTTTTTCCACTTCATTTTCAACAATGTTCGTTAACCACTCGATATCACATGAAAAGCAAGCAATACTACGAGTATAATAAGTGGATTTAGACGTAGAATCCTGCTTGCTTAACTATCTGCTTTTACATTGTTTATATTACTTATTTATTATTAGTTTCGTTTAACTTCGAGAAACTTCTAACAATTATTGTATTGAAGATCTTGTTAAAAACATAGATTCAAGATTGGTAGTGGACACACCTATGGCAAAGTGCAAAACTTTCAATTCAAGCCTCAATAGCCCAACGGTAAAGGTGCGGACTGAAAACTGTAAGGTCGCAGGTTCGAATCCCAACCGTTGCACTATTGTCGTGCCCACTCTTAACATAAGCCTTCTGCATAAGCAGAAGGCTTATGTTGGATGTATAATATGGAGGAGATAGAAGGATATTAGTCAACTAATATTCTTTAAAAAATATATATATTCATCGATCAAACGTTACTCGATGATAATGAAATAGGCACTAAATGATTACTGCGAACCATTCAAGGAATTTCCACAATTGATATATTTTGTGAATCCCTAAACTATATTGAGCTTGAAATGTTCAAAAGTTCCGCGCAAAAGTAGCAATGCTACAAGAGATGCCGTCGCTTCCATCGGACAATTCCCATTACGGAACGGACGTCATTATTTCCGCTGCCCTGGATGCTAGTGACGCCGGCATCCCGCCACTATTTTGCTTCCTTTTGAAATTTGTATACAAATCATTTCATTCGATCGGTGGAAGTACGAAAATAAATTTTATGGACCACTAGCTGATGCCTGTGATTTCGACCGCGTTGATTTTTTAATCAAATAACTTGGGAATTCTTTGACTTTTCTGTGTGTAGTATCGTAAGTCCGCCTCCAGATTGCAAGATGTACCTACCTATCTGTGATAATTTAACCAGCAAAAATATCCCGCTTTGGGGTTCGCAAGTCAGGGTTCAACCAAAAAATACAACTTTCAACCAATGAAAGAAAGAAGAGGTCGTAAACTAGGAAGAGGCGTAGGTATTATGAAACCGGCCCGTGCAAGATTTACTCATAGTCAACGATAACTAGAAAAATTACGATTATGTGCTAAGGTAGCTACGATTATGTGGTAAGGCTGAGTAATAACTACCTAGGTACCTAAATCTGAAATAAACCCACGCTGTACAAGAGTCTTTCTTATTGGATAATAAGGAAACTTTTTCTCATCACGATTATTTTGGTAGAGTCCCTTATTACTCTGTCAATGGTAAAGTAATCTAATATATTGTACTCACCTACCCTACACAATAGCGACACATTTTATCAAATTTCGATGTTAAAGAAAAAGTGATCATGCGTTAACGGATGATATAATATCTGTTTTTGTTTACAAAATAACTTAATTACTTAATATACGTCACAAGAAAACGATAAAAATCGGCATTGAATTGCAAGTGAAATAAAAATATGCTATCCAATTGGATAGCATATTTTTGTTTATTCCAACAGGCCATTACTATACTCGTACATTCGTGCCTCGAAAAGCACGTAAAGCCGTCGGTCCTGCGCCTGACCTCCCTCCGTCTCCTCCCATCGGACTGTGAGAGTGAGGTATTATAGAGTGCACCTGTGTTTGCGCACACATTTGCGCACTATAATGTCTCCCGCGCAGATGGCTAATCTCTGTGGAGATTGGCCGCCGTGGCCCGATTCGGTCGGGAGGACATTATTATTATTACAAATACGGATTAGGGCCAACTTTAAAATGTGGTCGCAGAATACCCAGCTTGCAAACAACCGATTAAAATAACAGCTTATTCGGTACATTTTTTTTTTTATAAAGAATATTAGCCAAGCTGAACTTGACTTATATTCTCCTCTCCCCTCCAAATAAGCGAAAAGCTTGTGCTAGGAGTGGGTACGACAATACTACAACGGGTGGAGCGCGGGCACTTTTCAGTTTTCAGTCCGCACCTTTAACCGTTGAGCTATTGAGGTTTCAGTATTGTGCCAAAACTGCGTGAAAATTCACATAATTAAAGTGTGGTATCGCTCGTAAAACTACTGCACTATTATTTCCCTCCTTTGGCTGATTCAATACGGCTCACAAAGTCAGTACAAAGTACGACTGAATTTAATGACGAGGCATTCTACTGGCAGACAGGTTGTACAGTACTAAACTCAGTGTGCGCTTTGTTCTTTTACCCAGCGCTCGTTAAATGTTTAAACTCGAATGGGCATTTAAAAAAACTATACTACCTAGATCGTTTTTATATTAGTTACAAAAGGTTTTAGTAAAGGGATGTGAACGGAGGGATTTTTACAAAAGAATGTCATAGTATTCAGTTGGATTTTTACATAAAATAATAAAACCGGCCAAGTGCGAGTTGGACTTGCACACGAAGAGTTCAGCACTATCGTAACAAGGATTGAAATCACGTTTCTGGTATGGGGGCCTCCCTTTATTTTTTATTTTATTTTTATTATTTGTTGTAATAGCGGCAATAGATATCCACATTCTGATAATACTCCTAATGTTCATTCATTCTTCTCAACCCACCGCTGCAACACCAGCCCAATCCAGCTAAAAGTGGAGTAAAAGCCAGAATAAAAAAGGTCAAAGCTTACACCACGTTACACCACGCTGGCCAGGTAAAGATTGGCAGACTTCACACACCATTGAGAACATGACACCCAATCCTTACTAATATTAAAAATGTGAAACTATGTTCGTTTGTTGGTTTGTCTTTCTATCATACCCCACAGCATAGAGGACTTGGAGAGTGACATATACTACTTCTTATCCCGGATAAACAGAGAGTTCCCATGGGATTTTTAAAAACCTAACACCACGCGGACAAAGTTGCAGACAAAAACTTGTATTATATACACTCAAGTACAATACACAAGAATATTATTTGCCCAACAAAACCACATTCGTGTTAAGTATACAGACTTATATTCGATTTCCATTCAGAGTTCGTTACCTCTGTACGTAATGATTACCCCGAGGCGATGCGACGCCATGCTCCGTATGTGAGGCAATTGAAGCCTATATTAAACAAAATATACCTATGGCTTTTAGCTTCAAATACAACAACATTATACACAATACATAACTAAATATAATACGGAACTAGTAAACATAACAAGCGTTATCCAAAATTAAGTGATATTTACCGAATATCACACTAATATTATAAAGCCGAAAGTTTGTATGTATGTGTGTGTGTGTGTGTGTGTGTGTGTTTGTTTGTTACTCCTTCACGCCACAACGAATGAACCGATTTGGCTGAAATTTGAAATGGAGATAGCTCATACCCAGGATTAAAACATAGGCTACATTTTATCCCGGAAAATTACAGAGTTCCCGTGGGAATTGAAAAACCTTGATCCACGCGGACGAAGTCGCGGGCATCGTCTAGTACAAAATGAACTGACGACATAATTACCAACAAAGCATAATTAATTGCTTAATGTACCTATCTACTCGTAAGTATGGAGTTATTAACATCCACACGCGTGAAACATAATGGAATAAACAAACGAAAATTACATTTTTTGTACACTTTTTAGTTCAAAAGTTAAATATAAGATTAATTGTGCAGTGCTTTATAAAAAGAAAATTCATCGAGAAAGATCGAGCACGAGGGAATATTACTTTGTTAAATACTCATACTAGCGCTTAGAATAGCAAGCGACACCAACAAGGGCTATAATCTTAACGCTCATGTTCGTAAAATTTTATAGGCGGTTCCTTGCCACAGAATGTACCCTAGAGTCTAGACAAGCGAATGTCTTGAGTTGAGAGTCCTGAATCTATTCATGGTGATCATTTTGTAAAAAACGTAAACATAGTATTTGTTAAATAAAAAAGAATATAAATCAACTAGACACGTTGCCCGTGACACCTGTCATTTTTAAAATTGCACTGACATCTGAAATTCCCATTTTTATGAAATATTTCATGTACTTGTGTACATTGTACTTTTAAATAGAAATTCAATTGAACTATCTTTTATCAGCTTTTAACTTGATTTTGGAGTCCACTTAATTTGTTACACTTTAGAAAACATATTATGTCAAAGTCAAAGTGACAGTTTGTGACAGTTATTTTGTTATAATTGAAGTCTATCTATCTATAGCTTTGTGCTACATGTAGATCGATATTTTATAAAACTTGCTACGCAATTTATGTATAGAAATTTAAATTTGCATAATTAAACATATTTAACAGTTCAATGTATGTAGAGGGCGCCGGGTTGATTGAGACGATAATGAACAGCCTAGTGTTTAATATTTCAGCCTCCTTTTTAGGGGATCCGGGGTTCGACTCTAGGCTCGCATCTCTCTCTTCTCTCACTATCATCATCATCGGAATTATGTGTGTTTTTGCAATTAAATATAGTAAAGAACGTATCACTTTTCCAGAGTTTTTCATACACTTCTCGAAGGCCAGCGTGGTGAACTACTGCCTAACCTTCAAGAGGAGACTAGAGCACAATTGCCGGCCGACGATGGGTTGAAATGAATAAATGAATGAACAGTTCAATCATTCAACTTTCCGTGGAACAATAGATTCAATTTGGAACAGCTTTATTCCAGAAACAAGGCGGTTCAAAGTTGTAAATAGATTTCTATCAAAGTTTGTTGTTGCGTTTACACGGACATTGTTTACATTTAATTCGCGAAGAAAAGAGATTAAACAGCAATATCAAGGGCCGTTCCCTAAAGTTCTTGAACTTGGAACAGCAATAATTTGTGTCCCACGCGATTTGAATATTTATGAAGAGACTCTATTCTCGTTCTAAGTTTTGGCTTCTCAGAAATCCGACATTCATAGGTGTTTAGCACTTCACTCACTTTTATTAAGAACTATTAGGGTACACAATTAAACTCTTTTGCACTGTTAGTTACACCTTTATTCTTTCAAAACTTAAGATTGAATAGGTACATGAATGCTCAGTATATCACCCGTATGCACGTTAAGTATTGCGGGAGGTAAATTCAACCAGCGCCATCTATCGGCAGATTAGAAATTATCATTGTGAACAACTTAACTTAGACATTCCGCCCATCAAGGACTTGTCCTTTAAATAAATTATTAAAATTAAGTGAAACTTACATCTCAAAGTAAATCTAGATCATAATCAAAATTTATGAATAAGTTACACAAAGCAAGTAATTGAAATGTCTAAACAAAATGCTAACAGCAACTAATCAAGTAACTGAATTAAGAAAACATAAAGTTACGTACATTATAAAAAATTCGGGTGAAATACTAAAAACTACTACACTATACATACATCTGAATAAACAAACTAGAATATTAAAACCAAACAGAGTGGAATGAATAACAAAATAATGAATACAAAGAAAATTAATAATAATGAAATTTTACTTTTGACAAAGCGTAGTTAATAAGTTAACCGCCCACCATAACATTTATTGTGATACAGTATCATGGTTTAGGCAAAAAACATAGTTTACTAACAGGTTTTTTGAGAAAATTATTCTTACACTTAATGGTAACAACTCTTGTTATGTTATCCTTTCCAGTGTGTTTTTCTGTAACTTTTCCTAGAATCCATTTAGCTGGAGGGACATTATCGTCTTTTACAATGACAATGTCATTTATTTCAGGTTCTTTTCTATCTTTTGTCCATTTATAACGTTGACTCAAAGTTACTAAATATTCTCTGGACCACCTCTTCCAAAAATCATTCACCATCTTTTGTACTAATCTCCATCTCTCTAATCCAGTAATTTTATCGTCAGAATAGTCTCTGTCTGGAAGTGTAATGAGTGGTTCTCCCACAAGGAAATGGCCTGGAGTTAATGGAAGGGGGTCATTCGGATCATCGCTAAGTTGGGTAATAGGACGTGAGTTCAAGCACGCCTCAACCTGTGCTAAAACTGTTGATAGCTCTTCATAAGTGAGAGTACTATCTCCAATGACTTTTTTTAAGTGCATCTTTGCTGAACGTACTCCGGCCTCCCAAATTCCACCGAAATTGGGTGAGTGTGGTGGAATGAAGTGCCACTTTGTTCCTTCACTACTGAGTATATTCGCTATTTCACTGGGAATTTCAGATTTCGCGTCATCGAGCATCTCTCTTAGCATTTTATCAGCACAAACAAAATTGCTTGCGTTGTCACTAAATAGATCCTGACAAAATCCACGCCTTCCCACAAATCTCCTAAATGCGGAAATGAAACCTCTGGATGATAACTCTGATACCACTTCAAGGTGAATTGCACGAGTTACCATGCAAATGAATAGTGCAATATAGCCTTTGTAAGATTTCATTCCTCTGCCAGGTGATAATCTTACATTAATTGGACCAGCGTAATCGACACCTGTTGATTTAAAGGGCTTGCTTGGTCTGAGTCTTACTTCAGGTAATTGTCCCATTAACGGTACATTATTTGTTTTAGAATATCTCAAACATTTTACGCACTCTCTAAAGCATTTCTTTGTTTGATCTCTGCCTCGAATTATCCAGTATCTTTCTCGCAAAAGATTAAGCATGATTTGAGGTCCACCATGCAAAGTTTTTTCATGAGCATCCCTAATTATCAACTTGGTAAGATGGCTCTTAGCAGGCATAATCAGTGGGTGTCTGGTATCAAAACATGCATTTGCGAATCTAATTCGTCCACCAACCCTTAAAAGTCCTTTTTCATCTAAAAAAGGATTAAGAGTATGAAGTACACTTTTCTTTCGTACACATTTTCCACTTTTAATATCTTTTATGTCTTCAGCAAATTCAATGTCTTGAGCCTGTTTAATACACATTTTTAAGGTGCTTTCCATTTCATCTGTAGTTATGTTGAATTTTAATTTACTTCTCTCTTCTTTAGGCAGTTTAGTTAAAGTCAAAAATCTTTTACAGCGTGACAAAATTCGTAATGTCTTCGATAGTGATGAAAATTTAGTCCATATACAATCTTCTTCTGTTTCATTTATTGCTGCAAAAGTCTTAATAGCTTTCTCTTCTTCGTGTGTAGAAAAGTTTAGTGTTTCTGGTTTAATAATGGGATCTCGCAGCCAGTGTGGTCCATTCCACCAGAGTTGATGATCTATTAATTCTGATGGTTGTAAACCTCTTGATGCACAGTCGGCCGGATTCATATCAGTTGTTACATGACCCCATTGTTCGTATTCAATTATGTTGATGATTTCAGAGACCCTGTTGCTTACAAACGTCGTCCAACGATTTGGTGTACCTTTCAGCCACGCTAAAACTACAGCAGAGTCACTCCATGCATAAAGATTCTCTTTGGGTATGTTTAAAACCTGGGACACCTCGTATAGTAATTTTGCGGCCAAAACTCCTCCACAAAGTTCCAGTCTTGGGATGGTCACCTCCTTTTCAATTGGTGCAACCTTTGTCTTGGCAGTGATTAAACTTACATGCACATTGCCTTCAGTATCTATTGCTCGAAGGTATACTACTGCAGCGTATGCTGATTTAGATGCATCAGCAAATGCATGTAGTTCACAACGAGAGTTTTCTGTCAATTGCATCCATCTTGGAAGTTCAACCTTCTTCAAGTTGAGCAGATCTGTTTTGAACTTCAACCATTCCTTTAAAAGATGATCAGGTACTAAATCATCCCATTCCAAATTAGCTCTCCATAAGCTTTGTATAAATATCTTGGCCTTGACTACGATAGGCGCTATCCAACCCATTGGATCATACAGCCTTGCTATATCTGAAAGAACTTTTCTCTTTGTAATGTTTTCTTTGACGTCTTCTAGATTTACTCTATACTCAAAGTGATCAGTGATTCGATTCCAGCTGATTCCCAAAACCTTTAATGTGTCATTTGCCTTAATATGAATTGATTGATCCAAATTTGCATTTTCTTTACTAGCGTATTTTAAGAAATTCTCACTATTACTACTCCATTTTTGAAGCTGGAATCCTGCTTTTTGTAAAAGTTCGTTCATTTCTTTATATAGTACTCTGGCTTCTTCTTCAGATCCACATGTCGTCATGAGATCATCGACGTAAAAGTCAGTCAAAACCTTGTCTGCTGCAATTGGAAATTTGTATCCTTCATCTTTAGCAACTTGTTGCAAACACTTCACAGCAAGGTAGGGTGCACAAGCTGTTCCAAAAGTCAGCGTTAGCAATTTGTAATGCTGTACTGGTTGGTGAGCATCAGGTCTCCAAAGTATACGCTGATATTTTGTGTCTTCATCATACACTCTCACCTGCCGGTACATTTTGACAATGTCGGCTACTATTGCAATGGGTTGACGTCGCCACCTCATCAACAAATGCCTCAAATCTTGTTGTAGTTTTGGGCCTATTAATAGGCTGTCGTTTAACGAAACGTTGTTCACTCCTTTTTGCGATCCGTCAAACACAACTCGCAATTTTGTTGTGTCTTTATCTTCCCTTACCACTGCGTGATGAGGAAGATAAACTGCTGAGGCATCTGCTATTTCTTCACTGTTCTCTATTTTCTTCATGTGATTCAAAATTATGTATTCTTGTAAAACCCTTTGATATTCTTCATAGTGATTAGGATTTTTTAATAGTCTTCTTTCTGTCGAATAAAATCTCTTCAATGCTATCTCTTTGAACTGACCTTCTTCACATTCAGGTTTGACTTTTTTGAACGGCAGTTTAACAACGTACCGCCCATCGTTGTCTCTCGTAGTCGTTGATTCAAATAGGTCTTCACATTTAATTTCTTCTTTGGTGAGCTTCTTTTGTAAAATATTGTTTGGTTCTGTCTCAAGCTCCCAGAATTGTTTCAGCAAATTATCTTCTCTAATTTTGAGGTGCATGCTAATTACTCTCTTACTTTCTGAATTTGTTTTCTTTGTCACTCTTCCTGATAATATCCATCCAAAAATAGTATTTTGTGCAATTAAATTATCTCTTGGATGTTTGATCATGCCCTCAGATAATATTTCACTGTATGCTTCAGCACCAAGCAAAATATCGATTTTACTTGGAGTAGCGTAGCCTGGATCAGCTAGAAGTAGATCTCCTATTTCTAGACAATCAGGTGATGGAAGATTATTCGACGGAAGTACCCACGAAAATGATCTCAGCACATATGCATCTACTTGGATTGAATTTTCTGGATTATGGCGTGATTCGATATGAAGGGGTACCATATACTTTACTCTAGTTTCACCAGGCCCCAGACCTGACACCCAACCATTGACTGGTGAGCGCTTAAGTCCAAGCAGTTGAGTTGTAGATTCCGTGATGAATGACGCCTGTGAGCCCTGATCTAAAAGAGCTCTGATATGATGCTCACAGCCGTTTTTTGCTCTAGTTTTAACAAGCGCCGTTGCAAGTAAGACTTCATTGGGTTGTAGCTTCTCCTTTCCAAAGTTAGATATGATTCTCGTTTCAGTTCCCAAAGAAGTTGATGGTTGCGCAAGTTTCTCTGAATTGTTAGTGTCAAGGTGTAAGTTCTCTGTAGTGCTCAAATAGCCTTGTATGGCATCTTTTTTGTGGTGCAAAAGTGTGTGATGTCGCCGTCCACATTTTTGACATGATGTGGCCAGCCTACAATTTTTTACTGAATGATAGGGGGCTAGGCAATTAAAACACAGCCCCTTGCTTTGTACGAAGTCTTGTCTCTCTTTCGGTTGTTGCATACCAAATTTCTTACAAGCGAAAAGGTAGTGGTTCTCTTCACATAATGGACAAACTGCTTCTTTCTTATTTTGATCAATTACTGAAGTGTGAAATGATTTGGATTTCGATGCTTGATTATTTTGAACTGAACTCTTTGATTTAGTAGTGTCAATCATTTCTAGTGCTCGAAATCTAGCTTCTAAAAATTCAGCCAGTTGACTCCATTTAGGCATTTCATCAGGTGCTAAATGGCTCATTTGGATTTCCCACTGCTTATGAGATTCAGTGTCTAGTTTAGAAACTACTAGGTAAATCAAAATTGCATCCCAAGATGTAACATCGATGCCCAAGTTCTTCAGCTGTTTCAGACAACTCAATGTGGTGTCAAGTATCAGTTTAAGTGCACTAGGCGACTCGTGACTCGTTTGTTTAATGGAAAATAATGATTTCAGAACAGCGTTACAATTGAATCTCTTGTTGTCGTATCGTTTCTTTAATAGCGACCACGCTTCTTCATAGTTTGCATCAGTTATAGTTAAATTGCGTAATAAAACTTCAGGTTCTCCACTCAAACAACTCTTTAAATAATGAAGTTTCTGAACACTCTTCAACTTACTATTGTTGTGAATTAAACTATCGAATAAGTCATGAAAAGATTGCCATTCATTATATTTTCCGTTAAATGAGGGTAGTTTGATTAAAGGTAAGTGTACTTCGTTATGCGCTGAACACGATCCAGAATCTGAATTTGAAACCTTTTCATTGTGTGTTTTATTAATTGTAGTCTTATATTCCTCGAGTTTATTTTTTAGCGTTGATTTGTAGGTAGTATAAAATTCTTCGAATTGCTCGTATAAATCTTCTGTGAAATATGATAAGTCGTTTCGGATGTCTTTAGTCGCTTGTGCCACTATCTGTCTATGATCGCATTTGAATTCGCCCCACAATGCCTCCAAAGACTCTAGTCGAGATTCGGTATAACTCCTAGTAAGTCTGTCCTTTGGTGTCTTTTTGTAATTTCTATCCGCTTTCTTAAGGTTTTCAAAACGATCTTCTTGAACGTGTATAAGTGACTGCATCTTTATTTGTTGGTAAGTATTTGAAAAACTATATTTAATATCAAACTTCGATGAATATAAAGTCCAGTTATATCATAAAAATAAATTTTAAAAAGTCCAAAATACTCAACGTTCCATCAAACATTCATCACTAAAAAATGTCCAATTGACAAATTCAAAGTTGGTATAAGTTCAAAAATTATGTCACTATAACGTCCAGAGACTAAGTCCACAAATGATTAAAAATTCTCTAAGTGTTTCACCAATAAATATTTCAAAGTGATTTTGGATTGAAATTTTTCTAAGTCCTTACAAGACGAAATTTTTCTAAGTCCATAAAGCAGAATTTTGTCAAAGTCTTTTATCACTCGAAATTTTCTAAGTTAATTTTAAGCGAAATTTTTCTAAGTCCACAAACACTGATTTTAACTAAGTCCATATTAACGCAAATTTTCTAAGTCTTTTTAAAACGCGAAATTTTTCTAAGTGTTTGGAACGCGAATTGCACTAAGTCTTTTTTACCACGATTTCACTAAGTCTTTTTCACTAAGTTAATCCCGGGTTTCGGCACCAATATGTTTAGCACTTCACTCACTTTTATTAAGAACTATTAGGGTACACAATTAAACTCTTTTGCACTGTTAGTTACACCTTTATTCTTTCAAAACTTAAGATTGAATAGGTACATGAATGTTCAGTATATCACCCGTATGCACGTTAAGTATTGCGGGAGGTAAATTCAACCAACGCCATCTATCGGCAGATTAGAAATTATCATTGTGAACAACTTAACTTAGACAATAGGATATAGTTTTTGTCTACAGCAGCATACTTATGTTTACGTTTCTTATTAAAATTTTAACACAACCAGGTTTTTATTTAGCCTGGAATTCAGTCAATTAGTATTTTTCAAAATTGCTATAGATGGAAATAAATATGAAATAAACTAGTTTTAGTAAGTGAAACTAACTACGTGCGTGTAATGGAATTGTTCCCACTCAAAGGAGCGCGACCATTTTCCTTCCTTCACGTTCAATAAATCACTTATAGGCATGGGTACATGCAGGGTCCCCAACATTCCATTCCAGGTGATAAATAGCACGGCTGCGGCTGCCCCAATTTTCAGCGACAAGCTCACATTAGCGTGAGCACCAATTCGTTACTTCGTTCTTTTAAAGGATCCATTTTGACACGAATCCCTTGGCATAATTAAATTCCAGCTCTATCCTTGCTAATATTGTAAATGCGAAAGTGTATTTATTTATTGGTTTGGTGGTTTGTGATGTATCCTTCAACCACGGAACAATGAGTAGGTATAGACGTGATTTTACATGGGCATAGTTGAAGACCTGAAGAGCGACTGGGGCTACTAGTTATCCAGAAAAAACAGAGTCCTGACGGGATTTTTAAAAACTTGACTACGCGGATAAAAGTTATTATAAATACTAGATGATGCCCGCGACTTTGTCCCCGTGGATTAATTTTTTTTAATTCCTACGGAAACTCTTTAATTTTCTGACATGAAATGTTACCTATGTGCTAATCCTAGGTATGAGCTATCTCCATTTCAAACAGCCAAATCGCTTTATTCGTTGTATCGTGAAGGAGTAACAACATCCATCCATCAGCCGTCCTCACAAAGTAAAGGATAGGATTAGTACTAAGCATTACATCGGGCCAAGCTATGAGACAGGGATAGCGTTCGACGAAAAGATTAGGCGTCGTTCTTGGTAAAGTAAGCCTTTCAAATACCTACCCAAAATGATACTAAGGCATAGTGTATACGCTTCGATTGAACATAATATCCAATCGTTTCACGTTTTTCCTTCAATTTTTTATGAGCGGCGAATCGTAAAATTTTTCGGCGCCGAGATTTTATACTAACTTTATAGCATTGTCTTTTTGATATCGCCCGCAGTTTTATTAGTCCCTAAAATTGCTTTATGATTTCGTTATAGACATGGCTGACAGGTAAAATATGGGTAAACATTTGTAGATACTTCTATAAAGACTATCAATACTGAATAGTAATCCTCTTCATCAAGCTGACTTGGCCGATTAAGGCCAAATTTCATCAACATGGAATAATTTCACTCAAAAGTAAAGTAGCAGTTCTTGCAAAAACAAACTATAATATTTACCTACGTTTTACCACACTTAAACCGATTTTAATGGCTACTCGTGAATAAATCACTCCTATTGTCCAGAAATCAAAATTCGTCAGTTAAACGTTACTTGATGATGGTGAAATTGGTACTCAGACAAAAGTAAGTTGAAATTTTCCAAAATTGCAAGAAAAACAAACTACGATAGCCCAGTGCAAGCATAACACGAACAATTTATACTGAAAAGAAACAAAGTGCCTAGTTACCTCTGTTACAGAAATGTTCAACGAAACTTGGACTGAAATGTTTTCTGCCACATCGCCACTCAGTTCATCCAGGCGTATATTTTGCAAAATGTAGGTATTAAGAGCACAATCTCTTGAGTAAATACCATTAGTGTACAATTTCTTAGGTCAAACTAGGACATATTTTTTCGATGGTAGAAAACAATTTTTATAATAATTATTTTTTTCTTATGGGTAATTATAAATCTAAAGGTAAGGTTTTAACAGTTATCTATAAAGTTCAACTGAATCAAAAATTACCGTGACACCGAAGAAGTGACTTTGATCATACCAACCTAACGCTACAGACGTGTCGCCAAATGATTTAGCGTTTCAACACAACATCGTGTGACCGGTTTTAATTTTTACTGCTATTATACAAGGGGTATAGCCCGCTACCACTTTAAACTATCGCAGATCAACAGGTGAGATCGCAGTTAAGGGCTCTCTTGTCAATGAAAAATCATAGATTACTAGCGGACGCCCGCGACTTCGTCCGCGTCCTTAAATTGTTGAAATTTTTCCTGAATTTTCTTTGCTATAAACCTCACGGAGCCCGAGACCTTTCCAACGAATGCAAAACCGTGGAAATCGGTTCGTGCGTTCTGGAGTTATAGCGTCAGGAAGGAAAACCCGACTTATTTTTATATAGTAGATTTATTTTAATTATTAGTAGTTGAAAACAAAGGATGTCTAACGGGTTTCAACAATTTCCTTAATTCAGGCACACGAAGTCGCATGCAAAATCTAGCGAATATAAAAGCACATAATAATTTACACGATTTCCAGACAAATAACTTTTAAACACATAAGTAAACACGAACATTTGCTTGTAGAAATGTGTAAGATAGTGTAATTTACAAGAGCCTTAACGCTCATAAGGTAAGTCGAAGAGCTCATAAAACCGTTATGGCTGTTACACCGCACGATGTATTCCTGAGGGATGTCACTGTGGTCGTACGTTATGCCTCCTAGAGACACAATTACAAGGCCCTGATTAATTTCCTTTATCAGACTCGCGAGGTTTAGTTTGCACTAGCTAATATAACTATATCGTTACAATTTTATAAAGTGCTAACTTTCAATAAATCTTTGTCTATTTATCTCTAAATACATAAAAGGAAAACGTTTATTGACTGTCTAACTGACTGACTGATTTATCAACGCACAGCTCAAACCATTAGACGGTACAGCCTGAAATTAGGCATAGCTATTATGACGTAGGCATCCGCTAAGAAAGTATTAATACTAATATTACTAAATTTTTCAAAACTCAACCCCTGAAGAGGTAAAATAGGGGTTTGAAAAATCGAAGTAAACGTGAGCGAAGTCGCGTGCCAAAGCTAGTTAAATATATAAAAGCTGTATCTAGCGAACCGACCACGTACAACAAGTATAACGAACAAAACTCGCGAAGTGTCGACGGGCTTATAAAACTGAAACGAGCATGCCTAGTATGTATGTATGCATGTGTGAGGCTCTACGCTCGCGCTACGCGAATTTCGTACTTTTATTCGTCCCATGCTCCGTCCGGTCCGTGCTCAGTTCGCCAAGCGTAGAAGCAGCTTTACAGAATCTGTAAATCTTCTTGTTCTACGCTTCTGATGTGGGCTACAAATAGACCTCGCACATTTTTTTACTCTATGACAAGGTTGCCCTTGACTGTGATCTTACCTGATGGTAAGTGATGATGCAGTCTAAAATGGAAGCGAATACTATAAAATTTTCTAAATTTAAGTGCTAGCTCACTTCAATCAATTTAAAAAAACTAAGTCTAGAAAAACCATTACGCTCGCTGGCCAGAAAAATCGAAATCCAATATAGCGTTTTTCTAATAAATTCGCTGGGCCTTAAAACGATTTTTTCCACCTAAGCATTAAGGTCACAACTCACAACACGCCTTCTCATCCTCCTGTCAAGTTTAGAGTAAGATAAGTGGTTTTCCTAGCAACTGTTCTACAATATTTTACTGTAGATGGTACATTAAGAGAAACCATTCTGAAAGTTTCATTCATAATTATCTTTAGTTAATACCAATATAATTATTATTATCGTTGTGTAATACCACAATCACTATCTCAAGAAAACCGGTACCATTAAGTGATAAATAGAAAGGAGTCAAGACCCTCAACAATGAGTAATTCGACACAGAGAAAGGGAGTTTAATACCGAGAACAACCAAGAAACACTTTAAGCTTGTTCAAAAACTTTCAATTCAATTAAATCGATAGATCACTTGAATTCTTTAGCATTGTTAGCAAACTGGAGAGTTCTTCACAAACTTCTAATTTAAATCTAAATTTCACCTAATCCTAAATGTATATACTTGGCACATCGCCAAGTAGATATACTCGTATATAAGAGAAGTGAATTAAACTAATCAAGGCTGTCTTTGGCAGGCAGTAGATATAGGTTGAAAGTTTTTGTCTTATCCAAGGCCCGCTGTTCCTCTTCTAATTATTATTATTATTTAAATAAAACTAACACGAGTTCAAAAGCTATCCGAACGACGTGTTTTAATTAGGTACTCTGTGGGAAAGGTCGCGAAAGAAGATTCCGTAGATAACTAGGTTTAGTTGGCCTTAGTTACCCGTTTTTGCTTGGTTTATAAAATCAGTTTTATAAAATGTCCAATTAAAATCTAGGTAATACAAACAAACTTATCTCCTTGATGATGATGAAGGTGAAGGAAAACACCGTGAGGAAACCTGCCTGCCTGAGAGTTCGTCATATACGTCCTTGGCTAGCGGTTGTAGATTATGATTTCGCCTTCCTCATTATCTGAGGAGGCCCGTGCCCTATAGTGACCTGAAGCTGGCCTATATTATGTTTGTGCAGACACAAACTTGTCAACCACACCGACAATGACTATTCTATACCATCAAAGATAAGCTCTTAAGCTTCGATTGTGACGTAAGCGTATGAACAATGGATCCACATCCTTAACAGTTCATTTCAATAAAATACAAAATAAACAGTAGATATAATAGTATTTTTCATTTTTTAGCTTTTATAGCTTTAAAAGAATATATCTCAAAATAGTATAAAATAAAGAGGCAATCAGTTTTTTTATCAAATGGAATCGAAATCTCGTAATTATAATTTTTAAGTGAATTCCAATGCGGTTTTCATCCGACAGTTTTGTCTGGTGGAAGACATTCACTTTATATATTTAAACTAGCTTTTGCCCGTGGCTTCACTCACGTTAAGTTTTTTCAATCCCCTATTTTACCCCTTAAGAGTCATGCTTAAGAGGTTGAATTTTCACAAATCCTATTTTAGTGGATGCCTATGATATAATAGTTTAGTATGCCCAGCTCGATCCGTCCAGTGTAGTAAGTTACATATAAAATTATTTTGTAATCTGAATTTTTCGAGTAAGTGCAAAAAAATTGAATATATTGCAAAATATGTATGATAAAAATGACATGCCATTGAGGCTCGAAAATTCATGACCTTTTTACTTCATAATTTGCCGTGCCATCGTGGCTTTGCTTGTGACGTCGTTACCGCCATGCCGTTCTGAGTCTTTAAAAGCACCCTTTTGCGAATTCATTTTTGTGTATTCAAAATATAATTTAACGTTTTCAAATCTATGCTATTAATGGAAAAGCTGGAAAAGAGAACACGAAATGTATTTGTATTTTCTTTCACTATTTGTATACATGGTATTTTGCGTTCCGGTTTCTATATTGGTTCCATTGTTGAATTCTATTCTCACAGTTCATCGCCCCGCTTCTTTACAAGTATCTACTAACAGTCTACAAATAATAAATAAATTTAGTATTTGAAGATAATATGGACTCGTGCTTAAAGGATTTTCAATTTTACATAAAATTGTTCTGATATGAAATACTTTTTTTTTCAGAAGTGACTTAGATTCTATTTTAACTTCTTTTTGTGTCCTTTTTTGTTATAAATTATAATATACAACCGCATATTGTATAAGTAGTTAAGAAATATAAAAAAGAAGAAAAAAAAGAAAAAGCATTTATTTTGTAGGTGTGATTATCTACCTACTACCTGCAACTCGTTGCGACGGGAAATATTTCATGTTTACCCCAGAACTCATAGGTAGAGGAGAAATTTTTGAATTTCTGTCTCCAAAGTGGTGATAAAGGTTGATATAGTTTGCATGAAGGAATGCTTTTTAAACCTAAGACCACACGGACACATTCAATGGACATCACCTATTCATATTATATTACATATGCTTACAAGTTACATGAACATATAAATGTAGATACTTGAAATCATAACTGATTCTGGCTGCCGGATATGTTGAAACGTTTCAAAAGTAAAGCTTTTAAGCACTCCAATAACAATTATTCGCGCACTTTACGAAATTTGCGCTGTTTTCGAGGGTACGATTTCGGAGAGTTAAAGTTTTAAGTGTATGGTTATGTAGATAACTTTCTTTGAGAAGTGTATATTAAACCTGGCGTATTCTTAACTAAGTTAGAGGTCTCTTTTATAAGTTAGTTTTATGTCGTGGTCTAGCTTTGGCAAATAATAATAATCCTTACTAATATTAGGTATAAATGCGAAAGTGTGTTTATTTGTTGGTTTGTCCTTCAATCACGCGGCAACGCAGCAATGAATCGACGTTACGTAAGTATAGTTGATGACTTGGAGAGTAGCCTATGCTACTTTTTATCACGGAAAAGGAAAGTTTTCCCGAGGAATAAAACAAAGTCGTTAATTATTATTTTTAATTCTGGCAGATTTTGCGGCCCTAGCTCACGTGCGTCTTACGGCCGAGTACATAGTCCAGTGTAGAGTGTCAAAAAATTAGCGTATTTTTTGATTCGACACGACGCCCCGTCAATAATATCATCGCTAAGTAGTAGGGCCGCTAGGGTAGGTACCTACTGTGAATGGATACGCAAATATAGCCTTTATACCTTTGATAAAAAACAAACCGTTGAAAGTTTGTTTTTTATCAAAGGTATATTTGCAAAGTACAATCACTCTAATGGAACGGATTAACTTTCCGGGTGATATTTTCGCGAATAAATAAGCGATGATGGGGCCACATACACTGCGCTGAGCCGAACATTCGGATCAGCGTAGCCGGTCCATATGAATATTCGCTTTAATAATTTCGAATAAGTATATTTATAATATACTTAACTAAATAAAGCCTCAATAGCACAACGGTTAAAGGTGCGGATTGAAAACTGAAAGGTCGCAGGTTCGAACCCCACTCGTTGCACTATTGTCATAACAACTCCTAGCACTAGCTTTCCGCTTATTTGGAGGGAAGAGGAGAATAAGTTCAGCTTGACTAATATTCTTTAAAAAAAAAAATTAAATCCTAACTCAATATAAGTTCGAATAGGAAATTACCTAACCAACAACAAAACAAAATATTACCTATACTCACAGCCTACTTATTAAGTAGGTATACTTGTTGTGATGTTGTGAAAAAGCGGTGTTATTATTCCCATTTGCTTGTAAATTGGACTACGTGATCATATTTCATGGGCGGAATCGAAAGGAGAGCTTATTCGTAGGCTCACTTAGCCTCGTTAACGTTATTACAGACTTGCCTATTCTTTTTGTTAGATTTTATCAAATGGATGTCGTATTACTGGAGCACTTAGCATCACGCAAAACCCATACCGCTAATCGGCCTCGTGCCGGAACGCTAAATCGCTTGGCGGTACGTCTTTGAAGGGGGTTGGTTACTAGCTACGGCCAAAGCATAGTCTCGTTCATAAGCCTCAATAGCCCAAAGGTAAGGATTGATACCTGAAAGGTCGCAGGTGTGATCCCTACCCGTTACGCTATTGTCGTACCGGTACACAATTCCTAACACAAGCTTTCCGCTCGCCGAGAAGGAAAATATTATTGAAATTCGGCTTAGCTACTATTCTTTAAAACTACATTGACTTAAAAACATTGTGTTTTTCACTTACTTTTTTCTGCCACGTTAGAGCAAATCACAAAAATAACATTAATTTTGTATTCAGCTGAAACAACATTCTATGTCAGCAACCTGAGATCGTCTGCAACTTGGCTCTAACCCAAACTGAGACGACAGGTGACATGTTATTCCATATAGTAAGTATATGTAGTAAGGTAGTGTATATCCTTCCTACAAGTTTGTAGTAGATAAAAATGGCATCTCGAGAATGTAATGTATTCTAGATCGGTGTAGGCATTAGTAGCAAAAGAGTTTTCCACGTAAGCCATTTTTCTGCAAAATAGCTGTCTTGATAGCAGATAGATGGTGTCTTTAGGTCCCTACTTATACCTTAAATTCTTATATGTTAAAAATTATTAAACTTTTTTACATATAAGAAAAAGAAAACAAGATTTCAGTACCTACATAACACCATACAAAACATAGAGAGCACTGGCTCTCATTTTTTTAATTTTTTTTTAAATTTTTTACTTCAGAGCGATGATATGAATACATAATTATTTTAAATAAAGCGTAATCAAATCATGGGTATTTAACGAGCTTGTAAATTATATACCAAGGTGTATACTTACCTTATACTGATAAGGTAAGTATACACCTTGGTATATAATTTACTTGTAGTATGTATAGTAGAAGGTGTCGCACCCGAATTGGAGGGTATCCCCTTGTGACTTTATGAACGCGTCGTAAAAAAATTTGGCGCCGAGTTTTACGCAATTTTTATTACACTATCTTCATAAATGTTGTCCGACTTTTTTTACAAGCTCGTTAAATACCCATGATTTGATTACGCTTTATTTAAAATAATTATGTATTCATATCATCGCTCTGAAGTAAAAAATTAAATATTGCAATAATTATTATTAGTTTATTATAGCAAACACATGCATACACTTTTCTGACGAAATTATATTCGATATAATTGCGACTTTATTTATTTTTTTATTTTATTGTCCAATTAGCACGGCAGTGCCACTTACACTAATTAGACGAAACACAAAAGGAAAAAATACAATCAAAGAGAGAAAAAAGAGGAATATTAAATGTAGTTATAACTTTCTAATAAACTCTTTGCATCTATTTTCACTCTTGATATTATAATGAAGAGATAAACATTTCAGGAAAAACTGAAACTCCTTAATGCAAGAAAAGAGGGTCTCGCTCCAGATGGCAATGATTAATGATTTTCGTTACATTGCCTTATTATAACTTTCTGAAAGCAATATAAGTTGCTATATAGTACCTATGCATTTACTTTTATAAAAAGTACATGCTAAATTGAAATGAATATATATTTTTTTCACTTTATACAAATTTGTCGCATTTGCCCGCGACCTCGTCGGCGTGTCTCTAACACGTCAACAAAAAAAAATCATGTCACTTGTCGCTACGTGATTGAAGGATAAATCAACAAACAAACACACTTTAACATTTATTTATTTTTATAGTTAGGATAGTCTTATTAGTCGTGGGAGTGAAACTTCGATATAATTACAAACTGTACTTAATAGGTAAGGTGGAAAGTGATACCAACAAGAACCATCACTTCTAGTGTAAGCTCGTAAAATGTTATAGGTGTTTAGAGCAGTATATCTCCCACGGGAACCGAGTATGTGAGCTTGTGTTACGCTTACGTGGGTTACAATTACACGGGATCGTTTAATTTCTTTATAAGACCCCGGGATTTAGTTTCCGACTTAGTAAGGCTAATTATAGCTTGACGACCTCCCTGGCGCAGTGGTGAGCGCTGTGGTCTTATAACTGGGAGGTCTCGGGTTCGATTCCCGGCGGGGGCAATTTAGGAATTTATAATTTCTAAATTGTCTCTGGTCTGGTCTGGTGGGAGGCTTTGGCTGTGGCTAGTTACCACCCTACCGTCAAGGACGTGCCGCCAAGCGATTTAGCGTTCCGGCACGATGGCGTGTAGAAATCGATTAAGGGTATGGGTTGAATTTACACTGCTATACCCCTTCCAAGTTAGCCCGCTATCATCTTAGACTGCATCGTCACTCACCTCACCTGATCTCACCTGATGGTAATCAGGTGAGATCGCAGTCAAGGGCTATCTTGTCATCGAATTAAAAAAAAAATTATAGCTCTGATTTCTACCTACTATATAGTCTACCAGCTGATGTCCGTGACTTTCCCACTCGTGGATTTAGTCTTTTAAAATCCCGTGGGAACTATTTGATTTTCTGGGATAAAAAGCCTATGTCACTCTCCAGGTCCTCAATTATACGCATGCAAACAATCAAGTCGATGCGTTATACCTTTCGGAGTTATGTGGGCTTAAGCAATTAAATGTCAAATGCTTAAGGTTAAGAAAAATATCCTGAGAAAACTTGCTCGCCTGAGAATTTTCCATAATGTTTTTAAAAGTGTCGAAGTCTGCCAATTTGCATTAAGCCAGCTTGCTGGACCTATAACTCTTCTCTGAGAGGAGCCATTGATGGGATGCTGATGATGATGAAGACAATGATATAATCTATATCTGCCAGTAACTGTTTAAAAGTTCTGAATATATTAAAAAGTAAAGCTTTTAAGCACTCCAGTGAAAATTACTTTTAAAAATCCTCGCCGTTTCAAAGAAACAATTAAAGCAAGAAAAGTTATAATTTTATTAGAGTCACTGAAGATCGCTAGAAGTATGTATATTATGCTTACCAATGATAAGTATCTATTATTTATAATCTTTATAATTATAAATACATATACATGTACATTGAACAATGTAAATTGTACATAGGTCTCTTGAACGGCTTTTATAATGAAGTCTCCAAGCCATGACTACGACTCGTGATCGCCAGACCAGGATTTTGGGATCCCAAAGTTCCGGTTATCTGCCCTGTACATTACCATTTTAACTGATCAACTCAGTGAACTAGTATGTCGATTATTCTGGCTCGTCTTTGGATCTTTTAACCGATCTGGTTTTATCACTCCGAACATATATCTACGCCAACTTTATGTATATTGTGTCAACGTAATTCTTCAATTATTTTAACAAAATTTGTGTTCCAATGGCTAAATAACATTTTACGACCAATAAGAAATAAATACCAAAGCAATATTGGCAAACTCGTAACATTTTATGATGATCGTAGAGATGTATACTCTCTGATATAAACTACTAACAATCATTATTCAGAATAATATCGTACATATCTTACACAAACAGTTCGGTATTCATCAAAGGCATTATTATTTGAAGAACTATGGATATTTCCGCACGAATCACGATTGATATCTCTTCGGCAATAAATTACCCTTCCAACTGAAATACACGAGCTCATTTCGGATATCGTTGAGGGATATCTTATTTACGTAATCGTGCCTTTGACTGCAAATTCAGTTCTCCATTTAAATGAGTAAATCCTTTTTAAATCATAGCTTGTTTCAATTACATATTACTAGCCTTTGCCTGCGACTTCGTCCGCATGGAGCTTGTTTATTGGAATCACGCGGGAACTTTCTGCTTTTTAGGCATAAGGTAGCTCGTATGTCACTCTACAGTCCCTCAATTACTTATACGCATGTAAAAATCAGATTGATTCGTTGCGCCGTTGCTGCGTGATTAAATGACAAAGCAACAAGCCATTACGCTGTCGCAATTATAGTATTAGCACAGTTTACATAGTATCTATAATCTGTGTATTAATAAGCTGATGACTTCCTCCGCGTAGATCTAGTTTTTTAAATCCCGTTGGAGTTCTTTGATTTTTCGGTCACTGCCTAATTAAAAAATAACTCTGTAAATATAAACCATATCAGGGATTTGTCCACTTAGTGTCTCGATCCAAATGAGGGAGAGTAAGTAATTCGCGAGGTAAAAGGAAAACTCCCTCATCCTCACATATTACTCGTAAATAACCCATAACTACGCAATTGTCGAAGAAATCAGCTAGATGTTTTTGGCTGATTTCGGCAAACGCTTGGCACCTATTTTCCAAATCGTATGTACCTGCTCGGCGCAGAATAATAGCTGCACGTTTGTCAATGTTGAATTTTGATTTAAAATATTGCACCGAGACGAGCTCTTTTGCATACATATCACTGATGTTAAGATACGGGAAATATGAAAAGGGTATTCAATTTCTTTAACGATCTTCATTTTTGTCGGGGTCCGCCATTAATCTTGAAGATAAGTGTTTTAATGGTAATAACAACTCGATGGGGGACATTATGGTCATATGCGAACTATTTCCAGGCAGTAGAGATTCTTTAGCGTAAATATAAACGCTTTGTTCCGTTGAAATATACGTTATGAGTAGATACTAACGTGAACGCGTAAAATTCGTTTAAAGCTGGAAGTATAATAATATTTGTATAATAGTCGATGTTGCGGAATAATTTCTGTCTACTAATATTATATGCTTCCGAATTGCGAATTTCTAAATAGGTTTTCGGTTCAGAAGGTTTCACGTGATGCACGATAATATTTAATGAACAATATATTATGATTTACTTGTATATATATTTTTTTTTATTTTTTTATTCGATGACAAGATAGCCCTTGACTGCGATCTCACCTGACAAATTCACCTGACAAATTGTAACTCACAATCATGCAATAAATGAATTGAACTGAAATGAATTGATTTATAATCTCAATAATTCAGTCGTATGATCGATCGCCATCTATGAATGCGCCGCATTGGTTTGTTGGTTTGTCCTTTAGTTATGCTACAACAGAGCTACGGATTGACGTGATTTTTTGCATGGATAGGTATAGCTAAAGATCTGGAGAGAAACATAGGGTACTTTTCATCCCAAAAAATCAATTTATCGGGTTGAAAAGCAGCCCAGGATTTTAAAAATTAAACTCACGCGGACAAAGTGGCGGGCATGAGCTATCAACTAGTAAATTATAAAATATGTTCACCATGTTTTGCTTCTAACGATTAACACAGGTTCAACGAAAATTTCATAAGAAACTTTTATAGCCTTATAGCTTTCGAGTTTTCCCAAAAAAAAAAAAAACGTAACGTTAAAGGAAAAATATAAACAGGACTTCAAAGGCACCTAAAAGGATTCCAATGTAAATAGTGTCGAATCAACACGAAGAATTTATCTAAAGAGAAATCTTTACGGCGTACTGCAAACATTTCGACCCCTGAACGAAAGACTATAGCGGGAAGAATGATTCACTGGGTTAGAAAATGTCACTTGATTTTTGTATTTTACACATCGCTGCCTGCTTGAATAGGAAGCGATGTCTCTACTCAATTGTGTGAGTTCCACTAAACACTGTTACACAGTTGACATTACTACTTTTATTGGCGACATTCATAACTTCCGTTTACTCCTAAGGTTAAGATACTTTTATTGTAAAAGAAGTTGTTAACGCAGTCTTACTATACATTATTGCCAGCTTGATTAGGAAGCGATGTTTCTGCTCAACTACTTAAGTGAGTTCTAATAAACATTGCTTCACAGTTGACGTTATTACTTTTGTAGGCGACGTTCATTGCAACTATAGTTAATACTTAATAGTACGGAATATACCGGTAACCTTGATAGCTATCAAGGTTACCGGTATGTTTAGCGTATTAAAGAAGTTAACGCGCTTTTTTTACGTTACTGCCTGCTTGCTAAGAAAGCAATATCTCTGCTATCAATTATTTTGCAAGAGACTTTCTACTAAACTTGTTACATAGTCAATATTAGAGTATTACTTTTTAGGCGATGTTCATAGCTTGCCTGCTACAAAAACTGTTTACGCATACTTGTTGTACTAGTTCCTTGCTTGGTTGCTTATTGTTTCTAGTAGTGAAAGAACAATCGGAGCAAGCGTGCTAAATGTTGTACCAAATATTTAATTAAAGCAGGCGTTACTTTGTGGAATTTGATATCTACAATGAACAATATTACAATTGCAAAGTCTTTGCTATCGTGCAATGTAGAATCAATATCTGCTCCGGTGTCGGAGTAAAACGTAAGTACATAAAGCGTATTTTGTAGAGATTGTGTGCTGTTGCGTTCTTTCTGTATTTTTCTACTACGGGAAAAAGGCAGTGTACTACAGCGCGAGTAGCATGTTCAACCATACAGATTTTTTTCAGTAAAGCGGGTAATAAAAATGTTGTTCAGCAATAAAAACAAAACGGGGACGAATGAAAATATAACGGAAGGGATTTTTCGTACCGAGTATTTAAAAAAATGATTAATTTATTAGCGGCTTACAGAATACAATGGGGACCTGATTCGCAAACATTTTTTTCATCGTAGTATACCGAATTCTCCAAGATTTCTGGATCGATTTTTGCTATTTTTTTCGATAGAGTTTTGTGAGATAATCACATAAAAAATTCTGTTTCCAACGCTCCCACATTCTGATGCTGCAGAAAACAGCATGCAACCCGTGGGAATTAAGAAACAGTTTATTGTGAATAGTTTTATAATTTTATTTTGTAATTTTAAAACGCTAACTATGTAAAAACGGATTTAAACGCTAGGACAAAGCATAAAATGTTTTTATTGTTTGCATAAGAAGTGCCTAACGATGAAGCAAGGCGCCCACTTATCAAACAAAAATAATTTTGTTCTTTGTAGTGGCGTTTGAAGTAGAACAAAGAAAATATTTTTCATGTGTACCTCAAGTCATGTCTTTGCATTACAAGTATTTTGTATGTAAATGTGGTAGTTTTGTTCAAAAACGGGTCAAAAGCAGGCTGGGTTATTTTATAGCTGACATGGGTTCCTTTTTTTTTTAATTTTATAATAACATTATCTTAAGACATAAGATAATGCAGGCTGGGTCCTGTAGGAACTATACGTAATGTTAATTCAACTTGGCGAAATTATCTAAAGCGGGATCTTCACAGCGTAAAGCTGTAAAGCTAACGTGTGACCCTCGAAGGCTATAATATTGGGGGAAATGATTCACTGAGCTAGAAAATGTTACTTGATTTTCGAATTTTCCACCTCGATGCCTGCCCGAACAGGAAGGCCGAATCGCTCCGCTCAATTGTGTTGCCAAGTCAACATGGTGTCTTAGTTTTATTAATTTTACCATTGTATACAATATGCATACCCATGTCATATGTTTTTTTTTATTACTGACAAGACAACCCTTAACTAAGATCTTATGGCTTATATCTTTGACGGTAGAGTGGTAACTAGCCACAGCCAAAGCCTCCCACCAGATCAGACAGAAACCCAGATTTCAGAAATTAAATTGTCCCCGCCGTGAATTTAAGGCCACAGAGGCTGGTGTACTATGCTGGTGTGAAATGTCTTTTGTTTTCACTAAGAAAAAAGTAAATGTTGCATTTTATTGTCGTATCTAAAGCAAACAGGAATTTATTGTATTCTACAACAGCGACAGATTGCCGGCGCGGCGCGGCGGAGCGTCTGTTGCCGTGTCTACATTATAAACTATATTTCCCCAGGGCGACTAAAGCGATTGGCGCAAGAAAACCAAAGAAGTGTCTTCTAAGTGTGTCACCTATTGGAATAACATTAACACGTATACTCACATACACACTCACACCTTAACCATCAGATTTAGATCAATAAGTTTTTTATTCGTTCTACTCATTCTACTAGATCAACGAACAACTAGCTTTAATTCCAACAAAATCGGATAATACGACTCATATAATAATGATCGAACTTCACTTAAGGTAAGTTCGTTTAATCATTTATTTTAAAAACAAGTCTTTTGCCCGCGACTTTCTCTGCAAGGAGGTAAGTTTTTAAAAATCCCGTGGGAATCCTCTAAAATATCGGGATAAAAAATAGCCTATGGCACTCTCCAAGTTTTTAACTATAAGTCTTCTTATTCTTCACTACACTCTTAACGTCAGATGTGATTCGCCTAACGAGCATTCGCCACTTCTCCCTGCTGGTCGACAGCCTGCTACACTGCCCACAGCAGACTTAACTTACTTAACTTGAACTTACGTATATTTATAAGTACCTACCCAAGCAATAAATCATGTTGATCTGTTACTCCGTTCTTGTGTGATTAAAGGCCAAATAAACAAGCAAACATTGTGTGTTTTATTATTGGACGGAAGTACGTAACCTACCTTTACAACCTCTATTGGTAATACGTTAATTATTAATGATTTGACTTGATTAAACGTCCAAAAATTAAAAGTAACATTTTAACACGGGTACAAACCGTATCTATCATATTTATACAAACCAATTTCATTAGACACAACAGAACTCACCCGGCTACATCCCAAATTCACAAATATATAGCTGCGGAATATCTTCGATCACAGAAAAATAAGCGGAATATAGACCTATTATATTACTGCGCGGAAAACCTATTGACTAAATGGAAATGACACAACAAGAAAATGAAATAAGCTTAGCCCAATCAGCAACACGATTCATTTGACCGCTAGCAAATAAGCTGGAGATGAGATAGAAGCCCTAAATTGAAGTAAAGTTTTCTCATTAATTTAATTATGTCGATCCAAGCGCCTGCCCGGACCCGTGTCACAAGTTACTTCATTACTTACGCAAAGTAATCCCGTCGAATTACGTTTTGTAAGACAAGTTTACGAGAATTATTTTGGCGTTCTCGCTTTAATTTTTTTTTTATACGTAAGAAACCTCGGTCAAAGATAAAAGAAAATGAATGTGTATTTATCTGACACCTGCTTTATATCGGTCGCTTCTTGTAGTTTTATTGTAACGGGTTCCTAAACGCGAAAGGGTGTTTGTTTGTTGGTTTATCCTTCAATCACGTAGCAACTTAGCAACGCATTGACATGTTTTTGGATGGATATAGTTGGAAACCTGGAGAGTGATATAGGCTCGTTTTTATGCCGGAAAAACAAAGGATACTCGCGGAATTTTTAAAAACCTCCGCGTGGAATGGTAGTTTGAATTGAATATGTAAGGTATGGTACCATATTATGGTGATTGTACCTACGTTAGATCTCCCCACAATAATAGAAATAGAACAATATCCCCTCCACGATACGTAGGAGGCTTACACTTTCATTACAATCAGATTGGCCCAGCTGGCACCGAAACTAACGGAGATAATATATGAGCAGGAATTTCTGAGATTAAGATGCAAAAGATAATACATAGTCATTGCTTTTACTACTAACTTCATGACAACATTCAAAACTAACTACCCCTAAATCCTTAAAAATCAACGTGTAAAAAGGTGTTTTGTTAGTATATTTAAAGTAAAATACGTATAACTTGTGTAAAGAAGCATGTTACCTTATGCTTTTCCCTCTACCTAGTCTGGGATTACGCCAACTTGACTCCGTTGGCGCATCGTTATCAAACAACCCCTATTTTGTATCCACTAGCATAGAGGTTGTAATATTTGAGGGCAAAGTAGCTTCATTCACTAGTACCTATCTATACTGAAATTTTATTTTATTTGTAAAATAAATACTATAATATAATATGTGTTGTTGTACGTACTACATAATTTTTTTAATCTTTTAGCTGTCAAATGACCCACTACTATTGAATTTATGAAAATCCTGCGTTATAATGCCAAGAAATAGTATCTACTTTGATAGTGAAGTAGATACTATTTTTTATGGCTATAAAAACTTTTCTGTTCTTTTGTGCTCATGCCTATTTAAGTATTCAATTTTGAAAAAATATTTCGGCATAACAGCCTTGGAATAATTATTAAAAAAAAATTAAACGAAATACTACGAAAATAATATTATTTGGGGCTTTATATGAAACGTGACCAGTTGTGCAAAATTAGATTTTAATATCAAAGCACCGTTTCGGAGATATTTTTGTGTCGCCGAGGTGTGACCGCTGGGTACATAAGTTATGTCGAATATTTATCTTGGAAGGTGCCGCCTGCCACCGACTCTTGAATTTACCACAAGCCTGTGCTTATTTTGAATTATTTTTTTACTCGAGCAGGAAAGCGGGCAGTTCGGCTTTTGGACAATTCCAAATTAACCAACTCGTTGGAAAACCTGGAGCACCGCAAAGATGTAAGCTCTCTTTGCCGATTCTATCGGCTATATAACGGAGAGTGTTCTGAAATCGAGCTATTTACCTTATCTCACCCTCTTTCTTCTACAATGAATCGCTCCTGTTTGTCTGGAGCACTTTGACCATCCGTTGTGCCTTTTTTCCACGTAGGTACTACGAAACTGTGGCACCAATTTCCTGCGACGGTGTTCCCGCTAAATTACAACATGATTAGCAATAGCTCGCAGCATAGCAATGTATGTGTGCGAGTGTCTATTTAACGACTAAACGACTGAGCAGATTTTGATAAATGAGGTGTCAATCGATTCGTTATGATAGTCCAGATGACATGGGCTATATTTTATACGAACAAAATCATTATGATGGATTTTACATCCAATTAAAAAATAAATGTTTATTGCTTCTATAAAAGTACGGGGCCCCAGGAATTTTTCAAATATAAATGCATAGTATAAGGATTTTGTAATTGAAATGAATTCTGTCTAGAGTTGGCGTGTAGAACTCTGTATTAATTGATCTCGGCAGAATGATTAATGGCAGAGCCTTCTACGGCCATCACTCCTGGTCGGTCGACGTCTTCGCTTTATCTCGGAGCCTTAAGACGAGACAGTTATGGATTTCCGAGTATGCGGGCCACATATCTAAATAATTAATTTCGACCTTCTCTAACGCTTCTAAAAATACGCTTAGTTATAAGTACACAATTAGCTTGGAGCGTCGAGTTAGTCTCTGTTTTTTCGCGATCAAACGCAGCCTATGTCACTCTTCAAAACATCACCTGGAAAAATCAACAAACAAAATAATATACTTTCGCATTGATAATATTAGTAAGTTAATACGCACGCTAGTTCGATGAGACAAATTCGCATTAATCAATGCAAAAATATCGTCGTTGACTTCAACATCGGCAATCGAGTCACGTTGCCGGCATTCCGCTTCTGAAATCACTTTACCGCCCCGCATCCTTCTTCTCAGTGCTGACAGTGACGCATCGCTACGCTATTCTAAAGAGATTAAAATTTTCGCATTTGTAATACGTATTTTATCTACTTGATATACGAGTATGCACTTCGTATGCAAAGTGTTCGAGTATGCAAATAATAATTTACTTAGCCTGTTTACGAGGTATATTTTTGAACACACCAAGTGTTTAATGAAACCGGCAATCTAGAGTACGATCTAATATCGCTTGGAAAGATAAACTTAAAGAGGCAGGTAAACAAACCGTTATGATACCTTTGGCATGAGTTTTAACTTGCTAGAGTTATTCCATTCTCGGTTAAGATATTATTTTGTAGTGCATTCTATTTAAATTAAAATAGTGAAAACATCTTAATATCATTCCCAAGTCACTCCCATACGACGCAATATATCAACGGAATTCCGCTCGCTGTTTTTCTTTTCTTCCTGCCTTAATCTCAACATCGGCAGAAGAGTACAACTACGAAAATATTTTTCGTAAATTTGCTAAGTAGGTAAACTAAATTTACTATCTATTTAATCTTCTTTTTCATATTCGCAACTCATGCCATTTTATATCGGAGCCCAACGCCTTCATGTAACTTTTTAAACTGTTCGGGTAAAATTGTATGAAGATATCCAACACGACTTTCTCCAATCATTTTCCTTGTATAGTAAACTAGCTGATGCCCGCGACTTCATTCACGTGGATTGAGGTTTTTTACTTGCTGCGGGAACTGAAAAGTAACCTATGTGTATTCCAAACTATGAATCTCTCTCTTTACCAAACAAATCGGTTCAGTCGTTGCAGTGTGATTGAATAACAACTTAGTAACAAATATCCATCCATACATCCATAAAACCAAATTTTCGCATTTATTGAATTAGTAGGATTACAGACAATACTTATTAAACTAAAGCGTCTGAGGCAGTAGAGAAACTTTTCAAGTTAATCGCAGACTTAACTTGCTTACACAGCATGAACTTTGGTTAAATGTAGGCTGTCAACGTTTTTCAAAAACTTTGAGGCGGCTTCGAGTAACAAGTAGAGTTATTCACGTCACAAGTCACGATATTGGTGTCGTTAACGCGACATCAGCAGTCGAGGCACGTCGCTGGCATTCTGGAACCACTTCGCTGACCCATACCCTTACGCGTCCCGCAGACAGTGACTTATTGCTGCGCTTTTTTAATATTAACGTAATGTATGAGGGTGGAATGACCTAGTTCCAACAGAGCATTAAAGTCGATTGTGCTGGATAAGCAACGTTGAAAAATGTATCGAGAACGTTTATCACCTCTGTTCACTAAGGATTTATGCGTGCATATTGTCTTTACTAACATTATAAATGCGGAAGTGTGTTTGTTTGTTCTTTAATCATGCCGCAACAAAGCACCGGATTGACGTAATTTTTTGCATGGTTATAGTTGAGGACCGGGGGAGTGACATAGGCTTTTTAACCCGGAAGATCAAAGAGTTCCCGCGGGATTTTTAATTTCCATTTGAGCGAAGCCGCGTGCATCAACTAGTATATTTATAAGCCTCAATACGCCAACAGTTAAAGGTGCGGACTAAAAACTGAAAGGTCACAGTTTCGAGCCCCACCCGTTGCACTAATGTCGTATTCACTCCTAGCACAAGCTTTTCGCTTATTTGGAGAGGATAGTAGAATATAAGTCAACTTCAGCTTGTTTAATATTCTTTAAAAAAAATATATGAAAAAACCAATACTAACCATCCGTATTTTTGGAAAATAAAATATTTTTATTGAAAACTGGCGAACCATCTCGGCTTGACACAGTTGCAATTAACTAATGAAAATTGAGATTTTCGTACAAAAATATCATCCAAATTTCCGACTATTTCCCAAAAAAATTCTTTTATACCATCCTTGGGCTGACGAACATAACAAAAAGAAATCAGAAAATTCGGTCAAGCCCATGTTCAGCCGAATGGCTGAACATGGGCAATGGAATAATGGGAATGGAAACATATATAGATTTTTCAAGATTGACTTTCAAATTTTTATTTCTATAATCAAAAATATTTTGAAGAAAGAAAAAAAAATGCCTTAAATGAACAGGTATTGCAAATTGTTAGGATGCTAATTTTATGTTATATTTCTATGATTCAAACCTTTAACTTATTTTTATTTATTTTTTGGAAAACTAATATATCTACCTACCTACAATGGTAGCAATATAACAAAGTAGTAGCCCTATTTTTATATGATTAATAAGAGTGTCCTCAATAATGAATGATATGACCGAGTATCATATTGTGTAATTTATTTATTTATTTAGTACTAGAGCAAGTAAAGCAATAAAACACAAACATTATAAATGATATGCACAAGGACAACTTATATCTAAGGAAGCGATTTCTTCCAGAAGCCCTCGTAACGTCTTTTCAGAACTAGACAGTTATTGTAAAATAGGTAATTTAATATTAAATCAATAGAGTAGCTATAAATTGTATAATAGCCTAAGCTGGAAGACTAATATTACTCACTAACAACCACGGCAATTTGAACTGAGATAATAAATTTACAGTTATTTATTACTTTGTCCCACTTTCTATATATCGTAAAGAGAAGAACCACTTTATAACCTACCAATTTATTAGGTAAAATACATATTATACTATATAAGACTAGCTTTTGCCCCCGCGACTTCGTCCGCGTGGAATTAGGTATTGGGGTGGAATTTTCAAAAACTGTGACACAAGTACTTTTTTATTTTTAACTGAAAGCTCTAATACCAACTTTGATGGAAACAGCTTAAAAAATGACGGAATTTCATATAAAGTTCCATCCCCTATTTGAACCCCTTAGGGGTGGAATTTCCAATAATCCTTTCTTAGTGTGTGTCTACGTCATAAAAGGAACCAACTGTAAAAATTTCAAGTTTCTAACTTCAGTAGTTTAGGCTGTGCGTTGATATCTCAGTCAGTCAATCGGTCAGTCAGGACTTTGAATTTTATGTATATAGAAATAAGTTTAAAAGCCGTAACCCGATTACGGAAAATATGATATACCTACTCACTAGTTGATGACTCAGTAGTTTAGGCGCTACAGTAAAATATATATAAAAGATATATAAGCACATACATAATCTAAATGCTAAAATCAAATTCCTTCCTTTCGGCTTTGGCTCGTTAGGTACCTATAAATACCTATTGATAAAAGGTTAAAAAAAATAGCAAACTAGTGTAAAGACAGCTTGTGACCGCTTGTGACCTCTCGGAACGGGTGTTCCACTCGTATACATAAATACGAGTGGAACACCCGTTCCGAGAGGTCACAAGCGGCACCAACTTAATCCCTCATCAAATCCATATTAATTAAACCACGGCCCCAATCAGGCCGTACTTACACAAAGGTCTCCATGTCTAAACTTAGCCTACGGCTATTATACAATAATATGGTTACGAAATCCTAATATATTATCTAATTGCCCACAACTGCGTATTGTAAAAATCCCTTAGTTACCCTGTGTCTTCCGGTATAAAAAAAGGCTTATATTACTTCTTGGATAGTCTTCTACCAGCTTGCGGAAGTTAAAATCCAATCCACCGTTTTGAAACAAAAGCTAACAAAAGATTCAGAAAGACTATTTTCGTTTAGGGAACAGAGACATTTTTTGTGTTGTCTCCCTCTTGATCTAGGTGTGCGATATATTGTTTGTGGTTCATACAGTATAAATAGTCCTTCTGGAAGCTGGATCAACAAAAAGAAAACAATTTGTCAATGTTTCTATAAAAAGAAAAAGGTGTTTTCCAGTACCCACTTTTATACATATTTTATTATTTTATCTCTTTCATGTTATTTTCTTTTTTCTTATCGTATTTATGCCAACCACGTTCCTAACAATAACCTTCAGAAAAAAATAAGAAAAACGTTTTTAAATCGTCATATTATTATTTCTTTTTAATAATTTAATTGATCGATATTACGAGGAAAGTTTTGTACTTTTTTTTGTATCACAGTATTATTATTCCAAGAAAACTCCTACCATTATATTATGTAACGGAAAGCGATCACGACCCTCAGCAATGAGGAATACGATGCAGAAAGAGAGAGAACAACAAAATTTAAGACATTTATAGTTTTTAATACCTATATATCTATCAAACGACTCCCCAGTCCCCGGTGTCAGCCTCTTTAACCGACGACGGAAAAAAGGAGGTTCTCAATTCGTCGCGTATATATATTTTAATAAATTACGTTCGACCTATTTTTAAGTAAGGCCGCAAAAGAGCCTCAACGAGTAAAGCTCTATTAGGCATTGTCAATATGAATACAGAATGTCTATCGAGGCAGAAATAACAAAGGAGCGAAGTTGTTCCAATTATGACAGAGTTATTCGACGGCACGTTCCCTAGGACTCTCCCGCTACGCAAACCGAAATATCTCTCGTCGCTGACGTCACATCAAATAAGTATTTCGGTGCTATTATACGTTATTCAATAAGAAATAGTACCTGGTCAATCGTTTTTTGACTGCTGTTCTTCTAGCCTTCAACCAGTTTTAATTTCAAGTTTCGTAAACTAAGGATTAATTTTCTATCTTCAGAGGGGTTTACGGCCTAGTTAAGCAAGTCGGTAACCGAATGAGTTAAAACAATTAACATTGGTCTGAACTTCTTTCCTGAAAACTTTTTCGTTTCCTCCACCCATCGGAGAACACCTTCAGTCAACGGTCTAAGTGATTAATGATCATTAACATCTGATAATAATCGTTAAATATATGTATATGATTGACGGAAATTTGTTACAACCTTCAACTGTGAAAAATACTACACAGAGAATATTCAAGTGATTTTTTTTTCATGTAGGCTAACTTTGTGACTCTTATGCAAAACTCAACCACCGGATCTGAAAGCAGAGTCTGCTAAGAAAAGCCGGAAAGAAACGAAAGAGGTGGCTTGCCGGAACAAACTTCTGCGAAATATTGTTATTGGCCACTGCATGATTGAAATGATATTATTATTACAGACGCTCAACAATTTATCGTGACTGCTGGATACAGGCACCGAAGTGATTCCATAGTCGAAATGCGTAAACGTGCTTCGACTGCCGATGCCGTCACGTCAACTTCATTAATATTATTGGATGTAATGGTGGACAAATAAAACTTTTGATCAAAAGTTGAAATTGTCCGCCTTTTATATCTAGAATTTCGGATTTGATTCTTCAAATATGACAGTGATCTTCACGTTTGAAACTTATATCATCGAAATAGGCGTTTGAGTACAGGGCTTTTTTGGGAATTCATTTTTTAAGGGATTGAAATTATTTTGGAAATTAAACTAAAACTTAGTGTCGGTTCGTCATGTTTTTTTTTTAAACTAAGAGTTGATCTGGTGTCAGAATTGGGGTTATTTCGCATACTTACTTAAATCACTCAATCACTTTTCGTGGAACTCCAAAAGCCTTTTCATCGGTTGGAGTCATGTGTTAACTTCATTGCTAACTCAGATCGGCGGGTGGAAACCAGACCCGTAGTTAGAAAATAATTCAGCAAATTACCAGAACGACTGATTTATTTCACATGACGATTTCATTCATATATTGCTGATTGAAAATTTATTATTTACGTCAGTCGAAAATGGCATCACAGCAATATGCTCTTGATATAATTAAGGATGTACTCGTAACAGTCCGCTTATCATGTTATCCGAATTTGAAACTTGGCACAGGAATAGATAGCTTCTATACTGGAAACAGGTGTGGATACTTTTCACCCCGCCGAAGAGTTCCCGCGGGAAAGAAATAGCCGGCCTCAGTTACAATATAAATTCCTAAGTTTCACATTGTATTACAGTTGAACAGTGAGTAAAATGTAAACTGAAATTGAAAGATTAACGAGCGCTCAAGACAAAGTATGTATATTAAAATAAAAACTTTTGATGAATTTCTCAAATACAATCTTGTATCACCCTCTCGGCGGCTCGATTTAATATAAAAATCTGCAGCTGACTCTTTATTTCGTAAGGGTAACATATTGTTCATTTTAATGAAAATGGTTAATACATACGAGACTCAGTACCTACATCAAATTATTTATTATACCTACAATCTACATATGCTGAAGGTCACTGAATTAGAGGACAAAAGGTCCAATTGGTAAAAACTTAACATTTAAAACTTAAAAACTGTGATTATGAACATGTTGCTTATGAAAGAAGTGGTTGAAAAATTCGGCCGCAGCTAATTACCAACTACGGTCGAAGACGTGCCGTGCCGCCAAGCGATTTAGCACCGGCACGATGGCATGTACCTACCTAAGCACCGATTAGGGGTTTGTATGGGTTTTACTAAAACTGCTATACTATTAAAAGTTAGCCTGTTACCATCTTAGATTGCACCGTTTGCATCCCTGCTACCACCAGTCGTCCCGGGCAACCGGTCCACTGGATCCTGGTAGCATGGGACGAGAGAGTGGGTTTGCAGATGCGCAACTGTTTACTCACTTAAAACAACTCCCGCGCAGAAGGACCTTGGCTAGATTTTGGATAATCGGTTCTAGCCAGGACCGCCGTTGAAGGACACGTCAAGGAGGATACATACATACATAGATTGCACCGTTACTTACCATCAGATGACATTGCAATCAAAGGATAGTTACTTTGTCATGAATAAAAATAAGAAAACTCATTATGAAGCTGAAATGTCTGAACACTGCCTAGTTACGAAGCAACGCTGCTATTTTAGATGTAAAAGTTTTAGAACTTGCAAACTATAAACCAAGAGTTTAATCAGTTTCACAACAGAGTAAAAAAATAAAAAATAAAAATAAAAAATCATCATTATTTGTTTTATTTAATACTATTGAAAGACATTAAAAACTTGGATGTATTCATTTTAAATGATATCGGTTTAAAGTAATGCAATTTCATTATAGAAAGTAAGGGTAGGTTTCTCTAGTGTTTCTCGAAAGGTTAAAAGTTTCGCTATTGTTATGTTATGTTTTTTTTTATTACAACTAAAATCTATTGTCGCCGGGTGAATTTTTCCACTCCTTTAAGAAAATCTTTGAAACTGGCTAGTACTACTCTACCAAGTAGTATTCTATTTCCATTTTCATAAGTAGACACGGTTCGCTTAATATAAATATGGAGAGTTTATCGGAAATGTTTTTGCAACGGGGAAAGAAAATAACCCATGAAATTTTCTTTATAGCAGGCCTAAGGAGGATTTTATTTTCCTGGACCTATTTGAATTGAAATTGTTAAATAAATAACCGGTCAAATACGAGTCGGACTCGCAGACGAAGGGTTCCGTGCCAGAAAACGCCGATAAAAACACGTTTCTAGCAGGGGAGCCCCTTTTAATTTCTAATTTATTATTTTTTGTTATAGCGGCAACAGAAATACACATTCTCTGAAAATTTCAACTATCTACCTATTACGTAATGATCCGTATCGTTGACAGACAGACGAACAGACGGACGGACGGACAGCAAAGGTACGGAACCCTAATAAATTACCTATCTGTGAAAAGCGGACAACGAGATGATATTATGTAGGTATTCCGATTTCAATATTCTGAAAGTGTGACCTTTTAAAATAGGTCACGTTTTTCCTTCAAACACGAGAAATAACAAGTAAGTAAATTAACTTTTGGATAAATATTTCTATAGATCAGCACCCTACCTGCCTCTGTATCAAACCTCACGGAAGATTCCTCATAAAATTTTACGACACACATTAAGGATACGTATTAAAGGAACGAATACTACCGCCATAAAGCATATCTGAAAAGTATTAGAATATAAATCGTGCAAGCGATAATGTAGAGTTTAGGTAAATTAAGCTGTTTGTGTAATTAATAATATGGACCTTCTAAGCTCAGGGAAACGAAGAGATTTGTAGATTATCCACAATTAACGATATAGCTCAACGAGTCACAAAGAAGAAGGCAATGATCGGGGTATATAGTTGGGTTCTAAAGTCCAGCAGTGGACTCTATCTGTTGCCGAAAAAGAAGAACAATTGAAGTTTGTCAGCAGCTACTTCTATATGCATTTCTACCTCTATATAAGTCTAACATAAGTTGTTTATATTATTGTTTATCTTGATCTTCCTTAAATCATTTCAGACGAATGTATTGATCTATAATTTATTGTACATAATATTATAATACATTCATATTGTATCTTTAGAAGAAGGTAGACCCGTGCCGGGGCGTCAGCTAGTTCTATAATAAAAAAATAGTTACAATTACAGTCAAGAATAAAATAGTGTACGTGTGAATGGATCGTTGGTTCCTGTCACGGTAAATAAATCGTGAATAAAGAGTGATGCTACCTTTCCTCTCAAGCTTGGAATAATGCCAACTTGACTCCGTCGTCAGAGGCGCATCGTTGTCAAACACAACCATTCGTATCGCCAAACATTGGCTATATTTGTGGACAAGAAATTTCAGTAGGCATTGTGAATTTTGAAAGTTTTTTGAATTACTAACTTTTGTCAGCAAAAATGTCCGTGTATAGAGGTTTTTCGGAAGGAATATTTTGTTTTTCCGGTATAAAATGTAGGCAATGCCACTCTCCAGGCCTCAACTATATTTGCCCCCGCAAAAAAGTCAAACCTATGGCATGGCATGATTAACTTATTGTAAATTAACATTTTAAAATAACAAAGGTAAGGTAGGGTACCTTTCGAAAACAGCAACCTATTTTCAAAACCTTTTCAATTTCTGTCTTTAATAAATTTTGCATAATTTCCTACAAAAGATACCTACGCTGCCGCTAAGTGTATTCAAAATACGAAATTGTTTTGATATGCAAACGAGGCATCTAAATCATAAAATTTGAATTTGAAATCAAACCTCAGTCTCAAAAGTGTTTTTGTGAGAGAGAACTCGCCGCAGTACACAAATGATATCAAATATTTATGTAGGAAGAGGCTGCCAACATGACATCCGTGTTTATACGCAATATCATATTTACCGCAAGTAGGTTTGGGGTTTGTCATAGTTCTGACAGCGTATTTATATTATGGTTAAACAATGTCAACTGAAATCATTGTCTGCTGTTTGACATGCAGTTCTTGGCCTATTTTATATCCGTAGGTCCATACAGTCAATTACTCTACTAATCTTATTCAGAAGGTATAGCTTAATTCTGAAAAACGTGACGTAAACATGTGTCGCTTTATTTAAGTGGGTGTTTTCGCAGAGCTATTAAACCCTGCAGACCCATCTGGTAAGCAGGATGCATAAATGCATTTCGCAGCGTTAAAAAAAAGTATAACTTAGCCAGCTACACTTAGTGGATGTCATCGAGGAAAGTTCTGAAGCCTTAATGGTTAAAGGTATAGACTGAAAACTCAATGCTCGACCGTTCGTTCCCTTTCTGTTACTCCATTATCGTATCCACTCCTAACACAAGCTTTCCGCTTATTTGGAGGGGAGAGTCAAGCTCAGATTGGGCAATATTCTTTAAAAAAAGTATTAAAACAATAAATAACTAAAACATACAACAAAAGCTCTCACATTAAATGATTACTTATATTTATTATTCATAAATATTGTTATAAGTTCATATACTAGGTATAACTGCCTACAAGACTTCCATCTAATTTCAATGACCAAAACCCATTAAGAAACGGCGTGCGGTTTCCAGAATGATTGATTGTAAACGTCTTTGCTACGTTGAATTCATTTCAAGGATTCGTCTGAGTTACAAAATAATATAAAAGAACTGCTGCTATCCTACTCATTAATTTTCAATTTGTATAAAATAATTTTTTCTCTCAACGGCATAAAAATTTGACAAAATAATATACTGAAACCTTCTTAACTACTCCAATTTTGATACGAGTACATTATTTGATTTGATTTTACAATATCATATTTCTGGTCAAGTTTTTGTAATATAATGTTGTACATTATGTCGTAATGTACATTTCTAATGGTACTAATTCTGTTGTATACAATTTCTAAACGTTTTAAGTGTTTTATTATTCTATTCTGCGGAAAGAATCGCAAGTTTAAGTTTCGCTATAAAAATGAATAAAAATAATTAAGTCGCAATTACTGAAATGATGAAATTTATTACGTCGCTGAGGTCCATAAAACCTTTTAATTAAATTTAAAGATAGCTCAGAAAGCTTTGCGAGAGGATATAATACAGTGAAGTTGGTAGTTTGTGTTTAAGAGCTTAAAGGAGAAAGCCGCGGGAGCTGTGTTTGTTGGCGACAAGCGATTTAATTAACTATGTACTAAGGCAGTGCACTTACGAACATAAATTTTGCAGGTGTTAATTATTTATTTATTTATTCAGACACTGGGAGTGTCATAGATAATAATATAATTGTTATTTCGTAATCCCTACTAAATTATTTTAAAGTTAGTTGACTGACTTGATTTCGTGCAGTATTAATTGCTTAATGGATTCATTTTTATGTATTTTTTTTGTGTAATATAATTTTTTTTTTTGTTTTGTTTGCCTTAATACAGAGGTAGTTGTAAAAAAAAGGTAGGGAAAACCCAAAAGAACATCTGAAAAATCAGAATTGGTGATTGTATAGAATTTCACTTCGATTACTTTTAATAGAAGGTGGGAGCGAAGCCGCGGGTAAGAGCTAGTCCTTTTATTAAAATTGGATGGATGGATGGATGTTTGTTACTAAATCAAGCCGCAACAACTGAAATTTGGCACAGAGATAGAATAACACATAGGCTACTTTTTAACCCGGAAAATAAGAGAGTTTCCGCAGTAATTAAAAACCTCAATCCACGCGAATGAAGTCGCGGGCATCATCTAGTATTTAATAACTATGCCACCTTTCTTTCTGTCTGCTAGGCTTCTGGAGTGAGCTCGCATGGCTGGAGTTATCTGGCGGACAGGCCTACAAAACTACCCGTTCTAATGCATACTTTCGAAAGACTTTCATGCATCTCTCTCTTTCTCTCGACTCTTTCTCACGTAAGGTTTCGCTGAACGTGTTTGACCAAAAGTGTGGTAGGTGATATGGATACCTCAGTCAATACAACTAAGGCATGTGAATGTGAAAGTGTGTGCAATATCAAACGCCAATATCCAACGTGAAAGATGAATAAAATTATATGAACCTATACCCAGCAAATAACAGGTTGCCGGCAAAGCATCTCGATTGCATTATGAACTATATTTCCCGCAGGAATATCGATTGACGTAGGTAAAAGGCACATAGGAGTAATATTATTATTTCTAAGATGCACGTATAGTCTTATATAAATATACGTATAAATAAATAAGATCAGTATGGTTCATACGTACTATTTGATTCAATTTATTTATCGCTTATTTGGAATTAGGTATTTTATAAAATTTAGAGATTATGGGTGTATAGAGTGCCCTATTTCTATTTATGACGAACTTGCTTGTACCCATGGCTTCGCTTACTCCATCAATTAAAGTACCTAATCCGAAGTGGTGATTACTATACAAAATTACCAACTTTAATTTTTTTCGATTTTTCAACTGTTGTTTTGGATTTTCTTTATTTTGTTATTTTTAAAGCACCCTTGTATTAGAGCAAACAAAAGAAAAATGAAATTATTCAAATCATTTTTGAGTTATAGCCAGACTAATGAACTGTAATTGATTTTATATATTATATAGATATATAGATAGATAGGTTGAGATCCTTAGCTGAGAAGTACTCAGCCGCTAACAAATGAGCTGAGATTTAGACAGGACCCTTGAATTAAAATAAAGTTTTCTCATTAATTTAATTACCCTCCTCTTACCTAAGATCCCGGAACTGTTTTACACGTTCATTAGTTATGTAAATTCTTGGAAATATGACATGATTGCCCTCGAATTCATCCGCGTGGAGTAAGGTTTTTAGAAATCCCGCGGGATGCAGTCTAAGATGGTAGCGGGCTAACTTGGAAGGGATATGGCAGTGTAAATTCAACCCATACCCCTATTTGGTTTCTACACGCCATCGTGCCGGAACGCTATTTCGCTTGGCGGCACGTCTTTGACGGTATGGTGGTAACTAGCCACGGCCAAAGCCTCCCACAAGACAAATTCTCTTGCAGGCGCTGTAATAACTTTTTTTTTATCAACAGTCTTTTCTACCACAGACCGCTACATTGTAGAAGCTACGCTTCCTCTACGCCGTAGACCTTCTGAAATTATGATATTATGTACTTATCATAATATTTTAACTATAATTATTTTCTCAAAATAATAATTATTTATTTATTTAATGCCAATTGAGATAATGAGATGAAATAAAATATTTATTTACCAAAAATTCAGCTGTTATATTATTATTTCGATAGTTTATGGGTTCTAGTTCTTACTATTTTATGAACTTTCCTGTCTTGCCTGAATATATTCAAAATATATTATTTACGCAGAATGAGCCCAAAGAACTATATTTTATGGATGTGTATTGCGTAAAATACATTTTTTTTGGTTCGAACATCAAAATGTATAATATAATATTTCACCAACAGAAAAGTTAATGCAACTAAAAATACAAACAAGGTGAATCATAAAATTTGAATTTAAAGTCAAAACTCACTCTAGGTGATGTTGCCGAGATATGAACACGTATATGTATTTAGTTAATGCCCTCGCAAATAACATCAACGATATTACATTAATGTAGATAGCTAGGTACAACTACTTACTTTTAGAATTTTAAAATTTTTGCTATTAGTCAAGGGAATGTTTCATATTCTTCTCTAGATTCGATACCTATGATACCTATCTGTTAATTAGTGATAGCTGCCTAGACTGATACAATAATGAGGTCACCTACAAACCGAAGGCAAAAATAATCAAAAGTAATCACATCCTCTATTTTATTTCCAGTTTGCAGAATTTGCATAATTGTGTGAGATTGGCGCGATATCAAAAACGATTGAATTCCATTATTGCGCTCTATTTAGCATATTCAAAATATTATGCTCTTTTGTACGATGTGAATAAAATATACACGCAACATTTCATACCATTATTTGGAAATTGTAACTTTCTGATGAATATTATACCGCTTCAATTTAGCATAACATTTCGATTGGACGTTTTATTCTTTTTATAAACAGGTAGGTAGGTACGTTTTCTGGCTTCGTTCGAGTTAAGTAATAATAACAAATGCTCGTGAGACGTGACTACCTCGTTGGTCTTGTGGTTACTTTGTTTGTTGGTATGTTTGACAACGAATGAAGAGGTAATTAAATTTTTGGGAATGAAGTAAATTTTAAAGAATCAAAATTATTATAGCCCAACTTGTGCCTGATTATTAGTTGTGGCTTTTATGACAAATCTAGACTCTATTACTCAAATATTAATTTAAAATTACTTTTATTAATGAATACTAGTCCTGAGTCAGAAAGTTGATGTTGTGTCACCTCGAACCTCGTAGAGTATCTATGTAAAGCACTAAACCTTATCTCTCTCCGGTCGTATCTGATTTCCGTCTCACCAGACTATGAGAGTATGTGAATAGAGAGTACACCTACGTTCTCGTACATACTTACGTGTGCACTAAAATATCTCTGCGCGGCTTGGGAACCATGGCCATTACCTGATTAGTCGGCTGGGTGCATATAAGCACTGTCTTCAACTAATCTGCTTCACTGCACCAAAAAGCGCTTTTTAAATACTGGTGCTGTCGGTATCGGCATATCGATATCATACCGATGGCGTACGGATACACTATGGCCATAAATTTATGTAAATTACCTAAATTAATGTCACCATAATTTCGACACGTCACAGTGACTGTCACACTGTTGCAGCAATATTAATGTGGTTGTCGTGTCGGCATCAGCAGCCGAAGCACGTCGCGGGTATTTTCCGCCTCTGAAATCACTTCACTACCCCCGCGCTTGCGTTCCGTTCCTTCATCGTAAATGTATTGAAAGTTATCTCATATTTCATTGTGAACCTCCAACTGTGTAAACTTTATTGCAAAGAAGAGGTTTTTTATACATCTATTGAGACCCTAAAGTGTTACGAAAAAAATTACGTACTTTGAAATTATTAGTTGTGAGTTGTGACTTATTCTTTGATATAAATATTTTAGCGCCAATTTTATCATCACCGAATCACGATTAACCAAGGAATTTTGACGCTGAAAAAATATGTTTTGATGTTTTGAAAATATCTCAAAACATCAAAACATATTCCATATTTATTTATTGGTTAAGCCTTTCATGGAGAAATTGGCACTTAGGGCCTATTTCATCAACGTAAAAGTCTTATTCGAGCGTTTTAATATTTTGGTAGACTCCAGTCAAAATATCGCTCGGATAAGACTTAAGTTATTTTATGTTGGTGAAATAGGCCCATAGATTTATTTTATGGCACATTTAAGAGCTACATGGCTGAATGAATTCGTAGGTTTATTATTAACTAGCTTTAACCCGCGGCTTCGCTCACGTTAGGTTCGATTTTTTAAACTCCTATTTTACCTCCTTCGAGGTTGAATTTTGAAAAATCCTTTCTTAGCGGATGACTACGTCATCATAACTATATGTATGCAAAGTGGTTTAAGCTGTGCAGTGATAGATCAATCAGTCAGTCAGACAGTCACCTTTGCCCTTAATATATTCTGATTTAGATGATGCCTTTTGTGGTAGATTTTTCAAAACCTGTGACACATGTATTTTATTTATTTTTAATCGAAAGCCCAAATACAAAGTTTGTACAACTTTATAAACTTTCATACTAACATTCATTCCCTATTAGATGCCTTTGGGGTGGATTTTTCAAAATCTGTGAAACACGTATTCTATTTATTTTTAATCGAAAGCCCAAATACAAAGTTTATACAACTTTAAAAATGAAAAACATTCATACAAAATTTCATCCCCTATTTGATACCTTTGGGGGTGGATTTTTCAAAATCTGTGAAACATGTATTTCTTTATCGTAAATCGAAAGCCCAAATACAAAGTTTATACAACTTTAAAAATAAAAAACATTTATACAAAATTTCATCCCCTATTTGATGCCTTTGGGGGTGGATTTTTCAAAATCTGTGAAACACGTATTTCTTTATTTTTATTTGAAAGTCTAAATACAAAGTTTCATGGATATAACTTGAAAAATGACGGACTTTCATACAAACTTTAACCCCCTGTTTAACCCTCTTGGGGTTGAAATTTTTCAAAATCCTTTCTTAGCGGATGCCTACGTCCTAACAGCTACCTGTATGCCAAATTTCAGCTCGATCGGTCTAGTGGTTAGAGCTGTGCGTTGATAGATCAGTCAGTCAGTCAGTCAGTCAGTCACTTTTGCCTTTTATATATTTAGATATTTTCGCATTACTTTGTCAACGCAAAGTATAAAGACGTGAATTATAATACTTTTATGGTGCAAACCCTATGTTTTCTTTGTTATATAGTTATTACTAGGATACAGAAGTTTTTGAGCTAAACGGGACTCCTGAAGTCCCGAAGTCATGTCTGTAAATTAGGTATTAAAGCATAGGCACTAACATTTATGCTTTAATATGCCAGTGCATATGCTTTAATGGCGTGCACACAGGGTAGAGTGTAGACATTAAGCGGGCAGATGATATAAAACGGAGAAAATCTCCAGGGCAGGCTTTTTATCATTTGTACAATGCCTACCCTTAAGTTTTTTATTACTGGAGATTTTTTCCATTGTATATCATCTTCCTACCCTGTATCCTGCACACGCCACTTGATGCCCAGGGGTTATGAGTAGGTAAAATAAAAACTGCAAATTCAGTACATCATCACTACATAGTATAAAACAAAGTCGCTTTCTCTGTCCCTATGTATGCTTAAATCTTTAAAACTACGCAACGGATTTTGATGTGGTTTTTTTTAATAGATAGAGTGATTAAAGAGAAAGGTTTATATGTATAATAACATCCATTAACAGTGAATTACATAGGCTATATATTTTATACCCGGGCGAAGCCGGAGCGGGCCGCTAGTATCACATATTGTAGAGATGTAGGTACGCGAAGCAAATCCGTTTGAAACCACAACTGATGGAAACAGCCAAAGTGAAGTCTCGCTCCGTCAGGAGCCGAGCGAACTTAATCCCTCATCAAATCCAAATTAATTAAACTCGAACAGATATCTACCAATCCTAGGCAAGACACACCCCGTATATCATGTAGATTAAAGCTCATATCCTATACTGAAGAACTGTATAATTATATCTCGGAATTATCCTGTAACATTGGAACTATGCATTACGAGTAAATAGGTAGGTATGTCTTTCAATACTCGTAGCATTAAATGTTACGAATTACCTATTTGCTTCTCAAGTTTGCGCTCAATGTATACCTACTTTGTTAAATAATATGATGGCGGCTGAGGTTCTATTCAAGTGAAGTCAATTCAATTAGTTTTTAGTAGTACTTAAATACTTATTAGTTTCGATTTCACTTTGGTACAAAGTACTAGTTTCTGACCGCGACACGTCTGAATTACACAGGTAGGGCTGTCCGAGACTGTTTGTAAATGATTTGTGAAATAATTTTTAATTAAAAGTTACTAAATATCCTATCCCTATTATAATATTATAAATGCGAAAGTTTGGATGTGTGGATGTTTGTTACTCAATCGCGCCGCAACGACTGAACCGATTTAGCTGTAGCACAGATATAGATTACTCGTATTTATTATAGTTTGGAAAAAGACATTTCCCATTTACTTTTTATCCCGGAAAGTTTAAGAGAGTTCCCGCGGGAATTAAAAACCTCTATCCACGCGAACAAAGTCGCAGGAATCTAATAGTAAAATATAAATGTAAAGAAATCCGTTCGCACCAAAGTTAGATAGACGAGTGCGCGGATTGTAGTCTCTCGGATTCTCGTGTAACTGGAGACTTGAGGCACTTTGTGCTAAATAAAGACGAGTTAGAGTGTATAACTCTAGTCTTTATGTCTTTAGGTTAGTCTAGGTTTAAAAAATGGTTATATTATGTATCTCCTAATAAGCGCATAATATCATAGTCGCTAACGAACCTTGTCTAAAAAATTAAGTCCAAATTCCTTAAAATGCGAAGTAGCTAAGTTTGAAAATAAATCAGCAAGTTCAGGAGCTTATTAACGTTAAAACAACCGGTAACACAAACCTGAGTCGAAAGATTAACAAGTTCTCAGCACGAAATACCCGTGGGTAATACAATCAAAACTTTAGATGAACTCTTCATACTTGTCACTGCTTGCTTTAGTAAAATTTGCTGTTGAATTTTATAAAACTTAGGTGAAGCAAACAATGGTGTCTTGGATTCAAATCAAAAATAGATACTTACAAATTCAGAAAATATATTATTATCCATACTAATATAATAAAGCGGAAGAGTTTGCTTGTTTGTTTAAACGCACTTATCGGAACCAGGGAATTACCTGTCGGATTTGAAATTTTTTTTGTTATTGCCAGTTTGTTTTAGGAAGCTATTCAATATCACGATACGACCCTTAAAAGCCGAGCAAAAACAAAGAAAGTAAGAAAAAACGCTAAGCTTAAACGAAGTAATAGGTGGCCGAGGGCAATCACTTGAAGAGAAGTGACCCAAAAAGTGGGTTACTTTTTGGTCCGTCAAACCATGAAGGAGGAAAAGTTTCCACGTGATCAATAAAAACTAAATCCACGTGGACGAAGTCGCCGATTGGTTGAAAGGATTGGAGACAGCTCATACTCAGAATTAACACATATAGGCTACATTTTATCCTGAAAAATTAAAGAGGGAATTTAAAAAATCCTTACCCACGCGGACGAAGTCGTGGGCATCATCTAGTGAAATATAAATTAGTATTGACGAGGAAATGTAAGATAGCGCTGAGTATGGCTGAGTATAATGCCTTCAGGCAACATGTTATCGAGGCTTTACGGCTTACAAGAAAGGAAAAAGAATAATATAATAAAAATAATATTTTAATCGCAATCAATATGGGAATGTCGGCTATTCACTCGTAGTATTTATAATTAAGTATGAAAATGTTTACCTACACTTAAAAAAATAAATTAAATACAATCGTACGTTGCAATTAAGTTAGCTTACAATTATTTCCAAACACGTACACAGCCTATATTCACGCGACTTTAATGGCACGGATAATAAAGAGTTACTGCCCACTTTACGGTACAATACTTACGGCTATAATTCCCTCCAAATAGTTTTTACGGGGTAAACGTCCGTATCGAAAGCTCCCCAGATGGAGCAGAAAGTTTACTCTCGGTCATTGTGAGAACTTTTCCAGCGAAACATTTAACGAGCAACAGGGACCGATAAACGACGCAACAGTTTTTGAGTTGTGCTGACTTAGTTCAAATTACCCGAGTGAACTCGAAACCGAACTCAAACTCAAGATGCAGTAAAATAGCCTAGTAGTTAAGACTGTCTCCTTTTCAGGGTTCTAGGGTTTTTAAGTTACTTGGAACCAATCTGCTTTGCTTCAGCTGTCCACAAGATAGATAAGCTACATATTGTAACATTTTTAGTTTTGAAAAGAGCAACTGCTGAGTTTCTTGCCGGCTCTTCTCAGCAGAATCTGCAGTAAATAATTTTGAGTTTTATTCAGTAATGTGCATTTTAAGCTTTTACGGCAATAGACAAGAGAATAGGAGTTCATTTGAGGGTGAGAAAAAAGAGAAAGAATGAGCCAACTCTTTTGACACATGTTGAGGCAATTAACCGCGGTGAAATGTTAGGATTTACACATGCACACAATCATAATACTTACAAAGACCGTTGCAATAACTCCGTATAAACTGAGTCTATATTTTAAACTTCATCACTGCTCATAAACATTATATACAACTATGTACTTTAAAACAATAGGCTCTGCATTAAATGTTTCAACCACAGCAGATAAACATTCGCATTTGGTGAATGAAATAGGCAATAACTTATGCAACATAAAACAAAATCTGTTTCATTAAAGAAGCGCAATAACGTCACTGCCCCGGAGGGTGGGCGGCTAAGCAGCAAAGTGATTTCAGGACGGGAATGCCCCCAACGTGCTTCGACTACCAATATTGTCACGTCAACTGCGCTAATATTCTGGCGAATTAATCCACGCAATATTTATTGATAAAATGCTTCTTAACACATTGGTGTTATAGAAGTAAAAAATTGTAAGGAACGATAGGAAAGAGCACAAGGCGTTTAAAAGTATGCAGTTTCTGCGTTTAAACGCTCTTACAAATTTTTTACTTCAAAAACACCAATGTCTTAAGAAGCATTTTTTGGATAAGCAATATTGCTTTAAAGCCAAAAAGGGTAAGCGAATTTTAAAGAGCCATAATGACACTCTTCTGGTCTGGAATTTAGGAGTAAGGCTTTAAAGCAATATTGCTTGTCGAAAAAATGCTTCATTTTCTCAATAAAAACAATAAGTTTGCATGGAGACTCGAGTTTATTCATAAACTGAGACTCAAGTATTCAACTAAAATGTTTACAGCAAGTTTACAGTTCATAGAACAAATGATCACTGTATGATCAGGCTTTTGTCTTGTTGAGTCAGGCATTGAGGCGGAAAATGTAAAAATGAAGAAACATTTTCTAACTCACTGAATCATATCGTGTCTGTATTGTATTGCTCACGGAAGCTGTTTGCCTTACACTGTGAAGATTCCACTTTACGAGTGCGTTGATTCTTTCCATTGTAGCTTCTGTGTGTATACTTGTACCTCGTATTCTATATTATTTTAATATTTTATTTAATAAAAAAGTTTCATAAAAAAAAGAATAATATGAATATGAGATGCAGTAAAGTAGTTAACATGTATGTACAAATAAAAAGCTATAATGTAAATGAACTAACAAAGGAATTAAAAATGATATAAACGCAAAAATACTTCAAACAAGAACAAAATAATTTTTATTTTTTTCGATGACAAGATAGCCCTTGTCTGCGATCTCACCTGATGGTAAGTGACGATGCAGTCTAAGATGGTAGCGGGCTAACTTGGAAGGGGTATAACAGTGTAAATTCAACCCATACCCCTAATCGGTTTCTACACGCCATCGTGCCGGAACGCTAAATCGCTTGGCGGCACGTCTTTAACGGTAGGGTGGTAACTAGCCACGGCCAAAGCCTCCCACCAGACCAGACCAGAGACAATTGAGAAATTATAAATTCCTAATTTGCCCCCGCCGGGAATCGAACCCGAGACCTCCCAGTTATAAGACCACATTCACCCATTCTAAAGAAAAATGAGTCGTACTTACATAAATAACAGCATAAAAACGAGGCCCTTTCGCTACTAGCAATCTCTTACAGATATCAAGAGGTTTGTTCTAAAGAGAATTACAATGGTTGGTTGCCTTCCGCGCTTGCCTAACAATCCATTGCATTACACCCGCAATAAATCCTTCACGTTGATCCGCGGATGAACTCCGCGACGGGAATGCTAACGAGAAAGATCCGTGATTCATTGTTATTTGAACCCCGCGGTCACCGCCGCTGCATCGCTCTGTTCCACGTCATATATCACTGTACGGACCCAATCTTCTTCGATCTAACGTTACCCCTATGTTTGTTCAAATAAACGCTGGTCGAAACACCGCAAGACGCGCAATTTTACCCAACTGCGCTACCCAAATGAGTGGTTATGTTTATCATTCTATATGTAGAATATAATTTTTTATTAAAATCAACTTTTACAAAGCAGGTAAGTACTATACCTACGTATCAGTATGGTATGCTCCTTATGCAAATATCACTAAAGATAATAATTAATTATTATCATCAAAATATTGAAGAAACAATATTGCAACTCCTTGACGCCATAACAACAGTCGATGGCAAAAAGGCGGTAAAAAAGCATGTTTTAAATACAATGTAACCCTTAAAATCAACTTTTTTTTAAGTCAATGACAAGATAGTCCTTGTCTGCGATCTCACCTGATGGTAAGTGACGATGCAGTCTGAGATGGTACTATGGTAACTTGATAGGGGTATTGCAGTGTAAATTCAACCCATATCTACCCGTAATGCGTTTCTACACGCCATCATGCCGGAACGCGAAATCGCTTGGCGGCACGTCTTTGACGGTAACTAGCCACGGCCAAAGCCTCCCACCAGACAACTAGTGAGCCAGTCGCGTTAGAGCCATTCATTCTTTGGAGGTTGCTAATGTGAATGTTGTTATGAAATGAAATGTACCTACCCTGTGATACCAAAGTACCTACTCATGACCTCACGTAGATTTTCAGTTATAACCAAACGCCACGTGAAATGGTTTGGGAGTCATCTCGAAGCATATGATCAACTTTTTACCAGGTTTTAGCAGTGAACTCTAGAGTGCTCCTTGTGGATTGAGCGAGCATAAACTCCATCACAGTACATTGAATGACTTTTGTTTACACAAAAACATACTCTGAAGGCACTATATAAGCTGAGCTGAATGCGAATATTTCCCCTTTTATTTAAATCATAATAATAAAGTTTTTCATGTCACTTTTATAGCAAGTGAGTCAATCCGAGGCTCTATCATTACCGCACCTAAGCCGCAAATACAGCAAAGGCGAAAGTCATCAGAAGTTTTGATTGTATCACGCTTACCCAGCCTTAAGCGCTAGTTAATCTTTCAACTTCAGTCTTGATTTATCTTTCCTTTTAACTTTTAACGGCTGGAAGACATTGTGTTCAGTTGAAGAGAATGAAATAGGATTATCTAAAATATTACACATAGGTATACGAAACGTCTGATTTCTGAAGCTCACTAATTTAGCATCACGCACTTCATCTTCGCACGCAAATGATTTTTAAACGATTAATTTCATGGATGAAATTAATGCATGCATCATGAAATTAGATGTTTACACGTGAAATTGTTGATGAAATTAATGTAATGCAACTAATTTCGTGGCAACATTTTCATTTAGTGTTGAGTTAATATGAAAAATTTAATCAAACACATAGTACTGAAATACGTCACTCAAGAGTTTTATTAATTTACACTTAAGTTTGGCACTCGCCTGGCATGTTTGAGAGCGAGGATTTGTGGTCGGCTCCAGTTAATTAAATGTGGGTTTGATGAGGGATTAAGTACTAACAACGCATGACGGGACAAACCCTTAGTGAAGCCACTCCTAACCCACTATATTGTCTTTATGATTTAACTCTAGCACCTATTGTCTCATTCTATTCCCACAAATGATGTTAATTACCTATATGAAGGTTAATCAGCGTAGCAATCAGACAGATGTGATATAGAAAGCCACAATACCTACACGATTTGTTGCGGCTTGTATCCAGCGGTTTCCAGCAATCGTTCGTCCAACTAACAACATCGTTCGAACATTCATACTGAGAGATATAGGTATAGTGCGTGCTCTGACTTAGCTCACACTTAAGATAGAGTTAAAACGAGACACAAATATGCTCTGAAATAAATCTGTCTCGTTTTAACCCTGTCCTGAGTTTTAGCGGAGTGAGAGTGCGGTCTATAGATTTCAGCCTTTGCTTCCCGGTGCGGGGTCCTAAAAATACATTCAAGACCTAAAACTTCCCGATGATTATTGAAAGCGATTTAACTGTAACCTTCCTATCTCGTTCATGCAATGAGTGACAGATTTACGCACATTTAACATAAACTTGAATAGTTTACGTTAAGTGAAAAGTTACCTACACAGAGGACTCTAAACTACGATACGCAAACAGAAACAGGCTACGTAATCAGATCAAACTACAACTACAGAATACCAGCGCCCTAATGAAGGGAATGCTTGAGGCAATTTACAGAATGTAACTATTATAGTAATATCCAGGCAATACGGTAATGCCTGAATGCCTAAGCAACGAGTGGGTATCTAGCTATGTTACTAAACTTGATTTATTGGTTAACATAATATTTTTGTTGGTTATCCAGATGAACCGAGTATCACTCATGACCACTCATTTTGTGAAACCGCTTTAATGCTGGACAATGAATATTAATCGTAGTCGCATCTGCCTTCTATTGTCACTACGATTAAAGCTCGCTGCATACATAACGTGCACGGGACGTGGACGGGACGTGGCCCGGACGTGGCCCGGACGTGGTTAGTAAACACGGACGGGAATTTTTAATGCATACGCAACGTGGCAATAACTCAGAACTAACGTGCTAGTGATGTGAACAAGGAAAGATGGATTTTTCATTTGAAGAATTGGCTTTAATTGCTATTGCTTTAGAATCAAAGAATAAACAATACAATATAGTTTTTGCATCGAGTACTGGCATCGTTGTTCAAAAACGTTTTTACAAAAACGACCATCTCTAATTATTACCTACTTTAACAGTGCTTTAGCAAAGAAGTTTATGGAGTTGTAATAATTAAATAAACTTTATAAAACGTGAGACTTCTTTATTTACCTACCTATTGATTTTTTTTTATTCGATGACAAGATAGCCCTTGACTGCGATCTCACCTGATGGTAAGTGATGATGCAGTCTAAGATGGTAGCGAGCTAACTTGGAAGGGGTATAGCAGTGTAAATACAACCCATACCCCTAATCGGTTTCTACACGCCATCGTGCCGAAACGCTAAATCGCTTGGCGGCACGTCTTTGACGGTAGGGTGGTTACTAGCCACGGCCAAAGCCTCCCACCAGACAAGACCAGAGACAATTTAGAAATTATAAACTAAATTGCCCCCGCCGGGAATCGAATCCGAGACCTCCCAGTTATAAGACTACAGCGCTCACCACTGCACCAGGGAGGTCGTCAAAGGTTGATACTACATATGTATATACCTATTTATTTGAGCATAAAAAGTTCAACTGTAATTATTATTACATATTAAAATATAAGTAAAGATACGAATGCAATAAATTAATAAAATAAATCTGACCGTTTTCAGTGAGTGATAGTTCGACTGCAATTTTACGCCACAGATAATTTTTATATTTGGTGTCTAAATACTTTGCGTTTGAAAAAGTATACAAAGCTGGATATGATCGTACACATTCAATTAGTTTTTCATCGTCAATTTTTACTTGGTACGTCATCACTACTTAGCTCCCCGGAGCGAACGGGGCGACTGTGCATACGCAGCGGAATCACGTACGGAACGGGGCACGTGCGGGACGGGACGTGCTAAACATCGTCGCCGACGATATTTTTCCCGTTCCGCGCGTGGCACGTTCCCGTCCCGTCCGTGCTCCGTGACGTATGCACAGTCGCTTACATTTTCTATGAAACGATGTTTCCAAAACTCCACGTCCCGTCCCGTCCCGTCCCGTGCACGTTATGTATGCAGCGGCCTTAAGCTCGCTGCATACGTAACGTGCACGGGACGGGACGTGACGTGGACGGGACGTGGCCCGGACGTGGTTAGTAAACACGGACGGGAATTTTTAATGCATACGCAATGTGGCAATAACTCAGAACTAACGTGCTAGTGATGTGAACAAGGAAAGATGGATTTTTCTAAGATTGTAGCGAGCTAACTTGGAAGGGGTATAGCAGTGTAAATACAACCCATACCCCTAATCGGTTTCTACACGCCATCGTGTCGAAACGTTAAATCGCTTGGCGGCACGTCTTTGACGGTAGGGTGGTAACTAGCCACGGCCAAAGCCTCCCACCAGGCCAGACCAGAGACAATTTAGAAATTATAAATTCCTAAATTGCCCCCGCCGGGAATCGAACCCGAGACCTCTCAGTTATAAGACCACAGCGCTCACCACTGCGCCAGGGAGGTCGTCAAAGGTTGATACTATATACCTATTGATTTGAGCATAAAAAGTTCAACTGTAATTATTATTACATATTAAAATATAAGTAGAGATACCAATGCAATAAATTAATAAAATAAATCTGACCGTTTTCAGTGAGTGATAGTTCGACTGCAATTTTACGCCACAGATAATTTTTATATTTGGTGTCTAAATACTTTCAATGATCGTACACACTCAATTAGTTTTTCCATTCGTCCATTTTTGCTTCGTAGGTAAATACACAAACATCACTACTTAGCTCTCCGGAGCGAACGGGGCGACTGTGCATACGCAGCGGAATCACGGACGGGACGGGGCACGTGCGGGACGGGACGTGCTAAACATCGTCGCCGACGATATTTTTCCCGTTCCGCGCGTGGCACGTTCCCGTCCCGTCCGTGCTCCGTGACGTATGCACAGTCGCTTACATTTTCTATGAAACGATGTTTCCAAAACTCCACGTCCCGTCCCGTCCACGTCCCGTCCCGTCCCGTGCACGTTATGTATGCAGCGGCCTTTAATACTATCCATTGCTGAAAATAGGTCTATTGAAGGAATTTCTACACTTCATGCTCGTGTGGAGCTCAACGCGTCTATCTTATATCCCCGGGCTCGACTTGTTTGATGTTTTTCCATATAGTGTATAATTATAGCAGTATCATTTACTGGTCCTTTTGTGAATAGGCCGGAGTGGCAGCAACACTGGCGCGATTCTAGTCCTTCGATGACCAACACGTCTAACAAAGGGTATCCTTTCCTTAGTAATATTATAAATGCGAAAATGTGCTGGTTTGTTGGTTTATCCTTCAATCACGCCACAACAAAGCAACGGATCGACGCGATTTTTTGCATGGGTATAGTTCAGTGTCGGGAGAGTGACATAGGCTACTTTTTATCCCGGAAAAACAAAATGTTCCCGTGGGATTTACAAAACTAAATCCACGCGAGCGAAGCCGCGGTCATTCATGGATAAATCCTTGCTATGGGAGCATCTACAGCCTTTCTAATAAAATATGAGATCACGTACAATGACTTCGGGCAGGCACTCTCCAGCACCGTTGAATGTTTCTGAACTTCACCAAATCGCCACCCCAACCGAATAAAGGCGTAAGATCATTTACGTGAATTTTTTTTTATTTCATTATCTGATGATGGAAATCGTGTTACATAGGCTAATTTTTTTTTAGAATTTTATCTCTGAAAATGACAAAAATATGAAGGAAGGCGGCTTTATTCTATCGAAATTTACTGCACATTTTCTAGAAGAAGAAAGGTGTTATAAAATCTTACCTAAATTTGCCGGATCTGTTGTCGGGAGTGAATAACGTTTACGTCTTTTTTCGTCTACAAATTTATTTCGAATGATAACTAAAAACCCCCAGTATACCAAAATTTCAAACTGATTGGAGCAACGGAATTTAACTCGCATTCGTATTCTCAGCAAGTCCTTTCATTTGATACCCATATTGTAGGAAAGCATAAAAAACTTAGTCCGCCATATTGAATTTAGAGTGATGTCACTTTATTTTTCAAGTTATTCTTAGCAAGCCATTTCATTTGATACCCATATTGTAGGAGTGCATTAAAAATAACTAGTCCGCCATCTTGGATGTTCCGCCATATTGGATTTAGAATGACGTCACACAACTAACCATGCATTGTCATCCAAACTAAACGTGTATACAAAATTTCAGCTCAATCGGTTAAGATATCTGCTTCAAAATTGAGTTGCAAGATTCCACCCGAACAAACATAGCTGCATACATACATTGCAAGTTAAATAAAAGCTTTTAAAAGAAATCCTGTTCTTAAAGGAGTTTTATTAGTAGTTGATACTTTATTACATTATTATCTTTTGATTTTTTATTTTTTAATGAACATTTGAGAAGATTTTACTATTTTCTGTTTTTTTTTTTTGCCAGAAGTAGAAACTGCATAAAACTGCATTTTAAACTATTAACACAATAACTAATGTCATATTTATGTTATTGTTAATTGTATTAGAACTTAAGTTCCTAATAAAATACCAACATCATCAAACGCGTATGTTTGGTTTTAAGCGCAAAGTATACGGTAGATTTCATAATTAAATTAACTAAAAAGAACCGGTATAGTGGCATTTTCTATTCAGCTTTGTCATTAAGAATTATCATAAATCAGTCATATTTGTTTTAATTAAGATATAAATGATTATATTTCCGATTTTTGATCTCCAAAGAAATTCTAAGTAATTGGCTCAATTATTTGTGAATAATATCGATGGTGGTAAGAATGTACTTACCATTTTGAGATTGCCATATTAATTAAGGACTAATGAAGTTTTACATAATTTTTTTGTATTATTTCCTTGTTAATTTAAAAAAATATTAAAGTTTTTGTTATTTTTAACGACTTTTTTTTAATTAAAAATTATTTTTCATGTTTAGTGTTAACATTTATTACGAATCTATATTTTTCGCATTGACTAACGAATATAGAAGTGAATCTATAATACGATTCGAGCATCATTCAAAAAGTACAAGAATAACGGCGTTACAAATAATTGCGCGCCAGATTACGATACAAAATTTGACTCAATAAGTTATGCACAAAAATGATGCGTTTCGCTCACTAGAGCATTTGTAGGCGAATAAAGGCATACTGTTTTTTACAAAAAATAAATGCCGAAGTTCATAGACGAATAAAAATTTAAGATGATTTTTCTTGAATATCTCTTTTGCAAATAAGGCTAAAAATTTAGCAAATAGAGTAAAAGAAGCGTTATTTTTTTACTCGCCTTTCTATATATATAACTTTAATCAGGTGTAAATAGCAAAGATGGTAGATCATTTCTACGGTTTTTTGGCTCTCCTGTAAAATTGACTTTTTTCGATTACGCCTTTATTCGGTTGGGGTGGCGAAATATAGTTACCATATTATGTTTCAGAGTTTCAGACAGGAAACACAAAAACAAATAATACATAACAATTACGATTCACTAAATAATAGACTAGATAAAAAGTTTAGAACTGTATATTGCGACAGTTTATTACGCAATTCTATCACGTTTATTTTTCGACGCTCGTAAAAAGAATAAATGAACGAATCTTTTTAATAGCCTCATAATATCATCCTGTGCACAATATTTTTTTACGAAATAACCCGTTCATGAAGCGTTTATTCGAGCAGTTAAGGCCTCGGGGTTATAATGGTCCTGTGAACTATTGAACCACTAAACGATCTTTCATTAGATACTTCTCATCTTACCTATTTTGAGATTTATCCCTGAAATAGAAAAGATTTATGTTGTTATTTTTTGTACGCACTCGAAAGCTTGCTTGATAAAGTTCTTATTTCGAAACTATAATAATGTGTAATGTGTAAAAAAAAAACCTATGCCAAAAATGAAAGTTGCTTCTATTCAAAATGCAACAAACTATTATGTATCTAAAATAGATCTAAGTTGCTTTGGGGTTATTTTGGAACGAAATTATAGGTATCATATAGGTATATTGATTTATAGAAAATAAGACCTTTTATCGACGATCCCATATTGAATAGAATAGAATAGACTATTTATTTTTTAAATAAACAAAGTGCTTTCGAATCGTCAAATGAATCTACCACTACACTGTGCACTGGTTCGGAATGCCGAATGAATATTAAAACTAATGAGTAGGTAAGTAGTTTGGCAATTGGTGAATCGACTCACATCAAATTGATCGCTAAACACACACCCACTGGAGGGTTGGTTGGGTAAAATGTTATCTATGTTGGTAAATCATGCTTCTTGCTTTGTTTTGAAAAAGTCTGGAGATAGATCTAAGGTATCCATCAGCAAAGCCGCTCAGATTGAGCTGCCAATTACGTCTCGGCTCTCACGCCCGTAATCTGTCATCTAGACACCAATTAAAGCACGAACCGCCATGGCTTAGGGTTGGCCCAATATCACACTAATCACACTAATATTATAAAGACGAACGTTTGAAAGTTTGTTAAATAGAGACATTTTAAATGATTAATTATATATTTCAAAGCAGGCTTAAAAGTACATTAAATTACAGTCTCCGAATTTTTTCCATTAATACATACTATTGGGTGTTCTACTCACACAAGACTTCAATTAAAAGACCTACTAGGTGTACCTAGGTGTCTGTAGACAGAACAAAATGTAATCTTTCCGTAATATGACTGATTGACAAACGGCTCTACCTACAGCCTAAACCGAACAACTTTGGGGGGATATCATCCTAAAGCACCTCGACATGTAACTTTTAAAGCAGTAGGTAGTATACAACACTAGTTATTTTTAATTTATTAAAAATGTATATTTATTTAGTATTTAGTTAAGCTTTTAGTTTGAGTTTCATACAAATTGCTAAGCCCTATTTTACCCCCTTAGGGGTTGAATTATCAAAATGCCTTTCTTAGCTATCTGTATGCCACAGCCTTGATGATCAGTCAGTCACCTTTCCTTATATCTACCTGTATTTATGAAAATAAAGAATAATGGGCTATGTGGCTAATTGTGTTGTCTACAATCTATAAATTGAACAACATGTAGTTAAATCTAGTGCTATCATTTTCCGCAGAAAGTAGGTATTATGAAAGGGACAGCACACGATAACCTTTCAGTTTAGTTTAGAAATTATTTGCAACAGAGTTGCCCAATTTGTTCATTCTAATTATATTAAAATGAATAATACTACGTGTATGGAAACGCGAGCTTAGGGGAGACTCTTAAATGATCCTAGATAGAACCTGCGATCAATAATAATCTATAATTATATAAAAAGGCTTGTCCTGACTGACTGACTGACTGACTGACTGACTGACTGACGATCAACGCACAGCCTAAACCACTGAAGTTAGAAACTTGAAATTTTGACAGTAGGTTCCTTTTATGACGTAGGCGAGCACTAAGAAAGGATTTTTCGAAATTCGCCCCCCAAGGGGGTAAAAAGGGGGGTTAAAGTTTGTATGAAACTCCGTCATTTTTCGAGTTATACTCATGAAATTCGGTATTTAGGCTTTAAATTGAAAACAAAAAAGTACGTGTTTCACAGTTTTTAAAAATTCTACCCTCTAAGGGGTTAAATAGGGGTTGAATGTTTGTATAATAGTCCTTCGTTCTTCAAGTTATTTTTCAAGTTACGTTTATGAAACTTGATATTTTGGCTCTTGATTAAAAATAAAGAATTACGTATTTTACATTTTTTTTAAATTCTCCCCCCAAGGGGGTAAAAAGGGGGGTTAAAGTTTGTATGAAACTCCGTCATTTTTCAAGCTATACCCATAAAATTCGGTATTTAGGCTTTAAATTGAAAACAAAAAAGTAAGTGTTTCACACTTTTAAAAAATTCTACCCCCTAAGGGGTTAAATAGGGGTTGAATGTTTGTATGATAGTCCTTCGTTCTTCAAGTTATTTTTCAAGTTATGTTTATGAAACTTGATATTTTGGCTCTTGATCAAAAATAAAGAATTACGTATTTTACATATTTCGAAAATTCTCCCCCCAAGGGGGTAAAAAGGGGGGTTAAAGTTTGTATGAAACTCCGTTATTTTTCAAGCTATACCCATAAAATTCGGTACTTAGGCTTTAAATTGAAAACAAAAAAGTAGGTGTTTCACAGTTTTTAAAAATTCTACCCCCTAAGGGATTAAATAGGGGTTGAATGTTTGTATGATAGTCCTTCGTTCTTCAAGTTATTTTTCAAGTTATGTTTATGAAACTTGATATTTTGGCTCTTGATCAAAAATAAAGAATTACGTATTTTACATTTTTTGAAAATTCTCTCCCCAAGGGGGTAAAAAGGGGAGTTTCAATATTCATAGTTAAGACAGGACAACGTCTGTCGGGTCCGCTAGTACCTACATAATTTGTTTATTAGAACAAGAACAGAAGAATATGATGGGGATAGTTAACACCTCCTCGTTTACAAAACGTCATCAGTAAACTTTTTGTGGCTTCCCAAGAGCTTTTGATCCGGGCCCGTCTACAGGAAAACTACTCTTAAAGAATTATTACTTTAGGTGTGACGACGCGAAGTGCGCAGTAAGTCTTTATTATCTGCGCCATTAGATTCGCGTGAATGAAGGCGACGAACGTGGCGCGAATGTACAAGCTAACTCAATTCTTGAGTTCTTTTCGTTCTAGCATAACGGCACTCATTTTTATATGGCCAGCATGTAGGATACGAATTATACGTATACGTATGAAGGAATTCCTACGGACGCCTTTATGGATCCACCGCAATTTCGGTCCTGTATTCTTATGTAATATACATAGGTTAGCTAATAGTAATATAGGTTAGGCTAGAGCACTCCGCCGCGAAACAAATATAGCAAAAAGGCATCAGAGATAATATTATGATCAGCGCGTCTGAGTACAAAACTAAATTTAAAACTACCTACATATCGAAAATGTTTAATGACTTATGTATTAGCTTTTGACCGTGACGTTATTTGCATGGAGTTAAGTTTTAGTCCCACGGAAACCCTCTATTTTTTCCCGGATAAAAGGCAACATAATTATGCCACTCTCCAAATCCTTAACTAGGTATACTAATGCAAAAATCCCTTAGATCCGTTACAGCGTGATTAAAGGAACACTCTTCGCATTAATTTTACTAGTAATATTAGTAGTACTAACCTACCAAGTTAGAAAGTTAAACGATCTCAAAGTTCTCAAAGTTTCTAATGTAATTCATGTAACTTTGAAACTACTGTTTCCATAACCTGAAACACCACAGATAATACATATCTACGAAACATTAACTTAGGTTAAGACGAATCAAACTTTATTTGTATGGACTGCGCCCGAAAATTGTGCTCTTAACTTCAAGGACAAAACCTATTTAGACGAAAACCCTTATCTTTGATCGAGGCCCGTTTTGTGAAGATTAATTTGTTTACAAGTTTACAATGGAAATAACTACACCTAACACCAAACTATTAGGTATCGACTAATAATATCTCTAATCTCTATACAGTATCTATTGAAACCAAATCTTTAGTCCAGGTTCGCACTGGTAAGGGAATTGCGATGCGAAGGCTTCGCTATAAACAAGCTTTTTAGTACGACACAAACTTTTTGGACTAATTGACATTTTTTGTTTATCCATTTTTACCCCACTACAGCAAAGCCAAAAAGAAGGGTTATGATTTTAGCAGTCGTTGTATGTACGTATGTATGTGACTTTGTACGAATGTTCCACCGTAGCCTATAAACTACTGAGCAGATGTTGATGAGTGTCCATCTCTATGATGGTCCGGGTGATATAGGTTACATTTTATAAGAATAAGATTAATATGAAGGATATTACATCCAATTATCCGTGGTCGGATTACATTTATCCTTGTTACTCGTGGAGCTCTTAAAGATGTCACTAAAAAATAGCTACAAAATATTTCAAGGCAATTTTTTGACCTAGAAAAACAAAGGAATTTGAGGGAGGGAGTTTTTAAAACTTCACTCCAAAAGCTAGCAAGACATTACTTTTACTATTAGATCCAATGCTGATAAAAATAAATTATAAATACATATTTATTTACTAGCTGTGCCCGCGACTTTGTTCGCGTGGAATAGTGATTTTTCGGGCAGCATATTTTGAATTACATATACCGTCGACGCTCAGGCGCGAGGCGTGTAGTACGTATATACTCTGTACGTTAAAAATGTTCGCCGTGATTCTTTAAATTGACATAACTTTTTTATTTATGAACCGATTGACATGAAATAAACACTAAATGTTAAGTGAAGCTTACTACAATATATTAGTGAAAACCGTATCTAAATCGAATAAGCCGTTTCTGATATTAGCGTGCACAAACACACAGACAAACAGACAAAAAAAAAAATTAATTACAATTTCGGGTTCGGCATCGATATAATAACAACCCCTGCTACTTTTTTTTTATATATTTCCATTGTACAGACACCACTTTTCTACAATTTTATTATATGTATAGATTTATTAAGTATTCTTACAATTACATATTTACATATTATTATGCATTCGAAAAACAAATATGCAACACATATTTAGCGTAACGATTGATTTAATAAAAGATATACTTACAGAGTTAATACGTGGCTTATTTAGGATCGTGGTCTACTCCAGTTTAATTAATCTGGATTTGATGATGGATTAAGTTCTCGTAACGTGTGACGCAGAGAGCTCACGCTGAGTGGATGTCCCTTCTGCTTTGGCTTTAAACAGATTTAAGTTTTACATTGTCCCCGCACATTTCATACGCAATGCAAGTTCCAATGTAAGAATAATCGTGAGATCAAATCACCGTGTTAAAACTTAATAATAGTTAAAAATCCATTCTAATCAAAATTTTACAGCAGTATTTGAATAGGAATTCTAGGAATCCTACTTCCTTCTTATTTTACTAATCCTACTTCCTATACTATCCTTTTTAATATTATTAATGCGAAAGTTTGGATGGATTGATGTTTGTTACTCAATCACGCCGCAACTACAGAACCGATTTGGCTAAGTATGTATGTGTGGCACAGAGATAGATTATAGTCTGGAATAACACATGGGCTAATTTTCATCCCGGAAAATAAGATATCTCTAGCGGGAATTAAAAAACCTCATCCACGCATACGAATGTAAATTGCAAGGGCATCAGCTAGTACCTATTTTTAGTAAATAATAGTTGATGCCCTCGACTTCTCCAGGTCCACAACTATCCCCATGCAAAAAATCACGATCCGTAGCTCTGTTGCAGCGTTATTGAAGGATAAACCAACAAACCAACAAATAAACACACTTTCGCATTTATAATATTAAGTAAGGATAGGAGGAGTAAGATAATAATTAATCTATTGCCTGGGACGTAGTTATATCGGCAGCGGCAAAGTTAATCTGGATTTGATACGGGATTAGGTTCGCACAACGTGTGTCGCAATAAGAGCTCCGTGCAGCTCAGTGCTCCTGCCTACTCTGGTTTCAAGCGGATTAAACTTTCACGTCGTCTCCGACACAATTTGTTTACACGACAAGTAATGTAGTTAGATGCAGATAAAATGTTACGTGCAATATTTCTTCTACGTAGGTATTTTTTTTTTTATCTTTTTTTTTATTTTTAGCGAGCAAACGTGCAGGCGGGTCACCTGATGTTAAGTGATAACCACCGCCCGTGAACATTTGTAGCACCTGAGGCACCACCAATGCGTTGCCGGCTTTTGAATAACCCCATGTTGTAGTTTAGTGCACCGTGAACACCGTCGCTGGAACTTGGTTTCATAGTTTCAAAGTACGTGGAAAGATTATAACATGGATAAAATGAGAATGCTTCGAAATAAAGAAGGAATAATATACGTGCATACCTATAGATAAAAGTTTAAAAGAGTTAAAATGGGACAGAATTATGTCAGTCTGAGCTGAGTCAGAGCACGCTCTATAGAACTCAGTAGGTATAAGTGATTGCGAACTTGTAACATATCGCTTCAAAAGTAATTTTCCGCTGTATGTACGAGTAGGTAGACCTCGCGACTCGCATATCGTGGCTGCAGGCTGGGATCAGTGTTGGCGCCAGTTTAATTATTCTGGATTTAATGAGGGATTAAGTTCATGCGACGCGTGACGGAGTGAGACCGCCGTGTCATCTACTCTAACTACAAATGGTAATTAGTTTGCTTCCTTATCATTATATCCCATAGATAAATTGTATTATAATAAAATTCTGCATGTAAACAAATTGTGATGAATAATCAATTTTACCAAGTATAAAAAGAATCAAAATAAGTTAATATTATGAAACTCTAAATATCAATAACTTATTTAATCTACCGGTGATATAGTAAGTTAGGTTAAAACTTCAGCCAACTCTTCGGAAAGGCTTCGTAACCTCTTCCGGGGTTCAAAATGAATGGAACTGCTTTTGAATAAATGTCCTTTATCTATGGGGCAATTCTTCATTGCACTATAACAAGACAGTAGTTGGAACTGACAAGACAGTATAGGAACAGTTCGTATTTTTTGAAGCACTACCTATTTATTAAAAATAGTGCTTGATTTAGTTCAAGTAAATCAAATAGTTTGACCAAACCCAAGAACGGTTTATAAGCTTAGTGCTACTGAAGATAAAAATATTAGGTACCTACCTATTTACAAAAAGTAGGTATTTTCTAAATGCAACCTGGCAAATGGCTAAATAAATTACGCGGGAATTAGCTTAACTCCTGTAAATAGTTTAATAGTTTGCTGAAATAGTACCTACCTTAGCTGATAAGCTGCGGCCGTAACTAATATTAGGTTTACTATCTGCAAAACATCGATGCTATACAAACTACAAGAGCGTTTTTTAGGATTCCAATTTGTATTTTCTAGTCGAGTAAAAAATGGTTATTTGATTTACGTGGGAATTAAGCCTAACTCCCATAAATCACAAAGTTAATTTCTCCATTCTATAAGCCCGTACTTACGCTGCTACAAAATGTTATAAGAGTTATGGGTTGAACAAGATAGGTAATAGAATAGGTATATTAACAGTTATTATATTCTAATTGAATTAGCAAATGGCTATTTGATTTACGCAGTAACCAGCCTAATTCCCGTAAATCAAATTGCGTGTCCACAGTGTCGATTCTGTCCCGGGATGCTACGAACGTTCCGTAGCTAATACGTAGCCCGTAGGTACTACGAGAACGTTTTACGAGCTTTGCACTTATAGTTCTAGCGAACGTGCCACAGAATAACCTCGTCTATAAAGTAGGTACTATCAGAAGTTTAACATAGTCACATCATTTATATCTTGTATGTACTTTTATTGACTTTGCTTTGATCATTTTATAGTTTTGAGGGACACAAAAAATGCAACCTGGTTTCATAATTTGCGAGTAGGTAAGTAGGTACCTACTAGGCAGAAATTAACTGGATGGAAGAATACCCAGGTAGTATGGATGTTTGTTTCTGTTACGTGGAGTGCAAAGGGTGAACAGGACTTCTTCAGAACACTGCCCATTGTAAGTAAATTAGAGTCTATTGGACATACAAAAAGAGCTTACGTCTCTGTATCGCTCTAGGGAGTCCAAGTGGTCCAATGAAAGGAGTTAGTACTCTCATGGGGCTGAACTTACGTTTTATATAATACCTACCGAGTTCACACGGTTCGATTTCAGTTGATCAACTGATGGCATGCCATACGAACCGTCTGAACAGACGCATAGACGTTCTATCAAATTGAAGCTTTGAAAAAGAAGAATTTTTTGTTGAACAACGACTGTAGATCAACTAAAATCAAACTGTGAGAACCCGCTATTACTCACTGGGGCTAGTTCAGCTTTTCCTTCCAAGTAATTGTAACACTTTGTATGTAAGTATGGATTGACTATTTAAGAATGTTCCACAGTAGCGAATAAAGCACTGAGCCGATTTTGATAAATGAGGTGTCAATCGATTCGTTACAACGGTCCGGGTGACATAGGGTAGGTACATTTTATAGGAACAAAATGAACAAAATCTATATGACGGATGTTGCATCCAATTTTCCATAGTCGTTTTACAGTTTTTAAACTTTTATTCTTGTGATGAATGAGGTGACAAACGATTCGGGAGACATACCTGCTCTATAGGTAGATACCTATAGGTTACATTTTACAATACATCCAACTTTACGTAGTTGGGTTAGTTTTGTACCTAGATAAGTTAGGTTGTTAGGTACCCATTTGCAACCGCCGAGCTTCTTGCTTCTCGGTTGGAACGGCATTCCAAACCAATGGTAGATTCATTTGACGATTCGAAAACACTTTGTAAAAGTTTATTTGAATAAAACACTTTGTAAAAGTTTATTTGAATAAAATATTATTCTATTCTATTTCGTAAACTCAAAACAGAAAAACAGGGAACACATTGGTAGTGCTTCTGGTGTTACAAATGTTCATGGGCAGCGGTAATCACTTAACACAAGGTGACCCGCCTGCTAGTTTAATCGCTATTCATATTTAAAAAACTCCCTTTTTTATGCTATAAGACATGATTTAGATATACTTTAGGTATACATTTTATCGATACCCTCTCAAGTAACCGCCAAACATTCCGATGGCATGTTGAGAGCCCTTAGCGTCGATTGTGTCGTAACTCTTAACCGTATCAATGAAGGGGTTCGGTGTTATATCGAGACTCGAGAGAGTTCGGCGATTCGGATCTTCGCCTAAATCGTGCGGAAATAACTTCCAGAAACTTTATTACAACTAGCCGACACCCGCGACTTCCCGAGGGAACTGTTTTCCGGGGTACCAAGTTTCACTTCAATCGAATGAATGCAAACGCAGAAGAGGAATAGAAGACTTTTCTGGCGCAGTGGTGAGCGCTGTGGTCTTATAACTGGGAGCTCTCGGGTTCGATTCCCGGCGGGGCAATTTGGGAATTTATAATTTCTAAATTGTCTCATGGGCTGGTCTGGTTCGAGGCTTGGCCGTGACTAGTTACCACCCTACCGTCAGACGTGCCGCAAAGCGATTTAGATTTCCGGCACGATGGCGTGTAGAAACCGATTAGAGGTATGGTTGAATGTATCTACACTGCCATATCCCTTCCAAGTCAACCCGCTACCATCTTAGACTGCATCGTCACTTACCATCAAGTGAGATCGAAGTCAACCTATCTTAAAAAATAAAAAAAACATGTTTCTGCTACTGATATTATAAAAGGGAAAGTAGGTATTTTTTTGTTACTACTTTCGTGGTTTGTTTTACAATCACGCAGCAATGACACGCAGCCAGCACGCAGCACGTAACATCTCGATGCGAGACTGATATCTATAGGTTAAAACGAGACACACACAAATATGCTCCGACATAAATCTGCCTCATTTTAACCCTGTCTTGGGTCTGAGTGAGTTAAGCTGAGTGGAAATAGTTTTCAGCCTAAGAGGGTCTATTAGAGATAAATAAATACTTAAGCAATTTTTTCGGCTTTTTTTATTGATTCTATTACTCAAACAAATATACAAGAGCAAAACTAATTCTAAAACCTTAACGTTTCCTCCGAGGGGGGTTTGCTTTTCACTTTCAACCGTATATCTATAACAACAGTCTTTTTAAACATATCGATTAGATCGTTTCTAACGTGCGACTTTATTTGCTGTAACCTCCCGCCACCAGCGCCGCTTATTAATCGAGCGAGTCTTTCCGTAGGGCACTCTACTGAGACGGAACATATAATTTTATCTTCGTGCTTCATATCGTCAAAGTATTCCAGCTGGGTCTTCAAGTTGTATGGGATTTCCTGCGCAAGGAAATCTAGAAACTTCGCTCGCACCGCTTCCTCTATTAATGTTTCGGGCGTTTGGTCCGACCATTCCGAAGCTGAGTAATGTAATGAGCGAATTTTGGAATTCTCGATAAGATATTTCTGCAAAAACATTGGCTGTTACACAACATATTAAGTTGATTATATTCATTCTGCTGCTATGCTCGGAGTATCCCTGCTAGATAAAATCAGAAATGAGGAGATCCGTAGGAGAACCATTGTCACCAACATAGTTTAGCGAGTTGCGAAACTGAAGTGAAAATGGGCAGGGCACATAGTTCGAAGAACTGATGTTCGATGGGGTCCCAAGGTGCTAGAGTGGCGACCCCGCACCGGGAAGCGCAGTGTTGGCAGACCCCACCACTAGGTGGACCGACGACATCAAATGAGTCGCACGGAGCCACTGGATCCAGACGGCGCAAGACCGAGGCCTGTGGAGGTCCATGCAAGAGACCTATGTCTAGCAGTGGACGTCTATCGGTTGATAAAGAAGAAGATTCATTCTGCTTGGTACAGGTCTCTTCTCAAAGGGTTTAGACGACAGTCCACACGCCAGTCAAGTGCATCTTGGTTTTCTCACGATTTTTTTTTCAATATTAAAAGAAATTACAATGAACTTGTTGTAAGAATCAAAAATAGCACCTTACCTTTATGTCATTTACACCATCTCCATTCAGTGCTGATACTAAAAACACATCAGAAAAGTAGCTATAACCTCTTCCTTCAGTCTTTTTGTTTTTGCTTGCATTTGGTATTGGATTCCCAGCGATGATACCATTTGTAAGATTTCTGATGATTGTCAGTAGCTGCTTTTTAGTTTTCAGCATATCTACCTGGAATATCAAAGGAATATCATTTTTATATTAATATTGTTTAATAATAGGCTAAGCTGCTTTTGCATGTGTGTGCTTATAAAAACTAAGCTTATAGTTCTTTATATCTAAGGCCATCTATAGCTTGACGGTTTGAAGCAAACTTCAATTGAAAAAAACTTCAATTGAAGTTCAGACAAACAAAAATTGTCAAATACCCAATTAAAAGAAATATATACCTTATTTAGTATCAAAAAACTTGGTATATGTTTGACCATATCCAACATATTTATAACATCATTGTGTAGACTGTCCTTTGTCCATTTATTAGATACATCATGCACTACTCCGATGACATCTGCACACCTTAAACTTTTCTGACAAGCTGCGAGCATAGAATCTGGCAAATTATATCTGAAAAAAGGAACTGAGATATTGAATTGATTATTTTATCTAACAATTACTTTTTTAATAAGTATCTCGTTTAAATCATACTAATATTATAAATGCGAAAATTTGTAATGGTTGTTTGTTAGCCAGTCAAATTGGTTGAAAGTAACCAATTTGACTGAAATTTGGAATACAGTATAAGCTCATATCCAAGATTAAGGATTAACGCAAAGGCTACTTTTAATTCCAGAAAATTTAAGAGTTCCTGCAGGAATAAAAATTCTTTAATTCACATGAATTAAGTTGCGAGCATCATCTAGTGTGGTGGTAAACATATTTGCTGTAGTATTTAAAGATCAAAATCTTATATTACTCGTACTGCTGTAACAATTGGCTTGTTACCCAGCAATAGTTGCACCAAAGATTGTCTAGTAGAAATCAATTTGGCAATAAGCCTTTTGATGCTACAATGACTAATTTAATCAATCAATGACATTTCTTCACTAGGAAAGACATCAAAAGATTCATTGATTGAAGATAACTTCATAACAATTTACAGAATTAATATCTCTTACAACACAACATAAACACTTACTTTTTTTGTTCTTTCTCTGTTACGATTCCTGGTGTGTCTAGAAATACAATTTGGGTATCATTTTCGTAACATATTGCTCTCACTAACTTTGTAGTTGTGTGTACCTTATTAGATGCTGCACATATCTGAAATTACCGAGTTACTTAAGAATAATTTTTTTATAAGAGAATACTCTAAATAATATTTAATTTATTCATTGGATATGCTTAATAAAAATAGTATGCCCACCTTACGCTCAGTAATTTTATTAATTAGAGTACTTTTTCCGGCATTTGGGGCTCCTATGATTGCAACATTAACTATCTTACCAATATCTTTTTTACATTCACTTTGAGGCTGTGAGGAGTACGACAATGTTCTTAAGATCTTACTATAATGACCTCTTATGCGTAATGAAATCAAAACCAGAGTCGACATTATTGTTTCAAAATCAAATACATATTATAGAGAGTAGTATATTCCTTAATCAAATAATTTAAACAATTATTGGAAATTTTTAATTTTAGGTTAGGCGAAAACGGACTACAGAATGATTATATTCTCTAATCTCTTGCAGTGTTGTTCCTGACAAATTTAGAGTTGCCGTATTCTAACTCTAAAATTGCCGTATTTTTAGGGAAAATTAAGAAAATTGCCGTATTGTACAAAATATAAATTATTCAGAAGGTTAAAATTTAAAAAAAAAACATGAAATACATGTTGTTTACAAATATTGCACTAATTTTCACTTAAAACTTAAAAAGTATTCGTAAATTAGCTTTCACTGATAGATCGTACCAGTAGGTCGTACATAAAGCTAAACAAAGCATTAATGATTAAATGACAAAACCACAATAGTTTACCTATTATAATAAATTATATTATATAGTGCACAGTAACAGTTATTCCGGGGATTCCCCATATATCCTAGAACATACCCGAGTAAAGTTGAAAAATCTACTAGAATGAAGAACTAAAATTTTAGACATTAATTTCTCAGTTATAAGGTTGAATCCACAGATTACTATGATACTACGTTGAATCTATTTGAATACTGTTAACCACCTGTTAACGTTTGACGTTTCTGATCGTGGCGCTTCTACTTTATCTGTGGCGAAAGTACTCGTTGATCTATGGTTCACAAGTTGGTGCGTTCCATTATACGAAATAATTTTTTTTTGTTTACTTTCGTCAATTGCCGTATATTTCAATACGGTAATCAAGTAGCTGCCGTATACCGTATTTTTGATGCCCAAGAGTCCTGATTGCCGTATATTACGGCAATTGCCGTATCAAGAACAACACTGTTCTCTTGGGCCAGGTTGGGCCAGGTACTTACCTAGACCCACCTAGACCTACCTACCTACTTGACTTACCTACTAAACGTTCACGTCAAGCTGGCCGCTACCTACCTACTTCATCTCGCTGACAGCAGCATATCCAATGTTAATCATAGATTGATTATAGAGGTCAGTAGCTCGGACGCGTCCGATAGTTTGTTGACACCTTAAATCTTGTCTACTCTCTATGTTGGTCTGTGATCTATGGACTCTAAGTCTATGGGTGATACTTTGGCGATTTTCACTTTCCACTTGTTTACGAAAAGCGGAAAACTTATAAATTTATTTTTGACCCTTTCCTGTGATCTGTGTAAAATGTTATTTGTTTCAGAACATTTAAGCGAAAGTGTTTAAATTTATCGGCATGATTTTGTTCAGGTATAATTTAATTAAAACTAATTTTAGTCTTTTTGTTTCATCGCAATTAATAAAGTCATTAAAAAGTTATTTTTCTTGTAGAAATGTCAGAGATAAAGTATAAAAATCAAATTCTAGCAGCAATAGATCATTTACGTTCCCGAAAATCACGACCAGATATAAACAGAATCTGCAAATTTATGTTAAAGTGCTATAAAGTAGCTCCGAAAGATACGAAGGCGGATCTTAAACGTTGTCTCAAGGAAAAAAGCATATATAAAGTGGACTATAAAGATAATGTAAGCTACAGAAACGCAGCAAAGTGGCGAAAAAAATCAACACAAAATAACAGTAAGATGTTTACAAAATTTTGTTAGTAAAATTAATAAAGTTATTTTTGAATGCACTAACTTTGATAACATAAAATAATAAAACTGTTTTTGATTCGAATTTTTTTCATAGTAATTATGAAGATAATACAACTCCATTTGTTTATAATCCAGCATTTACATATACTCCTGTAAATGGCTGTATAATCTCTTTTAAGTTCTTTATGATTGTGTTCCTTAAAAAGGTTTATAATTAGTCAAGGTGAACTACTGCAAAGTTTTCTAAGTACAATAAGCAAGATAAATTGTTTAAAATTTTTATTGCCAAAGGTTGACTCCACACAATATCCAAAATATAACGAATTTTATAAATTGGCTCAAAAACTAAAGAAGTTTTAAATCTAGTAGTGTACTTGCCAAATTGCAGAAAGGGATGCATGTATTAAATTGATATCAGCCCCATTTAGAAATATTTATGTGAGGGAGATAGCGAGATATTCCCATATTTCCACTATGCCCTTACTTTTCCTTATGCCTTCATTTAAATATTAATTACTGCTTCATTGTACAAACTTTACAGATTCTGTTTTCATTGAAAGTTTATTTTTAATTATATTTGCTGTGACCCTTCTCTAAGGTGACTTCGCTCAGTAGTGAGCCATTGATGGGTTGCCGATGATGCGTTATTTGCTGTTACTTATAAAAATGTTACCCTGCCGTGTACCACTTTTTTAATATTAACAGGCCATTTTAAAAGGTTTCACCTGATGTTTCATAAAGTCACATTTATGTTTCGTGTTCTACTGTAGTACATTTACCTCACAAAGTTGCTAGAGCTTTTTTTTTATGCGTGGGCTTCATGAGCCTAAGTGGGAGCGTTCAGGCGAGAGCAAGCTCTCACTCACACTTATACAGATATGACACACACAGAACTATGAGCCACGGGCCCTCATGAATTGCAAAAACGATACCAGAATATGCTAACTGACTTTCTGTTTGATGATATTTATAATTCTTTGTAATTATTTATTTCAGAGATGAGTAACAACAGTACAATTGCTACAAGTGAACGTCGAATTATAACGTCGGCAATCGCAACTTTGATATACCAAGATCAAAGTTATTTAGAAAATGGTATTGCATTTGATGATCTCGTGAAGGTTGCAGCATCACAGGAGTCCAAGTATTCTAAGAAGCAATTAGAAACTATAATTAATAAGGAGTTATCATCTGGGAGTCTAGTCAAGTTACCAAATGGAACTTTGGCTCTTGGTCCTGCAGATCATGACGGTGACAGTTCAGATAGCTTCAAATTTGAATATAATGATTCCAACACAAAGGTAAATATTAAATTATAGTGTATTAGCTGAAGCCTGCAACTTTATTCGCGTGGGTTTAGTTTTTAAAATCCTGCAGGAACTCTTTGATTTTTCGGGATAAAAAATAGTCTATGTAACTCTGCAGGTCCTCGACTATACCCATGCAAAAATCACATCTCTGTTTCAGCGTTATTGAAGGACAAACCAACAAACAAACACACTTTCGCATTTATAATATTAGTAAGGATTCTATAACATATTCTAATTCTTTTACCTGCAACTTTGTCTGTGTGGTGTTACGTTTTTAAATCTATCTCTAAAAGGTGTTCTTTCTTAAAATGAGTGTCATTTTATGTGTACTATGATTAAAAGTAGTTAACTATGTTAGTATGTAGAATTTTCCTCTTTATTTTTAATTCTTCTGACTGATAACGAAGGCAGGTTTTCCTTATGTAGGTAGATTACATCACAAAGATAATTCAATGCAAACAATATCTACTTACTTAAACAAGTCCAACATAACAAAAACTGCCTTAATTACTGTCAGACTAATTATCTATGTTAATGTAGAAATACCCATGTTATACTGAATTCGTAACACATTTTTAATTCTCGCAAGTAAAAGTGTTGTACCAAGTATTATATTGTTTTAATTGTTTTGAAATTCTATTTTAGATGACTTCATCAGCAAATTCTTCATGTCGATCATCACCACAGCGTATGAGAGGAAGACCAAAGAAACGTGGTGGTGGAGCATCTAGTAACAGCACCCACAGTAGTAACACAAACAATGCAGGTGTTAGAGTTGGTGAGAGACGTAAAATGGCCAAGAAAGTGTTCGATCCGTCGGACAACAATGTTCCAAGCAAACGTAAAAGAGGCAGACCTGTTGGATCTCTTAACAAAAGTACAATAAAGAAGAGACTTATGGTAGCTGGCAAAGACAGAGAAGACATGCCGCTATCTGATAGTCAGCGGTCATTAGACGGCAGTGCCGATGAAATAGAGCAAGATGAACCAACACCTCATGAAACATCAGGTGTGTGTTCAGTTTGCAGAGTCCAAAAGCCAAAAGGGTCAAATGACAGACTGGTGGAGTGTCGCGATTGTAATAACAAAGCTCACTTGAGTTGTTTACAGTCCGGTTCTGGTATTTTAAAGCCTCGGCCGGATAACACATGGCAGTGTCCACATTGCAAAACATGTGTAGTATGCTGTGAAACGAATGATGCAGTAAGTTTAACAAAATGTTTTTTTAGACTCTTACTGTAGGTACCTTATTAATGTTATAAATACAAAAATGTTCCCTTTAATCGCTCGGCAACAGAGCAATGGAACATGTTTTTTGCATCGATCTAGTTAAGGAATTGGAGAGTGGCATAGGCTATCTTTTACCTGGAAAAACAAAAAATACCAACAAGATTTTTAAAACCTTAGACTCCATGGATGAAGTCGCTGGCAAAACAGCTAAGCAATGCTTAGCTTATAACTGCATGTTTGACCATACAGATTTTTTTCTGTTGGCAGATTATAGCAAAATAATTCTAACATTTTTTTGATGATTTCATAGCTTTTCTATAAGAAATTTTTTAATAACAATGAATATCTTTATTTCAGGGTACATTAACTGTATGCAGTATTTGCTCTGATGCCTACCATGCTCTTTGCCATGCCCCAAGGATACCTGAAAGGCTCAAAGCATGGGACCAATGGGAGTGCAATAACTGTCTAGAATCTCGCCCTACAGTTGTAGCGTCCCCTGCCATTATAACGAATAGTATAGAATATAATAAGAAGCCTGCACCTGCAATAGACCCCTTTTTAAAACCACATGAATTAGATAGGGCAACAACTAAACTAAGTGAAGAAGCCCCTATAGATCCAAGTATACCAGACATTAGTAACTGGAATGTAGATGATGTGTATGAATACTTCACTGAGCACTTCCCTGAAGCAGCTCCGATTTTACGAGAACAGGTAAAAATCATTCTATAAATCCCACAACTGAATGCAATGCCTCCTGGTGGCCTGTATTCTTAAACTTACAGTTGTCCGCGACTTCGTCCGCGTCAATTTCTTATATTATGATCGCGATTAAGTTATGTTGATAAAACTCTTTGGCAAATAATTAATAATTGGCATTAATTTCGATTTTTGATTACCATAAAAAAGGTTATCACTATAAAAAATATTTTCTTTATTATATATTTTTTTTTATTTTAGGAATTTGATGGTCAAGCCTTAAGTATGGCGCGCAGAGCAGACATTGTTAGAGGTTTAGGACTGCCTCTTGGTCCTGCATTAGCTCTTTATAGAATTGTAGTCAAATTACAGACAAGAAAAGACGATTGGACTATGTGTTGGGGATGAAAGTACAAAATTCATTAACATGTACATTAATACAATAACATGTAAATTACCTTTACCTACTAATGTATTTTGGTTAAATACATTTTTTATTATTTATTTAATGTGTATTTTTTTTTTGTAACCTGTTTTCTAGCCTGGAGCTGAGCTAAATTACTTTCAGAAGTTTATGTAAAAAAAACCAATAGTAATATTTAAAGGTGTTTAATAATAATTATCATTATACATTGACAGATTATATTGCACATACTTTTACAAATTAGAGTAATATTTACTACCTATACATCACAGTTTGCCATCATTTTTTGTGCTGATCATAATGCTTAATAAATGACAAAAACACATTAAAAATCATTGTGGCGAAATTAATATAAAATACCCTGTAGTGTGTTGGAAGATAATAAAAATTCACAAACTGCACTGGTGGCCAGAATAAGCAATCACCCTGGAATAAAGAAAAAAAAATCATTATAAGAATAGCTTTTGCCAGTGAATTACCCTATGCTTTTTCTGCAGAGTGTATATAAACTTTTTATGATTGAAAAGTGTTGAGTGATGACAAAATGCTGTTTGTGGTTGAGTTATGGTTGGCATATTTTAGTGGTTAGATTGAATAATGGACTGAGAGCCAACTGCAAAATTGTGATTTGGATATGTTTCTGCTGCAGTTGACATAACTGAATTCCAACTGTAGTGCAGTCAATCAGCAGTTGCAGTACAAACAGTAAGTCAGAATGCTATTATGTAATTAGTTTAATAAAATATTTATATTTACACTTACCACATAAGTATATGCAAACTTTTGTTTTATCTCTTCTGTAGATTGACCCATAGATTTGTTTTCTAGTACACCCATACCATAAAAAAAACATAGAATAGTAGCAGGAGATGCAAACAACTGATCACTTATGATCTTCTTTGCAACAGTTTTCAGATCCGCCAGAGGCAGTAATTTGTCTAAATAAATATAATAGTAGTGATGTAACGGGCCCATAACAGTTCCCACTATCAACATCCTTGCTGCAAACATAGAATATTTTGTTATTTTAAAAAATTGCTTACAGGGTTGTGTGGACAAAAAAATTGGAGAATCTTAAGTCCTTATATGAGTCAATTTAAGATCCCGTTATAGAAATTTTTATATGTTGCAATCTTTGCAAATGTAATGGGGCAAGTTATTGAGGATTGAATTGATATTATTGTGAAAAAATAAAACGAAAAAAAAAATATATAGAGTAGTAGAGTTTTAATTTTGTAGACATACCTACTAAAATCCTTATCTTTTTTCTTCTCATTTTTTCACAATAAAACCAATTTCAATCCTAATGTGTCCTTGTAAATGTCACACCAGGGTTCAACCCATTATATGCACATAGAGCCCTACATGTAGTTCCTTAAGTAACTCATACATGAGTGATAATTAAGTCTATTTACTCTAATGACACATTTATAGTTATTGAATCTTTAACTCATAATTCAAAAATAATAAAACTTAAAATATCCTATACCTACCTAAGCGTGGCCAGTCTAAAGCAGGTGATAGTTTTGCATGTATCTCTATTTCCTGTTGAACCCAATCACCAATAGCCATAAATCCACCCGATGTTACACTATTTGTCAACAACAGATTTTTTTTAAATAGGAAGTTCACTCCTCGGTAAAAGGAAGACTTGTTTCTTTTCTGCTGATCCAATTTAATGAATGTCTGTATTTTTTTCAAAATCCGAGGATGAAACATGATGACCTGAAAAAGTTTACAATATTTACCTGTAGGTATGCTAGCTACAAGTTCTTAAAGGAATTACTCCACACACCACCACAACTTTACTTACCAAATTTAATTCGAAGATTTCTTGAAACTCTTATATAATAATTTCCATCAGTATTCAATTTTTTACAGTAAAGTGTTAGTGTTTTCTTCAAGTCCTATCATTCTTTTGGAGGCAAGGTACTATCAAAATAGATTTATAATAAAAGCCTTTTAAACTTATTCTTTACATACGTATATAAATCAAATAACGATTTTAAAATTTTCAAGATTTATTGTTCAAAATTTGCGCTCAATATCGCGCAAACTTCTTCCTTTCAAGCTTTTCTTTCGGCCTGTTTGACTTTTCCTCAACTTTTCCCATTTCCGATGGACCACAAAACTATTTAGTATGTACTATGTACCTTTTTAAGTTTAGCTTGATTTTAGTGAACTATCGATTTTTTTAATTGACCTTGTATTGAAATAAACTTTACGACTATTTCCATTTTCCAATGAGGAAATAAGATAATAGATTTTCACCGTAGACAGAGAAGGCAATAGACCAAGGTACTGTGTAACCGCGACTGAAATAGAGATAACATGACGTAACGATGACGTCACATGACAAGTTCGAGTTTAATGTTGCCACAATAACTGCACTCCCCTAGTACCCCAAATTAGATGGAAAATTCTTCCCAGGATTTTTAAATAAAACGACAAAACAGATGCTGAACTGTTTTATTTTTTAAATAACATACCTACACATATAAGGTTGTCTGGGAGAGACATACCTATTAGGGTAAGCTTCTATTTTTTACATATATCTTAATATTGTGTGCAATAAAGAATTCATTATTCTTTATTGCACACAATATTAAGATAGGAAAGGAAAATTTTTTTTCGTTACTAGTAAGAATGTTACACAAAATAATTTTTAATGAACAGTTAAAATTTTCCTTCGATCGAGTAATGCTATTGAATTAAAAGCAACAAAAATTGTATATTTAGTCATCAAAATCATCATTAATGAAATTAACAGTATATTCCTTTTTTCAGGCAGTCGTATAAAACTGCCTCTTCATAGTTTAAGTTAATAATTATTTAAAAAAAACATTAAAAGTCTGCCTCTAGCTATTTAAAAATGGCTTTAAAAATTAAGAACTTTGTAAATAAAATAATTCTTAAGGCCCAAGAGACGGGTCTGCCCGCGAAATTCAAATTTAATTTGGTTTTTCGCAATTTGTAAACTAATACGATGAAGTAGGCTTATGGTATTCAAATTGCGCCAATGGCAGTATCATCTTCACAGGTTTATATACTAATCTTAACGTGAAAGTATCCAGTTTAAGAAATTAGTCAAAATAATGAGTTTGACGTGAGCTACTCACAAATTAGTCATTATTTTTATTAATTTCTTAAACTGGATACTTTTACGTAAAGATTAGCATATAAACCTGTGAAGATAATACTGCCATTATCGCAATTTGAATACCATAAGCCTACTTTGTCGTATTCGTTTATAAATAGTGAAAAACCAAATTAAATTTGAATTTCGCGGGCAGCTCCGTGTCTTGGACCTTAAGATCGCCAACAGTTCTCGACTGGTCGTTGGACATTCGAACGAAACTTCAGGATGATTCAGAACAGAAACCGACACTATCTAACTGAATACACTTTAATCATCGCCGACATATATTATATTCTAGTATCCATCATCTTTCTTTTCTTTTCTCATAATATTCATTTCTTCCATCACGACTTTATTTTGTTTCAACAAAAATTAAAAAAAAAATTGAAAAAGTAGCCAAAGTAACCCGTCGTTACGGTATGTCAGAGGACATTACTAAAAAACCTATCTCCGTGCCAAATTTCAGCCATATCGGTTTAGTGTGGCGTATTGAGTAACAAACATCCATATGTTTGTTACTCCAATGTCACAACAAACATCCATATGTTTGTTACTCAATCACGCCACACTAAACCGATATGGCTGAAATTTGGATGTATGTATGGATGGCCATACATACATTCAAACTTTCACATTTATAATATAAGTAGGATAGGGAAAATCGGGACATTGTATAGGTACCTAAAGCTGGCAACACACATAGATACTAAATTTTCTTATTAACTGTCAGTTTGTTTAGCACAAAAGTGTGTCGACCTTGAAAAAAACTGGTTACACGATGAGGGACAAAAAATTGGGTAGCTGCGTCTCTGTTTATCACATTAATAACTTTATTTCTGCTCTCTTTTTAGTGTGAGTGAGAAAGAAATCGTCACTGACTCTATGTCTTCTCTCTCTACGATTTTCACGCTAATTTCAAGAATGAGTGACCACCACAGATTAGGTAATTACTGTAGGTGACCACGTGACCAGGGGACGTAGACAGAGAAGGCAATAGACCAAGGTACTGTGTAACCGCGACTGAAATAGAGATAACATGACGTAACGATGACGTCACATGACAAGTTCGAGTTTAATGTTGCCACAATAACTGCACTCCCCTAGTACCCCAAATTAGATGGAAAATTCTTCCCAGGATTTTTAAATAAAACGACAAAACAGATGCTGAACTGTTTTATTTTTTAAATAACATACCTACACATATAAGGTTGTCTGGGAGAGACATACCTATTAGGGTAAGCTTCTATTTTTTACATATATCTTAATATTGTGTGCAATAAAGAATTTATTATTCTTTATTGCACACAATATTAACTTCAACCACCACTTAAAAGTATAAAATAATTTTAGTTTGTACACGTAAGTCGGTTTTTTAAAAATATTTTTTTTTATACTAAAGTTTTTTAATGTACTTTCATAGGACCAATTCACTAGATAATTATTTGCTCCTTAAAAAAAATATTGAAATGCCGACTAGAAATTTAGCATAAGTGAGTCACTTTGAAAAAAGATGTATGTAACACAAAGGAAAATTTTTTTTCGTTACTAGTAAGAATGTTACACAAAATAATTTGTAATGAACAGTTAAAATTTTCCTTCGATCGAGTAATGCTATTGAATTAAAAGCAACAAAAATTGTATATTTAGTCATCAAAATCATCATTAATGAAATTAACAGTATATTCCTTTTTTCAGGCAGTCGTATAAAACTGCAACTCTTCATAGTTTAAGTTAATAATTATTTAAAAAAAACATTAAAAGTCTGCCTCTAGCTATTTAAAAATGGCTTTAAAAATTAAGAACTTTGTAAATAAAATAATTCTTAAGATCACCAACAGTTCTCGACTGGTTGTTGGACATTCGAACGAAACTTCAGGATGATTCAGAACAGTAACCGACACTATCTAACTGAATACACTTTAATCATCGCCGACATATTATATTATATTCTAGTATCCATCATCTTTCTTTTCTTTTCTCATAATATTCATTTCTTCCATCACGACTTTATTTTGTTTCAACAAAAATTAAAAAAAAAATTGAAAAAGTAGCCAAAGTTACCCGCCGTTACGGTATGTCAGAGGACATTACTAAAAAAAACCTATCTCCGTGCCAAATTTCAGCCATATCGGTTTAGTGTGGCGTATTGAGTAACAAACATCCATATGTTTGTTACTCAATCACGCCACACTAAACCGATATGGCTGAAATTTGGATGTATGTATGGATGGCCCTACATACATTCAAACTTTCACATTTATAATATAAGTAGGATAGGGAAAATCGGGACATTGTATAGGTACCTAAAGCTGGCAACACACATAGATACTAAATTTTCTTATTAACTGTCAGTTTGTTTCGCACAAAAGTGTGTCGACCTTGAAAAAAACTGGTTACACGATGAGGGACAAAAAATTGGGTAGCTGCGTCTCTGTTTATCACATTAATAACTTTATTTCTGCTCTCTTTTTAGTGTGAGTGAGAAAGAAATCGTCACTGGCTCTATGTCTTCTCTCTCTACGCCAGGGGACTGATCACAGAACACATACTCCAGGGACTGGGGTAACTCAGTGCTATCAAAAAATGAAAGCCACTGACATATATTTTTTATCCATTGAAGGTTTACTATGACATTTTTCTCAAACCTTCAATGGATAAAAAATGTATCGTCAATTTTATGGGCACTGACTTAGGTACCTACCTACCTACAGAATCAGCTCCCATGATTGAGCTTGAAATAGCGTTGCACTTTGAAAAAAGTTTTGTGACACATAAATTGGACGGTCATACGCAATATCAAAGCTTCCTATCCAAAAAAAAAACCAATAGGTAGATCTTCTTCTTCAAGAAGATGAATAGGTAGATACCTTCATGACAAAAATTAGAATCCATGGGCAAAAATTAAAAAAAAATTGTTGTTACCTACGCCATTGGTTAAAACCAAGCAAAATGATACAACAACCAATCACAGGCCTTGAATTCAAGGGATAATTGTAATTCTCTTGGTGTGTACTGTCAACTGTGTAATAGTGTTGCAGAACTATCGCAAGTTGCGCTATCGATAGTTGACCTCGAAAATCTGTCACATAATCGATAGTTCTATCGATACTATTTGCACGTTATAATACTATCGAGTATATCGATACTATCGATAGTATTGATACTTCAGTAATACTATTGAGAAAAAAGCAATCGATACCAACGGTAGTATCGAACCTATCGACAGACTTGCTACCGATACTATTGATACTATTGATACTATTGAGCTTGAGCAATAGTATTTACTCTTTTTTAAAAATCGATAGAATCGATAGTATCGGTAGTTTTTTCGAGATCAATTTTCGAGATCACGATACTATCGATAGACTAGACTATTACTAATATTACTATCGCACATCACTGCTGTCATGTCATGTAATAAGGTGAAGTGAAACTGAAAAAGTGATGTACATCAATAATAATAATTATTATAACTTAGAATAAAAATCAAAAAAGAATGGTGCATTAATTTTGTGGTAATGCACTAAAATAACTTATTAAAGTAAAAGTTGTTAATATCTAGAACATCTGAATAATAAAATATGAACATTGAAATGAAGTTTGTTATTTAAATTACGCCGCAAAATGTCACATCAAAGCGAAAATTTAGATTTCTCTGGATTATTTAAATTAGATGTTTTAGTGCAGCACGAAATTGTTAATCACAGTTTTTATGAAATAGGGCTAAAGAAGTTCCTAGCCCTTTCAAGCGACAAGGAATTGGTGTTTCTCTATATAAATTCTCAATCCGAGAGATTCGACAATGTTTACGATTGGGATTTCGTGGATAATCCCGTATATTGCATGTGTTTCGAGCCGAGTGGGACTTGGGTTTTGATAGTCAGCGATCAAAAAGTACTGCTTGTACCATTTTTGCCGAAATTCATCCCGCAGAATACATTTGATTGCAAATGGTCCCTATCAAGTGTTACAGTTTTGCCTCTTATTGACCTGCCTCAGCCAACATCGGTTGTGTGGTGGCTGACAAAGGAGTCTGAGAATATAATCATCATAGCTTCCAAGGTTTGTGTCAACTGAGTCATTTATTAAACTAATTTATCATTAATTATTTATATTTACAATTTACAATTAGCTGATGACTGCAACTTAGTCCATGTGAGTTAATAGTATCCTTTGATGGTCTTCAGGATGCTAGGTATCTCTGTACTACATTTTGGCAAGATCTGTTCATCTTTGAATCCAAAGTTATATGATATTTTAAATGGCTGAGAATATTGATTTATTTAGTTGCTTCTAAGTGAACTGACAAAACCTGTGTAATGGAAAAATAGAAATAAGTAGATAAATAAATATTATTAGTTAATAGTGCACTATTCCATTAGGTCATCCTATAATAATATAATCCTATAATAGTACCCTTCATGGGGAATAAATAAATTAATAAATTATTACTCTTAAACTAACACATAGCATTACTTGCCACATAAAATGTGAGTTATTTTCAAGTTGTGTATAATTTATTTCAGTCTGGAACAATAACATTTTATTCATTGGAGACACAGAGTGTTGTAGGTGAGACGAAAGTTTCTGAGGAAATAGTTGATTTGCAGATTTGTTTTGATGACTCTCTAGATCTGCTTGCCCTTTTAGTAAGTATTTAAAGTTAAATATTGAGCTGACTAACTCCAACTTTAGTGGTCTTTGCAATAGATTGACAAAATTGTCAAACTGATATGGGAATGTAAGAAGACCTGCATAAATGCTTCTCTCGAGATGAAGGAAAACCCTGGCTCAGTAGTGAGTTCCGTGGTCTTATAACTGGGAGGTCTAAGGTTCAGGTTTGAGCTCAATTTGTTTAATCCTTACTAATATTAAAAATGTGAAAGTGTGTTTGTTTGAGAGTTTGTCTTTCAATTGTTGCAACATAGCACAAAGATGGATGTATTTTTTGCATGGATATAGTTTAGGATCGGTCCTCAACTATACTCAGAGAGTGACATAGGCTACTTTTTATTTTGGAAAATCTGAGAGCTCTGTGAAAATAGGCGAAGCAGCAGGAATCAACTAATAATTGTATATTTCTAGATATCAAAAGGCCCCACTCAACAATGGAAGCTGGTATTGGAACATAGATCATTTGGCTATAATTGGCTACAACAAATGAGAGCTCAAACAGATAAAGAGAAAAAAGATGGCTTCATGTCCTATATAAAACAATTGTCTAAGGATAAAATAACATTTTTCACACAGAGTGGATCAAAAGGTTTGTTTGATAAATAATCTACTATCTTCTAAATATACTTATAAAAGAAAAAGATGACTGACTGATCTATCAAAGCACAGCTCAAATTACTGGACGGATTAGGCTGAAAGGCATAAAGATAGCTATTATGAAGTAGGCATCCACTAAGAAAGGATTTGAAAATTCAACCCTTGAGTGAGTAAAATAGGTGTTCGAAAAATCAAACTTTATGTTAGCAAAGCTGGCGGGCAAAAGCTAGTTAACAATAATTAGTGTATAAATGTACTAAAATATTATAAAGGCATGTTGTTCATTTATCGATAAATGCATCATCAGCTACTGAAACTGTGTATTCAAACAAGGTTTTTGTTTCATGTAATAAGACTAAACAGATCCTTATGTATCCTTGTACTGGTTAAGTAAAACATGAGCAATTTTTATATGCTGCAATTAATATATTATATAATTATAGATAAAGTGTAATAATTATGGATATTTGCAACAACAGTATGCGAGTTTCATCTAAGTGTAAATAAATAAACAGATATTATTTATAGATGAAAAGCCACAAACAGTGGAGTATGTTTTGAAGCCAACAGAATATTTGCCCAATTATCGTAAGAACTCAAACAGCTGGGCTCTAACTGCACAGTATGTGAATGGAAGACACTTTTTGACAGCTTTTGAATTGAATGAAGGCATAATTATTGTAAGTTTCTAAGTAACACTTTTAAATTCCATATTTCTTTATTTATTTATTCATACAATATAAGTAGTTTATCGAAGAATTAAACTTTTTGCTCTATTTTTTTAGCTTGAAAGCCCGGCAGATGTAACACCAACAAGAACACTCCGACCTAAAATTAAGAAAGATGGCCAGTATACACAAGGTCTATTGTCACAAAGATTGGTCTATTTACTAAGAAAAAATGAATTGGAAATACACAGTGTTCAGTTCTCACAATTCCAGGTACTAAATCTGATATAACTCTAAATGATGCTTATTACTTTGCACACAATCTCTCAACTGAATTGACAAGCCTAAAAATTATCCTTTTTGTTACACATTGATGAATGATTGACTTATCAATATAGTTTAAGTTTAGGGATTCTATAAAAAAAATGAGCACCATTTATAAATAAAATATCTTACATAAGGTAGGAACCGATTGTTAGTAAGAAAAAACAATAACTGTTTTTGTTTATTTTTATTCTACATATAGAATGAAACTTTACTTGGAACAAAAAGGGACTTCTCGGAACTTTGGTCTGCAGAGTTAATAGGTGACATCCAAAGGGCTTATCTGATGACCGCGAAAGAGCCATCGTCTGTGAGTGGAGGGTGGAAGGAACCCACCTTCATGTGCGACTTGCAGTTACCACGGTTCATACTGGAGCCGTGTCTAGTAGTCACTTCCCGCGGTGCCTATGTTTTGAATACTGTGTAAGTTGCACACACTATTACAGCTCTGTATTCATATATCTGTTTCGTTAAATTTAGTTTTACTGCGTAAGGTGCAGGTTAAAGGCCAGTATGTAGTCAAATACGAGCCGTGCGAGTGGCTGGTGAGCCTGATCAAAGCCCACTACTAGACGTAGTGTTATTTAGTTTTAGTGTGTGGGGTGTAGCCTAAAGGCCAGTATGTCGTCAGATGCGAGCCGTGCGAGTGGCTGGTGAGCCTGATCAAAGCCCACTACTAGATGCAGTGTTGTTTAGTTTTAGTGTGTGAAGTGCAGACTGCAGGTTAAAGGCCAGTATGTAGTCAAATACGAGCCGTGCGAGTGGCTGGTGAGCCTGATCAAAGTCCACTATTAGACGCAGTGTTGTTTAGTTTTAGTGTGTGAGGTGCAGGTTAAAGGCCAGTATGTAGTCAAATACGAGCCGTGCGAGTAGCTGTTGGCCTGATCAAAGCCCACTACTAGACGCATTGTTGTTTAGTTTTAGTGTGTGAGGTGCAGCCTAAAGGCCGGTATGTAGTCAAATATGAGCCGTGCGAGTGGCTGGTGAGCCTGATCCAAGCTCACTACTAGACGCAGTGTTGTTTAGTTTTAGTGTGAGAGATGCAGGGTAAAGGCCAGTATGTCGTCAGATGCGAGCCGTGCGAGTGGCTGGTGAGCCTGATCATGCGCGGGGGCGCGGGCGCGGAGCTGTCGGCGGCGGCGCTGGGCGCGCCCGTGCCCGTGCTGCTGCGCGCCTCGGCGGACATGCACATGTCGCGCGGCAAGATCGCCGCCGCGCAGTATCTCTACTCCTTGTCGCAGGTGACAAACTCAAACACACTTCAAATAACGTAACGTTGTATACACGTTTTGATTGTCGCTAGTTATCCTACTAATATTATAAATGCGAAAGTTTGGATGTATAGATGGACGGCTGGACCGATTTTGACGGGTTTTTACTGGTAGATAGCTGATGTACTGTTGACAAGAAAATAATAGTTGTATTTTGTACTGTAACCAGGACTGTGACGGAAGTTTTCTTCTCTGGCAATGACATCTTGAATGTCGAAAGGCGTGATTTTTAATTTCTTATTTTTTTCCGCTTCAAAAAAAGTCATTAATTAAAGTAATAAAAAATTTGGTTATGATAATCGCGAGCGGTACGTCGCTACCTCTGCCGTCCACAAGCTATAATGCCGTTAACTACCAAGACCTGCATATTTCGTAATATAAATCCAAAACCATTTAAATTAGGGTTTATATTAGGAAATATGGTTTTGGTAGTTAGCGGCGTTATAGCTTGTGGACGGCAGACCTGTACTAAGCGGATCTGACTTGCGGCCAACTTGACGTGAATGAGTAGTTCTACATGCCCCTGTAATGCTGCAGAGTCCGCCCGACGGCTGGGTGGCCCGCCTGGGCGTGTTCGCGCGTCTCCACGAGCTTTCCATGTACAAGCAAGTGGGCAACATCGGTAGCCTGGGCAATGCCGCCATCACCGCTAAGTTGCTGGCTTTATTGCTGAAAATAGGCACCAATAGCGAGGAGAACTTTGATATGTGAGCATATTTGATACCCAGTTCTTTGTATGTGCGAATTTTGTTCATTGCGTCCTCTGTTAGTTATTAACCCTAACTAATAATATGAATGCGATAGTGCGTTTCGTTTGTTGGTTCGACCTTCAATCATGCCGCAACAGAGCTACAAATCGTGATTTTTTGCATGGCTAGACCGCGAGAGTGACATAGGCTACTTTTTATCCTGTAAAAGTTTCTACGGGATTTTTCATAACTAAATACACGCGGACGAAATCGCGAACAGGAATATACAAATACTAGTAGGGAGCGTGGGTGCGCGGCCCGCTGCAGCGGACCGCGGTTTTTCTGCTCTTAGACTTTCAGGGCCTGATCATTTTCCACAAAACCACAATTCCAACTTTTACACTCTTTAAGATAGACATCGACAAAATTTGTGTGACCGCCATATTGAATCCGCCATTTTGGTGTTTTTTTTCAGCTCATTGCCAATTGGATGAGGTTTCGAGTGATTTTTGTTTGGGCACCCTCAACCTATCTTCAATACCCTGACCGTGCTCCTCACCCGTCTCCGAAATCCTCAATCATCAGCTCTCTCCATATTTTTCCTCCGAAGTAATTTTTGTTCTCTATACAAAACTATCAGAAAAAGGGACCGTAATAAATTCGCCACATAATTTGTATAGCGAAATAAATTCCGCCATCTTGGATTTTTTTTTCTATTCATCGAGTAGACCTTTAGGTCCTGATCATCTTTTTCTAAGAAAGCACTCATCCATCTTTTATACCCTCCGAGATAGACGTCGACCAAATTTGTATGGGCGCCATCTTGAATCCGCCATTTTGAATTTTTTTTTAGCTCCCTGTCAATTGGATGAGGTTTCGAGTGACTTTTGTTAGAACACTCTCCACCTATCTTCGGTACCCTGGCCGTGCTCCTCAGCCGTCTCCGAAATCCTCAACCATCAGCTCTCTTCATATTTTTCTTCCAAGTGAATTTTTGTCCTCTCTACGAAACTATCAGAAATATTGAAAAGGAATCGTATAATCTCGTGCATATATTTTGTATGGAAAAAAAAAAAAATTCCGCCATCTTGAATTTTTTTCAATATATCAAGTAGACCTTCGGCTCCTGATCATCTTTTGCCAAGAAACCACTCTTCCATCTCTTATAGTCTCCAAGATAGACACCGGCGAAATTTGTATGGCCGCCATCTTGAATCCACCATTTTGGAATTTTTTTTCGGCTCTCTGCCAATTGGATGAGGTTTCGAGTGACATTTGGTTGAACACCCCCCACCTATCTTCGATACCCTGGCCGGTGCTCCTCACCCGTCTCCGAAATCCTCAATCATCAGCTCTCTCCATATTTTTCCTCCGAATGAATTTTTGTCCTCTATACGAAACCATGCTTGAAAAAATTTTTTTTCATACAAAATTTTACAGGAGAGGTGATCAATGAGTCAGTCAGTCAGTCAGTGAATCAGCACGAGTAGCTATATATATATTAATACAAATAAATTTTGTTTGTAATGGGCATGCTCGAGAAGCTAGAATAGGGGAGATTTTTCTTCAAAATCCTTACTATAATATTATAAATGCGAAAGTGTGTTTGTTTGTCCTTCAATCACGCTGCAACAGAGCTACGGATCGATGTGATTTTTTACATGGGTATATATGGACCTGGAGAGTGACATAGGCTACTTTTTATCGTGGAAAATTAAAGAGTTCCCGCGGGATTTGAAAAATTAAATCCACGCGGACGAAGTCGCGGGTATCAGCTAGTAGTCTATATTTCTATACCTTTTCAGGGATGTCAAATTCACAACATTGAGCCCCTTGGAATTGCAAGAGCTAACATCCATAGCGGCGGCAATAGGATTGTGGGAGTTGGTCCCAGTTTTCAGCATCCACAGAGGACATCCCGGTTTGCTGTTGAATGCCATAAAGTCCAAGAATGAGATATGCAGAGGTGCCATAGTTTGTCTGCTGAAACAGAAATGTCTTGTACCAATATTGTTGGAGGAAAACGGACAGTGGCTTTTCGATTTTATAACTGAGAAGTGTGATAAGTTTGACACAATTATATTAAAGGTAAGACAAGGGTCGAGTGTGCAAAAGCTGCAACAACATGCAATTTGGTTCGTTAATAGGTCATGTATGATTTAAATATGATTTCAGAGACTTTGTTTATGGTTGAACCCGTTACAAGATCAACTGCGACCGGTAATGCGCGACTTGAAACAAGGGATTACTTCTATTTACGTAAGTTATAGTATCCTTGTTTTTTATTGTGAGATAGGCTTGCTTCTTCTTCCTCTTAGCTTATTAGCTTAGCTTTTAGTTTTATAAAGATTTTTCAGACTATAGTATGCTCTGTGAACTAATGCTATTCTGTGTCTTATTTACGTGGATATGTTATTTTTTTTTTTTTTAAGTTTACAGTAACATAAAGAAATATGTAAGGAAACCTGACACGTGAGAATTCTGCTATGGACTATGGGCTATAACCCTTCTCCATGAGGAGACCTGCGTTCAATAAAAGCCGTTGATAATTTACTGAAGATGATGACAGGAATATGAATTCAAATTTACACTTTCCAGGCTACAAGAATGCTCCAACTCATATCAACATTTATGCACGTGGCCTGCGTCATAGAATCTCGCAACCCCTGCCTAGACATTCACGCGGACCTGACCCAAGAGCCAGAAACGTGGAAGAACCAGTTCACGCCCCGAAGGTCCGTGTCCTGTGGGCTGGGCCACTGGGCGGTGGCTGATGATGGCAACGCGAAGATAATGGTCGCGCACACGTCCGTGAACACTGAGTTGATTGGAATGGTCGTGGACGTGGCGTGTGGAAGACACCACACACTCTTGTTGACGGAAAATGGAGTAAGTTTTTCCAACATCCTTGCTCTAAAGTTGAAAGAAAACATCATGTGAAAACTTACACGCCTGAAATTTCTCCATAATGTTCTCAAAGTTGTGTGTAATCTGCCTATTCACTTTGACCAGCGAGAAGGAATATGGCCTAGAGCCGTCTCGATCACGATTGATCGAATCGCTTTGATTCGATTACAACACATGCGCGAGTGATCGAGTCATGAATCTCAAAAAAATTCGATTATTTTTGACATAGCACCTTTTTTTTTTTTAAATATATAGACTAGCGCTTAACTGCGATCTCACCTGAATATAGTAAGTAAAGATGCAGCCTAATATGGTGTGCGCTTGTCTAGAAGATTCATTCTTGATTTAAAGACACCCACATTATAGTTAGTTGGAAAACAGAAGCCGGAAGGGCATTCCAAATTTTTGCAGTGCGTATTAGGAACACTTAGTGCGATATTGTGGGATTTCGACCACATAGTGGTGCGGTTCGGTGGTAGAAAAGTATTCCTTGTGATGTTTCTGTATGACGATGATTATATTCTTATCTTATATGTTTATATAACAGATATATGCAGCCGGAGACAATACATTCGGGCAACTGGGCGTGGGCAGCAGTTGGCCCGGGGCTGTAGGGGACTCGGCGAGTCCGTCTGGCGCGCTGCTGCACGTGGAGTTTATGTGGACCGCGCCACTGGCGGTGGTGGCGGCCGGCCACTACCACTCCGCCGCTGTCGACGTTGGCGGCAGGCTCTATACTTGGGGGTGAGTGCATACAGCATTTCAAAGGAGGTGGGTTGATAAGGCCCAAAATCCGCCCCTCATACACTCGAAAAAAAAGTTCCAGATTCCGACAAATTGTAAATGTATTTATATACTTGAAGATATAAACTTTATCTAAATATATAAAAGGCAAAGGTGACTGACTGACTGACTGACTGATCTATCAACGCACAGCTCTAACCACTGGACCGATCGAGCTGAAATTTGGCATACAGGTAGCTGTTAGGACGTAGACATCCGCTAAGAAAGGATTATGGAAAATTTCAACCCCAAGAGTGTTAAATTGGGGGTTAAAAAAATCAAACCTAACGTGAGCGAAGCCGCGGGTTAATGCTAGTTTTAATATAAAGTTTAGGTGATAAAAAAAATTGTAAGTTACAAAAAATATTACCCAAAAAGAGAGTGTTTCGGGCTTTTTCATACATTTTAGTCGTTTTTTAAGCTTTGATTTAATATTTTAGAATGAAGCGCTCCATGAACCATGGTAAACGTAACTGATAATGATGCTCCTTTTTATATGCTTTTTATATTTAATTTATTTTGGTTCCGTGAACGCTTCATTCTAAAATATTAAATCAAAGCTTAAAACCTAAACTTTATATTAAAATAAAGTATATATCTTCAAGTATATAAATACATTTACAATTTGTCGGAATCTAGAACTTTTTTTTTCGAGTGTATGAGGGGCGGATTTTGGGCCTTATCAACCCACCTCCTTTACTTGTCTCGTGCTAGACGTCTATCACTCACTCAAAAACAAAAGTGACCTACTTATTATTATTTTTTTTTTTGAAGAATATTAGCCAAGTTGAACTTGACTTATAGTCTCCGCTTCCCTCCAAATAAGCGAAAAGCTTGTGTAAGGAGTGGGTACGACAATAGTGCAACGGGTGGAGCTCGAACCTGCAACCTTTCAGTTTTCAGTCTGCATCTTTAACCGTTGGGCTATTGAGGCTATAAACTTTTGAGTAGAAGTGTGCATATCTTTAATTTAAAAGTATCGGCACAGATCACAATGTTACCTATTTTGAAAATTTTTTTAATCAACTTCCACAAAAAAAGGAGGTCCTCAATTCATCGGAATCTTTTTTTAAGTATGTTCCCCGATTACTCAAAGACGCCTGGACCGATTTGGGAAATTCTTTTTTGTTTGAAAGGGTATATGGGGTCAGGTGGTCCCATTGTCATCAGGTCAGGATCTGATGATGGAATCCTGGAGAAATCGAGGGGAATCTTCAAATTTAAAGGCACAATTGATATAATTATTATTTTGTAGTGGCGTTTGAATTAAGTTTTGTGAAAAGAATTTTTACGTTTATATTATAGTTAACACTAAAACTATTTATTAGTAATCATCTAATCTTTTCTTACAGTTGGGGTGTGCACGGACAGTTATGTTTGGGCAACATCAGCGATCAGTATACGCCACAGTTAGTTACTAAGTTTCAAGGGCGGAAGGTAACGTATAAAATACTAGATTCTCCCATTTTCTTCAATAATAAGAGAAATAATTATACCTTTCTTTTGTTTACTATGAGATAAGCTTGCGCTTGATGACAATCAGTTGGAGCGCGCTTGCCTAGAAAATGCCTATTCACTCTTGTCTTGAAGTTACTCAAATTATATGCGGCCAGAAATACAGAAGCTGGAAATGCGTTCCACACCTTTGCGGTTCGTTTTAGAAACGTCGAACTAAAGTATTTTATACGAGTAGGGTGGATTTCAACCACGTAAGGGTTTCATACTTGTGTTTCTTTCAACTTTGTGCACTTTCAGTTTTATCGAGAATTATATCACTAATATATATGATAATATTTACTAGTTGATGCCCGCGCCTTCGCTCGCGTGGATTTAGTTTTTAAAAATCCCGCGGGAACTCCCTGATTTTCCGCGATAAAAAGTAGCCTATGTCACTCTCCCGCTCAACTATTCCCATGCAAAAAATCACGTCGCTCGATCCGTTGCTTTGTTGCGGCATGATTGAAGGACAAACCAACAAACAAACACTTTCGCATTTATAATTTATAATATTAGTATGGATTTATTACTGTCGAAAATTTTTTATTACTTCCCCATATTCATTCGTGTTAATGCTGTATTGAATATTTTTTTAGAGCAAGTCAGGCTTTTATGGTGACTGGGGTAGATTGATAATCAAGTTTTTTTTACTAAAGATTTTAGATTCATAACAATTACATCAAGTTTTTTTTGTTAATTGGTAGGTGCTAAACGTGGGTTGCGGCGCTTGTCACACAGTAGTGCTAATGAAAAACGGCGAAGTGTGGGCGAGCGGCGCGGGGGTGTTCGGCCAGCTGGGCGGCGGCGGCCGGGACAAGAGCGCCGTGCCGCTGCGGGTGTGCCTCGCCGACCCCGTCGAGATGATCGCCGTGGGCTACTTCCACAATGTGAGTTGATTGAACTGCAGTGTAACCTGCTGCAACGATCATTGCTACAGTCTCAATTGTGGTGATTGGTTGAATTTATCGCCTACGTTCTGCAACAACGCATTTTAGCCAATAACGAGGGAGTATCAGAGACGATTACTATCGTCACACTGTACCAATCATTAGAGAATACTGATAATTACATCAAAAAACGGTGAAGTGTCGGCGAGCGGCGTGGGGGGTTCGGGCAATTGAGGGAAGGGGGGGGGGGGGGTTAAGGGGCAGCAAGGTGAAGAGCGGTGTGCAGTTCGTTGTTTTTTGGGTGCTCAGCCTACTTTTCCTCCCTGCCTAGATATATATTTCTGTGGTCGAGAATTCTGGTCCTTTCCAGGGGCTGTGAAGCCAACGGCGATTTCCAGGTGGGGTGCGTTCAAGATGCGTTCCGGCTAAAGTCCCCCATCCATCAAGGGGCGGAGGCCATAGGGTTGGGTGTCTGGTCCATAGATTTCGCGTATTCATCACTGTGCCAGTGGTGGATTCTAAGCCGCTAGTTCCGGCCAAGGTCCCCCATCTTTGAAGGGGTGGGGGCCATAGGGTTGGGTGTATGGTCAAACCCATGGGTTTCGCGTACTGTGCCATTAATAGTGTAACGGTGTATCGCAGTTGGCGCTGTCGGGCAAGGGCCAGCTGTGGTGCTGGGGCGCCAGTCCGCAGCAAGTGCGCGCCACGCACGCGCGCCGCTCCGCCAGCCCCACGGCCGCGCCCGCCACCACCACCACGCTGGCGCCCGACCCGCACCTGGCGCCGCAGCTGGTGGACATCGCCAACGTCAAGGGAACCATTGTACAGGTACCGGAATATCACTCTAAGAGGATTTAGGCCATGGCCGCACTGGCAAGGCCTGACACTGACACACAAATTTCAACCAAGCGCGGGGGGTCGAACCTGTGATCTTTCGGTTTTCAGTCCACACTTTTAAGCGTTGGGCTATTGAGGCCTAACCTAAGCAATGCGGCGAAATTCATTATAGTTATTTGTGTATATTATGAATTTTTTTTTTTTTTTTTCACTTATTATTACACCCTGTGTCATGTTAACATTTGTATTAATGTTGCAGTTGGCAGCAGGATGGCACCACTCATGCATAGTAAACAATGTTGGCACGCTATACTCTTGGGGTCTTAACTTTGATGGTCAACTCGGTAAGTTTTGGTAACTAAATATATTTGAAGCCTCAATAGTTGAGTGAACCCCGCATGACTGCAAACCCCATCATTCAATATACTCTTAACAAAGTAGGGCATAATTAATTTTATTAATCTATGATTATTCCTGGAGAACTGAAGGCCTAGACAAAGTTACATTCCATTAGCGATATCGCTAGTAGAAATGTCGAAAAATGTATGGGATTGACATTAGCTATCGAAATGTCACGTGGTTTAATAAAAACGAATCGACAAGTGCTAGACAAGTGGCATTTTTCACAAGCGTTATCGATAGTTGTCGATTTTATTGATGGAAACCGTAGCGAACGCCAAGACCCTGTAGAAAACGAAAGAAATAGCATTGTTTTGTTAATTTTAGTTGTTTTTTGAATTATTTAGTTATGTATAACGATCCTAAGGGCTCCACACAGCAAGCGGTGTTCACGCGGTAGGTCGTGTTGCGCAAGATCTGACACAGCGTTTCGCAAGGAAGACCACCCGCGTTGCGTCGCCGAGCCGCGGATCGTTAACCATGGGAAAGTCAGTCCCAAACTCGACTCCATGTAGGTTATACATTAATTTTAATTTCATTTAATATATATTAATTTTAATAAAATTTATAATTTTCAATCTTTTTTTAAAAAGTTAAACATACGCTCCCGAAATTTCACTGGCGCAGCCTAGGGGATTTCATTTTTGAAAAGTTGTGTTTTCGGGCCCCCAAATCGACCCGTACACGGCTTCTTGAAATCCACGAACCAAATAAATAAGTGAAACGGCGTGTTCCTGGAAGAGAACCTTTAGCGGGAGGATGCAGATGTCCAGGGGGTGAGTAGAACTTTTCGCTTTCCTGTGTGTCCCATCCTATACCTGTTGGTAACTTTTTCTAGGAAATAAAAAAAGGTTGATTTTATAAATAGGATACCGGTCCAAAATCACTGTGTATCTGATTTTTCCTGTAATGCACTAAATCGGCATTATTTAGGTACTAGTTATAAGAAGATTTTTTTTTTTATGGTGAATTTTTATTTGAAAGAAAAGAAAGAATTTTATTTGAAAGAAAAATATTTTAATACTATTTTATTTTGTAAGTGCGTAAGTTTTAGGTATATTACGTATACGTATAGCGTTTATTCTTACTGGTTATTATTTTGTTTTGTGTGAATCGAAATGGAGCAATTAATGATAGTGCCCAAAGAGATCGTTGAGTTAATTCCGAAATTTGACGGAGAATCTAATCTATTAAATATATTTTTGAGAAAATGCGAATATGTTATATTTAGCTTCAAAAATTCTGACAGTGCGAATCAGGAACTATACTTATTTCATGTAATTACGAGTAGATTAACTGGTAAAGCGGCGTGTCTCGTTAGCGAACGAGAAGATATCGTTACATGGCAAGATCTGAAAGAATTATTAATCCAGCACTTCGGCGACCCTCGTTCCGAAGAATGCGTAGCTATAGAGCTGGAATCACTTAAAATTAGAACTGGTGAATCATACCAAGATTTTTGTAAACGTATTCAGAACATGCGCAGTATTCTGATATCTAAAGTTAATAGGCTAGACGACGAATCGCTTAAAGATTCTAAGATTATAATTTACAATAACCTATCTCTAAATGTGTTCCTTTACAACTTACCTGAAGACTTAATTCGGATAGTGCGTTTGAAAAATCCGAAAACTTTAGAAACCGCTTTAGCCTACGTTACTGAAGAGGTAAATTTCAAGTTTCAGTACGAGGCGAAAAATAAGTACAAGCCAAAGTTCCATCAAAATCAGTCTATCCTAACGCCTAACATTAACAACAATAAATTTAACATTCCGCAAACAGTTTACAGAACACCATTAAATTCTAATCAAAATCGGTTTAATACGAATCAATTCAATCAATTGAGGTCTGTACCTCAAAATAATTTTCAAAATCAAATGAGGCCTAATAATAATTTTAAATTTGGAATTCCTGCGCAACCTAATAATTTTAAATTTGGTATCCCGAATCAACAGCATAATTTTAAATTTGGCATACCTCATCAAGGTCAAGCTAGAAACCCACAGTTTAATAATAACTATCAAAATTTCAATAGACAAGCAGCATATCCTGGTCATCCTGGAAACCAGAACCAGTTTAAGTTTGGCATACCTGGGCAACAAAATAATAATATGTCGACTGACATTTCTATGCGTACTGCTCCGCAAATAAGACAAAATATGACAGAAGTTCCGGAACATGTAGTTATTGTAGTTAATAATGACCCCGAAATAGGCGAGAATAATTACCATGACAATTATCACGAGCCATATCCACATTTTCAGTATGGTGAACAGAATTTGCAAGATTCTTATCCTGTAAATTTAAACTACGAGTCTGAAACTTTTTGCGAAAATCAAGAGTTAAATTGCGACGAAAATTTTCGTATAAAAGCCTCGAAGAGCCCAGATCCGAAATAATACATCTGAACTACGATAGTATATTAAAACTACCACACATAGAACTTCCTGAAATTCAGGCTAAGTTTATGATCGATACTGGTAGCACACGATCCTTTATAAGTCCTGAAAAGGCAAACCAGTACTTCTCTATGTTTAAATATACAGAACCCTTTGAAGTAATTAGTACTCATGCCCGCAGTCAACATAGTGAGGTGATAAACATACCCCTTTTAAGAACTTTCAAAAGCACTTCACGTCATAAGTTTTATGTCTACGACGTAGATAAACGCTACGACGGTCTAATAGGATCAGATTTATTAAAGCAACTCGATGCTACGGTTGATATGAAAAATCAAATTTTACACACGCATGATACTGATATACCAATCGTATACAGTCCTCCGTTTGAATTAACCCTAGACCCACGAACTGAAACTCGTGTAAAAATACCAACTACCCTAGAAAATGGTGAAGCTATTTCAGATTTTGTAGCTTTCGGTCAGAGTACACGAATGCCTAGTGCTTTAGTTACATCTGTAAACTCATTTGCGACAACTGATATTCAAAAAGCTTTAGAAGACGATAGTTCCCTCCAAGTAAAAGTAGATATTGATCAACAGTTTACGCAAAAATTAGTTAGAGACCATGTGAAGCGAACAGCTTTTCATGACAGACACCTCAAAGATAAAATAATAAAACAGAAAGAGAAAATTAGAGCTAAATGCTGTGGTGAAACATCATTCGACGTAAATGATGGCGATGATGTATTTATAAAGGGTGTCAATATCCGACGTAGCAAGGCTAAACCCCGTTATCAGAAGGCAAAAGTAACTGGAGACTTCAGGAATATCGTAAAAAGAAGAAGTAAGAGTCGTAAATCTAGAAATCCAATTAAAGAAATAAAACATCCTCCACAGATTCATCGTCCTTTTCATGCAAGCCACCATGATCCAGGCTAGTGCAGAAAATGGACAATAGTCCTGGTATTCTGCCTATAAAAGAAGGACAAGCGTATATTACATACGATTATTGGTCGTATATTAAGGTTTTAGATTTAAGTTTATTACGAGAAGATTTAGAGTATATTGTTAGAATGTATCAGCACTTCAATTTAAATCTATTAAGTTACTTAGGCAATAAAACGCACTATATAGATATAAGTAATATTAAAACCCAAACAGATCATTATTTAAATATGACACTTGCAAATTTAAAACGCGGCATTTTAAATCCTTTAGGTTCATTTATTAAAATTATTACCGGAAACTTAGATAATAGCGATGCTTTAAGATATGATGAATTAATTACTAGTTTAAAAACGGGACAGGAAAGGTTATCCAAGAAAATGACTATAGTTTCTGAGATGATGCAATCTTTTGTGAATTTCACTGGATTTTCCAAAAGTAATTTAATTCAATTAGATAAAGAAATCTCCAATATTAAAATATGGATAAATAACACAAAGCAATTAATAAGCAGTACTAGATTAATTAGAACTTTTCACTTATTTTTACATAACTTTCAAATGATCTATGTTAAAATAGACGAAATTGAAACGGTTATAGCATTTAGTAAGTTAAGAACTTTACATCAATCAGTAATTGATACCGACGAATTATATAATTTGTTAATTGATATTGAAAAAACTGATAAACTTGTATATCCTGTTAACTTAGAAAACCTCATGAAACTAGAACAATCTATTGAACTAAAAGCTTATTCAAAGAAAAATCAGATAACTTTCATTTTAAACATTCCTCTAGTTAAGAATGATCTATTTAACTATTTCCATATTATACCTCTCCCTGTCACAAATCCATTTAACCAAACAACCCTTATAATACCTAAAAACCCTTACCTATTAGTGAAAGGTTCGAAAACCATACCGCTCACCGAGCCCTGCAAAGAAATGGATAACTTCGTATTTCTATGACATAACATAGAAATGGAATCATTAACGAAAGACAGTTGCTTAGAAGCGCTTATTTTATTATCCCAAAATACTAGCGCTTGTAATCCAGTCCTGGTGGAGACATCTGGAATAAAAATAGAATCCATCCGATATAACAAATGGATCGTATACAGCAAGTTTGAAACACTCCTCCTGAAAACCTGTAATACTGAAGAAACTCGTGAACGCATAAAAGGAACCTATATACTCACCATAGATGATACCTGCAGCTTTAAAATAAATGGATTAACACTGAGAAGACATCAGGCAATTGGCAGAACTATAAATTACTCAAGGATACCAACTATCCACCTTCCTGAAATACTTACCGCAAGCCCGTTACCTGAAAGGAAGCTTATAAATCCGGACGGCGTTAACCTTCAGCATCTTCAGCAGTTAGCATACAGTTTAAAAGAAAGTGATAGTGAAACAGTGTTAGATCAAAGTGAAAGGGCAATAAATGTGAAAAGTGTTAGCGTCGGAACATTAATTTTATATGTAATATTAGTAATAAGCCTTTGTCTTCTATTAATATATAAGTTCACCCCTCTTCAGTTATACTGTCAAAATCAGCAGACTGAAAAACATCCCTCTGCTGACTTTGAACTTAAGGAGGGAGGAGTTATGTATAACGATCCTAAGGGCTCCACACAGCAAGCGGTGTTCACGCGGTAGGTCGTGTTGCGCAAGATCTGACACAGCGTTTCGCAAGGAAGACCACCCGCGTTGCGTCGCCGAGCCGCGGATCGTTAACCATGGGAAAGTCAGTCCCAAACTCGACTCCATGTAGGTTATACATTAATTTTAATTTCATTTAATATATATTAATTTTAATAAAATTTATAATTTTCAATCTTTTTTTAAAAAGTTAAACATACGCTCCCGAAATTTCACTATTTTGAGATTGTTATTGGCTTCTTGCATTATTATTGAACAATAATAATGATAATTGAATTGATAAATATTGGTAAGAAACGAAATCATTTAATTTTTAATGCTAATAGCTTCACAATAATGCTTATAGATGGCGCTGTATCAATAAAATAGTTTTGCGTCAACTATTATTATTTTTTATTGCGTCTAATGTTAAAAGTTAATTATTACAATATATAATTAAAACTATCTTTTGGGAATTATGGGATACCGCTAGGTCTCAGTTCGGGGCGAACCACGAGTATTTAATATAAACACAAATTAGCTTGGACTACGCCGAAATAGTCACAAAGGTCCTATATACAACGATTAATATAAACAATCTTTGGCTATGCGCGACATGAACAAAGGCCCGTTGATAGTACCTATTAACTACTCAAGGTATCAATATCAATAACAAACATCCAGGGTATTAATGAGGCTCAGCAATAAGCACTACGAAAGAATTCTTTAACATTTTATTTGTCTAGCTGAAATCATAGGTACCTACTTACATATTTGTTTTTTAGTACACACAAAAGCACTTTGTTATTTACCAAGAAATATAATTAGTCTGAATATTACGAATCAATAGTTTTTAAGTAAATTAAACTCTACTTTCACACTTAAGAAAAACCACTCAAACCAACATTCAAAATTAGATGCACGAATTTGACGTTTCATTACGAAAGATCATAGACAAAAGTTACTATTTATCGAAAAGACGAATGGAATAGGCGATCGCTAATCACATGTAACTTTGTCTAGCAGTCGAACTTCGCTTTCGTTAAAGCGATTGCGAATTAGGAAATCGAATCGCTTCGGATCGAATGCCACTTGTCTAGCCCCTCTGATGTCATAATTTTTTTAGACCTACTTAATTGACACCATTTTGACGTAAGCCTTCGATCACAGAAAAATAATGGGATTCAGCACTTCATACTTCAACTATTATTCAAATGAATCATTGTTCCTTGACACTGAAATAACTGCTTCACGTCAATGTTCGATGACAGACTAGCTAGCGAAATGATCTGCACTCAGCGCTCATATTTAGTGGTTACACAAATCGGACTAACATGCGATATCCACTTATTTTTCTATGATCGAAGTTGTAAGCAGATAAGAGTGTCTGTTCACGACTGACACTAGATGGCGCTGTCGCGTATTGAATCGCGTGCGAGGTGCCGGTCGGCCCGGTCGGTCGGTCGGTCGGTCGGTCGGATGTATATGGGCCGTATTTCTGTAGTTGTTGTGGGTTACACACAATATACTAATAGTTCAAACCACGGTCCCAGATCGAGTAGAGTGGAGTTCAAGTGCATAGTTCAACAGTGTCTATGAAATCATAGATAAGAAATAGGATCCTATAAATAGTAGTGTAATATGGGCCCCAGGCAGCGGAGATCGCAAGCAAGTACAAATACCGACGGAGGTGAAGATCCGTACCGACACCCAGCCCGACGGCGTCAAGCCGACCAGGTCGCCCGACAAAGAGAACGCGGACGCCAAGTCCAAGGCTCTCGTCGCTTGCGGCGGGGACTTCACTATATTCATAGACGACGACGGGAGGGTGTATGCTACTGGGAACATGCATTTACAAGTAAGTTTTTTTTTTTTGGAATCTGCAATCAGTCGAAAGACTATAAGCAGATAGCATGTACTTCAAATTGTCTTTACGGACGTTGTAGCCATAGCTCACAGATCCTTACGTCCTTCAATTATCGAGCAGATCGGCTTGTTTAAGGCGTTTCACCCTTGGTGCTGATAATAGAGACTTGGCAAGCAAGTTGGGATGCCTAGTGAGTCAAACCTTATGCTTTAAGGAATAATTATTTATTTCCTCGCTGATAGTTGACAGCTCAAGATATTGGTGTATTTCGGCGTTGCGTGCAAACCAAGGTGCATCAGTAATTGTCCTCAGTATGTTATTTTGGACTCTTTTTGATACGCATTATGTTGATCTTGCAAATTGTGCCCCAGAGTTGTATGCCATACAGCCAAATTGGTTTTAAGATTGCGCAGTAGATAAGTAATTTGTTGTTAAGACTTGTTTATTTGTATATTTTTTTTAAAGAATATTAGCCAAGCTGAAGTTGACTAATATTCTCCTATCCCATCCAAATAAGCGGAGTGCTAGGAGTGGGTATGACAATAGTGCAACAGGTGAGGTTCGATCCTGCGACCTTTCAGTTTTCAGTCCGCACCTTTAACTGTTGGACTATTGAGGCTTGAATGACGATACATTTCTTTCTAATCGTAATAGGTATTTTGTGATTTTTAATGTTCTTCGTATAAGGACTCTAATTAAATTTTGTACTTATAAAATACTTATAAAATGTATGTTATACTATTTTAAAGTTTTGTTCACCAACTAAAGATAAGAAGAAAATGGCAATAATTATTATTTATCATAGGGTAACAACGAAAAGGAAAAGCCGAACAACCGCGTGATAATGATGAAGACAACAAAACGTGTGATAAAAATCCCGGCCAGTCGGAGCAACAACAAGTTCCTATTCCAAGCGGTGGATTGGATCGACATTATGTTCCCGTTCGACATTGACGATATCGAACGGAAGCCGATAGAGCCCAGATTGAACCCGCTGACATCCCTCGCCGATTTCAAAAAGAAGTCCTGGGCGGACGATGTCATCGTACTCCTCAAGCCCTGGATCAACGAGGAAAACCTCAGCGCCAATCCGAACATGGCGGCAAAGTTGGCTTACCACAGAAACATGTTCGCAGATTGTCTCAGATTCATGCTCGAGAACTTGAAGTGCACGACCCGAGGAGACCAGTTCTACGTGACCCATCACGAGGATCTAGACGACGCTAGTCTCTCGCGAAAGAAAGACGAGCTCAAGATAATCATAACCAACATCATGTCCAAACGCATCAAGGACATATCCATGACCATTCTGAACGAGGAAGCGTATCCGTTGATCGATCCGAACGTTTTCCAATCCTTGCCTTGCTGTTGCGACGAACTGAAGTACACGACCAAGCGAATTATCCCAAAGTCTACGGCAAGCATAACCGAAGTGAATTTATCGGTGAAGGCGGCACAGATTATCGACAAATGCATCAGTATTTTCCCCGTCGATAGCGCGCTGTGGGAGTCTTGTTTCCGTTTTGCGAAAGATTTCTATTTGGAAAACAGTTTGGTCGTCGAGGATTTGGAAGCGGTTTTGCGCAAATACATGGAGACCAACGCCAACACTATGGCCGCGGCGATCATGTATTCCAACGACTGTGCTCAGTACAGCGAAATACTGTCACCCAAATTCTATTTGAATATGTGTAGCGAAATTTTAGATACTTGGGGTTGAATTTGGTGGGAGATTCCGATAAGGGATTCATCTCTATTTTTTAATCTTGCCCAAAATGTAATGTGGGATTTAAGAAAGTAATAAACCTGCATATCAAATAATGTCAGTAAGTAGACAGAATGTTGCAGAGGCTTCAACATTGCATCTTGGTTTTGAGGCTATATGTTATCTGTTATTATAAAAAACTTGCATTTTAATTGAACGATCAATGTTCTTGAACAAATACCCCTCAGAATATCATTAGATCGAGAACATAATATTATTATATGCGTTATATTATGACGAATATCTTGCCATTTTACTCGGTTAACGAGGTTTAGTAAACGTTTTTCTTGTATAATCTATTCCATTATATTTAACATGGAAAAAAGCTTATTAAAATATTAATTTTCTGGTACCTTTTGCAAGTTAAGTGAAAAAATATTATCAGTATTTTACACATAATTATTTACCCCACTGCACCAACTAGAAGGAGGGTAGTTTTTCGAGTGTATGTATATAGTATGTATAGAAAATTTTTTAGTATCCGCCTGTAGTCTAAACGTTTTTTTTTTAGATTTTAAAGAATGAGGAGTCTTATGTGTGCATGTAACACTATGTGAGTGTCGTCACAATAAAAACAATATGGCAGACGCTATCCACGAAAAACCTGGCGCAGCCTACACGGGTTAATAGATTAAAAAATATATATATACGCGACAAATTGAGAACCTCCTTTTTTCGTCGGTTAACAAAAAATTCAAGCATCGTAAGGTTTGTTTGACTTGTAGGAGTGACTGTGGGTAAAATTGTGAAAAAAAAAGCTAAATTACCCAATTAGAAATGTGTGTGATGTACAATAAAAGTATATTCATTTATTCATGAAAGTGAATTCACTACATTTTGTGAGAATCTAACAAACATCACTCGGATTTTCTTCGTTCAGACTTCAGACTTCACACACCTCTGAGAACACGAAAAGCTTTCAAGCGTGCAGGTTTGCTTTCTTTCTAAATTAAAGCAAGATTACTTAAAACGCACAAAACTGCGAAAACTCAGACGAGAGCATTCCTGGAATCGAATCCCGGACTTTCCGAAAAGTGGCGACTTCTGTACAGTCGGGATTCATTCTTTTTTAATAACAATTCAAATTCAAAATTTATTTATTTCACATAGGCTAACTTGTAGCTCTTATGACACGTCATAAATCTACCACTACATACAATTAACTTATGTTAGTTATTAAGTTAGAATTTTTTTTGGCAAATCGTAATTCCATTCACACTTACCTATAAGTGAATGGGTGTTATATTACTCGTATGCATTAAAACGTATCCTAAGGTGTCTTTTATAAAACATAGTTAAGTTTTGTTTGCAATATTTAAATAATTTGTCGATACTTGCATGGTAGCTATTTTTTTATGCTTGTTCGTTTGTTGGTGTACGCGTTATATGGTCCATGACACAAGTTTTTTAATAGGTAGGTAATAATTTTAAGTGTTGTAGTACCAATGTTTGTTTTTAGCACATAATATTTATATTGTTCTTCTACTTTTTTATCAACCGTTAGACGTCCATTGCTGGACGTAGGCCTCTTGCAAAGATTTCCACACGCCTCGGTCTTGCGCCGCCTGTATCCAGCGGCTCCTTGCGAATCGTCTGATGTCGGTCCAGCTAGTGAGAGGTCGCCACTCCAGCACCTTGGAACCCCAACGACGAGTTTGTATTGTTACTTATTATATTTTTGGATAATTTACGTATGAGTAGTCATTTTGCTGTTAATGTGGGTAGTTTTGATGACTACCTAAATGACGTTTATGGTAACTTATTTTTCCTAATGTTTTACTTATCTAGTCAATACTGATGATTTCTTTGTTTGCGATTTATGTATTTTAGACATGCCTTATTGCCGTCCGAAAATATAACATATTTTCAATTATGTGCTTTGAAAACTATCTGCTGTCTACATGTTAAAAAGATGTTATCTATTTTTATTTTTTATACTTATTTTTTTATATTTTACAACCATCAGTCTCCGTCTAATAAATGCTTGCTATTAATATGTATTATGAATTATGGTATAGGTGAGTTAGTTTTTTTAAAATATAAAATATGTATGTTTCAAAAGGTATAGTTATATTATTTTTATAAAATGTGTAGGTTACATTATTTTTATATTTAATTATTACTGTTTAGCGTTACGTACCTATAAATCTAATGTATCATCGATTAAGACAAGTACAAGGTTTTCAACGAATTTATTTTTGTTTGTGATGAGTAATCATTTTAATTTTTATAACAGTTATTTGTTTATACCTATTAACAAATTGTTAAGCCATAGCGTGTCCATTTTATTTTAGTTAATGTAATACGGAAGATAGTTTTATTGGTTTCTACACAATTTCTATGTCACTAACTCATTAAGCATCGTCATTGCGGGTAGAAATAAAAAGATTTTAACTGTGCTCAGTCGATTATTTATCTTTACAATATATTCTGATTATAATATGTCTGTGATTAGCTGAATCGAAGTACTTGACTTTGAGTTAGGAGATACCTACGAAGTTCTTATTTCCTAACTCTCTATACTGGAAACTAAATATATAAACTCACTGATATAGTGATATTATATTATATAACAAAATCTCTTTGCACGGCAAAAAACGCACTGTAACGTTAAGTTCGACTAGAAACTCAGTTGGTCTAGTGCAGCTTTTTAAGTTGCGTATCCGTCTTTTAGCATGGATGAGAAAAGGACGAAGAATTTTGCATCCCTTTTCCGTCAGATACTGATTGACAGGCTTGCGCATAACGTAAACTTGAAAAGTTACATTAGGATTTTTATAGGCCGGCTCGCTTTTCATGTAAGAAAAGTTATTTCCAGTAATGACGATTTTTAAGCAGTCATAGAAACGTCCTTTGTTTACGTAGCCGATGACGGGGCCTTAAGATTGCCTCGTCTAATTATTATAAGTACATCAGTTTCGCTAGAAAAATATGAAATTTTCAAAACTATGTGTGCTCAGGAAAAAAAATCAGTGTTTTACTCAATGTGATAAAGGAAAATAAATAATATAACAGAATATTCTGACTTTTTATTTTAATAGAATAGTAGATTAACACAATTTATTGGTTCTTTTCGCATGCAAAATTACGAATGATAAATAATTTAAAATATAGGTTTGTTGTTAAGGAAAATAAAACAAAGTAACAAACATAACATAATTGTATGTATTTTGAAAAACTATTTACAAAAAAATAAATATACAAATATTCACAACATTTACATCAAGTAAATGCACGACAGAGTTTTTCATTAAGCGGGTCATACGGAATGAAAAAAGTCGACATACAAGGGAAAAATTACAAATTAACATACGGCGACAAAACACTGCACAATAAATAGTGATATTCAAATATTCTGATATGAAAGAACACATTAGTAAGTTATTAATATGAGGTGCCTAATACCCGATCGTTCACAATAGATTCATACAAGATCCTTAGCAGTGACTACGTGAGATATTGAGAGACGCATACATTATTTGTACAATCACATAATTTAAATAAATTCTATGTTTAGAAGTTGATTGGCTTCCCGATGTAAGCGGCCATGTTTGCTTCTCTTAACGCTTCTGAGCACGTCTGAAAAGAAAACAAATAAAATTGTCATTCATTTAGCAGATTTAGATTTCTTAAAATCCTGCAGAGACTGATTTTCCGGGAAGGAGCCATCTCAGTGCTTTTTATGACAATTGGGGTTCATTACTTAAACCATATTGTCTTTTAAATCAATCAAATTTTCGGGATAAAATGTACACAGAAAAAATTTTAAACACTAACGCTTGCATTCAAATAATCATAATATGAAGTAAGTAATAAGAGACAATTCAAAATCACATACACTTTAGTTTTTTTTAAGTATGAATTATTAAAGTATAGTCTGATTTTTAATTAGCTGGAATTCTGACGTTTCTTAGTGTTACCAGCTATAAAACAGTTCACACAAAAAAAGGAAAATTGAAAAAAAAAAAATTATATAAATTAGGCATTGGATTTTAAGGATTTCATTTATAAAAGAATAAATTTAAGAAATAATATCGTGAAATATCTGTTTACTTATGAAATAAAAAAAGGTAAGTACACATCTGTTTGTACCAATTGAAATGTCATAAATTGACAGAGCCTGTCAGAATTCCAGCAAATTAAAAACTACATTGGCGAAGTTAACCGAACCCTCTGGGTGCAACTACGCCATAATTTTAAATTGAATTGAATTGAAAATCACACTATAGCAGTTTTTTTTTTTTGAAAAATTTTTGATTAAAATAAATGAACTCACAGGATGCGCGTGGCACACTCTCGCGACGTCCTCCGCGGCCGCGCCGTACTCCTGCGCTAACACGGCCTCGTTGATCAACTCGCCGCCACCCTGTCATAAAAAATAGTAAATCATTTTACGTTTATAAAAAATAGTAAATCATGTTACGTTTATAAAAAATAGTGAATCATGTTACGCTTATTCAAAATCATGCGGGAACCCTTTAGCTATATAAAACTAGCCTAATGACTCTCCAGATCCTCAAATATATCTATATAAAAAATCACGTCGTAAGTTATAACAAAGATCCAACTCGATCACGTTAGCTTTAAAACAGATAAAACCCGCATCAAAATCGGCCCATTTGTTAGAAAGCTACGAGGGAACAGATGGACACACAGCTACATAATATGTCACACTTCGTTTTGTTTGGGGTTAAAACAGTGAACAACTGACGGGGCCAATGATGTGCGTGCCGAGGATGACGTCGGTGGTCTTGTCGGCGAGCACCTTGACGAACCCGTCGGGCTCGCCGTTGGTCTTCGCGCGCGAGTTCGCCAGGAACGGGAACTTGCCCACTTTGTATGCTCGGCCCTGCAAGCGAAAACCAAGTATTAAGCCCATATTATTATTATAATAAAAAAGCTGGTTACTTATCATCACAATATAACAGCTTAACGCTTTAACAGTCATAAACAAAATTTTTTTCGTTAACATTTGAGGCTGTCCATCGAGACAAATTTATGTCAGATAATATTTGTATCTCGTTTCAACCCCTATCTTGAATCAGAGCACGCTCTATAGATCTCAGCATAAGTCTTCTAAACTCCATTGGAAAACTGAATGATGCATCTAATTTGTTTTGGTGAGTGATCATCACAATATAATAGAAAAAATAATAAAGTTACATAAGTTTAATTTAAAATATTGTTACAGATTTGGGCCAACTTTGCTTAACCAACCTTCGATTGTTATTAACAGTGTAACAAACCTCTTTCTTGAGATCCTCCTCCGATTTGCCGACCCAGCCGACCTCAGGGCTCGTATAGATGACGGATGGAATGGCGTCGTAGTTGAAGTGTACCGGCATGCCCTACCAACAATAAAATTGTTCGTGTAAAATCAACATTAAAGAATGGCCACAGACATGTTAATCTCTATGACTCGGACGCGCCGCTCTTCGTCATCTGTCCCATAGACAAGCGGTACACTCGCCAGCTGTCAGTCAGAAATGACTTATATTGACATCAAGCGACAGGAAAAAGCGCGGTTACGGCTCCTAACCTGGCTCTTGGTGAAAAGACTGTAAAAACGTTAATTATTTATTGATCTAGACACTATTGTGTTTTGTGAATTCTGACACAATAAGAAAAATATTTAAAAATGTCACATAACACAAGGTGTAAACTGTTTATAAGGTTCAATGCTAAGAAAATGCTTGATGCAAGGTGAATAAAAAAGGTTGAATTACCTTTATACCCTCGACACAAACGATACCTTCGTCTTCCGCCTTGTGAGCTAACATGGGGCCGTGGATGACGTCACCGATCGCGTATATTCTGGAAATATTATACATGCCATTTTACATTATGGAATAGAATAGATTTTTTTTATTCAAATAATATTTTACAGAGTGCTTTTGAATCTTCAAATGAATCTACCAATCAATATTGCTTCTGCATCAATACAGCTTCCACCCTGAATGCGCTTTTAAATTAGATGCATAAAAAATTAAGTCTCTAATTTGAAGGCGCCCTAAGTGCAAACTTTTGGGATCCAGATTAAACTTTTACTAACTTCTTACATTTTACTAAAATTACAAATCGAATTAAGTATTAACCGACTAAATAAAAAAAAAGACAAACATAAACAGAACAACGATTTTCCCGATTCATGTAAAATTGGTACTACTCAACCGAAAAAGTATGGTGGATTAAAAAAAAAAAAAACAGAAAACTCGGATTTATTAATCATTTACGGAAATTACGGAAACTACCTTAATAATTTTGAACTCTTGAAAAAGAAAGTGTTTCTTTTTTCATGTTTTGATGACGTTTTTTTTTTCACAATAGAAAAAATTTTTTTTTTTTTTTGCAATACTAATACTTACCCGGGCACAGTGGTCTGGAACTTGTTGTTGACGGGCACGCGGCCGCGGTCGTCGAGCGCGATGCCCACCTTGTCCAGCCCCAGCCCCGCCGTGTAGGGCCTCCGCCCGATGGAGATCAGCACCACGTCGCACTCCAGCTGACGAAACAAACATAGTACCATCATCATCAGCAATCCATAAATCCATTTTATGGCCTCAATAGTTCCATTCCATCCATTTTATAGTAGTGGTTAAGGGTGCGGATTGAAAACTGAAAGGTCGACAGTTTGATCCCTACCCAATAGACAACGTACATCTTTACACCAAGCGAGTTAGCATTCCGTTACTTTGTCGCGTAGAAACTAAATATGTGATAGTCCGCTTCCATCGTCACTTATCACCAGGTGAGATCTCAGTCTCGATGTTGAACAAAAATAAAACTAATAGTAAATGGAAAAATTTGATCTAGTTGTAAGTTAATTTTGAGATAGTTTGATGTTTATTTAACAAAAATGTGAGCAAGGTTGTTTTTTTTTTTTCTTTATCTAGAAAGGCTTGCGCTCGACGACAATCAATGATGGAAAGCATTGATGAGGTCTAGGTTGGAGCCTAAATAGTACTAAGAGTAGAAAATGCCTATTCACTCTTGTCTTGAAGGTACCTACTCCAATTATATGTGGCCGGAAACACAGACACTGAAAGCCTTACCTACCTACTTAATACCTTAGCCGTTCGTTTCAGAAACGTTAAACTGAAGCGTTTTGCATGAGTAGGTTGCACTTCAACCACATATGGGTGCCATCACTCACGATTTCTCGAAGTGTTTCAGCAGTGAACATCTATTAGTTGATGATAACAAACACAGTTGAGGGTTCGGAAACTTACAGTTTCAGGGTTGCCACCCTTGGCAGCTTCTACGCTGACTTTGACAGTGTTGCCTTCTTTCTTCACCCCAGTCACCTTTGTGCTCAGTTTGAACTTCATGCCCTGCTTCGCCATTATCTTCTGTAGGGTTTTCGAAACCTCGCCATCGATTCCAACACCTGTAGTAACAGGCCATATCGTAAGAATCAGCCCATAAAATTAGAAACACAAACATTTTGACGGGAGAGGGATTCCCTGGCGCAGCAGTGATCGCCTTGGTCTTATAATTGGGAGGTCTCGGGTTCGATTCCCGGTGGGGGCGATTTGGGAATTTATAATTTCTAAATTGTCACCTTTCTGGTCTGGTGGCAGGCTTTGTTTTGCTAGTTACCACCCTACCGTTAAAACGTACCGCCTAGCGATTTAGAATTCTGGCACAATGCATGTAGAAATGGATTAGGGGTATGGGTTGAATGTACACTGTCATATCCCTTCCAAGTAAGCCCGCTACTATCATAGACTGCATCATCACTTACCATCAGGTAAGATCTCCGTCAACTTCCTACTATCTTGTCATCAAATAAAAAACACCATTAGAATCTGATGTATGGGCCTGCTGCCATTAAGATGAATAGACATTCATCTTTTTTGACGATATTTTTTGAATGAATAGACATTCAATTTTTTTTAAAATTAACTAATTAATTCATTTGTTTTCTCTCAATTTTCTTCTTTCACTCTGCATATTATTTAAAAAAAGTTGTGACAATTTTTTTACAGAATTTTTATACAATGCCAAGACTCACCTCCAATGGAGTCAAGGAACTCGATAGCGGTGACATCAGAACCGAGCCTCTGGTAAACTGAACCCAATTCAAGGCCAATGACCCCCGCGCCAATTACTAACATCTTCTTGGGCACTTTGGGCAGCGACAGGGCCCCTGTTGATGTGACGATTTGCTGCTCATCAAACTGGTGAAGAAGTGAGAATACTTTTTAAAGAAATTTGTCAACAAAATTTTTGTTATGTTTTATGGAGTGTAAACTAGCAACCAGAGGTAGATTCATCACAAATAGAGTAATAAAAATCATTGATAAAAAATTTAAGGGGCTGATGTTCCGATTGAAGCTAGTAGCCTATTCATAATATACTTCTAGGTAACCACATCCTTATACCGAAGACAAATATGTATAGAAAACACACTGCTTTGTTCAGATTGCGATTCATAAGCATCATGCTTTGACTCTTGACAAGCATCATAAGTCAGAGAAACTCAGCACATGCCATGGCCATCTCACGCAAACTGGTTACTTATGTTTACAAAATTTTCATCAAATCACTCCCTTGAATATGTGAACTAATATGATTTGGATCAATAAAACCAGTTAATGGAAGAATGATTTTAAACAGTTATAAACAAAAAATTTCGTGTATCTTGAAACCAGTTATAGGCTCTGATACACATATGTAATTATATATTGATATTTATGTAACAATATCTATGTAGGTAACAACCTACACAGATTCCTTCATGGAAGTTATAAAATAGTACTTACAGTAACACCGGGGAATGGTGTCACTTCCGATCCAGTTGCAATCAAAATGTTCTTTGTGTTAACAGTTTCAACTCCTTTTTCACCTTTGACTTCTACTTTATTTGGGGCAGTGATAGTTCCTGTTCCACGTAATAGCTTAACCTGTAAAATTATTTTACTATAAATCTACTTCTTCCTTTTTACAATCTAACATTACGTCCCTGAGTCATATACAACATAATCCATCCCACAAGGACGGGTTTGCAGGCAATAGCTAGTTTTTACAAATGACTTTTCACACTTTATATAGGTTAATCAATAATTTAAAATGGTTATGGTAACAGTGGACGTAAATATTTAACTTATTTTAGAAGACTCGCTATTTAATAAATAATATCAGTAAGGTTCAGGGTAGACACAATGCTTTTAGTGTATAGACACAACATTGAGCTGCTGAAAAGCGGCTATAAATTGCAAAAATGCTGAACACTGGTGCAAAATGCATCATGACTGTCTGGGCTGTAAGAAAGAATTTGTTTTTATTATAGGCACTGGAGTTTATTTCAAACTTAAGTGAGTACTTAAAACTCACCTTGTTTTTATTAAATAGCATAGCGATGCCTCCAGTTAGAGCCTTAACCGCATTGACCTTATATGCCATCATAGCTTCAAAGTTCAGTGACATGTTTCCCACTTCTATTCCCCGATGTTTAAAGTCATGTTGGGCCATGTGATACAAGTGGGAGTTATGCAGTAATGCCTTCGATGGAATGCAGCCAACATTTAAACATGTCCCTCCCAATGTTGGGTCTTTTTCAACTGAAATTGTCTGTGGACATAATGAAAAAGATTATCAATAATTTTATACCATTTAGAAGTACAATGGTATTAATTTTGTTGTGTTCAATTTCAGTAATACTTCTGTTGTATATAATCTCTAAACTAAATAGACATATATGGACGTAGATACGCAATAATGAGTCAACCCACACAACTTATCAATTGAAAAGTCAACATTATTCTCTTACATTATGTATGTATTTAATTTGACAAAGGTTTCGCTATTAGGTAGGAATCGTTATTGCATATCTGTGGCCATATATAATAGCTATCCTATTCCACACAGAACATTTAAAGGAAATAAAGACAAGAATTTTTAGATCAGTTAACAAATTTAAATGATATCAATGACAACAAATTAATTTAACATTTTGACAGAGTTATTTTATTTGTTTATTGATATAGTTTGTTTAGCATTCATTGTGGTCCACTATATGCTTTTTTCAGTTTATGGCGACAAAAAGTTGAGGAATTAGTACCTTCAAGCCAAGTTGAGCTGCTTTGATGGCTGCAACATATCCGCCAGGGCCCGAACCTATGACAACAAGGTCTGCGTCATGTGAGGTGGCATACTGTCTGATCCCAATCCTTACATTGCCACTCTGTAAATTTATCATTAAACATTACTCTTTTTTTCCTTCACACATTACTACTCCTTCTTTTCTTCTTCATCCACCGATAGACGTTAACTGCTGCATAGCTAGCATGGGCAGGAGATAAAAATTTTATCCTCTGATTTTATTCACTGACAGGGGATAAAATTATCTTTTCCCTGTGCTAAAGCATGGTGACAGAGGAGAAGGCGATGTACATTCCTATAAGTATATCCACTGAGTGTTATTTCCACCACTGTGCCCATGCTCGACGGGTGGATAGAACTAAGCGAGGGGATAAACATTTTATCCTTTTCCCGGGGATAAAATTTCTCCCGCCTATGCTAGCCCTGCTGGACAATGGTGCCTGACATAAACCTCCGCAGTTCTCAATCTTGTACCGCTTAAAATATACATTATAAATGATTCCAAAGTTTTGTTGTAACAGTTATAACAGTACAATGTTTATTTGCAGTATCATAGTAGTAGTGTAGTTTATCCTTCAAGCATTTTATATTTTTAGCCTTTTTAGTTTCAAAAAATATATAATGTTCAATAATACTAAACTATTATGACTAAATTTCATAGTGATTAGGTGAAAAACAATGTTTTTTTGTAAATCAGGCCATTGATAAGGAAAACTATTTCAGTCACTACAAGTTACGACATATAGGTTAATTTAGAGAATATATTGTGGTTATATTATTATCTCGAGTTTGTTTATAATAATTTATAGGGCTCTACTTGACAGTCACGTGTTCAAGGTCAAAACTTCAGGCTTCAGGTAGGTACATTTCTTCTATTAATTTTGAAATTGCATGTCACGTTTGTTAGTGAATACATATATAGATTTTTACTCACAATGATTACAAAAATTAGCGGTCTCAAAAGCAGAGAAGCAATGGAGATTGCATAACCCATGTCAGATATTTGTTTTGTTCGTATACTAAGTGTTACGACAAGAAAGTTATGCACTTACCCTAAATGGAGTTGAAGCTAATTTTAGGAATTTATAGCCCATATTTTAAATTAATTTATAGGGCACTTTGGAGATAGCAGATAGCAAAAATCGAAAAATTAGAGCGGAGCCCTGGCGATCGGCGAACTTTGACATTAACTGTCAGTGTTGAAAATTTAAAGAAAATTATACACATGGCAGTTGCCACAGACCACGATCACCACAGATTTCAGTTAGGTACCTAAAATAAAATGCATAGAGAAAAGTAGAGTTCTAAGTAGGTACTGATAAAAATGAAAGCTTTAAGTAAGAGTCTACGCGTAAAAGATGTATTCGGGCAATACAAAAAGGACCTAGAACCATTAAATCAGTTAAAGAAAAACCACAAACATATAAGAGTAAGTAACTTACTCTTATATGTTTGTGAGAAAAACAATCACAGGTTCTATTACACACTTATTCTATGTTAATTTTTTAGTAATGGCAGCACAAAAATGCGCGCGCTGATGCAACGGAAGTTTTGTTTATCAATCAAGTAAGGCAAGCAAGCGAGCAGCCGAGCGGCGAGCAGTATGAAATATCGCGATCGCGGTAGTGTTTGTTACTGGCACCGTTTACCGTAAACGTGCATGTTACATACGTAAATCGATTTAAAAGTATTTTTTTATATCGGTCGTATACTCACGTGACTGGATCAAATACGCAACGTAATTAAAATTATATTTGATACGTTTCTGAACGACTGGGTAAGTACCATACAAAGACTAAAACCTTTATTACGTACCTAAAGGGCTCAAAGTCATTTGCGTCCGATTGTCGTTAAATTTTTTTAATCAAAACAATAAAAACATTTTTATACTTTTAGCTATATACTTATAATATATTGTTACCGACTACCGACATTAGATGAAAAAATTGAAGTAAAAATACAATGGATGAAATGACGTTGAGCTGTTATTCCTAATTTTATTAGTGGTTAAGTTAAAAAGAATAAAATACATTATTGCGATTAACATTGTTAGGTATCGTTTTATTTAATTTGTTATTGCAATATATAAATAATAATTAATATTAATCTACCCTTCCAGTCGTTTAACAGATGATTATACTTAATCAAAACAATATTTTTTACATACTAGGAAAAGCCAATGATTTTGTCTGCGTAGATTTACCTACCTACTTAGTTTTTAAAAACCCGTGGTAAGCCCCGTGGGAACTCTGATGTACGGTCTACCGCGATTTAGGTAGAAAATTTCGAAATATTGATTTCAAAAGTAAATACCTACAAATAGGTAGGTATAGTTACTTAGGTAGGTGCCCAGAATTATTGAGAGACAATTTTATAGGTTTTGTTTTCTATTCCGTATTAGGTGGACTTATGTAATTAAGGACATTAGCTGTCTGTCACTCATTAAGGTGAAATGTACATGGTAGATTTACGTAGCTTCATATTCATATACATACTAACATAATGTATGTAACTAAATTGGTACATTAGCATCAGCCCAGTTCTCAGAGCATCTATAGGTATTGTACCTACCTAGTACATATTTTAGAAAAAGGTAGCAGGTGTAACATTCCAATCAAAAACGAAAACTTGAATTTCAACCCTAACAACAGGCATCAAAGTCCAAAGGTTTGGCTACTGCAGAACTTGCAGCAAAAAGCAAAAAAAAAAAAAAACTGCTGGTTCAGAGTTATTTTCGTTTGAAAAAATTAGTTATATCATAATATAATAATAATCCTTTGAGTAGACAATAGAAATACAATATATGCATAGGTCTTTAATCATCAATATCATTTTAAAAATAATATTCATAACTAGTCTGTGCTGCCCGCGATTTTGTACGTGTGGACTGTGGAGTAAGGCATTTTTTACTAAAGAACCCTATTTGTTTCCGGGATTAAAATTTAAACAAATACATTTATGGTATTAAGTATGTGTTACTCATCTCCTACCAACCTGTGAAAATTCCATCCAAATCGGTTAACCATTTTAAAGATTAGTCCGTACAATGTTACAAACGTACATACAATTTTTTTTTGAACGTGTTTGGGTTAAGTGGGCATTCAGCTGTTAAAGACGATAAGTCGGTTAAACATCGGTTAACCTACTTTGTTTTAGGCCTAATTGGCTCCGGAACTTAATTAATTTTATTATTATTATCAGGCAAGTTCGGTAAGAACTACCTTAGGATGTACAATGTACATATTTTGCAAGTTATTGTAGACTGAAAGGAGTAAAACTGATTTCCTTGTCATATTTTACCCGTTTCAATAATATTTCATACTGCAAAATACGAGCATTTTTCAAAAATTCGTTTTTTTTTTTTTAAGTTTTCGAGTAAATATTATGTGTGAGGACCGAGCGAGGCGAGGTCTCTGAGTCTACTTGAGTGAATTTGCACTTGTCCGTCCGTCCGTCTGTCAGAGCCTTCTGAATTACTGAAGGAAAATATGTAAACTGATGGCCTTCAGCCGAATATTGTATAAAAAAATATAAAAATCTTTATTTCAGGGGGGCTCTCATAGAAGCGTGTGTGAAGTTAAATATTTTTTGTTGCGTTACATACTTACATAGACTTGCGATATATCTTTTTAAAGACGATTTTGAGCAGAGTGCAAAAAAATTTTTTTTTATTTTTTCCCTTAAAATTGACGGAATGGGGAGCTTTCAAAGAGGAGATTTAATTTGAGCCATATTATGTCAAAAACTAGTGCATATTAGACCCTGTTTGTTTGTAAATTCATAGACAAAAACGGGCAAATGGCAGCCCTAAATTCATTCATAACATTGTTCATTAAATGGGCGGAACAATAATTTCTGCTTATTACATATTCACAAACTAACTATTCTGCGCCTACACCTCTACAACACGAAACGTCAATCAAAACAGCATGATGCAGAGCATATTATGTGTCATAAATCCTGTGTAAACATCCTACTATAACTAGAAACCACAAGAAACTAATTTAGATAACAAATGTATGAATCAATGCAGTTCCTTACACTTTTCAATTTGTACCTACCAACAGTTCGTCATTCGCAAAATGGAGAATAACAAGTGATTTTCGTAGCCATACACCTCTATCTATAATACATATTATTTAATATTCCATGATGTAATTATTTATTGTAACGTCTACCTACTCGTATCATAACTGCATAACTCAATAACATACTTTGTAATGTAGCTGTTTATAATTAATAATATTATGCATGTTAGAAAGAAGCACGGAAATGACATCTGTTTCTGCCTTCTCCATTCTAAGTTTAAATTATTTCGGTTTAGCTTGTACCTACCTAGTCTATGGAATTAATAGAGCATGCATACACAGGAACTTGAACTTCCCTCCCTATAGTCTCTGCGCTGTGCTGCGGACGGACAGACGAATAGACGGACGGACTTGGCGAAACTATAAAGGTTCTTCGGTAGTTTTACAGGCAGGCAATCTAGGCTCTAATAAAATCTCAGGTGATAAAAGATCAGCAGGGAGATCATCTAAAAATCACTCGCATACCTACTTAAGGATTTATCCTTATGGATCGTTGTAACTTACAGTTGATATAACCGGCAGCACTGATGCCTTAACATCTCACTTCAAAACTCTTGCACAATCGCATTTTTCATACAATTAGTTTTATCGATAAGTACGATAGCGGCATTGAGCTGTCAGAAAATATGTTTGTCTTACATCGATCCTTTATATATATCGATAGTAAATAATAATCTATCAATGATACGTAGGTAGCTACATTGACATTTATGCAGCTTGCAGCTTTTATGGAATCGATCCTCAGTATCCTCAAAAATTTCTAATTTTGGCCCATAAAAATTCTAAAATTCCTAAAGCAAATCTTACATCATAAATAATTGGAATTTGGATGTCCATGAAAAAAAGTTTATCGTTTCACTATCAGGTGATCTGTCTACCAGTTTAATCTACTTGAAATTTGATACACCAAGCTATTATTGATTGCGTATTAATTAAGTATCTACTAGGTTAGATATTATAAATAGTATGTAGCGGTACAATGTTACTACCATTTAAGTATCTAATAGAACGTGTACGTGTACTAGAGCTACTACTATTAGGTAGGTGCCCTGTTAAAACTATTAACGGTTGATAGCATTTTAATTAAAGTGATGTAGGTGGAAGTAAATTGGATAACTACTTAAATACTACTTCATAAATTCTCAATACTGGTTGTGATTGTAACTGGAGCCTAAGCTACTTTAAAGGTCGAGTGGGATGAAGCTTGTGCCTGCTCATAATCCGGACAATATTATAAGCCGGTTAAGGCATTTCTGGCCCATATCTGCGGTTCGGTTTACCTGCGCAGTGGAACAGGTAATCCTGTTAGGTGGCCGTGACACGTTGCCCGGCTTCTGCCTGAGCCATTCAATTCAGTTTAGTTCGGCGCGCATCCGTACTCGCGATGTGCGACGCGAGAACTCGTAAACCAGCACCTGCCATACAAGAGAAGCTCGCCATCTATGAAAACGGTACAGCTGCCAAACAAAACAAATATCTACAACCATTTTAGCTTATCACCTCTCGACCCGCTCCTGTGTTTGGTCGCGCTTCGTTTTACGATCGAAAGTGTCCAAGCATTTATAATTATGGTGCGGCCATTAATTTGGATGTGCGTTTGCGTTTCACTATAACTAGTTGTCATTTTACACACGTTCTATAGACGAGTAGAACAAAAGCGTCGTATGTTCAGGTGATTTCACGCCTTGTGGTTAGCGATCAGGATACTTTACCACTCTGACATACTGCACCGACTAACACCTTATATTCTTTGTTACATCCATCTTTACATTGAACAATCAAACGTTCACTTTCGTTGTTTTGCAATAATTAATCTTTTGTGCGGCCGGCTTTAATAGCATATTTTATTACACGCAATATTCATATTATCTACACTTATAATATCACCATTAACATTTTCATATATCACGTTTTCTTGTTGATCTAAATTCAAAATAAATTATTAAGATAGAACCACGTTTCTCCAGGCTTTGGCCGAATACCAATGCCAATGTCTTGTAATTAAACTACTGTAGCAATGGAATCGCCAAGATTTTTATAGCCTTGTTGTCAAATGCAGTCCAAAATGAATGGGCCAGAGAATGCAAAGCTCTATAAACAAGAGCAGAGCTTTGGATCTTATTTAAATGAATCCTCGTTAATATGTAAGGATTACACTTCCTAGTTCTTCACACTTGGAGTGTAAACTCTTATATTATGCAGGTGTGGCGTTGAACCGTTTGTCGGCAAGTTCCCTCATTAGCTTTGTTGTGCACAAAGATGCGTTGTTCTCAAGTCACGTACGCTCAAGCGATTAGTCTCGTTTCTTCTTACCGACAGTGGAGCACAACATAGAATTCATTACATGTTATCATTATGATAAGTAAAGGGGTAAAGGCACTGTTCGTAATGTAGGTCCTGACTCCTGTACAATGAAACCAGCTTATGAAATTGAAGGCAAATTGTATTTACTATCTTATCGAGTTCAAAGTTTAACAACCTATATTACTTAATCAAAAGTCATCGCGAGATAAATTCTATGAGAGACTTTATTGAATTTAAATAAAGGTGCAATATACATATCATACATGTATTACGTATACGTTACGAGCTTTGAGGTTACGAGACACGTAACTCTGTCTACGTGAAGTAGAATACTGGTTGACCAATTTACAATGTTGTTTATGAACTTGTAGGTACATACATCTAATATGTACCTACATTATAAGGGGATTTGAGTATTTGAACTTTACAACACTAATATTAAGTACTGTCCTAATGAAGGCCGATTTCTGCCAAAACTTCGGCCCATTTTGGCCGAAGGTTTGGTCAGACTTTTAGTATAAAAATTCAAAGTGAGGCATTTTGGCTATAAATGCTTATGCTTAAGTCACGCTTAAGTGCTATGGGCTAACTTTATCTTTTATTTTAATTTAAGATTAATTAAAATGATTCCCTGTAGGTAACTTCTTACAAAGTATCCTCACATAGAAGAACAGCCGACTTTAAAAGTATTAGTTTTACTTACAACACAACAACAACGAAATCACGTCCATTTATCTTGTGTAATCTTGTGTAGCTAACTACTTTGTGACATAAACCCTCATATGTAATTGAAATTCATGTTAATATATTCGCCTACATATATGTAGTTAGTATAGTTTGCGACACATTGTTGGTCTTCACGTCATGGGCCTACTGTAGGTGTAATAAAGTGACATTGTTTATTCAAAAGTGCCATTACGTATTGTATGTACACTTATGTACAACATCACCTCGTTACATATAATTAGGAACTATTTGCGCAGAGTGGTGTAATATTTACGGAACTGTTTAACTGGTTGTCCATATGCGCCACTACAGTTACTCTTTTTCGCACTGCATGTCAAATACGTCAAACTTGCTGCATTAGGAATGCATCGCGTAGCGTGGTGCAACGCGTAGGCACCGAAGGGATTGGAGGATAAGCAACGCCTTGGGTGGTTTCTTGTGAACCTATGTATCTTGATCTTTGCTACCTCCTGTGGGCCGTGCGGTAGGTCGTGCAAACCTCTAAATCCAATGTAGTTATTATTGTTTAAAGAGTTGTCTTCACTTTTTACTCACTATAGGTCGCCGTCATCATCGTTTCAACTGATAGACGTCCACTTCTTGACATAGGTCTCTTGCAAGAACCGCCACAAACTACAAGTGTACATAGACGAAACACGTAGCTAGTGTCGCTTATGTTCAGGGTCTACGAGGGACGCGCTTAAGATGGTCTAGCAAATTTATTTGATCCATCCATTAGGTATCATTAAGTGCTCATTAAGATTGTCGTCCGCCGATAGAACTCCTTCGGATCCCGAAGTCCCAAAGTTCTTCGAGCCATGTGCCTCTTGCCACTTCAGCATCAGTCTTCAATTCTAATTTATCGAGCATGGCTTTCTCCATCGCTCGCTGAGTTTACCGCCTTTTAATGGGAACTTATAGTTAGCGACCATGTTTTCTACTATAGATAATTATAAGTCATAAGGTTAAAGCTAATTTTCTACACAACAACAAATAACTTAGGTTAGGATATCAGAAAGGAATTCCGCAAGCTAGACGCATTAGAAATAATACTAGGTAGGTAAGTGGAAACCCGGAAATAAAGTGCTGTGTGGGATAAGGTGATGAATTCTGGAATATGTAGTACATTAAATATTGAACAATATGTAAACAGAATCGAATTTCTTGTGCACACTTACTTCATTATTCAATGATTAGAAAGGACATCCCAAAGCTTCTCAGACTTGTCTACATGGATAAACTCTAGTGGGTAACCAAATTTACGTATTGTGGGCAATTTTTTTATTCATCCCAGCCAGCCAATGCCTGGCTGCAAAGCCTTCTTCTACGAGTGTTCACAGACAATACATACAAGATAACTTAAGAAAGTGGTGGACTTATCGTGATTACGACACGGCTATTACGCATTTCTTGTAATTCCTTGCGAGAGCGGAGCTAACCTGCTATCCGAGATAATCACGTTAGTTCAAACCTGTTGTATTTTATTTGTCGGTAAAATGCAACTGTCACTTTAACCGCTGTAGATTTTGTTTATGGCCGGCTACACTCTTAAAATAAACATGCAGCGAGATTATTCGCGCATTCCACACTATAACTTATAGTAGGTATAATGTGCGGAATAGGTAATTTCCTTACTCATGTGGTAATAGTTGTAAGTATTATTTACCTACCTACTTTATTACTTTGATAAGAATAGGTAAGTTATTCGTTTAGATTAGGTTCGTTAGTATGAATTTTTTTTTACCTTCAAGTGTACGTAATTGCCTACAATTTACGCGTTTCGATATCACCTTCCTTTCTTGCTTATCCATTTAACTTTTTGTAATAATTTCATTACAATACAAGACTAAAATTAATAGGTAAAAACTATGGTAGATGTATGTGTAAATATTATAGCGATTAACGGTAAAATTTTCGTTTCTGGTTTTCACTGTTTGAATTTCGATTGTAAAGAATGACAGGGTTTTATCTTTCCTTTCCGAAGCCTTTGAATAAAGTTATGCTAAAAAGGTTCCTTTGAGTTTCCTCTGAGGGAACATTCCATATCAAAGTTCAATATAGGTTTTAACCTAAATGGAGGTAGCTCTATATAGGGGGTATGGTTTGTAGGTACGTATATGGTAGCCATATACCACTGTACCACTGTGCTGGCCACTATACCAAAAATATAACCCTATAATATTCTAATGATAACAGGCGCGATTTTTATCTTCTAGGTACTCAAGGTCGTTATGGTATCAACATTTACTACTAGTATTTGTACTACATATTTATACTGTGTTTTACCAGTCCACTACAGTTTTTACGGCAGAGTACTGAATAAGAAGTCACAGTAAAACTGAAAATGTAGACACCTAGAGCTAGACCGCACAGCAAAAAACGTCCTCGCGATTTTTATTTTTGCGATTTATTTTCCGCTTACACATCTAACACGCACTAGCTCGCAGTTTTTGTCAGTTTTTATGGAGTTTTCAGCGTAGATGCCTAGCCGTTCATTCATTCATTTATTTTTGAACCTGCGATTTTAAATCACAAGTCAAGTGCGTGTATCTATATCTACAAAGATTGCAATTGTTACATAATTTTGGAAAAAGAATCGCGCTGGTTTTTCGCAGAGCGAAGCTCAAGTATATTTGTACAATTTATCATCAGTCAGAATTAGTTAAACAGGTGAGACGATACTCGTCTCTAAAAGCACGCAGAACCGACTATTTAGTATAAATCAGAATTTTCCTCGCCTAATGTTACACATACGCATTTTATGTGTTCATTGCGACTATAGTATTTACTATACGGAAGTAAATTAAATGTGGTTAAAATGTTGAAAGCGAAAGTGCAATCGCGACCAAAGCCGCAATATGTACTCGTACCACGTTTTGGCCAGCTTGATCGATACTAGTTTTTCAATTCCTGACACGTCTTAGTACCTACTGGACGAAGCATACCAGCTACTTACTCCAGGAAGTGATAGCAAGCAGAGATATATACTTGAATACTAGAAATAAAAAAGGGTCTAAGTGCCAAAAATTTCGTTCCGGTTTTTATTACTTTATTATGTAGTATGTTCCCTCGCTAATAACCTAAAATAAGAACTAAACGACTAGCGTTGTAAAGAATTTTATTGTAATAATAACCATGTGAAGTTTAAAATAAAAGAAACATGTTGTTAAAATGATTTATTCGTTGAAACAAAAAATGCCTGCTCTTTTTTGTTTTGGCACTTAGACCCTTTTTTATTTCTAGTATTCACTTCTACATCGAAGAATAAACGTACGACTTCAAAACGTTTACTGCACAAGTTAATATACTCGCTGTAAAATATTAGTGTAATAGTACGAAAGACATATAAGCATGACTTATAATATGTACATATATATTTGTGTTTACGTGAGGCCCTCTGCAAATAACTCCCAAAAAATCCCGAGGCAATTCTTTGATTTTCCTGCATCAAAAGTATGTTCTATGTCCTTTGGCCAGGCTAACTACAGAGAGAAAAAAAGATCTGTTCAGAGTTGAGAAAAGTAAAGTAGTAGGTAGTGTTCTTATCCTTTCCGACAAAAAATATTTACTATAGGTACAGAATATGTCCCGCGATATATCAAAGAAAGGTACGGTTATCACAATCCAACTATTCACCCAATCTCAGAGCACTGGGAGCGCTTTCGTAGTAGATTTTATCAGTAAATATCATATCAGTTCAGATAAGATAACTCCACTGCAAATCCCAACACAATGCCAGGTTACAACCGACACCTGTTTCAACTGAGTTAACATTCAGGTTAAAGCTAGATTAAGATAACGGGTGATTCCTAACTTAATAGGAACATATTACAATTTGATAAAGTTTGTGTGCTTAGTCTACATTCTTTGAGCCATAGGTATGTCATACCAGTCTAAATAATTACCATTAAAAAACCTCTTAATGAATTTCCATTTCCAATCTAAGGAGCTCGTTAAGTAACGATAAAGGAACTCTGGAGTGCGCCAATTAGATGTCATGAACTTCGATAAACAAAGTAAATACCTACTCTAGTCTCTAAGAACAAAATAATCCATCCCCTTAGTAAAAAATATGTTTCTGTATGTAGGTACTTTTACCGTGCATAAATCATTCAAAAGATCATAAGTCATGAAACGTATAAGTACCACGGAGACGTTCCTAGTAATTTTAAAGCCCACTTTCATGCGTACAATTTATCACGTCATGGACGTATGTATTACGTAAGTCTCTTTTCATGAGGATCACTTTAAAGTGGAGGGTTCCGCTACAGCGAAGTCCTTAAGCACGGATTTTTGGCAGGTGTCTTCACTCGAAATGATTTCCTCGAAATTCTAGTGTTACATCCTCGAGTGGAACCGTGAAATCTTTAATAACCATCCGACAAAATTAAAGACCAACATTTCTAATTTTCTATTGACTCTAAAACAACTTTCAACAGTAATAAATAATTAAGCATTTAAGTGCTCTTCTGGTTTTGTACATTTTCATATTTTTGAAAAGATTGACTGTCAACAAACTGTCCTACAGTTTGACGGTAGTATTAAGTTAATCAAATAAACGTGTCTCCTTCATTCCACACGTCATTGGCGAAGTTAACCGCGCCCTCTGGCTGCAATTTTAAACGCCATAATTTTATAAATTGAATTGAAAAGTGTAAATTATTACTACAATAAATAAATTAATTAATTAAGCCTCAACAGCTCGATGGTGATGGATAATAATCCTTTGAACTATTATCGTACCCACTACTAATACGATCTTTCGCTTATTTGAGAGAGGCGAAATAGTTGTCAATTTCAGCTTGGCAAAATCTTAAAGAAATCATTGGTTTCCGAGTTTCGCGTTTATTGGGCGGGCGGCATGTTGGGCGAGAAACGAAACGCTCCATCCGCCCGCCTCACGGGGTCAACGGCCTCCCAGCCCTGCCCGTGAACGTGGTAAGGGATGCACCCAGCTGTTATCGATACTGTTTGCAAAATATAGGGTAAAACGCGTAACTCGCTCAATTCCAGTGATTAACTTAATACAGTCATCACTATCCCATTGTTATTCATATATTATATTCCGTTTATTATTTTAAGTAATTGAATTTGAATTTGATTTATGAAATGGAAACATCACACGATTTATTACTTTTACTTATTTCTAAGTATCTTTTATTATATTTTTATTCGCTAGAATGTGTTTTTCTTTTTAGAATTTTTCCAAGTTAGAAAATTGTATTTTATAATGCCTTTATTTTTAAATGTTTTAACTTGCGTAAATCGACAAAAAAAAGATTTTTAATTGATTTGAATAGATTTTTTATTTGATTTGGTGAGTGGATATAATTAATTTCGGGTCGTATAAGAAAAGTAAATAAATCTTTTTTTGTCTAAAATTGTCATGCAAAACGTACCTAACGTTGAACTTATGTAGTGTATGTTAAAGTTAAAATATAATTAAAGCATAAAGATTTCTTTCGTTTTTCCCCTCACTCTCAGCGCGGGAAACTGATTTAATTTACGGCACAAGTGCAGCAGTCACAGTTCTACTTACCTCCTGAATAATCCCGCTGAGAATTTACAAAGACTGGAAGTTTTCTACATCGTGATAACATTTAAATAAATGTCTAGATGTGTGAGGGATATTGAAACTCATATTCAAAAATTTCGATCCGTAAGCTTTTTTTGCGGCTTGATTAAAGGACAAGCTAACAAATGAACACGCTTTCGAATTACAATATTAGTGAGGATTAAGCTTAAAATAACTTAAAAGCTTAATGGCTTCAAGTAATTTTCAGCTTAGTTTCAATGCTTCTATTCAGTAGGTACAGAAGAATGGAGAAAATAAAACAGTTTGCGGATCGGGTGCGAAGTGAAACATGCGGGTATCTAACGATGTAAATATGTATATGTACTTAAATGACTTCGTTACTAATTCGATGTAAGTAATATGGCCAATTCACACCTAACACGCAATGAGCGATGCGAGTGACGCTAATTCGTAAAAAGTGATTTACGAAAAGAAATGATTTGACGCCGTTAATTAATATGAGTCACACCTTTAATGGGTCAGTTCCCAATTTGAAACGTTATATGTAGTTTCCTTTATACAGTAAGTGGTGGACCACAGTAAAATGGTTACTGGAAAAATTTGATATTATTGTTTTAAATTGTTTGAGTACATAGTTAATAGTTACCTTATTTGTAGTCATGCTTTTTCTTTTTTTTTTACCGACTTTTGACAAATAAAATATGCTCGTTAAAAGTAGCTGAGTAATTAGCGTTAAACAAACTAAAATCATAAAATTACCGTCTTAGGGTGTGGTTTAACGTTAAGTCGTATCTTGAAGGCGGTTTAGTATCGTATTATATTATGTAGCGTATTATGTATGTATGTGCGAGATTAATTTATTAAAAGATATCTTAATGCACTCTTCATTGCATACAGGTATTAAGAGAAAGTTATCATCAACAAAACTTTTATTAATCCCAAAAGGATGATTTCCATACTGAAAGTATGGGAATAATTTTGAATTCGATTTAACAGTTTGTTCACGTTTAGGAATAACGCTTCCATTGATAGTCTTATCAGACCCATTTTTATTTTAACGCGTAGCTAAGTATATCTGGAACAACATACTCATTTTATCCAATCCGCATTTGCAAGTGACTTCAAAAACGATTGCAAATAATGCGGCTTCAAGCGTTCGCTTGCTGCACCCATTAAGTGTTCATAAACATGCATTTGGGTTACGGGAAAGCATTGCTGCTATGCCGCCATATTTGGATGTATTTCTCGCTGGCAATTTCAAACGTCAAAAAGTTTTACTGTAAACGGATTAAGTCAAGGCTTTTTCGCAAATACGAGTACATAAATTAATAAATACATTAAATAGTTAACTGCTAATGATTTTTGTAACTGTTATGGAACGTAAACTTTGTATTTAGGTTGACTCCGGTTTTTTATCTACTTACTAGGTTGCTAAGAGTCTCATAAAATGCGTTTCTGAGAAGATAGTTTGAAATTTCAAACTATGCTATACTATAATAATATATTATGGTATACTATGATATTTTATATTCGATTACAAGATAGTGCTTGACTGCGATCTCACCTGATGGTTATTGACGATGCAGTCTAAGACACACCAATAATAGTTGAAACCATCTCATAATTTTATAAAAAGGTAAAGTAACTTAATTTTGACATAATATTGACGGTTCGTATTACGGTGCTCTTTGATAAAATATAGCTATAACTACCTACCAATTTTTTAATTGTTCCCTGAAAATATAAATTATCGGGTCAGCGATGCAAGCTCATATAAACGTAGTAGGTACATTGAAAATGTCCCATTACGTGATGCGGTGACGTAGATAGGTATACAAATACAGGCAGCATCGGCATTTTGAAACGTATCGGACTCCCTTTGTGATGATGATTTATTGGGAGTCTTTTCAAATGCCTCCGCTAAATGCCCGGAATTTGCATTGTTTATGGATTTCAAAGACGCAGTGCAGAGGTAACCTGTTAAAATTGGTACATTGGTACCTGTGGCTGATGATACGTGATGGAGTAGATATCTAAGCAGGTTATAAATTTTATGTTACGTTTGCACTTTGCACTTTAACATAGCTAATGTTTCTTCATCGTTAGCACGTATATGAAATTACTGTATTTTATGCCATAAAATTTATGGCAAAATGAACGTTTTCACGTCTCATTATTTTATCCATTTACTATCATCGCAAAGTGTGGTGATTTAAGTACATACTATCTACCTACTATAAGCGTTTCTGGGTACGATAAAATTTATCGTAACCTGAAACCAAAGTAGGTACCTAGGTACCTACTTATGTCGTTTTACTTGTAAGTTCGTAGTTAATCTTCATTATAATATCCGGTATGTATTACCACTGTGCAGAGGAAAAGAATTTAAGACTGGCTCGGTTGTTTAAAACCGTTTGTTATCGTTACATACATTCTTTAAAATTGTTTTCTTTGACATTTTGTTTTGTAACGCATTGTTTAACAGTTACGTGTCTGTTAAAATTTGCTGAAGCAACCGTGTCTCTGTTACCGTCATTCAGTAAGGTTGACGCACAGTAATTTAAAGAGCAAGCGGTTCTATACAAATTGTCGCACAAAGTAGCCGTCGATCTAATCGGGAACGTCCCCTAAACAGTTTTCACCCTTTACTATTTACACCCTACTTGTTTTTTCTACCAGAGCATTATCAGTAGTGACACCCTAAAGAAAATTTTGTATGCAAACTGTAGCAACCCTTTTTGAATTCAAAATTAGTTACACATATCGGTTGAACAATAAAAATACACAGTAGGTACTGTTAAGAAAATAATCATTACTCGTAATTCCCTAGAACGAATTAAGTTGTGGATACATTTTGCTTGTTCATATTTTTAAATTATACTAGGCACAGACTACGCGACTACTACCAAAAGCTTCATGTAGTTCCATGGTATTAGAAATATTATTATTATTTGGTAGTTAGAATAGTTCCAAAAAGATTGCTTGCATATTATTTTCAACCGATAACAGAGAAGATATGTTTGATACGAGTAGTACATAATCGAAAAAATTCGATTCTTTTTCGGATTTAACATGGCTAAATGGGAAATTCATCATGTGCGATCCGCACTTTTCCCATTTATGACGACTCAGAAAAAAAATGCAGATGATGTCCGTATGTAATCTGGTTTGTTATTATTGCCTGTATTTTATACCATTTTGTATGTCCTCCATTATTCTTTTAACGGTAGTATAGTTATTTCGACAATCTCAATTTATTTTGAATTTAATTGTTTAAAGTTATATGTATATATTTGTCGTTTGCCGTGTTTGAAGTTCGAAAGCCCGGATAATAAATGTTTCTCTTACAAAATCGGTACGAGGTATTAAATAATGTAGTGACCGCGCAAAAATAGAAACCAATAAAGGTATAGTGGCTTCAACCAGACGCATCGCTGCAAAACAAACCGATCTCCATCCAAAAACAATAATGATCTTCATGAAAATGTTTTGAAAATGAACGAACATATACCAACCAATAAGTAAAATTATAGAGTAACCCAAAAACTTAGAAGCACCAATTAGAACAATAGAGTTCTATTAGTTTTATTGGTTTCATTAAGCGTCGTATGCGTGTGGCAACGTCTCATGGACTGATTATTTGACCTCTGGAGGACCACGGGAAAATAGGGTATGAAAGGCGTGACAACGTGACTGTCATCAAGTTAAATGAGCTTATGTGCGCCCGCATCAGGAAGTGGCTTATTGATTGAATGACATGCCATCTGAGGGGATTTTAACCGTGATTGCGTTACGTCATCACCTGCTTTATAGTTTATTTCTTTGTCCGTATAAAATTTTAACATTCCACCGCTATTACGATCAGTTACATGATACATCATATGGATTTTTGGGGACATTTGTTATTGTATACTCGAGGTTATTTCAATACAGGTAGAGTCTAGTTTAGCGTTACAAAATAAGACTTTAGATGTAAGAATAGCTGTCGAACAATCTTTTTAAGTGCATACAAAATGCTCCCCATAAATGTCTTAAAAATATATTAACTGTTAACTCACGACTACTGCCGCGCAAGTCTTTTGAACCGTTCTTCAAAACCATAATGTTTCTTGACAATGATTCCTATTAGTAATATTCGTCTGAAATCTAAATATAATTATTAAAGGAAAAGGTGACTGACTAACTGACTGATCTATCAACGCCCAGCTGAAACCACTGGACGTAGGCATCCGCTAAGAAAGATTTTTGAAAATTCAACACCTAAGGGGGTAAAAGTTGTTTGAAGAAGCGAACTAAACGTGAGCGAAGCTGTGTGCAAAAGCTAGTTTCAAATTAGTTCTTATTTAGATATACTAATCGTTGCTTATTTTGTTGGCAATATTTTTATTGCTCATGTGTCCAAAACATTTAAAATATTTTTTTTTTTCAAGTAGGAGTTAACTTTTGGCCCTTGTTGTAACTTGTAAGTCAAGACTCAATCTATCATCTTTTGTTTTTAAAAACACAGAGTTATACACTACTTACTACTAGTACTTAGCTACATAAATTATGAATGACACTTTCATACTATTTTACTAGGCAACTGAATACGAAGCTGACTGCTTCCAAGCAGTTTTGTCATTAAGAAATTCATTATTTGTTTAATAACTTCCACATAATAACTTAACTATAATAATGTTTTAATATTTATACATATTATGTAGGAACTTATGTGCTTATGAAGTATTGCAACCTATATAAATGGATCCGTTATTATAAAACAGCCTGTTTCATCATCGATGTATAATTTAGTACTAGTAGCATATATGTAGTAGATTCTACATTGTGTTTCGTAATGTTTATCGAAACTTTAAACGAGATGTAGGGATTCCCATTAAAGTGACGCAATACGAATGTGGAGCGATTGAAGTTTAAAAGAAGGTTGGCCCACTTGGGTTTTGTTCCAGTTCTCATAGTTTTTCCTGCTCTTGCATGCATTGCTTTGTTGAAAGTAAAAGAACTATCGGTATATTCGCATAGGTAATAAAAACCGATTCAAAGAACGATAGTATTGGCTTCAAATTCTATTCAGCTTGCCTTTGATTCTTGTAACGAAGCGTTACAATTGTTATAATTTTTAATTTATTATTAATGTATATACATTCGTTTTAACTTAATTTTATTAACATTACTTGAATATGTATACGAAAACTATGGTATTTTATATTTCATAGCGCTCGAATTCGTTTACGTTTTTGTATCGCGAGCCAGGGCATTGACCCCTGAGTCGTTGCACACGGCACGGACAGCCTATTGTTCGAGAATCGAGACGCGCGCGCATCGTTCACCTTCGAGCGACATTCACGTCCCGAACCGTGCTAGGCATCGGACGTGTTGCTTAATTGGTGTGTCTCCCGAACGTTTTAGTTCATAGCACATTCGTAGTTTTCTGTTAATTATTTAGAAGGTTCCTAAACCCGGAGTCCTCCCGTTCTAGGGTAAGTTTTGAATGGCACCTTAAATAGTTACAACACGTAGTTTCTACATATTGTTACGAGTACATTAAATCATTGTTTTATTTCGCATTCCATAGCTTTTGTTCTAACTTTCCATTTTATTTTATAGCTAATTGCGCAGCGTGTTGGTAATAATTACTGTACTATATTATAATTTATTTTTTTGACAAACCTCTTTTCAATATTTAGATTTTTCTTTGAGTTTCATTGCATAAAGTTTGTTTTTAATTGTATATTTTTGCCTTCAGCTTTTCTTTTTGCATTTTCATTGTCTCATAACTCCGTTCTGAGTTCTAACCACATCGGCAATGCTATCCACGCTTATGAGTACGTCCCTGTTTGACTAGTGCCAGGGTTGGGCTCAGAACGGAATTGATATTACCAGACAATAACATCGGTCGGTATATCAATTCCAGGATCACGGCTCCGCTTAAATCTTTCACCGCTGCATCACCACCACCATCACCATCTCGGCTAGGTCACCAGATCGCGACGGTCGACGTTCCTGTGCGCATTAGCTCGGGCGTCACTACGTCTGCGGGTCCGCGTGCCAGCCATCACCCCCAGCGACTCCGAGGCCCCCACCAACACCTGGGCCTCTTAACCAGGGGAGTACGATTATTAACTACTACCTAGGTCAGGACCGGATCTTGGTAACTCCACGACCCAATAAATTTGTGTACCTACCTTGAGCTAGCCGCGGTAATAAAACTGTGCCGTTACCTTTGGACCAAATAAATACTTTTGTTACCGTGGGCCTATCTTTTATTTTACCCCCGGTAGTCCCGGTACATTCTGTCATGTTCATTTGTTGTATCAAAAGATATATTATGGCCATACATGGCCATAACGGATAAAATAGAGCAACGTCGTTTTTATCGCAATCACCAAATGCTTTTACGTTAATCAACGTAAAATCTTCGATGGAAATATTTAAAGCATTGATGTATTATTGCAAAAAACATTTCTCAATGATTCAATCGACGGAAATAAAGAGTTTATGTAACACAAATATGTACATTAATAAATATGTATAAGGTATCTAATAATTTTATCAACAACTGTCAGCCAACAACTTTGGTCGCCTAACTTTGCGGACTACAAAGGAAAATTGCTTCGAACAGCTTATTCAAGTCGATTAAGTAACTAAAAACTTTTAATGTGCCTATAGATTAATGATCATCTTTTATGTCCATTAAATTATTTACTTTCTTTAGGAAAACCTAATGTACGACAAGAACACCTCTAATGGAATATAAATATGTAAATAATGTGCTCGTTTGATCTCTCATATTACTTGGGTTGATTAATTGAATGAGAGTCTTCGTCAACGAAGCGCTCCCTAACTAAAGTGAATTAATGTTGCTAGCGGTTAGGTATTTACATCGAACTGTAACGCTAAGAACAAAATTTTCTAACAAAGTTCCACTCCAAATGTAGACTCAAAACAACCAAAGAATATGTGAGTGCCATGTAATTATTTTCTGTTCTGTAGCCTAAGCAAGAACATTTTAACTTTCGAATAGTAAAGGCGAAATTAACGTCAGCAAGATTTTGTATGTATTTGACAGGAGCACTCCTGTCATTTTCATACATTTCTTCACCTTTACTATTCGAAAGTTAAAAGGTTCGTTTTATGATAGTTATTGTGATGAACTATGAGATAGTTTCGCAGGATGCGAGCTCATGATGCCAACTACTAACGCTACAAATAGCTTATTACCGCGTCGACTTTCGCTTCTAGCGTTATAGTTCGATGGGTATTTGCTAGTTAGCTAATAAATTGACTGTCGCGGCGATATACATAAGCTGTTTCTCATTTCTTTTCGAAAAAATTCAGTCATCGATCTTGCTTGAAGGAAAATTGCTTCGAACAGCTTATCTTATTTATCTTGCTTTAGATTTTGTGTTTTTGGTTTGTGCAAAGTAGGTAACTGATTCTTTATTGCATTTTTATATCTACACATTTTTAATATTAATTATTATGTTATATTAGTTTCTTCCACTATTAATCGTCGGGTTATTGTTAATTATAAATATGTATAAGTAATCAGGTATAAATATTAATTTATAATAATATGTAAGTATGTTGTAAATAAGTATAATAAGAACGTTTGATGATATATGTATTTAATTTCTCTTTTATAACTTTAACACAAACTGCGATAAATATAGTATTACAGCTTACAGTACACGTTATGTCATACATTTTAATGAGTAAAAAGCATAGACAATTTTTTTACAAAAATAATTTAAATTAAGGGGTGCGTCTCTTAATCTCATTTGGTCAGTACGATATGCAAATAATCTCTTTTATGTCCACGTCCATCTATAATAATCCCCTGTTTTGCTAAAGTTATTAGGGAGTTCGTTCCCTAAATACTAAAAAAAGATACCGGCCGAATTGATAACCTCCTCCTTTTTGGAAGTCGGTTAAAAATGGTTTTAGCATTAGTTTTGAGCAACTAATAAAAAATCTGATTGGATCCAATATCCAAATGGATCCACGACAGAGTATACTTGGGTTATTTTTTCCTCATATAAATCAAACAATGGAAGTACATAGGTGCAATCGTAATACATACAAGTTATATATAGATACTCGTTTGTATATGTAATGTAATCTACCTTAGCGTAGAGTGGTGCGTAAATAAAAAACTTCGCATTTATACAGAAACTGAATAGGTACAGTTTTTCATACGTTGTATTACACTTGAAAGAAGGGAAAAATGGAAACTTGAAGAAACGAATTCAAAGCAATTTCATCTGGAAGAGAGCGGTCTGCGGTACAATGGGATTTCTTTTTTTTCTTAATAATATAACTACAATTTCCATTTTAACGTACTTGTTTAGATCAAGCATAGATATTTGAGAGGGAGTAAGACTTGCATCTTGTATGGCATAAATAAGTTGTCTAGGTAAATGCATTTCATCTTAAGATTGCATTAGAAAAACTAGCAATCTCATATGTTGTATCTTCAATAACTCATGAGACCGTAATCAAACGCCAAACCGATCAACGATAGATAATAAAGGCATCATGTATGGAAGCAAAATATAAACATCAGGCGCCGTTAACAAGATTGACGGCCTGGCCTTTAAACGTGTTGTGACGTCAATTGTTCCAGCAAATGAACACTGAAATGACCTTGCTGAAGCAATACGTTAGGGCTCTAAAAATAGTCATAGGTCAGGGGTCAGGCGACCGCGGCGTGCGATCCATTCGTTAAATGAAAACTGAGATAGTGAGATGGCATTAAAAAGCTATGCTGACGTAAATAGAAGCTTTTGTTTTAAAAATCGAGCTCAACAAAAAATAACTGCAGACTGGCCAAGTGTATGTAACCAAACATGGAAAAGATAGATATCATGAACACGTATAAAAAATTCATGTAAAATTCTCACTCACTTCACTTTGATTTGATAAACTGTTTTAGAAACTTTATAATAATTTTAAAGTATAGTGTGCCCCTTAGTTTGATGATTAGTGGTTTTATGATTTACATCTTTCTACCACAAACATGTCATGTTGAAATGAAATGTACTCGTACATATTCAGTTCCAGGGCCTCCTTTATCAGTCATCTAATATTTGTCTTTTAAACAATGTATTAATAATCTTATCATTTTATCAGTCATGGGTACCAAGATATGGTATGTAGGTCTTATTATAACGTAAGCATTACTGCGCAACACCCTGCTGCTACGTTCTTGGCTAAGCTTTTCTAACAATATTTGAGTACTAAAGTTTATTCTGTATGTAGACGATTACTTCACCGTTTATGCATTTCTCAAGTAACGCATATATGAAGGTAGAAATTTATTTTTTGTAACACTTATAATTGGAATAAGAATAGATTGATTGGAATTTAAATAATAAATCCTTAGTAAGCAATTACTAATAGTAAATTATAGTAAATTGCCCTAAAACATAATTTTGTATCCGATCGTTCTTCGTTTTATTCCTCTTATTTATATCAAAAATTTTGAACGAAGACAGGACTTTTTACCAGAATTTCTCCAGAAATTATGTGAAAGGACAATCAATGTCCGTTACAATGTCTCAACTGAAGCAATTAGAAGTAGCACAGGCAAAAAAAAATACCTGTGTACTGCTACTGATAGTAGGAATGGTAGTAACACGGGTAACGCCTTTGTTTAGGGCACAAGGGTCGTGTCCACTACGGACTACCTGACTACCTGCAAAATCTAGAACCCAATAAATTTTGAAATACATATTATGTATCCACAATTCAGGTTGTGATTGAATATATTTTAGAAGATAACGCAATCTGGCGTGGCATAAAATTTCGATAAAGTTTCGTGCCTGAGCTCCATCAGTTAAGAACATTTACTGGGGTAATAAACTAAACGCTAGTTTCTATACTTTCAAGGACCTTTAACGGGATTCTCTATACTCTATATGTACCTACTAGACGACCTTTGCCGAAGTCTGGTTTAATATGCCCTATGTATATACCTAATGTTTGTATTAACTCTAGAAATATCCTTTCAAGGAAAATCATTACAACGATCCAGTTCACGTTTAGATATATAGAAAAATCACATTCCAATAGTGAATATATAATATGGTCTGAATAGTGAAAAAAAGGATCTGGAAACCTCTTAATTGATCAGCTGATTTACTTACGTTTCTTATAGGGAATCAACTCTTTACAAATTCCTTTTGCTGAAAGCTAAATATTGAGACATATTAATGCAATTTTAGACTTTACTGGTGAACCAATATGATATGTTTGTTAATATGTTTAATTTAATTTAGAAGAGTAAAAGTTGCGTATGGTTCATAGATTTAAATTATCCTAAAACTGAAACTTACCAAACCTCCTGACTCGATGGAGTCCTCGGAGAGTTGTTGTAACGCGCGAATCTTGTAGTTTATGAAGGAGGCGAGCATACGAGGCTGACAGTAGCGATATGGAGCAAAATAATCGACTGTATCCAAACAAAAGTTAAACATTAATTTCTACCATTGGGTCGACTTATCACATTTGTCACACACTTCCGTTTATTCTGACACACAATGTCCGAGCCGGCGTGGCGGCGTATGTTTCCTATCGCGATTTACTAACACCCAGGGTTACCACCCTCATTATAAACTACATGTAACTTATGTTATGGAACATTAACATTGATAAACTTTAAGATGAACCACGCGGTGATAGCTTAGAGGTGTAGTTAGAACTTCGCCTCTTTTTGGGAGGAGGACTTTCCGGAATTATGTTCAGTTTAACCAATTAATTTGCTTCAACGGTGAAGGCAAAGAAACCCATGCATGCCTGAAAGTTTTCCATAATGTTTTCAGAGGTGTGTGAAGTCTGCCAATCGGTCTATGGCCTAGACCCTCTCGAATGAGAAAATTCGAAAGGAAAAAAGATGAATGAGGATAAACAAATAATTTAGGCTCATGACTTCCTCAACTAAGCGGAAAATCATAGGAGAAAGTTGGTTTTTTTTTTTTGAATCTACGTCTGACTATATTGTCACGTAAGCATAAGACTCATAATACCTTTAACAGATCTCTCCAGTAACGAGGCTGATCACACCTAATCTCTTCAGCCATCACTCAGATTTGCTATTACAGTCGTGAAATAGATGGTAATAATGTGTAAACCCTACTGGCCACTCGTGACTTAATAGTATAAAGTAGTTGTAATTTCACACTTTAATGAATCGCTCTTTATTAGTTTAGTGAAAGTAACAAATGACTTTTATGACACATAAAATTACATTACTTAATCCGCTAGTTTAAAATAAGTTGAAGAAACCAAAGAATTTACCGCATCGAATTTATAAATATGTGCAACATTTAATAAAACGTTGATCTAGTTATTAGATTGTTTAAGGCAAACGTGGTACTGAAATGATGGTTACATTAAACTTAAACTTAAATATAGAAACCTAGCCGAAGACTGTTTCCTCCTTTTCAGTAAGTCCGGTGTTCGAACCCAGACGCATCTATGATTTTTCAGTTATGTGCGATTTATATGCAACTAAATATCACGCTGAAGGAAAGCATCGTGAGCATACGTGAAGAAATGTATGCCTACGAATACGATAATGAAATTGACATAATATAATTTTAATAAATAATTTTAGGCATATTATATTGACGATTAAACCGTCAAGACCTCAAGGCTTCTATTGATTAACTGTTAAAAGCGAAGGATGCTAATTGGCTCTTGGCGTAACCAATACATTTTGACTAAAATCACATTTCAATCGTGAAATTTCACTGCAGTTATTATTACTATTAATTTACAATTTTCATCGACCGTCCAACTTTCGTCCCAGTTTGTAGACGGGTTTTAAAAGTTTATAAGTAACTTTAGCATTTCCATTTAACCAAAGTGCAGGAAACGGGGTCATTCATGGTGGACGATAACGAGCTCTAACGAGAGGTTCCTAGCTGAAAGTGTATTTAAACAGGAACATTTTCCATATAGCAAATATTTTAACTTTATTTACGTAGTAGAAGTCTTTATGTTTTAAACTTTATTTGAACATGTTTACATTACTTTAGTAGCTAGTAAGCTACGAGTGAACCTACCATTGAGATGTTGCTAATTTACCAACTAATCAAACCCAATTCTTTATCAAACGTCAAAACGCGCGCTTAGCATGAAATATGACGTCATAAATATTTGACGCACTTTGTAGTTTAATCGATAATTTTAAATGGTTAAGTGTTACAGTTAAAATCTCTTCTTAATAAATAATTGGTAAAAAATTACTTATTTTTAACGAAGGCAACATCTCAATTGTATATATTTTTAGTTTGAATTGCAATTACTTTACGCAAAACTCATCGGTTTTCATTTTAACTTACGCAAACAAAAGAAGGTCAAACGATAACATTCCAAAAGAATACAAACGTCTGCGGAATAATAAGTAGAAATGATTACTGCATACGCTGTTGAACCGCTGCCAACTAGGAAGGTTGTATAAAAAGCTGATTTAGATTACAATACATATTTGAAATTATCTGGAACGCGAAATCCGAACAATGAATATAACATTTAATACGGGACAGCGTGGTAACCCAAGTGATTTATATTTTTGCATTATTTCTTAAAATATTTGAATGTAATAGCGTTGTACTCATTTGGTAATTTTAATTTTTATGCTGTTATTTTTATCATTGCAAAGCTTTTTTCTTCCTACTCATGTACTCACCCACTTCATATTTTTGCAATTTATGTTCATCTTTATCAAATTTAAATTTATCGTTGTTGTTTCACTTGATCCATAAATAACATTTGCAAAATATCTCGTACGCCAAACTATTTGAAGGCAGATTGACTTTACTTCGTCAAGCTTCTTGGTAAAATTAAACTTTGGGCTACTGGAATACAAATTTTGTATTTTGTCAGGCTTACTAACATATATTATTATTGTGTATGTTGTGTATGTAACAGGTTTAAGCTTTAATACGAAGCGACGACCTCTGATGCATGGGAAGATAAAGTTATTAGACGGAATGCGCAATCCTGGTATATGACAGAAGTTTACGTAGTATTAGAAAGCAAACTATTACACAGCAAACTCTGAAATCTGAATCTCCTCGGCAGGAGCAACGGAGTCAATCAAAGTATAAAACAAATCAACTTTTTAAAATAATAATCATAAGGAATCAGATATTGTGTGAACAGATTATTACCCATATCAGTAGGGTAAGACTGGTAGTAAAGTTGGATTAGAGCATCAATCAAGCTATGATTTCACAAACTAATTTCAAATGCTGGTGTAACACAGCATTTAAGCAATGCGAATCCCAAGTGTGTGAGGTAAAGGTGATATCATCGCTGATTCATGAGATGCTTTTTCATATCGTAATCGTTTGTTTTACGTTTAAGGTAATCGTAAAGAATTTTCCAATGTCATTGCAGTCTGTAGACACTAACTTATAATTAAGACAACAAGCGCTTATGCTTATTACGTCTTATAATATATTTTTATGCCTTTATCACTGAACAAGGCTGGAATAAAAGGATAAGGTTTGGATTTAACTGTTTGCAAGCTTTTGTCCAAGAAAGTTTTGTTCACAGTTTTTGTTTGGTAGAGGATATGTTATCAAAAAATCAATTACGTAATATTTTTCTTCAAGATATTTATTGTTTATGCAAGCCACAATACCTCAAGTACGTACTTCTTCTCATCGTTTTATTGTGTGTGTTACAATGACGTCTAGAGGTGAAGGTTACATCATGAACTTTGAACTCTTGAAATAAACTTATTGCCTCGTGATTTATTTGGACAATATTTTACTTCTAGAATCTAGATATAGGTGCAACTAACATTATGACAGTTTATTTTGTAATCGTCACATTCTAAACTCAACTTTATCTAAAACTAGCTGTCCCCTCGCGACTTCGTCCGCGTGTTAGGTTCTTTGAAAATCCCGTGGGGACTCCTGATTTTGTCCGAATAAAAGTAACCTATAACACACTGTCTGCAACCATACCCATCAAAGAATCACGTAGATCCGTTGCTCGATATTAACTTGAAAAATTATGGATTTTCATACAAACATTCAACCCCCATTCAACCCCTTTGGGAGTAGAATTTTTGAAAACCGTGAAACACGTCCTTTTTTATTTTTAACTGAAAGCCCAAATACCGAATTTCATGGGTATAACTTGAAAAATGACGGACTTTCATACAAACTTTAACCCCCCCCATTTAACTCCCTTTGGGGGAGAATTTTCGAAAAATGTAAAATACGTAATTCTTTATTTTTGATCAAGATCCAAAATATCAAGTTTCATAAACATAACTTGAAAAATAACTTGACGAACGAAGGACTATCATACAAACATTCAACCCCTATTTATCCCCTTAGGGGGTAGAATTTTTTAAAAGTGTGAAACACTTACTTTTTTGTTTTCAATTTAAAGCCTAAATACCGAATTTTATGGGTATAGCTTGAAAAATGACGGAGTTTCATACAAACTTTAACCCCCCTTTTTACCCCCTTGGGGGGAGAATTTAAAAAAAATGTAAAATACGTAATTCTTTATTTTTAATCAAGAGCCAAAATATCAAGTTTCATAAACGTAACTTGAAAAATAACTTGAAGAACGAAGGACTATTATACAAACATTCAACCCCTATTTAACCCCTTAGGGGGTAGAATTTTTAAAAACTGTGAAACACGTACTTTTTTGTTTTCAATTTAAAGCCTAAATACCGAATTTCATGAGTATAACTCGAAAAATGACGGAGTTTCATACAAACTTTAACCCCCCTTTTTACCCCCTTGGGGGGCGAATTTCGAAAAATCCTTTCTTAGTGCTCGCCTACGTCATAAAAGGAACCTACTGTCAAAATTTCAAGTTTCTAACTTCAGTGGTTTAGGCTGTGCGTTGATCGTCAGTCAGTCAGTCAGTCAGTCAGTCAGTCAGTCAGTCAGTCAGTCAGTCAGGACAAGCCTTTTTATATAATTATAGATTAAAGACTTCCCGCGGGAATTAAAAAACCTTAAAATCGCGGGCATCGTCTAGTAAGGGCTAAAGCTTACTCATTACAACTTGATACCTTTGTTGGCAGTTCTGGCAGGGGGCACGACAAGCGAGTGCGGCGTGGGCGCTGGTCCCACGCTGGTCACCGAGCTAGGGCTGACAGCCGTGGCGATGGTACAAGAGGGCGAGGGCGCGGGCGACGGGCTCATAGCCCCGCGCCGCCTGCCCAACCCCTGCGTAGAGAACCCACTGCGCATGGACCTGCATAGAGAACTTATGTTCAACCAAAAAGTGTAAGTAGTCTTAACAAATTTTTCTTCCATCACGAGTCTTGGCGCTAAATTCCTTATTTTCTTAGGTACAACCGTAGGTACAACCGTAGGTACAATACGAGTAACACGACAGTTTGTTTTTCAAGCAGTTAATAGTTATTTGTTCAACAAGATAGCAAAGTTCATTTTTGTTGCGAGTGCCTCGTTTGAATCCCGAGCGAGCGAAGGATTCTAATATAGAATCACGAGCGTAGCGAGTGATTCTAAGTTAGAATCCGGAGAGTAGTGAGGGATTCAAAGGCACAAGAAGCAAAAACTTTGCTATCGTGTGATACATACAACTTTTCACCTCAATAGCGAAAAAATACAAGATGTAAGAAAAATATTTATTAAAACATAAAGGATATTTTAAAATTTAAAAAATTAGGTTTCTTTATTTAAAAACTTTTCAATATCATAAGCGGTGAAAACTTTAGATTTTTTAGATTTGTGCCCCTCCGACTGTCTTTTCAAAAATGCAATAAGTTTAGGATAAGTTTCAATGTGAACGTCGCATTTCGATTTGATTGTAACTTTTAACATGGACTAAATACTCCATAATGTAGATGGTTGCCTTGTTTTAGACAATTCCATGAAATATTATGATAAAATCACAGTCTCTGAATAGGACTTCGCACACTTAGAAAGTCTCCAATCATTAAATAATTCATAGGCTTTCAAATATTTTTCACGAGACTTTTCCGGAAGAAAGTTTAATTCAGCGTTAGACACTAATTCTTTTAATTCTGAAGGTGTTATATTATCACTAGATTCACTCATTTTGTTATTTTAAAATTCTTACAACAAATAACTACTAAGAAATTACTACCTAATTAAGATATAGAATAGAGTTAATTTTTTTTTTTTTGCCGCCATTTTATATTACTCTTTTGTCTGCGTTCGGAATTGTGTCATTCATAAAATAATAGTACATTGTTACCTTAGGGATGAAAGTAACTTATTTAGTCCCGAGACGGGGTTTGGCGCCCGAGCGTAGCGAGGGGGCCTATAGTTCGAGGGACTAAATAAGTCTTTATCCCGAGGTAAACACTGTGCTTTTCATTACGAATATAAGGAAAGTCAAAACTCTCACAAAATCAGGCGTTAAATCCATATCTGAATCAGATGAACTCATTGTGTCAATAAAAATCACTGTTAAACAGAAGCCTAAACAAAACTCTACAACTCGAAAAACAAATGAAGATCGGATTGCCGCTTGCCACTTTCCCGCCTTTTTTTTTTCTTTGGCCTAGCTGGCAGGCTATGCATTTAGCTTTTTAATAGTCAAGTATTGTCTATGATTGTCTATGAATGTCTATGAATCAGTTGTCTTTACTTTATGAATAAAGTCTATCTTTCTTCTTGTCTATGGATGCACTCGGGTATGTCGTGTTTCATTTGAATTCCAATAAAAATGTGACAACTAGTTTTTTTTAATTATTTGACAGCTGTCAGTTGAAAACGATTCTCCCTAGGGCTGAAAAGTATTACTTTCAACCCGCTTCTCAGGCAACTTCAGACCTACTTTCCGTGTATGAGTAATGAAATAGTACATTGTTACCTTAGGGATGAAAGTAACTTATTTAGTCCCGAGACGGGGTTTGGCGCCCGAGCGTAGCGAGGGGGCCTATAGTTCGAGGGACTAAATAAGTCTTTATCCCGAGGTAAACACTGTGCTTTTCATTACGAATATAAGGAAAGTCAAAATAAAAATAGAAATTAGCTAACTCGAAAAACAAATGAAGATCGGATTGCCGCTTGCCACTTTCCCGCCTTTTTTTTTTCTTTGGCCTAGCCGGCGGGCTATGCATTTAGCTTTTTAATAGTCAAGTATTGTCTATGATTGTCTATGAATGTCTATGAATCAGTTGTCTTTACTTTATGAATAAAGTCTATCTTTCTTCTTGTCTATGGATGCACTCGGGTATGTCGTGTTTCATTTGAATTCCAATAAAAATGTGGCAACTAGTTTTTTTTAATTATTTGACAGCTGTCAGTTGAAAACGATTCTCCCTAGGGCTGAAAAGTATTACTTTCAACCCGCTTCTCAGGCAACTTCAGACCTACTTTCCGTGTATGAGTAATGAAAAATATATTAATTAATTAATTTTAATTTTCTTTTATGTTTCATGTTGTGTTACAGAATTATAAAGTCTAAAACACATTTAAAAAAAGTTAATAAGTAGTTTAAATAATAAAATAGAGAGTTAAAAAATTTTCTCGAAATAAAATGTATGGGGTATGCAATATTAGATACAAAATTTCTGAACGTTTCTTGAGACGATGAGTTGAAGAAACGCCAATCCAATGCGTTCTATATTCAAAACACTTTTTCTCACTGAGTGAGCAAAAACGACTTTTGCTCACTGGTTTTGGGCAGCAAAGGCGCCCCTTTTGAGCTAGAGAGGTGAAAAGTTATTTTATAATGCTACTCTTGCTGTTATTTCTACATCTAAACAAATGAATATTTAAAATTGAAGGTCTGTCTGTCTGTTTAATCTTTGGAACGGCTGAACCGACCGCAACAGGACTTTCACAGGCAGATGGGGATTTACACAATTTTATCTTTGATTAGTTTTAGTTTTGATTTTCAAGGGACTCTTAAAAAACTCGCTATTAAGTTGCAGTCCTCACCTAGTAACAAATATTTCTCTTGATACGAGTGTGATGTAGTTCCCATATTTCATGCTTATTTATCATCTTCATCGTAATGTACGTACAATTACTGACATTATTTCTGAAACTTCACTTGCTCAAAAATCTATATTTGACAAAATCTTTATTTTACAAAAATCCTTACTCTGGTATTGTTCCAATAAATGATTGTGTTTTGTAATGTTAGGGATTTACTGAATCAGGGATTTCGTCATTTCTTTGAAGCATTATTAGCGGCTGAAGACAACGAAATCGTCTGTTACATTTAATTTTGGCTCTGGATTTAATCTTTTTTGTTGAACGCAAACGTTGAAATTAATTTCCTTAAATACGGCGAATTGTGAAGATTTAAAATTAGGTTCAACTTCTAGTTCGCATACAACTTTTACTATGGAGAAACGAATTATTTCACTAAATTGTAATTAAGATTTCAACTACACCGTAATATTACTTTGATGAAATTACATCCACGCAAAAGTTAAGCCTTGAATCTTGATAACTTAGTTTGGAAATATACCTACTTTGACTAAGTTTGCGTGGTTTTTGGATGTTTTTATTTCTTAGCGGCTTGTGTCATCATTTCACATCTAGCTGATACCGATCTTATTGCCTCATAGCCGTGCTCGGAACATCAAAAATGTACATTAAATCTAAATCAACGCTGCCTGCATATAAAGTTTTAATCATCGATCGTATCAGATGCTGTAAACAAAACCGTGTTGGATAGATAGGTATAGCTGCTTATCAAATTATTTATCAATGACCAGTGAACTCGTCTAAATCTGTACCTATAAATTTAGGTTATAGTATAATTAACATACTTGAGGAAGCTAAGCTTTTGTGCGTATAATGTAAAGTCAAAAAACTTGTGTCATCACGTAAAACAAATGCTGCTACCAGAAAATAAATTTAATATGTAGTATAATTCTGGGCTTTAGTTAAAGTTACCAGAGCTAAGATTCAGCACGTAGTAGTCAGGGAGTGGCGGTGTTTCAGTTTAAGCTGAATTATGTATTTATTATATTTATAACTAGCTTTTACCCGCGACTCCGTCCGCGTGTTAGGCATAAAAAATCCCGTGGGAACCCGCGATAGGTAGCTTACATGTATCACTTTCCAAATCCAAGAATCACGTCGATCCATTTTTGCGTGATTAAAGGACAAACCAGGCAACCAACAAAAATACTTTCGCAATTATTATACCTAAGGATATTGTTATCGTGATGACCGCGGCGGCTGACCGAAAACCTTGAAGAAATATTATTTATTATACATTTTCTCTACATAAGGTACCTACCTACATTACGTTTCATTCTAAATACCGGAGGATGCAAAATCAAATAAATTACCTACCTATTTAACTTAGCTATTTTTGCTTTTGATTAGAAACCTTCCTACATAAAGTGAGTTTAAATGGTTTAAATTAATAAGTAATTCCAGAGATTAATTAAAAAGTAGCTATAGATTGCTAGTGTAATAGATTAGACCGAAGCTCGCGTAAATCTAGTTATATATGTAATTATAGGTATGACTTTCAGAAGTTGCACAATCTATCTGAATTCAATACTACAAATATTCGCTAACACGCTGTGTGTATCTATGATTTTATAGTGTATTTAGATACGAAATAAATAAAAATATAGAAAAACAACGAATCAAATAATTTAATACGATATGAGTAACACCTAGGATTCTAATATGTATAAAAAGAGTTAGCAATCTATTTTTTCTTACTAATCTCTGGTAGTAATACTAAGTAGGTATATTATGGTTTAAATACATTAATAGGAAGCTAGCCATTTTTCGGCTCAAGAGAGCTCTGAGATGTTTTAAAGTGTACCTTTCGTCTGACGCTAGCATCTTTGTCCATTGTAAAGCCCTTCTGAAAGCACTTTGTGTCTCCCTCAAAAGGTTCTCCAGAGATCGCAAGGTGACACGGCGACGTGTTATATCTTTTTCAACACAAAAAAAAAACTGTGCTGTGAATACTACTTGTGCACGTATAAAAAATAATATCGCTATAGTATATTGTAATCTTTCATCTATCACACCATTATCCAAACATTTCGACTTTCGAAATATTTTTAAATCTGCTCCTGATAATGATGCGATAGTGTCTGTCTTTGGTTGTCCTTCAATCACGCAGTAATTTGCATGGGGCTAGTTCCTTAAGGATCTGGAGAATGACATACTTTTTAACCCGGAAAAAAGAGAAGCTTCTTGTTGTAATTTTAAGAATCTCTACTATACGCGGACGTAGTCACAGACAAAAACTAGTTATTTATATTGCCCAAGACATGATTTTTGAAATACTAGGGGAACTTTTTTAGCCTATGTCGCTCTCTAGGTCCTTAACTATTCCCAAAAATTTACGACAATCCATTGCTGCCCTAAACTAACAATCAAACACACTTTCACATTTAGAATATTTTGAACGGATTTACATACCTACCTACCTAATGTCTAGAACGTCGTTTGCTCATTTCGAGAGGGGCTGTAAAATGTAAATAAGTCTTAATTCTTTTGACCCAGCCTTTTCTGCTCTTGAATCTTGATGCTCTTCAGTCTTTAGGAAACTTAGGTACCTACTTCCGGAAAGTGCCTGAAAGGGGTACGAACTACGAATTCCCTAGTAGCGGGCCTTGCAAGCTACGTAAGCTACCTATTATACTTTGGGAGGTAGGTACATGTATACTTACAGGTAATTATCGTAATTCTTACCCCTTGTAAGTACATAATTATACAAGAGTTGATCTACCTACCTAGCTACTAACTTCTCGTAAATAACTAATCCGTCTAACCAAGTCATAAGCTCATAATTTATATGTATAAGTACTAACTTGGCTACTTAGCGCGATTGTTCAAGCAGACGTAAAACGTTGATAAGTCGATTTTTATCGATCTAAAACTAAGCCAGAAATCTCTTCATTATCAATGCCAAATTAATACAAAATCGTATAATATTTCGAACTTCGTGCGTAAATAAACTTGATAACAAAATGCAAAAGAAAAGATATCTACTTACAAAGTATTTGTGTAAAAAATAATTAAGTATCTAACTAATAGTAAGTACATAATAAGAGTTCGTCTATCCGGCGAAATGAAATAATCCAACACACAAGCTATCATTTTACATCATAGTTATTAGTTACCGACTGCCGAACTACTAATGATTTAATGAGTTCATAAATATGTATGTATATTTAATCAAAAATTTTAATAGATTCTGTGGTATTAGTGGATTGAGGTGAATTCTAATAGCTTTATTACCCCATTAAGCGATGTCGACATATTATTAGGATTATCATTTAAAAAGTTTTAATGGTAAGAAAGAACACTTCATAAATTGTGTTACGTTTGTAAGGATTATGTATACGAGTAGCAATCTTAAATTTTTTTTTTTTAAGTTTTAAAATTATACAGAATAGAGTAGCACCTCCTAAGAATTTAAAGGAATTTGAGTGTAGAGTCGTTCTGTGGTCGTTAGTTCGCAATTTTTTCTATGAATAATGTTTTTGCTAATACTTTATCCGGATTCATGCGACACAAACAGGTGCGCGACATCCTGCCACGGCCTCTTAACTGGTAGTTTAAGATATGGAAGTAAAATTTACTGAAGTACTTTACATTGTAATTTGTAATAATTATGATACAAGGATATAGTTATTACAGTCTTCCTACAAGTAGTTACTAATTCATAGAATACAAATTCTTACATTAGGTAATTTTTCAAACTTAATGATTAACTTTAAGTAAGGAATTATCGTAATTTATAAATACCTAGTATTTAATCAATATTTTTATATTACTTATAGAAATTTTAGATAAGACAACAATAACTGTTGACATGTGATAAATGACTTTGACTATAAAATCACACATGCCGATAGTTGGTTTGATTTTTAATTTTTTATCGATGTAAAGAAAACAAAATATATATGTATTTATTCAAAAGTTAATTAATTCTGTAAACTTTAACTTATGTTCATTAAACGTGTGTGACATGTAGTTTACCTAACATAGCGTAGTAATTCAGACAATTTTATAGAGTTAGTTCGAGTTCTAAGCCTCAATAGCCCAATGGTTAAAGGTTAGGAAGGACTGAAAACTGCAAGATCGCAGGTTTGATCCCCACCCGTTGCACTGTTGTTGTACCCACTCTTAGCACCAGCTTTCCGCTTATTTGGAGAGGAGAAGAGAATGTAAGTCAAGTTCAGCTTGGCTAATATTCTTTTTAAAAAAAGAAAAAATAATATCGTACCTTTTTTTTAGTTTTCTTATGGACATTGATTGTTGGATCGACAGGTCGAAAGGTTGTGATGATTCTTCACCGTCTCTTGGCCTACCTCGGTATCGAACATCTGTCGCTAACCGTATTGACGGTGTGCGCGCCTATATTCAAAGTCACAAAGCAAGTATTAATAATAAACGACAGTCAACATCTGCAACTAATAATAATACACGCACGACCAAATGCTGCAGCTACTGTACTCGCTAGTCGTTATTGCGATGTTATTAGAATCTTTAGTTAAAGATTAAGGAAAAGGTTTGAAAACTTATTTAATTTATAATGACTTTAAAATGTTTTATGTACTAACCATTAAATCCTTACTAATATAATAAACGCGAAAGTGTGTTTGGTTGCATTGAATTATTATATATACTATTTGCTTGTTGGTTTGTCCTTCAATAACACTGCAACAGAGCTACAGATCGAAGTGATATTCTGCATGAGTATAATTGAGGACCTAGAGAGTGACATAAGCTACTTTTTATTTTTACTTTTGAGATTTTAAAAACTAAATCCACGCGTAATGTGATTTTATTTTAAAATTTAAAAAAAATTATAATGAAAAATTACATATAATATGTATGTGATGTACATACTACAAATATGCGTGCTTACAATAAACTTGTAAGCACGCATAATATTGTAACAGGCAACTACGGGACCTTACACTGAGCGTGGCCTGGCACGCAATTGGCCGTTTATATGTACGTAGGTACATATTTATTGATATGAGACAGTGTTGGCATTAATCGATTAATTTTTTAATCAATTAATTAATCTGATTAATTTTAATCAGATTAAATTAATCATGATTAAAATAATCATGATTAAAAAAGTAATCATAATCATGATTAATGAATTTAATCATTAATCATTAATCGTTAATTGATTAACTTTTTTAACTTGATTAACTTGATTATAAACTAATACATCCATCAATGTTTTTACTATATATTTATAGCTACTCGTGCTGATTCGCTGACTGACTCGCTCACTGTCTGACTCATTGATCACCTCTCCTGTAAAATTTTGTATGAAAAAAAAAATTTTTCACTCATGGTTTCGTATGGAGGACAAAAATTTATTTGGTGCAAAAATATGTAGAGAGCTGATGATTGAGGATTTCGGAGATGGGTGAGGAGCACGGCCAGGGTATCGAAGATAGAGGGGGAGTATTCAAACAAAAGTCATTCGAAACCTCATCAAATTGGTAGGAAGCTGACAAAAAATTCAAAATGGTGAATTCAAGAGAGAAGCCAGCGGGCGTTAAACAGCGCGCGCGGCGTGGCGCGGCGGTGTGCCTCGCCCCGCGCGCGCGCGCCCTCTACGGCACCGAACCGCTCGAACAAATCGCTCGGTCGTCGACGAAGGCGGGCAGTGCGATTTCGATCATCCCTACGCATCGATGTAAAGCGAAGTCCGCGCTCGGCGCGTATCATATTATGTACCTAAACAATTAGAATTGAATATACTTGACGTTAATTGCACCTACGATAAGTATTTCGCTTGAAAATTCATATTGTAGGTATCAAGCATAGACTACGTCATGGAGCTCTAGGTCCTGGCTCTTCAATCCTGATGCTGCAGGGTAGTGTCTACCTAAACTGTGAGGATTTAGAGACTGTCAGTTTAGAATTGATATTGTTGGTCTTAATAATCTTTACTTCCTTATCCTAAGTAATCCTTACTAATATCTTAAATTCGAACGTGTGTTTGTTTGTTGGTTTGTCCTTCAATCACGTAGCAACGGTACAACGGACTGGCGTGATTTTTGCAAGGGTATAGTTGAGGACCGGGAGAGTGACATAGGCTACTTTTTATCCCGGAAAAACAAAGAGTTCCCGCGAGATTTTAAAAACTAAATCCACGCGGACGAAGTCGCGGGCATCAGCTAGTCACACTATTATTTGTAGGAACGCGAGCATCACCAATCATCAGAAGTGAAACGGAAGAAGCGCCATCTAGTGACGGTAGTCTTGTAACGTTACAAGACTACCGTCATGAAACGTTACAAGACTACCGTCACTAGATGGCGCTTTGAACAAAAATCACTCTGATCCTACTCTCCTACATATTATAAAGCCGAAAGTCTGTGTGTGTGTGTTTGTTAGTTTGTTTGTTTGTGTGTGTGTGTTTGTGTGTGTGTGTGTGTGTGTGTGTGTGTGTGTTTATTACTTCTTCACGCCGCAACGAATGAACAGATTTCGCTGAAATTTGGCATGGAGATAGCTCATACCCAGAAATAAAACATAGGCTCCATTTTATCCCGGAAAATTACAGAGTTCCCATGGGAATTGAAAAACCTTGATCCACGCGGACGAAGTCGCGGGCATCGTCTAGTAGATAATAAAATGATACTGGTTATATTGAAGTACTTAGTTTCTCACCTTTCTTTTCATCAAAATATATTCAAATTCAAATTCATAATTTATTTATTTAATGTAGGTTACCTTGTAGGTCTTATGACACGTCATAAATCTACCACCGGTTCGGAATGCAGATTCTGTTATATAAAGTGTTAATTTGGTTTGCTCAACTATTTCGTGTTCCTACGATCTTTTTTGACGACAGAATTTGCTTGCAACCGGAGCAGCTTCCACTCATAAAGGCGGTCAAACGCCGACTGATTGATATTTGAAATTTGAATTTTTAAATGAAATCAAACCAGTGACCGAGTAAAATTAAAATAACCCTTATTGTATACTATTTTAAGATTCAGTTTAAACCAAAATATGTGAAAAAGTACACGCGATGCTATATTTTATTTTTTATACTATTTTTACTATTTTTACTATTTTTTTCTTTGTGTTTTTTTTATTCGATGACATGATACCCCTTGACTGCGATCTCACCTGATGGTAAGTGATTAGTGACGATGCAGTCTAAGATGGTAGCGGGCTAAATTGGAAGGGGTATAGCAGTATCAATTCAACCCATACCCCTAATCGGTTTCAACACGCCATCGTGCCGGGACGCGAAATCGCTTGGCGGCACGTTTTTGACGGTAGGGTGGTAACTAGCCACGGCCAAAGCCTCCCACCAGACCAGACCAGAGACAATTTAGAAATAATAAATTACTAAATTGCCCCCGCCGGGAATCGAACCCGAGACCTCCCCGTTATAAGACCACAGCGCTCACCACTGCGCCAGGGAGGTCGTCAAAAATTGTGTTTGCAAATAGCTGTTTAATTTCGACGAAAAAGAAATGGCGAGAACGAGCAATGACCACAGGCAGAGAAAAATCCTTTATAATTCGAAGACAATACCAATATGATATTGAGTATTGGGTGGTGACGAGTGGTGATGAGTGGTGATGAGTGGGTGGTGATGAGTGGGTGGTGATGAGTGGTCATGAGTGGTGATGAGTGGTGATGAGTGGTAGTGAGTGGTGGTGAGTGGTGGTGATGAGTGGTGGTGATGGGTGGTGATGAATGGTGATGAGTGGGTGGTGATGAGTGGCGATGAGTGGTGATGAGTGGTGGTCAGTGGTGGTGAGTGGTGGTCAGTGGTGGTGAGTGTGCTGACTGCTTAGTGTGCTGAGTGCTGGTGAGTGGGGGTGAGTAGTGAGCGGTCAAAATTAACAATAAATTACTGCAAAATCGGAAAATAAATAAATAAGTAGTTAATAGATAGTTAATCAAAAATAATTAATCAGATTAACGATTAATGATTATGATTAATTAATCGTTAATCAAATTTTTGATTAATGATTAAATTAATCGTTAATCAAATTTTTGATTATGATTTTAATCATTAATTTTTAATCGTTAATCAGATTAACTTTGGGCCAACACTGATATGAGAGAATAGAATACCTTGTGGCCATTGAGGTATCTACACGGATTACCTACTTCAATGGCCACAAGGTATTGTATAATAGGTGCATATAACTTCAATGCTAGTGGCACAGAAATTTTTACAATAGGTGAGGAAAATGTAGCATAATTGCTAGAATACAATTAACGTCTACGTGATGGTTTAGATGCGAGCGTGACTTTACTTGAATTGGAATGTAAATAACAATAAAGAATAATAAGTAAGTATCACAGAATACTTATTGTACGTATACATATGTAGGTAAATTACTTTGACGCAGCTACAAAATTACAATAAAAATTACTAATAAGATTTTTTCCTTATGTGGTAGAAATTCAACCAACTCGAACGAAACGCTTTAATTCAACGTTTCTGATAAGAACCGCAAAGGTGTAAAACACTCTTCCAGCATCTGTGTTTCCTGCCACCTATAATTTGAGTAACTTCAAGGCAAGAGTGAATAGTCATCTTCTAGGCAAGCGCGCTCCAACCTAGACCTCAGCAGTGCTATCCAGTACTGATTGTCATCAAGCGCAAGCCTATTTCGGATTAAAAAAAATCATTTGAAAGACTTAAATTAGCAAGGGAGTTTAAAAACTTTTTTTTTTTATTACGACTTAAACTGTAACCCGACTAACCTAATCTAACTCCACGCGAAGTCGCGGGCAAAAGCTAGTAACAATCCTATTATCAATCCACACGAACTAAGTCGCGGGCACCATCTAGTATGTAATACAAATTCGTATTTCCCATGCAAATATAATCTTTCATTTCGTCGACCTGTTGATTCAGTCCATTTCCCAGTCATTTTCATTTGATTGTAGGAACCAGCCGTAGTCCCGTCACTGATTTCCGCGTCGCTCCGCCCGCCCTCCGGCGCGACGGAAGGAAGCAATACAGATTACCACCGGGAACGCTCTTCATGTTTACTGCTAGCATTTCTGTTTCATTATACACTTACTAGAGTTACATGTACTTTGAATTGAAATGAGGTATTTCGCATAATACATACTCTATAAGCTCACACGAAACATCCTTAGTGATAACTCTTGTTCATTCATTTTCGTTCATTGAAAAAAGTACCAGCACTGAACGTAAGGTTTTGTAATGCTTTCATTCAATATTCGTTCTATAGCAATTCGACTAGTTGAAAAATGCAATAGTTAATCTCTCTACTAACATTTTATTCAATAAAGTAGTCCAAAGTATCAGACTCAGATCTGATAGAAATCGAACTCAAACTGCTGCCAGAAATGCCTATTTACGATAGCAATCCCAGCTTTGTGGTCCGGAGAAATAGGTTGATTGCTTTTCACATTTACTAAACGATATTTGCTTTGAATAGCCTAAAACATTTGGCATGTTTAACTTTAACTTAGTTAGCAGCATCATTTTCTGGTGAACTGGATAATACTAATTTCGAACCAAAGGCAAATACGGACATATTAAGTGCCTCAACCGACCTGTATGATGAGCTTATGATAAGATAATTAATAATTTATATTTTAATTTTATCGATTTTGCCCATGTCTTGTTTGTTTTGAACCTATAAATTGACTACAATATGTAAATACAAACATACAATGTATGTTTGTATTTTCACCATAGCGCCTAAACTACTGAGCCGATTCTGATGAATAGTCAATCGATTTATTGTTGTGGTCCGGGTGGTATATGCTATTTTTTATACGAACAAAATCAATATGACGGATGTTACATCCAATTTTCCGTATTCGGATTACAATTTTCAAAGTTTTTTAGGGTTCCGAAAAAAACTTCGGAACCCTTATAGGATCACTTCGTTGTCCGTCTGTCTGTCAGTGTGTCACCACCGTTTTTCTCGAAAACGGCTTATGATACTAAGTCGAAATTTATACTGAATATAAAGTTCGATGGTCTCGTAGTGTTTTAAGAATATCAAGCTTATAGCTTAACTCAGTGAAAAGTTACAGCTTTAAAACCACGGCTTTCTCATTATTAAAACAAATTAAGGGACATCTTCCAAAAATCGTTTTTTCCATACCTAATTCTTAGTTTCATAGTAAGTGCCGTTATATTTTACAAACACCAGCTTTAAAGTCTTACAAATGACGAACATATTGATATCTCTAAACATAGTAAGAGTAACTTAAACAGCTAAAAACCAAATAAAAACCTACCACTTACTATGACTTTTAATACTGTATTATAGAGTAAAGTACCTGAGGCTAAAACACACTATCAGATGCAGATGTAAACTGCGACTGAGAGCCGCGACAGATAAGGTTTCACAGTCGTTTGAGATCAGCAGGCCCAGATTTCTATCGGACGTCCGAAGACTCAAGAAAGGCCCAAAGTTACGTCCGCGACTACGTCCGATTGTGTGCACAATTCAATGTACATTCACTATCCAGCCGCGGTTGACGCGTCGGATAGTTTGTTCTAAGCCTAACTTTTTAACGCGTCACAACACAGAACTGTCACAACTTTTGTAGACTGACCTCTATAATTACTCTATGATTTGTAGAATAGACCAGGTATGTAATAGAATCTGCAATGGCATATACAATAAGAAAAATATTTTTTATCTCTTTAATTAATTTATGCCGTCATATTTTGTATTCTCATCACACTATCACATATCAATTTGTATGTGTATGTTTGTGTGTGTATGTTTATTACTCCTTCACGCCACAACGAATTAACTGATTTAGCTGAAATTTGGAATGGAGATAGCTCATACCCAGGATTAAAACATACGCTACATTTTATCCCGGAAAATTACAGAGTTCCCATGGGAATTGAAAAACCTTGATCCACGCGGCCGAAATCGCGGGTATCGTCTAGTATAGTTATCGGCAAACTTCTTGGGTAAATTAGCTTGACTGCGCACAAGCGAATTTTAGGTCTCATTTGAGGCGAGTAAGCGGGGTGGCGGGGTATTGAGCGCGTGATTGGTAGATCAGTCAACCTTTGCTTTCCGCACCGTGTATATACAAATGCGCCAACTTACCCCACTACGGCACCTTGTGCTCAAAAAGTTTGCCGGCACCATTCCCCAATTCCAATTTCCCTCCATTTTTTTGTAGAATAGGTAGATATGTAATAGAATCTGCTATGGCATGTACAATCCATTGTTAATCATAGATTAAAAAAATAGAGGTCAACGCAGTCTTAGAACCCAGTTGTCAAAAGCTGTCATGTCATTGTCTTATTAAATAGGTAACGTTAAAATATTTCGAATGTTCTCAGTTCTAAAGAAAATCAGAGATATACATATAACGATAGGAATGAGTTTTTGAAAGATAATGTAACAGTGTTAATGAGAGGATGCGTGAGGATATTTAAAGGTGCGAAGGGGTGGTTAGCTATGGGAACTTTCATCAAGGGTGAAGTTGAATCTTTGGTGGAACATGCCGAAAAGACATTAATTAAGCAGGAGGTTGACCAGTGCATAGATAACTACCATCCAGTCCAAGTTAAAGCGGCACCTCAGCAGCTCAAGAGTTAAAAGATGAAGTGTCCTTAGCACAGCGGCTGAGATTATTGAAGCAAGGCAATACATTCGTTAAAAAGAAAGATAGCATTAGAGCAAGTGAGATAAAAGAACAGTCGTACAATAATAATTACTCAGTGGATGGAGACATACTCTGTAAGGATCCAGGACAATCGTTGGTCATACCCAAGCAATTGGAAAAAGAAATAAACCATACCAATGGACATTTTTCAAAAAGAAAGAAGAATTGGAAATATAAGAGGCGTGGCTCAGCTGACCATATGAAAAAATGGCCGAAGTCCAATAGTCGATAGAGATTAATAGTAGGTAAATAGTACTGTGAGGAAAGAATGAAGGTGACTGTGTTGAATGAATGTGTGTGTATTAATATAGTTAAGTAGATGTATGTAGTTAGCTTTGTCAACAGCACTGCCAAGTATATTGTTATGTGTTACACTGATAATATGTTTGTACATGATTTTGTTATTACCAACTTAAGAACTCATAGTGAACTCACACTGAACTCAAAGTGAACTCATAGTGAACTTGTTAGAATAAACTAAGGACATTTAAATTAGATATAGAAATTAATAATAAGTCGAAGTTTAAGTTAAAGTAATATTACTTATTAGCCCACAGGCTAGATGGTAGTATAAAATAAAGCCACTGTTACATGGTGCTTTATGGTAGGAAAAAAAGCCAACTTAAGTATACCTATGGTTTTTAAATTCAAGATCAGTCAAATTTTATTTTATTTTGTAAAAGAAATATTATAATAATTTGTGACCATGTATACTTAATACTTACTAGTGTTTAGATTCCTTATAAGATGTCATTCTGTATTGGTTAACTTAAGATGTATTATTGTTAAGTATGTATGAAAGCTGTATTGTTTAACTTAAGGTGTGTTAGTGTTGAGAAGGTATGAAGTATGCGAGGAAATATGAATATGGTAAAGATGTACGAAAGGAGAAGGTATGTCTGGGGACAGACATAGTTGCAGGATGACCGAATGTGGGAAACGGAATGTAAGTGTATGACAGGGATGGATATATGCAATAGAGAGTGGGAAGTATTGGAGATAAAAAAGATTGGCAAGAGGGCATATGGAGTTAAGACGTGCTAAGGAGTGCTAAAAGTAGTTTAAATAAAAGAAGTTAATATATATTTAGTGTTTTTACTTTGAGCTATTCCCACATTTATTAGAACATACAATACTATTACTGCTTGTTTAGACATGAAAAGGGTCACAAAGAAAATTCTGTCAAACATAGAGAACCTTTTCATTGACTATCTCGAATGCTTTAAAGACAGCTTAGACTTAGTTTTACAAGTTATACATTGTCTTATGGTAGCACAGTATGGTAGTAACTCAAAGAGACAAATAATGGGATTAAAGATGGAGAGTGGGAACTGTGAGAAAACTACTCAACCCCATTGAGTTTGGGCTTGTTTGATTCATCTTGACAGTACTCTAGTCCTAGATGATATGCATGGGTCTGATGATGAGAGAGGAAGGCGTCTATAGGAACTGCAATAACACTGCGCACTTAAGTTGTCATCTAGTAGGTACCTAATTAATCCTAATTAATACAATGGTCAAGAGTTTCGGAACCCTCAGTGCGCGAGTATGACTCGCACTTGACCGGTTATTTATTGATAACGAAGCTGAAGCTGTGAGGCCCAGGTCATAATATAGACGGCGCTGTTCCGTGAAGTCGCTAGCAATTACGTGAAATTAAATCTCGCTGATGAGCTTCGTAACTCGTAATGGGTGGCGTGGAAATTACATTCCTCTCGTCACTTCAACGGATCGGGGAGCGTTACTTAGTGTTTGTTAAACGCTGCATTTATTTTAAAATTCTTAAGAAAAAATACACCTGGTAGGTATTTATTCAAACGCTAATCTTTTAAATAAAGTCTTGCGGAATCTATGGCTAGTCTATAGCCACAGACCCGACACCCTGTTATCCACCATCTTCATACTCCAACATCATCACCTTCATCTTCATCATCCCAACCTATCGCTGCCCAACAGTGGAAGAGGAGGCCATAATCCGCCACGCTGGCCAAGTACGAATTGGCAGGCTTCTCACACCTTTGAGAACATTATGGCGTACTTTCAGGCATGGAGATTTCTTTACAAGTGATATAAATAATTGTTTACAACGTACAAAATTCCGAAAAGTCATGCGTGCCAGGGTTCATCCTGGACCACCTCAAAGGAGGCCGGACCTAACCGTCTTAAACACTAGGCTTAACCGCTTTTAATAAAAAAATAGTTTTATAGGTGATTAAAAAGGTAACGTAGAAGTCATGGTAAAAGTAGATGCGTGGTTCTTATTGTACAGTAGAACCTCTTTAAGTGAAGTTCGACTTAAAGAGGTTGTACTGTATACCATGCATCGTGGTGACCATCTGTTTGGGTCAATGTTTAGGAAACAATAAAATTATCAATTCAGAGAGTCAGCTTGAAACTTGAGTCTGATTCTGGTCTTACAATTTGTAGGCCGTGAATGAGGAAAGATGAGAATAACTACGACAAAAATCTCATGTTTTTGCTAACTACTAACACACAAGTACCTATTAAGCGAGCTTATATAAATCTCGTTATTTGTTGTTAGACATAATAACTAAGCTAACAAGAACCGGGATGCTGTTATGGAAACGCAAACGTGCTTCAAAAATAAACACGTGCTATTCGCTATTCGGCATTGACGCTTTTAGTATTCCTACGGGAGACGTTGACTCACTGGAAAACCAACAGGAACCGTATGTTTATGCTCACGTTCCTGATATTAGTTCTTCAAAACAGCTCGGTTTTCAAAATTGTATTATACAAAACATTCGTTGATTTGTACAGTAATAAGACTACATACATGTAAATTAACATTTTTGTAATTAAAAAACAAGTTAATATACTTATTTGACTTAACAACACTGCTGCTAAAATACTGCTAAAACTTTAGGATTTTGATATGTAAAAAATTCAATTCTTTCTATACTGGCAGCGTTATCACAAAAACATTATACAAGCGATCACGAATAGAAAATTCCAGTAGGTACCTATTAATTATTAATTATTGTTATCTTCACCCATAAACGTAATGGCTCTTCACCACTAGCGTTGGATTATTACCGCAGCAGGCGGTGTACCACATGTACCAAATGTACCCGATGTAACAAACTACCTCAAACTTCTCATTATGTAATAACAACAAAAATAAACAAACCTTAAAGTGCAACAGCTGCTATGCAACAAAACAATCGCCTCTGACGTCACCAAGACTAAATAGTCCACACATGCAGGTACCATGCGTGGGAAAGCTATGAAGGAACTTCGAATGCAGTCAAATAAAAAATATCGCGTCACATAACGTGGCCTACTGGGTAGGTACCACTTCGTCATTCAATTATTTATTACTCTAGGCTTGCATAACTCTTAAACTTATTCAGTTTTAAAACGCTGCGCGGCTTTGATAAAGTTATGTATGACTGAAGCATGAAGTGCGATTTGAAATACATATTATAAATGCATATTACTTGACTTTAAAGTTCATGCAGGAAAAATGAATGGCCTAGTTTACAGAAAACCGTGAAAATCTCGGTTTTGACTTTTGACCGCATTTTTGGCACAGCTGATTTTTTTTAAATTGAGTAGATTATTTTTAAATTCATAGGGACACAAACTTAACTGCTATCTCATCTCATGGAGAGAATTATGAGTTTTCCTATAGTTTTCCTTATCACAGTTAAATAGAGGATTTAATTTTTACCGTGACATTTGCAATTACATCTGGGTTACATGCAGATACGCTATATCTACCTTTCTTTTTTTAGGAAATTCTGTCTGCATTTATATCCGATAAATAAGAATAACTCTAGGCAATGACATCGTTATCGTTTAAAAACATTGCCTTATATGGTAACGAAAATGAATTTGATAAGATTACACTTATCAACTCTAGGTACCTACCTACATTAGTGATTTCATATTATTGTAGGTATATTGTTATTACTTGTTACGCCATCATAGTCTGCATTCCTTTTTTATTTGCCTAAACTAAATATGTATAAGGTATTCTAACTCATTAATCGACTTCCAAAAAAAGAGGAGGTTCTCAATTCGTCGGATTTTTTTTTTATGTATGTTCCCGATTCCTCGAAGAGGCCTGGACCGAATTGGAAAATTCTTTTTTGTTTGAAAGGGTATACTTCTCAGGTGGTCCCATTGCCATCAGGTCAGGATCTGATGATGGGATCCCGGAGAAATGAAGGGAACTCTTCAAATTTTAAAGGCACAATAGTCGGTTTTGTAAAAAGAATTTTTACGTTTATATTATTTAGACAACCAGGACAGCATTTTGAAGTAAAAAAGAAGATAAAATATGGAGGCTCTTGTTAGTACATTCGATTTTTTGAATTTGGATTTTTTAAACAAGAGGAAATAGGCACCTTCTAGGCAAATGCGTTACACTTTAGACCACATCATCACTTTCCATCAGGTGTGTGGTGTAGCGTGTGTCTATGCCTAAAATGCCTAAAAATTTATTCGTTCACGGAAGTTATGCGTAAATAGTAATACTTTTCGGAACATAGTAGGTATAATAGTTATATTCCATGCCTTCCAGCCATTGGCCCTGACATGGTTCCACCAAAATCCCATAGATTAAAATTGATAGCGCGCGATTGACACTTCCAAGTGCTGTCGGTCATCGCTTATAAAATGTATGATTATATAGTTCTTGCAATTCACGAAGGCGTTACGTCGTGTACATGCACATTGCGTAAGTGTGTGTGCCTGTCAGGAGCCTAGGTGGGAGCGGCCAGGCGCGAGCAAGCTTTCGCTCACACTTAGGTATACAGATACGACACACACACAACCATGAGCCACACGCCCTCGTGAATTGCAAGAACTATGCCTGTTACCTAAAATATAACGTTTTAGAAGCCCAAATAACTTTTTCTACATTGGCGTATCTAACATAGTAAATCACTAGAAAATTATTATTGAAATTGTTTTTCTATTTCAGAGGCAAAAATGTTCTCAATCAAAAGAGCGAGCTCCAAAAGGCCCTTTCAAAGCACAAAGAAAAGCAACTCATGAACCAAATAAAGGAGCATAGAGAAACGCCAGGTAATAATATTTTTTTTTACAAATTTTTATTTACAGTAAAATACGACTGGGTTAGTTTGGAAATTCATTACATAAATGAAAATTGCCTCAGGAAGTTTCGGTTGTCGGTGGTAGGTTTTGGGGTTTGAATCCTAACAGCAATTATAACTTGGCAATACATCTATCACTGACCTATTGTAGGTACTGTATTTTTCTTAATTATATCAGATTGAAATTTTTGTATTTTTTACATCACACAATTCGCTGTTGTGGGAATCGTCTTGTCAAACACAATCTCACATCTTATCTGAATCTGTAATTATTATCACTAAAATATGTTACGAGCTATACGAGTAATTATCTAGTAATTTTTATATTTTAATGGTGTATAATCTTAGATCATTCAACCCAATGTTAAGTTAGTAATTAATTAGTTAAGTTTTGTAATATTTGACTGGCCAAAATGTCAGAATGTAACGGTTACCTTTGCCACGGCACATTTTTGGATTTCGTAATGATTTTGCTAAGGCTTCATTGCGCGGTTCACTTGCTGTATTGCCGGTTATGTGAATAGCTATTAATGCCACTATACTTCCTTGTATGTATTCTTTCGTAAAATTGAAAACAATTCCTCAATCATTTTTCCTGACGGATCAATGCAAATAACTGTACAGAAGCAAAGAGAGCCTGATATCCGTTTTCAGTTTTCCCCAACCATACCAAAGAAAAACATCCCCTAAATAAGAGTCTCTTTACGTAGGTAGTCCCTTATCCAATGTCATTTTCACCTTTAGTATTCCCTTAAGGTTCGTGAAAACCAAATTGCCGGAAAGCGTCAGGTTAGCTTAGGTAGCCCGTAAAAGTTAGGGAACGTTGGTGAAAATGAGCATGAAGCATCAAATTTTCAAGTTAACGTTAACTTAAATGAATTTATTTCTACTTATTACTGTCGTACCTACTCAGAGTCATTTATCGTTACTTAATCGTTAGTATAAAATTAAAGTTCACTCAAAGAGCCATCTAAACGCTTCGATCGTAGGTAGATTTTTTAATTGACAGTTTATTAAGAGATTAAATGGCAATTAATCGTAGTTAATCGTTAAATATAATTTCATGAATATCTCTGAGTCTGGCTGTTAGGTATGAAAATTAACTTTTGAGAACATCATGATTTAACATCTTCATACGAAAAACAGATTTACCCACAGTTAACGTTGAGAAAATTAACACAAGTCTGTCTTGTTTATTGAAATAATTCCACTCGTATGTTATTTAAATTGCGGAATAATTTATGCTTTGGTTGAAATGACTGTTTGGAATGGAGATAGCTCATATCCAGGATTAACACATAGGCCAGGGAGGATTAAAATTTTATCTCGTAAATTAAAGAGTTCCCGCGGGAATTTAAAAAGCCTTATTCACGCAGACGAAGTCGCGGGCATCATATAGTCTCCTAATAAAATAGAAAAAATGTGCGATTATTATGTGGGAATACATATAATATAACTTTATTATAAGGTTATCCATTTTATCATTGAACAAATTGGAAAGCATCTAGAACACGAATATTATCTATAATATGCCAGCTATCATTTACATTTATAAATATACAGAAAAATGTAACAAAGTAGGTATATAGATACGTATCTACGTGAAATTATAGTTAACACGACGCACGTGAGTACGGTTAATTTGTTATCATTTGAGATGAATGACCGAGTTCGCGCGCGCCAAATTATTGGTACCTAGCGAAAACGAGGCTGAAGATTAAGTTTTTCTGTGGCTAAAGCCTTACCACGAGGCTATTACGCAGTTCTAGTCACTTTTAATAATTATTTGTTACATTTCATTGTTTTAATTGAATGAGCATTGTATTTCCTATATAGAACAGTCAGTTACTTTTTGTTGTTATAAGTAGGTACAATGTATTGCTAAATTGCTAGTGCGCAAAAAGATTACGTAAGAAGATGATTTTATACAATATATTTAAATAAATATTTTTATTAAAAATGTTACGGCGAAAATATTTATTTATTGTTGTGTACCCTTCACAGCATAGAATTTATTATATTTTGTAGAATATTAGAGCAATACCTAATGTATTTTCTGATTAGGCTAGCTATAAGTTTTGTTGTGGCTGTAACATTTTCACAAAAGAAAAAAAAAACTTTTTTTTAGGTAAGTAATGAGGTTAATTTATTTGCGTAATGAAATATGTTTTTCGAATTAGGTTTTCCTTTACACCTGCCAAGTTTTTACCTACGTTTTTTTATAATTATAGCACAGCTAATTGCAATACAGCAAGTTTTTGTTATTTATGGTGAAGAAGATGAAGTATCCAGACTCCAGAGAGTGACCATCTATCTGAAGTCTCATTATTTTACCACAAAACTTGTATGCAGCAGGTTTTTTTCTCCGCATATTTGGCGGCCACTTTATCCGGTTGTTTGGTGCAGGTGCATCGGCCGTTCACCCCGTCAATCATTATCGTTAGGGTTGCCATTCATGCATTTATGATCTGTTTATGTTAACGAAGATTAGCATATTAGCACTTAGCACCTTCGCGAACCTTAAGTGTTAGCGATATATTGAAATAGTAAAGATATAATGTATTGAAGGTACTTTGACAAAACTAGTAGTAGGTAGTTTGACTTTGTTGACGACGTAGGCGCCGGTCTGCCGCCGCGCCGTTAGTATAAATACAGCGCTTTGGACGTTATTAATTCAGTCTCTTCCAGAGACTCATACGGCTATTGGATGCTCCCGCGTCTAGGTCGTTATATTTGATTGACGGGTGGTGATAGCAATCACGCCCTAATCGAATATATGTTACCCGTAGGTTTAGATGAGTGTAATTAATTAAATACCCACTTAGATATGTTTGATAGTTACCCTCACGTTCAGATGGTGGTTTGTTTGACGTGTTGTGGTTAAATAGGTTTAGATGTGAGGACAGGGGCCGTTATAGGGGCGGTTGGAGACGGCTTTAGGTAGGGTTTCAGTGTTTTTCTTTTGAGTTTATATAAGTAACCCTTGACCCTGGATTCGTTTACTAGTCTATACTGACTGCTTTTTCTTGACTCTGTTGTAAATTGTAACAAATTTTATATTCTCTTTGCTGTAACTACTGACAATATAAACCGCGTCAACAGTATAAATTGGGCAGGTAGGAAGGTATCATAATATTATCCCATTATATTATCATGACTATTAGAGCTCTACACGTTCGCATTGGCTAATTTCAAAGGCCTTCACAACATTTAACTAATTCATGACTTTTTATGATAATTCATTATATTATTTACAATTTTTATAACTTGTAAACTACAAATGGTTATATTTTAATCATAAGTCAACAAAGGTCGCTACCTTGTTGACATGGGACGATTAGCTACAATCCAATCAAACGCATTATTTATAGATACTTCCTCGTTGTAATCTTATTATTAGGTTGAAGAGAATTTCTCGGGTCTTCTTCGGCTCTGTTATTTAAGAGCTTATTGCTGGCACTGCGGCGAGCACCAGAAGAGGATCTATTCTTTGTATAACCTCACGCAGGTCTTCTAGTGGCCATCTCCTAGCGGAAGTTTGCAACTTTTAAAAACTAGCCTTTAGCTAAACTTTATTTATTGCAGCCCCAAGGTTTTTTAGCCAGGATATTCTTCTTCGACCAGTCTTTTGTTTGCCTTTTACTTTCCATTATATAATGAGTTGCAGTTTGTCTTTGGAATGGTGCTGTGTTCTGGATTCTCGAGCTTTTTCCTCTGCACGCTCTTGAGTAACTCCGTGGGCTTTCCTATCCTCTGCAATACGAGTTAGAAACAGTGTTTAAAAAAATAAGCACAAGTAAGTTCACTTTAGAGAAGCAACCAAGTAATGAATGAATCATGCCTCGTATTTGGTAGTTAAATGTAGATAAGGTGTCTGGCCTATATTTCCTCATTTTCTTATCTGTTTGGTTTCGCAGCTTAATGAAACGTTTAACGGTATTTTGTTACCCATATTGTCACCAACTTATCGGTATTGATGATAATACGTACTACATTATAAAAAGCAGTTGATTTTAATAAAGTACGAGTAATAATAGTATCTTATTGCTTTTAAATGTTTTTTATATCGAGTAGGTAGATAGGTGAGGACCGGAAAAACACCATGGTTTACTAAAGCGTGTAATCGATAAAAGTTAGGTAGGATCCACTCCGAAGTTTACCTAGGACCGATCCTTAAGCAAACGTTTTCCGATATTAATTTTTCTTTTCCTTTTATTGCTATAGAAGAAGCGTGGTATACAGCTACGTATTGGACTTGAATAAATAATTAGATTTCTTGTTCGAGCTAGAGAAATTGTCACTCTAAAGGAAAATTGTTAATAGAAGGTACATTTTCTTCCGACCCTAGATGTGAATGGCCAAGGTTGGATGAAAGTGAAATTGCAAACTCGATTCTGCACTTCCGATTAGCCAATCGTCAGTGAAATTATTGGTCGCACGGATAACAAAGTGCACTCAGTGGTGTAAATGCATCTGCAATATTTTATTTCTATTACTTTATTTTATTAAAGTAAGCGATTATTACATTATACTACTTGGCGCCCGCGACGTCGTTCTCGAGGATAAAGGTTTTTTAATTCCCTTGGGAACTCTCTTATTTTCTGGGATAAAAAGTAGCCTATGTATTATTTCAAACTATGATCCATCTCTGTGCCAAATTCAAAAGTCCTTTTTTAAAAATGGTTTAAAAAAGTAGCCTATGTTACTGCCGATAACATCAGCTATCTACTAGTGAAAGTCCCATCAAAATTAGTCCAGCCGTTCCCAAGATTAGCGGCAACAAACAGACACTACCACTCATAATGTCGCAAGTTGAAATAGATGGCGCTAGGTGTAGATTGACACGCGATGTTATTTCGTTACCTTTCATAAGACGCTGCTATATTAAATGCTTTTCATTCCAGGCACTTCAATTTTATTTATTTGTATAGATGTTTAATATTACGATTATATAATTCAATCGCAAAAAATCTTGCAAGGTTTAATTATTAGCACTGAAGTATGAAATTACACAGGTTTAGCATTATACTCAACAACATTCTTACATATTATTTTACGAATTGTTTTAAGTATTGCGTGCCTATTGTTGTAAATAAGGCAGACGATTTAGCATAAATCATATAAATAGTTTATTAATTAACGTGAGATTGCCTTTGATAGCTTAATTTAGATTCTTTTCAACCATATTTTTAAAACTAGTTTGTGTTATCTTTAACAATTACAGCGAAGGCTAATGTCGCAATTAATTGCAAGGTGGACCTTGATGCTTCTTAATTGATGTTTGCGGAGATAATGCTATGCATTCTAGCTGTTGCAATAATGCTATAATATATTCTGTGCTGTAGTATATAGAATATCCTAAACCAGCAGGCAGCAGTTGTTGGTTATGCCATTAGGTACTTACTTTTTATTCCTTTGGACTTACAATTGATAAAGATGAAGTTAACTACAGTTCTCGCCCTTAATATGAATGCTCTGAATATATCTGTGTTTATGTGCGCAGAAAGAAAGCAGATTTTAGGTATATATCAGCAGGACTTAGTCCAAACCGCGCGCGCAATTTAGGTATGCGTAAGATAAAGCTGAAAACAGTTTTCAATTAAACCCGTACCCGTTTCGGTTTTTACCAAAACAGTAGCGGACCGCTCATCACTTAGCAGAATCTCTTTGACGGTAGGATGGTAATAAGCTGATTACCATCTACGGCCACGGCCATGGCTACGGCTTTCGACCAGACAAGACCAGCCTGGGACCTCCCATTATACACTCCACCTAGTGGAAGTCTGCCACTACTGTGCTTCCCGGTGCGTAGCCGCCACCACAGAACTGTGGGATCCCAACGATCATCAGTTCTTCAAATTATGTGCCCCGCCCATTTCCACTTCAGTTTCGAGACTCGCTGAGCTATTTCGGTGCACTCATCAATTAGCCAGGGAGGTCGTCCCAATAAATCATTGTTGTTAATAAAAACTATTTTTTTTTTAATTTCAGAACTGGAAAGGGCGATCGCAGAACGGGCGAGGCGGCTCGAGCAGGCGGAACAGCACACGGAAGAAATGGAATCCGGCACGAATCCTACACTACAAGAAGTGCGCGCGCGCTTACGACACGCGGCGCCGACGCCGTCTCCCGCAGCGTCCGCACACTAAAAACTGAACGCCTATTTTTTTCCCGAATCAATCAGTTCGTCATAGCATTAACTTAGTGTAAAATCACATTAGCGACATGTCACTTTCAGCCATATAATTAGTAAAAAGACATTGTGAAGAACAAACCAGCTGTGGGATTGTGAAAAATGATTAATGATTTTGACAACCTCCCTGGCGCAGTGGTGAGCGCAAAATAAATAAATAAAAAACACTTTATTCATTAGAATGTAGTCATAACAGCTGCAATCTTATAACAGAGGTCTCGGGTTCGATCCCCTACGGGGACAATTTGTGAATTTATAATTTTTGAATTGTCTTTGGTATGGTCTTGTGGGAGGCTTTAGCCGTGGCTAGTTACCACCGTCAAAGACGTGCCGCCAAGGGATTTAGCGTTCCGGAACAATGTCGTGTAGAAACGGCACATACTCCTCCTGCACGGCACATACTCCTTCCAAGTTAGCCCGCTACCATCATAGACTGCATCGTCACTTACCATCAGCTGTGATCGCAGTCAAGGGCTAGGCATCTTGTCATTGAATAAAAATAAAAATTATAGTGTGATGATCTACTTTAATCGAACTATAGGTGAGATGGCAGTCTTTTTTAGATTTCAGAAAGAATTTTCAGATTTTATTGAATAATGCCACTTAAGTACTTATCTACTTAGCCAGCAATACTATTTGTATCGTCTGTCCAACATATCTGTATAACGTCTGTATACTCTGAAATTAATTACATCAGTGTAACTATCGCAATGTAGATTTTAAACTCGTTAAACATAGGACCACTGTTACATTCTTACACCAAAATAGGTCGCTGTTTGATCTTACACTAATGTTATTTTATAAATCATTAAATTCCCACCAGCTGAAAAAGTTATTATTCATTTCACTCTTAGCGCCATCTGTTATTGCGTAAAAGAACTTGAAATGAAATGTTTATAAAATAGCAACACTTCATCCATTTGACGCCCATAACTTAAAGCAGTCATCAAAGGAAATTGTAAAACGTAACATTTTGTTAGTTTTAAGTTTCTTTGATGATACTGTTTGTGGATAGGAAACAAGTGTGCGTTCATGTAGGGATAGGCTTTGATTGCAAAGTATGTAATTATTTCATTATGTATAATTTATGTAACTATAGGTAGATAGGAAGTTGGTTTATTGTTCGTCATCGAAACTAAGTCACTAAAAGTGTCACAAAAATGTTTAGTTTAATTGTGTATAATAAATTAGGAATTACAAATAATTATTGTATTTTTATTCATTTAGGTATGCCTTTTAGATAACACTGTTTGATTGTTTATGTTTTTAAATGTATTTAAATTTGAAGAAGCTCCAGAATGAAAGTGACCTAAATCGTAAAATGCCAAAATGAATATTAAGGTTCAAATTCACTTCATTTGTATAAAAAAAATGATAATATTACCTAACGAACACGTTTACGGTTTTCAATTAGATCACTTCCATTCCCAAAATGCGACGTATTGCTTTAAAAGTAAGTAGGTAGGTTGACGTAGGTGTTATCAATTTGTTTGTATTTTGATTAATGTTCTTGAAATAAACCATTGACTGAGGAAACGACTAATTGAGCTGAAACAATAAGGGTATCGTCGTCTTCAACAAGATAAATAAATATTTTTCTAAACTTTTTAAAGTCTCACATAAAAACATCATAAACTCATTTGTACCTAGACGTTTACTATTCTTGTTAAGCTAAGCACCTTATTGATTCTGTAGGTATTTCACTAAATATAGGTTATCATCATACATTTTTAATAACTATTTTAAAACGATAATTACCTATAGCAAGTAGTTAGATGTTGGGAATTACATTATAACTTAGGCTTAGATGTTAAAATAAAAATATCATATTTATAACAAAACAGGTAGGGAGTTGTATTATTAAGTAGTAACAAAAAAATACTTCTACATACAGAAATATTCCCATACCATTTTTAATGTTATTCTCCCGGATTAATTAAATAGTTGTCCAGTTTGATGATTTGATATCGAAGTGTTCATGAAAGTGATAGAAATGGAGAAATATTTTTGTATTTTTATGTAAAACCTATAGAGCCTATTTCTCTAAAATTTCTAAATAGTGTGTAGTTCCCATAAGAAAGCAATAATATTTTTATAGCAGAAGCTGTGGTCACAATCCCATACTTTTTTTATAAGTGACGTGCGTCATTGGCCTAAATTATATTAATTTATACGAGTATCGAGTTTAAAATAAAGGAACTTGTCAGTTTTTGCAACTTTTGTGATGTGAATCCAAATATGACATGGAATAGCAACGTGATTGGAACCATTTTTTATTTTGATAGAAAAAAAAGTTACCTACTCCAGAAATCTTGATTTTTGTACAAGTTTATTTAATTTTTAAAATATATTTTATAGTACGTGACTAGGCAGGGGTGCAGTTAGCAGAGGTGGAGGTCCTCCGCATACATCAATCATAATAATTGAGAACGTAGATATTTCTAGTTTCTACAAACCTTAAACGTGACAAATCAACTAGATCAAAAATAAAATTTCGAAGTACCTTCGCTAAATAGTTTACGAGTTTCAAAGACTTTAAATTTGCCAAAATATTTTGACTGCAGCATCTGTATGTTAAATTATATCTTATACCTTATTATAGAATCTCTCAGACCACTAAATAGTCTAAAGCGTATTTTAAGATAACTATTCTGTCTAGTCTGTTAATTCTTACTATAATTGAATATAAAGGTGAACTCATCAATCCTAGAAGACATTACTAATATAAAGACCTATTTACCTATCTTTAAAACCACTCCTTTTTTAATCTGTATTTTTATTTTATCTCCTGCCTGTCAAACGTCTTACAAGAAAGAGGTGGATTTTAAATTTATTTAGAAGGCTCAGAACAATTCTTTCAGAGGCTCTAGTGTAACTTTTCAAAACGATAACAGTACGTAAAATGTGTATCATTTAATTGGTAAATCGCAACATTTGAGAAATGTTGCGATTTGACATGTTAGTAAATGGCAATTTTCACACTGTTAACGTATAAAAAATTTCGAAGTTGCGATAGGAGAAAATTTGACCTAGGTTAAAATCACCTGTGAACGATCAAACTTATTCGTCAAATTATATTTGGGTATGCATAGCAATCACGTGGTTTTGATTGAGAAGAAAAAGCTGCAAAACAGCAGAATTCATACCTACATATAAACTGTGACAAAGAAGTTTGGCTTATCGTTTATCAAAGTACTGTTTTCTCTCCATTGTGCCTATTTATAAATGTTGTTGAGTACTTTCAGAGTATTAGTTAGACAAAGGTAGAATTACATACTTACCTATATTTCGTAGGATGATGATTCTCACTGGAACAAAAAAACTTAAAAAGTAACTTATCCCACTTGTTATCCTTTCACTCCCTTGTCATTATTTCTTTGTTTCTAGAAGTTTCTTTTGTTTGTTATATAGAGATGACTTAGTACAAAGTGGCATCGTCATGATGTAAAGAATTCGCTTGAAAGCTGTGTGTCGTGGCCATTTTATGTTTGATATTATGTAACTTAAGTGCCAATTTCACAATCGCTAAGTAACAAAATTTGATGTTTCGACAGGTTTTCAATACAAAAACTGTCAGAACGTCTAATTTACTCCTCGGTTAAACGTTACTAAGCGATGGTGAAACTGGCACTAAAATAGCTTTTAAGGGATTTAATTCTTCGTAAAGTTTACAATGATGAAAATGTATCAAAGTTTGGTAATAAACATAGACCAATAAAAGTGTTTTAGCATATTCGTTTGTTTATATTTTTCCACTTATGATGCATGCATTACATAAAGTATGTACATACTTTCCAACAATTTTTTCAAGTTTATTCAGTGAACTGATTTCGATAATTTTTTACTTATAAATATCTAAACTCGATCATGGACTCCATAATAATATTATAAATACGAAAGTGTATCTGTCCGCTACAGACTTTTATGGAAATGTTGATAATATAATAGGCATAATTTTTATCGCAAAAACAAACAGTTCTGACGGGATTTTTAAAAACCTAAATCCTACCTACGAGTAGTCGTAAAAGGTTAGTGTACAAAACAATTTAAAAAAGTTTCTAGTAGTTGAAAAATATAGGTATGGAAATCATCTAATAAGGAAAACTAAAATTACAATGACACTAACAAGTTTCGCAACAGTCTTAAAATAATAAATAGGAAGTCACAAATATGCACGAAAAATTAATCATAGGCATAATAGCGACAATGAATTATTTAAATTCATTCAATATTATTAGCAAACAATGATAATGATCGGGGGGAAAATTGTCTGTTTCTTCAAGCGTGAACGCTTTCGTTTTCGTAGGACTGAGAGTCACGTCAGTGGCGGCTTCGGGCTTCGCACCCCCGATGCGGACCGACACCGTTCAACGTCCTATTAGCTCAGTCGCTTCTCGGACACCAGCTGCTGTCCACGCCTGTGGACAATGAGAACAGCGCGTATTCCGCACCAGTGATCACCATGCATATCAAGTACATCTGCATATCTCTAGTAACATTGGCCTTGCTTCAGGACGTTGACGGCAAAAAGACTAAGAAAAAACGAATCAGCCTGGAAGCCACCGAGTCCACCCCTCAGCCGAATGTTGTAACGTATTCAAGTTTTGGATTTAAAGATGTAGGAGCTTACGACGGATTTGTACCAAGTTCGCCCGACTATGCCAGCTATCTGACGAGCAACAACCGCGACTCTTCAACCCGTTTATATGCCCCAGCTTTTCCATCGTCTATAGATTCTACGGGGTTGGGCAGTTACTACGATCCTCAGCCGGATTCAGCTCCTCATACTATTACCAGTGTGGGTGGTGGCTACGAAACACACGTGAAACCTTACCAACCAGTATCAGTTAACTTTTTTTCATCCCCGAGCTACGAGACAAATGGTGATCAAAACAAGAATACAGGAACAAAAGAAGTATATGAACTTAATAATTACAACACTAACTCTCCAACTTATGGCACTAAAATTAGCTACAAGAATAAACATAAAAACTATAGTAATATAAATCAAACGGATTATAACATTTTTAATAGTGTTTCTTCAGTCATTCATGGGAATAGTGATATCGCAGATAACGTGAGTAACAATTATCCTATTGTATCTACCGGTCACTCTGAAGATGAAAAAGGAGTTAAAATAGCGCAATCTTTGAATTCTACACCGCTAAAATTTCCTAGGGTAGTCGATTTCACTGGTGTAAAAAATTATTATCCGACAAGCGTAGAGTCCAACAAGTTTATAGAATCTATGCACAGACCATATAACTTAGACATATTAATTAACAGCGGACCTGGTAATGTCAATTTGAACCCATATGAAAATAATAAGTATAACATAAAGGATAAAGAAGAACAATCAAATAATAATAAGTGGAACTTGAAAGATGGAAAATCTAACACCTATACGAAATCCGATGAAAAAACAATATCAGAAGTAAATTCTTTCAAAAATGAAGATATTTCTGAAAACTACCCTATAACTTTCAATAATTTTAAGAAGAATAAGTTCAAAAATGACTACAAGGATAAAGTTAAAAATAAACAAGCTAATTTTGGTTCAGAAAATAATTCCATTAATAAACCCGGCAATGCAATGAAAGGATATGAATATTCAACGAATTACAGTAATACTAGTTTTAAGTATGACTCTAGTTTACCAAAAAGACCCTTTGAGAGTAGTATAGATGAAATAGTCCCAGCTGGAAGTAATTTGGATTTCGTTGATTATCAATTCCCGGAAAAAGAACTTTCAACTTTTAAAACATCGAATATAAAATCTCCATATGATTTCAATGATGAAATTCCGATACCGAAACACAAATACAAACTATCAGAAGACTACTTAAATTCCTTTAAACATTCATTTACAACACCTTCAACGACCTCTCACTGGGGACAAATATTTAAGGACAGTGAGTTTTCTTCATACAATAGCCACCCCAAAAAACATTCTTACAATGATGAAGGTAGTGACGACATCGTACATATTCCCAAGCGACCAACTAATTTCGACTTTGAAAAGTATTTTGATAATAAACCAAGTGACTTAAGTTTTATTGATAACCATAAACCATATAAACCTGTTAAAAGTAGAGATCAATATGAGTGGAATACAAAAGATTCAAGTAACAGATATAAATCGGAAGAAGATTTACTCGGCCTACGAAATCACGATACATCGCATCCATCTTATGTACCGTTCTTTAAACCGAGTTATAATAATTTCGATGAAGATATTGATTACAAAAAGCTCGCAGCAAAGTGGAAGCAAAATTTCCTGAAGGCAAAGTATAGAGACTCCATTCATGAATATGAAACATATGCATCAGATCCAAAACCAGTTCATGTTCCAATTCCGAAACCATACCCGGTAAGTAAAATTCTGTGACATGCTGTTGGTATGTAAGATTTTTATATAACTTTGTGCACTGACTTGGTATTTGGCTTGGCCTCACTGCTTGATCATGATTTATTTAATTTATTAATAAAAAAGAGAGGATGGAATGCGGATCGAGAGAAAAGTGTAGATCGTCGCGCACTATTTTTCCTCGCCTCGTGGCCAGTAAGATGATGCGCCTACTTATATGATTATTGATTACAAGTCCTCGGTGAAATCATGAAACAAAACTCCGTGTTCTAGTTTTATTTGTACCTATAATGTTACGAATTTTCTTAACCTAAATATACAATGACTTTGTAATAGAATTAAGCTGAGATAAAGCAATTTTTAATAATACGAAAGTACCTAGGTACTTAGCCTATAACAGTTACATTCAATGCGGATTTACGGTTATTGGTAAGTCGACATCTAAGGGAAATAATATTATGGTAAATTACCTAAGTTATAATACAATCGGCTTATGGATCCATTATCTATCTAGTGAAAGTATCTAGAAGAACACAGTAAAAGTCTTTGAGTGATAACGAGGATTATATAGATAGTAGATGCAGGAGTTACCTACTAGATGATTACTTGATTAATTACTAAAAAAAATTTAAATAATTCACGACAAGATATTAGATAAATGGTCCTTCAATCACGTAGAAAAAGAGCTGAAGATCGACCGCGACGTGACTTTTAGTATGGCCCTGTATGGGTATAGTTGAGGGCTGTAGCATAGGCTACTTTTTATCCCTGAAAAATATAGCAAATTCGCGTGCAAATTAAATACAAAAGATATTTTAAAATTGAATACAAAAGACCACCGTCAAAAAGCCATTGAATCGTGACGTTTGGAAGAGGAAGATAATAAGTATGTAATTATTTTGCTAATAATAAATCGATGTAAATGGGGATCGGAATTTATGTCACGTTATGATTTTCTTGCACTATGCGTGTTACTTAATTGCCTATAGAAGTATGCGGCAATATTACAGCCTTCTTTAATTTTACCTCATTACTATGTTAAAAAAAAACAACCGTGCCTTATTCCTGTCACCTGTATAATTAATTGCTTTAGCACTTACTC